>OX451735.1:902437240-904992240 GCA_948472305.1 Vicia faba | reverse complement strand
AACCAAGCTTAGAACCACAGAAACTATTGAATGACATTATTTTCCTCGCATTGATCCCTATGGAGACGATAAAAACCCAAAAGACTTCCAATCTTTTGCTTGCCACTTTACAACAGTTTGAACAAAATTACGCTGTTGCCGAGGATTGGTGTTTTTATATTGAATTGCATCTCAATAGTTTCTATGGTTTTGAGTTTTGTATATATCATATATATTGTCTATTTTCACTCGTATTTTTTCACTTGTAAGTTGACTTGTCTATGTTTACTATACTTATATAATGTATACTTGTTTGAGCTATACTTGTTGTGTGTTTGTTTTCCACATTTGTTATGTATTTATTTTTGTTGTGTTCAAGTGTGCGATATATATGTTGTGTTTTTTTTCTCAAGTGTGGTTGTATTTAATTATTTTTCGTTTACGTTTGCTCAAGTGTTGCCTAGGTTATCAGTAGATGTCAGTGAACGAAGAAACATGGATGAGCATATGTACGTAAATAAAGGCGTTGAGCTAACGACGTAAAACAAGCACTTTTTGGGAGGCACCCCTACGGTTTTTAATTATGTATATTTTTTAGCTGAAATGTGTAGGTGTTAGTGGAGGCTAGGAATGAGAAGTCAGAGGTTGTTTTAACTTTTCTGCTTTTTCCTGCTACCGCTTATCACAGTTTGTTCGGTGCAAGTGAAAATTTTTGTTTACTCGACCATTTTTTCCCACTTCCACCAAGGCTTTGTAGATTAGTAAATAGTATTAGTATTACTTATTCTTTTGTTTGTTGTTTGGACTCCAATTTTGGCCCGTTAACTTGAATAATTTTGAGGTGATTTTCCATGTTTGATCGTTTCAACTTGCGGATGTATGGTAATGATAGTTTTGAAGTTGGTATCATCAAAGGTACTAGTTTATCACTTTCTATATAATAAAATTATTAGCAAACTTGTAATTTATACAATTATCACACCATTCATTCTTTTTCATTACTTGTTTTTTATTGAATCACTTTAGTTCCCAAACCCCAAATGTGACGAAGCTTTCCATTGTTGATATATGTTGGAGACTAACATTCTTGTTTTAACTAGATTTTATTATGTTTAATATTTAATTTATGTTGATTGTATGAAAGTATGAAAATGATCAAGGCATTTTTGTTTCATTTTGAGCACAACTACTTGGTCAAATAGTCCATTCACCATGTGAGTGTGTGAGCATTTGTTAATCCCTTTGGACCTTTTTGTCATTATCCATGTTGCATTTGAACTTGATACTTGTCTATGAGTATTTAGTTCAATTATTTTAAATGGATTTTGATCTTATGTTTCGTGAACCCTCAACCATGATTTATGATTTGATTTTTTACTTTGCCTTAGAAAGTATGGAGTATTCACACTTTGATGTTTAGTTGAATTCAAGTTGTGGAGAGAATGATTGCTCGCTTATTGGTTAGTTACTATGAGGTTGAGAAAAAGAACAAGAAAAATAGTTGAAAAAGATAAAGAAAGAAAGAAAATGAAAAATATTTTAAAAATAAAAGAAAAGTAGCAAATAATGTTTTACTAATAAGTATTGTGTTTGGTGTAACACTTGGGAAAGTAGAAGATGTTTTATTGAATTTTGGCGCTTGAGCCTTTATGATGTGATCACTCCATTAGATTTATGCAAGTATTTGTTGTAGTTACCTTTAGATATTGCCTCTTGTTTTTTAACCAATTCATATTGCAACCTTGAAAAGCTCTTGTGATTCTTTCTTTTATGTTTTCAATATGAGTTTTTAGATGAATGCATAATTTAGTCTTTTGTTTGCAAGATTAATGGATGAGTGTCAAGTCCCTCACTTTTGTGTGTTTGTCATCCCTTGATGATTTTTGTTAGGTGTGATTCATGATTGAGAATGTATTGTATTAGATTCTTTGATATGATTTTTTATACTTAGGATTCGTTTCGTTTTCATGTTGTCGTTGTATGATTGTGATAAGTTTTTCCTTGCTTATACACTTTTATTATGAACCATACATTTATTTTTCTTTTTCAAAACTTGTTGATTCACGACTCTTGGGTTGATTACTTTTGTTTTTATAAGTTGATTGATTCTTGTTTGAGGACAAACAAGTCTAAGTTGGGGAAAGTTTAATAAGTACAAATTATAATTATTTTTGTATATAAGTTTTGTTGCACTTATCAACTCTTTTTGTTAATATTTTTTGAATAAACCCCATTTTGTTTGTAAATACATTTACTTTGCGTATAATGGTATTTTATGTAATTAATCTATCGTTTGATAGTTTTTCATTCATTTTGTAGGTATTGGTGTATGTTTGGAGAATTAAGAAATAAAGTATCAAAGACACAACTCCAAATATGCATTTTAAAGGAAAATAAGCTTGTAGCACTCTTAAACCATATTGTAGCGCGCTACCATAAGTTTTGAGCAAAATGGTTGAGGCTATTTTTCTGAGCCCGCTTAGCCAGCTCAGCCCGCTTAGCGGGGTTAAGGCGATTTAACGTATATTTTAGGTGTTAGCCCGCTTAGCGAGTATGTTGTTTTCACTTTTTTATAAATAGAAATTTCCATAGCCTTTAGGAGATGTTTTGGGAATATTTTACCCCGATTCATTACCTCTCATTCTTTGGTAAAGTTTAGTAAGAAAACAACAATGAAGCTTGTATGTGGATGATCCATAGGTAGATTTCTCATCAATCGGTGTTGACAACCCGTGAGATGATTGGTTTTCTTCATTTATTCTCTATGTATTTCTCTATTTGTTGAGTTTTATTTGTACTTTTACTCTGAATATATGTATATTTATCACTCATGGCGTTGTATAAAACTTGCCTTACAAATCAATCTTGTTGCTTTCCTTGATCTTTTTGCATTTATGTTTGGATTTGTGTTGTTGTAGAGATAGGTCTTACCAATCTTGATTAGGGAAGGGAATTTGTTAGTTTCTAGATTCTAGAGATACATTTAGAGATAATACTTACTTACGTATCGAAGCTTAATGCTTTCATGCTGTTGTTTCGTGTGAGACACCGTCTATGCGAGAATACGAGTTTTCTCGCAATTTTGCGTTAGACATAACCAGAGTTGTGATACATCTCGTAGGTGTTGCGAAAATAGACACTAGTGTGAGAGATACATGATGATTTTGACGAGTATTATAGGTTGAGTACAACTAATCGATAGGTTTAAGTTTGTGACTAGTAGTTTAAATTCATGTCTGAAAAGTGTCTCCTCTCTGAAGATTGTATTTATTTTATATTTATATGTTTCTCCTCTATTGAATGACATTTTTTCCCTTGAACTGATCCCTGTGGAGACGATAAAACCTAAAATACTTCGAATATTTTGTTTACCGCTTTACTACGTCAGAACCAAGCCGTTTCTTTTTCAGCATACAATCCTCTATAACAATAAACACTTCATATGTTTACATAATAAAGTTGATATTAGTATTAAGACGAAAAATAAATGGTTATCTATGCTTGTAAAAAAAAATTATAAATTTATAATATATATCGTAATATCGATCTATAATTTATCTTTAAATTCATTGTCAATGTCGTGCAAATATCTATCAAAATATTGACTTTACTTCCAACTTTTACTACCACGTAACTCTTAAAGTTAATAGCATGTTCACCATAAGTCTTACTAGTTCTTTGAAAAAAATTAATCGGGAAACAAACACCAATTTTGTGGACTTTTGTCAACTTGGTCAAAATCGGGGCACCTATAGTTTTTCTCAAACTTTTAGTATTAATAGATGTTGTAGAAGAGCTTGTATGAGAGATGTTGGTCGAATCACTTATGTCTGTGTAAATTAAGAACATACATTCAACATATTCTCAAACTAATACTATTCATGAAAAACAACATTTAAAAAAAAGACGTTTCTATGAACATTTTAGTGGTCAGTAGGTAACACTATTTACTTAAACTAACACTATTCAAGAAAAACAACATTGTTATCAAGTTTTCAGTGGTCAATGACACCATTCTCTCAAACTAACACTATTTAATATAAATAGCATTTATATCAACATCTCAGTGGTAAGTGGCATCATTTTCTCAAACTAACACAAGATACAATGAGATATGTACCGAAGATGATGGAATTTAAGTTTCAATGAAGATGAAAATATCCTAGGATTTTTTAAGCGAATGACGATGAAACAAGAAGTGTTGACAGATAAATGAAAAGTTAGAGTTTAGTTTTGTGAAGTATTCATTGAAAAGAACATATAGGTGGAGTTTTGGGCAAAACCGAAGGAATAGATTAATTTAAAATTAAAAATATAGAAAATTTGATATTCTGGATAATTTATGTAAAAGAACTTACACGTCAGTGTTTGAGAATAACTGAGAGAATTAATTAATTAAAAATAAAAATAAAAATATAAAAGTGTTGTATCTTAAGAAATCCATGCAAAGGATAGTACCCCTCGACTGAGAAAAGTAACCAAGGGATTTAACCAATTTAAAAAAAATAGAAAAAAGATATTTGAAAATATTAATTTCGTAATTCAAAATAAATAAATAAAAGGGAAAAGGAAAATGCACCATCTGAGAATAGTAATGCTTGAAGAAGAAAAAAACAAAAAAAAATACAGTATCTTGGATTTGAAACGAGACCCCTGATAGATATATTCCCTTGACTTTGGGAATAACCGAGTGTATAGGTTGTATATATTTTTAAAAAAAATTATTTATGACGCTCCTAGAACATATACCTCAGTTATTATTTGATCGAGTTAAAAATTTTATCATAAAATATATTATTTATAGTAGTGAATAAATCGTTCATAAATATTTATCATGCTTAGAAGAATACCAACTGATTTATGTTTAAATGCAATTATTATTGTAAGTTTAATTATATAGAATCTAAGGTTGGGTATCAAAATTTTAAAATAAAACAAAAAACAATGAAAAAAATGAAATGACATACAACTACAATCATATATGTTAAGAGTGCGTCTGTGTTTTGCTCTGCCTTCTTCAACTCATACAAATTAATTATTAAAAAAAACAATCATATATGTTATTTGAACTTGTTCACGTAATATTACATTATTAAACTCTTACCAATAAACCGATACCTCTTATTATTTATCTTCAATTCAAATAACATGATAAATTTTATTAATAAGGCCTACTTATTATTTATCTTGAATTGAAGAGGAAATGGATGAATAGACTTTAATATTTAGTATTGTTTAAGCAAAACTTCTTTGATAACTCTGTCGAAGTTCATGTAAGAACAGCCACCTGGACTAGTGTTCTCCTCTGCCTTCTTTTTCATCTCCATGACTTTTTTCTTCATCTTTTTCCCTTTATCTCCCAACATCAATTCACTGATCAACCTCTCCACATCCTCTCTCTTCACATTAGAATCGATTTCCATTCCAATCTCCCATTCATTATAAATAAATCTACAGTTTGTTGGCTGATCAGCAAAAAATGGCCAACACAACATTGGCACTCCAGCACATATACTTTCAGTGGTCGAGTTCCATCCGCAATGAGTCAAGAATCCACCAACTGAAGGATGGTTCAACACTTGCTCTTGTGGACACCAACTCGCAATTAGACCTCTATCTGAAATTTCATTGACAAACTCAAATGACAAAACCACTGAGCCACCAATGACAAGATCAGGCCTAATGATCCACAAAAATGGTTTCTTGCTGTTGGCCAAACCCCAAGCAAACTCCAACAATTGTTCTGGACTCATAACTGTAACGCTTCCAAAATTCACATAAACAACAGACTCAGGTTCCTTTGATTCAAGCCAATCCAGACACTTGGTATCTTCTTTCCAAAGATTAGAACCTAAAGATGCCAAGTGATTATGCCCATATTGATCTAATAATGAAGATAAAGGTCCAATAGTATAGAGAGAAGGAAACATAGAATAGAGAGAATTCATTACATCACTCTCGAGCTCATTATAAGTGTTAAAAGCAATTGCAGATGCTTTACGAACTTTATCTGCTACATCGATACCAAATTCTAACATGATATCATTTCGATTTGTTGTCTGGATAAAGTCGGGGAGATCCTTTAGTCGAATATTGTGTAATCCTGGAATACAATCTACTTTGGTGTCTAAATATCCATTTGTCTTATAACTTTCATCTGTTTGTAATAATTAGAGAAGTCAACAGCTTAAAGCTTTATAAACAAATATATTTATTAAAGCAGAAGGAAAGATCATAAATAATTACCTTTGAGTGGTATTAAGCCTTCCTCAATCAATGTAGGGACATGCAAAGTGATTAATAAGGTACAAGCACTTGGTGGGAAAAAGAGAAGGATTGGGAGTGCATGTTGTTCAGCAGCTTGTATGGTAAATGACATGTAACAATCAGAAACTATGCATGTAACTGGTGGAACAAGACCAGCAATGGAAGAGTCATGAAGTCTAGCAAGAAGTTCACAAAAGTGTTGATATATATTCTTTCTGATTGATTGACAAAGAGAAGGTATGTCTTGACTAACATCAACATCATCACCATCCATTGGAGTTAAACCATCTGGAATAGTCTCAAAGTTAAAGTCAGTGAAACCATCAAGAGAATTAGGACCCTTTGATTTAAGCAAACGTTTATGGTTGTATTCGGTGTTGACAAAGGTTATGTGAAAGCCTCTAAGGTGAAGTAGTTTTGCTAGTTTCAACATTGGATTTATATGGCCTTGAAGTGGAAATGGAATTAAGATAGCATGAGGTTTTTTCTCTGCAGAATAACTCATATCTTTTTTGTGAGACAGCTACAAAGAAAAGAAAAAAAGAAAGAGAAAGTCAATGTGAAATCTCAATCTTGGAGTAGGGAATTTGAGATCTCGATCCATATATAAATAATATTGGATTAATTATACTCTATACCATGTGCCACGATGTGGTTTTGATGGGATTCTATATGATTTAAAGATTAAAATTACAAGCACTGAATCTATATATAACATTGTTAAATTAAATATTGCTTGTACTTTATAGGTATGAGTTTGTGGTGATATTAACTATTTTTTCAGACAGAAAAGAATCTACTTATATGTAATTTGGTTCGGTTTAATTGGATTCTTTTAAATTACTAATATTATTAAATCTAATTAAAATGCTTAGTCAATTTTCCGTTAATTAAATTTTAAATTTTAACTAATCCTATAATATTATAAAGCCACCATAGTTTTTTCCTCATTTGTTTAAGGACATTGCTTAATCAAAAGCTTTCAACGATAACCCAAATGAGTGTTGACAGATTTAGTATCTTGCATAAACCGCTTTGCCACTTTCTTCAAGTAACTAGATTTATAAGAACAATTTACTCTCCATGTGTTTTATCATGTTATCCATCCTTATGATCCTCTTAGTTTGACCATGATCTTTCATCTCAAATTCTTCATTTATAGAGTCTCCTTGAGATTACTTATCTATTTCTAGCTAGAACTCACAATTAAGATATCATCAACATACATAATAATATACTGAATGAATTTCTCACTCCTTTCCAATATGTATACACAACTCTCATATATGCTTCTAACAAACTGAAGCTTAAGAACGATTATATCTAACTGGTGATATCATTTCCTTAGGCTTTGTTTCAACCTATATAAATATTTCTTCAACATTCATACCTTAGACTTGTCTTCTACAAAACCCTCTAGTTTTTTCATGTAAATTGTCTCTTTAAGTTCTCATTGTAAACAATTTATTTTGCTTCCAACTGTTCCAGCTCAAGATCATATTGATTCACAATTTTCATAAGTGCCATTTTAAAACAATGTTTCACCACATGTGAAAATGTTTTATGGTAATCAATCCCCTCTACCTGAATAAAACCCTTTAATACAAGCCTTACCTGAAACCTTAGTTCTTAAGTACCTAGAATACCATCCTTATTCCTGAATACGATTCTTCATCAGTGAATATATCTCATCATTCAACACCTTCAACCATCTTTGATTATATTTGCTTTCAAATACTTGTCTAAAGATCTTTGATTCTAAGTCTTGCAACCCTTTATCCATATCCTAATCATAAAAAAATTATTAGCATAACTCTACCTTTGAGGTGGTATAATCTCCTTCCAAACTCTATCCACCTAATAATTAGGAGCCATTATAGGTTTCTTTTCAATAGAACTAGAAATAGGAGTCGCATTTTCCTCCTTTTCTGTAGTCTCACTAATATGAACCTCTAATTAAAATTGAGTCTTATTCACCATAATTTATAATTCTTTCACTTTCAAGTCTTTTTACTTCATCCACATAGGAGTCTCATAAAAAGTAGATTCTTGCATATGATAAATTTTGATCCTATATGTTACACCTTTCACAACTTGTAACCTTTCACACGTTCAAAGAAACCAATAAATACATACTTCAACTTGTGGATGATCATAGTTTGTCCTTCTCTAGGGAGAGTTTCATAGCACGAAGTCCCTTTGTTATACGAAGTTTGTTGTAGACGATCTCCTAGAATTAATTTCTACATCAAAAAATATCAAGTATATGTATACTAACTAAGTATTTTTATACTAACTAAGAGCCTAATTTAAAACTCCATCCCATGCTAGAGAAAATAGTGCATCTTAACTACTTTATAAATTGAACATATTATGTATGAGAGTTACTTAAATAAAATCATTGTGGCCTCATTAAAATCCCTTGGAGGAGAAAAGAGCGACATGCTTATACATTAATAAAAATAAATTAATTGACATAGAAATGAAGGTTGGTCGAGTTACATATTATAGGTAGCTCTTCTCTCTGTAGAACTTATAACCTGTATACAGACTTGGATCATCTAATTCATTTTTCTCTCCTCCTCTTCCCTAATTCTCTATCTCTTTCTCTCTTAATTTTGGGAACTTGGCTCTTTCTTTATAAGAGCTTTTATAGTTAAGACATAGTTTTCCTCATTTATCTGACCCATGAGATACTTTAGGACGAGTTCCTCTTCTTCCATCTCTTAGGGTTTGACTTTGGAGTTGTACTTCTGTAAAACTTGGGTTTTGTTTGCATATTATTTGATGTGTCTCATTGTTTCTTATTGAAAGCTTGTTTCTTTCTTCCCTTGTGTGTTATCCACGTCATCTAGGGGGTTGACTTCCATCATGATCATTGTGTCCTGGCCATAGACCAACTTTAAAAGTGCTTCGTATATTTTCGAGTATGATATGTCCATAGTAATTGGTGCAACTATTTAACCCACTATATTTTTGTTTCTTCATACTTCTTAATTATTGAAATCTTTAATAATTCAAGGTGCAACTATTTAACCCACTATATTTTTGTTTCTTCATACTTCTTAATTATTGAAATCTTTAATAATTCAAATGTATCATAGAAGTTTCTGGGATAGTTTCGTCGAAAACAATTTATTAAAAAAATATTTCTGAAAATTTAGAAATTCAAAATTTCGAAGAGGAAATCGATTACCTAGTTAGGGAAAATTGATTTCCATGTGTAGTTTCTATTTTCCATTTCTGTTTTGAGTTGAGGAAATCGTTTACCCCTTTTGGGAAATCGATTTCCTCCCTGTGTTTTGTGCTTTTTAGTTGTTTTTTGGGCCTGTTTTGATTCCAACGTGTTTTTCTAGTATCCTATATATACTCCCTCATTATAATGTGTTTAAAAAATAATTCCATAATAACATTTCTCCTCAATTAATCTCTCTCTCTTAATATATCCAAAATTCACATTCACTTCATCTTCTCCAACTAACCACATTTCACCATTGATTCACCATACAAGTTTGTGCTTGTTTCAACATTTCGCATCAAGAGCCTTGGTTCTTATCTATTAATCTGCTGCAAACATGACTACCGTTTCCAATGATCGAGTCCCTACCAATCTTCCAACCCTTGATTCAAAGAACTATGACAAATGGTGCAAACAAATGAAAGTTTTGTTTGACTATCAAGATATTCTTGAAGTGGTTAATGATGGTGTTACACCACTTGGGGCAGAAACTATAGAGGCTCAGAAGGCTGCATTTAAGAAAGAGAAGAAGAAATACTACAACGCACTCTTCTTGATACATTCTTGTGTCAATAATGACAACTTCGAAAAGGTTACCAATTGCGACTCGGCGAAGCAAGCATGGAAGACTTGAAGAAAGCTTATGAAGGGGCTGATAAAGCAAAGGTGGTGAGGTTACAAACTCACAATCAATAGTTTGAATTGGTGCAAATGAAAGAGAAGGAGTCAATCAATGATTACGTAACCCGTATAACGCATTTGGTGAACCAAATGAAATCTTACGGTGAAACTGTTTCGAAGCATAATGTTGTATCAAAGATCTTACGTTCTTTAACGTCAAGATTTGATAACATTGTGGTTGAAATTGAAGAATCGAAGGAACTTCCTACATTGATAAACGAGTAGCTTCAAAGTTCATTTTAGGCTCATGAATAAAGGATGGATGAAAAGGGAGATGACCAAGCTAAAGTAGATATTGTGTTGCAAGCACGGTTCACGATAAGAGTAAAAGATCGAAAGGAAAATGGTCTTCGAAGGGGAAGACAAATTTCCAGAATTTTGAGGAAAAAGATTAACAAAATTCAAAGGCTTCAACAGGGAAAAGAGGTGAGAGATGCTCCAAAGGTATTGATCAAAGCAACTATACCAAGAAGTTTGACAAGAGTAATGTGAAGTGCTACAATTGTCATAGACCTGTCCATTTCACAAAGGAATGTAACGTGAAATCAAGGGAAAATCAAAGCGGTGAAGATAAGGTTGCTCGATAGGAGGTGGATGATGATAATACGCTTTTGGTCATGATTATAGAGGATAATTATGGCAAGAAAAATCTACTAGCCAACAGCTGCAAGTTGTTGGACAGTAGTGGCAGCAACTCGAAAAATGTTATAGAAATGCGTTCGGAGCAAAACATAATGTTTAAGATGCAATCCAAGGAAGTGATTAGTGGAACTTGGGCTCTAGTTGTTCAATGCATATGACGGTTAGAAAGGATTGGTTTGTCAAAATAAATCAAGCCACTAACAATAAAGTGAAATTTGCAGATGACACCACTTTAGCAGTCGACAGAGTCAGTGATATTTTGATCATGAAAAAGGACAGGGGTAATTCCTTGATAAAATATGTGTTATACATTCATGGAATTAAATTTAATCTCTTGAATATTGGCCAATTACTTGAGAAGAATTACATGATTTTCATAAAACACAATATTTTGCGCGTTTTGGATCCAAATGGAGTTTTAGTCCTTAAAGCACTCATGGCTGCCAATCGGACTTTCAAGATACAGTTGAAAGTGATGGAACATATGTGTCTTGCTACAAAGGAAAGTCTTGATGAGTAGTTGTGGCACTACCGTCTTGGACATCTCAATTTTTGTAACTTGGACGTGTTTCAAAGGAATGGTATGGTAACCGGGTGTAATTTAATAATGCACCTAAGAGGGGGGGTGAATTAGGTGATGGTCAATTTTTGCCTTCTCTTTTAAAGTTCTTATTTTTCTGATTATGACAATGAAAACAATAAAATACGGAAAGTAAATGAACACCAGATATATACGGGTTCCCCTCACAGATCAAGAGTACTTCAGTCTTCTTGCCAACGCAGAAGATTTAGTATAGTTTAGAATGATTGTACAAGCCTAATCACACCAAAGGTGATGCCTTACTATCTAATCTATAGGGATATTAAAGGCTCTTAAATCCTTTAAGATCTTAAACACTAAGTGCAAGAAGAACAATCTTCTTCAATGCACACACTTGCTCTAACAATTCTGGAATGCAAATTTAATCTTATACAAAATCTTATTTTTACAAAGTATGATCAATTCTTGAATAACACTATGGTTATCAAGAAACTAAGACAAGATTTAATAAGAAGTTTATAGTCAGATCTAGTGCTCAATATATGTTGAAACAATGATGAGTATGAAATTTCTAAACAATGTTTCATGCAATATGTAAATTCTCAAATTTTACAACTCTTAAGAATTTTTTAAAGTTTGAATAATGTGTCATGTGTTATGATCAGAACGCAAAAGAATTTTATATGTGAAATGCACCCTATCATTACACTCCAAATGAGTAAAAAGATACAATGGTTGGACCCTAAGAGGTATCACCCAACAGCCAAGTAAAACAGAAAATATTTGAAAATTTTCTTTAGCTGTAATCGATTGTTGTAGGGCTATAATCGGTTACACAGACACGGAAATGTATATATTTTTCAAATATGCGTGGCTGTAACTGGTTACTCAAAATCTGTAACCGGTTACCCCTGAACCAGTCATTTATATTTATTTCTACAAAGCCCTGTAACCGATTACTGTAACCCTGTAACTGGTTATTGTAACCCTATAACCGGTTACTACTGAGTGAAAGTGATAAAAACTTATTTTCTAAGTGATGGACATGAAATGTTTTACTATTAAATTATCATTATACTTACGTAAAATCTTTAGAGTATATTTTGAGTACTATATCCTCTTAAAAAACCTCAATTTAAAATTTGTACCTAACTTGTTGATGAATCTTCATAAATCATCATCTTAAAAAGTTGGTTGCACACTTGTAGAAGACTTCATAGAATGATCTTGAAATGATATATGATCTTGAACATCTTCTTTTCCACATCTTTGATATTTATTTGACTTTATGTATGGTGGTCTTCATCAAAACACTTTGATTGGAGTTCATGCAATCACATTCTCTCCCTTTTTGATATAGACAACCAATTTGACATCTGTAGCTTGTGCATCAAGGTCTTTAAGTGTTTCTTGTATGTGTATCATAGTGATGTGCATTCTCCCCCTAAGTTTGATATCTCCCTCAGAAATTATGTAGCATTTGAAGACTTGTTTTTCAAAGAGTAAGCTTTAAAATCTTGAAAAAATTTATGCATCACTAAACACAAGTACACAATGTCTTCTCCCCCTTTATAAATCAAAAGTAAAATATAACACAATTTGTAACACAAACACAAAGTTAATGCATACTTAAAAAACACACTAGACACTAGGTCTTTGATTATATAAACTATACGGAAGGAAATATGATACAAAATGTAAAATATAAAGACATTACATAGGAAGAACATAAACAAAAAACAAATTTACTAAGGAATTTAGAATTATTCATCATCACTCTCAACCATTGAATCCTCTTGATTGGCTTGAAGGTTGGCCAAGTCTTGACAAATATCATGAAATTTTGATATCATAAAATTTTCCATAGAGCAAATTTTGTGATAAATTATCTCATTTGATATTTTACCGTCATATGCGGGTGGTGGAGGATGTGCATATTGATTGGAGGAAGCTCCTTTTTCTCTATTCTTAAACAATCCATCTTCATCTTTGAAAATGCCCATATTTTTGTTTGTCACCGCAATAGAAATTACACAATCTCTTGATGCCATTTTGGTTTATGTTTCTCCTCGGAAGCTAACCTTTCCAAACTTGAGAATCTTGGTTACCCAATTAGCATATGAAAGTCCATCGGATAGATTTTGAGATGCTCCATATAGTTCATGATTAAGTATGCCTAATTAACTTGAAGATTATTTTTATTGCAAACAAGACTTGCATCTCAACATCACTTATTTGAGAGTGATTTAAGTTCTTATGAAGCAAAATGTAAGTCATAAAGTAATGTGGCATACAATCACTTACAATGAGGTTGGAGGAATACAAAGTTAACCGATTTATTGTAGAACCGACTTCCTTCTTCTTGTCTAAGATTTCTTTTTCAGAGAGACGAGTGATGTTATAGTAGTAGCGAGTACAGTTGTAAGCATCCACATCAATGGTATACCCATTCTTGATGAGTAAGCCTTCACTAGGAACATCCAAGCTTTTTCCAAATCGAGTGGTTGACATCAAGATGTGCTTCCCTTTTACCCATGTTGAAAGAATACCGCCGACACCAGTTTTCATAGTTGCATAGAATTCACGAACCAAATCCGGGTAGTAAACTCCACATTTGGTGATGAGTTAACCTACTCCTTTCATAGCCAAGATTAATGGAAAACTAAAACTTGTTGAAGGAAAGGATGAGATATTACCATACTTTACCAGAGTGAGAAGTCAGAATCAGAATGCCAAGATTGGATCACGGTCCTCTTGATTTTGAGTTTCTCCTTCAATGGCCTTTTCCTTTCCTTTCTCCTTTCTTGATGGCCCCATGAAAAAGGTTGGAGTTTTTCTTGGAGAGAATGGGTTTTGGATGGAATGATTTATGTAAGAGAGAATGTTTGTGTTGTGAGTTAAAAATTTAAGAATGAGGGAGTATTTATAGATAATTTTTGGAGGGAATTACTCTTTTGGTGAAGTAAATATTGGAGGGAGATCGGAATTGGTAAGATTAATTTGTGGTGGGAATTTTTTAGGAGAGAAGTAATTTTGGTCAAAGAGACTTTTAAGATGAAAAATAATTGGAGGGAAATGATGATGGAAATCATAAATGCCTTGACCAAACCCAAATTTTGAAAAACTTCACGTGGTAACCGGTTACAAGTTATGGGTAACTAGTTACTGAAGGTGCCTGGAAAGTTAAAAGCGCTTCTGTGTGCATGGTAACCAGTTACTGACTTAGGGTAACCGGTTACTGATAGTGAAAAAGTGAAAATATTGCATATATCAGTCCAGAACATATACCTATCTATTATAACTTCAACCAAACATGTATAACAACATATTAACAAGTATATATGACATTTAAAACATATAGGTAAATATTATATAGAATCATTAAAAGTGAATGTAAGATGAAGAGAGATATACTTGGTAAGAATAATATAAAAGTTAACGAAAAAAATACATGCACCTTTTATGATTCATAGATATAAATCATACGTCGTGTTCATCTAATATACCAAGTTCTCGTCAAATCTTGAAGAATGAATCTTTTTCTAGAGGCTTTGTAAATATGGCTGCTAGTTGGTGTCGTAACCGGGAAAAAATATAGAGTCGCCACCATTAATTTTTATCCTAAGACGGGAATATAGCAGAATAACCCTAATTGATGATATAGAGATTCTAAGTCTTGACTCACTTTAGATGAAGGGAATGTGTTAGGCACCCTTCATCTACCCTTTTCGCAAGGATACTAGGATTTCGTTTTAAGGTTTAGGAATAGGGTTTTAATTTTTTTTATGATAGGGGAACTCGCCACGATTTTTAAGTCGTGTTTCTACGTATCTTCTTATGAGGAATCAGAGTTCCAATTCGTAGTTCGTAGTGTTTGTTGGTGTTTTTTATAGGATTACATAGAATTGCTTTCGAATTTATCCTTGAACCTTGTATGAGTTTTATAAAAGAGTGACCGTAGATGCAGTTCGCAATTAATTTTGAAAGTAATTATGCTTAATCCTTTTTATAAAAATTTCTTGATTTTGTTATGTTAGTAGGAAAAGTGATTTGTTGCTGGTTAGCTGTTTTAGTATTTAAAACAATTTAAAAGTAGAAATGAAAATAAATATTTGAATAAAAAAACTTAGAGTTAGTAAAAATATTGAAAAATAACTTAAGTTAGTATAAAAAATTAATTAGTAATTTATATACAATAATAATGATGTTTTAATTAGAATAACTAAACTTAAGTAATCAAAATTACACGTTAATTTCTTTACCTAATATTTTTTGTATGGTTGCATTTTTTCTAATGACAAAATTAAAGTAAAATGACCAAATTAAATTAGTAGAAAAATTAACCAAAATAACAAAATAAACAAATGGGATGTAAGTGTAAGAAAGAAGTGCGAAAAAATGAGTGAGGTGTTTCTAAGAGTAACATGTTATTAAGCCCAAGACCCATAAAAATCTTAATTACTATTATCAATCAAATTAAACAACATAACAGTAAATAAATAAATATGAACACTTACCTGGAAGAAAACGGGTGCTGCCTCACGTGATCATTCTAGTATAACCATTGGACCAACCATACAAGTACACTTGGCAAATGATTTAATTAAAAAAAGTAATGATAGCAATATATTATAATAAAATAATAAAATTGTTCTTCATTTGTGTGAACAGAGTGTGAAAAAAAGTCTATGTACATGAAAATAATGCGATACAATTATAGTTAGTGTGTAAAACCATGAATACTAGTTGGTAATTGTTATTGTAAAAGTAAAAGAAAATTGTTAATATGTGTGTAGAAATAAAAATTGTTAATAATAAAAATATTAATAAAACCACAAACCATTAGATACTCATCATGTGGTTTTAACAGCAAACAAATTAAAATTAAAAATTGAATTGAAAATACAAGGATGGGCCTCATATAAAATCATCGGTCAAAAATTGTAGAAAATATGAAAGGTTTGAAAAAAGTATGAGTTGGAATCTCGAAGAATTATTGATAATTGTTGGCTATTGTCTGATAAAGACAACAACAACAGAGTTTGTGAAATTCAGTGGTGATTGTTGATTATGAGAAATTCTGGATATGTTTCAGAGTTTCTGTTTAGAAACCCTGGAATAAACCAAAAGTAAGAGAAAGAATGATATTATGAAATTATGGATGAAAAATTATGATGGATAATAGTCATATTTATAGAGTTAAAATTAGGTTAAAAATACTTAAAAAGAAAGTTACTCAAAACAATGAAAATCCCAAATTCTGATCTCTAAAAAAGAAAGAAAATTAGTAACAAAAAAAAAGTGAATGTTAAAAGTGCAACATAAGAGATCCGAACCCACAACCTCATACTTGCAAGCTTCATTCCTTACCAACAGTGTTATGTTACTCATGTGAAATAAAAAACCCAATTTAAAGTATATGAAAGCGAACAAGTATTTGCAATTTAAAATACAAATAATTTGAAATAAACTATTATACATTTTTAAATGAGTAATATAAGTTATTTTTAAAATGTTAGTAAAATCGAACCAAAGAATATTATAAAAACAAATGTTGGAAATATTTTTGACTATAGAAATAAAGGTTGGGCAAATTTGGGATATAAAAGTTGCCCTTATTTAATTACTCTTCGATTGAGGGTGTAAGAATATGCAGGTCTCGCAGATTCGAATCAGAGGGTTATTAAATAATGGAAGACCCCAAAATTTGACCCAAGGTTGGCTAGATAAGGATATACTGTAAAGCATACCCCAAAGAATAAAGAAAGATAGGAAAGGATGATGATGTGTAATCTTATCATAGTTAGAGCAAGAAGTATGACGATGCAGATAACTCGCCAATACCTAGAAAAGTGATCATAGATTTTTTGCGTGTTTACCATGACCTAGGAGGTAAATAACACAAGTTTTAAAATTGACTTACTAATGCTTTGAGACTAATATAGTAAGCTATAACGCAAATTTCATATACTAATTACAACCTAGGTAGTAAATAATACGGGGATAGGCTTATGTATTTATAACGACCTAAGGGATAAATAACATAACCATGATAACTCGCATGCCTACCACAACCTAGAGGATGGATAATACGAGGAAAAGCTTGTGCATTTATCACGACCTAGAGGATATATGATACGAGGATAGACTTATGTATTTATCATGACCTAGACGATAAATAACATAATCCTGATAATTCGCATACTTATGACAACCTAGAGGATAGATAATACGAGGATGATCTTGTGCATTTATCACGACCTATAGGATAAATGATACGAGTATAGGCTTATGTATTTATCACGACCTAGAGGATAAATAACATAAACCTGATAATTCACATACCTACCACGACCTAAAGGATAGATAACACGAGGATAAGCTTATGCATTTATCACAACCTAGAGGATAAATGACACGAGGATAGGCTTTATGTATTTATCACGACCTAGAGGATAAATAACATAACTCTGATAATTCGCATACCTACCATAACCTATAGGATAGATAATACGAGTTAGGTTTCTAAAAAGTGCTTTGATAATCAAATCTTAGGTAAATAAAAAGTGAGCTTGTATGGAGTTACTTAATTAAGAGGAATGATGATGTATTTGATGTGTTTAAGAAGTTCTGGTCCATGGTTGAGCGGCAAAGTGGTCACAAAATAAAAATTCTCAAAATGGATCGTGGAGTTGAGTATACCTCGAATGAGTTTGGGAATTATTGTAATGAGGAGGGTATAGTGTGTGAGGTTGTGCCACCTTATACTACTCAGCAAAATGGTGTTTCTGAGAGGAAAAATCATTTGCTAATGAAATTGGTTCGTAGCATGTTGATGGGAAAAAGCCTACATAAGGAACTTTGGGGAGAAGTCACTTCTACAACCGTCAATTTATTGAATAGGTTCCGTACAAAGAAGCTGGACAAGGTGACTCCATAAGAAGTATGGTCTGGATTTAAACCAAGTTTAAGTCATTTGAAAGTTTCGGATTCGGTAGCATTTCAACATATTATGGGTCATCTTCAAAAAAAGTTGGATGACAAAGGAGAGATGATGTTGCTTGTTGGTTATCATCCTTCCAGAGGTTACAAGTTGTTTGATGTGAAAATCAAGAAGATTGTAACAAGTCAAGGTGTGGTAGTGGATGAGATAAGGTTGTTTGACAGTAGAAAAAAGTCCATGAAAATTGAGGAAATCCATTTCCTAGATGAGGGTAATCATTTTCCTTCATGATTTTTGCATCCTGAAGCTGCTGGAACTTGTTATTAAGAAGGGGAAATCGATTCCCCATTTTCTGGAAATCGATTTCCACAAGAAAATACAGAAAATATGGATTATACAAGTCCTTTGCAGAAGTTGGTCGAAGTCGAAAATGCAGAATCCAGTAGATGACCAACGAGGCAAAGAGGTCTATCTCAGAGGCTCCAATATTGTGAAGTATTCCATGATAACGAGATTAATGGTGATGGTGATCTCATTCACTTTGCGCTTATGGCCAAATTTGAGCCCGTTAGCACAGAAGAGGCATTAAGCAATCTAAAATGGGTGTGTGCGATGAAAGAGGAGCTAGAGTCGATTGAGAAATAAAGTACTTGGGAGTTGGTTGATCTACCAGAACGAGAGAAGCCAAAATGAGTGAGATAGGTCTATAAAGTGAAGGCAAATCCAAAAGGCAAAATTGTCAAGCATAAGGCTCGACTAGTTGTGAAGGGATTTTTACAAAGAGAAGGTATAGACTATGGCTAGGTGTTTGCACCTGTATCTAGGATAGAGACCATACAATTGGGTATTGGTATTGCGAATAACAACAATTGGTTGATGTATCAAATGGATGTGAAAACCACATTTTTGAATGGTCCTCTTGAGGAGGAAGTTTATGTAGAGCAGCCCCTGGTATTGTTGTGATTAATCAAGAGGGAAGAGTCTACAAATTGAAGAAATCACTTTGTAGTTTGAAACAAGCTCCTAGATCTTGGAACAAACACATTGATGGTTTCACATTTAAAGTTGAATTCAAGAAATGTGTTTCCGAACATGGTGTATATGTGAAGACGAATGCAAGCAAAAATGTGATCATACTTTGCTTATATATGGACAACTTATTGATCACGGGCAACAATGAAGTGCGTATTTCTAAGTTCAAGAGTGAACATATGGAGGAGTTTGAAATTAGTTATCTTGTAACCATGAATTACTTTCTTGGCATATAGTTCCACAAGTCAAAATTGGAACTCCTTATACTTCAAAGAAAGTATTCTCTTGAGATTCTGAATAGGTGTGAAATAGAGCATTATAATGCTGCCAATACACCTGATGAAGCAAGGTTGCAGCTATCTAAAAGAGTTGATTATAATAATGTAGATCCAACATAATATAGGAGGTTGATTGGATTGTTACGTTACTTGTGCAATAGGCGGCCAAATTTGGCATTTAGTGTCGGTATTGCAAGAAGATTCATGGAGAGACCGAAGGTGTCTCACTTTGAAGTAGTTAAGAGGATTCTAAGATATGTCAAAGGAACTATTGGCGGTGGAATTCTCTTTCCCGTGGCAGATACGGGCAGAAAATGTGAATTGCTCGATTACACGGATTCCAATTGGTGTGAAGATAAGAACTATCAAAAATCTACGGCTGGTTATTTCTTTATGTTCGAAAGAACTCCAATATCTTGGTGTTCTAAAAATAAATATGTGGTGGAACTCTCTTCTTGTAAGGCCGAGTATATCACTACGTCGTTGTGTGCGTGTCAGGCTGTGTGGCTTGTGAATCTGCTGGAAGAGCTGGGTAGCAAGGTTGAAAAATATGTCACACTCTTCGTTGATAATGTTTCAGCCTTTAATCTTGATAGGAATCTCATAGCACATGGGAGGAGCAAACATATCGAGATGAGGTTTCATTACTCGAGGGATTTGGTGTGTGCAGGTCATATGAGGTTAGGATATTGTCAAAGAAAAGAAGAACTTGCAGATTTGTTAATGAAAGGTGTAACAAATATGGTGTTCAAAAAGCTTATGATAATTTTAGGCATGAAGAACTTGGATCATTTGAATTAAGGTGGTGTATTCAAAGTCCTTAATAATTCAAATGCATTGTGGAAGCTTCGGGGATCATTTCATCAAAAACAACTTTTTGAAAAAGCACTTATGGAAATCTGGAAATTCAATGTTTCGAAGAGGAAATCGATTACCCAGTTTGTGGAAATTGATTTCCATGCGTAAGTTATATTTTCCATTTTTGTTTTGAGTTGAGGAAATTGATTACCCCCTTTTGGGAAATCGATTTCCTCCCTGTGTTTTGTGCTTTGTAGTTGTTTTTTGGGCTTGTTTTGGTTTCAACATGTTTTTCTAGTATCCTATATATACTCCCTCATTGTAATCTGTTTAAAAACTAATGTTGTAATAACATTTCTGCTCAATTACTCTCTCTCTCTCTCTCTCTCTCTTAATTTTTCCAAAATTCACATTCACTTCATCTTCTCCAACTTACCACATTTCATTGTTGATTCACCATACAAGCTTTGTGTTTCTTCCAACATTAAGGTTGTTCATAGTTATATTGTAGACTTCTTCACCTTTACCATTAGCAGAATGGAATTATATTGAGATGAACTTATTTTGTATGCCAAGGTTATGGTAGAATTCAATTGATGAAGAACTCATAAAATATGTGTTTCATTATCTAATATTATATATCTTTATAGTCAAAATCTACAAATAATTTGTTTCTATAGAATTTCATTGACTATCCATGTCATAATTGTTGAGACTAGTTTGCATATAATCAAGTTTATTAAGTAGTCTACAACCATTATTAAGAAATTTAGTTGATTGAGATGTAAGGGGATTATACCTAGGATATCCACTCCACAAATGTAAAGAGGCCAAGTCCAAAGGGATTTCACTAACTACAATATCTTGGTAGAAGCATGGTTGATGTTAATCATAATCTTCCTAATTTATCTCCATAATTAGAAAGTCAAAATTCTCCTTGAAATCAACTTGAATCTTCTTCAATCTTCAAACTGGGTGCGACATAGGATAGCATAATATTCTAGAATATTATGCACATAAAATATATCAATTAAATCCAACTTTCCAGCTTGTCACAGGCGCGATGTCGAATGGCTCTTCATAGGACATCTTCATTTAACATGTCTCTCTGATGATGAAACATGTTAGTTCAACACTTTTGAGTTCTCCAACTTGAACATAACATATAATTACCAAATATTTCTATAAAGATATATATTTGTAACCCACTCACAGAATCCAAACATCCAATTATGCCAGACAAGATGTCAGATGATCATAATGAGACATCTTGTTCGACATCTAGTTTTACCAAAACTAGTCAAACCTTTAGAGCTCAAGTCTTTGGAGCTTTAAATATC
The DNA here is from genome assembly GCA_948472305.1 of Vicia faba. NCBI lineage: Eukaryota > Viridiplantae > Streptophyta > Magnoliopsida > Fabales > Fabaceae > Vicia > Vicia faba. Next base: position 904,970,501 of record OX451735.1, on the reverse strand, counting down.
CCCCTTTAAATCTCCAGAAACCTTTGGTTGAAGCTCCTATTCATATTCATCCGAACCAATCCATGATGATTTGATATGATCAATCCAGAAACATTCCTCACAGGGCTGAAGATACTCCGCCTTGATCCAGAACCCTTCCTTTCAAGGGGTGGAATAGGAGAACCAAGTGGCGTAAGTAGCAACCACCAGTCAACCTAGGGTATCTCACTTTTACTCCTGGATAACTTCTAACACAAGACACAACTGTGTTCATAACTCAGATCACAAGACACAAAAGGACCCAACAATACCAAACTGGAATAGGACATTATATTCTACATCTTTGTAAAATAACAACAAATACAAAAATCTGACTTAACAACATTTGAGAAATACTTATCTCCCCCTTTTTGGAAAAAAATTAACAAATAAATCCCTCACAAAACCAGACCCAAAAGGTACTTATCCATACCCAAACAAAATACATATGGACTTATGTGAACATCAAGCAACCACAATGTGAGAGAAAGAGAAGGAATGACCTCAATAATTACCCAAGTAATGGCATAGGAATTAATAATTCTAGATAGAGCCAGTGGTCTCAGTCAAAAATGTTAGTTGATGAAAATAACCAAAAAAAAGGCACCTTTCAAAACAGCTTTTGACTGCCTTCATTGACTCTGGACTAAGTCTTTTGGAGATATTTATTTCAAATAAAATCGCATGCATAATCAACAAGCACATTTTACACTCCCTCCTGACGTGAATAGATTGCACTGTCCATGCTATTTCCTTGTAAGTCATAGGGGAAGAAGTCCTACATAATATCCTGACATCCAGTCAGATGTTTATTTTTGAACATGGCTTCTTTACCAACCAGAGACGATGTTTCACAGGGTTATCTACACATTTTGAAGAAAGATTCCACAGACCAAGTTATTTGAGCATCACATGGTGACCTATCTTATCAACAACTGAACCAACCGGCAGAACAATCATCGAGAGAAAATCAACAAAGTCGCCATTGAATGTTTTTTATCCCACGGGAATGGAAAGGTGAACATCGAGTAAACCTAAGAAGGTTGAAATCACGATCAAAAGACCGAGAGATACGGGTAAGAGAGTCGATTACACAAGGGGAAGGTGTTAGAACCCCTCAAGCACGTGGTACTCCACATGATCAACTCTTGTTGTTCTAATCAAAGGGTGTGTTCTAATCTAAAGTTAAATCTTATGAGCCAAAGGAAAAATGCAAAGAGGGAATGCATGCAAAAGAAAACACGAGAAAAGAAGGAATATTTACAAAGTTTCTCTCGCCTGGGCCCCACAACCAAATGCCTACATATCCCTTTTAAGGAATCATAACATTGTTGTTCGGATCAATAGTTTCCGTTTGTTTTGTGTTTTTTATGGATAATGCTGCATTCATATCCTTATGATTAGGATTGCAATTTGTGTCTGGCATTGCAGCTCGTAAAGAGAATCATGCTCGGCCCCTCGCTCACTTAGCATTTCCAAGTTGTTCGAATTTGAAACAACACATCCTTATTGAAAAGGTTTTAAAAGAAAAAAAGGTCTAAAGACAAAAAAAGGTTTGCATTGGTTTGTACTTTTTTATTGCAAAAGAATTTGCAATTTGAACCGTAATAAAGTTCGAAAGTTAAAATAGAGCGAGGCTCAGTATAAACTAATTTGCTCCACCCCACAAGACTCAATTCCACATGATTTGTATCTTCCTTTATTAAGTGTTTTAGAATTTTCAAAGAAAAAGAGGTTTTAGTTTTAAGAATACAAAAAAAAGAAAGAAATCATCTAAGGAAAACTATCTAGCTCCATCCCTAATGTTATCATGCAATGGTGGTCCTAAGGTCCTGATAACAAAGGGAAATCTCTACCTAAGTTAGCATGCAAAGATTACAACCTAATGTCCAACTTGAATAAAAAACGAGACAAGAAATTCTAATGGAACATGCAAAGTTTACAACCTAATATCCAACTTGAATAAAAAAGGAGGCAAGAAATCCTAAGGGATCATGCAAAGGTTACTTCCTAAAGAAAAGCAGAAGCATAAACACAATCAAGCAAAGTCAAAGCAAAATCAAAACAAACATCGGGTGCAAGCTAGTAACAAAAAAATGAGTCCAAAGGATCTCAAAGTGGGAGTAAGAAAGTCTTTCCACTTTATTTGCTCGAGCACCGGTATCGAGTAACAACTCGGAGCATCAACGTCAAACAATGTGAGCTAACATTGTCAAAACAAATGACAAAGCGTGGGTGGGGGGGGGGGGGGGGGGGGGGGTTAGTTAAGGACCCATGTCTTCAACTTTTACGACTAAATAAGAAGAGTAAGCATGGTTTGGAGCATCAATATACAACGCGATCTAGGAAGGACACAAACTAGAATGTGTGGGGGTCGATTGCGGACCCTCTGTTCCACTTGTTGACTTGATAGCAAGCATAATTTAAAAAGGAAATGGAAATGCCTACTTTGAGGAATTTATCATAAACACTTCCTTTTGAGGTCTTTAAACAAACAATAAAAAGTCGCTCCTTTTGGAGTCTTTTACAAACAAAAACATCGCCTCATTTTGAGAACTTTGACATAACAAACATCGCCTCACTTGAGGATTTTAAACATATTTCCCACCTAATGTAGGGACTTCCAGTCATGTATCTCTATGCCTACTTCTCATAGCAAGGAAAAGAAAATGTGATGCGGAAAAATAAACCAGAATCAGTATAATACCAAAAGAACAAGAGTTCGTAGCAAGCAAGCAAAAGCAGAATAACTCCGGAAAAACTTTGAGCAAGCTTCACCAAGAAACCGTAAAAAAGTCAGAAATAATATCCAATATAAGTATCAAATGTTTCAACGCGAAAATAATTCGCAAGAGGATAACAGCTCATCCAATCAAAAGTACCTGCATAAAACAATTATACATAACCAAGCAAAATCCAAACGTAACATGTCGCACGACAAAGGCCTCTAAAAGCTTGCACAAGTCACAAACCGAGTTAGCAATTAACAAGGCAACATAAACTAAGCTCAAATGTTGAAACAAAACTAAAAAAAATAGTGAATTACAAAGGAACCAAGTCCAAACAAGCATCCGCAAGTAAAAAAAATCTGTGCAGCAACATTGTTATCTCATGAACCACACAAAATAATGATTTAAAACCAACGAAACTCGATACAAATGTCAAGACAAGTTCGCTTAACCATGAATCAACAATTAAATCATACTTGAAGCTCAAATTACAAAACCGGGAAGCATGGTATCACTTCATGTAATTACTCAAATTATCACGTTAAAAGCGAGAAAACTCAACAACAATTGTCAACAATTGAACAATTAAGCACAAACATGCATTATATCAATATCAAATCGCAACGTACATGTTAAATGGAAAACCAGAAAGCATGTATCATTACACGAAATGCACAAAAAAGTCAGATCAATACCGAATAAACTTGATGCTAATGCTAAACCAATGTCCGATTAAACTCAATTATGCAGTGTTCAAGAATTAAGACCGAAATATGCTACCATTTAAAAATTCCGGAGAGCAACACATCAACATCATAAACCGCAAAAAATGTCAATTCAAAACCAACGAAACTCGAAATAAATTTCATCCAAACATCAAAGCAACCTCACTTGCACTTTAAACCACAATTAAATCACATTCCAAGTGTATTTTCATAAACCGGACAACAATACACCGTTTCACAAAATTACTCGGAAAATCATACAAGAACCAATAATTCTCATCACTAATGATCAACAAATGCGCAAATGATTTCAAGTAAGCATCAAACGATATTTTAAATGCCATTTGTAAGACACTTGTATTTTCCAGGCAAGAACACATACTTGAATCGGTATCGATCAAAGTCGGATTTAAAAATTACAAATGAATACGAAAATATGTTCACCGATTCAAGTTATGTCACTTAGAAAATAAAAATGCTTACAATCAATTAATTCACATAAAAAATGTTCCAAGCTTCCAACAAAATAATTCAAGTGTTGATACAATAAATTGAATCAAAAGTTTCAATGTCGGAAAAAAAAATTAAATCTTCACCAAATCGATTCAAAATAATGCATTAACACATGAAATTCAATAATCCTCAACAAACATTTGATCCGAAATGAAATCGACATGCAAGCATCAAGTAATCATGAACAAAAAATTATTCGACGTGCAAGAATTATCGAATCCACATAATTATCATCAATTCAACATAGATCTATCCAACACCACATTTATTCATCATCATCAACATCAATTAAACTCCAATTTCTCAAGAATTAGAATAATATTCAACTCATAAATTCAATTAAGCACTAAAACTAAAATCAATTATCAAGATACACTTAATTCTATTGGAGATTCAAGAAATTACCGAAGCAAAAATGGACCGGATATGAATATAGAGATGTTGGTCGGAAAAGTTTGCGGAGGAAGGGAGATGTCGCTGGAATTCACGGCGGATGGGGGAAGAAGAGAAACCACATGGTTGTAATGACGGAAGGTGTACGCCGCAGAAAATCGCATGACAGAATGGGAGTTACCGGTGGAGGTTCACCGCGAAGGAGGGAGACGTCTGGCTGGAAGGAACAATGGCCGATGGCACGCAGAGCTAGGGAGTGGAGAGAGAGCATGCAGAAATGCTTGATGAAGATGAAGTTTGATGGAGTTTTATTGATTTTTGTTGAAGGTATTCTTGATGAAATTAGAGAGAAAGTTTAGAGGATTTGAGAGAAAATGTGAGTTTGATTTCTAAGATGTGAATTTATGAGAGTAAGATGGGGAAGTGTCCCCCGCCCCCCCTTGACATCCCTACACACGGTACTAGTGTCGTACGTACACATTTGTTTTTAAAATATAATAAAAATGTAAATAAGAAAAACAAAATAGTTTTATCAAAGTAGTTTCTTATTTTTAAAGAAAGACATATTTTTAAAATACTAATAAAATTGTATCAATTTTTCAATTTTTAAGACATCAACAATATATATTTTAAATATTCATATATTACTTGTGTATTACCCATGCGAAAGCACGTGTGTGCTACACATATTTTTGTTCTTTTATAATATAATAAAATAATATAAAAAGTGTAATGAAAAAACAACAAAATTTCCTAATTAAATAGTTTATTATTTTTAAAATGTAAAATAATTTATTTACCAAAATCGTGATGTGTTATTCACTATTTTGTTTTCAAAATGTAATAAAAATATAAATAAAAAATATAATTATTTAACTAAAGTAATTTATTATAAAAATATTTGAATCAATAATATATTTATTTATATGTATAAAAATATTTAGAACAACATTAAGTTTGTTAATTTTACATATTTCCCTGTAACCAAATATCAATTAAATAAATATTAAAAAAATATCCTAAAAAATAGAATAAAAATTACTTTGGCAATTACTAAAAAAAACATTCTAAATTTTATATTAATATAGGATGATTATGAACTTTTTTAATCAAATTATAATTTAATTTTAAAATGAGAAATTAAATATAAATTATTTATATAGAAAATGAAAATCAAAAGCAAAAGTTAATAATTATAGATTAGTGAAAGAAATCAAAGTTTATTCGTTACTGTTAATACTATTTTCGGAAGTATATATATATATATATATATATATATATATATATATATATATATATATATATATATATATATATATATATATATATATATATATATATATATATATATATATATATATATATATATATATATATATATATATATATATATATATATATATATATATATATATATATATATATATATATATATATATATATATATATATATATATATATATTGCAATATTGCAATATTTCTTTCCTAAACAGCTAAACTAATTAAAGAAATGCATCTGTCATGGGTTTGTCACATGGAATGAAAAAAGATACTATTTCGTTTTACTAATATAGAATTAAATATTTGTTTCCTAATAGCTAAAGTAATGCATTTTACTGATTCAATGCAAGCTATTGTAATTGTTGGAGTACGGGAAAATCTATAGAATGCAATATTTCTCTTTCCTAAACAGCTAAACTAATTAAAGAAATGCAACTGTCATGGGTTTGTCACATGGAATGAAAAAAGATATTTCATTTTACTATTAGAACAAATAGAATTAAATATTTGTTTCCTAATAGTTAAAGTACTGCATTTTACTGATTCAATACAATCTATTGTAATTGTTGGAGTATGGGAAAATATATATAATGCAATATTTCTTTCCTAAACAGCTAAACTAATTAAGGAAATGCAACTGTCATGGGTTTGTCACATGGAATGAAAAAAAGCGCTACGTCAAAAATAAGTTTTAGCAGCACATAAAAGAAAGCGTTTTTGGAAAAAAGCGCTGCTGTAGGTTTTAAAAAAAATTCGCTTAAAAAAGCGCTTTCAAAGGGTGCCTTAAAAAAGCGCTTTTCAAAAGCGCTGCTAAAGGTCACCCTTAGAAAGCGCTTTTTGGGAAGCGCTGCTAAAGCTGGACTTTCAGAGGGTACTTTAAGAAAGCGCTTTTCAAAAGCGCTGCTAAAGGTCAGCCTTAGAAAGCGATTTTCCAAAGCGCTGCTAAAGCTGGTCTTTAGAAAGCGCTTTTAAAAGCGCTGCTATAGGATATGCTACGAAAGCGCTTTTTAATGTAAAAGCGTTGTTATAGATGACCTTTAGAAAGCGCTTTTAAAAGCGCTTTCGTAGATAGTTTTATAATAAATATCAAAAATTCGTATCATCACTTTTCTATTTTTCTTCACGATCAAAACCCTAAACCAGAGCTCACGATCAAAACCCTAAATCAGATTTTCTTCACGATCAAGCCCATCCTCTACGTCTTCTTGTTTCAGGACTACCGGGGCAGTTTCAAGACTTCTTCAGGACCTCTACCTCGTTGCCTCCTTTAGCATCTGCAGAGAGAACAACAGGACGTGGAACAACATGACTTCTTCAAGACTACCGCTTGATTTGTAGAAAAGAAAACAACAAGACTACCGCTTGCCACAGGAGAACCGCAAGGTGAAATCACAAAGTTTGCTGCATCAGAAATCACAACAATATACAACACAAAGTTACACAACTCAGCTCCAGGTATTTCAATTTCTAGTATAGTTTTGTATGAATAAATTGTTCTATGCTTGCTTTAATTCTAATTTATTATATTTACATACAATTAATTTGCTTCCTTACGTGATGTTCTAATCCGATTAAATTCTATGGTCTTGATATTAATAGAAAATAACACATTTTCAAACCGATGTCTCCCCAAGGTCCCAACTAAGTAAAAAAATTGAAGTTCCTCTGTCCAATTATTTTATCAAACATCATTTATATTAACAAGTTGTGCATTGGTAAAACAAGCTAAGAGAGAAATAATAGAGAGCGTAACAAAATATTTAATAAAGGTAGCCATATTGTTAACTCTATTAATATATTGGTTTTTTTGTGTGCTTTTTATGATGGATTTTGAGCAATGATGGTTTCTTGTTTATGTTATATGGTTGTGCAAGAGCAAGTGCAAGTTTTGAGTATTGGTTTTGTTTTCGAATTTATCATTTAGCTCAGATTGACTCAGAAACCGTAAACCATGGATAAGACATGGATGTATTCCAATCGATTATCGAAAGAGTACGAGAACGGGGTATCGGAATTCGTTAACTTTGTTGTTGCGTACGCCGAAGACCCCAGTCAAATGACATGTCCTTGTTTGTGTTGCTGTTATGGGAATCGGGTTGATGGGGTTCAGTTGGCATCACATTTAATACGGTATGGAATTGATAGAAGTTAAACATGTTGGAATATGCATGGTGAGAAAAGTGACAGGAATGATGAATCGGGGGATAATAGGACCTATGCTTCAAACGACAATGGCACAGATACATACGATTATGATCGAGTTGAAGAGATTTCAGAAGCACTTGAAGAAGATCTTAATGATTGTCCCAAAATGTTCGAGAGGTTGGTAAGCGATGCAGAGAAACCGTTGTATAATGGTTGTACAAAATTCACAAGATTGTTTGCGGTATTAAAGTTGTACAACTTAAAGGCGGGCAATGGATGGTCGAATAAAAGTTTCACAGAGTTATTAGCCCTTATGAAAGATATGCTACCAGAGGATAATGTTCTCCCCAATCGAACGTATGAGGCCAAAAAGATGTTGTACTCTATTGGCATGAGCTATGACAAGATACATGCCTGTCCAAAAGATTGTGTTTTGTTTCGAAACGAGTATGCATCGTTAAATGAGTGTCCTAAACGTGGTGCCCCCTCGATATAAGAAAAAGTTGTCTCCGACAAAAGTCTTATGGTATTTTCCTATAATTCCGAGATTTAGATGTATGTATCGTAGTGAAATCGATTCAAGACACTTAATTTGGCATGCAGATGAAAGAATTGTTGATGGAAAGTTTTGACATCCGGCAGATTCACCACAGTGGATGAAAATTGATAATGATTATCCTGAATTTGGAAAAGAAGCAAGAAACCTTCGCTTGGCATTGTCTACTGATGGAATGAACCCACACGGTATTCAAAGTATCTCGCATAGCACATGGCCTGTGATTCTTATGATTTATAACCTACCTCCGTGGCTATGTATGAAGCATAAGTACATGATATTATCTATGTTAATTTCTGGGCCTAAACAACCAGGAAATAACATAGACGTATATTTGGAACCTTTAATCGAAGATTTTGTGGGAGAACGGTGTGGAGGTTTATGATGGGTATAGGAAAGAAAGTTTCAACTTGAGGGCGATGTTGTTTGGAACAATTAACGATTTTCCAGCCTACGGAAATCTAACCGGGTATAGCATTAAAGGTGAAAAAGCGTATCCTATCTGTGAAGATGGAACCGATACGATGCGATTGAAACTTTGTCATAAAAATGTCTTTCTCGGTCATCGTAGATTCTTAAATTCTAAACATCAATATCGTGGATGGAGAAAAACGTTCAACGGAGATACCGAACAACGTAGAGCTCCGCCTGGATTGACAGGTGATCAAATATTTGAAAAGGTGAAAGATGTGAGTATTCAGTTTGGTAAGCCTTTTGCACATAAAGTTGTCATAGGTGGGTGGAAGAAGAGGTGGATTTTTTTTAAATTGCCATATTGGAAATCTTTGTACGTAAGACATTTTCTTGATGTTATGCATATTGAAAAAATGCATTTGACAGTGTTATTGGTACATTACTCAATATAAAAGGGAAGTCTAAGGATGGTCTTAAAGCAAGGGAGGACATGGTAGAGATGGGAATAAGAAATGAATTGGGACCCGTGAAAAAAGGAAGACGAACATATCTACCACCTGCTATTTACACTCTATCCAGAAAGGAGAAAAAAATATTGTGTAAGTTCCTAAGTGAGGTTAAAGTTCCAGAAGGCTACTCATCAGATATTAGAAGACTTGTGTCTATGCAAGACCTCAAGTTAAAGAGTTTAAAGACGCATGATTGCCATGTTATAATGGAACATTTTCTACCGATAGGTATACGTTCTATTCTTCCAGAAAAAGTAAGAAGTGCAATAACTAAACTGTGTTTTTTCTTCAAGTCAATTTGCAGCAAGGTGATCGATCCTGAGATCTTACCAACATTGCAAAAAGAAATAGTTGTTACTTTGTGTGATCTTGAAATGTATTTCCCTCCCTCGTTTTTTGACATAATGGTTCATCTTGTCGTTCATCTTGTCAAAGAGACACAACTGTGCGGACCAAATTATATGAGATTGATGTACCCTACTGAACGTTATATGAAAATATTAAAAGGGTATGTGAAAAACCGAAGTCGACCAGAGGGTTGTATTGCTGAACGATATATTGTTGAAGAAGCGGTTGAGTTTTGTACTGAATATCTGTCAAATGTTCAATCAATTGGACTCCCCAAATCTCATGTTGTTGAAAAAAAGAAGGTAAGAAACTAATTGGAAATAAAGTTGTGACAATATCAATGGTCGAACGGGATCAAGTGTATTTGTATGTTCTGCATAATGAACTTGAAGTTGAGCCGTATGTTGAAATGCACAAGGGTGTTCTTCGAGGTTTAAATCTGAATAGAAATGAGAATTGGATTGTACGAGAGCACAATCGAATTTTCATACCATGGTTTAAGGAACATATTTATTCAAAGTATCATTCAGATCTTGCTTCAGTAACAGAAAGATTGAGATGTTTAGCATACGGTCCAAGTTTAGTTGTGTTTTCTTATAGCGCATATGCAATTAATGGATACACATTTTATACCAAAGAACAGGATGACAAAAGTACTATGCAAAATAGTGGTGTCACCTTGATCGCTGAAGCAATGCATATATCAAGTGTGAAGGACTTAAACCCAAAATTTGCAAATTTGTCATATTTTGGGGTTATCGAGCGCATTTGGGTGTTTGATTACGAGAAGTTTCAGATTCCTATATTTGGTTGCAAATGGGTTGAAAATAATAATGGCATACGAATGGATAAGTCAGGTTTTTTGCAAGTGGATTTTAATAGGGTGTGGTACAAAGATGAGCCTTTCATTCTAGCCTCTCAAGCTAAACAAGTGTTCTATGTCAATGATCTGACAAGTACGAAATGGTCTACAATGCTATTATCTAACAAAGTAATTGATTAAAGCATTGGAGATCAAAGTGATATTGGTGTTGACATTGAATCTTTAACCATAACTGATCAAAATGATAATGAATCATGTATTAGAAATGATCATAATGAGGGTATTTGGATCAATCCAACTATCCGCGTTGTTAAGAGACGAGTAGAACACATTCCTACCAAGAAAAGAAAGAGACCTTAGTGAAAAGGGTAATAGTATATATAATTATAGCCTATATCATTCAATAAAATTTAATTTGTCATTTCATTTTTATTTGTCATTTCATTTTTATTTGTCATTTCATTTTTATTTGTCATTTCATTTTTCTATTTGTCATTTCATTTTTATTTGTCATTTCATTTTTATATTTGTCATTTCATTTTTATTTTTTTTCATTATTACAGGTCAAATGGCTAGTAATCAAGAAAACTCACAAGATGCAAATGCTCTTGAAAATGCTCCAGAAAATACTTCAGAAAAGACTTCAGAAAAAGATATTACACGAGGTATAACTATTATGAGGGGAATCATCCGTGATAGAGATAGAGGAGTAACATATAATGTAGATTGGAATGATAATGACCAACTAATTGGGTCTAATTCTGCAAAGTTGATAAGCTATATTGGTACGCTTGTTCGTATACACATTCTGATCACCACTCCTAGATGGAAAAGAGGAGAGTTGGATGAGGGTAAAGAGAAAGTTTGGACTGAGATATAGGTACATATATGGTTTTTGTTATTTTCTTTATCTTGACGATAATATGTGTTTAAATTGCTTTTACTAACACACTTTATGCGTATGTTTTTTTGTATAGGTCTTTCAACATTGAAGATACCCGTAAAAAGTATATAATGGGTTTGGCTGGAAAAAGACACAGAGGGTGGAGAACATTTTTAACAAACAAGTATCTTAAAGATGATGAAGGAAATTTTCTTGAAGAGGATCCGGAACTTCCAAAGAAATATGAGAACTTAATTACACCTGAAGAATGGGTTGGTTTTGCAGGCCAAAGAAGAGACGAGAATTTCAAGAAAGTGAGTGCCATCAATTGCGAGAGAGCGTTAAAACCCGCATATCCATACAAAAAAGGGCGTTTGGGATATGCTCGCTTAGAGGAAAAAATTGTAAGTAAATATAAACTCTACGATCTTATTAATTCTCTCAATGTGTTATAATTGATTATCTTAAGACTTGTGTCAATGCGTAGTTAGAAGAGACGAAAAGTGACGCAACATCACTACCAGCACATTTGTTGTGGAAGGAAGCTCGTGTGGGCAAGGATCAAGTTGTTAATCCCGATATTCAACATGTGTATGATGAATGTGTTAGTATAAGATTGTGTCTCAAATTTTTATTAATATTTAAATAATTTTTTATCTCCACTAATAATTTTCGATATGTAAATGAATTACAGAAGACCTTGTCGCAATCGGTATTCCAAGGTGAGGATCAGGATACCAGGAGCGTACTTAGTCGAGCACTAAATATTGCTGAGTATCCGGGTCGGGTGAGGGGTAAAAGTCATGGTGTGACTCCAACCTCTTTGTATAAGCATCCAAGGAGAAGAAATCCTAGCAATGCAGAAGTGATGCAAACATTGCAGGATTTACAAGCTCAAGTCCGTGAATTGCAGAAGTATAAAGAGAGATATATGGCAGAAAAGAGCAGTTCACAGTTGAAAGAAACTAGTGACAAAGCTAGTATCAACTGTCAGCATAAATTTCCCGAGGTGATTTTCAATATATATCCGTTATTATTATAGAATATTTTTAGTCACTTCTAACGGTTATTATTGGTTTAGGGCATTTCATCTTGCCAGCTATACCTATTGTCGCCGACTTATCGACTAGTTGGCAAGGGAAAAGTCCATAACACTTTGGGAGATTTACTTCACCATAGACCGCTTCCGGATGGACACATGAAAGTATCGGTTAATATTGCTTTAAATATGGATGCGTTGCTGCCGGTACCTGACATTGTTGCTGAGACCACATTGATGCGAGATGCAATAGGATCTTTTGTTGCATGGCCATCGGACCTCATTTTCATAGATGATCAGGTATGTTGAAAACCATTATCAATCTTTAAGTCTTCAACTGTCAGTTCTGACCTCAGTTATTTCCACGGTAATTATAGACTCCTACAAAACCCGCATCTAAGGGTAAAGGGATTTTGCGGCACGACGAGTCTGATGTATCACAAAAAGAGGTATGTTTAAAGTGTTAATTATATGATCCGAATAAAAAACTGCATAATTTTATAATTTAACTGAGTCTATATGATTTTTAGGTACCTTTTCAAGGGTCACAACAAGTGAGCCAGAAAATCGTTGGCGTGCCACCCAAGAAAAGGGTTCCTACTAGATTTTTCCCTCGATACCGGCAGTGTCTTGAAACAATAGTGGGAACAACAGATTTGATGGATGGTGGTATTCGTCAAATGGATATGGATCAAGGTATCTTTGGTTTTCCTTGCACTGAAATAATTGGACATGAGGACGTGAAACAGATTTTCCATCATAAAGAATTAGGCGTCAGTATTATGCACGCATACATCCGGTAACCCCATCTTTATATTATGTAATTAGCTGAATTTTTTTTAAACATTTAATGAATATAGTCTAATATTAATTATGTTTTTATTTAAGGTTGTTATATGAAAAATTGATGCGCGGGAATCAATTGTCAAACAGATTTCATTTCGTGTCTTCCTCCCGTGTCAGTGGAGCGACAATTGGTAGGGAACCAAATTCAGTAAGAGAGCACTTAGTCGAAAGATTCATGGCAACTGGCAGTACAGAAAGCTTATATCTTTGGGCGTATAATACTATTCCTACAGGGTTTGATTTTCATTCTAAGTTCATTTTAATATTTGTAATTTTTGCGTAGAAAATTTTCTTCTAAACTGTTGTTTTAATTTATAGACGTCACTGGTTGTTGGTTGCTATCATCCTATAAAATAAGTGGTCTATCATCTGAATTCGGTTGACAGTGATTGGACAAATTATCCGAATATGAAGTTAATGATTGATACGTAAGTGAGATTATTCTAAATATTTGTGTGTATTTATATATTTAATTATTTCTGTGACATTGTTCTAAATATATATTTTTATTTTGTTAGAACGATACAAGTATTCCGGTGTCAAAGAGCAGCTCGGGTACGACGATCTAAATCAAACAACATTAATTGGATCAAAGTGAAGGTATATTAATTTTCACTATTTTGCTTATAATATTTATGCTATTTGATAAAACAATACAACTATATATTCTTATTTGTTTTTCTATGTAGTGTCCTCAACAGCAAAACGGTATAGATTGCGGATACTTTGTTATGAGGTTTATCAAAGAAATCCTTCAACTGAATCAAATAGAGATTCCAGTCACAGTATGGATTTATAACTTAGGATTTGTTTTATTATTTCTCGGATATTTCATATAATTTTTTACTTTTAACTAAATCATGCATATTATGTTTTGTTATGTAGTACTTCAATGAATACAAATGTGCATATTACACGAAACTTCAGTTGGAAGAAATCAAAGAGAAACTGTGTCAATATTTTATTGAGCAGAGAATCATATAAGGTATGAATATATTATTATGTAAAAAATGTAATTAATACGTTACATGTGTACATGGAATACCATATTGACCGTGCTATTATGTTCAAACCTCGCAGGACCAGGACCTTAATACATAATTGACCGTGTTTCTTTCATACATTAGGACTGGTTTAGTTGTTGTTAGGGTTGATTTTGTAAGACTGATTTTGAGGTACAAAAATGGTGTATATATATTTTGGATTCCAATGGTATACAATGCATTACCGCGGTTTATAAATTATAGGTTATGGCAACTGGTTTATATAAATAATATGCTGCAAACAATGCAGGTATATGAATTATATAAATTATACCTCTAAAAAAAACACCTTATGAAAGCGCTTTTTAAAAAAAAATGCTGCCTTAGATAACCTATGAAAGCGCTTTTTCACAAAAAGCGCTGTCTAAGGAAAATATATGACAGCGCTTTTCCAGGAAAAAGCGCTGCTAAAAGACCACCTATGAAAGCACTTTTCCAGAAAAAAGCGTTGCTAAAAGCCTACCTAAGACAGCGTTTTTCTAGAAAAAAGCGCTGCTAAAAGAAAACTTATGAGAGCGCTTTTCCAGAAAAAAACGCTGCCTTAGGTAGACCTATGAAAGCGCTTCTTCATAAAAAAACGTTGTATTAGGTAGACCTACGAAAGCGCTTTTCATTAAAAAAAAAAGCGCTGCTAAAATCTATAGCAGCGCCACCTACGAAAACGCTTTTAAACGCTTTTAAAGGCAACAAAAAAAAACGCTTTCGTAAGTCTTTTTTAGCGTAATGAAGATATTTCATTTTACTAATAGCCAAAATACTTCATTTTACTATTAGAACAAATAGAATTAAATATTTGTTTCCTAATAGCTAAAGTACTGCATTTTACTAGTATGGGAAAATATAAATCACCCATTCATCTATATATCTTTTGAGTTTCATTTACTTCCTTGTGTAATTTATGGTGTGATAAAATAGTGATCCATGTTAAAATCACTCAAGAATATCAGAAAATCACCCTAATGCATCATATAACTTTCGTATTTTTATTTGAATTTGGCATTTTCTGTGAAATAGATTCTTGTTTCTCCAGATCTTCCCCCATCATGTTGCATCTGACATAATTTAACCACTAAATTATGTTATGTATTATATCAAAGTTTTGAAATACGAAAAACATTATTTAACCACTAAATAATGTTATGTATTATATCTATTAGCTACACTAAGATATCATCAAATATGCACCCTGCCGACGAATGTAGAAACGTGATGCTGCACAATCTTACTTTCATAATTTGAATTGTTCTCCCTATGTCATTAACACTCAAACTCTGACGCCTGGGTTAACCATATGACCACTGTATGAGTGCACATTTGGTTTCAGGTTTAACAACACTTATCATTGTATTCCTGACAACTACATTCAGCAACCATGAAAGAAGATACATGAGCATGTGTTGTGAGGCCAAGAAATGTAATCTCATCAATGCTACATTATCATACTCCTTGAAGAGCAAAAAACAAATCCATATTGTGAACAGGTATTCCAATCCTATGTGAACAAAAAACTGTGTTGAAATTGCTACAAATTTCTAGAATATTCTAAATATAATATGTATGGTAATGGTAGAATACCTTAGAAGCTATAGTGTGTATAAGCATGGTAGAATAATCTAGAATTATAAGTATATGTAAAAGATAGAAGAACCTATAACTATCATGATACTAACATATCATGAAAACTCTAGAAAAATCTAAAGTAATGGAGAAACATTCAGTACCACTGAGAGGTTGGTGACTTGAGCCTATAAATAGAAATTTGGTAACTTGTAATGGATTATCCAAGAAATCAATGACATAGTCTCCTTTCTAAACAACTCTCTAAAACTATATTCTATCAACTATCAACTACACCACTACTAACAGTGGCATCAGAGCTACGTTCGGTCATACATTGGGCGTAGTTAAATTAATACATATTATTTCAAATTACTCCCAACTACTTCAAAAATTTCCCTTGTACTATTAAACCACTCCAATATTTGTCTAAGACATGGATAACACCTTTCAATCGTCAACTATTTCTGTCCCTATTTCCAATGGTGAAAATTTTGATTTTTGACGTGTTAAAATGAAAATATTATTTTCTTCTCAAGATTTATGGGACATAGTAGAAGAAGGATTCATTGTTCCCGCAGATACTTCAGCTCTTAATGCAGCTCAAGAAAAAGAGTTGAAGAAAAATAAACAAAAATTCAAGGCATTGTTCACCTTGCAACAAGCGGTAACTGATGCAATTTTCTCAAGAATTATGGGAGCTAAGACTGCCAAAGAAGCGTGTAACACATTGCAGGAGGAGTTTCAAGGAAGCGTTAAGGTACGTGCTGGAAAACTTCAATCTCTAAGAAGAGATTTTGAACTATTGAAGATGAAGGAGTCTGAGACAGCTAAAGATTACTATTCTAAAGTTAAAGAAATAGTTAATCAAATGAGAGTTTTTGGGGAAGACATTCTTGACAAGAAAATTGTTGAGAAAATTCTAATTACTAAGCCCCTAAAATTTGAATCAATCGTGACAACGATTGAAGAAACCAAAGATCTATCCACTCTATCAATGACATAACTTGTGGGCTCTCTTGAAGCATATGAGCAAAGACTGTATAGGCATAAAGAAGATACACTTGAAAATGACTTCCAGTCAAAGCTCAAATTTCATCCCCAAAACAAAGAAAATGGAGGAAAGAAAAATTATGAAGAAACTTCAAGAAGAAGAGAAGGTTCTAGGAATTTCCTTAAGAACAAAACATATAAAAAATCCTCCATGAATTATATGCAATAAACTAGGCCACGGAGAAAAAAATTGTTGGTTCCGTAATATGCCACAATGCAACCATTGCAAGAAGTTTGGGCACATAGAGAAAAATTGTCACAATAAAATTAGGCATCAAGCTAATATCGCAGAGGAGAATGATCAAGAATAATGTATGTTCTATGCCACTCAAGACTCAGTCAAAGAAAAAAGAGGAAGTTGGTACTTGGATAGTGGATGTAACAATTGCATGGCCAAGGATGAGACTATTTTCAAAAGCATTGACGAGTCTGTCAAAGTCAAAGTTCGACTGGGAAATGGCAGTGTGGTTGAATCAAAAGGAATAGGCACTGTCATGGTGGAGATAGATAAAGGTACGCAACTCATCCATGATGTCTTACTAGTCTCCAACTTTAAAGAAAATATTCTAAGCATTGGCCAAATGGTGGAGAGAGGCTACACACATCACTTTGAAGGAGGAGTATGCAAAATCTTAGACAACAAAAATAAAAGGGCTGAGATAATCCAAGTGAAGATGAATAAGAGCAATAGAAGTTTCCCGCTAAAATTAAAACATACAACTAACATTTCTATGAAGGTACAAGTTGATGATTCATGGCTCTGGCATCGACGATTTGGCCACTTCAACACACATGCCTTAAAGCTGTTACATGAGAAGAACATGATGAGAGATTTTCCAAGCATAAAGGAAAACAATGAAGTGTGTGAAGGATGTCTCCTTGGTAAGCAACACCAATTTCCATTCTCAACAAGCGGAGCATGGAGAGCAAAATATCTGTTGGAGCTAACTCATACTGATGTCTGTGGACCGATGAGGACGCCATTACACAAAAACAACAGGTACTACATACTCTTCATTGATGACTTCTCTAGAATGACATGAGTCTATTTCCTAAAATAAAAATCAGAATTCTTTGGAGTATTCAAAAAGTTCAAGGCCCTTGTTGAAAATCAAAGTGGAAAACGGATAAAAGTACTAAGAAGTGATCGCAGCAAAGAATACACCTCCCGCGAGTTTGATAGATTTTGTGAGGATGACGGCATAGAGAGACAACTTACAGTCGCATATTCTCCTCAATAAAATGGTGTATCTGAGAGAAAGAATTGCACAGTTATGGAAATGGCTAGATCGATGCTCAAGGAGAGGGGACTTCCTAACATATTCTGGGCTGAAGCAGTCTACACTGTTGTTTACTTACTTAACAGATGTCCAACTAAGTCAGTACAAGATAAGGCTCCAATTGAAGCTTGGAACGAGAAGAAGCCATCAGCAAAACACCTAAGGGTCTTTGTATCTATATGCTACATTCATATTCCAGACGTGAAGAGGCACAAGCTTGAAGAGAAAACTATACGAGGTATCTTCCTGGGGTGTAAAACAATCTCTAAAGGATACCGTGTCTACAACTTGCAAACTAAAAAACTCATCATCAGTCGAGATGTTGAAGTTGATGAGAATGCTTCTTGGAATTGGGATGAAGAAAAAGTGGAGAAGAACATCCTTATACCAGCTCAACTACCTCAAGAAGAATATGAGGATAAAGGCCCAGGTGAACCTTCGTCACCTCCACCATAACAACATGATCAAGAATTATCATCACCAGAGTCTACTCCAAGACGAGTAAGATCTTTGATGGACATATATGAAACCTGTAACTTGGCAATAATTGAACCTGGAAGCTTTGAAGAAGCATCAAAGCAAGAAGTATGGTTCAAGGCAATAGAAGAAAAGGTAAAGATGATCGAGAAAAAAAACACATGAGAGTTAGTAAATCGTCCCCATGGAAAATATATCATTGGGGTTAAGTGGGTCTATAAGACAAAGCTCAACCCTGATGGCACAATACAGAAACACAAGGCAAGGTTAGTAGCTAAGGGTTACTCACAGCAACCTGGGATTGACTGCAATGAGACATTTGCACCAGTAGCTTGTCTTGATACCATTAGACCTCTAATAGCTATTGCGGCACAAAGAGGGTGGAGTATCCAACAACTAGATGTCAAATCAGCCTTCCTCAATGGTGTACTTGAAGAAGATATCTACGTGGAGCAGCCACAAGGATTTATTTCTAAAAGCAGAGAAAGCAAAGTGTTAAGACTAAGAAAAGCACTTTACGGTTTGAAGAAAGCACCTCGAGCATGGTATGGAAGAATTGATCAGTATTTTATAGATCAAGGATTCAGGAGGAGCAAGAGTGAGCCTATACTTTACATCAAGTCTCAAGGTCAGTATACTCTCTTACTCTCTCTATATGTAGATGACCTTATCTACACGGGAAACAATACCAAGATGATGATGGAGTTCAAAGAAGACATAATGAAGACCTTTGAGATGACCGACCTTAGTTTGATGAGTTACTTCCTCGGTATAGAGGTAAGTCAGAGAAATGAAGGAATATTCATCTTGCAAAAGAAATACACAGAAGGTTTACTTAAGAAATTCAATATGTACGGTTGCAAACTTGTCGCTACTCCACTCATGACAAATGAGAAACTATAGAAGAATGATGGAACACCAGAAGCCGATGCATCCAAATATCGAAGTCTAATTTGAAGCCTTCTATATTTGAAAGCTACACAGTCAGACATAATGTATGCTACAAGTCTTCTATCAAGATTCATGCAAAGCCCAAGTCAAATACACTTTGGAGCAGGAAAAATAATTTTAAGGTATCTATAAGGAACACAAGAGTTTGGTATATGGTACACTACCAAAACCAACTCAGGATTACTTGGCTACAGCGATAGTGATTGGGCAGGTTCGGTAGATGACATGAAGAGCACCTCTGGCTATGCTTCTCACTAGGATCGAGAATTTTCTCTTGGGCGTCGAAGAATCAAGCTACATTTGCACAATCAACAGCAGAAGCAGAGTATGTGGTTGTTGCTGAAGTAACGAGTCAAGCTATAAGGCTTCGCAGGATACTTGAAGACATGGGATCAAAACAAGATGAGCCTACTAAAATTAATTGTGACAACAAATCAGCAATTACAATGGCAAAAAATCCAGTGTATCACAGTAGAACAAAATACATAGCAATCAAGTATCACTTTATTAGAGAAGCTGAAGCAACTAAGAAGATCAAACTCGACTACTGCAGAACAGAAGAACAAATTGCAGACATATTCACAAAGGAGTTATCGAGACCAATATTTAAAGAGCTGCGAACTATGCTTGGAGTTATAGAAATTTGCATCAAGGAGGAGTGTTGAAAATGCTACAAATTTCTAGAATATTCTAAATATAATATGTATGGTAATGGTAGAATACTCTAGAAACTATAGTGTGTATGAGTATGGTAGAATAATCTAGAACTATAAGTGTATGTAAAAGATAGAAGAACCTAGATCTATCATGCTACTAATATATCATGAAAATACTGGAAAAATCTAAAGTAATGTAGAAACATTCACCATCATTAAGAGGTTGGTGACTTGAGTCTATAAATAAGCATCTGGTATCTTGTAATGGATTATCCAAGAAATCAATGACATAGCCTTCTTTCTAAACAACTCTCTAAAACTATCTTCTATCAACTATCAACTACTTCACTACTAATAAACTGAAATAAACAATTGCGTTGGTTAGACATGAACAGATATTCCATCTTCTCCACTTGGTATATAGCATAGTGTTAAAGACGTTAATTACGAAGAACACATATTAGTTCTTCTACACAGATTGTAGTATTTACATACTTTTCATGTGTTTCAGATCCGACCACCACTACCCCGTGAAAACTCAGATCCGCCACCATGTTGTATATTCTAAAAGCAAGACCTGGTACAATATTGTTTATCAAAAACAGTTAAAAAACTCATGTCTATAAAACCATACCATCAAGCAAAAACCCAAATACAATATTGTTTATATAACCAAACCATCAAGAGATAACATTTCTAAAACATTGTTTATGAAACCTTAATACAAATTGTAGAAACCATACAATATACCAAAACACCACTATAATTTCCACTGGAGTAGACTTATGCAAGGTAAATCACAATTTGCAATTATAGAAACACGCAGTCGGACAACTCCTGTAACTACCTGTTAATGAACACTACTACAAAAAGGGAAAAGACAACGCTTTTTTAGGCTTTTAACAGCGCTTTAAAGCACTGCCTAAAGCAGCACTGCTAAAAGAAAAGACAACGCTTTTTTTCAATGTAAAAGCGTTGTCTTATGCCAACTATAGACAGCGCTTTTAGAATAGACAGCGGTTTTTTATATACCCCTTTAGCAGCGCTTCTGCTTTAGACAGCGCTTTGTCATTTTTTTAAGATAGGATTTAGACAACGCTTTCCTTTTAAAGCGCTGTCTATTCCCCCACTTTAGACAGCGCTTTCAGATTTTAGGCAGCGCTTTTTTTTAAAGTGTTTACAGCGCTTTTCTCCTAAAGTGTTGTCTATTGTTCACAATTTTTTTTAATAAATTATCTATTTTGACTTACAAAAGCGCTGCCCAATATATATAATGCATTTTAATCAGAATTTTAACAATATTTGATCCAGGTTTTCACCATATTATGCACCATATTTGGTAGCTTCATTCCAATAAAATATACATATATAAAAATTGCACATATATATAAATTGATGATATATTCAACAACAATTACAAAATTTATGATACAAGTTAAAATTCTACAAGTTAAAATGCCTAAAATTCAAAATTGAATTTACATCTAAACATCTTTCTATCTTCGATAATTCTCATGAAACAACAACAACATGAATATCTTAGCTCTATCTTCTACACATGTACCTATAAACCTGGAAAAAAACCAAATGATCGAAATTCATAACATGATAATATTAATGTTGCACTTTATTCGAATTTAATTTATACTAAAAACTCGAAAGTTCTCATCAAAGGAAATAAGACAATATACCTTAGCTTATAAAATTCTCAACCCGATAATGAATTAACACCATTCCTCCATAAGTTCATCCAATTGATCTTTTGAGTAATGTGCACAATTGAATTCCTCAAAGTACTACATATATAATAATATAACATAGTATGTGATTTAGTTAAAACAATATGTCATTTTATGAGAAACACAAAATATGAAAATAGTATGTAATTCCTAAGTTAGAAATCCATACCGTGGATGGAATCTCTAATCGATCCAAAAGAATAGTTTCTTTCATAAACCTCAACATAAAATAGCCACAATCTATACCGTTACGCTGGCGAGGACACTACACATGGAAAGAAAATATGAATATATATCAGGATATACCCCTTAAATTGTTTTATCAAGTATCATCACTAATGTAATCAAAACTGAATATCTCTTTGTGAAAATATACCTCCACTCTGATCCATGTAACGTTGTTGGCTCTACTTTTTGGTACTTGAATATCTCTTTGGGAGCGAAAAGCAAGTAGAACGCTATAATAAAATATAAATGACTGTTTAGAATAATCTCACATAGAATCATAAACATAAACAAAAATCGAGATATGTTGACCATAAACATAAACATAAACATAAACATAAACATAAACTTGAATATCTCTTTGGGAGCGAAACACTTACGTGTCAATCATCTGTTTCAAATCTGGATATGTTGACCAATCATTTTATAACGAGTCCAGATGATACACAGTTTCTCTCATAGGATTAATCGCAACCAATAACCAGTGTCTACTGTAAGATTAAACAAAGATTAAATAATGGCCAAAAACGGAAAATTATAATAGATCAAGTTAGGATGAAAATCTAACCCGTTGTCAGTATTACATGGAAAAAAGAACAACTTCTCAGTATCTTTACTGGCCACTAATAAATCTAGTACATATGCTATGACATCATCTGGTCTCGTTACAACTAACCCTGAATTGATAGTGTTGGGAGCTAAGAAGCCAAATCTTGCTTCTAATCTACGCGGGCGCACAATGTTGTCATACATAAACTTTAAATTAAAACATGATTAACATTATACTATATTCATTAAAATGAGGGATTAAATTGTTCATTTAATTAAACAAAGTTGATCAGAGTATACCTGATGTATATACCGAAAACACCGAGGCCTAATTCCAAATGCCTAAAAACTTGCTCCATATCCTCTCTACCAATTGCTTCAAGATTTTCAAAACCAAAGATGTCTGCACTCATAGGTATAAGGCAGGTACCACCATCCGAAATATCTGTAATTCCTAAATATGTGCGAAGGCACGACCTGAACTGAGCAGTAGTTTTTTTGCTAGCCACAATCTTCTTAGCAACATTCTTTTTTTATGTGGAAATATTGCTAATTTCAGGCGCCTTACCCCTACTGACATGTGCAGTCTCTTTAGCATGAATCTAGTTATCATATAATTAGTTAGGGGAAGTATAAAATCACAAATTAGCATTTCTCATAGCATAAATGTCATATAATCGTGTTACCTCAAATGATGCAATTGACTCGGTCTCCCGCCTAATCCCCTTATCTTTTGGAATGGATTTTGTTAGAGTCTAATATTACCATGTAAACAAAATGTGAGTATAATTGCCATAAAAAATTTGAATAGTAAAAGATTTTAAGCATACCTCATTATCTATGCAAACGAGGCTTGACGGCCATGCAACAAACGATCATATTACATCTGGCACCAATGTTGCATCTGCCACATCGTCAGGTAGTGGTAACAACACCCCTCCCCCCCCTCTAAAATGACATCGACCGATACTTTCAAAAATCCATCTGGGAGCGGTCTATGGTGAAGCATTTCTCCCGAAATATTATACACTTTTCCCTTGCCAACCATCCGATAAGTCGGTGCCGACAAATAGAGTTGACACTGGGAAATGTCCTATAATTTAATAAATATGGTTATATAATTAATAAACATGGTTATATAATTAATAAACATGGTTTTATAATTTATAAAGATGGTATATAATTACCTCGAGAATATTTTGTCCAAAGTTACCATTGATACTACCTTTATCACTAGTATCTTTAAAGCCTGTAGCTTGATCGATTTCCTTTTCCTTTCTCAGCTCATATACTTCTTGTTGTAACTTTTCCAACTTCTCCTGAAGTTCCTTATTGCTTGGAGCTTTTGTCTTTGATTTTTTTTCAAGGATGTTGGAGTGATCCCAAATCCCTTACCCCTCACCTGACCAGAATACTCACGAATATCTAATGCTCGTGAGAGTATTCTCCTGCAATCATTATCTTCGTCTGGAGGTATAGACTGGGAAAGACTCTCCTGAAATTCATATAAATATTATAATTAAAGAATGATATGTTAATAAAAGAATGATTTAATTAAATAAATAAAAGTATGATGTAATTAAATAAATAATGTTATACTTACACATCTCTCGAAAATTTGTTGAACTTTTTCTTCAACAACTCCATCCTTACACACACGGGCTTCCTTCCACAAAATGTGTTCCGGAAGAGATGTTTCAGAACTATTCTCTTTTGTTAGCTACACATTAAGCCAAAAAACATGATCAAATATAAGCATGTATATATTATAGATACTTTGAAATTTATAGATACTTACAATAGATTGTTGTAAGCGTGCATATCCCATACGACCTTTTTTGTATGGATATACTGAACTTGATGCTCGTTGTCGATTTACGACACTTAAGCTCTCAAATTTTTGGGTATTTCTTTTTGATTTAAAAGTTTCCCATTCTTCAGCTGTAATCAAATCAGCATATTTCTTTGGAAGCTCTACATCAACAAAAATTTTATCCACATCCCTTAGAAACTTGTTTAACAAGAAAGCTCTAAACCCTCTATGTAGTTTCCCGGCCAATTTAAGAATATAATCTCTCCTCGTATCCTCAATGATGAACGACCTCTACGAAAATCATACACAAAGTGCGTTAGTATAAGTAATTTAGAGACATAATCGTCATTAAAAATAATTAACATCACATATGGTATCTGTATCTCACTCCATATTTTATCTTTAGCGTCGTCCAACACTATTGCTCTCAAATCAGCACATGTTATTGGAATTTCTCTTCTTACCACTGAACCGAGATAACTCGTCAACATTGAACCATTAGGCTCAATGAGTTGGCCTTCTTGGCACCAATGCACATCATACTTTATGCCTTGGTCTCTATCCCGAATTATTCTCTTCATTATTGTTATTCCTCTTCTATATTCCATTTCCATTTTACTAACGGCCTTATCTCCATCATGCACAGAATCACCACGTGGGTGATTGTCGTTAGTAGCCATATAACCTGTAATAAACATAAACATAAACCCAATATAAAATTCCATAGTCATTTCAATATATAGAAAATGACAATGCCAAAAATTAACATAAACATAAACTTAAACGTAAACACAAACATAAACATAAACATTTTAATATCCTACCTCTTTCACTAACATCTCTTTCTTTTCTTAGTTGGAACATGAATTACTTGTTTCTTAACAATGCGTACAGATGGATTTATCCAAATTCCCTCATTATGATCATTTCTGATATATGATTCATCCGCTATAATATTCTCATCTTGATCATTTATAATATACGACTCATTCCGTCTAATACATGACTCATTCTCATCATCAATACCATCTTGTTCTACACCGTTATCATCAACCACTTTGTTAGAAAAAAGCGCTATAGACCATTTTGTACTCACCGGGTCAGTGACATAGAACACTTGTTTAGCTTGGGAGGCTAGAATAAAAGGCTCCTCTTTGTACCCCTCTCTATTAAGACCCACTTGCAAAAATCCAAACATATCCATTCGCATGCCACCACTACTTACCCACTTGCAACCAAAGATAGGAATCTGAAACTTCTCGTAATCAAACACCCAAATATGCTCGATAACTCCAAAATATGACAGATTTGCATATTTGGGGTTTAGGTCCTTCATACTAGAAATGTGCATTGCTTCAACAAGCACGGTGACACCACTATTTTGCATAGTACTTTTATCATCTTGTTCTTTGGTATAAAATATGTATCCATTAATTGCGTATGCGCTATAGGAAAACACATGCAAACTTGGACCATATTCCAAACATCTCAACCTTTCTGTTATTGAAGCGGGATCTGAATGAAACTTTGAAAAAATATGATCCTTAAACCATGGTATAAAACTTTGATTGTGCTCCCGTACTATCCAATTTTCATTCCTATTCTAATTTAACCCTCGGAGTATATCCTTGTGCATTTCAACATATGGCTCAACCTCACTGTCATTGTGCAGAACATACAGATGCACTTGGTCCTGTTCATCTTTTGATACTGTCACAATTTTATTTCCAATTAATCTTTTACCTTCCTTTTTTTCAAAAATATGACTATTGGGGAGTCCAATGGATTGAACTTTGGACAAATATTCAGTACAAAACTCAACCGCTTCTTCAACAATGTATCGCTTAACAATACAACCCTCTGGACGACTTTCGTTTTTTACGTACCCTTTTAATACTTTCATGTAACGTTCAGCAGGGTACATCCATCTCATATAAGCTGGTCCGCACAACTGTGTCTCTTTCACAAGATGAACAACTAGATGTACCATTATGTCAAAAAATGAGGGAGGAAAATACATTTCAAGCTCACACAAAGTAATAACAATATCTTTTTGCAATGTTGGTAAGATCTCAGGATCAATCACCTTACTACAAATTGACCTAAATAAAAAACACAACTTAGTTATCACACTCCTTACTTTATCTGGCAAAATAGAACGTATACCTATTGGTAGAAAATGCTCCATTATAACATGGTAATCATGTGTCTTTAAACTCTTTAACTCGAGGTCTTTCATAGACACAAGTCTTCTAATATCTGAAGAGTATCCTTCTGGAACTTTAACTTCACTTAGAAACTTACACAATATCTTTTTCTCCTTTCTAGATAGAGTAAAGGCAGTAGGTGGTAGATATGTTCGGCTTCCTTTCTTCACGGGTCCTAGTTCAGTTTGTATTCCCATCTTTAATATGTCATCCCTTGCTTTAAGGTCATCCTTAGACTTTCCTTTAATATTGATTAACGTACCAATAACATTTTCAAATACATTTTTTTTCAATATGCATAACATCGAGAAAATGTCTCACATACAAAGACTTTCAATATGGCAATTCAAAAAAAATTGATCTCTTCTTCCACCCACCTTTGACAACCGTATGCGCAAAAGGCTTGCCAAACTGAGTACACATATCTTTCAGCTTTTCAAAAATTTGGTCACCTAACAATGCAGGTGGAGCTTTACGTTGTTCGGTGTCTCCATTGAATCCTTTTATCCATGCACGGTAGTGATGTTTTGAATGTAAGAATCTACGATGACCGAGAAACACATTCTTTTGACAAAGTTCCAAACGCGTCGTATCGGTTCCATCTTCACAAACAGGACACGCACGTTAACCTTTAATGCTATACCCAGATAGATTCCCGTATGTTGGAAAATTATTAATTGTGCCAAACAACATCACCCTCAAATTGAAACTTTGTTTCCTATATCCATCATAAACCTCCACCCTGTTCTCCCACAAAATCTTTAAATCTTCGATCAAAGGTGTCAAGTATACGTCTATGTCATTCCCTGGTTGTTTAGGCCCATATATTAACATAGATAACATCATGTACTTACGCTTCATAAATAGCCATGGAGGTAGGTTATAAATCATAAGAATCACAGGCCATGTCATATGTGAGATACTTTAAAGACCATGCGGGTTCATTCCATCAGTAGATAAAGCCAACCGAAGGTTTCTCGCTTCTTCTCTAAAATAAGGATAATCATTATCAAATTTCGACCACTTTGGTGAATATGCCGGATGTCGATACTTTCCATCAATAATTCTTTCATCTGCATGCCAAGTAAGGTGTCTTGCATCGGTTTCACTACGAAACATTCGCCTAAATCTCGGAATTATAGGAAAATACCATACGACTTTTGCTGGAGACAATTTTTTCTTATATCGAGACAAACCGCATTTAGGGCACTCATTTAACGATTCATATTCGTTTCGAAACAAAACGCAATCGTTTGGACAAGCATGTATCTTATCATAGCTCATGGCAATAGAGCATAAAATTTTTTTGGCCTCATAGGTTCGATTAGGAAGAACATTATCCTCCGGAAGCATATCTCTCATAAGGGCTAATAATTATGTGAAACTTTTATCTGACCATCCATTTCCCGCTTTTAAGTTGTACAACTTTAATACCGCAAACAGTCTTGTGAATTTAGTGCACCATTTATACAACGGTTTCTCTGCATTGCTTACCAATCTCTCAAACATTTTGGGACAATCCTGAAGATCTTCTTCAAGTGCATCTGCAATCTCTTCGACTCGATCAAAATCGTATGTATCTGTGTCCTTGTCGTCTGAAGCATAGGCCGTACTACTTTTCTCCCCTGGTTCAACGTTGTCGTTACTTTTTTCACCGTGAAATATCCAACACGTATAACTTCTATCAATTCCACGCATTAGTAAATGCGATTTCAATCCATCTGCGTTAACCCGACCCACATAACAACAACCCAAGCAAGGACGCTTCATTCGACTAGGGTCTTTGGCGTGTTCAACAACAAACTTAACGAATTCAAATACCCCATTCTCGTACTCTTGTGACAATCGATCGACAAACATCCATTTTTTATCCATTTTTTTTACTTATTCAAGTAAACAAAAACACTATAAATGGATTATTCTCTTTTTGTTTGAATTAAACGAATTATTTCTAGAAATTTATTTCTAGAGTTAATAACATGGACTAAAAATAAATATATCTATATAAAAATAATTGTGTTTTTTAATTGATCGATACAGATAGAATTTGAACTTGACTTACCAAAGAAAGAAAAGAGGTTATTGGTGTCGACGGCGGATGATGCAGCTTTGATGTTCTTCGAATCGGTGATGGTCTTCGACTAACTACACCAATACAAAAGGATCATAAAAAATAAGTTGTATATACATAGGTTCAAAATACTAGTAACAAAATACTAGTTTATGGAAAATATAAACATGATAAACAATTCAGAAACTAATTAATATAACAAAAAAACCCATCATATTTATCATCTTTTTTATTCCAAAACATAGAACCAAAAGAAAATGCAATAATGCTAAATGCTAAAAGTATTGCTGTTATATATCAAGCCCTACCAAGAATCCAAAAATTAAAATGCATACATATAATCCAGTTTAGACATCAATAGGAGGATAATGTCTTAGATGTTAGCATAGTACATTATCAAGGAGGATAACTCAGTTTGGACATCAATGGAGATAAAGACATTTTCAATAAAGAACATACCTTGAGAACCGGCCGGTGTGGGTGGAGGAAAACCGAGCGACAAACATGATGACATTGCATCACAACTAATTCTTTACCTTTTCAGGAAAGATCAGTCATCAGATAAATATCGTCAGCGACAAACAGATCATTGCGGGTTCAGTTTAAATCGATAAATGATTTATTCTGATTCCGTTCTGATAGACACTTTCTTTGGTTCAGTTAAATTGCTCCAAAGATTTATACTGATTCGTTCTCCAGTTAAAGATTATTCAAAAGCTCTGCTGGTTCAGTTTAAATCAATCAATGGTTTATCCTGGTTCCGTTCCGATAGACACTTTCTCTGGTTCAGTTAAATCGCTCAGAAGATTTACACTGATTCATTCTCCAGTTAAAGATTATTCAAGACCTCAGCTGGTTCAGTTTAAATCGATTAATGGTTTATCCTGATTCCGTTCCGGTAGACAATTTCTCTGGTTCAGTTAAATCGCTCCGAAGATTTACACTGATTCGTTCTCCAGTTAAAGATTATTCAAGACCTTAGTTGGTTCAGTTTAAATCGATCAATGGTTTATCTTGATTCTGTTGCGGTAGACACTTTCTCTGGTTAAGTTAAATCGCTCCGAAGATTTATACTAATTCGTTCTCTAGTTAAAGATTATTTAAGAGCTCTATTGTTTCAGTTTAAATCGATCAATGGTTTATCCTGATTCCGTTCCGGTAAGCACTTTCTCTAGTTCAGTTAAATCTCTCAGAAGATTTATACTGATCCATTATCCCGTTAAAGATTATTCAAGACTCCCGCTTGATTCAGTATAAATCGACCAAAGATTTATTCTGATATTTCTTCCAATCTCTATCAACAATCACATCGGATGGCATCTATAAGCCCATCTCTGACAACTCTTCATCACCTCTCCGAATGACATATTTAAGTCCATTTCCGATGCAATCAACTAACACATTACTTCATATATCAGTAAGTGCAAATTTTTGGGCACTCTAGTGTTCAATCATCTTCCACCCTCAAGTCACGAATGGCGGACCCGCCAATCTAAATCTTCAGGTTTAAGAAGATTGAATAGGGGCAGCTGTTGTACCCAAAAATTTGCCCTCTCTTTTCTCAAGATACTTCTCACAAGATCTTCAACAGCTCAAATTTGCACAAGGGTTAACTAGGTTAAATCATCTCCTCAACAACCGATACCTTAAATTAGGGTTTGAGTTTGCACAAGGACAATGTGACTTCTAATACTTAAAATGGATTTCATGGATCATTAGGGACTCTCAAGATTACTCATGTCAAGTTTCAAGTCTTGGATCACAAAATTGCTCAGTCAACTGATCAGATGATCCAAAATCAGCTTGTATTGGATAAAAAGTCAATTATGGTCAAACTACAGTCAAACTTCAAGATTTTTGACCAATATCAACATTTTAAAGTTATATGTATCAAATGATCAAGTTTGGATCATAATTCCCCAATAAAAATATTCAAATCATCAAAAGTGCAAAATGGTCAAAATTAGGGTTTTGACTGTATTTGATTGATCAAGAGTTTTTGACCTAATACATGATCTAATGGTTTGAAGCACAATCTCAAGGATTCAAATACAACATGCTGACCTAATTTCATGACTAAAAACATTTCTCAAGATCAATTGATTGATAGTTGGAATTCAGTCAACTAATGAAAAGTCAACTGATACACCAAAAATTAAACTTTGACTTTTCGATCAAAATTGAGTTTCAAAGATCACATTTCATAAAGGCATTAAAAATATGAAGCTTTATCATTAATTTTGTACCCCAATATTTTCCCCTAAGATCCCTTCATCATACCATATTGATTCAATCATAACAAGATCACATTAGGGCTTTTTATTCTCCTCCCTATATTCAGCTTTGCTCCTTGAGGAATCACCAAACACCTTGACATGTTTTTATTTTTTGATCATGCATGATTTGTTTTGAATTTCTTTTTAATTAATAAAATGCAATGTTGGTTTCTCTTACTTGTTAATAATGTAGGTAAAGGCAATGTGGCTTAGCAAGTTGATCCATGGGTTCATGAGTTTATTTCCATGCCCTAGTCAATAAAGCTTGAGAAATTAAAACCTCACCATTGAATTTATTTTGGAAGAAATGGAATGGAAAGGTTTATTTTGTTCAACACATTTCAAAATTATCAAGATTGATTCAAAAGTACAAGGGGTTGATTGAAGAAGTTGTCATGGTTGGACAAGGCCTTGTTCCCATTGGTCACAAGTTCATATTTCTCTCAATTCTTAAGATATGGAAGTGGTTTTGGTTTCTATTAGTTCTCATTATTATCCTCAACAACTTTTATCTATAAAGAAAATTTTTTGGTACAAGAAGGTTGTTTAAAATTGTCAAAGTTCCTCAAAGCATTTTCTTAATCTAAGAGCTAGGGTTTGGAACTTCGAAGAAGTATATCTTGTTCATCTTTTGGTATTTTTGAGTAATTCCAAAAACACATTTCTCTTCAAAGGGTTATTAACAAATCACTTCAAAAGTTTCAAGGAATTTTCATGTGGAAGAAACTTTATTATGAAGAAATATTACAAGTCCTCCAGATGAACCCCCAACTTCCCATGTATGACTTCAAACAATCATAACTTGGTCAATTTTTATCACCTTGAGCCCACTCTTTTTACATAATGATCTTGAGAATGTGAACTTTATTCCTTCTGATATGTGAAAAGTGAGAAAATGGATGGAGGATGCCTTAAGGATACAAAAGATTATAGGTCATTTCATGATTTTTTCTTCAACTTCAACAATTCATAACTCTCTCAATTTTTGGATATTTTAAATGGTTCAAGTTTCAAAATGTCATTCAAGAGGTCTATTTCATGCCATCTTTTTTGGTCAAGAGCAAATTCCAAGAGGAAGGCCATGTTTGGATGCAAAACATTATAGGTCACTTTTGAAGAAAAACTTGAAATATTTCCAAGTATGGAAAGTCAACCTCTCTTTCCCAACTTTGACTCATTGCAAATTTCAGCTCAAACATCCATTTGATTCCATTCTTTTCCCATCGCAAAGCTTGTAATCTCATATTTCTAAAGCATCAAGAACCATGCCTTAAGACCCCTTGAGCTGAGAATGCCATTGTTTCAAAAATGGTAACTTGGAATTGAAGTTTCATCGCAAGTCAAAATTTTAATTTCATGTTACAACTTCTAACCCTCAAATTAGCACGCGTTTTGGGTCTAAACATAATTTGCCAACTTTACCAAATTGATTAGTGCATTAAAACGTGCGTTTTGGATGAGTTTTGACAAAAGAGAAGTCACACTTTCTTCATGATGCAGACCCACATGAATTCCATGCAAATTGCATCATTCACCCTTCCTTTTGATCCCATTTGCTTCTCCTATAAATGCATGAGTTATCCCATTCATTTTCTCAAGCTTGAACAACCAAAATCACCCTTCCAAACTCGCTCCATAACTCACTTTTATGCAACTTCGAAATCATAGTTCAAGCCTTTTTTAATTCATTTTTTCTATCAATTCACCTTCCTTGATCTTCCATGAAGCTAACAGAAGAAGAATTGAGCTCCGCAACTGAACTTCAATAGATAGATTTCTCCATCAATTATTCCAAACTTTGATATCATTGTGAAGCTCTTATTGCCCTGATTCTTGTGCTTTTTACAATTTTTAAATCCATTGAGAATTGAGAGAGAAATCTCAAATTGAAGGTGCTCTCTATTTTCTGGGTTTTTGATTCATATCTCTTTGCATACCTTATATAAATTTGGCGCGATGGCGATGTTAGGATAATCTTGAAGAGACGAATCCAATGATACTAGTCTAGGATCCTAATTTTTCCATTTGAAGGATCTCATAAAATCTCCATTGTAGGGTGTCTGGAGGTTGAAGACGATGACATGTCTCGTCTCAGCCAATGATAGCGTGCCAAACGTTTTAATTTCATTTGTTGCCTTTTTTCTAATCCTATGCGTATCACACTAAGGTCCATATCAAGCACAACGCGACAGGTTCATTGGATTAGCTTACTAACGTGTTTTGACTATGATCTGATGGCCCACATGTTTTTTGTTTTATTTTATTTTCCGATTTTATATTTTAATTGATTTAATTTTCAAAAATTCATAACTTTTTTATTTTTTATCCAAAAATTATGAAAAAAATCACAAAAATACTTTGAATTATTTATGATCTTATGGCTATTTTTTTCAAATATATATTTTTACATTTGATATTTTTTATATTTTTTGCATTATTTGCTTTCTTTTAATTACTTTAAAACTACTTTCTGACATTTTTTAATTCTAAAAAAATTCACAAACATCATTTTATATATTTCTGACTTTTTGAAAATTTTATGGAAGTTTATATTGATGTTTACTATTTTTTGGTCTATTTTGTATTTGTTTGAGCAATTTTAATTAGTTTAAAAATAGTTTCTGACTTAAAAAAATTACCAAAAATTTTGTAAAAATATTTGAGTTCATTTCTGATTTTTCTATGGTCTTACTTTATTTTTCTTGATTAATTTGAACATAGTTGATATTTTTCTCTCTTATTTCTATTTTAAAACATTTTAAAATCCTTTTTAATGCATATATTAAATGTAATATTATTTTGTGATTATTTTCTGGCTGATCTTGGGTTGAATTTTTGATCATGAATTTTGTTAACATCATTGGATCCATTGTGTTAAGTCTAACTCCATAAAAATAGATGAATGATTTTAATAATAGTTTGATTAAATTTTAATTTAAATGTGGTTTGTATATTCTTTCCCACCCTTCTTCATCTCATTCCTTTCTTATTGCACTAAGTGTTATTGGAGCATGATCTCTATATCATGTCTCAAAATAAATGGTGCATAGATTGCTATTGACCGGCCTCAAAATAGGTGCAATTTCTATATAAGTCCACTTACGATTGCTTAACATAGCACTACATTTTGTTCCTATTCGAAAAAATGATCATTCGTGGCTCAAACCTATGTTTGAAAGCCCAAGTATGTTAATTTGATCTCTTTGATCCAATAACCTTGAGATTCATTTTGTGGAGGCTTTGGTTCTACCAATCCTCTAATGGATCTACATCACTTTTGGTCAACGCAGATCACTTAAACATCATTGATCATTGTTGTGTGGAGGCTTTGGTTCTACCAATCCTCTAATGAGTTCCAAAATGCAAGTTTCAAGATGGTCATCCAACTAACCACTAATTATTTACAATTGATTTTATTTTATGCTTTTACTTTATGCTTTATTTTATGCTCTTTACTTTATGTACCATTTATTTTAGCATTTATATTTCGTGTTATTTTCATCTTTGCTCACTTGAGCCCCTTTATATTCTTGTCATTTTTATTCTGGCTCACTTGAGCTTTTATTTTATTTTTTAAGATACTTAATAATCAACATAAACCATAAAAAACTTTAATGATACTTGGACTATTTGATTACTATCCTTGGCATTATGGAGTATTGGACTTCTTGGACTTAGGATTAGAGACCTTGGCCTATGTTGGAGACCTTGTGACCTTAATTGATATTTTGTATGGAGTTCTTGAGGTTCATCTCAATGCATTGTGTTGTTTGTTTGGTTTGTGTGCAGTTTATTGTGATTACATACTTTATTTATAATCTGGAATTCACCTGTATACAGCCGTTACTCTGTCCAATTTTTGTGAAGACTTAATACACATGAAGTTTGGTTCTCTCAAGAGGTCTAGTATCTTTGCTTGCTTGGTTTCAATCCAAAGAATGGGAATTCTATCTTGCCTCATAATGTCAAGTATTGGCTTCTTGTTGGTTAGATGGTTCTTCTCCCCAGCTTTTACCTTATGCTTTAGGGTAGTCTATTCATCTCCTCCCATCTTCTTTAATTTCAAAAATATTCTTCCTCCTTTTAAAAACTCTACTTATTTTGAAACTTGAACCATTTTCATAATAAACTTGGACTTATGTCCATGCATTTTCAAAACAATTTCACAAATAAACTTCAATCAATTTAATAATACCTTGACATTTTTTGTGAGAAGGCTAAAAGTCAATCAATCTCATTTCAAACCATTTTGCCACTTTGGCTTTTTATTTTAAAACCTTTCTCAAAAGATTGGACTCTTGTCAATCCTTGTAGTGATGCAAACAACTATGCTTCTACAATATATAGTGAAGTGAGATATTTTCCACTTGGGTGTTGAGTGAGGCATTGTTGATTTTAAAATTCAAGACATATCCTCCACTTTGAGATGATGCAAATTCTCCTTTCTCATGATTGTGGGTAGTAAGTATGTTTTCCACACGGACAATGACGATGATGTCTTATCTCTTAAAATTAACCAACACACTTGTGTCTTAAAATTTTTAAAAGGTCAACTACGTGTACCCTGATCCCCTATTGCACGAAAGGTGGTACGTAGGCACTAAAGGTTCGCAACCGCGGCGAGTGCAAAAATAAAAAAATATATATTTCTTTTCCCACCTCCACCATCTATTTTTTATACATCATTTTATAGTCAAAATATACATATTTTTTAAAGAGGTTCCTGGGGAGTACCGTAGATGTTTAAGGTGCTAATACCTCCCCTTTGCATAACCAACCCCCTTACCTAGAATTTCCCCCCCTCTTTTTTGGGTTATTTACTCTTTTCCCATTCCTTTTGAAACAATAAAGCGCGGTGACGGTTTTTATTTTGATCTATATAAGTTTAGTCAATCCAATGGCTTAGTCTTAAATATTTCTACCGCTACAGAGAAAAATGGCGACTCTGCTGGGGAGAGATTGACCTCTTGCTGGTCAATCCCTAAGTGGGTTAAACCTATCTTTGTTTATGTCTGTATATGTGCTATTGTTTATTATATATTATATGTTGTATATCTGTTTGTCTGGACTTTCCTGGTTTTCATGGTGCTTGGTGATTACTTATAAGTCCTATACCCGGACTTGGTCAAACTTAAGATAGGACAGGCGGTATAGTCATGCTAACTTTGAGGGAGTAATCCCAAAAAAGGAGGCATGAGATCCCCCACTTAGTGGAGGCCGCTTTGAATGTAGTGCCGTTTACCGAGTAATCGGGAAGACGTACTGCTTTCGACCTGGGAGCCTGCTGAAGCTGAGGACCGTATATTACCTAACCCATCTTGGCCTTTATGTGTAGTGCAGAAGCTATGACGGAGTAATCCAGAAATAGTTGTCACGTGATACTACGCTCGGACGAGTTTTTCTTGAGAATATTACTAATTAACGAGTTAATCGAGAAATTGGTAATATCCGAAAAAAGGATGTAGACTCTGGGAACCTTTAGAACCTTATTCAACAGGTGATAACTTTTAGACCATTGACTTATGGGTAGTAGCTTCGACATCATGCTCGTGATGTCGACCATTTGTGAATATCTCAGGTACCTTTTGACCATGGATTCTGGAAAAATAAAGGTCGAAAAATACAGCTTCAAAGATCCCAAGATAGATGATTTGATCATTCTAATTCCCGAGATTGAGTGTTTTGCAGATTTTCGGAGGAAGTATGGATCCATCATTCCTCTCATGAAGCTTAGGATGAAGGAGGGTATTCTCTCGACCTTGGTCCAGTTATATAATCCGATGTATCATTGCTTTACTTTCCATGACTATTAGTTGATGCCTACACTAGAGGAGTATTCTTATTTGTTGGACTTACCTACTACCAATCATGTTTCTTTTACTGGTTTGAAGGGTGAGCCAAAACCACACGAGATTGCTGCTTTGATCCATCCGGGGAAGTATGAGGTTGAAGCCCATATTACTAATAAAGGAGGGATTAGAGGATTACCAACTCAATTCTTATTGGAGAAAACTCGTTACTTTGCCAGGATGAAGAGTACAGTTGCTTTTTAGGCCATCTTTGCTCTACTTGCTTACGGGTTGTTTTTATTTCTTAATGTGGACAAGTTTGTTAACGTTAATGCTATCAGGATCTTCATGATTGGAAACCCAGTTCCTACATTGTTGGGCGATGCTTATTACTTTATTCATCTTCAGAATTCTTATAATGGGGGGATGATTATCTGTTGCACGCCTCTGTTGTACCGGTGGTTTATTTCTCATATGCCTCAGTCTGATGCTTTCTGGGATGTCAGGAAGGAACCCCTTTGGGCTCTTAAGATCATGGCACTTACTCACTTAAATGTTGATTGGTATCATCGGACTTACCATGATGTAGAGATTGTAGACAGTTGTGGTAGTTTCCCCAATGTACCTCTTCTTGGTACAAAGGGAGGAATTAACTACAACCTTGTTCTTGCATGATGACAACTTGGTTATGCGATGAGGGATAAACCAAATAGTATTCGTTTGAGTATTTTCTTCCTGAAGGAGGGAGAAGACCATAAGGAAGCTAGGGAGAAGATTGCAAAGGCCATGTGTCATATTCATAGGAAGAGTAGGAAGGACTTGGGACCTAGAGGGGTTGTTTCTTTGGAGCCTTATCTTCAGTGGGTACAAGAGAGAGCTATTTAGTTGAAGATGCCGTGTTCCCGAGAAGCAAATATGCCTGATTTTTTTGGGAAGACCACTCCTCCCTTATTGGATGATGTGGAAGAGCTACAACTTGCTTTGGTCAGGATACAACAGGAAAAGGACGCTTGGAAGAATAAGTGCCAAACTTTAGAGATTTCCTATAGAGCAGACTTAAAGGAGAAAGATGACTTGATTGAGATTCTTGAGAGTCGGGCTGTAGAGACCATGGAGAGGCAAAGGGATTTATTTTCCTCTAAGCCCCAGTCAAATGTTAGTTGCTCACTTCCTGATTCAGGTGATTGGAAGGAGGTTGCCACCAGATATGCGGAAGAAAACCAGAGGTTGAAGGCTCAGATTGCCAGGCTTACAGGGAAGCGCCAGCGTATAGAGTGATCTCCATCAACTTTACTTCTTAGGGTTTTAGACTTTATTTTCATCTTGTAATTGGAATTATTGAAACTTGTAATCCATTTTGAAGTTATTATAATAAAAAATTTTAGTATTTCAAATGTGTTATTACTTTGATATTTGCAATGTGTCTATAAATCTTTAAGTCCCTTAAAATATTAATAAAATAAATCATGTGCATTGCATATCATGAATCATATTTCACATATTTCTTGCATTTATTATACATATCCATGTGTCTTACCAAGCTTCTTTACTTCGTTCAGCAAGCTGTCTCACCACTACAATACTCGAGCTAATTTCATAAGGAAGATGTACAACTTAGAACAAGAGAATCGCGAGCTGCGCGAGAAAGTTTCTGCTCTGAAGGCCAGCATGGCCAATCTCACTGCTCTGATGGAATCTCTGGTGGCAGCTCAGAATCAACCACTGAGTGTTCAACCTCAACAGACAAAGGTTACTACTGAAGCTCCGACTGTTTTTGTGTCTTCCATTCCAACTGTTGTTCAGAATCGCATTCCTCAAGGTTTTCCATGGGGAATGACAAAGAACTTTGTTCCTGAAGGTTTCAGTCTTTGTCCTCAAGTTACTCCAGTTGTTCAGACTACTGTTACTCCTGCACCTCCTGTGGTGCATGTTGCTCCTGATGCACCTCCTTTAGTAAATATGGTCCCGTTTGCTAATGATGATATGTATCGTCCTTTTCCTCCACCAAGTGAAGGCTTGGGTCTATATGATCGAATGGATGATTTTCAAGATCAGTTTTACAAGATGCAGAGGGAGATGAAGGCCCTTAGGGGAAAGGAATTGTTTGGGCAGAATGTGAATGATTTATGCTTGGTCCTGAATGTCAAGATTCCTGCAAAGTTTAAAGTCCCGGAATTCGAGAAGTATAAGGGAAACACTTGTCCTCGTGCTCATCTTGTGATATATATAAGAAGAATGTATACCCACAGTGATGATCAACGTCTGCTGATTCACTTTTTTCAGGATAGTTTGACTAGTGTTGCATTGAAGTGGTATATGAGTTTGGACAACGTCAATATCCATACTTTCAACAACTTGGGAGAAGCATTTATCAGACAATACAAATACAACATGGACATGGCACCTGACCATGATCAACTCAGGGCCATGGTCCAGAAGGACAAGGAATCATTAAAAGAATATGCACAAAGATGGTGTGAGATAGCCGCCCGAGTGATTCCTCCCATGGAAGAAAAGGAGATGACAAAGATTTTCCTGAAGATTTTGGGCGCTTTCTACTATGAGAGGATGGTAGCGGGTGATCCAAGTGACTTTACTGAAATGATGGGCATAGGTATCCGTTTGAAAGAGGCTGTAAGAGAGGGCCGTTTAACAAAAAGTGAAAATTTCAGAAGTACGAAGAAGCCATCCTATGGGTTTGCCAAAAAGAAGGAAGGAGATACAAATGTTGTTATGCAAGAGAGGAGGGTTAATCCTCCTAGAAGAAATTACCAGCGTCATTAACAAGTCGCCTCAGTAACTCCAGTTGTTGGTGTAGCTCCAACTACCGTTGCTTATCAGAGACCATCCCATCAGGGGAATCAAGGGTATAATCAGAGAAGGGAAATTTATGACCCTATCCCTATAAGCTATAAAGAATTACTATCAGCGTTAATTCAAAAGAAGTTGGTTCAGACCAGACCACCTCCCGCTATACCATCTCCATTGCCTTGGTATTACAAGGCTGACCAAACATGTGCTTTTCATCAGGGAGCCCCAGGGCACAATGTTGAGAACTGCTATCCTTTGAAAACTGAAGTACAAAAATTGGTGAAGTCTGGTATCTTATCCTTCAAATATGTTGGCCCTAATGTGAAAGATAATCCTTTGCCAAAGCATGGAAGAGCAAATGTTGTGAACATGGTGGCTGATTGTCCATGCGACTTCTAGAATTTTGATATTAAATTGGTTAGAGGAGATTTGGTAAAAATGCATGCCGACCTCTGTGAATTTAGCTATTATACGCACGACCATGCTGCTTGTGCTATTTGCTATACGGATATACAGGGTTGTGACAAGATAAAGGCTGATTTGCAGGAGATGATGTATGAGGGCCTCATCCACATAATCAGGCTTAGGGCAGATTATGAGGAGGAAGTAAACATGGTTTCCAGATGTCTTGGAGAGTTCAGAATCTTCGATGTGGAACATATGAATGAGGATCTTGTACAATTGCATGCTACTTTCTGCCACATGGCTGGTCAAGTAGAACATCAGTATGGATCTTGCCGAATTTGCTGTCGGGACTCTCGAGGATGTTCAATTGTAAGGAAAGGTATTCAATTATTATTGGATAATGTAACTATTAAGGTTACAGGCCAAAGGGATGATTACCATGAGGTTAATGAGATTGAGGTTTGTTTGGCTGAAGAAGAGTCAGATGATGAGTATGCCTCTGTGGATGAGTTCTTCTCAGATGAAGATATGTTTTCTAGAGATGACTCTGTAATTACTGAATATGTTGAAGAAGGATTAAATGTTATTGTGCCTTGTTTTGGTGCACCCACCCCTTTTGAATTTGAATATCATGGCAATCCAGCTATTACTCCATTGGTGATTAGTTTGTCGGGTCTTGTCCCCTATAAGTCAGGAAAGGTTGTACCCTACAAATATAATGCTACAATTTTAGAGGATGGTGTGGAAGTTCCCATCCAGCCAATGCCTAATGTTGGAAATATTGCTGAGACTAGTAGAGTGACCCGTAGTGGTCTTGTATTTGCACTAGTTGTTCGTGGAGATGTTAGTACTTGAAAGAAATTTGTTGAAAATGTTGAACCCAAGAAGGAAATGGGTGAATCTAGTGGAGCTACGCTAGAAAAATAGGTGGATGATATTTTGAAGATAATCAAGATGAGGGACTACAGAATTGTTGATCAGCTACTGCAGACTTCTTCAAAAATATCTATCTTGGCTTTATTGATGAACTCCTCTGCTCACAGAGAATCTTTGATGAGGGTATTGGACCAAGCTTTTGTCGAAAGTGATATGCCAATAGACCAATTCAGCAGTGTGGTAGGGAACATCACATCATGTAATAACCTGAGTTTCTGCAACGATGAATTGCCCGATGAAGGAAGGAATCATAATCTGGCCCTCCACATCTCTATGAACTGCAAGAATGATTCATTATCCAATGTGCTGATTGATAATGGATCCACATTGAACGTTATACCAAGGAGAACACTTATGAATTTGAAATATCAAGGAATTCCCATGCGCCCAAGTGGCATTATTGTGAAAGCATTTGATGGATCAAGGAAATCTATTATTGGTGAAGTGGACTTGCCTATTCATATAGGCCCACATTTGTTTCAGATTACTTTCCAGGTCATGGATATTGTACCCGCTTACAACTGTTTGTTGGGATGGTCGTTGATACATGACGCAGGGGCCGTCACTTCAACTTTACACCAGAAGTTGAAGTTTGTGCGTGAAGGAAAAGTGGTAATTATAAATGGAGAACATGCATTATTGATATCTCATTTGTCCTCTTTAAGCATTGTGGAGGCGGATGAAGCTACTGTTGGAAACCAGTTCCAAGCTTTAATCATTGATAATATAAGAGGAAATGAGAATTCTATGGCTTCGTTTAAGGATGCTCAGTAGGTTGTGCGTAATGGCCATAGTGAAATATGGGGACAAATTGTTGATCCACCTATAAACAAGAATAGAGCTGGATTGGGGTTCTCTGTGAAGAATGATAAAGGTAAGAGCATGAAGCTGAAGTCTGCTGCAGGCAAGTATCAAGACATATTTCATAGCAGGTGTTATCTTTATCCAGCTGTTTCTGGGATTAATGCCATTATGGAAGATGAAGTAGATCCAGAAATGCCAAATTATATGACGCACGGAGTTAGGGTTCAAAACTGGATCACCATTGATGTTCCCTCTTGCAGACATGTTTCAAAGTAATTTGTTTTTGTTAATCTTTTTGAAAAGCTTTCACTCTGCCGAAGGTGAATGTATTGATATTGTATGGGCTTATCTGTTTGCTTTGATTTTTAAAATCAATAATAAAAGTTGTCTTTGTTTCTCAAATTGTGTTTTTATTTTTTACTTTTTTCTTGGAAAATGGTAATCATAAAAAACCTTTCAAAATAAATAATAACTGAAATTGAATATGCATGATCACTTGTTATATGTGTCAGTTTCTAAAAGAAATCATAAATAATATGTGCAGATTAATTAAAAAACTCGTTGAGTACAATGATCCTGCACCCTCTCCAAACTTTGAATGTCCTGTGTATGAGGATGAAGAAGAAGACTATGATGAGATTCCGGAAGAGGTTTCACGGTTGCTTGAGCGGGAGGAGAATGCCATTCAGCCATATAAAGAGCCATTGGAAGTAATCAATTTGGGTTCAGAAGAAGATCCGAAGGAAGTCAAGATTGGAGCATTACTGCATCCTGATGTGAAGATCAGGTTGATTGAGATGTTGAAAGAGTATGTGGATATTTTTTCCTGGTCTTACCAAGATATGCCTGGTCTAGATACATATATTGTAGAGCACCACTTACCGCTGAAGCCAGAGTGCTCGCCAATCAAACAGAAGTTGCGAAGAACTCACCCAGATATGGCAGTAAAGATCAACGAAGAAGTTCTAAAGCAGATTAATGTCGGTTTTCTTGTGACATCAGTGTACCCTCAGTGGATTGCCAATATTGTCCCAGTACCGAAGAAACACTGAAAAGTTCGCATGTGCGTAAATTACAGAGATCTAAATAAAATTAGTCCAAAAGATGATTTTCCATTGCCACACATTGATATGTTAGTGGATAGCACAGCAAAATTCAAAGTTTTCTCATTCATGGACGGATTTTCCAGGTATAATCAAATAGGATGGCTCCTGAGGACATGAAAAAGACAACGTTTATCACACCCTGGGGAACATTCTATTATAGAGTGATGCCCTTCGGATTGAAGAATGCTGGTGCAATGTACCAGTGGGCTATGACAACTCTATTTAATATCTGATGCACAAGGAAATTGAGGTATATGTTGATGATATGATTGCTAAATCCCAGACTGAAGAAGGGAATGTATAAGATTTGTTAAAGTTGTTTCAGTTTTTGAGGAAGTATCGTCTCCGTTTGAATCCAAATAAATGTACCTTCGGTGTTCAGTCAGGGAAATTGTTGGGTTTCATTGTTAGCCAGAGAAGGATTGAAGTTGACCCTGATAAAGTCAAAACAATTCAAGAAATGCCAGTGCCGAGAACTGAACAGCAAGTTAGAGGGTTCCTCGGGCGTTTGAATTATATTTCAAAATTCATTTCCCACATGACTGCAACGTGTGAACCGATCTTTAAGTTGTTAAAGAAAGATTAAGGTTGTGTATGGACAGATGACTGCCAAAGGGCATTTGAAAGTATTAAAGAATATTTGCTTCAACTTCCTATCTTGCTCCCTCCTGTTGAAGGAAGACCATTGATTATGTATCTGATAGTGTTAGATAATTCCATGGGATGTATTCTGGGACAACAAGATGAAACAGGGAAGAAAGAGTATGCCATTTATTATCTCACTAAAAAGTTTACTGATTGTGAATTGCGGTATTCCATGGTGGAAAAGACATGTTATGCTCTGGCCTAGGTGGAAAAACCTTTGCGGCAGTATATGTTGAATCAAAATACTTGGTTGATCTCCAAAATGGATCCAATCAAGTACATTTTCGAAAAGCTTGCTCTTACTGGGATAATTGCCCACTGGTAGATACTGTTATCTGAATATGACATTGAATACCACACTCAAAAAGTTATTAAAAGCAGCGTGTTGGCAGATTATCTTGCTCACCAACCAGTTGATAATTATCAGTCTGTGATGTATGATTTCCCCGATGAGGATATGATGTTTCTGAAAGTGAAAGATTATGATGAACCATTGCCTGAGGAAGGTCCTGATCCTGAATCTCGCTGGAGCATTATATTTGATGGAGCTGTGAATGCTTATGGTAAAGGAATTGGGGTTGTGATTGTCACTCCACATGGATCACACATTCCTTTTACTGCAAGGTTGACATTTGATTATACTAATAATATGGCAGAATATGAGGCTTGCATCATGGGTCTCGAGGAAGCTATTGATCTCAAAATTAAAATTCTAGACGTGTATGGCAATTCAGCTTTGGTAATAAATCATATTAAAGGAGAGTGGGATACTCGTCACCCCGGATTGATCCCTTAAAAAGATTATCCTACAAGATTGTTACCCTTCTTTAATAAAGTTGAATTCCATCACATCCCCAGAGACAAAAATCAAATGGCAGATGCTCTGGAAACTCTGGCTTCTATGTATCAAGTGAATACTTGGAATGATATACCTCGAATTATAGTTCGGCGACTGGATAGGTCCTTTTCATGTGTTTACAATAGAAGAGGTAGCAGATGACAAACCTTGGTATTATGATATCAAGCATTTTCTCCATGCTCAAGAATACCCGATTGGAGCTTCGAATAAAGATAGAAAGACATTGATAAGATTGGCTGGCAGCTTCTTCCTAAGTGAAAATGTGTTGTACAAGAGAAATTATGACATGGTCTTGCTCAGATGCATGGATAGACACGAAGAAGACATGTTGATGCATGAGATTCATGAAGGTTCATTTGGCACTCATGCCAATGGACATTCGATGGCTAAAAATATGCTAAGGGCAGGCTACTATTGG
Organism: Vicia faba; assembly: GCA_948472305.1. Classification (NCBI taxonomy): domain Eukaryota; kingdom Viridiplantae; phylum Streptophyta; class Magnoliopsida; order Fabales; family Fabaceae; genus Vicia; species Vicia faba. The sequence goes on along the minus strand of OX451735.1, from coordinate 904,925,608 downwards.
CTGAGAATGGAATCTGACTGTTACAGGTTTGCAAATAAGTGCCATAAATGCCAGGTTTATGCGGACAAAATTCATGTGCCTCCGACATTTCTCAATGTTATTTCTTCCCCGTGGCCTTTCTCTATGTTGGGTATTGACATGATTGGAATGATAGAACCTAAAGCTTCAAATGGACACCGTTTTATCTTGGTAGCCATTGATTACTTCACCAAATGGGTTGAAGTTGCTTCATATGCTAATGTTACTAAGCAGGTGGTAGTGCGCTTCATTAAGAATAATATTATATGTCGGTATGGTGTGCCGAGAAGAATCATCACCAGCAATGGCTCGAATCTGAACAACAAGATAATGACAGAACTTTGTGAAGAATTCAAGATTGTCTATCACAATTCATCTCCGTACAGGCCGAAGATGAATGGGGCTGTTGAAGCTGCTAATAAGAATATCAAGAAGATCATCCAGAAGATGGTTGTTACTTATAAAGATTGACATAAAATTCTCCCTTTTGCTTTACATGGATATCGGACATTTGTCTACACTTCAACAGGAGCAACCCCATTCTCCCTTGTGTATGGAATGGAAGCAGTGCTCCCAATCGAGGTTGAGATTCCCTCTTTGCATGTGATAATGGAAACCAAGTTGTTAGAGGCTGAATGGGTCCAGAATAGGTTTGACCAATTGAATTTTATCTAAGAGAAGAGAATTACAGCTTTGTGTCATGGGCAGTTATATCAGAAGAGAATGAAGAAAGCTTTTGATAAGAAGGTCAAACCTCATAAATTCAGAGAAGGCGACCTCGTGCTCAAGAAGATCATGTCTTTTAACGTTGATTCTAGGGGAAAGTGGACTCCCAATTTTGAAGGCCCATATGTTGTCAAGAAAGCCTTCTCTAGAGGTGCATTAATTCTTGAAACTATGGATGGCGAGGAGTTCCCACGTCCCATGAATGCTGATGCAGTCAAGAAATACTTCGCCTAAAGAAATAAAAGACCAACTCACTAAGTTGAAAACCCGCAAGGGAACCTTAGGAAAAAGTTAGGGACTTCCTTGGCAAGTAACTACATCAGTCAAGACTTGATCATTGAAGCAACAATTTTCTTGGATCCTTACCATACTTCAACGGAAGCTGCTACTCAGAATTTCAAAGTTGTTAGAGGGAATAGTTGTCATTGTATCTCAATGTATATTTTCCATTATATATTACCATTTTCCGAATTTTGTAATCATCCATGGAGTCTCTCCATTCGCATATTACCATTCTATCAATAAAATTTGAGCTTTTACCCAATTCTTTGTATTTCTTATTTTTATTCAGCTTACAAAGACTCCGTTTATTATTAATAATAATTTTCAAAGCAAAAAGATTAAATAACAAAATTATTTTTCAAAAAGAATTTACAACTTACTTTTACTTTAGATTTTGTGATTCAAGAGGAAAACAAAAGTGGTGATCCCAGGAATGGACGAAATCTAGTAATTTTGGGAAGTTTTGTTTCCCTCGGGAAGGTTTTCTCAGGTTGTTTTTGATGGTATGCGTGTGATTTTTGTATATTGAAGATGATACTAATTTGCGTAAGGTGCAATGTTGGGTTTGTGATCCCAGTGTCCCCAGTCAAGTCTTGGTTCATTTTTTTGATTTTTTGGGTTTGCATGAGAAAACCTCAAGCCTCTATCTCAGATTCCCCATCAAAGTCTTCCCTCATATGACGAAAGGTCTTGTTCCCTTGTTGTGCTGATATGGAACTATTTGTGAAATGTCGCTCTTTCTGCAGTATTGACATTATTGTTGGTATTTATTTCCCAGGCAACTAGACCAGGGAAGTATATTTTCTAAGAAGTGTTGAGACAATTGTCAACCCTTCGGGTTTTCACCTGCCAAGTGATGGGTTTGATTTAAAATCCCCATGAGTTTGACCTTTTTCTATAATGTTGACTTCTTGATTCCCCAGGAAGGCTATCCCAGGGCATCTTTTGTTGGAATAAGTTTGCATGATATGAAGACTCAATCCAAGATTCCCCAGTGAAGGCCTTGCTATTTGATAGAAGTCTTTTCTCTCTGTGCATGCTGAGATTTGACTCAGTTACAAAGTAGCTCCCTTTCGGCAGTACTTGAATTTTGTTTGATTGCCCGATAATAAGGCAAGGGCAATGTTTTATTTAAGAAGTGTTGAGGCATTTGTCAATTTTTTGGGTTTTCACCCGCCAAGTGCTGGGTTTGATTTAAAATCCCCATAAGATTAATTTCTTGTTGTAATGTTTGACTTCTTAACTCCCCAAGTTGTTATACCCTTAAGGTTTTGTACTTTTTCCCCAGAGAAGTTCGTGCAATACTTACTCTCAATATTGAAGAACGTATCTTGGTTTCCCCTCTTCGATGTGGTGTTTGCCTCCCCAATAAAGTCAACACGAGGTCCCCAGTTGATGTCTCGATGATGAGGCATTATCTCCTCTAGTGAAGTCTGTCTGATGTTCCCCTGATGAAGTCAGCTCAAAATCCTCAGTTGATGTTTTACCGATATGGTTTCCATCCGCCTTATTTGAAAGCAGTATTGCAATCCCCAACAAAAGTGTGGACCGTGAAAACATTTGTTTCCCCATTGAAGTATGAGTGCTACTCCCTGGTGAAGCCTGGAGAAGGATGTTATATCCTTGTATCTGTACTGTTTTGTCGCTATGATTTGTTTATTTCCGAATTATGTCCCTTCCCAGTGAAGTTAAGCCGTGAATAGGATTCTGTTTCCTTGTTTGGTGCTTATTTTCTTAAGGAATGTTCATCTTGGATGTGATTTAGCCGAGTGTTGATTGTGCCCGAGTTGGTTTTTCCTGGTTAGTCCTAGTGTTATATGTCTCTTTTGTCAGCATATACATGATAACACTCATACATTCATCATGCATAGTTAAATTTAGCAAATCATTACTCATTCGCATTCTTTAATATTTTGTTGACATATTACCCTGTTTTGCAGTGTTATGTTATCCTCTCTCCAATAGAGTGTCGGCCTTAAGCAGAAAGTGTATATTCTTTCAATTTCCCCATTGAGTTATCCCTCGTGAAAGATTTTTGCTTTAGCCTTCTTATACAGCTCTTTGTCTGGATAGATTGGGTTTCCCTCTTGAGTTTATTTCTCAAAGGATTTATTTTGGTTGACCATTTCACTCCAGTTTATTTCTGGTTTGAATCTTTATTTCCCAGCAAGATTATTACTTTGGATTCTTGCGAGCTTCTAGCTTGGTTTGAGAGTGTGCATTTATTTTGGCACGAGAAAAATTTTATCTCGTCAGCAGGAATATATCGGCATTTCCCCAGGAAGTCATGATTCATTCCCCAAGAAGTCATGATTCATTCCCCACGAAGCCATATTGCTTTCCCCAGAAAGTCATTTTTACAATCCTTCCTATAACAGCAAGTGGTAGTCTCTTTATTTGAGACAACTTATATATTACCCTTTCCAAGAGGAATGCCTTGGTTAAAGAAGAAGTTGAGACCCGTTTTAGGTGAAACGCCGGGATTTTAGGGAAACTTGTTATCTTTTTTCTACCTTCAGTGAAAGTTGGTAGTTCATCGTCAGTGAACGTCGATGTTATTCTCTTACTACCTTCAGTGAAAGTTGGTAGTTCACCATCAGTGAACGTTGGTGATTGTTATCTTTTTGCTACACTTAGTGAATGTTGGTAGTTCACCGTCAGTGAACGTCAGTGCTATGATATTTCTTTTCTCTCTACCTTCAGTGAAAGTTGGTAGTTCACCATCAGTGAACATTGGTGATTGTTATCTTTTTTCTACCTTCAGTGAACGTTGGTAGTTCACCGTCAGTGAATATCAGTGCTATGATATTTCTTTTCTCTCTACCTTCAGTAAAAGTTGGTAGTTCACCATCAGTGAACGTTGGTGATTGTTATCTTTTTTCTACCTTCAGTGAACATTGGTAGTTCATCATCAGTGAATGTCGGTGCTATGATATTTCTTTTCTCTCTACCTTAAGTGAAAGTTGGTAGTTAACCATCAGTGAATGTTGGTGATTGTTATATTTTTGCTACCTTCAGTGAACATTGGTAGTTGACCGTCAGTGAACGTCAATGCTATGATATTTCTTTTCTCTCTACCTTCAGTGAAAGTTGGTAGTTCACCTTCAGTGAACATCGGTGCTATGATATTTCTTTTCTCTATACCTTTAGTGAAAGTTAGTAGTTCACCATCAGTGAACGTTGGTGATTATTTTCTTTTTCCTACCTTCAATGAACGTCGGTGCTATGATATTTCTTTTCTCTCTACCTTCAGTAAAAGTTGGTAGTTCACCATCAGTGAATGTTGGTGATTGTTATATTTTTTCTACCTTTAGTGAACGTTGGTAGTTAACCGTCAGTGAACGTCAGTGCTATGATATTTCTTTTCTCTCTACTTTCAGTGAAAGTTGGTAGTTCACCATCAGTGAACGTTGGTGATTGTTATGTTTTTTCTACCTTCAGTGAACGTTGGTAGTTCACCGTCAGTGAATATCAGTGCTATGATATTTCTTTTCTCTCTACCTTCAGTGAAAGTTTGTAGTTCACCATCGGTGAATGTTGGTAATTGTTATCTTTTTTCTACCTTCAATGAATGTTGGTAGCTCACCGACAGTGAACGTCAGTGTTGTTTTTATTTTCTCTTTCTACCTTCGGTGAACGTTGGTAGTTTCGCCTTCAGTAAAAGTTGGTGTATCCTTTGGTCTTTTACCATCCTCTATGAGTCGTTATCTTTTTGATCTTCTACCTCAGACTATTGAGTTTGGTAGTTCACAGTTGGTTGTCAATCACTTTTATCCTGTACTATCTCCTCTTTAGCTTAGTTGATGCTACCTTATCTTTTCTTTGGGTGTTACACCAATAGAGTCAGGTCTTTTTGATTCACCAGTGATTTACTTTCCTGGTCGGGTTTCCCGTTTCATCCTTATTTCCTTTGCTACATCCACAGTGGTTTTTTGCGTCCCTTTGAAGTTATTCATATAAATTCATACTCATAAGCATTGCAAGGCATCTTAGGGCCAAAAATAGGGTTTGTTTTATATTTAAGTATCTTCGATCACGTCGACACGAAGATTTTTAACATTCGTATCTCTGGATAGAAGAAACTTAAATAATGGCACCTGTTGTACCCCAATTTTCCCCTAAGATACCTTCATCATACCATATTGATTCAATCACAACAAGATCATATTAGGAATTTTGGTTCTCCTCCCTATCTTTAGCTTTGCTCCTTGAGGAATCACCAAGCACCTTGACTTGTTTTTCTTTTGTGATCATGCATGATTTGTTTTGACTTTCCTTTTAATTAATAAAATGCAATGTTGGTTTGTCTTACTTGTTAATAATGTAGGTAAAGGCAATGTGGCTTAGCAAGTTGATCCATGGGTTCATGAGTTTATTCCCATGCCATAGTCAATAAAGCTTGAGAAATTTAAACCTCACCATTGAAGTTGTTTTGGAAGAAATGGCATGGAAAGGTTTATTTTGGTTCACCACATTTCAAAATTATCAAGATTGATTCAAAAGTACAAGGGGTTGATTGAAGAAGTTGTCATGGTTGGACAAGGCCTTGTTCCCATTGGTCACAAGTGCATATTTCTCTCAATTATCAAGATATGTAAGTGTTTTTGGTTGCTATGAGTTCTCATTATCATCCTCAACAACTTTTATCTATAAAGAAAAAGTGTTGGTACAAGATGGTTGTTTAAAATTGTCAAAGTTCCTCAAAGCATTTTCTTGATATAGGAGCTAGGGTTTTGAACTTCAAAGAAGTATATCTTGCTCATATTTTGGTATTTTTGAGTGATTCCAAAAACATATTTCTCTTAAAAGGGTTATTAACAAATCACTTCAAAAGTTTCAAGGAATTTTTATGTGGAAGAAACTTGATGATGAAGAAAGATTATAAGTCCTCCAGATGAACCCCCAACTTCCCATGTGTGACTTCAAATGATCATAACTTGGTAAATTTTTATCACCTTGAGCCCACTCTTTTTCCATAATGATCTTGAGGATGTAAAATTTATTCCTTATTTTATGTGCAAAGTGATAAAATAGATGGAGGATGCCTTAAGGATACAAAAGATTATAAGTCATTTCATGATTTTTTGCCAACTTCAACAATTCATAAGTATCTCAATTTTTGGAGATTTTGAATGGTTCAAGTTTCAAAATGTCACTCAATAGGTCTATTTCATGCAATCTTTTTTGGTCAAGAGAAAATTCCAAGAGGAAGTCCATATTTGGATGCAAAACATTATAGGTCACTTTTGAAGAAAAACTTGAAATATTTCTAAGTATGGAAAGTCAACTTCTTTTTCCCAACTTTGACTCATTGCATCTTTCAGCTCAAACATCCATTTGATTCCATTATTTTTCCATTGTAAAACTTATAATCTCATCTTTTTAAAGCATCAAGAACCATGCCATAAGACCCCTTGAGCGGAGAATTCCATTATTTTAAAAGTGGTAACTTGGATTGAAGATTCATCGCAAGTCAGAACTTGAATTTCATGTTACAACTTCTAACCCTCAAATTAGCATGTGTTTTGGGTCTAAACATGATTACCCAACTTTCACAAATGGGTTAGTGCATTAAAACGCGGGTTTTGGATGAGTTTTAACAAAAGAGAAGTCACACTTTCTTCATGATGCAGACCCATACGAATTCCCGGCAAATTGCATCATTCACCCTTCCTTTTGATCCCATTTTCTTATCCTATAAATACATGAGCTATCACATTCGTTTTCTCAAGCTTGAACAGCCAAAATCACCCTGCCAAACTCGCTCCATAACTCACTTTTCTGCAACTTTGAAATCATTGTTCAAGCCTTTTTTAATCCATTTTTTCTATCAATTCACCTTCCTTCATCTTCCCTGAAGCTAACAGAAGAAAAATTGAGCCTTGAAACCTTGTGAATTGATCTGACCAAGTCCATTTACAGATCTCTACAACTGAACTTCAATAGGTAGATTTCTCCATAAATTCTTCCAAACTTTGATATCATTGTGAAGCTCTCATTGCCCTAATTCTTGTCCTTCTTACAATTTTTAAATCCATTGAGAATTGAGAGCGAAATCTCAAATTGAATGTGTTCGCTATTTTCTGGGTTTTTGATTCATATCTCTTTGCACACCTTATATAAATTTGGTGTGATGGTGATTTTAGGATCGCCTTGAAGAGACGAATCCAATGATACTAGTCTGGGATCCTAATTTTTCCATTTGAAGGATCTCACAAAATCTCCATTGCAGGGCGTCTGGAGGTTGAAGACGATGACATGTCTCGTCTCAGCCAATGATAGCGAGCCAAACGTTTTAATTTCATTTGTTACCTTTTTATGATCCTATGAGTATCTCACTAAGGTCCATATCAAGCACAACGCGACAAATCCTTTGGATTAGCTTACTAACATGTTTTGACTATGATCTGATGGCCCACATCTTTTTGGTTTTATTTTATTTTCTGATTTTATATTTTAATTGATTTAATTTTCAAAAATTCATAACTCTTTTATTTTTTATGCAAAATTCAAAAAAATACTTTGAATTATTTCTGATCTTATGACTATTTTTTTCACATTTTTATTTTGACATTTGATATTTTTTATATTTTTTGCATTATTTGCTTTCTTTTAATTAATTTAAAAATACTTTCTGACATTTTTTAATATTAAAAAAATTCACAAATATCATTTTATATATTTCTGACTTTTTGAAAACTTTATGGAATTTTATATTGATGTTTACTACTTTTTGATCTATTTTCTATTTGTTTGAGCAATTTTAATTAGTTTAAAAATAGTTTCTTACTTTAAAAAATTACCAAAAATTTTATAAAAATATTTGAGTTCATTTATGATTTTTCTATGGTCTTACTTAATTTTTCTTGATTAATTTGAATATAGTTGATATTTTTCTCTCTTATTTCTATTTTAAAACATTTTAAAATCCTTTTTAATGCATATATTAAATGTAATATTATTTTGTGATAATTTTCTGGCTGATCTTGGGTTGAATTTTTGATCATGAATTTTGTTAACATCATTGGATCCATTGTGTTGAGTCTAACTCCATAAAAATGGATGAATGATTTTAATAATAGTTTGATTAAGTTTTAATTCAAATGTGGTTTGTATATTCTTTCCCACCCTTCTTCATCTCATCCCTTTCTTATTGCACTAAGTGTTATTGGAGCATGATCTCTATATCATGTCTCAAAACAAATGGTGCATAGATTGCTATTGACCGGCCTCAAAATAGGTGTGACTTCTATATAAGTCCACTTACGATTGCTTAACATAGCACTAAATTTTTCCCGATTCGAAAAAATGATCATTCATGGCCCAAACCTATGTTTGCAAGCCCAAGTATGTTAATTTGATCTCTTTGATCCAATAACCTTGAGATTCATTTTGTGGAGGCTTTGGTTCTACCAATCCTCTAATGGATCTACATCACTTTTGGTCAATGCAGATCACTTAAACATCGTTCATCATTAAATTTTACTTTTGGGGATTCCAAAATGGATGATATACTTGACAAAAAGCAAATGCAACTTGTTGTGTGGAGGCTTTGGTTCTACCAATTCTCTAATGAGTTCCAAATGCAAGTTTCAAGATGGTCATCCAACTAACCACTAATTATTGACAATTGATTTTATTTTATACTTTTACTTTATGCTTTATTTTATGCTCTTTACTTTATGTACCATTTACTTTAGCATTTACATTTTATGCTATTTTCATCTTTGCTCACTTGATCCCTTTTATATTGATGTCATTTTTATTTTGGCTCACTTGAGTTTTCTTTTCTTTTTTAAGATACTTAATGTTCAACAGAAACCATAAAAAAACATTAATGATACTTGGACTATTTGGTTACTATCCTTGGCATTATGGAGTATTGGACTTCTTGGACTTAGGATTAGATACATTGGCCTATGTTGGAGACCTTGTGACCTTAATTGATATTTTGTCTGGAGTTCTTGAGGATTACCTCAAGGCATTGGCTTATTTGTTTCTTTTGTGTGCAGGTTATTGTGAATACATACTTTGTTTGTAATCTGGAATTCACCCGTATACAGCCGTTATTCTGCCCAATTTTTGTGAACACTTAATACACATAAAGTTTGGTTCTCTCAAGAGGTAAGTATCTTTGCTTGGTTTGTTTCAATCCAAAGAATGAGAATTCTATCTTGACTCATAATGTCAAGTATTGGCTTCTTATTGGTTAGATGGTTTTTCTCCCTAGCTTTTAACTTATGCTTTAGGATAGTCTCTTCATCTCCTCCCATCTTCTTTAATTTCAAAAATCTTCTTCCTCCTTTTGAAAACTCTTCTTGTTTTGAAACTTGAACCATTTTCATAATAAACTTGGACTTACGTCCATGCATTTTCAAAATATTTTCACAAATAAACTTCAATCAATTTAATAATACCTTGACATTTTTTGCAACAAGACTAAAAGTCAATCAATCTCATTTCAAACCATTTTGCCACTTTGGATTTTTATTTTAAAACCTTTCTCAAAAGATTGGACTCTTGTCAATTCTTGTAGTGATGCAAACAACTATACTTCTACAATATGTGTTGAAGTGAGATATTTTCCACTTAGGTGTTGAGTGAGGCATTGCTGATTTTAAAATCAAAGTCATATCCTCCACTTTGAGAATATGCAAATTCTCCTTTCTCATGATTGTGGGTAGTAAGGATGTTTTCCACACGAACAATGACGATGATGTCTTATCTCTTAAAATTAACCAACACACCTGTGTTTTAAAATTTTCAAAAGGTGAACTATGTAACACCCCAGTTTCAATTATTTGATTTATTTAATTGAGAAATTATTTTATTAGAATTAATAAAATGAAAAGGAATTATTTATTTTGGAGTATTTGAGGAAAATAAAAGAAATAAGGAATATTGGGATTTTTATGTTATTGGGCTTAGATGTTGTTAGTAAAGAGTGGGGGTGCAGAGAAATAAAGTTATGTTTGGGACTTAGGCCATTTTCTCATTTTTGGTTTTCACGTAAGAACAGAGTTTGGGAAATTTGGGGAAATAAAGCTCTGAAGGTGAGAAGAACGAAGAACATCGCTCAGGAACTCAAAGCTGCTAATTGATAAGGTAAGGGGGGTTTATACTCGATTTATATTTGTTTATGGGTTTATGTACGGTTGATTCGGGTAATCGTAGGAAATCCCAATTGTTAGATGTTTCTAGGGATCGATAACCTTAGGATTGAACTTTGTTAGAAAAGGTTTAAGTTCCCGATTTTATGAATCAATTAGAGACTTTAGGTTCCTATGATGGATTGGATGTCTTTGTACTATATTGCACCGCCGTAGAGAGGTATTTTCGTGCAAAAAAATGGGTATATGAGCTGCTGCAAAAACAGAAAAATTGGGTTCGCACTCATCAACACGGGCGCGTTGATTTACGCGGGCACCCGTGTTGATTCACTGTATGCTGATGAAAATGTGTTTTCTGGCCATAATTCAACACGGGCGTGTTGATTAACACGGGCGCCCGTGTTGATTCACTGTGTTGGCATAAAAATGGGTTTTCTGGGCACAATTCAACACGGGCCGTGTTGATTTACACGGGCGCCCGTGTTGATCCCCTGTTTTGTCAAAAAAACGTGTTTTCTGGACACATTTCCACACGGGCAGTGTTGTTTTACACGGGCACCCGTGTTAAACCTCCTGTGTTGGTTTTTAAACTATGTTTTCTGTGCATGCTGTTAAGTACGGATTGATCCGGTTTTGATGTGCAGTGTTTGACATGTTTTGAATATGTGTTTATTGATTTCCTAGTGTTGATTGATGCGTGTATCGAATAACGATTGTATGTTATGATACCAACACTATGTGGATTTTATTGTCATGCTTTTAGATGATGTTATCAAGCATGAATTATGATATAACTTGATATGATTGATGTTTAATAGTATGCTGAGTGATTACATGCTATTCATATCATGTTATATTTGATATTGTTGATGTTGCATGATATGTCGATTGATGTTAATAGTATGCTGAGTGTTACATACTTTACATATCATGTTGCATTTGTTAATTCCCATTGTGTGGAATTAACATGGTGGCCAATATACGTGTCCGCGATTTAATGGAACGTTGAGGTGGTAGCCGTGTCCGCGATATAATGGAACGGTGAGTTATCCGTGACCCGCGATTTAATGGGGCGGTGAAGTGGTACCACATGCATGGGTGTGTTGCATTACTCGAATATAACATGAATGGATGATTTTTCCAATGTTATATTTGATCGTTTGTATGCACGTATGATTGATAAATGGTTGATGATGTTTGATGAATATTTGCAAATATGAAAGGCAATATGTCATGGATATATGAATTGTAAAGGTTTTGTAAACTATGAAATATGCTAATTATTGGGTGATGCTTATGATTTTCGTGAATTGATTGTTATGAATGTATAACCAAATGTATATTTGAGAAGCTCACCCTTACTGTTGCATATTTCAGATTGAGGAGCTTCGCTCAGGTGCTTGACGAAGGCTTATCGTGTCTAGTTTAGTTTCGTTTTAGTATGTCCGGGTCATGCTCTGATAGTTGTAACTCCGGGAACGTTTGGTTGTCGAGCTGCTTTAGTCAGACTCGTTTATTTTCTTTTAATTGTTATAATATGACGTTGACTTTTCCAGGTGTTAATCCCTGATGATTTTGGAAAATATTATAACATTTGATTTTATTAAATAAATTATTCCGCTGTGTAGACATGTATGAGTTACCACTAAAATTATGCATGACAGGAATTTATTTTATTAAAAGAGAATTGTAGCATTCCTCGATTATTACATGTACTCTGAGTTTATAATTTTTAATATTTGCGAAAATTATATGCGGGGTTTTAGAGGGTGTTACAATAGTGGTATCAGAGCATAGTCGGTCGTTGCGACCAGAGTCTTGAGTCAGTCATTCCTTTTGTATGCGACTAGTGCAAGGTAACACTGTCGATACTGTATTCTGATGTGGAGTATGTTTTAATTCTCAGGAATATGGCTGGAAGAGGTAACGGACGAAATGATGCTGCACTCGCTGAGTCCTTGGGGATGTTAGCTGGTGTACTTGCTGGAAACCCAACTGGAGGCGTGATTGGTGCTGATAGGCAATTGGGGAACTTCCAAAGGAACAATCCTCCGTTGTTCAAAGGTACACATGACCCTGAAGGTGCTCAGAAGTGGCTGAAGGAAATCGAAAGGATTTTCCGTGTAATTGATTGTGCTGAAGATCTGAAAGTCAGATATGGTACGCATATGTTGGCAGAAGAAGCCGACGACTGGTGGGTTGCAACAAGGACTGAAATGGTTCAGGATGGAGAGGCACTGACTTGGGCTAACTTCAGAAGGGCTTTTCTGAGGAGGTACTTTCCTGAAGATGTTCGGGGAAGAAAGGAAATTGAGTTTTTGGAGCTTAAGCAGGGCAACCTGACTGTTAGTGAGTATGCTACTAAGTTCACTGAGCTGGCAAAGTATTATGCTCACTACAACAATGATGAGGCTGGAGAATTCTCTAAATGTATCAAATTTGAGAATGGTCTCCGAGATGAGATTAAGCAGGGAATCAGGTACCAGCGTATTCGTAGATTTTCTGATCTGGTGGATTGTAGCAGAATCTTGGAAGAAGATATTACCAAGAGTCGGTCGTCTCACTCTCGTGGAGCTGTTGATAAAAGAGGGAAGCAACATATGGACCGTGGCAAGCCATATGGTAGAGATAACCAGAGATCAGGCGGTTGGAAAAGGCCTAGTGAGGGAGATTCTAAGGCTCCTATCAGATGCTACAGGTGTGGTGAGTCTGGTCATCACGTTCGAGATTGCAAGAGTGATGAGAAGAAGTGCTATAAATGTGGAAAGGCTGGTCATTTGTCTATTGATTGCAAAGGGAAGTCTGTTACTTGTTACAATTGTGGCGAAGAAGGTCACATTCGTCCGCAGTGTCCTAAGCCTAAGAAGGATCAGTCGGGTGGAAAAATGTTCGCTTTGTCTGGATCTGAGACTACTCCAGAGGATCGATTGATTAAAGGTACGTGTTTTATTCATGGCACACCTTTAGTTGCAATTATTGATACTGGTGCAACTCATTCTTTCATTTCTTTGGATTGTGCTGAGAGGTTGAAACTGGACATATCTGATATGCGAGGTAGCATGGTTGTTGATACTCCTGCATCGGGTTCAGTGACAACTTCACTTGTATGTAGGAATTGTCCTATTGAGATTTTTGGTAGAGGTTTCGGTATAGATTTAGTGTGCCTACCGCTTGAACAAATTGATATTATCCTTGGGATGAACTGGTTGGAATTCAACCGGGTTCATCTGAACTGCTTTGCTAAGACGGTGATTTTTCCAGAAGCAGTTGGTGTCGAGAATTTGACTATGACTGCTAGGCAGGTGCAAGAAGCAATGGAAGATGGTGCTAATGTGTTTATGTTACTTGCTTCGTTAGATGCAACAGGAAAGGTCAGGAGTAGTGAATTGCCAGTGGTGTGTGATTTTCCAGAAGTCTTTCCTGATGATGTTGGCGAGTTACCTCCTGAGAGAGAAGTGGAATTTTCTATAGATTTAATTCCTGGTACGAGACCGGTGTCGATGGCGCCATATCGTATGTCTGCGTCTGAATTGGCTGAATTGAAGAGTCAGTTGGAAGATTTACTGGAGAAGAAGTTTATTCGTCCAAGTGTTTCGCCTTGGGGTGCTCCGGTATTGTTGGTTAAGAAGAAAGAAGGTTCTATGAGACTGTGTGTTGATTACAGGCAATTGAACAAGGTAACCATTAAGAATCGGTACCCGTTACCGAGGATTGATGATTTAATGGATCAGTTAATTGGAGCCAGTGTATTCAGTAAGATTGATTTGAGATCTGGATATCACCAGATTCGTGTGAAAGCGGAAGATATTCAAAAGACTGCTTTTCGAACGAGGTATGGGCATTATGAATATTCTGTTATGCCGTTCGGAGTTACTAATGCACCTGGTGTTTTCATGGAATATATGAATAGGATTTTTCACCCATATCTGGATAAGTTTGTTGTGGTTTTTATTGATGACATTCTGATTTATTCCGAGAATGACGAAGAACATGCGGAACATCTCAGAATTGTGTTAGAGTTGTTGAAAGATAAGAAGTTGTATGCAAAGTTGTCCAAATGTGAGTTCTGGCTGAATGAAGTTAGTTTTCTTGGACATGTGATTTCTAAGAATGGTATTGCAGTGGATCCTGCGAAAGTAGAAGCGGTATCTCAGTGGGAAGCGCCGAAGACTGTTTCTGAAATCAGAAGTTTCCTTGGTCTTGCAGGTTATTACAGAAAGTTTATCGAAGGATTCTCAAAGTTAGCATTGCCGTTGACGAAGTTGACTCGTAAAGGACAAGCGTTTATTTGGGATTCTGATTGTGAGAAAGGCTTCCAAGAATTGAAGCGGAGATTGACTAGTGCTCCTATTCTGATTTTGCCGAATCTGGTGGAATCTTTTGTGGTCTATTGCGATGCATCTCTGTTGGGTCTAGGTGGTGTTTTAATGCAGAATCAACAGGTAGTTGCGTATGCTTCGAGACAGTTGAAGGTTCATGAAAGGAACTATCCTACTCATGACTTAGAGTTGGCAGCAGTTGTGTTTGTCTTGAAATTGTGGAGACATTATCTGTATGGTTTGAGATTTGAAGTGTATAGTGATCATAAGAGTTTGAAGTATCTTTTCGATCAGAAAGAGCTCAATATGAGGCAAAGAAGGTGGTTGGAATTTCTCAAAGATTATGATTTTGGTTTGAATTACCATCCTGGTAAGGCAAATGTGGTTGCAGATGCTTTGAGCAGGAAATCCTTGCATATGTCTATGATGATGGTTCGTGAATTGGATTTAATTGAACAATTCCGAGATTTGAGTTTAATTTGTGAAAGTACTCCGAAGTGTGTTCGTTTGGGTATGTTGAAACTTACTAGTGGTATTCTAGAAGAGATCAGGATCGGGCAGAAATCTGATGTTAATTTAGTTGATAAATTGACATTGATCAACCAAGGTCAAGGTGGTGAGTTTAGAATTGATGAAAATGATGTTATGAGATTTGGCGATAGAGTTTGTGTTCCTGATGTCGCAGAAATCAAGAAGAGTATATTAGAGGAAGGACATCGCAGTGGGATGAGCATTCATCCGGGTGCCACGAAAATGTATCATGATTTGAAGAAATTGTTTTGGTGGCCGGGAATGAAAAAGGAAATAGCTGAATTTGTATATGCATGTTTAATCTGTCAGAAATCGAAGATTGAGCATCAGAAGCCGTCTGGAGTTATGCAGCCGATGTTTATTCCAGAATGGAAGTGGGATAGTATTTCTATGGATTTTGTATCCGGGTTGCCGAGGACTCCTAAGAATTGTGAAGCGATATGGGTTGTTGTGGATAGACTGACTAAGTCTGCTCATTTTATACCGGTGCGAATGGATTACTCAATGGAGAGATTGGCACAGTTATATATTGAGAAAATAGTGAGTTTGCATGGAGTTCCTTCTAGTATTGTGTCAGATAGAGATCCGAGATTTACTTCGAAATTTTGGGAAGGATTGCAGAAGGCTTTGGGTACTAAATTGAGGTTGAGTTCAACTTACCATCCTCAGACTGATGGACAGACGGAGAGGACGATTCAATCGTTGGAAGATTTATTGCGTGCTTGTGTTTTAGAGAAGGGTGGAGCTTGGGATAGCTATTTTCCATTGATTGAATTTACTTATAACAATAGTTACCATTCGAGTATTGGTATGGCTCCGTTTGAGGCATTGTATGGTAGACGGTGTAGAACGCCTTTGTGTTGGTATGAATCTGGAGAGAGTTCAGTAATTGGGCCAGAGATTGTTCAGCAGACTACTGAAAAGATCAAATTGATTCAAGAGAAGATGAGAGCTTCTCAGAGTCGTCAGAAAAGTTATCATGATAAGAGGAGAAAGAATTTAGAATTCAGTGCTGGAGATCATGTGTTTATGAGAGTTACGCCGATGACGGGTATTGGTCGAGCGTTGAAATCTAAGAAGTTGACTCCGCGTTTTATTGGTCCGTTTCAGATTACGGAAAGAGTTGGAGAAGTTGCTTATCGTATTGCTTTACCTCCAAGACTTGCGAATTTGCACGATGTTTTTCATGTTTCTCAGTTGAGGAGATACATTCCAGACCCATCTCATGTAATCCAAATAGATGATGTACAGGTGAGAGATAACCTGACAGTAGAAACATTGCCTATGAGGATAGAAGATCGGGAAGTGAAACAGTTAAGAGGTAAAGAGATAGCATTAGTGAAGGTTGCTTGGGGAGGTCCAGCAGATGGAAATATCACTTGGGAGCTGGAGAGCCAGATGAAAGAGGCTTATCCGGAACTGTTCGTCTAAGGTATATTTTCGAGGACGAAAACTCTTTTAGTGGGGGAGAGTTGTAACACCCCAGTTTCAATTATTTGATTTATTTAATTGAGAAATTATTTTATTAGAATTAATAAAATGAAAAGGAATTATTTATTTTGGAGTATTTGAGGAAAATAAAAGAAATAAGGAATATTGGGATTTTTATGTTATTGGGCTTAGATGTTGTTAGTAAAGAGTGGGGGTGCAGAGAAATAAAGTTATGTTTGGGACTTAGGCCATTTTCTCATTTTTGGTTTTCACGTAAGAACAGAGTTTGGGAAATTTGGGGAAATAAAGCTCTGAAGGTGAGAAGAACGAAGAACATCGCTCAGGAACTCAAAGCTGCTAATTGATAAGGTAAGGGGGGTTTATACTCGATTTATATTTGTTTATGGGTTTATGTACGGTTGATTCGGGTAATCGTAGGAAATCCCAATTGTTAGATGTTTCTAGGGATCGATAACCTTAGGATTGAACTTTGTTAGAAAAGGTTTAAGTTCCCGATTTTATGAATCAATTAGAGACTTTAGGTTCCTATGATGGATTGGATGTCTTTGTACTATATTGCACCGCCGTAGAGAGGTATTTTCGTGCAAAAAAATGGGTATATGAGCTGCTGCAAAAACAGAAAAATTGGGTTCGCACTCATCAACACGGGCGCGTTGATTTACGCGGGCACCCGTGTTGATTCACTGTATGCTGATGAAAATGTGTTTTCTGGCCATAATTCAACACGGGCGTGTTGATTAACACGGGCGCCCGTGTTGATTCACTGTGTTGGCATAAAAATGGGTTTTCTGGGCACAATTCAACACGGGCCGTGTTGATTTACACGGGCGCCCGTGTTGATCCCCTGTTTTGTCAAAAAAACGTGTTTTCTGGACACATTTCCACACGGGCAGTGTTGTTTTACACGGGCACCCGTGTTAAACCTCCTGTGTTGGTTTTTAAACTATGTTTTCTGTGCATGCTGTTAAGTACGGATTGATCCGGTTTTGATGTGCAGTGTTTGACATGTTTTGAATATGTGTTTATTGATTTCCTAGTGTTGATTGATGCGTGTATCGAATAACGATTGTATGTTATGATACCAACACTATGTGGATTTTATTGTCATGCTTTTAGATGATGTTATCAAGCATGAATTATGATATAACTTGATATGATTGATGTTTAATAGTATGCTGAGTGATTACATGCTATTCATATCATGTTATATTTGATATTGTTGATGTTGCATGATATGTCGATTGATGTTAATAGTATGCTGAGTGTTACATACTTTACATATCATGTTGCATTTGTTAATTCCCATTGTGTGGAATTAACATGGTGGCCAATATACGTGTCCGCGATTTAATGGAACGTTGAGGTGGTAGCCGTGTCCGCGATATAATGGAACGGTGAGTTATCCGTGACCCGCGATTTAATGGGGCGGTGAAGTGGTACCACATGCATGGGTGTGTTGCATTACTCGAATATAACATGAATGGATGATTTTTCCAATGTTATATTTGATCGTTTGTATGCACGTATGATTGATAAATGGTTGATGATGTTTGATGAATATTTGCAAATATGAAAGGCAATATGTCATGGATATATGAATTGTAAAGGTTTTGTAAACTATGAAATATGCTAATTATTGGGTGATGCTTATGATTTTCGTGAATTGATTGTTATGAATGTATAACCAAATGTATATTTGAGAAGCTCACCCTTACTGTTGCATATTTCAGATTGAGGAGCTTCGCTCAGGTGCTTGACGAAGGCTTATCGTGTCTAGTTTAGTTTCGTTTTAGTATGTCCGGGTCATGCTCTGATAGTTGTAACTCCGGGAACGTTTGGTTGTCGAGCTGCTTTAGTCAGACTCGTTTATTTTCTTTTAATTGTTATAATATGACGTTGACTTTTCCAGGTGTTAATCCCTGATGATTTTGGAAAATATTATAACATTTGATTTTATTAAATAAATTATTCCGCTGTGTAGACATGTATGAGTTACCACTAAAATTATGCATGACAGGAATTTATTTTATTAAAAGAGAATTGTAGCATTCCTCGATTATTACATGTACTCTGAGTTTATAATTTTTAATATTTGCGAAAATTATATGCGGGGTTTTAGAGGGTGTTACAAACTACATGTACCCTGATCCCCTATTACACAAAATATGGTACGTAGGCACTAAAGGTTCGCAACCGCGGCGGGTACAAAAATTATAAAAAAATATATTTCTTTTCCCACCTCCACCATCTATTTTTTATACAACATTTTATAGCCAAAATATACAAATTTTTCAAAGAGGTTCATGCGGAGTACCGTAGATGTTTAGGGTGCTAATACCTTCCCTTTGCATAACCAACCCCCTTACCTAGAATCTTTCCCCCTCTTTTTTGGGTTATTCGCTCTTTTCCCATTCCTTTGGAAATAATAAAGTGCGGTGACGATTTTTATTTTGATCTGTATAAGTCTAGTCAATCCAATGGATTAGTCTTAAACATTTCTACCGCTACAATCAAGAAATCAAGAAATTCAAAAGTCATCTTGAAAACTCAAACTTTTCAAGACTTAGAATTTTTCTAAGGGTTTTTATACATGATTACTTCATAAATTCATGCATACTTTTCATCTAGATGCAAGATAATTCTAAGAAAACTTCCAACATGAAAGTTTTAGATCTTGATGATATCTACAAGTTTTCTTTACTGATCAAGTTCTAGAAATTCTTGGATTTTGAGTTATGAATTCACAAAGTCATGCACTTTTTCTTAAAACACTTAGTAAAAACTTGACATAGTTTAGTCAGATTTTTGACTTAACTTCATGGAAATTTTTCACATAGTTTCAAATTGATTCTTCAAAAATGGCCAACATGAAAGTTTTAGAGGATGTTATAAGCTTTCAAAAATGTCAAATAACTCATTGAGATCATTCTTGATCTAAGAGAATCGAAGAGATGAAGTTAAGGTTTCAAACTTGAATTACAAGTCAATTTTGTGATGAACACATAATCAAATCTCAAACCATGATGTACAATCTTTGCTTTGAAGGCCTCAAACTTCTGTTTCAATCCATAATTAATGGTTTACACAACTGATTGAGCCATTATCCAATTGATTCAATCATTATTCAAACCAAATTTCCATTTTGGGAAGAAAGTAACCATGTCATTCTTGAAAAGTGACTTTATACACAATGTCAACTCTCCTTGAGCCCATAATTGTTGCTTCTGATTCCAAAAAAATTCAAAGCAAGAAGCAACATATCTACAACTTGTTAACCACCCTATAAGCCCTTGTACTTCACATTGAAACTATGCATTTCATGTTTGCTTCAAAATCAAGTCACATGTCCATAACATGTGATTCTTGATTTTCTGATCACTTGAGCTCTCCAAAACCTTTTCCTATAAATTGAGCCGCTATTTGCAAGACAAGACATAAAATCACAAGCCTTGAAACTTACTCAAAATCCCTCAAGCCAGAAATTTCCCCAAAATACCATTGTTGTGTATATTCTGACTTTACAGATCAAACTTCCATTTCACTGGTGCGTTTCTTGGCCAAATCATTTCAAAAACTTCCTTACCTCATATAAAAGCCATCCCAATACCCGTTACACTTATGTAACACCTCCATAACCATCCTCCATTTTCAAAAACAATCACTTGCACTTGGACTTCTCCAGAATGATTCATACACTTCCAGCTCAAACTAATTATTGGAATAGCTTCTTGGAGGTCCAAGGAAGCTAACCAGATCATTAAAACACTTTAAAGTGAGCTCTAACTCAAAACACAATTTTCATTATTCAGGTAAGTTTTATTATTTTCAATCTCTTTATATAGGCATTTTTATCTTTCCATTTTTAAAGATAAAATGTAGATATCATAGCCTTGAAGCTTACCATGTCCTTGGAATTTATTTATATTGCTTGAGTAGTGAGAATTTTAAGTTTGAACTTTCTAAAAAAATTAGGTCAGATTTGGTACCATTCAAATTTCGTGCTCATATTTGATTTATAATTTTAGTTATTTACATTTCTGGAATCATAATGAAAAATGGAGCAACTTTCATGTTTACAGTTTTAATTTTTTTTGAGAAATGAGAAAGTTACAGAATTCAAAAATGGTGAAGAACAAGTCTGGCGCAAGGTTGAAGATGATACAACTATGGGGTTGTTTTAAAATATATTATGTTGGTTTCATTTTAATGAATTTATGTATATCCACCCCAGTGGTACAGAGCGCGCGCGTATTGCCAAGCGGCCTGGGTTCGAGCCCCAGCGCTGCCCTTTTGTTTTAATTTTCTAACATTTTTGTTCCTTTTTGTCACACAGCCAGCGTGTTGGGCCTCCACCACTGGGCCTTGCGTCATTTATTTTGTCTCTCCCCCCTCATTTAATTTGCAACGCATCCCATTCCTTGTTTTTTTATTTATTTCCGACTTACAAAAAGCATATTGGGCCTAAACCTTAAAATCTGCTTTTTTCTACAAAACGACTCTTTCTCATTTTACACTCTCCTGACTTTTATTTTATTTTTCTATTTTATTTTATTTTCTTTATTTTTATTATTATTTTTATTTTTATTAATAAAAAACCCAAAAAATAAATATTTAATATTTATATATTTTATATACTTTTATTTTATTTAAAACAAAAAAAAGACTAAAAACATTTCTTATTAAATTTAATTTATTTTATTAATAAAATAATTTAGACTTAGGTTTATTTAAACCTTTTTTTCTAATTCAATTAACTTAGGATTTAGGATTTTTTGTTAATTAATTTCTTGTCTTTAGTAAACTCTAAAAAAACCTTTCATAAAACATCCTTAAGAGAATAGTTTCTTAATTTAATTTCTATTCTCCAAAGAATTAGGGTTTTGCTTTTTCAAATTAATTCAAAATCAACTAACTATTTTTCTTAGTTAATTAGGTCAAAACCTTTTCATCAAAATTCAAACAAACAAAAACAATTTTTTCTTTTCTTCCCACATCACCTTTATCCTTGTATATTATCTTTACATTTCTTGTATATTTAATTTTTTTGCAAATATTCAATATGGTTTTAATAATAAATTAGGGTTTTTATTTACTTACTCCCCATTTGTAATTTATACCCCGATCCTCAAATGATGTAATAGCGTAGAATTTTACATTTTCGCAATTTATCGCTTTCAATATAAATGCTAGTAATTAGGGTTTGTATGGCAAGACTAAAATCAATAAGTAGAAAACCTTAATTCAAGACAAAGATGCATGAAGAAACAAACACTTCACACACTTGCACCTCTATGGTTAACCCTCACTTATTGCCTAAGATAAAAATAGTCATGTTACGCAAGCATGTGATACTTTAGCAAAAACAATAAAAAACAAGATCATAGTCCCTCGATGACCCTTCAAATGTTGCCTTCATAAATAATCTTATACCCTTACAAAAATTGCTAAGGTATCCTACAATGTTGCTTTCTATGACTATACGATGACCTACGCCCGTCCCTTTACATCCAATGATAGGGATTCTTATCAATCAATTATAAGATAGCAATATCTAAAGGAGAAGGAAAAGAATGAAGACTTTTTGAGTAGGTAGAACGTTCATAGTTGCTTGCACACAACCATTTTCAAACATTATTCAAAAACACCAACACTTTCAAATGAAATATTTTCAAAAGTCAAAACTTTGTATGCATTCTTATAGAGATGAGAATCATTACAAAGTTTGCCTAAACGAAGGAACTTTTCAAAAATACTTTTGAACTATCACAAACACATTCCAAACAAAGCATTTCAAAGTGAGCCAGCAACTAAGAGCCCGTAGATAAGTACGGATGAAAAGGGGGCTAACACCTTCCCTTTTCATAACCTACCCCCGAACTCAAGAAAAATTCTCAAAAGGTCTTTCCTGTTCTTTTCACCCTTTCATTTATTAGATAAAAGAAAAGTCGGTGGCGACCCTTGCTATCCATAACAATTACGATCAAATGCAAAACACCCAAGTTAGTTCTCCCACTGTATTACAGAACCAGTGACTTTGATGGGGAGGAAGTTAAAACTGGGGTTACCTTAGATACTAGATCACCTTTAAATGCTTTCATTGTTTGACTTGTTTGCTTTACATTTATGGGTCCTTGTTTGTGTTTTTGTATTGATCCTTTACCCAGATTTGGGAACATTATTAGGTAAGTAGCAAAGACTGTGGAGACTGTACGATGTAGACCGATATGGTTCAAGCAATAGCTACCTTAGTGTGGAATATTTGTGGGTACTGGTATCCCTTATGGTGAATTAAGGAGAATACGTGGCCGCTGTATGGTGTCATGAAGAACTAACTGACCTTAGAACCTTTTGTTTAACAACTTGGCCATTAGGAAGTAGGGAGATAGCCGACTTTGGTGCAGACCGAAGATGGTTGATACTCGATACTAAGCTCATTGAGATCAGAATTTTGGGATATTTCGGTCGCCAAAATAGAGGCTCACGCTGAAACAATGCCCAATGAAGAAAGATCAATGATATTGAGATTCCCTAGAACCTGATTACTTTCTAGGATAGGTTGAACCAACTAAACTTCAAAAGGATACTTATCTATGAGACCTCATTAAAGCCTAAACCTAAGGATTTGTTTTATTTGCTTGTATATGTTTACTTGTACATAACATCATGACATCATACCATGTCATTTTTCACTAACCATTTCAAGGAATTTTAGGATTTACCTTTGTGCTATTTTGTAGGACATGGCTTCCATGCGAAGAAATACCATCCGAATCAACCTTGTGAAAGTGCCTCCTTAACTCAAGGAGTTAGCGTCAAGGGTTCCAAATGATTATCCATTCATCAAGAAGTATGGTCGTCTAATCAACTTGGTTAACTCAAACTTCTAAGAGGATATGGTACATGTGCTTTTCAAATTCTTTGAACGTAAACACCATTGCTTTACATTTACTGATTACCAATTAGTGCCTACCATGGAGGAGTTTTCTCATTTATTGGGAGTGACTATTCTTGATCAACTACCCTTCAACGATATTGAGAAACACCCAAAACTTGATGAGGTTGCTTTAGGTCTACATTTGCAACGGTCCGACGTTGTTGCAAATTGGGAAACAAGAAGTGGTGTTAAAGGTTTTCTAGCCAAGTTTCTGTTTGAGAAGGCTTAACTCTTTTGGGATGCTCTAGATTTGAAAGCTTTTGAAGAGGTTTTGGTCCTTCTAATCTATGGGATGGTACTATTTCCTAATGCGGACCAACTCATAGATGTGAACACGGTCAAAGTTTTTCTATCTCGTAACCCAGTGCATACCTTACTTGGAGATATTCTGCATTCTCTTCACACTCGCACCATGAAGAGAAGAGGGATCCTTATGTGTTGCACTCCTTTGTTAGCTAGGTGGTTTATTTTTCACCTTCCGCAATCTACTTTGAAGAATGAGCAAGGCATGAGATGGTCTAGTAGGTTGATGTCACTCTCGCATTCAGATATTCATTGATGTTCTCGATCTTTGGAGGATGTTATTATTATTGACCTTTGTAGGGAATTACCTAATGTCACTCTCCTTGGAATTAGGGAAGGTATCACTTATAATCCTTGCTTGGCTCTACGACAGTTTAGGTATGCTCAGAGGGATGGCCCTCATAACGCGCTTGTCCAAGGAATTGTATTTGACTATGAGAACAATGTCCAAGGTTATTGTCAAAGATTTCTATGAGCTTGGGGCATGGTGAACAAAGTTGATAGCAAGACGTTGGGGCATAAGAACTCCATTACTTTGGAGCCTTATCTCAAGTGGGTGCGAGCTCACACTCAAAAACTCATGATGCCATATGAGGCCATCCTACCTATCATCATGGAACCTATTGCCGAAGGAGATGTTCCCTACACTAATCTTCATCCTGACATGTCTACTACTCTCGAGGAGTTGCAAAGATCGTAGATTCAACTCAAGGGGGAGCGAGAAACCTTTGAAGCCCAATTCTACTATAGCGAGAAGAAAGTGTTGGAGCTCACAAGGAAACTTCACGAGGAGTGGAACCTGAATGGCTAAATTACTCCAAAGAGGAAGCATCCACAGGAGACCTGAGCTTTTTGTATTAGTTCATTTTGTTTGTTTTTCTTTCATTGTAAGCCCAAGAGGCATTTTTGTAACTATTTGAACTTATTAATACAATTAATGTTTGTTACTTCTTTGTTTAAAAAATAAATAAATCTTAAAGGTCCTTGAAAACATTTGCATTCGCATTACATGCATCATAACATAAGCAGGTTTTTCAACACAGGTTTCTTCATCTTTCTACTGTTTATTTCAGTAAGATGGATCTCGAGCAAACTGTGAAGGACTTACAAACAAAAAATTCTTATTTTCAAGAAACCTTGCTCAACTTGGCTAAAGGGCAACAATAACTGATGTCACTTCTCGTTACAAAGAAGAAGACCAAGAAGAAGGCAATGATCAACATGGGGAAGAGATTCAAGGGCCCCGTCCGACAAGTTCAAGTGGTAGAAGACTCCTTCGAGGAAGATGAGAATCTGGATGAAGACGCATGGAACACCCGTGCTAGGGGTGGTAAAAATCTAATATCTGAGGATAAGGACTACTTTGGCGAACAATATCCATCGGCTGAAGACAAGTATAAGCAACTGGAGGACAAATTGAAGGCTATGGAAATTCAAGTTGTGCCTGGCCTAGATTTTGGTGATTTGGGTTTGGTTCCTAGGGTAGAAATCTCCCAAAAATTCAAGTTTCCAGTTTTTTCCAAGTACAATGGCGTCTCATGCCTGAAGCTTTACTTGAGATCTTACGTCCGTAAAATACAACCGCATACCACTGATAAGAAGTTACAGGTGTACTTCTTTCAAGAGAGTCTATCTGGGACTTAATTGGAGTGGTTTTACCAGTTAGAAGGTTCCAACATCCATACTTGGGAAGACTTGGCCACTGCTTTCTACCGTCAATATCAGTACAATGCCGATATGGCACCAACTAGAGTGCAGTTACAAGGAATTACCATGGGTTCCAATGAAGGCTTCAAAGAATATTCACAAAAATGGAGAGACCTGGCTGGCAGGGTGCAACCACCATTGACTGACAGGGAGTTGGTAGATATGTTCATGGGAACATTGATTGGGCCATTTTTCAACTTATTGATCGGGAGCTCATCATCTGGGTTCACTGAATTAATCTTGACTGGTGAAAGGGTTGAGAGCAGTATTAAAAGTGGAAAAATACCCATGGCCTCTGCCTTTACATCGAATGCTGTGAAAAAGCCAATTATTGGCAAAAAAGAGACTAATGTTGTATATGGGTCAAGAAGCCGTGCTAGGAATGACCATCACCATTCTGTAGGGGTTGTATTAATTTCTAATCCAATTCCAACTCAATGACCCCGTCAACAAAATAATCAACAAAGACTGGATGTTCAAAGAATACAATTTACCAAAATCAATATGCAACTATCTCAAGCTCTACATCACCTTTTGAAAGCTGACTTGGTGACCTTGCGAGATTCTCCTTCCAACCCTAACAATGCTTCTCAAAAATACAACCCCAATGCCAAATTGGCCTACCACTCGAATAGCCCCGGACATGACACAAATGATTGTTTGTCTCTCAAGAATAAAATCCAAGACCTCATTGAAAACAAGACCATTGAATTCGATCCTCCATCAACTCCGAATGTAATCACCGCAACTATGCCAAATCATGGAAAAGGTGTCAACGCCATTGAAGATACTTCCTTTGTTTCCTCTGTTATTGACTTAACCACTCCACTAAAGTTTGTCAAAAACAATTTATTGAAAGTTGGGGTTTTCCCTGGTTGCCTTAAAGATTGTTGTTACTGTGTTGTGAAAATCAATGGTTGTGAATGGATGAAAAAAGGTATCCAACACCTAATGGACATCCATGAGATTCTATTCGAAAGAAATCCATCCAAAAGTTTGACTGAAGTTATGCCTCAAGAAATGGAAGACATATCCATCATCACTATCTCGAACAAACCTATTAGGATCACCTCAAAAGGTCCTATTAGGATTTCTAATGAACCAAAGATAGCTCCATTGATAATTACCACACCAGGGCTAGTCCCTTATTCTTCCGATAAGGCGGTACATTGGAATTATGGTGCTAAAGTATATTACCATGGTATTATATAATACTCCTGGATTGATAAAGACAAGACTATTGATATTACCAACATTGCTGGGTCTAGCAAGGTGACTAGAACGAGGATAATTTTCTCTCCTGATATTTCACCTCTAGCCACCACAACTACACCTGTTCGGATTACTGTTGACAAACCTAATACTGATTCTAATGGCAAAGAAAATATGATTGATCCTGCTAGGATGGAGGCGCATGCCAAAGACATTATTACTGAGGAACCCTATACTCAAGAAATGGAGGATATTTTGAAGATTATAAGGAAAAGTGATTATAAGATAGTAGAGCAGTTGGGGAAAACCCCATCTAAAATTTCTATGCTATATTTATTACTTTTCTCTGATGCGCATGCTCAAGCATTGATAAAATTTCTGAAGAAATCTCATGTTCCTCAAGAGACTACATGCGATCAGTTTGAAAATTATGTAGCAAGTTTGATTGTTGATAATGGGTTGTGATTTTCAGATGCTGATTTAACTCCAGACAGAAGAAATCATAATAAATATTTGCATGTATCCATTGAACGCAAAGGAACAACTTTAGCCCATGTATTGGTGGATAATGGTTCCTCTCTGAATGTCCTGCCCAAAGGTGACCTAGATTGATTGGACTGTGAAAGTTTGGTGTTGAAGCCAAGTGGCATTGTGGTAAGGGCTTTCAACGAATAAAAAAGGATGGTTCATGGGGAAGTTGATCTCCCCATCAAAGTTGTGTCTCAAATTTTCAAATCAACTTTCTATGTGATGGGGCAGGAGAAGTGACTTCTACACTTCATCAAAAGTTGAAATATCCGGTCAAAGGAAAGATCATTATCGTTAACCATCTGAATTCGTTCAAGTATGTTGAGATGGATGGTGAGTTCATAGAAACTCCTTGTCAAGCCTTCGATGGTGAGTTCATAGAAACTACTTGCCTTAGACCATGGTTGTTGCCACCAAGGTCTCCTTTGGTGTTCCAAAAGCTGATAAAAATATGCCTAGAATGGCTTTCCTCAAAGATGCTCACGCTGTGATTGAGGATGAAGATTGTACCATTTGCGGGCAACTCCCTGACATCCCTTTCAAATTAGGAAAATATGGTTTAGGTTTCACTGCCAAAGCTCAAAAGGAGGCCAGACATGCTCGTGCAGGAAAATCAACTATTCGCATCAGTAATCATGATGTGAATGCCCTTGAAGACTCTAAAGATGACTATGACTTTAATGATTGGATCTACCTGACTGCTGATGAAGGGCTCAACAACTGGCGTGCCAAAGATTTCATTTTTATCTCCTTTAACCTGGAGTAATTACCATTTACTATTTTATCAATTTAAGAACCTTGTCTGTAATTTTTATTGAAACAATGACTTTAAGCCATGTGCCATGCCCGGGGCACCACGATCCATTTGTTAAGGGTTTGTTAATTTTCATATTCCATATGATCATTTAATGAAAAACATTGGACTCTTTTGCATTCAAATTTTGCGCTCATTGTCTTTCTTTCACTTTATTGCATATTCAAATTACCCATGTAACCTTACATGCACACACACACATTTGCAGATCCATACCCACTCCGAATCTCATTGACAACGACTCTTCCATTGCCATCTATGACTTTGAACATCCAATCTACCATGCCGAAGATGAAGGCAAAGAAGATTATGAAATACCTGGGGAACTAGCCAGACTTCTGATGCAAAAGGAAAAGGCCATTCAACGGCACGAGTAACTAGTTGAAGTGCTCAACCTAGGTACTGAGATAGACAAGAAAGAGGTCAAGATCGGCGCCAACATGGAAGATGGTGTCAAAAGAAGATTGGTTCAGATGTTTCACGACTATGTTGAGGTGTTTGCTTGGTCATATGAAGATATGCAGGAGCTTGATACTGACATTGTAGTTCATCGTCTACCAACAAAGCAAGATTGTCCTCCAGTCAAGCAAAAAGTTCTTCGTATGCGACCAAATATGTCTGAAAAGATAATAGCTGAAGTAATGAAGAAATTCAATGCAGGTTTTCTAGCAGTGACGTTATATTCCTAATGGGTGACAAATATGGTCCCGATGCCAAAGAAAGATGGGAAAGTCCGTATGTGTGTAGATTATAGAGATTTGAATAGGGCATGTTGCAAAGATGATTCCCCACTACCGCATATTGACGTCTTAGTCGACAATACTATTCAACATAAAGTCTTCTCCTTCATGGATGGCTTCTCCAGTTACAACCAGATCAAAATGGCTCCCGGGGACATGGAGAAGACCACCTTTGTCACACAATGGGGCACTTTCTACTATAAGGTCATGCCTTTTGGTTTGAAGAATGCAGGGGTAACCTATCAACAAGCTATGGTAGCCCTATTTCATGACATGATCCATCATGAGATAGAAGTCTATGTAGATCATTTGATTGCAAGGTCGCAAATTGAGGAACAACACCTTGATCATCTTCACAAGCTATTTGAAAGTTTGAAGAAATACAAGATAAGGATGAATCCCAATAAATGCACCTTCGGGGTAAGATCTGGAAAACTCTTAGGGTTTGTCATTAGTGGAAAAGTTATTGAGGTCGACCCTGAAAAAGTCAACGCCATAAAAGAAATTCCAACTCCCTGTAATGAGAAAGAGGTCAGGGGTTTCTTAGGTCGACTTAACTATATTGCTCGGTTCATATCACACCTAACTGCTACTTGTGAGCCAATCTTCAAAATGTTGAAGAATGATCATGTAGTCAAATGGAACGACGACTGCCAAGCAGCCTATGATAAGATCAAAGAATACTTACAAGAACCTCCCATCCTGATGCCTTCAGTTGAAGGAAGACCTCTCATTATGTACTTAACAATATTAGAGAATTCAATGGGGTGTGTGTTTGGCCAACATGACGAGTCTGGCCGAAAAGAGTATGCAATATACCACATGAGCAAAAAGTTTACCGACTGTGAAACAAGATATTCACTGCTCAAGAAAACTTGATGTGCTCTGGCATGGGCTGCTTGCCGGCTAATACAATATATGTTGACTCACACCACTTTGTTGATTTCTAAGATGGAACCTACAAGTACATCTTTGAGAAGCCAACTCTCTCCGGACGAATAGCTAGATGGCAAATGATCTTGACTGAATATGATATCCAATACACTACACAAAAGGATATCAAAGGAAGTGTTCTAGAAGATCATTTGGCCAATCAAGATGTTGACAATTACCAATCCATGGACTTTGAATTCCCAGACGAAAATATTACGCTGATAACCAATTGTGAAAAGCTTGGACCGTATGACGTACCTGAACAAGGATCTCGATGGACTATTGTTTTTGACAGAGCTTCCAATGCTTTGGGTAACTGAATTGGTGTTATGATTATTTCCCCTGAAGGTGGTCGTACGCCTTTCACTGCCAGACTATGCTTCGACCGTAATAACAACATGGCCGAGTATGAAGCATGCATCTTGGTTTTTAAGGATTCCATTGACCTAAGAATCAAACTCTTAAGTGTATACGAAGATTCAGATCTAGTAATCAGTCAAGTTAAAGGAGAATGGGATACCAAACATCTAAACTTGATACTTTACAAAGAGCTCGTCTTAACTTTGATCCCATACTTTGAGGAAGTCACCTTCGAACACTTTACAAGAGAAGAAAATCAGTTGGCAGATGCCTTAGCAAAAATGTCATCCATGTTCAAGGTCAATTGGGACAATGAAGCTCCCAAAATTACAATCAAAAGATTTAACGAACCTGTGCACTGCTATGAGATTGACTTTAATGAAGAGAAGCCTTGGTATCATGAAGTAAGGAGATATCTTGAATTATAATAGTATCATGAAAGAGCCTCAATTAATGACAAAAAAATTGTGAAGGTTCTCAGCCAAATTCTTCCTAAGAAATGGGATCCTGTATAAGTGGAACCATGATTCTACTCTGCTCCGTTGTGTGGAAAAGAAGGAGGAAGGTAAAATCATGTAAGACATACATGAAGGTGTCTTTGGAACTCATTCTAGCATACACACTATGGCCAAGAAGATTATGAGGGATGGTTACTATTGGTCGACTATGGAAACTGATTGTCACTGTCACTCGAGGGCTTACCATAAGTGTCAAATCTATGCCGAAAAAGTTCATGTGCCTCAAATATCCTTGAATGTCATGAGTGCTCCGTGGCTGTTTGCAATGTGGGGCATAAATATGATTGGAGAGATCAAGCCCACTGCTTCCAATGGACACCGCTTCATCCTCGTTGCCATTGACTACTTCACCAAATGGGTAAAGCTGCTTCATTTGCCTCAGTCACTAAGAATGTTATAACTCGGGTTTATCAAGCATAACCTCATCTACCAGTACGGTATCCCTAAAAGGATCATCACTGACAACAAAACCAATCTCAACAATTCTATGATCATTGAACTTTGAACTCAGTTCAAGATCAAGCATCACAATTCTTCTCCATTCACACCAAAGATGAATGGCGCAATGGAAAATGCCAATAAAAACATAAAGAAGATTGTGCAAAAGATGGTGGTGACCTACAAAGTCTGACAGGAGATGCTACCATTTTCTCTTCATGGCTACTGTACTTCGGCTCAAACATCAACTTGGGCCACTCCTTTCTCTTTAGTCTATGGCATGGAAGTTGTCCTACCTGTAACACCCCAATTCTACCCGTCAATATATATATATATATATATATATATATATATATATATATATATATATATATATATATATATATATATATATATATATATATATATATATATATATATATATATATATATATATATATATATATATATATATATATATATATATATATAAGAGTTATAAAATTCTACAACTGAATCAGGATGCCACAACTTAAAGTTCAATCAACTGAAATAATAACAACAATAAAATAACAAGCGTTCATCCACTCAAGTGTTACGTATCAGAGCAATGACACTGACTCAAACTACTTAAGGTAAATCGCCTTCACTCTAGATTATCTGTATGTTATCAACATCGGGGTAACATTTAAACAGAAGGGGTGAGATATTGAACATTATAATAGAACACATGATAAATAAAACATTAGAATCAGTTCATACATATTCACTACTTTTCAGATCATTAGCAACATAAACGCAATTAAAATCAATCATACAACAACTCAGAATGCAACACATCTTTATGCAAATGGATGTGGTGCCAATTGAGCATAACTCCCATCTTAAAAATCTTCCAATAAATAGAGGCATCAATAAGGCATAAGCCTTCTTCGTAGTTTTCCAATCCAGGCCATCACAAAGTATGCAAATGTATGTGAATCAATGAATGCATTATCACATACTTACAACAATCATCATTCATATCAAGGAATAAGCCCACATCACCATTATTACCAGTAAATAGAGGTAATTCATCATCATTTAAAATTCCATGCAACTCACATTATCAACAAGAATTTACAGCGACAATCACAACAACTCAACAACTTAACATAAATCAACGTTGGCCATAAGCCTACCACATTAATCAATGATTCAATCATTACATAATCATACATCAACTTAACAATAATTCACACAGCACAGGTAAAGACAAAAACACAACATGTACGGGCAAGAAGGGATAGGGAACTATGCGCCCCTCGACATGCATAACAACTAGGACAGCCTATCAACTAACCTATACTCCTCGACACGCATGGAGAAAACATGATAATGGCCAAATTATGCTCATCAATATGACCTGCAACCTAATACTGCTCGGCAATCCAACACATAACCCCCGACACGCCTCGCAACCTAAATGTCGCTCGGTACCTAACACCATCATCATCCTCCTCGACCACTAGTTCGGCCAACAACACAGACACAATACAACGTCTTAACAACCACACCACTACAATTCATAAATTTTGGCCAACCGCTCGGAATAACAAAGTAATGGGTAACTATATTTCCTATCAACAAATTCATTAATCATATTATACGGTCACGCAGAAACCTCCCTAAAATGACCACTTCAATGATTTACTAGTTTTCCTGCCAATCGCTCGGAATAACCTAACATCCTAATGACCATCACGACCAGTAATCAACTATCCTAACCTATCCATTGACTAAACCGGACAGTCACACAGATAACCCAAAACCTCCACAACCCACAACCGGGCAACTTCCTATAACATGTTCATTAGACGGTCATAGAGTACCTCCCAACGGCCACAACATGAATAAATGGGAAACTTCGCTAGCAATTCAGAAACATCAATGTACAACAGGCCTACAAACGACCAATTCCCATATAATACACATTATAAATCCCATTATAAGGTCAGAACCCCACCCTTACCTAGATTTAAGGTCGCTCAATCAAAGCTCTGGCCGAAATCCTTGCTTTGCTCTACTCGACACCGGGTAATATGCTCCTCTTCTGGCGCGGCTCTTCAGGTCAACACATATAATTCCTTATTCTTCAACTAAAGTTAATCCTTGTGTCAGCTTAGCCTTATAAATCAATCCTATTAGGCCTAACCTACATACCTCCACTTTACTACTTCTAACCAATAGCATAAGTCGAACATTATATATTCCAACATTATAATTATTATCAATCAACTACTTAATTAATTAATAATAATCCAACAACTTATACCAATAATTCTTAACATCTCGCAACATCACCAATAAATCCAAAAATAATCTAATTAAATAATTAATTAAATTACGGGCGTTACAACTCTCCCCCACTTAGAATATTTCCGTCCTTGAAAATTTACCTCATTCGAACAACTCAGGATAGGAGTCCCACATCTTGCTTTCCAACTCCCAAGTCATGCTTTCTTTGGAAGCTCCTAACTAGACTAATTTCACCAAAGAAATCTCCTTGCCTCTTAGAGTCTTCATTTCACTATCTGCGATTTATACAGGCATCGTTTCCACAGTAAGATTATCTCGTACTTGCATATCATCCATATGAATCACATGAGATGGATCAGAAATATACTTCCGCAATTGTGACACATGAAACACATCATGCATATTCAAAAGATTATGCGGTAAATCCATTCTATAATCAACATTCCCAACTCTTTCTGAAATCTGATACGAACCAATAAAACGAGAAGTGAGCTTCTTAGATTTCAATGCTCGCCCAACACTAGTCACAAGTGTAACTCTAAAAAACACATCATCACCTGCTTGAAATTCTAAATCCTTCCTTCGCTTGTCATGATAATTCTTCTGTCTACTTTGGGAAGCCTTCATCTTTTCTCGAATTAGCTTCACCTTCTCAGTAGTCTCACGAACAAGTTCAGGTCCAAGTACTACACTTTCTCCAGATTCATGCCAACATAAAGGAGTTCTACATCTCCGACCATACAACGCCTCAAAAGGTGCAATCCCGATACTAGAATGGTAACTGTTATTATAATTGAACTCTATTAATGGAAGATAAGTATCCCCCAAACCTCCTTGTTCAAGAACACATGCTCTAAAAAAATCTCCCGATTGAATAGTCTTTTCTGTCTGACCATTCGTCTGAGGATGATATGCCAAAATCAACTTCAACTTAGAACCCAACGCTTCTTGCAAACTCTTGCAAAAATCTGAAGTAAACCTCGGATCTCTATCTGACACAATACACAAAGGAACACCATGAAACTTTAGAATTAAACTAGTGTAAATCTCTGCAAACTTTGATACTGGAAAACTGATGTTGATAGGAATAAAATGAGCCGACTTCGTAAGCCTATCAATGATCACCCCAAATTGAATCATGTCCCCTTGAAGTATTAGGTAACCCCGTCACAAAGTCCATCGAAATGCTATCCTATTCCTTTCCAAAACATCTAACGGTTGCATCAACCCTGTAAGCTTCTGATGTTCAACTTTTGTCTTCTGACAAGTCAAACATGCATACACAAACCGAGCCACATCTCTCTTCATCCCCGACCACCAAAACAAATTCTTCAAATATTGATACATCTTTGTAGCTTCTGGATGAATACTCAACTTTCTTCTATGAATCTCTTTAAGAATCACTTTCTTCTTCTCCGCATCATCAGGAATACAAATCCGATTACAAAATCTCAACATACCTTACGTATCTAACTTAAAATCACTATTCTCAGACTGATCGATCCCAACCATCGAATCTACCAGTTTCACATATAACTTATGAGCTTCTCTGATACTCTCCATAAATTCATTATTAATCTTCAACATTCCCATCATAACACTCAGTGGTGTCACTTCGCAAACTAAGCTGATATCTCTGAACTGTTCAATTAATTCCAACTCTTTAACTATCATTGCCGACATATGTAAAGTATTTTAACTTAACACATCAACCACCATGTTTGCTTTTCCTGGATGATTATTCAAACTGAAATCATAATCCTTTAACAACTCCAACCATCTTCGTTGTCTCATATTCAATTCCTTCTGATCAATTAAATACTTTAAGCTCTTATGGTCACTGAACACTTCAAATATAGAACCATAAAGATAATTCCTCTATATTTTCAACACAAAAACAACTGCAGCAAGCTCAAAAATCATGCGTAGGATAGTTCTTTTCATGAGTCCTCAACTTCCTTGAGGCATAAGGAACTACCTTTTCATTCTGCATAAGCACACCTTCTAAACCCATCTTAGAAGCATCACAATATACCATAAAAGGTTTCCCTGGATTAGGCAATGTCAAAATTGCATCCGACGTCAATCTCTTCTTTAATTATGCAAAACTTTCTTCACACTGAACATCCCACACAAAGGCTCTACCTTTACAAGTCAAATTAGCCAACGAAAGTGCCAACGTAGAAAAACCTTCGGTAAACCTTCTATAATAACCAACTAATCCCAAAAATCTTCTAATCTCGATAGCCGACTTTGGAGTTTCCCATTGCAACACAGTATCTACCTTAGATGGACCTACAATAATGCCACTACCTGAGATAACATGACCAAGAAAACTAACCTCCTTTAACCAAAATTCACACTTAGATAGGTTTGCGCACAACTTCTTCTCTTTCAAAACTTGTAATACTACTCTTAAGTGGTATGCATGCTCTTCTTCAAACTTAGAGTAAATCAAAACATCATCAAAGAATACCACTACAAACCGATCCAAATAAGTATGAAAGATACGGTTCATGTATTCCATAAATACTTCCGGCGCGTTAGTGACACCGAAAGGCATCACCGAATACTCATAATGTCTATAACGCATTCTAAAATCCGTCTTCTGGGTATCTTCATCCTTCACCTTAATCTAATGATAACCCGACCTCAAATCAATCTTACTAAACACACGAGCATCCACCAATTGATCCATCAAGTCATCTATTCTTGGAAGTGGACATTTTTTCTTAATTGTCACTTTATTCAATTGTCTATAATCAACACAAAGCCTCATACTTCCATGTTTCTTCTTCACTAGAAACACAAGAGCTCCCCACAGTGATACACTTGGTCTTACAAAATTCTTCACAAGTAACTCTTCCAATTGCTTCTTAATTTTGACAATTCAAATGCAAACATCATGTATGGTGCCATAGACACGGGTCTGGTACTAGGTACACGATCAATAGAAAATTCAACCTCTCTCTCTGGAGGTACATCAGGAATTTCATCAGGGAAAAATTCAGGATATTCACGCACCGCGTGCAATTTCTCAATTACAGCTTGATTCTCGACAGATAGCGATGCCATCAACGAGAACATCTGAACCTCTTCTTGTATCAAATTCCTCAACTGTCTAGCACACAACAAACCAACTTCCTCTTCTCTAGGATTAGAAAACCTCACAGACTTGTTATAACACTTAATATGAACATATTTATGCTTTAACCAGTTCATACCCTTAATCACATATAACCCTCTTAAAGGCAAACAAACCAAATCAATAACAAAGTCTCTGTCGAAAATAGACAAAGGACACTTTAAACAGACAAAAGAAGTAGTCACCGACCCCTTGGCTAGAGTGTCGACGACCATCTCTCCATTCAAAGAAGATAATATAAGACCCAATCTTTTAACAAAATCAGCAGTAATAAAGAAATGAGTAGCACCAGTATCAATAATAGTAATTGAAGGAGTACTATTAATGAAACATGTACCTCAGATGAGTCTGTCCTTAGTAGCTGCATGATCCTCAACCAAAACAAAAAATTTACCACTGGTTTGCACCTTCTTTGGTTTCTGACACTGACTACTAATGTGTCCTTCTTCACCATAATTGAAACAAATCACCTCCTTATGCTTGCACTCAGATACAACATGTCTAGTCTTACCACAACGGAAACACCTCTTTACCTCAGCAGTACACACATTAATCTTATGCCTAGGTTTTCCATATTTGAAAAAAACCACACCAGCAGGAGCATCTACCCCACTAGTCCTCTGACCTTGAGAAGCTTTCTATTTAACTTTACCAGTTGGGGCATCAAAAGGCTTACCACGATTCTGTTGGTGCTTACCCCTCTTCTCACTGATAATATTATAATGATCATTATTATCCTCTTCATATATTCTGCAACTATCAATCAAATCAGCAAAGACACAGATCTTCTAGTATCCAATTGCCTTCTTGATCTTTGGGCGCAACCTGTTCTCAAACTTGATGCACTTTGAAAACTCATCATTAGCCTCGCTATAGTGTAGATAAAACTTAGCCAACTCAGAAAACTTTGTAGCATACTTAACAAACGACATACTCCCTTGCTTCAACTCAAGGAACTCAATTTCCTTCTTACCACAAACGTATTCAGGGAAATACTACCTCAGAAATTCCCTGCGAAACATAACCCAAGTGACATTTTCACCAGCAGCTTCCAACCTCTGACAAGTCTCTAGGCACCAGTCATCAGCCTCGACTGCTAGAATATGAGTACCATTACGAGCCTTCTGCACTGGAGTGCAGTCCATCACACGGAAGATTCTCTCAATCTCTTTCAACCAATCCAATGCTACGTTAGGATCATACTTTCCCTTGAAGGTAGGCAGATTCTCCCTCTGGAAAGTTGCCAAAC
Organism: Vicia faba; assembly: GCA_948472305.1. Classification (NCBI taxonomy): domain Eukaryota; kingdom Viridiplantae; phylum Streptophyta; class Magnoliopsida; order Fabales; family Fabaceae; genus Vicia; species Vicia faba. The sequence continues at coordinate 904,888,012 of OX451735.1, read as the reverse complement.
TATGAGATCCAACATTCCCGTCTACATTCGGATGACTCTCCATAGCATGCACATTATTTCTAAAGCATCAGTAATTTCAGCATCATTACTTCCATCCATCTCAACTTATCACTACAATATAAACAAAGGTTATAACTCAAATTAACAATACTCGATTGTTAAAAAAAAACTACGACTTGACAACTTGGTCGGACGGACCGACTTGCTCTGATACCAACTTCGTAACATCCCAATTCTACCCGACAATATATATATATATATATATATATATATATATATATATATATATATATATATATATATATATATATATATATATATATATATATATATATATATATATATATATATATATATATATATATATATATATATATACATAAATCATAGTTATAAAATTCTACAACTGAATCAGGATGCCAAAAATTCAACTTAAAACAACGACATTCATTACCGATACATAACACATTAAACTGGGATGAACCAACATCTAACATAATTCATTCTTAAAAAGAAACAACAACTTTCATAACTACGCGGCGAAGTCATAATATCCAACTTAAAGGAAATGTAACATCTTTGTCCAACTAAGACAACTTCAAATAAAAATCATTTAAAGAACAACAACTTAAAGTTCAATCAACTGAAATAATAACAATAATAAAATAACAAGCGTTCATCCACTCAAGTGTTAAGTATCAGAGCAATGACACCGACTCAAACTACTGAAGGTAAACCTCCTTCACTCTAGACTACCTGCGCATTACCAACGTCGGGGTAACATTCAAACAGAAGGGTGAGATATAGAACATTATAATAGAACACAAGATAAATAAAACACTAGAATCAGTTCATACATATTCACTACTTTTCAGATCTTTAGCAACATAAACCCAATTAAAATCAATCATACAACAACTCAGAAAGTAACACATCTTTATGAAAATGCATGTGGTACCAATGGAGCATAACTCCCATCTTAAAAATCTGCCAATAAATAGAGGCATCAACAAGGCATAAGCCTTCTTCGCAGTTTGCCAATCCAGGCCATCACAGAGTATGAAAAAATATGTGACTCAATGAATGCATTATCACATACTCACAACAATCATCATTCATCTCAAGGCATAAGCCAACATCACCATTATTACCAGTAAATAGAGGTAATTCATCATCAATTAAAACTCCATGCAATTCACATTATCAACAAGAATTTACAGCAACAATCACAACAACGCAACAACTCAACAACTCAACATAAATTAACCTTAGCCATAAGCTTACCATATCAATCAAGGATTCAATTATTACATAATCAAACAACAACTTAACCATAATTCACACAACATGGGTAACGACCAAAACACAACATGTACGGGAAAAAAGGGATTTGGGAACTATGCGCCCCTCGACATGCATAATAACTAGGACAACCTTACAACTAATCCATACTCCTTAACACACATAGAGAAAATAGGATAACAGCCAAATTATGCTCCTCGACGTGACCTGCAACCTTATACTACTCGATAATCCAACACATAACCCCCGACACGCCTCTTATCCTAATTGTCGCTCGGTACCTAACACCATCAAAATCCTCCTTAACCACTAGTTTGGCCAAAAACATAGACACAATGCAACGTCTTAATGAATAAACCACTATAATTCACAACTTCTGGCCAGCTGCTCGGAATAACACAAGAATGGGGAACTATATTTCTTATCAACAGATTCATTAATCATACTAGATGGTCACGCAAAAACCTCCCTAAAACGACCACTTCAACGATTTACTAATTTTCCCGCTAATTGCTCAAAATAACCTAACGACCATCACGACCAATAATCAACTATCCTAACCTATCCATCGATTAAACCAGGAAGTCACGTAGATAACTCAAAACGTCAATAACATATAACTCGGCAACTTCCTATAACATGTTCATTAGACGGTCATACAGTACTTCCCAATGGCCACAACATGAATAAATGGGCAACTTCGCTAGTAATTCAGAAACATCAACGTACAACAGGCTTACAAATGACCAATTCCCATGTAATACACATCATAAATCACATTATAAGGTCAGAACCCCACCTTTACCTAGATTGAAGGTCGCTCAACCAAAGCTCCAGCTGAAATTTTTGCTTTGCTCTGCTCGACACCAGGAAGCTTGCTCCTCTTCCGCGCGACTCTTCTGGTCAATGCACATAATTCCTTATTCTCCAACTAACAAATCCTTGTGTCAGCTTAGCCTTATAAATCAATCTTATTGTTCCTAACCTACACACCCCCACTTTGCTACTTTCAAACAATAGCATAAGTCCAACATTATATATTCCAACATTATAATTATTATTAATCAACTACTTAATTAATTAATAATAATCCAAAAACTTATACCAATAATTCTTAACATCTCTCAACATCACCAATAAATCCAAAAATAATCTAAATAAATAATTAATTAAATTTCGAGCGCTACACTACCTGTGGAAGTTCAAATCCCTTCCTTAAGGATTATGAAAGAAGTAGACTTAGGCGAAGATGAATGGATTTAGACTAGGTTGGAACAATTGAACTTAATTGATGAGAAGAGATTGGCTGGTATTTGTCATGGTAAAATATATCAAAAGCGTATGATCAAGGCTTTCAACAAAATGATCAAACCTCGAGTGTATCAGACTGGCGATTTGGTAATAAAGCGCATCATTCTCCCTCAAGGCGACCCCATAGGCAAATGACCTCCCACTTACGAAGGGCCATTTGTGGTTAAAAAAGTATTCTCTGGCGGAGCTATGATGCTAACTACTATGGACGGCGAAGATTTTCCACATCTGGTGAATGCAGACACAGTTAAAAAATACTACACATAAAAATAACCCGCTTGGTTTACATACCTAGGCAAAAATAAGGGCATCCTGGCGAACAAAAAGGGTTCGTGAAAAAGTTAGGGATATATACAAGAGATTGTACACTCGACAAGTCGAAAACCCGAAAGGGCGGCTTGGGAAAAAAAGGGTATCCTGGTGGGCTGAAAACCCTAAAGGGCGGTTAGGCAAAAGTTAAGTATCAAAGCGTATGACTATGTCCCGTGAAACCACTATAGCTAGCTTTATTATCAAGGTCCAAGTTCATTTGCATAAGATCAATTCAAATAACTTCTTTCAACGACAAGGGATGATGTTCGAAGATATAAGGGCAATGGAAGAGTTGGAACCCAATGAGATTACTTCCACATGGCTACTATTTTGTTTTCACTTTGTATTCCTTTCATTTTCGACGATTTCCTCTTACTAAGATTTCTGTCTCATTGTACAAAAACGCCTGTTTATAGGCAAAACTTCAATACAAATATATTTTGAAGTGCAAACTTTTTGTTTTTTCTGTTTTGAGTGCAAAAACGTCCAATGATTATAATTGAATGAACATATGCATATGAATATGATTAATTATTAACAAATGTATATAATAAGCAGTTCCTTAAGGATTTGGGATATCCCCACAAAGTTGCTTCAATAAGATTATCCCCAAAAAGTATAATCTCTTGAAAAACCTCTCCCCAGATGAGTTGGTCTTAACCTAAGAAAAAAGAAACCTTGCAGAGTTCTCCCTAAAAGAATTCATCTCCAAAATAAGGTCTTCAAAATATTTTCCTCAACAGGGTTTATTTCCCCCAACAACGAACAAAACCCCTTTTTGTCCCCAGCGGAGTCATTATTATCCCCAAAAAGTTGCTACAAAAGCCTGAAATTAGACCAAATACCAGTTAACTTTTACTCTCCCCAGTCAAGTTATAATTTCCCAATAGAGTAATGGACAACCAAGATTCCTGAGCTCTATCCCTCAAGCAAAAATCAATATTCCCTGCAGAGTTTCTTCAAACAGCAAGCAAGAATTCCCAACGAAACACTCTAAACAGAGTCAAAGATACACATATTCTCCATCTCCAGTAGTAGTTCAGGATTTAGCTGCCCAAATCTCCCCAACAGTTGTCAAGGACTTATTTTCCGACAAGGATTTACTTCAAAATTTCACATTCATGCATCATGACATATGCATAAAAAATGCATATAGCATAACCTTATTTATTTTTAGGACATCATTACACAATGCATGCATCATGACATTGCATCACAACTAATTCTTTACCTTTTCAGGAAAGATCAATCATCAGATAAATATTGTCACAGAAAAACAGACCTCTGCGGGTTCAGTTTATATCGATCAATCGTTTATCTTGATTTCATTCTGGTAGACACTTTCTCTGGTTCAGTTAAATTGCTTCGAAGATTTACAATGATTCATTATCCAATTAAATATTATTCAAGACCTTTGCTTGTTTAGTTTCAATCAATCAATGGTTTATCCTGATTCCGTTCCGGTAGACACTTTATCTGGTTTAGTTAAATTGCTCCTAAGATTTACAATGATTCGTTCTCCAGTTAAAGATTATTCAAGACCTCTGTTGGTTCAGTTTGAATCGATCAATGGTTTATCCTGATTTTTTTCCAGTAGACACTTTCTTTGGTTCAATTAAATTGCTCCGAAGATTTATACTAATTCATTCTCCAATTAAAGATTTTTGAAGACCTCTTCTGTTTCAATTTAAATCGATCAATGGTTTATCCTGATTCCGTTCTGGTAAACACTTTCTCTGGTTCAGTTAAATCGCTCCGATGGTTTATACTGATTCATTATCCCATTAAAGATTATTCAAGACTCCAACTTGATTCAGTATAAATTGAATAAAGATTTATTCTGATATTTCTTCCAATCTCTATCAACAATCACATCGAGTGGCATCAATAAGCCCATCTCTGAAAACTCTTCATCACATCTCCGAATGGCATCTTAAAGTCCATTTCCGACGCAATCAACTATCACATTACTTCATGTATCAGCAAGTGCAAATTTATGGGCACTCTAATGTTCAATCATCTTCCACCCTCAAATCACGAATGGAAGACCCGCCAATCTAACTCTTCATGTTTAAGAAGATTAAATTGTGGCAGCTGTTGTACCCCAAAATTTGCCCTCTATTTTCTCAAGATATTTCTCACAAGATCTTCAATAGCTCAAATTTGCACAAGGGTTGACTAGGTTAATCCATCTCCTCAAGGAAAATTGGACTTTTAATACTTCAAATGACTTTCATGGATCATTATGGTCTCTCAAGATTACTCATGTCAAGTTTCAAGTCTTAGATCACAAAATTCTCTGTCAATTGATCAAATGACCCAAAATTAGCTTGTATTGGATAAAAAGTCAACTGTGGTCAACCTACAGTCAAACTTCAAGATTTTTGACCAATATCAACATTTTGAAGTTATATGTATCAATTGATTAATTTTGGATCACAAATCCCCAAGAAAAATGTTCAAATCATCAAAAGGGCAAAATGGTCAAAATTAGGGTTTTGACTGTATTTGACTGATCAAGGGTTTTTGACCTAATACATGATCTAATGGTTTGAAGCAAAATATCAAGGATTCAAATACAACATGTTGAACTAATTTCATGGCTTAAAACATTTCTCAAGATCAATTGATTGATAGTAGAAATTCAGTCAACTAATGAAAAGTCAACTAATACACTAACAGTCTTACTTTGACTTTTTTTAATCAAAATTGAGTTTCAAAGATCACATTTCATCAAGAAATTAATAAATATGAAGTTTTATCATCAATAAATCAATAAAGTCAAAAGTAATCTTGAAAAGTAAAACTTTTCAAGACTTAGAATTTTTCTAAGTGTTTTTATACATGATTATTTCATAACTTCATGCTTATTTTTCATCAAAACGCAAGATGATTCAAAGAAAACATCCAACATGAAAGTTGTAGATATTTATGAGATATACAACTTTTATTTACTAATCAAGTTCTATAAATTCTTGGATTTTGAGTTAAAAATTCAAAGTCATGCACTTTTTTCTAAAACACTTAGTGAAAATTTGACCTAGTTTAGGCAGATTTTTGACCTAAATTCATGGCAATTTTTCACATAGTTCCAAATTGATTCTTAAAAAATGGCCAACATGAAAGGTGTAGAGGATGTTACAAGCTTTCTAAAATGTCAAAGAAATCATTGAGATCATTCTTGAGCTAAGAGAATTGAAGAGGTGAAGTTAAGGTTTTAAACTTGAATTACAAGTCAATTTTGTGATGAACACATAATCAAATCTCAAACCTTGCTGTATAATCTTTGCTTTGCAGACCTCAAACTTGTGTTTCACTCCATAATTAATGATTTACACAACTGATTGAGCCATTATCCAATTCATTCAAGCATTATCCAAACCAAATTGCCATTTTGGGAAGAAAGTAACCATGCCGTTCTTGATAAGTGACTTTGTACACAAAGCCAACTCTCCTTGAGCACATACATTGTTGCTTCTGATTCCATAACACTTCAAAGCAAGAAGCAACATATCTACATCCTGTTCACTGATCGCGACTTTATGAGTCTATCGGGTGTAGTTACTGCAAGTGCACAGTCGCGTAGTTTTAAAAGATATCGAACCCACAAGGACTGATGGTAAAACTACTGTTATCTAAGGGTTACTATGTAAAGCCAAGGCTAATTATGAATTTGGGTGTGTGGGTTTAATCAGGAATTAACTAAAATATAATAATTAATAACGGGACATCAGTATGTATTTCGTCAACTTAAGGGATTCAGTAAGTCATTGGCATTTGTTTTTAGTATTAAAACACAGTTTCAGTGAAAACTATTCGTTTAAAAACCCTTGTCTCAAACTTCCGTTATATTGAATCAGATCATATCAGTTAAGCTCGAAATGAGCGCTTATGCTATTTCATTTAAAATTCAAAGGTATTTTTTGAAAAAAAAAGGTCCAATTAACTATAAAGCGCTTTCGGCATTTTTAAAATCAATGTTTTAATAACCACTATCTGGTTAAAACCTCAAACTTTCACTTTGTTGATTTTAACCTTAGATTTTCTCTTACTTCTGTACAAAAACAATTAAATATTCAATTGGAAATTAAAACAAGAAAAGTGTTTTTGTAAAATTAATAATGCCAATTAATTACTGAATCCTTTTGGTTAAGTTTTACATACTGGTATTAGGGGATCTAGCCAGACATAATATTATCGCAGAACAACATAAAATTAAAACGTAAATTCAACAACGCATGCATGGAAAGAAATAAATAAATTATGCTTATTAAAATAGGAACTTGAAAGTGAATAACAAAGCGATTAATTCCGAGTAATGCGTATCCTCCATAAACCAGAAGGATTAACTTCTAGTAAAAATATCTCGAATTAAATTAAAGTAATCCTAAGCAAATTCTGGAAGTCTGGAAACAAACTAGTGTTACAGTATTTCTCCGATGTGGAAAAATACTGCTTTGATGGTGAGGTTTTTATTTCCTAAGTAGTTCTACGAAATCTGGAAAATTAATGCTAGAAATCTAAATTGGAAAATATCAAAACAAAATACAATAAAATAATCTTGAGCAGAAAAAGTGAAATTGAAAGTAATAAAATTGCGTAACAATTGTTCAAGGTGCGAGAGAGTGAGTCATCTTTGGTAATTGCTTAAATATATATAGGGTCCATTAGTTGAGGAAAAATAGGAATTCAACATGGAGAAGAATCAGTGAACATGCGCTGAGTCCGTCAAATGGAGAGAAAATCGTAACTGCTATATGGATCGTGGCGAGCGTGATATGTGGTGTGACGTGGGGCAGAATTCATATATGTCCCGGTCGTAACATGATACGTGCCGAGGGGCACAAAACTCAGATTGTCCCGGTCGTAACACCCTTGTGGCGGGCGGCACAGCTTCTGGTGCAGGAAGTGCTTAAATGCTTCAAAAAGGCCATTTGAACTTCATTTTTCCATTGTTTTTCTTCCTTTTCTCATTTATGCCTTGCAAAAGCTGGGTACCTGAAATGTGTTGCAAATACTACAAAAAGAGATCAAATGTGACATAATAAACGAGGAATTGGAAATTTAATCTATGTAAATTGAGTGGAAAATGCTATATATTTTCTTGTTATCAAAATCCCCTAAGCTTGAACTTTTTCTTGTCCCCAAGAAATAAAGTCAGAATAAAAACCAATAAGACACAAGTTAAATGCAATTTCATGATGCAATTCGAATCATATGAAGCTGTCAATGTTTTGCGGAAACGTAAGCTCAAAATAACACAAAATATACGATAATAACACTAAACATTCTCCATTGTGAAGACCAATTCCAGTCATGCCATTATAGCTCAATCTAATTATTTTTGCTAAATATTACCCGTTTTCATTCTAGTGCAATCACATTAAGCCCTTTATCTTTACACGCACATAGTAGAGTAGCCGATAAGTGACTATGATACTTTTAAACACGAGGTTCTGGAACATAAATGTGGTAACCTCCTTTAATTCACCCAATTGTAAGTTGCGGGGGATCGGACCGTAGTCCGCCCTACCAAGTTCAGTACCAGACACCTCTGAACCGACTGACCACAGGTTTTTATGTTATATCATGTAGGTACTGCATCCGCTAGATTAAGCGACCGGGTGAGGGTCGCATAACTTAATTGGTGCATTCCCTATTTTCTTACAATAAAGAATGTATCTTTCAAATATACTGGATCATTCACTTATATTCATCGACTCCCTACGTAGTTTGTGTTTAAGACAGTGTTGACTGCTAGATAAACTACTTGGGGCTATTTTAAAGTTAAAGTTTAAGGTTTCGGTATAAAGGGTACTGAAATCGATCTAGAGCAATTTGGGGACTTAGATTGTTATGACAATATCCATCGTACTTCTGTTTCACTCAAAGTTTCTCATATATCTTTTAAAAAGTGAGCAACCTATATATTCTTTGAATGCGTCAGATTATACAAGTAACAAACAATTTTTTTTTGTTATGACTCAAGAAAGTGGGAAATTAGATAACAATAGAAAAATTGCATAAATTAACTCCAAAATACAATGATGTTTTTATTACAAATCGAAATGAAAGAAAGACCTACTTAGAAAGAAACAAAGAGTTTATAAACTAAATAACTCCCCTAAGATTGAAGCAAGCAATGTCCCAATGCTTTAAAAACAAAAAAAGGAAACATGAAGAGAAATAAAAATCAATCTATTATTGTTCGTTATCGCGTCCTCTTCTGCGTCCCCGTGCTTGTCCACGTGTACCCGGAGGATGGGGCATATCTACATGGTATATATAATCATTAAAACCATTCATGCGTACAATCAAGGCCTCCATTTCCTCAATTAATCTTGTAGCCTGACGCTCGTTTATTTCGTCATATTCTTGCTTTTGTGTTTGCATGGCCAGCATAAGTTGTATCATTGCATTTTGGTTATTTTTCATAGCCTGCATTCTCTCATCGTGTTCCATTATGGAAGCCATAATGTCATCATTCGAGGCCGATACTCTTTCTCATCTTCTCCAGAGCCTAGTGGACATGCTTGCAACGTTTTTAGGAGGAGCTTGTTGTTCAGTGTCTCTTTGTTCCATTTCTTACTCAACTTGATCTGCTTGGACATTCCCCTAGTTGCTTTGCGCATTATCTCCAGGTGCAGGAGCATCAAGGTCATAAATCCACTTAGACAAGTCTATAATATTAGTAAGTGAAATGTTTGGCAAAATGACACTAGGAACATGAGGTTGTACCTACTATCTCTTCTGACCTTAATAAAGTGGTCAACCCGATAGTTGTCGATGTTAATGAACATGGGAGATAGTGATGGAAAATTTGCAATCTTGTCTTGAAGGCAAAGGCCAAGTGCTATAGAGGTGACTATCCCTCCAATGCAGAAAGGTGTAGATCCTCTAACGCACAAGGACTGGATATGTGATAGGAGGAAGGTGCTTGTATTGATCCCTTTGGTTGGGTTTGAAGGTACAATGGAGGAGGAACAATTCTTTAGAATTAACCTTGTTGTTATTAATCCTTCCAAAAATGGTGTTGGAGATAACACGGTGGAAATAACTTATTGCAGGGTTATGAATGGATGAAGCATAAAGTCCTTCCCAACGGTTTGGTTCCTCATTGGTAAGAACTTTCCAAAGCCCGAAACTTGTAGACGCCCAATCTAGGTCTTCTGGAATACAGTGGTGTATCACTCCCTTACGAGGGAATAAGAAGAAAAAACTTAGAGTAGATTGACTTATAGAATATTCGTCGTTGAACATTCTAAAAGTAGCGGAGTCGGATAGGTGCTCGTTTTCGTCACATAGCAGGTTGTATAAGAACGAGCTTAAAAATTCCAAGGTCAGTGACTCGTATGTTAGGAGATTATGTGTGTAGATGAATGCTAAGTCAGAGTTATGGAGTAACCACTACATACTGTTCAACAATCCCAATTTTTGCAGGCACTCAGTATCAACGTACCGTGTAGATACTACGAAGCATTGATAGAACTTAAGATACTGAGCCCTTTGGTTCTATCCAACTTCTTCGTTGTGAAACATAATTCCGTAAAGATCTGGTTCTGGTCGTGAATTTCTTCGTGCCATTGTTGGAGCGAGGAAGGGAGATGGGTAGAAGTTTGTGTAAGAGATTGGGGATTTTGAATTGGTAATCGGTTTGGAGATGGTTTATATAGAGATATATAATGATGGTAATAAGTGTGTTTAGTGGATTTTTATGGAAATGATAATAAGGGAAGAGAATAAGCACGTGTTCAATGTATTGTAAGCAGCGGTTTAAAGAAAATGGAAGCGAGAAGGGTTTTGTGAGGGTTTCTGTGATAATACAAAAACACTTCTATTTCTTAGTGTGTGCCGAGCGTCATGTTTATGTGCCGAGCGGGACTGAGTCATGTGAAGCGTGAAGGGCGTCACGCTTGTGTGGAGAACGAAACATGTATAGAAACAAAATAAAATTGAATATTTTGTTGTTCCGTTATGTAGTATATTTTTTTAATACTTTACGTAAATATATATGAATAAATAATAAGGAAGTATTTAAGCATAATATATATATATATATATATATATATATATATATATATATATATATATATATATATATATATATATATATATATATATATATATATATATATATATATATATATATATATATATATATATATATATATATATATATATATATATATATATATATATATATATATATATATATATATATATATATATATATATATATATATATATATATATATATATATATATATATATATATATATATATATATATATATATATATATATATGATACTAATGCAGTAAATAAATGAAGTAAATAAAACTCATAATAAAACTTTTTTGAAAATGAATAGAAATTATACTGAAAGATAAAATTCCAATAATTGTAAGAATAAAGTGTCAAATAAATGAAATAATGGAAAATATAATCTAATAAAACTTCTCTCCACACTTAAATAAAACATTGACCTTAATGTTTAAATGTAAAAATGAAAGAAAAAAATTCAATACGTCTTGTAAATCAGCCACGTCAATCAAGCGATGCAAAGAAAAGATGCTGATAAATATAATCCAGTTGTTCTACTACCGTATCCATAAAGGAATGGAATTCGATCCGCAAAATAACAAGCTCGTCCTTCAACAAATCAATCTCGGATTGGATTGAATTCAAAGCGGGAGCAGGATTAAATACACGAGATGGAGAAACAACTGGAGTGTCAGAGAAGTTTGAGCCAATCTGCTTGGGAGATGGGAAGTCATGGTAAAAGGTAGGGGTGTCAGGGTCAGTATCCTCATCAGACAGGAAAGCATCGAGGTGGTCATAAATCACGGGTGTCTCAGGAGTGGGTTTTGGTGACATGTGTGGTGCGCCCCAATCATATAACCAGTTATTTCTGTCATGTATGCTAGTCTTAGGGTCAGGTAGGGTAAAAATTGGCATTAACTGATTGTTAATGAGAATTTTAAAGTTACCTGGGCCTAGGTTTCCAATGATACCCCTATTGAAACAGAAATTAATATTCATAGGTTGAAATCTACCCTGAGGGACAATGTTCACCAATTGTTGTCTTAACTCGATTGCATTAGCTATCATGGTCACCAAGCCATCTATGAGAATGGGTTCAAGTACAACTCTTACAAGACGGTGAAAGTTTGCTAGCATAAATGTAGCTCCATTCATGGGACAAGTTTGCAAAGTGCATAACATGATAAAAAACTCAGCTCTAGAAACAGTGATAATGTTTTCTGCTTTACCAAAAAGGGTGTGGGCTAGGATCTTGTGAAAATATCTTAAAGTTGGGTTGTGGATATTTTACGAGTGCATGTCCTCAGGCTCATGGTTACTAATTCTTGTAATATCCCCCCAAAAATAATCTAGCTCACCTACATTAAAAAACTTTTCTTGGATTATGGTAAATGCATCTAGGCTGTGTGGGAATCCTAGTAGCTCTGTCATCTCTCTATGGTGAAGGTGTACTCTATACCAAATAGTCTAAATCTAATCTGTCCTCTATTGAATCCCAGACCATGGTAAGGTTTGTAGATAAGGGAGCCTAAAAACTCCAAGGTTAGTCTAAGGTAAGAGCTAAACTTTCTTCTCAAAGCAGATGTATCCCATCCTATTTAGCTTAATAAAAATAGAACACTATCTCGGATCCCTAAGGTGATCATAGCTGGTCCATCAGGGTAGGTACTTAATCCTATCTCCCTATCAGAAAGAGACTCAAATCTCCTTCGCTGATTTCTTCTTCTAAACATAATTCCCATCGTATCAAATGGATTTATCGTGGTTAGTATAACTAGCTAATCTAAAAGTTAGCCTGAAGTAGGTTGACAGTTAGCATTAAGTTAGTAGCGGGAAAATATTAAAGAAACAATACTGCATAGTTTAACATAAATAATAACAAAAGTAAGAAAAGAAAAGAAAAGAGAAAATAAGCAACGCAAAAAGAAAAGACTCAATGTTGGGTTGTCTCCCAAGAAGCACTTTGTTTAAAGTTGTAAGCTCCACATAACATGGTGATTAGTTTAACGAATGGGGTGGCAGCGCATCTAGCCTAAAGGTTTCGTAATATTCTTTATTATCAATGATATAATACTGTTTTAGACACTGTCTGTTTATGATGAAGGGTTCTCTACTCATTCCTTTGATTTCTATCGCTCCATTTTGAAAGACCTTAGTGATTTCGAAGGGACCAGACCATCTTGAGCAAAGTTTTCTCGGAAATAGTTAATTCTAGAATTAAATTGGAGAAATATATCTCCTTCATTTAATTCTTTTCTAGATATTCGTTTATCATGCCATTTTTTAGTTCTCTCTTTATATATCCGAGCATTTTCGTAAGCGTCTAGTCTAAGTTCTTCTAGTTCATGGATATCCAAGATTATTTTCTAACCCGCAGCGGTGTAATTTAAATTAAGGGTCTTAATGACCCAATAAGCTTTATGTTCTATTTCTACCGGAAGATGACATGATTTCCCATAAACTAGTTTAAATGGTGTGGTTCCAATTAGAGTTTTATATACTATCCTATATGCCCATAGAGCTTCATGTAACTTAGATGACCAATCTTTCCTAGAGGTTGCTACTGTTTTTTCTAAGATTTTATTAATTTCTCTGTTGGTGACCTCTACTTGCCCACTTGTTTGTAGATGATAAGGTGTTGCGACACGATGTCGGACTCCGTACTTCGCTAATAATTTTTCTAGGATTTTGGAAATGAAATGGGAGCCACTGTCACTGATGACGAGTCTCGGTACACCGAATCTTGGAAATGTTATGTTCTTGAAAAGCCTGACTACTACTCGCGTATCATTTGTTGGAGAGGCTACAGCCTCGATCCATTTTGAAATAAAGTCGACAATAACTAGTATGTCGTGACTTCCAAAGGAAGAAGAGAAAGGTCCCATGAAATCTATTCCCCATACGTCAAATACTTCAACTTCTAGAATGCCCTTTTGAGGCATCTCATTGCGTCTAGAGATGTTTCCAGTGTGTTGGCATTGGTCGCAATTTTTAACCGTGATATGGATGTCTTTCCAAAGACTAGGCCAATAGAGGCCAGCTTGTAATATCTTAGCGCAAGTTTTTGATGTACTTTCATGTCCTCCATAGGGAGCGGCATGACAGTGGAAAATTATGTTTTCGATTTCATTTTTGGGAACACATCAATGGAAAATACCATCGGAGCCTCTTTTGAAAAGCAAAGGCTCGTCCCAATAATAATTTTTAAGACATATCAGGTGGAAGCACTCTAGCAGCCAAGTAGTTGACTGAATCGGCGTACCATAGTAGTATGGTTGTGGTGCATATTGCTTCCATAATTTCGTTTGTGTTCTTGTCTTCATAAGTCACAGGGTACTCTGTTGTAATATTGTCTAATTCTAATTGGTCTACAAGGCGTTCATAAGGAAAATCATCATTGATGGAAATATGATCTGGTTTGATGCTTTCTATTCTGGATAGGTGGTCAGCTACTACATTCTCGATTCCTCTCTTATCTTTTATTTCTAAATCAAATTCTTGTTGAAGTAAGATCCACCTTAGTAATCTTCATTTGGCATCTTTCTTACTTAAGAGTACCGGATTGCAGTGTGGTCAGTATAAATAATTATTTGTGCTCTTACTAAGTAGGAAGGGAATTTATCTAAAGCAAACACAATGGCTAAAAATTCTTTTCAAGTGGTGGCGTAATTCGTGTGCACAAGATCTAGGGTTCTACTTGCGTAGTATATCGCATGAAGCTTTTTATCCTTTCTTTGTCCTAGGATTGCGCCTATGACATAGTCACTGGCATCGCACATTATCTCGAATGGTTCGCTCCAATTAGGAGGTTGCACAATAGGTTCTGAAATTAATGCCTTTTTTAGAGTTGTAAACGCGTCCAAACATTTTTCGGTGAAAATAAACTCAACATCCTTCATCAACAGTTCAGTTAGAGGTTTGGTTATTTTAGAGAAGTCTTTAATAAAACGTTGATAAAAACCAGCGTGTCCTAGAAAACTTCTTATTTCTCTAACAGTTTTTGGTAGTTGAAGATTTTCTATAACTTCGATATTTGATTTATCTACTTCAATTCCCTTATCGGATACTATGTGCCCTAAGAAAATTCCTTGTGGGACCATGAAGTGGCATTTTTCCTAGTTTAACACGATATTGACACTTACACATCTTTCTAGTACCATTTCAAGGTTCAATAAACATCCTTCAAAACTTTCTCCACAGACAGAGAAGTCATCCATAAAAACATCCATCATGCCATCTAGAAAATCAGAGAAGATGGAGATCATACATCTTAATGAGAAAGGAAAAAGACAAAGTCTAATTGCTTCAGCGCTGACTCCATTTGCTTTCATTGTGTTTGCGTACTGCACAAACACGGATAGATGAATATTTGGATCATCCGTAGGACATCCTGAAAATTGGTTTTATTTGACAGCTTGCGAAAGTAAAGGCTTTAACTCAAAATTTTTCTGTGCGATAGCGGGAGCAACAATACTATTGTGGGGTTCCTCTTGCTACAGGGAAGCATAATCCTTCGGAGGACGATTTTGGGGTCCTTCATCCATTTTGGGGTCAGAAAGAGAAAAGTTAGGAAGATTGATTTCGGGAAGAGTGTACTTGGCTTGATACTCTCTGATTCAGCGTCTTATACTAACAAAACGCTTGACTTCATCAATTGGTTGTTCTAATTCCTTGTCTTTAGAGCGAGTGCTTGGCATACAATCGACGGTTAAAATTAAAATAAAATTGGTTGCCTTAGTCTATACTGTGTAACAAGGGATTTACAGTATTTGACTAATTCAATCCCCGATAATGGTGTGTAGTTACTGCAAGTGCACAATCTATGGCGTAGTTTTAAAAGATATCGAACCCATAAGGACCGATTGTCAAAACTACTGTTATCAAAGGGTTACTATTTAAAGCCAAACCTAATTATAAATTTGGGTGTTTGGGTTTAATCGTGAATTAACTAAAATCTAATGATCAATAACGGGACACCAGTATGTATTTCATCAACTGGCGGGATTCAGTAAGTCACTGGCATTTGTTTTTAGTATTAAAACACAGTTTCAGTGAAAACTATTCATTTAAGAACCCTTGTCTCAAACTTCCATTCAATTGAATCATATCATACTAGTTAAACTCGAAATGAGCGCTTCCGCTGTTTCATTTTAAACTCAAAAGTACTTTTTTGAAAACAAATACGGTCCAATTAACTTTAAAGTGCTTCCTCTGTTTTTAAAATTAATGTTTTAATAACCACTATCTGGTTAAAACCTCAAACTTCCGCTCTATTGAATTTAACCTTAGACTGCCTCTTACTTTCGTACAAAACAATTAAATATTCAATTGGAAATTAAAACCAGAAAAGTGTTTTTGTAAAAATTAATAATGCCAATTAATTACCGAATCCTTTCGGTTAAGTTTTAGATAACAGTATCAGGGGATCTATCTAGACATAATATTATTGCAGAACCGCATAAAATCAAAACGTAAATTCAAGAACGCATGCATGGAAGGAAATAAATAAATTATGCTTATTAAAATAGGAACCTGAAAGAGAATAACAAAGCGGTTAATTCCGAGTAATGCGTATCCTCCACAAGCCGGCAGGATTGACTTGTAGTAAAAATATCTCGAATTAAATTAAAGTAATCCTAAGCAAATTCTAGAAGTCTTGAAACAAATTAGTTTTGCAGTATTTCTCCGATGTGGAAAAATACTGCTTTGATGGTGAGGTTTTTATTTCCTAAGTAGTTCTACGAAATTTGGAAAATTAATGCTTGAAATCTTAAATGGAAAATATCAAAACAAAATACAATAAAATATTGCTGAGTAGAAAAAGTGAAATTGAAAGTAATAAGTCTGCGTAACAATTGTTCAAGGTGCGAGAGAGTGAGTAATCTTTGGTAACTTCTACAATATATAGGACACAAATTCTCCAAAACCTTTTCCTATAAATTGAGCCACTATTTGCAAGACAAGACACAAATTCACAAGCCTGAAAACTTCCTCAAGCCAAAAATTTCCCCAATATACCATTGTTGTGCAGATTCTGACTTTACACATTAAACTTCCATTTCACTCGTGTGTTTCTTGGTCAAATCATTTCAAAAGGTTCCTTACCTCATATAGAAGCCATCCCAATACCTGTTACACTTTTGTAACACCTCCATCACCATCCTCCATTTTTAAAAAAAGCCACTTGCACTTGGACTTCTCTAGCACGATTCATACACTTCCAGATCAAAGTAATTATTGGAATGGCTTCCTGGAGGTTCAAGGAAGATAACCAGATCATTAAAACACCTTAAAGTGAGCTCTAACTCAAAACAAGATTTCCAGTTTTGAGCTAAGTTTTCTGATTTTCAGCTCTTCATATAGGCATTGTTAGCTTTCCATTTTCAAAGATAAAATGTAGACATCATAACCCTGAAGCTGACCATGTCCTTGGAATTCATTTATATTGCTTGAGTGGTGAGAATTTTAAGTTTGAACTTTCTGAAAAAATTAGGTCAGATTTGGTACCATTCAAATTTCGTGCTCATCTTTGATTTATAGTTTTAGTTATTTACATTTCTGGAATCATGATGAAAAATGGCGCAACTTTCATGTTTACAGTTTTAATTTTTGTTGAGAAATGAGAAAATTATAAGATTAAAAAAATGTGAAGAACAAGTCTGGCGCGAGGTTTAAGATGATACATCTATGGGGTTGTTTTAAAATATAATATGTTGGTTTCATTTTAATGAACATATGTACAGCCACCCAAGTGGTAGAGAGCGCACGCGTATTGCCAAAAGGGCTGGGTTCGAGCCCCAGCGCCGCCCTTATGTTTTAATTTTCTAACATTTTTGTTTCTTTTTGTCACACAACCAGCGTGTTGGGCCTCCACCACCGGGTCTTGTTTCATTTATATTATCTCACCCCCTCATTTATTTTGCAAAACAGTCCATTCATTGTTTTTATTTTGTTTATTTTTTAATTACAAAAACCATATTGGGCCTAAACCTTAAAATCTGCTTTTTTCTACAAAACCACTCTTTCTCATTTTACACCCTCCTGACTTTTATTTTATTTATCTATTTTAATTTATTTTCTTAATTTTTATTATTATTATTATTATTATTATTATTATTATTATTATTATTATTATTATTATTATTATTAATAAAAAACCCAGAAAAGAAATATTTAATATTTATATATTTTATATACTTTTATTTTATTTCAAACAAAAAAAAACCAAAAACATTTTCTTATTAAATTTAATTTAATTTCTTAATAAAATAATTTAGACTTAGGTTTATTTAAACCTTCTTTTATAATTCAATTAACTTAGAATTTATGAAATTTTGTTAATTAATTTCTTTTCTTTAGTAAACTCTAAAAAAACCTTTTATAAAAAACCCTAAAGAAAAATAGTTTCTTAATTTAATTTCTTTTCTCCAAAGAATTATGTTTTAGCTTTGTAAAATTAATTCAAAATAAATTGACCATTTTTCTTCTTAGTTAATTAGGTCAAAACCTTTTCATCAAAATTCAAACAAACAAAAACAATTTTTTCTTTTCTTCCCATATCACCTTTATCCTTGTATATTATCTTTACATTTCTTGTACATTTATTTTTTTTGCAAATATTCAATATGGTTGTAATAATAACTTAGGCTTTTTATTTAGTTACTCCCCGTTTGTAATTTATACGTACCCCCATCCCTAAATGATGTAGTAGCGTAGAATTTTACATTTCCGCAATTTATAGTTTTCAATATAAATGCTAGTAATTAGGGTTTGTATAGCAAGACTAAAATCAATAAGTAGAAAACCTTAACTCAAGATAAAGATCTATGAAAAAACAAACACTTCACACACTTGCACCTCTAGGGTTAATCCTCAATTGTTGCCTAAGATGAAAATAGTCATGTTACGCAAGCATGGGATACTTTAGCAAAAACAATCAAAAACAAGATCATAGTCCCTCGATGACCCTTCAAATGATGCCTTCATAAATAATCTCAGACCCTTACAAAAATTTCTAAGGTATCTTACAAAGTTGCTTTCTATGACTATATTATGATAGCAATATCTAAAGGAGATAGAAAAGAACGAAGACTTTTTGAGTAGGTAGAACGTTCATAGTTTCTTGCTCACAACCATTTTCAAACATCTTTCAAAAATACCAAAACTTTCAAATGAAATATTTTCAAAAGTCAACACTTTGTATGCATTTTTATAGAGACAATAATCATTACAAATTTCGCCTAAACAAAGGCACTTTTCGAAAATACTTTCGAATTATCACAAACACATTTCAAACAAAGCATTTCAAAGTGAGCTAGAAACTAAGAGCCCGTACATAACTACAGATGAAAAGGGTGTTAACCCCTTCCATTTTCGTAACCTACCCCCCGAACTCAAGAAAAATTCTCAAAAGGTCTTTCCTGTTCTTTTCACCCTTTCCTCTATTGGATAAAAGAAAAGTCGGTGGTGAATCTTGCTATCTGCAACAATTGCGATAAAACCTAAAACACCCAAGTCAGTTCTCCCACCATATTACACAAACCTAATCAAATGTAACAACAACATCTTCTCCTTCAACACAAACATCAGCCATAGACATTTATCTGATAAACCCTCTCAACATTCTTCAACTGAGTAAACAGAAAAAAGCAAACATAATATAAGCATACATAAACAAATACGACCATACAACATAAACTTAGAGTAAACATAAACATAACTCACACTCAAGCACACAATTTTTACAAAACCATAATCTTCTTTGAAACTTCTATCTTCCATGCATCATCCCCTTCTGCGTGACCCAACACAATAAAACTTGAAACAAATAACAAGATACATCATTGAAAAACCAGATCCGAATATTTTTATAGCAAATCATCAATCTCAAATATCAAAACAATTGGTAAATCGATGTCACGGATTATAGCTCCACTGTGGCCTTTTGTTTCGATTAATGTTTTAATTTTTTTTATTCTGAAACAAAGAAAAGAAATAGAGAAAATAAAGAAGAAAGAAGAAGAAGAGGAATACAAACTGAAAGAAAAAGAGGAAGAAAACCTCATATATATATATATATATATATATATATATATATATATATATATATATATATATATATATATATATATATATATATATATATATATATATACAGAGAGAGAGAGAGAGAGAGAGAGAGAGAGAGAGAGAGAGAGAGAGAGAGAGAGAGAGAGAGAGAGAGAGAGAGAGAGAGAGAGAGAAAAGGACGAAAGAGAAAGAGAAGAGTTTTATGTTCTTTGAAATTTGAATTAAAGTGTATATTGAAAGAAGAGACCATAGTAAAATATCAATTAATTGGACCAAGTGACATCATCAACCCAGTTCAACCTAATTATAAAAGGAAAAAAATAACAACTTTGTAATTGAAATAGAACTAAGTGACATCATTAGTTGAAAAAAGTTTTTTTTAGACACAAAATACCCTCATTTTATTGTAGTTGTAGATTAAAAGGCTAGGGCGGTATGGTCTTTTCCAGAGGGTCAAAGGTTCTTATATGGCATATTATTTGCATACAAGCATATCATTCAATTCCTATTACAATTAGATTGGAGAGGATCATCATTTGGTCTATCCGACACATCTTGACAAGCTTTTGGAATAAGAACTAACATTTTGTATAAAGTATAACCCTTACTTCAAACAATGCTCAATAGTGAAGTTGTCTAATAACGCTGAAGTTATTTCATCTATAAAGGATTACATGAACTATAATTAGGTATTGTTCATCACTTCAAAACTACTCACCCATCCACTACTATAAAACGCGCATATAACAACGCCAAAGTCATCACAGTTCTCCTAAACACTGTGATGACACGTCTAAACTCTTTCGCTAAATTTTTTTTATATTTTTTAATTAAAATTTTTAAGGGTATAATAATGGTTAGTGTTAACACTGTGGTGATACAATGAATCTTTCATGGGTTCGAACCTCATCACCCTAAAATAGTTTATTACTTTGACGTTAATGCATACCTTTTCATTTTTATTTATATGTAACTACAAAATAATAGGGATATCACTATGACTATTTTGTAAAACCATTGTTAAACACAAGAGCTTCTTTATATATTTTAAACACTAAGTATTCATTTTTCCACTGAAAAAAGAAACAAGAAGAAACAAACCTAACACCAACGCCATCGTCATCATCGGGAATGAAGACAACAACACCGACACAATATTCTCATTTTCGGTACGTTAAATATTTTCAACATTATTATTATTTAATTTCATTTCAATTTTGCATTAGAAGAAAAATTCATCCAAAGGTGTTTCTATGACTTCTTCTTTCTTAAATTTTCGATATAAAAATTTATGTGGTTGTGATGGTCGTATGGTTTCGTTCTAATGCAAGAACGGACAAAATAAAGGAAGGCTTTTTTAGAGATGTCCAATTTGAAGGAGTGATGAAACATGTAATTTGTTCACATGGGATGACGATATGAGAGAAAAAGGTGGAAATGAAGATGAGAGAATTATGAAGTTAGAGTTGGAGATGTCCATTTTGAAGGTTATGTATGAAGATACAAAGAAGAAGAAGAAGAAGAAGAAGAAGAAGAAGAAGAATTTGAAAAACAAACGGAAATCAGATATTTTCTGGAAATTTGAAGATGTTATGTTTTCTTGTCTTCTTTATGTTTAATGTTTACTTTGTTATAATATGTAATAGTTTAAGTAGGGTTTAAATTCCATTATTGATGTTGAAACTACACGTGCATTGAACTTGATAGGAATGTAACTGAAAGACTATTTTTTTATGAGTAAGTTCATCACAAAATGTTGAATTTTCAATTAGTTATTTGTTTGTTAGTATATTAGTTGATAGATTAAAGCTAGTAGTTTAAGTTGAAATTTTAAGTTGATACCCTTGAGAAAGCCCTAGAGTTGATAAATTTTCATTACATATAAACTTTCATTACATAAAGTTAATCAAATCTAATGCCTCTGGATGAGATGGAGTTTAACCAATCATATTTAGCATCATCATCATTGTAACACTCCAATTCTATCCGACGATTATTATAAAGATCAGAGTTACAAAAATTCTGACAATTCAAATCAGGATGCTACAATTATAACTTAAACAATGACATTCATTACAGATACATAACACATTAAACTGAAATGAACCAACAACAACATAATTTAATCTTTTAAAATCCACAACTTTCATAACTACGCAGCGGAATCAAATATTCAACTTAAAAGAATATATCATCTTTATCCAACTAAACAACTTCAAATAATAGGTATTTAACAAACAACAACTTAAGGTTCAATCAACTGAAATAATGACAACAATAAAACAACAAACGTTGATCCCCTGAGTGATATATATCAGACAATGACACGGACTTGAACTACTGAAGGTAAACAACCTTCATTCTGGATTACCAGCACGTTACCAACATAGAGGTAACATTAAAATAAAAGGGGTGAGATATCAAACAATATAATCAGATGTATGATAATATTACATTAGAATTATTCTATGCCAATCACCACTTCACAACTTTAAACAACGTAAATCATGATGAAAACATCAACGAAACATAATAAATAATCTACCAACACAACAACTCAATATGCAATGTGAAATGCAACTTGTTACTATGCACATGCATGTGGTACCAGCGGAGCAGAACTCCCAACTTAAAAATGGAGCATAACTCCCAACTTAGAAAGTGAGTAGAACTCCCAACTTAGAAATTGCCAATTAATAGAGGCATCAACAAGGCATAAGCGTTAAACTTCAACTTTTTCCAATCCAGGCCAACTTGTTATGCTATGGATGCGGCAACAACAACTACAA
Source organism: Vicia faba (assembly GCA_948472305.1). Taxonomy (NCBI): domain Eukaryota; kingdom Viridiplantae; phylum Streptophyta; class Magnoliopsida; order Fabales; family Fabaceae; genus Vicia; species Vicia faba. The sequence goes on along the minus strand of OX451735.1, from coordinate 904,865,186 downwards.
TATCAACCATTCAACAACAACACAACAACAACAATTAAACTACAACTTAACAACAATTCAACAACAACACAACAACAACAATTCAACTACGACTTAACAACAATTCAACAACAACTTAATAATAATTCAACACCGGCCATAGGCCTACAACTTAATAATTTAACTTAAATCAACATTGGCCATAAGCCTACAACTTAATAATTAAACTTAATTCAACATTGGCCATAAGCCTACAACTTAATAATTCAACTGAGTTCAACATTTGCTATAAGTCTACAACTTAATAATTGCTAATTATAGATGCAATACGACATAACTCGCCATTACTAGCAACTTCAACAATTAATAACAAGAACACAACCACTTACACATGCCAATAATATTATTAACATGATCATACTAAAATACTTCTAGTAAATTATTCTTCCATAAGCCTCATTAATTTTTTTCTGCTAAATTAGTGAAACTATTATTTTCCTGCCACATAGAACATCTCTACTGCTAATATATTTTGGGTACTAATACTACTGCTATTTATTGCTAGTTATGCAATTAAAACTATACTAATTATTAATTCTGAAATTTACTAATTATCTTGCTAAATATACATTGCTATTACTTTCCTATATCACTACTACCAACAATTTCCATTACACTGTCTGATAATTATTAATTTTCTTCTAAGAACCTTGTTACTCATTAATATTACCTGTTATACTTATGCAAATCTGCAAATTTTTCACTCCAGTTACTATTTAATAATCTCTACTATTATTCATCATTTTCTAACCCTGCTACACCTTTTTCTGTAACAAACTACTAAGTAACAGAAACGCAATACAGTCCCAGAACAATTAAAAGAAATACTGGTTAAGGGATTTATGCCCCTCGACATGCAAACCGTGCCCCTCGACATAGAACATGGTGTCAGTCGACACCATACATCAACACACATATGCCGCTCAACGCATTTCCATAATTCCAGTTGTAATTCTTCGACTACGTGTAAATTTTCATGCGATCAATAATTCCATTCGTTCCCATGATCTCAGACCAACACAACAACTATATCCACATTAATATATGCAAATTTGCAACATAAGATTCATCAGTTGAATCACTGCAATGTTAGCATATTTATCACAGATGTCAAACAACAATTTATCCATATAACAATCACACACATCAACAATTTCAAACAATCCAATTTCCACGTAACATGCATCATATACCCAATTATAGAGTCAGAACCCCACCCAATTATACCCAATTCCCATCATACACACCATCATATAAAATAGACCCAACAACTTAATCTTATATTATTCCATTAATTCCAACATTATTATTATTATTAATCAACTAATTAATTAATTAATATTAATCTAACAACTTATACCAATAATTCTCAATATCTTCAACACCAAAACACATACACAATTCCATTCCCATATATATATATATATATATATATATATATATATATATATATATATATGTCAATTATCAACAACTCTATTCATATCATCACCCTTATAGTGACATCAACATAGCCAACATAATCAACTTTGTCATATTACGAAGTATCATTCTTTACTTACGGAAATCAACAATAACATATCAATAACGATGACAAAATCATTATAACACCAACTTAACAGTATAACTCAACAATTATACATACAACTCACCATCAACCAACAACCACATTAATATCCTTATAAATGTAAGTATGAAGTGCGCCTAAGAGGGGGGGGGGGGGGGGGGGGGGTGAATTAGATACTTTAAAAAATTTCTGGTTTTAGTGATGATGGATATTATTTTTTGCTTTATGGTGAGTTTATGAAAGAGTAAAATGAAGAAAAATGAAGAGACACAAGCGATATATCATGGTTCCCCTCACTGTCCGAGAGTACTCCAGTCCTCTTTCAACATGAAAGAGATTTCCTTATAGTTGACAAACTTAAACAAGAACTACTAAAACAAAGAACAATCCTCTTGGACCAAGAATAATCCTTTTGGATTTTCACTTTGTCAACAATGAGAACAACCCTCTCAAGGTGACCTTACTTGTATCCAATAATCCTAGAAAAACAAGATTACAAAATCACTTGAACTTATTTTCAACAATCCTAAAAAATAAGAAAGTGTATAGCAATATTTGATTGATAGAGTTTGTAGTGAAATAATCACTTTGAGTGATTTTATCAATGACTTGATCTTCTCTTCCAATAACAATAATATACAATTACTCAAGACTATAAAATGCTTAAAGTTTTCTGTTTAACAATATATGAAAATGTGCAGAAAAACTTTGTGTATGAAGGTGAAGAGAAAGTTTGAGTTTTGATATTTTAAAATTCAGAAACTATTGATTTGAAGAGGTACAAAATGATTTTGAAAATTCAATATTTATATGTTCATAACACCTCTTTGAAACGACATAAATTTCTGCAAATGAATCATGAACAATTGCCAAGTTTCAATGAAAAGTTTCCATGAAATGGTGTTATGAAAATGTATGTTCAAAGCTGTTGATTTTCCAAAATGTTCAGCATGCAATCGATTGCACGGGTTTTAATAGCTAAAAAATTCAAATATTTTTAGTGAGCAATCGATTGCACATGTGTGTAAATCGATTTCACTTTAAAACCATAACAAAATTTGATAGAGAGAAATCGATTGCACAAACATACAAATCGATTGCACTTAAAAACAGTAGCTAACATTTTTAAAACGTGAAGCATGCAATCAATTGCATCAACATGCAAATCAATTGCACTCAAGTGAAAATTGATTTTTGATTAGAAAACTTTAGAAATAGTTTGGACAAGATAAGAACACTTCTTTTGATCATTGAGCATCTAAGACTTAAGTTCCAAGTAAGTATTGTAATTATACCTTATGAAATTTGCCAAGAGCTTGAACCAATAACTTTTATCCATTGACGCTTTTAGCTTGATTGACATCTTTGCCTCCTTGCCAATATAGTTTGTATTCATCAAAACAAAATGCATTGAGAATCATTTGAGAAGCTTGATATTACATTCTCACTCTTTTTGATGATGACAAACAATCTTTCTTGAAGATTTGTTATTTCCAAAAAGAGACTTCTCCCTCTGAGATGTATAACTCCCCCTTTGTATGAGAAGGTTGGAAACTCTTGAAATTGTTCATATTGTTTAAGAGTACCTTAGAAGTTTAAGACAGGAAATAAACAAGCATAAAGTACCACATCCTTCTCCCCATTTGACATTATAAAAAATAAGGGAAAGATGCAATGAAAATGGATAACATTGAAAAGTTAACCAAAACATGCACTAATTAAACATAGTCATAGACATACATGTCATAGTAGAATAACAAATACATAGAAAGCTCAACAAACAAAACATAGCATAAAGTAACAAGGACATAACATAAAAACAGGAGAAATAACAAAAATTGGACAGAATTTTAAGGTTGATTCATGTCACGGTTGTTATAGAAGAAGGGTCCTTGATTAGGGAATTATTGTTGTAATGGCTGTTATGTGTATTGTGGTGGAGGTACAACAAGATTATTAGGGTCATATTGGGGTATGTGAAGGTGAGAGTAGAGGTAGGAAAATATTTGGTTCACATATGAGCGAAAATCATTAATTTGAGATGTCGTGGAGTCATTGATGGAATTCCACTGGTGGTTGATGTTGGTGTTGATGAAAGAAAATTTTTGAGTCATAAAATATATAACACCTTGATTAATTGAACCAGAGGGATCAGTAGGTGGAGGAGGTGCAGCATCACCGCCTTCTTCCTCTTGATTGTTTCCTTCATCACCAACCATATCTTCACCAATGTATGTGATTGTTTTTGTTTCTGAATTATAGTGAACTTCCATTCTCGAATCAACATTTTTGATTGAGATCTTGTGACCATTTGGATCCATATCAACTCTTTCAAACCCGAAAAAATCAATTCCAAATTCTTCCATAATTAGAGTAATAAAGTAAGCGTAGGGTAGGAATTTTGACTTTGCATCAAACCTTAGCATATGATTCATTATAAGCCGTGCCTAATTGACGATTATACCTCTTTTCCTTGCGTATAGCAGTTGCATTTCCAAATCAGTCACAGTGCAGTGGTTTCTAGCCTGCAGAAACATAATGTAGACCATGAAATATTGAAATAGCCTATTGTCGATAAAAAAAGTTACCTGCACTCCAAGAGTCTCTAGATGGAATGACTCCTCCTAGACTACAAATTCTTTTAGCACGACATTCAGCTCCGTTTAATCTGCCAATGTTTTAGTAAAAATCCTTTTTCTTGTAATCATCCCAGGCTTTGTCTTCAGGATCATACAGAGAGCTCCCAATATGAGGGATATGTAGAATCTCACCAAGAATTTCAGGGGTTAGATAAATTCTTGTGCCCAACACATATGTAACAAACTTGCCTTTGTAAGTAGCCATTTTACTGAAGAACACTCTTACATATTTTGGGGTGGACATTATCTTCCTTTGAAAATCCCTTTTGAACCTTGTTTCTTGAACTTAAGTGAGAGTTGATATTAATGGATTTTCTACAAAATATGAAGCAAATTTCTTCTTTCCTTTCTCTATAGCTGACACTTTTTGTTTTTGTCTGGAGCCATGAGGAAGGTGTTTTTTCTGAATTTAGGGTTTGAGATTTTTTGAGAAGTACATATTTGATTAGATGAATTTGGATAGGATTTGTGAGTGGATAGTGATGAGTGAGTTTTAATATAGTCAATGATATTTAATTAATTTGTCAATAGTGGAGGTGAACTTGGGAATATGAGAGAGAGATAAATTCTGACTAACAAAAAAGCCTGTCATAAAAGCAATTTATAGCAGGTGCAATCGATTTGCATACAGGTGCAATCAATTTGCACAGAAAATGGAACTAACAGACAATTGAAACGAACAACATGCAATCGATTTTCACTATGGTGCAAACGATTTTCACTAAAAATAGAAAGGTTAGAAAATAAAACATACAGTGAGAAATCAATTTGCATAATGGTGCAATCGATTTTCATCAACAAAAAGTGACCAAAGACATATTTTTCTTAAATTTTAACAATACTTAACATATATATCATTTAAAGGCATCATATAATCATGAATTTTTACATATAACCAAGTTAAGACAAGTATGTGAAAGCATAAAAAGGATAGAAATCACCTTATACGTCGTGTTCATCAAGAATGCCAAGTTCTCGTCGAATCTTGTAAAATGGTTGTCTTGCCAAAGGTTACTAAAGATATCGACAAGTTGATTATGAGTATCTACAAATGTGAGATCGACATCTCCTTGAAGTGCATGATCACGATGAAAGTGATGTCGTATGTCGATGTGTTTGGTTCTTGAGTGCATTACCGGATTCTTTGTAATATTTATTGCACTTGTATTATCGCACCGAAGAGGAATGCATCCTAGATCGAGTCCGTAGTAACAAAGTTGCTTATCGAGCCACAATATTTGAGCACAACTATTACCCGCTGCAATATATTCTGCTTCGGATGTGCTAAGAGCAACACATGCTTGTTTCTTGCAAGCCCATGATACTAATGCATTTCCAAGGATGTGACAAGTACCACTTGTGCTTTTTCTATCAGTTTTACAACCTGCATAATCCACATCAGAGTAACCAACTAAATTGCAAACACTACCTTTAGGGTACCATAATCCAACATTTGTTGTTCCTTTGAGATACTTCATGATCCGTTTTACCGCCATGAGATGTGATTCCTTTAGATTTTCTTGAAAGCGAGCACATAGACAAACACTGAGCATTATGTCAAGACGACTTGCCATCAAATATAATAAGGAGCCAATCATGCCTCGATATTTTGTAATGTTAATGGAGGCACCCGATTCATCTTGATCAACGTATGTTCCAGAACCCATTGATGTAGTCATAGCTTTACAATTATCCATGTCAAATATTTTCAACAATTCTTTGCAATACTTGGATTGGTTGATCAAAACGCCATCCTTTAATTGCTTGATTTGAAGTCCAAGAAAATAATTCATTTTACCCACCATGGACATCTCAAATTTGCCTTGTATCATTGCTGAAAATTCTTCACACATTTCTTTGTTTGACGAGCCGAAGATGATATCATCAACATAGACTTTAACTAGCAAAGTGTCACCTTTGATTTTCTTGATAATCAAATTCTTATCAACATTACCTTTTTCAAAGCCTTTTTAGCATAAGAAATTACTTAGCTGGTCGTACCATGCCCTTGGTGCTTGTTTCAAACAATAGTGATCTTTTCTCAATTTAAAAACATGAGACGGATTCTTGAAATCTTTGAACCCCGGGGGTTGCTTAACATAGAATTCTTCATTGATATATTCATTCAAGAATGCGCTTTTGACGTCCATTTGGAAAAGCTACAAATTTAATGAACAAGCATAGGCAAGTAAAAGACGAATTGATTCTAACCTTGCAACCGGGGTGAAAGTTTCTTCAAAGTCTATTCCTTCTTCTTGATTGTAGCCTTGTGCTACCAATGTTCCTATGTTCCGGAAAATTATACCATTTCCGTCAAGTTTGTTCTTAAATATAACTCTTGTTCCAATGACGTGTTTGTTGCTTGGCCTAGGGACAAGTTCCCAAACTAGATTCCTTTCAAATTGATTTAACTCTTCTTACATAGCAATAATCTATTGGTCATCGCCTAAGGATTCATCAACTTTGGAGGGTTCAATTTGAGAGACAAATGCCATGTTTAGATAAGCATCTTTAAGATTTAATCTTGTTGTCACACCTTGACTTATATCACAGATGACTTTATCGATAGGATGATCTCTTCGAGTCCTCCACTCCTTTGGTAGATCATTGAACTTTGATCCTTGTTGAGATGTTTCTTCTTGTTGAATCGGTTGATCCTTATTGACATCTTTGGAAGTATTTTCTTGAGGAACTTCTAATATTTCATCATCATCATCATTACCAATAATATTATCCTCCTTGGAGGGGTTAGATTCATCAAAAGATACATGAATTGATTCTTCAATTGATAAAGTTCTTTCGTTATAAATTCTATATGCCTTACTAGAAAGAGAGTATCCAAGAAAAATACCTTCATCGGATTTTTCATCAAACTTACCAAGGTTATCTTTGTCGTTGTTTAGGACAAAGCATTTACGATCGAAAACGTGAAAGAAGGCAATGTTTGGTTTCCTTCCTTTGAAAAGTTCATATGGATTTTTCTTCAAGATTGGTCTTATGTTAACTCTATTTCTAACAAAACATGTCGTGCTCATCGCATCCGCCCAAAAATATTTTGGAAGATTTGAATCGCTAAGCATCATTCTTGCAAGCTCTACAAGAGACCTATTATTTCTTTCCACCACTCCATTTTGTTGAGGAGTCTTTGTTGCCGAGAAGTTGTGAGATATTCCATGTTCTCCACAAAATTCTCCGCCATGATCACTTCTTATGGAGGCAATTGTTAGATATTTCTCATTTTGAATTTGTTTAGCATACTTCTTGAAGGCCTTGAATGCATCACTTTTCTGCACTAAAAATAATGTCCAAGTATATCTAGATAAATCGTCAACAATAACTAAAGAATATACATTACCTCCAAAACTTCTTGTTCTTGATGGACCAAATAAGTTCATATGCAACCATTTTAGTGGCCTTGTAGTAGACACCACATTCTTAGATTTGAAAGTTGATTTTGTTTGTTTTCCTTTTTGATAAGCATTACAAAGTCTATCTTTGAAAAAATTTCTCTTAGGCAACCCAATGACAAGATCATGCTTGATTAATTTATTCAAGTGTTCCATATGAATATGAGCAAGTCTTTTGTGCCAAAGCCATGAATCATCGTTGTTCGCCATTATACATTTTACCTTAAAAGATGGATCATCAAGGCAAATCACGGATATATTATTAATTATTTTGCCTTTAAGTATAACCTCATGTGTGACTTCGTCTTCTATCAAGCATTCATCTTTGGTGAACTTGATCTTGAAGCCTTTGTCACAAAGTTTTCTAATACTAAGAAGATTGTGCTTTAGTCCTTCAACATAAAGAACATCTTCAATGGATGTGAAAGGTGGAGCACCAACTTTGCCTTTGCCAAGAATTCTTCCCTTATTATTGTCTCCGTAAGTGACAAAACCCTTGGCCTTTAGCATTAGATTTGAAAATTGGTTTATGTCTCCTGTCATATGCTTTGAACAACCACTATCAAGATACCAAAGATTGCATGTGGTCTTCAAGCATACCTACAAAGCAAATTAGGTTTTATTAGGTACCCAAGTGCTTTGGGTCCTTCTAATTAGTACCTTTCTTTACCCACACATAATGCCCACTTGCCACACTAAAGTTTCTAACATAGCAAGCATTAGGTGTGTGGCCTTTAATACCATAATAAAAACAAGTAGGTTCAAATTTACTTCTATATCTAGAAGGGTAAGATTTCTTCTTAGGAAATATTTTATTTTTAGGATAATGATGAACCACTTTAGGTTTTCTCACTTTCTCTTTGGATGATTGATCACTAGCCTTAACAAAGATAGTTTTATTAGAACTTGGTTTTGAAAACTTTGAATATCCAAGTCCACTTTTATCATTGGAATATCTTTATTGGTTAAGAACATCTTCCAATCCAATTTGAACTTTTTCATATCTTTCAACAATTCTTTTTAATTGGACAATTTGGAAAGAGAGTGATTCATAATTTTTGCATACAAAATTATGTTTTTGTTAATCACTTAATTTTTGTTTTTCTTCTTTGAAATCTTTTTCCATAGTTTCACATTTTTCTTCTAAAGATGAAATTTGTTTCTTTTGAGATGAAATAGTTTTATACAGAATTTTGCATTCATTTAATAGTTCATCTATAGCACCTTGTGAATCACTATCAAAAAGAGAAAATTCATTACTAACCTCATCATCTTCATTATCAGAATGGTGTGAGGCCATCAATGCTAGATTTGCACTTTCATCACTATCAGAATCGGATGAAGAACTTATTTCATTATCCTCCAATGCAACATAGGCCTTTTTGTTCTTAAATTCCTTTTTTCCTTTGTAGCCATCTTTCTTGGAGAGTTTTGGACAATCTGGCTTGATATGACCTTGCTTACCGCATTCATAACATGTGACTTCTTGTGTTGATGTGGAAGCCTCCCTTGCCATTCCATAGTTAAGGATCTAATTACTTTCAGATTTAGTTCTTCATTCGTCAAAGTCTTACCAAGAGCACTTAGATGATTTGTCAAGTACACGAATCATTTTTGCAAGTCAAGGATGGTTTCTCCTGGCCGCATTCGAAATAACTCGTATTATTGACTCAAGGTATTTAGTATTGATCTTTTAAATTCATTAGTTCCTTCATGAGTTTGTACCAAGGTATCCCATATTTCTTTTGCCGTTTTGCATGCCGAGACACGAAAGAATTCATCCATGCTAAGTTCACCTTGAAGAAGATTGATTGCCTTTTTATCATAGAGGACCTTTTTCTTATCATCTTCATCCCATGAAGTTTTAGGCTTTGATGAGCCAGCACCATTGATCATGGTTATAGGAATAAATGGACCATTCGCGATGGCATCCCATATTTCTTCTCCTTGTGCTTCTAGATGTGCCTTCATGCATATTTTCCAGAAGTCAAAATATTCACCACAAAATAGATGAGGCTTGTTGTTACTACCACCATCTCTGAAAACAGGATTTTGATTTGCGGAAGCCATTTTGGATCTTTTAGGAACAGGTTACCTATAGCCTGCTCTGATGCCATTTGTAAGTACGAAGTGCACCTAAGAGGGGGTGAATTAGGTACTTTAACATTTTTCGTGTTTTAGTGATGATGGATATTATTTTTTGGTTTGTGTTGAGTTTATGAAAGTGTAAAATGCAGGAAAATAAAGAGACACAAGCGATATATCCTTGTTCACCTCACAGTCCGAAAGTACTCCATTCCCCTTTCAACATGAAAGATATTTCCTTATAGTTGGAAAACTTAAACAAGAACTACCAAAACCAAGAACAATCCTCTTGGATCAAGAAAAATCCTCTTGTATTTTCACTATGTCAACAATGAGAACAATCCTCTCAAGGTGACCTTACTTGTATCCAACAATCCTGGAAAAACAAGATTACAAAACCATTTGAACTTATATTCAACAATCCTGAAAAATAAGAAAGTGTATAGAAATATTTGATTGATAGAGTTTGTAGTGCAATGATCACTTTGAGTGATTTTATCAATGACTTGATCTTCTCTTACAATAAAAATAATATACAATGACTCAAGACTATAGAATGCTCAAAGTTTTCTGTTTAACTATATATGAAAATATGCAGAAAAACTTTGGGTATGAAGGTGAAGAGAAAGCTTGAGTTTTGATATTTTAAAATTCAGAAACTATTGATTAGAAGAGGTACAAAATGATTTTTAAAATTCAGTATTTATTTGTTCATAGCACCACTTTTAAACAACATAAATTTCTACAAATGAATCATGAACAATTGCCAAGTTTCAATGAAAAGTTTCCATGAAATGGTGTTATGAAAAGGTATGTTCAAAGCTGCTAATTTTCAAAAACGTTCAGCATGCAATCAATTGCACCCTTGTGTAAATCGATTGCACGGGTTTTAACAACTAAAAAATTCAAATATTTCATTGAGCAATCGATTGCACATGTGTGTAAATCGATTGCACTTTAAAACAATAGCAAAATTTGATAGAAAGAAATCGATTGCAAAAACATGCAAATCGATTGCACTTAGAAACAATAGCTAACATTTTGAAAATGTGAAGCATGCAATCGATTGCATCAACATGCAAATCAATTGCACCCAAGTGAAAATTGAATTTTTGCTTAGAAAACTTGAGGAAAAGTTCGGACAAGATAAGAACACTTCTTTTGATCATTGAGCATCTAAGACTTAATTTCAAAGTAAGTATTGTCATTATACCTTATGAAATTTGCCAAGAGCTTGAACCAAAGACTTTTATCCATAGATGCTTTTAGGTTGATCAACATTTTTTCCTTCTTGTCAATATAGTTTGTCTTCATCAAAACAAAATGCATTGAGAATCATTTGAGAAGCTTGTTATTACAATAAAATTAGCAAATGTTTACGAGAAACACAGTACCCTGGCACATCATCCCTATTTCAACAATCCACCAAATCAAACATGTAGATCAAAACATATCATTCCCTTAGGCTTATGATATTTAGTCCTTCACTTCTAACGAGTCGTACAAGGATAGCAACTGCGCCACATCACGCTTCAGCTGTGAAACTTTGGTCATTTATCTTAAGTCACCGTCCTTATTAAAATTTTTGTCAACTTTAGGATTTATAATTTTCAACCTAGTTTCAGACTTTCATTAACATCCACTATAAAATCATTGTTCTCTTGATATTCTCAATGTTTCACTTTGCGATATTAGTTTGCATATAACTCGCTACTACGACTTGTTCAATACGTCTCAATTATTTCCTAGCCACAACTCACACAAACTGGTGAGAGACTATTCTCACGATATAACATTAATCACTTTACACACCATTAAGATAGCAAGAAAAATCTATACTATCCAACACGACGTCGTCTACTATAAACAAGACATTAAGCGTGATCAGTTCCTCAATTTGTCAATAGATAGCCGACAACCATAATGGAGTATAAACCATCATTACCAAACTATAATAGTGTTCCTCTAGAACTTGTACCCAAGTCACCTAAAGCACCATAGTCCAATAATTTCCAATGAGGTTTACAAATAGTCCTACAATTTCCCTCTCATTTGATTTTGTCGATGAGACACCAACGCTCAACATATTACACGGTCCATATTACACTCACTTAGCCTCACATAATGGTTAAGTACCCTCCAACTCAATAATTCCTTTCTTCATCTCTGCATCACAAGGAATAAAAATTCGATTACGGAATCTCAACACACCTTGTGCATCTAACTTGAAATCATCATTCTCAGACTGATCGAGGCCAACCGTCGAATCTACCAATTTCACATCTAACTTCTTAGCTTCTTTCATATTGTCAATAAAATAATTCTTAATCTTCAACATCCATAACATAACACTCTTCAGTGTCACTTTGCAAACTAAGCTCATATCTTTGAACTCTTCAATTAACTCCAATTCTTTAACCATCATTGCCAACATATGTAAAGTCTTTCGACTTAAATCATCAGCCACGACATTAGATTTACCTAGATGATTATTCAAACCGAAATCATAATCTTTCAACAACTCCAACCTTCTTCGTTGTCTTATATTCAATTCCTTCTGATCAAATAAATACTTTAAACTCTTATGGTCGCTAAATACTTCAAATCTAGAGCCAAAAAAATAATGTCTCGACATCTTCAACATAAACACCGCCGATGCTAACTCTAAGTCACGCGCAGGATAATTTCTCTCATGAACTATGAGTCGTCTAGAAGCACAAGCAACAACTTGTCCATTCAGCATTAGCACACCACTAAGTCCCATCTTAGATGCATTAATAATACACTACAAATGACTCATTTGGATTAGGAAAAACAAATACCGAAGTAGTCATTAATCTTTTCTTTAGTTCTACAAAACTTTTTTTACGTGTGACATCCCATACTTGAAATGATGAACGAAAATCCTTTTTAATGCCGAACATCTCATTTTTCAACTTATTCGCCAACAACATATCATGCTTGACCTCGTCTCGAACAACTGTGATAATAATCATTTATGCCCAAAAAGCCTCTAGTTCCTTAAACGACTTCAGAGTTTCTCCATATGGAAATGCATCAAACATATTTGAAAACACTTTCATATGATAAAATGTATTTTTATCTCCTCATAGGTTCAAACGAAACACAAATCCGATACTCGAAACACAAGATATGAATTTCCAAAGTTATCCGAAAATGCAAACACCAACATCGTGCAGAGACATACTATTACACATCTTACGATAATATCATAACATAATTTCTTTGTACCAGTACCAACACTTACCATTCTTATTTATTGAAATCGTACTCATCTCCTTGCATTTCTGACTCTGAGTCGTGATTCAAAATATTCCAACAATTTCAACAACTTTTACAATCACTCACAAGGATCCCACGACAAGGTCTACAGCAATCTTTCACTCTATCACCATTCAAACATTGACATATTACGCAAGGGCTACTCAAAACGACAACATCACCGTCCACCCGCAACGCTGAAACATCGTAACTTTATAAATTCCATCTTCTAAAAATTATCCTTGGTACTTAACAATCACCTTCAGAAACATCAAGGATTTACACTCTACTCATACATCAGCAACCGTTACATTGCTCCTCATCCTTCGAGAAGTAAACATCAACAATGTATGATCATCCTCCCTCAATACGTTCCAACTTGATTAACAAACAAAATATTTAATCCATGTCACCTTTGGATTCGAGAAATAACAAAACTTCAACAATAATCGCATTGTCATAATCAACAACATACTGAACTGACATCTTACAACTGAAACATATCCGAGAAGCAAAGCTTCTCCCCCACTTATCTTCAAACCAACTCATGCATACACGTGATTAGAAAAGCAAACAAGCACCAACAGTGTTTCACATACTTGTCGCATACTAAGGAACAAACAACATTAGACAACTTGGCCGGACGGACCGACCTGCTCTGATACCAACTTTGTAACACCCCAATTTTACCCGACGATTATTATAAAGATCAGAGTTACAAAAATTACGATAATTCGAATGAGGATGCTACAATTACAACTTAAAACAATGATATTCATTACAGATACATAACACATTAAACTGGAATGAACCAACAACAACATAATTTAATCTTTTAAAATCCACAACTTTCATAACTACGCAGCGAAATCAAATATTTAACTTAAATGAATATATCATCTTTGTCCAACTAAACAACTTCAAATAATAAGTATTTAATGAACAAAAACTTAAGGTTCAATCAACTGAAATAATGACAATAATAAAACAAGAAGCGTTCATCCCCCTGAGTGTTACGTGTTGCGAGTGGATTTAAAATCAGAGCCGCCACTATTAGTTTTTATCCTAGAGAAGGGAATCTAACAGAAAACTCTAATTCACAGATAGAGATTCTAGGTTTCAGACTTATTTAGATGAAAGGAAGGTGTTAGGCACCTTTCATCTACCTTGTTCACAAGCATACTAGGTCTTAGGTTTGAGTTGGGGTAAATAGGGTTTTGAATATTATCAAGGGAAAAGAGTTTTAATTTTTAATAGGGGAACTTGCTACGGTTTTTGATCGTATGCCTATGTATCCTCTTATAAGGAATCAGAGTCCCAATTCGTAGTTCGTATAGGGTTGGTGTTTTTTAGGGGGCACAAACCTACTTTGATTCACCTCGCATTTTGACCTGGAGTAGTGATTACGAAGATTTTGGCTAAATGCACGGTTAGTCAAAACCTGTTTGAAACCCTTTTGCAAAAACAATTGATTAGCTTAGTTGATTGCGAAAAAAAGATTGTTGTTTATTGAGTGTTTTTTAATCGTATTAACTGCAAAAATATCTTGATAATGCATGATTAAAAAAATATTTAATGCAATTAATATAGTAAAATAATGTATGCAATTTTGATATAAAAATGATTTGGATGATAATATAGTAATATTAAGTAGTAAATAAGATATATTAGTATTATTAATTAACAATAAGAATAATAAAATTAATGATAATAATTGCTATTATAATAAAAATATATATAATATATAAAAAAAATAGATAAAAAAAATATAAAAGAAATAATATAAAAAAATTAATAATTTAATTTGATCGGGGGGGGGGGGGGGGGGGGGAGGGAGGGGTGCATCAATACATTAACAAGTAAAATAGGGGGGTGCTAGAAGTTAGGCCAAGGTTGGCCCAAGTTAGGCCAACGAAACCCCTTCACTAAAACTCACTTAACAAAAACCCCCAAATACACAAACAATCAACAAATATAGCTAAGATATATTTTTTTGCCCTTTTCGCTATTCCAAGATTCTGAACTTTCGAGCATCTTCCAATTGGACTAATCTCCTCTTCTTCTTTGATTTCGCAGATTTCTAGCGGCACTGTGAAGCTTGAGGGGGCGCGGCGGTGATGAAAAGGTTAAAGACGTCTATCAACGGCGAGGATGGTGATTAGGGTTTCGGATATCGATACCTCAATCGCCGCTTGCTCTTCCTCGACAACAACTTGGCACAGTACTTTCCCTTGTGATTCTGCTTTTTTCTACCGTATTTGAGTGTCCTCCTTTGTCTTTTCCAGTCCTCCAACCTCCCCCAATTCTGTATTTCTTATTAGTATTTATAGTTTTTTTAGATTTTAGGGTTTGTAGAATTAGAGAAGAATTAGGGATTAGATTTTTGTAATTGATTGAATATATTTTGGGACTTAGATTTGATTTAGCATAAATTATTGATTTTGTACTTATTCTGTATACTCTTGGATTTGAATAGTAATGGAGATTGATTATGTAATCTGGATTTACTGATTTTGTATTATTTGAATGTTCTGGAGATTTGATTTTGTTTAGTGTTTGAGATTTGATTGTGGTTTTCAATCTCTACAGTGCCTATTAATTAAAAAAAACATGCGCAATCTTCTATAATTGGCACAGTGTTTGTTCTTCCAAATTGGGCCATGCGTTAAGGCTCAAGCAAGTGGGCCTGCCTTATTACATTTTGTATTCAGCCTAACTTATTTTATTTTTTCTTATTACAGCAAGAATGCTTGTTTTATGCAACCAGACCCAACAAACCCTTACTAATACAATAAGTTTCTCTTAAAAAAAAACCCTTATTAAAATAAAATAAGATATTAATAAACAAAATTATAACGACAACCTTTTCATAAAATAGTAATGACTGTCCACTGGATCAAAAACTCAATGGACCTATAGTTTGTAATTACACCTCCTTTATTTTAAGACAGCAAATTCCATTTTACTAACCAGTAGTTTATAAAAATAAGTAAAACTAATATTTTTCTTTAAAATGAAACAACAGATAACAAAAAGGACAAATGGGCTGACTAAGTAAATTACCCCCACCCTTTTTACTAATAACAAAGTAACACCTAAGTTTCTTTAATAAATTCAATTATTATTTAATAGCAATTTTAATTTCAATAATAATAACTATTTAGTAGTTATTAACCTAAAATAACTTTACATTCGAATCGAATGGGCCATTGGCCAACATGCCACGCGAATGGGTTCACGGATGCACGAGTCTTTCTAATTTAGAAAGCCCCGCTTTCCTGAATTTAAGGTACACGCCCCTAGTCGGATGAATATGGACCGTCGGATATTGTTGTACCATCTTTAATTGAATATTTCATTAATTTTATTCTTGATAAATAAAATCATCGAGGTAGGACAAATTTGGGGTACGACAGCTGCCCCTATTCAATTATCTTCCGGTCGAATAGCGTGAGAAAACTCGAGTCTTGTGCATTCTGATTGGAAGTTTATTGAATACTTGAAGTATCCCAAAATTTGTCCAACAAACATAAGGTTACACTGATATAGCTTACCCTTACAAGTCTCAAGGAAGTAGGCAAAGGTGATAATGTATCGCTTACTAGGGTTTGATCACGAGGCAGATGATTTTAACAGTGCAATTTTGTATGTCTTGGTTTGGTTTTGATCATTCACCCATTTGGAGGATGAATATAACAATAATTGATGATGCATGGATTCTTGAAGACTGAGGCCATGGGTTATGTTAGAAAATTGTTGCGTGAAGTCTGAGGTGATGGTTTGTGTTACGGAGTAAAGAAATACACGTTGTTGCATGAAGTCTGAGGCAACAGGTTTGGTTGTCAAATTGCTGCGTGAAGTCTGAGACGATAAGCTAGATTTGGTTCTCGAGCAACGCTGCATAAGGTCTAAGGCGATAGGCTGGATTTTGTGGAATGAAGAAACACATTACTGCATGAAGTCTGAGGCAATGATTTGGGTTTGCGAATCGCTGCGTGAAGTATGAGGCGGTAGGCTAAACTTGTTTTTTTCGAACATTGTTGCATGGGGTCTGGGGCGATGATCTATGTCGCGGAATAAAGAAACACATTGCTTCCTGAAGTTTGAGGCAATGGGTTAAGTTCACAAATCGTTGCATGAAGTCTGAGGCGATAGGCTAGATTTTGGTTTTCGAGCATCGCTGAATGAAGCCAGAGGTGATGGTTTGGAGCGTGGGATAAAGAAAGGCATTGTGGCATGAAGTCTGAGGCAATGGGTTAGGCTTGCAAATCGCTGCATGAATTCTAAGGCGATAAGCTAAATTGGTTCTCAGACATCGCTGCATGAAGTCTTAGGCGATGGCCCGTGTCATGGAACACATTGCTGCATGAAGTATGGGGCAATGGGTTAGGTTCGCGAATATGTTAAGGCTTAGAGGCGGTGTATTGAGTTTTGAGAATACATTGCGGCTTAGAGGAAATGTGTTGAGTTTGCGAATACATTGCGGCTTAGAGGCAATTTTCTGAGTTTGCGAATACATTGTGGCTTAGAGGCAATGTATTGTGTTTACGAATACATTGCGGCTCAGAGGAAATGTGCTGAGTTTTGAGAATACATTGCGGCTTAGAGGCAATGTACTGAGTTTTACGAATACATTGTGGCTTAGAGGCAATGTACTGAGTTTTGCAAATACATTACATATTAGAGGCAATGTAATGTGTTTTGCAAATACATTGTGACTTAGAGGCAATGTAATGAGTTTTGCGAATACATTGCGGCTTAGAGACAATGTAATGAGTTTCGTGAATACATTGCGTCTTAGAGGAAATTTAATGAGTTTCGCGAATACATTGCGTCTTAGAGGAAATGTAATGAGTTTCGCGAAAATGTTGCGGCTTAGAGGCAATGCACTGAGGTTTGAGATTACATTGCGGCTTAGAGGCAATGTACTGAGTTTTGCAAATACATTGCGGCTTAGAGGCAATGTAATGAGTTTTGCGAATACATTGCAGCTTAGAGGCAATGTACTGAGTTTTGCGAATACATTGCTGCTTAGAGGTAATGTAATGAGTTTTGCAAATACATTGCGGCTTAGAGGCATTGTAATGAGTTTTGCGAATACATTGCGACTTAGAGGTAATGTACTGAGTTTTGCCAATACATTGCGGCTTAGAGGCAATGTAATGAGTTTTGCGAATACATTGCGGCTCAGAGGCAATGTAATGAGTTTTGCGAATACATTGCGGCTCAGAGGCAATGTAATGAGTTTTGCGAATACATTGCGGCTTAGAGGCAATGTACCGAGTTTTGTGAATATATTGCAGCTTAGAGGCAATGTAATGAGTTTTACGAATATATTGCAGCTTAGAGGCAATGTACTGAGTTTTACAAATACATTGCGGCCTAGAGGCAATGTAATGAGTTTTGCGAATACATTACGGCTTAGAGGCAATGTACTGAGTTTTTCAAATACATTGCGGCTTAGAGGCAATGTAATGAGTTTTACGAATACATTGCGGCTTAGAGGCAATGCCTTGAGTTTTGCAAATACATTGCAGCTTAGAGGCAATGTAATGAGTTTTGCGAATACATTGTGACTTAGAGGCAATATACCAAGTTTTGAAAGTACATTGCGGCTTAGAGGCAATGTAATGAGTTTTTGAAAATACATTGCGGCTTAAAGGCAATGTACTGAGTTTTGCAAATTTATTGTGTCTTAGAGGCAATGTAATGAGTTTTGCAAATACATTGCGGCTTAGAGGCAATGTACTGAACTTTGTTCATTACTGTATGGAGACTTAGGTAATGGACTACTTTATTAGGAACTCATCACTACATGGAGACTTAGGTGATGGGCTGAATGCGTCACGATATGGAGTCTTAGGTGACAAACTGAATCGCAGGAGAATTGTTTGGTTGATGGACCCGTAGGTGATTGAATTGAGGGTAAGATGGTTGTTCGTTTTCTATGTGATACATGCGTATGCATGCGTATTGAATGTTTGTATGTATGTAAAATGTATGATGTTTGATGTGTGGAACCCTGAGTGTATTCGTATTGAATGTTGAAATGTATAGTGTATGTATGCTTTGGATATGGAAAATGTATGTATAAAATATGTGTAATATGTGCGTATTCCTTGAAATGTTAAGAAGACTATTTCTGGCATTCTCTCCTTTAGACAATTGGCTTAGAGTTACCAATCCCCTGGCGTTGTATGTTGTGTCATCGTAGCATTGTTGAATTTGATTTGAATGCGGTGAAAAAGCGTTAGCAAAATTTTGAACATTGATAAGCACAAGTGTAGACGTAGACGTAGACGTAGGTAATGGCATATGCAAAGATTTGTATGTTGTAAGCATAGGCGTAGACGTATGTACTGGAATATGTGTAGCCTTTTATGTTGTAAGCACAAGCGTAGACGTGGACATGTGTGTCGACTTTGTATTGTGAGGGCAAGCATAGGCACAAACGTATGTGCGGATGTAGCCTTTTTGTGTCGTGAGCATATACATAGGCGCAGGCATGTGTATAGCCCTTGTATTGTGAGTGCAAGCATAGGCGTAGACATGTGTATGGACATTTGTCTCGTGAGTGTAGACGTAGGCATAGCCATGTGCGTGGATGTAGACGTGGATTTTCTTTCAATATTTTCCTAACCAAAATGTTTTTTCGATGTTTTATCAAATGCTTATATTTTGTTAATCCCCCGAAATGATTTCAAGACAATATTCACAAGTAAGGATCGTAGTATTTTGTAAACAAGTCTGAGAAAAGAAAAAACGCAATTTGAAATACGCACAGAAAGAAAATGTTTTATTGATATGCCTCTGAATAGGCGAGAATACAAGATGCAATTCCTAGAAAGAGGTAACTACATAAAGTTTTAAAACTTTGAATGGAAAAAAATGATAATTGCTACTAATGTCCCCAATATCCTTTTAATGATCTTATCTCCTTTGCTTCTGAGTTGTATGATTCAGATCTATCTCTCCCTTCGTGGTTCATAGTCGCAGTTCTTAGATCGCAGTCTTTTTGTTCTTTATTTCTTTTTGAATGATCCCTAATTTTTGCCTGGATTTCCCTTTCGGGTTTTCAATCCACCTAGATAATTTTTTCTTATATGCCCCTAATTTTTTCATGGATCGCCCTTTAGGGTTTTCGATCCACCGGGACGCTCCTTTTTGCCTAAGTCTCCTGTTTAAGGTTCGAGCTTAGCGAGTTTTTTATACATAGTATTTTTTACTATCTCTGAGTTTTCTGTATGCGGTAGTTCTTCCCCATCCATTGTTGTAAGGATAAGACTACCTTCGGCGAATGTTGTTTTGACTACGTATGGACCTTCGTAGTTGGGGGTCCATTTACCACGTGAGTCGAGGAAAGGTAGCAGAATCTTCTTGAGTACTAGGCCATGTTGTGGTTCATCTTGTGGAGTACACCATTACTCAGAAATAATTTTAAGGCTAATTTCCGCAGAGTTTATTTGTCGATGCTAGAGGCATTTTCTGGATGTTCTTGTTTTTTGAGGTATTCCTTGATGTCGCAAAACTAAAGCTTGTCATCCGGTTTTTCTTTGATAGCAAGACAATGTGCGGGTTCTTTAAAGCGTCTGTTTGTGATGCACGGTTCGTGGGTTGACCAAGTTATTTTGAACATAGACGATATAGTTGTCAGGGAATCTCTCATTTGATTTCCTTTTCGTGGGATGTGACTGAAAGTGATCTTTGTGAACTCTGCAGTCATTTTTCAAAACATGATCCCGATATGGAACCAGTTTTGGATGTTTAGTATCCCATTCGCTGTTGACTTGGTATATGGCTTGTGAGCATTTTTTGGAGAAGTCAAAACTGCCCCTATATCTTGAATTTGAAGCCCCGTCGAACGTGAGTATCTAACGTGCCCCTAGCTCGAGTTCTTTGTCAGGTCCTTGTATTTTGTAGTTGCTTATTTTTAAAGTAATGTTTGTATCTAACCTTGGCTTGTTTCTACAAGAACAAGAAAATATGTGCAATAACTTGATCAACTTCTTTGTGGCTCCACACTAACATTTCCCCTTAGCCCGGTTTCTTCCAGATCCTCCCATGTGCTCAGATTAATGGTTTTAATAGCCTCTTGATACGGTTGTATGTTGTTAGCCTTTCATTCTATTTCCCTCGTCATTTTCTCAGAGAGTTCAAGATATTTATCATCTTCCTCTTTAGATTGGTTGATAGGAGCATCAAAATTATATCGGGTCGCAATAGTAACATTATCGGTGGATTTGAGCATGAATTTGCACACTTATCATGTTTTGGTGCAGATTTAGTATATGAAATTTGAAGATGCGTATGCAGAGAAAGTATTGCCATTTTTAAATTTACGGAATAAATACCAGAGAAAGAAAGGGATCTAAATTGAAAACAAAATATAACTTTTATTAATCGTAAATATTGTTTGAAACAAAACAGAGGAACCCTTACAAGCAACCCCTATGTCTGCGACTTGACATAGGTTCTTTCAAAAACAAGAAAAATTACTTAGGAAAGAAAAAGATCTCAGGAATCTCCACAGTAGTCCATCTTTTGAGTTCTACTCCTGGGGCGTATTCTCGGATGAATTCAGTTACCCCTTTGGTGCTTGCTTTATTGAATATCTTCGCCACACGTCCGCCATGTTCCATAAAGGTCACTTGGATTGGAGGAAAGCGTGCTTTACCCTTTAGAGTAGCTTTATGTTCATCTTCAGGGTATGGTCCGAATTGGACTATGCCCTGGTCCCCTAGCCTTTGTACAGTTATTTCGAAAGCTTCATTGTGTTCTAGCGGGAATCCACATCCCAACAAATATTCTTTTAACAAGTTTATCGAGGTTTTTGCTCGTCTACTTGCCCCAGGGTCAGTGACTACTTCAATTGCATTTATTATCACCCCATCGTGCGAAGGCATAGGGTTTGATTTTATGTTAAGCTTCTCAAAAGTGATGTCTTGAGATTCTAACAAGTCTTGGACCTTATGCTTGAATGGCCAACATTGCTCTATGGTGTGTCTAGGAGAACTAGCATGATACTCACATCTGGCGTTGGCATCGTATCTTCATGGGAGTGGCCCGAATGGAGGAGCTAGAGGCTTGATTTCCAACAAGAATGCCTTAACCAGCAGTTGTAATAACTGGCTAGGTGGCATCAGGAGTGGATCAAAATATCTTCACAGCCTTCTTCCTTGTTGCTTCCCTTGTGGGATCACCAATGGTTGTTGTACCCTGGGTTGTGAAATTACAGCATTAATTTCTCCCTCTTTTCCATTAGGGACGTTTGAAGCAGGCCTTCTTGAATTATAGGGAGAATTTGATGGTCCCCTTGATATCTTCCCACTTTTTATTCCAGTCTCGATTCTTTCTCTGATAGTCACTAGGTATGAGAATCCCGAAGAGATGCTTCCAACCATCTTCTCATAATACAACCCTTGTAATGTCCCCATAAACGTGTCTACTAATTCCTTCTCTAACATTGGTGGTTGAAAACGGGATGCCATCTCCCTTCACATCTGAGCATACTCTTTGAAGGACTCTTCTTTCTTCTGGGACAAATTCTGGAGTTGCATGCGAGTAGGAGCCATGTCCAGGTTATATTTGTAATGCTTTAGAAAGGCATTAGCGAGATCTTCCCAGGTTCGAATATGCGTTCGCTCCAATTTCATGTACCAGTCTAAAGATGCCCCACTCAGGCTATCTTGAAACTAGTGAATTTGCGATACGGTGGCAGGGCTGACTATTTTTTAGTTACTACTGGTTTTGCATTTTTTGTTTGCAAATGTCGCGGTAAGCAAGAGTCACCACCGACATTTATTTCATCCAACAAAGGAAAAAGAAAAAGAATAGAAGTAACCTTTTTCGAGATGTTTTTGAGTACGGGGGGTAGATTTTAGAAAGGGAAGGTATTAGCACCCATTATATCCATGGTTATCCATGGTCTCTTAGGTACTTGCTCATTGTTAAATTGCTTTTGTGTGTTTGTGTGTTTGAAAAAGTTTTGAAATTTGCCTTAGTGCGGCGTTTCACTTTATGGTAACCCTTGTATCAGTCCTCAAGGGTGTGACAAAGTGTTTTTGGAAACTTTAGTTTGAAAAGTTTGTTTGAAAGTGTAAGTGTAAAAATTTGTTATTTTGAGCAAGTACTTAAGAGTTTCTACCTACTCGAAAAAGGCTGTTTGTTTTCTTATTTCCTTTAGACAGCGCTATCTTACTATTAAGGAGTAGGTAGCTTCATCATTGGAGTTTTGAGGGACAATCAAAAAGGAACGAGTACGATCACTAAAGCAATGGTTAGGAAACCTTAGTAGTTACCCTAGAGTCTTAAAGATCTTTCCGAGGCAACATTCGAATGGGTCATTTTTTATCTTTTGGGATTAGAGGGAAACCACTAAAATTCCCTATACTTCATGACCGTTTACCGAAGGCAAGCGAAGTGGGGCAAACCCTGGGAGTGAGCATGTGCGAGTGTTTAATTTTCAGTTATTTATCTTTGCACAATTAGGGTTTTCTACTGTTTTAAATTATGATCTTTTGCATACAATCCTATTGTCAATCATATAACAATTTATAATGACGGAAAGTAAAAGTGCGAGAAATTTAAACCTAGCTATTACAAGGCTTTGGGGAGGGGATTACATAATCAAAAACTTTAGGTAAACAGTAAATAAAAGCAGTAATAAACTTAATTAACTATTACAAAATCGGAGCAATTACATTAATTGGAAAAATAAACAAATAAATGCGCGCGAGAATAAATTAAACGAGGGATTAAAATTAAATTCAAAGATATTTAATTAGTGAATAAAGAAAAAATATTTTTTTGGATTTTTCGAGAAACGTAATTAATTTTACAATTTAACCTAATTTCTAATTGATTTTAATGATGAAAAAAAGGAATTTAAATTATCCTAATTAATCTAATTATTTAATGCAATTAAATATTTTATATTAAAAAAACCTAATTATAATTTTTGTGTTTTTATGATTTTTTTGATTTAATTAAAAAAACAATGATTTTGTAAAATAATTAAAAACCAATAATTAAAATAAGAAATTAAAAAAAGAAAAAGAATGGGCCTGGTATGAAAAAGAATTTTGGGGGAGTGAAGAGTTGAATTTTTCAGGCCCACAATAGCTGGCCCATTTACGCTGGATCTAGTGGGGATCACCTTCAGGGAGTGCACCGTGTACTGCGCTTGTGATGCGTTAGATATGGGCCATGTGATGATCCAAGGGCTGGATCTATGGGAACATAGTGGACACTTGGTTGTGTGATACGTTAGATCTGCAGTTAAACGTTAGGGAAAATATTATGTAGGAGGCAGGGATCGAACCCCTGACCTCCTACATGCGCGCGCCCTGAAACCTTCCCTGCTTGGCACTGGGCCAATTGGCCTTTTGTTAATAGAAACAAACAACAAATAATATAATTAAACATGGGTCAGTGTTATAGGAAAACCACGCGAGATTCAAATTGACCACTCAGATGTTGACACACCTTCATCTTCCTCGTTAGAACTGTCGTTTTAGGTAACGACCTTTACCTACGGTATAACGTCTGTAGTTGTAAAACTGCCAACTTCAAAAATGCAGCATACACACAATAAATTCAAATGAAGACCATGGATCAACTGGGTTTAAGGCCCTGAACACCATGGTACCCATAATCAAACCCAATTTTGCCTATATCAAAAAAACCTAAAATGTGCTTTGAAACCATAAGAATGGTGTTTCACAATTCCTGCGCATGAACTCAAATTAAATCATCCAAACACATTGCAAACACGATTATAAGCATGAATATATACTTAGAACATGTTGATAATGACAGAATCAATGAAAACGAATTTAGAAAAAAGTTGCAAGTCGTGAAGGTGGTAACACGTGATTCTTGATGCTTTGATGATGGGAATCGATTGGAAAAGCTTCTGGTAGTACCAAGGAACATATTGCAATCTTCAAATCCCCTTGAGGAGGACTGCAACGTGGAATCCGATTTCAGTTTTTCTTTGAATTTTTGGAAGCTTTTTCTTTCTCTTTTTGAGGCTGGCTGCGCATGAATTCTTGTTCAGAGGGTTGCAGTGCATTGTTATAAGTAGTGAATCAGATTAGGTCAATAGAATTAGAAAGAATCCAAATATTGATGGCATAATTTTAAGAAGAAATCAAATCTTGAAAAGTTTTCATGTGTGAAGATTTTGTGTCATATTTGGCCTTGCACAATTTCCTGGCTATTTGACAGCATATGAGATTCTTCAATCAATGCAAAAATTATCCCTAAAATAAATTATGTGATTTGTTTGGATTTATTTGATTTTATTTGATTTTTAAATGAATAAAAAACAAATAAATTAAATAAATAAGTTAATAAGGCATGGAGGGTCCCATTGATCGTGGACCATGCTAGGACTGAGATTCAATCTTGAAAAGCTGGGCCCATGTGGAAAAAAAAATGCAATTTTGAGCATTGTTGACTTTGTGCAAACTTCCAAAAATGGCCAACTTTGACAATGCATATCTCTCTCAATTTTGACCCTAAGAGGGTGTTATTTGACTTTTTAGAAAGCTTATGATGTATTCTAAACAACCCTTTTGGTTTCATCTTCATTGGGGCTTCCATGTTCATGTAAGAAGCTTTGACCCAAAAGGTGTTTTTGTTGACTTTTTGAAATGACCTATAATGTTTGAATTTATATCTTTTCATGAGTGCATTTCTTGAACTTGAGGACTGAAGATGAGTTATAGGTAATTGGATTATATTCAAAGCGAGCCTTGGATGAGAAATTTCTGATAAAGTATGAGAATGTTATGCCTGGTCAAAGTTTGGTTGACTTTTCCTATAGAAACCCTAATTTAACAACTTTTGAGTTTTAATGAATTAGGAACATTCCTTAAAGAATCATGATCAAACCTTGATCAAATGATGGATGTTACTTCAAAATGTTGATGTTGACCAAAAATATTGATGTTTGACTTTATGTGGGTCACAATTGACTTTTGACCTAACATAGTTGATTTCCAAGCATCTGAGCAGTTAACTGAGCAAACTTGTAGTGGAAGGCATGAAACTTGGCATGGATGATCTTGAGGACATATTAGGGCAATGGAAATAATTTAGGACCCTTGGAACTCAAACATGTTGATGAGGAGTGAAACCCTAGTTTGAGGCTCATTGTCTTAGGAGGAGGATTTGTCTGGTCAATCCTTAGTCAACTGGAGCAATTGAGGACCTTTAGGAGTATGTTTTGTGTAAAATGGGAGGGAAAATTTTGGGGTATAACAGAATCATTAGCTTCTGATCATGGGCATAGGCATGCATCTTCCTGCAATACATACAAAGAAGATTTCTTGGACAAGTAAGCCCCTTGTATTTTTCAAAGTCATGTACTTTGAACTTTGATGGAATCACCACATCAGGAACTAGACCCATTTCGAGAGCGTCTACTTCGAAAGCTTCAAAACCCTCCACAACTTTTAATCTTTCCTCCAGAGCTTTATACTGATTCATTACCAGTGGATTATCAACAACATGAGTACCAGTCGTCAGTAAGGGTTCTTGGTTGGCATCCTCTGGTTCGTGGTCTCTGTATTGTAGTTCTAAGTAGTTGTCTGCATTATTGATTGGAATCTGTAGGGTATGTGATGCCCCTACTTTTGGTGGCTGTGGGACAAACCATTAAGTTTCAACTTCTTGTTGGGCCATGACGGACTTTTGGAGTCCTGCTTCTGGCTCTTTCCTTGGTTGGTGACCGCTTGATGCACCAATTATTTGGGCTACTTCTTTGAAAGCTACCCTAGGAATCTGGTCTTGCCTGTGAATAATGTTCTTCAAAGCTACGAGAACTTGACTCCAATCTCCTTTCATTGAAGTGACATCCCCCTTTACTTGGTCGAGATCCTCTTTGAATGCAACATGAGTTTCCTCGATTTGCTGCATTGCTTTTTGTTGATAGGCCCTGGTTTGATATGGAGACCAAGAAGGTGGAGATCTTCTTCTACCAATGGTTTAACTGGAGAGATTTTTTTTATTTTATAAAAAAAGATGATTTTCGATGCAGGTGTTTATGAATGCTCGTACGCAGATGAATGTGTATGAACATGAAATGGTTTCTTGTTTTAAATGTCTTATTCATTTGGGTATGCGTTCATTGTTCGCTTATTTTTATTCGGTGACCAGCTTAAAAATGGATACGCAAGCGAGATGTGGGAACAAAATGCCTTTATTGAAGGTAACATAATTCAGATATTGAAAAATATTACAATCTTAAACCAAAACTTTATTTGCGTGAAATCAAGCAAAGGAAAATAAGTCTTCTAGGTGCGCATGCAGATATTTGCTCTTGAAACCATCTACCTTTGCTTCACAAATCTTGAGAAAGTCTTCATCATATTATTTCCCTTTTGTGGCTTTGATTTCAGACATGTTTGGCGTGTTAACGCTGACAAGTTGTTCCCTTCGGTATCCATTTTTAAAGACAGTCACCGAGATCTTGATTTTATTATTTTTTTGTGCCCCCTGTGAATAAGACAAATAAAAGGAAACGGGTGATGAATATATGAAATGTATGACGAATATATGAAATATATGAATGTATAGGTGTAGGGTTGAGTGACGGGATTTTTGTAATAAGTATCCATGTAGGGATGTATGATTCAGTGACGGGGTTTGTCATAAGTACCCTTAGAAGGTAGGCTCCTTAATTTTGACGTACAGTTAGTCTACCCTCCCAAAAGGTGGTTTCCTTAAGGGCGTCATGAATAACACCAGAGGGAAAAGGCATAAGGGCCTCCCTTAGGTGGAGCCTCTTTAGGGACTGAGACTTTCGTCTCAAAGTTGTGAAAGGTCTCGTCATGAGATTTTAGGTTAAGGTCGTTACAAAGAGTCATGGGTGACCTTCCAAAGTCCTACTCGTCAAGAGGAGATCTCTCGATAATTATTCCTTTTTCGGAAGTGCACCTACTCTAGGTGAAGTCATCACATAAACTCGCAGGGATGATGTACCCCATAAGCTAATAGACGAACCTTCTTTCTAAGGGTTATCGAAAATATTTTTTTGCAATAAAAACCCGCCACATAGTAAATAAAGAAAAATAGACAAGAAAGTAAAAAAATGCAATAAATAAATTAATGCAAATAAATAAATAAAAATAAAAACCAAAAAGAGACCTAAAACCCAGGGTTAAGGAGAGTCCCCCAACAGAGTCGCCAACTATTGCGAATGGATTTAAAATCAGAGCCGCCACTATTAGTGTTTATCCTAGGGAACGGAATCTAATAGAAAACTCTAATTCATAGACAGAGATTCTAGGTTTCGGATTTCTTTAGACGAAAGGAAGGTGTTAGGCACCTTTCATGTACCTTTTTCACAAGGATACTAGGTCTTAAGTTTGAGTTGGGGTAAACAGGGTTTTAAATATTATCAAGGGAAAAGAGTTTTAATTTTTAATAGGGGAACTCGCTATGATTTTTGATCGTATGCCTACGTATCCTCTTATAAGGAATCAGAGTCCCAATTTGTAGTTCGTACGGGGTTGGTGTTTTTTAGGGGTCACAAACGTAATTTGAATCATCTCGCATTTTGACCGGGAGTAGTGATTGCGGAGATTTTGACTAAATGTGCGGTTAGTCAAAATTTGTTTGAAACCCTTTTACAAAAATAATTGATTAGCTTAGTTGATTGCGAAAAATAGTTTGTTGTTTGTTGAGTGTTTTTTAATCGTATTAATTACAAAAATATCTTGATAATGCATGATTAAAAAAAATATTTAATGCAATTAATATAGTAAAATAATGTATGCAATTTTGATATAAAAATCATTTAGATGATAATATAGTAATATTTAAGTAGTAAATAAGATATATTAGTATTAATAATTAATAATAAGAATAATAATATTAATGACAATAATTTCTATTATAAAAAAAAAAGAAATATAATATAAAAAAAATAATATAAAAAAAAATAATTTAATTTGATCAGGGGGGTGCATCAATACATTAACAAGTAAAATAGGGGGGGGGGGGTGCTGGAAGTTAGGCCCAGGTTGGCCCAAATATGTAGACAGGAAGGGGGTGCGAATGGTTTTGGTGTTTAGAAACTACTAGAAAGAGGGTGTGTGAATAGCATCTGAGTTAGGCCCAAACACAATTTGGAGGGGTCTGTGCAATCGGGTGTGTGAGGTAGTATAATGCTTTACAGTGGACTTGGCCTTACGACCGTCCAATGGTGATCTGATGGATAAAAGCGAGGCTGTATACTAGTTATCATGAGTGTGCGTGCGTTGGATCACAACGGAATATACACACCTTTTTTATTTTTAATTTTTACAATTAGTCTCAGTTGTATTTACAGCCCTTTCATCTTTCTCTCTTGTTTACCCAACAACCCTCTTCTTCTTCTTTCAAAAACCTAATGTAATCTCCCCACGGCGGCGCTCCCCAACGAAACCCCTTCACTAAAACTCACTTAACAAAACCCCCCAAATACACAAACAATCAACAAAGATAGCTAAGATAAATTTGTTTATCCTTATCGTTATTCCAAGATTCTGAACTTTTGAGCTTCTTCCAATTGGACTAATCTCCTCTTCTTCTTTGATTTCGTATATTTTCGGCGGTGCTGTGAAGCTTGAGGGGACGCGGCGGTGATGAAAAGGTTGAAGATGTCTATCAATGGAGGTGATGGGGATTAGGGTTTCGGATATCAAAACCCCAATCGCCACTTGCTATTCATCGACAACAATTGGGCACTATACTTTCCCTTGCGATTCTGCCTTTTTCTACTGTATTTGAGTGTCCTCCTCTGTCTTTTCCAGTGCTCCAACCTCCCCCAGTACTGTATTTCTGATTAGTATTTATAGTTTTTTTAGATTTTAGGGTTTGTAGAATTAGAGAAGAATTAGGGATTAGATTTTCGTAATTGATTGAATATATTTTGGGACTGATTGATTTAGCATAAATTATTGATTTTGTACTGATTCTGTGTACTCTTGGATTTGAACAATAATGGAGATTGATTCTGTAATCTGGATTTACTGATTTTGTATTATTTGAATGTTCTGGAGATTTGATTTTGTTTAGATTTGGAAATTTGATTGTGGTTTTCAATCTCCACAGTGCCTGTTAATTGAGAAAAATATGCACAATCTTTTGTAATTGGAACAATGTTTGTTTCTCTAAATTGGGCCACGTGTTAAGGCTCAAGCAAGTGGGCCTGCATTATTACTTTTTGTATTCAGCCCAACTTATTTTATTTTTTCTTATTAGAGCAAGAATGCATGTCTTATGTAACCAGACCCAACAGGCCCTTACTAATCTAATAAGTTTCTCTTAAAACAAACACCTTATTAAAATAAAATAAGATATTAATCAACAAAATTATAACGACAACCTTTTCTTAAAATAGTAATGACTATCCACTGGACCAAAAACTCAATGGGCCTATAGTTTGTAATTACACCTCCTTTATTTTAAGACAACAAATTCCATTTTACTAACCAATAATTTATAAAAATCAGTAAAACAAATATTTTTCTTTAAAATGAAACATCAAATAACAAAAAGGACAAATGGGTTGACTAAGTAAAATACCCCCACCCTTTTTACTAATAACAAAGTAACACCTAAGTTTCTTTAATAAATTCATTTATTATTTAATAGAAATTTTAATTTCAATAATAACAACCATTTAGTAGTTATTATCCTTAAATAACTTTATATTCGAATCCCATGGGCAATGGGCCAACATGCCACACAAATGGGTTCACGGATGAGCGAGTCTTTCTGATTTAGAAAGCCCCAATTTCCTGAATTTAAGGTACACCCCCTAGTCGGATAAAGATGGACCATCAGATACTGCTGTACCATCTTTAATTGAATATTTCTTCAATTTTAATCTCGAAAAATAAAATCATCGAGGTAGGACAAATTTGGGGTACGACATTACGTATCAGAGCAATGACACCGACTCGAACTACTGAAGGTAAACAACCTTCATTCTGGATTACCTGCACGTTACCAACATAAAGGTAACATTCAAACAGAAGGGGTGGGATATCAAACAATATAATCATATGTATGATAATATTATATTAGAATTATTCTATGCCAATCACCACTTCACAACTTTAAACAACGTCAATCACGATGAAAACATCAACGAAACATAATAAATAATCTACCAACACAACAACTCAATATGCAACGTGAAGTTCTACTTGTTACCATGCACATGCATGTGCTACCCGCGGAGAAGAACTCCCAACTTAAAAACATAGTATAACTCCCAAATTATAAATGGAACAGAACTCCCAACTTAGAAATTGCAAATTAATAGAGGCATGGACAAGGAATAAGCCTTCAACTTCAACTTTTTGCTAATCCAGGCCAACTTCTTATGTTATGCATGCGTCAACAACAACTACAACATCAACCATTCAACAACAACACAACAACTACAATTAAACTTCAACTTAACAACAATTCAACAACAACACAACAACAATAATTCAACTAAAACTTAACAACAATTCAACCACAACTTAATAATAATTAAGCACTGGCCATATGCCTACAACTTAATAATTCAACTTAAATCAACATTGGAGATAAGCCTACATCTTAATAAATCAACTTAATTCAACACTGGCCATAAGCCTATAACTTAAGAATTCAACTGAATTCAACATTGACCATAAGACTACAACTTAATAATTTCTAATTATAGATGCAATACGACATAACTCACCACTACCTGCAACTTCAACAATTAATAACAACAATGCAACAACTTACACATACCAATAATATTATTAACACGATCCTACTAAAATAATTTTACTAAATTATTCTTCCATAAGCCTTATTAATAGTTTTCTGCTTATATATTTTGGGTACTAATACTACTGTTATTTACTATTAGTTCTGCAACTAAAACTATACTAGTTATTAATTCGGCAATTTACTAATTATCCTTGCTAAATATCCATTGCTATTACTTTCATATATCAATGCTTCCAACAATTTCCATTACACTATTTGCTAATTATTAAATTCTGCTAACAACCCAATTACTCATTAATATTACCTGTTATACTTATGCAAATCTGCAAATTGTTCACTCCAGTTACTAATAAATAATCTCTATTGTTATTCATCATTTTCTAACCCTGCTACACCTTTTTCTGTAACAAACTACTAAGTAACAGAAATGTAATACAGTCTCAGAACAATTAAAAGAAATACTGGTTAAGGGATCCATGCCCCTCGACATGCAAACCATGCCCCTCGGCATAGAACACGGTATCGGTCTGCAACATTCATCAACACACATGTGCCGCTCGGCACATGTCAATAATTATAGTTGCAGTTCTGCAACTACGTCCAAATTTTCCCGCGATCAGTAATTCCTTCCATTCCCATGATTTCAGACCAACACAACAACTATACCAACATTAATATATGCAAATTTCCAACATCTGATTCATCGATTTAATCACTGCAACATTAGCATAATTATCACAGATGCCAAACAACAATTTATCCATAAAACAATCACACACATCAACAATTTCACACAACCCAATTCCCACGTTACATGCATCATATATCCAATTACAGAGTCAGGACCCCACCTTTATCTTGGATTGAAGGTTACTCTACAATTTTTAGATTGAATTCCGCTTTGCCTCTTTATCTTCTTTGCTCTGCAACATCTACGTTCTCTTTCTCTCTTCCAACCCTTATTCATCTTCTCTTTACAAAACCTATTTTTATATTATTATAACTAAACTCAATAATATTATTATTTCCATTGGGCTTAATTCTCACACCCCCTTAGTACTACATACCACCATATAAAATAGGCCCAACAACTTAGTCTTATATTATTCCATTAATTCCAACATTATTATTATTATTATTATTAATAATCAACTAATTAATTAATTAATTAATTAATTAATAATTTAACAACTTATACCAACAATTCTCAACATCTCACAACTTCAACAAATAATACAAAAATAATTTAATTAAATAATTAATTAAATTATCGGGCATTACAATCATCACCATCATCGGATGAAAAAAATCATTTGCCTTCTCAACCTTGTTTTTCTTCTTATTCTACTTCTCCTCGCCCTGAGAGCTATAAAGTACATTTATGTTGCACAAGACCAGCTTCTTTCCTCATCTTGATTCTGAGGATGGTTTGGAACCATAACACCCTATTGTCGCTATCGCAAAAAATAAAATCAAACACAATGAAGCCTCCATCAAATATTTATTTATCCCAAGGAATGGAAAGGAAAACATTGAAGAAAACCTATAAAAGAAAATATTAAGGTCATAAGACCAAGAGAAAGGGTACGTGAGTCGATTACGCAAAGGGAAGGTATTAGCACCCCTCACGTCTACTGTACTCAACAGGGGCTACTCTTGTTGTTCTAATCAAAAGGTGTGTCATATCTAAATCTTACAAACTAAGGGAAGGCATGAATGAATTGTGAAGGAACAAAATAAAGTTTTTATTATTATGCTCCCCTCGGTTTTACAACCTCATGCCCATGTATCTCGAAAGAATCAGAGCATAGTAGTTCATTTGAAAAAAATTACTCTTTTTATGTTTTTGTAGGACGGTGGTACATTTGCATTCTAGCATTTGACATTTGCCACTCAACCTTTGGAGACTCATGCGTCATATTGCGTAGAATGGAAGTAACATGTCCTTTTTGGTAGGAGAATAAATCAAGTAGTTCCCTTAGACAAGAGGTACTTGAGTATTTCTCCTTTACTTTTGAAATTGTGCAAGTAAAATTAAATGTTTTTGGATTTTGATTAAGAAAAAGAAGTTTTAGTTTCAAAGATGTAGTTGCAAAATGGAAAACAAAATCTAAAGGGGGACTCAAACCCTAAAGTTGTCATGCAATAAGTACCTAAACTTAGAATATCAAAGAGGAAATAACCTACAAGTTATCATGCATCATGGACCTAAGGACAAGGATTGGAGGAACTTCTACCTAGAAATGTTAGTATGCTTGGTTTATAACCTAAAGTATATTCAATTCACATCTTAGACAAGATGGAATCAAACTCCTAAAGGAACATGTTAGCACAAGTAAGTATGAAAACAAACACATCAAAGTATAAAGGTAACAACCGAAAGTAAGTGCTTGAACAATACTCAAGACAAGTTCACACAAAGAAGTACAAATTCAAACAAAACATCATCCTAAGTCTAACAAGACTCAAGATAAAACCAAACTTAAATAGGAAAGGATTCAAGTAATCACTTCCTAAGTCTAAAGAGACTTAAGGTAAACAAAGAATGCTTAAACAAGCAAGTAGGTAACATTGTATCAAGTATAAACACTTAGGTAAACACCAAAGCATCAACAAGACAGATGATCAAGACATGTCATCAAGATAACACTTATCCAAACATCAAAGAAACTCAAAAGAGCACTCAAACAAATATCAAGTAGGCACGTGATCAAAACATAACACAAGAGTAACACTTAAAGATTTATTGAACAATCAGAAATCCTTTCAAGAAGGTAATCCCAACAATCTCTAAGTTTCTGCCCTAAACATGTATAGGGTTCAAAGCCAATGTAGCACAAATTTTGAAGACAAGCATTAACTCAAAATAACAAGTAGAATCAACAATCATCAACAAATAGAAAGAAAATAATGCTAACCTCTTATAATGCTTCAAGTTATCAATCAAGCAAAGAAGTTTCAAATTAAAGACTCAACACACATAAAAACTCTCCTAAGGGTTCAACTCAAAAGTTTTTATCATTAAAGGTTTTAGAAACCACACACAAGCAAAAATCAATTGCACAAGTAAACAAGACTTGAGGTGCCAAACAAACATCACAACTTAGCATACAAAGGCAAGATGATTTAAAAAAAGTAAATAATTGTACGAGTCATCAAGCATATTACAAAGGGTTCATACAAACATGTATCAAAGATAGGGAAAGAATCATAAAGGAATCATTCAAGAATTAGGTCAAAAGACCAAACAATCATCAAAACTAGTCCCTAAGAACTAAACCACAAATGATCAAGGTTTTAAGGTGAGAACGTGGCAACATGATGATGTACATCTAAGGCAAGAACTCAATTCAAAATATAGCTCATAGTGGAATGATATTCAAACAAACATCACATTCTAAACAATGATCAAGCAATTAGGTAATTCATCAATCAATGTCATCCTTAAGAGGAATCATTCATTCATGGTAAAAAAAAGAACAAGTAATCATGTGATAGAGCAATAAGAAAATACAAGTAATAAGTATACACTAAGTATTCATCATTCATAATGGCTCATAAACATTAAACATCATGCACAAGAATAGGTTAAACAACCAACAATCAAACCATAATGCATCAACTAAATGAATCATGACCATCATGCGAACGAAAGGATCAAATAAAAAAATTAACGAGGTACTAAGACCAACCAAGTCAAAATCAAAGGAATTTTATTCTCATCATACAAAAATCTCAAGCATCAAGATTCAAACACACAAGTTATGTTCAAAACATAGGTTACAAGATAGGGCTCTACCTCATGTTAAGTAACTTAAGAATAAGTAAGAAACAAACCCTAAAATGTTTCACAAGTGCAATCCCTTAATCACTCACCAATGCAAACAATCATCTAAAAAATTAGGCATGTATCAAGTCTTTCAAAAACATCAATTGGGAGACCAAACAAATAAATTGCATTGGCACCAAAACAACATGAAATCAGCCACCAATTAAGGGTCCTAAAAGTCCTAAAATAGTGATCAAGAATAACTTCAAGCAAACATTAAACATCAACCATTATCTCAACAACTAAACATGCATTTAAGGCTCTCAAAAATATATAAAACATGCCTCGATTAAATACAATAGGACCTCAAGTAAAAAATAAAACCTTGAGTCGGGATGAAAGCGGGGAACTATGAAGACAAATCCTCGTGTCTGTTTTTTGTATTATTTTACTTGCTTTATTTTCATAAACCAATTTGTCTAATAGCATTGCATTATCAATTGAGTCGTAGGAATTTTTCTGAACTATTTTTGTTTTAAATTAAGTGTTGATATTGCTTATAATAACTTTTTATTATAAGTGCTTTTTGTATCAACACAAATCAAAGAAAAGTTCTGAAAATTCAATTGCACACCAAGTTTTCAAAAAATTGTTTTCATTTTTTCTTTTGATAATTGTATTGGAAATATCATTGCTAGTAACTTGCTATAAACGATTCATAAAGTGTTACTTGATTAAATTCTTATTAATTCAAATTATCATATTCATTCCATTTGAAATTTTATATTTGTATATCTGAGTTCCAATAACTAGGGTTCGATAGATGACACGTTCTAAGAATCTTGCGTGTGCACGCTTTTCGAATATAAATTTTTTAAACAATTTTTTAAACTTAAATTTTGGCTTGGTGATCTATTCACCCCCTCTAGATAAGGCACCGTCATCTAACCATTGACATCAAGAGCTGGTTCATTCCAGCTTCGAAAGTTATTAGAAAATGGCGTACGAACATGAAGGGGATTATAAAAGAGCACCAATTTTCACGGGATAAAACTATTGTTATTGGAAAGCTTGTATACAAATTTAAGTCAACTCATATGACAAAGGTGTGTTGGAAGCCATTAAAAATAGTCCAGCATCGGTGACATATGTTGTTGATGGTGCTACCGTACCAAAGCCGAAAAACTTATGGGATGAGGAAGATAATAAGAAGTGGGCACCCAATTGGAAAGAGAAAAACATTATCATATCCACTCTTGGTGTTGATGAGTTTTATCGCATTTCCCATTGTGATACCTCTAAAGCTATGTGGGATACTCTACAATTTACCTATGAGGGAACTAATGAGGTCAAAAAAGCTAGGATTAATATACTTAATCAAGAGTTTAAACTCTTTCGCATGTAGTATGGTGAAACCATTGCTCAAATACAAAAGCGGTTCTCACTTATTATTAATCGTTAAATTTGATAAGTAATCTTATTTATAATGCTATTGCTACTAACAAGGTTTTGAGACGTCTTACTAGGAATTCGCCACCAAAGGTCACCGCGATCAAGGAAGCCAATAATCTTACAACACTTGATCTCACCGCTTTGTTTGGAAAGTTAGAGGAACATGAGCAAGAACTCAATTTCATGGAAAAACATGAAAATAAGCTTAAGAAAAAGAATAAAATGGATAAAGACACCAATAAAGAAGAATTAATTAAGTCTAAAGCTCTTAAGGCTTCAAGTTCAAAGCCCTCAAAGGATGAGCACACTAATGATAATGATACTAGTGGTGAAGAAAATTCGGATGGTGAAAAATGAGATTACTTGTGAGGAGATACAATCGATACATTTGAAAGAATGGTGTCAAAACACTCCGACAATAATTCTGTGATATTTAGAAGAGAATCCACATCCTTTAAGATGAAGACAACAAAAAGGACAGGGGGAAATGTATATGTTATTAATGTGGAAATCTAGGTCATTATAGAACAGAGTGTCTATCTCTTGCACACAAGAAAGGGAAGGGCCAAATAAATAACTCTAAAAATTATAGAAAATTCTATTTTGCTTGGGATAGTGATAGTGATGTCTCAAGTGATGAAAGCTATTGTGAAAGTGGTGAAGAATAAAATTATTGCTTCATTGAAAACCAATGTCAAAGCAATAAAAGGAATGTGAGTCATTCTAAATATTTCAATATTGATAAGTTGTCTTTTATAGAGTTAAAAATTGCTTTTGATAATCTACAAAAAGAGACATAATATGCTTCTAAGAAACTTGCTTCCAATGAAAAAGTTTTTACATACTTGGAAGCAAAGGTTAAATAAACTAACAATAAATTTGAAGCACTAAAAAGATCTATTGTAGATAGTCAAAATTATGAAAATATAGATGAGGAACCTTGTCAGTTCAGTTGGGAAACTTTTCAAATTAGGCAACAAGAAGTGAGTACTCTTGAAGTCCAACTGTACAAGGCATCACAACCTCTTGATACTTTTGTTATTAATTCTCCAAAGGTTTTAAAGCCTCACAAAAATTATAATTTGATAAAAAGATATGCAAATAGCAAAAGTAAACATCATCATAAGTTGTTTTGTCACTATTGTTGCAAGAAATGCCATATTAATGAAAATGCAAATTTAGGTGTTTTTTAGTTCCTAAAGGAAATTTCCAATGGTTGTCCAAAA
Organism: Vicia faba; assembly: GCA_948472305.1. Lineage (NCBI taxonomy): Eukaryota > Viridiplantae > Streptophyta > Magnoliopsida > Fabales > Fabaceae > Vicia > Vicia faba. The sequence goes on along the minus strand of OX451735.1, from coordinate 904,826,952 downwards.
ACAAAAATTCTTTCACTCACTCTTAAGGACCCAATGAAAATTGGGTACCTACCACTTTTGTTTGATTTTTGTAGGTTGAGTGTCTTTTGCAAGTCATGAAGATGAACCCGATCCAATACCTGAAAATTATCACTAAGTGCCAAGAATCAAATTTGAATGAACACGCTACTTCTTAATCAAATAACTTTTTACCCTTGAATCTTTTGGATTTCAACCATTGTATAAGCTTGTAGACGGATATTTTCTCTTTTTCTTGATCATTTGTCTGCAAATTTTTTATCATTGTGGAAAGAGATATGGATATGTCCAGATGATAAGATGAACATGACTTTTCCATACTTAGAATTTTTCTCAAAACCCTATTTTCTTCAAATTTCGAAAATTTGTGATTTCTCTTGAAATTTCTTGACCAAATCTCTTGATTTCATGAATGTTTACTCAAAATGATCTCTTTTGACCAAAAATCCAAAATGTTTACTTTTGACACAAACTGTTGACCTTTGCTCAGTGCAATCAATTCTTAACTTCCTCTATCCAATTTGAATCTTCTGATGAATTGTGATGATCAATAAGATACACGTAGATGCCTTGAAACAAGTATAATACCATGTGTTGTACCCTAATTTTTTACCGAAGATACCAACTGAAATTCTGGCTGCAGATACTCAATGTTACGTTCAATGTTATGACACCGTATCTGACTTACTATATGACAGTAAATACAAAAGCAATAAAGAACACAGTCAATTGTTTACCCAGTTCAGTGTGCAACAACACCTACTCTGGGGGCTACCAAGCCAGGGAGAGAATCCACTATAAGAGATGTTAATTCAGGAATAAACCAACCAGTTTATCTCCTTCACTTAAGACCTACCCAATGCAATTCTAATCTAAGTACAACTTAAACCTGAGTTCCTACTCACTCCCCCTCAATCACAGCAGTGATACATAAACCAATTTGACTTAAGAATTGATGAAGACACTCTTCAAAAAAAAACAAACTCTTGATTAAGCTTCACAACTTTTTAATCAAGCAACACAATCACTCGTGCTTCACAGCTTTGAGTGATGCACACAACTAACTTGACTCTGCTTCACAGCTTTAGTCAAGGAACATTCAAACACTCTTGCTTCAAAGCTTTGAGTGCTACACAACCCTTACAATTTGAAACCTATTCCAAGGCACTTATCTAAATGATAATTGCTTGGAGTACAATGAACAAATCTATACAGATTACAAATGATCTTCTGATCAATAAAAAGCCATCCTTGAAAAACAGCAGCTCTGTTGAATATATAGCAGCTGCAACTTCAGTTAGGGTTTCCAAAAACCTAGGGTTAATTCCGTTTGACCTAAAGACCAGGTCACAGGACTTTATTAACCAGGTTAGGGTTGAGCTAGGTTACCCCTCAGAAAACGCAGGATTCTGTTCAGGAAGGACTGAGTTATTTCCTGAAAAAACTCAGACTTATCCAATCCTGTAATCCTGTTAGTTCAGAACAGGATGTCATAACATCTGTTATGACATCTGAGAAAACCTGTCTACTGATTTAGCAAAATGTGATCATTTTGCAAAATGCTCAGATACACACTTATAAACATCAGTATTTGAATTACAATATTTTTCTGCAAAGGTACCTAATGATCCAGTACAAACTGAACTAGAATGTTATGACATCAGTCATGACATTCACACATACACTTGGGATTTACCAAAAATTCAAGCCAATACCTAAACACCTACAAACTCCCCCTTTCGCAGATTTTTGGCTAAAGACCCTAAACAATCAGAGATAGATAGCAGCAGAAATAAGTGACAGCAGAAAAATAGAATGTCAAGTACTAATTAAGTAAGTACCAAAAATATTCTCCCCCTCTTTAGCCACAAATGGGCCAAAGAAAACATGTTCATAACATTATATAGTTATCCAAAACAAAATAATAAGAGCAACAGCAGACAACAACTGAAAACACTTCCAAACTCCACCAGATATCAGCAACCAACCTTCACGCACTGTCATCAGATCCAGAGTATTCAGGCTTCTTTCTTTTCTTGTGAGCAATGTCAACATTCTTCTCTTTGTTTGATGTCTCAACATTCTTAGAGACATCTGGATTTGTTTCAGCATTTGAGCTTTCTTGGTTTAGAGGAACAGAAATGCCAGGAACTGAGTGGTTCTCGTTCAGAATTCTTGAAACAATTTTTGCTATTGCTTGATTAACATAGGCTGTCCCTTCCTTATTTGCAATTTCAGGGGGAACTGAAGAAGAAGGATGAGATGGATTACCAGAGGCAGAAGCTTGGGGTTTTCCTGCATGTCTTGTTCTCAACTCTTTGACCTTGGTGGGGTTAATTCCCACTTTTCTATGAGAGGAGATTTCCAGAACGTCAGAGTCCAGACAAGAAGAGATTGTCCCAGAATCTTGATCAGAGGAAGAGGTTGAAATGGTCGTATTGGATGATGATGGGGTTTGAGACATGTTGACAGTTTTGGAGGACCAACAGCAACTGAGGATAAATTTCTGATTGAGAGATTGGGTTTTGATGAGGAGACGAGAGAGGAAGGAAGCAAGGGAGTGTCTATTCAACTTCTTAAAAGAATTGTAGGAAATGAGAAAATACAATTTTAAACCAATCAGAACAGGCATAAGTCCTTTGATCCTTATTTTAAGCAAAATTAATTGCTACAATTCCTCATGTTGGCAAATACCCAGCTTACCCCTTAAGTTTTCAAATTGGTTTGCATCCAAAGCCTTGGTAAAAATGTCAGCCAGCTGTAGCTCAGTGGCAACATGTTCCAATTTGATTGTCTTCTCTTCTACAAGGTCTCTGATAAAGTGATGTCGTATGTCAATATGTTTGGTCCTGCTATGCTGAATGGGATTCTTGGATATGTTAATCGTACTCAGATTGTCACAGTACAATGTCATAACATCTTGTGTGACATTATACTCAGTGAGCATCTGTTTCATCCATATCATTTGAGAGCAGCTACTACCAGCTGCAATGTATTCAGCTTCAGCAGTTGAAAGAGACACACAATTCTGTTTCTTGCTGAACCAGGAAACCAGATTACTTCCCAAAAAGAAACATCCTCCAGAGGTGCTTTTTCTATCATCAGCGCTACCAGCCCAATCAGCATCACAGTAGCCAGTCAGAGCTGGTTCACAGCCATGAGTATACATCAATCCATAGTTATAAGTACCATTTACATACTTCAAAATTCTCTTCACTTGATTGATATGACTGACTTTGGGATCAGCTTGGTATCTAGCACAGACTCCAACTGCAAAGGCAATATCAGGTCTGCTGGCAGTTAAGTACAACAAGCTACCTATCATGCTTCTGTATAGACTTTGATCCACCTTAACCCCACTTGAATCTTTGGAAAGCTTTAGATGAGTAGGAGCAGGAGTCCTTTTGTGACTTGCATTCTCCATACCAAACTTCTTTACAATATTCTTAGCATACTTGCTTTGAGATAAGAAGATTGAGTCCTCCATCTGTGAGACTTGTAGTCCAAGAAAATAAGTTAGTTCTCCCATGAGACTCATTTCAAATTCAGCCTGCATCTGGTCAGCAAAGTGTTTAACCATATGTTCTGACATTCCTCCAAACACTATGTCATCAACATATATTTGGGCAACCATCAACTTTCCTCCTTCAGTTTTGACAAAGAGAGTTTTGTCCAAGCCTCCTTTTCTGTATCCTTTGTCTGAGAGAAACTTTGTTAACCTGTCATACCATGCTCTAGGAGCTTGTTTCAGGCCATATAGAGCTTTTCTCAGTTTGTAGACATGATCAGGATAGGTTGGATCCACAAAACCTTTAGGTTGTTCCACATAAGCTTCCTCATTTAAGTACCCATTTAGAAAGGCACTTTTCACATCCATCTGAAATAACTTGAACTTCAAAAGACAAGAAATTGACAACAAGAGTCTGATTGATTCCAACCTGGCTACAGGTGCAAAGGTTTCATCAAAATCAACCCCTTCATCCTGGGTGTATCCTTGAGCAACAAGTCTTGCCTTATTTCTGGTGACAACTCCTTCAGCATCTGACTTGTTCTTGAATATCCATTTTGTCCCAATGATGTTAGTTCCTTCAGGTCTAGGAACCAGTTCCCAAACTTCATGTTGCTTGAATTGGTTCAGTTCATCTTGCATTGCACCAATCCAATATTCATCAGTTAAGGCTTCCTTGACGTTTCTTGGTTCCATTTTGGACACAAAACAAGAGTTTGAGATAATTTCTCTAGATCTTGTGATGACTCCACTATTGAGATCTCCTATGATGAGCTCTTTTGGATGATCCTTCTGAATTCTGATGGAAGGAATCTTGCTAGCTTCCTTTGATTCAGATTCTGTTGTGGTGGAGTTGGGTAGGTCATCATGTTGGGTTGAAGTCTCAAAGAATGTCTCAACAGTACAAGGAACATCTATTTCTTCATGATAGTCATCAATTACAACATTTATTGATTCCATCATGGTTTTGGTTCTGGAGTTGAATACTCTATAAGCTCTGCTGTTTGAGGAGTATCCTAGAAATATGCCTTCATCACTTTTGGGGTCCAGTTTTCTTCTTTGTTCACGATCAGACAGAATATAGCATTTGCTACCAAACACATGGAAGTACTTCACAGTTGGTTTTCTTCCTTTCCAGAGTTCATATATGGTGGATGAGGTTCCCTTTCTCAAGGTGACCCTGTTATGAACATAGCAAGCTGTATTCATAGCTTCAGCCCAAAAATACATAGGAAGTCTTTTGGCATGTAACATTGCTCTGGCAGATTCTTGTATGGTCCTGTTTTTTCTTTCCACAACTCCATTTTGCTGAGGTGTTATGGGAGAAGAAAACTCATGACTGATTCCTTCTGAGGCACAGAAGTCATCAAACTTTCTATTTTCAAATTCCTTGCCATGATCACTTCTGATTCTGACAATACATCATTCCTTCTCTCTTTGAATTCTCTTGCACAGTTCTCTAAAAACTTCAAATGCATCTGATTTTTCCCTAATGAAATTAATCCAGGTGAATCTGGAAAAATCATCCACAACCACATAGGCATATCTTTTACCACCAAGACTCTCTACTTGCATTGGTCCCATCAGATCCATATGGAGGAGTTCTAGAACCTTAGAGGTGGTCAGATGTCTTGACTTTGGGTGTGACATCCTCGTCTGCTTACCAACTTGACATTCACCACAAACTCTTCCTTCATCAATTTGCAGTTTTGGAATCCCTCTGACTGCCTCCAAGGAGATAATCCTCTTCATACCCCTTAGATAAAGATGGCCAAGTTTTTGGTGCCACAGTTTCACCTCTTTTTCTTCCTTTGCAATGGAACACACAGATGAGAAATTAGTGGTCTCAGCCTCCCACAAGTAACAGTTGTCTTTGGATCTGACTCCTTTCATTACTATCTCTTATTTGTCATTGATTACAAGGCATTCAGATTTTGAGAAATTAACCTTGAATCCTAGATCACACAGTTGACTGATACTAATGAGATTAGCGGTCAGTCCTTTCACCAGCAATACTTCATTTAGACTTGGAACTCCAGGGCAGTCCAAATCACCAACTCCTTTGATTTCACCCTTAGCCCCATCTCCAAAGGTCACAAAACTGGTGGTGTGAGGCTTAACATTATTGAGGAGGTTCTTGATTCCAGTCATATGTCTGGAGCATCCACTATCAAAGTACCAGTCTTCCTTTGCAGAGACCCTCAGGGAAGTGTGAGCTATCAGGGCAGTAGCCTTTTTCTTCCATTGAGGAGCATGTGGTACCTTTTTAGACTTAGGTTTGACACCTGAGTTCTGATTAGGGTATCCATGTAATCTGAAGCAGAAGGGCTTTATGTGGCCATATCTACCACAATGATGACATTTCCATCTTTGGTATCTTTTCCTCATATGTTTCTGTTCCTGATGTCGAGAGTTGTGTTGAGACATCTGTTTTGACATTTGCTTACCAGAACCAGATTTCGTTGCTTCCATAAATCCTAGACCAGATTTATTTCCCACATTTTGTCCAACCTGTAGGATCTCTTCCAATTTGTCTGTCCCATTTGTCAACATCTTGACAAATTTGGTCATTTGATTTAGTTGTGAGTTCAGCAATTGAACTTTTCTTTCTAGATGACTTATAGTTTCAAGGTTTGCCCTTTTTTCAGCCTCCATCTTTATGATGAGTTTTGATTGTTTCTCATTCTGCACACAGACTTCAGTACTTCTGATACACAATTCTTTGTAAGTATCAGCCAGTTCTTTAAAAGTCACCTCTTCATCACTGATGTCACTTTCAGAGGTACAAACACCAGTTAAGGCAGTAACTCGTTTGGCCGTCTCTTCTTCAGAATTACTTTCTGAATCACAGTCAGACCAAGTAACTGTCATTCCTTTTTGTTTCTTAAGAAAGGTAGGACATTCAGCTCGAATATGCCCATATCCTTCACAACCATGGCATTGAATTCCTCTGCCTTGAACTCCCTTCTCTTCTGACCTTGGTCTTCTGCTGGAGCTGTCAATGTTAGAGGGAATGTTATGAACATTAGACCTTGACTTTGGATCTATTCTTTTGATGAGTTTGTTGAACTGTCTTCCAAGCATGGCTACAGCCTCTGAAATGTTTTCTTCAACATCAGTGTTAGACATAAGAGCTATGCTCTTGTTCTTTTTGACACCATTATCAGTGATTCCCATCTCAAAAGTCTGAAGATACCCAATAAGTTCATCCACTTTCAACTTGCTAATGTCCTGGGCTTCCTCTATGGCAGTTACCTTCATTGCAAATCTTTTAGGCAAGGATCTGAGAATCTTCCTCACCAGTTTTTCTTCTGACATCTTTTCTCCCAGTGCTCCTGAGGTGTTGGCAATCTCCAAGATGTTCATGTGAAACTCATGAATGGTTTCATCTTCCATCATTTTTAGATTCTCAAATTTGGTGGTCAACATCTGAAGCCTTGACATTTTTACTTTGGAAGTTCCCTCATGAGTAGTTTTGAGAGTGTCCCAAACTTCCTTGGCCAGTTCATATTGATGTACTAGTCTGAAAATGTTTCTATCAATTCCATTGAACAAGGCATTTAAAGCTTTTGAATTTCCCAGAGCTAACTCATCTTCTTCTTTACTCCAATCTTCCTCAGGCTTCAGACTGATTGTCCCATCTATCTCAGTTATGGTGGGATGAATCCATCCTTTGTCAGCAGCTCTCCAAGCCTTTTTGTCCAGAGATTTTAGGAAGGCAATCATACGAGGTTTCCAGTAGTCATAATTAGTTCCATCCAGAATGGGTGGTCTATTTCCAAAAACTCCTTCTTTGTCCATAGTGCCACAAAGTGATATCCCTAGATCTCACCCAGTAATATAGGCAGGGTGTCTGCTCTGATGCCAATTGAAATTCTGGCTGCAGATACTCAATGTCACGTTCAATGTTATGACACCGTATCTGACTTACTATATGACAGTAAATACAAAAGCAATAAAGAACACAGTCAATTGTTTACCCAGTTCAGTGTGCAACAACACCTACTCTGGGGGCTACCAAGCCAGGGAGAGAATCCACTATAAGAGATGTTAATTCAGGAATAAACCAACCAGTTTATCTCCTTCACTTAAGACCTACCCAATGCAATTCTAATCTAAGTACAACTTAAACCTGAGTTCCTACTCACTCCCCATCAATCACAGCAGTGATACATAAACCAATTTGACTTAAGAATTGATGAAGACACTCTTCAAAAAAAAACAAACTCTTGATTAAGCTTCACATCTTTTTAATCAAGCAACACAATCACTCGTGCTTCACAGCTTTGAGTGATGCACACAACTAACTTGACTCTGCTTCACAGCTTTAGTCAAGGAACATTCAAACACTCTTGCTTCAAAGCTTTGAGTGCTACACAACCCTTACAATTTGAAACCTATTCCAAGGCACTTATCACAATGATAATTGCTTGGAGTACAATGAACAAATCTATACAGATTACAAATGATCTTCTGATCAATAAAAAGCCATCCTTGAAAAACAGCAGCTCTGTTGAATATATAGCAGCTGCAACTTCAGTTAGGGTTTCCAAAAACCTAGGGTTAATTCCGTTTGACCTAAAGACCAGGTCACAGGACTTTATTAACCAGGTTAGGGTTGAGCTAGGTTACCCCTCAGAAAACGCAGGATTCTGTTCAGGAAGGACTGAGTTATTTCCTGAAAAAACTCAGACTTATCCAATCCTGCAATCCTGTTAGTTCAGAACAGGATGTCATAACATCTGTTATGACATCTGAGAAAACCTGTCTACTGATTTAGCAAAATGTGATCATTTTGCAAAATGCTCAGATACACACTTATAAACATCAGTATTTGAATTACAATATTTTTCTGCAAAGGTACCTAATGATCCAGTACAAACTGAACTAGAATGTTATGACATCAGTCATGACATTCACACATACACTTGGGATTTACCAAAAATTCAAGCCAATACCTAAACACCTACACCAACTCACATGCATCATTACATCTCTAACAAAATACAAAAAATAACTTGTGTTTTCTCTTTGTGTCAAGCAGGGTTTTGAACCAAGAAATCTCCATCAATACAAGTCTTGATCAAATTAGGGTTTTGATTAAAGTGGATCATTGACTTTTGGCTTAGTGCATGACCTGATGGCTTGAAACATTATTCAAAGAAATCAAATACACCATATTGACCTAATTACATGGATCAAGACATTCTCAAATATACAACTGATTGATAGTGGAAAAATTGAAATCAATTGATGAAAAGTCATATGTCACACCAAAGTTAAACATTGACTTTTTGGTCAACTTTGGACTTCAAGGATCAAGGATCATCAAAACATTCAAAATTATCAAACTTTTGCATCAAGAATCAAGAGAATTAAGAAAAGTCAACAAGCTAAAGAAGATGGATTTTAAACACTTAGAAATTTTCAAGTGTTTTGTATTCAAAATAACCCTAACTTCACAAGCAAGTTTCACCAAGGTACAAGCTGATTCAAGGAAAACTTTCATTATGAACGTGGTAGAGCATGATTCATACTACAACTTTGTCAATGAGGGTTTATCTCTAAAAAATTAATAGATTTCGAGATATGAATTAAAGAAGTTAGCATCTCAAAATTGTCAAAATGTCAAACACTTAGAGAAAATTTTCCAGCATTCTGACATTGTTAAGTAGCTGAATTTATACCCATTTTTCTCCAAGATCCCAATTGATTCAAGGAAAGTGTTCAATATGAAAGTTGTAGATAATGTTTAAAGCTTTCCAAAAAGTTCAGGAGCGTGAATTTATCATACTTGAGCAAGGAGTTTTGAATTTATGAAGATGGGTGATCAAAGTTGCATTACAAGTCATTTTTGTGATAACCTAAAGACCAAATCTCCAAGTCATGCTACATAATCTCACTTTTCAGCCGATATTACATCTAAATCTCTCCAAGATAAAGAGAGTACACAAGATTTCAAGCCTTTACCCAAGAGATACAAGCCATTATCCAAATAACTTGTCATTTAAGGTAAAAAGTTACCATTGTTATTCTAGAAAAGTAGGCTTTTTGTACAAAGCTTGTCTCAAACCCATACCTCTTCACCTAACCTCCATTGTACTATACCTTGGGACCATGGATTTTCAAGTTTTCCTCTCCACTAAGTTTCCGAACCATAACTCCATAACTTGAGCATTTGTCCATCTCATTACCTCTGATTTTTCTCTATAAATAGAGAGCTCATTTTCACTTAATCACAACCAATTCACAATACTCAAACTCCCCCAATCTCTCTCAAACACCCAAGATGCAAAAAACCCATTGTTGTAAGTTTTCATACCATAACCACTTAACTCCCAATTCTTGCAAGTTCTTTGCAAGAGAACCATCCAAACACCTTACATAAATCATATAAAAGCTACTATAACCTTAAGTTTTCTTCTATAACCATTCGATTCATACCTCTATTTCTTACTTTTTGAGTTTTCACCTTGAGTTGGTTAGAAAGTTTGAGCTTGTTTCAATGAAAAGTAAGCACATCAATAGCTTCACTGAGGTCCAATGAGGCTAAGAGGATCATCTGTTTGCTACTATAATCACATTTAAAATGGCAACGGACTCATTATATTCAATAAATTTTCTTAACTTCGAACTCATAGTTTAAGCTACCGCGTGTACTCATTCTTGATACATTTAGGTTCATATGATCAGTGTCATCTGAAGTCCTATGGAAATAGGCATTGGTTGAGTTTGTAAGTCATTTGATTCAAGTTTGAAAAATGTTAGACCTTATGGCCTTATCAAAATTTCATGAGCTACAGTCCTAATTATACTTTTGCATTTGCTTGAGAAATGAGTGAGTTTCCATTTTTGGAAGACGGAAGTTGAAGATGATGTGTTTTAAAAACTAGAAAATTAGAAATTCCGCGCAGGAAATTGATTTCCTGAAACAGGGGAATCGATTTCCTAACTGTTTTTGTATTCCAAAGTTTATGTTTTTTGCCTGCAGTAGAGGGTAAATCAATTTCCCTATATCATGGAACCAATTTCCTCAACAAAAATTTGTTTTCCAGCGCTTCTGTTTTAGGCTTGTAGCAAAGGGGAAATCGATTACCCCATTTCAGGGAATCGATTTCCTGAACCTTTTTCTCAAAAAAAATTCTTTTCATTATTTATCTTGCGATTCATTTTCAAAACTTTTTCTTCAACTTTCAACTTGATTTTAGATGATAAAATCCACTCCTTTTGACTTGATTTTTTGCATTCTACTTGATTTATGTGTGTACTTTGATAATATTTGAAAAATATCAAAAATATGTTTTATTTTGTTTATTTTATTAAAAATCCAAAAACATGTCTTTTATACTTTCTTTTTAAACTTTCTTGTTGATTTCTTGATAATTCCCAATTTAAATTTGTCTAACATGCCAGTTTTGACTATTGCTTAATAACATGATATTCGTGTATGTTCGTTGCCTCACATAATTAGTACTTATGTCAAAAATCCAAGGAAAAGGGATAATTTTGTTAACATTATAAAGTCTTGTGCATATGCATTACCTTTTGTATAAAATACCTTGTGAATAATCACCCTATGTATCTTCATATACTCTAAAAAAACCCTTTTAACCCTAAAAACTCATTTTGAAGCTTTCACCACTTTCATATAAAAACCTTGACAATGTGTCATTGCATTTTCAAACTTTTTTTTAATCAAATGCCTCAAAATACTTAAATCTATCAAAACAATTTCAAAAGACTAAAAGTTACTTAACCTCACTCAAATATTTTTGCCACTTGACTTTTCAATTTAAAATCTTATCTCAAAGAGATTAGATATAAATCCTCTTTATAGTTGAGATATGATTCTCCTATCCCCGTGGTAATTGTTGAAGTAAATGTGATTCTTTCCATATGAAGACATTAGCTGGAAACTTGTTGATCTTTATATCAAGATTAGTAGCCCTTCCTTCATGATTATGAAAGATCCATCTTCTCATACTTGTGGTTGTATTAGTTGAGCTTTCTCTCTAAAAGATGATGAAATATCTCTTTTCCTAAAATCAACCGCAACAAACCATTTTGTTATTTTTAACACGAACTACAAGGTTTTGATCCTTAATTGGTATGTAGGTATAAGACTATGTCTTTCCAAACAAAATATCCTAAAATATATTTATTTTCCCCTCTCCACACTTATTTAACAAAAAAACAATTTTAAATAAAAAATAGATATTATAAGTGGTTCCTATAGAGTATTATAGATACATAGGATGTTAATACATTCCCTTTGTATAACCAACCCCCGTACCTTATATTTATTCCTTATGCTTTTCTTTTAGTCTTTACTTATTGCATTGCATGTTAAACAATAGGGTTTCGATCTTTTCCCTTTTCCTTGGAAATAATAAATTTTGGTGGTGACTTCTTAAGTCTTTGTGAGTCAAGTTTCTCAATAGCTTGGTCTCGTAGATTTTTCACCGCGATATAAATGGCGACTTCACTGGGGAGATGTATCCTCAAGAGGGTTAAACCTAGCTTATTTTACCTGTTTTGTTATTATTTGTTTGTTTATTATATATGATGTTTTATGGTTCTTTGGGGGTGGCATTGGTGTTTTTTTACAAAGGACAAATCCTACACCCGGATTAAAGTAACACTTAAAAACTAGGATGGTGGTATAATCAAAAGTTACATGACTGGAGTAATCCTGGCATAAGTAACATATGATATAACCTCACTGAGTGGAGGCCTCCTTGGGGTGGTAATGTTAAAACAAGCCAGTTGTTAAAGCATTACTACTTTCAACTTGAGAGCCCATGAAACTGAGATGCCATAGAACCCAATTTACCCATATTAGTCTTTAGGAGGTAGTGCGGTGGCAATTCAAAAGTAGTCTTGAATTAGCCGTTAAGTGATACTACGCTTGGACAAGTTTTTCTTGAGAATATTATTGGTACTCACAAGTAGTTGTGTAAATCAGTAATATCCAAAAGAAGAATCATGACTCTAAAGGTACTTTTAGAACCTTGTTCTACAGGTACAAATAAACTCATAGTGTATACCTTTTTTGGGTGATTCATACCTTTGGTTCCATGTTCAGGACTTTGAAACCTTAAAACCATGTTTGTGATTATTGCATAAACATGTATTCATGCATTCATTAAAAACTTTTTTTCAAGGAACTTATAAAATTTGCTTTGAAAACATAATAGGATTTGTAATCATGGAAATTGGAAAGAGGAACACTAAGAAGTACGATTTCAAGAAGCTTGAATTACAAGAGTAGAGAAAGCTAGGGTCTTTGGTATCTAATCATGAAGATTTTAGAAAATGTTATGGTGGGCTTTTGGGTATTCTCCAAGCTAACATACCAGATGGAATTCTTAAGACTCTTGTTCAGTTCTATGATCCCCTTTATCATTTTTTCATGTTCCCCGATTATCAATGGGTTCCTACTTTAGAAGAGTACTATTTTTGGATTGATCTATCAGTGACGAGTGATTTATCTTTAAGTGGTTTTGAAGAGGTTCCCTAACCCCTGTCATTGCAAAAGTCCTTCAATAAGAGGCGTCGGAGGTGAAGGAAAATATTACTTTTAGAAAAGGTTTTCAAGGTTTGACTTCCCAGTTCTTTACGAAAAAAGCTATTGTCTTGGGCAAGGAAAATAGAACAGCTACTTTCGAGGCAGTTTTTTCCTTGCTCATTTACAGTCTTGTGCTCTTTAAAAATGTTGACCATTTTGTTGATGTTAATTCTATTCAGATATTCTTGATTTGTAACCCGTTTCCTACTTTGCTTGGAGATACCTACCATTCTATTCATCATAGAACTCAAAAAGGATATGGAACTATCACGTGTTGTGCACCTCTGCTGTATAAATGGTTTAATTCACACTTACCAAAGTCCAATCTCGTCAAAGACAATCCGGAAAAGCTTAGGTGATCCCGAAGGCTTATGTCCAATACTCCAGTAGATTTAACTTAGTATATCCCATATTACGACAAAAGAGAGATCATCGACAATTGTGGAAATTTTCCTAGTATACATCTTCTTAGTATAAAAGGAGGAATCAGCTTTAACCATATTCTTGGTAGATGTCAGTTTGGATACCCGATGGAGGATAATCCCAATAACATTATGTTATTAGGTTTCTTTTACATTAATGAGGAGGATAATGTATATTTGAAGGAAGAAATTATGGATGCTTGGCGAAAGATTCATCTGAAAGGTAAAGATCAGATGGGAAAGAAATATTGCATTGCCTTTAAACCTTTTACTCACTGGGTACATGATAGGGCTTGCAATCTCAAGATGCTCTATTTTCTTGAAAAATCTTTTCAACCTTTGCTTGCACCTTCATCTTCAATCATTCCCATTGAGAATAGGGATAAGTATCAATAAATTTTGGCTAGGATGAAGTTGGAATGGAATACTTGGGAAGAAAAATATCACATCTCGGAGTATGAAATAAGGTTTTGGAAAGCCAATTGAAGGACAAAGAATATTTAGTCTTTCTTCAAGATGGTTGGCTTGTAGAACAATATAGGAAGCTTCTCCGAAAATAAAATTTGCTCAAGAAGTGTGCCAAAGATAGGAAGAGGAAACAAGAAGATTTGATAGATGTTGGTCCCGCTCCTGATGCTTGACATAAAGTTGTTTATTTATTGGTCAAAGAGAAGACAGAGATGGAATACTTTTACAAGGAGAAGATCAAGAGGCTCGAGCTGCATGGAGGATTTAGTTCTTCAAATGATACTCCTTAAGACCTAAGGATTTAGTTGTTTTCCTCTTATATTTTTAGGATCTTTTGAAAGTATACTTCAAATGTAATCCTTCCATGATTAATGAAATGAGGTTTTTCCCGATTATTTTTAAAGTATTATTAATTTTACAAATGTTTGCAAATTTATAAGTAAGTTCCTTGAAAACTATCAAAAATCATTTTTGTGTCTCATATCATTCATCATATAGTCTTTGAATTTTGGAGTCTTACTTGTGCCTTTTCTCTACAATAGAGTCAAAACTCCACAGCCGGGTTGATCATTGAAAATATGGATATAACACTAGAACAAGAGAACTATGAGCTCCGTGAAGAGGTGAATACCTTTGGGCCGGAATGGAAAGATTGACAACTATGGTGGAGAACATGGTGAATGCTCAGAATCAGTCACCAACTCCCTCATATCCTCGTTCAACTCAAGCATAAGTCTAGACCACAATGATCTCTGAAATTATTACCGCTCCAATTAGCGTTTCGCATTATCAAATGTCATCTGGATATCCTTGGGGCATGCTAGTCAACTTTATGCATGAGTGATACCAACCATCTATTGAAGTTCCCACAATGCAACATGTAATATCTGCACCCCCTCATGTGATTGTTATTCCTCTTTCTGTGATGTTTATTCCTCCTACGGTGGTACATATGTATTGTTTGGAAATGAACAATTCTACCATGTTGAACCATCTGAATGTTTGGGTGTTGAGAAAAGGATGGATGACTTCCAAAACCAGTTTCAATAAATGCAGAAAGACCTTAAGGCCCTCTATGGGAAAGACCTATTCGAAAAGAATGCTTATGAATTATGACTGGTGTCGAATGTGAAGATATTGTCATACCTCAAATTTGCTCGCCCTCAGTGCTACCATCAAGTTTATTTTCAAACTTTAATTCTTATAAAATTCTTTTGATTTACATTAATATGTTGGGGTTTTGTAAATATTTATTTTCGAGTTAAATTAAAAAAATTATATAATTTTCAAATTAGTTATATTTTTAAATAGAAAAGAATTGATCATCTTCATATATTTTTATTTGGCTTTTTATTTCAAATGAGTAATGTAGCACAATTAGTAAGAGAGTAAGACTTACAAGTAGAAGGTCCTGAGTTCATGTTCTGTTACACTACTTTTTGGCATTTATATTCTTTTATGTATTTTTTCAATAAAAATGATAAAAAAATCATTTTTCAATTATTTTATTATTATTTCAGTTTCCTATTTTAAGGTATTTTAAGAATTTTTTTTAAATCTTTGATTTTATACACTTAATAGTCAAGATGTTAAAAATAATTGATATCTTTCAAAACCAATTTTTATTAATCACAAAATCAATCACAATATTGAGAAAAAATCACAAAAGTGTCTAGTTCATAATCTTGTCCACCAAATTCTCAATCAAATCTCAATTGGTATAAATCTTCCCAAAAACTCATTTTTTTATTATTAAATTATAATTTTCATATTTTGTAATTAATAATTTTTTAAAAATATTTTATTTTCTTTCACCTTTTTCAATTTTTAATTAAAAAATAACAAAAATCATATAAAATATAAAAACAACAAAATCACATGATTTGTCACTTTCTTATTGGTCACATGTTGACAAAACTGATTTCTCATTGGTCAGAATTTGTAGACTTGTTGACCAAGATAGATATCATAAACTTTGGGCTTTTCTTGGTGTGAACTATTTCCTTTTTGGGGTATCTTTAACCTAATTTCAAATCTATAAATAGACCACTCTTTCACACTATTTTTCATCCACAATTTCATAATCATCTACAATTCACTAGAGTTTCTTCTAAAATTATTGTTCTTCGCATCGAAGAAGAACAACAAAGGAACCTTGAAGCCCCCATCAATAATAATTTGTAGAATCCACAATTCACTAAAAGAGTTCTCCTAAAAGTTGTTGTTCTTCACATCGAAGAACAACAACAAAGAAATCTTGAAGTCTTCATCAACAAAATTTTGGTGATCAACAATTTCACCAATAATTAGTAAATCAACAACTCACTAGAGTTCTCATAAAATTGTTGTTCTTCACATCGAAGAACAACAATGAAGTATCTCCTAAAATCCCTCCATCAATCCAAGAAACTCTTGTACCAAAAAAAGAGGAAGGATTGACCGAGAAGAAGGAAAGGAAGCAACTTAAATTGGCCACGACATTTCAGGTTGGTAACTTTGTCTTCTTTGATGTAAATTCAATTTTTTTGAATATTCTAGTTTTATTTCTTTGCTTTTAGAATTTATTCCACAATGCTTTTATGTGATTAATAGTGTTTTTATGTATGGTTTGAATATTTTGTTTTTGGTAATTTTTATTTCTCATGGTTAATCTAGTGAGTCTAAGTATTTTAATTTATATGAATTGATTTTTCTCAATATTTAATTGTTACTATAATCACTAGGAAACTAAAAACATTATATGATAAATTAGCTTTACTATCTTTATTATTACTAAATTAGGATGGATAAAATTACTAAATAAGAACAATACCAAACTAGGAAGAGGTAAGTCTTCTTACAATGAAAAACAGAAACATTAATAATTCCCTTTGTGTTTATTTTAATTTTTGTAGTGTTTATTATTTTTATTATTTAATTCCAAATTGTTTTATGATATATTTTTGTTATTTGTACAATATGTTTTTTATCAAACGTATTATTGAGTATTTTCTAAATATGATTATATTATAAAACTTTTATAAAAATAACAAACTTAATTTTTCCATTATTAAAAATAACTAAATAATTTTTATTATTAATCAAATTATTATTTTTAAATCTATTGCAAGTTTAATTTTCTAAATCATAATATGGATCTAATTTTATTTATTACAAATATTTTATTATTATTATTGAATCATAGAATCTAATCTTTCCTTAAAAATTGTAGCAACACAAATCTTTTTATTTAACCAATATTTATTTTTCTATAATCAACATTTATTTTATAAACTCTAAATTTAAAATCTGTCATTTTACAAATTACTTAACAAATTGGTATAAATAGGTTTTTACTAACAAAAACTTTTTTTTATTAAATTTAAAATATGTTTACTAACTCTAATGCTATTTTTTCACATACATATTTATACAATTATTCGCTTCTACTTCAATTTTAAATCCATAAATCAAACATTAAATTTGAATCAAAATCTTAAATTACAATCTATATCAAAATCCACTCAATTCATCAAAAATTCCACCCGCGAGCAACACATGGTCAATATTTGGCCTCGTGATGAGCACACGTGGTGAGGAAGACTATATCAGACTTCCCATGCATCCTTCATATCGAGTAACACGTGGTCAATATCTGGCCACGTGATGAGAACATGTGAGGAGGAGACTATATCAGACTCCCCTGCTCCACGTCTTAATCAAATCAAATACCAAAACAACTAACCAATTATAAACTATTTTTTCTACTAACATAATCAAAACTCAAGATTATTTTTGAAAAAGGATTAAGGAGAATTATTTTAAAATCAACTGCGAATTACGTCTACAATCACTCAACTTACAACCTAGACAAGGTTCAAGGTTAATTCGAAAGCAATTCTAAGCAATCATATAAAAAACACTAACCAACTACGAACTACGAATTGAGACTTTGATTCCTCATAATAGGATAAATAGGCATACGAATAAAATTGTTGCGAGAAGTCCGAAACTTAGAATCTTTGTTTACAAATTAGGGTTTCCTATTAGATTCCCTTCCTTAATATAAAAACTAGTAGTGACGACTTAGATTAAAAAACCAGTCGCAACAGCTGGCGTCTCTACTGGGGACTTCAACCCTAGGTACAGGACATTCCTTTAGGTTTTTGTTTTTTATTTTTTTGGGTTTTTATTTTATTTATTTATTTTATTATTTATTTATTTCCTTGTCTATTTTATCATTATATATTTGTTGTGGGGCGGGATTTCAATTTCAAAAATATTTTCAAAATAACCCTTAGAAAGAAGGTTCGTCTATTAGCTTAGGGGAAACATCATCCCTGTGAGTTTATGTGACGAATTCACCTAGAGTCGGTGGAATTTCGCAAAAGGAATACTTATCAATAAATATCCTCTTGATGAGTAGGACTTTGGAATGTCACCCATGACTCTTTGTACAATCCTAACCAAAATCACATGAGGAGACCTTTCACGACTTTGAGACCAAAGTCTCGGTATGTAAAGAGGCTCCACTTAAGGGAGGCCCTTGTGCCTTTTCCCTCTGGTTTTATTCATGATACCCCTAAGGAAGCCACCTTATGGGAAAGGTACACTAACCATAGGCCAAAACTAGGATCCTACCTTCTAAGGATACCATTCATATAATCACATCCCTAAACTTGGAAGGGTTACTTCTGGTATACCATAATCCCTAGCGTGTAGGGCTTATCTTTCATGAGTCACAACCCCTAGCATGTAGAGATTCCTCAACCGCCCATTAGACTATCACAATTCCTAGCTTGTAGGAATTATCGTCCCTCAGTTACAATCCCTAGTTTGAAGGGATTCCTCTTCGTCTTCTATGGTCCTTCATCCTTAAGGAATTCCTATCTGTCTCAATATCTGAGTCAATGTAGGGTATCCTCAAATCTATATCTATTATTATCTTCATCTTTAAGGAATTCCTATATGTCTCAATATCTGAGTCAGTGTAGGGTATCCTCAAATCCATATCTATTATCATCTTCATCCTTAAGGAATTCCTATTTGTCTCAATATCTGAGTCAGTGTAGGGTATCCTCAAATCCATATCTATTATCATCTACATCTTCAAGGAATTCCCATTTGTCTTAATATATGAGTTAGTGTAGGGTATCCTCAAATCCATATCTATTATCATCTTCATCCTTAAGGAATTCCTATTTGTCTCAATATATGAGTCAGTGTAGGGTATCCTCTAATACTTATTTATTATCTTTTCCCTTAAGGAATTCCTATATGTCTCAATATCCGAGTCAGTGCAGGGTATCTTTAAATCCTTAGGGAGTTCCTGCCTGTCTCAATCTTTGAGTCAGTGTAGGATATTATCAAATCCATATTTATTATCTTTATCCTTAAAGAATTAGTATATATCTCAATCTCTGAGTCAGTGTAGGGTATCCGCATTTCCATCACTATCTTCGTCCTTAAGGAGTCACTGCCTTTCTCAATCTCTGAGACAGTGTATGATATTATCATTTCCATATTTACCATTAAACATGTATAGGGTACCCTTAGGTTTACCCTCATCCTATGTCTGTGTAACATTGCATATCTTTGAAACTTTTTTGAATACCCAAAAGCCAAAAAATATTTTGCATACCCATGCATTTACATACGCTCATACATTTGCCTCTCATGCATTTCCACCTTCGCCATTATCCAACTATCATCTGCTAGCAGGTTTCTCGATACTCACAAGTGAACTAAAAGAGTTATGGATAAATTCAAGAGACACAAGTCTTATTGGAGAGACAATCCAACCCTTCACAATGTTATCAACAAGCCTACACAACTCCATAAATATCGCTACCATTGGTAATTCCTCAACATCAAGATCAACCGCCCTATCAATATAACTGATATGCCAAAAGAGAAGTCAAGAGTCACCCCCATGCTTTGACAAGTGCAAAAACTATGAAGCATCACTTAAAGACAGTGGATCAACAAAAAATCTCATCTCAAACATCATCAGACTTTATCAAATTCAATTTGTAAAATCCAAGTTGCTAGGTTGTATTTGTTGTAAGCTTGTATCTTTTGATTAGTAATTCTAATAAAATGAGCATGCATGTTTTGAAATTGATCCAATCACATTCACTCTTCTATCGCTTTCCATAAATATCAATTATTCACTTCCATCTTCCATTTCAACTTTAACAAACTAGGGAGAATGATGAAAATACAAAATAATCGAATTTTGCCAACACATGCTTTTTAATAGTAAGTCTTACCTGACGATGTAAGGCATTATTTCACTTCCCAAAAAATGGAGATATAAGGAGATAATCCGTAGTCTACCCCCTCGAGCCAGGGGTTGGATTTTTCTTCTAAAATATAAAAAAAAAAACCTTAATTTCAACCAGGGGCCGAGTAGTATTTCAATTAATTCAATGATGCATTCAAATCTTGGAAAATTAAGTCCATCTAAGGGAAGGTTCAAGCATATATTCTTCCTCGATACATCATTGAGGAAATGATCTAAGCAAAGGTTCAAGAACATCATCTTCCTCATTCACATCAACAATGATTGAGGAAGTAATCAATAAAGACGAAGTTCACGATGTCTTCTTGCTCAATACATCATTCAAGATCGAGGAAACGATAAAGACGAAGCTTACAACACTCAATGTGGCAGTCACAAATTTTCAAAATCAAAAGCAGAAAAAATAAATTCAAAAGGAAAAATAAAGCCCTCTAAGTCAAGTAAAAATCAGAAAAAAACTTGGCTTAGGCAAAAGTTAGGGAGTCCCGATGGACCGAAAAATTCAAAAAAAATTGGTCCATGCAAAAATAAGGGATTGAAAACAAAATTGGGGAACAATCTTGTGAGTGCCACCTCAAAGGTTTCTCATCAATGCTTGGATCTTATCAATTCGTGGATCTTATCAATGCTTTTCCTCGACACTTGAATCTTTATCTACGCTTTCATCATCTGCGCGAATACGAAATTTCTCTTGGGAATTAAATGTGTTTGTTGCATTAATTAAAATTAGGATGGATAACATGAAGGAGAATGGGGGTGCGCTGAATAAATTTTTAGCCTTATATCTTTTGTTTCTTTAAACCATGAACCATGGCCACATTACAACCTTTAAAAGTCCTAATTGAGGCTAGGTTCACTATGAAAGCATACTCTGCGAAATTCGTGTTAAACTGACACCCATGTTTGTTAAAATTATTTCTAACTACTTCGCTTCTTCGAATATCCATTACCTTTTAATAATCAACTTCGATTTCAAAACTTTCATGTGTATCACATTAGAAATTTTTTCAAAATGTACAATTTTATGTACAAATCAATACTCAGCATCAATGAAATTTCAAAACTGGTATGAGCAAAGGCATCACTTCCAAGAAGCTCTTAACTTGGGTAAAAGCAGATAAAGAAGAACCCTATAATCATAATAAAGACTATTGATCATAGGGGTATATCACATGTAGATACTATTGACAAGGGGTGATCATTTTGAGATTGAATCAACTCGGATCAAATTTTAAATCACTGTTCAATCAGGGGCATACCATTCGAAGGAGCATTCCTTAATCAAGTCGTATCACAACAGGGTATGAATCGGTTCCCTCATTTTAAACAAACCTCTCAAGGCCTTGATTCAAGGGCATCCTTCCATGATTCAAATGTTGGGCAGTACATACCAAGTTCATCCTACCGCACGTAGGGTCCAAATTCCCCTTCAAGCAACTTCAAATATAAACTTTTCAAGCTTCAAATACTTGGGGAAATCTATGTCAAGTTTGCAGTGAAGTCTAAGTTCTTTCTGAGGATACTTCCTCAAGATCCAGGAGATTGAGGGGCACCTTTTTCAAAATTTGAATGGTGGGGCAGACCACTGTAAGGCTCGATCATAAGAAATTGATTCAAAATGGTTCATCAAATCCTAGTATTTTCAAGAGTCTTTTATTCAGGGGAATAATACAAAGTAGTGGGGTCATTCACATCATGATCAAACTATTTCCAAGATCATATCAAAGAGAATCTCCTCCAAGACCTTACCATTAAATTATGGAAGGACAATCCACAAAAATAAATCCCTCTTCATACTTTCACAATCCTCCAGGGACCTCTCTTCTACGTTAGCAATCTTCGAGTTCGAAACGAGTAACAGGAAATCATGCAAGCACAACACTCTACCACTATGGGACAAGTAACTTTGTTACATAGGTGACCTCTCTACGTATTAACCATCTGCGACCCATCATAAGGGCACCATTCAAAAAAGCATTCAAGTCATAATCATAAAGAATAAGGCTGCATAAATCATGCATTAGGGCTTCTTGATCAAAAACCAAGATAGTTATCATCTCACCCATTTGACAATTTCCAAAATCATGGGTTGAGCATATCTTGAAAAGCCCAATTACGCATTTGCATTTCAAAATCCAATATCCATATACATATATCCAAGTCATTCATTACATACATCAATCAATCATCACATTTTGTACATCAATCAATCATCACATTTCATACATCAATCAATCATCACATTTCATGCACCAAACAAATTTGCATGCATGGAATACAACCTTGTTTTTATGTGAAGACAATCATAATTATCAATCAAACTATCAATTCTACATTGAATCTCAACATTAGATTCTCCTGTTTGATCATAGAAGTTGATTATCCGGAAGACCTCGACAACAGGTAACTCAAATAGAATCTTAGAAGTAGATTCTCCTGGTTGATCATAACAGTTGATTATCCGGAAGACCTCGGCATAAGGTTATTCAAATTGAATCTCGACAGTAGATTCTCCTGGTTGATCACGACAGTTGATTATTTGGAAGACCATGGCAGAAGGTTATTCAAATTGAATCTCGGCAGTAGATTCTCCTGGTTGATCAAGGATTCTGATTATCCAGAAGACCTCGGTAGAAGGTTATTCAAATTTAATCTCGGCAGTAGATTCTCCTGGTTGATCATAATAGTTGATTATCTGGAAGACCTTGGTAGAAGGTTATTCAAATTGAATCTCAACAGTAGATTCCCCTGGTTGATCACGATAGTTGATTATATAGAAGACCTCGGCAGAAGGTTATTCAAATTGAATCTTGATAGTAGATTCTCCTGGTTGATCACGACAATTGATTATCTGAAATTCCTCAATAGAAGGTAGTTCACAATTGAATCTCGGCAGTAGATTCTCCTGGTTGATCATGACAGTTGATTATCCGGAAGACCTCAGGATAAGGTAGTTTGCAATTGAATCTCGACAGTAGATTCTCCTAGTCGATCACGATAGTTAATTATCCGGAAGACCCTGGCAAAAGGTATTTCAAATCGAATCTCGATAGTAGATTCCCCTGGTTGATCATAGCACTTGATTTTTCCCTTATTAAACATAATTAAATAATTTTTATTATTAATAAAATTATTATTTTTAAATCTATTGCAAGTTTTATTTTCTAAATCATAATGTGGATCTAATTTTATTTATTACAAATATTTTATTATTATTATTGAATCATAGAACCTAATCTTTCCTTATAAATTGTAGCAACAAAAATATATTTATTTTTAACCAATATTTATTTTTCTATAATCAACATTTATTTTATAAACTCTCAATTTAAAATCCGTCATTTTACTAATTACTTAACAAATTGTTATAAATAGGTTTTTACTAATTAAAACTTTTTTTATTAACTTTAAAATATGTTTATTAACTCTAATGCTATTTGTTCACTTACATATTTATTCAATTATTCGCTTCTACTTCAATTTTCAATCCATAAGTCAAACATTAAATTTGAATCAAAATCTTAAATTATAATCTATTTCAAAATCCACACAATTTATCAAATATTCCACCCGCGAGCAATACATGGTGAGGAAGACTATATCAAACTTCCTTCGCATCCTTCATATCGAGAAACACGTGATCAATATCTGGCCCCGTGATGAGAACATGTGAGGAGGAGACTATATCCTACTCCCCCGCTCCATGTCTTAATCAAATCAAATACCAAAACAACTAACCAGTTACAAACTATTTTTCTACTTACATAATCAATACTCAAGATTATTTTCAAAAAAGGATTAAGGAGAATTATTTTCAAGTTAACTGTGAACTGCGTCTACAATCATTCAACTTACAACCCAGACAAGGTTCAAGGTTAATTTGAAAGAAATTCTATGCAATCCTATAAAAAACACCAACCAACTACGAGCTACGAATTGAGACTCTAATTCCTCATAAGAGGATACGTAGGCATACGACTAAAATCATGGAGAATTCCCCTATTAAAAATTGAAACCCTTTTCCCCTATAAAAATTAAAACACTTCTTACCTAACTATTAAACCTAAACCTAAACCTAAACCTAAACCTAGTATCCTTAAGAATAAGGTAGATTAAAGGGGCCTAACACCTTCCTTTCGTCTAAAGAAGTCCGAAACATAGAATCTCTAATTACAAATTAGGGTTTCCTATTTGGATTCCCTTTCTTAGAATAAAAACTAGTAGTGGCGACTCTGATTAATAAACCAGTCGCAACTGATACAGACCAAGTTCAAAGTAACTGACTTTGAAAAGTACAAAGGGAATTTTTTCCATAGAGTCACTTGACTATGTATTGCAAAAAGATGTCAACTCAAACGGATAACGACCAATTATTGATCCACTACTTACAAGATAGTTTATCTGGTGCCCCTATCAAGTGGTACATGAGTTTGGATAGTGGATAGATCCACACTTTTAGAGACCTTAGTGAAGGCTTTGTTAGCCAGTATAAATACAATGTCGACATGGAACCAGAAAAAGATCAACTCCGAGCTATGTCCCCGAAAGACAAGGAATGTTTCAAGGAATATGCGCAAAGATGGCGTGAGGTTACTGCCTAAATTAGTCCACCTCTGGAGGAGAAGGAAATGACCAAAATATTTTTAAATACCTTAGGCCTTTTTTACTATGAAAGAATGATTGCGAGTGCACCAAATGATTTCACTGAAATGGTGAATTTGGGGATGGGACTCGAGGATGGTGTCTGTGCGGGACAGTTGACCAAAGAAGTTTGTTCATCAAGTCGGGTTAGAAAATTTGTAAGTAGTTTCCCAAAGAAGAATGAACAAGATGTCAGTGCAGTGTCATCTGGAAGACCAAGAAGAAGGTATCTACAACAACATGTTTCAACTATCACTCCCGTCATTAATGTTGCATCAGCTTATCATCCATAGTTCCCTCAACAAGTTCAGTAGCCTCGGACACCAACGTACAACACACAACAGCCTCAACAACAGACTTACAATAATCAATAATCAACATACAATAATCAACAAAACATAGTAAGAAGTGTGCTGCATTTTGACCCAATCCCAAAGACTTATGAAGAGTTGTTACCTGGATTATTGCAAAAGAATTTGGTTCAAACAATAACACCACCTACTATCCCAAAATATATTCCATAACGGTATAAGGTAAATGCTCAGTATGCTTTTCACTAAGGAGCTCTAGGTTTCCCATTGAAGATTGAAGTCTAGAAATTGGTCAGAAGTGGTCTCTTAAAATTTAGAGACGTTGGTTCGAATGTACAAGCTAATCCACTACCTAATCATGGAGAACCTGCTGTGAATATGGTGGATGGGTGTCCCCGGCGAATACCGTATCTTCAATGCCTATTGGTTAAGGGGAGATTTGGTGCAAATGCATGCTACCCCTTGGGGAATTATTGATAGGAACAACTACGGTTCCTGTCGGATCTGTTGTAAAGACTCACGTGGATGTCATATTGTGAAGAGTGTGAAGAAGTGAAAAACACAAGAAGGGGGGTTGAATTGGAATCTTAAAAACGAAAGCAGTAGACACAATATTTTTATCCTGGTTCGCTTGATCTCAAACTACTCCAGTCTACCCGCCAAGGAGATTTCGCCTCTCTCCAACGAGGACTTAATTCACTAATCAACCTGATTACAAATCTACTTTAACAACTGTTAAAGTCTTCTTGGGTCCAAAACCACAACCTGGTTTTCTCAATGAATTACACTAAACAGTTAATTGTATAAAAGTGTACAATGATGTTTCTAAATAAACAGTATCACAAACTTGTGATGTATTACACAGCTTAATATTGAATCGTTGAAGATGAAGAATGAAAGTTGCGTTGTTTAATTTTTCACGTGAGTTTTTCTTTATGAGCGTAGTTGTTCATCATCTTGAAATATTCTTCTAGTCTTCTTTATATAGGCCTTGCAATAGAGACATAAGAAGATACTTTTTGTAAGTCCATAATACGAGTTGATGAGCTTTCCAAATCAGGAGATCCTTGTCTATTTTGTAGCCGTTACTTATGATCTTGCATTGATGGAGTTGTAACGCTTCATGGCTTCTCACATCAGAGGATGAATATTACCGTTGAGAGTTCTTTACATCTTGATCATAATTTTGCACATCAGAGTATCAGAGATTCTCTTTCGCAGCGCTGGTGCATTCATAAGTTGTTACAGAACTTCTTCATATAAGTGTGTCATGCAGATTTGATGCGTCTGAATTTTTCATGGTACTCTCAACTTTTGTGCTCGCATAATCAGAACTTTTGGTGATGTTTTGGCAGAACTTCCAGTTGCATCAGAACATCTTTTTCACATCAGAACTTCCTGTATGTAAATATACTTTTATTAGCGAGCATATTTGTTCTTTATATCATGTGTTTTTTATCATTAAAACTCTTACGGGGATGTAGAACCAAATTATGTTCTAACAGAGTGGTCTTCAACAACTGCTAAATCAAGGTCTCATAACAGTCACTAGATACCGAGATGATAATGAAGTAAATATGATTGAAGACGATTCTAATGAATTTATAACTGTTGATAACAGTGTGCTAATTTCCTCCAAGGCATATGTCACGAATGCTAAAGAAACCTACAATTGAAGATCTCAACATGGTAACTCCTGTTGAGATACATGAACATTGGGTTCAAAGAAGGTTGGTTGATTTTAGTCATGATTGGTGCCCAAAATATGAAAAGAAACCACAAGGTTGCATTACTCTAAGAGGAGACCTCCAGATATTGAAAGGCATATGTCTGTTGAAAGAAGGAGCGATAGCCATTCTTGTTGATAGAAGAAGAAAGGAGGAATCAACTAAAGCTACTCTGGATGTGAGTATGGAGATCATTGTTTACAGGGGAAAAGTTGAGGATGCTGAAGTGAATGTTATAGTTCCTCATTCTAACACACCCGAGCCAATGGAAATAACATATAGCAGTCAAAGGCCTCCTGTTTCTCCTTTGGTTGTATACTTGCTAGGACTAACTCCCTATGACTATTATAGAGTCGTACCATACAAATATAATGTTATTATCCTTGAAAATAGGAAAAAGGGGCTTATTCCCTCTCCTTCTTTTGTTGTTAACATAGCTGATGGTAGTGGTTTGACCCACATCGGTCGTGTGATCTCTACTATACCTCTGAGGAAGGTTGGGAGTGTCCCAATTGAAACTCCTGTTGCAATTCCTAATTCTTGAAGTAGAGAAAGGACAACCTAGCAAGACTAATCTGAATAATGATGCTGATGAAGTTTTAAAATTGATTGAAAAGAGTGAATACAAGGCGATAAATGAGTTGTTGCAAACACCTTCCAAGATCTATGTAGTCTATCTGTTGATGAATTATGACACCCATAACGAAGCGTTTATTAAAGTGATAGACCAAGCATTTATTGACCATGATATAATAATCAACCAATTCAGCGGGATAGTAGGAAACATTACCACATGTAACAACTTGAGCTTTAGTGATGAAGACCTCCCTGAGGAAGGATGGAATCATAATTTCTCACTAAATATCTCTATGAACTACCTCTCACATAGTTTGTCTAATATGTCGATAGATACCAGTTCTTCACTATATTTCATTCCTAAATCTACACTGTCTAGGCTCTCATATCAAGGCGCTCCCATGAAAAGTAGTGGGGTTGTTGTAAAAGCATTTAATGGTTAAAGAAAGACAGTAATCGGTGAAGTATACTTACCAATTAGAATTGGTCCCCACTCCTTTCAAATGACATTCCAGGTAATGGATATCCAGGCCTCATACAGCTGTTTGTTAGGAAAACCATGGATTCACGAGGCAGAAGATGTCACTTCAATGCTCCACCAAAATTTAAAGTTTGTAAACAATGGAAAGTTGGTTGTGGTATGAGGAGAGTGAGATTTTATAGTGATTCATCTCTCATATTTCTCCTACATTGACGCTACTGAAGAGTTTGGCACTCAGTTTCAAGCATTGTCTATCGTTGATAAGAGTACTAAGAAGAATGGGTTATCAATTGTTTCATTCAAAGATGCATAGCGAGTAGTAAAAAGCGGTATAAATATTGGTTGGGGTGCTGTGTTGGACTTACCTGAAAAAAAGTTCGCCGAAGGATTGGGTTTTTCTCCTACAACTTCCAAAGTTGATAAAAGAGACACTTTCATTCATCCTATCTAAGAGACATTCCGTAGTGCAGGATTTATTTGCCCAACAGCACGTGAAGCTAACACTATTCTTGGAGATGAGTCTGAAGAGGATTTTCCAAAATTTATGACACGTGGAAGGATTTTCTAGAATTGGATCTCCGTTGATGTTCCCTCTACCGTTCACGTTTCTGAGTAATACTCTTGTTGTTGTTTTTAAAACCTTTCGCTCTGCCCAAGGCGAAAGAGTAGTTGTGGTGCTTTATAAAACAATAACTCTTTCCCTCATGTCTAACATGGAAAAGATCTTGTATCATGATTTTGCTTCAAGTTTATCATCTTTCATAAAAGTCATGTTGTCTTCTATACTGTTTGTTTTTACTTTTTGTTTTTTTTCTACAAAAATGGTAATCATAAAAAACCCTGATAAATAAATATCACTTTCAAAAATCTACATAAAACTTTTTTTTACTTATCTCTAAAATCAAACATAAATCATATGTGCAGATTAAATCAAGAACCCATTGAAAAATTTGATCTTATTCCCTCTCCCAACTTTGAGTCCCATGTGTTCAAATCTAAAGAGGAAGAAATAGAAGAAATACCTGAGGAAATTTCCTGATTGTAAGAAAAAGAAGAGAAAGCCATTAATCCGCATGAAGAGCCCATAAAAGTGATCAATCTTGGCACTGAGGAAGAAAGGAAAGAAGTCAAAGTTGGGGCACTACTTAACCACGATGTTAAAGAAACGATAATAGAGCTTCTCCGAGAGTTCTTTGATGTATTTGCTTGGTCCTATTGAAATATGCCAAGGTTGGCACTAATATTGTGGAGCACCATCTGCCATGAAAGCCAAAATGTCTATCGGTGAAGCAAAAGCTTAGAAGGAATCACCCTGATGTGACTAAAAAGATCAAATAAGAAGTTCAAAAGCAGATTGATGCAGGTTTTCTTGTTACTTATGAGTATCCTCCTTGGTTGGCCAAAATAGTTCCTGTTCCAAAGAAAGATGATAAAGTTAGAATGTGTGTCGACTACCGAGATTTGAATAAATCTAGCCCAAAGGATGATTTCCAATTACCACACATCAATATGGTGATTGATAACACCACAAAGTTCAATGTCTTTTCATTCATGGTTGGTTTCTCTGGCTACAACCCGATCAAGATGGCGCCTGAAGACATGGAGAAGACTGCTTTTATTACACCTTGGGGAGCCTTCTTCTATAGAGTGATTCCCTTTGGATTAAAAATGTTGGTGAGACATATGAAATGGCTATGACTACTCTATTCCATGATACGATCCATAAAGAGATCGAGGTCTATGTGGATGACATGATTTCCATATCACAAAATGAGGAAGACCATGCGGACCATCTGCGTAAGTTATTTCAACGCTTGAGAAATTATCAACTCAGCCTAAATCCTAATAAATGTACTTTCGGTGTTCGTTCAGGAAAGCTGCTAGGTTTCATCGTCAGTCAGAGAGGTATTGAAGTTGATCCTGACAAAGTTAGAGCTATTAAAGAGATGCTTGTGCCAAGAACAAAAAAACAAGTAAGATGGTTTCTTGGACGTTTAAACTATATATCCAGATTTATATCACATATGGCAGCAACTTGTGGACCGATTTTCAAGCTTCTCATAAAAGACTAAGGTTGTATATGGACTGAAGATTATTATAAAGAATTTGATAGTATCAAGGATTACCTACTTGAACCTCCCATTTTGATGCCTTTGGTAGAAGGAAGACCTTTGATCATGTATCTAATTGTATTGGCATATTCTATGGGCTGTGTGTCGGGTCAACTAGATGAAACTAGAAGAAAAGAATATGACATTTACTACCTAAGTAAGAAATTCACAGATTGTGAGTCTCGTTACTCCATGCTTGAGAAAACATGTTGTGCTTTGGCCTGGGGTGCTAAGCTTCTTAGTCAATACATGATTAATTACACTACTTGGTTGATATCTAAAATGGATTCGATCAAGTACATCTTTGAAAAATTAACTTTAACCGGAAGAATTGCCTGTTGGCAAATGCTGTTATTAGAATACGATATCGAGTATCACACTCAGAAGGCTATCAAAGGAAGTGTTATGGATGGCCATTTGGCACACTAACCTCTTGATGATTTCCAGTCTGTCAAATATGATTTCCCAGACAGTGATGTTATGTACCTGAATGTCAAAGATTGTGATGAACCTGAGTTTGCAGAAGGACCCGATCCTGAATCTCGGTGGGGTTTAATTTTTGATGGAGCTGTTAATGCTTATGGAAATAGAGTTAGGGCAGTTATTATTACCCTATAGGGTACCCATATTCCTTTCTCTGCAAGATTGATGTTTGATGGTACCAACGATATAGCAGAATATGAAGCTTGCATTATAGGTCTCGAAGAAGAAATTAATCTCAGAATTAAGATCCTCAATTGATACAGAGATTTAGCTCTTGTGATAAACCAAATAAAAGGATAATTGGATACTCGCTACCCTGGCTTGATCCCCTACAAAGATTGTTCAAGGAGATTACTGAATTCCTTCAACAAAGTTGATTTGTACCACATTCCCCGTGAAGAAAATCAAATGGATGATGCTTTAGCCACCTTGTCTTCCATGTATCGAGTGAATCATCATAACAATATGCCCATAATCAGAATTATATGCCTAGAGATGCCTACTCATGTGTTCGCAGCAAAAGAAGTTACAGATACCAAGCCTTGGTTCCATAACATTAAGTGTTTCCTTCAAACTCAAGAATACCCGCCTGGGGCGTCCTGTAAAGATAAGAAGACTAGGAGAAGACTATCCAAAAATTTCTTCCAAAATGGTGATGTACTATACAAAAGAAACTTTTATATGGTTCTGTTATGATGTGTGTATGAACATGAAACAGGTATTATAATGCTAGAAGTTCATGAAGGATCCTTTGGTACTCATGCCAATAGAAATGCATTGGCTAAGAAAATGTTGAGATTAGGTTACTATTGGCTGATGATGGAATCTGACTGTTGTAAATATGTGAGGAATTGTCACAAGTGCCAGGTTTATGCAGTTAAAATTCATGTGCCACTAACTCTTCTCAATGATTTATCTTCTTCGTGGCCTTTCTCTATGTGGGGTATTGATATGATTGGTATGATTGAACCCAAGGCCTCAAACGGACATCATTTCATCCTGATGGCTATTGATTATTTCACCAAGTGGGTCGAAGCAGCTTCATACACGAATGTAACTCGTCAAGTGGTGGTCAAGTTTATTAAGAACCATATCATTTGCCGATATGGTGTGCTAAGAAATATTATCACCAACAATGGTCCGAATTTGAACAATACAATGATGGAAGAACTCTGCAAGAATTTCAAGATAGAACATCACAATTCTTCTCCCTACAGACCAAAGATGAATATTGTTGTTTAAGAAGCTAACAAAAACATCAAGAATATTATCTAGAAGATGGTTATAGCTTACAAGGATTAGCATGAGATATTACCTTTTACTCTGCATGGGTATCGCACATCCATTCACACTTTGACAGGGGAAACTCTATTTTCTCTGGTATATTGAATGGAAGAAGTACTCCCCGAAAAGGTTGATATCCGATCAATGAGAGTTATAATGGAAGCTAAGTTATCTAAGGATGATTCGCATCAAAATAGATACGACCAACTGAATCTAATAGAAGAAAAGAGGATGACGGCCTTGTGTCATGGCCAGTTATACCAGAAAAGAATGAAGCAGGCGTTCGATAAAAACGTTCGACCTCGTGAGTTTAGAGAAGGTGAACTTGTGCTTAAGAGGATCCTATCTTTTCAACCTGATGCTAGGGGAAAGTGGGCTCCCAATTTTTAAGGTTCTTATATAGTTAAGCCAACCTTATTTAGCAGTGCAACGACTCTTATGACTATGGATGGTGAGGAGCTCCCCGTCCTATGAATTATGATGCAGTCAATAAATACTATCTAAAAGATACAAAATAACAACTCGCTAAGTTAAAAACCAAAAAGGGAGATTTAGGAAAAAATGAGCGTCTCGGTGGATTGAAAACCCGAAAGGGTAGTCTTGGAAAAAATTAGAGACATAAACAGAAAAATAATAATCCTGGTAGATTGAAAACCCGAATGGACGATCTAGGCAAAAGTTAGGGATCTTTGTGACAAGTAACTGCATTGGTCTGGGGTCGATCTTCTTCAAGTTGTCTATCCTGCAAAGGCTCTTCATCAAATTCATCTCCAGTGAAGTTTGAACACAGATTGAATTCAAAAGTTAATAGGGAGAATAGGATAGTGTATTTCAATATAACCTTTCCCGTATAATTACCATTTTTCAAACTTTGTAAAGATCCATGGAGGTACGCCATTTGCGAACTACCATTCTGTTAAATAAATTTGAGTCGTTGCCAATTTGTTTGCTACTCTTATATTATTTTATCTCTACAAAATTTATTTTATTCTAGATGATGATTTTGAAGCAATTTGTTAATAAAAAATGTGTTTTAAAATGTGTAGAATAACATAGAGTGTTTTCTTATAACTCGGGAATTTAAAAGGGAATGTTATTGGTTACCCCTAAGCCTGGTTAAATTCTAAAATGTGGAACTAAGAAGAAAGTGTGCTTTTAAATACTACCAGATAATTAATTTTCCTCTAGTGGTTACCTTTTAGGGAGACTTGTTATCACTTCCTGCTTGAGATATTGAAAGAAATGAACTTAGGGCTTCTCCCCATTGAAGGAGATTTCCCCTCCCAGAGGTAGCAACTCTACAACAAGTTCTTACTCCATTGGTGGCCCTATGTTTTATCCCAAAGTGATATTGAGATCACCCGATTTCCCGTATACTACAATTTGTCATCCCCGATGTTATCATCCCTTTATCTTATTTATATCTATATGGTCAGCACATACATGACATTCATTCAAACATACTTACATCATTCATGCGAATTTAGATTTTCTCGATGTTCCTGAGTCCATTTACTCCATATTTGTTTATCCCAAAGTAGTGTATTTATTTCCCCACCGATGTATTCACTCTTCCTAATATAATGTCGACCATAGGTAGAAAGGTGTGTATCACCTCTTGATTCCCCCATTGAGTTTATTCCTTGTGGGAAGGTTTTTCTTTAGTTTTCCTACCCATCTCTGGATAGGATAAATCCCGGGATAATTTTATTCCTCCTTGGGATAAGTCTTGTTTGAGTGTCTCTCTCCAGTTTATCCCTGGATTGGACCTTGTCTTTGACAAATAAGTTTGGATTGGATCTCTATAGATAGTAAACCCCAAATCGAGAATGCATTTATTTTGCACATATGAAGAATTCCTCCTTATTTGAAGAAATAAGATTAATGAATTGAACTTCTTTTGAAGACCACCATGCGAAGACATTGTCTCCTCATCAGGGACTTGTTTGCAATTCCCCAGGAAGTTGAACGTATCTCCCAACACGATTGTTGCAACATTCTCAGAATTATTATCTGACAATAAGTAGTGGTCTCTTTACTTGAGAAGCTGGTGTATCCCCGAATTTCCTTTTGGACAGAAAATGACAATCTCTTTTGAGTAGTCAGTCAATTCCCATAAAAGTTATCCCAAATATCAAGGTTGTTATTTACTTCAACGAATGGTTAATTTCTTCAATATA
This sequence comes from Vicia faba, assembly GCA_948472305.1. Classification (NCBI taxonomy): domain Eukaryota; kingdom Viridiplantae; phylum Streptophyta; class Magnoliopsida; order Fabales; family Fabaceae; genus Vicia; species Vicia faba. The sequence continues at coordinate 904,792,891 of OX451735.1, read as the reverse complement.
ATGGAGATAGTTCGTTGTAAATATTTCGTTTACTCCAATAGATGGTTAATCTCTTTGATATAATGGAGATAGTTCATTGCAAAGATTTTGTTTACTTCAACGAAAGGTTGATTTCTTCGATATGATGGAGATAATTTGTTGGGAAGATTTTTGTTTACTCCAATGGATGGCTAATATCTTCGATATGACAAAGATAGTTCGTAGTAGAACCCTTTTTAAGTGGAAGACTTGATTAAATAAGAAACTGAGACCTGTTCATCATGGGGAGGTTTATTGCTACCCTTTTCAAGTAGAAGACTTGATTAAAGAAGAAACTAAGACCCATTTGTCGTGGGAAGGTTTATTGTTATTCTTTTCAAGAGGAAGACTTCATTAAAGAATAAACTGAGACTTGTTCGTCGTGGGGAGGTTTATTGCTACCCTTTTCAAGTAGAACATTTGATTAATAAAAAAATGGAGACTCGTTCATCATGGGGAGGTTTATTTCTACCCTTTTCAAGTAGAAGACTTGATTAAAGAAGAAACTAAGACCCATTCGTCATGGCATGGTTTATTACTACCCTTTCTAGTAGAAGACACGTTCGTTGTGGGGAAGCTTATTGTTTCTTTTAAGATGGGCTTATCAGGTTTCTCTTTTCCTTTTCTTTGGGCTTTTTCCCAAAAGGGTTGAGTTCTCTTTTCTTTTGCTGAGTTGAGTCAATATCTCCTTAGTGGACCCAATCTTTCCTAGAAATTGTTTTTTGCTTTTTTCCCAATGAGGTTTTATCATACCTTCGAGGATTACTTAGTCTTTCTTGTCTGCATTTAAGCATGTTTTCTATGGTGGCATCTTAGAGCCAAAAATTGTGCATTTTTATATTTAAGTAACTCCCATCGCGTCGAGATGAAGACTTTGATCTTCACCTCTCCGGATAGAAGAAACTAAAATAGGGGCACATGTCGTACCCAATTTTTTTAACTAAGATACCACCTCACATGCATCATTACATATTTAACAAAATACAAAAAATAGCTTGTGTTTTCTCTTTGTGTCAAGCAAGGTTTTGGATAAAGAAATCTCCATTAATACAAGTCTTGTTCAAATTAGGGCTTTGATTAAAGTGGATAATTGACTTTGGGATTAGTGCATGACCTGATGGCTTGAAACATGATTCAAAGAAATCAAATGCAACATCTTGACCTAATTATATGGCTCAAGACATTCTCAAAGATACAATTGATTGGTAGTGGAAGAATTGAAATCAACTGATGAAAAGTCAACTGTCACACCAAAGTCAAACTTTGATTTTTTGGTCAACTTTGGACTTCAAGGATCAAGGATCATCAAAACATTAAAAACTATCAAAATTTTGCCTCAAGAATCAATAGAATTAAAAAAACTCAACAAGTCAAAGATGAAGAATTTCAAACACTTAGAAATTTTCAAGTTTTTTGTACTCAAAATAACCCTAACTTCCCAAGCAAGTTTCACCAAGGTACAAGTCAATTCAAGGAAAACTTTCAACATGAAAGTGGTAGAGCATAATTCATACTACAACTTTGACAACGAGGGTTGATCTCCAAAAAATACTTAGATTTATAGATATGAATTAATGAAATTAGCATCTCAAAATTGTCAAAATCTCAAACACTTAGAGAAAATTTTCTAGCATTCTGACATTGTTAAGTACCTGACTTTATGGCCATTTTTCGCCAAGATACCAATGGAATCAAGGAAAGTGTTCAACATGAAAGTTGTAGATAATGTTTCATGCTTTCCAAAAATTCCATGACCATAAATTTATCATACTTGAGCAAGGATTTTAGAAATTATGAAGATGGGTGATCAAAGTTGCATTACAAGTCATTTTTTTGATAACCTAATGACCAAATCTCTAAGTCATGCTACATAATCATACATTTCAGCCCATATTACTTCTAAATATATACAAAATCAAGATATTACACAAGCTTACAAGCCTTTACCCAAGAGATACAAGCCATTATCCAAATAACTTGTCGTTTAAGTTAAAAAGTAACAATTGCTATTCTTGAAAAGTAAGTTTTTTTACAAAGCTTGTCTTGAGCCAATACCTCTACTTATTTTCTGATTACACTCCACCATGAATCATGGAAACAAGGTCTCTTCACCCAACCTCTCTTGTTCTATTCCTTGGGAACATGGATTTTAAAGTTTTCCTCTCCACTAAGTTTCCAAACCATAACTCCATAACTTGAGCATTTGTCCATCTCATTGCCTCTGAGTTTTCTCTATAAATAGAGATCTCATTTTCACTTAACAATAACTAATTCAAAACCCTCAAACTCTCTCGAACAAACAATTTGCATAAGAAATCCATTATTGCAAGTTTTCATACAATAAACACTAAAATCCCAATTCTTGCAAGTTCGTTGGAAACAAACCATCCAAACACCTTCCATACATATATAAAAGCTACTATAACCTTAAATTTTATTCTATAACCACCTAATACATACCTTTATTTATCACCTTTTGAGTTGGCACCTTGAGTTGGTTATAAAGTTAAAGCTTGTTTCAAAGCAAGTAAGCACATTAATAGATTCATTGAGGTCCAAGAAATTTAAGAGGATTATCCTTTTGCTACTGTAATCACATTTAAAGAGGAAACAAACTCATTTCGTTCATAAAATTTCTTAACTTTGAACTCATAGTTTAAGCTACCACTTGCACTCATTCTTGATACATTTGTATTCATATGATCGGTGTGATCTGAAGTCTTATGACAATAAGCATTGGTTGATTTAACTTTGAAAAATGTTAGACCTTTTGGCCTTATAAAAAATTCATGAGCTACAGCCTGTATTAATTTAAGATGTTTATATTTTTGAAATCCTTGTGAAAAACTAAACAACTTTTATCTTTACACCTTTGCATTTGGTTGAGAAATGAGTGAGTTGACATTTTTGGAAGATGGCAAGTGAAGATGATGTGTTTTAAAAACCAGAAAATTAGAAATTTTGCATAGAAAATTGATTTCCTGAAATAGGGGAATCGATTTCCCGAACTGTTTTTGTATTCCAAAATTCTATTTTTGCTTGCAGTAGAGGGGAATTTCATTTCCCCATGTCAGGGAATCGATTTCCATAACAAAATTTTGTTTTCAAGCGCTTCTGCTTTAGGTTTGCAGTAAAGGGGAAATCGATTTCCCCATTTAAGGGAATCGATTTCTTGAAGCTTTTTCTTAAAAAAATTTCTTTTCATTATTTGTCTTGCCATTCATTTTCAAAACTTTTTCTTCAACTTTCAACTTGGTTTTAGATGGGAAAATCCACTCATTTTGGCTTGATTTTTTACATGCTACTTAATTTATGTGTTTACTTTGATAATATTTGACAAATATCAAAAATATGTTTTATTTTGTTTATTAAAAATATGTTTATTTTATTAAGAATTTCTTGTTGATTTCTTGATCATTCCCAATTTGAATTTGTCTAACATGTCATGTTTTGACTCTTGCTTAATAACATGATATTTTTGTATGTTTATTGCCTCACATAATTAGTACTTATGTCAAAAATATAAGGAAAAAGGATAATTTTGTTGACTTTATAAAGTCATGTACATATGCATTATCTTTTGTATAAAACCCCTTGTGAATAATCATCATATGTATCTTCATATACTCTAAAATACCTTTTTAACCCTAAAAACTCATTTTTAAACTTTCCCCACTTTCATAAAAATACCTTGACTTTGTGTCATTGCATTTTAAAACTTTCTTTTTTAATCAAATGCCTCAAAATACTTAAATCTACCAAAAGAATTTTAAAATACTAAAAGTGACTTAACCTCACTCAAATCTTTTTTCCACTTGACTTTTCAATTTAAAACCTTTTCTCGAAGAGATTAGATATAAATCCTCTTTATAGTTGAGATATGATTCTCCTATTTCCATAGTAATTGTTGAAGTAAATGTGATTCTTTCCATATGAAGACGTTATTTCGCAACTTGTTGATCTTTATATACAAGTTAGCAGCCCTTCCTTCATGATGATGCAAGATCTATCTTCTTATACTTGTGGTGGTATTAGTTGATGTTTCTCTCTAAAAGATGATGGAATATCTCTTCTCCTAAAATCAACCGCAACAAACCATTTTGTTATTTTTACCACGAACTACGAGGTTTTGATGCATAATTTGTACTTAGGTATAAGACTATGTCTTTCCAAACAAAATATCCTAAAATATATTTTTTCCCGTCTCCACACTCATTTAACAAACAAACTATTTTAAACAAAAAAAACAGATATTATAAGGGGTTCTTTTAGAGTACTATAGATACATAGGGTGCTAATACCTTCCCTTTATATAACCAATCCATGTACCTTAAATCTCTTCCTTATGCTTTGCATTTAGTATTTACTTCTTGCGTTACATGTTAAACAATAGGGATTTGATCTTTTCCCTTTTCCTTGGAAACAAGAAAGTTCTGTGGTAACTACTTAAGTCATTATGAGTCAATTTATTCAATAGATTGGTATCCTCGATTTTTCACCACGACACAATGAAATCATGTTTTGCTCAAAAAGTCAGCCACAAGTTGACTTTGACCAAAACCCTAACTCATAGCCAAAAGTTAAGAGATTTAGATCAATCCTCTAAATCCTAATTCCTTTGATGAATCTTAAAAAACCATTGACCAATAAGATCTTTGGTATTAAGATGATGCTCATGATTATGAGAGTTCAAGATTTTAGCTCATGAAAGTCAACTCTCTTCTTCTTTGAGTGATACACACTCACTTATAAAATATCCTTGATCCCATACAATTGAATCAATGTTATGTAAATGTATGTATGATGATGAAGCACAAGACCTAAAATACTCGAAACATAAGAGGGAAAAATTTGGGGTATAACATTTGCCCTTATTCAATCATTTTAAACCTGAATGGTGAGATTGGCGTTAGCCTTTCAAACATTCAAGGTGGAATATGATTGAATACCAAAAAGAACCATAAAATTTGCACTCTTGGGAAACAAAGGAGGCCAAATATTTTTGAGTTATAATATTTTTATTAGGTAGATGTGCGATGGTGATATTTCAACAAGATTCCTAATGGGTTGGAAAGCAAATAAACTTCTCAAGAAAACAGTTATAAGAAACTTCCTAGTGAATACCCTAAAGAACTGATAGAGGGAAGGCCAGTATACACTTTATCTAACAGTTTCCAACCACATTGAACTTTAAACCAAGGAGGAACTAATCACACTAGACCTATCCAAGGGATGCTAGAACACGCTGGACTAGAAAATGTTGCTAAACACATTGGACATTAAACCAAAGGAGGAACTAGTCACACTAGACTTATCCAAGGGACGCCATAACAAGTTGGACATGAAAAGGTTGTCAATCACATTGGAATTTAAACCAAAGGAGGAACTAGTCACACTAGACCTACCTATGGGACACTAGAATATGCTGGACTTGAAAAGGTTTCCAATCACATTGGACTTTAAATAAAATAAGGAACTTGTCACACTAGACCTACTCAAGGGACGCTAGAACATGTTGTACTTGAAAAGGTTTCCAATCACATTGTACTTTAAACCAAAGTAGGAAATAGTCACACTAGACCTACCCAAGGGATGCGATAACATACTGGACTTTGAAAGGTTGCCTATCACATTGTAATTTAAACAAAAGGAGGAACTAGTCATACTAGACCAACCAAAGGGGTACCAGAACACGCTGGATTTAGAAAGGCTGCCAATCACATTGGACTTTAAACCAAAGGGGGAACTAGTCACACTAGACCTACCTAAGGGATACCAGAACACTCTGGATTTGGAAAGTTATATGGGATAAAAGACCATGGGAATAAATACCATAGGAAAGTTTGTAGGAAATACACTACTTCTAGGTATATAACAACCAAATTACTTCAAAAAAATATAATTGGCTTATACTGCAATGCATGTTTGAATAATTCTATGGCATAATGCTCCATAAAAAATGGAAATGCTACGCATTTTTGTAGATGCAATTTCATGATGCATGATTGGATGTTCCACTGGGGAACCACAGAAGAAACAAATGATTGTTGATGAGAAGGCCTTGATACTCTTATCCTCTGCAAGGAATAACAAATTGAATTACTAATAACCACTGGTTAGAAATCCTGGTATGAAATTGAAAAAATAAATTTCAAACTCTGAAGAGAGACGCCAATGACGATTGGGCTTCTAAGGGTAATCTACAAAAGTAAATTGCAGCCCCCGAAGGGGGATGACTCTGGATTCAACCATTTATCAGTCGTTCGAGGAATAATCCATTATCTCTTCATTAGGGATATAGATACTTCACACTGCTGGGAAGAAGAGAACTCTTGCACATAACTCTTGACAAACAACTGCTACTGAGGAAAAGAGAATTCTTGAACAAGATATCTCAATCACGCGCTCCTCTGGGGAAAGGTTCTCTGCTCGGGAAATATTCTTTTCCTGAGGAAAAAAGAATTCTTGAAAAGAAAATCTTTGGATATTAGCTTCCACTGGGGAAACTACAACACCATATACTAATGAGGGAGAAGAGAATTCTTAAAAGAACTCTTAAAAGTGAAGACAATATTGGGGAAACAAACTTTGTAAGGAATCTACAAAAATATAACTTCATTGGGGAGAAAACAACACCTCATGCTGCTAGGGAATAAAATAATTCTTAAGATAACTCTTAAAATACAATCTTCTACTATGGACTAAGTCCTCGTATGAAATATTCCATAGTGCACCTTCACCGGCGAGAAAATTCCTAGAAGAAAACTTCTACCGGACATGCCTCTGGTTGGAAAAGAGAACTCTCGTAGAGAAATCTTAAAAGTAAAGACTCCACTGGAGAAAATCATCCTTCTTAAGGAAACATTCTTACCAATCCCTAATGAGAAACACAAACCAAGAACTACATGTCGGTAACAACCTTAACGGTTCTTGCTCTTTTGCTGGTATGCTACCTGTAAAAGACAAATCCTGCAAAACAAATCAAACCAAATGTTCCCCAAGTATGGTATGGCCACTTTAGCCATCACCCCGGATACTCAAAATCTCAAGCAATTTCAATTTTTTAGATCAATTTTTGTAAAGCTTCAATGTTTTTAAATGCAATCTTTATAAAAAGGTCGGCCGTTTTCTTTGCAAACAAAACAGTAAAAATAAAAACAACAAGGAAAGATTTTGAATAAAAAGAGAATTTTATTTATTGATTTTCCTGTAAATAGGCATTTAAATCAAGAAACAATTCCTAAAAGAGGTAATTACACACAAAATATTAAAAGAAAAATACAGAGATGGAAATGTGAAAATGGATTTCCATCGGGTTTTATGTTTGCTATAACTCATATGTCCTTAAGGATCCTCAATATCTTCCTTTCTGAAGAAGATGATTGAACTGATCCCTATTCCTCAGAGTCATCCACTGTAATGATGAGATGATGTTATTGATCCAACCTAAATCACAATCATTTTCTTTAAATCCCTAACTTTTGCCTGGATCGCCCTTTTGGATTTTCAATCCACCGGGATACCCATTTTCGCCTAAGTTTCCTTTTTAGATTTTCAACATAGCGGGTATACTCCATTATTTTTTTATTCTTTTCTTTTTTTATCCCTAACTTTTTCCCGAACTTTTTACTTTTTGTGGTTCGCTGGGATGCCCATTTTTGCCTAAGTCGTTGACTTAATGGGTCTTTTTATGCAATGTATTTTTTAACTACATATGCGTTCATGGTAGTGTAGAAAATATTCCACATCCATAGTTTCAAGCATCATGGATCCTCCTAAAAAGACCTTCTTCACAATGTATGGTCCTTCATAATTTAGATCCCATTTCCCATGGCATCTATGTTATTGGGAGGCAGGATCCTTTTTCAACACCAAGTCACCATCTTTGAAGTTAAGAGGAAGCACCTTACTATCAAAGGCCTCCTTCATCCGTGTTTGATACAACTTCGCGTGATAAATAGTTGCCAATATTTTCTCATCAATGATGTTCAACTGATCAAGCTTGTTCTGAATCCATCCAGCTTCATCAAGATTCACATCTGTCATGATCTTTAAATAAGGAATCTCAACATCTACGGGCATGACTGCTTCCATGCCATAAACCAAGGAGAAAAGGGTTGCCTCAGACGAAGTACACACATAAGTAAGGTAGCCATGCAAACAAAAGGAAACATCCTATGCCATTACTTGTAGGTCACCACCATTTTTTGCACAATCTTCTTGATGTTTTGTTGGCTACCTCAACAACATCATTCATCTTTGGATGATATGAGGAAGAGTTGGGAAGTTTTATCTTGAAACTATCGCACATATCATTCATCATCTTGTTACTGAGATTAGATCAAGTATTATTAATAATCTTTTTATAAATCCCATAACGACAAATTATGTCTTTCTTTATGAAGCAGGCAACCACTTGCTTGGTGAAATTTGTGTAAGATGCAACCTCGACCCATTTGGTGAAGTAATCAATGGCAACAAGATAAAACAATGTCCATTGGGAGCAATCGGCTAAATTCGGCCAATCATATCAATGCCCCCACATACCAAAAGGCCACTGAGAGGTCAAAACATTCAGAGGAACCAGAGGCACATGCACTTTATCATCATATATCTAGCACTTGTAACATATTCTGGCATGATTGTAACAATCCACTTCCATAGTGGAACAATACTAACCCGCTCTCAAGAATTTCTTATCCATAGTATGGCCACTGGAATGTGTTTTGAATGAACCCTTGTGTACTTCTTCTATGAACTTAGCTGCTTCAGGTCTATCCATGCATCTGAGAAACACAGAATCATAGTTTCTTTTATACAACACGCCACCATTGAGGAAAAACTTGACTGAATACTTTTGCAGAGTCTTATTATCTGTAGTAGATGCATCTTCTAGATACTCTTACATTTCAAGATATCTCTTGATGTTGTAAAACCATGGCCTATCATTAGTTTCCTCTTCTTCTTCATAACAAAATGATGGCTCATCCAACCTCATGATGGTGATAAAGGGGGCTTCATTATCCCATTATAGTTTGAACATGGATGATAGAGTAGCCAAAGCATCTTTTAAATGATTCTCATCCTTTGGGATATGATTAAACGTGATCTCATCAAAATACAAAATCAAATTCAAGGCCTGCACCCTGTAGGGAATAAAATTTGTGTGGCGAGTTTCTCAATCTCCATTGATCAGACTGATTACAAGAGCTGAATCTCCATACATCTCTACGATCATAATTCTAAAAATGATTTGAACTTTAATCCCATAAATAAAAGCTTCAAACTCAGCCATATTATTGGTGCAATCAAAAAAAATTATGGTTGGGAAAGAAAGATGAAAACTTGTAGGCGATGTGATAACAGCTCCAACTCTATTTCCCATAGGATTCGAGGCACTGTCGAACACAAGCTTCAATCGCGATCCTGGTTCGGGTCCTTCTTCTACTCCTAGAATATTGCAATCTCTGATATGCATAATGTCCTCGTCTGGAAATTCAAACTTCATCGACTGATGATCATCATCACGGGCTGGTGAGCAAGATAATCTACCAATACACTACCCTTGATGGCTTTCTGAGTAGTATATTGAATGTCATATTCTGTTAAAATCATTTTCCAATGGGCTACTCTACCCGTGAGAGCTGGCTTTTCAAATATGTATTTGGTATGATCCATTATAGATATCAAGAGAGTAGTGTGAGTCAACATGTATTGTCATAGACGTTTGGCATTCCATGCAAGTACATAATATGTCTTTTCAAGCTATGGATACCTTGACTCGCAATCTGTAAATTTCTTGCTCAGATAGTAGATGACATGCTTTTTTCTACATGTCTCGTCATGCTGACCGAGTACATAAACCATGGAGTTTTCAAGCATTGTGAGATACATAATCAAAGGCTTTCCCTTCATGAAGGCATGAGGATCAAATGTTTTTTTAAATACTCTTTTATTCTATCAAATGTAGTTTGAAAATTTTCATTCCACCTGACGGCTTGATCGTTTCTTAGAAATCTAAATATTGGTTCACAAGTGCCTGTAAGATGAGAGATGAATCTAGCAATGTAGTTCAACCTCCTCAAGAAACCACTAACCTCTTTTTCTGTTCTTGGATCACGAATTTCTTGAATAGCTTTTACTTTCGCAGTATGAACCTCGATACCTCTTCCACTTATAATAAAGCCCAACAATTCTCCCGATCTCACTCCGAAAGTGCACTTGTTCATATTCAGCCTCAACTTTAACATCCTCAATCTATAAAACAATTTCCATAGGTGAACCAAATGTACTTCCTCTGTGTGGTATTTTACGATCATATCATCAACATATACTTCAATCTCCTTATGAATCATATCATGAAAGAGAGTGACCATTGCTCGTTGATATGCTGCCCCTACATTCTTTAAACCAAAGAGCATCACCTTATAACAGAAAGTTACCTAAGAGGTAATAAAACTTGTCTTCTCCATGTCCTCTGGTGCCATCTTTATCTGACTGTAACCGGAGAAACCATTCATCAAGGAAAATACTTTATACTAAAGGTTGAGAAAAACACAAGAAATGGGAGGTTTGAATTGGGTTTTAAAAACCTTTTCATTTAGAAGTGCTTTTCACAGACGATCAGAATTAGAATCAATGATAGAAGTAGAAATGACAATAAAAAATAGAAACAAAAAACACTCTTGGTTTATCCAGGTTCACCTTAGAAAAGGCTAATCATGTCCTCCTTCCAAGGTGATTTCGCCTTAGAAAAAGACTTATTCCACTATAATCAAACTGATACAACTACACGGGCTACCCGCTGGTGACTAACAACAACAGTGATAACCTGCTAGTGATCCCTTAAGAATTCTTCCCTACCTGCTTCCCTAAGAGATATAACGATCACCGAGTCCTTAAGGCTTATGACATACCCGTTCCCTTGAAGGAGATTTCTCTATGCCTTAGAAAAGGACTTTCTCAACCACCCGTTAAATAATGTGTATATAGATTTGCTTCTTACAAGTGGATTACACAAAAGTTTAAGTACATATTGTTAAGACAAATATGAGCAACAACTCTTGTGTTCAAACAATTTACAAAAGCAACACAATAATGAGAAACAACTTTTATGTTCTAATGAATACTAATATCAACACAATATGAGCAACAACACTTGTGTTCTAGAAAAAAATAATGTTAACACAGTAATTAGCAACAACTCTTGTATTTTTTATCTTTTCTTTTCTTTTCTTTTTCTTTTCTTTTCATTTTCTTTACTTTGATTTTCGAAGCGTTACTATTCTTGTATCCAAGTTTATCTGTTTTAAAATGAAATAGTTGATCCTTCATGTAGGCATTGAGGAAGTAGATCGTTGTAGCAGTACACAAGTCACTTTCATCTTGCTAGATGCCATAACGGTAGCAATTGATCATGGGAGACAAATAATACAGAATACATCCATTTTAGTGGAATTTGTAATTATACCTTTGTACTAACTCTTCTTGTCATCGTTTTGGGTGATACTGTCTTCTGATGAACATGACTTCTGATGAAGTAGATTAACTTAAGAAGATATAATCTTAATCTTGTCTTCTAATGGACTATATGATGTATAGAAGTGATGAGTCCAGAAGATCTATCTTTCCTTGATCAGTCTTGTAACGGAATACTTCTGATATAAAGTCATGTGTGCATATTCCATGAAGTTCCCGAGTTTTCAGAATCTTGACTTTGTATTCTAAATTAGAAGCATTGGCTTTTATGATGAACAAGTCTTGACTTCTCAATCTGAGATTGAATTTTTGCTTTGATGTGTTTAGAACCTTGACATTGTCTTCAGAGATTCGAGTAACAACTCCTCTGATGAACAAATCTTGACTTTTGATCTTTGACGTGAAAGCTTGTTTCTGGTGTAATCCTTATTTCTTATCTTGGAACATCAACTCTTCCATACTTTCTTTCTTCTTGAAGACTTTTGACTTCCGAAGTAGTGGCTTATTTGAGAAGTACACATGAGATCCTCTTTCTGTCAAATATTTAACATTCTTCAGAACTATTGATGTTACTTCAGAATCAGATGCAATAGTCTTCTGAAGGGTGCTTGTAATGTTTCTGATGATTCCCTATACAACAATCCTGAATCAACTAGAACTTCTAATTTTCACACTCAAGAAACTATTAGAAAAAAAATTGTTTACATATAAAATATATGTATTGTTATCATTAAAATCCAGAGATTAATTGTAGAATCCAAATTTTGTTCTAACAATATCTCCCTTTTTTATGATGACAAAACAATGTATTTTGATGTAACAATTTTACAAGGTAATATCATAATAGAATCAGAGTTTAGAAGAAAACTTCCCCTGATTAGTGTGAGCTCCCCCTGAGTTTAAGACTTACAGTTTTTATAATGAAGGGATATCTGAGCATTGTTTAGAAAACTCCTCCTGAGTTAAACAATCTCCCACTGACTCTAAAACTTAAGACCTTATCAGAAAGTAGGGTTTTTCTAAGCTTGGTTAACAATTTCAAGAATTGTTATTGAAGTGAATGGAAGTGATTCATCAGAGTTTGCTTTATCATAACCTTTTTCTTTATCAGAACCTTTTAATCATCAGATAGGTTCATTATAACAACTTGATCTATCAGACCCTTCTATATGTTTGAAGTTTGTTATCATTCACTTGATCTCTCAAAACGCTCTATACCCTAGAATTTATTTTATCAGAGTTTGATCAATAGATCCTTCTAATCATTGGAAGTTCTTTATAACAACTTGATTTAATTGAACCTTTTAGACTTTGGAAGTTCTTAATTCATTTAGCTGTCTTCTGAATGTACCTGAAACACATTCTAAACACACTTGCATACATAATTCGCTAGAAATGTAAGCAATGAGATTTAGAGAATTAGGTGTACATCAAAATCATCATTATGCTTTATCCCCTTTTTGTCATAATAAAAAATATTTAAGATTATATTTATTGATATAGAGATGATTAAGCACAGAGAATTAGAAATTTTTATTGATGATTTAAGATAATACAGAAGAACATGAGGAATTATACGAGCAAGACACAGAGCTAGACTTCTTAGACAACAAGAAAATTATGAGATAAGAACTTAGTTGGCACACTTAATAAAAATGAAATTGCAGATGGAAAAATTCATTTAGGATAATAGAAGTACGGACAAGGTATGCATGGATGAGACACATATACAATATACGAGACCTTAAAGTTTCTTACTACCATTCAAAGATGTTACAGAAATTATTCACAAGGGAACTTCCCGGTTCATTTTACCTAACAAATTCAACAATTCATTCTTTAAAGAGGATTTCAGATAGAACTCTTCCAAAAGGTATGAAAGACTTATTCTCACCTCTGGAGGAGGTGATGGTTTTTGAAAAAAGTTGAAGATAGCCTGAGGTATATTAATCCGGATTTGATCGATTAGGAGTGCAAGGAAAATTTGATCATCGGAATTGATAGTATTTTTAAAGATCCCTCGAGGATGAAAGTTTGTTAACAAAAGCTTGTAACAAAATATTGGGATGTGAAGAAGATTTTCAGGATGGATAGGATCATATATGGACAAAGTGTCATGGAGAGAAATGATTTCTTCAGCAAAGGAACACTGACGTTTTGCCTCTTCGACAACTAAACCAATGTTTTCACATCCAATGGAAACAAAAATGGAGAAGGGAGTGATAGAAATGGGGACACCAAAAACACGAGACCCAATGGAACACCCTTCACACCTCACATAAGCATATTTTCATAATTCTTTCACAAGATTTGTGAAGATGGTTCTACCCAGTATGGAGAAGTAATTTGACCACTCTTGATAATAAATGGTAAAGGTGATACTTGAAGCAGTCTCTCTATTGAGATGAAGAAGATGAATTTGTTCTTCATTAATGACTTCAAGGAGATTTTCATCTCCACAAAAGGTTATTAGAGACATGATAAATATTTGTTTCTGAGAAGTATTTAGATAACTTATTGTCTTAAGGATGAAGATAAGATGAAACTACTAAGGTATAAATAGGAAAGGAGAAAATGTAACTCACGGGAGAATTGATTTCCTTACGCAACCAATCAAACTCGAGATACCAAAAAGAGTTAATGTTTGAATAAGAACATAAAAAGAATAGAGAATATAATCATTTCGAAGGTTCTTGTTAGATAAAGGAATACAAGACGACAAGCTAAGACAAGGAGTATAGGGTCGTTCTTAAAGATTCTCATTATTAATAAAAGAATATCTTGACCTTTCCTCAAATGAACAACAGACGGGAGAGAGAGGCATTGAGATTTTAACCTATTCTCAAGGGAATTACATTTCTTTGAGATTAATACTCTTACTATTATATAATATATTTTCTTACTGATTTTAAGAAGTTTTTAATTAGGATATCTTCTAACTGGTAGAAGTGTCTAGACATACTTCATCAGAAAATATGTAAATTCTAACCTGGTGAATATTGTCTATGATGAGTTCACCTTCCTCATCTATCTTGTTTCTGATGACCACTTCATTGCAACAACATGAGTTTCCTTTGGTTCGGGTTCTCGACCCCAAACATCATTTATGGAGAGCTGGTTTTGCTCTTCTTGTATTTCCAGAATGCATCCATTGTTCTGAAGTATTTCATCACATGAAGTTGGTTATATTAAGGACACCAATCCCATAAGTGTTTTCTTTATATTATTTAATGGTGGATCTTGTTCTGAAATGTTTGGCTTTATCTTCCATAATCCAATCTTCGTAAATAGTTCGTATTTCCCTTTTCCTTTTCTAAATTGATGGAAAGTCAGGTGATTCTGAGGTATCGTAATTTTGGATCAGCTTGCTATCGGGATCTTCCTTATCAAACCCTGTAAGTGTTGTCTCTAGCTTTGTAAAGTTTTCAAACTTTGACTTTTCTGGGTCAAGCTTATCATCAGATCTAACATTGATTGATTCTACAACAATACATGTTTTTGTATTGTATACTCTATGGCCTTTAGATTGTTCTGAGTATCCCAACATAATACACTCTTATGTATTAGAATCACACTTGTTCAGATTACCTTCAGTATCAAGAAGAAAACATGAACATCCAATCAGATGAAAAAAAGAGGTGTTGGATCTTCTTCCCTTACACAACTCATATGAGTCTATTCGAGAATGGGTCTTATAGAGATTCTATTATGAGTGTAACATACAACATTAGAAACTTCTACCCAGAAGTGCTTATCCATGTTGGTTTTGTTGATCATTGTTCTAGCCATTTCTTGTAGTGTCCTATTCTCACTTTCTACAATTCTATTACTAGTAACACCATAGATCACGAAAACAATTATGCTTCTGTCTATGTTATCGTTTAGGAATTTTCGAAAAGCTTTATCATGTTGGTACATGATGGTTTCAGAAGATAGAAAATATTTAGAAAGAACCTTTTCAAATTTTGAACATTTTTCACTTCAAAACACATTTTCATTATTCAAAATAGAATGATCTTCTTTTTGTTCAAAACTTTCTTTCTCTAGCTTACCATATTTTTCAACTTCATATTCATGAACCTTCTGAAGGTTCTTGAATTTCCGTTGAAGCTTTTCGTGCTTGTTCAGACTTTCAGATAATCATGATTCTAATTCAGCTAGAGAGAGTTTTGAAAATACCTCTTTAGAGTTTAACTCCGTTTCTGATGTGTCTTCTCCTGAACTGATACCCATGAATGCTATGTTGGCACATTCTCCTTCTGATTCTGATCCTTTAGAGTTAGAATCAATCCATGTTGCCATTAGACCTTTCTTCTTAGCTTTAAAACTATTGTTCTTGAACCTTTCATTTTTGGTTCTCTCCTTCTTGATATTTGGACATTGATTTATGTAGTCTCCAGGCTTATTGCACTCATAAGATATTACTTTATTATAAACTCTTTCTCTATCAGATGCTTCTGGATGATCTTCTTTGTTTCCAAATCTTTGACCATAGTTATATCTTTTCTTCCAGAGTTGTTTACAACTTTTGGATAGAAGTGACAATTCGTCTTCATCATCAGAATATTCATCGTTAGTTTCTTCGATCTCTTCAGATTAAAAATCAATGTTCTTTACTCTCTTAGGTCTTTCTGTTTTAGATCTTAGAGAGATAGTTTTGTTCCTTTTATGAGGCTAATATTCTTCTAGCTCTATCTCACGACTTCTAAGTGAACTGATTAACTCTTTAAGAGTTATATTGTTCCGAACCTTCGAAATCCTTAAAGAAGTGACTATAGGTCTCCATCATTTGGGAAGACTTCTGATGATCTTCTTAACATGATCTGTTGTTGAGTAACCTTTTACCAGAATATTAAGTCCTGCCATAAAGGTTTTGAACCTTGAGTACATGGCTTCAATTGTTTCTTCATCTTCCATTCTGAAGGCTTCCTATTTCTGAATTAAGGACAAGGCCTTAGTTTCTTTAATTTGCGCATTGCATTCATGTGTCATTCTGAGTGAATGAAGAATATCCTTTGCAGTTTCTCTATTGGTGATGTTTTCATATTCGTTGTACGAGATTGTGATGAGAAGGATAATTCGGGCATTGTGATGATTCTATAATTTGCGCTTCTGATCTTGATTCATTATATTCATGGGAATAGGAATACCAATTGCACTGATAGGTTCTTGATAACCATTAGTAACTATTTCCCATGGATCAATTTCATAGCCTAGAAAGAAACATTTTATTCTGTCTCTCCAATAATAAAATTTCTCTCCATCAAAAATAGGAGCCATTTAGAAAGGTCTTCTAACATTGGATTTCTCTACACGATTAAGTGTTTGATTAAAAAATCAATAACAAAACCAGGCTCTGATACTAATTGAAGATTGAGAAAAACACAACAAAGAGGGAGTTGAATATGGTTTTAAAAATAGTTGTTGCTCAGGAATTCAAAGTTGTTAGGAAGAATAGTGCTCATTGTATTTCAATGTATCTTTTCCAAAATACATTTTCTAAACTTTGTAATCATCTATGGGGTCTCACCATTTGCAGACTACCATTCTATTAATAAAGTTTGAGCTTTTATCCAATTCTTTGTAATTCTTATTTTATTCTGTTTGCAAAGATTCCATTTATTATTGATAGTAGTTTTCAAAACAAAAAGATTAACCAAAAAATTTGTTTTTGAAAATAATTTACAAATGACTTTTTACTTTAGACTTTTATGATTCAAGAAAAAAAATAGTGATTCCAAGGATGGATGAACTCTAAAATTTTGGAAGTATATATTCCCCAGGAAAGTTCTCCTAGGTCATTCTTGCTGATGTGCGTATGGTCTTCTTGTTGTTTCTCAAATACTTGGAGATGATACCAATTTATGTAGGGTGTGATATTGGGTTGGTGATCCCATTTTCCCCAGTCCAGTCTTGGTTAATTTTTTCTGCAGGTTGATTATTTGGTTTCGAGTTTGCGTGGTTTAAAACCTCTATCCCAGATTCCCCAGTGATGTCTCTGCTCATTTGACGAAAGTTCTTTCTCTCTTTATGTGCTGAGGTAGAATCATTTGCAAGACATCGCCCTTTGCAGTAATGGCATTGTTGTTATTGTTGTTGTTGTTGGTGGTTACCCAGAAAACTAGACAAGAGCAATATCTTTTCTAATAAGTGTTGAAACTGTTGTCAACTTTTTGGGTTTTCTGCCGCCAAGTTCTGGGTTTGATTTAAAATCCCCATAATTTTGATTTCTTGCTGTATTGTTTGACTTCTTAAATCTGCAAGTAAAGCTGAGATAATGTTTCTCTCTGAAATTTTTTATCCCCAAGTGGTTTCATAATTTCTCCCCATGGAAGTTTGTGTAACCATCGCTCTTGGTATTGAAGAATGTGTTTTGGGCTCCTCTCGACAATGTAGTATATCCTCCCCAATGAGTCAGCACGAGATCCCTAGTTGATATCTTGCCGATGTGATTTCCATCTGCCCTATTGAAATCAGTATTGTAACCCCTAGTGAAGTCAGTATAATTATCTCCAGTGGAAATCTAAACATTGAGACTTTATTTTCCCCATTGAAGTTTGTGTGAGTGTTCCTCGGTGAAGCCTGGAGGGGGATGTTATATCCTTGTATCTGTACTCATTTAGTGTTTTGACTTGATTATTTTCGGATTAGGTTTCTTCCCAGTGAAGTTAAGCTGTGAAGTAGGAATTTGTTCCCTCAGTTGGTGCTTACTTTCTTGCGATATTTTCCTCCTGGATGTGATTTAGCCGAGTGTTGACTTTACTCATGTTGGTTTTGTCTGTTTATTCACAGTGTTATGTGACTGTTTTGTCAGCATATACATAACAACATTCATACATTCATACATATATCATGCATAACTGAATTTAAAATCCATTGCTCATTTGCATTCATTTATGTTTTTGTTGGCATATTACCCTATTTTGCAGAGTTATGTTACCCTCTCTCATATAGAGTGTCAACCTTGAGAAGAAAGTATATATTCTTTCAATTTTCCCACTGATTTATCCCTCATGGAAGAATTTTCTTAAGCCTTCCTATTTAGCTCATTGTCTGGTTAGCTCCGTGTTTCTATTTTGAGTTTATTTCTCATTAAGGTGCTATCTGGTTGACTGTTTCACCCTGATTTATTTATGGTTTGGATCTGTGGCTCTTGGAAACATTATTATTATTATGATTTTTGTAGGCTTTAAGCCCGAATTTGAGAATGTGCATTTATTTTTTCACGAGAAGAATTTACCTCCTCAGCAAGAATATATCGGCATTTCCCAGAGAAGTCATATTTCTTTTCCCAAAGGGTTTCTTATAATAACATCAGATGGCAGGTCTCTTTATTTGAGCAACGTGAACTTCCCCAGTAAGTTTGTTAGTTTCTAGAGAAGATTCATGTTTGTTACTCCAATGAATGGTAGTCTCGTCATTATGAGAGATAGTTCATTGTTGAGATTTGTTACTCCAATGGATGGTAGTCTCGTCATTATGGGAGATATTTCGTAGTTGAGATTTATTACTCCAATAGATGGTAGTCTCATCATTATGGAAGATAGTTCATTGTTGATATTTGTTACTCCAATGGATGGTAGTCTCATCATTATGGGAGATAATTTGTTGTTGAGATTTTTTACTCCAATGAATGGTAGTCTCGTCATTATGGGAGATATTTCATTGTTGAGATTTGTTACTCAAATGGATGGTAGTCTCGTCATTATGGGAGATAGTTCGTTGTTGAGATTTGGTACTCCAATGGATGGTAGTCTCGTCAATATGGGAGATAGTTCGTTGTTGAGATTTGTTACTCCAATAAATGGTTGTCTCGTCATTATGGGAGATAGTTCGTGGTTGATATTTTGTTACTCCAATGGATGGTATTCTCGTTATTATGGGAGATAGTTCATTGTTGATATTTGTTACTCCAATGGATGGTAGTCTCATAATTATGGGAGATAGTTCATTGTTGAGATTTGTTACTCCAATGGATGGTAGTCTCGTCATTATAGGAGATATTTTGTTGTTGATATTTTGTTGCTCCAATGGATGCCAGTCTCGTCATTATGGGAGATAGTTTGTTATTGAGATTTTGTTACTCCGATGAATGGTAGTTTTGTCATTATGGGAGATAGTTCGTCGTTGAGACTCACTTGACTCTGAGGAATTCAGTTGTTTCCATTTATAAGTATTGATGCTGGTCATTAGTGACTTACCCTAATATTGATGTTTATTGGTATTACCTTACTACTTCTTTACCCCTGTGGGTCGACATTACCTTTTTTGCTATGTTCTCAGTGGGTGGATAGTTTGTGGTTATCTATCAATAACTATTATCATTTATTTTCTCTCCTCAATGTTTGAGTTGATGTTACTTTGTCTCCTCCTTGGGCTTTACCCTAATAGAGTCGAGTCTTCTATTCACCAGTGATTTATTTTCCTGGTCTAAGTTTCTTTTGAACTTTTATTTTCTGTTTCCCCAGCGATGTCCCGTGTAACACCCCAAATCTACCCCACGGTTATATTAAAATCAGAGTGCCAAAATTTCCGCAAACATGGGGCATTACATTCTCATTCCCAAAACCAACAACATAAAAACCTACAATAACAGATACATAGCACATATTGATCCAAAGAACTTATAACAATTTATTAGTCTTCAAAAGTATTTCAACTTGATTCCATAAATATGCAGCGGATTCATAAATTTAAAACTTCAAAGGAAACATAGCATCTTTTAAACAACTTAATTCACAGAAAACAACTTCTTAAAACAACAACTTGAATTAAACTTAAAACATCATAAAATCAAATAAGCGTTCATCCCCCCCGAGTGCTACGTATCAGAGCGACGACACCAACAAGCTACTAAGTCTCTACTCCTCGTTACCTGCACGTTACCAGTATAAAGGCAACGGCGAAACAAATAAAGGGGTGAGACATCGAATAATATAAATAAGATTATGATAATTAATATATTAGACAAGAGCATTATAAACTTCACCGCTTCTCAACGACACAACAATCAATAAACATTCACAATTATCATTAGCGATTCAAAATGCAATTCGAATGCGACACAACTGTGCATATGCATGTGGTACCAACAGGGCTTCAGCCTTCTTCACTAATTGCCAATTAATAGAGGCACAAGGCATAAGCCTACTTCACAAATCCGCCAATACAGGCCTTCACAAAATGCAAATGTATGAGACTCATGTAACATACAACATCACATATATATCATTCACCACAAACTTCATTACGAGGCATTCGCCTACATCCCTGCATCACTGGAAATAAGCCTAACACTTCACATATTCAATCACATCTCAATCATCTCAAAACAACAACATCTCATAACATCAAAATAATTTATTAAACATCATTTATTATCATAAAAATCATCGAACACAACTTCATCAATAAAATCTCACTAATACTCAACTGTATAATAATAGTACAGTAACCCATCCTGTTATTCTGCTAATTTATATCGTTACTGTCACTAAATCCTACTGTCATAATTCTAACAGCAGCCTCTAACATCTCAAAATTCATTCTGTCCAAAATCCAGCATAACTGTCATCTATGGAATTAATTCTAAATCCTAAATTGTTACTAGAATTACACTTCTTATCCATCATTTAAATCATCTAGAATAAAGTTTGTTGCGTTAGCTAATCAATGCTTCGAACGGCATCTCAAACAGCATCCTACAACTCAAGTTACCGCAATTAAAAGTCAATTCTGTCAAAAATCAGACCTTATGTATCGACAAAAAACACTATGGGTCGACACATTCTGCTTCAAATCACAACATGTATCGACACATACACTTACCAATCGACTCATCCTGACTTTAAAACCCAGCATGTATCGGCACATGCATCACACCAGTCGACTCATCCTGAGTCTCACACACTCATGTGTCGACACATCCTTTCTTCGTGTCGACTCATCCTGCGTCTTATACTTAACATGCATCGATGCAAGCCCTGCATGCATCGAGTCATCCTGAGTCGAATATCCTTCATGTATCGACACATGCAGCTTGGGGTTGACACATCCTTCGACAGTCTGCATAATTTTCTGTGTTTTCTACTGTATTTTGCTACGGGAATCATACCACAGCCCTGAAAACCTCATTATGATCATGATAATTCATCACCTAATCATTATACCCTATTACTCCATTGATCAAACAATATAATTTATTCCATACGAAAATTCAACACAAAATTCAACACAGATAACAGATAATTACACAACCCCAATCCTACATACTAACCATCATATTCCCGGTTATAAGATCTGAACCCCACCCTTACCTTTTGGTTTTTCGGTCGGTCGAATTCTCCGATTGAAACTGCAACTGGTTAGACGGCGAGTTCTCTAAATTTGCTTGCCTCCCACTTGGTGCCTCCAAACCCTTGCTTCTTCTACTGTTACGTGATAATTGTTTTGCTTTGGTTTCTAACCTCTATATATTATAACCTAATATAATAATAGGTCTACTAGTAACTTTAATGGGCCTATTAATTCTATTCCTAATCTTTCTATTTCACACACCCCACTTGACCCAAATAATAAAATAACATTCTACTAAAATCAACATTAAATCCAATATTAATTTCTCTTGACTAAATTGACTAATTATTCGATTATCAATTCTAATAATCCAATAATGCTCCTAATAATTATTCCGATAATTCCTTCTTCGACTAAATTCCAACAATTTAAATCCTCAATAATTCATTTAAATAATTTAATGAATTTCTGGGCGTTACAACTCTCCCCCACTTAGAATATTTTCGTCCTCGAAAATTCACCCGACACCACTTCCCTTAACTTCGCCTCCACCTCTAGCCTTCCGATATAATCACAACTTACTACAATTAAGATCTAACGCACACGTGCAATTCTATTTCAACTCATCCAACAACAATAATAACAACTAACAAAGTTCTATCGACAAAACACGTACCTCTGGTACCCCTGTCCTCGTTTCCCATTGGAGTTTCCACCAACGCCAACACAAACAATGGTCAAAGATAATCAATAATACTCAATTGTTAAAGACTCAACAACTTTGGCCGAACGGACCGACCTGCTCTGATACCACTAATGTAATACCCTAAATCTACCCCACGGTTATATTAAAATCAGAGTGCCAAAATTTTCGCAAACATGGGGCATTACATTCTTATTCCAAAAACCCACAACATAAAAGCCTATCATTCATAGCACATATTGATCCAAAAAACTTATAACAATTTATTAGTCTTCAAAAGAATTTCAACTTGATTCCATAAATATGCAGCGGATTCATAACTTTAAAAATTCAAAGGAAACATAGCATCTTTTAAACAACTTAATTCACAGAAAATAACTTCTTAAAACAACAACTTGAATTAAACTTAAAACATCATAAAATCAAATAAGCGTTCATCCCCACCGAGTGCTACGTATCAGAGCGACGACACCAACAAGCTACTAAGTCTCTACTCCTCGTTATCTGCATGTTACTAGTATAAAGGCAACGGAGAAACAAATAAAGGGGTGAGACATCGAATAATATAAATAAGATTATGATAATTAATATATTAGACAAGAGCATTATAAACTTCACCGCTTCTCAACGACACACAACAATTAATAAACATTCACAATTATCATTAGCGATTCAAAATGCAATTCGAATGCGACACAACTGTGCATATGCATGTGGTACCAACAGGGATTCAGCCCTCTTCACTAATTGCCAATTAATAGAGGCACAAGGCATAAGCCTACTTCACAAATCCGCCAATACAGGCCTTCACAAAATGAAAATGTATGAGACTCATGTAACATACAACATCACATATATATCATTCACCACAAACTTCATTACGAGGCATTCGCCTCCATCCCTGCATCACTGGAAATAAGCCAAACACTTCACATATTCAATCACATCTCAATCATCTCAAAACAACAACATCTCATAACATCAAAATAATTTATTAAACATCATTTATTATCACAAAAACCATCGAACACAACTTCATCAATAAAATCTCAATAATACTCAACTGTATAATAATAGTACAGTAACCCATCCTGTTATTCTGCTAATTTATATCATTACTGTCACTAAATCCTACTGTCATAATTCTAACAGCAACCTCTAACATCTCAAAATTCATTCTGTCCAAAATCCAGCATAACTGTCATCTACGGAATTAATTCTAAATCCTAAATTGGTTACTGGAATTACACTTCTTATCCATCATTTAAATCATCTAGAATAAAGTTTACCGCGTTAGCTAATCAACGCTTCGAACGGCATCTCAAACAACATCCTAGAACTCAAGTTACCGCAATTAAAAGTCAATTCTGTCAAAAATCAGACCTTATGTATCGACACAAAACACTATGGGTCGACACATTCTGCTTCAAATCACAGCATGTATCGACACATGAACTTACCGATCGACTCATCCTGACTTCAAAACGCAGCATGTATCGGCACATGCATCGCACCGGTCGACTCATCCTGAGTCTCACACACTCATGTGTCGACACATCCTCTCTTCGCGTCGACTCATCCTGAGTCTTATACATAACATGCATCTACGCAAGCCCTGCATGCATCGACTCATCCTGAGTCGAATATCCTTCATGTATCGACAGATCCAGCTTGGGGTCGACACATCCTTCGATAGTCTGCATAATTTTCTGCGTTTTCTACTGTATTTTGCTACGGGAATCATACCACAGCCCTGAAAACCTCATTATGATCATGATAATTCATCACCAAATCATTATACCCTATTACTCCATTGATCAAACAACATAATTTATTCCATACGAAAATTCAACACAAAATTCAACACAGATAACGGAATATTTACACAACCCAAATCCTACATACTAACCATCATATTCCCGGTTATAAGATCCGAACCCCACCCTTACCTTTTGGATTTTCGGTCGATCGAATTCTCCGGTTGAAACTGCAACTGGTTTGACGACGAGTTCTCTAAATTTGCTTGCCTCCCACTTGGTTCCTCCAAACCCTTGCTTCTTCTACTGTTACGTGATAATTGTTTTGCTTTGGTTGCTAGCCTCTATATATTATAACCTAATATAATAATAGGTCTACTAGTAACTTTAATGGGCCTATTAATTCAATTCCTAATCTTTCTATTTCACACACCCCACTTGACCCAACTAATAAAATAACATTCTACTAAAATCAACATTAAATCCAATATTAATTTCTCTTGACTAAATTGACTGATTATTCGATTATCAATTCTGACAATCCAATAATGCTCCTAATAATTATTCCGATAATTCCTTCTTCGACTAAATTCCAACAATTTAAATCCTAAATAATTCATTTAAATAATTTAATGAATTTCTGGGCAATACAACTCTCCCCCACTTAGAATATTTCCGTCCTCGAAAATTCACCCGACACCACTTCCCTTAACTTCGCCTCCACCTCTAGCCTTCCGATATAATCACAACTTACTAAAATTAAGATCTAACGCACACGTGCAATTCTATTTCAACTCATCCAACAACAATAATAACAACTAATAAAGTTCTATCGACGAAACACGTACCTCTGGTACCCCTGTCCTCGTTTCCCATTGGAGTTTCGACCAACGCCAACACAAACAATGGTAAAAAATAATCAATAATACTCAATTGTTAAAGACTCAACAACGTTGGCCGAATGGACCGACCTGCTCTGATACCACTAATGTAACACCCCAAATATACCCCACGGTTATATTAAAATCAGAGTGCCAAAATTTCCGCAAACATGGGGCATTACATTCTTATTCCAAAAACCAACAACATAAAAACCTATCATTCATAGCACATATTGATCCAAAGAACTTATAACAATTTATTAGTCTTCAAAATAATTTCAACTTGATTCCATAAATATGCAGCGGATTCATAACTTTAAAACTTCAAAGGAAACATAGCATATTTTAAACAACTTAATTCACAGAAAACAACTTCTTAAAACAACAACTTGAATTAAACTTAAAACATCATAAAATCAAATAAGCGTTCATCCCCCCCGAGTGCTACGTATCAGAGCGACGACACCAACAAGCTACTAAGTCTCTACTCCTCGTTATCTGCACGTTACTAGTATAAAGGCAACGGAGAAACAAATAAAGCGGTGAGACATCGAATAATATAAATAAGATTATGATAATTAATATATTAGACAAGAGCATTATAAACTTCACCGCTTCTCAACGACACACAACAATCAATAAACATTCACAATTATCATTAGCGATTCAAAATACAATTCGAATGCGACACAACTGTGCATATGCATGTGGTACCAACAGGGATTCAACCCTCTTCACTAATTGCAAATTAATAGAAGCACAAGGCATAAGCCTACATCACAAATCCGCCAATACAGGCCTTCACAAAATGCAAATGTATGAGACTCATGTAACATACAACATCACATATATATCATTCACCACAAACTTCATTACGAGGCATTCGCCTACATCCCTGCATCACTGGAAATAAGCCTAACACTTCACATATTCAATCACATCTCAATCATCTCAAAACAACAACATCTCATAACATCAAAATAATTTCTTAAACATCATTTATTATCACAAAAATCATCGAACACAACTTCATCAATAAAATCTCATTAATACTCAACTGTATAATAATAGTACAGTAACCCATCCTGTTATTCTACTAATTTATATCGTTACTGTCACTAAATCCTACTGTCATAATTCTAACAACAACCTCTAACATCTCAAAATTCATTCTGTCAAAAATCCAGCATAACTGTCATCTACGGAATTAATTCTAAATCCTAAATTGGTTACTGGAATTACACTTCTTATCAATCATTTAAATCATCTAGAATAAAGTTTATCGCGTTATCTAATCAAAACTTCGAACGGCATCTCAAACAGCATCCTACAACTTAAGTTACCGCAATTAAAAGTCAATTCTGTCAAAAATCAGACCTTATGTATCGACACAAAACACTATTGGTCGACACATTCTGCTTCAAATCACAGCATGTATCGACAGATGCACTTACCAATCGACTCATCCTGACTTCAAAACGCAGCATGTATCGGCACATGCATCGCACCGGTCGACTCATCCTGAGTCTCACACACTCATGTGTCGACACATCCTCTCTTCGCGTTGACTCATCCTGAGTCTTATACATAACATGCATCGATGCAAGCCCTGCATGCATCGACTCATTCTGAGTCGAATATCCTTCATGTATCGACAGATGCAGCTTGGGGTCGACACATCCTTCGACAGTCTGCATAATTTTCTGCGTTTTCTACTGTATTTTGCTACGGGAATCATACCACAGCCCTGAAAACCTCATTATGATCATGATAATTCATCACCTAATCATTATACCCTATTACTCCATTGATCAAACAACATAATTTATTCCATACGAAAATTCAACACAAAATTCAACATAGATAACGGATAATTACACAACCCCAATCCTACATACTAACCATCATATTCCCGGTTATAAGATCCGAACCCCACCCTTACCTTTTGGTTTTTCGGTCGGTCGAATTCTCTGGTTGAAACTGCAACTGGTTTGACGTCGAGTTCTCTAAATTTGCTTGCCTCCCACTTGGTGCCTCCAAACCCTTGCTTCTTCTACTATTACGTGATAATTATTTTGCTTTGGTTGCTAACCTCTATATATTATAACCTAATATAATAATAGGTCTACTAGTAACTTTAATGAGCCTATTAATTCTATTCCTAATCTTTCTATTTCACACACCCCACTTGACCCAACTAATAAAATAACATTCTACTAAAATCAACATTAAATCCAATATTAATTTCTCTTGACTAAATTGACTAATTATTCAATTATCAATTCTAACAATCCAATAATGCTCCTAATAATTATTCCGATAGTTCCTTCTTCGACTAAATTCCAACAATTTAAATCCTCAACAATTCATTTAAATAATTTAATGAATTTTTGGGCGTTACAACTCTCCCCCACTTAGAATATTTTCGTCCTCGAAAATTCATCCGACACCACTTCCCTTAACTTCGCCTCCACCTCTAGCCTTCCGATATAATCACAAAATACTAAAATTAAGATCTAACGCACACGTGCAATTCTATTTCAACTCATCCAACAACAATAATAACAACTAATAAAGTTCTATCGACGAAACACGTACCTCTGGTACCCCTCTCCTCGTTTCCCATTGGAGTTTCCACCAACGCCAACACAAACAATGGTAAAAAATAATCAATAATACTCAATTGTTAAAGACTCAACAACTTTGGCCGGACGGAGCGAACTGCTCTGATACCACTAATGTAACACCCCAAATCTACCCCACGGTTATATTAAAATCAGAGTGCCAAAATTTCCGCAAACATGGGGCATTACATTCTTATTCCAAAAACAAACAACATAAAAACCTATCATTCATAGCACATATTGATCCAAAGAACTTATAACAATTTATTAGTCTTCAAAAGTATTTCAACTTGATTCCATAAATATGCAGCGGATTCATAACTTTAAAACTTCAAAGGATACATAGCATCTTTTAAACAACTTAATTCACAGAAAACAACTTCTTAAAACCACAACTTGAATTAAACTTAAAACATCATAAAATCAAATAAGCGTTCATCCCCCCCGAGTGCTACGTATCAGAGCGACAACACCAACAAGCTACTAAGTCTTTACTCCTCGTTATCTGCACGTTACTAGTATAAAGGCAACGGCGAAACAAATAAAGGGGTGAGACATCGAATAATATAAATAAGATTATGATAATTAATATATTAGACAAGAGAATTATAAACTTCACCGCTTCTCAACGACACACAACAATCAATAAACATTCAGAATTATCATTAGCGATTCA
Organism: Vicia faba; assembly: GCA_948472305.1. NCBI lineage: Eukaryota > Viridiplantae > Streptophyta > Magnoliopsida > Fabales > Fabaceae > Vicia > Vicia faba. The sequence goes on along the minus strand of OX451735.1, from coordinate 904,764,458 downwards.
AAATGCAATTCGAATGCGACACAACTGTGCATATGCATGTGGTACCAACAAGGATTCAGCCCTCTTCACTAATTTCCAATTAATAGAGGCACAAGGCATAAGCCTACTTCACAAATCCGCCAATACAGGCCTTCACAAAATGCAAATGTATGAGACTCATGTAACATACAACATCACATATATATCATTCACCACAAACATCATTACGAGGCATTCGCCTACATCCCTGCATCACTGGCAATAAGCCTAACACTTCACATATTCAATCACATCTCAATCATCTAAAAACAACAACATCTCATAATATCAAAATAATTTATTAAACATCATTTATTGTCACAAAAATCATCGAACACAACTTCATCAATAAAATCTCACTAATACTCAACTGTATAATAATAGTACAGTAACCTATCCTGTTATTCTGCTAATTTATATCATTACTGTCACTAAATCCTACTGTCATAATTCTAACAGCAGCCTCTAACATCTCAAAATTCATTCTGTCCAAAATCCACCATAACTGTCATCTACGGAATTAATTCTAAATCCTAAATTGGTTACTGGAATTACACTTATTATCCATCATTTAATTCATCTAGAATAAAGTTTATCACGTTAGCTAATCAACGCTTCAAACGGCATCTCAAACAACATCCTACAACTCAAGTTACCGCAATTAAAAGTCAATTCTGTCAAAAATCAGACCTTATGTATCAACCCAAAACACTATGGGTCGACACATTCTTCTTCAAATCACAGCATGTATCGACACATGCACTTACCGATCGACTCATCCTGACTTCAAAATGAATCATGTATCGGGACATGTATCGCACCGGTCGACTCATCCTGAGTCTCATACACTCATGTGTCGACACATCCTCTCTTCGCGTCGACTCATCTCGAGTCTTATACTTAACATGCATCGATGCAAGCCCTGCATGCATCGACTCATCTTGAGTCGAATATCCTTCATGTATCGACACATGCAGCTTGGGGTCGACACATCCTTCAACAGTCTGCATACTTTTCTACGTTTTCTACTGTATTTTGCTACGGGAATCATACCACAGCCCTGAAAACCTCATTATGATCATGATAATTCATCACCTAATCATTACACCCTATTACTCCATTGATCAAACAACATAATTTATTCCATACGAAAATTCAACACAAAATTCAACACGGATAACGGATAATTACACAACCCTAATCCTACATACTAACCATCATATTCCCGGTTATAAGATCCGAACCCCACCCTTACCTTTTGGTTTTTGGTCAGTTGAATTGTCCGATTGAAACTGCAACTGGTTTGATGGCGAGTTCTCTAAATTTGCTTGCCTCCCACTTGGTGCCTCTAAACCCTTGCTTCTTCTACTGCTACGTGATAATTGTTTTGCTTTTGGTTGCTAACCTCTATATATTCTAACCTAATATAATAATAGGTTTACTAGTAACTTTAATGGGCCTATTAATTCTATTCCTAATCTTGCTATTTCACACACCCCACTTGACCCAACTAATAAAATAACATTCTACTAAAATCAACATTAAATCCAATATTAATTTCCCTTGACTAAATTAACTAATTATTCGATTATCAATTCTAACAATCCAATAATGCTCCTAATAATTATTCTGATAATTCCTTCTTCTACTAAATTCCAACAATTTAAATCCTCAATAATTCATTTAATGAATTTTCGGGCGTTACATTCTGTGTCACCTTTGGATATGTTTATTTGCATGCACAATAATAAGCATTGCATGGCCTCTTTGGGCCAAAAATAGGGTTTGTTATATATTTAAGTATCTTCAATCACGTCGACACAAAGATTTTAACCTTCGTATCTCCGGATATAAGACACTTAAATAAGGGCAGCCGTTGTACCCAATTTTCCACCCTAATATTACTCTATCATCTCATATCAACTCAATCACAACCAGATCACACTAGGGTTTAGTTCTTCTCCCTATTTCTAGGTTTGCTTATGAAGAATCACTAAGCACCTTGATTTGTATATTGTGATCATCAATGTTTTGTATTGATTAACTTTTAACTAATAAATACAATGAATGTTTTCTCTAATGGATGATATTAGGTAAGGGCACAACACATTTCATCAGGTTGATTCATAGGTTCATGAGTTTATTTCCATGCCTTCTCCAACAAAATTTCATTGAGATTCAAGCTTCATCATTGAATATACTTTTAATTAATATCATTACAAGGTTTACTATGATTCATCATGCCTCAATTTGTCAAAGAAAGTCAAAAGATGCAAGAGTTGATTGAAGAAGTTTGACCTAATTGTACAGGTTCTTGATTTCTTGATCAAAAGGGCATAACTCTATCAATTATTAACATTTGGAAGTGGTTTTTGTTTCTATGGTTTCTTATTATCATCCAAAACAACTTCTATTCACATGTCATTTGGAAGTTCAAGAAAGTTTGTCAAAATTGAAAGAAGTTTCCAAGTCATTTTGGGGCTCTAGGAGCCAGGGTTTTGAACTTATAAGGGCTATATCTTTCTCATCTTTTTATATTTTTGAGTGATTCCAAATAAATTCTTCTATTAAAGGTTTATAAACTAATCATTTCAAGAGTTTCAAGAAACTTTTATGTGGAAGATTCTTAATGATGAAGAAAGATTACAAGACCTCTAGATGGGACATCAAATTCCCTTGTGTGACTTCAAAAGACCATAACTTGGTCAATTTATATCTCCTTGAGCCCATTATTTTTCCACAATGATCTTAAAGATGTTAACTTCAACTCTTCTTTTATGTGAAAATCTTGAAAATGAGTGGAAAATTCCTTAAGAACTCAAAAGATTATAGGTCACTTCATGAATTTTCACCAATTTTGCATGACCATAACTTTTTCAATACATGGTATTTTTGAATGATTAAAGTTTCAAAATTATCTTTGGGAAGTCTACTTCAAGCTATCATCAATGATCAAAGCTCAATTTTGGAGGAAGGCCTTGTTTGGACTCAACATTATAGGTCATTTTTGAAGAAAACTTAGAATTTTTCAAAGTACAAAAAGTCAACATCTTTTTCTTAACTTTGACTCATCGCAACTTTTATCTCAAGCATCCAATAGATCTCACTCTTTTAACATTTAAAAGTTTGTGACCTTATCTTTCAATTGCTTCAAGAATCATGCCCTGAGACCCCTTGAGTTGTGAACACCATGGATTCAAAAATGGTACCTTGAAACTGAAGTTTTCTTCAAAGTCAGAATTTGAAATTCATAATATGGATTCTAATCACCAATTAAACATGCGATTTTGATTTAAAAATGTTTAACAAAGTTCTCAAAGTTGAATTAAGGATCAAAATGCAGGAATTGGTTGAGTTTTGATGCACATGAGGTCACACTTTTTTCACTTTCGAACTTGATACAATTTCCCTCCAAACATCAAATTTTCTCGGAATTCCTTGCACCATTCGCTTCCATATTAATAGAGGACCTCACTCCTCTCATTTTATCAAGCTTGAACATCCAAAATCACTCTGTCAAACTCCTTCTTTAACTCACTTTTATGAGATTTAGAATTCCTCTTTTCTCCATTTTTCAATCCAATTTCTTCATTGATCCTTCATCCTTGAATTTCACTAAAGCTAACAGAAGAAGAATCAAGCATTGAGGTGCCCTGAATCGTGCTAGCCAAGTCCATTTATAAAGCAAGTTCATGTGACTTCGTTTAGGTAGTTTAAGGCACCAAATCTTCTAACTCATTTTTTGTGAAACAATGCATTTGATGCTTTTGATTTTCGATTTTAACATTTTCAAACATCTTTGGTTTTTTTCAAATCGATTACACTGTGTTTTATATAAATTTTTCGCGAGCATATGGTTGTGATCGTATCAAGTAGATGCATCTAATGGTCCCACTATGAACGCGTAAACTTACGAATTCAAGGATCTTGGATTTTCCCTACTTGCAGGAGGCTGGAGGTTGAAGACGACCTACGCGTCGTTCTTCAATCAATGACACTGAGCTAGTTGTTTTATTTTGATTGGTTGAACTTTCTTGTGTTGTATGCGCGCACTTCAACTTGGGTCTATGATGCTCTCTCACATCAGATCCATCGGACCTGCCATCGTGTATAGGTGAGAGAGATCCAACGCGCGTGGTTTTTCTGATTTGTTTTTATTTTACAAAATTATTTTTTAATTTCTTTCATCTTTAAAAATTCATAACTCGTTTATTTTTATCCAAAAATTATGAAAAAAATATACATAAATACTTTGAATTATTTCTGATTTTGTGAATATTTTTTCATATTTTTATTTTAAGGTTTGATATTTTTCATAATTATTGTTTTGTTTGCCTTATTTTAATTGTTTTAAAAATAATTTTTGATATTTTTAAATTCTAAAATTTTTATAAAAATCATTTTCCTTATTTTCGACCTTCTGAATTTTTTCTAGAATTTTATTTTGACTTCTACAATTTTTTAATCTTTTTTTTCACTTATTTGAGTGATTCTAATTAGTTTAAAAATACTTTTCTGTTTTAAAAAATTACCAAAATTTTTATAAGAATATTTGAGTACATTTCTGATTTTTCTATGGTCTTTTTAGATTTTTCTTTGATACTTTGAATATAGTTTTCTAGTTTACCTTTTATTCTCATTCTAAAAACATTTTAAAAGTTATTTTTTTTCTTTTTATTTTATTCATTAAATGAAATTTATTTTTTAATATATTCTGGTTATGTGATTGTTGATTATAAACTTTATTAACATTATTGGATCTTGAGTGTTGAGTTTAACACCACTAAAATGGATGGATGATTTTAATGATAGTTTGATTAAATTTTTTATTCAAATGTATCCCCTCCCTCTTCATCGTATCCCCTTCTCTTTTGTGTTACATGTTGTTAGAGGATGATCTACATATCATCTCTCCAAACATATGGCACATAGATTTCTATTGACCGACCTCAAATTAGGTACGACTTCTACATAAGTCCACTTACAATTTGCTTAACATATAGCTAAATTTTGTCCCGATTCAAGAAATGATCATTTGTGGCCCAAACCTATGTTTGCAAGCCCAAGTATGTTTAATTTGAAACCATTGATCTAATAACCTTGAGGTTCATTGTTATGAGGCTTTGGTCTTATCAATACTCTAATGAATCATCATAAATTTTAGACTAAGTGAATCATTTAAACATCGTTGATCATTTGTTGTTGCCTTGAGATTTGAAATGAATGATATACTTGACAAAAAGCAAATGAAACTTTTTTTTGAGAGACTTTGATTTTATAAATCTTCTAATGAGTTTCAAATGCATGTTTCAAGATGGTCATTCAAGTAACCTCTAATTTCTAACTCATTAAAAATTGACATTTATTTTTATGCTTTTACTTTAAGAACCATTTATATTAGCATTTACATTTCATGCTATTTTCATCTTTGCTCACTTGAGCATTTATCTTCATGTCATTTTTATTTTGATCACTTGAGCTTTCATTTTCTTTTTGAAGATATCTAATAACCAAATTGAACAATAAAAAACTTTAATGTTACTTGGACTATTTAGTTACTATCCTTGGCATGATGGAGTTATGGACTTCTTGGCCTTAGGATTAGAGACCTTGACCTACCTTGAGACCTTGTGACTTCTATTTCTATTTTGTTTGGAGTTCTTGGGGATTACCCAATGACATTGGGTTGTTTATTTTTTTTTGTTCAGGTTATTTTGATTATAAGCTCTGTCTGCAATCAGGAATTAATCTGCATACAACTGTTACTCTGCCAATTTGTTTATAAGACATAACGCATTTGAAGTTTGGTATTCTTAAGAGGTTTAATATCTTTGGTTGTTTGGTTTCAATATAAAGGATGGAAATTCTACATTGACTCATTGTGTCAAGTGTTGGCTTCTTGTTGGTTAGATGATTCTTTTCCCTAGCTTTTACCTTATGCTTTAGGATAGTCCCTTCATCTCCTCCCATCTTCTTTAATTTCAAAAAAAAAAAATTCTTAATCAAACTTTAACCAACTTAATAATACTTTATATTTTTTATGAGAAGACTAAAAGTCAATCAATCTCATTCAGACCATTTTGCCATTTCTGCCTTTTACCTTAAAATTTTCTCAAAAAAGATTAAACTCTTGTCAATCTTTATAGTGATGTGAGCTACTATACTTCTATAATATGTAGTAAGGTGAGATATTTTCCACTTGGCTGTTGAGAGAGGCTGTGTTGATTTTTAGATGACGCAAATTCTCCTTTCACATAATCGTGGGTAGTAAGTATGTTTTCCACTCGGATACAATCGTGATGTCTATTCTCTTTAAATTAACCAACACATTTGTGTTTTAAAATTTTTTAAAGGTGAACTACGAGTACCCTTATCCCCTATTGCACAAAAGGTGGTACGTAGGCACCAAAGGTTCCCAACCGCGGCGGGTGCAAAAATTGAAAATATACTTCGTTTCTCATCCCCACAATCTATTTTTGTATATAACATATATAGCCAAAATACAAAAATTTTCAAAGAGGTTCCTGCTGAGTACCGTAGATGTTTAGGGTGGAAATACATTCCCTTTGCATAACCAATCCCCGAACTTAGATTCTCTCCCCTCTTTTGGGTTATTCGCTCTTTTCCAATTTCTTTAGAAATAATAAAGCGCGGTGGAGATTTTTATTTTATTTGTGCAAGTCAATCCAATGGCTTAGTCTCAACATTTCTACCGCTATAATATGGAAATGGTCCCATCGAGTTTCAACTCTACTATTGCCACTATGTCTTCAAGTATCACATCACTTGCTCTCGGAAGAAGATGATTGAATTGATCTGTACCATTTGAACTTGACGCAAGTAATAAAGTTGGTTGTATGTAAATGGATGATCTAACGGGACATAGTCGTACACTTTAATCTGTAAGTTTTGCCTAGACCGCCCTTTCTGGTTTTCATTCCATTCAGATATCCTTTTTTAGCCAAGCCGCCTTTTTAGTTTTTCGACTTCTGATACGGTGGGAGAACTGACTTGAATGTTTTGCATTTGATTGCAAATGTTGTAGTTAGCAAGAGTCGCCACCGACTTTTCTTTTATCCTAAAGGAAAGGTTAAAAAGCACAGGAAAGACCTTTGAGATTATTTCTTGAGTTCGGGGGGTAGATTATGAAAAGGGAAGGTATTAGCACCCTTTTCATCCATGGTTATCCATGGGCTCTTAGTTACTTGCTAGATCACTTGGTTTTGTTTGAAATTGTGCTTAGTGTGGATTTTGAAAGTATTTTGTAAAGAGGCCATTGTTTAGGCAATCTTTGTAATGATTCTTGTTTGTAAGAATGTGTACAAAGATGTTGATCTTTTGAAAATGTTTTCAAGTTTTGTAAGATGTTTTGAAAGTGTAAGTGTTTGTTTTTGAAAATAGCAAGGACGTTTTGTTTGAAATTGAGCAAGTAATTAGGAGCATTCTACCTACTCAAAAGTCTTTCTTGTTCATTTCCTTTCCTTTGACATTATTATCTTACCATTGATTTGGTAAGTAACCCTATCTTTGGATGTAAACGGGACGAGCATGAGTCATCGTATAACAATAATTAGCAATGTTGCAAGGCATCTTAGCATTCTCTTTTAGCGAATAAGATCATTTGTAAGGCAACATAGATAGCGTCATCGAGGGACTATGATCTTGTATTCGTTTGTTTTTGCTAAGATACCTCACATGCGTAATATGGACATTTTGTAAGGCAACCAAGTGGATTTTACCCTAGGGGTGCTTGTGTGCAAGTGTATTGTTTTCATGCTTGTTTTTGTCTTGATTAGGGTTTTCTATTTTGTTTGGTTTTAGTCTTTCCATACAAAACCCTAGTTACTAGCATTTATATAAAGTGATAAATTGTGAAAAGTAAAATTACTACGCTATTACATCATTAGGGGAGGAGGTGTACAAATTTACAAATGGGGATTGCAAGAAAGTTAAACCTAATTATCTATTACAACCATATTGAATATTATACAAAATTGAAAATAAAATGCAAGAATATAAATGGAAAAAGAAATGATTTTTGTTGTTTTTATGAAAGGAGTTTTAACCTAATTAAGAAAGATGATTAATGAAAAATAAACTAAATTTAAAACTAAATTAATTAAGAAGGAAATTAAGTTAAAATGTGTTTTAGGGTTATTTTGTGAAAAGGTTTTAACTTAATAAAAATAATATGAAAATTAATTAATTAAAATAAACCTAAGTTCTAAATTAATTTTAATTAAGAAAATAAATAATTAAACCTATGTCTAGATATTAATTATTAAAAAGAAATTAATTATTAAGAGAAATGTTTTTTAGTCTTTTTGTTTTATAGAGAAAATAAAATATATAAGTGTAAATAATAAATAATAAATATTTTTGAATTTTTTATTAATAAAATAATAATAATAATAATAATAATAATAATAATAATAATAATAATAATAGTGAAAATAATAAAAGAAAATATGAAATGAAAATAAAATAAAAAAAATAAAATGAAATAATAAAGAAAATAATGGGCCAGGGGTGCAAAAGTAAGGCAGGGGTTAAAGCCAGCAAAAAATGGAAGGCCCGGCATAAGGGCCCAGGCGCTGCTTGTTTGTAACCAAAAATAGGAGAAAAAATGTGAAAAATGAGAAAAGTGGCAGTGCTGGGGCTTGACTCCACGCCCTGAGCATGAAACGCGTGTTGCCTTACCACTGGGGTGGCTATACATCCGTTTATTAAAATGAAATGATAAATATATAACCTAACATGCTTCTAAGGCCCGTACTTCGTCTTCAACCTTCAGCCAGCCATAGTAGCTGTAACTTCTTCATCTCTCAACAAAAATGGAAAGCTCAAACATAAAAGTTGTGGCATTTCTTCCCACGAATCCAACCATATAAATAACTAAAGCTATAAATCCAAGATGAGTGAGAATTTTATCTGGCCCTAAATTAAAACCTAAAAATTTCAGAAACTGCAACTTTAAAATTCTCTAAGCTCAGGCCACATAAATGCAAACTATGGACATATACAGCTTCGTGGCAATGGTATCTACATTTTATCTTCATAAATCAGAATCAAATGATGCTTGTATGAAGAGATAGATGTTTGAAAACTTACCTCTTGCAGCTGGAGTCGTGTATGGAGTTTGAGCAACCTTTGTGATGGCCTGATGATTTCTGTAGCTTGCCTGGGCCTCCTTGAGTGTGTTCCAACTCCTACTTTGCTGTGAAACAAGTTAGAACTCTCTACTCAAGTCCAACTGTAATGGCGATTTTTGAAAATGGTGGATGATGAAGATGAAGTTACAGAAGTGTAACAGGTGTTGAGATGAGTTCTATATGATGTATGTGAAGTGTTTAGATGGTTAAAAGTGGAAACGCACGAGTGGAAATGGAGTTGGGTGTTTGAAGCTCAAAAATAGAGTTTTTGGCCATTTCTGACTTATGAAGACTTAAGGGTGTTTAAGGGCTTGTAAAAACGTGTCTTATGTTGCAAATAGTCTCCCTAAATATAAGCAAATGGTTATAGGTTTTGAAATGATCAGAAAACAAGAGATCACATGTTATGAATTTTGACTTGTTTTTGAAACAACATTGACAAGCATTGTTCCAAGGCAAGGTACAAGGCTTGTAGGGTGGCTTAAACCTTTAAACACACTTGTTCTGATTGTGTATAGTGTGTTTATGCAAAAAGAACAAATGCAAGGCTCAATGCAAGCTGACATTGCATAAAGCTTTCTTTTCTAAAATGGCAATGTTGCCTTTCTTCCCAAAATGGAATTATACTTGTACAATGCATTGAATTTTTGGAATAAAGCTTCCAACAGCTGTGAAAACACTTAATTATGGAGTGAAAGTCAAGTTAGAAGCCTGCAAAGTGAGATTTGTACAACATGCTTGAAGATTGGATCAAATGTTCATCATGAAAATGGCTTGAAAAACAAGAATGGAACCCTAACTTCATCTCTTCGATTCTCCCTGCTCAAAAATGATATCAATGAGTTCTTGGACATTTTAGAAAGTTTGTAACATGCTCTAAAACCCATATTTGAATTTCTTTTGAAGATCCCCTTGGAAATATATGAAAAAGTGTCATCAAGTTAGGTCAAAATCCTGGTCAAATTAGGGCAAAATTTCACTAAGTGTTTAGCAAGTTAGGACCCTATGTTCATAAAATTATAACTTGAGATCCAAGAAATTTTGCAAGAAGTTGTGTGAAGCAAAGTTGTAGATTTCATGGAGATATACAACTTTCATGTTGGAAGTTTCTCTTGAATCATCTTGCATCATCGTGAAAGTTTGGCTCATAGTTATGAAAAAACATGAAATTTCCATCACTTAGAAAAATTTCTAAGTTTAGAAATTTTGACTTTTCAAAATGAAATCTTGAATTTTTGATTTCTTGATGAATAAGTTTCATATTTTGACATGTTTTTATGAATTATGATCTTTGGCACTTGACTTTGACCAAAAAGTCAAGGTTTGACTTTTCAGTATACAGTTGACTTTTAATCAGTTGACTGCAAAATTCATCTGTCAATCCAATGGACTTGCAATGTTTTGAACCATGTCATTAGGTCAAAATGGTTCAATTGGACTCTTGAGATCATGCCTTAAACCAATTGACCAATTTCCAGGTTAAAAATCAGAAATTGCCACTTCTCAGTCAAAACCCTAATTTTGACCATTTTGCCCTTTTGAGGATTTGATCAAATTTCTTGAGGAATTGTGGTCCAAACTTGATCAAATGATACATATGAGTTTAAAATGTTTATGTGGATCAAAAATTAAAAATTTTGAATGTAAATTGGCCATAGTTGACTTTTTCCCCAATATAACTGGTTTTTAGGTCAACTGCTCAATTGACTAAGCAAAAATATGATCCAAGCTTTGAAAATTGATATGAGTAATCCTGGGGGTCCATAATGATCCATGAAAATCATATGGGGGATTGGAAGTTCAAAAGTCCTTGTGCAAACTCAAACCCTAATTTTGGTCATTAGTGTTTAAGGAGATGTCTTGAGCTGATCAACCCTAGTGCAGTCTTGAGTCAAAGGAGATCTTCTGAGAAAATTCTTGATAAGTGAGAGGGAAAATTTTGGGGTACACCAGCTGCCCCTGTTCAATCTGCTTAAGCCTGAGGAGTTAGATTGGAAAGTTTTTCCATCCGTGACTCAAAGGTGGAAGATGATTGGACACTAGAGTGCTCAAAAATTTGCACTCGGTTATGTGATGGTTGAGGGAATGGGCTTAAAGATGCCATTTGGAGAGGTGATAGAAAGCTGTAGGAGATGGGCTTAAAGATGCCATCCAAAAGTGATTGTTTGTATTGTAATTTGTAAGCTGAAAAAATGAGTATCAGAATGGCGTCCGTGCATGGAGCATATCTAAACTGTATATGGGAGCTGATTTTGAATGATTATCATAATGGAATCCGTGTCTCGAGCGTATCTGAACTGTATCTGAAATCTAGTTTTGAATGAGTGTCAAAATGGCATCCATGTCTAGAGCGTATCCGAACTGTATCTGAGAGTTGAATCTGAATGAGTATCAGAATGGCATCCGTGTCTAGAACGTATCTGAACTATATCTGAAAGCTAGTTTTGAATGAGTGTTAGAATGGAATCTGTGTTCGTAGCGTATCTGAGCTGTATCTGAAAGCTAGTTTTAAATGAGTGTCAGAATGGAAACCATGTCTGGAGCGTATCTGAAGTGTATCTGAGATTTGAATCTGAATGAGTATCAGAATGGCATCCGTGTCTGGAGTGTATCTGAACTGTATCTGAGAACTCTGAACATTGTTAGTGATAGCTATTAATCTTATCCTGAAAAGGGTAAAATGTTAGCTAAAATGCAGGGTCATGTTGTATGAAATGGATGATATAATGCATTCGTTTTATCGATGTTTATGATATATGGATGCGATGTATGCGCGTGCGAGCTAATCTGCCACACTGCTGTTGGATTGGGGAAAATAAACCCTTGACTTCTACTGAGGATATTGAGTGTAAGTCTTCATGTTGTGAAGTTGAAGTGTTGATGAATTTCCTCTTAGAGAAACAAACTCTGTTGTAAGGGAAATGTCGTGTACTGCTTGTAAAATCTTGTTGGGGAAATCCTGAGAATTTGAACGACTTCTATTGGGGATTGATAATTGGAAGCTTGTTCCGCTGGGTATTAAACTGCAAACTGTGAGGGATTTATGGAAATAACTTAGAGAGATTTCTCTACCTCTTAAAGCCATTAATTATTGTCTTTTTGTTTTGTTTATTTGTAAACAGTAATTATATTCAAACGCATATGTTCAACAATGAATCATTGGACGTTTTTGTAAACAAAACACAAGAGTAATGAAAAACAGATAGTTTTGCACTTTCAAAGGAATATCTTTGTATTGACTTTGAGTAAGTATTTTTGTACAGTGAGACAAACATTATAGTAGGAGAACTCCGTCGTAAGAAAAAATGAAAATTTTAATACAAAGAAAAGATAGCTATGTGTATTTATCCCATGGGGTTCCCATTCTACTATAGCCTTTGTATCTCTGAGCGTTTTGTCTATTTGTTGCCTTGTCAGAAGATGATTGAATTGGTCAGAAATGTCGAGTTCACAAGTGGAAGCCAAAGGTTGTCCTCAAAGTGATCCAACGGGACATAGTCATGCACTTTAATTCCCTAACTTTTGCCTGGACCGCCTTTTTGGGTTTTCAGTCCACCGGGAAACCCTTTTTTTCCCAAGTCGCCCTTTCGGGTTTTCAACTTGCCGGGTGTACTGATTTTTTTGTTTTATCCCTAATTTTTGCCCGGACCTTTTTGGTTCGCCGGGATTCCCTTGTTTTTCCTAGGTATGTCAACCTAGCGGGTCTTTTATGCGTAGTATCTTTTGACTATGTCCGCGTTTGCAGGATGCGGCAGGTCGTCGCCATCTATGGTGGTCAAGATCATTACCCCACCAGAGAAAATGTTTTTGATTACAAATGGTCCTTTATAGGTAGGAGTCCATTTGCCCCTGGGATCACCTTGTGGCAGTATGATGCGTTTGATCACTAGATCCCCAACTTGATACACTTGGCGTCTGAACTTCTTGTTGAAAGCCTTGATCATCGGTTTTTGATACATTTGACCATGGCAAACAGCAGTAAGTCTCTTCTCATCAATCAAGTTCAGTTGATCAAGTCGAGTATGGAGCCAATCATCTTGGTTCAGCCCTGCATCCTTCATAATCCTCAGAGAAGGGATCTTGACCTCGATGGGTAAGACAACCTCCATGCCGTAAACCAGAGAATGGGGTGTTTCCCCGATTGATGTGCGAGTTATGGTACGATACCCGTGGAGAGCAAATGGTAGCATCTTATTCCAGTCTTTGTACGTGACTGTCATTTTCTGTATGATCTTTTTAATGTTCTAATTTGCAGCTTCAAAAACACCATTCATCTTCGGTTGGTAAGGAGAAGAATTTTAATGCTGAATCTTGAATTGCTCGCACAAGGCGGTGATCATAGTGTTGTTGAGATTTGTATCATTGTTAGTGATGATCCTCTCCGAGATACCGTATCGAAAAATGAGATTTTTCTTGATGAAACGGGCAACAACATTCTTGGTAAAAGAGGCTAAGGAGGCTGCCTCAACCCACTTTGTAAAATAGTAAATGGCCACTAAGATGAAGCGGTGCCCATTGGAGGATGTTGTCTTGATTTCCCCAATTATATCAATCCCCCACATAGCAAAGGTCCAGATGTTCAGAGGAACTGGAGGTACCTGCACCTTGTCAGCATAAATCTGACACTTATGGCAGGTTCGAGAGTGTTGATAGAAATCTTCTTTCATGGTAGACCATTAATATCCTGCCCGTAGGATTTTCTTTGCCATCGTATACCCATTGGAATAAGTGCCAAAAGTGCCTTCATGCAATTCAGTCATGATCCTTTCAGCTTCAATCTTATCTACGCACTGAAGTAGCGCAGAGTCATGATTGCGTTTGTAAAGGATGTCGTTACTAAGGAAGAACTTAGCGGAGAATCTCCTTAAGAACTTCTTGTCGTTAACTGAAGCTCCTTCCGGATATTCTTGAGCCTCGAGATACCTCTTTAATTTTTGAAACCAGGGTTGGTCCACTACTTCTTTAGTATTAATCTCGTGACAGTGTGTTGGTTCATCCATTCGTTCGATGGTGATTTGGGGAGCCTCGTTATCCCATTTAAGTTTAAACATGGATGACATTATGGCTAGTGCGTCTGCTAGCGGTTTTTCCTCTCGCGGAAAATGCTCGAAGGTAATCTTCTCAAAATGTGGTAGCAATGTAAAAAAATGTTCCTTGTAAGCGATCAGGTTAGGGTGTTTGGTGTCCCATTCCCCTTTTATCTGACTGATGACCAAAGATGAATCTTCGAACACACTCAAAGATTTGATCCCTAGGTCTATGGCAGCTCTGAGGCCAAAGATGCATGCTTCGTATTCCTCCATGTTTTTTGTACAATTGAAGCAGAGTCTGGTAGTAAAGGGAATATGACACCCTTCCGGAGATATGAGTACAACACTTATACCATTTCCAAGTGCATTGGATGCGCCATCAAAGAACAGGGTCCATCGGGATCCTTGTTTAGGTACGTCACATGGCCTGAATTCTTTAGAGTTGTCTAACGTCATGATGTCTTCATCCGTAAATTCGAACTTCATGGATTGGTAGTCTTCCACGGCTTGGTGAGCAATGTGATCAGCTAATACACTGCCCTTTATTTCCTTCTGGGTGGTATACTGTATGTCATACTCTGTTAGGATCATCTTCCATCTTGCTATTCTCCCGGAGAGAGCAGGTTTCTTGAAGATGTATTTTATCGGATCCATTTTAGATATCAATAAGGTAGTATGGGTCAGCATATACTGTCTTAGCCGGCGAGCAGCCCGTGCCAGAGCGCAACAAGTTTTCTTGAGCAGTGAATATCTTGTTTCACAGTCGGTAAACTTTTTGCTAAGGTAATTAATAGAGTGCTCTTTTCGGCCAGACTCGTCATGCTGCCCCATCACACACCCCGTTGAATTTTCCAAAACAGTCAGATACATGATCAATGGTCTTCCCTCAACTGGTGGCATCAAAACAGGAGGCTCTTGTAATTATTCTTTGTTTTTGTCAAAAGAAACTTGGCAATTATCATTCCATTTGCCTACTTGATCTTTCTTCAACAATTTGAAGATTGGTTCACAAGTAGCTGTCAGGTGAGAGATGAATCTGGCAATGTAGTTCAAACGCCGCAAGAATCCTCTGACTTCCTTCTCAGTACAAGGAGCATGCATCTCTTGTATTGCTTTAACTTTGGCTGGATCGACCTCGATACCTTTGTTGCTGATGATAAAGCCTAGGAGTTTACCAGACCGTACCCCAAATGTACATTTGTTTAGATTCAACCTCAGCTTGTACTTCTTCAGTCTCTCAAACAGTTTTTGTAAGTGATCAAGATGCTCTTCTTCTGTTTGAGACCTGGCTATCATATCGTCCACGTATACCTCTATTTCTTGATGTATCATGTCATGAAATAAAGATACCATGGCACACTGATAGGTTTCCCCATCATTCTTTAGTCCGAATGGCATCACCTTATAGAAGAAAGTGCCCCACTTCGTGAAACGTTGTTTTCTCCATGTCCTCAGGCGCCATTTTGATTTGATTGTAACTTGAGAATCCGTCCATGAAGGAAAACACATTGTGTTTTACCATATTGTCAACTAGAATATCAATGTGGGGGAGTGGAAAAACATCCTTAGGGCTTTCCCTATTCAAATCTCTGTAGTCCACACACATTCGCACTTTGCCGTCCTTTTTGGGCACGGGAACAACATTGACAACCCATTGGGGATAAGAGGTGATAGCCATGAATCCAGCATTGAATTGCTCCATGACTTCTACTTTAATCTTTTCTGACATATCAGGCCTCATGCGGTGAACCTTTTGCTTTACTAGCGGACAATCCTCTCTTGTAGGCAGACGATGTACCACAATGTCTGCATAAGTCCCGACATGTCTTCATACGACCAGGAAAAAACTTCAACATAATCGTGTAACAACTGAATCAGACGATCCTTGACACTGGGTTCCAGATTGGAACCCATCTTGACCTCTTTTTTGTCTTCTTCGGTACCTAGGTTGATTGTATCCACGGGTTCCTCGTGAGGCTGAATGGTTCTCTCTTCTTGTTGTAGTAGTCTGACAAGTTCCCCTAGTACTTCACAATCTTCCTCAACTTTGTCTTCGGCTTGGTAGATTAGATTCTCAGAGTCCCAAAAGGCCATAGCAGTATCGTTACCCATAGGATCCCGAATGGATGTATACCTGCATTGTGAGTGTGAGTGTGTGTAAGGATATAGATATTTTTGAAAGAAATGAAAATGTAAAAAGAAAAACAATGAACACAAAAGTTTGTATGCGAAAACGTCGATGATTCATTGATGTCATATGAAAATGAGATACTAACCCTTACAAATGGACCATTGTGCCTCGGGTAAGATATAAGGTTTTAAGAGTGCGAATTTTTTTAATATTACAGATCCAACAAAATGTAAAGACAGATTATTATGGGATAAAAGTAATCGGGACAAAATATCTAGCCTCCCAGTTGCTGAGCCTTCCACTGACAGTTGGGAATATCCAGTCCTCCAATTCATAGCTATCTTCATCATCTTCTACGGCGTTGACTTCGCGGTTGCTGATCTTCAGGGGTGGTCCTCCAGCACGAGCGCGACGTACAACCTTCTGAGAACTTAAAGAGAAAACCAAACCAAACTTATCTAACTTTTATGGGATATCCGAGATTTGTCCCCAGATAGTGCACCCGCCTTCTTTTATTACTGCCTGGGCATCCTTCAGAGATGACATCCGGAGTGGAGGCCTTGTAATCTTGGGATCCTGAGACACAACCTTGGTAACTGCCACATCTTGGGGGACTTCTTCAAAGTGTTGAAATGGAGTTTCAATAAATTCACCATCTAATTCCATATATCTGAAGGAATTGATATGGTTGATCATATACTCTTCTTCTCCATGAACGGTGATAATCTTCCCTTGAATTGGATATTTTAGCATTTGGTGCAACGTAGAAGTGACAACGCCAGCATTGTGATTCCATGGTCGACCTAGCAAGCAAGAATATGAGGGGAGAATATCCATTACGTAAAAAGTTGAATCAAATGTTTGTGTCCCAACTTTTATGGGAATGTCTACCTCCCCATGTACCATCCTTTTCGAGCCGTCAAAAGCCCTTACTACTATGTTACTTGGCTTCAATGTCAATCCCTCATAGTCAAGCCTATCAAGAGCTTTTTTAGGCAATACATTCAGAGATGAGCCAGTGTCCACCAAAACATGAGCCATGTTTGTGCCCCTACATTCAACTGAGACATGCAATGCCTCATTATGTTTCCTTCCTCTTGGCGTTAAATCAGCATCTGAAAAACCTAGACCATTATTTGCAGTTAAGCTAGCTACGCAGTCTTGGAATTGATCGACAAATGTATCTTGGGGTACATGGGAAGTTTTCAGAAATTTTACCAAGCCTTTTGCATGCGCCTCCGAAAATAGTAGTAAAGCTAGCATGGAAATTTTAGATGGTGTTTGCCCCAGTTTCTCAACTACATCGTAGTCGCGTCTTTTTAAGACTTTTAGAATTTCCTCCATCTCCTTCTGGGAGGTCTCAAGGATAGCCAATGATTGTGTCTTCGTCTTGACAGACTCAACCATAACACCTTTTCCTCGAGTCTCGGTTAACTTGGCAGCATGAGTGTCAGTAAGAATGATAACAGAGATTGTAACAGCTTTGTCAGTTGGAGTATTAGTGGAGACGATTGTAGGAAGAGGAATAGCCTTCGGGGGAGCAACAACAGGAATGATTACGGGTCCAGAAACTGCTTTTTGGGGAGCAATTTCTGGAGAGAATATCCTTCCGCTTCGGGTAATCTTGCTAGTTCCTGCAATATTACTGATGTCGGAGTTGACTTTCTCGGAACTTGAATCTTCGGCGGCTGGCCAATCCTGCTTGATACCGTGGTAGTAGACATCCCCTCGATAACTCTATGGTATGGTTTTGTCTGACGAATATGGGACTGGTCCAGGCAGACATCAGGCCCAATTTCTAATTTCTTTACTTTTTTTTACTTTATTGTTTTTTGTTTTTTAAAAACCAATTTCATTTTAATCATAAACTTAGAAAATCACAAAAAAAAATATAGATTTAGGTTTTTTTTCTAAATTACTCTTAATTTTTGGTAAATAAATTAACTTGATTTAATTATTTTGACTTATTTCATTAATTAAAAATTAATTAGTATTAGGTTAAAATTTCAATTCATTTTCTCAATAAATACCAAAATTATTTTATCAATTAATTTTTTTTAGGATTTCAAACTTGTTGTCTTTTCAATCTTCGCGCGTTTGTTACTTTCCGTATTCCTTTTTCAATTATTGTATATGTACACAGTTTGTAATAGTTTAAAATTAGGGTTTATTTACTGTTTATTTCCCCAATTGTTGAACTTGTAAATCCCCCTCCCCGAGGCACTGTAATAGCATAGGAGTCTATCTTCCTGTTTTTACTTTCTGCACTATTAACTGCTAGTAATTAGGTTTGCATGGAAAGATTGTAAATTAAAACAATTAGATAACCCTAAATTGCAAGATAAATGAACTGAATCAGCACACTTGCACCTACTCACCTTTAGGGTACTCCCCACTTTGGTTGCCTTCGGAAGCGGTCACAATTCTCGAAACGTGAGAATTTTTAGTGGTTATCCTTTAGTTCAAGAGATCATAACTCCCTTGATGACCCTTTCGATGCCGCCTCGGTTAAAAAGTGATCTTAGAATTTTAGGACAAATACTAAAAGTTCTTGCCCAGTTGCCTTAGTGACCGTAAATGTCCCTTCGATAGTCCTTCAACATCCAATGACTAGGGCTACCTACTCACTAATAGTAGGATAGAACTGTCTAAAGGAAAGGAGGAAAAGAACACCTTTTTAATGTAGGTAGTTAAATGTTAGGTACTTGCTCAAACACAACTTTTTCACACTACACTTTCAAAACATTTATCAAAAACACTTTACCAACACTCTTAAGGATTGATACAAGAGTTATCATAAAGCTAACAAACTTTTCAAAACACACAAACACGAAAGCAATTTTCGAAAATGAGAAAATATCTAAGAGCCCGTGGAAAACCACAGATGGAAAGGGTGATAACACCTTCCCTTTCCATAATCTACCCCCCCTTACTCAGAAAATATCGAAAAAGGTATTTTCCTGTTCTTTTCACCCTTTCCTTTGTTGGATAAAAGAAAAGTCAGTGGCGACTCTTGCTTACCGTAACATTTTCAAATACAAAACACAGAACCAGGATAACAGTCGGTTCTGCCAGCGTATCACACCGTCCAATTATTGAGTCCAACGGTGATAATAGGGAAGATACAATTGTCCAAGTCGCAGACACTGTCAACATCCTTCATAACATTGACTCTATGGTTGCTGATGTGTAGTGGTGGTCCTCTGGCGCGAGCACGACGAACAACCTTTTAAGCTCCTGAAGTGAAACCCAAACCGAATTTGTCAGACATATAGGGGATGTCAGGGAGTTTTCCCTAAATAGTACACCTACCTCCTTCAATTACATCCTTGGCTTCCTTCAAAGAATCAATTTTTAATTGAGTCCTGGTAATCTTTGGAACGACAGTAACATCTTTGGTAACAACGATCGTGTGAGGAACCTCTTCAAAATTCTGACAAGGAGTTTCAATGAATTCCCCGTCCATCTCGGCATACCTAAAAGAATTCAGGTGGCTTGCCATATACTCTTCCTCACTAAAAACTGTAATAACCTTTCTGTTTATAGGGTATTTCAACATCTGATGTAATATAGAGGTGACAACATCGACCCCATGAATCCAAGGGCATACAAGTAAGCAAGAGTAAGTCGGGAGAATGTCCATCATGTAGAAGTTGGATTCAAAGATTTGGAAACCAACTTTAATTCTGATGTCCACCTCCCCATATACCATTCTTTTAGAACCATCAAAAGCCCTAACCACAACGTTATTGGGTTTCAACATAAGTCCTTCACAATCTAATTTGTCCAATGCACCCTTGGGCAGGACATTTAGAGATTAACTGGTGTCAACCAGAACGTGACCTAGAGTAGTGCCCCTGCATTCAATGGAGACATGTAGGGCCTTGTTATGTTTTCTCCCCTCAGGGGTTAGATCAACATTGGAGAATCCCAATCCATTATCAGCAGTCAGACTGGCAACACAGTTTTCAAATTGGTCGGCAGAAGTCTCTTGTGGCACATGAGTAGACTTCATAAACTTCACCAAGGCGTTAGAATGGGCCTCAAAGCACAACAACAAAGCTAGCATTAAAATCTTTGAGGGGGTCTACCCCAATTGTTCCACAACATTATAATCAATATTTCGTATGATCTTCAAAATTTCCTCCATTTCTTGCTTGGAAGCCTCAGGAATGGATTCTTTAGGTGCCTCCGTCCAGGAAGGCTCACTCAATACTTCTTTGCCCCGAGACTCAGTTGACTCTGCAACAGGGATAACAATAGGAGTAGCAATAGTCATTGGAGAGATTACCGGAGAGAAAATTCTTCTGCTCCTAGTAACCTTACTAGTCCCAACAATATTTTCAATGTTAGTATCAATATCTCCAGTAACTTCATTCTTGATAGCCAATAGGTCTTTCTTGACGCCATGGTAGTAGACATCAGCTCCATAATTCCAAGGAATAACCTTGTCATAGGAATATGGTATTGGCCACGTAGAGGTGATGATCAGGGGAACAACTTTAGGGTTGGTACTAACCCTTATGGAACCTTTGGAGGATACCCTTGTAGGATTATTGGAAATGGTAATATTTTATACGTCTTCACATCTTACATCTTCACATAAGTTTTCCACAGAGGGAGTCTTCTCAAACAAAATTTCCCTGCCGTTCATTAGGCGTTGAACACCTATCTTCAGCAACATGCAACCATTGGGAAGGGATGCACAAAGGTAACAATCTTCATCACAGCCTAGAAATAAATCAATTTGTAATAGATTATTCTTAACAACTGGAAGAGGAGTAGCCAGATCATTTACGGAAGAAACAAAAAGAACATCATCAATAACATTAATACCCTTGTCATGCTTGGGCATTGGTGTAGTAATCATGTTGGGGGTCTCAGGAGGGTCAAATTCAATCTCTTTTTCGTCAATGAGGTCTTGAACTTTATTCTTCAGAGCCCAACAATCATTCATATCATGCCCCAGACTATTGGAGTGGTAAGAAAAGTGTGCATTTGGATTGTAGCAGGGAGAGGAAGTGCATGGGGTTTAAGGAGGATCCCTCAAAGTGACCAAGTCATCCTTCACCAAATGTTGCAATGCCTGAGACAAAGGCATGTTGATTCTGGTGAATTATCTTCTAGGTGCATCTTGCCTACATTGATTATTTTGTCGTTAAGCTGGTGCAGGGTTGGAGATCATTATAACTCCTACCCTTGGACGGTGTTCAACTTTACCATGATTTCTTTGACCATAGGAAGCACTGACCTCCCTCTTTCCACTGAACGGCTTCTTTGTAGTACTTGAAGATGTAGCACCTTGGATTTTACCACTCTTCATACCAGCTTCCACTTGTTCTCCTGTCAATATTAGCTCGGTGAACCCGGATAAAGAGCTTCCAATCAAATGGTTGGAAAATGGGCATGTTAGAGTACCCACGAATATATCTACCAACTCCCTATCATATTGGGGAGGATGGACTCTACCTGCAAGATCCCTCCACTTTTGGACATAATCTTTGAAACCCTCATTGGAACCCATAGACATGCTTTAGAGTTACGTGCGAGTTGGAGCGAGGTTAGTATTGTATTGATACTGCTTGTAAAAAGTAGCAGCCAAGTTTTCTCAATTACGGATATTGGTTCCTTCCAGTTGATAGAACCATTCTAATTGTGTCCCTGACAAACTCTCCTGAAAGAAGTGAACCCATAACATCCTATCAGCAGTATGGGTTTGGATTTTCTTGACGTAAGACCTCAGATGAAGCTTGGGACATGAAACACCGTCATACTTTGCAGAGGTGGGAACCTTGAACTTATGTGGGATGACCACTCCTGAGACCAACCTTAGCTCTTCAAAGTCCAAACCAGGTACCCTCTGAATCTCCATAACATTGAGGCGATCCTCCAGCTGTTTATACATGTCATCAGCAGGAGGATATTATTCCTCAGAATAGTATGCTTCCTCTTCATCAATCCCTGGGCTGTTATCTTCTTCTTTAACCTTCTTGTTATCATCATCTTAATTATCCCCTTCATTTGATGGGTTTGCAAATTATAGAGCTTGCTTGGCCGGTCCTCTAAATCTTCTCCCCATGTTTAGGATGGAAATCTGTTTCTTTTCCTTCTTCTTCTTCTTCTCTTTAGTGACGAGAGCTTTCAGGTCTTCCTGTCCTTTAGCAAGAGTTAGGAACATCTATTGAAATTGAGCATTTTGTGCTTGAAGATCCTTAACATTCTATTCAAGAGCCATTTCTTTTTACTGAAATAAATAGCAAAAAGATAAGAAATTTTTCTTGAAATACCTGCTTATGTTATTATATGCATGCCATGTTTATGCGATTTTTTAAGGGACCTCATAGGATTTAACCTCTTTTAATCAAAATAGAAACAAAGACCTTTTATTAGTAAGTTCAAATGAAACAAAAGTTTATAAGGAAATAAAATTTAAAAACTTCTAAAACTTCTAGGTTTGTCATGGACACTTCCTTTTTGTGTTGACATAGGCATTAAGGTTCTGCTCCTCATGAAGTTGCTTCATCAATTCTAACACTTTCATTTCACTGGAATATAATTGGGTCTCAGAGGTGTCTCATTCTTCATTTAGTTGGATCCAAGACTTTTGCATTTCTTTACAGTTTGTTGGCATATCAGGATAAAGAATGATGCAAGACTCGTTCTCTTGAACAATAGGCTCTAAGATCACCGGTAAGATGGCGGGATACGACATCATAAGACTTTGAGCACGAGATCGGACCCATTTGTGGTACGGTTCCAAAGGGATGGAATTCCTATGCCCTAGAGTCTTACCATAAGTCTTCTTAACCATGCTCCAAGCGCGTATGAACCTCTGACGATAACCTTAAAGATCACTGTCGTATTCAAACATAATATCCTGGATGAGCATATCATGAGGACCGTCTCTTCGTGCGTAACCAAACTAACGTAAGGCTAAAAAGGGTTGGATGTGATGCCTCCTCTAATGCCAAGGAGTGGCACATTAGGAAATTCTCTGCAGCAATCAATAATAGAGATGTCTTCTTGAGAGAGAGAACACCAATAGATATCAAAGTGAGAAAGAGACATTAACCTTATAGAACATCTTAAGCTTATATCATTCTTCATTACTGACCGGGGAAGGTGCGAAATAAACCACCTATAGAGAAAAGGTATATAACACATAAGAGTTCCTTGTATTTTCATAGTACGGGTATAAAGAGAATGCAGGATATCCCTGAGCAGTGTAAGCACCCGATTGTGAGTGAGGAAAATCTTGATGGAGCTCACATCTATAAGTTGGTCCGGATTAGGGAACAATACCAACCTATAGATTATGAGGGCCAAGATATCCTCAAAAGCATGGAAACTCATAGCGTATAGGAATAGCTGAGCTTTCTCTATCAGAAACTTTGTAAGAAGACCTTTAGCCACACTTCTCCTTTCCCACTTAGATTCAATGTCAGATGGCTTCAAGTGCAAGGTTGTGGAAACATCTTCAGACTTTGGATCCTGTTCTAAACCTGTGAAGGGTACCTTCTCTAATATAGGAACTCCAAGTAGTTTAGAGAATTCTTCTAACGTGGGAACCAACTGATAATCGGGGAACATAAAGCAATGGTGTTTAGGATCAAAGAACTGGAACATGATGCTCATCATACCCTCGTCAAAACTGACAATAACAAAACTGAGCAAGTGACCATTTCTTTTGTTGAATTGGGAACTTTCAGGAACTTTTAAGACCAATTCCTCAAGCTTGGAAGGTATTCTTACGAAGTTGATCTGGATGGTATTTCTGTGATCGGAAGCCATTACCTATAAAACAAAGAAGAGATGAATCCCCAGGTCCTTGAAATAATTAGTGAAAATGATATGTTATGTTGATTATGATGTCATGTTCATCCTTAAAACAAAATAGCAAACATAAACAAGTCACACAAAGACCTTAGGTTTAAAGGCTTGCATGAGGTCTATAGGTGAGTACCCTTTTGAAGTTTAGTTGGCTCAACCTGTCCAAGAAATAGTAACTGAGTTCTAGGGATCTCATATCATTTTTCTTTCTCTCAGGCATTGTTTCAGCTCAAGCATCTAAATTGCGGCTGAAATATCCCGAAAGTCCAATCTCAATGAGTGTAGCATCGAGTATCAACCAACTTCAGTCTGCACCAAAGTCGGCCATCTCACTACTTTATAATGGCTAAGATGAGTTAATTTAAGGTTCTAAAGGTCAGTTAGCGCTTAATGACACTATGTGGAAGCCTAATATTATCCTTAACTAACTCAAGAAACATTAGTACAAGCCAAAGTATCACGCTAACGTAGCTATCATATGATTCATATCATTATATGTCGTACAACCTCTATGATTTATTGCTACTTACCTAATGGTGTTCCCCGATCAGGGTGTAGGATCTTTGCAAGAAAATACCCAAACAAAACCCTCAAATGTAAAGCAATCAAAGCAAACAGTTTAAAGCAAGTAAATGTGATCTAAGCTCTTAAGGTAACCCATCTTTTTAGGTGGCAATTCCCCAACAGAGTCGCTAGTTCTGTTATACGGTGGGAGAAATAACTTTTTTATTTTTATCCAAAATGTGCGGATAGCTAGAGTCGGCACTGACTTTTCTTTTATCCAATAAAGGAAAGGTTGAAAAGAACAGGAAAGACCTTTGAGAATTTTCTGAGTTCGGGGGTAGGTTATGAAAAGGGAAGAGGTTAGCACCCTTTTCATTCGTAGTTATCTATGGGCTCTTAATCACTTGCTCAATTTATTTACTTTGTGTGTGTATTTTTGAAAAGTTTTGAAATGCCAAATAGTACGACAATTTGTTTTATGATAACTCTTGTATCAGTCCTCAAAAGTGTTGATAAAGTGTTTTGGAAAATGTTTTTTGAAAGTGTGAGGTGTGAGATGAAAATGTTTTAAGTTGTGAGCAAGCGATTAACAATAACTACCCTTACTCAAAAGTGTTTCACATTATTTTCTAAGGCCCAAAACTAGCATCAGCCCAAGGTCCTACATGTGATTCAGTGTTGTCGGCCCTTGTGAGGTCTATCATGAACTTCGTGATCTGGATTGTTTGATCTGGCACTGTGATGGATCCAATGGTGATGATGAGGGAACTCATGTTACGCGCGCTTGCCTCTCTAACACTAGATCTGCAAGAACGGATTAGAAAAATAATAGGCAAGAGGCAGGGATCGAACCCATTCCCTTGCCCATAGTAACGCCTTAACATGCAATGCCTTTACCATTGGGACGACTTTACTTTCGCTAACATAAACACAATCATAAATATATAATGTAAATCCGGTCTTTCATGCTGACTGTAAAATTCATGTGTGTCAAGTGGGTCCCCTTCTATTTGAATAAACCAACCAGAGGACTCTATTATGCCACGCAGGGTCTCTGGCCAGTCAAACCACCTCATACGGTGGCTCCTATCACCATCTCCGGTTGGCCAAAAATCAAAACCTGCGAAATCTCATGAAAAAATATGAAAAGAACCCTACTAGACTAATTAGGCCCTTGCGAATCCGATGGCATGATTGGTTTTCCCTGAAAATATATGTATCCTGAGATACAAAGCTTTACTGAAAATTTTCCCAAACAATGGCAAACCTTCTTCCATGCATTATTTATCTCATGTAATGGTCCCAGACAATCACAAAGAGCAGTATGAACACATGTATATACAAATAACTCATTTATGTTGCATGATCAAACTATTTTGAGCTTGCGAAAATATACCTGACATGTGACACTTGAATGGGAGGTTCTGGGACGTTTCAGGCCTGGGGGATGTATGGGCACGACTCCTAGAGGTCTAAGGAGTATTACTGAATGCTTCAAAAGGTCTGAGACTGGCTGGATCAAATGATGTAAGTTGTACTTTTCTTTGAGAAATTTTGGAATTTTTACTAGGGTTTTTGAAGGCAGCTGCGCATGCCCTTGTGGTTTGGATCACTTGTGTTTATATGTGGTAGATATTAGGTTAGCAAAACTTGTAAAAACTTCCCATGGTTTATGACAAAATATGAGATTTGAAAATTGTATCCAAAGTTTCCATTTTTGCTTCAAACCACTTCCATTCTATTCTTGCATGTTTTTGACATCCATTCATGAGCTTCTCGGGCCCTTGACTGATGCAGTTGAAGCCCGTCTACATCTTAATCTATTTATTTAATATTTTAACTTAACTCTTTTTTAAAAATTAAATAAAAAATGGAATAACTATAATAAAAGTCATGGTCATGCACCAATTGGTTTTTAAGTCTTCTAACATGTTATAAACATATTTGGATTTCAAAAAATAGGCCCACAAGCTTAGAAATTCAAAACTGCTCAATATGGACTTTGTGCATTTCACCAAAATTTCCAAATTTGCACCGGTTATAAATTGCTCAATTTTCATCTTTTTAAGATGATATTTGACTTTCTGGAAAGCCCAAGAAGTCCCATACAATCTCTCTTTTGATAATTTTTGCATTTGGAGAATATATCTCGATGTAGCTTGTCTTGACAAATAATGCCTTTTTGTTGACTTTCAAAAAGACCTGTAATGTATTGGCTCATATATTTCCAATGGTACATTTTTTTTTATTTGAGAATAAAAAGAAAGTTTTAGAGGATTAGATTCTCTTAAAAATTAGCTTTGGTTGGGGAAAAATGGATGAAGCATGTGAAAGTTATGCCTGGTCAAAGTTCAATTGACTTTTCCTAGGAAACCCTAATTTAGTAACTTTTGATTCTTGATTATTTGAGAGACTTCCTTGAGGAATCATTATCAACCCTTGATAAAATGATGAGTATTCCTTCAAAAATGTTGATGTTGACCAAAAATCTTGAAGTTTGACTGTATATTGACCACAATTGACTTTTGATCTAATATAGTTGATTTTCAGTCATCTGAGCAATTGACTGAGCAAACTTGTGATGCAAGGAATGAAAATTGGCACAAGCATTCTTGAGGACATATTAGGAGCCATGGAAATCACTTGAGGCCTCTGAAACCCAAACTTCTTTGTGAAAAGTGAAACCCTGGTTGGAAGTCCATTGCTTAGGAGGAGAATTTGTCTGGTCAATCCTTGGTCAACCTTGAGCATTTGAGAATCTCTAGCAGTATGTTTTGAATAAAATGAGGGACAAAATTTTGGGGTACAATAAACACTCATCATGTCTTCTTCAAAACCTTAGGTAACCAAACTGAGTAGATAACCATTCCTCTTGATGAATTGAGAGTTTTTGGGAACCCTTGAGACTAACTGCATAAACTTGGAAGGTACCCTTACAAAGTTGATTCAGATAGTATTTCTGCGACCGGAGGCCATAACCTGCAACAAGGAACAAATATAAATCTCTAGGTCCTTGAAATAGTTAGTAAAAATGTTATGTTATGATAATATGATGTTATGATGTTATGTTCATGTTAAATAAGTAACAAACACAAACAAGTCAAACAAGAGCCTTATGTTTAAAGGCGTGCATGAAGTCCATAGGTAAATACTCTTCACGATTGAAGTTAAGTTGGTTCAACCTATCCTAAAATAGTAACCGGGTTCTAGAAATCTCATATCATGGATCTTTCTCATAGGCTTTATTTTAGCACGACAACTGGCTTGCCACCAAAACATCCTGAAAGTTGATTCTCAATGAGCGTAGCTTCGAGGATCAACCAACTTTAGAATGCACCAAAGTTGGCTATCTCATTACTTTATAATGCCCAAGATGGGTCCATTAAGGTTCTAAAAGTAAGTTAGTGTTAACGACACCACGCAAAAGCCTAATGTTATCCTTGACTGACTCAAGGAACATCAGTACAAAACAAAATGTCACACTAACTGTAGCCATCATGTTAACCATATTGGTCTATGTCGTACAGTCTTTATGATCTATTCCTACTTACCTAAGGAATCCCTAGATCTGGGTGTAGGATCTTTCAAGAAATAATACCCAGACAAGCCCTTAAATTAAAGCAAACAAATCAGTCAATTGAAGCAAGTAAAAGTGGTCTAAACTCTAAGGTAACCCCATTTTCTTTAAGTATTCCCCAACAGAGTCGCCTGTTCTATAATACTGTGGGAGAACTTGTTAGAACATAATTTGGTTATGCATCCCTGCAAGAGTTTTGATGATAACAAACACATGATACATATAGATATAAAGAACAAATATGCTCGCTAACAAATGTATCTTTATATGTAGGAAGTTCTGATTATGCGAGCATAGAAGATGAGAGTACTCTGATAGAATCAGACACATCCTTCTCAAAAGCAAATCTGTGTGACACGCTTATATGAAGAAGTTATGTTACAACTTCTGAATGCACTAGCGCTGTAAAACAGGATCTCTGATACTCTGATCAGTAAAGTTCTTATACAAGTTGTAAAGGAATCTCAACAGTAACATTCATCTTCTGATGTGAGAAGTTCTGAAGTGTTACAATATATCAATGCAATATCAAAAGTAACGGCTACAAACAGACAAGGATCTCCTGGTTTGGAAAGTTCATTAACTCGTGTTATGAACATACCAAAAGCATATTATTATGTCATTGTTGCATGGCTTATATAAAGAAAACGCATAGAAGAATTCCAGTGATGAACTACTGCGCACAAAAAGAAGAATTCACGTGAAAGTACAGTAACGCAGCAATTATCTTTCATCCTCAAACGTTCATATTCAAACTGTGTAAAACATCACTGTTAGTGATATTGTTTTATTAGAAACACTATTGTACACATTTATTCAATTACTGTTTAGGTAATTCATTGAGAAAATCGGATTATGGTTTGGACTCAAGAAGACTTTGGCAATTGTCAAAGTAGTTTTGTAATCAAGATTGATTAGTGGATTAAGACCTCATTGGAGAGAGGCGAAATCACTTTGGCGGGTGGACTGGAGTAGTTTGAGTTCAAACGAACCAGGATAAAAATAAATGTATTCTTTCCATTGAATTTTGAGATCCCAATTCAACCCCCCCCCCCCCTTCTTGTGTTTTTCCCTTCTTAAATTGGTATCAGACACCTGGATCTGGGTGCAAACACTTAACTGTTTCAGAAATAGATCCAAGGAGGAAAAACACTATGATGGGACCAAATCAGAACATCAGTAGCAGCCCTCCAATATTTGACGGTGAAAATTTTAACTACTGGAAAGATATGATCAAAAGTTTCTTCCTAACCTATGAGGATGACCTCTGGAATATGGTGACTGATGGATACACACATCCTGTTAATGAAATAGGTCATAAGATTGATAGAAAAAGAATGACAAATCATCAAAAGAAAGACTTCATAAATCATCACAAGGCCATAACTATTCTCTTGAGTTCCATCTCATACTCAGAGTATGAGAAGATCACAAATAGAGAGACAGTAAAGCACTTGTTTGATTATTTAAGAATGACGCATGAAGGAAAAATGCAAGTCAAAGAAACCAAATCCCTAGTGCTTATTCAGAAATGTGAAGAATTCAAAATGGAAGAAGATGAAACCATTGAGACAATGTTCTCAAGGTATCAAATTCTGATGGTTAGGCTAAAAGTTATGGACAAAGGGTACTCAACTGCTGATCATGTATAGAAGATCATCAAAAGTTTACCAAGGAAATGGAGATCCATGGTAAGTGCTCTCAAACATGCAAAAGATCTGAACAAAATCTCTCTAGAAGAACTTGTTAGCTCTCTCAGAAGTCATGAGATAGAGTTAGAATATAATGAGCCCCAGAAGCAAGGTAAGTATCTCGCTCTGAAATCTAATAAATATGAAACCAAATTTTTGAAGGAAAAAGAAAAAGAAGAAAACTCTGGTGAATCCTCTTCAAAAGAAGACCAACTATTCCTTCTATCCATAAGAATCAATCAGCTGCGAAAGCACAAGAATAGGAAATTCAAAAATTCCAGAAGAACAGGGAATCAATCTGAACCATCTTCTGGATATAGAAAATCCAGTAATAGAAACATTACCTGCTATGAATGCAATGAAAAAGAGAATTACAAAAGCGATTGTCCAAGGCTTAAGAAGGAGAAACCAAAAAGTAAGTTCGTTAAAGAGAAGAAGAAAAGTCTTATAGCAATGTGGGATGACTTTGAATCTTCTGAAGACGGAACAGAATCAGAAGATGAACGAGCCAATATAGCTCAAACGGACAACTTATCTGATGTCTCTGAATCCTCAGAATCAAAATCAGAATCAGAATCAGACTCAGAGTCAGAAGAGGTATTTTCTAACTTTTCTAGATCTCAATTAGAGAAGAGTCTATCAGAAATTCTAGAAACGTATCAGAATCTTCGAGTCATAAACAAAAACCTGAAAAAAGATCTAGTTTCTGACTCTGAAGAAACTAAGAATCTGGGATTAGAAAACTCTGAGTTGAAAGAAAAAATTTTAAAACTTGAAAATTATTTACAAAATACTCAAAAGGAAATTGTCTTAGAAGTTCCTAGTAACCCTGATACGATCAAAAAGGAATATGATCACAGCTTTCAGAAGTTCCTCACTAAAAACAAAAATAGAAGCAAGATGGCTTCTATGATCTATGGAGTTAGCAGAAATGGCAAAAAAGGTATAGGATACAAAGGTAAAGTATCCCAACCTAAAAATGTTAAGGACCTGGTTATTAAACGCACTCCTCTTTATTCTCACTTCACTATAGGCAATTACATGATATAAAATATACCAGTAAAGCGTTTTCTGCTAAACCAAAATTCAAACAGAATTTTGGAAACTTTAACAGTGATGGACCCAAAAATATATGGGTACCAAAAGACAAAATCATCTATGTTGCAGATATTTTTAACAGCAAGATTGAAACACCAGTCCTAACACCTGGATTCTGGATTCTCTTTACACATGGAATTATGAAAGCATATGATCTAAAGCCTGAAATTTTAAGGATTCGCAGGCTTCAGAGGCAATCAGAAACAAAAAATTATTGGCTCTGAAACTATTGGGAACGGGAATGAGAATACAACATCAGAAGCTCTTTAAGAATCTCAGTTGAATCCATAAGAGGTTGTCACACCTTCTCAAGCAAATTCCTACTTTTTGATTATTGACAAAAAGGGGGAGAATCGGCGATTTTTTGACTCATCAAAAGAAAATTTGCGTTATCAGAAGATCTTCAGGGAAGTACTTTATTTTCTCATTATCTGAGTATTCCACTAAGGGCGAGTTTTTATTCTTTGTTCTTTATATTCCATTAAAATATACAAGTTTTTGTCATCATCAAAAAGGGGGAGATTGTTAGAACATAATTTGGTTCTACATCCCTGCAAGAGTTTTGATGATAACAAACACATGATACATATAGATATAAAGAACAAATATGCTCACTAGTAAAAGTATCTTTATATGCAGGAAGTTCTGATTATGCGAGCATAGAAGATGCAAGTACCATGATAGAATCAGACGCATCCTTCTTAGAAGCAAATCTGTGTGACACGCTTATATGAAGAAGTTTTGTTACAACTTCTGAATGCACCATCACTGTAAAATAGGATCTCTGATACTCTTATCTGTAAAGTTCTGATACAAGCTATAAAGGACTCTAACCAGTAACATTCATCCTCTGATGTGAGAAGTTCTGAAGCGTTACAATTTATCAATGCAATATCAAAAGTAACAACTACAAACAGCCAAGGATCTCCTGGTTTAGAAAGTTCATTAACTCGTGTTATGAACATACCAAAATAATCTTCTTGTGCCACTGTTCCATGGCCTATATAAAGCAAACGCATAGAAGAATTCTCGTGATGAACTACTGCGCACAACAAGAAGAATTCACGTGAAAGTACAATAACAAAACAATTATCTTTCATCCTCAAACATTCATATTGAAACTTTGTAATACATCACTGTTAATGATACTATTTTATTAGAAACACTATTGTACACATTTATTCAATTACTATTTAGGAATTTCCTTGAGAAAAACGGATTGTGGTTTTGGACTCAAGAAGACTTTGGCAGTTGTCAAAGTAGTTTTGTAATCAAGATTGATTAGTGGATTAAGACCTCGTTGGAGAGAGGCGAAATCAGGATAAAAATAAATGTGTTCTTTCCATTGAACTTTGAGATCCCAAATCAACCCCCCCCCCTTCTTGTGTTTTTCCCTTCTTCAGAACTAACTTTTTTGGTTTTATTGGATGTGCAGATATCAAGTGTCGCCACCTACTTATCTTTTATCCAATATTTAGGAAAGGTGAAAAGAACACGAAAGACCTTTGACAAATTTTGAGTTCGGGGGGTAAGTTATGAAAAGGGAAGGTGTTAGCACCCTTTTCATCCGTAGTTATCTACAGGCTCTTAATTGTTTGCTCACTTCAAAAAACTTGATTTGTGTGTGTGATTTGTTTGAAAATATTTTGAAATTCCAATGTAAGGCAGACTTTCTAATGATTCTTGTGTCAGTCCTCAAGAATGTATACAAAGTGTTATTGAAAATATTTATTTGAAAGTGTAGTGTGAAAGATGTTTTGGAAAAAGTTGTGAGCAAGCAATTAGGAGTTCTTACCCACTAAAAATATTTCATGTTATTTTCCTTCTCCTTTAGAGATAGTATTATCCATACCATTAGTTGGTAGGTAACCCTATTTATTAGATGTGAAGGGATAGGCGTAGGATCATCGTATGGTCATCGAAGGCAACATGTAAGGATACTTTAGCAATTGTAACGGAAGGACTATCATCATTTACTAGTAGCGACTAGATTATTTTGTAGGAAACTTGAAAGGTCATCGAGGGATTATGATCTTTATTCGAAAGGGACTATGATGATTTGATCGAGGGTCTTTAGCTAAAGTATCACCACTTTTGAGGGACATGACTAATATTCGTAAGGAAACAAGAGGGGTTATCCTAGAGATGCAAGTGTGAAGAGTGTGTTAGTTTCAGTTATATTATCTGGAATTAGGGTTTTCTACGTCATTTTTAGTCTTTCCACTCAAACCCTAGATACTAATAGTTAAATATGTACAGAAAAATTAAAGTGCAGAATGTAAAACCTAAGCTATTACATGGTTTTGGGAGAGATACATAGGTGTAGAAATTTGCAGGAAAAATAAACCTACGCTATTACATCCTCGGAGTAGATACATAATTAGAAAAATTGCTATAAATCTACACTATTACATCGATAGTGCAACCTATACAGTTTTCTATGAATTTAAATAGTAGTAAGAAATAAAAGTATGTTAGAAAAATGTTTAAAGGCCTAAAGTTCTAAGTATTAATGTTTTTTTGGTGTTTTTTAAAAATAATTTAAGTGTTAGTAATTAATTAAAACCTAATTGTTTCTAATTGATTTTAATATTAAGAAAAAGGTTAATTAATTAATTAATAAAAAATATATATATTAAAAAAAATTCAATTATTAATTAAAACCCTAATCCTAACTTATTAGTAGAAGAAAAAAAGATTAGGTTAGTTAATTATTAATTAATTAAAAAAGAATTAATTAAGTAAAAGAAAGAAAATAAGGTCAGAAAAAGTAGGGTAAAATGAATTTGTATGGGGTGGGTGTTGAACCCACACCCCTGGCTTCACATATCTGCTCTCCAGCCACTAGGACAAACGCTTACTTGTGTTTGAAGATAGGCATCAATCATCATAATATTAACATGCGTGTTAGTTTGGAAAATCAAAAAAAATAATTGCAAGACGTATGGATCAAACCCATGCCCCTCACGTTACATGCCTCTGTCTTTAACCAATTGTGATGTGTTGTGTTTTTGTTATAGAATAGAAACATATATATATATATATATATATATATATATATATATATATATATATATATATATATATATATATATATATATATATATATATATATATATATATATATATATATATATATATATATATATATATATATATATATATATATATATATATATATATGTATATAATAAAACGTATATCAGAGAAGCGTCGGAGCCCTAGCTTCGGTCGTCTTCACCGATCATTCAAACATCCAACCTACAAAAATAGAAATATTTAAAGATCAAGGGGGTTCGTATCCCCCTAATTTGTACCTCCTGAATCCAATGGTGGTGTTGGTTTGGCCTTAAAACACATGTATTGCGAGATTCAAAGGAAATATCTCAAACTGCCCTAGCAATGGCAGATCCTTATTCTTGCGTTAAAGCTTGCAAACAATGATTCTAAACAAGTCTAAACATCATTATAAACAGGTATACATGCATAGAATCAATCAATAATACATGAATTATGAGTTTGAATTTCAAGAAGATTACCCAACCAGTGATGTTGAGATATGATAATCTAGCGCGCTTCAGTCTTTAAGGATGGATGGGATGAACTCCTGAGAACTTCAGAAACACGATGGGATGCTTGGAATGGATTGAAAGTGGTTGCACACAAGGTTTTTAGTTTTCCCTAGTTTTGACAATTTTGAGATTATTTAGGACTTGTTCTTGAGGCAAATTTGCGTGTCCTTGATGTCTGAAGGCGTCATGTATTTATAGTGGAAGATTTAGGTTAACAAAACAGAATCAAATCTCTTGTATTTCATGATCAAATAATTGATTGAGGTTTTGCTTGAAATCTTTATTTTTTAGGCCAATCATGTGCCAATTAATCTTTACATGTTTTTTGTAAGTTGTCACTAGCTTTTTAGACTTACGATTTAATTCAAAAATAGATCCCCATGCCTTATATCATTTATTTGGTATTTTATTTGATTTATTTTGCTTTTAATTGAATAAAATCAAAATAAAAAGAAATAAAAACCAAAAAAATAAATGAATGGATTCAGAGGTCTATTATGAGGTCAGGAACACATTTAAACCTTAAAAGATAGTTCCATTAGCCCAAAAATTCAAATTTTCTCAATTTAGACTTTGTGCATTTTCTCAAAATTTCCCAACTTGAACCAATCATAACTCTCTCAATTTTTGACATATGAATGTGATATTTGACTTTTTGGAAACCCCAAGATGTCTCCTACAACTTTCATGTTGGCAATTTTTTCATTTTAAGATTTAACTTGATTTAAGTTGCTTTGAGAAAATATGTCTTTTTTTACTTACTTTTAAAATGACCTGTAATATTTTGGCCCATATCTCTCAAATTAAGCATTTTTGGCCTTAAGCTTAGAGATATAAAGTTGTAGAGAATTGAATTTCCTTCCTGATAGTCTTTGGTTGAGGAGTTTCTGATGAAGTATGTGAAAGTTATGCTTGGTCAAAGTTTAGTTGACTTCTCCTAAAGAAAACCATAATTTAATAACTTTTGACATTTAATGAATCTTGAGTTTTCTTGATGAATCGTGATCAAACCTCGATCAAATGATGAATGTGACTTCAAAATCTTGATGTTGACCAATTTTTTTGAAGTTTGACTGTAAATTTGTCAAAGTTGACTTTTTGTCCAAAATAGTTAATTTTTAATCATCTGAGCAATTGACTGAGAAAACTTGTACTGCAAGGCTTGAAATTTGGCATGAGGATACTTTGAGACATATGAGAAACCATGAAGTCCATTTGAGCCATTAGAAGTCCAATTTCCTTTCATAAGAGAAAACCCCTAGTTGTAGGTCAATTGTTTAGGAGGAGAGTTTTTCTGATCAATATTTGAGTAGTCTTGAGTATTTGAGACCTTCATGAGCATGAGGAGACCTATTGAAATAATTTGTATTGAAAATGGGAGGGAAAATTTTGAGGTACAACACCTCCTATAGAGTAATTAACATAAGTAACATCCCGGATTTCCCCCATCTTTATACCGCTTTTAATACTTTCTCCATACATCAGTAGCTCGGAAAAGTTTGCAAAAGTACTACACGCCAAATAATAATGTCCTTGCAGAGTACTAGTGAACATATAAATAATTTCCATCTCCATCATTGGAGGTTGAACCTTGGTCTCAAGCTCGCGCCACCTTTGCGCATACTCTTTGAAATATTTATTCTACCCCTGAGTCAAGTTTTATAACTGAATACCATTTGGGGCCACATCAGTATTATACTAATAATGATTCACAAAGGTTACTGCCAAATTCATCCAGCTTCGGATATGGGTCCTTTCCAATTTCATGTACCAGTCAAGAGATGCCCCAGTCAAAATATCTTGAAAAAAGTGCTTAAGTAACTTCTCATCATCAGAATACACAGACATTTTCTT
Organism: Vicia faba; assembly: GCA_948472305.1. Taxonomy (NCBI): domain Eukaryota; kingdom Viridiplantae; phylum Streptophyta; class Magnoliopsida; order Fabales; family Fabaceae; genus Vicia; species Vicia faba. Next base: position 904,728,001 of record OX451735.1, on the reverse strand, counting down.
GTAGGAAGACTTAATGTGAGTCTTAGGACACGTAGTGCCCTTGAACTTAATGAATTCAGGTATCTTGAATTTGGGGGGAATTCTTACTCCCGGAACCATACCCAAGTCAGCCATGTCTAGCCCTAGAACTCCTTGATTCTCCGTAGGCCTTATCTTTTCTTCTAGCATCAGCCTTTATCTCTGCCTCAGTGGGTTAATCATTATTAAAGGAGTAAATATCTTCATAGTTGTCATCCTCTAACTATTGCACAAGAATTTGGACAGTCCTTCTAACTTGTTGCTTAGCAAAATGCTGCTCAGGAATCAGATATGGAGGAGTTGGTGGAGGAGGATTGGCCATGACAAGATTCATCTTGACACCGGTAGCAATGCCTTGATTACTATTATACGGTGGGAGAACTGACTTGTTTTGCTTTTTATTGCAAATGTTGCGGATAGCAAGAGTTTTCACTGAATTTTCTTTTATCCGATAACGAAAAGTGAAAAGAACAGGAAAGACCTTTGATAGATATTGAGTTCGGGGGGTAAGTTATGAAAGGGAAGGTGTTAACACCCTTTTCATTCGTAGTTATCTACGGGCTCTTAATTGCTTAGCTCACTTTAAACTTGCTTTGTGTGTGTATGATTTGAAAATATTTTGAATTCCATTGTGATGTAGACATTTTAATAATTCTTCTCTCAGTCCTTAAGAATGTATACAAAGTGTTTTTTTGAATCTATTTGTTTTGAAACGTGAGGTGTAAAAATGAATTTGTTTGTTTGAAAATGTTATGAGCAATCAATTTCTTGAGTCTTACTCGCTAAAGGTCGTTCTTGTTATTTTCCTTCCCTGTTAGAGATAGTACTATCCACATCATTAGTTTGTAGGTAGCCCTATATATTGGATGTGAAGGGACAGACGAAGAGTCGCCGTATGGTCATAGAAGGCAACGTGTAAGGATACTTTAGAAATTCGAAGGGACTATCAACATTTTTCTCGTAGCATCATCGAATGGACTAGATCATTTTGTAGGCAACATGAAGGGTCATCGAGGGATTATGATATTTATTCAAAAGGACCATGATGAAATTGTTTAATCGAGGGTCTTTACTAAAGTATTCCCGTTTTCAAGGGACATGACCATTAGTATCGCAAGGCAACGAAGAGAGGTTACCCTAGAGGTGAAGTGTGCAAAGTGTATTGGTTTCAATTCTATTATCTTGAAAATTAAAGTTATCTATGTTTAATTTTATTCTTATCATATAAGCCTATTTACTAGCAGTTATATATACAAACATATAAAGGCAAAAGATAAAGAGATAATGTAAATCTACGCTAATACAAGGCTTTGGGAGAGTTACATAATTATAAAAAATGTGGAAATGTAAATCTAAACTATTACATTAAACTGTGCAACCTATACAATAGTCTAAGAAAATAAATAGCAAAAAGAATAAGAAAATGTTTGAAAAGAAAAGTTTAAATTCCGTAAAAGTATAAGTTCATATTTTTGGTGTTTTTATGAAAATAATTTAAGTGTTAATTAATAATAATTTAAATCCTAATTCTAATTGATTTAAATTTATAAAAAGCCTAAAATATAATTGTCTAAAAAATTAATTAATTAATTTACACCCTAAAACTAATTTTTTGTTGATTTTATTATATGGCTTCTTTCTGATTTTGTTATGCATAAGTTTTAATTAAAAAAAAGTTAATTAATAATAAAATAACCAATAAAAAATGGAAAATTAAAAAAGTAAAGCAAAAAGGGTTTTGGCATCGTTGGGGTTCGAACCACTCCCTTCTCTTCACATGCTTGGTTCCAATTTGTTCTATGTTTCTTGCTTAACTCATCTGGACATTGAAACTTATTAATAACACAAGGATTAAGAAATTTAAAATTAGAAAATCCTTACCATCGGTGTGATTTACAGGAGGCGTTCTGGGAAAGGCTGAGTGTGGTTATGGACTTGAGGAGGTTCCTGGGGATGTCGGGATGATGATTTGAGGCTTCATTTAAGTTGAGAATGGCTGGAAAACTGGGATATACTTTGAACCTATCCTTTGAAAAAAATTTATTTGAGAACTTGTTTTTATGGCAACCCATATGTGTCCTTGTCTTATGGAGTGTGTCCTCTATTTATAATGGAAGATTTTTAAAGTTAACATTCTTGGAAAGAAACATGTGCAATCAAAGTCATTATTTGTTACCAAAACAATTGCAAAACTTTCCAAAACATGAAGATCGCTTTCCTTCTTCATTCCTCACGGTTTTTTTTTATGTTGGATATGTGATCTTGGGTTTCAAAATGATCCATAACAGAAGACCACATGCCTTGTACATTTATTTAATATTTATTTTAATTAATTTTGAATTTAAATGAATAAAATCAAAATAAATTAAATAAAAAATTAAAAAATTCTTGAATGGACTTAGGGGTTCCTAAACATGTCATAAACACGTTTGATTTTTAAAAGTTAGGCCCATTAGCCTAAAAGTCCAAAATTTCTCAATTGTCGTGTCATGCATTTTCTCAAAATTGCTCAACATGCACCAATCATAACTCTCTTAAATTTTGTCATCTGAAGGTGATCTCAGAAACTATGGAAATCTTAATATGTCCCCTACAACTCTCATGTTTTTCATTTTTTAATTTGAAGTCTTTATCATTTTGTAAATTGCTTTGACAATAAATGTCTTTTTGTTGACTTTCAAAATGACCTGTAAAGTTTTGGCTCATATCTCTCAAATGAAGAATTTTTTGGACTTGAGCTTAGAGAGACAAAGTTGTAGATAATTTAATTTCCTTCAAGATAGGCTATGGCTTAGAAATTTATGATGAAGCATGTGAAATTTATGCTTGGTCAAAGTTCAATTGACTTCTCCTAAAGAAAATCCTAATTTAGTAACTTTTGTATTTTGATGAATCTTGAGTTTTCTTGACGAATCATGATCAAACTTTGATCAAATCATGAATGTGACTTCAAAACCTTGATGTTGACCAAAAATCTTGAGTTTTGACTGTATGTTGACCACAATTGACTTTTTATCCAATATAGTTGATTTTTAAACATTTGAGCAATTGATTAAGGAAACTTGTGTTACAAAGATTGAAACTTGTAATGAGGGTACCTTGAAGCATATGAGGAATCATGGAATCTACTTGCGGAATTAGAAGTTAAATCTTCCTTGAGAAAAACATAACCCTAATTGTAGGTCAATTGCTTAGGAGAGGTGCTTGTATGCTCAAACCCTTGAGTATTCTTGAGCAATTAAGAACCCTAGGAGCATGTGGAGGTATCTTGAATCAATTTGTCTTGTAAAATGGGAGGGAAAATTTTGGGGTACAACAGTTTCCCATGTTCAATCTTCTTAAACTTGAAAGTTAGATTGGTTTGTCCGCCATTCGTGATCTGAAGGTGGGAGAGGATTGAACACTCAAATGCCTAGAAATTTGCACTCGCCGATGCATGAAGTAACGTTGTTGGTTGATAGTAGTGCTTGAATGGGCTTTAAAGATGCCATTCCGAAAGTTGGAAGAGTGTCGTCGGGGATGGGCTTATAGATGCCATCCAAAGTAACTATTGATAGTATTATCAAAATGAGTTTATGCCTAACTCTATCTGAAGAATGCTTTTCCGAAGGAAAATAATCTTCAGAATTCAGTCTCTGGGGGGAACGCTTTTCAAAGTAAACCTCTGGAGGAGAATGCTTTTTATAATGAAGGCCCTTAAGGAGATGCTTTTTAGGATAAACCTCTGAAGGAAATGCATGCAAGAATTCAATCATTGGGGGGAATGCTTTTCAGAATAAACCTTTGGAGGAGAATGATTTTCAGAACGAAGGCCCTGAAGGAGATGCTTTTGAGAATTCTTTTTAAGGGAGATGTTTTCCAGAATTAGGTCTCTGGGCAGGATGCTCGTCAGAATTCAGTCTCTGAAGGAAATCATTTGGTCATGCAAATAGTCACTCTGTCCTATTTCAGAAATTAATCTACAATATGTTTTTCATTGGTAAACCTGTCCTATTTTGGGAATTCATATCACCTAGTCATGTAGATAGTTGCCCCGTCCTATTTTGGGAATTAATCTGTGACCTGTTTTTCGTTGGTAAAAATTTGTCCTGTTTTTGGAATTCACACCGCCTGGTCATATGGATAGTTGTCTCGTCCTGTTTCGGGAATTAATCAGTGAGCTATTTTTTGTTGGTAAACCCGTCCTGTTTCGGGAATTAATCTGCGACCTATTTTTTGGTTGGTTAATCTGTCCTGTTTCGGGAATTCATATGGCCTCGTCATATAGATAGTTGCCTCGTCCTGTTTCAGGAATTAATCTGCGACCTATTTTTTGTTGGTAAACCCATCTTGTTTCGGGATTTCATACCGCCTGGTCATATAGGTAGTTTCCCTATCCTGTTTCAAGAATTAATATCTGACTTGTTTGAAAATTGCTAATGATATTCGTCTGTTTGCGAACTTTCCCTGAAAAGACAAAATTAGCTTTATGTAATGTCATGAAGTATGTAATACATTGCATAATGATACTCTCAAAATAAATGAGAATGTTATATGCGTTTAGTTATGCATATGCTATGATGCATTGTGAAATGATGCGTGGACACAATATGTTGTTGAAGTATCTGTAGCTCCTTTTAAACATGTCTAGCTGGGGAAAATAAATCCCAGACTATTGTTGGGGAAGAAGAAAGTGATTCTTCAATTTCTGCTGGGAATTCCAGCTTTCTGTTTAAGGATGCTCCATTGGGGATTTAAGGATGACTTTAGCATTATCCCAACTCCTAGAGTCTTTAGTAAATGCTGATCAGAGTGATAAACAAGTGATGAGATAACGAGACATAGTTGTGCGCTTTAATCCCTAACTTTTGCTTGGACTGTCTTTTCAGATTTTCAATCCATCAAGATAACCTTTTTTGTCCAAGCCACCTTCTCAGGTTTTCGACTTGCCGGTTGTACAATTTTATTTATATGTCCCTAATTTTTTCCTAAACCCTTTTGGTTCGTCGAGGTTCCCTTATTTTTTCCTAGGCCAGTAAACCTAGCGGGTCTCTTTTTCGTGCCTAGTATTTTTTACTATGTCTGCGTTCATAGGGCAGGGGGAATTTTCACTGTCCATGGTAGTAAGTGTTGTATCACTGCCAAAAAATATTTTCTTGATCATACGTGGCCCTTCATATGCGAGAGTCCATTTTCCCCTGGTATCAGTATGGTGCACCCGATGTTTGAAGTTATTGATCAACCATTGATTACCAAGTTTCTAATAGTCTTGACCATCCTCAGTATTTTTCTAAGAACTTTCACGGTTGAATGACAGCATCTGATACTGCTGACATAGACAAGCAATTTGGTGATACCGAAGATTTAATTTTCATAGTGGCTTTTGTTGAAACTCATGATCAATGTAACATTCCTTAAGTGATTCAGATGGAGATCTGCCCCTGGCTATTCAGCACTTTTGAGAGATCTTTAAATCTTGACTTGACTGCCACAGATGAGTTGGACAATAACATATCATGCCCCTTGATTTATAACCAATTATGTCCATGAAAGTCCTGTTACTGGAAGTGTCTTTATCTTTTACCCATCCTCTAAAGTAATTATGTCCATTGGAAGGATTTTCATTCATTGAATATTCATCATGTGAATTTCTTTGCTGTCAAACATTTAGTCATATGCAAACAATGGTATTAAAATGCAAAGCTTATGTCTGTCTTGAAGTTTAAAAATGAATTTTTTAGTAAAACAAAATTTGTAAGAATGTGATATCAACTCAGGATTTATAGTAAGCCTTACAGAAGTCAGGATACCTTTTTGTAACAATATGTTTTCGAACAAACCCGTGTTTCAGTTAGGACTTGGAAGGGTTGCAACGTGGCCTGGTTAACGATTTAAGAAATAAAGGATAAAGGCTCAAAGTTTATTTGTACCCAACCCGTTCTCCATGATTTCCTTCAGTCCTATACTCAGTTAATTATGCATTTAGGTTCCAATAGAGTTTGGAATTATAGAATTGAAACTTGGTGATGGTTCAGAAACCGAAAGTTTATTAGAGAAGGCAATCATTTTTTCTTATAACATCTTTCTTTTACTGAGGATTTTTAGCGACCTCTTTTTGACTTTATTATCCCTAACTTTTTCCTGAACTATTTTGTTTGATATTACAGTCAGCGAGATGCCCCAGTTTTATCCTAATTCTCCTTCATAGGTTTCGACTTAGCGGAATTTTCTTTAGAAACACAATGACTGCCCGACTTAATGATTACAGGGAACCATCCCCGACTTTTGATTTGGAAGGATGTATTCGATACTACCTACTGTGTACGAAAGAAAATCTTGCGATTAAATGCACAATTGAATTAATTGAGAATCTACCCTACCCCAAGTTATGATTAAGGGTTCCAATTTGCATGCAAAAGAAAACTCCTACTTCTTAGGCTCAAAGGGATTGACTTAGGATTAACTTCCTTATATCTCCATTGTTTAGGAATTGAAGTAAGGCATGTACATCATAAACAAGGTATGTTCAAAAGCATATTGTATTATATTATGGTATTGTTTTCATCATCCTCCATCTAAAGGCTTGTAGCTTTTAACGAGAGTTGAATATCACAAAAAGGAATTAAAAAGCACAGTTTAAATATAGTGAAAACGAATGGATTAATTCAAGACAAACATATGCAATGCATTAATGGAAGAAAAAAAACAAAGTTTCAGATAAAGATAAGTGTTCGAACAAATAAAAGAAATTACAACTGAAAATTCAAATGAACTGGAAGCTCTCAATCTTAGTAATGAATTAGCATGGGAGCAGTGATCACATTAGGAGTCTTAGGTGGGTCAAACTCAATCTCCTTAGCATCAATCGTATCTAGAATCTTGTTCTTCAATGCCCAACAACCATTCGTATCATGTCCAAGATTATTAGAATAGTATGCACACCTTGCATTGGGATGATAGCTAGGAGCAAAAGTATTGAGATTCTGAGGAGGATCCTTCAACATAATCAACTATGCCTTCACCATATGTTGCAACGCTTAAGCCAATGACATGTTAATTTTGGTAAATTATCTTTTGGGTCTATCTTGCTTACGTTGATTACCCTGTTATTGTTGTTGCACTAGTGCATGATTAGAGATCAGTACTGCCCCCACAGATTTGTTGTGGTCTCTTTTATTAAAACCCTTCTGGCCGTACGCATCACTGGACTCTTTCTTCCCGATGTATGACTTCTTATGAGTATTGGAAGAGGTAGGAACCTGGATTTTACCACTTCTAATTCCATTCTCAACATGTTCCCCTGTCAATATCAATTCAGTGAAACCGGCTGAAGTATTTCCAAGTAGGTGATTATATAAATAACCTATCCGCATGCTCATGAACATGTCAACCAATTCCCTCTCAGCTAATAGAGGTTGAACCCTGCCTGCGAGATCTCTCCATTTCTGGGCGTACTCTTTGAATCTTTCATTAGAGCCCATGGACATACTTTGTAATTGCATACGAGTTAGTGCGAGATTAGCATTATACTCGTACTGCTTGTAGAAAGCGGAAGCCAAATTTTCCCAGGTTTTAATATTGGTCCCTTCTAGTTGATAGAACCATTCCAACTGTGTTCCAAACAGGCTCTCTTGGAGGAAATGAACCCACAATTTCTTGTCAGCAGTGTGTGGTTGGATTTTCTGAACATATGACCTCAAATGCATCTTCGGGCAAGAAACATCATCGTATTTAGAAAAGGTAGGAGTTTTGAACTTGGGAGGAATGACGACTCCTGAGACCAAGCCCAATTCTTTGAAGTTCAAGCCAGGCACCTTTTGGATCTCCATAGCTTTCAGACGCTATTCTAACAGCTTATACTTCTCATCAGCAGGGGGTTATTGTTCATCTAAATAATCTTCTTCCTCTTCAACATAGTATTTGGAAGAACCATGATTGCTTTTTTCAGTTTCACCACTTTTATCATCTTTAACCTGTTTTTCGTCTTCGTCTAATGGAGTATCGGGATCCTGAACTCGCTTGATTGGACCCCTGAACTTTCTTCCCATGTTAAGGATTCCCGGTGGCTTCTTTGTCTTTTTATTCTTCTCTTTGGTGATGAGTGCCTTAAATTCTTCCTACCCTTGGCTAAGTTCAGGAACATCTGTTGGAATTGTGCATTCTGAACTTGGAGATCCTTGACCTTCTGTTCGAGAGCCATTTTATGCTGGTATAAACAGCAAGAAGATGAGAAACCTGTCTTGAGAATACCTGTTATATAATGATATGCATGACATGTAGATGCATATGCAATATTTTCAAGGATCTCGCGGGATTTAAAAATTTGAAAATGCATCTAGTTGCCGCTTTGTCTTTAAGAAATTTTAGTATTTATTTTTGAATGTACTTCTATAAGAATAAAGCTCACCATATCAAGTGGGTCCTAGCCTCTGACTCAAGGGAACATACTTCGATCTTTGACGGCATCTGGTTAGAGGAAAATAAATCCTCTTTCCCGTTGCTAGTAATTTGGCTTATAATAATCCTGCACCAAAGATCCCTAAGATCCTTGAAATGGTTAGTTAAAATTCCATGTCATGATATTATGATGTATTGATGTTATGTTCATATTTAAACAAGTAGCAAACACAAACAAATCACACAAGAGCCTTTTGTTTAAAGGCTTGCATGAGGTCCAAAGGTAAGTACCCTTCTCTATTAAAGTTGAGTTGGCTCAACCTGTCCCAAAATAGTATATGAGTCCTAGGAATGTCGTATCACAGATCTTTCTTGAATGTTTTATTTTAGTACGGAAACTGACTTGCCACTAAAACATCCTACGAGTTGAATCTCAATGAGTGTAGCATCGAGCATCAACCAACCTTGGACTGCACCAAAGTTGGCCATCTCATTACGTTAAAATGGCCAAGATGGGTCAATTAAGGTTCTATAAGTTAGTTAGTGCTAATGACACCACGCGGAAGCCTAATTTTATCCTTGACTGACTCAAGGAACATTAGTACAAACAAAGTGTCACACTAACCGTAGTCATCACTTCAACCATATCGGTCTATGTCGTACATTTTTCGTGATCTATTGCTACTTACCTAAGGCATCCCTAGATCTAGGTGTAGGATCTTACAAGTAATAAACCCAATCAAGCCCTTAATGTAAATCAAACAAAGAAAGCAGGTAAAGTGATATAACCCTAAGGTACCCCTCTTTTTAAGTACTCCCCAACAGAGTCGCCAATTCTGTTATATGATGGGAGAACTGTCTTGTTTTGCATTTTACGGTAAATATTACGGATATCAAGAGTCGCCACTGACTTTTCTTTTATCAAATAAGGAAAGATGAAAAGAACAAGAAAACCTTTGATAGATTTGGAGTTCGAGGGGTAAGTTATGAAAATGGAAGGTGTTAGCACCCTTTTATTCTGTAGTTATCTACGGGTTCTTAATTTCTTAGCTCACTTAAAACTTGCTTTGTGTGTGTGTGATTTGAAATTATTTTGAATGCAAATTGTGAGGCAGACTTTGTAATAATTCTTGTATCAGTGCTCAAGAATGTATATAAAGTATGTTTTTGAAAATATTTGTTTTGAAACGTGAGGTGTAAAAATGAATTTGTTTGTTTGAAACTGTTATGAGCAAGCAATTTTTTGAGTCTTACCCACTAAAGGTCGTTCTTGTTATTTTTCTTATCTGTTAGTGATAGTATTATCCACACCATTAGTTGGTAGGTAGCCCTATATATTGGATGTGAAGGGACATGCGTAGGGTCGTCGTATGGTCATAGAAGGCAATATGTGAGGATACTTTAGCAATTCGAAGGGACTATCATCATTTTACTCGTAGGGTCATCGAAGAGACTAGATCATTTTATAGGCAAATCAAAGGGTCATCAAGGGATTATGATATTTATTCGAAAGGGACCATAATAATATTATTTAATAGAGGATCTTTGCTAAAGTATTCTCGTTTTTGAAGAACATGACCATTAGTATCGCAAGGCAACAAAGAGAGGTTTCCCTAGAGGTGAAGTGTAACACTCGAGGCTAAAGAGGGCTATAAGTGGTCGCCACATCAGAATAAGAGGTATCTTAAGGCTATGCAGGTATGGGACTACATGGTTTAAGGAAGGCTTATAACAATTAATTTGTACTACCTATACTAACAAGATGCATCTTCTTTTCGATAGCCTGTTCATAAGAACTACACAGTTAAGCGTGCTTAACTTGGAACAATTCTAGGATGGGTGACCTTTTGGGAAGTTTCCTAGAAAGCGTGTGAGTGATGATAAATCATGCTGAAAAGACCCGTGTTGGTTTGTGGGGTCAGTCAGTAATCCTGAAAGTAGCTTGGGCGTTATAAATGGTATCAAAGCCATACCTCTCCCAATACAATGTGGTTCGAGGACGAACCATGCGAAAGTTGGTGGGCATGTAACACTCGAGGCCGAAGAGGGCTATAAGTGGTCGCCACATCAGAATGACAGGTATCTTGAGGCTATGCAGGTATGAGACAACATGGCTTAAGGAAGGCTTATAACGATTAATTTATACTACATATACCAACAAGATGCATCTTATTTTCAGTAGCCCGTTCATAAGAATTCCACAGTTAAGCGTGCTTGACTTGGAACAATTCTAGGATGGGTGACCTTCTGGGAAGTTTCCCAGAAAGCGTGTGAGTGAGGATAAATCATGCTGAAAAGACCTGTGTTGGTTTGTGGGATCAGTCAGTAATCTTGAAATTAGCCTGGGGCATTACATGAAGACCTATGTTTAATTTTATTGTTATCATACAAGCCTATTTACTAGCAGTTTTATATATATATATATATATATATATATATATATATATATATATATATATATATATATATATATATATATATATATATATATATATATATATATATATATATATATATATATATATATATATATATATATATATATATATATATATATATATATATATAAATAGAAAAAAGAATAAGAAAATGTTTGAAAATAAATTTTAAATGCCCTAAAAATCTAAGTTCATATTATTGGTGTTTTTATGAAAATAATTTAAGTGTTAATTAATAATAATTAAAATCCTAATTCTAATTGATTTTAATTAATACAAAGCCTAAAATCTAATTGTCGAAAAAATCAATTAATTTATTTACACCCTAAAACTAATTTATTGTTGATTTTATTATATGGCTTCTTTCTGATTTTTTTTTATGAATAAGTTTTGATTAAAAAAAAGTTAATTAATAATAAAATAACTAATAAAAAATGGAAAATGAAGAAAGTAAAGCAAAAAGGGTTTTGGCATCGTTGGGGTTTGAAACCCCTCCCTTCTCTTCACACGTTTGGTTCTAACATGTTCTATGTTTCTTGTTTAAAACATCTGGACATATGAAACTTATTACTATCACAAGGATTAAGAAATTTGAAATTAGAAAATCCTTACCACTAGTGTGGTTGAGGGGAGGCGTTTTGGGCACGGTCGAGCGTGGTTTGGACTTGAGGAGGTTCGTGGGGATGTTAGGATGATGACTCGAGGCTTCGTTTCAATTGAGAATGGCTGGAAAACTGTGATACGATTTGCACCTATGCTTTGAAAATTTAGTCTTTGAGAACTTATTTTTATGGAAGCCCAGCTGTGTCCTTGTCTTATGGAGTGTGTCCTCTATTTATAATGGATGATTTTTTAAGTTAATATTCTTGGAAGGAAACATGTGAAATCAAAGTCATTTTTTGTTTCCAAAACAATTGCAAAACTTTCCAAAATGAAGATATCTTTCCTTCTTCATTCATCACAGTTTTGTTATGTTGGATATGTGATCTTGGGCTTCAAAATGATCAAAAACAAAATCCTGCATGCCTTATACATTTATTTGATATTTATTTAATTTAATTTTAAATTTAAATGAATAAAATTAAAATAAATGAAATAAAAAAATTAAAAACATGCTTGAATAGACTTAGGGGTCCCTAAACATGTCATAACCACGTTTGAACTTCAAAATTTAGGCTCATTAGCCTAAAAGTTCAAAATTTCTCAATTGTGGTTTCATGCATTTTCTCAAAATTTCTCAACTTGCAACAATCCTAAATCTCCCAAATTTTGTCATATAAAGGTGATCTTAGACTTTTTGAAAAGCTCAAGATGTCCTCTACAACTCTCATGTTTGTCATTTTTTTATTTGATTTCTTTAACATTTTGTAAATTGCTTTTACAAAAAAGTCTCTTTGTTGACTTTCAAAATGACCAGTAATATTTTGGCCCGTGTCACTCAAATGAAGCATTTTTGGACTGGAGCATATAGAGACAAAGTTGTAGAGAATTGAATTTCCTTCAAGATAGGACCTGGCTAAGAATTTTCTGATGAAGCATGTGAAAGTTATGCTTGGTCACATATTCAATTGACTTCTCCTATAGAAACCCCTAATTTAGTAACTTTTGTCTTTTGATGAATCTTGAGTTTTCTTGATGAATCATGATCATCCCTTGATCAAATGATGAATGTGACTTCAAAATCTTGATGATGACCAAAAAACTTGAGTTTTGACTGTATGTTGACCATAATTGACTTTTTATCCAAGATAGTTAATTTTCAAACATTTAAGCTATTGACTGAGAAAACTTGTGATGCAAGGCTTGAAACTTGTCATGAGGGTACCTTGAAGCATATTAGGAATCATGGAATCCACCTGATGCATTAGAATTTCAATCTTCCTTGAGAAAAACAAAACCCTAATTGTGTATCAATTGCTTAGGAGAAGTGCTTGTATGCTCAAACCCTTGAGTATTCTTGAGCAATTGAGAACCCTAGGAGCATGAGGAGGTATCTTGAATCAATTTGTCTTGAAAAAATGGAGGGAAAATTTCGGGGTACAAGAATTACCACCAAAAAGATCACCTTGATTGCCAGCAGGAGGATTCCCATGATTACCACCAGGAGGGTTTCCCAGATTACCACCAGGAGGATTTCGCTGATTACCACCAAGAGGATTCTGACCTTCAACCCCATTGTCAATGGTTACACCAGGTCTTTCAACTAGAGCCCTCAACTTCTCTTGACCTATAGCCATGTTCAGAATAATGTCTATCAGTTTCTCCACAAGGGAGTCTATCTTGTTGCCCATGTGTTTAACGTGAAAATTGGTAAATAACCTCTGATCTTCCAAAATGGGTAATTTTTGGTTACTTGCAGGATCGATCAGTTTGATCCTAGAGCATATGCTAAATATTTGTGTTGTTTTGATAAAAATGCTAATTTTAATAAACTAAGAAAGGTAGAGGTTTGAGATAAGTTTAAGTGCATAAATCTGGAAAAAAGTGCAAGTATAATGCAAGGGAAAATAAACTTTGCAAGTAAGATAAAATGTTGTAAGCAAGAATGGAAATGAATGTAAAAAGGAATAAAAGACTTTGATTATAAAATGTGGTGTTTCAAACGTACATTCGTAGTATTCTTTCTCACGCAGTGGGTACTCGAATAGTATTGAGTAACTTGTACAATTAGTTGAACACACGAAAATCTACATAGAATCCCTATATTTATACTAGAACTAGGTAACCGTCGAGGAGTTGCCTCGCTCTAAGATGAGGACAAGTGTTCTCTGGATGCACTTTTACTTTTGTCCTTATGCCATGTTGCTTTCTTCAACTACCATGTGAACTGCTTTTCCCTCCTTTCTTCAGATTAAAAATCACTTGTTGCTGATACGAAGTTTCCTGGTCGAAGGGCAAAGGCTTCTTGGTCGAATACCCATTTTTAACTTAGAAAATTTATCTAAGTATTTCTTCTCTTCTTAGCATATCTTTGACACAACTAACATCACGAACTCTTCTATTAAATCGTCTTTAACTTTAGATTTCTTTAACCTATTCTTGTCCAATAGGACCAACATGTGTAGGTGTCAAATTCAGGAGCTAACAAATTCCCCCCCCCCCCCCCCAGAATGTCAATTTCGACGCCAAAAGAAATGGTCATTCTTTGATATTCCCATTCGACACCTGTCTTCTTTTTTGCCACAAAAGTCAATCGTGTGATTTTCTTCTTCTACCAACCAATGCTGGTATTGATAGTCATAATTACCCTTTTCCCAAGACGTCACTATCAGTCAGCCGTTTTAATGTTTCCATGATGGCCATTATCCCTACAACCTAGAAAAGTATGGAAAATGTTTCCATCACCTATACGATAACTGCCTCAATGTTCGCCATGTTCCCCACTAACTCTGCAGCATTAAATGGTTTTGAGGGAAAACGCTCTTCCATAGACACTATAAATAGCCACAAATTCTCTTCTTTGAAATTTTTACAACTCCTAATATTCCTTATTTCCTTGCAAAAATAAATCTTAAGAACTTCATCTTCTTTGCTGTTTTACTACCCTTAACCATGGATCTCCTTTTAAACACACCAAACAATCCCAAAACCAAGAACGTTTATGACTTACAATAACAACCAAAAATCTTTTCCCCTAGTTCTGTTCCTGCTTCAACTGGGGAGTGAAGGGTTGTTTTTGAACCCGTGACTAGAGAAAGGTGTGAAGCTTACGATTCTCAGGTACTTATTCCTGTTAGGTACTCTAGGCACATGTACGCCATGTCTGGTCCACTATTTGCATGCGTTGAGAACCCCAAGCAGAATAATTCCTTCTTCCCAACTCACCCTAGGCTCAAGCCTATAGGTTGCGCGATGAAACCAAGGAATGACCCTGAGGATGCTACTCCAGCTAACCAACAACACTCTCAAACGAATGAAGACATAAACCTTCAGTTTATGAACAAGGGGAACAAGATCTTTCGGTCTTTCCCTAGCCTTACTTCAGAGTATTCAAAATGGCTAAGTAAGATGGAAAGTGCATACCCAAATCTCGAAAGATATGGGGATTTATGACTTGGTCATGTTATCGAAGATTGGGTTACCTTATTTCCCTCTTATGTTGGTATCTCCGTTGTACTTCTGGGATAACACGCATTTCACTTTCCATTTACCCTGTAGAATGGTGACTCCAACTCTTTTCGACATAGCAGCCATTACTGGTCTTCAACCAACTGGTGACTATTTCTACCCTGAAGATTTATCTGAAGATACTATTTGTTTTTCGGCCACGAAAACCACATACACTACATTCATCAACCACTTTCACGACAAGTCTAGCAGCACTGTCTCTGAAGTGGAGCACATAGCTTTTATAGCTTTGTGGTTGTCTCACTTTGTTTTTTGCACCAATTCACTTCAAGTGACTAAGAAGATGCTCACCCTTGCGACGCAGCTTCATCATGGCTACAACCTTTATTTGGCCGAATTGATTTTGGCCAACCTGTATGAGTCCATCAGCAATGGTGTGACTCAGTTTAAAGTTATTGGAGATAGGGTGAGTTTGGTCCTTTTTGGCCCCTTTTGGCTCCTTCATCTTTGGCTCAACACCACTTTTGAATCTTTTTTCCTTGGAAGAACAAGATTAATGAGAAGGCCCCAGAAATCTTAAACATAAAGGTTGAATGCACTAGATTAGTCCTGTTGACTCCAACTGATGAGGGTCAACAATTCCAGAAAGCATTTACTAGCTTTGTAATGGTGTTTGCAAAGCGTGAGGAATTTGTTTCGACTATGGCTCCCTTCGCTAGTCGAAAGGTTGGTCCGGAATGGTTTATTCGATCATATCCCTCATCTTATGAAGAGGACCAAGTGTAGGAGTAGGGGGCTATCTGGGAATCGTTTCTTCGCCCAAGAGTTATGCCACTGAGATTCAAGACTTCGAAGAATCAACTCAGTTTTATTTCTTATCAACCGAATCTTGTCTCGCGCTAATTTGGCACCATCCAATCACTCCCTTCTCCAATTTATCCCCCAGAAAAGTATCTACTATTTTATAATGCAGACTATTCAGAGGATGCTGCTACCAAGCATATTGGTAGGTAGGTTGGTCAAACCGTACTAACTTTGTTCGACTTCAAACTCAACTTTCTGTGTTCGCCTATCTTTGAAGACCGGTGGAAGCAGTACTATGACGAAGAATTCTTTGATGCAAAATACTTTACTGACCGTCTTCGATTCAAAGGAAATGCCTTATTTTCTTCGATTCAATAAAAAAAGTTAATCTTTATTTTCAAAGCAAATGCCTTATTTTATTCGATTCAATCATTCGACATCTGGCTTATACTTGTTTATTTTCTAGCCGTCAAGAGAACCATTACCAAGAAAGTCGTTGAAAGCGCAAAGGGAGGAGACCTTTCTGTAAAACCTCCACCACAGGTAAATACTTTTTGAACCAAACCTCTGAGAATCAATTTGCAACTGTTGGGGAGCAAAATAAAGAAATCCCTAGTGAGGAGAATTCTGACCTGCCACACGCTAATCCCAGAACCTCACTAGCCATTATGATAAACAAGAAGAGGAAGAGGAAGTTGTTGATGATGCAGTCGAATTGGAGAGGGAGGGCATACCAGAGGGAGAGAATTAAAATGAGGATATTCCGGCGGCTGGTGAGAGAGAGAACTCTGCAGGAGGAGCAAGAAACCCTGCAAATGTTGAAGGTGCCCATGTCCAGATACATGATTTATCTGTCATAGAAAATGTGGCCCGTGTCATCAATGAGAGAGTAACTTCGATAGGGTCCCGTACTAAGGAGGATTTGGCATTACTAAAACAGAATAATCCTCTTGGCTACTAGAATACCATACTCGAGGGTAGAGAAAGTTCTTCCTATCAAAGTCACAATGCTTCGATTGAGTCTGGAAAATCTACTTCGACATCTCCTCTTGAGGAGGCACCTCAGAAATTCAAGGCACAACTTTTTAAAAGAGATTTAATGCTGACCTTAGAGGGAGAACCTACTTCTCATTCCTTTCTGAAGACCATTTTAAGAGTTTTCGACCTTCTTGCTACCTCTCCTGACATCGCTGTAAGTATGAAGTGCGCCTAAGAGGGGGGGGGGGGGGGGTGAATTAAGTACTTTAAAAATTTTCTAGTTTTAGTGATGATGGATATTTTTCTGGTTTATGATGAGTTTATGAAAGAGTAAAGTACAGAAAAATAAAGTGACACAAGCGGTATATCCTGGTTCCCCTCGCAGTCCGAGAGTACTCCAGTCCCCTTTCAACATGAAAGAGATTTCCTTATTATGGAAAACTTAAACAAGAACTACCCAAAACCAAGAACAATCCTCTTGGACCAAGAACAATCCTCTTGTATTTTCACTATGTTAACAATGAGAACAATCCTCTCAAAGTGACTTTACTTGTATCAAACAATCCTGGAAAAACAAGATTTAAAAAACCACTTGAACTTATTTCCAACAATCCTAAAAAATAAGCAAGTATATAGAAATATTTGATTTGAGTGAGTTTGAGTAGCAATGATCACTTTGATTGATTTAATCAATGAATTGATCTTCTCTTCCAATGATAATAGTATACAATGACTCAAGATATATAATGCTCAAAGTTTTCTGGTTGATAATATGTGAAAGTGTGCAGAAAACATGTGTATGAAAATGTATAACAGCTTGAGTTTATTTTACGAAAATTCAGAAAATATGATTGGAAGAGGTGTTTAAAATGATTTTGAAAATGAGTATTTATATGTTCATAGAACCCTTTTGAAACAACATACAATTTTATAAATGAATCATGAACAATTTTCAAGATTGAGTGAAAGGTTTTCATGAATTGGTGTTATGAACAGGCATGAGTAAAGCTGTTGTTTTTCAAAATCGTTCAGCATGCAATCGATTGCACCCTTTATGTAAATCGATTGCACGGGATTTCAACAGCTAGAAATTCAAATATTTTGAGTGTGCAATCGATTGCACAAGTGTGTAAATGGATTTCACTTAATGTGAGTAGCAAAAATTGATTGAGAGCAATCGATTGCACAAACATGCAAATCGATTGGACATAGAAACAATAGCAAATGTTTTGAAAAATTGAAGCATGCAATCAATTGCACAAGTATTCAAATCGATTGCACTCAAGTGAAAATTGATTTTTTGCTTAGAAAAACTTGAGTAAGGATTTGGACAATATAAAATATTTCTTTTGACTATTGAGCATCTATGTCTTAAGTTCAAAGTAAGTATTATCATTATACCTTGAAATTTGCTAAGTGCTTAAGACTTTATCCACAGATGTTTTTAGCTTGATAAATAATCTTTGCCTTCTTGTCAACATGGTTTGTCTTCATCAAAACAAAAGTGCATTTGAGAAGCTTGATTTTACAATCGCTAGTGTTATTTTGGATTTGACTTTGATCATCGATCAGGTCTTAGCTGATTACAATCGTCGAGGGACTCTCAATCGTGAAATTGAAGAGGCCAATGGCCATGTAGCTGCTTCCTGGAGTGCTGACACTGAATCAACTTCAAGGCTAAAGGAGATGTCGAAGGAACAACAGGCTAGGAAGAAATAAGTCAAAGAAATCGACCAAAATACAGCCAACATGAAGGCTCAGATCAGAGAATTAGAGGCTAAGATTGCCACAAATGATAAACGAAAAGAAGAACTTCTTACTATCAACATTGATTCTGAGAGCCAAGAGGAACTAAGCGATGGATTAAAATATGCTGATCAGGCTCAAGCATTGGATGCTAAAATCGAAGCTCTTCATCAATCAAAGGCTTTGTGCGAAAGATGTTTGAGGCTGCAGAAGATTAAATATCTCCAAATCAAAGCCAACCTCCCGTTTGGATTTTGACTTTTTATTTGTATAATTATGTTTTTATAATGACTTATTATCATTATTGTTGTACCCCAAAATTTTCCCTCCCATATTTCTCAACACATGGCAAGTGAGGTCCCCAAATTGCTCAAGGAAGTCCAAGAGTTGACCAGACAAACTTCCTCCTAAGGCAGTCTACCTCAAATCAGGGTTTCATTTTGCATCAAGATGTTTGAGTCCAAAGGATCCCAAATTCCTTCCAAGGTACTAATATGTTCTCAAGATCATCCATGTCAAGTTTCAAGCCTTACAGAGGAAGTTTGCTCAGTCAATTGCTCAAAGGCCTAAAAATATACTATGTTAGGTCAAAAGTCAACAGTGGCCCACATATAGTCAAACTTCAAGATTTTTGGTCAACATCCTCATTTTGAAGTATAATTCATCATTTTATCAAGGGTTGATCATGATTCACCAAGGATTGCTCACAATTCATCAAAGCCCAAAAGTTGCTAAATTAGGGTCTTGCAATTCCCTACAATTCATATTCATCTCCCAAGTTCAAAATATGCACTCACAAAAAGATATGAATTTTGACATTATAGGTCATTTTGATAAGTCAACAAAAACACCTTTTGGTCAAAGCTTCATACATGAACATGGAAGACTCAATTGAAATGAGACCAAAAGGGTTGCTTAGAAGACATCCTAAGCTTTCTAAAAAGTCTAAGAACACCTCTCTAGGGTCAAAATTGAGAGAGTTATGCATTGGCCAAGTTGACCATTTTTGTAAAATTGCCAAAAGTCAAATGTGCTCAAATTTGCATTTTTTTGCTAAATGGGCCCAACTTTTTATGCTTGCACTTCACTTATAATGTGGTCCACGATCCAATTGTCCATTCACATGTTATTTTCTTCATTATTTATTTTATTTTGATTTTTTATTTATTAAAAATTGAACTAAATCAAATAATTGGTAAATAATAGCAAAGATTTGTTTTGTTTGGATTTGTGAACATAATCACGAGCTCATAGTGCTGGCGTATCAGAATCAAATTGTATCAATGGAAATTGGTACAAGAAAGGCATGATTGGCATGAAAATGAAAGATATCATATACATTGAAAATCAAATCATATCTTGGATAAATGCAAAGATTTAATCCAAGTTTGTTAACCTAATTCACTCTAGGTTATATAAGAATGCTTGGCAGATCAAAAGAAAGAGGCTGGAGGCATGAGACTGTAAGAAGAACACTCAAAAATCTTGGCAAAAAGTGAAGTTCTAATTTCTGAATAAAGGATCTTTCAGAACAATTCAAGGCCAACAACCTTTTCCAGGACGTCTCAGGAAACATTCCCAATCGTTCGTAAGCATCAGAACATCCATAATCTCCTCCTATCATTCTCACGGTTTGCAAAATTATCCACCTTCAATTGCTGTAATCCTTGCATATTCAGCACACTTTAATTGCATATTTATATTCATCATCATGTTTGCAATGTTTCTGGATAGTTTGATTTGATTTACAGTGCAGGAATAAGCTTTTGCCATTGTTAGGGTTTCGTGCTCCAATTTGGGGTTTTGGTTTTCAAGCGAAATTAGACAGGATAATGGGTACCATGACGATCAGAATTTCAAACCCAACTGATCCATGGTCCCTAATTGAATTTATATTGCATATGCTTGATTCTTGAATGACACAGGTTTCAGCAAAAGACCTGCGTCTGTAGGTAAAGGTTCAGAGTCTAAAACAATGGTTCCATGGAAGAAGACAATAACGTGTCACAAACTGATTGGCTGATTCAAATTCTGGCGCGTTATTCTGGTCAGAAACCTGTTGTTCTGATATATTATTTATTTTTATTATATTAACAAGTTAACATCTAGCGCAGTTGGTCAGAAGAAGGAAGTCATAAGCTCATTGTTCTGGCTTCGATCCTAGGCGTGAGCTTTTGGAATTTTCTCTGTTGTTTTCACTAGAGCCAGCACGTGCACCTTATGAGGCCCATCACCTTCTGGATCCATTAGCCAGGACCAGATCCAGTGCATCATCTTCTGGATCCATCAGCCAGGATTAGATCCAGCGCATCATCTTCTAGATCCATCAACCAGGATCAGATCCAACGCTTCATCTTCTGGATCCATCCGCCAGAATCAAATCTAGTGCACCTCATCCTCTGAAAAGCAGCATCTTCTGATCCACCATCCAGGATCAGATCCAGCGCCCCCCATCTTCTAAGGGTCTCCATCTTCTGGACCGATAAGCCAGAACCAGATCTGCTGACAGCAGGCCCACTCGGTTATTTCCATTATTTTTCTTTTATTTCTTTTTTTTAATTATTCTGTTTTTTTTATCAACACCAAAATTACTTTCGAAAATTAACCAACCAAAATTTACAAAACAAAAGAGACTTATTTTCTTAATAAATGTTTTTCTAATTAATTAGTTTAATTAATTTAGGGAAACTTTAATTTTGTTCATAATTAAAATTCAATTAGAAAATTAGGTTAATTCTTGATTTAATTTTTCTTTCTTTCTCAAATAAATAAAAAAATAAAAAAAAATTGGCTTTTAGATGAATTAATTTATTTTTCTTAAATTAATTAGGATTAGGATTTTCTTCTTAATTTAACTATTTCATTACTTTCTTAAATAACTAAACCATTTTTTTAATCAATCGCAATTAGGTTTAGGCAAGGGTTCAAAACCCTAGTTGTTTCATATTTGATTCATCACGCGCGTATTATTAATTTTACAATATTGTTGTAACTGTTCATGGTTTATAATAGTTTAATATAAGGCTTTTTATTTATCGCTTTTTCCTGGGTTTTTGGCTATGTAATTAATTCCCCTCCCCGAAGCCTTGTAATAGCGTAGGTTTACTTTCTCGCATTTTATTTCCTGCAAATATTTAACTGTCTAGATGTATGCTAATAGGATTGTATGACAAGAATGCATGACAAATTAATACGGTTAGAAAACCCTAATGTGCAAAGATTAAATAACTGAAAACAGATCACTCGCACATATCACTCTTAGGGTATACTCTCACTTAGGTTGCTTTCGGTAAACGATCATTAAGAATAGGATATTTTAGTGGTTACCCTCCTGTCTAGAAAAGATCAAACGTCCCATTCGAATGTAGCCTCGGAAAGGTTGCCTCAGAAATGTTGCCTCGAATATGATCTTAAGACTTTAGGGTTATTACTAAGACGTCCTAACATTGCTTTAGTGATCGTACGTCCCTTTCGAATTGACCCTTACAACTCCAACGACAGTGCTACCTATTACTCAATAGTAGGATAGCGTTGTCTAAAGGAAAAAAGAATAGAAACAATCTTTTTTCGAGTAGGTAGATGCTAGTAGGTACTTGCTCAAATCAAAAAATTTTCACACTTACACATTTCAAAACAATTTTTAAACCAACTTCGTCACACGTTTGAGGACTGATACAAGGGTTATCACGAAGTTAAAACTTATTTTAAAAAAAAAGCACATACACAAGAAATTTTAAAAAGATGAGAAAGTACTTAAGAGCCCATGGAAAACCATGGATAGAAAGGGTGCTAACACCTTCCCTTTCTATAATCTACCCCTCGTACTCAAAATCTCAAAAAAAGGATTTTTTCTGTACTTTTTTCCTTTCCGGTTGGATGAAATAAAAGTCGGTGGCGACTCTTGCTTACCGCGACATTTTGCGAATAAAAAACGCAAAACGCAAACCAGCATTTCAAACAAGTCGGTTATGCCACCGTATCACAATTATACCTTGAAATTTTCTAAGTGCTTGAACCAAAGACTTTATCCATAGATGCTTTTAGCTTGATCAATAATATTTGCCTTCTTGTCAAAATGGTTTGTCTTCATCAAAACAAAAGTGCATTTGAGAAGCTTGATTTTACATTCTCCCCCTTTTTGATGATGAAAAACGATCTTGCTCTATGCGTTGTAATTTCCGGAAAGAAGCCTCTCCCCCTAAGATGCATAACTCCCCCTTTGTTTGAGAAGGTTGGAATCCTTTGAATTTGTTCATCTTGGTTGAAGAGTACCTTAGAAATTTAAGACAGGAAATATACAAGTATAAAGTGCCACATCCTTCTCCCCCATTGACATTATCAAAAAGAAGGGAAAGATGCAATAAAAAATGGACAATAATAAAGCAATATTGAAAAAAATTAATCAATCATGCATCACAAATAGTCATAGACATAGTCATAGTAACATAATAATTACAAAGAAATATAAACAACAACAAACAAAATGTAGCATAACTGAACAAGGACATAACAGAAAAATAGTAGATATAACAAAGTTGGACAGAACATTATGGTTGATTCATGTCCCGGTTGTTATAGAACCAATATCCTTGATTGGGATATTGTTGTTGTAGAGGAGGTTATGTGTAACATTGTGGAAGTGCATAAGGATTATTTGGGTCATATGGAGGAATGTGAATGTGAGAGTAAAGGTAGGAAAATTGTTGATTCACATCTCTGCGAAAGTCATTAATCTGGGTTGTTGTAGAATCGTTGATAGCATTCCATTGGTTGTTGATGTTGGTATTCAGGGAAGCAAATTGTTGAGACATAAAATTTATAAGATCTTGATTGCTTGGACCAGAGGGAGGAGTAGGTGGAGGAGGTATAGCTTCACCACCTTCAACTTCTTGATCGTTTCCTTCATCACCGACCACATCTTCACCAATGTAAGTTATAGTTTTTGTTTCTGGATTATAATGAACACCCATTCTTGAGTCAACATTTTTGATTGAAATATTATGCAGATTTAGATCCATATTAACTTTCTCAAAACCATCAAAATCAACTCCAAATTCTTCCATAATTAATGTAACAAAGTAAGCATATGGTAGAAATTTTTATTTTGCATCAACCCTTAGCATATGAACCATTATGAGCCTTGCCTAATTAACACTTATACCTTTCTTCCATGCATAGATCAACTGCATTTCCAAATCAGTCACAGTGTAGTGGTTTCTAGCCATTGGAAACATAATATAGACCATGAAATAATGGAATAGTCAATCGTCTATATGAAAGTTACCTGCACTCCATGAGTCTCTATATGGAATCACTCCTCCTAGACCACGAATCCTTTTGGCACCGGAATTCAGCTTCACTTAATCTACCAATGTTGTAATAAAATTCCTTTTTCCTATAATCATCCCATGCCTCGTTTTCAGGGTCATAGAAAGAGCTTCCAGTATAGGGAATATGTAGAATCTCACCAACAATCTCAGGGGTTAGAGAGATTATTGTACCCAACACATATGTAACCATCTTGCCTTTGTGAGGAGTCAAATTTCTGAAGAATACTCTTACCAGATCCGAATAATATGGACCAAATGATGAAATTAATGGTTCCAGTCCATATGCAGTTAAATCATTTTGAAAAGAAAAACATTCCTGGGGAAACGATGATAGCATGCCATATTTAGGAGTGGACACTATCTTTCTTTGAAAATCCTTTGTAAATCTTGCTTCTTGTTCTTCAGTGAGAGTTGAGATTAGTGGATTCTCAGAGGATGAACCAACATTTTTCTTCCCTTTCTCTGAAGCTGACACCTTACATTTTTGCCTTGATGCCATGGGTAAGGTGTTTTTATGGTTTGGAAGGTTTTAGGTTTTGAGAGGAAGATGTTTGATGAGCTGAAATTTGGATATGATTTATGAGTAAATAGAAATGAGTGGGTTGTATTATATGTAATGAAGTTTAATTGACTTTTCAATAATAGAGATGAGCTCGGGAATATGAGAGAGAGGAATTCTGACCAAAAAATATTTATGTCATAAAAGTATGTTACAATGGTTGCAATCAATTTGCATACAGATGCAATTGATTTGCACACAAAATAAAACCAAAAGAAAACTGAAACGCACAGTGTGCAATCGATTTGCACTATGGTGCAATCGATTTGCACTGAAACAGAAAGGTCAAAAATAAAAACATACAGTGAACAATCGATTTACACTATTGTGCAATCAATTCGCATCAACCAAAAGTTACCAAAAACATATTTTTCTTGAACTTAAACACCACATAACATATATATTCACATATAAAAAGGTTAAAGCAAGTATATAAAAGCATAACAAGGATAGAGAGCACCTTATATGTCGTGTTCATCAAGAATGCCAAGCTCTCATTGAATCTTGTAAAACTATTATCTTGCCAAAGGTTTAATGAAGATATCAACAAGTTGATTATGAGTATCTACAAATGTGATCTCGACATCTCCTTGAAGTACATGATCATGAAGGAAATAATTTCATATATCTATGTGTTTGGTTGTTGAATGCATGAACGAATTCTTTGTCATGTTTATTGCACTTGTATTGTCGCACCGTAGAGGAATGCATCCTAGATCGAGTCCGTAGTCACGAAGTTGTTGTTCCTATGAGATACTTCATGATTCGTTTTACCGCCATGATCCAACATTTGTTGTTCCTTTGAGATACTTCATGATCCGTTTTACCGCCATGAGATGAGATTCCTTTGGATTTACTTGAAAGCGAGCACATAGACAAACACTAAACATTATGTCAGGATGACTTGCCGTAAGATATAATAAGGAGCCAATCATACCTCGATATTTTGTAATGTCAATGGAAACACCTGATTCATCTTGATCAACATATGTACCGGAACCTATTGGTGTAGACATTGCCTTGCAGTTATCCATGTAAAATCTTTTCAAAAGTTCCTTGCAATACTTGGATTGGTTGATGAAGATGCCATTCTTTAATTTCTTGATTTGAAGTCCAAGAAAATAATTCATTCTACCCATCATGGACATCTCAAATTCTCCTTGTATCATTGCTAAAAATTCTTCACACATTTCTTTGTTTGAAGAGCCGAAAATGATATCGTCAACATAGACTTGAACTAAAAAAGTGTCACCTTTGATTTTCTTGATAAACAATGTCTTGTCAACTTTACCCTTTTCAAAACCTTTTTCGCATAGGAAGTTACTTAGTTGATCATACCATGCCCTTGGTGCTTGTTTCAAACCATAGAGAGATTTCCCAATTTAAATACATGAGATGGATTCTTGAAATCTTCGAACCCTGGGGGTTGCTTAACGTAGACTTCTTCATTGATATATTCATTTAAGAATGCGCTTTTTACATCCATTTGGAAAAGCTGAAAATTTAATGAACAAGCATAGGCAAGTAAAAGACGAATAACTTCTAACCTTGCAACCAGAGCGAAAGTTTATTCAAATTCTATTCCTTCTTCTTGATTGTAGACTTGTGCTACCAACCTTTCTTTGTTCCTAACAATTATTCCATTTTCGTCAAGTTTGTTTTTAAACACCCATCTTGTTTTAATAATGTGTTTGTTGCTTGGCCTAGGGACAAGTTCCCAAAATTGATTCCTTTCAAATTGATTTAACTCTTCTTGCATAGCAGTAATTCATTGGTCATCGCCTAAGGCTTCATCAACTTTGGAAGGTTCAATTTTAGAGACAAGCGGCATCTTTAGACAAGCATCTTTGATATTTAGTCTTGTTGTCACACCTTGACTTATATCACCAATTACTTTATCGATAGGATGATCTCTATAGGTTTTCCACTCTTTTGGTAGTTCATTACAATTTGATTCTTGTTGGAATGATTCTTCTTATTGAATTGGTTGATCTTCGGAAGTATTTTCTTGAGGACCTTTTAGTATTTCATCATCATCATCATAAACAATATTATCCTCCTTATAGGGGTTAGATTCATCAAAAGGTACATGCATTGATTCTTCAATTGTTAAAGATCTTTTGTTATAAATTCTATATTCCTTACTAGAAAGAGAGTAGCCAAGAAAAATACCTTCATCGGATTTTTCATCATACCTACCAAGGTTATCTTTGTTGTTGATTAAGACGAAGCATTTGCAACCGAAAATGTGAAAGAAAGAAATTTTTGGTTTCCTCCCTTTGAAAAGTTCATATGGAGTTTTCTTCAAGATCAGTCTTATGTTAACTCTATTACCAACAAAACATGTCGTGCTCACCGCATCCGCCCGAAAATATTTTGGAAGGTTTAAATTACTAAGCATCGTTATTGAAAGCTCTACAAGAGACATATTCTTTCTTTCCACCACTCCATTTAGTTGGGGAGTCCTTGGTTGCGAGAAGTTGTGAGATATTCCATGTTCTCCACAAAATTCTTTAAATAGAGCATTTTGAAATTCTTCTCCATGATCACTTCTTATGGAGGCAATTGTTAGAGACTTCTCATTTTGAATTTGTTTAGCATACTTCTTGAACGCCTTGAATGCTTCACTTTTCTGCACTAAAATGAATGTCTAAGTATATCTAGAGAAATCGTCAACAATAACCACAACATATACATTACCTCTGAAACTTCTTGTTCTTGACGGACCAAATAAGTCCATATGCAAAAATTGTAGTGGCCTTGTAGTAGACACCACATTCTTAGATTTGAAAGTTGATTTTGTTTTTTCCCTTTTTGACAAGCATCACAAAGTCTATCTTTGACAAAATTTCTCTTAGGCAACCCAATGACAAGATCATGCTTAATTAGTTTATTCAAGTGTTTCATGTGAATATGAGCAATTCTTTTGTGCCACAACCATGAATCATTGTTGTTCGCCATGAGACGTTTTACCTTCAAAGATGGACCATCAAGGGAAATCATGAATATATTATTGATTCTTTTACCTTTAAGTATAACCTCATGTGTGACTTCGTCTTCTATCAAGCATTCATCCTTGGTGAACTTGATCTTGAAGCCTTTATCACAAAGTTGGCTAATACTAAGAAGATTGTGCTTTAGTCCTTCAACATAAAGAATATCTTCAATGGATGTGAAAGGTGGAGCACCAACTTTTCCTTTGCCAAGAATTCTTCCCTTATAATTATCTCCATAAGTGACAAAACCCTTGGCCTTTAGAACTAGATATGAAAATTGGTTTATGTCTCCCGTCTTATGCTTTGAACAACCAATATCAAGATACCAAAGATTGCATCTGGTCTTCAAGTATACCTGCAAAACAAATTAGGTTTTGTTAGGTACCCAAGTTGCTTTGGGTCCTTCATAATTAGTGTCTTTCTATACCCACACATAACGCCCACTTGCCACCCTAAAGTTTCTAACATAGCAAGCATTAGGTGTATTGCCTTTAATACCACAATAAAAATAAGTAGGTTAAAAGTTACTTCTATATCTAGAAGGATAATTAGATGAAACATTTTAGGTTTGTTCACTTTCTCTTTGGATGATTGATCACTAGCCTTAACAAAGATAGTTTTATTAGAACTTGGTTTTGAAAACTTTGAATATCCAAGTCCACTTTTATCATTTGAATATCTTTGTTGGCTAAGAACACCTTCCAATCCAATTTGACCTTTTTCATATCTTTCAATAACTCTTTTTAATTGGAAAATTTGGAAACAAAGTGATTCATAATTTTTGCATACAAAATTCTGTTGTTTTTCATCACTTAATTTTTGTTTTTCTTCTTTGAAATCTTTTTTCCATAGTTTCACATTTTTCTTCTAAAGATGAAATTTACTTCTTTTGAGATGAAATAGTTTTATACAAAAATTTTCATTCATTTAATAGTTCATCTATAGCACCTTGTGCATCACTATCAAAAAGACAAAATTCATTACTAACCTCATCATCTTCATTATCGGAATGGTTTGAGGCCATCAGTGCTAGATTTTCACTTTCATCACTACCGGAGTCGAATGAAGAGCTTATTTCATTATCCTCTCATGCAACATAGGACTTTTTGTTCTTGAATCCCTTTTTTCTTTTCTAGCCACCTTTCTTGGATAGTTTCGGACAATCTGGCTTGATATGAACTTGCTTACCGCATTCATAACATGTGACTTCTTGTGTTGATGTGGAGGCTTCCTTTTTCTTGAATTTTTTCTTTCCTTTTGAATGAGAAAAGGATTTTTAATTTCTACTAAAGAACTTACCAAGCCTTTTAACAAGAAGCATGAAATCTTCATCTTCTTTTGGATTGTCTTCCTTTTCAACTTCCTTAGAATCTATCTTTAAAGAAATATTCTTGGGTTTCTTCTCTTGATTTTCATGCTTTTCAAGTCTTCTGAGTTCCATATCATATTCTTGAAGTTTTCCAAACAAAGTTGCAGAAGTCATGGAGGAGAGACTTTTCTTTTCTGAAATTTCCGTTACCTTTGGTTTCCATTCCCTAGTTAAGGACCTAAGTACTTTCAGATTTAGTTCATCATTCGTCAAAGTCTTACCAAGAGCACTTATATGATTTGTCAAGTGTACAAATCTATTTTTTAAGTCAAAGATGGTTTCTCTGGGCTACATTCGAAATCATTCATATTCTTGACTCAAGGTATTTAGTCTTGATCTTTTAACTTCAACAGTTCCTTCATGAGTTTGTACCAAGGTATCTCATATTTCTTTCGCAGTTTTGCATGCCGATACACGAAAGAATTCATCCATGCTAAGTGCACCTTAAAGAAGATTTATTTCCTTTTTATCATAGAGAACCTTCTTCTTATCATCTTCGTCTGATGCAGCTTTAGGCTTTGATGTTCCAGCACCATTGATTACCGCTATAGGGATAAATGGACCATTCTCGACGACATCCCATATTTCTTCTCCTTGTGCTTCTAGATGTGCCTTCATGCGTATTTTCCAAAAGTCAAAATATTCACCACAAAATAGAGGAGGATTGTAGTTACTACCACCATCTCTGAAAACAGGATTTTGATTTGCGGAAGCCATTCTGGATCTTTTAGGAACAGGTTACCTATAACCTGCTCTGATGCCAATTGTAAGTTCGAAGTGCGCCTAAGAGGGGGGGGGGGGGTGAATTAGGTACTTTAAATTTTTTTTAATTTTAGTGATGATGGATATTATTTTTCTGGTTTATGGTGAGTTTATGAAAGAGTAAAGTGCAGAAAAATAAAGAGACACAAGCGATATATCCTGGTTCCCCTCATATTCCGAGAGTACTCCAGTCCCCTTTCAACATGAAAGAGATTTTCTTATTGTGGCAAACTTAAACAACAACTACCCAAAACCAAGAACAATCCTCTTGGACCAAGAACAATCCTCTTGGATTTTCACTATGTCAACAATGAGAACAATCCTCTCAAAGTGACTTTACTTGTATCCAACAATCCTAGAAAAACAAGATTTAAAAAACCACTTAAACATATTTCCAACAATCCTGAAAAATAAGCAAGTATATAGCAATATTTGATTTGAGTGAGTTTGAGTAGCAATGATCACTTTGAGTGATTTAATCAATGAATTGATCTTCTCTTCCAATGATAATAGTATACAATGACTCAATATATATAATGCTCCAAGTTTTCTAGTAGATAATATGTGAAAGTGTGCAAAAAACTTGTGTATGAAAATGTATAATAGCTTGAGTTTTATTTTTGAAAATTTAGAAAATATGATTGGAAGAGGTGTTTAAAATGATTTTGAAAATGAGTATTTATATGTTCATAGCACCCTTTTGAAACAACATAAAATTCTGTAAATGAATCAAGAACAATTGCCAAGATTGAGTAAAAGGTTTTCATGAATTGGTGTTATGAACAGGCATGAGTAAAGCAGATGTTTTTCAAAATCGTTCAGCATGCAATCGATTGCACCCTTTGTGTAAATCGATTGCACGGGGTTTCAACAACTAGAAATTCAAATATTTTGAGTGTGAAATCGATTGCACAAGTTTGTAAATCAATTGCACTTAAAGTCAGTAGCAAATATTTATTGAGAGCAATCGATGGCACAAACATGAAAATCGATTGCACTTAGAAACAATAGCAAATGTTTTGAAAAATTGAAGCATGCAATCGATTGCACCAACATGCAAATCGATTGCACTCATGTGAAAATTGAATTTTTGCTTAGAAAAACTTGAGTAAGGATTTGGACAATATAAAATATTTCTTTTAACCATTGAGCATCTATGTCTTAAGTTCAAAGTAAGTATTGTCATTATACCTTGAAATATTCTAAGTGCTTGAACCAAAGACTTTATCCACAGATGCTTTTAGCTTGATCAATAATCTTTGCCTTCTTGTCAACATGGTCTGCCTTCATCAAAACAAAAGTGTATTTGAGAAGCTTGATTTTATAATCGCCAGCGTCATTTTGGATTTGACTTTGATCATCGATCAAGTCTCAGCTGATTACAATTGTCGAAGGACTCTTAATCGCGAAATTGAAGAGGTCAATGGCCATGTAGCTGCTGCCTGGAGTACTGCCACTGAATTAGCTTCAAGGCTAAAGGAGTTCTCGAAGGAAAAAGATGCTAGGAAGAAAGAAGTTGAATAAATCGACCAAAATATAGCCAGCATGAAGGCTCAGGTCATAGAATTGGAGGCTAAGATTGCCGCAAATGATAAATGAAAAGAAGAACTTCTTTCTATCAACACTGATTCTGAGAGCCAAGAGGAACTCAACGATGGATTAAAATATGTTGATCAGGCTCAAGCATTGGATGCTAAAATCTAAGCTCTTCATCAATCAAAGGCTTTGTGTGAAAGATGTTTGGAGCTGCAGAAGATCTAATATCTCCAAATCAAAGCCAACCTCCCATTTTGATTTTGACTTTTTATTTGTATAATTATGTTTTTCTAATGACTTATATCCATTTTGGCTGCTTAATGCATTTTCCATTTTGGCTCTTTACTTCGACTAAGATTAAACATTGGTTATTTTAACCTCTTGAAGTACAGGTCTATACTTTTTCAAGTATTTACCATTTACTCTCAAGAGCCTTTGATCTTTATTTAACTCTTCAATCTCATACGCACCACGAGACAATGTTTGGATAATCTTAAAAGGTCCTTCCCATTTAGGATACCATTTTCCCATATTTCTATCCTTTCAATCCATTGGGAGAATTACCTTCCATACCAGATCCTCAGGAAATAATGTCTTGGGTTTTACTCTTTTATTGTAAGATTTTCCACTCTTATCTTCTGTATCCTTAAGAGATCTAAAGCTCTCATTGTTTCTTCATCCAAATCAAGAAATTAGTCTAACATCATATTGAAATAAGCTTTAGAAGGGATATCTTGATGTTTCTGAATTCTTGTTGACTGTAGATAAATTTATACTGGAAAAACTGCATCATGACCATAGGTTAATCGAAATGGTTTCATTCTGGTAACTTCCTTAGGAGAAGTTAGACATGCCCATAAGATTTGGCCCAAAGTTTTATACCAATTCTTTGTATTTTTTCCTACATGCTTCTTTATCAAGCCAATTACTACCTTATTTGCTGCTTCGACTTGGCCATTGGCTTGCGCATAATAAGGTTTAGACATTAACAACTTGAATCCCATTTCTGTGGCGAACTACTGCATTTTTTTACCAGTAAATATTGATCCTTGGTCAGTTTTTATTGTCTCAGGGATTCCAAACCTATATATAATATTCTTTTGAATAAATTCAATGACATTCTCTTGCTCTACATTGACTAAAAGAATTGCTTCAATCCACTTAGTGAAATAGTCAATACCCACCAATATATATTTCTGGCTTTTAGACGATGCTGGTTGAATCT
This sequence comes from Vicia faba, assembly GCA_948472305.1. Taxonomy (NCBI): domain Eukaryota; kingdom Viridiplantae; phylum Streptophyta; class Magnoliopsida; order Fabales; family Fabaceae; genus Vicia; species Vicia faba. The sequence goes on along the minus strand of OX451735.1, from coordinate 904,695,796 downwards.
CCCCAATAAGATCCAAAGCATATCCCCTAAAAGGCCAAGGTTTCACAATTGAGTGAAGTTCACTTGCAGTTACATGCTGGATGCCTGTATGTATTTGACATTCTTGGCAGCCTTTTGCAAACTCCACGCAATCTTGCAGCATAGTAGGCCAATATAATACTTGTCGAAATAGAAACCATTTCATTTTATGGCCTACTTGATGTGCCCCATATGCCCTAGCATGTGTAGTTGAAAGGGCTATGTATGCCTCTATTTCACTTAGGTATTTCAGTAGTACTCTTTCAGGCGTCTTTTTAAATAACTTTTTTCCCATTAGAATATAACTTAGCACCCTGTACTTTGTTTTTCGTTCTGTCGAAGCCATTGCATTTTTCAAATAATCTACTATAGTCTTTCTCTAATCTTGTTTTGTTAGATTGTTATGAACGAAATTTCGAAGTTTTCTTGATCAGCGTACCTCTGTTTTGTTGTTTCCAAATCTGTTGGAGACAACTTGGTTGATGTTACTCTTCCTTTAACTTCAATTTCTTGTTGTAATTTTTATTTCGAAATTTTATACCCAGATGCAATATGTGCTAAGTTATTAGCCACTTGATTTTCCAATCTTGGTATGTGTCGACTGTTGATCACTTCAAAGTTTTTCAAAAAACGACTGGCTATTACAAAATACATGATAAGATTTTCTGTTATAGATTTGTATTCTTTCGTAACTTGCCTTATGACTAACTCTAAGTCCCCCATTATTTCGACTTGATTTTCCCCCAATTCCAACAAGATTTAATGGCCTACGATTAGAGATTCGTACTCAGCCTCATTGTTCGAACATGAATCTGTGATCTTGTACTTGAATGTTGTTGGAATTTTATTTGGAGAAATAATTAGAACTCCTTCTCCAGTTCCGTCTTTATGACTGGAACCGTCGAAGTATAACTTCCAGGGTTCGATCTCCAAGTAGTTTAATGATTCTTGAGAGGTATAAAGGTTAATGAATACTCAGTCAATGCAAGTGCCCATTTGTCAATTCGACTATGCAAGATGGGTTTCAATAACATATATTTGAAAACATCAAAATGAGACGAAACATAAACATCAATTGGTTTAATATATTTCTTGAGTTTTGTACATGAGAAGTAAAGACACAAACATAGTTTTTCAACTTCTCTATATCTAGTTTCTGCATCATTTAAAACTCTATTGAGGTAGTAGATGGGTCTTTTGACACCATTTTCAACTTCTTGAGCCAACATGCTCCCTAGGGTTTTATCAGATGCATCTATGTACAATCTCATACTCCTATTTCTACAAGGAGGTACCAGAATAGGTGGCTTGGTGAGGTATCCCTTGATCTTGTCGAAGGCCTCTTATTTTTCTTTCCTCCACTCGAATCCTCCTTTTTTGAGTCGAAGTAGTGGTGAGAAGGCTTGCATTTTTCCACTTAAGTTGGATATAAATCTCCTCAGGAAATTTATCTTGCCAAGTAGAGATTGCAACTCCTTCTTGCTAGTTGGCGCTTTCGCTTCCAAAATGGCTTTGGTCTTGTTCTGGTTTATTTCGATTCCCTTTTTATAGACCACAAATCCTAAGAAGTCCCCTACTTTGATGCATAAAGCGCACTTTAGAGGATTCATCTTTAGACCATAGCTTCTCATCCTTTCAAAGGATTGTCGAAGGTGGCCTTTGTGATTCTTCCCTGAAACAGATTTGACAATAATATCGTCAATATAAATCTGCATAAAAGTTTCAATAAAATCATGGAAGATGGAATTAAATGCCCTTTTATATGTTGCCCCTGTATTTTTTAGGCCAAAGGGTATCACTATCCATTCATAAGTACCTAAAGCTCCAGGGCATCAAAATGTTGTTTTCAACACATCCTCTTCAGCAATGAAAATTTGATTATACCTAGAGTATCTATCAAGCATACTCATGTATTCAAAGCCAGCGGCAGAATCGACAAACATTTCCGCCACAAGCATTGGATATTCATCTTTGGGTGTTGCAGCATTTAAATCTCTAAAATCAATGCACACCCTTAAGGTACCATTTTTCTTTATAACAGGTGCTATATTTTCAATCCATTCGACATACTTGGTCATTCGGATGAACTTATATTTCAGCAGTCTTTCGACTTTCGTCTTGATCTTCGACAGGATCTCTGGTGCAAAACACCTTGGAGTTTGCTTGACAAACTTTTTTCCAGGCTTTATTTGTAGTTGAAGCTCCACCAATCCTTTGTCGAGAACATGCATTTCGTTATAATCCCATGCAAACCAGTCTCTAAACTCTTCAACAATTGGATTATTTCAACCCTGAGCTCCGGATCTATCTTCGCACTGATGTATGTTGGTCTTTTCACCAAACCTTCACCCAGGTCCATTTCTTCTAGAGGATCTTACGATAGCATTTTAACATTGTCTGCCAACGGATATTTTTCAAAACCCAAAGTCTCATCATCTTAGATGACATCTAGCCTCTGGCTTCTTTCTTCCTTCCTTCTTAAGTCAGGTGGTTCTGGTTCAAAGTCTTTCCTAGGACCTTTTGGAAGAAACACATTCTCATTGGCTTCGAAATCCATATACTTGACTTCAACCTCTAAGGCCGATATCATTCTACTTTCTGCCACATATGCCGAAATCTTTTGTAAAGCTTGTGATTCACTCATCATCACTGAACCACTTCCCCAGCCTGTTGGACGTATGTTATCAAATCTTCTATAGTCAATGTTTGATAAATCTTCTCTATCCCACTGGAACCCATGGTCAGAGTGTAGGTAGAGGGAGCAAAAGGCATTTGGTGCTAGTGCTAAATCAAATTCTGGAGGATTACATGGCCCTATGTGAGCCAGATTTCTGTCGAAGTTTGTAATATCGACATTATTAGCTTCGACCATATAGTAGCTTTGATCTGCTTCGATATTTTACACTATACCATCTGGGCGCCAAATAGTAACACATTGGTGCATGGATGATGGAACTGCTCCTATGCCATGTATCCACTCTCTACCTAAGAGTAGATTATAGTTGGCCTTCTCTGAAATGAGCATAAACATAGTTGGTAGAAGTATTGTTCCCACCTTGAGGTCTAATTGTATTACCCCCATAGTAGTTCCAATACCTCCCTCGTAGTTTGATAGAACTATGTTGTGAGGTTTGATATCTTCATCCCCTTTGCCTAGTTTCCTCAGCATAACTTGGGGAATTATATTTATTATGGCCCCACAATCAACCAAAATTTTGTTGATGGTTGCTTCCCCTACTTTTGCTCTGATGAACAATGGTTTTAGGTGATTCTTCATCGCCTTAGTGGGGCGTTCGAAGAAAGCATTATGCTCTTCAACACAGCCGTTGTTCATAATGTAATAACAAACTTGTGGTCGTATTTCCTGGGTAGTATTGACACTACATTCACCATAATATCTAAAGTAGCATCAGATTCAGAATTACCTCCATCATTTGATTCACCTTGTTCTTGCTACACCAATCTTCTAGCAATTGATTTTCTTTTCAAAGGCTTTCATTGTTTGCCTTTTCCCTTTCTTTGTGGCACATTGGTGCTTGATTCTGGTTGAGGCTCCTCTGTAGCCTCTCTTTCGGCTTTTCGCTGTCTTTGATATCTCCTCCACTGGGAGCGCGACATGGGGTTTTTTCCCTTGTAGTTGCTCGATACATGGGCAACTTTGTTTGTTGTTGTAGTTTGTAATTCCTTCCTATAGTCCAAGGATGATCCTCTTGGCACATTGAATGTTAGCCATTTCTCCTCATTGGGCCTTTTCCTGCTTGTTATTTTCAGCCAAGTGTCCACAGGGACATTTGTTGAAGGCCTGGAAGTTGATGGCCTATTAACCTGGTTCATTGGTCCCTTCTGATATCCTCTTCTGGGATCATATCTTACCTTAGGATCCATGTTGGGTTGGGCATTGGTTCCCCCATTTATCCTTTGATTCCCTCACACCCTGTATTTTTTCTGCATCCTTTTTGTCGAAGATGGAGCTGCATCTTGGACACAGCATAACTTCAGACTTCTTTTTTTGGCATCATTGAAGAAAATCTTCCAGATTCTCATTCTCATTAAGAAATGTAGTTTTATTGACTTCCTCTTGTCTGATGGAATCTTCTTAATCCTTCTCCTCATATAATTCAACCATATTGACTTCTACGTTGCTCTTGGCAGCGAGATTCAGCCTTTGCATCTTAGCTTCTAGGTCCTCTATCGAACCCGTGACGGAAACCAAAAAAGAATCTGCAGTAGCCCCTTTGTTTGAGCCATCAGTAGCTCCTTTGTTTAGGCCTTCAGTAACCTTTCTCACCCCTTCGACAGTCTTTCTGGAGATGTTCCCAGTGAAAAAGCCAAAAATAGGCTTATTGACGAAGTCTTCTGAAACTTCGACCATGTTGATGCCTGATGGTTCAGCATAGTGGGAATCAGCTTGCAATAGGTTTGCATCTATTTTCATCGGAGGTTTGTCAGCAAACTTGATTCTTCCTTATTTGATTGCTCCTTGAACGATATCCTTGAAAAGAAAACATTGTGAAGTTTTATGGCCCAAAAAATTATGATACTTACAGAAACCTTTTATCTTTCTTTGTTCTAAAGGAGTCATTTTTTCCCTTGGGGGAACTATCATTTGGCCATCTTTAACTAACAAGTCAAATATCTTGTCACATTCTATGACTTCGAAACTATATGTTTTCTTTGGGAATCTATCACTGTTCTTTTCAGACTCAGTAGGATTCTTCCCATTTGAGGGCATTAGCAATCTTCAAGAGTACAGTGGCCCTTGCTTTAATTCTGCTAAATCTATTTCGCTTTCTTCAACAGCTATAGGATCACTTGATGTCTCTAGATAGTCATCATCCATTTCGACATAGGCTACCCTTTCACATTGATGAGTCTTAGTTGCTTTAGCTTTTTCAACTTTAAGACGTTCTACATGTCAAACTCTATCGACCAATTGGGCCATATCCCTCAGGTATTGGGTATCTAATTTTTTCCTAATAGAATAATCTAGGCCCCTTACTGCCATTTTGACCAACTCATGCTCAGGAACTTGTGTAAAGCATCTGGCTTTGAGTAGTCGAAATCTATTCAGATATTCATCTATTGGCTCGGTAAATCTCCTTTTCACACTAGCCAGTTCTTTCAGACTTATTTTGGTTTTTCCCATGTAAAATTGTTCATGGAACAATCTCTCCAATTAATTCCAATTATGGATCGAATTGGCTGGGAGGATGGTAAACCAAGTAAAAGCATTTTTAGTTAGGGAACTTGGGAAGTACTTAATCCTAAGGATCTCGTTATTTGAGATTTCCCCAGCTTCTATCAAATATCTTGCCACATGTTCGACCGTAGATTCTGTTGTATCCCCGAAAAATTAACTGAACTTTGGAACTTTCCACCTAGGGGGTAAAGCTATTTGCAAGATATACTCTGACAATGGGGATGTAAAGTTTGGCCTATGAAATCCAATGTTCATTCCATTTTGTATCATGATTCTTTCGATCATGGCTGTTAGATTATCATTTGTTCCATAATTATGGTGTCAAACCTGTTGTATCATTTCATCATCATTTTGGTTTCTATTTACCATAATTACACCTTGATCGACATCTCTAGGGATCTGTGGGGGAACTCTGGGTATTTCAACCCTAGGTTGTTCGGTCTCCATTCTATGGTTCATTCTAACTGGCTGTAGATTTTGGTTAATGGTCACATCTTCCTCTAAGACTATACCCTGATTCCCTTATATTGGCGCTCGTTAGGGTTGTCGAATAGGTTGGGGAACCCCGAAAAATTCAGCCATGCGCGTCATTTGAGCTGTCGTTTTCTGATTCGACTGGGCGGTATTTTCTATTAGAGGGTCCAGCATTGTACTCAATGTTTGTTCCAACATTTGTACCATATCATGGTTACTTTCATCCATTTGTTGCCTCAAAATTATCGTAGAAGCATTTGTGAGGCTTGGTATTGCATGGGATGCCCCTCCTAAGAGTTAGTTTCTACCTAAATTCTCCATACCGGTTCCAAATCCCTGTAATGGCGAAGAAGGACTCACCAAAGGTTCTAAAAATATGGATGCAGCGTTCATAAGACTAGCCATTTCAGTAGTTGGCGTGCCATAAGGCTAGTCTTGACCCATTTGGGCTGTCGAAAATCCTTAGGGAACCTAGGGTCGAGATCCTGGATTTACCCTTGGTGTGGGTGTTCCTAATGGACCTCTAGGACCTACATACGAAAGTATTGGTCCCGTTTGTGTTATTGTCAATGTTGGTGCCGAACCAACGGTTGATGGGATAGTTTCACTAGCGATTGGTATAACTGTTGTTTCCGCAGTAATTGATGGAGGTATTTCTCCATTATTTGGATGATTATCCATTTCATTATTTCTTCTCCTAGTTGTACACTCATTGGTGGTTAATTTACCACTTCTTAATAACATACAACACATTGTAAAAGAAAATAAATTATGTAAAGCATTTATGTTAATATAAACAAGCAAACAAAAATTAGCAAGGTCCCACTGGGCGTGCCAATTTGTTTACCGTGAAAATTGGTAAACAACCGCTGATCTTCCAAAAAGGGTAATTTTTAGTTACTTGCAGGATTGATCAGTTTGATCCAAGGACATATGCTAAATATTTGTGTTGTTTTGATAAAAATTCTAATTTTAATAAAGAACACATTCGACTGAGAAAGGTAGAGGTTTGAGATAAGTTTAAGTGAAGAAATCTGGTAAAAAGTGAAAGTAAAATGCAAGGGAAAATAAACTTTGAAAGTAAGATAAAAGAATGGCAAGGAATGTAAAAAGGAATGTAAAAGACTTTGATTATAAAATGTGGTGTTTCAAACGTGCATTCTCAGTATTCTTTCTCACGCAGCGAGTACTCGAATAGTATTGAGTGACTTATACAATTAGTTGAACACACAGAAATCTACATAGAATCCATATATTTATACTAGAACTAGGTAACCGTCGAGGATTTTCCTATCTCTAAGATGAGGACAAGTGTCCTCTGCATGCACTTTGTGATACGGTGGGAGAACTGACTTGGGATTTTGCGTTTGTGTTTGCAAATCTTTCGGTTTAGCAAGAGTCGCCACCGACTTTTTATTTTATCCTAAGGAAAGGCCAAAAAGCATAGGAAAGACCTTTGAGATGTTTTCTTGGGTTCGGGGAGTAGATTATAGAAAGGGAAGGTATTAGCACCCTTTCTATCCATGGTTATCCATGGGCTCTTAGTTACTTGCTTAGATCACTTGCTTTGCATTTTCAATTGTTTGAAATGGTGCTCTTCAATTGTTTAAAATGGTGTTTTGCGTGTGATTTTGAAAGATGTTTTGAAAAAGAGGCCATCGTTGTGGCAAACTTTGTAATGATTCTTGTTTGAATGTATACAAAGTTGTTTTTGTCTTTTGAAAAGTTTTTCAATGTTTGAAAGTAGGGTTTTGAAATTGTGTTGTGAAGTGTGTTTTGAAGATAGCAAGGATGTTTTTGGAAAGTTTGATCAAGTAACTAGGAGCTATCTACCCTATTTTACTCAAAGATCTTTCTTATGTTTTTAACCCTTTTAACAGTGTTGTTTCACCATTGTATTTCGTGAACAACCTTGTGTTAGGATGTTAACGAGACAGGCACGGGTCATCGTATAGACCATGATAACAATAGTGTCAAGTATCTTTGGCAATTTTCTTGAGGGACTTGATCATTTTGTTTAGGCAACTTAGATAGCGTCATCGAGGGACTATGATCTTTTGTTTTATTTTTGTTTTGCCGAAGTACTTGACATGCAATCATGGCCCATTTTTGAAGGCAACAAGTGGATTGTAACCCTAGGGGTGCAAGTGTGCATTGTGTTTTTTTCATGCATATTTATCTTGGATTAGGTCAAACTAATTGTTGATTTTAATTGCATACAAACCCTAGGTTTAAACATGGCATAATTGAAAGCTTTTAAATGTGCGAGAATTTAAATGCTACACTATTACAACATGGTATAGGGAAGGGGGTACAAATTTGAATTGGGAGTATTTGACAAGAAAATAAATTCTAAGTTATTACAACCATATCGAATGTATAGGCAATATTTAAATGTACAACAATTGAATACAATACAATAAATAAATGTCAAATAAAAGGTATTATGCACAAAAGGATTTTTATGTATACAAAAAAGTATTTTTTTTTCAATGTGAAATGTAAATAAAATAAAAAAAAGGATTAATTTTAATTATTTTTCTATTTTAGGACAAGAAACCCTAATTCTTAATAAATAATATTATTTATTAGTTATATACAATAATATACCAATTTATACCAAAAATAAAAGTATACTATAAAAAATGATGTTTTTAATACACAATATTAATAAAAATGAAAATGTGGTATTTTTGTATTTTTTACCTAATTATCTAATAAAATAAAATATATATATATATATATATATATATATATATATATATATATATATATATATATATATATATATATATATATATATATATATATATATATATATATTAAACATATTAAACATAAAAAATAAAAATTATTTATTTATAAAAAAATTAATATTTTCAAGAAAATAATTTCAAATATAAATAAAAATAATAATTGAAAATAAGTATATTTTTTATATTATTTTTGAGTTTTGTTTAAAAAAGAAAATAGTTTATTTACATATGTATACTTAATAAAATAAAATAAATATCAAATAAATATGAAAAAAATATAGAAAATTATTTTTGGCATTTTTTATATTTAGACAAAAAATAATAAACTAAAAAAAAAAAATGTCAAAATGATAAATATTTAAGTAAATGGGTCAGGGGGGTGTAAACAGAAAATATGGGTGTTAGAAGTGAAAACAAACAGGCTCATCCCATCCAGACTTCTTATTCTTCCTCTTGTTCACAAAACACGCGCTTCTGTGCATCAATGGCTAACTCTTGATTCTTTGGTTTTTTGACAAAACTCATAACATGAACATTGTAGAGAATTAAACAACGAACTCAACCATATAAAAAACTTGGATTAACTCTCAAAGACCAGAGAGAATTTCTCTGGCCCTAATTTCTAACCTAGTTTTTTCAGAAAGTTCATGAGTGAAATTCTCTCAGCACGATTAATGTAAATGAAAACTAAGCATATGTATGGCTTCAGGGCTATGAGTACAACATATTTCATTCCCAAACCTAAGCCTAACCATTCCTAAATAGGGAGATAGAACTCAACCTGCAGAGCTTTGAAATGAAAATGGCAAAGTGTGTTAGAGGTGTTACAGCTTGCAATGGGGGCCTGGGATAGTTCAGGTGAGTTGATTGGAAGGTGTTTGAACTATCTTTGGACAAAACGCACGATGGAATTTTGTTGTGGCTTGCAAAATGCAGAACCTGCCCTGTTTTGCAGAAAAACAATGATTCTGAGTATGAGGAGGTTTGAGTGATGAAAGGGTCGTGTTTTAGGCTTGTTGGGAGGTATGGAACTTGTCTACAATCTTTTTCTAAGCTTGTGTTAAGAGATATGTGAGATCCTTTATGTTTGGCATCTTTTCTTCTTTTTCAAGCAAGAGTACGTGTCCTCCCAATGCAGACCTGCACAAGCCCTAAATCATGCTGCACCTTTTGCTCTTGGTTACTTGAATTAGTGGACTTGATCTTTCCTGAAAGATCTGGCCCCATGCCTCAGGAATTTGGTTTTGACATAAAGTGAAGTTTAGGCAAAAATGGCATTATTGCTTTTTCCTTTTAAGGCTTAAACTAGTGTATAATGCCCTAATGACCAAGGCAATACCTTAAATCAATGGATATGCATTAAATTAAGGAGTACAAATTGGTTTTGAGGCCTGTAATGGTGAACCAAGCTAGCTAGATTAGAATTGCAAATTGGTATGAACATGTATTGGTCATGGACAAAGGTGAGTTTTTGCCAACTTCAAGCATTCGATTCTCACTAACCACAAGGGTGTTTGAGGAGTCCTTGGACAATTTGGAAATCTTGGAACATGTAATACAATCCATCTTTAAAATGAAACTTGAAATCCCAAGTGGAACTATGTGAAAAATGGCCAAGAACATGGGTCAAAATCCTGCCTAGATTAGGGCAAATTTTCTCTAAGTTAAAAGTTTTAGGTACCCTTGTTCCAAAAATCATAACTTGAGATACAAGCTTCTTTTGAGAAAACTTTGTGAATCAAAGTTGTATACTTTGTGATGGAATACAACTTTCATGTTTCAAGTTTTGTTTTAATCCATTTGCATCTTGGTGAAAAAGTGGGACAAAGTTAGGAAAAAATAACAAAATTTCATAACTTAGAAAATTTCTAAGTTATGAAAATTTTTCCATTTTAAACCCTAATTTGCATTTTTGGGTTTCTTGATGAACAAGTTTCATAATTTGACATGTCTTGATGAAAAATAACTGTTGGCACTTGATTTTGACGAAAAAGTCAAAGTTTGACTTTTTAGTGTACAGTCAAATTTTGATCAGTTGACTGAAAAATTCATATGTCAATCCTATGCAATTGAGATCTTATGAACTTGTTGAATGGGCCAAGACAATGTCATTGAGTCCTTGTGTCCATGGTTGAGCTTGATTTGCCATTGGTTAGGTCAAACAGTCAAAAATTGCCTTTGTACAGTAAAAACCCTAAAAATGACCATTTTACCTTTTTGGTGATCTGATCAAATTTCTTGTAGAATTGTGATCCAAACTTGATCAAATGGTTCATATGAGTTCATAATGTTGATGTGGGTCAAATTTCATGAGGTTTGACTATCAATTGGTCATAGTTGACTTTTTCCCCAATACAACTGATTTTAGGTCAACTATCCAATTGACTTGGGCAAAAACTTGACTCAAGGCTTGAAACTTGGTAGGGATAAACTTGTGAGTCCAAAAAGAAGTATGAAAGTCCATTTGGGCATTGTGGGTCAAAACATCCTTGTGCAAACTCAAACCCTAATTTAGGTCAACAGTGCAAGTAAGTGTCTTGAGCAGAGCAATCTCTAGCTTGATCTTCAGTTTTAAGAGTCTTGTGATGAGAAAATGTTGATGAAATGGGAGGGCAAATTTTGGGGTACAACAGTTTCCCCTGTTAAATCTTCTTGAACCTGAGGAGTTAGATTGGCAAGTTTGCCTTTCGTGACTCGAAGGTAAAAGAGGATTGGACACTAGAGTGCCCGTAAATTTGCACTCGTCAAAACATGGCTGAAGAAATGGGCTTAACGATGCCATTTGGAGATGGTAGAATCTTGCTGGAGATGGGCTTAAAGATGCCATCCAAGAATGTTTGTTGAATTGCAGTTCCGTAGGTCGGAAGAATGAGCATCAAAATGGTACCCGTGTCTGGGATGCCATTGAACTGTATCTGGAGACTGAGTTTGTATGAGGAAAAGAATGGTGGTCGTGTCTGGCGCGTATTTGAGCTGTAACTGTATTTGAACTTTGAATGAATATCAGAATGACTGCCGTGTCTGGAGTGTATCTGTATTGTATCTGGGTAACAGGAAAACATCTGTGTATGGAGCAACTGTGTGTTGGGGTTAAACTCTAAACGAGTGACATAATGGCAACCGTGTCTGGAGCGGGTTTGGACTGTGTATGAAGTTGAGACCTGTATGAGTAGTAGAATGACCGCCGTGTCTGGGGTGTATCTGTACTGTAACTGGGATCTGAATAAGCGACAGAATAATTTCCATGGTGACTACATTGGGGAGAGTCAAACTGCTGATGCAAGAGCCAAAATGGCATCCGTGTCTGGAGCGTATCTGAACCTGTAGTTGATAGTTGAATCTGAATGAGAGATAGAATGGTTGCCGTGTCTGGAGCGTATCTAGTTTGTATCTGATTACTGAAATCTGAATGAGTAGTAGAATGACCGCCGCGTCTGGGGTGTATCCATACTGTATTTTGACTTGAAGTTCTGAATGAGTAATAGAATGACCGCCGTGTCTGGGGTGTATCCATACTGTATCTGAATAATTGTTAACAATAGCCTTTTAATCTTATCTTGAAAAGGGTAAAATGTTAGCTAAAACACGAAGTTATATTGCATGTATGATGCAATGAATTGTAATCCATGTTTATAATATATGGATGTAATGGTTATGCATGTAAGTTGAGTAGTTGTCTTGCCGAGGAAGATAAATCCTGGATAGATGGAGATAATGACATCTTTGACTGCTGCCAGGGAAGATAAATCTTCGACCGAAGCTAGGGATTCCAAAAACTTTGATTGTTGAAGATGAGAAATCCTTGTTGACTTTCCTGGGATATTGGGGAAACTCTGAAAATCTCTTCTGGGGAATTGAAGCCTTGGAGAAATGGGACCAAGAATCTTCGATCTTGCTGGGAGATAAATCTGTGGGGGAAATACTCACCATTATGGCTCCACTGGGGAATAAGATTTAGATTAAACTGGCTCCACTGGGGATCTTTGAAGTTTAACTCCGCTGCGGAAATACTCTAAGGTTTCAGCTTTGTTGAGGATCTGAATGATGTATCATAGGGGATTCCTTCTGGAATGGCACAAAGATATCTTCCTACACCTTCAACCTATTAGTAATTACCCTTTTTCAATTTCGTTTTATTTGTAAGCAGTGATTATATTCGAATGCATATGCCTATTTAACGAAACATTCAACGTTTTCAAATAAAACATAAGTGTAAAAGAAAAGAAAGGCAAGCAAATTTCTGCACTTTGAAGTATCTTTGTATTTAACTTTCATGAGTATCTTTGTACAAAGGAGACAGACACCCTAGTAAGAGAATGTTGTCGTAAAAATTGAAAAAATTTTATACAAAAGAAAGATGGCTATGTGTAACAATTCCATGGGATTCCCATTCTCCTATAGCCTTTACAACTCTGAATATCTTGTCCATTCGTTGCTTCGTCCGTCGATGGCTAGATTTATCAGAAGCTTGGAGCTTATCTGGTGAAGAGATTGTCCTTAAAGTGATACGACGAGACATAGTCATACGCTTTAATTCCCTAACTTTTGCCTAGACCGCCCTTTCGGGTTTTCGATCCACCGGGAAACCCTTTTTTTCCCAAGTCGCCCTTTCGGGTTTTCAACTTGCCGGGTGTACAGATTTTTTTTATCCCTAATTTTTGCCTGAACCGCCCTTTCGGGTTTTCGGTTCACCGGGATGCCCATTTTTGCCCAAGTCGCCCTTTCGGGTTTTCAACTTGTCGGGTCGTTTTATGTGTAGTATCTTTTGACTATGTCTGCGTTTGCAGGGTGTGGAAAGTCATCACCGTCCATGGTGGTCAGAATCATTGCTCCACCAGAAAAGATGCTCTTGATTACAAATGGTCCTTCGTAAGTAGGAGTCCACTTTCCCCTGGGATCACTTTGCGGTAGTATGATCCGCTTGATTACAAGATCTCCGACTTGATATACTTGGCGCCTGACTTTCTTGTTGAAAGCCTTGATCATGCGTTTTTGATACGCCTGACCATGATAAACAGCAGTAAGTCGTTTCTCGTCGATCAAATTGAGTTGATCAAGCCGGGTCTGAATCCAATCGTCTTCACTCAAACCGGCGTCCTTCATTATCCTCAAAGAAGGAATCTGAACTTCCATAGGCAAAACAGCCTCTATGCCATATACTAAAGAAAATGGGGTTGCCCTGTTGAAGTACGTGTCGTGGTACGATATCCATGCAGAGAAAACGGTAACATCTCATGCCAGTCTTTGTAGGCGACTGTCATCTTTTGAATGATCTTCTTGATATTTTTGTTCGCGGCTTCAACAAAACTGTTCATCTTCGGCCGATAGGGAGATGAATTGTGATGATAAATCTTGAACTGTTCGCATAGAGCGGTGATCATAGTATTTTTCAAATTTGTACCGTTGTCTGTGATGATCCTGTCGGGGATACCATACCGGCATATGAGGTTCTGCTTGATGAAGCGGGCAACCACATTCTTCGTAACTGAGGCATAGGAAGCTGCTTTGACCCACTTGGTGAAATAATAAATAGCGACCAAGATGAAGCGATGTCCATTGGATGTTGTGGGTTTGATCTCTCCAATCATGTCAATGCCCCACATTGTGAATGGCCAAGGAGCTGTCAGAACGTTGAGAGGAACAGGAGGAATATGTACCTTGTCGGTGTAGACTTGGCATTTGTGGCAGGTACGGGAATGTTGATGACAATCAGCTTCCATGGTAGACCAGTAGTAGCCTGCCCTTAGAATCTTCTTTTCCATTGTATGTCCGCTCAAGTGGGTGCCAAATGTGCCACTGTGTATCTCAGTCATGATCAACTCTGCTTCAGCTTTGTCCACGCATCGGAGTAAAACACAATCATGGCTGCGTTTATAAAGGATGACATTGCTTAGTTATAACTTGGCAGAAAATCTCCTTAAGAACTTTTTGTCATTGACGGAAGCTCCTTCGGGGTATTCTCTAGTCTGGAGATACCTTTTGATTTCATGAAACCAAGGTTGTTTCACTACTTCTTCGGTATTAATCTCATGACAGTGCGCAGGTTCGTCCATTCGCTCGATGGTAATTTGGGGAGCCTCGTTATCCCAGTTGAGTTTAAACAAGGACGACATTGTAGCCAGAGCATCTGCTAGTTGATTCTCTTCTCGCGGGAAATGTTCGAAAGTAATCTGCTCGGAATGAGGCAACAATGTCAGGACATGTTCTTTGTATGGGATAAGATTAGGATGTTTGGTGTCCCACTCTCCTTTGACTTGACTGATAACCAAAGCCGAGTCCCCAAATACGACCAAAGATTTGATTCCCAAGTCTATAGTAGCCTTGAGACCAAAGATGCAAGCTTCATATTCAGCCATGTTGTTGGTACAGCTGAAGCAAAGTCGGGCAGTGAAGGGTGTATGGCAACCTTCCGGAGAAATGAGTACCGCACCGATACTGTTGCCAAGTGCATTTGAAGCACCATCAAAGTACAGGGTCCATCTGGATCCTTGTTTAGGTCCGTCATACGGTCTGTTTCCTTCAATGTTGTCCAATGTCATGATGTCCTCGTCAGGGAAGTCGAATCTCATAGACTGATAATCTTCGACGGCTTGATGAGCTAGATGGTAAGCTAGTAAACTCCCCTTTAAAGCCTTTTGGGTAGTATACTGGATATCATATTCAGTCAGGATCATCTGCCATCTAGCGATTCTTCTAGATAAAGCAGGCTTCTCGAAGATATACTTAATCGGATCTATCTTCGAAATTAGCAAAGTGGTATGAGTCAACATATACTGCCTTAGCCGGCGAGCAGCCCATACCAAAGCGCAACAAGATTTCTCGAGCAGTGAGTAGCGAGTCTCACAGTCGGTAAACTTTTTGCTAAGGTAATAAATGGCATGCTCTTTTCGACCAGACTCGTCATGTTGGCCCAGCACGCACCCCATTGAGTTATCCAAAACAGTCAGATACATGATCAACGGCCTTCCTTCAACGGGTGGCATCAGAATAGGAGGTTCTAGTAAGTACTCCTTGATCTTATCAAAAGCAACTTGACAATCATCGTTCCATTCAATTACCTGATCTTTCTTCAACAGTTTGAAAATTGGCTCGCAGGTAGATGTCAGGTGAGAGATGAACCTCGCAATATAATTCAAGCGTCCCAAGAATCCTCTAACCTCCTTTTCGGTACGGGGGGGCAGACATTTCTTGTATAGCTTTTACTTTAGCTGGATCAACCTCAATGCCCTTGTTGCTGACAATAAATCCCAGAAGTTTACCAGATCTAACTCCAAAAGTGCACTTGCTTGGATTCAGTATGAGTTTATACTCTTTCAGCCTGGCAAACAACTTTTGCAAATGATTAAGGTGTTCTTCTTCTGTCTGTGATCGAGCTATCATGTTGTCTACGTAAACTTTGATCTCATGATGTATCATATCATGAAACAAAGCTACCATTGAGCGTTGATAAGTTGCCCATGCGTTCTTCAGTCCGAACAACATCACCTTGTAGCAGAAAGTACCCCACTGCGTGACAAAGGTAGTTTTCTCCATGTCCTCGGGGGCCATTTTAATCTGGTTGTAGCCCGAGAATCCGTCCATGAAGGAAAAAACCCTGTGTTGAGCTGTGTTGTCAACCAAGATGTCGATATGTGGCAGCGGAAAATCATCCTTAGGGCTGGCCCTGTTCAAGTCCCGATAGTCCACAAACATTCTGACCTTGCCGTCCTTTTTGGGTACGGGCACAATGTTATCAACCCATTGTGGATAGGTTGTAACAGCCAGAAAGCCAGCGTTGAATTGCTTCATTACTTCAGCCTTAATCTTTTCAGACATGTTAGGCCTCATTCAGCGAACCTTTTGCTTGATCGATGGACAGTCTTCTCTTGTAGGGAGACGGTGAACCACGACATTTGTGTCTAACCCCGACATGTCTTCATAAGACCAGGCGAAGATTTCAACATACTCGTTCAACAGCTGCACTAAGCACTCCTTGACACTCGGTTCCAGGTTGGCACCCACTTTTACTTCCTTTATGTCTTCCTCTGTCCCTAAGTTAATGGTTTCTAGCAACTCTTCATGAGGCAGAATGGCCCTCTCTTCTTGTTGCAAAAGTATGGCTAACTCTCCCGGCACTTCACAATCTTCGTCAACTTCGTACTCGGCCTGATTGACCAAATCTTCAGAGTTATCGAAGGCTAAAGCAGAATAGTCACCCATGGAATCCGGAGTGGATGGGTACCTGCATTTGTGAGTGTGGGTGTGTGTAAGGGATAGTCATCCTTAAACAAACAAAAATGCAAAAGGAAAGAAAATGAACACAGCAGTTTATAGATAAAAAACGTCCAATGATTCATTAAAACATGACATGTGATTATGAAGAAAATCAAGCCCTTACAAATGGACCTACATGCCCCGGGCAAGGCATGAGGTGAAAATAGTGTGAAAATTGTTTAGTTATTACAGACCATAAAAATGGGAAATTATTCAAAGATAAAATTACTGGTTGATAAAGGTGATAGGAACAAAATCCTTTGCTTCCCAATTGCTCAAACCCCCTTCGACGGTCGGGAAGATCTAATCTTCAAAGTGGCTCTCTTCATCTTCATCTTCTACAGCATTAATTCTGTGATGAGTGATCCTTACGGGTGGCCCTCCAGTCTTGGAACGATGCATAACCTTTTGTCCTGCAACTGTAAACCCTAGTCCAAATTTGTCCGTCTTATGGGGAAAATTAGGCAATTGCCCCCATGCTGTACTCTTCCCTTCTTTGATCACTGCCTCTGCGTCCTTGAGAGATGCCATCCTAGATACGTGCTTGGGAGCAATAGGCACCTCAACCATTATCTTCGCAACTGCTACCTCGGGAGAAACTTCCTCAAAATGCTGGAAAGGCGTTTCAATGAACACGCCATCTAGCTCCACATAACGGAAGGAATTGAGATGACTGATCATGTACTCTTCCTCGCTGTGCACAGTTATAATCTTACCCTTAACAGGATATTTCAGCATCTGGTCCAAAGAGGAGGTAACTGCCCCGGCATAATGGATCCACGGTCTTCCTAGCAAACACGAGTATGACGGACGGATGTCTATTACGTAGAAGGTGGAGTTGAACACTTCGGTGCCTATCTTGATAGGAATATTAACCTCTCCATGAACCATTCTTTTGGAACCATCGAAAGCCCTAACGATGATGTTACTAGGTTTGAGGGTCAAACCTTCGCAATCCAAACGGTCTAAGGCTTTATTTGGCAGCACATTTAGGGAAGAACCAGTATCAACCAAGACATGGGAGAGAGTGGTTCCCCGGCATTCAACTGAGACGTGTAGCGCGTCATTATGCTTCCTTCCTTTGGGAGTTAAGTCAGCGTCGGAAAAGCCCAGGCCATTGTCAGCAGTAAGAATGGCCACACAATCCTTAAACTGGTCAGCCGAGGTCTCTTGGGGTACATGTGCCGCTTTCAAGAATTTGATTAGGGCCTTGGCATGGGCCTCAAAACAGAGCAGAAGAGCCAACATTGAAATTTTAGAAGGGGTCTGCCCCAGTTGTTCTACAACATCGTAGTCACTTTTTCTGATTATTTTTAGGATTTCATCCATTTCCTTCTGAGTGGTTTCGGGGATAGCCACAGCATGAGCCTTCGTCCTGACAGGCATTTCCAGTATCCCCTTACCCTTGTCGGTATTATCAGCATATGGTCTTACTCCAGGAGTATCTAATTCTTCAATCATTGGGCCTTACACAGAGGGCCCAACAGGTGTAGAAGCTTTTAAGGGTCCGAAAACTGCTCGAGGGGGAGCAATCTCCAGAGAAAAGATCTGGCCACTGCGGGTTATCTTGCTTGTACCCGCGATGTTCCCTATATCAGGGTCTTCTTCAGAAATCTCTTGGACTGTTTCGATTTGTTTGATGCCGTGGTAGAAGATTTCTCCCCCATAGTTCCACGGTATCATTTTGCTTGATTGGTACGGGACAGGTCCCTACATGGTGATCTTTAAAGGTACACATTCAGAGTTGGGTGTAATCCTGACAGGCCTTTTGCAAGCCTTGGGAGGATTTTCGGAAATGGTTATGATAGCAATATCGTTGGTTGAAGTAACACAAGTATCAGGAGTAATAGGATTGAAAGTGTCAACAGGGGTTTTCTGGAAAAGTATCTCTTGAGTATCCATCAGGCGTTGGACACCTGACTTCAACATTGGACAATCACCTTGAATGTTCAAACAGAAATAACAGTCTTTGCCACAACCAGGAAAGATCCTGGCTCGCAACAAATTTTCTTTAATCACTAACAATGGAGTCAACAGATCGGCAACATCAGTAACATAGAGATTTTCCAAAACAGCATGCACATTGTGGCTGTGCTTGGGCATCAGAGCGGATATAACATTGGGCTTCTCATGAGCGTCAAATTCAACCTCTTTGGCGTTAATTAAATCCTGAATTTTGTTCTTAAGTGCCCATCAATTATTGGTATCGTGTCCAGCACTGTCGAAATGGTAAGCACACTTAGCATTAGAGTGGTAGTACGGAGAGGAGGTGTTAGGGTTTTTTGGCGCCTCCTTCAGACTGGTCAGATTCAGCTTCAACAAATGGGGAAGGACCTGAGCGGGCGTCATGTTGATGCGGGTGAACTGCTGTTGTGGCCATTCTACCTGTTGTTGATTAGGTCTCGACTGATTGTTACGAGGTTGATCATTTGCAAATTTTGAATCACCACGGCCCCTACAGTCGGACGGCGCTCAGTTCTTCCCAATCCCTACTGAGAATACATAGCAGATGCTTCTTTCTTGGCTGGGAAAGGTTTTTTAACAGCTGTGGATGCGGAAGCATCCTTTTGAATCTTTCCACTTTTAATACCGACCTCCACCCTTTCGCCGGTCAGAATCAGTTCAGTAAATCCCGCAGAAGAGCTCCCGATTAGATGGTTAATGAAGGGGCCAAATAAGGTCCCCAAAAGCATATCAACGAATTCCCTATCTGATAGCGGTGGCTGTACCCTTCCAGCCAGATCACGCCACTTCTGGGCGTACTCCTTAAACCCTTCAATTGAAGCCATCCCCATACTTTGTAACTGAGTACGAGTGGGCGTCAAATCAGCATTGTACTGATACTGACGATAAAAAGCAGCTGCCAAGTCTTCCCAATTCTGAACCTCTGATCTCTCGAGCTGATAAAACCAATCTAACTGAGTGCCAGACAAGTTGTCTTGGAAAAAGTGTACCCAGAGGTCTTTATCGGACGAATGAGGTTGGATCTTTCTAACATACGACCTCAGGTGCATCTTAGGGCAAGACAGACCGTCGTACTTGGAAAATGTTGGCACCTTGAACTTGGGAGGGATAACAATCCCAACTACCAACCCTAATTCCTCAAAATCCAATTCGGGCACCCTCTGCAACTCCATAGTTGCCAATCTGTCTTCAAGGTTTTTATATTTGTCATCCGCTGGTGGATACTGTTGTTCGGAATAGTCCTCGTCTTCTTCCTCTTCCTCCTCTTCTACCTCAGACTCAGAAGGTACAGTAACTCCTTTCCCCTTGCCAGCCCCTTCGTCAGACGTCGAAGGGAACTTGAGAGTCCTTCTAGCATCACTCTCAAACCTTCTTCCGAAAGTGGCTACCCCCGGTCTCTTTTTCTTTTTCTTCTCTTTATTCTTCTCTAGCAGAACTTTGAGATCCTCTTGACCCTTTGCCAAGGTCATGAGGAGTTGCTGAAATTGTGAATTTTGTGCCTGTAGATCCTTTACTGTTTGCTCCAAATCCATCTTGCTGAAATAAACAGCAGAAAGATAAGGAAACCTGGCTTAAAGACCCGTTTATGCATATGATGAATGGTATGTTATTCATGTAATGTATTCAAGGGTTCAAAATTTAAAATTTGTTGCAAACAAAAAGAACGCACGTCATATTAAGAAGAAATTTGTTAGTACATAAATGCCCTATGGGCGAAATATTACAAAATTCTTAATGTAAAAAGACATTGCGCATCCTCTTTGGTGCGATGTAGGTGTTGAGAGTTTCCTCCTCGTGAAGTCGGCGGGTGAGCTCCAAAACCTTCTTCTCAGTGGCATAGAAGCTGGCTTCAAAAGTACCACGTTCTTCTTTGAGTTGGATCCAACTCTTTTGCATTTCCTCCCATGATGTTGGCATGTCAGGATGTAGGATGGTGTATGGAACCCCTCCTTCCATAACAGGCTCTTTGATCAAGGGGAGCATGTGAGGATATGGCATCATAAGATTCTGGGAGCGGGTTCATACCCACTTGAGGTAAGGCTCAAGGGGGATGGAATTCTTGTGCCCTAGTGTCTTGCTATCCACCTTGTTAGGCATCCTCCAAGCTCTGACGAACCTTTGTCGAAGTCCTTGCGCATCGTTGTCAAAGTCAAAAACTAGGTTAGGAATCATCATGTCATGAGGGCCATCCCTCCGGGCATATCCAAATTGTCTCAAAGCTAGACAAGGGTTGTAGGTAATGCCTCCCTTAATGCCAAGTAATGGGACGTTAGGGAATTCACCACAACGGTCAATGATGATGACATTTTCTCTGGATCGAGAACACCAATGTACATCAGAATGTGTGAGGGTCATCAACCGTTGTGACCACCTTAAGCCCTGCTCATTCTTCAAGACTGATTGTGGAAGGTGAGAAATAAACCACCTTGCTAGGAGAGGAGTACAACACATGAGAACACCACTTTTCCTCATTGTTCGTGTGTAAAATGAGTGTAGGATGTCCCCAAGCAATGTAGGTATATGATTCCTGGATATGAAAATCTTGACAGCATTCACATCTATAAGTTGGTCAGGGTTTGGGAACAAGACCAACCCATAGATAAGGAGTGCTACAATCTCTTCAAAGGCTTGTAGATCAAGAGAATTCCGGCAGTCTTGGGCCTTCTCAAACAGAAACTTTGCCAAGAAACCCTTGACACCACTTCTGGTTTCCCAATGTCCTTTGATGTCAGATGGTTGCAAGTGTAATGCTTGAGCAACATCTTCGGGCTTTGGTTCTTTTTCCGTACCATTGTAGGGTAGTTGATGAAGAATAGGAATTCTCAGGAGTTGAGAAAATTCCTCCAAAGTAGGCACCAACTGATAATCAGGGAATGTGAAACAGTGGTGTAGGGGGTCAAAGAATTGGAAAAGTACTTTCACCATGTCTTCTTCAATGCTGGTGTTGACTAAGTTGAGGAGTCTACCATGTCTTTCACTGAAGAGATAATTCTCTGGAATCCTGGAAGCAAGCTCCTTGAGTTGAGGAGGGATCTTCACAAGGTTGATTTGAATTGTTTTCCTGCGAAGAGATTCCATGACCTACAAAACAAGAACAAGGATGAAGATCCAAACCCTTGAAATGGTTAGTGGATGCATATGATGCTTTATGATGTTCATGATGTATGCACAAGCACATGTACAAGCAAGTCACACAAAACCCTAGTTTCAGGCTTGCATGAGGTTTCATAGGTAAGTACCCTCTTGAGTTTAGTTGGCTTAAAACCTGTCCTATAAATAGTAACCGGGTTCTAAGGAGCTCAAAATCATTGGATTGTTTTCTATGTTCATTGTTTTGGTTTAGCCACTTAACTAGCGACCAAAATATTCCAAGAAAACAACCCTCAATTAGTGTAGTATCAAGTATCTACCAACTTCGGACTGTACCAAAGCCGGTCATCTCACTACCCCTAATAAAAGGCCAAGATGGTCAAGTAAGGTTCTAGTTCATTAGTGCTCAATGACACCACTCAGCGGCCCCGTATTCTCTTTGATTGACTCAAAGGCTACCGGTACTCACAAATATGTCACACTAATATAGCTATTGCTTCAACCGTGTCGGTATACCCCGCACATTTTCCACAACGGATTGCTATTTACCTATGAATGTTTCCCAAATCCGGGTCGAGGATTTCAAGCCCAAACAAGAGAACCAAATATAAAGCAAACAAAGAAAACAATAATCATGTAAAGGGTGATCTAAGCCCTAAGGTTACTCCACTTTTAAATATTTCCCCAGCAGAGTCGCCAGTTTTGTGATACGGTGGGAGAACTGACTTGGGATTTTGCGTTTGTGTTTGCAAATGTTTCGGTTTAGCAAGAGTCGCCACCGACTTTTTATTTTATCCTAAGGAAAGGCCAAAAAGCACAGGAAAGACCTTTGAGATGTTTTCTTGGGTTCGGGGAGTAGATTATAGAAAGGGAAGGTATTAGCACCCTTTCTATCCATGGTTATCCATGGGCTCTTAGTTACTTGCTTAGATCACTTGCTTTTCATTTTCAATTGTTTGAAATGGTGCTCTTTAATTGTTTGAAATGGTGCTTTGCGTGTGATTTTGAAAGCTTTTTTGAAAAAGAGGCCATCGTTGTGGCAACCTTTATAATGATTCTTGTTTGAATTTATACAAAGGTGTTTTTGTCTTTTGAAAAGTTTTTCAATGTTTGAAAGTAGGGTTTTGAAATTGTGTTGTGAAGTGTGTTTTGAAGATAGCAAGGATGTTTTTGGCAAGTTTGATCAAGTAACTAGGAGCTATCTACCCTATTTTACTCAAAGATCTTTCTTATGTTTTTAACCCTTTTAACAGTGTTGTTTCACCATTGTATTTGGTGAACAACTTTGTGTTAGGATGTTAACGGGACAGGCGCGGGTCATAGTATAGACCATCATAGCAATAATGTCAAGTATCTTTGGCAATTTTCTTGAGGGACTTGATCATTTTGTTTAGGAAACTTAGATAGCGTCATCGAGGGACTATGATCTTTTGTTTTGTTTTTGTTTTGCCGAAGTACTTGACATGCAATCATGGCCCATTTTTTAAGGCAACAAGTGGATTAAAACCTTGGGGTGCAAGTGTGCATTGTGTTTGTTTTTCATGCATATTTATCTTGGATTAGGTCAAACTAATTGTTGATTTAAATTTCATACAAACCCTAGGTTTAAACATGGCATAATTGAAAGCTTTTAAATGTGCGAGAATTTAAATGCTACACTATTACAACATGGTATAGGGAAGGGAGTACAAATTTGAGTTGGGAGTATTTGACAAGAAAATAAATTCTAAGTTATTACAACCATATCGAATGTATAGGCAATATTTAAATGTACAACAATTGAATACAATACAATAAATAAATGTCAAATAAAAGGTATTATGCATAAAATGATTTTTATGTATACAAAAAAGTATTTTTTCAATGTGAAATGTAAATAAAATAAAAAAAGGATAAAGTTTAATTATTTTTCTATTTTAGGACAAGAAACCCTAATTCTTAATAAATAATATTATTTATTAGTTATATACAATAATATACCAATTTATATAAAAAATAAAAGTATATTATAAAAAATGATATTTTTAATACACAATATTAATAAAAATGAAAATGTGGTATTTTTGTATTTTTTACCTAATTATCTAATAAAATAAAATATATAAGTATATATATATATATATATATATATATATATATATATATATATATATATATATATATATATATATATATATATATATATTAAACATAAAAAATAAAAATTAATTATTTATAAAAAAATGAATATTTTCAAGAAAATGTTTTCAAATATAAATAAAAATAATAAATGAAAATAAGTATATTTTTTATATTATTTTTGAGTTTTGTTTAAAAAAGAAAATAGTTTATTTACATATGTATACTTAATAAAATAAAATAAATATCAAATAAATATGAAAAAAATATAGAAAATTATTTTTGGCATTTTTTATATTTAGACAAAAAATAATAAAGTCAGAAAAAAAAATGTCAAAATGATAAATATTTAAGTAAATGGGCCAGGGGGTGTAAACAGAAAATAGGGGTGTTAGAAGTGAAAACAAACAGGCCCAGCCCATCCAGACTTCTTCTTCTTCCTCTTGTTCACAAAACACACGCTTCTGTGCATCAATGGCTAACTCCTGATTCTTTGATTTTTTTACAAAACTCATAACATGAATATTGTAGAGAATTAAACAACCAATTCAACCATATAAAAAACTTGGATTAACTCTGAAAGACCAGAGAGAATTTCTCTGGCCCTAATTTTTAACCTAGTTTTTTCAGAAAGTTCATGAGTGAAATTCTCTCAGCACGATTAATGTAAATGAAAACTAAGCATATGTATGGCTTCAGGGCTATGAGTACAACATATTCCATTCACAAACCTAAGCCTAACCATTCCTAAATAGGGAGATAGAAGTCCATGAAATACATGTTTCAGTTGACTTCGAGCTGGACAATGCAGCAACCTTCAATGGTGTTTGAGCTTCTTTTGAGCTTGCCTGAGGTCCAAGGAAGCTTCTCCAATGCTTGGCTTGCTTTGAAACGACTTGAACCGTGCTGTAGAACTCAACCTGCAGAGCTTTGAAATGAAAATGGCAAAGTGTGTTAGAGGTGTTACAACTTGCAATGGGAGCCTGGAATAGTTCAGGTGAGTTGATTGGAAGGTGTTTGAACTATCTTTGGACAAAACGCACGATGGAATTTTGTTATGGCTTGCAAAATGCAGAACCTGCCATGTTTTGCAGAAAAACAGTGATTCTGAGTATGAGGAGGTTTGAGTGAAAGGGTCGTGTTTTAGGCTTGTTGGGAGGTATGGAACTTGTCTACAATCTTTTTGTAAGCTTGTGTTAAAAGATATGTGAGATCCTTTATGTTTGGCAACTTTTCTTCTTTTTCAAGCAAGAGTATGTGTCCTCCCAATGCAGGCCTGCACAAGCCCTAAATCATGCTGCACGTTTTGCTATTGGTTACTGGAATTAGTGGACTTGATCTTGCCTGAAAGATCTGGCCACATGCCTCAAGGATTTGGTTTTGACATAAAGTGAAGTTTAGGCAAAAATTGCATTATTGCTTTTTCCTTTTAAGGCTTAAACTAGTGTATAATGCCCTAATGACCAATGCAATACCTTAACTAAATGGACATGCATTAAATTAAGGAGTACAAATTGGTTTTGAGGCCTGTAATGGTGAACCAAGCTAGCTAGATCAGAATTGCAAATTGGTATGAACATGTATTGGCCATGGACAAAAGTAAGTTTTTGCCAACTTCAAGCATTCGATTCT
This sequence comes from Vicia faba, assembly GCA_948472305.1. Taxonomy (NCBI): domain Eukaryota; kingdom Viridiplantae; phylum Streptophyta; class Magnoliopsida; order Fabales; family Fabaceae; genus Vicia; species Vicia faba. The sequence goes on along the minus strand of OX451735.1, from coordinate 904,670,290 downwards.
CTCTAACCACAAGGGTGTTTGAGGAGTTCTTGGACAATTTGGAAAGCTTGGAACATGTACTACAATCCATCTTTAAAATTCAACTTGAAATCCCAAGTGGAACTATGTGAAAAATGGCCAAGAACATGGGTCAAAATCCTGCCTAGATTAGGGCAAATTTTCTCTAAGTTAAAAGTTTTAGGTACCCTTGTTCCAAAAATCATAACTTGAGATACAAGCTTCTTTTGAGAAAACTTTGTGAATAAAAGTTGTAGAATTTGTGATGGACTACAATTTTAATGTTGCAAGTTTTGTTTTAATCCATTTGCATCTTGGTGAAAAAGTGGGACAAAGTTAGGAAAAAATAAGAAAATTTCATAACTTAGAAAATTTCTAAGTTATGAAAATTTTCCATTTTAAACCCTAATTTGCATTTTTGGGTTTCTTGATGAACAAGTTTCATAATTTGACATGTCTTGATGAAAAATAACTCTTGGCACTTGATTTTGACAAAAAAGTCAAAGTTTCACTTTTCAGTGTACAATCAAATTTTGATCAGTTGACTGAAAAATTCATCTATCAAGCCTATGCAATTGAGATCTTATGAACTTGTTGAATGGGCAAAGACAATGTCATTGAGTCCTTGTGTCCATGGTAGAGCTTGATTTTCCATTTGTTAGGTCAAACAGTCAAAAATTGCCTTTGTACAGTCAAAACCCTAAAAATGACCATTTTACCCTTTTGGTAATCTGATCAAATTTCTTGTAGAATTGTGATCCAAACTTGATCAAATGGTTCATATGAGTTCATAATGTTTATGTGGGTCAAATTTCATGAGGTTTGACTATCAATTGGCCATAGTTGACTTTTTCCCCAATACAGCTGATTTTAGGTCAACTGTCCAATTGACTTGGGCAAAAACTTGACTCAAGGCTTGAAACTTGGTAGGGATAAACTTGTGAGTCCATCATGAAGTATGAAAGTCCATTTGGGAATTGTGGGTCAAAACATCCTTGTGCAAACTCAAACCCTAATTTAGGTCAACAATGCAAGTAAGTGTCTTGAGCAGAGCAATCTCTAGCTTGATCTTCAGTTCTAAGAGTCTTGTGATGAGAAAATGTTGATGAAATGGGAGGGCAAATTTTTGGGTACAACACACTTTGACTTATGTCCTTATGCCACATTTCTTTCTTTAACTGCCTGGTGAACTACTTTTCCCTCCTTTCTTCAGATTCAAAGTCACTTGTTGTTGATACGAAATTTCTTGGTCGAAGGGAAAAGGCTTATTGGTCGAACACTCCTTTTTAACTTAGAAAATTTATCTAAGTATTTATTCTCTTCTTAGCATAACTTCGACACAACTAACATCACGAACTCTTCTGTCGAAGCATCTTTAACTTTAGATTTATTCAACCTATTCTTGGCCAATAGGACCAATATGTGTAGGTGTCGAATTCAGGAGCTAACACCATGGCAACCATGTTAGCTTGTAGTTGCTCCATTAGATGTCTTTGGGTTCCTCTTATAGTGTATCGGTAAGAGCTAGGATTTGAAATCATTGAATAAGAAAACCAAATTAGAAGTAAGAAGACCTGCTTGAATAACGTGTCATGCATTAGATGTATGAATGCATGGTATATATGTAATGACATGTTCAAACATTTCCAGGCATCTAAACTTTTGCTTTCAATTATTTAATCCAAAATGACAAGAAAAAAGCTATGAACACTGAGCAAATGAAAGTCAACATATCAATAAACATTGGTAGAAAAGGTAAAATGAATCCTTACAAAGGTATGAACCAAAATCAAATACAATGATAAAAGAATGATCCCATGAACAAGCTTGATGGTGATCAGCAAAGCCTATTAAAAATAGCACTTAACAAAACACTAAAAATCAATATTTCATCTTTAAGTGAGTCAAGGGTCCCCATCCTATATGTTACTGACTCTAAGATTTGGACTCTTTAAACATATTCTTGGTGTCTTCATGCTTGGGCGTGTGGATCAAACTCTGAATAAGGACATCCTTCATGTTAAGCATGCCTTCTAGATAATGACAATGTTGTATCAGACGATCACATTCGTTGAACTATTAAATTTGCACCACCTTAGGATCCTTGCCTTTATCTTCCTAATGAGCATTGAGCTTTCCAGTCTCCTTTGCAGCCCTATTCAACAGAACTTGGCAACCTTGGAATCTTCGAATTTGAAAATAGCATGAGAGAGAATGGCTTCAGACCCGAGTTCCTCTTGTGAATGGCATAGCTGAGAGGTTATGAGGGTGAGGAGTGACTTATATATAAGGTTTGTATGAGGTTAAAATACTCAACCATGGTTTAAAGTTTGTTGAGAGTTTGGACAAAATTTTGAAAGGTGAGAGTGTGTAAGGTGATACGTGCGTTTCATGCCCAAAGAGGGATATTATTGTTGCATTTTAATGAGCAAATGAGGCGTGAAAGAAGCATGAGTGATGAGGTGACAATGAGAATACATGTAGAGTAAGTTTGTACAAACTTCAACATTTCTCATTTTGGCAATATTTGAGAAATGTGTGCATGCATGAGGTGAGGCATGTTTAGGAATTTTAGGCAATGAGAACATGAGTGTATGTGTGTGATGTAGTGGAAACAAAAGAGAAATGTGACCTTTAATTGACAAAACACTAAAAATAGAAACCATTGTTAAAAGTGGAGCCCGTGATATTTTAGGTCTCTTGTCATGGCCATAACTCAATGGTTCTTGCACCAATTGAGACAAACTTGTGCTCATTGGAAAGAGAGAGAAAATATGAACAAGTTTCATGATGAATGCATGATGAGAAGAAGTTTTGAAGACAAAGAAAGTATCCATGTAAGATGGTACCTTTCACCTTATCAAACACTTAGAAATAATTTCTATGTTATGGCCAATTCTATATAATGGATGCCTCAACTTTGACTAAAGATAACTTGCAAATTAATGGACCAAATGAAGAGTTCTTTGGAACATAAGAAAAATGGAAGTTTCATCTACAACTTTTATGTAGATTGCAACTTGAAATGAAGCTTGAATCTCAAAGAAAATTGGCTTGTAAGTCATGAAGGTGAACCTGATCCAGTACCTCAAAACATTCACTAAGTGTCGAGAATTAAATTTGAATGAACACACTACTTCTTGATCAAATAACTTTTTTCCCTTGAATCTTATGGATTTAAAAACTTCACAAGCTTGTAGTAGGATGTTTTCTCTTTGTCTTTATCATTAGTTTGAAAATTTTAGATCATTGTGGAGAGAGATATTGATCTGGAAAGATGATAAGATGAACATGACTTTTCCACACTTAAACTTTTTTATCGAAACCCTAATTTCTTCAAATTTGGGAATTTTGTAATTTCCATTGAATATTTTTGACCAAATCTCTTGAATTCATGAATGTTGACTAAAAATGATCTCTTTTGACCAGAAATCCAAAATGTTGACTTTTAACTTAGACTGTTGACTTTTTCTTAGTGCAATCAATTCATAACTTCCTATATCCAATTTGAATCTTCTGATGAATTTTGATGATCAATAAGATACACATAGATGCCTTGAAGCAAGTTTAATACCATGGAATCATTTTTTCCTAGAAAATCCAGCCACAAGTTGACTTTGACCAAAACTCTAGCTCAGAGCCAATAGTTAAGAGATTGAGATCAATCCTCCAAACCCTAATTCCTTTGATGAATCTTGAGAAACCTTTGAATAATAAGATATTGGGTATTGAGATGATGCTTATGATGTTGAGACTTTAATCTTCTAGATCATAAAAGTCAATTCTCTTCTTCTTTTAGTGATGCACACTCAACTATCAAAAATCCTTGATTCCACACAACTGAATCAATGTTATGCAAATGTATGTATGATGATGAAGCATGATCCCTAAAATACTCGAAACATAAGAGGGCTTATTTTGGAGTATAACACCTATACAACAACAACATCTTGATTCTCAGTATTGTTGGTAGCTTGAGCAGAAGAACTCATTTTGATTCCTGTAGATGAAGTTGGTTTTGTGTTCTTCCATTTTTATATTGTTTCTTCTAATTCTTCATCATCTCTTGGAAGTCAGAAAGATTTCATGCATGTCAAGCTAGTGTGCTCATTATTGGTTCTTTAATGCTATACGTTTTCTCTTCTCTTAGAAGTTGGAAATATTTTTGCCTACCAAGAGTTGTTGAATGATTACATCTTCTTGTCTTTTCAAAATCTATTTTGCATTCTATGATATTCCTTCTTACGTATATTTTGATGTAAAAATGGTTTTGATATCAGTTCACAAATGGTGTATTAATGATTTTGGTATGATACGTTTGAAATTTATTTATAAACAATATCAAAACGGTTATTACTATTAATTGTTGTTATAGGATGCACGTTATTGTAACTGTTTTTTAAATCAGAGTCGCCACCCTTAATTTTTATCCTAATGGAAGGGAGTATAAAGGAATAACCCTAAAGTTCAGATATTCTAGAATTTGATTCGGTTCTAGACGAGGGGAAGTGTTAGGCACCCCTTATCTACCTTGTTCGCAAGGATACTAGGTTTAGAAGCGCGATGTTTAGGAAATCGGGTTTTAATGTTAATTAGAGGGAAAGGGTTTAAATCTTAGTTAGGGGAACTCACCATGATTTTATTCGTATGCCTACATATCCTCTTAAGAGGAATCAGAGTCACATTTCGTAGTTCACGGTTCGTTTGTGTTTTGTATGGATCGCGAAGATATTCGTATTTTCCATATGTTTAGTCTAGGCGTCGTGAACAGCATAATTTATTAGACTAAACATACAGTTGATTCGGATAAGCTCGCAATCCTTTCTGAAAGTTATTCGTTGAATTAATTTGATTTCGAAAATAATTTATTGTTGGTTAATGTATTTTTTAGAGTTTTAGTTGTGAAAATACCTTTAATTAAATGCATGATTTAAAATAAATAATTTAGTGCAAAAAATATATTTTGAATGTTTTTGAAAAAAAATATTTATGTGATAATAATAATGTTAGAATTAAATATAAAAATATATAAGATTTATTGTAATTGAATAAATAAATAAATTAAAATATTATAAAGATGAAATAACTAAAATATAAAGTAAAAAAAATATTTAAAAAAAATGCACGGAGGTGTAAGAATATAGTTTGGTAGTAAAATAAGGGGTTCTAAAAGAAAGGGCCTGGATTCAGATTTTAAATTCAGGCCCAAAAGGCTAGTGGGTGCATTCTAATACTAAGTGGTAAAAGAAAGGGGTGTGTAAATTAGCAGGGCCCAATTACAAATTTAGACTGGGCCTTTTGAGGTTGAGGGTGCAAAGCTGCATGCGTTAGCAAAACAAATTGAAGGAGGCGTGGATAAAAATTGGGCTTTGGCCCAAACGACCAACCCTTCATCCGCCTGGATCAAGTGTCAGGTGAAACACGACATGGTATCATGTACGCGCAGGCAGGGGCGTTTGATGGCAATTAGATGGTGATGATTTATTTAAAACGGTAGGGATTAACGACGTGCGCATATGGGATCAATAGAATTATTATATTTTCATTTCCTAAACAGAAACAAACACTTTCATTATGTTTCTTCTCTCTCTCTGTATCAGCTTCTCATCTCTTCTCTCACCCAAGTAAATAAAAACCCTAGCCACCGACAGCGGCAGCGGCTTTACCAATATCCCTAAATCCTTCCATGATTCAACAAATACCTCTATCACCGACAACTAAGTGACATGACAGATACCTCTATCACCGTGAAACGTTCGTGCTTTTGATCTCTCTGATCTGCTGATCCCTTTCCTTTTCCTTTGTAGGTACGATGGCGGTTTAAAAGTTACGGTGGTGGTTTGAAGAGTCTAACGGCAATAATCGAGCGACGGTGACTTAGGGTTTCGGATATTGAAACCCCAAATTCCCATTTTATACGAAAGCTTTTGTGATGCTCCTAGGCATGAGTTTCTCTTCTCTGCAATTTTTTGTATCTTTCTTTGGTATTTTTTCTATTCTGTCGTCACACAATCTTCGTTTTTTCTGTAGTTTGACATAGGTTTTATACTGTATTCAGAATTAGCAATTTTAGGAAGAAAATAAATGTGTCTTTAATTTTAATTCTTAGGATTAATTTAGGGTTTATGTTAGGAAATTTTTTGAATGCTTTGTCTGTAAATTAAGGGTATCCGTTTAGTTAGGGTGTACGTATTAGGAATTATTTTGAACTTTGTCTGTAAATTCAAGAACATGATAAGCGTTTCTGTTTTTGTAATGATTCTGTATTGAATGTATTGGAACAAATTGAAAATTTTCTTGATCTATTTTGTATTGTTTCAGTTTTGTGTTAACAATCACTCATGATTCCAACAGTAACTGTTTTTGATTTGGGCCACACGTTTTTATGTTTGGATTTGGGCCTGCAATTTTCTTTTGTTTGATTTATTAGGCCAAGCGCCTTGAAAACAAGTTTAAGATGCTAGATCATGATAATAATAAAAGACAGAGCAATTAAAATAAAATGTTTAATAATACTGTTATATAAAAAAACAAAACGACTTTCAAAAATCAACCAAGAGGAAAACAGAACGGGCCATATTGCTTTAGGCCTGTCAGTTCAATCTTTTTCATCAGGATGATCCAAATAAAAAAATAAAAAATAAATAATGAAATATCTAAAAAAAAGCAGAAATGAGCCAAAGAGGGAAAAAAGGCAGAAATGGGCTTTAAACAAACAAAATTGTTTTATACACATTTCCTATCTAAATGGGCCTTATTGAAATAAAAGAGATTCATTCACACCACTTTCGAAGCAATACACCTCCCTTAATTATAAATAGTCTCCTATTTAAAAATCTAATGGGCCATCAGATATCGATGATCCATTTTATATCGACACACCATTTTTCATGCTCTAACCTCCAAAAAATTTAAACAATAAGATTCATTTAAAGAAAACCTAAATACAAATAAGGATAGGGAAAATTTGGGGTATGACAGCTACCCCTATTTAATCGTATTTCGATTAAATAGTGCAAGAATACACAGGTCTCATATGTTTGATCGAAAGTTTATTAAATATTGGAAGACCCCAAAGTTTTCCCAAAAGATTACAAGGTTACACTGTGCAGCATTCCCATGAACGTTAAGAATAGGCGTAGATGATGATGTATCATCCTACCAGCGTTTGAACAAAAGTTTTGATAGAATTCAGACATGACGACGCGGATAATTCGTAAGTATCTAAGAGATTGTAGAATTATTTATATTTACCATAACCTATCAGGTAAAATAATATAAGATTGGCAAAGTTGACTTACTAACGCTCAAAGACTAATATAGTAAGTTTATGACACATATTATATTTATCGCAACCCAGGGGATGAATAACGTGGAGCTTGATAATGCATTGCTTCTTAGATACTAACGCAATGAGTCAAATATTTTTGAATACCTATCATATCCTAGAGGATAGATAATACGGGCTTAAAACCAGATATTTGGAATTTTGGAAAGTCTATCTTGATTGTGTCAGCCCTCAACCAAAACTCGATAACCAAATGAAATAAGCTATATTTGAAGCGATGGAACCCAAAATTCGTTGATGGTATCATTTGTGTCACCCTTAACCACGACCATCAACGAGAAGAACACCAAATTCATGATGAAGTCGGTTATGTCATCCTCAACCAAAACTGTCAACATTAAGGAAATAAACACCAAAATTACGATGAAGTCGGGTGTGTCGTCCTTAACCATAACTATCAACGTGAAGAACACCAAATTCATGATGAAGTCAGTTGTATAGTCCTCAACCACAACTATCAACATGAAGTAAATATACCCCAAATTCACGATAAAGTCGATTTTTTCATCCTCAACCACGACAATCAACGTAAAGAACACCAAATTCATGATGAAGTCGATTGTGTCGTCCTCAACCACAACTATCAACATGAAGAAAATATACCCCAAATTCACGATGAAGTCGGTTGTGTCGTCCTCAACCACGACTATCAACATGAAGAACACCAAATTCATGATGAAGTCGATTGTGTCATCCTTAACCATAACTATCAACATGAAGGAAATAAAGAGCAAATTCACGATGAAGTTGGTAGTGTCTTTCTCAACCATAACTATCAACGTGAAGAACACCAATTTCATGATGAAGTCAGTTGTGTTGTCCTCAACCACAACTATCAACATGAAGCAAATATAACCCAAATTCACGATGAAGTCAGTTGTTTCATCCTCAACCACGACTACCAACATGAAGAACACCAAATTCATGATGAAGTCGGTTGTGTCGTCCTCAACCACAACTATCAACGTGAAGTAAATAAGCACCAAATTCACGATGAAGTCAGTTGTGTCATCCTGTAATACGGTAGGAGAACTGACTTTTGGGTTTTTAATTTTGTCGCAAATGTTACAGATATAAAGAGTCGCCACCGACTTTTCTTTTATCCAATAAAGGAAAGGGTGAAAAGAACAGGAAAGACATTTTGAGAATTTTCTGAGTTCGGGGGGTAGGTTATTAAAAGGGAATGTGTTTAGCACCCTTTTCATTTGAAGTTATCTACCGACTCTTAATTTCTAGCTCACTTTTTGGAAATGTTTTGTGCTTGTGTGAGTTTGAAAATATTTTGAAAATGCCTAAGTGCGGAAATTTTGTATTGATTCTTGTATCATTGAGAATGTACACAAAATGTTCGTTTCGAAAATATTTGTGAAAGAAAGTTTTGTTTTGTGAAAAGATGGTTTGTTTTTGAAAAGCTTGTGAACAAGCGACTACGAGCGTTCTACCTACTCAAAAAATTCTTTGTTATTTTCCTCCTTCTTTAGATGGTGCTACCCTACCATTAGTTAGTAAGAAGCCCTATCGTTGAATTTGAGGGACAGGCGCGAGTTATCATACATTCATAGAAGGAAACGTGTAGGACATTTTAGCAATTTTCGTAAGCGACTAAGATCGTTTAACAAAGGCAACATCAAAAGGTCATCGAGGGACTACGATCTTTTAACCGAGGGTCTTTGCTAAAGCGTCCGACGTTTGAGGGACATGACTATTTTTTATCTGAGGCAACAAGTGAGGGTCACCCTAGAGGTGCGTGTATGCTAAGTGTTTTAATTTCAAGTATTTGTCTTAAGATTAGGTTTTATAATTTTTGTTCTTTTTACGTCTTGCCATGCAGGCCTAATTAATCTGGTAGTTAAATATATACAAGTTTAGAAAATAAAAATGCAGGAAATAATCTATCATATTACATCCCTTCAGGGATGGTGAGTACAAACCATAAAAAATGGGGAGGAAAGCAATAAACTCTAATTATCTATTACAAACCATTGACAATTTACAATATTGAAAAATAATGCGAAAAAATAAAATGAGCGCGTGGAGATTAAAAAGGGGAAACATGTTTAAAAATCCTAAAATATTTCTAAGTGTTTAAGAAAATATTTTTGGTGTTATTTTGTTTAGAAAAAATTATTAAAGTGTAAAATAAAAATAGACCCTATGTTTAATTGATTAGTTATTTAATAAACAAAATATGATTAAGTTAATTAATTTTAATTTATGAAAATTAAATTAATTAATTTTAAAAAAAAAATCTAAATCTTTTATGATTTTATGATTTTTTTTCTAATTATATAAAAATGATTAGAAAAGAAAAAAAAGTTTTTTAAAACAAAAAGTAAAGTAAAAATGGGCCTGGGTGTAAACAATTAAAATAGGGGTGAGAAAAAGCAAAAATAATAGGCCCAAACTGGACAAAGCGTTGTCTGCGCTGGATTCAGTATGGGTGACTTTCAGGAGGTGCATCATGGGGCTTGATCTGAGTCCATTAGATCTAGATCTGATGGTGATGATTGAGGAGATGTATGGCATGCGCATGTTGGCTTATTGCATTGGATCTGCAAGGAAAATATGTGAAAAAAATAAAAGGGTACCATTAGGGCTCAAACCCAGCTCCCTGAGATCATAGGCACGCGTAGTTTACTATTGGGGTGGCTTTTTCATATTGTTATGAAATGCCCCCCCAGTCAATATATTATAAAACGAATTTTGAAAATTTGAAATGTTATCTTATTTTTCCTCGCATGCACAGACAACTACAACACCATTGATGATTTTCTAAAAGCTTCATTTCTCAACCTTTTTGAAAAGTGTAAACACAAAACTTCCTTGAAATTCAATCACAAATTCAACTATATCACTTATTTTAACCAACACTCAAAGATAAGCAAGAATTTATGTTGGTACCAAAAACGAACCCTAACGGTTCATAGGCAAAATTCTCAACACACAAACAACATAAATGAAAACTAAGGACATGGTTAGTTTCATGGAAATCATATCTACATTTTATCTTTTGAAATTGAAAGTAAATGATGCGTGTATATGGAGTTTTGAAATTCAAGAAAACTTACCTCTTGAAGAAAAACTCAGAACTCGTTCCACCGCTCCCAGAGACAATGTAATGATATGCTCAGCTCACCTTAGAACCCTCTGAAACTTTCCACCAAGTCAAGTTACAAATGGTAAAAGTGAGTTTTGGATGATGATGATGATGGAGGTGTTCCAAATGTTGTTTGAGTGCTTGGAAAACTTCTATATGATGTATAAATGATGTTTGAATGATAAAAATGGAAAGCTCGCGAGTGGATTGAGAGTTGGCTTCTTAAGGCTCAAGATATACACTAATGGAGTTTTCTTGGTGATTCTGAGTTTGAGAATGTATGAGAGGTTTGAGATCTTGTGCATTAATCATTTGGAGTGTATATTAGCCTCCTATTTATAGGGAAATCTCATAGGTAATGAGATGGTCAGGTTTGCAAGTGATAGAATTTTCGTTTGGTTGGAAGTGAAAAATCAAGTTTATGTGAAAGTGGTGGTTCCAATGGAGAATTACAAGTGTGTTCTAGAGTTGTTGGGTGCAGGGAGCTTGCTTATTGCTTTTGAGATTTCTTGTACTCAGATGAAACAAGTTGGGAACTCAAGAAGTTGATTTTGTGATTAAAGCTTGCTTTATGAAAATGGCAATGGTGCCTTTGTGCCATTAATGGAATGATCACTTGGATAAGGCTTAAGTCAATTGGATAATAGCCAAAAAGAGTGTGTAATATTATGATTATGGATAGATTTAGGAGTTTATAGGCCTTTAAAATGAGATTGTGTAGCATGGTTATGAGATTTGGTCATGAGTTCATCACAAAAATGACCTATAATTCAAGAATGAAATGCCAACTTTAACTCTCTGAACCTCTCAGCTCAAGTGTGATATTTTCATTCTCTTGGAAATTTCGGAAAGCTTGAATCAAGTTCTTCATCTTTCATGTTGACCATTTTGGCTAAAACAAAAGGGAAATTGGTGAAAACTGGCCAAGAAGTTCAGATGAAAAACTGATCAAAAATATGTATAAGTGTTAGATAAAAAGTATCAGAACTTCATGGGCCCATATCTCTTAATCCAAGAAAGTTTTGAGGATCATCTCACATTAAAAAAGTTGTAGAATTTATTAATCCCTACAACTTTCATGTTGAAAGGTTTCCTTGAATTAGTTTGTAACTTAGCGAAAAATAGCCATAAAGTAGTGACTTTGTTAAGAATAAAACACTTAGAAATTTTTCTAAGTGTTGGAAAATTTTCTAACTTTTGAATTTTGTTGACATTTTCTTGATTTTGTTGATTCTTGATGATCAAACTTGATAATTTTGAATGTTTTGATGATTCTTGATATTTGAATTCCAATGTTGACAAAAAAGTCAAAGTTTGACTTTTGTGTGACTGTTGACTTTTTATCAATTGATTCAATTTTTCAACTATCAACCACTTGTATATTTGGAAATATCTTAAGCCATGTAATTAGGTAAAGATGTTATGTTTGATCCCTTGAGATCATACTTTAAGCCATTAGGTCATGCACTTGGCCAAAAGTCAATGATCAGTCATCTTCAATCAAAACCCTAATTTGGAAATTTTTGACCTTTGATGATTTGAGGGCTTTCCTTTAGGAATCATGATCAACCTTTGATCAAATGATGAATATCACTTAAAAATTTTGATGTTGACCAAAAATCTTGAAGTTTGACTATATGTTGACCACAATTGACTTTTTACTCAATATAGTTGATTTTCAATCATCTGAGCTATTGACTGAGAAAACATGTGATGCAAGACTTGAAACTTGACATAAGAATTATTGAGGACCTATTATGAACCATGAAAGTAATTTGAGACCATTGCACACCAATTTTCTTTCAGAAGCATGAAACCCTTGTTGAAGACCCTTGCTTAGGAGGTGGTTTTGACCAGTCAACTCTTGAGTAGTTTTGAGCAAATGGGGATCTCATGAGAATGTCTTGAAGAAAATGGGAGGGAAAATTTTTGGGAACAATAGCTTCCCATGTTCAATCTTCTTAAACCTGAAGAGTTAGATTGGCATGTCTTCCATTCGTGACTTGAAGGTAGAAGATGATTGAACACCTAAGTGCCCAGAAATTTGCACTCATCGGTGTATGAAGTAACGTCGTTGGTTGATTATACTGGAAATGGGCTTAAAGATTCCATTTGGAGAGGTGATAGAGGGTTGTCGGATATGGGCTTATAGATGCCATCCAAAGTAATTGTTGATAAAACTTAGACTACGTCTACGCTTGGCTTCGATTGGAAGAAGTATCAGAATAAATCTACACTTGATTTAATCGGAGCCAGAAAATGTCTACTGGAAGAAGTATCAGAATAAATCTACGCTTGATTTAATCTGTGAAAGAAGATGTTTATGCTAGTCTTCAACTGGAAGAAGTATCAGAATAAATCTATGGTTGATTTAATCTGAGCTAGGAGAGGTCTTTTTGTCTTTAACTGGAAGAAGTATCAGAATAAATCTATAGTCGATTTAATCTGAGCCAGAAAATGTCTGAAGAAGTATCAGAACAAACCTATGGTCGATTTAATCTGAGCCAGAAGATGTCTGCATATGTCTTTAACTAGGAGAAGTATCAGAGTAAATTTATGGTTGACTTAATTTGAGCCATAAAATGTCGATTGGAATAAGTATCAGAATAAATCATTGGTCGATTTAATCTGATCCAGAAGATGTCTGCTTCCGTCTTTGACTGGGAGAAGTATTAGAATAAATATATGGTCGATTTAATTTGAGCCAAAAAATGTCTACTGGAAGAAGTATCAGAATAAACTTATGCTTGATTTAATTTGAGTCAGAAAATGTATGCATCCGTCTTTAACTGGGAGAAGTATCACAATAAATCTATGGTTGATTTAAATCTGAGCAAGAAAATGTCTACTGGAAGAATTATCATAATAAACATATGTTTGATTTAATCTGAGCCAGAAAATGCCTACTGGAAAAAGTATCAGAACAAATCCATACTTGATTTAATCTGAGCCAGAAGAGGTCTTTTTTTTCTTTAACTGGAAGAAGTATCAAAATAAATATATGGTTGATTTAATCTGAGCCAGAAAATGTCTACTGTAAGAAGTATTAGAATAAATATATGGTTGATTTAATTTTAGCCAGAAAATGTCTACTGGAAGAAGTATCAAAATAAATCTACGCTTGATTCATTTGAGCCAGCAGATGTCTACGCCTGTCTTTAACTGGAAGAAGTATCAGAATAAATCTAAACTCGATTTTAATATGATCCAGAAGAGTTCTTTTTGAGAATGATCCTCCGGGGAAATTGCTGAAATAACCCTTTCTCAGATGTAGCCTTGGAGAAGACTGTTGGGTCATATAAGTAGTTGATGATGTTTTTCTATTGATTGATCTTTCCTGAAAAGGTAAAGAGTTAGATGTATGCGATTTCATGATGTATGAAATCAATTTCTTAATGATGGTCCCAAAATAAATGAGATTGTGTTACATGCGCTTCGTATGCATATGTTATGATATTGGTAAATGATGTATGAATGTGAAATGTTGTTGGAAGTGTATCAACAGTTCCGTGTGACATCTTGCTGGGGAAAAATGAATCCCTAAATGGTGTTGGGGATGAAGAACATATGTAATCTTCAACCTTGTCTAGAATGCTTCCGTTGGGGATTCATGCTTGGTGTTTGAAGAAACTCCTATGGGGAATGTTGACTTCTGTTTGGGGATAAGAGTTCAGGAACATTAGTCATTCATCTCTCTACTGAGAGTTTAATTCTTATATACCCTGACTGGGGATAAAAGAGAGAGATAACCTTCTGACTCGTCTAGGGAGGATAAAGTTGATTGATATCTGGTCTGGTTCCAGGTTTCGTAGCAACTCTCTGGGGATAGTGGAGACTTCACTAGAGAGAGGAATTTTTCCGGTGATTCCTATAAATCTGAGGAATAGACTCAAGTTGGGGAGAATGTAATCTGTTAGGGAAATAAACCTTGTTGATAGAGAAGTAGCCTGCTGAGGAAACACCCTTGATGAGGATTTGAGCTCTGCGGGGGAGAGGAAATCTGCATTGGGTTTTACAGGTTTGGAGGGATAAACTCAGCAGAGGAAGAAAACTTCCATGAATTGTACTGATTAGAACTTCGTAGGTTGGTGATATTATCGGGGAGGAGATCATACTCCTTTATCCGCCACGCGGGGAATATATCTTCATTGAAGATGAATTTGTGAAGATTACTCTATGGAGATAATCTCATGGAAGTGGCTCTGTGGGGATTTCTGGACAGCTTGAACGTCATCCAAACTCCTAGAATCTTGAGTAAATATTTATTCCTGTTCTTATGCATATATTTGTTAACATTTAATCGTGTTCATATGCATATGTTCATTCAATTTTAGTCATTGGACTTTTTTGCAAACAAAACAGAAAAATTGAAAAACAAGAAGTTAGAATTTTAAGGTGTATTTGTATTGATAGTTTGCCTATAAACAGGCACAATTTTGTACAAAGAGACATAAATCCTAGTAAGAGGAAATTGTCATGAAATGAAAAGAGTAAAAAGTGAAAACAAAACATATAGCTATGTGGAAATGATCTTGTTGGGTTACAACTCTGTTATTGCCCATATGTCTTCGAGCATCTCATCCCTTGTTGTCGGAAGAAGTTGATTGAACTGATCTGTACCATTTGAAATTTTGACTTTGGTAATAAAGTTTGTTGTAAGTGATCCAACAGGACATATTCATACGCTTTAATCCCTAACATTTGCATGGACCGCCCTTTTGGGTTTTCAGTCCACCAGGATACCCTTTTTTCCCAAGCCGCCTTTTCAGGTTTTTGACTTGCCGAATGTACAATTTTTTTTATATATATCCCTAATTTTTTCCCAAACCCTTTCGGTTCGCCGGGATGCCCTTATTTTTTCCTAGGCCAATCAACCTAGCGGGTCGTTATCATGCGTAGCATCTTTTGACTATGTCAGCATTCACAGTGTGTGGAAAATCTTCACTGTCCATGGATGTCAGTATCATAGCACCGCCAGAAAATATTTTTTATTACAAATGACCCTTCGTAGGTTGCAGCCCATTTTCCCCCGATATCACCTTGCGGTAGAATGATGCGCTTTATTACCAATTCTACAACCTGATATACCTGATGCTTGATTTTCTTGTCGAATGCCTTGATCATACATTTCTGATACATTTAACCGTGATAGACAGTTTCAAGCCTCTTTTCATCAATCAGATTCAACTGGTCTAGCCTGGTCTGAATCCACTCGTCTTTTTCTAAGTCAGCATCTTTCATAATCCTCTGAGAAGGAATCTGAACTTTGACAGGTAGGACAACTTCCATATCATAGACTAGAGAGAATGGGGTTGCCCCGGTTGATGTTCACGCTGAAGTGAGATAGCCATGAAGAGCAAATGGTAACATCTCATGCTAGTCTTTGTAGGTCATGACCATCTTCTGTATGATCTTCTTAACATTTTTGTTTGCAGCTTCCACTGTGCCATTCACCTTTGGTCAATATAGAGAAGAGTTGTGGTTCTTGATCTTGTACTGCGTGTACAGTTCAATGATCATAGTGTTGTTAAGGTTGGTACCATTGTCCGTGATAATTCTCTCGGGGATACCATATCGGCAGATGAGGTTATGTTTTATGAACTGGGCTACCACATTCTTGGTAACAGAGGCGAACTAGGCCGCTTCAACCCATTTTGTGAATTAGTCAATGGCGATGAGAATGAAGCGATGTCCGTTAGAAGAAGTAGGCTTGATTTCTCCGATCATATCAATACCCCACATTGCGAATGGAAAAGGAGAATTCAAAACATTCAGAGGAAGCGGAGGCACATGAACTTTATCACCATAGATCTGGCACTTATGACAAGTTCTCGAGTGGTGGTGACAATCGGTTTCCATAGTCGATCAATAATAACCTGCTCTAAAAATCTTTTTAGCCATAGTATGCCCATTGGAGTGAGTACCAAATATGCATTGGTGCATATCCTCCATAATTTTCTCTACTTTCTTTTTGTCTACACAGTGAAGCAGAGTTGAATCATGATTATCCTTGTACAAAATTCCATTGCTCAAGAAGAACTTAGCCGAGAACCTCCGTAGGAATTTCTTGTCATTGATCGATGCCCCTTCAGGGTATTCTTGAGCTTCAAGGTGCCTTTTTACTTCATGAAACCAAGGTTTTTCTTCTACTCTATCAATATCACTTTTGTATCAATGTGTCGGTTCATCAAATCCTTCAATGATAATTCCGGGAGCCTCATTATCCCATCCGACCTTGAACATGGTGACATGGTAGCTAATGCGTCTGCCAACTGATTCTCTTCTCTTGGGATATGCTCAAAAGTAATATCTTGGAAGTACAGAATCAAGGTTAGCATATGTTCTCGGTAAGGGATACGATTCAGATGCTTCATATCCCATTCTCCCTTGACCTGACTGACTACCAAGGCTGAATCCCCATATACACTCAGGAATCTGATTCTCAGGTCAATAGCAATTTTAATACCCATGATGCACGCTTCATATTCAGCCATATTATTGGTGTCGTCAAAGCAAAGTCTGGCAGTGAATGGCATATGACAATCTCTGGGGAGAGATAATTACAGCACCGATCATGTTGCCAAGTGCGTTAGAAGCTCCATCGGAAACCATAGTCCATCGAGATCCTAGCTCAGGTCCTTCATACGGTCTAGGCTCTTCACAATTCGTAATTGGAATGATGTTCTCATCCAGGAATTCGAATTTCATAGACTGATAGTTGTCTACAGCTTGATGTGCCAAATTATCTAGCAGTATACTTCCTTTGATTTCCTTTTGAGTGGTGTACTGAATGTCGTATTCTGTTAAGACCATTTGCCATCAGGCTATTCTTTTGGAGAGGGTTGGCTTCTCAAATATGTATTTGATGGGATCCATTTTAGAAATCAATAGAGTAGTTTGAGTCAACATATATTGTCTTAGTCGGCAAGCATCACATGCCAAAGCGCAACAAGTTTTCTCGAGCAGTGAATATCTTGTTTCATAGTCGGTAAACTTTTTGCTAAGGTAGTATATTGCATGCTCTTTTCGACCAGACTCGTCATGTTTCCCCAGTACACACCCCATTGAGTTCTCTAACACTGTTAGTTACATGATTAGAGGTCTTTCTTCAACTGGTGGCATCAGAATCATAGGTTCTTGTAAGAACTCATTGATTTTATCAAAAGCTTTTTGACAGTCATATTTCCATTTTGCTACTTAATCTTTCTTCAACAGCTTAAAGATTGGCTCACATGTAGCAGTCAAGTGAGAAATGAATCGGGCAACATATTTTAGTCGTCCTAAGAAACCTCTCAATTCCTTCTTGGTGTAGGGATCCAGAATTTCTTGAATAGATTTTAATTTTACGGGATCAACTTCAATACCTTTACCTTTGACGAAGAAACCCTGAAGTTTACCGGATCTCACCCCAAAAGTGCATTTGTTTAGATTTAGCCTTAGTTTGTACTTCTGCAACCTTTCAAATAACTTATGCAGATGATCAAGATGTTCTTCTTCAATCTATGACCTTGGCATCATGTCGTCGATGTAGACTTCTATCTCATGATGAATCATGTCATGAAATAAGGATACCATGGCACGCTGATAAGTTTCCCCAACGTTCTTCAACCCAAAAGGCATGACCTTGTAACAGAAAGTGCCCCACTGTGTGACGAAGGTATTTATCTCCATGTCTTCAGGCACCTTCTTGATCTGATTATAACCTGAGAAACCATCCATAAAAGAGAATACCTTATGTTGAGCAGTGTTGTCAACCAAAACATCAATATATGGAAGCTATAAGTCATCTTTAGGGCTCGCCATGTTCAGATACCTGTAGTCTACACACATATGCACCTTGCCATCTTTCTTTGGTATCGGAACAACACTTGCAACCCATTGGGGATATGACGTCACTGCTAAGAAACCTGCATTGAATTTCTTCATAACCTCGGCCTTGATCTTCTCTAGAAAGTTCTCCAGGTATTTCACAATATTTCTCACCTTCGTCCTCGGCTTTATAGATCGAATTTTCAATGTCATACGCGGCAATAGAAGAATCGTTATCAACGAGATCCAGAGTGGATGTGGATCTGGAATGTAGTGTGTGGGTGTTTGTAAGAACACATAGCTATTCGAAAGTGCAATAAAGTAAAAGAAAGACAGAGAGCGCAAAATTTGAATGCAAAATATCCAATGTTTTCATTAAATGAAAATATGACATATGAAATGATAACCCTTAACAAATGAAACATTGTTCCCCGGGAAAGACACAAGGTTTAAAGTAATTTTTTTAAAAGAAATTACATAAGAAAACTTCTTAAAGCAATAAAACATAAATAGCTATTACTCCTGACTAAAGGAGATAGAGATAATGTCTTCCGCCTTCCAATTGTTGAGTTTGTTGCCCATGGTAGGAAATATCATGCTGCCAAAATCACAACCACTGTCAGCGTTCTATAGGATTGATTATGTTGTTGCTAATACAGAATGGAGGTCTTCCAACTCGAGCAAGGAGAACAACCCTTTGATCTTTTATGGTAAATCCCAAACCAAACTTGTCAAATTTATAAGGAATATCAGGAAGCTGACCCCAAATAGTGCAACCACCTTCTTCTATAGTAGCTTTGGCATCTTTTAAGGAAGCCATTTTATGCGGAACCTTGGTAGTCTTTGGAATGGCAGAAACATCTTCAACAGCAGCATGGGAAATCATTTCAAAGGTCTGACATGGAGTCTTGATAAATTATCCTTCCATTTTCACGTTCCGGAATGAATTCGGGTGGCTGACCATGTACTCCTCCTCTCCGCAAATAGTAACAACCTTCCCTTTTACAGGATACTTTAACTTTTGGTGTAAGGTGGAGGTAACAGCGCCTTCCCCATGGATCCCGAAGCGTTCTAATAGACAAGAATAAGCTGGCCAGATGTCCATTACATAGAAGGTGGGTTCAAAGATCTCTGAACCCACTTTGATAGGAAGATGCACTTCTCTATGTACCATTCTTTTGGACACGTCAAAGGCTCGAACTATAATGTCACTGGGTTTTAGCATAATCCCTTCACAATCCATTCTGTCGACAGCGCCTTTTGGCAGAACATTCAGAGAAGAGTCATTATCAATTAACACATGAGCCAATGTAGTGCCACTGCATTCAATGGAGACATACATGGCCCTATTATAATTTCTACCCTCTGGAGTTAAGTCAATGTCGAAGAATCCTAATCCGTTATCAGTTGTTAAGCTAGCCACGTAACTTCCAAATTGATCAGTCAAAATCTCTTGAGGTACATGAGCAGTCTTCAAGAATTTTACTAAAGCATGTGCAAGGGCTTCAGAACACAGCAATAAAGATAACATGGAGATTTTGGACGGGGTCTTCCCCAGCTGTTCAACAATTTTATAGTCGCTCTTGCGGATGATTTTCAAGACCTCTTCCAACTCTTGTCTAAAGGTGTCCTTGACTGTAGCTTCTTTTGGCGCCTCTATCTGGGCAGATTCTATCATTGGTTCTTTACCCCAAGCCTCAACAGTCTTCTTGGTAACTATGACTTGAACAGGTGGAGAGATTTCCGAGGAGAAAATCCTTTCGCTTCTAGTAATTTTGTTGGTCCCTTCAATATTTTAAATATTGGGATCAGGCTCTTCATCATCTTTGTCAGACAACTCTTGTTTAATGCCATTGTAAAAGACGCTAGACCTATAATTCCATGGAATAACCTTCTACTAGGAACCTTGGAAGTGATTCTGAAAGGAGTACCAAATATGACAGAAAAATCTCGGCATAAATTCTCAGCATACGGAACTTTCTCAATCAAAATTACATGGTCATCCATCAAGCACTGAACGCCTTCCTTTAGTAACCTGCAGCCATTGGGTTGAATTGCACAGTAATAACATTCTTTAACATAACCTGGGAATAAACTGGCTTGTAGAAAATTCTCCTTGAATATTGAGAGAGTAGGAACCACATCACTTGTGGAGGCAACATACAAAAAATCTTGAATAGCATTTATACATTTGTCATGCTTAGGCATAGGTGCAGTAATCACATTCTGAGTCCCCGGAGGATCAAACTCAATTTCCTTATTATCGATCATATCCTGAATCTTTATTTTCAGGGCCCACTGGTTGTTGCTGTCATGCCCAGGACTGTTCGACTAATAGGCATACATCGCATTTGTTTTGTACTTTGGAGAGGATGTGTTGGGATTCTGAGGAGGATCTTGTAGTGAAACGAGTTCATCCTTTAACAAATGTTGCAATTCTTGAACCAATGGCATATTAATCCTGCTTAACTGCCTCCTCGGAGCGCCTGACCTACGTTGGTTTCCCTGTTGTTGTTGTTGAACAAGCACCAGATTAGAGATCAACACCTGTGATACAGTGGTAGAAACGACTGTTAATAATGGTTTTGCATTTTTTGTTCGTAAATGTCACAGTAAGCAAGAGTCGCCACCGATATTTCCTTTATGCAACAAAGGAAAGGGTGAAAAGAACAGAAAAAGACCTTTTTCGAGATTTTCTGAGTAAGGGGGGTAGATTATGGAAAGGGAAAGTGCTAGCATCCTTTCCATTCGTGGTTTTCCACGGGCTCTTAGGTACTTGCTCATTTTGAAAATTGTTTTCGTGTTTGTGTGTTTTGAAAGATTTTGTTTTCTTCATGGTAACTCTTGTATCAGTCCTCAAGAGTGTGATAAAGCGTTTTTGAAAAGAAATTTGAAAGTGTGTAAGTGTAAAAAAAGATTTGAGCAAGTACTTAAAAGTTATCTACCTAATCGAAAAAAGGATGTTCTTTTCCTCTTACCCTTTAGATAGTGCTATCCTACTATTAGTGAGTAGGTAGCCCTATCGTCGGATGTTAAGGGACTATCGAAAGGTACATTTATGGTCATTGAAGGCAACATGTAGAGATACCTTAGCATTTCGAAGGGACTGTCATCATAGAAGCAACATCGAGGGACAAGATCATTTCTCGTAGGCAACTCGAGGGAAATTAAGGGACTATGATCTTTATGATGACTTTAACTGAGGGTCTTTGCTAAGGGGTATCCCTACATTCGAGGGACATGACCATTGTTTTTCCGAAGGCAACAAGTGAGGTTACCCTAGAGGTGCGAGTGTGCAAATGATTCAGTTCAGTTATTTATCTTGAAATTAGGGTTTTCTATATTTCATTTTTATCTTTCCATACAATCCTATTAATCTAAGCATTGCATAGAATATAGTAGCTGGAGGTAAAGGAGGAAATGTAAACCTAGGCTATTACAAAGCTTTGGGGCAATTACATAATAGTGAAGAGTGCGGAAAATAAATCCTAAAACTATTACATCCCGGAAGCAATTACATGACATTGATAAAAAAATGCGGAAAAAATAAAGCTATGCTATTACAGTTGAACTCGTCCTATACACTTTATCTAGGAAAATAAAAATAAGATGACAATAGAAAAGAAAATATTTTGGTGATTTTTTATGAAAAAATGATTTATGATAATTAATTAAATAAACCTAAAAAACCTAATTAATTTTAATTAATTAAAAAGGTTAATTTTGAAAAAAGGTTAATTAAAATACCTAAAACCTAATTAGTTTTAATTAATAATAAAAAAGGTTAATTTTGAGGAAAAAATGTTAATTAAAAAAAACCTAAAACCTAATTAATTTTAATTAAAAAAAGGTTAATTTTGAAAAAAAGATTAATTAAAAAAAACCTAAAACCTAATTAATTTTAATTAATAAAAAAATGGTTTTAAAAAAAGGTTTATGTTTAATGATTAACAAAAAAGGATTAAGTTTGCCAAAAAATTGATAGAGGAAGAAGCATCATGAAAAATAGGGTTAGAAAATAAAAATAATGCAAATGTCAGGGGTGAGTGTTGAACCAAAAATTAAATTAAAACCTTAAATTAAATTAAAAAACCTTAAATTAATTATTCGAGTTTATTATGAAAAATCAAAGGTTTGTGAAAAATGTTAAGTTTTATGAAAAAGGTTTTAAACAGAAAGAATAAAAATAGATAAAAGGATAAATAGAATGGAAGAAAACCAAAACCAATAGGGGTGAGTGTTGAACCCACGCCCTTAACCTCTTCAGGATGTTTGCCTTACCATGCATTGGTTGTTGTTATAATCCAGTCTCAGTGTTTTATAATAACCCTGCGTGGAACCATGTCAAAATCTGCATCGTTGAATCTCATGAAAACATTAAATAAATTATTATATCATGAAATACAAAGAAAGAAAATATATGAAATTTTGTAATGTTAAAACCGATATGGCGTGTATGAATGCTTCTACACTCTTTTGATCATGGAGATCAAACCAGTATTACCCTTACTGGAGAAGTAGTGAGATAGGGGTTTGTAACAAGGATGGTTTGTTTGTAGTGATATGGGGGTTTGTAACAAGGATTTCAAGATTTTTAGGATTCTTGAAAGAAATTGATATTTTGACAGGGTTGTGGCAAAGGCTTTTTTTTCGTCGTGTTCTATTTATGTGAAAAAAATGAGATTATATAATGGAAATTAGAGCAAAGATATGGGCTTTAAATGTGCAATTGGGCCTCCAATAACCACATTCAATAGTGCAGATTTTTATTCACTTGAGTCGAACACGTTCCAGGCTAAATCGCAGGGACTTAAGTGTAATTTTTGAAGTTAAAATTTGAAAACAAAATGTAGCCGACATCGAGATAAATGGTGAATTAGTTATGAATTTTTGAAGTTTCGCCTCAGACAAACTTATTTTGGGCTCTAGTGTCAACTCTGACACGTTCTTCAATAAAAAACTGGTATTGATCGGAGACGGACCCGGTCTCGATCTTGGAAGCAAAGTTGTAGATCTCTGAGTCAGTGACCTTATGTAAAAGAATTGAACCCGATCCGATAAAAATTGACCGAGTGATGAATTTTCGATGTTTCGACCCAGATAAAATAACATTTAGCATTCAGGATTTTCGGTGCGTCACGTGTACTCTGGGCAAAAAGAGAAGGCCTTTTGGATACCGTTCGAACTTGATACCTCCTTTGAAAATGTAGCCAACTAAATTTTTGAAATTTTGGCACCAGAACCAGCTCGATACAATGAAAATCGACAAAGTTATGATTTTCTGAACATGACGTAACTAAACTTGTCACAAATTTTCTGTACGAAAATACTTGATAAATCCGCATTTTTGAAGACCTTCTGATCGAAATTGGCTTCCAGCCGTGAGAGAAGAAAACATAGATGACGTCAAGAAGGAAGTTTGGCCACTGGAATGGGTTCATAACGAGCCACGATCTTCAAGTTATGATTTTTTTATTGTGTAAAAACTGCACTTTTAGCACACTTTTTTACCATTTTTCTTCGAGAAAAACCGCACATTCAGAGACCTTGTTTAAAGAATTGGCTCTCGAGCCGAACCTGAATTTTAGAATATGTTATCAGGGATATCTTGGCGAAAAACACCTGAATATGACGCGCCGGGTTGGAATTGTGAATCTTTGAACCCCGAATCGTTGCAAAACAGTGAACTAATCTTCGGCACGAAAAATACTCTGAGAATATCCATTGGCAAAATAAACGTCACTTGTAACCTGATGAAGCTTGCTAAATATACCTTGATTACATAACCATAAAAACAATGATATGCATGTATGTAATAATGAAATATAAGCCAAAAAATTCGAAATAAAGAGGGTAAATTTTGGAGTACAACAGCTACCCCTGTTCAATTTTCTTAAACCTGAGCATGTAGATTGGCTGGTGTTGTACCCCAAAATTTGCCCTCTCATTTATCAAATATCTCCTTCGGTTCAAGACTGCATTGGGGTTGATCAACTCAAGACACCTCCTTAAGCACTGATGACTGAAATTAGGGTTTGAGATTGCACAAGGACAATTGAACTTTCAATACTTCATATGACTTTCATGGATCATTATGGACCCCCCAAGATTACTCATGTCAAGTTGCAAACCTTGAATCACATTTTTGCTCAGTCAATTGAGCAGTTGGCCTAAAAATCAGCTTTATTGGGGAAAAAGTCAACTATGGCCAATTTACAGTCAAACTTCATAATTTTTTATCCAGATCAACATTATAAACTCATATGTATCATTTGATCAAATTTGGACCACAATTCCTCAAGAAATTTGATCAAATAATCAAAATGGCAAAATGGTCAAAATTAGGGTTTTGACTGAGAAAGGGAAATTTCTGATTTTTGATCTAGCAAATGGTTAATTGTTTTGAGGCATGACCTCAAAAGTTCAATTGAATCATTTTGACCTAATGGCATGACCCAAAACATTGCTCAAGATCAATTGGATTGATAGTGAATTTTCAGTTAACTGACCCAAAGTCAATTGTACACTGAAAAGTCAAACTTTGACTTTTTGGTCAAAATCAAGTGTCAAAGATCACAAAACATGTCAAAATATGAAACTTATTCATCAAGAAATCAAAAATTCAAGATTTCATTTTGAAAAGTCAAAGTTTTCAAACTTAGAAAATTTTCGAAGTGTTAAAATCTTCATGTTTTTTCACAACTTTGTGCCAATTTTTCACCATGGTGCAAGATGATTCAAAAGAAACTTTCAACATGAAAGTTGTATATATCCATGATATCTACAACATTTATTTACATAACTTCTCCTAAAAATGATTGGATCTCAAGTTATTAATTCATGAAGTCATGGTCTTGAAATTAAACACTTAGTGAAATTTTGCCCTAGTTTAGGTAGGATTTTGACCTAACTTGATGGAACTTTTTCATATAGTTCCAAGGGGAATTTTCAAAAGTGATTCAAAGATGGGTTTCATAGCACATTACAAGCTTTCCAAAATATCCAAGAACTCCTTGAGATCATTCTTGAGCAGGGAGAATCGGAGAAAGGAAGTTAGGGTTTCAAACTAAGATTATAAGTCATTTTCATGATGAACAAAAATGCAATTTCAATGTTAGGCTGCATAATCTTGCTTTTCAAGCCTTCTAACTTGTGTATCTATCCATCATTAATGGATTACATAAACTTTTGAGCTTTAATCCAAGTGGTTTAAGCTTTATCCAATCCACATTTCCATTAATGGCACAAAGTGAACACTTCCATTTTAGAAAAGCAAGCTTTTTGTGCAAAGTTAATTCTTGAGCCTCTAACTTGTTCCCTCTAATCACACTTCATCTACAAAGTCATAAGCAAGTGTTTTTAAAGCATAACCACTCTATCATAGCCAGTACATAAGGCATTGAAACTTGATTTCTCAAAAAATCACATTTTGAGCTTAAACATGTGATTTTGAATTCTGATCAGATACAAGCCTCCATTCTTGTTGCTTGTAAATGAAGGCACTATTTGTGAGCTAGGGGATGAGTTCAAGCACCCTGAAACACACCAAAACTCTCTCAAATCAGAAACTTCCCAAAAACTCCATTGTTGCGCAGTTTCTGACCTTGAACATCAAACTCATATTTCCCTTGTGTGTTTCTTGGCCTTTTACTTTCTAAAGCTTCCTTACATCAAGTATAACCAATCCCTGTCCCTGTTTCATTACTGTAACATCATTTACCATACCCTCCATAACCAAAAACATAGCATTGCACATTGACTTCTCCAAGCCATTTCAGCCATCTATTGCTTAAACAAACCATTGCATTAGCTTCCTGGGAATTTGAGGAAGCTAACCTGAACATTGCAGCACCTTGAATCAAGCTCAAACTCATTTCACGATGTCTAGTTTTGAGGTATAATTTTTGAACTTCTATCTTCTCATTTCGGCATTGTTAGGCTTGCATTTGTGAAGATAAAATGTAGACATCATTGCCCTGAAACTATACATGTCCATAGATTTCATTTATATTGCTTGAGTAGTGAGAATTTTGAATTTGAACTTGCTGAAATATTTAGGTCAGAATTTGGAACTTTTATAAATTCATGCTCATCTTTGAGAATTAGCTTAAGTTATTTACATTATTCAGAATCGTGAGGAAATTTCTAACAAGTTTGATGTTGGAAGTTTTGTGAATGGATGAGAAATGAGTGAGTTACAGGATCCATGGCTGGAGGTTGAAGATGAAGTTGTATTCAGGGCATAACTTAGGTTATATATTTATTGTTTTGTTTATATCAATGGATGTATCACCACCCCAGTGGTTTAAGCGCGCGCCTTTCACCTTTAGGACATGGGTTCGAGCCCCAGCGTCCGTTTTGTGATTTTTTTTCATATTTCTATGTTTCTTTTTTTTGCAGCCAGGCGCCTGGCCCTCCCCCTTTGGGTCTTCCCCTTTTTTTGCTTTCTCTAACCCCCCTGCTTTGCTTTTGCACCTGGCCCAACTTTATTTCTTATTTCATTTTCATTTTTTATTTTATTTTCATTTCATATTTTTTGTATTATTTTTATTATTATTATTAGTAGTATTATTATTTTTATTAATAAAAAATCCAAAAATATTTTATTTATTATTTACACTTATTTATTTTATTTTCTTATAAAACAAAAAGACTAAAAACATTTTCTTTTAACAAATTAATTTCTTTTTTAATAATAAATATTTAGACTTAAGTTTAATTATTATATTATTTACTTGTAAATTAAAATTAACTTAGAATTTAGGTTTCTCTTAATTAATTAATTTTCTCATTTTATTTTTATTAATTTAAAACCTTTTTCTTAAAAACCATAAAAATCATTTTTTAACTTAATTTCTTTCTTAATTAGTTTAAACTTAATTTCGTTTAATTTTCATTAATCATTTTCTTTAATTAGGTCAAGATTAAACCCTTTCATAAAACAACAAAAATCATTTCTTTTTCCATTTACATTTGTACATTATTATTTATTCAATTCTTGTACATTTATTCAATATGGTTGTAATGGTTAATTAGGTTTAATTTTCTTGCGAAATCCCCATTTATAAAATTGTATACCCCCTCCCCTAATGATGTAATAGCTTAGTAATTTTACTTTCCTCAATGTATCGCTTTATATAAATGCTAGTAATTAGG
The DNA here is from genome assembly GCA_948472305.1 of Vicia faba. NCBI lineage: Eukaryota > Viridiplantae > Streptophyta > Magnoliopsida > Fabales > Fabaceae > Vicia > Vicia faba. The sequence goes on along the minus strand of OX451735.1, from coordinate 904,642,883 downwards.
GTTTGTATGGAAAGACTAAAATCAACAAGTTAGCAAACCCTAATTCAAGATAAGCAAGCATGTAAATCAAGCACATTTGCACACTTGCACCCTTAGGATAATTCAACTTTGTTGACTTACAAAAATGGCCATATTATGCATGTGAGGTATCTTAGCAAAAACAAGCAAAATACAAGATCATAGTCCCTCGATGACGCTATCTATGTTGCCTTTCAAAATGATCTTAGTCCCTAAAGCAAAATGCTAAGATATCTTGCAACATTGCTAATCATGGTTATACGATGACCCACGCCCGTCCCTTTTACATCCAAAGATAGGGTTACTTACCAAATCAATGGTAAAATAACAATGTCAAAAGAAAGAAGAAATAAACATGAAAGACTTTTGAGTAGGTAGAAAGTTCCTAGTTACTTGCTCAATTTCAAAATAAAACATCCTTGCTATTTTAAAAAACAAACACCGACACTTTCAAAACACCTTTCAAACTTGAAAACATTTTCAAAAGATCATCACCTTTGTATACATTCTTACGAACGAGAATCATTACAAAGTTTGCCTAAACAATGACCTCTTTTCAAAAATACTTTCAAAACCACACAAAACACACTTTCAAACAAAAGCAAGTGATCTAGCAAGTAACTAAGAGCCCATGGAAAACCATGGATGAAAAGGGTGCTAATACCTTCCCTTTTTATAATCTACCCCCCGAACTCAAGAAATAATCTCAAAGGTCTTTCCTGTGCTTTTTCACCTTTCCTTTTGGATAAAAGGAAAGCCGGGTGGCGACTCTTGCTAACCAGAACATTTGCGATCAAAGGAAAAACACCCAAGTCAGTTCTCCCACCGTATCACAGTTGGTATGCCTTTCGTGATCTGAAGGTGGAAGATGATTTAACACTAGAGTACCAAGAAATTTGCACTCGTGTTAAATGATACTTGATTGTGTAGATAACATTGGGAATGGGTTTATAGATGCCATCTGGAAAAGATAATCGAAGATCGTCAGAGATGGGCTTAAAGATTCCATCTGGAGCACTGTTGATTTCATGAGATATTCCTTTGTGAGGGTTCTTATTCCTGTTGTTGAGGATGACTCCATTGAGGAATGTTGGTCTTTGTTCGGGAAATAGAGTTTTAGGAGCTTCAATTGTTCATTACTATATTTGGGAGTTATCTCTTGATTGAAGAGACGGAAGTAAACTGCTATATGGTCGGGATCCAGGGTTCACAGTCACTTGCTGATGATAATAAGGCTGACTGCTATCCGGTCATATTCCAGGCTTCACAACGACTTACTAGGGAAATGAGATTAAACTGTTATCTGGTCGTACTCCAGGCTTTGCAGTTTCATAAACTGTTATCTGGTCGGGATCCAGGCTTTGCAATTTCTTAAACTGGAATAGAAATCAGAAAAATCTTAGTGTCAATTTAACTAAACCAGAGAAAGGTCTTTAATTAACTTTGACTAGAATTGAAATCAGAAGAATCTTAGTATCAATTCAACTAAACTAGACAAAAGTCTTGGAATATCTTCAACTTGAATAGGAATCAAAGAGATCTTAATGTCGATCTGACTGAACCAGAGAAGGTCTTTAATTAACTTTAACTGGAATGGAAATCAGAAGAATCTCAGTATCGATTCAACTGAACCAGACAAAAGTATTAGAGTGTATTCATCTGGAATAGAAATCAGAGAGATCTTACTGTCGATCTTACTAAACTAGAGAAGGTCTTTTGAGAACATCTTTCTGAGTAAAACACTGAAATAGCCCTTCATTAGACGTAGTTTTTGAGAAGACTACCAGGTCACGTAAGTAGCCAACAGTGTTTATTGATTTTATCTTTCCTGAAAATGATAAAGAGTTAGTCGTATGCAATGTCATGATGTATTAAATGCATTGTGATGATGTTATCAAAATAAATGAGACTATGTTGTATGTGATATGTATGTGCATACCATAATGTATAAATATGGGATGTTATTGTGATATTTGCTAGTCTGGGAAAATAAATCCCTAATTGTTGCTGAAGAGTATTCAGATGCAGAATCCTACGCTTCTGCTAGGGATAATGAATCGAGGTGATTTGTAGGGGATTTTCCTTTTCCGTTTGAGGATACTCTATCGGTGATTCTTAACTCGTGTTTGAGAATAACTCTGTGGAGAGAGATAATGCTTGGTTGAAAAGATTTTATCGATGTGGAGAAATAAACTCTGTTGCGGAATAGACTTTCGCAGATTGAGGAACAAACTCTAACCAAGGAGGAGGTTTTATAAACTGTTTAAGATTATAAAGCTCGGCTGGGGAATACAGATTTCAGCTCTCTGAAGGAACTTTGCTGGAGAAAGTAACTCCTGCTTGGGGAAGAAGAGACCAAAATTTTGGTGGTTTCTACTCTGTGGGGAACATATACGTCACTAGGACGTATGCTGAGGATACGACAATGACTTTTCATCAGGATGTTTCTACCCCTGTATCTGCTAGAGAAAGTACCTACGGAGATTTTATGGATGGATCTATGTCGTGATTGTACTTGAACATGTATTTAATAAGTGTCAGAATGACATCCGTCTCTAGATCGTATCTGAATTGTACTTGAAACATGTGTTGAATGAGTGTCAGAATGACATCCATCTCTGGTTCGTATCATAAATGTACTTGAAACATGTGTTGAATGAGTGCCATAATGACATCCCTCTCTAGATCGCATCTGAATTGTACTTGAAACATGTGTTGAATGAGTGTCAGAATGACATCCGTCTCTGGATCGTATCTGAACTGTATTTGAAACTTGTGTTGAATGAGTGTCAGAATGACATCCTTCTCTGGATCATATCTGAATTGTACTTGAAACATGTGTTGAATGAGTGTCAGAATGACATCCGTCTCTGGATCGTATTTGAAATGTACTTGAAACATGTGTTAAATGAGTGTCAGAATGACATGCGTCTCTGGATCGTATCTGAACCGTACTTGAAACATGTGTTGAATGAGTGTCAGAATGACATCCGTCTCTGGATCGTATCTGAACTGTACTTGAAACATGTGTTGAATGAGTGTCAGAATGACAATCGTCTCTGGATCGTATCTGAACTGTACTAGAAACATGTGTTGAATGAGTGTCAGAATGACATCCGTCTCTAGATCGTATCTGAACTGTATTTGAAACATGTGTTGAATGAGTGTCATAATGACATTCGTCTTTGGATTGTATTTAAATTGTATTTGAAACATGTGTTGAATGAGTGTCAGAATGACATCCGTCTCTGGATCGTATCTGAACTGTATTTGTAACATGTGTTGAATGAGTGCCAGAATAACATCCGTCTCTAGATCGTATCTGAACTGTATTTGAAACATGTGTCGAATGAGTGTCATTATGACATCCGTCTCTAGATCATGAACTGTATTTGAAACATGTGTTAAATGAGTGTCAGAATGACATCCATCTTTGGATCGTATCTGGACTGTATTTGAAACATGTGTTGAATGAGTGTCAGAATGACATCCATCTCTGGATCGTATTTGAACTGTACTTGAAGAGAATCTGAATAAGTATCAGGATGACATCCGTCTCTGGATCATACCTAAACTGTTTCTAGAAGAGGACTTAGTTTATTTAGAATGTTTCCATTGGGAATTCCTGTTTAATTGTTTTTCAGAATAAATTCGCTGGGGAACATTGATTATGCTTGATTGTACATGATTCGTCGTTGGAATTCATGTCTAATGCCCCAAGTGATTCAAATGGAGATCTGCCCCTGGCTATTTGGCATTTTTGAGAGATTCCTTGAATCTTGACTTGATTGCCCCAGATGATGGACAATGATCATGCCGTGCCCCTTGGTTGGAAGTGTTTTTCCACTTGAGGTGAACCTTTTCATTGAGAAATTTTTTATTCACTAGATATTCGTCATGTGAATTTCTCTGTTGTCGAACAGATAACTATATGCAAACAACGATATTCAAATAATGCAAAGTTAATGCTTGTCTTGAAGTTTTTGAAAATTCATTTTTTAGTAAAACAAATTTTGTAAGAGAGTGATATCAACTCAGGATTTATAGCAAGTCCTACAGGAGTCAGGATACCTTTTGTAATAGTATGCTTCTGAACTAACCTATGCTTCAGTTAGGAATTTTAAGGGTTATATTGTGGCCTGGATCAAGGTTTAAGAAACAAAGGATAAAGGCTCAAAATTTATTTGTACCCACCCGTTCTTCATGATGTTCTTCAGTCATATGCTCAGTTAATTGTGCATTTTGAATCCCAGTTGAGTTTTGGAATGTCCTTGATATTTCGGTGATGGTTCAGAGATTGAACGTTTGCTTGAGAAGGTAGTCATTTTTGTAACCTCTTCTTTTTTGTTGAGGATTTGTAGGACCTCTTTTTTTGGTGATTTTGTTACCCCTGTCTTTTACCTGAACTGTTTCTTTTGTGGGTACAGTCAGTCGGATGCCCCAATCTTTCTTAAGTCTCCTTCATAGGTTTTGACTTAATGGGCTTTTATTTTGAGATATAATGACTTCTTATTTTGATGATTACGCAGAACCATCACCATCTTCTAATTTGGAAGGACGTCTTTAATGCCATTCATTATGTATGAAGTAGAATATTGCGACTGAATGCGCATCTGAATTAACTGAGAAAACTACCCTGCCCCAGGTTATGATTAAGGGTTTTAATTTGTGTGAAAATAAAAACTCCTACTTCTTTGGCTCAAAAGGGGTTGACTAGGGATTATCTTCCTTATAACTCCACTGATTGGATTTGAAACAACTCATGTACATCATCAGCAAGGTATGTTCAAAAGCACATTGTGTGAGATTGTGGTATCGTTTTCGTCATCCTCCCTCTAAAGGCTTATAGATTTTTAATTGAGAGTCGAATATCACGTAAAGGAAGCAAGAAAATAGTTTAAATAAAATGACAATGAAATCATCAATGACAAACATATGTGATGCATTAATGGGAAAACCAATGTTCTGCATAACAGTAATTGTTTGAACAACAAATGAAATTACAAATGAAAAAAAAAATGAACTGGACGCTCTCAATGATTTGGCCTAGGAGTAGTGATCACTTTGTGAGTATATAGATGGTTGAATTCAATCTCTTTTGCGTCAATCATATCCTGAATTTTATTCTTTAGAGCCCAACAACCATTTGTATGATGTCCAGGACTATCAGAATGGTATGCACACCTTTCGTCAGGGTGGTAACTAGGAGCAAAAGTATTGGGATTTCCCAAAGGAGCCTTTAACATAATCAATCCTACTTTCAACATGTGTTATAACGCTTGAGATAGTGACATGTTGATCTTGGTGAACTTTCTCTTAGGTATGACCTCTTTATGATGGTTCCTCTGTTAGTGTCGTTGCATATGTGTAGGATTAGAGACCAGTATTGCCCCCACAGATTGATTGTGATCGTCTGCCATATTACGACCCTTCTGGCCATACACAACATTGGCTTCCATCTTACCAGCAAATGACTTCTTCTCATCATTAGAATATGCAGCCACCAGAATGTTCCCACTCTTGATACCACTTTCGATCCTTTCTCCAATCAAAACCATCTCTGTGAATCCAGATGAGGAACTCCTAATCAGCAGATTAAAGAATGGGCCTGTCAGAGTTCCCATGAACATATCTACCATTTCCCAATCATTCATAGGAGGTTGTACCCTGCCAGCTAAATCCCTCCATTTCTGGTCATATTCTTGGAAGCCTTCGCTAGAACCCATAGACATGCTTTGAAGTTGCGTACGAGTTGGAGCGAAGTCAGCATTGTATTGGTACTGCTTGTAGAAAGCAGCAACCAAGTCTTCCCATGTATGAATGTATGTTCTTTCTAGCTGGTAGAACCACTCCAGTTGCGTTCAAGCTAAACTTTCTTGGAAGAAATGGACCTATAACTTCTGGTCAACAATGTGAGGCTGGATCTTCCTGACATATGACCTTAAGTGCAACTTAGGGAAGGAGACATCGTCACACTTAGCGAACGTGGGGCCCTTGAATTTTGGTGGGATGATCACGCCAGAAACCAGGCCTAATTCTTCAAAGTCCAAGCCAGGTGTGATACGAGGGGAGAACTGACTTGAGGTTTTGTGTTTATGTTCGCAATTGTGCGGTTTAGCAAGAGTCGCCACCGACTTTTTATTTTATCCAAAGGAAAGGTCAAAAAGCACAGGAAAAAGACCTTTGAGATGTTTTCTTGGGTTCGAGGGGTAGATTATGAAAAGGGAAGGTGCAAGCACCCATTTCATCCATGGTTTTCCATGGGCTCTTAGTTACTCGTTTAGATCACTTGCTTTTGCTTTTCAATTGTTTGAAATGGTGCTTTGTGTGTGGTTTTTGAAAATGCTTTGAAAAAGAGGCCTTGTCTAGGCAACCTTTGTAATGAATCCTGTTTGAATATATACAAAGGTGTATGTCTTTTGAAAAGATATTTCAATGTTTTGAAAGTTTGATTTGGGAAATTGTTTTGAAATTGTGTTGTGAAGTGTGTTTGAAAATAGCAATGATGTTTTGCAAGTTTTGATCAAGTAACTAAGAGCTATCTACCCTATTTTACTCAAAGATCTTTTCTGTATATTTTTAACCCTTTTGACAGTGTTATTTCACCATTGCATTTGGTGAACAACCTTGTGTTAGGATGTTAAACGGGACAGGCGCGGGTCATCGCATACAATCATTGAAAGCAACTTGTGAGATGCTCTAGCAATTTTGTAAGGGACGAGATCATTTTATCGAAGGCAACATCGAGGGTCATTAAGGGACTACGATCTTTGTTTATCGAAGGGACATTTGCTAGAGTGTCTCATATTCGAGGGACATGATTGCATTTTCTGAAGCAACAAGCGAGGTTACCCTAGAGGTGCAAGTGTGCATTGTGTTTGTCGTTTTCATGCATTTAGGTCTTGTATTAGGTCATCTAGCGATTGGTTTTGGATTTTCGCATACAAACCCTAATCTCTAATCATGGCATATTTGAAAGCATAAAGTGCGAGAGTTAAAATTCTAAGCTATTACAAAAGTATCCGGGGATGGGGGTACAAATTATTACAAATGGGGATGAATCTCACAAGGATAACAATGTCCAAATATCAAGTGTTACAACCAAATCGAATTGTCGCGATTCAAAGTAAAGCCATAACAAATTATAAAATAAAGGAAATCAATCAATTATGAAATGCATGTATTTATTAACTTAAAAATAAATAAATAAATAAAATCTATTCTAAAAAAAGAAGGATTAAGTGTTATATTATTATTTTTTTGTATTTTATTAATTATGAAAAGAAAAAGTTTTAAAGAAAGAAATTTACTTTAAACTAAATCTCTATTATTTTTTATGTTTTCAAATAAAGCAAGATTATTTAATAAAACTATTTTTTTAAGAAAGTCAAAGTTTTTATTATTAGTTTAATTATTAACTTAAAAAGAAAACAAATAATAAAATGAATTAATAAAAAAAACAAGTATTTGTTTAAACAAAAGAAAAGAAGAAAAAAAAGCAGAATGGGCTTGGGATGTGGTGTGGATGCTAGGCCCAAAAAGAATAAGAGAAAAGGTGAGGTCAGAAAATAGAGGGGGGGGGGGGGGGTGCGCTGGTATGTGCATATGGGCTTAATGAGGTTTGGTGGGGAAAAGGCCCAAGGCAAGGTTTTTGTACAATTTGTTAGGGGTTTCAACATTTAGGGTTTGTGCTTAGGATTCACAACGGTGCCATTTCTATCGTTCTTCCTCTCTTCATCTTTCTCAACGCTATTTTGATTCTCCTCCTAAACCTAAGCCGCCGGAGCGCCAGCCCCTCACTCTCTCATCTTCTCACAGTGATCCATGGCTTTGGTTCTAAATGGTACGATTTGTTTCTGGATTTGAGTTTTTACAGTTTGTTGTTTATGTGATTTTTACAGTTTCATGTTTTTTTAGGCTTTGTTCATGTTTCTTTGTCTAACCTGTAGTGCTTATGCCTGAAATGCAGTAAGGGTTTGAGAAAAAATGTACCTTGGAGGTTTTTTCTGGAAAATGGAGGGGAAAGAGTGAGACGGGGAGATGGAGGCACCCCTTGGTGGCTTAGAGGCGGAGGAGGGACGAAATTATGGCCGTGCTTGCTTTTGGTAACTTTTTCCTTTTCTATTTGAATGTTGATGATGAGTTCTTTTTTAGACCTTTTTTGTTGATGGATTTGTTGATGATTTGAACTGAGTTTGTTGTTTTTCTGTTGATGATGAGTTCTTTCTGAAACCTTCTTGTTGATGTTTTGTTGTTGATGATGGATACAATTCTGAAACTTTGTTGTTGGTTGCTTCTGAAAACTCTCTTCCTCTCTCTGAATGTTGATGTTTGATGATGAAATATTTCTGAAAACTTTGTTGTTTGTTACTTCTGAACCTCTCTTCTTCTCTTCTTGGATGTTGATGTTGATGATGATGTATTTCTGAAACTGATTTTGAAACCTTTGGTTGGTTCTTTTCCTTGAGTTTGAATGTTGATGGATTTATTCTTTTGGATTGTTTTTTTGATGATTCTGAGTTGGTATTTTTTCTGGTTGATTGTGTAGCCTGGTATGATTTTGTTGTTGGTTGTTGATGTTTACAGCTTGGGCAGGTTTTGGAAATCTTCTATGGTTATGCAGTTTGAAACTGCAGGTTCTTTGAGTTTGTAGTTTTGGCTGTTGTTGTTCACATTTTGGCTGTAGTTTGGGTTAGCTTGGCAAGTTATGCAGGTTTATAGTTTTGCTGTTATGCAGCTAGCTTGCTTGTGGTGTGGTAACAGGTTTGGCCATGCAGGTTTTTGTGGTTTGGCTATGCTTGTTACAGTTTGTGTGATTTGCTATAGGTTGGTTGTTTTTTGGTTTGCAGTTTGGCCAGCTTGCAAGTTGTGCAGTTTTGCAATGGTTTGCAGTTTGGAACTGCAGGTTTGAGGAGTTTTATTAGAAGGCTTGTGTTTATTTGAACTGCTAACAGTTTGCAAGCTTGTTACAGTTTTTTTGTTGTAACTTGGGCAGGTTTGTACTTCTAGGTTTTCAAGCTTGGCTCAATGTTCTCTCCCTTTTTCAAACTGTCATTTGATAGTCTTATATCTTTTTCTTGTTTGTCACTTGTGACAGCCCTCTTGCCAAACTCTACACTTCAAAAGGTGATATCCTTATCTCTTTCTCTCTCTCTATGAAAAAAGCATTTTTTGCTTTTCTTATTATTCTGAAAAGGTTTCCCTTTTGACTGGAAAATGATGACAAGCTTAAGACAAGTCTTTGACTTGTGGTTTTGGATTACCTCTTGCCTTTTACTGCCATCCTGCTGCATTTTTCTACTTTCATGATGCATTGCTACATTTGTACAGTTTGCATCCAATTTGGTTTATAACTCAGTTTGGGCAATTTGTTTTGTAGCTCAGTTTGGGACCTTGCTTGTGTTGTTTGTTACAGCAGGTTCCTGTCATGTAATGCATTGTATATTGGGTTATGCTTCATTTTGCCTACTTTGCTTTGTAATGCAGCTTGACAGTTTGGCCTATGCTTCCGGACGGCAAACTTTAATGATGAATTTTTCCTTTCTTTTTCTGTTTGAAAATTCTTTTCAATTAACTGTACTAATCTTCTTTTCCTTTGTCTTTTTCATGTGAGTGCAACTTGGACGGTGACAAAGCAGTAGAAGCCGGAGACCTTGAGCATGGGAGCACTGGAGCTTAAGCTTAGACTTAGATTAGATAGATAGATTTTTCCATTTATTGTAACGTTTATTTTTTAAAATACTATAAGTTGTAAAAACTTACAATATTCAAATAATAAATTATTTTTGTATCAATCATCTGAAAAGTCTTTGTGAGGCAAACTGATATCCAATAAAATCATTTACTGTCCAATAATCTTGCCATTCTTTCTCTGCATCTTCACTTAACCCTTTAAAATTCTCAGATAAAAATAATTGAAATTGCATTCCAATATTTTTAATACAGATAACTTAAATTCCAAGTAATCCCAAGAACTTTGCAATCTCATAGCTTTGCAACAACATTCTAATCATAATACGCATTGTATTCCAATAAACAAGCAAGCATCTCATTAACCGGCAAACATTTCATTCCATTAACAAGCAGATGTCTTGATATTCCAAATAACAGTCTCAACTCCTATCTCTTATCCCATATAATCAGGCCTTGAGAACAATCGGTTAACCTTTCAGCAAACTTGAAAAAGTGTGAAAACAATGTAACAGTAAACTGAATTTCTGAGGATTCAATTTCTTCTGGGAAATGCGAGAGAAACCCTGATTCTTGATTTACTGCCAAAGAAAAGTCTGTTTGATCGATTCGTGAGCCAATCTTAAAAATCAGAGAATACCCTAAGGTTGTGATTTCTTGTGAAAAAGGGAGGGCAAATTTTGGGGTACAACAGCTTCCCCTGTTCAATCTTCTTGAACCTGAAGATTAGATTGGCAATTTTGCCGTTCGCGACTCGAAGGTAAAAGATGATTGGACACTAGAGTGCCCATAAATTTGCGCTCGTTAAAGCATAGTTGAGGGAATGGGCTTAAAGATGCCATTTGGAGATGTGATAGAATCTTGCCGGGGATGGGCTTAAAGATGCCATCCAAGAATGTTTGTTGAACTGTATTTTGTAGGTGAAAGAATGAGTATCAGAAAGGTATCCATGTCTGGAACGTCTCTGAGCTGGGGGTTTGAATAAGCAATAGATTAGCATTCGTGTTTGGTGCATCTGTAAACTGTTTTCAATGATCCGAATCTGAACAAGCGATAGATTAACATCCATGTTTGGAAGCATCCGTAAACTGTTTTCATGATCCTTGGGTTGAAGAAGCAATAGATTAACATCCATGTTTGGAGTATCCGTAAACTGTTTTCAAAAGTTGAATCTGAACAAGCGATAGATTGACAACCATGTTGGGAAGCACCGTAAACTGTTTTCATGATCCTTGGGTTGAACAAGAAATAGATTAACATCCATGTTTGGAGTATCCATAAACTGTTTTCAAAAGTTGAATCTGAACAAGCGATAGATTGACAACCATGTTGGGAAGCATCGTAAACTGTTTTCATGATCCTTGGGTTGAACAAGCAATAGATTAACATCCATGTTTGGATTATCCGTAAACTGTTTTCAAAAGTTGAATCTGAACAAGCGATAAATTGACAACCATGTTGGGAAGCATCCGTAAACTGTTTTCATGATTCTTGAATTCGAAGCTTGCTAATCTTATCCTGAAAAGGGTAAAATATTAGCTGAAACACAAAGTTATGTTGCATGAAATTTATGATGTAATATATGTGTTATATCAATGTTTATGATATATGAATGCAATGTATGCGCATGTAAGCTGATGAGTTGTCTTGCTGGGGAAGGTAAATCCTGGATAGCTGGAGATAATAAAATCTTTGACCGCTGTCAGGGAAAATAAATCTTGGACCACTGTTGATGAGTATGTGTGTCTTCAAGCTTTTTTGACAACCCCTGTGGGGAGAAGCTATACTGCTGGGGAAATCAGGAGTTTGGATTGTATGCCAATCTACTAGGGATTCCTGTTTTGTTGTTTGAGGAGAACTCCGCTGGGGAATATCTGAAAACTCTGTGGGGAACTGAGAATGAGAATCTTCATTCTGCTAGGGGAACTGGTTCTAAGGAATCAGGAATGAGAATCTTTGATCTGCAGGGGATTAAAAAATCCTGTGGGGAATAGCCATACTGCTGGAGAGTAAGCTCAGGACCCTGGGAAAAGCTTATTCATGTTTGGAAGCAAGGTTGTATGCCAATCTACTGGGGAAGCAAGAATGAGAAACTCCGTTCTGTTGAGGATATCAGGGGAAAACTGAATGGTTTCTGTTGGGGATTGGTAGCTCAAAGTTTCCTCTCCGCTGGGGGTCTTAGCGACGTGCTGATTTGATTGGCGACTTCACTGGGGAAAAATCTTAAAAATAACTCTCTGATGAATTATCTGGTTTAAAAGCGACTCTCCGGGGAAAAGGGAGGAAACTAGATGGTCTTCACCGGTGTTCACAGGTCGAAGGTTTGACTTTGTTTGGGGAAGAAAGTTTCATTCTTACTGAGGGTTTGTAGTTCAAAGTTTTGCTCCGCTGTTGGTTGGGAACTTGAATACTCAACTCTGATGGGGATCCTTGAAACTTAACTCTGTTAGGATATGCCTTTCAAAGCTTTAGTTCCGCCTAGAATCTGAATGATGTATTGCAGGGGATTTCTCCTGGAATAGCCTAAAGATACTTTCCTATACTTTCATCCTATCAGTAATTATTCTTCCTCATTTTGTTTTATTTGTAAGCAGAGATTATATTCAAATGCATATGCTCATTTAATACATCATTGGACGTTTTCAAATAAAACACAAGTGTAAAAAAGAAAGAAAAGGCAAATAGTTTTCTACACTTTGAAGTAACTTTGTATTAACTTTGTGTAAGTATTTTGTACAAAGGAAACAGACATCCTAGTAAGAGAATGTTGTCATAAAAATTTGATAAAAATTTATACAAAGAAAGATGGTTGTGTGTAACAATTCCATGGGGTTCCCATTCTGCTATAGCCTTCGCAATTCTGAGTATCTTGTCCATTCGTTGCTTTGTCCACAGATGATTGGATTGATCAGTCGCTTGGAGCCTATCCATGAAGAGATTGTCCTTAAAGTGATCCGACGAGACATAGTCATACGCTTTAATTCCCTAACTTTTGACCGGATCGCCCTTTCAGGTTTTCGATCCACCGGGAAAACCTTTTTTGCCCAAGGCGCCCTTTCGGGTTTTCAACTTGCCGGGTGTACAGTTTTTTTTTGTTTATCCCTAATTTTTTCCCGAACCGCCCTTTCGGGTTTTTTTCGCCGGGATTCCCATTTTTGCCCAAGTCGCCCTTTCGGGTTTTCAACCTGTCGGGTCGTTTTATGCGTAGTATCTTTTGACTATGTCTGCGTTCGCAGGGTGTGGCAGATCATCACCGTCCATGGTGGTATGGATCATTTCCCCGCCAGAAAAGATGTTTTTGATCACAAATGGTCCTTCGTAAGTAGGAGTCCATTTTCCCCTGGGATCACTTTGCCGCAAGATAATCCGCTTGATTACAAGATCCCCGACTTGATATACTTGTCTCTTGACTTTCTTGTTGAAGGCCTTGATCATACGTTTTGATACATCTGGCCATGACAAACAGCAGTAAGTTGCTTCTCATCAATCAATTTAAGTTGATCAAGCCGGGTCTGGATCTAATCGTCTTCACTCAAACCAGCGTCCTTCATGATTCTCAGGGAAGGAATATGAACTTCTATAGGTAAAACAGCTTCCATGCCGTATACCAAAGAAAAGGGTGTTGCCCCAGTTGATGTTTGCGCCGTGGTACGGTACCTGTGTAGAGCAATCGGTAACATCTCATGCAAGTCCTTGTAGGTGACTGTCATCTTTTAAATGATCTTCTTGATATTTTTGTTCGCAGCTTCGACAACACCATTCATCTTTGGCCTATAGGGAGATGAATTGTGATGTTGAATCTTGAACTGTTCGCACAGAGCAGTGATCATAGTGTTGTTCAGGTTTGTACCGTTGTCCGTAATGATTCGGTCAGGAATACCGTACCGGAAAATGAGGTTCTGCTTGATGAAGCGGGCAACCACATTCTTTGTAACAGAGGTGAAGGAAGTTGCTTCGACCCACTTGGTAAAGTAATCAATGGCCACCAGGATGAAGCGGTGTCCATTGGATGTTGTAGGCTTGATCTCTCCAATCATGCCGATACCCCACATTGCGAATGTCCAAGGAGCTGTTAGGACATTGAGAGGAACTGGAGGAATATGCACCTTGTTAGCATAAACTTGACATTTGTGACAAGTACAGGCGTATTGATGACAATCAACTTCCATGGTAGACCAGTAGTAGCCTGCCCTTAGGATCTTCTTAGCCATCGTATGTCCGCTCAAATGGGTGCCGAATATGCCACTATGCAGTTCAGTCATGATCTGCTCGGCTTCAACCTTATCCACACAACGAAGCATAACACAATCATGGTTTCATTTGTATAGGATACCATTGCTCAGGAAGAACTTGGCAGCAAATCTCCTTAAGAACTTTCTATCATTGACTGAAGCTCCTTCAGGGTATTCTTGAGTCCCGAGATACCTTTTGATTTCGTGAAACCAGGGTTGTTCCACTACTTCTTCGGTATTAATCTCATGACAATGTGCAGGTTCATCCCTCCGTTCGATGGTAATTTGGGGAGCCTCATTATCCCAGTTAAGTTTAAACATGGAAGACATTGTAGCTAGAGCATCTGCTAGCTGATTTTCTTCTCGCGGGAAGTGCTCGAAGGTAATCTGCTCGAAATGAGGTAACAATGTCAGGACATGTTCTTTGTACGGGATGAGGTTAGGATGTTTAGTGTCCCACTCTCCTTTGATTTGACTGATAACCAAAGCTGAGTCCCCAAACACAACCAAAGATTTGATTCCTAAGTCAATCGCAGCCTTGAGACCAAAGATACAAGCTTCATACTCGGCCATGTTGTTGGTGCAGCTGAAGTAGAGTCTAGCAGTGAAAGGTGTATGGCAACCTTCTGGAGAGATAAGTACCGCGCCGAAACCGTTGCCAAGTGCATTTGAAGCACCATCAAAGTACAGGGTCCATCGCGATCCTTGTTCAGGTCCGTCATACGGTCGGTTACCTTCAATGTTGTCCAATGTCATAATGTCCTCGTCGGGAAAGTCGAATTTTATGGATTGGTAATCTTCGACAGCTTGATGAGCTAGATGGTCAGCTAGTACACTCCCCTTTATAGCTTTTGGGTTGTGTACTGGATATCATACTCAGTCAGGATCATTTGCCATCTAGCGATTCTTCCAGATAAAGCAGGCTTTTCGAAGATATACTTGATCGGATCCATTTTAGAAATCAGCAAAGTGGTATGTGTCAACATATACTGCCTTAGTCAGCGAGCAGCCCGTACCAAAGCGCAACAAGTTTTCTCGAGCAGTGAGTAGCGAGTCTCACAGTCAGTAAACTTTTTTCTAAGGTAATAAATGGCATGCTCTTTTCGACCAGACTCGTCATGTTGGCCCAGTACGCACCCCATTGAATTATCCAAAACAGTCAGATACATGATTAACGACCTTCCTTCGACGGGTGGCATCAAGATAGGAGGTTCTAGCAAATACTCCCTGATTTTATCAAAAGCTGCTTGACAATCATCATTCCATTCAACCACCTGATCTTTCTTCAACAACTTGAAGATTGGTTCACAGGTAGATGTTAGGTGAGAAATGAACCTTGCAATGTAGTTTAGGCGTCCTAAGAAACCTCTGACCTCCTTTTCAGTGCGGGGGGCAGGCATTTCTCGTATAGCTTCGACTTTAGCAGGATCAACCTCAATGCCTTTGTTGCTGATGATGAATCCCGAGAGTTTACCAGACCTGACTCCGAAAGTGCACTTGGTAGGATTCAGTCTGAGCTTATACTCCTTCAACCTGACGAACAACTTTTGCAGATGATCGAGGTGTTCTTCTTCTGTTTGTGAACGGGCTATCATATCTTCTACGTAGACTTCGATCTCATGATGTATCATGTCATGAAACAAAGCTACCATGGCTCGCTGATAGGTTACCCCGACATTCTTCAGTCCGAATGGCATTACTTTATAGCAAAAGGTACCCCACTGTGTAACAAAAGTAGTCTTCTCCATGTCTTCGGGGGCCATTTTGATCTGGTTGTACCCTGAAAATCCATCCATGAAAGAAAATACCTTATGTTGAGCTATGTTGTCGACCAAAATGTCAATGTGCGGTAGTGGAAAGTCATCTTTATGGCTAGCCCTGTTTAAATCTAGGTAATCCATGCACATTCTTACTTTTCCATCTTTCTTAGGCACGGGCACAATGTTAGCAACCCATTGTGGATAGGAAGTAACAACAAGAAACCCGACATCGAATTGCTTCATCAATTTGGCTTTGATCTTTTCAGACATATCGGGCCTCATTCGGCGGACTTTTTGTTTTCTTGGTGGACAGTCTTCTCTGGTAGGGAGACGGTGAACCACAATATCTGTGTCGAGTCCCGGCATGTCTTCATATGACCAGGCAAAGATCTCAACGTATTCATTCAATAGCTGAACTAAGCGCTCTTTGACATTTGGCTTTAGGTTGGAACCCATTTTAACCTCTCTCCTGTCTTCGGAAGTACCCAAGTTGATAGTCTCTAACAGCTCTTCATGGGGCATAATAGCCCTCTCTTCCTGTTGTATAAGTCTAGCCAACTCTCCAGGCACTTCACAGTCTTCATCACCTTCGTATTCGACATGATTGACCAGATCTTCAGAGTCACTGAAGGCCATAGCAGAATTGTTACCCATGGAATCCGGAGTGGATGGGTACCTGCATTTTGTGAGTGTGGGTGTGTGTAAGGGATAGCCACCTTTAAACAAAATAAAATGTAAAAAGAAGGAAAATGAACACAAAAGTTTATAGATGAAAACGTCCATGATTCATTAAAAATGGCATATGAAAATGAAGAAATCAAGCCCTTACAAATTGACCTATATGCCCCGGGTAAGGCACAAGGCAAAAAGAGTGTACGAATTGTTTAATAGTTATTACAGACCAACGAAAAATGTTTAAAAGATAAATTACTGATTGATGAAAGTAATGGGAACGAAGTCTTTCGCCTCCCAATTGTTCAGTCCTCCTTCAATGGTTGGAAAGATCCAGTCTTCAAAATTACTCTCGTCTTCAACATCTTCCAAAGCATGAACTCCGTGATGAGTGATCTTTAATGGTGGTCCTCCAGCCCGGGAGCGACACACAACTTTCTGACTAGCAGCAGTGAAACCCAATCCGAACTTATCTATCTTGTAAGAAAAATCTGGAAGTTGACCCCACATTGTGCTTCCTCCTTCCTTGACTACAGCCTCCGCATCTTTAAGGGATGACATCCGGGACACAGGCTTGGTAATGATGGGCACATCAGTCATTGTCTTGGCTACTGCAACCTTAGGAGAAACCTCTTCAAAGTGTTGGAAAGGTGTTTCTATGAATTCACCATCTAACTCCACATAGCAGAAAGAGTTAAGGTGGCTTATCATATACTCCTCCTCACCATGAACTGTTATGATCTTACCATGGACTGGGTACTTGAGCATTTGGTGTAGAGAAGAAGTGACTGCCCCAGTGTTGTGGATCCATGGCCTTCCCAACAAGCATGAATATGAAGGACGAATGTCCATCACATAAAATGTAGAGTTGAAAATTTCTGTTCCCACCTTAATTGGGATGTCCACTTCTCCATGAACCATCCGCTTAGAACCGTCGAAGGCTCTAACAATGATATTATTGGGCTTCAAGGTAAAACCCTCACAGTCTAATGCTTTCTTTGGTAGGACATTTAAAGACGACCCGGTATCAACCAGAACGTGAGCAAGTGTGGTCCCTCTGCACTCTACCGAAACATGCAGCGCATCATTATGCTTTCTTCCCTTAGAGGTTAGATCGGCATCAGAGAAGCCAAGACTATTATCGGCTGTAAAGCTAGCTACATACTATTGAAACTGATCCGCATAAGTTTCTTGAGGCACATGTGCTGTTTTCAGGAATTTGATCAAGGCTTTGGCATGAGCCTCGAAGCAGAGAAATAGGGCCAGCATGGAGATTTTTGAAGGGGTTTGCCCCAGTTGTTCTACGACATCATAGTCGCTCTTCTTGATTATCTTTAAGATTTCCTCCATTTCCTTTTGGCTGGTCTTGAGGATAACCAAAGGTTGAGCCCTCGTCCTGACGGGCGCTTCTTGGATCCCATTACCTTTATCAGCAGTAACAGCAGAGGGTACAACTTCGGGAGTAACAATCTCTTCCATCACTGGACTTCGTATAGATATTTTGATTGGCACACGAGCACTTGAGG
Source organism: Vicia faba (assembly GCA_948472305.1). NCBI lineage: Eukaryota > Viridiplantae > Streptophyta > Magnoliopsida > Fabales > Fabaceae > Vicia > Vicia faba. The sequence continues at coordinate 904,624,985 of OX451735.1, read as the reverse complement.
GTCCGAAGACTGCCCTTGGAGGAGAAATCTCTGGAGAGAAGATTCTTCCACTACGAGTTATCTTACTTGTCCCCGCGATATTTCTTATGTCAGGAGTTTCTTCGTCGAAACCTTCTTCGACTGATTCGATCTGCTTAACATCGTGGTAGAAGATCTCACCTCCATAATTCCACGGTATTGTCTTGTTGGACTCATATGGGATAGGCACCGGCATGGTAATCTTCAGCGGTACAAACTTTGGATCAGGCGTAATCTTAACAGGCCTTTTGCAGGTCATGGAAAGATTGTTGGAAATGGTGATTATAGCAATATCATTGATTGGGGTAACAGGAGTGATAGGAGTTTTCTGAAAGAGGATCTCTTGATTATCCATCAGGCATTGGATGCCTGACTTCAATAGCGGACAGTCGGATTGCAAGGTCGAACAAAGGTAACAATCTTTTTCACAGCCTAGTAAGATTCCGGCTTTCAACAGATTCGTCTTGATCATTGGCAATGGAGTCATTAAGTTATCAACAACAGTAACATACAAATCCTCTTCAATAGCATGGACATTGTGACCGTGCTTGGGCAATGAGGCAGAAATCACATTCGGCTTTTCGGGCGCATCAAATTGTACCTCCTTGGCATCTATCAAATCTTGGATCTGGTTTTTGAGGGCCCAACATTTGTTGGTGTCGTGCCCTATGTTATCTGAATGATAAGCACATTTTTCATTGGGATGATAATGTGGAGAAGTGGTATTTGTATTCTTCGGTTCCTCCCTCAAATTAGCAAGGTTTAATTTCAGGATATGTGGAAGGATCTGAGCGGGTGTCATGTTTATCGGGGTATATTGCCATTGTGGCCTTTCTACCCTTTACTGATAGGTTCTGGGTTGATCATTCCTCGGTTGACTATTTCTAGGCTGATCTGATGCGGACTTCTGAATTAACACGGCCCCCACTGTTGGCCGGCGTTCCTCTCTTTCTTGATTTCTCTGGGTGTAAACAGCAGAATTTCCTTTTTGGCTGGGAAGGTCTTCTTGATAGCGGTGGAAGCAGATGCATCCTTCTGAATTTTACTGCTCTTAATACCAGCTTCGACCCTTTCCCCTGTCAGAATTAATTCAGTGAACCCTGCAGATGAGCTCCCTATTAGGTGATTAAAGAATGGACCAGACAGCGTCCCCAAAAACATATCGACAAGCTCTCTTTAAGACAATGGTGGCTGCACCCTTCCAGCCAGGTCCCTCCACTTCTGGGCATACTCCTTAAAGCCCTCATTAGAAACCATACTCATACTTTGTAGTTGAGTTCGAGTAGGTGCTAAATCTGCGTTGTATTGATATTGTCGGTAGAAGGCAGCAGCCAAGTCCTCCCAGTTATGTACATCAGACCTCTCAAGCTGGTAGAACCAGTCCAATTGTGTACCTGACAAACTATCTTGAAAAAAGTAGACCCACAAATCCTTATCAGAAGAGTGAGGTTGAATCTTTCTGACATAAGAATGCAGATGCATCTTTGGACAAGACAAACCGTCGTATTTAGCGAATGTAGACACTTTGAATTTGGGGGGAATGACGATCCCAGCAACCAATCCCAGCTCTTCGAAATCCAGTCCAGGTACCCTTTGTACCTCCATGGCTTCCAACCGCTCTTCCAGATTCTTATACCTGTCATCCGCAGGAGGGTACTTCTTCTCAGAGTAATCTTCATCTTCTTCAACTTCCTTCTCTTCAACCTCAGACTCGGAAGGTACTGCAGCTCCTTTTCCTTTGCCGGTCCCTTCATTAGACGTGGAGGGGAACTCCAGGACTCTTCTAGCTTGGTTCTCAAATCTTCTTTCTAGAGTAGCTACCCCGACTCTTTTCTTTTTCTTTTTTCCTTTTTCTTTTTCTTTTTCTTTTTCCTTCTCTAACAGTGCTTTAAGGTCCTCTTGACCCTTTTCCAAAGTCATGAGGAGTTGTTGGAATTGCAAATTTTGTGCTTGCAGATCTTTGACCGTCTGCTCTATGCATATGATGAAGACCTGTTTATGCATATGATGAATGATATGTTTATTCATGTAACGCATCCAAGGATTCAGAAATTCAAAGTTGTTGAAGACAAAAAGAACACACGTCATATTAATAAGAAGAAATATGTCAGTACATAGATGCCCCATGGGCAAAATATTACAAAGCTTCTTAATGTAAAAAGACGTTGCGCATCCTTTTTGGCGCGATGTAAGTGTTAAGAGTCTCCTCTTCGTGAATTCGGTGGGTAAGTTCCAAAACCTTCTTCTCACTGGCATAGAAGTTGGCTTCAAAAGTGTTCCGCTCTTCCTTGAGCTGTATCCAACTCTTTTGTAATTCTTCCAATGACGTTGGCATGTCTAGATGTAGGAGGGTATATGGAACCTCTCCTTCCATAACAGGCTCTTTGATCACGGGGAGAATGTGAGGGTAAGGCATCATAAGACTCTGGGCGCGGGTTCGTACCCACTTGAGATAAGGCTCAAGGGGCATGGAATTATTATGCCCCAGTGTCTTACTATCCACTTTGTTGGGCATCCTCCATGCTCGGATAAACCTTTGTCGAAGTCCTTGAGCATCATTGTCGAAGTCAAAAACCAAGTCCGGAATTAGCATATCATGAGGGGCATACCCAAATTGCCTCAGAGCTAAACAGGGGTTGTAGGTAATGCCTCCCCTAATGCCAAGTAGTGGGAAATTAGGGAATTCCCCACAACGATCAATGATGATGACATTTTCTCTGGACCGAGAACACCAATGAACATCAGAATGTGTAAGTGTCATCAATCATTGTGACCACCTCAAGCCTTGTTCATTCTTCAAGACTGACTGGGGAAGGTGAGAAATAAACCACCTTGCTAGAAGAGGAGTACAGCACATGAGAACACCTCTTTTCCTCATTGTTCGTGTGTAAAATGAGTGTAGGATGTCCCCAAGCAATGTAGGCACAGGATTCCGAGATATGAAAATCTTGACAGCATTCACATCTATAAGCTGGTCAGGGTTTGGGAACAAGACCAACCCATAGATGAGAAGTGCTACAATTTCCTCAAAAGCTTGTAGATCTAGATAATTCCAGCAGTCTTGTGCCTTCTCAAACAAAAACTTTTCCAAGAAACCCTTGACACCACTTCTGGTTTCCCAATGACCTTTGATATCAGATGGTTGCAAGTGTAAGACTTGAGCAACATCTTCAGGCTTTGGCTCTCTTTCCGTACCGTTGTAGGGTAGTTGATGGAGAATAGGAATCCTCAGAAGTTGAGAAAACTCCTCCAAAGTAGCTACTAGTTGGTAATCAGGAAACGTAAAGCAATGGTGTAGGGGGTCAAAGAACTGGAAGAGAACTTTCACCATGTCTTCTTCAATGTTGGAGTTAACCAAGTAGAGAAGTCTACCATGTCTTTCACTGAAGGGAGAATTCTCTGGAATCTTGGAAGTAAGCTCCTTGAGTAGAGGAGGGTTTCTCACAAGGTTGACCTGAATTGCTTTCATGCAAAGAGATTCCATGACCTACAAAACAGGAACAAAGATGAAGATCCAAACCCTTGAAATGGTTAGTGGATGCAAATGATGCTTCATGATGTTCATGATGTATGCACAAGTATATGTACAAGAAAGTCACACAAGATCCTAGTTTCAGGCTTGGATGGGGTTTCATAGGTAAGTACCCTCTTGAAGTTAGTTGGCTCAACCTGTCCTATAAGTAGTAACCGGGTTCTAAGGAGCTCAATATCACTGGATTATTTTCTGTGTTCATTGTTTCAGTTTATCCACTTAACTGGCGACCGAAATATTCCAAGAAAACAACCCTCAATGAGTGTAGTATCGAGTATCTACCAACTTCGGACTGCACCAAAGCCGGTCATCTCACTACCCCTAAAAAAAGGCCAAGTTGGTCAAGTAAAGGTTCTAAAAGTCCATTAGTGCTTCGTGACATCACTCAGCGGCCCCGTATTCTCTTTGATTAACTCAAAGGCTACCAGTACCCACAAATATGTCGCACTAATATAACTATTGCTTCAACCATGTCGGTATACCCCGCATAGTTTCCACAACGTATTGCTATTTACCTATGAATGTTTCCCAAATCCGGGTAGATTTCAAACCCAAACAATAGAACCAAATGTAAACAATCAAGGCAAACAAGATAAGCATGCAAAGGTGATCTAAAACCCTAAGGTAACCCCACTTTTAGAAATTTCCCCAGCAGAGTCGCCAGTTCTGTGATACGGTGGGAGAACTGACTTGAGGTTTTGCGTTTGTGTTCGCAATTGTGCGGTTTAGCAAGAGTCACCACCGACTTTTTATTTTATCCAAAGGAAAGGTCAAAAAGCACAGGAAAGACCTTTGAGATGTTTTCTTGGGTTCGGGGCATAGATTATGAAAAGGGAAGGTGCAAGCACCCTTTTCATCCATGGTTTTCCATGGGCTCTTAGTTACTCGTTTAAATCACTTGCTTTTGCTTTTCAATTGTTTGAAATGGTGCTTTGTGTGTGGTTTTTGAAAATTCTTTGAAAAAGAGGCCTTGTCTAGGCAACCTTCATAATGATTCTTGTTTGAATATATACAAAGGTGTATGTCTTTTGAAAAGATATTTCAATGTTTTGAAAGTCTGATTTGGGAAATTGTTTTGAAATTGTGTTGTGAAGTGTGTTTAAAAATAGCAAGGATGTTTTGCAAGTTTTGATCAAGTAACTAAGAGCTATCTACCCTATTTTACTCAAAGATCTTTTCTATACGTTTTTAACCCTTTTGACAGTGTTATTTCACCATTGCATTTGGTGAACAACCTTGTGTTAGGATGTTAAACGGGACAGGCGTGGGTCATCGCATACAATCATTGAAAGCAACTTGTGAGATGCTCTAGCAATTTTGTAAGGGACGAGATCATTTTATCGAAGGCAACATCGAGGGTCATCACGGGACTACGATCTTTGTTTATCGATAGGACATTTGCTAGAGTGTCTCATATTCGAGGGACATGATTGCATTTTCTGAAGCAACAAGCGAGGTTACCCTAGAGGTGCAAGTGTGCATTGTGTTTGTCGTTTTCATGCATTTATGTCTTGTATTAGGTCATCTAGCGATTGATTTTGGATTTTCGCATACAAACCCTAATCTCTAATCATGGCATATTTGAAAGCATAAAGTGCGAGAATTAAAATTCTAAGCTATTACAAAAGTATCCGGGGATGGGGGTACAATTTATTACAAATCGGGATGAATCTCACAAGGATAACAATGTCCAAATATCAAGTGTTACAACCAAATCGAATTGTCGCGATTCAAAGTAAAGCCATAACAAATTATAAAATAAAGGAAATCAATCAATTATGAAATGCATGTATTTATTAACTTAAAAATAAATAAATAAAATCTATTCTAAAAAAATAAGGATTAAGTGTTATATTGTTATTTTTTTGTATTTTATTAATTATGAAAAGTAAAGGTTTTAAAGAAAGAATATTTACTTTAAACTAAATCTCTATTATTTTTTATGTTTTCAAATAAAGCAAGATTATTTAATAAAACTAATTTTTTTTAAGAAAGTCAAAGTTTTTATTATTAGTTTAATTATTAACTTAAAAAGAAAACAAATAATAAAATGAATTAATAAAAAAAAAACAAGTATTTGTTTAAACAAAAGAAAAGAAATTAAAAAAAAAAAGCAAAATGGGCTTGGGATGTGGTGTGGATGCTAGGCCCAAAAAGAATAAGAGAAAAGGTGAGGTCATAAAATAGAGGGGGGGGGGGGGGGTGCGTTGGTATGTGCATATGGGCTTAATGAAGTTTGGTGGGGAAAAGGCCCAAGGCAAGGTTTTTGTATAATTTGTTAGGGGTTTCAGCATTTAGGGTTTGTGCTTAGGGTTCACAGCGGCGCCGTTTCTTTCGTTCTTCCTCTCTTCATCTTTCTCAGCGCTATTCTGATTCTCCTCCTAAACCTAAGCCGCTGGAGTGCCACCCCTTCACTCTCTCATCTTCTCACAGTGATCCATGGCTTTGGTTCTAAATGGCACGGTTTGTTTCTGGATTTGAGTTTTTACAGTTTGTTATTTATGTGATTTTTTCAGTTTCATGTTTGTTTGAGCTTTGTTCATCTTACTTTGTCTAACCTATAGTGCTTATGTCTGAGATGCATTAAGGGTTTGAGAAAAAAAACATACCTTGGAGGTTTTTTCTAGAAAATGGAGGGGAAAGAGTGAGACGGGGAGATGAAGGCACCCCTTGGTGGCTTAGAGGCGGAGGAGGGACGAAATGATGGTCGTGCTTGCTTTTGGTAACTTTTTTCTTTTCTCTTTGAATGTTGATGATGAGTTCTTTCTGAGACCTTTTTTGTTGATGGATTTGTTGATGATTTGAACTGAGTTTGTTGTTTTTCTGTTGATGATGAGTTCTTTCTGAAACCTTCTTGTTGATGTTTTGCTGTTGATGATGGATACGATTCTGAAACTTTGTTGTTGGTTGCTTCTGAAAACTCTCTTCCTCTCTCTGAATGTTGATGTTTGATGATGAAATATTTTTGAAAACTTTGTTGTTTGTTACTTCTGAACCTCTCTTCTTCTCTTCTTGGATGTTGATGTTGATGATGATGTATTTCTGAAACTGATTTTGAAACCTTTGGTTGATTCTTTTCCTTGAGTTTGAATGTTGATGGATTTATTGATTTGGATTGTTTTTTTTATGATTCTGAGTTGGTATTTTTTCTAGTTGATTGTGTAGCCTGGTATGATTTTGTTGTTGGTGGTTGATGTTTACAGTTTGGGCAGGTTTTGGAAATCTGCTTTGGTTATGCAGTTTGAAACTGCAGGTTCTTTTAGTTTGTAGTTTTGGCTGTTGTTGTTTACAGTTTGGTTGTAGTTTGGGTTAGCTTGGCAAGTTATGCAGGTTTATAGTTTTGTTGTTATGCAGCTAGCTTGGTTGTGGTGTGGTAACAGGTTTGGCCATGCAGGTTTTTGTGGTTTGGCTATGCTTGTTACAGTTTGTGTGATTTGCTGTAGGTTGGTTGTTTTTTGGTTTGCAGTTTGGAACTGCAGTTTGGCCAGTTTGCAAGTTGTGCAGTTTTGCAATGGTTTGCAGTTTGGAACTGCAGGTTTGAGGAGTTTTGTTAGAAGGCTTGTGTTTATTTGAACTGCTAACAGTTTGAAAGCTTGTTACAGTTTTTTTGTTGTAACTTGGGCAGGTTTGGACTTCTAAGTTTTTAAGCTTGGCTCAATGTTCTCTCCCTTTTTCAAAATGTCATTAGATAGTCTTATATCTTTTTCTTGTTTGTCACTTGTGACAGCCCTCTTGCCAAATTGTACACTTCAAAAGGTGATATCCTTCTCTCTTTCTCTCTCTGAAAAAAGCATTTTTTGCTTTTCTAATTATTCGGAAAAGTTTGCCCTTTTGATTGGAAAATGATGACAAGCTTAAGACAAGTCTTTGACTTGTGGTTTTGGATTACCTTTTGCCTTTTACTGCCATCTTGCTGCATTTTTATGCTTTCACGCTGCATTGCTACATTTGAACAGTTTGCATCCAATTTGTTTTATAACTCAGTTTGGGAAATTTGTTTTGTAGCTCTGTTTGGGACCTTGCTTGTGTTGTTTGTTACAGCAGGTTCCTGTCATGTAATGCATTGTATATTGGGTTATGCTTCATTTTGCCTACTTTGCTTTGTAATGCAGCTTGATAGTTTGTCCTATGCTTGGAACCTTGCTTGTACAGTTTGGCGCTTGTTGCATTTGAAACTCAGTTTGCTTTGTATGCAATGTTTTAGTTTGGCTTATGCTTGACAGTTTTGGCGCCTGTTGCATTTGAAACTCAGTTTGCTTTGTATGCTTGCATTTTTCAATTTGTATTTTTAATTTTCTCTTTGTGAACCAAAAAGAGCGATCTTCTTGTGATTTTCGAAGAGAAAAATAAAATGTGATAAAAAATAGCACTCTGATTCCGGATGGCAAACTTTAATGATGAATTTTTCCTTTCTTTTTCTGTTTGAAAATTCTTTTCAATTAACTGTACTAATCTTCTTTTCCTTTGTCTTTTTCATGTGAGTTCAACTTGGACGGTGACAAAGCAGTAGAAGCCGGAGACCTTGAGCATGGGAGCATTGGATCTTAGGCTTAGACTTAGATTAGATAGATAGATTTTTCCATTTATTGTAACATTTATTTTTTTAAATACTATAAGTTGTAAAAACTTACAATATTCAAATAATAAATTATTTTTGTATCAATCATCTGAAAAGTCTTTGTGAGGTAAACTGATATCCAATAAAATCATTTACTGTCCAATAATCTTGCCATTCTTTCTCTGCATCTTCACTTAACCCTTTAAAATTCTCAGATAAAAATAATTGAAATTGCATTCCAATATTTTTAATACAGATAACTTAAATTCCAAGTAATCCGAAGAACTTTGCAATCTCATAGCTTTGCAACAACATTCTAATCATAATACGCATTGTATTCCAATAAACAAGCAAGCATCTCATTAACCGGAAAAAATTTCATTCCATTAACAAGCAGATGTCTTGATATTCCAAATTACAGTCTCAGCTCCTATCTCTTATCCCATATAATCAGGCCTTGAGAACAATCGGTTAACCTTTCAGCAAACTTGAAAAAGTGTGAAAACAATGTAACAGTAAACTGAATTTCTGAGGATTCAATTTCTTCTGAGAAATGCGAGAGAAACCCTGATTCTTGATTTACTGCCAAAGAAAAGTCTGTTTGATCGATTCCTGAGCCAATCTTAAAAATCAGAGAAAACCCTAGGGTTGTGATTTCTTGTGAAAAAGGGAGGGCAAATTTTGGGGTATAACACCAGGTATCTGCTGAATCTCCATAGCATTGAGACGATCCTCCAACTATTTGTATTTATCATCACCAGGAGGATACTACTCCTCAAAATAATCAGCTTTGTCTTCATCAGTTCCCGGGTTGTTATCTTCTTCATGATTATCCCCCTTATTTGATGGAGTTGAAATATCTAGAGCTCCTTTAACCGGTCTTTTGAGTCTCCTTGCCATATTAAGGATTCCAACCGGTTTCTTTGCCTTCTTCTTCTTCTCTTTGATGATGAGAGCTTTAAGTTCTTCCTCCCCCTGGGCCAAAGCCATGAACATTTGTTGAAACTGAGAATTTTGAGTTTGTAGATCCTTCACTGTTTGTTCTAGAGCCATTGCTAAAATAAACAGCGAAGAGGATGAGAAACCTGCTTTGAAACCTGCTTATGCAATGATATGTATGATATATGTATGCAATGGTTTCAAGGATCACGCGGGATAAACAAGAAAATGTCAGAAGCTGAAATTTGCAGCTTTGATTGAAGAACTTCGTATCATTGAATGTCCTTCTACGAGAGTCAAGCTCACCATATCATGTGGGTCATAGCCTCTGACTCAAGTTGTCTTGTCTTGGTCCTTTAACGACATTGGCTAGAAGAAAATAAATCCCCTTTCCCCTTGCTAGACGCCTAACCTGCATCACAGACCCTTGAGATCCTTGAAATGGTTAGTATGATATGCCATGTTATGATGTCATGATTATGCTAAGAAATCACATGTATAGAAAGCACAAGCAAATCACACAAACAAACTTAGGTTTAAGGCTTGCATGGGTTTTAAGTTAATACGCACTTGAAGTTTGGATTGGTTCAACCTGTCCTATAAATAGTAACCAGGTTCTAAGGGATCTCAATATCACTGATCTTTCCCACAAGTTTCATTCGACAAGCGACTGACTCGCAACCAAATAAAACTCGGGAGTCAAATATCAATGAGTGTAGCATCGAGTATCTTCCGACCTTGGGAATACACCAAAGACGACCATCCTAATACGTCTTAATGGCCAAGTTGTTCAATTAAAGGTTCTAAGGTCAGTTGACGCTTTAAGACACCACGCAGCGGCCCCGTATTCTCCTTGATTAACTTAAGGGCTACCAGTACCGACCATAGTGTTTCATCAATGTAGCCATCGCTTCAAACATGTCGGTATACCCCGCATAGTTTCCACGATCTATTGTTACTTACCTAAAAGGTATCCCCAGATCCAGGTGTAGGATTTATATTAACCCAAACAGTACCCTTAAAAGTAAAGCAATCAAACAGACAAAGAGGTAAGTTTAAAATGATCTAGACCCTAAGGTAAACCCCACTTTTTTATTTTTCTCCAGCAGAGTCTCCAGTTCTGTGATACGGTGGAAGAACCGACTGTTAATATTGGTTTTGCGTTTTTTGTTTGCAAATGTCGCGGTAAGCAAGAGTCGCCACCGACTTTTCTTTTATTCAACAAAGGAAAGGGTGAAAAGAATAGAAAATTACCTTTTTCGAGATTTTCTGAGTAAGGGGGGTAGATTATGGAAAGAGAAGGTGTTAGCACCCTTTTCATTCGTGGTTTTCCACGGACTCTTAGGTACTTTCTCATTTTGAAAATTGTTTTCGTGTTTGTGTGTTTTGAAAGATTTTGTTTGCTTTATGGTAACTCTTGTATCAGTCCTCAAGAGTGTGATAAAGCATTTTTGAAAAGAAGTTTGAAAGTGTGTAATTGTAAAAAAATATTTGAGCAAGTACTTAAGAGTTATCTACCTACTCAAAAAAATGGTGTTCTTTTCCTCCTACCCTTTAGACAGTGCTATCCTACTATTAGTGAGTAGGTAGCCCTATCGTCGAATGTTGAGGGACTATCGAAAGGGACGATTATGGTCATTGAAGGCAACATGTAGAGATACCTTAGCATTTTGAAGAGACTGTCATCATATAGGCAACATTGAGGGACAAGATCATATCTCATAGGCAACTCGAGGGACTATGATCTTTATGATGACTTTAACCGAGGGTCTTTGCTAAGGGGTATCCCTATGTTCGAGGGACATGACCATTGTTTTTCCGAAGGCAACAAGTGAGGTTACCCTAGAGGTGCGAGTGTGCAAATGATTCAGTTCGATTATTTATCTTGAAATTACGGTTTTCTATCGTTCATTTTTATCTTTCCATACAATCTTATTAATCTAAGCATTGTATAAAATATAGTAGCTGAAGGTAAAGGCATAAATATAAACTTAGGCTATTACAAAGCTTTGGGGCAGTTACATAATAGTGAAGAGTGCGGAAAAGAAATCGTAAAAGTATTACATCCCGGAAGCAATTACATAACAATGATAAAAAAATGCGGGAAAGATAAAGCTACGCTATTACAGTTGAATGTGTCATATACACTTTATCTAGGAAAATAAAAATAAGATGACAATAGAAAAGAAAATGTTTTGGTGATTTTTTATGAAAAAATGGTTTATAATAATTAATTAAATAAACCTAAAAAACCTAATTAATTTTAATTAATACAAAATGTTAATTTTGAAAAAAGGTTAATTAAAATACCTAAAACCTAATTAGTTTTAATTAATAATAAAAAAAGGTTAATTTTGAAGAAAAAAAAAGGTTAATTAAAAAAAAACCTAAAACCTAATTAATTTTAATTAAAAAAAGGTTAATTTTGAAAAAAAAGATTAATTAAAAAACCTAAAACCTAATTAATTTTAATTAATAAAAAAATGGTTTTAAAAAAATCAATGTTTAATGATTAACAAAAAAGGATTAAATTTTCCAAAAAATAGATAGAGAAAGAAGCATCAATGAAAAATAGGGTTAGAAAATACAAATAATGCAAATGCCAGGGGTGAGTGTTGAACCAAAAATTAATTTAAAACCTAAAATTAAATTAGAAAACCTAAAATTAATTATTCGAGTTTATTATGAAAAATCAAAGGTTTGTGAAAAATGTTAAGTTTTATGAAAAATGTTTTAAACAGAAAGAATAAAAATAGGTAAAAGGATAAATAGAATGGAAGAAAACCAAAACCAATAGGGGTGAGTGTTGAACCCACGCCCTTAACCTCCTCTGGATGTCTGCCTTGCCATGTATTGGTTGTTGTTATGATATGGTCTTAGTGTTTTGTAATAACCCTACATGGGACCAGGTCTAAATCTGCAGCGTTGAATCTCATGAATATATTAAATAAATTACTATATCATGAAATACAAAGAAAGCAATTATATGAAATTTTGTAATGTTAAAACCGAGATGACATGTATAAATGCTTCTACACTCTTTTGATCATGGAGATCAAAACATCCATACCCTTACTGGAGAAGTAGTGAGATGGGGGTTTGTAACAAGGATGGCTTGTTTGTAGTAAGATAGGGATTTGTAACAAGGATTAAAAGATTTTTAGGTTTCTTGAAAGAATTTGATATTTTGACAGGGTTGTGCGAAAGGTTTTTTTTCATCGTGTTCTGTTTGTGTGAAAAGAATGAGATTATATAATGGAAATTAGAGAAATGATATGGGCTTTGAATATGCAATTGAGCCTCCAATAACCACAAGCAATAGTGCAGATTTTTATTCACTTGAGTCTGACACGTTCCAGGCTAAATTGCAGGGACTTAAGTTCAATTTTTGAAGTTGAAATTAGAAAACAAAATGTAGTCGACATCGATAACTAACTCCTGTCTGAAAATGGGCTCAATCAGATAAATGGTGAACTAATTATGAATTTTTGAAGTTTCGCCTCAGACAGACTTATTTTTTGCTCCAGTGTCAACTCTGACACGTTCTTCAATAAAAAATGGTATTGATCGGAGAAGAACCTAGTCTCTATCTTGGAAGAAAAGTTATAGATCTATGAGTCAGTGACCTTATGTAAAAAGATGGGCCCGATCCGATAAAAATTGTCCGAGTTACGAATTTTCGAAGTTTTGACTTAGATGAAATAATATTCAGCATTCAGGATTTTCAGCGCATCATGCACACTCTGGGCAAAAAACGAAGGCCTTTTGGATACGGTTCAAACTCGATACCTCCTGTGAAAACGTAGCCAACTCAATTTTTGAAATTTTGGCGCCGGAACCAGCTCGATACGATGAAAATCGACCAGGTTGTGATTTTCTGAATATGACGCAACTAAACTTTTGTCACAAATTTTATGTATGAAAATAATTGATAAATTCGTATTTTTGAAGACCTTCTTATCGAAATTGGATTCCATCCGTGAGAGATAAAAATTTAGATGACATCAAGACGGAATTTAGGCCACAGGAACAGGTTCAAAACGAGCCACGATCTTCAAATTATGAATTTTTAGTGTGTAAAAACTGCACTTTCAGCATACTTTTTCACCATATTTCTTCGAGAAAAATCGCACATTCGGAGACCTTCTTTAAAGAATTGGATCTCGAGCCGAACTTGAATTTGAGAATATGTTATCAGGGATATCTTGGTGAAAAAACACCTGAATATGACGCGGCGGGTTAGACTTCTGAATCTTTGAACCCCGAATCGTTGCGAAACGGCAAACCGATCTTCAGCACAGAAAATACTCTGAGAACATCCATTGGCAAAATAAACATCACTTGTAACATGGCGAAGCTTTCTAAATATACCTTGATTACAAAACCATAAAACCAATGATATACATGTATGTAATAATGAAATGTAAGCCAAAACAGTCGAAATAAAGAGGGTAAATTTTGGGGTACAACAGCTGCCCATGTTCAATCTTCTTAAACCTGAGGATGTAGATTGGCTGGTTTGCCTTTCGTGATCTGAAGGTGGAAGATGATTGAATACTAGAGTATCCAGAAATTTGCACTCGTCTGAAATGATACTTGACTGTGTAAATAACATTGGGAATGGGCTTACAGATGCCATCTGGAAAAGATAAAGGAAAAGTCTCTTGAAATCGTGTATGGTGAGCCTGGAGATCCTTGACAGTTTGTTCGAGGGACATCTTATACTGAAATAAATAGTAAATAGATGAGGAAACCTATATTGGAAAACCTGTTTATGAAATGATGCATGATATATGGATTTAATGTTTTCAAGGACCTTAGTAGATTTAAATTTGCTAACCAAGAGGAAACACAAACAAAGATTTTTATTAGTAAATTCAAGATTACAATTGCCTCTTAGGATTACACTGAAAATAAAATGTCTCAAAGAGACAACAATATAAACTTCTAAAACCTAAGACTCAAGTCTCCTGCGGACGTTTCCTCTTTGTTTCGATGTATGCATTAAGGCTTTGCTCCTCGTAAAGTTGCTTTGTGAGCTCCAACACTTTCTTTTCACTTGTATAGAACTGAGTTTCAAAGGTGTCTCGTTCTTCCTTGAGTTGAATCTAGAACTTATGCAATTCTTCGAGGTCAGTGGGCATGTCTGGATGGAGCAGGGTGCGAGAAATGTATCCTTCAACAACAGGCTTTATGATCACCGGTAGAACAACTGGATATGGCATAATGAGGTTTTGAGCATGAGTTCGTACCCATTTGAGGTAGGGCTCCAAAGGGTTGGAATTATTTTGTCCTAAGGTCTTGCTATCAATATTGTTTACCATGCCCCAAGCATGTATAAAACTTTGACGATAACCTTGAAAATTGTTCTCGTAATCGAATACAATTCCCTGGATAAGCATGTCATGAGTACCATCTTTTCGAGCATAACCAAATTGGCATAAAACTAGATAAGGGTTGTAGGTAATACCTCCCCTAATGCCAAGGAGTGGAACATTAGGGAATTCCCTGCAACGGTCAATGATAGTAACATCTTCCAGAGATCAGGAACACTAATAGATCTCAGAATGAGAGAGCGACATCATCCTTTAAGACCACCTTAAACCTTGTTCATTCATCAATAATGATCAGGGAAGGTGCAAAATAAACCACCCGGACAGAAAAGGTATGCACCACATAAGGGTCTCTCTTTTCCTCATAGTACGAGTGTTAAGAGAATGCAAAATGTCTCCAAGCAAAGTAGGCACAGGGTTACGAGAAAGAAATATTTTGATGGCGTTCACATCTATGAGTTGGTCTGGATTAGGGACTAGCACAAAACCATAGATCAATAAAGCCAAGATTTCTTCGAAAGCTTGAAAACTCATAGCATCCAAAAACAATCGATCCTTATGTAACAAAAATTTAGCAAGAAACCCCTTGACTCCACTTCTTGTTTCCAAATTAGATACAATGTCAGACCGCTGCTGATGTAAGGCTACTACAATTTCTTCAGGTTGTGGATCTTTCTCTAAATTGGTGAAAGGTGTTTGATAAAGAACATGTATAGCTTAGAGAATTATTCCATTGTAGGTACCAGCTGATAATCTCGAAAGGTGAACCAGTGATGTGCGAGATCAAAGAACTGGAATAAAACACTCATCATGTCTTCTTCAAAACCCGACGTAACTAAACTGAGTACATGACCATTCCTTTTGGTGAACTGAGAGCTTTCAGGAATTTTTAAGACTAACTCCTTAAGTTGATAAGGTATCCTCACAAAACTGATCCGGATAGTATTTCTACGAGCGGAGGCCATAACCTACAAAATAGAATAAAGATAAATCTCTAGGTCCGTGAAATGTTTAGTGAAAATGAAATGGTATGATGTCATGATGTTATAATGTCATGTTCGAACAATTATTCATACACAAACAAAACACGCAAGGCCTTAGGTTTAAGCTTGCATGGAGTTTGTAGGTAAGTACCCTATTGAGTTTAGTTGGCTCAAATTGTCCTAAAAGAAGTAACTGGGTTCTAGGAATCTCAAATCATTGATTTTTCTCTCCGGTATTGTTTCAGCTCAAGCATCTGAATTGTGGCTGAAATATTCCGAGAGTCCAATCTCAATGATTGTAGCATCGAGTATCAACCAACTTCAGTCTTCACCAAAGTCGGCCATCTCACTACTTTCTAATGGCTAAGTTGTGTCAACTAAAGTTCTAAGGTCAGTTAGTGCTTAAGACAACACGTGGTAGCCCGACATTCTCCTTCACTGACTCAAGGGACATCGGCCTCAACAAGTGTGTCGCACTAACATAGCCATATGTTGTACCCCAATTTTCCCCCTAGGATCCCTCTATCATCTCATGTCAATTCAATCACAACAATATCACATTAGGGTTTGGTTTTTCTCCTGTATTTAGCTTTGCTCATGGGGAATCACCAAGCACATTCACTTGTATATTATGATAATCTATGTTTAGTATTGATTAACTTTTATCTAATAAATACAATGAATGTTTGCCTTAATTGATGATATTATAGGTGAAAGCACAACACATTCCATCAAGTTGATCTATAGGTTCATGAGTTTATTTACACGCCTTCTTCAACAAAGCTTAATTGAGGTTCAAGCCTCATCATTGAAGATATTTTGAAGTAATATCATGACAAGGTCTACTTCGATTCATCATGCCTCAATTTGTCAAAGAAAGTCAAAGGATGCAAAAGTTGATTGAAGAGGTTTGACCTAATTGGAAAAGTTCTTGATTTCTTGGTCACAAGTGCATTTTTCCCTCAATTTTTAATAGTTGTAAGTGGTTATGGTTTCTATGGTTTCACATTATCATCCTCAATAACTTCTATTTATATAACAAAAGTATTTGTGCAAGAAATTTTGTCAAAATTGAAAAGGGTTTCCAAAGCATTTTGGTGCTCTAGGAGCTAGGTTTTGAATTTCTAAGGGCTATATCTTTGTCATATTTTGGTATTTTTGAGTGATTCCAAAGACATGCTTCTCTTTAAATGGTTATCAACAAATCACTACAAAAGTTTCAAGAAAATTTTATGTGGAAGATGTCTAATGATTGAGAAAGATTACGAGACCTCTAGATAGGCCATCAAATTCCCTTGTGTGACTTGAAAAGATCATAACTTGGTCAATTTTTATCTCCTTGAGCCCATTCATTTTCCACAATGATCTTAAAGGTGTGAACTTTAACTCTTCGTTTATGTGCAAAGCTTCAAAAAGGATGGAAGATGCCCTAAGGATGCAAAAGATTATGGGTCATCTCATGAATTTTCACCAACTTCACAAAGTCATAACATTCTCAGGTTTTGGAGTTTTTAAATGGTTCAAGTCTCAAAATTTTATTCAAGAGATCTACTTCATGCCATCTTTTTGGGTCAAAAGCAAATTTTAAATGGAGCCCATGTTTGGATGCATGATATTAAAGGTAATTTTTGAAGAAAAAACTTAGAATTTTTCTAAGTACAAAAAGTCAGCATTTTTTTTCAACTTTGACTCATCACAATTTCAGCTCAAGCATCCATTTGATCCCGTTATTTCCACTTTGAAAATTTTGTGATCTCATCTTTCTAAGGCATCAATAATCAAATCATAAGGTTCCCTGAATCATGCACACCATTGATTCAAAGATGGTACCTTGAGATTGAAGTTTCCTTCAAAGTCAGAATTTGAAATTCATGATTTGGCCTCTAAACACAAAATTTCTGCATTTTTTTTACTTCTAATCATGTTTAGCAATCTTCCAGAAGTGATTAGCACCTTGAAACAGATGTTTTGGTTGAGTTTTGAGCGAATTAGAAGTCACACTTTTCATGTTTGCAATATCATACGATTTCCCTCCAAACTTCATCATTTCACACGCTTAAACATTCCATTAGCTTCCCTATAAATAGAGGGTCATACCTCATTCGTTTTCTCAATCTTGAAGAGCCAAAATCACCCTACCAAACTTCCTGCATAGTCACACTTTTCTGATTTTCCAAATTCATATTTCCCCACTTTTCAACCCAATTTCTCCATTGATCCTTCATCCTTAAACTTCCTTGAAGCTAACAGAAGAAGAATCAAGTCTTAAGGTGTACTAATTCGTGCTAACCAAGTCCAATTTCATAACAATTTTCAGCTACTCCGTTCAGGTAGAATTCTCCATCAATTTGAACCAAATAAAGTCCTATTCTACTCTATTCATCCTTATGATTCTCACACTTCTTACGATTTACATTTTCATTGAGAATTGAGGGAGATACTTGGGATTTTCGTGCTCTTTTTTTCTGGTTTTCTTCAAATTAAGCCTTGCACAATTTATATAAATTTGGCGTGAGGGCGCCATTAGAATCGTCTTGAAGAGACTAATCTAATGGTACTAGTCTGGTCCTCTAATTTTATAGTTTGAAGAAACCCAGTCTAAGGCGTCTGGAGGTTGAAGACGACCTACATGTCGTGCTTCAACCAATGAAAGCGTGACATGTGATTTTTAATTAAATATAGTACATCTGTTTTATCATGCGCGCGTCTCAGGAGCCCTTAGATTTGATTACTTTAGTGAGTCAGACTCCATCCAACGTGCCATACTTTAAGTTGTTTTTATTTAATAAAAATTGATTCAGTGTGAAAACCACTAAAGTCCATGACATGCACAGCGCGCCAGATCCACTGGATCTGTTTACCAACGCGTTTCGACAATGATCAAATGACCCATATTTTTTTGGTTTAACATTTTTTATTTTCTTTTTTTTTATTTTAATTGATTTAAACTTCAAAAAATCATAAGAAAATCATTTTTGATTAAAAAATTATGAAAAAATTCACAAAAATATTTTCAAATATCCTCTTTCTAATTTTTATTTTCATTTTTATGATTTTCCCTTTATTTTCATTTGTTTCTAATTATTTTAAAAAAATATTTTTTTTCATGTTTTTAAATTCTGAAATTTTTTATAAAAAACATTTTACTCATTTCTGACTTTCTGAAATTTTTATAGAATTTTATTTTGATTCTTACTATTTTGTTCTTTTTTTCACTTCATTGAGTAATTTTAATTAGTTTAAAAATACTTTTCTGATTTGAAAAATTACCAAAAATTTTGTAAAAATATTTGAGGTCATTTATGATTTTTCCATGGTCTCTTTTAATTTTTCTTTGATATTTTGAATATAGTTTTATATTTTCCCCTTTTATTTTTCTTTTAAAAACATTTAAAAAAATCATTTTCTTTCTTTTATTTTATTCAATACAATTTTATTTTTGTATATATTTTGACCTTTTGATTTTTGATCATGTACTTCATTAACATCATTGGATCTTGGGTGTTGAGTTTAATTCCACCAAAATGGATGAATGATTTTAATGATAGTTTGATTAAATTTTTATTTCAAACATATCCCTTCCCTCTTCATCTGATCCTCTTCTCATTGTGTTTCATGTTGTTAGAGAATGATACACATATCATCTCTCCAAACATATGGCCATAAATTTCTATTGACCGACTTCAAAATAGGTGCGACTTCTATATAAGTCCACTTACGATTGCTTAACATAGCACTAATTTTTGTCCCAACTTGAGAAATGATCATTCGTGGCCCAAACCTATGTTTGCAAGCCCAATTATGTTAACTTGAATCCTTTGCTCCAATAATCTTGAGATTTATTGTTAAGAGGCTTTGGTCTTATCAATCCTCTAATGAATATTTATAAGCTTTGGTCAAAGTGAATCACTTAACCATCATTGATCATTTATTGTTGCCTTGAGATTTTGAAAATGAATGATATACTTGACAAAAATCAAATGAAACTTGTTTTTGAGAGGCTTTGATTTTATCAATCCTCTAATGAGTTTCAAATTCAAGTTTCAAGATGGTCATTAAACTACCCTCTATTACTATCTCATTAACATTTGACTTTTATTTTATGCCCTTTATTTTATGCTTTTATTTTATGCCTTTACTATATGCACCATTTTATTTTAGCATTTACATTTCATGCTATTTTCATCTTTGACCACTTGAGCATTTAATTTTATGTCATTTTTATTTTGCTCACTTGAGTTTCTCATATCTTTTTGAAGATACCTAATAATCAACTTAAACCATAAAAAGCTTTGATATTACTTGGACTATTTGGTTACTATCTTTGGCATTATGGAGTGATGTACTTCTTAGACTTAGGATTAGATACCGTGACCTACCTTGAGACCTTGTGACTTTTATTGCTATTTTGTCTGGAGTTCTTGGGGTTTCCCGCTAATACATTGGGTTGTTTGTTTTCTTTGTGTGCAGGTTATTCTGATATATGCTTTGTCCGTGATTGGGAGTTTATCTGTATATAACCGTTACTCTGCCTAATTTTTTTGAAGACTTAATGCACTTGAAGTTTGATTCTCAAGAGGTTATTTTGTCCATGCTTGTTTGGTTTCAATCCAAAGAATGGGAATTCTACATTGACTCATTATGTCAAGTGTTAGCTTCTTGTTATTTGGATGGTTCTTTTCCCTAGCTTTTACCCTTATGCTTTAGGATAGCCTCTTCATCTCCTCCCATCTTATTTAATTTCAAAAAACTTCTCCCTCCTTTGAAAAACTCTTCTTGTTTTAAACTTGAACCGCTTTCACAATAAACTTGGACTTAGGTCCATGCCCTTTTCAAAATATTTTCTTAATCAACTTAACAATACCTTGACATTTTTGTAAGAAGACTAAAAGTCAATCAATCTCATTCAAACCATTTTTCCACTTTGGGATTTTTACTTTAAAATTTTCTCAAAAGATTAGACCACTGTCAATCCTTGAAGTGATGTGAACTACTATACTTCTATGATATATAGTGAAGTAAGATATTTTCCACTTGGGTGTTGAGTGAGGCTTTGTTGATTTTAAACTCCAAGCTATATCTTCCACTTTGAGATGATGCAAATTCTCCTTTATTATGATCGTGGCTAGTAAGTATGTTTTCCACTCGGATAAGATAATGATGTCTCGTCTATTAAAATTAACCAACACACTTGTGTTTTTAAATTTTTAAAGGTGAACTACGAGTACCCTGATCCCCTATTGCACGGAAGATGGTACATAGGCATTAAAGGTTTGAAACCGTGGCGGGTGCAAAAGATATAAAATATATTTCTTTTCTCATCTCCACAATCTATTTTTGTATACAACTTTCATATCCAAATTACACAAATTTTCAAATAGGTTCTTGCGGAGTACCGTAGATGTTTAGGGTGCTAATACCTTCCCTTTGCATAACCAACCCTCGAACTTAGATTCTCTCCCCCTCTTTTTGGGTTATTTGCTCTTTTCTTATTCCTTTGGTAACAATAAAGCACGGTGGTAATTTTTATTTTGATATGTGTGAGTCAAGTCAATCCAGTGGCTTAGTCTCAACATTTCTACCGCTACACCATTGTTTCAACCATCTCGGTATATGGCGTACGGTTTTCACGATCTACTTCTACTTACCTAAAATGCCTATATCTGGGTATATGATCTATACAAGAAGTAAATCCAAGCATATTCTGAAATATAAAGCATACAAGGCAAACAAGTAAAGCCATAAAGGAGATATAGCTCTTAAGGTAACCTCACTTTTAGTATTTCACCAGTATATTCGCCAGTTCTGTAATACGGTGGGAGAAATGACTTTTGGGTTTTACGTTTTGTTGCAAATGTTGCAGATAGCAAGAGTCGCTGTCAACTTTTATTTTTCCAATAAAGGAAAGGGTGAAAAGAACAAGACCTTTTGAGAATTTTCTGAGTTCGGGGGGTAGGTTATGAAAAGGAAAGGTGTTAGCACCCTTTTCATCCATAGTTATCTACGGGCTCTTAATCGCTAGCTCACTTTTTAGAAATTTTTTATGCTTGTGTATGTTTGAAAATGCCTAAGTGTGGAAATTTTGTAATGATTCTCGTATTGTTGAGAATGTATACAAAATGTTCGTTTCGAAAATATTTGTGAACTTAAGTGTTGTTTTGTGAAAAGATGTTTTGTTTTTGAAAATCTTGTGAGAAAGAGACTACAAGCGTTATACCTACTAAAAAACGTCATTGTTCTTTTCCTCTACCTTTAGATGGTAGTACCCTACCATTAGTTAGTAGGAAGCCATATCGTTGGATGTGAGGGACAGGCGCGGTTCATCGTACAGTCATAGGAGACAACTTGTAGGATGCTTTAGCAATTTTTGTAAGGGACTAAGATCGTTTACCGAAGGCAACATCAAAGGGTCATCGAGGGACTACGATATTTTAACCAAGGGTATTTGCTAAAGAGTCCCACGTTAGAGGGACATGACAATATTTTATATGAGGCAACAAGTGAGGGTAACCCTATAGGTGCATGTGTGTGAAGTGTTTTGATTACAAGTATTTGTCTTGAGATTAGGTTTTCTAATGTGTGTTCTTTTTACGTCTTGCCATGCACGCCTAATTAATCTAACAGTTAAATATATACAAGTGCAGAAAATAAAAATGCCGGAAATAATCTATGATATTACATTGTTTCGGGGATGGGGAGTACAAACCATAAAAAATGGGGAGGAAAGAAATAAACCCCAATTATCTATTACAAACCATTAACAATATACAATATTGAAAAATAATGCGAAAAAAATGAGCGCGCGGAGATTAAAAAAGGGAAAGATGTTTAAAAACCCTAAAATATTTCTAAGTATTTAAGAAAATATTTTTGGTGTTCTTTTGTTTAGAAAATATAATTTAAGTGTAAAATAAAAATAAACCCTATTTCTAATTTATTAGTTAATTAATAAACAAAATATGACTAAGTTAATTAATTTTAGTTTATGAAAATTAAATCAATTAATTTTTAAAAAAACTAAATCTAAATCTTTTATGATTTTATGGTTTTATGATTTTTTAATGATTAAATAAAAATGATTAGAAAAAAAGTTTTAGTTAAAACACAAAAGAAAGTAAAAATGGGCCTGGGTGTAAACAAGTAAAATTGGGGTGAGAAAAAGCAAAAATAATAGGCCCAAATTGGACAAAGCCTAGATCTACACTAGATTCAGTGTGGTTAACTTTCAGGAGGTGCATCACAGGGCTTGATCTGAGTCCATTATATTTGGATCTGATGGTGATGATTGAAGAGGTGTATGGCATGCGCGTGTTGGTTGATTACACTGGATCTACAAGGAAAATATGTGAAAAAAACAAAAGGGTACCACTGGGCCTCGAACCCAGGTCCCTGAGATCATAGGTGCACATAGTTTACCACTGGGGTGGCTGTTTCATCCGGTTATGAAACGCCTACCAGTCAATATATTATAAAATGAATTTTGAAAATTTGAAATGTTATCTTGATCTTCCTCGTGCGCGCAGACAACAACAACACCATTGATGATTTTCTAAAAGCTTCATTTCTCAACCTTTTTGAAAAGTGTAAACACCAAACTTGCTTAAAATTCAATCACGAATTCAACTATATAACTTATTTTAACCAACACTCAAAGATAAGCAAGAATTTATGTTGGAAACAAAAACAAACCCTAACGGTTCAGAGGCAAAATTCTCAACACGCAAACAATATAAATGAAAACTAAGGACATTGTTAGTTTCAGGGCAATCATATCTACATTTTATCTTTTGAAATTGAAAGCAAATGATGCGTGTATATGGAGTTTTAAAATTCAAGAAAATTTACCTCTTGAAGCAAAACTCAGAACTCGTTCCACCACTCCCAGAGACAATGTAATGGTGAAAAAATCTTCCTTGAACTCCCAGGAAGCTAATGATATGCTCAGCTCTCCTTAGAACCCTCTGAAACGTTCCAACCAAGTAATGTTTCAAATGGTGAAAGTGAGGTTTCGATGATGATGGTGATGAAGGTGTTCCAGAAGTTGTTTGTGTGCTTGGACAACTTCTATATGATGTATAGATGATGTTTGAATTATAAAAAGGGAAAGAGAACGAGTGAGTTTAGAGTTGGCTTCTTAAGGCTTAAGATATGCACTAATGGAGTTTTCTTGGTGATTCTGAGTTTGAGAGTGTATGAGAGGTTTAAGAGCTTGTGCATTCGTCCTTTGAGTGGAGATGAGCCTCCTATTTATAGGGAAATCTCATAGGTAATGAGATGTTCAGGTTTGCAAGTGATAGAGTTTTGGTTTGGTTGGAAGTCAAAAATCAAGTTTATGTGAAAATGGTGGTTCCAATGGAGAAGTACAAGTGTGCTCTAGAGTTGTTGAGTGCACAAAGCTTTCTTATTGATTTTGAGATTGCTTGTACTCAGATGAAACAAGTTGGGAACTCAAGAAGTTGACTTTGTGATTAAAGCTTGATTTACGAAAATGGCAATGGTGCCTTTATGCCATTAATGGGATGCTCACTTGGATAAGGCTTAAGTCAATTGGATTATAGCAAAAAAGAGTGTGTACTCTTTTGATTATGGCAATATTTAGGACTTTAAAGGCCTGCAAAAAGAGATTGTGTAGCATGGTTATGAGATTTGGTCATGAGTTCATCACAAAAATGACCTATAATTCAAGAATGAAATGCCAACTTCAACTCTTCGAATCTCTCAGCTCAAGTATAATCTTTTCATGCTCTTGGACATTTTGGATAGCTAGAATAAAGATCTTCAACTTTCATGATGACCATTTTTGCTAAAACAAAAGGAAAATTGGTGAAAATTGGCCAAGAAGTTGAGATGACAAACTGATCAAAAATACTTCTAAGTGTTAGATAAAAAGTATCAGAACTTCACGGGCCCGTATCTCTTAATCCAAGAACTTTTTGAGGATCATCCCACATTAACGAAGTTGTAGAATTTATTAATCCCTACAACTTTCATATTGAAAGTTTTCCTTGAATCAGTTTGTATCTTAGTGAAAAATAGCCATAAAGTAGTGACTTTGTTAAGAACAAAACACTTAGAAATTTTTCTAATTGTTGGAAACTTTTCTAACTTTTGCTTACCTTTTATTGACTTTGTTGATTCTTGATGATCAAAGTTGATAATTTTGAAATTTTTGATGATTCTTGATTTTTGAATTTCAATGTTGACCAAAAAGTCAAAGTTTGACTTTTGTGTGACTGTTGACTTTTTATCAATTGATTCAATTCTAAAACTACCAAATAATTGTATCTTTGGAAATGTATTGAGCCATGTAATTAGGTAAAAATGTTGTATTTTATCCCTTGAGATCATGCTTTAAGCCATTAGGTCTTGTACTAGGCCAAAAGTCAATGATCAGTCATCTTCAATCAAAACCCTAATTTGGCAACTTTTGACCTTTGATGGTTTGAAGGCTTTCCTTGAGGAATCATGATCAACCTTTA
This sequence comes from Vicia faba, assembly GCA_948472305.1. Lineage (NCBI taxonomy): Eukaryota > Viridiplantae > Streptophyta > Magnoliopsida > Fabales > Fabaceae > Vicia > Vicia faba. Next base: position 904,600,143 of record OX451735.1, on the reverse strand, counting down.
ATAAAATGATGAATATCACTTCAAAATGTTGATGTTGACCAAAAATGATGGTGTTTGACTATATATTGACCACAATTGACTTTTTACTCAATATAGTTTATTTTCAATCATCTGAGCCATTGACTGAGCAAACATGTGATGCAAGAATTGAAACTTGACATAAGCATTATTGAGGACCTATGATGAACCATTAAAGTCAATTGAGACCCTTGCAGACCAATTTTCTTTGAGAATCACCAATCCCTAGTTAAAGACCCTTGCTTAGGAGGTGGTTTTGACTAGTCAACTCTTGAGTAGTTTTGAGCAAATGGGGACCTCATGAGAATGTCTTGAAGAAAATGGGAGGGAAATTTTTGGGGTACAACACGTCCTTAACCACAAATATCGACGTGAAGAACAACAAATTCATGATGAAGTCGGTTGTGTCATCCTCAACCACAACTATAAACATGAAGCAAATAAGCACCAAATTCATGATGAAGTTGGTTGTGTCGCCCTCAACCACAACTATCAATGTGAAGAACACCAAATTCATGATGAAGTCGATTGTGTCTTCCTCAACCAGAACTATCAACATGAAGAACATCAAATTTGCTTAAAGTCTGAACTATAAAGTTTGCTCAGATAAGCTTGTGAATGATGAACTCCTAGAAAATATGTAATTCTAACCGAAATAGCCCTGTAAGACGCACCGCATGCATAATGTCGTATATTGATGTGCTATCCAAGTGTGATGTATGCTCCAAATGTTTACAATGTGTATGTTTGAAAATGCTTATGTGCTTATGCCCCAAATGTTTGTATGAGTATGCCCCAAGTATGTATATGCTTTTGATAAATCTCTTTTGCTAAATCACCGGGTTGTCATAGTCTCCAACTCCCCGACAATGTTTGTTGCCAATTGTTGTATCTCCAAGTGGATTTGGATTTTGTGAAAGACGTAAATGAGATCTTTATGTATGTATCATATGCGCAGGCGTAGGCATGGACGTAAACATGGATTTTGGCGCGGGCATTTACATAGTCATAGACGTGGTTGTGGGCGTAGAGATAGGCATGGATTTTATTCCAATTGTTTTCTTCTAACAAAAATGATTTTCTATGTTTTATCAAATGCTTTTTTTGGTATGTCAATTCCCCAAACTGATTTCAAACAATATTCACCAAAAATAATCGTAGTATTTTGCAAACAAGTCTAAAAAGGAAAAAACTCAATTGAAAGATTTATAGAAACTTTCAATGTTTTTATTGATGAATATGCCTCTGAACAGGAAAGCTTACAAGATGCAATCCCTAGAAAGGGGTAATTACCGAATTTTTTTATAAAAGTTGTAAATGGAAATGAAAATGATAATTCCCACTGCTATTTTCCCCAATATCCTTTTGATAGCTCTAATCTCCATTGCTTTTGAGTTAGATGATTTAAACCAATCCCCTCCTTCGTGGTTTGTAGTCGCGGTTCCTAGATCGCAGTATTTTTGTTCTTTATTACTTTGAATGAAATCCCTAATTTTTGCCTGGGTCGCCCTTTCGAGTTTTTAATCTATCGGGATAATTTTTTTCTACATGTCCCTAATTTTTGCCTCGATTTCCCTTTTAGGGTTTTCAATCCACGGGGACGCTCCTTTTTTCCTAAGGCGCCTTTTTAGGGATTGAGCTTAGCGAGCTTTCTTATACATAGTATTTTTTGACTGCATTTGTATTTGTCGGATGTGGTAATTCTTCCCCATACATTGTTGTGAGAATAAGACCACCATCGGAGAATGTCGTTTTTACCACAAATGCACCTTCGTAGTTGGGTGTCCATTTACCACGTGAATCAAGACGAGGTAGCAAGATCTTTTTCAGCACTAGATGCCTTCTTTGAATACGCGAGGAAGGAATTTCTCGTCAAAGGATTTCTTCATCAGTTTCTGATATAATTTACCATGGCATATAGCTATCAAACGTTTCTCTTTAATGAGTTTGAGCTGATCAAATCATGTTTGAACCCACTCGGCTTCTTCAAGCTTTATTTCCATTAGCACCCGGAGTGATGGAATTTCTATTTCAACTGGGAGTATTTCCTCCATGTTGTATACCAGAGAAAAAGGAGTTGCACATGTTGATGTGCATAAGGAGGTACGATAGCCATGTAAAGCAAAGGGAAGCATTTCGTGCCAATCTTTGTATGTCTTCACCATTTCCTGAATGATTTTCTTGATATTTTTGTTTGCGGCTTCGACGACCCTGTTCATCTTGGGTCGATATGTTAAGGAATTATGATGCTCGATCTTGAAATTGTCGCATAATTCTTTCATCATTTTGTTGTTTATATTAGACTCGTTATCAGTTATGATCCTGTTTAGAACCCCATATCTTCATATGAGATTTTGCTTGATGAAACGAGTAATCACTTGGCTTGTCACATTTTCATATGATGCTGCTTCTACCCATTTGGTGAAGTAATCGATGGTGACTAGTATAAATCGATGCCCTTTGGATGCCTTTGGTTCGATCATACCTATCATATAAATTCCCCATATTGAGAACTACTAAGGAGAGCTCATGACTTTTAGAGGAGTATGTGGTACATTCATTTTTTCGGCATAAATTTGGCATTTGTGACAGGATTTTGTGTAATGATAGCAATCTGCTTCTGTTGTTAGCCAATAATGCCTTTCCCATAGAATTTTTCTTGCCATAGCATGCCCATTTGTATGGGTCCCGAAAGGGCCTTTGTGGATTTACCTCATAAGAGTATCCGCTTCTTGTTTCTCCATACACCTGAGTAGTACCATATCATAATTTCTTTAGTACAGTACATTACCACTTACAAAGAATTTTGATGCTAGCCTTCGCAGAGTTCGTTTGTTGATGATAGAGGCATTTTTCAGGATATTCTTGCTTTTCAAGATACCTCTTGATATCATAAAACCAGGGCTTTTCATCTTATCCTTCTTCAATAGCGAAGTAGTGTGCAGGCTCTTCAAAATTTCTGATAGTGATGTGCGGCTCATGGTTCGTCCAGGTTGCTTTAGACATAGCTGACAAGTTTTCTAGAGCATTAACCATTTGATTTTCTTCTCGTGGGATGTGGTTGAAAGTAATCTCATTGAATTCCGCAGCTAGTTTAAGACATGATCCCGATATGGAATCAAGTTTGGGTGTTTGGTGTCTCATTCACCTTTGACTTGGCATATGACCAATGCGGAGTCTCCAAATACCTCAAGATATTTGATTCTCGGATCGATGGAAGCTTTTGAACCTAGGATGCAAGCTTCATATTCGGCGATATTATTGGTACAGTCCAAACATAACCTTGCAGTATAAGGTTTGTGATAGTTCTTTTGAGAAGTCAAGACTGACCTGATACCATGTTCCAATGCATTTGAAGCTCCGTCAAACATGAGTGTCCAACCTGCCCCTGGTTCTGTTCCTTCATCGGTCCTTGTATTTCGTAGTCATCTATAGCCATAACATCTTCGTCTGGAAAGTCAAATTTCATGGGCTGATACTCTGGCAATGGTTGATGGGCTAGATGATCAACTAGTATACTACCTTTGATGGCCTTTTGAGTAATATATAGTATGTCGTACTCCGACAATAACATCTGCCATCGAGCAATCCTCCTTGTCAGATCTAGTTTATCAAACACATATTGTAAGGGATCTATCCTTTCTATTAGCCACGTGGTGTGTGTTAACATGTATTGCCTCAATCTTTTAGTAGCCCAAGCCAATGCACAACAAGTTTTCTTGAGGAGCGAGTACCTGGTTTTGAAGTCAGTGAATTTCTTACTAAGGTAGTAGATTGCATGCTCTTTCCTACCTGTTTCATCTTGTTGTCCCAATACACATCCCATCGATCCTTCAAGTACTATTAGTTTCATAATGAGAGGCCTCACCGAAACTGGTGGCATCAAGACTAGCGGATCTTGTAAATATTGCTTTATCGTCTTAGAAGCTGTCTGGAAATCCTCATTCCATGTTACTGTTTGATCTTTTCACAGTAATTTGAATATAGGCTCACACGTAGAAATTAGGTGCGATATGAACCTTGAAATGTAGTTCAATCAACCCAAGAAACCAGGAACCTCTTTTTCTGTCTTTGGCGCTGGCATCTCTTATATAGCTTTTAATTTGGTGGGGTCCACCTTGATACCACACTGGCTTATAATAAAACCCAGTAATTTTCCTGACCTAACACCAAAGGTACACTTGTTTGGATTCAACTTCAACTTAAATCTTCATAGACGATCAAATAACTTTTGTAGATGTATGATGTGGTCCTCCTCTGTATGAGATTTGGAAATCATATCATCTACGTACACCTCAAACCTCTTAATGAATCATATCATGGAATAGTGTCACCATTTTTCATTGATAGGTTGCCCCTACGTTCCTTAGGCCGAACGAGATTACTTTGTAGAAAAAAGTCCCCCTAGGTGTTATGAAGGTGGTCTTCTCCACATCTTCGAGTTCCATTTTGATTTGATTATAACCTGAGAAGCTATCCATGAATAAGAACACCAAAGCTTGAGTCGTGTTATCCACAAGAACGTCTATGTGAGGTAGTGGGAAATCATCTTTAGGACTTGCTCTGTTTAGATCCCGATAATCCACACACATACGAACTTTTCCATCCTTATTGGGTACTGGCACGATGTTAGCTATCCAAGGTGGATAGTTTATCACTGCCAAGAACCTTGCGTCGAATTGTTTGAGAACCTCTTCTCGAATTTTGCTAGACATATCTGGACGAGTTCTCCTGAGATTTTTCCTGACCGGGGGACAACCTTCTTTGAGAGGTAGTTTGTGTACCACGATGTCTGTATCCAACCTTGGCATGTCTTTGTAGGACAATTCGAATATATCCATATACTCGTGTAACAACTTGATCAATCTTTCTTTGACGCTTTCTTCTAACGTTGCCCCTCGCTTGATCTCTTTTCACTACGCCAAAAACTGCTTTTTGCAGCGCCTCTACTAAAGCGCTTATTGAAAAAGCGCTGCCATAGCCTTCACAAAAAACAAAATTAAAAAAAAGGGAAACCTACGAAGGCGCTTTTTTAAAAGCGCTGGCATAGGTGGGGGATACGAAAGCGCTTTTTTAAAAGCGCTGGCATAGGTGGGGGATACGAAAGCGCTTTTTTAAAAGCGCTGGCATAGGTGGGGGATACGAAAGCGCTTTTTTAAAAGCGCTGGCATAGGTGGGGGATATGAAGACGCTTTTTAAAAAGCGCTGGCATAGGGACAGCTGTAAAACTATTTTGGTTATCAGTGCTAACACAAACCCTTCGCAACCTTTCCTCCGAATCGAAACCCATTTCAGGTAAGAAGAATCCTTTCATTCCTCATCGTATCTCATTGCAATCCTAATTTCTTCAACAAATTGTATAATTTCCAGTAAATCGAAGAGTTCAAAGGAGAAAATCGCTTCAAGGTTTGATTGTCATACTCATACTGTTTCTTTTCCATGTTTGCTTGACAATAAAATCATTACTTGACATACTTATGCTATTTCATTTCTTCGACTGATAGAGTTGCACATTGACACCGCAATTTATAAAATTGGTATGAATTTATCTGTGTTAGTTGAAAAGTTTTCACAGTTCTTATTCGATCGATTCTCCATGCTTCAATGATGTTCTTTTCTCCAAGTTTTGACTTTTTTAGTTTGATTTTCTGATGGGTTTATGTGACTGAGATGAAATTTGAGGTTTCCTTCCCCAAGTTTTCATAGTTACTATTAGAGATTGAAGTTATTGATATGAAAGAATGTATTATGTAGAACAAAGAAACTACTACGTGCATTTATCATTGACAACATATAGAAATTGGGTTAAATTATCATCCTAGACTAATTTTAAGCAAAGTCTAATCATTAGTCTTCAAAAAATAACCGAGCTCATTGATGAGTTTTAATTATGAGTTTTGGATTATAAGTTAAAGTTCCAGAAAGACAAATGGTATATGAGGTAATAGTTGCTGGCATCGACTACTGATAAGTATGTATTTTAGTTGTTTGTTTCTACAAAATTAGGTTTTATGGTCTTATCATTAAATCTTTGAGATCTAAGAATGAGGCAAAGTTTACTTGGAAATTGTTGTACATGTTTATGAGTATAATCCTCATTTTGAGTTGAGGTTAGGGACTACATCTATTCATATTTTATGTTGTGTGTGCTTAAATTTGATTGTAATTTTAATTGTTTTGAATATCTTCTCTGTGAGTTTCTATGGCTAACTGATGTACACGTGTAGCACAAGTGAAATGTGTAGCATTAATGAAATGTTTGTTGTTTCCAATTTTAAATTCGTCTGCACAGTCCTACCAAATTGATTAGATTGTTGTTAATTGGTGGAAGTAGATGTTGGATACTTGATTTTACTATTATCAACTAATAGTATTAAGTAAGTTTAGTTCATTATATCTTCACTACTAGCAGAAGTACGTGGAAGTGTATATCTAGTTCTTCTATTTTTACTCACTATGTTTTCATTTTGTGTGTCTCAGCTGGAAGTACGTGGAAGTGTATATCGCTTCTTTAAACCTTCAGGTAAGCCAGTCACAAAACCTTTCTATGAATATAAACTCTTGATAAGTTAGTATTTCTATTTGAGATATGTTATATTATGAATTAATGATTTCGTTTAATTGTTTGTTTCCAACCTTCGATTCTGCGATTCTTTGATGAAAGGGAAACGGTTGGCAGAAGATCTGAAACGAACATGGTTTAAATTTACCAGCGTTTTTGATGCATGACAAGTTAGTGTAGGTACTACGAACCTTAAACCAAATTTCTTAAATCCTAATTCAAAGATTTGGTGCATGACAAGTTAGTGTAGGTAATAGGAACCTTAAACAAAATTTCTTAAATCCTAGTTTAAAGATTTGTCATCACTTCTCCTCTTTTGTACCCTCTCATTCCATTGCCTTGCCACACTAGATAACCAAAAACTGTTCTAGTCTTCAACTGGAGTATTCACTCAGTTTGAAAGCATAGGAGGTGCCTCTGTTCTTATTTAGATAATTTCATGATTCATTTGTGTAACAAAAGTGCACGCATTTAGCTGTTTGCTATGCTTGATGTTTAATATCTATGTTTTCCTTTCCTTTGCACTCTACTTTTGTATCTTTGCTGTTGTTCTGGTGTATATGTTGAAATATAATTTTTGTATTACTAATAGAAATATCAAGTAAAATATATGTGTAGTTCTGAAGTTTTAATTTTTACATAAGTGAAATTAAAAAGACCCGGGAATTTATTATGTATATAAAAATTGAAAGCTCCATTGTCACTCTCATTTATCCTGCATTTATGATTTGTTTTTCTTCTCTCTCTGAACCTTAGTATGAATTTTGATTGAATCACAGGGAGAAAGAATTAGCTGCTGTTAAGATAAATGCAGCAGATGTTGATATAATTGCAAACGAACTAGAGGTAACTTCTTCAACATGTACAGAAATCTATCTAGTAAGCTTACATTCCAATTAATTAACATACTTTTCTTATACAACAGTTGGACAAAAAGGTGGCTGAAAGAACCTTGCGTGAGCATAAAGGTGATGCTGTTGCTGCCATTCGTCATTTGCTTCACTAGTATGGTGGAAACAAATAAGGGAATGTGATCTATATTGGCTTATAATTAGAAATGTTCCTTAATTTTCTCCATAAAATCTTGTGTATTGATAGTATGTGAAGTGCATATTGTGTGTCCATAACACCTAGTAAATATTGGTAGGTTTTACTAGTCTAAGTTCATGATATCTGATTAAACAGCATAATACAGTCTAGGAACACTACTCATGTAATGTGACATACAATTGTTCAATGTATACCAAGCAAAGTAAATTGAATGCAATTTCTTACTCATGTAGGAGTTTGATTTGTCAATGAAAATGTTTTGTTTTTAGTTACTCCTAAGTTTAACATGTTGTTTACATTCAAATCATGCAGCGGATAGTTCAACGATTTAATATCGATTGTGGTAGGAAAAAGCTGTGAAACTTTCTCCGATTGAAGAAATTCGAACTGTCCTTGATCATAGTGTACGCGGGACGCTCTCAACATTTTCAAAGGTTTCTATCCTATTCTTGAACTGACTTGAATAACTGATTGTTTTTACTTTTATTTTCCGGCTCAGTGTGAATTTCTATTGATTATAGTTGAGTGGAATTCATGAGCTGCGGTTGTGTTTTTGTTTATATTTAGACTGTTATGGCAGTATAGGGCTGTTTAGCACATGCTTAAGGTGAGGCAAGAATAACTATGAATTTGATTACCTGATATGTTGAATTTCTTTACAGGTAATTAATTATTATTTTGCTATAGTTGCGTGACTAATTAGTTGCTATAGTCAAACCATGGATAAAAAATGGATGACTTCCAATCGATTGTCGAAAGAGTATGAGGATGAGGTATCAGAATTCGTTAAGTTTGCCGTTGCGCACGCCAGAGAACCCAATGGAATGATATGTCCTTGCTTGAGATGCTGTTATGGGAGACGGGTTGACGCGGTTCAGTTGGAATCGCATTTACTGATGCATGGAATTGATAGAAGTTATGCATGTTGGAATTTGCATGGTGAGAAAAGTAGCGGGAATGTTGAATCGAGTTATAATACGACGTATGCTTCAAATGAGGATTTTGCAGACGCATACGATTATGATCGAGTCGAAGAGATTGCAGAAGCGCTTGAAGAAGATCTTGAGGATTGTCCCAAAATGTTCGAGAGGTTGGTAAGCGATGCAGAGAAACCGTTGTATGATGGTTGTACAAAATTCACAAGATTGTCTGCGGTGTTAAAGTTGTACAACTTAAAGGCGGACAACGGATGGTCGGATAAAAGTTTCACACAGTTATTAGCCCTTGTGAAAGAAATGCTACCAGAGGATAATGTTCTTCCCAATCGAACGTATGAGGCCAAAAAGATGTTGTCCTCTATTGGCATGAGCTATGAAAAGATACATGCATGTCCAAAAGATTGCGTTTTATTTCGAAACGAGTACGCAGTGTTAAATGAGTGTCCTAAATGCGGTGCCCCTCGATATAAGGAAAAGTTGTCTCCGGAAAAGGTGTTATGGTATTTTCCTATAATTCCGAGATTTAGGCGCATGTATCGTAGTGAGACCGATTCAAGACACTTGACTTGGCATGCAGATGAAAGAATTATTGATGGGAAGTTGCGACATCCGGCAGACTCACCACAGTGGACGAAAGTTGATATTGATTATCCTGAATTTGGAAAAGAAGCAAGAAATCTTCGCTTGTCGTTGTCTACTGATGGAATGAACCCGCATGGTATTCAAAGTATCTCGCATAGCACCTGGCCTGTGATTCTTATGATATATAACCTACCTCCGTGGCTATGTATGAAGCGTAAGTACATGATGCTATCTATGTTAATTTCTGGGCCCAAACAACCAGGGAATGACATAGACGTGTACTTGGCACCCTTAGTCGAAGATTTGAAGTTTTTGTGGGAGACCGGTGTGGAGGTTTACGATGGGTATAGGAAAGAAAGTTTCAACTTGAGGGCGATGTTGTTTGGAACAATTAATGATTTTCCGGCGTACGGAAATCTATCAGGGTACAACATTAAGGGTCAAAAAGCGTGTCCTGTTTGTGAAGATGAAACCGATACGATGCGATTGAACTTTTGTCAGAAGAATGTTTTTCTCGGTCATCGTAGATTCTTAAATTCTAATCATCACTATCGTGGGTGGAGAAAGGCATTCAATGGAGAGGCAGAACACGGTAGAGCTCCACATATGTTGACAGGTGATCAGATTTTTGAAAAGGTGAAAGATGTGAGTACTGAGTTTGGCAAGCCTTTTGCACATAGACTTGTCACGAGTGGGTGGAAGAAGAGGTCGATTTTTTTTGAACTTCCATATTGGAAGTCGTTGTACGTAAGACATTTCCTCGATGTTATGCATATTGAAAAAAATGTATTTGATAGTGTTATTGGTACGTTACTCAATATACAAGGAAAGTCTAAGGATGGCATTAACATAAGGAAGGACATGTTAAACATGGGAATTAGAACTGAATTGGCACCCGTGACGAAAGGAAGACGCACATATCTACCACCTGCTGTTTACACTCTATCTAGAAAGGAGAAGAAAATATTGTGTAAGTTCCTCAGTGAAGTTAAAGTTCCAGAAGGCTACTCATCAGATATTAGAAGACTTGTGTCAATGAAAGACCTAAAGTTAAAGAGTTTAAAGACTCATGATTGCCATGTTATAATGGAACATTTTCTACCAATAGGTATACGTTCTATTCTGCCAGAAAAAGTAAGGAGCGCAATAACTAAGTTGTGTTTTTTCTTCAAGTCAATTTGCAGCAAGGTGATCGATCCTGCGATCTTACCAACATTGCAAAAAGAGGTGGTTGTTACTTTATGTGAGCTTGAAATGTATTTTCCTCCCTCGTTTTTTGACATAATGGTTCATCTAGTCGTTCATCTTGTCAAAGAGACACAGTTGTGCGGACCAGCTTATATGAGATGGATGTACCCTGCTGAACGTTATATGAAAATTTTAAAAGGGTACGTGAAAAACCGAAGTCGACCGGAGGGTTGTATTGCAGAACGATACATTGTTGAAGAAGCGGTTGAGTTTTGCACTGAATATCTGTCAAATGTTCAATCAATTGGACTCCCCAAATCTCATATTGTCGAGAAAAAATAAGGAAAAAGACTAATTGGAAATAAAGTTGTGACAGTGTCAATGGTCGAACGGGATCAGGTGCATTTGTATGTTCTGCACAATGAGATTGAGGTTGAGCCGTATGCTGAAATGCACAAGGGTGTTCTTCGAGGTTTAAATCTGAATAGAAATGAGAATTGGATAGTACGAGAGCACAATCGAAGTTTCATACCGTGGTTTAAGGAACAAATTTATTCAAAGTATCGTTCGGATCCTGCTTCAGTAACAGAAAGGTTGAGATGTTTAGCATATGGTCCAAGTATGATTGTGTTTTCTTATAGCGCATACGCAATTAATGGATACACATTTTATACCAAAGAACAGGATGATAAAAGTACTATGCAGAATAGTGGTGTTACCTTGGTAGCTGAAGCGATGCACATATCAAGTGCGAATGACTTAAACCCGAAATTTGCAAATCTGTCATATTTTGGGGTTATCGAGCGCATTTTGTTGTTTAATTACGGGAAGTTTCAGATTCCTGTATTTGATTGCAAGTGGGTTGAAAATAATAATGGCGTACGAATGGATAAGTCAGGATTTTTGCAAGTGGATCTCAATAGGGTGGGGTACAAAGATGAACCCTTTATTCTAGCCTCTCAGGCTAAACAAGTGTTCTATGTCAATGATCCGACAAGTACGAAATGGTCTATAGTGCTTTTGTCTAACAAAGTAATTGATGAAAACATTGGAGATCAAGGTGATATTGGCGTTGGCATTGAATCTTGTACAAGAAACGATCAAAATGAGAATGAACCTTGTACTAGAGATGATCATAATGAGGGTATTTGGATCAATCCAACCATCCGAGTTGTTAACAGAAGCGTAAAATATATTGCTACCAAGAAAAGAAAGAGACGTTAGTGAAAAAGGTATTATTATAATTATAGCCTAATATTGTAAGTAATATGTGAATAATGTTTTGAATTTTTGGCATATCTTTTGAACCGTTTTGAATTTTTGCGAATGTGACTAGTGTTTATTTAGTAGAACAATGTTTCCGGAGCTGATGGTGAGGTTTATTTCTTGCAAGTTTGGTTTTTTAGCATTTTATTCAATTTTGAGTTCCTTTAGTGCTATTCATATCTTTTTCGACTATCCATTTTCATGTAGTGTACTAATGTGCTTGTTTGACTTTTGTTACAGGTCTAATGGCTAGAAATGAAGAAAACCCGCAAGGAAACCAACAAGAAAACCCACCAGGAAACCAACAAGATCATGAAATCTCACAAGAAACAAATCATGCAGCGGATGATACTTCAGCAAATGATGTTGCACGAGGCATCACCATAATGCGCGAAATCATTCGTGCTAGAGATAAGGGAGTGATATATAATGTAGATTGGAATCATTCAAATCAAGTAGTTGGGGTTAATGCTTCAAAATTCACAAGCTACGTTGGTACACTTGTTCGTATGCATGTGCCAATCTCCATATCTAGATGGAATGCGAAACAATGTGAAGCATTGAAGCAAGGAAAAGAAATGTTTTGGGAAGATGTTAAGGTATGTATGTTATATGGTTTATATGGTTATATGTTTATAAGTTTATAAGTTTATATGGTGTATATGGTTTTTAAACTACTTATATGTTTATATGGTTTATATGGTTTTTAAATTACTTATATGTTTATATGGTTTATACGCAGCGGTCTTTTAACGTTCCAGATGAGCGTAAAGGCTTCGTACTTGGGTTGGCCGGGAAAAGATTTAGAGGGTGGAAAAATCTGTTGACGAACACCTATCTTAAGGATGACAAAGGAAAGTGGCTGGAAGAGTTCCCGGCCGGAAGGCCAGAAAAGTATAATCTTTTCATTAAACAAGAAGATTGGACTGAGTTTATTAGACAAAGAGATGACGAATTCCGGCAAAAGAGTGCCAAAAATAGTGAGAGAGCATCAAAGCCCGCGTATCCATACAAAAAAGGGCGTTTGGGATATGCGCGCTTAGAGGAAAAAATTGTAAGTAATAAATAGAAATGATATGTTCTTATTAATTGTCTAAATGTGTTGTATTTGACGATCTAACCGTTTGTTTCTATGCATAGTTAGAGGAGACGAAAAGTGATGAAACCTCACTTCCAGCACATTTGCTGTGGAAGGAAGCCCGTGTGGGCAAGAATCAAGCTGTTGATCCAAGTGTTCTAAGAATTTATGATGAATGCGTAAGTATAACATTGTGTCTTTAATTAAATCAAATTTTTATGACTATTTAATTGATTTTTTTATCTCCATTATTTTCAGGAGACATTGTCACAAACGGAGTCCACCGGTGACGACCAGGATACGAGGAGCGTACTTAGTAAAGCACTGAATGTTCCTGAGTATTCCGGTCGGGTGAGGGGTAAAGGTCATGGTGTGACTCCAACCTCTTTCTACCAGCATCATCGGAAAAGAAATCCTACCAATGCAGAAGTGATGAATGTACTTATGGAATTACAAGCAAAAGTCAATGCATTGGAAAGAGATAAAGAGGTATTAATGAGGGAAAAGGGCAATGCGGCAATGGCGAAAGAAACTAGTGACAACGCTAGTATCAACCGTCAGAATAAATTTCCTGAGGTAATTATAAATATATTGATAAATCTCTATTGTTCAAGTTTCTCATTTTTATTCCACCTCTTTCTATTATTGAATTAAAAGTAATATGTATGCATATTGGTTTAGGGCATTTCATCTTGCCAACTATACGTAATGGCATCAGATTATCACCTTGTTGGCAAGGGAAAAGTGTACAACACTTTGGGAGATTTAATTCATAATACACCGATCCCGGCTGGACACCTGAGAGTATCAGTAGATTATCCTATTGATCCCGATGCGTTGGTACCGGTACCTGACGTGGCCTTGGATATAAGATCGGTGCGAGACGCAGTAGGGTCGTTTGTTGCATGGCCCTTGGACCTCATTTTCATTGATGATGAGGTATGTTTAAAACCGTTAATATGAATCAGTTAGATTTCAAATGTCAATTCTGAACCGTTAAGTTAATTATTTTTTAATATTAGCCTCCTACAAAACCCGCTAATAAGGGTAAGGAGATTTTGCAGCAAGGCGGCGAGTCTATGGCATCAATTCCAGAGGTACACTTAAATTGTTTATTATATGATATGAATTTAAAACTGAACGATTTTATAATTTACCTAAGTTATATGATTGTTAGGTATCTGCGAAAGTGTCACAACAAGTGACCCAGCCTGTTCGTAGCAGACCACCCCCGAAAAAGTCAATGCATAAGGGGGGAAGAGGCGGGGGAAGAGGCGTTTTTGTACCTCGATATCGGAATACACTTGGAGTACTTTTGGAAACCTCAGATTTGAAGTCAGGTGGTATTCGTACAATCCTTATGGATGCAGATATCTTTGGTCTTGACTGCCAAGAAACGATAGGAATGGACGAAATGACTGAGATTATGACGCATGGTGAATTAGGCATCGGCAATGTTCACGCATACATCCGGTATTCCGATAAATATATCATTTAATTAGTTGAACAATTTATTTACACATTTCAATGAAAATAGTCTAATGTTTATATGTTTTTATTTAAGGTTGTTGTACGATAAAAAAATGCGCGAGACTGTATTGGCAAGACGCTTCCATTTCTTGTCTGCCCATATTGTCAGCGGAGCGACAATTGTCAGGGAACCGGGTTCAGTTAGGGAGTACTTAGTGAATCGATACACGGCCTACGTCGGCAACCCAGATAGCTTGTTTATTTTGCCGTATAACACTGTTCCAGTGGGGTGAGTTTTTCATTTATTCTAATATATCTTTGTTTATTTTGCGTAGAAACTTTTCTTCTAAACTGTTGCTTAAATTTTTAGAAAACACTGGTTGTTGTTGGCTATCGATCCGATTAAAGAAGTTGTGTACTTTCTGAATTCGGTAGACGGGGAATGGACTAACTATCCCGCTATGAAGGAAACTGTTGATCAGTAAGTGAGATCGTTCTAACTATTCGTGTATATTTATATATTTAATTATTTCTGTGAGATTGATCTAAATATATGTTTTTATTTTCTTAGATCAATACAAATATTTCGTAGTCAAAGGGACGCACAGGTACCCCGGAGTAAATCATCAAATATTACTTGGATCAAAGTGCAGGTACAAAATTAGTTGCTTATAATAATAGTTATGTTACTTGATAAAATTACACGACAACTATAAAATATATTCTGTTTTTCTATGCAGTGTCCGTTACAGAATAACGATGTAAATTGCGGATACTTTTGCTTGAGGTTTATGAAAGAAATCCTTCATAAAAATCAAGTAGAGATTCCAAGCACGGTATGGATTTATAACTTAGAATAATTTTGTATGATTTCTACATTTAATAACATCATGCATATACTGAAGTAATAATTTCTTATGTAGTACTTTGATGACCTCTATACTATGTCGTACACGAAAGTTCAAGTGGAAGAAGTCAAAGAGGAAATATGTCAATTTTATGTTGAAAACAGATTATTCTGATGGGTATGAATAAAATATTATTGTACGTGTTAGTTTGATTGTGTTGGAGCCTTTAATATTGTTTGTTTAATTTACCGTGTTGTTCATATTCATACTTTGCAGGATGACGACCGTGTCGGTGGAGCATTATTTTCGATGTAATTATATATGATTTAGTTACATATGTATATATATATGGTTACAAATTAACACGATACTTTGTATGTGATTTAGTTATGGTTACAAATGTATATATGGTTACAAATTTAGTTATATATGATTTAGTTACATATATATAGATAAGGATTGAATATTATATGGTATACCGGTTTCTGTTAATATAATACCGATTTCTTAAAATATATGTATAGATAAGGATTGAATTACAGGTTAAATTATTGGACCAAAAAAAAATTACAGGCCGCACAGGGAACCTCAAATTATAGGTTTCACTTTAAAAAATTTGTATGAGCTACGAAAGCGCTTTTGGCTAAAAAGCGCTTTCGTAGGCAGCATAAATAAAAAAAAAATTAAATAGAAACCCCCTATCAAAGCGCTTTTTATGGAAAAAGCGCTGTGAAAGACCCCCCTATCAAAGCGCTTTTTCCATAAAAAGCGCTGTAAAAGCCATGATAAATAAAAAAACAAAAATTAAATAGAACCCCTATCAAAGCGCTTTTTATGGAAAAAGCGCTGGGAAAGACCCCCCTATCAAAGCGCTTTTTCCATAAAAAGCGCTGTAAAAGGCCTGATAAATAAATAAAAAATTTAAATAGCACACCTATCAAAGCGCTTTTCAAAAAGCGCTGGGAAAGACCCCCCTATCAAAGCGCTTTTTAAGGAAAAAGCGCTGGGATAGGTCCACCTACGACAGCGCTTTTGGCCAGAAAAAAGCGCTTTCGTAGCCTACGCCAGCGCTGGCTACGGCAGCGCTTTTAAAGGGCAAAAAAAAGCGCTGTGAAAGCCCATTTTCGTAGTAGTGTTTGGATCTTCTTTTGTGCCCAGATTAATGGTCTCAATAGGCTTTTGATATGGTTGTATACTATCAATTTTTTGTTCTATGCTTCTATCTAGTTCTTCAGAAAGTTCAATGTCTTCATCACCAGCTTCTTCCGCTTGGTTGACGGGAGAATCAAAATCATATCGGATACCAGCAGTAACATTAACAGTGATTTTGGGCATGGATCTACACATTTATCATGTTTTGGTGCAGTTTTTGTTTAGTACGTGAATTTGGAAAGTGCATATGAGATAAGGTATTGCCATTTTAAAATATATAGTATAAATGAAAAAGAAAAACAAGGATCTTAATTGAATACAAAACACATTTTTATTAATTATGAATATTGATTTAGACACACAGGGGACCCTTACAAACAACCCCTATGCCTCGGGCTTGACATAGGTTCTTTCAAAAACAAAGAAAATTACTTCGCAAAGAAAATTTCAAGAATCTCCACAATTGTCCAGTTCTTCTGCTCTTCTCCTGGGGGATTTCACGGATGTAATATGTTTCCCTTTTGGTGTTGTTTTTGTGGGACACCATTTCCACTTGTTCGCCATGCTCTACCCCATTGCTGATGAAGGTTTCCTGGATTGGTGGAAACTGTGCTTTCCCTTTTAGAGTAGCCTTTGATAATTCATAACCCAAACCAAAATGGTTTTTCTTCTCAGGTATTTCAGGGATCTTTCCCCAGCCTTTAGAGTCACCATTCTCTATTTCTATTTGTAAGTCTCCCCATGAAGTCATAGTAGGCTTCTTGACCTTTTCTACCGGTAAGGTTATCATTGAAGCGACCTCCAATACTTGAAACGGTGTAGCTATGTAATTTTCGTCATCACTGACATACCTGTAGGACTCAATGTGACTTACGAAGATGCCTTCTTCTCCACCAATTATGACCAATCTTCCTTCAACAAAGAACTTCAATTTTCGATGTAAGGTTGAAGTGACTTCCCATGCCGCATGGATCCAAGGTCGTATGAGCAAACAAGTATACGTCGGCTCTATATCCATGACTTGAAAGGTGATATAGAACATGTGTGGGTCGATCTTGACGGGAAGGTCTACTTCTCCTAATACTGTTCTTTGAGAACCATTGAAAGCTTTGACTATCGTGGAACTTGGTCTTATCACAACACCGTCTAATGTTAACTTCATCAAGCTAGATTTGGGTAACACATTGAGGGCAGAACTGATATCAGTGAGTACCCTGGATAGACTCGTAGTACCTATCTGTATTGAAATGTGTAGTTCTTGGTTATGAGCTCGTCCTTGTGGAGGTAACTCACTGTCGTTGAAACCCAAATAGGATCCCAACGTCAAATTTGCTACTACATTATCAAATTGGTTCACTGTAATTTCTTCTGCAACATGAGCATAACTTAAGACTTTCATCAAAGAATCCCGATGCACTTCTGAATTGATGAGAAATGAGAGTATGGAAATCTTGGTTGGGGTTTGGAGAAGTTGATCCACCACCCTATAGTCACTTATTTTGATTATTTTTAAAAATCCATCTGCCTCTTGATCAATGAAGCTTTTGTTTAGAGGCTCTTGATTCACCTCTTCTACCGCTTTGCCTTTCTCTTTTGTCAACAATTCATTTTTGTTTTTCAACACATTGTCATTCTTCTCCAATGGTTTAGTTTCAAACACCCGACCACTACGGGTTATGCCCTTTGTCCCTGCTATATTTGAAATTGCAGGTTCTTGACTTGATGATGGCTCACATTCTTGTTTTGAGCCATTGACGTATACTGTCGGATTATAACTACATGGCATTGCCTTGTCACTTTTTTAAGGGATAGGAGATGGCCCTTTAATTACCATCGTAGTCTTCGGTGCTACTGGTATTTTCAGAGTTTGTTTTATTGTAAAGGTTTCGGTTGAATCTCCCCATGGGATCACGAGAGTTTTCTTGTCATGATTTGGCCTTTGATAAGGAATTACTAATGGTTTCTTCACACTTCCCTCAATTTCTGCTATATACTTAACTTCAGGGTATGGTACGAATTGGACTATCCCCTGATCCACAAATTGTTGTAAGGTCTTTTCGAAAGATTCGTTATGTTCAAGAAACAGATATTCTTTCAACAGATTTATCTGAGGCTTTTCTTGTTTGCCCGCCCCACAGTCGGTGACTACTTTTATTGCATTTATTACCGGGCCACCACGTGGAGGCATGGGGTTTGATTTGATGTTTGGATTTTCGAAGGTAATATCTTGGGCCTCCAATAAGTCTTGAAACTTATGCCTAAAGGCCCAACATTTCTCTAGGGTATGGCCTGGAGAATTTGCATGATATTCACATCTAGCATTATTGTCGTATCTTGGTGGAAGTGCCCCAACTAGTGGAGCTAGAGGTTTGAGCTCTACCGAAGACGCTTTGATCAAGGGTTTTATTGGCTAGATATGTGGCATAGGGAGGGGATCTAGCATCCTCGGAGGTTTGTCAAACTTATTCTGTTAATGCTGCTCTCGTGGAATCATCAATGGTTGTTGTGCTCTTGGTTGTGAAGCCACAACATTAACTTCACCTTCCTTCCTTTTTATAAAATTAGGGACCGGTCTCTTTGTATTGAAAGGGGCATTTGATGATCACCTTGAATCTTTTCATTCTTTATTCATATCTCAATCCTTTCTCCAATGGTTACTAGATAAGAAAATCCCGAAGAGATGTTTTCTACCATATTTTCATAGTATACCCCTTGTAGGGTTCCCATGAACATGTCGACCATCTCTTTCTTCGGAAGTGGTGGTTGCACACTGTTGCAAATGGTTTTTATAATCAGAGTCGCCACCCTTAATTTTTATCCTAAAGGAAGGGAGTATAAAGGAATAACCATAAAAGTTAGAGATTCTAGATTTGGACTCGGTTCTAGACGAGGGGAAGGTGTTAGGCACCCGTTATCTACCTCGTTCACAAGGATACTAGGTTTAGAAGCACGATCTTAGGAAATAGGGTTTTTAATTATTATTGGGAAAAAGAGTTTGAATTTTATTTAGCGGGAAAAGGGGTTTGTTTTTTAATTAGGGGGACTCACCATGATTTTAATCGTATGCCTACAAATCCTCTTAGGAGGAATCAGAGTCCCATTTCGTAGTTCGCGAGATTGGTGTATTTTAGGGGTTGCAAATGTATTTTGTATCACCTCGCATTTTGACCGATTGTAGTGATTGCGAATATTTTGGCTAAATGCACGACTAGTCAAAATCCATTTGAAACCCTTTTGCAAAAACAGATTGTTTAGATTAATTTGTTTGCGGAAAAAAGTTTGATGTTGGTTGCGCGTTTTTTAATCGTATTAACTGCAAAAAAACCTTATTAATGCCTGATAAAAAGTACTTAGTGCAATATGTAAAAAATATGCTCATGAGTTTGTTAGAAAAAATAATTCATAATAAGATAAATAATATTTAATGCAAATACATAAGAAAATAATATATGCATTCTTGAATAAAAATAATATATTATATATGATAAATAAATAATAATATATAATAATAATAATAATGTAAAAATTAATATTAATAATAATAATTATAAATAATTAAAAAGAAGATAGAATTAATAATTAGAATTAAATAAATAAAAATATAATTTAATTCTTGGGGGGGTGTATTTTTAGTTATAGAGTAAATACCACGGGGTGCTACAATGAATCTGGGCTAGGCCCAAAAACAGTTCAGAACAGGGGGGTGCGAATGGTTTGGAATTTTAGCAAAATTGTGGAATGGGTGGTGTAAAAACAATGGGCTTAGGCCCAAAACATTCAGGAGGAGGGACAGCGTAATCGAGTGCTATGAGGGAGTATGGCTCATCATGCAGACTTGGCCTAGTGGCCGTCATATCAGAATCAAATGGACAAAATTGAAGGACCGTGTTAATTACTTTGGGTGTGTGTGCATGTGATTGGGAAGGATTAATACATTACTTTTTAATTCATTATTCATTTTGTTTCAGTTACAAAACCTCCTTCCTTTCACTTTTGTTAAACCCAAACCCTGTCTCTTTCTCTCTTCCCTAACAAACCTAACACCACCAACATGGAACCACAACCCTAATCCCCCTACCCACTGTAAATTGAACCCAATAGCAAATATCAAAAAGCTAAGCGAGATTACCCCATTTGCGGTTCTCTATTCAGATTTCTGAGCTTTTGGTCCATCTGGACTAATCTTGTTGTGTCTTCTTTGTTGTGCAGGTTGCGGTTAGTTTGAGGATGGTGACAGTGATGAGAGACGAGTTTTTGAAGACACGGAGGATGTGATAACAGAGATGATTGTGTACTATTGCCAGCGGCGGGGAGGCCGATTAGGGTTTCAGATATCGAAACCCCAACCGCCGCTTGCTCTTATTCAAAAACAATTGGAGAATGTTCTTCGCGGCTCTGAGTTCTTCTTCCTTCCGTCTCCTTATTTTTTTAACTTTCCAATCCCCCATCTCTCTGTAATTCCCGTTCTTCATTTTATATCCCTTTCTTAGGTTTTTGTATATTAGGGAAAAATATTGTATGTAAAGATTAATTTAGAAATTGATTAGTAGTTTTTTGATTAGGAAGTATTTAAATAGCTGTCTGTAAATTTGTATATGTTCAACAACAGTTTTAATTAGCTTCTACTTTTAATTGATTTTGTTTGTAAATTTTGATCCAGATTTTGATTATACTGATTCTCTATTAAGGACTCTTGATTTTGCATTGATTTTGTTTTAGCATGGATATAATTTCCGGATTTAATTATGTTGTAATATAAGTTTGATTTGTTTTAGTTTTAATTTTACTGATATTCGATTTAATATCGATCTCTATAGTAGTTGTAAAAACCTGCGCTAATTTTTGATAAATTGAAACAGTTGATGTTTTTTGGTTTAATAGGGCCATTGCTAATTTTTTTACTACCCAGCCCAACAACATTGTTTTTTATTACAGCAAAAAAATGTCTCTAATTCAATTGGCCCTTGCATGTTTATTGTCTTCATTTATCCCAACGTGTTTTTCTTATTACAGCAAAAACCAGTTTTTGGGCTTTGCACTAATAATTCTTTACTCAACCCAATACATTATTTTTTACTTACAGTAAGAAAACAATTTTTTTTAATTCAACCCACCTAATATAATTATCTCTAAGCAAAACCTTTTATTATTAAAATATGAATTATTAACATTACAAACTTAATTAATAAAAATTAAACCAACAATTATTTTGTTCAAAATCCAAAATGGGCCATCATCAATTTTTCAGCGAACCCTTTCTTTGTAATTTCGATTGGGCCTCAATTGGCCCAAACGTTGACCTTCCTTTTTTACTGTTCAAAAAAATGAAATGGACCAAATTCTAATGTGTTTTAGTATATTTTAATGGGATTTAATGTATGTAATTTCAACTAATAATAAACTCAAGTTGGCTTTAAGAATTAAGGACTTAATAATTACTTGAAGTAATTTTCCATTTTCGAATCGCAGGGGCCATTGGCAAACATGCTTCACGAATGGGTTTACGAGTCTTTCTTATTTAGAAAACCTCACTCTCCTGGATTAAAATACACCCCCTAGTCTTGGATAAAGATGGGCCACCAGATACTATTGTACCATCTTTAATTAAATATTTCTTCTATCTAATTCTTGAAATTATAATCGTCGAGGTAGGGCAAATTTGGGGTATGACAGTTGTGAAGTGGTGAAAAACACAAGAAGGGGGGGTTGAATTGTAAAACTGAAATCTAAAGCAATGAACACGATATTTTTATCCTGGTTCGTTTGATCTCAAACTACTCCAGTCCACCCGTCAAGGTGATTTCGCCTCTCTCCAACGAGGTCTTAATTCACTATATTCAACTGAATATTACAGACTGCTTTAACAACTGCTAAAGCCTTCTTGATTCAAACCACAACCCGGTTTGTCAAGGTAACACTTTCTTACAAAGAGATAAAACTATGTGTGTGGATGTTTTCTACAAAACTGTATCACAACTGTGATGTATACACAAAATGAAGCTTAGAAACTAGATTGCTAAACAGTAATGAAATATCAGAGTGTATGGTTTAGCAAAACTGGTAGAACGAAGATTATGGTTCAGCTTTGTGCGTGTAGAGAATTGGAGAGCATTAACCATTTCAATCTTCAAAGCCTTGTTTATATAGCATTGGGATGATGAACGTTGGATGCAATATTCTTGATTCAATGCTAATAACAAACTTTCCTTATTGAGCAGATCTTGTCTGGAATGAAGCCGTTGGAATTAATTTGCTTTCAATGCACAGTACCGTTGCTTACTTAATGCAAGTTCTGGCTTGGCTCATTCTGATTCTGCTTCGCTGCTGATGAACTATTGTGTTTCTGTATCAGAGTATTAAGCGCAGTCTTGTTCATCAGGCTTCAGCATGTACGTGAGTTGATCATCTGGTTCTGACATTCTGATATGGCAACTTCTGATGCTGATGTATGAAATCAAGTTCTGATGCTGAATAGATGTGATCTTTTCTTATATCAATCAGCGTATCTGCAAGTCAGAACATAATAATTTTAGGCAGCAGATAGTTCATTCATGACACTTATAAATACTATATCTTTTCACTTTGTTATCATCAAAACTTAAATATAGGGTAGTAGATTCAAACATTGTTCTAACAATCTCCCCCTTTTTGATGATGACAAAAACTAGATATTTTAAATGAAAATAACGTGAAAAGGTATCTGGAATATGTATCAGAATAAGAAGTAAAAGGATAAGGAGTAAGGAAATACTCCCCCTGAGTTTATTACTTCCCTTTGATTATACGTGTTCTTCAGGATCAGATCTTTTTCTTTCTTTGGACATCAGATTATCAGAGTCTTTGACTTATCAGAAGCTTTGTGTCAGAGCGGAGCTTCAGAGCTTTTCTTGTTAGAGCTTTGCTTTGGATCAGAGTATTAGGATGATCAGAACTTCATATTGATCAGAGCAACATTGTTCAGAGCTTCTAGTCTTCAGAGTGTCCAGGAGCTTCCTTGTGCCTGTAGACTTTAAACAAAACAGAAAAAAACATTTCAAGTAGTAGAGTTAGAATGTTTGAGAATTTCTGTCTAGTTAGCCGTTATTGATTTAAATATCATTCTTGTTCTCCCCCTTTTTGTCAGCAATCAAAAAGTGTTGGTGATGTGCTAAAATAAGTAAGATCAGAAAAACTAATCATATTAAAATAGTTCAGAATCAGAGCAAGAAAATATTACAAAACATAATCAAAACAGTACATCAGAAAATCAGGAAAAACATGAAAAGGGTCATGCATGAAAAAAGATTAAGGTTGAGGAGGCAAGCGTGTGAACAGGCTCTCCAGCATGGCTTGAATCTTTTCAGAAGTTTCATTTTGCTTATGCACCATGCTGACAACAGTGTCAATCTTGCTGTCCTGCACATCCATTCTCTCTTTCATCTTCTGATCGTTTTCATCCATCCGCTGCTGCAGACGCATGTCATTCAGCCTTAGTTCTTCCAGAGTCTGCCTGTCCAAGGCAGCTTGAGAAGCATCAGAAGGAGGAGGCTTCTCAGAACTTTCAGCAACATCCGCTGCTTGACTTTCATCCTGAATGGTCTTGTCTTCTTCTGATTGTTGCACCTTTGCAGCTTGCTGTTTCTCAGACCAAGGTTCACTATCCAGAGGGAGCACGTCCTCTTTCAGAAGCATACTTCCAACTTCATTCATAAGTTTGCTGAAATTTTGTTGTGCCTGCTCATAGTTGATATCCTGCAACTTGAGGGCTTCAGCACGTACCCAAAATCTGAACTGTGACCAGAGCTGATCAGAAGCAGCTGGGTCAATCATCCCAGGACAGACTTGCTTCAAAGAAGCAATCCATTGCAGCACACCTGTTTTAAAATTCAAAATACCAGAGCCAACATCTGGTTGCTTTGGTTTTGGGATGGCAATTTTGTGTTTTAGATCAGCAAGACGGTCAAGACTGTTTAAGTCAATGAAAGTCCTGCTGGGGTTTTCAGAGGTTTTCTGAGCAGCTGTTTGTTTTGGAGAAGGGGTATCAGAGTCAGATATTTCGATTGGAGTGGGTGGTGTTTTGGGAGTTTTTGATGGTGTCGATTCTGATGAGGATGGTAACTGGGGCATGATAACAGTGGTTCCACATGGCAACTGGATTTCCAGCGGTGATGGTTGAGGTGAGTGAGGGTCAGAATGAAGTGGTGAAGGTGGATTAATTTCTGGTTGGGGAGAGGGAGGTGGAATCTCTGATTGCTCAGGGATCAGAGGTTCTTCTGAGAGTGGTTGTTGTTGTGGTTCTGGTTGTGGAGGAGAAACATTTTGTGGTTCAGAGTTTGGTTGAGCAGAGGCATGTTGATGCTCAATATCAGCCAGCACTTGGTCAAGTGCTGTTGTTGTTGAAATTGTTGGTTGTTTGGGGAGTTTGGTTCTAGGTCTTCTGAGTTTTAATGCCTCAGAAGGGTCTTCTTCTTGTATGGTTTCATCAATGGTAGGGATGGGAATTGATATTCTATGAGAGGTTTGAGGAGGGATAGATGCTGGAATAGTAAAAGAATTTGAAATAGGGGCAGCAGATGAAATACCTCTTTTCTTTGGAGTCTGCTGAGATGATCCTTCTGATGGCGCTTTCCTCTTCTTTGTCTTCTTCAGAGTCACTTCTGGTTGGGGTTGACGCAGATCTCTGATATTCAGCTTTGGATCTGTATCATCTGCCTTGTACGCATCTGGGTACCTGAGAAACATCTCTGGTTTGGATTCCATTTCAGAAAATAACGAAAAATCACTCAGAGGCACTCTTCTGCTGGAGATATCAGCAGTGGAAGTAGCTCTGGGTTCCTTCTGAATATTTTCTATCAGCTTCATCTTTTTCAGGTTCTTTGCGTTCAGCGGTTTCCCAATAGTTGGTTAAATAGTGCTCAGCTCTTGAGCTTCTATCAGATGTTCAATCAGCCTATTCTCTGTCAGAATATCTGATATCAGCCTTCCAAACGGTATCCAGTCCCTCTTGGTTCTTTCTTCTTCCTTGGTTTCTTTCACACTGGTTTTGAGATGGTTGAACAGGAAGTGAGCCAGATTGATCTTTATCTTCTGATCAATAAAGTAGATCAGAAACTGCTGATCCACATTTATATAATCAGGAGAACTTGTTGGTTTCCTGTAGTTGAAGCACCCCAGAACAATCTTAGCCCATACTCTGCAATGATCCTTCAGATCCTTAATCTTGCTGCTGGGCATCCCAAGAGTGAAAATCCTGTTAGCTACCACACCTGTATCAGCACATCTTTCAGCCATGTCCACACAACGGACGCCACCACCACTTTGACCGATTAGCCTTGCAATGAGATCTTCAGAAATCACAATCTTCTTCCCGATGACAGAGGAGATGACTAGATGTTTTGAAACTTTGGCGTGAATCCAAAATTCCTTGACCAGCGCTGGGAATGTTGGTCCAACCAACCTATCGAAATACCTCTCCCACTTTTGAGCCCTAATTTCTTCAGTTAGGTCAAAACCATTTTCCTTCAAGCTTTCAAAGTCAATGATTAACTCAGAAAGCACTTCAAGGTTCTTCACCGGAGTGAGGAGAGTTCTGAGTGGCACTTGATATTGCTCAGAAGATGCTTTCTTCTGATTACCTGCAGAAACGCTACTGGAGGATGCCATTGTTCACACTAAAAAGGGTTTTGAGAATGAATTGAAGAAAAAGGTTTGCAAGAGATGAACTCAGAAATATGCAGAAAATGCTTGAGTGTTAGTGAGAAAGCGTAAAGAATAAGAATGAGAGATTAATGTGCTTAAATAGAGTTTTCAAAATTATTTTGAAAAGATAAACATTTTTAAGAGAGAGAAAAATCATGATTGCCATTTAAAAGCATGATTACTTTTCATTAAATGCTTGCTTATTTTGGGGGATTTGAGAAAGATACTTAAAAACGGTTACCAGACATGTGTCTCAATGCACCCAATCAGCGTTTTGCCTTCTCAGAAGCGTGCACGCGTTCTGCTTCAGAGATATGCTGATGATTGGATGACACTTGTTTGATGTAGTGATCAGCACGTCTGTCTTTGAGCTTAGACTCTCAGATCTTTAGACTTGCATCTGATACAATCTGCATGTTCTATCTTTCTGAAAGGAGATTGATCAGAAGTTCACAGTAAAATAATTACATTCTGAAGGTAGATATATGGAATTAAAACATTTTCACTCTGGGCATACTTTCATGCTGAGATGTTTCAGAATGAAATTAAACTTATCTTCTGCAAGGGGTTTAGTAAAGATATCAGCCCATTGATGGTCTGTATCTATAAATTTTAAGTTCAAGATACCTTTCTGAATATAGTCCCTAATGAAGTGATGTTTTATTTCTATATGCTTAGCTCTAGAATGTAAAATGGGATTCTTACTTAAGCAAATAGCAGAAGTATTATCACAAAGTATAGGAATGTTACTCTCAAAAATCTGGAAGTCTTCAAGCTGACTTTTCATCCAGAGCATTTGTGTGCTACATCCTGCTGCTGCTATGTACTCAGCTTCTGCTGTTGACAGAGCAATTGTTGATTGCCTTTTGCTAGACCAAGAGATCAGATTTTCTCCCAGAAACTGGCAGCTTCCAGAAGTACTTTTACGTTCCACTCTGTCTCCAGCAAAATCAGCATCACAGTAGCCTACTAAGCTGTAATCACTAGATTTTCTATAAAAACAAACCCAGATTAGTAGTACCTTTCAGATACTTGAAAATTCGCTTAACAGCTGTTAAGTGAGATTCTCTAGGATCTGATTGGAATCTAGCACAGATACAAACACTGAATAATATGTCAGGTCTTGAAGCAGTCAGATAGAGGAGAGAACCAATCATACCTCTGTAGACTTTCTGTTCTACACTTTTGCTTACCTCTTCTCTTTCCAGAATGCACGTGGGATGCATTGGAATCTTTGGTGGCTTACATTCTGAGAGGTCAAATTTCTTCAGAAGATCTCTGATGTATTTGCTCTGATGAATGTAAGTTCCTTCTGGAGTTTGATTGATCTGAATTCCTAGAAAGAATTTCAGTTCCCCCATGAGGCTCATCTCAAATTCTGCCTGCATACACTTAGCAAATTTTCTTCCAAGAGAAGGATTAGTAGAACCAAAAATGATATCATCAACATAAATTTGACAGACTAAGATGTCACTCTTAACTGTTTTACAGAATAGAGTAGTGTCCACTTTCCCTCTGGTGAATTCATTTTCAAGCATAAAGTTACTTAGCCTTTCATACCAAGCTCTGGGAGCTTGTTTCAGACCATACAGTGACTTCTTTAGTTTGAAAACATGTTCTGGATGTTTTGTGTTTTCAAAACCTGGGGGTTGGTGAACATAAACTTCTTCTTCTATATAACCATTTAAGAATGCACTTTTGACATCCATCTGATACAGAGTGATGCCTCTATTAACAGCAAATGAAATTAAAAGTCTGATAGATTCTAACCTGGCGACTGGGGCAAAGGTTTCTGTATAGTCTATCCCCTCTTGCTGACTATAACCTTGTGCAACCAGTCGTGCCTTGTTTCTGATGACTTCACCTTGTTCATTTAGCTTGTTTCTGAACACCCATCTTGTTCCAATGACGTTGAATCCTTTTGGTCTGGGAACGAGATCCCATACGTCGTTTCTGGTGAATTGATTCAGCTCTTCTTGCATTGCCAGAATCCAGTCATTATCCAGAAGTGCTTCATCAATAGAAGAAGGTTCAATTAGAGACACCAGTCCCATAAGTGTTTCTTCAGAGTTTCTGAAGCTTGCTCTTGTTCTGATTGGATCTTCCTTTCTTCCTAGGATAGTCTCTTCTGGGTGATCCAAGCTGCTTTTGGGTAATCTCTTCTGAGGTTGATCAGCAGCTGTTGAAGAATTTCTAGCAGTGCTCCTTTCAGACGTTGAAGGAATGTCTGTGTTGAGAGCTTCTGATGACTTGTCTTCAGAACCTGCAAATTCAATTTCTATACCTGCAAAAATTTCATTCTGCTTTGACTTTTCAGAGTCAAGCTTATCATCAAAACGAACACTGATTGATTCTTCCACAATCTGTGTTTCTGTGTTGTATACTCTGTACCCTCTTGAGCGTTCAGAGTATCCTAACATAATACACTTCTGTGCCTTAGAGTCAAACTTGTTCAAATAATTCTTTGTATTTAATATAAAGCAAGTACATCCAAATGGATGAAAATATGAAATGTTGGGCTTTCTGTTCTTCCACAATTCATATGGAGTCTTTTCCAGAATAGGTCTTATTGAGATTCTATTCTGAATGTAGCACGCTGTGTTTATTGCTTCTGCCCAGAAGGTCTTAGCAACGTTAGTCTCATTGATCATGGTTCTGGCCATTTCTTGCAATGTTCTGTTCTTTCGTTCTACAACTCCATTTTGTTGGGGAGTTCTAGGACAAGAGAAATCATGCAGAATGCCTTTGTCATTAAAGAATGACTCAAAATCTTTATTTTCAAATTCTCCACCATGATCACTTCTGACTTTAACGATTCTAAGATCCTTTTCATTCTGAACTTGGTTACAGAAGGTAACAAACACAGAGTGTGACTCGTCCTTGTGTCTTAAGAACTTTACCCATGTCCATCTGCTATAGTCATCTACGATTACTAACCCATACTTCTTACCACTGACTGAAGCAGTTTTAACTGGTCCAAATAAGTCAATGTGCAGAAGTTCTAATGGCTTAGAGGTGGAAACAACATTTTTGGATTTAAAAGAAGGTTTTGCAAATTTGCCTTTCTGACATGCTTCACACAGAGCATCTGAATTGAACTTCAAATTAGGAAGTCCTCTGACCAGATTGAGTTTGTTAATCTGAGATATTCTTCTCATACTAACATGCCCCAATCTTCTGTGCCAGATCCACTGCTCGTTGTTAACAGACAGAAGACATTTTACATTCTGACTCTTTAGTTCAGAAAGTTTGATTTTGTAAATGTTGTTTTTCCTCTTACCATTAAACAGGATAGTCCCATCTTTCTGACTAACAGCTTTACATGATTTTTGATTAAAGATTATATCATAACCGTTATCACTTAATTGACTTATGGATAACAGGTTATGCATCAATCCATCTACTAGCAGAACATTATTAATAGAGGGAAGATTTCCATTACCTACAGTTCCAGAGCCAATTATCTTTCCCCTCTGATTGCCTCCAAAGCCAACGTGGCCTCCAGGCTTAAGTTCCAGGCTTTGGAACATATGCCTTCTTCCCGTCATGTGTCGTGAGCAGCCAGAGTCCAGGTACCATGACTGGTGTTTCTGACTTGCTGCTAAAGATATCTGCAACATGTATTATTTTGTCCTTAGGTACCCAGATTTTCTTGGGTCCTGATTTGTTAGTTTTACCAAAACTCTGGTTGAATTTTGGTTTCACAGAGTGCTTACTGCTAGTATATTTGATATCATGTGTGTGACCATACACAAAGTGTAAATTTAGAGGAGTGTGTTTAATGGTTAAGTCCATGACATTCTTTGGTGTAGGAACCTTACCTTGGTATCCTATTCCTTTCCTGCCGTTTCTGCTAACTCCATAGATCATTGAAGCCATTATGCTTCTATCTATGCTTTTAGCTAGGAACTTCTGGAAACTGTGATCATACTCCTTGATGATCTCATCAGCGTTGCTGGGAGTTTCAGAAATTGGTTCCTTCTGAGAGTTTTGTAAAGTGTTTTCTAATTTTGAAATCTTATCTCTCAGCTCAGAATTTTCCAATTTGAGACTCTCAGACTTATTAGAGTCAGATTCAAGATTCCTTTTCAGGTCTCTGAATTTAGCTCTAATCTGCTGATAACGTTCCAGAATCTCATTAAGGCTTTCAGCAAGTTCAGCCTTTGTAAAGTTAACAGCGAAGTTAGGAAATACCTCTTCTGTGTCTGATTCTGAGTCTGATTCAGAAGCTTCACTATCTTCTGAAATGTTAGCCATGAGAGCTATGTTTGCCCTTTCATCATCTGATTCTGAGTCAGCTTCAGACGAGTCAGAGTCATCCCATGTGGCCATGAGACTTTTCTTCTTCTCTCTTCCAAACTTCTTTTTGGGCTTTTCCCTCTGAAGCTTTGGGCAGTCACTCTTGTAGTGTCCTTGCTCATTGCACTCGTAGCAGATGATGTCTTTGGTGTTTGGCTTCTTGCTACTGGAGGAGCCTTCAGATCTTCTGTATCCAGAGGAAGAATCTGTCCTTCTGTATCTGGAAGAAGACTCGTTCTGATCAGATCTTCTGGGATTCCTGAACTTCCTTTGTCTTTGCTTCCACAGTTGATTTACTCTTCTGGAGAGAAGGGAAAGTTCGTCTTCTTCTGATGAGGATCCATCAGATGTTTCTTCAACTGCCTGCAAAACTTTAGACTCAAATTTTCTGTTAGATTTTAATGCTAAAGGCTTACCTTGCTTCTGAGGCTCATCAGCTTCTAGCTCTATCTCATGACTTCTGAGGGAGCTTATAAGTTCCTCCAGAGTGATTTTGTTGAGATCTTTAGCTAGCTTCAGAGCAGTAACCATAGGCCTCCACTGCTTGGGTAAACTTCTGACGATTTTCTTGACATGGTCAGCAGTAGAGTATCCTTTGTCCAGAACTTTGAGACCAGCTACCAGAATCTGGAATCTAGAGAACATAGTTTCAATGGATTCAGATTCTTCCATTTTGAACGCCTCATACTTCTGAATGAGCGCCAGAGCTTTTGTTTCTTTGACCTGAACGTTGCCCTCATGCGTCATTCTGAGAGAATCAAAGATATTCTTTGCTGTGTCTCTGTTGGAGATCTTTTCATACTCAGTATAGGAGATGGCATTGAGGAGGATGGTTCTGGCCTTATGGTGATTCTTGAAGTCACGCTTTTGTTGATCAGACATTGATTTTCAATCAATCTTCTGACCACTTGCATTCACAGGGTGCGTGTATCCATCTGTCACCATATCCCACAGATCAGCATCATGTGCTAGAAAGAAGCTTTCAATTCTGTCTTTCCAGTAATCAAAGTTTTCTCCATCAAAGACTGGAGGTTTGCCACTGAATCTGTCTCTGTCCTCATTGTTGTCATTGCTGATGTGAGAATTGTTTCCTGCCATTGTGTTTTTCTGACGCTGGATCTTGTACTGACACGGTTAAGTGTTTTAGCTCAGAACCAGGCGCTCTGATACCAATTGAAGTGGTGAAAAACACAAGAAGGGGGGGTTGAATTGTAAAACTGAAATCTAAAGCAATGAACACGATATTTTTATCCTGGTTCGTTTGATCTCAAACTACTCCAGTCCACCCGTCAAGGTGATTTCGCCTCTCTCCAACGAGGTCTTAATTCACTATATTCAACTGAATATTACAGACTGCTTTAACAACTGCTAAAGCCTTCTTGATTCAAACCACAACCCGGTTTGTCAAGGTAACACTTTCTTACAAAGAGATAAAACTATGTGTGTGGATGTTTTCTACAAAACTGTATCACAACTGTGATGTATACACAAAATGAAGCTTAGAAACTAGATTGCTAAACAGTAATGAAATATCAGAGTGTATGGTTTAGCAAAACTGGTAGAACGAAGATTATGGTTCAGCTTTGTGCGTGTAGAGAATTGGAGAGCATTAACCATTTCAATCTTCAAAGCCTTGTTTATATAGCATTGGGATGATGAACGTTGGATGCAATATTCTTGATTCAATGCTAATAACAAACTTTCCTTATTGAGCAGATCTTGTCTGGAATGAAGCTGTTGGAATTAATTTGCTTTCAATGCACAGTACCGTTGCTTACTTAATGCAAGTTCTGGCTTGGCTCATTCTGATTCTGCTTCGCTGATGATGAACTATTGTGTTTCTGTATTAGAGTATTAAGCGCAGTCTTGTTCATCAGGCTTCAGCATGTACGTGAGTTGATCATCTGGTTCTGACATTCTGATATGGCAACTTCTGATGCTGATGTATGAAATCAAGTTCTGATGCTGAATAGATGTGATCTTTGCTTATATCAATCAGCGTATCTGCAAGTCAGAACATAATAATTTTAGGCAGCAGATAGTTCATTCATGACACTTATAAATACTATATCTTTTCACTTTGTTATCATCAAAACTTAAATATAGGGTAGTAGATTCAAACATTGTTCTAACAAGTTGCCCCTATTTAATCATCTTTCGATTGAATAGTTCGAGAATACACAGGTCTCGCGCGTTTCGATTGGAAGTTTATTAAATATTGGAAGACCCCAACATTTCCCCAAAAGACTTACAAGGATACGTTGTGCAACATTCTCATGGGTGCAAAAAATAGGTAGAAATGATGATGTATCATCTTACCGGCGTTTGGAGTAGAGTTTTCGATAGAATGACGACGCGGATAACTCGTCAGTCTAACAAAGATTGAAGAACTTGCATATTTACTGTAACCTAGGAGGTAAATGATAGAAGTTTAAAAAGCTGACTTACTAATGCTAGGAGACTAATATAGCAAGTTTTGATCTGATTTGATTTTGTATATTCATCGCAACCTAGGGGATGAATAAAACAAAGTCTGATAACACAATGCTGCATGGAGACTGGTGCAATGAGTTATGTCGCAGAATTCACATATTATTTCATAGAGACTGACATAATGAGTAGAATTGTTGATTTTGCAACATTGTTGCCTAGAGTCTGACACGATGAGCTAGATTGCAAAGGAAAAACAAATTGTTGTGTGGAGACTGACACAATAAGTTAAATATAGAAAATTTCACACAGTGTCACATAGAGACTGACACAGTGGGTGGAATATACCGGAATTTGTTTTGAATGACCCACATCTTAGATAACTAAAACAAAGATGAGATTGGATTTTTACTGGTTGTATGTGTTTTTAACCAAGGTAATAAACCAATGGAGGGCCCTAAGAAATTGGTTTCGCCTAAAATATGTTTTGAGAAATTCCACGTGTGATGTATGTGCATAATGGGAGGCTCTTAACGGGAAATATGTTGCCGAGACTTCCAAGGAATCTACTGTAGAGATTCTGTTGAGGACTACCTTCTGTCGAGGTCTTCTAGACAGTCAACTGGTGTGATTAACCAAGGGAATCTACTGTCGAGATTCATCTTGTGAACTACCTTCTGCCAAGGTCTTCCAGATAATCAACTGTCAGGATTAACCTGGAGAATCTACTTCCGAGATTCAATTTGAACTACCTTTTGTCAAAGTTTTCTGGATAATTAACTGTCGTGATTAACCAGGAGAATCTACTGTCGAGATTCGATTGAATTACCTGTTGCGAGGTCTTACGGATAATTAGCTTCCATGATCAACTAGGGGAATCTAATTCCGAGATTCAATTTTGAGTTACCTTTTGCCGAGGTCTTTCGGATAATCAACTGTCATGATCAACCAGGAGAATCTACTGCTGAGATTCAATTTGAATTACTTGCTGCTGAGGTCTTCCGGCTAATTAACTGTCATGATCAACAAGGGGAATCTACTGCCGAGATTCAATTTTGAGTTACCTTCTGCCGAGGTCTTCCCGCCAATCAACTGCCGTGATCAATCAGGAGAATCTATTGTCGAGATTCAATTGAAATTAACTTCTACTGAGGTCTTCCAAATAATCAACTCTCGTGATTAACCAGGAGAATCTACTACTGAGATTCAATTTGAATTACCTTCTTCCAAGGTCTTCCGGATTATCAACCTCCATGATTAACCAGGAGAATCTACTGCCGAGATTCAATGTAGAATTTCTAGCTTGATTGACAATGATGATTGCCTCTATATAAAATGAGGTTTCGTGCTATGTGTGCAAATTTTATTGATGCATGAAATGTAATGATTGATTGATGTATGTGATGTGATGATTGATTGATGTATGTGATGAAAGACTTAGATATGTGTGAATGGATGTTGGATTTTGAAATGAGAATGCGTAGTTGGGCTTTTTGAGGTATGCTCTACCCATGCTATTGGGTTTCGTAAGATGGATGAGATGATAAGTATGGCTGGGTTTTGGATCAAAGAGCACTAACGCGTGATTTATGTAGCCTTGTACTTTATTATTATGACTTGAATGATTTTTTTAATGGTTCCCCTGTGATGGGTCACGGATGATTAAAACATAAAGGTTTGCCTATGCGACATGGTTTCTTGTCACATGGTGGCTGAATGTTATGCTGTCGTGATGTCCCGATACTTGATTCAAACTTGAAGATTGCTTAATATAGGAGAAAGACCCATTGGAGGTTGTGAAAGTACGCGAAGAGCTTTCCCCTGTGTGGACTATTGTTTCCTAATTTGTTGGTAGGGTCTTAGAGGAGATTCTCTTTGATAGGAGCTTGGAAACAGTTTGATCATAATGTGAATGACCCCACCATTTTACATTATGCCCCTGATTAAAAGATTCTTGAAAATGCTTGGTTTTGATGGATCCTTTTGTATCAACTCCTTTTGCTCGAGCTTCGCAGTAGTTCCCCAACACTCGTATTTTGAAAGATGTGCCCCTCAATCTCCAAGATCTAGAGGAAGTACCCTCAGAAGGAACCCAGACTTTACCACGAACTTGACATAGATTTCCCTAAGTGTTGAAGCTTTAAAAAGTTTGTATTTGAAGTTGCTTGAAGAATTTGGACCCTACGTGTAGTAGGATGAACTTGGTACGTACTGCCCCAACATCTGAATCTTGGAAGGTTGGTCCCTGATTATCAAGGCCTTGAGAGGTTTGTTGAAATGAGGAAACCGAGTCATACCCATTTGTGTTATGACTTGATTAAGTAATTCTCACCCTTTGTCAATAGTATCTTTGTGATGATATACCCCTATGATCATTAGTCTTTGCTCCTGTTTATAGGGATCTCTTTAGATATTTTTCCCCTAGTTAGGAGCTTCTTGAAAATGTTGGTTTTGATCAGACCTTTTTGGTATCTCCTTGATTCTAAGTATTGATTCGTAAATAAAATTGTACATTTTGAAAATTAATTATGTTTGATGCACATGTGAGTTCTAAAAATCGAAATTGATTATTAAAGAGGAATGGAAATAGATATTCGAAGAAGCAAAGTAGTCAGAAATAATTTTAACAAACGTAGGAGTCAGTTTAACAGAAATCTTGCTGAGTATGATTTCATAGTGAACCTAGCTTCAATTAGGACTTTTAAAGGTTGTAACGTGGCCATGGTTCGTGGTTTAAGAAACAAAATATATAAGGCTCAAAATTTATTTATCCCACCCCATTCTCCTTGATATTCTCCAATCCTAAATTCGATTAATCAAACAGATGCATTTATTTCCCAAGAGAAATTTCACAGTCACGCAGATGATGAGAAGCGTAGCTAAAAGATCCAAGCGCCAATGAAAAGCATTAAAAAGATCCAAGCATTGATAATATCCAAGCATTTACAAGATCCAAGCGTTGATGAGAAGCCCTGATGATTCTTAAAGTGGCAGTCACAAGGCTGTTCTCCAATTTTCAATCCCCTATTTTTGCATGGACTGATTTTTTCTGAATTTTTTTTGGTCCATCTGGATGCCCTAATTTTTGCGTAAGTCAAGTTTTTTTACTTGACTTAGTGGGCTTCATTTTTTCTAGAAATTCTTTTTGCTTTTTGATCTTGAACACTTGCGACTTCCGTGCTGATTGTTGTAAGCTTCATCTTTATTGTTTCCTCGATCTTGAATGATGTATTGAGGAAGAATACGTCGTGGACTTTGTCTTTATTGATTGCTTCCTTAATTTTTGCTTATATGTACAAGGAAAATGATGCGCTTGAGCCTTTTCTTATATAATTTCCTCAATGATGTATCGAGGAAGGAGATATGCTTGAACATTAGCTTGGATGGATATAATTCTCTTGAGAATAAAATGCACCATTGTATTAATTGAAAGACTACCCTTCCCCTGGATGAAATTAAGGTTTAAAATAGAAACAACTCCAACTTCTGGCTTGAGGGGGTTGATTACGGATTAACACCTTATATCTCCATTGTTTAGGAAATGAAACAATGCCTTACATCGTCAGCTAAGCCTTACTATTAAAAAGCAAACGTTAGAAAAATTTTGATTATTTTGTACTCTCATCATTCTCCATCGAAGTTTTTTAATTTTAAAATGGAAAAGAAGAGTGAAAATGGAAAGTCATTGATTATTTGTGGAATGAATCGATTTCAAAAAAACGCATGCTTATTTTATTAAAATTACTTGACCAAAGAGTTCAAAGTTTATAACAAATAACACTTAGCAAGAAAGAAATTACAATTTAAAATGATAAAGCCTAATTATCTTGGAGATTAGCTTCTGTAATGATCAACCAATCAGGGTGAGGGATTTTACATCATGTGCAGGCCATCTTCTTCAAAATTTAATTGCTTATTGGCAATCATCCCTTGTACCACTTCTTTGAATGAGTTACATTCTTAAATCGAATGCCCCGCTACTCCACCGTGAAAATCACACTGAACATCCGGGTTGTACCTAGGAGGAAACAAAGACTCCATGGATCTGGTCTTTCTAGGCGTCATTGATGAATTTTTGACCAGACATGCCATAATTGACTGTATGTCATAGGGATCGGGTCAAACTAGCGATTTTCCCTTTTTTGGCTGTTTGGAAGCCTATGTTGATTCGGGTGTTGATGATGATTGTTTAGATTCTGAACCTTTCAATTCTGACATTGATGTTGAGGAGAAATCTTAACCTACCGATTCTGTGGTATAGGCTATGGCTGCTGGTTTTAAGGACCAGAGGGTGGTTGTTGGTATTGAGCATCTACTACATACGAATATTGATGATAAGGCATAGGAGACGAAGTTTCGGGAGCGTGGTAGGTTTCCCATATTTCATTTGTTTCAAATTCTTCTTCCCTTTGGAAAACTCTAAGGGATTTACTAGTCAAGCTACTCGAGACGCTTCATATTTTTCCGGTTTTGATGTCATTCTCGATGCGTTCCATCGCTATTACTAGGTCAGAGAAGTGTGATGGTATATTTCCCAACACTTTTTAATAGAACTTACCATGTAGGGTGCTCATGAACACCTCTACCAACTCCTTATCCAACAATGGAGGTTGGACTCGAGCAACCAACTCTCTCCATCTCTGCGCGTATTCTTTGAAAGATTCGTTACCCCTATGAGATAAATCTTGCAATTGCATGCGACTTAGAGAAATGTCTATGTTGTATTAATAATGTCTCTGTAATTCCAAAGCCAAGTCTTTCCAGGTGGGAACGTGGTTTCTTTCCAATTGCGTATACCATTCTGATGATGTTCCACTAAGATTGTCTTGAAAACAGTGGATAAGCAATTTACTGTCGCGTGGATGTGCTGCCATCTTCCTAACATACATCTTCAAATGGGTCTTAGGGAAACTAGACCATTTGTACTTTTTGAAATCTGGCATCTTAAATTTTAGAGGAAATACCACGTCTTCAACCAAACATAAGGCAGAAACATCAAAGTCATGAGTGTCATGCCCTTCTATGACGCTAAGCCTCTTTTCCAGCATGCGGTATCTTTTGGGGTCCTCAAGATTTTATGGTTTTTTAGTATTCATGGTCAGGTTTACCCCTTGAGGTTTTGGCGCATGGAATGCGAATTGATGATACTCAATAGATTCATGGGATGGAGTATATCCGTCTCAGAAAATGGCGTGTTCTTTCATGTTAAGGTTCTCCATGGCAACTTGTATAGGATGAGATCGAGCTTGAGTGTCTTCTTGAGGTGTATTGACGTCCTCAGTCATGAATTGTTGACCTTCTTCCAATGTTGTAGATAACTTTACACTTTCTTCGTGAGTTATCTCGAGTTTGTTCGGAGTATCTGGGAATCTCCTTGTTGGACTATGGTTGGAAGTTTTCTATGAGAGGAAGAGATATGAGTTTTATGCAGATGAATGAAGAATAAAATTGTATGAAAATGCTTAGGTATGGATATGCAATGTGATATATATATAGTATGATGGTAAATGTAGGGGTAGCTTATACAGGTTTGCTGATGATATCCTACTTTGTCTCAGAAGTTGAGGCAGGCGGGGACTCCTTATGGATGAAGATGATAATAGACATGAATTTGATGATTTCCCATACTGTCTTAGAGATTGAGACAGTCGAGATTTTTTTTTTAGGATTATGGCCTAATGAAAGATGACGATGAGTCCCTACAAGATAGAGATTATGATATAGACAGTAGCCCTACGAGATAGAGATAATAGTGGATAAAGGGATAACCCTTACGGGTTTGTAGATTGTAGTGGAATTTGTGAAGGGTATCCTTAGAAGGTAGGTTCTTAGTATTGGCCTACGGATATTCTACCCTCCCCGTAAGGTGGTTTCCTTGAGGGTATCATGAATAACGCTAGAGGGAAAGGCATAAGGGCCTCCCTTAAGCGGAGCCTCTTTACAGACCGAAACTTTCATTTCTAGGGCATGAAAAGGTCTCTTCACGAGTTTTGGTTTAAAGGTCGTACAAAGAGTCATAGGTGTCGTTCCAAAGTCCTACTTCTCAAGAGGATATCTCTCGAGAGGTATTCCTTTTGCGGAATTTCACCGACTCTAGGTGAAGTCGTCATATAAACTCATAGGGTAGATGTAATTTTGAAAAATTATAAATCCCACCACATATATATAAAGATAATTAATAAATAAATAAAAAGTCAAGAAAATAAATAAATAATTAAGCAAGAAATAATGAAATCCAAAAGAAAAAAATAAAAAACCCTAAAAACCCTAAAATCGAAAGATAAGGCTTATAAACCTAGGGTTGAGTCACCAGCTGTTGCAACTGGTTTTTCTAATCAGATTTGCCACCCTTAATTTTTATCCTAAAAGAATGGAGTATAAAGGAATAACCCTAAAAGTTAGAGATTTTAAATTTGGACTCGGTTCTAGAGGGTAAGGTGTTAGACACCCCTTATCTACCTTGATCACAAGGATACTGGGTTTAGAAGCACGATCTTAGGAAATAGGGTTTTAATTATCATTGGGAAAAAGAGTTTGAATTTTATTTAGCGGGAAAAAGGGGTTTGTTTTTTAATTAGGGGGACTCGCCACGATTTTAATTGTATGCCTACGTATCCTCTTAGGAGGAATCAGATTCCTATTTCGTAGTTCGCGGGGTTGGTGGTTTTTAGGGATTGCAAATATATTTTGAATCACCTCACATTTTGATCGGTTGTAGTGATTGCGGAGATTTTGGCTAAATGCGCGATTAGTCAAAATCCGTTTGAAACTCTTTTGCAAAAACAAATTGTTTAGATTAATTTGTTTGTGAAAAAAATTTTGATGTTGGTTGCGTGTTTTTTAATCGTATTAACTGCAAAAAAAAACTTATTAATACATGATAAAAAGTACTTAATGCAATATGTATAAAATATGTTCATGAGTTTGTTAGAAAATATAATTCATAATAAGATAAATAATATTTAATGCAAATATATAAGAAAATAATATATGCATTCTTTAATAAAAATAATTTATTATATATGACAAATATATATAATAATAATATAAAAATTAATATTAATAAGAATAATAATTATAAATGATAAAAAAGAATATAGAATTAATAATTAGAATTAAATAAAAATAATAATTTAATTTAATTCCTGGGGGTGTATTTTTAGTTATAGAGTAAATACTAGGGGGTGCTACAATGAATCTGGGCTAGGCCCAAAAACAGTTCAGAACAGGGGGGTGCGAATGGTTTGGAATTTTAGAAAAATAGTGGAATGGGTGGTGTAAAAACAGTGGGCTTAGTCCCAAAACATTTGGAAGAAGGGCTGGCGTAATCGAGTGTTGTGAGGGAGTATGATTTATCATGAGGACTTGGCCTAGCAACCTTCATATCAGAATCAAATGGACAAAATTGAAGGACCGTGTTAATTACTGTGGGAGTGTGTGCATGTGATTGGGAGGGATTAATACATTTCTTTTTA
This sequence comes from Vicia faba, assembly GCA_948472305.1. NCBI lineage: Eukaryota > Viridiplantae > Streptophyta > Magnoliopsida > Fabales > Fabaceae > Vicia > Vicia faba. The sequence continues at coordinate 904,560,109 of OX451735.1, read as the reverse complement.
ATTCATTTTTCATTTTGTTCAGTTACAAAACCTCCTTCCTCTCTCTTTCGTTAAACCCAAACCTTGTATCTTTCTCTCTTCCCTAACAAAACTAACACCACCAACAGTGGCGCCACAACCCTAATCCCCCTACCCACTGTAAATTGAACCCAATAGAAACAATCAAAAAGATAAGCGAGATTTCCCCTTTGCGGTTCTCTGTTCAGATTTTGATCTTTTGGTCTGATTTGAACTAATCTTGCTACGCCTTCTTCGTTGTGCAGGTTGCGGTGAGTTTGAGGGCGGTGGCGGTGATGAGCTAAGAGTTTTTGAAGGCACGGCAGATGTGATAGCAGAGACGATTGTGTACTACTGCCAGCTGCGGGGAGGGCGATTAGGGTTTCGGATACCGAAACCCCAACCGCCGCTTGCTCTTCTTCAACAACAATTGGTGAATGTTCTTCGCGGCTCTGAGTTCTTCTTCCTTCTGTCTCCGTATTTTTTTTACTGTCCAATCTCCCCTCTCTCTGTAATTTCCGTTCTTCGTTTTATAGCCCTTTCTTAGGTTTTAGTTTATTAGGGAAAAAATGTTGTCTGTAAAGATTAATTTAGAAATTGATTAGTAGTTTTTGATTAGGAAGTATTTAAATAGTTGTTTATAAATATGTATATGTTCAACAACAGTTTTAATTAGCTTCTGCTTTTGATCGATTTTGTCTGTAAATCTTGATTCAGATTTTGATTATACTTATTCTGTATTAAGGACTCTTGATTTTGCATTGATTTTGTTTTTGCATGGATATAATTTCCGGATTTGATTATGTTGTAATATAAGTTTAATTTGTTTTAGTTTTAATTTTACTAATATTTAATTTAATATTGATCTCTACAGTAGCTGTAAAAACCTGCGCTAATTTTTGATAAATTGGAACAATTACTGTTTTTGGTTTAATTGGGCTGATGCTAATTTTTTTATTACCCAGCCCAATTGCATTGTTTTTTATTACAGCAAAAAATGTCTCTAATTCAACTGGGCCTTGCACATTTATTGGCTTCATCTAGCCCAACGAATTTTTCTTATTATAGCAAAAAACCAGTTTTTGGGGTTTGCACTAATAATTCTTTGCTCAGTCCAATACATTGTTTTTTACTTACAACAAGAAAACAATTTTTTTTAATTCAACCCACCTAATTTAATTATCTCTAAGAAAAACCTTTTATTATTAAAACATGATTTATTAACATTACAAACTTAATTAATAAAAATTAAACCAACAAATATTTTTTTCAAAATACAAAATGGGCCATCATCAATTTTTCAACGAACCCTTTCTTTGTAATTTTGATTGGACCTCAATTGGCCCAAACACTGACCTCCCTTTTTTACTATTCAAAAAAATGAAATGGACCAAATTCTGATGTGTTTTAATATATTTTAATGGGCTTTAATGTATTTAATTTCCACTAATAATAAACTCAAGTTGGCTTTAAGAATTAAGGACTTAATAATTACTTGAAGTAATTTTCCATTTTCGAATCGCAGTGGCCATTGGCCAACATGCTTCGCGAATGGATTTACGAGTCTTTATGATTTAGAAAATATCACTCTCCTAAATTAAAATACATCCCTAGTCTTGGATAAAGATGGGTCATCAGATACTACTGTACCATCTTTGATTAATTATTTTTTCTATCTAAATCTTGAAAATATAATCGTCGAGGTAAGGAAAATTTGGGCTATGACACACACGAGATTCCACCTCTCTCCACCTGTGAGCGTACTCTTTGAAAGACTCTTCTTTCTTCTGAGATAAGTTTTGGAGTTGTGTGTGGGTAGGAGGCATAACCAGGTTGTATTTATATTGCTTCAGGAACGCATTGGCAAGATCTGCCCATGTTTTTATGTGCGTCCTTTCCAGCTGCATATACCAATCCAGAGATGCCCCACTCAAACTGTCTTGAAAGCAATGAATCATTAACTTCTGGTTCTGAGCATAAGCATGCATTTTCCTACAGTACATACGCAAGTGGTTTCTCGGACAAGTGAGTCCTTTGTATCTTCCAAATTCAGGTACTTTGAATTTCTTCGGTATTATTACATCTGGAACGAGACCCAACTCGAGGGCATCAACGTCAAAAGCATCATATCCTTCCACGGATTTTAACCTTTTTAATAGCGTTTTGTATTTATTCAGTGCCAAAGGGTTTTCAGTAATAGGGATGTTAGTCACTTTCTGAGGTGCCTGATTAACATCCTCTAGATTGTGATCTCGATATTGTAAGTCCAAGTAATTGTCAGCATGAATAAGCGAAATTTTCAAGGTGTGAGATGCCCCTGCCTTCGGTGGAGATGGGATAAACCCTTCAGTTTCTTATCTTGTCTCGTGTTGATCCATGACAGATTTCTGAGGCCCTGTCTCCATCCCTTTTTCATTTGGTGACCACTCGATGCACCGATAGCTTGGGTTATTTCCTCGAATGCTACTCTAGGAAGTTGTTCTTGTTTATCAATGATATTCTTCAAAGCTAGAAGAACTTGATTCATGTATCCCCTTATTGAGTCGACGTTGCTCTTAACTTGTTCCGTATCCACCTTGAAAGCTGTTTGATTCTCTTCTATTTGTTCCATGGCTCTTAGTTGGTGAGCTCTTATTTGAAACAGTGGCCAAGGAGGTGGTGGTTTCCTTCTACCAATGGTTCAAGTGGAGAATATTTTTGAAAAAATGAGTTTTTGAGTGGCAAGTTTTTGAGATGTGAATGTTTTTATGAGTTCCTGATTATGTATGAATGATGTTAAGATTTATGCTTTGCGTGTCTTATTCACTTGGGTATATATATTCTTTTTATAATATCATGTATATTTTTTTTTTAGGTTTTGCTTTTCTTTTTATTTGGTGAGTATCTGGAAAATGAATACACAAACAAGATAGGAAACACAATTCTTTTATTGAAACATCAATTGTCTTTAAAAGATAATACATTTCAGATACTGAAAAATATTACAACTCTATAACAATAAATTCAATGGAAGGGAAATAAACAAAAGAAAAAAAGTCTTCTAAGCCCGTTTGTGAATGTCTTCTCTAAAACGATCGACCATCGCCCTGCATAGCTTGAGAAAATTGTCAACGTCCTCTAAGAGAGGGACCATTACACTTTTTGCATCCTTTAAGCTTCTGGGAATGCCTTCAATGAGTTTTTGGCCAATAAACAAGCTTCTCGTGCTTATGTTTGTAGTATCGGTAATCTTGGTAGAGGTTGGGAACTATCTTGTGGTTATCCCTTCCTGCTTGGGAAATCTTTATATACTGCTCATCCCAATACATTTTTTCAGCTCTCAGCTCTGTGTAGAGTCTTCGTTGTACTAGGAAGTCCTTGCGGAGGCCCTCCAGCTTGAGGCATACTTGCTCGTACTCTTCAGTCTTCTGGGCCATATGTCTTTCTTCCCTCATTTTTGCAAGGCGCTCCCTAACTTCTTATTCTTGGCTATCGTGAAGCTTGGTGGTGAGGTATTTCAACTGCTCTTTCTGTTCTAGAGATACTTGGGCCAAGCTTTGGCTTTGAGCCCTCGACGCTTCCTCCAATACATTCTTTTCTTTCATGGCCTTTTCATACCTTTTGTTCAACTTTCCAATTTCATTAGCAGCATCTTCCAGCCTCTGATTATGGGAATCCAGATTAAGAGTAACACTTAACAGCCACTTGGTCGAACGCTTCCTTTTCAAACTTTCCTTTTCAAATACTTCACTTTCTTTTTTAATATGTTGGTCTTTCGATTCGAGTATGCACTGCATTTGTTTTTTCTCTTTGGTGAAGTTAAGGAGATTGAACTCCAGCTCTTCCTTCTCCCTCTGAGCCTATTTCAGTGATTTTTTCAAATCATCCACCTCTTCTAAAGACATAGGAGGGGTGATTGGGATCTCTTGCTTGTATTCAGGATCTATATTAAAAGGAAGCTTGATAATTTGCACAATGTTTAGAACCCATTGAGTGTAAGGTTCTTTTTCTACCGCATTCTTTCTTTCCGCTTTTCTCTTGTTGACCCTACTCCAAGCCTGGATAATTTTGTTGAGTAGTTCTAGGTCATTTCTACCCATGTCATGGACGATCAATTGCTGGAGTTTTTCACCCGAAGGTTTTTCTTCCAGAGGATACCCCATATGTCGTAGGGCCAAGGTGGGATTGCAATTGATGTAGCCTTATGACCCGATTAGTGGAACATTAGGAAAATCCCCATAACTATAGACAATATCACTGATATCTAACTTCCTGGAATACCATAACACAAAGCTAGAAGTGAGAGACCTTAACTTCTAAGGCCATTCATAGCTTGTAATATTTGGAACTAAGTAATCTTCCTTGTAAAGGTGGGTCATGATCCAGGAGTATAGCAATGGAATACAACAATTTAGGGTACCTATTTTCTTTTCGTACCGTGTATGAATGGCGTAGTAGATATCAACAAGCAGAGATAGAGTAGGATTTATATTAAAAGTATTTGTACCCCAAAACACATTGATGGTTGTAGGGTCTATATAGTCTACGGTGCATGAAAATAAGACAACACCAAATGTAAGTAGGGCTAGACAATCGACACAAGATTCCCATTCTTAGTTATTTGCCAGATCGTGAGCTTTATTTTTCAGATAACACCTCTTAATTCCTTGCACTTCTCCTTCTTTTTTATAATTAAGAGAAAACTCAGGATATGGGATCTTTAAACCTTCGGCCAGTATTCTGATGTCTACGATTTGCCTAATGCCCATGTAAGCCTTCTCTTTGGAGAAGTTCAGAATTTTGTCATATTCCTCTAAGGTAGGAGCTAACTGAAAATCTTGAAATGTAAATCATCTCAGCAGAGGATCATAAAATTGTACTAGAGCAGAAATAGCGTCCAACTGTATTTCCACTTTGGTTAAATACAAAATATCCCCATAGAGACGAGTAAATGTTTCATAGCCCTTTTAGATAATCTTTCCTTTATCGCTTTTATTTGGGTCACATCTGGCTTGGTAGCATTGATACGGATGAGATGTTTTCCTTTAGTATTCATTTCCAAATAATCACAAAAAACCTTTGACTTTTTTATATATTTCTTTTTACTCTGTTATTAAGACAAACAAAAGCAAACGATGGATGATGAACATGTGAAATGTAAAGATGTATGAATGTATGAGTAAAAGGTTAAATGACAGGATTTGATGAACAGTAACCCTTAGAAGGTAGGCTCTTAGCTTGGTTTTATGGATATTCTACCCTCCCCATAAGGTGGTTTCCTTAAGGGTATCATGAATAAGACTAGAGGGAAAGGAACATGAGCCTCCCTTAAGTGGAGTCTCTTTGCAGACCGAAACTTTCGTCTCTAGGTCGTGAAAGGTATCATCATGAGATTTTAGTTTGAGGTTTATACAAAGATCCATAGGCGTCATTCCAAAGTCCTACTTCCCAAGAGGATGTCTCTTGAGACGTATTTCTTTTGTGGAATTCCACCGACTCTATGCAAAGTCGTCATATAAACTCATAGGGAAGATGTATCCCCTTGGCTAATAGACGAAACTTCTTTCTAAGGGTTTTTGAAAATGTTCTTTTTTGCAAAATTTTAAATCCCACCACAAATGAAATAACATAATGAAATAATAAAATAAGTAGGAAATAAACAACTAAATAAATAGGAAATAGTAAAACCCCGAAAGATAAAAACCCTAAAACCTAAAAGGGAGGCTTCTAAACCTAGGGTTGAGTCCCCAGCAGAGTCGCCAGCCGTTGCAACTGGTTTTTAAATCAGAGTCACCACCTTTAATTTTTATTCTAATGGAAGGGAGTATAAAGGAATAACCCTAAAGTTAAGAGATTCTAGATTTGGACTCGATTCTATACGAGGGGAAGGTGTTAGGCGCCCCTTATCTACCTTGTTCGTAAGGATACTAAGTTTAGAAGCGTGATGTTTAGGAAATAAGGTTTTAATGTTAATTATAGGGAAAGGGTTTAAATCTTAGTTATGGGAAATAACTAAAAATATAAAGTAAAAAAATATATTAAAAAATGCAGGGAGGTGTGAGAATATAGTATGTAGTAGAATAGGGGTTCTAATAGAAAGGGCCTGAATTCAGATTTTGAATTCAGACCCAAAAGGCCAGGGGGTGCGTTCTAATACTAAGTGGTAAAAGAAAGGGGTGTGTAAATCAGCAGGGCTCAAGTCCAGATTTGGAATGGGCCTTTTGAGGCTGGGGGTGCAAAGTTGCATGCGTTAGAAAAACAAATTGAAGGAGGTGTGGATAAAAATTGGGCTTTGGCCCAAACGATCAACCCTTCATCTGCCTGGATCAAGTGTGGAGGGAAACACGACATGGTCTCATGTACGCGCAGGCAGGGGCGTTTTATGGCAACAGATGGTGATGATTGATAGAACACAATAGAGATTAGCGACATGCGCGTATGAGATCAATAGACTTATTATATTTTCATTTTCTAAACAGAAACAAACACTTTCATTATGTTTCTTCTCTCTCTCTCTCTATCATCTTCTCATCTCTTCTCTCACCCAAATAAACAAAAACCCTAGCCGCCGACAGCGGCGACGAATTTACCACTATTCCTTAATCTTTCCATGATTCAACAGAATAAAAATAGAAAATCGCAACAACTAAGTGACATGACAGATACCTCTATCTTCGTGAAACGTTCGTGCTTTCGATCTCTCCGATTTGCTGACCCCATTCCTTTTCCTTTGTAGGTACGATGGCAGTTTGAAGAGTCTAGCGGGAATGATCGAGCGGCAGTGACTTAGAGTTTCAGATATTGAAACCCCAAATTCTCCTTTTGTAGGAAAGCTCATGTGATTCTCCTAGGCTTGAGTTTCTCTTCTCAGCAATTTTCGGTATCTTTCTTTGGTTTTTTTTGTTCTACTGTCACACAATCTTCATTTTTTTCTGTATTTTGACTTAGGTTTTATACTATTTTCAGAATTAGAAAGTTTAGGAAGAAAATAAGTTTGTCTGTAATTTTAATTCTTAGGATTAATTTAGGGTTTATGTTAGGAAAATTTTGAATGCTTTGCCTGTAAATTAAGGGTATCGGTTTAGTTAGGGTATATGTATTAGGAATTATTTTGAACTTTGTCTATAAATTCAAGAACATGATAAGCTTTTGTGTTTTTGTACGGATTCTGTATTGAATGTATTAGAACATATTGAAAATTTTTTGGATTTGTTTTGTATCGTTTCAGTTTTGTGTTAACAATCACTCATGATTCCAACAGTAACTGTTTTTGGATTTGGGCCACACGTTTTTATGTTTGGATTTGGGCCTGCAATTTGCTTCTGTTTGAAACAAAAGAGATTCTTGCACACCATTATCGAAGCAATACACCTCCCTTAATTAGAAATGGACTCCAATTTAAAAATCTAATGGACCATCGGATATTGATGATCCATTTTATATCGACACACCATTTTTCATGCTCTAATCTCCCAAAAATTTAAACAATACGATTCATTTAAAAAAAAACCTAAATACAAATAAGGATAGGGCAAATTTTGGGTATGACACACGCTATTCAAATTACTACAACGTTCACTGGATCGTGATTGAAAATAACACATATACAACAACACGCTACATAACAACGCCTATACCTGCGTAATTATATACATAATCTAACTATTATTAAAAGCCCTTTTCGTAGTAGTGGTCTTTACATTTATTTTTGAACAACCTCTGTAACTTAAACCTCTACCTTCTGCCTTATTAAGAATGCCTCATCTGCTACAGTAGTTAACAACATTGATAAAACTACCGTTGACATTATAGTGCAAGAACATGTGAGGATGGTTATTCTACTCACTCACCAATGTTTGTTTTAAGCACTCTACCCAATTGAACTATTATATCAAACAAAGATATGCTGAAAATAATTTAAAATAACATTATATTGACGGTCTACATTCGTATTCAATTATCTTTCATATAGAATTTTCTCAATCCTTCTGCAGCACAAGTATTCTGGAAAAAACATGGTGTGGCCGTCCAAGAAAGTTAATTGCACTTCCAAATTTGGCCACGAACCCCAACAACAACATACAACTTCACAAAAGTGTTTCTTCATATTCCACAAATGTCTTGGATGACCTATTACAATCCCCACCATTATAACATTGTTATTTCAATATGCACTGTTCTTTTTACAGCAATTATGATCTTCTCTTTCAAGTCATAGTTATCCATTACCGTCATGGTTTATTTTCCTTTCTACATATATGTGGACCATATCCACTTTTAACGTGTTGAGAATTTTTAAGGAAATGTTATGATCCAACTCATACCAATGATATAGGGTTTCAACTTCCACATCCTACACCTTTGGTCCACGCCACTAGTGTTGCACCACCAAGTTCAATTTTCACTCCAGCTATCAACATTTATTTTAATAGAGAAGATGATGATGATTCTAACTATGACCCTTTTACAAGTAAATCTTAAATATTATACATTTCAATATTGTAATATATTTTTCCAGTTGGATATAGCATATTTATAATAATGTTTTAATACGCTATGTAGCTCATCAATATGAAGATTGTAAATCTCAAAATTTAGATTTAATTATTTAATTAATTATTTGTGATTTATTTGTGAAGTAGTAGTGGATTAAAGTGTTAATTAGAATAATATAGATTTAAATAGTTTAGTTTATATTATTTAAATATATATTAATAATTAAATAGTATATGTTAAGGTGAAAAGAAGAATAAGAACATGGTGGTAATATATGATGATAAGTGAGTGCATAAGGGGAATAACATAGAACGGATTGTAGGGGTAAAAAGAGAAAATTGAGAGAGGTGGGATTCATACGATCTTGAAATTGAGAGAACACGAAGAAGAGGTTAGGGCTCAGAGGGGAATCCTATAGAACGCGAAGGAAGAGATCGATTGCTAGGAAATTCGAGGTAAGGGGTTTAATCTCGATTTATTATGATTGATAGAGGGTTAAGGTAGATGTAGGTTTTGCTTTGTGTAATGATTTGATGAAAAACATGATAAAAGTGTTGACTTGATAATGTTTGTATGATATGACTTGTGGCCAATATGATGTGGTAATGTACTTTGATGATGATATGCGACATATGATGATTGTTATGCATTTTGGACTGAGTTTGGTACTGTAATCGAATTTGGAATGGGGCTGGAAGTTGCAATTTCACAAGCACCGTCGGGCAAACTTGGGGCGAGCTGAGCGCTCCCAGCATCATCGGGCGAGTCTGTTGGCAAGTAGAATGATGGAAAAGTGAGCTACTGGAAAATGTATGGGGAGGGGCTTGGCACCCCACAATTGTAACACCCTAACTCCCCCGTATAATTTTAATTATAAATCTGAGTAAATTAAAACAAATGGAACAATCAGGATGTTACCTTCATTCGCTTCACATTCACATGTAATTAGATACGTAACGCATACTAAAACATAAAACTAAATATTCATCAAGTTTGAACTTCATTGCATTTATTCGCAACGGAAGACATCAATAACAATTAATCTAAACTCTTTAACATGAGTTATAAATATAATAAATCCAAACTAACATAAATCACCAAATAAATCCAACAAATGGAATTATGCATAAGTTCACTCTCAACAATAAACAAAACAAAACGTAATCCTCCAGTATTACATATCAGAGCAGACACCGACTCAATCTACACAATATAAGACATTCTCCTTAGTTAACCTCAACACTCGAGCTACTCTTGATTATCTACACGTTACCCACGTAGAGGTAACATTCAAACAGAAGGGATCGGATATCATAACAATATAAAACAGATCATAATAGTAAGTAGATAGTATTTCATTACGCATAGTTATACATCTTCATCTCACACCTTCACATCATTTTATAACAATCATATGGCATGTCAAATATACAATCAGACAATCCAACAACACATATCATCCATTACGATACAACACCCACATCATTCACACATTTCAACAGTATAATAATAATGCGATACAGTGAGACCGACTCAATGCATGTGGTACCAACAGGGTATAAACCCTCATCATCAATGTCTAATAGGGAAGCAACATGGCATAAGCCCTCATCATAACGCCAATACAGGCCATCTACAGGGCATAAGCCCTCACCATGTATGCATGCAACAATGTATTATGCATTGATATTCCTATTCACCAATACAAGACGCTAATATAGGCCATCGTCATCATCATACATGTCACATACAATGCAAATTATTCATGCAATTTTGCATATCATCGTCACGAATAAGTACAACGTCCATCATCACCCATCTTACGAAAATACACAAGAGAAACACAAACCACAAAACTAATAATTATCCACTATATTCATAACTCTTTTTATAAGATAGAAAATAATTTTAGCTTTTCGTCGATCCAAACAGTGCGTCAAACAGACACCCGAGTTAAAACTTATGAGTTTTACAAGTTTTGGAAAAATTGTTGCCAGCTCCAGGAAATCGATTACCCAAATACTGGTAATCGGTTTCCTCACTTCCAGTAGCTACATTCTAAAAATTTTGTTTAGGAAATCGATTTCCCCATGATGAATAATCGATTTCACCACTTCCATGACCATTTTTCAAAATTTTAGTTTAGGAAATCGGTTACCCAAGAATGGGTAATCGATTTCCCTACTTCCGAAAGTCACGTTTGTTTGTTTTTTATTTAGTAAATAGATTACCTCCAGAAGGGTAATCGATTTCCACAATTTGACAGAGGAAAATTCTGCATCTTTTTCTAGTGCGAAAACCAGTCCCATCATCCCCAAAACTCCAATTTTCAAACCAAAATAGTGCCACATGAAATCATAAAATATGCATATACATTTCCCATCATTCAAACTCAATTCACATCATCAAATTCATCAAATAATCACAATTTGATCAACAATTTCATCAAAAGATCAAACACACACACAAAAACCCATTCATGAGAAAGAGTGTCCTAACTATGGAAATTTAAATCACTTCCATTCCCCATCATTATGCAACCCGTTATAGAGTTAGAATCTCACTCTTACCTTAGATTGATGATTCGAAAGTTCTACAGTGAATTCCCTTTCCTTAGCCTCAAGTGCACTCATCAGCTCTCCTTTTTTTCACGGTCAGTTTCCATATTATGTTCTTCTCACTTCCTTGTTTTTCCCATCTTAACCCTTGGACTCTTAAATTTTAATTATAAATTTACCCTCATCCATTTAAAAAATAATTTTAATTTATAATTATATAATAACTATCTTATTATTCTAATAATACTCATAACAAAATAAAACACTTGGCATCTCTCTACACTCTTATGTCTCTATGTTATTAGTCATACACCCCTCAAACTTAATTATTTATAATTTCTAAGGTAAATACCTCTCTTCAAAGTATAGAACACGTCCCGACATTCAATAAAACATACAACAACAACACACCACATAGTCAATTTATTAAAAATATTTTAAACGATAAACAGAGTGTTATAACTCTCCCCCACTTAGAATATTTTCGTACTCAAAAATTACCTGACGCAAATAACTCTAGATGCGACTGCCGCATCTTGCTCTTTAATTCACATGTCCCGTTCTCTTCTGTAGCTCCTCCCCAAACTACTTTCACAAGAGAAATTTCCTTTCCCCTCAGCCTCTTTACCTCACGATCCTATATCCTCACATGTACAGTCTCAACTGTAAGATTATCCCACACTTGCACATCATCCATCAGAATCACATGAGATGGATCTGAAATATACTTTCGGAGTTGCGAAACATGGAACATGTCATGCAAATTAGATAGATTAGGTGTCAAGGCCACTCTATACGCAATTGTTTCCACTTTGTCAGGAATTTTATATGGACCAATAAACCGAGGAGTATGCTTCTCTGATTTTAATGCTCGTCCAACATCAGTTATCAGTGTGACTCTCAAGAATACTTGGTCTCCCTCTTGAAACTCAAGATCCTTCCTCCTCTTGTAATGGTAACTCTTCTGCCTACCTTGTGAAACTTTCATCTTATCCTGAATTAACTTCACTTTTTCTGTAGTCTGCCGAACAATTCCAGGTCCAAGTACTATGCTCTCACTAGATTCATACCAACACAAAGGTAATCTATACCTCCGACCATACAATACCTCAAAAGGTGCCATCCTAATACTAGAATGAAAACTATTGTTATAGGTGAACTCGATCAGTGGAAGATAACCTTCATATGTACCTCCTTGCTAAAGAACACAAGCTCTCAAAAAATCCTCCAATGACTGAATAGTTCTCTCTGCCTGGCCATCTGTTTGTGGATGATACGTAGAACTCAATCTCAGCTTAAAGCCCAACGCATCCTGCAAACTCTTCCAAAATCCAGAAGTAAACCTCGAATCTCTATCGGAGACAATACTTGACGGAATCCCATGAAGTTTCAGAATCACGCGGATGTAAATCTCTGCCAACTTCGGTATAGGAAAATTGATATTAATCGGAATGAGATGAGCTGATTTCGTCAGCCTATCAACAATCACCCAAATTGTATCATGTCCTTTTGGAGTACTCGGAAGCCTCGTCACAAAATCCATAGATATACTATCCCACTTCAATTCTGGAACATCTAATGGTTTCAACAATCTCGATGGTTTCTGATATTCGACTTTCGACTTCTGACAAGTCAAACATGCATACACAAATCGTGATATATCCCATTTCAAAATGGACCACCAAATTAACTTCCTCAAGTCTTGATACATCTTAGTTGCACCTGGATGGATACTCAAATTACTTCTACGACTTTCCTCCAGAATCATCTTTTTCAGCTTAGAATCATCAGGAATACAAATTCTATTACACTACCTCGACACACTTTTCTTGTCCACTTTAAAATTGCTATCCTCATCCTGGTTACTCCCAACCATCAAATCTATCAGTTTTACATCCAACTTCTGAGCCTCTTTAATATTATTCAAGAAATCATTATTAATCTTCAACATTCCCAATATCACACTATGTGGTGTTAACTCACAGACTAAGTTCATGTTTTTGAATTGTTCAATCAATTCCAATTCTGTAACCATCATAGCATACATATGTAAAAATTTCCTACTTAACGCATCTTCCACAACATTAGCTTTACTTGCATGGTAATTTAAGCTAAAGTCATAGTCCTTTAACAATTTTAGCCATCTTCGTTACCGCATATTCAACTCCTTCTGGTCAAACAAATACCTTAAGCTATTATTATCGCTAAACACTTCAAATCTAGAGCCATAAAGTTAATGTCTCCAAATCTTTAGCATAAACACCACTGCAGCTATTTCTAGATCATGAGTAGGATAATTCCATTCATGAATCCTCAATTGCCTCGACGCATAAGCTACCACTTTATCATTATGCAAGAGCACACCACCTAAACACAATTTAGAAGCATCATAATACACGAAAAAATGATTCATCGGGATTAGGTAATATCAAAATTGGAGTCCTCGTAATTTATTCTTTAGGTCAGTGAAACTTTCTTCATACAGGATATCCCACACAAACGCTTTGCTTTTACAAGTCATCTGAGTTAGCAAAAGTTCTAACTTAGAAAAACCCTCAATAAATCTCCTACAATAACCAGCCAAGCCCAAAAAGCTTTAAATTTTAGTAACTGATTTTGAATCTTCCCACTGCAACACTGCATCTACTTTGGATGGATCTACAACAATACCATCACCTGAAATAACATGACCAAGAAAACTAACTTTTTCTAACCATAACTCACATTTTGACAACTTTGCATATAACTTCTTCTCTTTCAACACTTTCAATACAATTCGCAAATGCTCAACAATTCCTCTTCTAATTTGGAGTAGATCAAGATATCATCAATGATTACTACTACAAACTGGTCTAAATAAGCGTGAAAGATACGGTTCATATACTCCATAAAAACTCTTGGTGCATTAGTAACACTAAATGGCATCACTGAATACTCCTAATGTACATACCAAGTTCTTAAAGTTATCTTCTAAATATCCTCATCTTTTACTCGAATCTGGTGATAACCTAATCTCAAGTCAATTTTGCTAAACACACGTGCACCCACCAGCTGACCCATCAAGTCATCTATTCTCGAAAGTGGATACTTGTTTTTTATTTTCACTTTAATCAGTTGTCGGTAATCAACACACAGTCTCATAAGACCGTCCTTCTTTTTCACTAGTAACACTGGAGCTCCCCAAGGCGATACACTTGGCTTCACAAATTTCTTTTCAAGTAAGTCTTTTAATGCTTCTTCAAATCCATTAACTCTGATGCCGACATCATGTATGGTGCTTAGGAAACGGATCTGGTACTAGGGATAAGATCGATAGAAAATTCCACTTCTTTTTCTGGAAGCACATATGTAATATCATCTGGAAAAACATTGGGAAGTTCATGAACCACTTATAGCTCATCAATTTCAGCTTGATTCTCAAAAGATAAGGACATTGTTAACAAAAACAACTAAGCTTCATCCTGCATCAACTCATTCAACTTCTTAGCAGACAAGAACCTAGCTTCCTCCTCTGACAAAGTTGTGCCTTGGAACTATAGTGAAGAATTTTATTATCACGGTGTCAAGCAAGATCCATGGATTAATGAAAGTGAAGATCTTGAAATTACAAACATTTTCGGAACTAGTAAGGTCACTAGGACAAGAAGGATCTTCTCTCTGAAGATCTCTCCTCCAACAATTACTACAACACCTATTTGTATTCATGTTGCTAGACCAATTTCTAATACCTGAGGTAAAGAGAAATTTACTGAGCCTGCCCTGACGGAGGAACCCTTAAAAGATGTTACAATTGAAGACCCATCTAGTCAAGAGATGGAAGAAATTCAGAAGATCATCCAGAAAAGTAACTATAAAATAGTTAAGCAACTGGGGAAGACACCCTCAAAGACATCCATGTTGTCCTTGTTGTTGTGCCCTGAAGCACATGCCTAAGATTTGTTGAAATTTCTGAAGAATGCCCATGTACCACAAGAAACCACTGCTGATAAATTTGAGAATTGTGTTGCAAGCCTAACTGCTGATAATGGCTTGGGATTTTCTGATGCAGATTTAACACCGGTGGGGGAGAATCATAACAAGGCCCTCCATATCTCTATTGAATTCAAAGGCACCACCCTGGCGCATGTGTTAGTAGATATTGGGTCTTCCCTTAATGTTTTACCCAAGGGTGCTCTAGATAGATTGGACTGTGAAGGGTTGGTGCTGAAATCTAGCGATATTGTGGTAAGAGCCTTTGATGTTTTGAAGAGAATGGTCCACGGAGAGGTTGATCGTCCGATCAAGGAAAGATATCAAGTCTTCAATTTAACATTTTATGTAATGGATATCCGCCCGGCCTATTCTTGCTTTCTCGGACGCCCATGGATTCATGGGGCAGGTGTGGTTACCTCTATATTACATCAAAAGTTTAAATACCCGGTGAAAGGGAAGATTGTCACAGTATGTGAAGAGGAATAATATATGGTCAGTCATTTGAATTCTTTCAAATATGTTGAAATGGATGGAAAATTCATTGAAACCCCCTGCCAAACATTTGAAGTAATTCCTATGACGATTGATGTTGCTAAAGCTACTATTCATGAGATCTCTAAGGGCACACCAAAAATGGCCTTTCTGAAAGATGCTAGGGCTGTTGTAGAAAATGGAGGTTGCACTATCAGGGGACAACTTCCAGACATCCCCTACAAATCTAACAAATTTGGATTGGGTTTCACTTCAAAGGCCCAGAAAGAGGTTCGAAGTGCTGATGCTAGGGGAGCACCTCTCTGTATTAGCAACAATAAAGTCAACACTCTGGAAGACACTGACAGTGACGGTGACTAGAACGACTGGATATTCCCAAATACTGACGGTGGACTCAACAACTGGATGGCTAAAGACTTCATACCAATCTCCTTCAGCCAGGAGTAATTGTTATTTCCTACTTTTATTGCTTTAAGAAGTTTGTCTGTATAATTTCTTTAAAAACAATTACTTTAAACCATGTGCCTTGCCCGAGGCACGATGGTCCATTTGTTAAAGGTTGTCATTTAATATAAAATATGCTCATTTAATGAAAACATTGGATGATTTTGCATTAAAATTTTGCGCTCTTTGTCTTTCTTTTACTTTACTGCATTTTCAAATAGCCATGTGACCTTACATGCACACACACACACACATATTTGCAGATCCAAATCCACTACGGATCTCATAATTTTTCTATTATCGTTTATGACTTTAAAAGTCCAATCTCTTAAGCCGAAGAAGAAGGTGAAGAAGATTGCGAGATACCTGTAGAACTCGCCAGACTCCTAATACAAAAGGAACAGGCTAACCAACCGCATGAAGAACCGAGAAAAGTGATAAACTTTGGTACTGAGGCAGATAAGAAAGAAGCAAGATTGGCGCCAACCTGGAAGACAGTGTCAAGAGCAGATTGGTTAAGATGTTTCAAGAATATATAGAGGTATTTGCTTAGTCATACGAAGACATGCCAGAGCTTGATACTGATATTGTGGTTCATCGTCTACCAATGAAAGAGGGATATTCTCCGATCAAACAAAAGGTTCGTCGCATGCGTCTTGATATGTCTGAGAAGATCAAGGCTGAGGTAATGAAACCGTTCAATGCAGGTTTCTTGGCAGTGACGCCGTATCCCCAATGGGTTGCAAATGTTGTTCCAGTGCCGAAGAAAGATGGTAAGGTCCGTATGTGTGTAGACTATAGGGATTTAAATAGGGTGAGCCCCAAAGACGACTTCCCACTACCACACATTAATGTCTTGGTTGATAACTCTGCTCAACACAAGGTATTCTCCTTCATGGATTGTGTCTCGGGTTATAAAGAAATCAGAAATGGCGCCTGAAGACATGGAGAAAACTACTTTTGTCACACAGTGGGGAACCTTTTGTTATAAGGTCATGCCTTTTGGGCTGAAGAACGCAGGTGCAACTTGTCAACGGGCTACGGTGGCTTTATTTCATGACATGATTCATCATGAAATAGAAGTCTATGTGGATGACATGATAACGAGATTACAAACTGAGGAAGAGCACCTTGTTCATTTGTAGAAACTGTTTGAAAGGATGAAGAAATACAAGCTGAGGTTGAATCCCAACAAATTCACCTTTGGGGTAAGATCTTGAAAGCTAATAGGCTTCATTGTCAGTGGAAAAGGTATTAAAGTCGATCTCGCAAAAGTTAAAGCTATCCAAGAAATGCCAACTCCTTGAACTGATAAATAGGTCAGAGGTTTCTTGGGACGACTTAATTACATTACCCGATTCATCTCTTACTTGACTGCTACTTGTGAACCACTCTTTAAACTGCTGAAAAAAGATCAAGTAGTAAAATGGAATGATGACTGCCAAATAGCTTTTGACAAGATCAAAGAATACTTACAAGAGCCTTCAATCCTGATGCCACCAGTTGAAGGAAGACCTATGATCATGTACTTAAACATATTAGAAAATTCAATGAGGTGTGTGATGGGGCAACATGACGAGTATGGTCGAAAAGAGCATGCAATATACTACCTTAGCAAAACCTTTACCGACTGTGAAACAAGATATTCACTGCTCAAGAAAACTTGTTGTGCTTTGGTATTGGCTTCTCACTGACTAAGACAGTATTTGTTGACTCATACTACTCTATTGATCTCTAAGATGGATCCCGACAAGGACATCTTCGAGAAGCCAGCTCTCTCCGGAAAAATAGCTCGATGGAAAATGATTTTAACTAAATACGATATCCAGTACACTACACAAAAAGCAATAGAAGGAAGTGTACTGGAAGATCATTTGGCGCATCAAGTTGTGGATCATGTTGATTACAGATCATGAAAAGCCTGAACCGTATGTAGGACCTGAGCAAGGATTCCGATGGACTATGGTTTTTGATGGAGCATCCAACGCACTGGGTAACAGAATCTGTGTTGTGATCATTTCCCTCGAAGGTTTCCATACGCCATTCACTTCCAGACTTTGCTTTGATTGTACCAAAAACATGGTTGAATACGAAGCTTCCATCTTGGTTCTTAAAGTTGCTATTGACCTAAGAATCAAACTCTTAATTGTATATGGAGACTCAGATTTGGTAATCAGTCAAGTTAAAGGAGAGTGGGATAAAAAACATCCAAATCTTATCCCTTACAAAGAACTTGTGCTATCCTTGATCTTGAACTTTGAAGAGATTACCTTTGAACATATCTCGAGGGAAGAAAATAAGTTGGCAGATGCTTTAGCTACCATGTCATCCATGTTCAAGGTCAGATGGCAAAACAAGGCTCCCCGAATTACTGTCGAAAGATTTGACGAACCATCTCACTACTATGAAATTGACACTGATGGAGTAGAGGAGAAGCCTTGGTTTCATGAAATATAAATATATCTCGAAGCTCAAGAGTATCCTAAAGGGGCATCAATCAACAATAAGAAACTCCTATAAAGGTTCTCTGCCAAGTTCTTCCTAAGTAACAAAATTCTATACAGGCGCAACCATGATTCAACCTTGCTTCATTGTATGGACAAGAAGGAAGCAGAGAAAATTATGGAGGACATGCATGAAGGTATCTTTGGTACTCACTCTAGTGGACATACTATGGAAAAAAAGATTCTGAGAGGTTGTTACTATTGGTCGACCATGGAAACCGATTGTCACCTCCACTCGAGGACTTGCCATAAGTGCCAAATTTATGATGATAAGGTTCATGTGCCTCCAGTTCCTTTGAATGTCATGACTTCTCCTTGGCCATTTGAAATGTGGGGATTTGATATGACCGGAGAAATCAAGCCTACTGCTTCTAATTGACATCGTTTCATGCTTGTCGCCATTGACTACTTTACCAAGTATGTTTAAGCAACTTCATTTGCCTCAATTACCAAGAACATCGTGGCCCGGTTCATCAAGCATAACCTCATCTGCAGGTATGGTATCCCTGAGAGGATCATCACTGACAATGGTACCAATCTCAATAATGCCATGATCACTGAACTCTGCATGCAGTTAAAGATCAAGCATCACAACTCTTCTCCATACAGACCTAAGATGAACGGTGCAGTGGAAGCTTCCAACAAGAATATAAAGAAGATTGTGCAAAATATGGTGGTGACCTATAAATACTGGCATGGGATTTTACGATTTTCTCTTCATGGCTATCGAACTTCGGCGAAAACATCAACTGGGGCAACCCCAATCTCTCTAGTCTATGGCATGGAAGTTGTCTTGCCTGTCGAAGTCCAAATCCCTTCTCTAAGGATTATGAAAGAAGTAGGCTTAGACGAAGACGAGTGGATTCAGACTAGGTTGGATCAATTGAATCTGAGAGACAAGAAGAGGCTTGCGGCTGTTTGTCATGGTAAAATGTATTAAAAATGTATGATTAAGGCATTCAACAAGATCAAGCATCGAGTATACCAAGTTGGTGACTTGGTAATAAAATGAATCATTATACCACAAGGAGATCCCAGGGGAAAATGGACTCCCACCTACGAAGGGCCATTGGTTGTTAAGAAATTATTCTCGGGAAGTGCTATGATGCTAACCACTATGGATGGCGAAGATTTCCCGCACCCCGTGAACATGGACATAGTCAAAAAATACTACGCATAAGAATGACCCGCTGGGTTGACACACCTAGGCAAAAATAAGGGAATCCCAACGAGCCAAAAGGGTTCGGGCAAAAATTAAGGATATATAAAAAAGATTGTACACCTGGCAAGTCGAAAACCTGAAAGGGCGGCTTGGGAAAAAACGGTATCCTGGTGGACTGAAAAACTGAAAGGGCTGTCCAGGAAAAAATTAGGGATTAAAAGCGTACGACTATGTCCCGTTGGATCACTTGCATGCAACCTTTATTACCAAAGTTGAAAGTTCAAATGGTTAAATCAACTTCTTCTGATGGCAAGGGACTAGATGTTCGAAGACATAAGGGCAATATCAAAGTTTGGAACCCAATGAGATCACTTCCACATGACTATACATTTTTTTTCACTTTGTACTCTTTTTATTTCATGATGACTTCCTCTTACCAAGATTTTCGTCTCTTTGTACAAAATCGTCTGTTTATAGGTAAATTATCAATACAAATATATCTTAAAGTCAACTTTTGGTTTTTTCTGTTTTGTTTGCAAAAACGTCCAATGACTAAAATTGAATGAACATATGCATATGAACATGATTAACTATTAACAAATATATGCATAAGAATGGGAATAAGCATTTACTCAAGATTCTGGAAGCTGGGATGACACTTAGATTGTCCATAAATCTCATACAACTACTTCAAAGAGACTATCCCCATAGAGTAGTCTTCACAAATAAGGGTACATTCCCCGTAACCTCCCCGGCAGATCGCTCTAGTAAATAAAGGAGTATAATCTCCTTCCTGTAATTTCCCTACGGAGTTCCAATCAGTACACTTCCTGGAAATTCTCTTCCCCAGCTGAGTTTGGTCCTCAAGAACTGAAAAAGAAACCTTGCAGAGTTTCTTCTATCTAGCAAAATTAAATTTCCCCAAAAAAAATTGTTTCCTCAGCAAGAGAACTTCTCCATCAACAGGGTTTATTTCCCCAACAAACTACAGTTTCCCTAGCTACTGCAAATCACTGACGGAATTATTCTCCCCGGTAAATTTACCACTATCCCCAAAGAGTTGCTGTAAAACCTGGAACCCGACTAATACCAGTTAATTCTATTCCCCCTAGATGAGTCGGAAGATTATCCATCTCTTTTATCCCAATCAGGATATATAATAATAAAATTCTCCGGTAGAGCAACGGATGACCAATGTTCCTAAACTTTATTCCCCAAGCAGAAATCAATACATCTCCTGCAATGTTTCCTCAAACAAGTAAAAAGGACTCCCCAGCGGAAGCTTTCTAGACAATATTGAAGATACACATACTCTTCATCCCCAGCAATGGTCAAGGATTTATTTTCCCAGAAAAGATTTTTCACGGGTTTACAAATACACTTCAACAACATTTTACATTCATAAATCATAGCATATGTGTAATAGAGTGGGATAACTGACTTGGGTGCTTTGTGTTTTATCGCAATTATTGCGGATAGCAAGAGTCGCCACCAACTTTTCTTTTATCCAATAAAGAAAAGGGTGAAAAGATCAGAAAAGACCTTTTGAGAATTTTTCTTGAGTTCGGGGGGGGGGGGGGGGGGGGGGGGGGGGGGGTAGGTTATGAAAAGGAAGGTGTTAACACCATTTTCATCCGTAGTTATCTACGGGCTCTTAGTTGCTAGCTCACTTTGGAAATGCTTTGTTTGAAATGTGTTTGTGATTGTTTGAAAGTATTTTTAAAAAGTGCCTTTGTTTAGCCAAAATTTGTAATGATTCTCGTCTCTCTAATAATGTATACAAAGTGTTGACTTTTTGAAAATATTTCATTTGAAAGTGTTAGTGTGATTTGAATGTTTTTTTGTTTTGAAATATTGTGAGCAAGCAACTATGAACATTCTACTTACTCAAAAGAAATCTTTGTTTCTTTCCTCCTCCTTTAGATATTGCTATCTTACCATTGATTGGTAAGAAGCCTTATCATTGGATATGAGGGACAGACGTAGGTCATTGTACAATCACAAAGACAAATCGTAAGATACTTTTAGCAATTATCATAAGGGACTAAGATCTTTTACGGAAAGCAACATCGAAGGGTAATCGAGGGACTATGATTTTTTTATCGAGGGTCTTTGCTAAAGCGTCCCACATTTGAGAGACATGACTATATTTTTTAAAGAAACAAGTGTGGTTAACCCTAGAGGTGCACGTGTGAGAAAAGCGATTTGGTTTCAGTTGAATTGTTTTGAAGTTTATGGTTATCTATCGTTTGATTTTATGTCTTGCCATACACGCCTAATTACTATACAGTATAAAGAAGAACAGTAAATTGCATAAATGAAAATTCTACGCTATTACAGAGCTTTAGGGAATGGGGAGTACAAATTTAGAAATGGGGATGGATCGAATCGACAATACGATTAAAAGTCTAAATAAACAAGCAATGCAATCCAATCGAATTAAAAATGAACAGTTAATTAAACTAAAACAAATTATTAAAGTAAAATTAAATGGCAAAATAATAAAAATAATATTTTTGGTATTTTTGTTTTTGTGAGAAAATTTAAAAAAAGAAAAGCAAAAAATCTATTCTATTATTTTCTTTGAAATTTTGTTTATCATGAAGAAATTAAACAATTTAAAAGAATGTTCACTAAACAAAAAAAATGTTGATTAACTAAATTATTCACAAAATCTCTAACTAAACTAATTAATAAAATTAAATAATTTTGAAATTATATTTTTTATTTAATTGAATTTTAAAATTAAAACTAAAGATTAATAAAATTAAATCTAAACTAAATAATGTTATTAAAATAATTCTAAACTAACTTAAAATTCTAAGTTACTAAATTAAACCTAAACTAAACTAATTATAAAATTACTAAATTAAATATAAACTGAATTAACTCTAAAATTATTAAACAACACTAAACTAATTTAAATATAAACTAAATTAATTATAAAAATACTAATTTAAATTTAAACTAGATTAAAAATAAAAATATGAAACAGAAAATGGGGTATACACTACAGAATTCGGGTAGGCTATAGCAGCAGGTCCAAGAGTCATTTTTTGTTTGTCTTTTTGTCCAAAAAAATGAAGAAACCAGAAAAAATTCCCCCGGGGAGTCTCGAACCCGAGGCCTTGCATTATCCAAGTGTTTCCTCAACCACTGCACCAAGCTAATCATTCGTGTATTTTGATGCCTCCATTAATACTAAATGCATAAATTGTAAAATGGATTGAGCCAAAAATTAGGCCCAAACCCGATTTGTTAAAAGAGCAATGATGAAAGTTTGCAAACCCTAATGGAATATGAAGGGCGTCGCGGCCAGCTAATGTTCGGAAGAGAAAGTAAAAAAAAATTGTTATTTTTTTGTGTTATCCTAATTAATTTGTCATTTATTTCCAATAACACTCAATTAAAAACAAATCAATTCTCTCTCTCAACAGTCAATTCCTTTCCCCTGACCTCCAAAATAAAACCAAACGTTCTCTTCTTCTCACTCTGGTAAAAAAAAATCCCTGTTGCTTTTCTCTCAACGTTCCTCTCCTTCTCTGTCTCTCGCGATTTCGTCCTCCGCCGCATTTACTTTGTTTCGGCTCCAGTTCCAATTTATTTCTATTTCATCTAAGCTCTGTGTCACACTTCAAATATTGTTCTGTTCATGGAAACATATTGAAGAAAATATGCAATGCTTACCTGCCGGAGAAAGTATGGCGTTTCTTTCTCGTTGTTGATGAGAAGAGAATTCCAAAGCTAAATCCAGGTATCACTTTGATCTCGTGCTTCTTGGATTTCATTTTATTTTTTTATGCTTTGGAAATATGTCAAATCTGTCATTGTTGCGATGTGTTCAGTTGTAAGGAGAATTATGTGAAAATGGTGACATTGCTGCAGATTAAAGTTGTGGTGATGTTATTGTTCACAGTGAAGAAGTGTGATGAAGAGTTGATGATGTTGATGATCAGTGAAGGCGAAATCGGTAGTTTACAAAAAAAATGGAAGGTGACGTTGCGGTTGAAGATGGAGTAATGGGACTGAAGGGTGATGATGATTGTTGAAGGTGAATTATGAGTGAATAATAATGAAGGGATTTGTCATGTGTTGAGTTAATTTGGAAGCATTTTGGTATATAATTATAGTTTTAGTTGTTGCAAGGTGGTCTTCAAATGATATAGAAGAAGAACTTGCAGGTCTGGTTTTATGGTTGTGTAGATGTTGCGATGGAATTGAGAGGTGGAAGGTTTGGAGTAAATTATGTGTGGGAGAAGGTTGAGTTATGATGTGAGGGGTTACGGTGGTAGTGTGGATGAAGAGAATTTTTTAATTGAAGAAGGGTGAAATTGAAGAACAGGAGGGAGTAGTTTTGTGCAGACTTTTTGTTTTCCTCCCTGATCTCTCCCCTCCTTGTATGATCAAAAGTTGTTTTTATAGGTGAGAAAAAGGGTACAAATTGGGGGGGGGGGGGGGGGGGTGATGATTTTGAACATATTTGCTGCCCTATTTTATTGATTTTTGTTGCAGTTTTTGTATTGCTAATTTTGTGTAATTTGTTGACAGGTTTTGACAGATTTTGGAGCAGCATGTGCAGTAGATTTTGCAGCTAGTGCAGTGTTTTTTTACTGTTTGTGCAGGTTTTCAGACTGTTTGCAGTGAGGTTTTGGACTAGTTTTGGACAGTTCTGGACAACATGTGCAGCAGGTTTTGTAGGGGCTGTTTTGGACTGTTTTCTTGGTATGGTTTTGTAAGGTTATGGTTTGTGAAGTTGATTTGAACATGTAATGAAGCAAGACCAAGAACATGGTTATGGCAATGGCTTTGGACATGGAAAAATATTTGATTCATGTAGCTTTAGGATTTATGAACTTTAATGTTTGATTTTATATTTAATTCAAAGTTTCAAATGATGTAATTGGTTTATAATGGTGTAATGAAATTTGGACAATGTTTGAATCAACCTTCATATTTTATAATTATTCTTCCAATTTGTATTTTGAACAAATAATCCCTAATGATACCAAAAGCATACAAAGTCTCTTTTAATTGAAATTTGAATTTGAATTCTACGACATCTCTTGAATGTGTCCCACAATGCCTTGTGCCATGAAACTGAAATTGGAGATTGAACCATTGAAAAACACTTTCCAAATCACACCTTGAATTCCTTATTTCTTTTGGAGTTCCTGAGTGAACTAGTTGAAAATTTAATGAAACTTTCCATTTGAATGACTTTCGAATCAAAATGGACTTCGAATAAGTCTTAATGATCTTTGAGTTAGGCCATGAGAATAGTTTGGAATTTTGTCATGATAATGAATCAAGTTGAATAGGAACTTGAATGAAATTACTTAAATGCATGGATTCATAATCAAATTGAATAAGTAAATGCCCACGTATACCATTTTTGAATCTTGACAAAATCATATACAAAACCCTAATTAGGAAGGAATAGATAGATAAAACTTTACCTTGCAGCCTAACGAATTGCTAACTTTAATTCTCCAAATTCAAATTAACTTGTAACTGAAGTAAACAAGTAATTGAGGAGAACCAACATTATTACAACTTGTACCTTAACCTGCCACAAGAAATCAATTCCTTCATGAATTGAAATTAGAAGTGAAGAGCATTCTAAATCAAGCAAATGAACTATGGCGATTTGATAACTTTCAAGGTCTTCTAAACATAATTTTCCTTCGATCCTTTAAGAGAACTTGTAGATGACATCGCTTATGATAATATGAAAAAATAATCGTCTCACGATCTTGAAAATTGAGGAAATTACGATTCTTGAAAGTCAGGCACAATCACTTGAGACTAGGTCAAAGTCCAGAAAGTGACCTCTAAGATATTTGAATTTTTGATGATCTTTCGCACATAATCGGCTCTTGACTTGTAAAGAGAAATTAGAGATAATGTCAAGGAGAATCATATTCAAAAAGAACTACTCAAAAATATCAAATAATGAAGAAGTTACAATCGTTTGAACTTGATCTTGAAAAGGTCGACTTTTGATTAATGCAGTTGATTTTCAGTCATCTGAACCATTGACTGAACAAACTTTCGATGCAAGGCTTAAAACTTGACACGGGCATCCTTGAGAATACATGAAGAACAATGAAGACCACTTGAAACTTCGGAAACTCAATTTTTCTTGAGAAATTCCAAACCCTTGTCATGGACTCAATGCTTAGGAGGAGAATCTGTCTGATTAAACCCTGGGCCATTTTGAGTATTTGAGAAACTCTAGGAGAACATCTTAAATGAAAAATGGGAGGGGAAATTTTTGGGTACAACAATTTTCCCTGTTGAATCTTCTTAAACCTGAAGAGTTAGATTGGCATGTATGTCATTCGTGACTAGAAGGTGGAAGATGATTGAACACTAGGGTGCCCATAAATTTGCACTCGCTTGTGCAAGAAGTAATGCTTTGGATTTATCGTATTGGGAATGGGCTTATTGAGGCCATTTGGAGAGTGATAGAATATTGTCGGAGATGGGCTTATAGATGCCATCAGAAGTGGATAAGAATCGTCAGAGATGGGCTTATAGATGCCATCCGAAAATACTGTTGATAGACAAATTAGACTAAGTCTAATTCTTGACTTTGACTAGGAGAAGTATCAGAATAAATTTTTGATCAATTTAATCTGAGCCAGAAAAGGTCTACTGAGAGAAGCATCAGAATAAATCTTTGGTCGATTTAATTTGAGCCAGAAAAAGTCTACTGAGAGAAGTGTCAGAATAAATCTTTGGTCGATGTCATCTGAGCCAGAAAAGTTTTACTAAGAGAAGCATCGGAATAGATCTTTGGTCGATTTATACTGAAACAACAGATGTCCTTCATCTGTCTTTAACTGGAAGAAGTAAATCTAAACCAGAAGAGGTCTGTCGTTCGCCTGTCTTTAACTGGAAGGAATGAATCTACCTGAAGAGGTATGTCGTTCGGTTGTCTTTATTCTGGAAGAAATAAATCTAACCAGAAAAGGTCTTTGTTCGCTTGCCTTTAATCTGGAAGAAATAAATCTAACTAGAAGAGGTATTCGTTTTCCTGTCTTTAATCTGGAAGAAATAAATCTAACCAGAAGAGGTCTTTATTTGCCTGTCTTTAATCTGGAAGAAATAAATCTAACCAGAAGAGGTTTTCGTTCTCCTGTCTTTAATATGGAAGAAATAAATCTAACCAGAAGAGGTCTTCGTTCTCCTGTCTTTAATTTGGAAGAAATAAATCTAACCAGAAGAGGTCTTTGTTCACCTGTCTTTAATCTGGAAGAAATAAATCTAACCAGAAGAGGTCTTCGTTTACCTGTCTTTAATCTGGAAGAAATAAAATTAACCAGAATAGGTCTTTGTTTTCCTGTCTTTAATCTGGAAGAAATAAATCTAACTAGAAGAGGTCTTTGTTCGCCTGTCTTTAATCTGGAAGAAATAAATCTAATCAGAAGAAGTATTTGTTTGCCTGTTTTTAATATGAAAGAAATAAATCTAACCAAAAGAGGTCTTTTTATTTTGTTGATTTACTTTTCCTGCAAGGAAGATGGTTAGTTGTATGCAGACGTATGCATGGCGTAATGATGTTTTCAAAATAAATGAGATTATGCTGTATGCATTTGTCATGTTTGTAATATGATGTATGAATGTGAAATATTATGTAAATGTATCCTTGTCTGGGAAAATAAATCCTTGACAAAGGATGGGGAGTGTTGGGAAGCAAAAAAGTCCCGAACTACCGTTGGAGGTGAAGAGTATGTGTATCTTCAAACTTGCCTAGAATGCTTCCGCCGGGAATTCCTATTTGCTATTTGAAGAAACTCTGCAAAGAATGTTGGTTTCTGCTTGAGGAGTAGAGCTCATGAACCTTACTCTACTGCGGAATTCTTATATACCCTTACTCGGGATGAAAGAGATGGATAATCTTCTGACTTGTCTAGGGATGATAAGAGTTAACTGGTGTCTGGTCGGGTTCCAGGCTTTGCAATAACTTTCTTGGGATAGTATCGACTCTATTGGGGAAGAAGAATTTTGTAAATGATGTGGTAGTTTGAAGAAATAGACTCAAGCTTGGAATATGTAGTTTGCTAGGGAAATAAACCCTGTTGAGGAAAATATTTTGGAAACCTTACTAGGGAAATGAATTCTTTTGAGGAAGCACTCCGCAAGGTTTCTTTTTTTAGTTTTGGAAGGCCAAACTTGGCTGGGGAATGTTAGAATAAATCCAAGAATTGATTGCATCTGAGAAGGTATTTGTTGTACCCCAAAATTTTCTCTCTCATATTTCTCAAGACATTGCAAGAAAAATCTCCAAGTTGCTCAAGTAGCTCAAGTATTGGTCAGACAAGCTATCTCCTAAAGCAGTCTTCCCCAAATTAGGGTTTTGTGTTGCATCAAGGTCCTTGATTACAAATCACCTCAAGTTCTCCCCAATATCCTAATATGTTATCAAGATCATCCATGTCAAATTTCAAGCCTTGTAGAGGAAGTTTGCTCAGTCTATTGCTCAAAGGTCCAAAAATCGATTGTGCTAGGGCAAAAGTCAACTGTGACCTACATACAGTCAAACTTCAATATTTTTTGCCAACATTCTCGTTTTGAAGGATATTTCATCATTTTATCAAGGGTTGATCATGATTCATCAAGGATTTCTCAAAATTCATCAAGACTCAAAAGTTGCTAAATTAGGGTTTTGTAGGAAAAGTCAACTCAACTTTGACCAAGCATAACGTTCTCATACTTTATGAGAAATGACCCATCCAAATATCATTTTGAAGAGGATGCAATTTCCTACAATCCATATTCATATCACAAGATCAAAAAATGCACTCACAAGAAGTTATGAATTTGGACATTATAGGTCATTTTTGAAAGTCAACAAAAACACCTTTTTTGCCAAAGCTGCTAACTTGAGCATGGAATATAAAAATTAGATGAGACCAAAAGGGTTGGTTTGAGGACATCTCAAAATTTCTAAAAAGTCCAAGAACACTTCCAAAAGTTCAAAATTTAAGAAGTTATGCATTGTTGAAGTTGGAATTGTTTGCAAAATTACCAAAAGTCAACTATCCCCAAAACTTTAAATTTTGTCAAATGGTCCCATTCTTTTCCACTTGATTTGAGCTTACATAGTTTCCCACGTGTCCTAGCTTCAGCCATGAGCTCATATTTCATTTTTATTATTTAATTTGATTTTTTATTGAATTTATTCATTTTAAATCAAATAAAATCATAGAAAATCCAATACTTTGATAACATGAGATCTTTTGGCTATTTCAGGATTTGATTACCATCATTAACATCATCAAAATCGAATCAGACCAATTCATGTGCAAAAAGATTGAGATTTGTCAAATTTGGCAAGTTGTAAAGAGGAGATCAAATCAAATTCCAAGGAATTGATATGGGAAGATTCAATCCATAATTCTTACCCTAATACACTCCATAGTACATAAGCAAGCGAAAGCAATCGAAATAAGGGTTGGAAGCTGCAGGTAGAGGCAAGACAAAAGTTGAAAAATTCACTAAAAAGCTTGGAATCGAATTCATAGCTAGAGGCATTTTCAGAAGCTGAGAACTGTCCCAATCTCTTCCCGGGTGTTCACACAAGCAATCTGGATCAAAAGCAAGTGTTCTCAGACCTTCACAAACACTGTAAGTGTCACGATATCTAGCTCTGTTCTTGAAATCGTAACTCTCCATTCTTGCATCATTTGAACAAATTATTGGCATATTTGTAATCCTCACAACATTTCCAAGCTATGTGCATCATTTAATTTTGTTTATCTGACCTGTAATGCAAAACACCATAGCTAGGGTTCTTGGAGATTTTTTGGGCGTTTTCTTTTCAGGAACAATTGGCCATCAAGAAGGGTATGGTTAGGATCGGGAGGTTGAGACGAGCATAACCATGCCCTTGAAATGCATTTTTGTGGCTCGTAGCAAGTTTTGGAGATGGTCTGGCTTATAGCTACGGACTTATGTCCGTTGGTATAGGTCTGAATTGTTTTAGCCACGGACGAGAGGTTGAAGATAATACGTGGCGTCCACCCATTGCATCATTCAAATGGCGCGCGTTTTTTATAATTTTTCTGGCCATTGACTTGTGTTATTTTATTATATTTTATTTGTATATTACTAACAAACAAAACAAAGCAGCATAATGGCAAGGCAAGCGAAGCATCATCCATCAGGACCTGGGTTCGAGTCCCAAGTCCCCCAATTTCTCAATGTTTTTTCTCTTCAGGTGTTCCAATGCGCGTGTTGGCCTGCAGCTCACCATGCACCTTCATACATCCAATAGCCAGATGGCCAAAGGCCAGATCTGGTGGTCCAAGGGTGAACGTCCACCATAGTCCAAGTCCATGCACGCCTACTGGATCTCAAAAAAGTCAGCAAAGGGCCAGCACTAATGGGCTTTCTCATTGCTATTCATGCCCCTAAAACAGGCCCAAACCCCTCTTCTCTTCTATTTATTTATTTTATTTAGTATTTGTTTTATTATTATTACCTAATTTATTAACCAATCACAAAAATCCTTTTTCTCATTAAATAAAATCACCAAATTTTTTATTCAATCAAATTTTAATTTTAATTTTTATTAATAAACACTAATTAATTAATTTAGATTTTAATTAGAGTAACTTTAACCTATTTTTGTAAATAATTAAAATTAAATTAGATTTAATTAGGTTTTAATTACTAACATTAATTATTTTATTTTTCTTTCTTAAAATAACAAAAACCCAAAAATAATTTATTTTTATTAATTAATTTATTTTATTTAATTTAGTAATTAATTAAGATTAATTTCTTTCTTAAAATTAAAAAACAACAAAAAAGATATTTTCTTTAATCAAAAGGGTCAAAACCCTAATCTTGCGTCCGATTAAATTTTGCGCCGCGATTTATTTTCTTTTATCCAATAATGTACTTGCTCCCGGATTGTAATAGTAAATAGGACTTTTATTTATTTTTATTTTCTTTATTTTACTTTTCAAAAGGGTTTGTCTTTGGCGATGTAAATACCCGACGCCTTGTAATTTAAATTCCGCAATTATAATTGTTAGATGTTTGATAATAGGATGGTATGACAAGACTGAATGCTTTAACCTAAAATCAACTTAGATCACCATTAACATGTACAAAGGCAAAAAAAAACTGAAAACAACACACTCGCACATGCGCACTCTTAGGGTACACCTCACTTGATTGCCTTCGTACACGATCATTGAGTATAGGTCGCTTTAGAGGTCACCCTCTCGTCTAAAAGATCATAGTCGCCTCGAAATGGTTTCCTCGGATATTGTTGCCTCAAACAAATGATCTAAGACATTAGGGTTACCGTTAAGGCGTCCTAACATTGCTTTAGTGACCGTATGTCCCTCATTCGAATTGACCCTTAAATTCCAACGACGATGCTGCCTACTCATTAATAGTGGGATAGCATTGTCTAAAGGACATTAGCATAGAACTATTCCTTTTTCGAGTAGGTAGATGGTTCTTAGATACTTGCTCTTTCAAAAAAAATCGTTTCCACACTTACACTCCTTTTCGAACAAAGTTTTCAAAAACACTTCATACACTCTTGAGGACAGAAGCAAGAGTTAAATCGAAGTTTCAAACAAAAACTTTTTCAAACCCACAAGCACAAAGAAAACAATTTTTGAAAACAATTGAGCAAGTACCTAAGAGCCCGTAGATAACTACAGATAAAAAGGGTGCTAATACCTTCCCTTTCTATAATGTACCCCCGTACTCAGAAATATCTCGAAAAAGGAATTTTTATGAGCTTTTTTCCTTTCCTTGTTGGATAAAATAAAATTTGGTGGCGACTCTTGCTTACCGCGACATTTTGCAAAAACAAACGCAAAACACAAACCAGCATACAAAAAAATAGTCAGTTCTTCCCACCGTATCACAGAACTGGTGACTCTGCTGGGGATACTTATAATTGGGGTGTACCTTAGGAATAGTTCATAATGTTTTCAATTGCTTGACTTGTATGCTTTATCTTTGTGGGTTTGAATCGGAGTTACTATAGATCCTAACCCGGATCTGGGGATATCCTTTAGGTAAGTAGCAATAAACTGTGAGGGAACTGTACGACGTAGACCGATACGGTTAAAACAGTAGCTACATTGGTGTGACACTTTAGTATGTAAAGATATCCCTTGTGGCGCAACAAGGAGAATATGGGTCTGCTAAGGGGTCATTAAGCACCAACTGACCTTAGAACCTTTAAATTGACCAACTTGGACATAGAACAGTAGTAGTATGCTACACTCATTGAGACTAAATTCTCGCGATGATTCCGACTGCAAGAAATGGTTGCTAAACTGGAATTATGACCGATCGAGGGTAGTCAGTGATATTGAGATCCTCTAGAACCTGGTTACTATTTTTAGGACAGGTTTGAACCAACTGAACTGAAAGAGGGTAGTACCTAGACTCCTTGCCATCCTGAAATCTAAGGGCTCTCTGTGTGACTTGTATGCCTTTACCATGTTTGCTATTTGTGGATACTTGTGGTGTGTTTTCTATCATGACATCATGACATTGCTTGCATCTTGCATTGTACTAACCAATTTCAAAGACAGAGGGGGTTCATCTTTGTTCTGTTTTGTAGGTCATGGCACCCATGCGTAGAAACACTATTCGGATCAACTTTGTCCAGATTCCCACTCAGCTTAAGGAGCTGGTTGCAAAGGTTTCAGATACTACCTCCTTTATCAGAAGACATGGGAACATCCTTGGTTTGGTCACCTCCAAGATGGATGAACAGATGATAAGTGTCTTAGTCCAGTTCTTTGATCCACTATACCACTGCTTTACTTTTCCGGACTACCAGTTGGTCCCTACCTTGGAAGAGTTCTCTGATCTACTTGGTATCTCTATTCTGGAGCAGACCCCGTTTATAGGTTGGGAGAAAGTCCTTAGGCCAGAAGAGATTGCTTCAGCCCTTCATCTGACAAAGGCTGAGGTAATTTCTAATTGGGAGACTAGAAGTGGGACAAAAGGCTTTTTGACTAAGTTCTTGGTTGGTAAAGCTTATCATTTCTGGGACAGTCTAGACTTTCAGGCATTTAAAGACATTCTGGCTCTTCTCATATATGGTTTGGTATTGTTTCCTAACTCGGATTCCTTCGTCAACGTGAATGCAGTGAAGATTTTCATATCCGGTAACCCTGTGCCCACTCTCTTGGGTGACATTCTTCACTCTCTTTATGCCCGTACTGCTCGGAAGCGGGGAACCCTTATGAGTTGTGCACCGTTGCTGGCGAGGTGGTTTATTTCTCACCTCCCCAAATCAGTTTTGAAGAACAAGGAAGGCATGGGTTGGGCCTATAGGATTATGTCTCTCTCTCATAATGACATCATTTGGACTATCAAGGGTATGGAAGATGTGGCTATTATTGATCGTTGTGGGGAATACCCCAATGTTCCACTGATAGGAACCAATGGAGGAATCACTTATAATCCGTGCTTGGCCTTACGTCAGTTTGGGCGAGCTAGAAGGGAAGGACCTCATGAGTTACTAATGCCTAGTATTGTCTTTGACTTCCAAGGGGATAGTGACGAGCAACGCCGCAGATTCATAAGAGCTTGGGATAGGGTACACAGGTTTGATCCACACGGGCTGGGTGCGAAGACTTCTCTACCAATGAAACCATATCTCCGATGGGTTCGCATACGTGCCCAAAAGCTGGGAATATCGTACGAAGCCGTCTTGCCTATCATTGTTGAAGTTGCTGATGAAGAAGGGGTTCCTCCTACCATCCTCAATCCGTACATGCCTACTGAAATTGGGGCATTAAAGAGATCATGGATGCAGCTGAGAGAAGAGCGGGATACTCACCGAGAAAAGTATCACGAGCAAGAGCAGAAGATTCAGAAGTTGACAAGGCAGTTGGAGAACGAGCGGATCCTCAATGACTATGTCCGCACCGATAAGAAACGACCATGGGAGCACTGATTGTCTTTTTTTGATTATTTCTAGTTTTAATTTACTTTTTAGTTTTTCTTTCTTGTAACGCCTTAAAGGCATCTGTTGAACAATTGATTTTGAAATTTATCTAATAAAAGTGTGTTTCGTTTTGTTAACGAATTTGAATCCCTAAAAGTCTTTGAAATCATATCATGCGCATATCATTCCCATGCACCTCATAACAGGTACCCTTACAGGTCTCTTATCTTCTTCGCTGTTTATTTCAGCATCATGTCTTCTGAACCATCAACTGAACAAGCAATCAAGGCTCTGCAGACTCAAAACGCCCAATTCCAGGAATTGCTCATGAGTTTGGCTAAGGGTCAGCAAGATCTGAACACCCTTATCTTGAAAGAAAAGAAGAAGAAGAAGAAGAAGAAGAAGAAGACATTCCTATTTAACATGGGTCGCAGATTCGGAAATAATTTGCGAGAAGAGGTTGATTTGATCCACTCATTTGGAGGGGGAGATAATCAGGAAGAAAGGAGGGCTCCTAGCCCCGTGGTTTCAGACAACGAGACCGACTTTGACGAAGACCAGTATCCTCCGGCTGAGGATAGATATAAGAAACTGGAAGATCGGTTGAGCGCGATGGAAGTTCAGAAAGTGCCTGGTCTGGACTTTGGAGACTTGGGTCTGTCATCTGGGGTGGTGATTCCCCACAAATTTAAAGCACCAGCCTTTGCTAAATACGACGGGGTTTCTTGCCCAAAATTGCACCTTCGTTCGTATGTTAGGAAGATTCAGCCATACACCGCTGACAAGAACCTCTGGATCCACTTCTTTCAAGACAGTCTCTCAGGGACTCAGCTTGAATGGTTTTACCAGCTGGAAGGAGCTAGTATCCGTAATTGGGAAGATTTGGCTGCTGCTTTCTACAAGAAGTACCAATACAATGCCGACATCGCTCCTACGCGTACCCAACTTCAGGATATGTCTATGGGTGCGGGTGAATGTTTCAAATATTATGCTCAGAAGTGGAGGGACCTTGCTGGAAGAGTGCAACCACCCTTGGCTGATAGGGAGCTAGTGGATATGTTTCTGGGGACCTTGTCTGGTCCGTATTTCAACCATCTGATTGGAACTTCTTCGTCCGGGTTTACAGAGTTGATTATGACCAGGGAAAGGATTGAGGCCGGTATTAAATCTGGCAAGATACAGAAGGGTGCTTCGTCAAGCACCGAGAAGAAACCTTTTAAGAAGGAGTCCAGTGTTGTTTACAGTTCAAGAATCCAGAATAGACCTGAACACCGCCAAGCTGTTAATGTAGTTGTTATATCAAGACATGCTGGTGCTCCTCAGCGCAACAATCATCCAAGGGCCGAGAGACCACGAAGACAATTCACTCAGCTCAACATGACTTTATCCCAAATCCTGCCACAGTTATTGAAAACCAACTTGGTGATTCTGAAGGAGGCCCCGAAGACCCCCAACACTGCATCACCCATGTATGATCCGAATGCCCGCTGTGCTTTTCACTCTAATAGCCCGGGGCATGATATGGATAATTGCTGGGTCTTGAAGAACAAGGTATAAGACCTGATTGATGCTAAGGAGATCGAGTTCGGAGCACCAGAAAAGCCTAAACATGATGTGGGAGTGAATGCTACCGGGGATGATGATGATGAAGAGTTTGACATTGACAACTGGATTTACCCGACTACCGACGGTGGATTGAGAAACTGGACAGCGAAGGATTCTATGCTTGTTTTTGTTATTACCCAGTAATGCGGCTTTTTTTTTTGAATTTGTAACAAACAATGTTTTAAACTTTACGGCCCGGGGCACCGTGGCTTCATTTGTGAGGGCTCTATGTGTGTCATCTACATATATCATTAATAAAAGCATTGGACGTTTCTTGCATTTCAAATTTTGCGCTCCTTGTCTTTCTTTTATTACATATTGCAAAACAGCTATTTTACACACACTCACATATACAGGTCTACATCCACTATGGATCTCACTGGTAACGAATATGCTACTGTCGGTTATAAACTCGAAAGTTCGATCAACTTAGCCGAAGACGAAGGTGAAGATGATTGGGAAGTGCCTGGTGAACTTGCTAGACTCTTACTTCAAGAAGAGAGGGCTATACAGCCGCATGAAGAGCCAATGGAAACAATAAATCTGGGTACAGAGGTAGACAAGAAAGACGTCAAGATCGGTGCAAATCTGGAAGCTAGTGTTAAACAACGGTTGATTCAAATGCTGCATGACCATGTTGAGATCTTTGCCTGGTCTTATGAAGATATGCTTGGGTTGGATACCGATATTGTGGTTCATCGCCTGCCTACCAAGGAAGACTGTCCTCCAGTGAAACAAAAAGTTCGCCGAATGCGCCCGGAGATGTCTGAGAAAATCAAGGCCGGAGTTATGAAACAGTTTGATGCCGGTTTTCTAGTAGTTACTTCTTACCCTCAGTGGGTTTCCAACGTGGTTCTTGTGCCGAAGAAGGATGGTAAGGTTCGAATGTGTGTCGATTATAGGGATCTGAACAGGGCAAGTCCCAAGGATGATTTCCCTCTGCCTCATATCGACGTTCTGGTTGACAACACCGTACAACATAAGGTTTTCTCCTTTATGGATGGTTTCTCCGGTTATAATCAGATTAAAATGGCTCCCGAAGACATGGAGAAGACAACCTTTGTTACTCAATGGGGTACCTTTTGCTACAAGGGCATGCCTTTTGGATTGAAGAATGATGGGGCAACGTATCAGCGTACCATGGTCGCTTTGTTCCATGACATGATCCATCATGAGATTGAGGTATACGTTGATGACATGATTGCAAGATCCCAGACCGCGGAAGAACATCCGGACCATCTTCAGAAGTTATTTGACAGGTTGAAGTTGTAAAAGATGAGGTTAAACCCGAACAAGTGCACCTTCGGGGTGAGGTCTGGTAAGCTGCTGGGTTTCGTTGTAAGTGATAAAGGTATTCAAGTAGATCCTGCAAAGGTGAAGGCTATACAGGAAATGCAAGTTCCCCAAACAGAGAAAGAAGTCAGAGGCTTTCTGGGACGTCTGAACTACATCGCCCGATTCATCTCACACCTGACTGCTACTTGTGAGCCAATCTTCAAGTTACTGAAGAAAGATCAAGTGGTAAGATGGAACGATGAATGTCAGGCCTCTTTCAAAAGAATCAAAGAGTATCTCCAAGAAACTCTTATTATGATGCCTCCAGTTGAAGGGAGACCTTTGATCTTATACTTGACAGTACTCGACAACTCAATGGGATGTATGCTGGGGCAGCATGACGAGTCTGGCCGAAAAGAGCATGCTATTTATTACCTTAGCAAAAAGTTTACCGACTGTGAGACCCGATACTCGTTGCTTGAGAAAAATTGTTGCGCTTTGGAATGGGCTGCTCGCCGGCTGA
Organism: Vicia faba; assembly: GCA_948472305.1. NCBI lineage: Eukaryota > Viridiplantae > Streptophyta > Magnoliopsida > Fabales > Fabaceae > Vicia > Vicia faba. The sequence goes on along the minus strand of OX451735.1, from coordinate 904,523,157 downwards.
GACAGTATATGCTGACTCACACAACACTATTGATATCAAAGATGGATCCAATCAAGTATATCTTCGAGAAGCCTGCCTTGTCCGGAAGAATAGCAAGATGGCAGATGATCTTTATTGAGTATGACATCCAGTATACGACCCAAAAGGAAATTAAGGGAAGTGTGTTGGCAGATCATTTGGCACATCAGGCAGTGGATGATTACCAGTCTATGAACTTTGAATTCCCAAATGAGAACATCATGGTAGTGACTGATTGTGAGACACCTGGACCGGATGAAGGACCTGAGGAAGGATCCCGGTGGTCTATGTACTTTGATGGAGCTTCAAACGCTTTGGGTAATGGCATTGGCGTCGTGATCATATCTCCTAAAGGCTCTCATACTCCGTTCACCGCCCGAATATGTTTCAACTGCACCAACAACATGGCGGAGTATGAAGCATGCATCACGGGTCTTCGAGCAGCTATTGACCTAAGGATTAAGTTTCTAAGTGTTTTCGGAGATTCTGCTCTCGTGATCAGCCAGATCAAAGGCGGGTGGGATACGAAACACCCTAATCTTATTCCTTACAAGGAGTATGTGTTGACTTTGCTTCCATATTTTGAAGAGGTAACCTTTGAACACTTCCCTAGAGAGGAGAATCAGTTGGCGGACGCGCTAGCTACGATGTCTTCTATGTTCAAAGTCAATTGGGACAGCGAAGCTCCCCGGATTATCATTGAAAGGTTGGACAAACCTGCGCATTGCTATGAAATTGATACTGAAGAAGTAACAGAAAAGCCCTGGGTTCATGAGGTGAAGAGGTATCTTAAAGCTAAGGAGTACCCCGAGGGTGCATCTGTTAATGATAAGAAATTTTTGAGGAGGTTCGCGGCGAAGTTCTTCATCAGCAATGGCATTCTTTACAAGCTTAAACATGACTCAACCTTGTTGCAATGTATGGATAAGAACGAAGCAGAAAGGATTATGGTAGAGTTACATGAGGGTACTTTCGGGACTCATTCTAGTGGACACACCATGGCAAAGAAAATCCTTCGGGCAGGATATTATTGGTCCATAATGGAAGTCGACTGTTATCAGCATTCTCGGACCTGTCACAAGTGCCAAGTCTATGCTGATAAGGTGCACATACCTCTAGTTCCTCTGAACGTCTTGACAGCTCCGTGGCCTTTTGCAATGTGGGGCATTGATATGATCGGCGAGATCATACCTACAGCGTCCAACGGGCATCGTTTCATCCTGGTAGCTATTGATTACTTTACAAAGTGGGTTGAAGCAGCTTCCTTTGCTACCGTAACCAAGAACGTCGTGGCACGATTCATTCGGCACAATCTGATATGTCGATATGGTGTACCAGGGAGGATTATTATGGACAATGGTACCAATCTCAACAACAAGATGATCACTGAGCTCTACAATCAGTTCAAGATACAACATCACAACTCTTCTCCCTACCGACCGAAGATGAATGGAGCTGTGGAAGCGGCTAATAAGAACATTAAGAAGATTGTGTAGAAAATGATGGTGACATACAAAGATTGGCACGAGATGTTATCGTTTTCTCTACATGGGTACCGTACCTCAGCAAGGACGTCAACAGGGGAAACAACCTATTCCTTGGTATATGGTATGGAGGCAGTCTTGTCCATTGAAGTTCAGATACCCTCTCTTCGGATTATGAAGGATGCAGGTTTAAGCGAAGATGACTGGATTCAGACCCGGCTTGATCAGCTGAACCTAATCAACGAAAAAAGACTTACTGCTATTTGTCATGGTCAGACGTATCAAAAACGGATGATCAATGCATTTAACAAGAAAGTTAGACGATAAGAGTATCAATTTGGGGACCTGGTTATCAAGCGCATCATACTACCTCAAGCTGATCCCAGGGGAAAATGGACCCCTACTTACGAAGGGCCATTTGTGGTTAAGAACATTTTCTCAGGAGGAGCTATGATTCTAACCACCATGGATGGTGACGACCTTCCTCACCCCGTCAACACAGACATAGTGAAAAGATACTACGCATAATCAAAGACCCGCTAGGTTGACTGGACTAGGCAAAAATAAGGGCTTCCCGGTGAACCAAAAGGGTTCGGGCAAAAATAAGGGATGAAAATGAAAAAAAACTGTACACCCGGCAAGTCGAAAACCTGAAAAGGCGGCTTGGGAAAAAAAGGGTATCCCAGTGGACTGAAAACTCAAAAGGGAGGTCCAGGCAAAAATTAGTGATCAAAGCGTAACACTATGTCTCATTTGATCACCTCGTAACCATACTTCGGTATCAACTATCAAGCTCAGACGACACTAATCAATCTGACCTACCTTCAACCAAGTAGCGAAGTGATGTGATGCTCGAGGACATAAAGGCAATAGCAGAGTTGGAACCTAGTGGGATTATTCACATAGATGTTTTGTTTAGCTTTTCACAAATTGTATAAACTATATTTGTTCGGCGGCATTCTCCTACTAGGACGTTAGCCTCTTGTACAAAACGCCTATTTTACAGGCCAAACTTCAAAAGTTAATACAATTCATTTTCAGAGAAATTTCAAACTATTTTTCCTTATCTGCTTTGTTTTGCAAAGAACGTCCAATGTTCATTTTTTATACATGCACTTGACATTAATTGCTGCTCATAAATATTTACATGCGAAACAAAAGACGATTACTGATAATATCATAAACAGGGGCAATAAGAATTGTCCAAACTGTACAGTTGCTCTGTCCACCAGGTACAAGGTAAATTTATCTAAAGAATGTGGTTGAGATGCATTCACTCCCCACGGAGTAAGACAGTAATGATAACTCTTCCCAGCTGAGACTTGCAACTGTGAATGAATCGGTAATATTCTCCCCAAGCAGAGCTTATCTACCATCAACACTGAAAAGGCTTAATATCCCCAGCAGTCTTAATATTCCCCAACGGAGTATAAGAATATTCCCCGGCAGAGTACAGGATATCCCTAGTGGAATTTGAAATTTTTCCCAGCGAAGTCGCAACTGAAGGGTCATCCCCAGCGGAGTTCTTCCCTTTCAGAAACATGAAGTCAATCCCCAACAGGATTCAGTATCATCAGCAACGGTAATTCGTCCCCGGAGGAATTTATCGGTGGGATCCTCAGCAGAGCATCTCTTCCCCACAGAGTAATCTCCTCATCAGTTTATCCTCCAACGGAGTTATCCTCTCCCACAGGTTTATTCTCAAAACTTCTTCGTTCTCCATTCCCAGCGGAAACGAAGAATCCTACTCTATTCTCCAGCAACTATCCGAGATTTATTTTCCCCAGCTAAAAGCATTACATTTCCATACATCATGACACATGCATATATGCATCATACAACACAATCTCATTTATTTGGAGAACATCATTGCTTGATATATATCATGCATTGCATACGACTGACCTTTACCTTTCAGGAAGGATACATTTAAGCTCTCAGCTATGTCGAAGTATTGACCGGTTCTTAAATCTCAACTGAATTAGTCTCGGTTGAATTACAGATAAGGTTCTAAATCTAGACAATTTTCCTCCGTCGAAGTGTGGACGAGTTCTTAAATCTCAACATAATTATCCTCCGTTAAAGTACAGACAGTTCCTAGATCTCGATGAAGATGTTTCCCTCAGTCGAAGTACTGACCGGTTCTTAAATCTCAACTGAATTAGTCTCGGTTGAATTAAAGATAAGGTTCTAAATCTCGACAATTTTCCTCCGTCGAAGTGTGGACGAGTTCTTAAATCTCAACAAAATTATCCTCCGTTGAAGTACATATAGTTCCTAGATCTCGATGAAGATGTTTCCCTCAGTCGAAGTACTGACCGGTTCTTAAATCTCAACTGAATTATCCTCGGTTGAATTACAGATAAGGTTCTAAATCTCGGCAATTTTCCTCCGTCGGAGTGTTGATGAGTTCTTAAATCTCAACAGAATTATCCTCCATTGAAGTACAGACATTTCCTAGATCTCGATGAAGATGTTTCCCTCAGTCGAAGTACTGGACGATTCTTAAATCTCAACTGAATTAGTCTCGGTTGAATTACAGATAAGGTTCTAAATCTCAACAATTTCCTCCATCGGAGTGTGGACGAGTTCTTAAATCTCAACAAAATTATCCTCCGTTGAAGTACAAACAGTTCCTAGATCTCAATTAAGATGTTTCCCTCAGTCGAAGTACTGACCGGTTCTTAAATCTCAACTGAATTAGTCTCGGTTGAATTACAGATAAGGTTCTAAATCTCGGCAATTTTCCTCCGTCGAAGTGTGGACGAGTTCTTAAATCTCAACAGAATTATCCTCCATTGAAGTACAGACAGTTCATAGATCTCGATGAAGATGTTTCCCTCAGTCGAAGTACTGACCAGTTCTTAAATCTCAACTGAATTATCCTCGGTTGAATCATAGATAAGGTTCTAAATATCGACAGGTTTCCCCCCAGTTGAATTACGGACAAGTTCTTAAAACTCAGCAGAGATGTTCTCTCGGTTGAAGTACATGCAAGTTCCTAAATCTCAACAAAGATCAGGCTCCCCAGCGGGATCTTCTACAATAACAGGTATATAAGTTCTCGCTAAGGAATCTATTATGCGATCGATACTCCTGAAGATGGCATATTTAAGCCCATCCTCCCGACAGCAACCTCCAAATGGCATTTGTAAGACCATTCCCGACATCACGAGGCTGATACCACTTCATGTGAGTGCAAATTTCTGGGCACTCTAGTGTTCAATCATCTTCCACCTTCGGATCACGAAAGGCATGAAAGCCAATCTACATCCTCAGGTTTAAGAAGATTGAACAGGGGCAGCTGTTGTACCCCAAAATTTTCCCTTTCATATTTCTCAAGACATTGGAAGAAAAATCTCCAAGTTGCTCAAGTAGCTCAAGTATTGGTCAGACAAGCTATCTCCTAAAGCAGTCTTCCCCAAATTAGGGTTTTGTATTGCATCAAGGTCCTTGAGTCCAAATGACCTCAAGTTCTCCCCAATGTCATAATATGTTCTCAAGATCATATATGTCAAATTTCAAGCCTTGCAGAGGAAGTTTGCTCAGTCAATTGCTTAAAGGTCCAAAAATCGACTGTGCTAGGGCAAAAGTCAATTGTGACCTACATACAGTCAAACTTCAAGATTTTTTGCCAACATTCTCGTTTTGAAGTATATTTCATCATTTTATCAAGGTTTGATCATGACTCATCAAGGATTGCTCAAAATTCATCAAGACTCAAAAGTTGCTAAATTGGGGTTTTGTAGGAAAAGTCAACTCAACTTTGACCAAGCATAACTTTCTCATACTTTATGAGAAATAACCCATCCAAATCTCATTTTGAAAAGGATGCAATTTCCTAAAATCCATAGTCATATCCCATGATCCAAAAATGCACTCACAAGAAGTTATGAATTTGGACATTATAGATCATTTTTGAAAGTCAACAAAAACACCTTTTATTCCAAAGCTTCTAACTTGAGCATGGAATATCAAAATGAGATGAGACCAAATGGTTTCGTTAGAGGACAAATCAAGATTTCTAAAAAGTCACAGAACACTTCCAAAAGTTCAAAATTGAAGAAGTTATGCATTGTTGAAGTTGGACTTTTTTGCAAAATTGCCAAAAGTCAACTATCCCCAAAACTTCAAATTTTGTCAAATGGGCCCATTCTTTTCTACTTGATTTGAGCTTGCATAGTTGCCCACGTGTCCTAGATTCAGCCATGAGCTAATATTTCATTTTCATTATTTAATTTTATTTTTTATTGAATTTATTCATTTTAAATAAAATAAAAACATAGAAAATCCAATACTTTGATAACATGAGATCTTTTGGCTATTTCAGGATTTGATTACCATCATTAACATCATCAAAATCGAATCAGACCAATTCATGTGCAAAAAGATTAAGATTTGGCAAATTTGGAAAGTTGTAAACAGGAGATCAAATGAAATTCCAAGGCATTGATATGGGAAGATTCAATCCATAATTCTTACGCTAATACACTCCATAGTACATAAGCAAGCGAAAGCAATCGAAATAAGGGTTGGAAGCTGCAGGCAGAGGCAAGACAAAAGTTGAAAAATTCACTAAAAAGCTTGGAATCGAATCCATATCTAGAGGCATTTTCAGAAGCTGAGACCTGTCCCAATCTCTTCCTGGGTGTTCACAGAAGCGATCTGGATCAAAAGCAAGTGTTCTCAGACCTTCACAAGCATTGTAAGTGTCACGATATCTAGCTCTGTTCTTGAAATCGTAAGTCTCCATTCTTGCATCATTTGAACAAATTATTGGCATACTTATAATCCTCACAACATTTCCAAGCTATGTGCATCATTTAATTTTGTTTATCTGACCTGTAATGCAAAACACCATAGTTAGGGTTCTTGGAGCTTTTGTGGGCGTTTTCTTTTCAGGAACAATTGGCCATCAAGAAGGGTATGGTTAGGACCGGGAGGTTGAGACGAGCATAACCATGCCCTTGAAATGCATTTTTGTGGCTCGTAGCAAGTTTTGGAGATGACCTGGCTTATAGCTACACACTTCTGTCCGTTGGTATAGGTCTGAATTGTTTTAGCCACGGACGAGAGGTTGAAGATAATACGTGGCGTCCACCCATTGCATCATTCAAATGGCGCGCGTTTTTTATAATTTTTCTGGCCATTGACTTGTGTTATTTTATTAAATTTTATTTGTATATTACTAACAAACAAAACAAAGCAGCATAGTGGCAAGGCAAGCGAAGCATCATCCATCAGGACCTGGGTTCGAGTCCCAGGTCCCCCAATTTCTCAATGTTCTTTCTCTTCAGGTGTTCCAATGCGTGTGTTGGCCTGCAGCTCACCATGCACCTTCATACATCCAATAGCCAGATGGCCAAAGGCCAGATCTGGTGGTCCAAGGGTGAATGTCCACCATAGTCCAAGTCCATGCACGCCTACTAGATCTCAAAAAAGTCAGCAAAGGGCTAGCACTAATGGGCTTTCTCATTGCTATTCATGCCCCCAAAACAGGCCCAAACCCCTCTTCTCTTCTATTTATTTATTTTATTTAGTATTTGTTTTATTATTATTACTTAATTTATTAACCAATCACAAAAATCCTTTTTCTCATAAAATAAAATCACCAAAATTTGTATTCAATCAAATTTTTATTTTTATTTTTATTAATAAACACTAATTAATTAATTTAGATTTTAATTAGAGTAACTTTAACCTATTTTTGTAAATAATTAAAATTAAATTAGATTTAATTAGGTTTTAATTACTAACATTAATTATTTTATTTTTCTTTCTTAAAATAACAAAAACCCAAAAATAATTTATTTTTATTAATTAATTAATTTAATTTAATTTAGTAATTAATTTAGATTAATTTCTTTCTTAAAATTAAAAAACAACAAAAAAGATATTTTCTTTAATCAAAAGGGTCAAAACCCTAATCTTGCGTCCGATTAAATTTTGCGCTGCGATTTATTTTCTTTTATCCAATAATGTACTTGCTCCCGGATTGTAATAGTAAATAGGACTTTTATTTATTTTTATTTGCTTTATTTTACTTTTCAAAAGGGTTTGTCTTTGGCGATGTAAATACCCGATGCCTTGTAATTTAAATTCTGTATTTTATTTCCGCAATTTATAACTGTTATATGTTTGATAATAGGATGGTATGACAAGACTGAATGTTTTAACCTAAAATCAACTTAGATCACCATTAATATGTACAAAGGAAAAAAAATAACTGAAAACAACCTACTCGCACATGCGCACTCTTAGGGTACACCTCACTTGATTGCCTTTGTACACGGTCATTGAGTATAGGTCGCTTTAGAGGTCGCCCTCTCGTCTAAAAGATCATATTCGCCTCGAAATGGTTGCCTCGGATATTGTTGCCTCAAACAAATGATCTAAGACATTAGGGTTACCGTTAAGGCGTCCTAACATTGCTTTAGTGACCGTATGTCCCTCATTCGAATTGACCCTTAAATTCCAACAACGATGCTGCCTACTCATTAATAGTGGGATAGCATTGTCTAAAGGACATTAGCATAGAACGATTCCTTTTTCGAGTAGGTAGATGGTCCTTAGATACTTTCTCTTTCAAAAAACAAAATCGTTTCCACACTTACACTCCTTTTCGAACAAAGTTTTCAAAAACACTTCATACACTCTTGAGGACAGAAGCAAGAGTTAAATCGAAGTTTCAAACAAAAACTTTTTCAAACCCACAAGCACAAAGAAAACAATTTTTGAAAACAATTGAGCAAGTACCTAAGAGCCCGTAGATAACTACGGATAGAAAGGGTGCTAATACCTTCCCTTTTTATAATGTACCCCCGTACTCAGAAATATCTCGAAAAAGGAATTTTTCTGTGCTTTTTTCCTTTCCTTGTTGGATAAAATAAAAGTCGGTGGCGAATCTTGCTTACCGCGACATTTTGCGAAAACAAACGCAAAATGCAAACCAGCATACCAAAAAACAGTCAGTTCTTCCCACCGTATCACAGTATTGAATGAGTATCAGAATGGCATCTGTATACGAAATGTATCAGGAAGAAAATATGGAATGAGTGTAAGAATGAATCTGTATTTTTATTGTATCGGAACTGTATCTGGAAGAGAATGAGTGCCAGAATGAATCTATATATAGATTGTATTCGTACTGTATCTGCAAGAAAAATCTAAAATGAGTGTCAGAATGAATCTATATTTAGATTGTATCTGCATTGTATCTAGAAGATGATAAACTATTGGCGGTCTCCATCTGTTTGGGAACTGGCATGATGTGTGTATTTTATGAAGATTATTTTATGGGGATAATGCATGGAAGTGGCTCTATGGAGATTTGTGGATAGCTTGAACTTTTTCTTATCTCCCAAAGTCTTTAGTAAACGCTTGATCAGAGTGACAAATCTCGAGTGATAAGATAACGGTACATTGTCGTACGCTTTAATCCATAACTTTTGCATGGACCATCTTTTCAGATTTTCAGTCCACTGGGATACCCTTTTTTTCCCAAGCCACCTTTTCAAGTTTTCGACTTACCGGGTGTATAATATTTTGAATATATATCCCTAATTTTTTCCCGAACCTTTTTGGTTCATCAGGATGCCCTTATTTTTCCTAGGTATGTCAACCTAGAGGTCTCTTTTCAAGCGTAGTATTTTCCGACTATGTTTGTGTTCATAGGGTGTAGAGAATTGTCACTGTCTATGGTAGTAAGTGTTGTAGAAATTCCAACAAATTTTAGCTTGATCGCATGTGACCTTCAATATGTAGGAGCATGTTTATCCCTGGGGTTAGTCTGATGCACCTGATGTTTGAAGTTTTTTTTACCAAATTTCTTGAGCTTCCAAGGTATCTTTTCTAAGAACTATCATGGAAGGATCTGAAGACAGGATACTGACACCATCTGATACTACTGGCACAGACGAGCAATTTGGTGGTACTGAAGAGTTCTTGATCAAGTTTCTGATAGTCTTCCTCAGTATTTTCTAAGATCTGTCATGGAAGGATCCGAAGGCATGATACTGACACCATCTAATACTACTGGCACCGACAAGCAATTTGGTAGTACCGGAGAGTTTTCATAGTGGATTTTTTTAAAGCCCGTGATCAATGTAACATTGCCCCCAAGTGATTCGGATAGAGATCTGCTCCTGTCTATTCAGCACTTTTTGAGAGATTCTTTGAATCTCGACTTGACTGCCCCAGATGTGTTGGACAATATTCATGCCCCTTGATTATGGGAAATTTGTCATTGGAAGCGTCTTTCCATTTGAAGTGATTCTATTCATTGAGAGAATTTTTGTTCATTGGATATTCGTCTTGATAATTTCTCCGTTGTCGAACATTTGGCTATATGCAAACAATAGTATTTAAATAATGCAAAGCTTATGTCTTTCTTGAGAAAAAATTGAAACATTCACTTTTAATAAGCAACAAAATTTTGTAAAAATATGAATTCAACTCAGGATTTACAGTAAGCCTTACAGGAGTCAGGATACCTTTTGTAACAGTATGTTTTCTAACTAACCTATGCTTCAATTAGGACTTTTAAATGGTTGTAACGTGGCTTTGTTCATAGATTAAGAAACAAAGGATAAGGCTCAAAGTTTATTTCTACCCAACCCGTTCTTCATGATGTTCTTCAGTCATATACTCAGTTAATTATGCATTTATCTCCTACTAGAATATGTAATGATATTTTGGTGATGGTTCAGATACTGGAAGTTTATTTGGGAAGGTAGTCATTTTTTGTAACACTTGTCGAGGATTTGTAACGACCTCTTTTTTGATTTATTATCCCTAATTTTTGTCCGACTGTTTTTGTTTTGAGACTACAGTCAGCGAGATCCCCAAGTTTTTTCATAAGTCTCCTTCCCAGGTTTTAACTCAGTGGACTTTTCTCTTGAGAGATAATGACAGCCTATTTTATGGGGAACCAACACCGTCTTTTGATTCAGAAGGAAGTTTTCATTGTGCAGTGATAGCTTGCGACTGTATACATATTTGTATTAACTAAGAAACTACCTTGCCCCAGGTTATGATTAAGGGTTTCAATTGGCCCGAAAAAGAAAACTCTTACTTCTTTGGCTCAAAAAGGTTGACTAGGGATTATCTTCCTTACAACTCCATCGTTTAATATTTGAACCAACGCTTGTACATAATCAGCAATGTTTGTCCAAGAGCATATTGTATGAGATTATGGTATTATTTTCGTCATCCTCCCTCTAAAGGCTTGCGGCTTGTAGTCGAGAGTTGAATATCATACAAAAAGTGGTAAAAGCATAATTTCAGTATAGTGAAAACAAATGGATTAACTCAAGACAAACATATGCAATGCATTAGTGATAACAATCAAAATCTGACATAAAGATAAGTGTTTAAGCAAACAAAGAAATTACAACTGAAAATTCGAATGAACAAAAAATTCTCTGCCAAAACTTCTCACTTCAGATGATGTGCCTTTGAGGGATGACAGAAACACTCCAGTTGACCATCTTGTGCAAATGCTAAAACTCCTTCGTCGATCAGGTCTTGAATTTTTTTTCTCCAACGCCCAACAGCGGTTAGTGTCGTGTCCACGACTGTTAGAATGGTACATGCATCTTTCATTATGTTTGTAGCGGGGAAAAGAATTATTACGTTTTTGAGGAGGCTCCTTTAATGCAATCAGCTTGGCTTCCAACACATGATGCAATGCTTGAGCCAAGGACATGTTGATCTCGGTAAATTCTCTTTTCGACATATTTCTTATGCTGACTACTTTATCGTTGTTGGCGAGGTCGTTAATGGACTCGCGATGTAGTAGCCATTTTGAAAGGTGGTCTCTCGACCAAACCAACTTCTTATCTTATCGGAGGCTGATTAATGACTTGATCCCTAACCTTGATTGTTTGTTTCATACGGCTGCATCTGTCTTGATGAAGCTTGTTGATGAGAGTTCTCAACACTTCTTATCCCCGAGCTATGTTTTGGATAAGAGCCATCTGTCCCAGCATTTTAATTCTCACTGTCGCTATCTCAGCTTGCAATTGTTTCAATTGGTCATCCATGTTATCTTCAGGATTCTTCTTGGTCATTCTATCAATGAGGAGTTCTTTCACTTCTTTTTTCCCCTTGGATAGATTCAGGAACAATTCTTGATGTTGACCATTTTGGGTCTGAAGATCTTAGACAGTTTGTTCGAAATCCATTTTTTACTTAAATAAACAGTAAGCTGATGAGAAAACCTGTATGAGGAAGACCTATCATGATATGATGCATGATATGTGGATGCAATTTTTTCAAGGATCTCACGGGGTAAACACAAAAAAATGTCAGAAGTTGAACTTTGATTACAGATTTAAATAACTTTGTATCGTTGAATGCCCTTATACAAGAATCAAGCTCACCATGTCAAGTGGGTCATAGCCTTTGACTCAAGACAACGTGCTTTGGTCTTTGGAAGCATTTGGTTATAGGAAAATAAATCCTCTTGCCCCTTGATAGATAATGGTTTATGATACCCTGCATTACAAGCCCTTTGAGATCCTCTAAATGATCAGTGGAAATGCTATGGCATGAGGTCATGATGTTATGTACAAATAATCATATACAAGCAAAGCAAACAAATCCTTAGGTTTAGGCTTGCATGAGGTTCATAGGTAAGTACCCTCTTGAAGTTTAGTTGGTTCAACTTGTCCTAGAAAGTAATCGGGTTCTAGGGAATCTCAATATCATCGATCTTTCATCATTGGACATTGTTTCAACGCAAGCCTCTGTTTTGGCAACCAAAATATCCCAAAATTCCGATCTCAATGAGCGTAGTATCGAGTATCAACCAACTTCAGAGTGCACCAAAGCCGACTATCTCACTACTTCCTAATGGCCAAGTTGTTCAACAAGAGGTTATAAGGTCAGTTAGTGCTTCATGACACCACACAATGGCCCCGTATTCTCCTTAATTCGCCATAAGAGATTCCGGTAACCAAAAATGTGTTACACTAACGTAGTTATTTCTTTAACCAAATCGGAATACGCCGTACCAGTTAGTGCTTCATAACACCACAGCGGCTCCGTATTCTCCTTAATTCTCCATAACGGATACTGGTACCCACAAATGTGTCACACTAACATAGCTATTGCTTCAACCATATCGATTTATGCCGTACAGTCTCCACAATCTTTGCTACTTACCTAATAATGTTCCCAGATCCGGGTAGAGGGTTTATTCAAAACCCAAGCATGGACCCAAAATGTAAAGCAATCAAGTCAAACAAATGAAAACATTTTAGATGTGATCTAGTATCTAAGGTAACCCCACTTTTAAAAAGTCCCCAGCAGAGTCGCTCGTTTTGTAATACAGTGGGAGAACTAACTTGGGTGCTTTGTGTTTTATCGCAATTGTTGTGAATAACAAGAGTCGCCACCGAATTTTCTTTTATCTAATAAAGGAAAGGCTGAAAAGAACAAAAAACACCTTTTGAGAATTTTTCTTGAGTTCGGGCGGGGGGTGGGGGGGTGGGGGGGTGGGGTAGGTTATGAAAAGGGAAGTTGTTAGCACCGTTTTCATCTGTAGCTATCTACGGGCTCTTAGTTACTAGCTCACTTTGAAAATGCTTTGTTTGAAACGTGTTTGTGATTGTTTGAAAGTATTTTTGAAAAGTGCATTTGTTTAGGTGAACTTTGTAATGATTCTCGTCTCTATAAGAATGTATGCAAAGTGTTGACTTTTTGAAAATATTTCATTTGATATTGATATTGATATCTTACCATTGATTGGTAAGAAGCCTTATCATTGGATGTGAGGGATAAGCGTGGGTCATTGTACAATCACGAAGGCAACTCGTAAGATACTTTTAGCAATTATCGTAAGGGACTAAGATCTTTTACTGAAGGCAACATCGAAGGGTCATCGAGGGACTACAATTTTTTTTTATTGATGGTCTTTTCTAAAGCGTCCCACATTCGAGGGACATGATTAGCAGACAACTGCTTAGCAGACAAGAACCTAGCTTCCTCCTCCTCGTCAAGAGCAGAAAACCGAGCGAATTTGTTGTAACAATTAATATGAACATAATTATATTCCAACAAGTTCATACCCAAAATCACATCCAGACCACTCAGCAGTAAACAAACTAGATCTAAAATAAAATCTTTGTCAAATATTAATAAAGGATATTTTAAACATACTAGAGAGGTAGTCACTGATCCTTTAGCTGGAGTATTGATAACCATCTTGCCATTCATAAAAGATAATACAAGACCCAACTTTTTCACACAATCACCAACAACAAAGCAATGTGTAGCACCAGTATCAATAATAGTAATTAAAGGAGTACTATTAATGAAACATATACCTCTTATCAATCGGTCCTCACTGGGTATCTGAGTCTCGGCTAAAGGAAAAACTTTCTCACCCAATTAAGCTTGCTTCAATTTTTGACACTGAGTGCTGATATGTCCCTCTTTTCCATAGTTGAAACATATTACTGCCTTGTGTTTACATTCAAGTACCTCATGCCCAGCCTTACCACAACAGAAACATCACTTCAGTTCATCGTTATTGTTGTACCCCAAAATTTTCCCTCTCTTTTCCCAAGACATTTCTCACAAAAGATTTGAAATGCTCAAGAAGTTTCAAGAGTTGATCAGACAAGCTCACCTCGTAAGCATTAAGCCCACAAATTAGGGTTTTGGTTTTCTAAAAGAAAATTGAACTTTTTATGCTTCAAATGACTTTCATGGTTCAATATAGGTCTCCAATATTACTCATACCAAGTTTCAAGTCTTGCACCACAAATTTACTCAGTAAATTGCTCTGATGACTGATAATCAGTTGTATTGGGTAAAAAGTCAATTATGGTCAACATACACTCAAAATTTATGATTTTTGGCCAACATAAACATTTTAAAGTCATATACATCAATTGATCAAGGGTTGATCACAATTCCTCAAGAAAAACACTCAAATCATCAAAGGGGCAAAATTGTCAAAAGTAGGGTTTTGATCGAGAATTACTGATTAGTGACTTTTGACCTAGTACATGACCTAATGGCTTGAAGGATGATATTAAGGATTAAAACACAATATCTTAACTTAATTTCATGGCTCAAATCATTTCTCAAGATCAATGGATTGATAGTTGAAATTTGATCAACTGGTGAAAAGTCAACTTAAACACAAAAAGTCAAACTTTGAATTTTTGGTCAACATTGACATTCAAAGATCAAGATTCATCAAGACACTCAAAAATATCAAACTTGATCATCAAGAATAAAAAAAGTCAAGAAAGTCCACAAAAAGTCAAAGTTTTCAATACTTAGAAAAATTCTAAGTGTTTTTAACCTTGATAATTTCACTACTTCATGACAAATTTTCACCAACACACAAGATGATTAAAGGAAAACTTTCAACATAAAATTTGTAGATCTTAATGAATTCTACAACTTTTCCCTTAGGTTTGATGTCCAAAAATGCTTAGATTTAAAGATAGAGGCTCATGAAGTCATGACATTTTTGTATAAACACTTAGTGAAATTTTCATCAAGTTAGGCAGATTTTTTATCCCAACTTCTTGGAAATGTTTCACCAAGCTCCAAGTTGATTTATCCAAAGTGGTAAACATAATGTTGTATACAATGTTTCAAGCTTTCCAAAATGTCAAAGAACTTGAAGAGATCATACTTGAGCTAGGAGAATCGAAGAGAAGAAGTTGGACATCCGTTCTTGAATTATAGGCCATTTTCATGAAGAACACTTGAACAAATCTCAAGCCATGCTGCATAAATCTTACTTTGCAGGCTTATAACTTGCATATATATCCATAATCATATTTTTACACATTGTCCAAGCATTTGAGTCATTGTCCAAGTGATCATTCCATTTAGGGAAGAAAGTCAAGACTTCCATTTTGGAAAAGTGGCTTTAATCACAAAGTCCATTATCCTTGAGCCTTGCACTTGTTTCTTCTGAGCATACACAATGTCAAAGCAAAGAAGCAACCATCTACAACCTATTAACCACCATACAAGCCTTTGTACTTCACATTGAAACCTTGAATTTCAAGTTTACTTCAAAATCAAGTCACATAGCCATAACATGTGATTCTTGATTTCTCATTGTTAGAGCCTTCAAAACCTTCCCTCTATAAATAGAGGAGTCATTTACAAGCTTACACACGAGTTTACAAGCCCTCTAACCCTTTCAAACTGCTTCAAACCAGAATTTGCACAAAAATCTCCATAACTTGTCATTTCTGACTTTGAACACCAATCTCCAAATCCACTCGTGCGTTTTAACTTATAATCAATCACAAAGCTTCCATATCTCATATATAACTCATCCCCATCCCTGTTTCAGCACCGTAACTTAATCTTCATCATCCTCCATTTCCAAATATTCAAACCTGCAACTTGACTTCTCCAGCACGATTCAGGAACTTTTAGCATAAAGTAAGAGTTGCATTAGCTTCCTAGGAGTCCAGTGAAGTTTCCAGATCATCACCATACTTCTAGGAGTGCTTAAACTCCATACACAATTTCCAGTTTTGAGGTAAGTTTCCTCAACCCCTTGAACTCTCTCTACAAGCATCATTAATGGTTACTTTGTGAATGAAAAATGTAGACATTGTTTCCCTAAAGCTAACCATGCCTTTAGTTTTCATTTATGTTACATGAGTGATGTGAATTTTGAAGTTGAACTTTCTGAAAAAATTAGATTTTATTTGGTACCAAACAAAATTCGTGTTCATCTTTGATTGATAGCTTTATTTTTTTACATGGTTGAATTCGTGTTGAAAAATGGAGCAAGTTTCATGTTTACACTTTTGAAAATGGTTGAGAAATGAGAAAGTTCAGAAATTCAAAAATGTAACAATGGAGATGATGGCGCGAGGAAGAAAATGAAGTTATAATCAGGACTGAGTTTATTTTAAATTTAGTGCAAGTTGCATTACTACCGGATGTAACCGCCACCCTAGTGGCAGAGCGCACGCGTATAAGGCATTCCTACGCCTGGTCATGGGTTCGAGCCAGACGTGGGACATTTTGTTTTCATATTTGTTTCATACTAATCAGGTACAATCCAAGTAAAAGCGCGCATTATGTTCCTCTCCTCTACACCGTATGATCATTGGACAACCAGATCCAACACTCTACAAAGCAAGACCATGATGCACCTTCAAAAGTCAGCCACATGGGATCAAAACAGGCGCTGGATTTTTGTTTCTGGGCCTTGACCTTTTTGATAATTCTCACCTACCCTTTTACTAAGAGTAGTGTAGGCCCATTTATCCTTGTTTTTTATTTTTGTTTTCTGATTTCAAACAAAAAACACATGTTTGGGCCTAGTGTCCTTTTACTACTTTTTACCTCCCTTCTACTTTTTAATACTCAGTCCAATATTTTTCACATTCTTTATACTTTATTTATTTATTTATTTATTTTTATTTAACCAAAAAATATTAAAAATATAATTTCTTAAATAATTAAATTAAAAATATTTTAATTTAAATACTTATTTTATTAATATTTAGAACTAGATTTTTGTTTATTTTACACACATTAAAATATTTTTCCTAAATTAACATTAACATTCAAATTATTTTCTAAAAAAATTATTTAGACTTAGGTTTTATTTTCTTTTTAATTTCAATTAACTTAGATTTTAGGTTTTGTTAAAATTAACTAACTTCTTTTGTAATTAAAATTAGTTAATTTTGATTAGGTTAATTTTTAAACCTTTTCCATCAAAAAACCCTAAAAAACAATTTCTTCTTATTCATCTTTACATTTTGTACATTCTATTATTGTTCATATTCAATGGTTTGTAATAGATAATTAGGGCTTAATTGCTTTCTTCCCCCATTCACAAAGCGTTGTAATAGCGTAGGACATTTAAATTCCACAATTTATCGTTTTCCTTATTATTGTTAGTAATTAGGGTTTGTATGAAAAAATTTAAAATCAAATATTAGACAACCCTAATTAGAGATAAATAATTGAATCAAAACACCTTGCACACATGCACCTTTAGGGAAACCTATACTTGTTGCCTCAGATTAAAAAATAGTCATGTCCTTCGAACGTGGGATGTTTTAGCAAAGACCCTCAATTAAAATATCATAGTCCCTCGATGACCTTTCAAATGTTGCATTCGGTAAATAATCTTAGTCCCTTACGAAAATTTCTAAAAACATCTTACAAGTTTCTTTCTATGACTGTACGATGACCCACATCTATCCCTCACATCCAATTATATGGCTCCTTACCAACCAATGGTAAAGTAGCATTATCTAAAGGAGGAGGAAAAGAACAAAGACTTTTTGAGTAGGTAGATTTCTCGCAATTGCTTGCTCACAAATTAAAACCATTTCCACACCTCACACTTTCAAAAATAAACATATTTCCAAACAATCCCTTTTGAAAAATATTTTCAAAACAAAACATTTTTATACATTCTCAATGATACGAATCACTACAAAATTGCTGCTCTAAGGCATGTTCAAAATATTTCCAAAGACGAAAATTTTGTATACATTCTCAACGATACGAGAATCATTACAAAATTACCATTTTCAAAATACCTTCAAACATTTTCAAACATACACAAACACAAAGCATTTCAAAGTGAGCTAGCAATTAAGAGCCCGTAGATAACTACATATGAAAAGGGTGATAACACCTTACCTTTTCATAACCTACCCCCCGAACTGAAGAAAAATTCTCAAAAGCTCTTTCTTATTCTTTTCACCCTTTCCTTTATTGGATAAAAGAAAAGTCGGTGGCGACTCTTTCCATGCGCAACATTTGCGATAAAATGCAAAACACCTAAGTCAGTTCTCCCACCGTATTACATTTACATTCATTACTTTGATGACCCAGTGTACTGCATCTGAAACATTTAAGGTTATTAGGGGTGCCACCCCCACTTGGCCTTTTACCATCATCAATTCTTTGTTTACCTTTTTCAGCTAGAGCATTGTACGGCTTCCCATGGTTCTATTGTTTCTTACATCTCCTATCATATATGATCTTGTATTGAGCCTTACTATCCTCTTCATAAATCCTGCATCTATTCACCAACTCTGGAAATTTATGAATCTGCTGATATCCAATTGCCCGCTTCATTTTCGGATGCATCCCATTCTCAAACTGGACACACATTGAAAATTTAGCAGCTGCCTCATTATAATGAGGATAGAATTTTTCCTGTTTCACAAACGGAGCAGCATATTCAGTCACCAACAAAGCTCCCTGTCTCAATTCCGGGAATTCAAGTTCTTTCTTTCCGCAGACATCTTCAGGAAAGTATTTCCTCAAGAACTCTATGCTGAACACAACCCAAGTAATGACTTCACCTACATCTTCTAGCCTCTGAGAGTGCCAACCCACCAGTCATCAGCCTCCCCTGCTAGCATATACGTATCAAAATGCACCTTTTGTGCCTTTGAGCAGTCAATGTCTCCAAAACACGGGATCCATCATTTCCACGAACATTAGACTAATGTTTCACATCCTAGTCCATATTCTACAAAGCAGCAACAATCGCAACATTGTTTCTTCCAGCCATTTCTTTGGTTCACACCATAACACCAAACAATGGTTATAAGAAGCGGAACAACATTATTCAACTGTCACACTACACTACTGACCCAACACTTGGCCGGACGGACCAACCTGCTCTGATACTACAATTTAACACCTTAACTCCTCCTCATAATTTTAATTATAAATCAGAGTAAATTAAAAAATGGAACGATTAGGATGTCACCTCCATTCACTTCACATTCATGTGTAATTAGATACGTAACACATACAAAAACATAAAACCACATATTCATCAAGTTTGAACTTCACTGCGTTTATTTGAAACGAAAGACATCAACAACAATTAATATCAACTCTTAAACATGAGTTATAATTATAATAAATTCAAAACTAACATGAATAACCAAATAAATCCAACAAATGGAGTTATGCTTAATTTCACTTCCAACAATAAACAAAACAAAATGCAATCCCCCAGTGTTACGTATCAGAGCAGACACGAACTCAATCTATGCAATATGAGGCATTCTCCTTAGCTAACCTCAACTCTCGAGCTACTCCTGGTTATCTTTATGTTACCCATGTAGAGGTAACATCAAAATAGAAGGGGTGAGATATCATAATAATATAAAAGAGAGCATAATAATAAGTAGATAGTATTTCATTTCGCATATTTATACATCTTCATGACACACTTTTACATCATTTTACAACAATAATATGGCATGTCAAATATGTTAGAACAAGATTAGTTCTGATCTATCTCAGAGTTTTGATGATAACAATAAATTATATTTTACATAATTTATACTCTGATGAACGTATTTGAATGTTTCAGATAATGTTCTGACAAGAAGCATTCTGAAGTGCTAAGCTAAAAATTATGAAGAAGTTCTTTAATGAAAGAACCTTTTTGTTTTAAGCGCATCTGCTGACTCTGGTAAGACAATTTTATTAAATATATCTTCTAACATTTAGCAGGTTTCCTTGCTCAGAAGATTACTTGAAAGCAAGCGCTGATCAAGTTCTTAGCAAGCAAAGCACTTCCTAGAAGATGAAGTAAAGCATGTTCTGAAATCAAGACGTTGAAGCATGTTCTGAAACAAACGTTAAAGCCAACTTGTCTTGTCAAGCGTAGGAAACATGTTCTTACAAGTTGTCGTTTGCTCATTAATGCAAAGACGGCTGCAAGCACTCAAGTGTCTAAAGCTAGTTTCTTGGAAAATGGAATAGTGCAAGGAAACACGCAAGCATTTAATGCTCTCCACTTTTCTGAAGGCAGCAACGGTCATTTTGTTCTTACTATAAATAGAAGGACATTTATTGCAAGCCAACTAACCAATCATATTTAAAAAAAGAAGCAAGAAACTACGTGAAAAATTCTGGGCTCACAAACTCTTTGTTCATACACTTTGTGTAATTTATTCTAAGTGAAAAATCACAGTTGTGATATAGCTTGATTAGAAGCAAATTTTATTTCACTATCTGTAAAGATTAAAATCTTGTAATTGTTCCTTGAGAGACCAAGTTTGGTCAGATTTCTCAAGCAGACTAGGACTAGATTTAAGTCTTAGTAGTGTTAGTCACTTGTAAGATTACTTGTGCATTGTTAGTCACAACAGTTGTTGTGTGTTTGTAATCAGTTGATTATAGTGGATTAAGTCCTTGTTGAGAAAGGAGAAATCACCTTGACGGGTGGAATGGAGTAGTTTGAGTTCAAACGAACCAGGATAAAAATAACCTTGTCATTCCATTATTGTTGAGCTTTGTTTTGAAAAGAAAAAGAGTCAATTATTCAACCCCCCCCCCCCCCCCTTCTAAGTGTTTTCTTACCCCTTCAATTGGTATCAGAGCTTGACTCTGAGCACAACACTTAACCGTGTCAGGAAAAGATCCAGAAGAAAACACAATGGCTGCTGAACAAAACAACAATAGTTACAACAAACCTCTTGTTTTTGATGGAGAAGATTTTGAGTACTGGAAAGACAGACTAGAAAGTTTCTTTCTAGGTCATGATAGTGATCTATGGGATATAGTTTTGGATGGTTACACAAATCCTACTGACTCAGAAGGAAACAAACTTGACAGAAAAAATATGGATAGACTACAAAAAGCTGAATTTAAAAATCATCATATAGCTAGAAATATTTTTCTAAATGTTATCTCTAAAGTTGAATATGAAAAAAATCACTAATAGAGATACAGCGCATGATATGTTTGAGTGTCTTAAAATGACCCATAAAGGAAACGCTCAAGTTAAGGATTCTAAAGCTCTGGCTTTAGTTCAGAAGTATGAAGCCTTCAAAGTTGAAGAAAGTGAGTCTATAGAAGCAATGTTATCTAGGTTTCAAACTCTGGTCGCTGGTCTAAGAGTTTTGAACAAGGGATATACTAAAGCAGATCATGTTAAAAAGATCATCAAAAGATTACCCAAAAGATGGGAACCAATGGTCACTGCTTTCAAAGTTTTAAAGGATCTGAACAACGTGTCTCTGGAGGAACTCATCAGCGCTCTCAGAATTCATGAGATAGAACTTGATGAGCACGAGCCTCTGAAGAAATGTAAGTATCTAGCCCTTAAATCAATTAATAAATTTGCTACTAACACTTTTCAGGCTGAAGAGGAAAACTCTGAAGAATCGGAATCAGAAGAAGACGAACTATCCTTGCTCTCCAGAAGGATCAATCATCTGTGGAAGCACAGACAAAAGAAGTTCAGAAACTTCAAGAAGTCAGAAGATAAACCTGAATCTTCTAGACACAAAAAGTCAAACAGAAGAGAGATCATCTATTATGAATGCAAAGAACCTGGTCACTATAAAAGTGATTGTCCAAAGCTTCAAAAAGAAAAACCAAATAAAAGGTTTGGGAAGAAGAAAGGGATGATGGAAACCTGGGATGACTCAGACGCTTCTGAAGATGAATCTGATTCTGAAGATGAAAATGCCAACCTAGATCTGATGGCTATCACATCAGATGACTCAGACTGTGAGTCAGAACCAAGAGAGGTATTTTCTGAATTCACTAGAAATGAACTTGCTGTTAGTTTATCAGAACTTCTGGAAAACTATAGTAAACTCAAAATCAAATACAAGAAACTCAAGAAGAGTCTTGCATCTGATATTGAGAAACATGAAGCATAAAAATATGAACTCTTATAAAATAATTTTAAACTTAAAAAAGAAATTCAAAATGTTCAAAAAACTTCTAGTTCAGAATCTGTGTCTAGTTCAAAAGATATTCTGAAAGAATATGACTATAGTTTTCAAACATTCCTAGATAAAAGCATAGATAGAAGCAAAATGGCTTCAATAATCTATGGAGTTAGTAGGAAAAACAGAAGAGGAATTGGATATGAACCTCCCAAAGGGAAGGAGACATACATTCCAAAACATGTTTCTAAAATGACTTTCACTTACAAACTTCTGAATAAACAATTCAAGTTTGGACACTCACATGATATAAAATATACATCACATTCTGGAAACTCTTATGCTAACCCAAAGTTCAAACAGAACTTTAAACACTCTAACCCAAAAGGACCCAAAAAGATATGGGTACCTAAGGATAAAATAATATTTGTTGCAGATGTCCTTAACAGCACAATTTAAACACCAGTCATGGTACCTGGACTCTGGGTGCTCACGACACATGACAGGAAAAAGATCTATGTTCCAAAGCCTGGAACTTAAAGCTGGAGGAGACGTGAAGTTTGGAGGTAATCAGAAAGGGAAGATTATTGGTTCTGGAACCATTGGAAACGGTAACCTTCTTTCTATCTCTAATGTTTTATTAGTAGAAGGATTAGCTTATAATTTATTGTCCATAAGTCAATTAAGTGACAATGGTTATGACCTTATCTTCAATCAAAACTCTTGTAAAGCTGTAAGTCAAAAAGATGGATCAATCCTCTTTTCTGGCAAGAGAAAGAACAACATTTACAAAATTGATTTATCAGATCTTAAATCTCAGAACGTTAAATGCCTTTTGGCTGTTAGCAATGAGCAATGGGTATGGCACAGAAGATTGGGACATGTCAGTCTTAGAAAAATATCTCAACTAAATAAATTAAATTTAGTCAGAGGACTTCCCAATCTGAAGTACAACTCAGAAGCTCTGTGCAAAGCATGTCAAAAAGGAAAATTTTCAAAACCTTCCTTTAAATCCAAAAATGTTGTCTCTTCCTCTAAGCCATTAGAGTTACTTCATATTGATCTGTTTGGGCCAGTTAAAACTGCATCCATCAGAGGCAAGAAGTATGGATTGGTCATTGTTGATGACTTCAGCAGATGGACATGGGTAAAGTTTTTAAAACACAAGGATGAGTCACATTCTATGTTCATTGACTTCTGTACTCGAGTGCAAAACGAAAAAGATTTTAAAATCATAAAAGTCAGAAGTGATCATGGTGGTTAATTTTAAAATCATTATTTTGAAAAGTATTTTAAAGAAAATGGTATTGTTCATAATTTTTCTTGTCCTAGAACTCCCCATCAAAATGGAGTTGTAGAAAGAAAGAATAGAACGTTACAAGAAATTGCCAGAACCATGATCAATGAAACTAATATGGCAAAGCGTTTTTGGGCAGAAGCTGTGAACACAGCGTGTTACATTCAGAATAAAATCTCTATAAGACCTATTCTTGAAAAGACTCCCTATGAATTGTGGAAAAACAGAAAGCCCAACATTTCTTATTTCCATCCTTTTGGATGTACTTGTTTTATTCTTAACACCAAAGAAACTCTGAATAAGTTTGATTCTAAAGCACAAAAGTGTTTTCTGCTTGGATATTCTGAATGCTCAAAAGGCTATAGAGTATACAACACAGAAACTCTGATTGTTGAAGAATCAATCAAAGTCAGGTTTGATGATAAGCTTGGCTAGCAACAGCCAAAGCAAATTGATTTTTTTGTAGGTACAGAAGATCATCTGTCAAACTCTGAAACTTCGGAAGCAAAAGAAAACTCAGAAGCAAAGGAAGACTCAGCAAATCATCCTCTTGACAATGCTCTGGACAACCTCATAATCTTTGATCAACCCACTCAGAAAAGGTTTCCTAGAATATCTTCAGCTCACAAAGAAGACGTAATCATTGGAAAAAAAGAAGATCCCATCAGAACAAGATCCTCTCTCAGAATCAATGAAGAATCTTTGTTTGGTTTGGTTTCTATGATTGAGCCAACTTCTATTGATGAAGCTTTGGAATATAATGATTGGATCTTAGCAATGCAAGAAGAACTTAATCAATTCTCCAGAAATGATGTATGAAATCTAGTTCCAAGACCCAAAGGATTCAATGTTATAGGAACCAAATGGGTTTTTAGAAACAAATTGAACGAGCAAGGAGAGGTGATCAGAAACAAAGCACGACTGGTTACACAGGGTTATAGTCAACAAGAAGGAATTGATTATAATGAAACCTTTTCCCCAGTAGCCAGGTTAGAGTCTATAAGATTGTTAATTCCTTTTGCTGTACAAAATAACATTTCATTATATCAAATGGATGTTAAAAGTGCATTTATAAATGGCTATATTGAAGAAGAAGTTTATGTCCATCAACCTCCTAGATTTAATGATTCAAAACATCCAGAATATGTTTTTAAATTAAAAAAGTATTTGTACGGTTTAAAACAAGCTCCCAGAGCTTGGTATGATTGTATGAGTAATTTTCTTTTAGAAAAAAATTTTACCAGAGGGAAAGTGGACACAACTCTTTTCAGAAAGACATTTAAAAATGATATTTTAATTTTTCAAATTTATGTTGATGATATAATTTTTGGAACCTCTAATATCTCCCTTGGAAAAGAATTTGCTAAGACCATGCAGGAAGAATTTGAAATGAGCATGATGGGAGAATTGAAGTTCTTTCTGGGAATTCAAATCAACCAGACTCCAGAAGGTACTTTCATACATCATATGAAGTATGTTTAAGAACTTCTGAATAAATTTTAGATGTCAGAGAGCAAAGATGCCAATACACCTATGCATCCAACCTGCATTCTGGGAAAAGATGAGGTAAGTATGAAGGTATATCAGAAGCTCTATAGAGGTATGATTGGATCCCTTCTCTATTTGAACGCATCTAGACCTAATATACTATTCAGCGTGTGTTTGTGTGCTAGATTTCAATCAGATCCTAGAGAATCTCACTTAACAGTTGTTAAGAGAATTCTTAGGTATCTGAAAGGTACTACTAATCTGGGTTTGTGTTATAGAAGATCACAAGATTACAGACTAGTAGGTTATTGTGATGTTGACTTTGCTGGAGATAGAATTGAAAGAAAGAGCACCTTTGGAAGCTGTCAGTTTCTGGGTGACAATCTCATCTCGTGGTACAGCAAGAAGCAAGCAACAATTGCACTTTCAACCATAGAAGCTGAGTATATATCTGCTGCTGGATGTAGTTCTCAGATGATTTGGATGAAAAGTCAACTAGAAGATTTAAATCTTTATGAAAGTAAGATTCCTATCTTCTGTGACAATACTTCTGCTATTTGTCTTTCTAAGAATCCAATTTTACATTCTAAAGCCAAACATATTGAAATTAAATATCATTTTATAAGGGACTATATTCAGAAGGGAATTTTAAACTTAATTTTTGTAAAAACAGACCATCAATGGGCTGACATTTTTACCAAACCCCTTTCAGAAGATAGATTTAATTTCATTTTGAAAAATATTTGTATGGAATTATGTCCTGAATAAAATAATATTTATCTTTTGTGTTTGACTTTAGAATATTCTGAAATGAATACTTTGATTAACAACTCTTCAGAAGTTAGAAGAGAACTTGCTTCAGAAGCTATATGAAAAGTTCTGAAATGTTCTAACGCTTCATTTCTAAGTATAGTTAAGAAATTCATTAGAACAAACAGCTGTTACATGCATCCTTCAGGAGATCAACACGTGGTGTGTTTCTGAAAGGTCACACGTACAAAAGCTACTGATGACGTTCTAGGTAACTGTTAATGATTAGCCATAATCTCACGTTTTCCCTAATTTTTAGAAAAATCATTAAATTCACGTAATGATGAGATTCGTTTTAAATTCATTTTTTAAACTAGTTTTAAATTCGTTTTAAATTCTTTTTTAGTTTTATTCCTAAACCTATTTCTGAAACTTTTGCATATAAATACTTTTTGAAAAAACCCTTTTTCATTCTTTACCGTCTCTTTCAAACTCAATCGTTTATGTACTTTTTATCTAAAAACCTTTTCTTCAATCTCTCTTCTCTAAGAACTTCAATGGCTTCTTCTTCTTCTACCCACTCTGAGCAATACATAGTGCCTGAAAGAACAACTCTCATTCCTGTAGACAGTTTGGAAGTTTTAAGTGAGTTAATGGTAGATTTTGAGAATCTAAGAGAAAAAGGTTTTGACTTGTTCCCTGTTGTCAAGTTTCAAGGTTGGGAGAAATTTTTTGATCGTCTCATTAGTCCAGTGTTTCCAAATCTGGTGAAGGAATTTTGGATACATGTTATTGCAACCCCTAAGGTTATTCTCTCTTTCGTAATGGGCAAGGAAATATCCATTACAGAAAACCAAATTAGAAAGTTGCTAGGGTTTAAAGGACTTGGAGTTACAGGTATGCCAAGTGGAAGAATAGAAATGTCAAGGGTCTACTCAGAGATTTTCACAAATGGCCAAGGATCTTCAAAACTCAGGGACTTGAAAGATAAATACAAGATTTGGGAAAGGATTATTCATGGATGTATTCACCATAGGAAGGAAACCAGCTCTCCTGATTACATTAACGCTTATCAACAATACTTATTGTTCTGCCTCGGAACAAATGTAAAAATTGATTTTCCTTATTTGCTGTTTGAACATCTCTGGAATCATGTAAAAGAAACTAGGGCAGCTGAAAGGATGAAAAACCCCAAATCCAAAAGGAATTGGATTCCTATGGGTAGATTAATATCAGACATTCTGACTGAGAATGGTCTGATTGCTCACCTAGATGAAGCCATTCTTCTGGGGGAGCTAGAACCTACTTGTGGTAAGACTATGACTGGGAAGAATTTACTGAAAAGGAAAATAATTGATAAGCTGCTGGTGGAACCAACTCCGTATGTGTCAGCTGTTGTGGAGAGGAGAAGGATACCTATTGCTGATTTCCCTCTGTTCAACTCAGGAGATCATCCATGTATCATCCTGCACTACATTGAAATCTACAAAGAGACTGGAACACCTATTGATCCAGCTTGGCTCCAAGGAAGAAATCAAGCTGCTCCAGATGTGGTTCTCCAGGAATCTTTGAAGAGGAAAGTTGTTGAAGGACCTTCTGCCACTCCTCAGGAGAAGAAAAAGAAGACAGGTAAACTCGCTGAAACTATCACTGTTTATGATTCTATCAATGTATCTACATCTGCTAAACCCTTCCAAATCTTAGGAGATATAGATGTTGATATTGACCTGACCTTACCATCTGACTCTCTTGCTGACAACCCTCATAAAAATCAATTTTTATCAGATTTGAGTGACTTTAACTCTGATGAACACTCTGACACCCAATCATAACCTTCTCAATCAGAACCTTCTCAATCAAAACCCTCACACTCAGAACCCCCTGAACCATCTGTTTTTCAACCCATTCCTGTTGAACATTTTTCAAGACCTCCTCCCAGACCTCTATCACCCAGACCCATTGGATGGTATGATGCTGGCTCTTGGAGAATTCCAGGGATAAATGAACCTCTGGCCACTATAAAGCCTCCTTTCAACTTAACATCTGAAAACCTTTTTTCTATGAATCGACCACAGCCTCAGAACCCCATTCCCACTCCTGATAATACAATAATAATTTCACCTGATGTCACTCCACCTACTTTACCACAACACCAAACACAAAACTCACCTATACTCTCACCCCCCTCATATACCATAACAACAATCTTTTGAACCACCTGAAACTGTTGAATCATCCGAACCTCATGAACAATCAGCACCACCTAACTTTGTTGACCAACCTGATCATTCATCCACTTCTGAACCTACCAAAAATCCTGAACCTGCTAGCTTTTTAAGAACTGTAGTGGATTATGAATCTCTACAATTCTTGAAACACAAAACTTTCAAGAAGGTTGTCCCAAAACCTGTTCAGCCAGATGTGAATACATTGTTTCAGAATTTTGTAACAGATGTTCAAGCATGGTTGAATCTGTTGAAAGAAGATTGCTCTAGAAACGTGAACACAGCTACAACGAATCTTCTATGGGAAACATTCAGAAGAACTTTTGATGCTGAGTCACTAAAGCTATAGGACTTATGCCATTTTCAGGTGCTGGACAACTTTTCCAAACATCTGCATGCTTTCAAGACAGAAGTTGCTGACATTTGGAATAAGAAGTCTTCATTAGTGATTGGTTATACACCAGTTGATACAATGGACATATCAGAAGATGAATCTGAAGATGCCTATGACGATTCAAACCCTCTGGCTATTGTCCTATTGAATTAACCTTCTGTTAAGGCTGAACCTAAACCCGTTCCAACTCTTGCAATGGATCTGGGCACTCTGCTTTCAACCTTTGTGCATTCTGACTCAACGGTTGCTGCTTCTAAGCCTGTTTCTACTGAAGCTTCGTCATCCTATGCTCCTAACTCACTTATCATGGACACTTTGAATGAGCTCAAGAGGGAGAATGAAGTCATACATGAACGCTTGGATAAGCAAGACTAAACAAATCAAGAAATCAAGAACTGGATGGTGAAACAAGAAGAATCTGCCTCTGAGATCAAGAATCTTCTGATGGCTCTTGTTACTAAGAAATCCTAGTGTCTTTCTGTTTCTTGTCTTTTGTTTGTTGTTTTGTACTTCTGGATATTTTTTGCTATTTTATGAAAACTTTTCAGCTCTTCAACTATTTTTTTTTACACTTTTTGATTATGCCAAAAAGGGGGAGAAAATGAATATTTTTGAATTAATCATTGTTTAATAGTTATGGGACTAAGTCTCAGACATTCTAACAAAATACAAAATTTCTTCTTGTGGAAAATAATTTTTTTTGCATGTATCACTTTAACTCTGAAAGAGTATTCCAACTGAACATTATCTTCATAAAGAAGTTCTGAAGAAATCCAAGAAGATTTTTTATTGCTCTGATAAATAATCTCAGGAAATTTTATATATAGAAATATTCATTTCAGGGGGAGATTCTTATCTCTTATCATATTTTATCTCTATATCTGAATAAGTTTTTTGTCATCATCAAAAAGGGGGAGATTGTTATAACAAGATTAGTTATGATCTATCTCAAAGTTTTGATGATAACATTAAATTATATTTTAGATAATTTATACTCTGATGAATGTATTTGAATGTTTTAGATAATGTTCTGATAAGAAGCATTCTGAAGTGCTAAGCTAAAAATTATGAAGAAGTTCTTTAATAAAAGAACCTTTTTGTTTTAAGCGCATCTGCTGACTCTGGTAAAACAATTTATTTAAATATATCTTCTAACATTTAGCAGGTTTCCTTGCTCAGAAGATTACTTGAAAGCAAGCGTTGATCAAGTTCTTAGCAAGCAAATCACTGCCTAGAAGATGAAGTAAAGCATGTTCTGAAATCAAGACATTGAAGCATGTTCTGAAACAAACGTTAAAGCCAACTTGTCTTAATAAGCGTAGGAAACATGTTCTTACAAGTTGTTGTTTTCTCATTAATGAAAAGACGGCTGCAAGCACTCAAGTGTCTAAAGCTAGTTTCTTGGAAAATGGAATAGTGCAAGGAAACACACAAGCATTTAATGCTCTCCATTTTTATGAAGGCAGCAACGGTCATTTTGTTCTTACTATAAATATAAGGACATTTATTGCAATCCAACTAACCAATCATATTTAAAAAAAGAAGCAAGAAACTACGTGAAAAATTATGGGCTCACAAACTCTTTGTTTATACACTTTGTACAATTTATTCTAAGTGAAAAATCACAGTTGTGATATAGCTTGATTAGAAGCAAATTTTATTTCACTATTTGTAAAGATTAAACTCTTGTAATTGTTCCTTGAGAGACCAAGTTTGGTCAGATTTCTCAAGCAGACTAGGACTAGATTTAAGTCTTAGTAGTGTTAGTCACTTGTAAGATTACTTGTGCATTGTTAGTCACAACAGTTGTTGTGTGTTTGTAATCAGTTGTTTATAGTGGATTAAGTCCTTGTTGAGAAAGGTGAAATCACCTTGACCGGTGGACTGGAGTAGTTTGAGTTCAAACGAACTAAGATAAAAATAACCTTGTCATTCCATTATTGTTGAGCTTTGTTTTGAAAAGAAAAAGAGTCACTTATTCAACCCCCCTTCTAAGTGTTTTCTTACCCCTTCAAAATATACAATCAGAAAAATCCAACAACACATATCATCCATTACGATACAATACCCACATCATCCACACATTTTAAAAATATAATAATAATGGGATGCAAAGAGACCGACTTAATGCATATGTGATAAGTACCAAAATATAGTTATTTTGTGTATTTATTTTGTGGCAATTATCCGTTCTTTTGTAGATATTCGTTGAATAATTCCCTGCTTTGTTTGTAAATACGTTTAGTTTGTGTATATTTGTGATTTTGATTCATTTGTGTGTCGTTTGATAGATTTTACTTCTTTTGTAGGTATTATTGCACATTTGGAGCATTGAGCAATAAGGTGTCGAAGGAAGTGCTCCAGATGTATGTTTTCGGAATAAAAGACCAAGTTTAGGGCAGTTCTGCTCAGGGGACCATGATAAGCGCATCCTTTAGCGTGCTACACGCAATTTTGAAAAATTTGGCAGAAGTGATTTTTTTAGCCCGCTTAGCGTGTTGAGGCTGCTTAGCGCGGCTTTAGGCAGTTTGATGTATAAATAAAGGCAATCCTCTTAGCGTGTTGAGGCCTCTTAGTGCGGTATGCTGAGATTTTTTTATAACATTCATTTCATTCATTGTTAGGTTATGTTTTTGGGGGGTGTTTTTGTTCTTACAACTCCATCACCTTATTTTTTTTAGTAGATTAGCTTAGAAAACAACTATGGAACTTGCATATGGATGATCCGAGGTGGATTGCTCATTGATCAACACTGACAAACTGGGTTATTTGTGGTTCATTTCTCTTATTCTTTGTGTATTCTCTATTTATTGGTTAGTGTATATGTATTTACTTTGAAATCATGTATATTTGTCGCCCATGGCATTATATAAAGCTTGCTTTACAAATATTATTCGATTATTATCCTGGAATTTTTGCTATGTGCTTGGCATTTGGGTTGATATAGACATATATTGCTCGAATTCTTATCAAGTATGATTATCTAATATTTTCCAGATTCTAAAGAGAGTTTAGAGCTATTATTCACTTGGGTGTATGTGATGGATTCCTCTGTGTTGGTTGTGTTATGCTGAGAGATTGTCAACGTGAGTAGCACGGTTGACTTCTGTGTTGTTGAGGTTAGTTGAGAGATCACCTCCTTGATGATACAGTGAGTGTTGTGTTTAATACATGATAACATTGATGAGTCTTGTAGGTTGAGTATAATTGGTCAATTGGTTTAATTTTCTGAGGAGTGGATTATATGCATGCTTGATTAGTTTCTTCTCTAATGAATGAATTATTTTCCTGTTTATAATTTTAATATCCACAATTACTTTAAACCCATTCAAAACCAAACTCATAAACGAGTAACTTTTCGAAAGTAAATTCAGTAGCACTAATCCTTATGGAGACGATACGATATAACCTATATCAAAATAAATACTTACTTTTGATGGCCGCTTTACCGCTTCAGCAAAATGGTGCTGTTATCAGGGATTGATGTTTTTTATTGGATTGCATTGTGATAGTTTCTTTGTTTTTGAGTTTTGCACATAATGTCTAAATTTTGAATATTGTGTGAATAGAAACTTGTGTATATTGATACTTATATATGTTTATATTTGTTTCTCTTCATGTTTGCCAAAAGTGTGGTTAGATGTGTAGTTCCGCTTAGATATCAAAGAGATGGGAGCGAAGGCGTGAGTGAAAGCATTTAGCCCATCCGAAGCAATCTGTTGGTTTGTAAATAACAGGCGTCGAGCTTATGACGTAAAGAAAGCATGTTTTTATTGTTTTTCGTTGTGTTAGTTTAGGTAGTGCGTTGATAGTTATTTTAACAAGTTAAAATTGGACCTGTTTTAAAACTCAAATCTTCACTATTCAACTTGTTTATTCACTTTCGCCTGGTTTTTTCCAAGCGCTTGCTTTTATTAGCTTGAGTAAATGTGTATGTGTTGTAAATTATATTTAGTTGTGTAATTGAAAGTGTGTAGGTGATAAGTGGAGGCTTGCATTAAAATTGTTGTTGTTATCCTATTTTTCTGGTTCTGGTGTAACGCACTTAGCGCGGTAGAGCTCGCTTAGCACGCTCTTCTATGATGAGCCAATGAATTCTTTTTATTAAACTTGGCCTTCCTTTTTTCCACTTTCACCAAGGCTTTAGCATAGTAAATAACAATAGTATTATTTTTTAATAATTTTTGTTTGTTGTTTGTCATCCAATTTCGGTCCGGTAACTTGAAGAGTTTTGAGATGATTGTCCAAATTTAAGTGTTTCAACTTGCGGATGTATGGTAATGATAGTTTTCAAAGTTGGCACACGTCAGGTACTCGTTTATCTCTTTCATTAGTATAATATGTTTAGGAAACTTTCCATTTCTATAATTACTATACCATTCATTCTTTTTGCATTACTTCCTTTTGATTCAATCACTTTAGTTCCCTTTTTACCCCTAAATGTGTGGAAGCTTTCCATTGTTCATATATGCTAGAGGCCACAATTCTTGTTTTAATTGGATTACATTATGTTTAATCTTTTGTTTGTGTTTATTGTATGAAAGCATGAAAGTGATCAAGGCATTTTGTTTCATTTTGAGCACAACTACCTAGCCATATTGTCAATTCACCTTGTGAGTGTGTGAACTTTTGTTAACCCCTTTTGAGCCCTTTTTGTCAATGTCCATATTGTTTTTTAACTTAATGCTTGTGTATGAGTGTTTGGTTTTCCTTTTTGAATGGATGTTGATTCTCGTTTTCTTGAACCCCCAACCAGTGTTTTTAGTTTGAATTTTTACCTTTCCTTATAAAGTAGGGATTATTCACACTTTAATGTCGGTTGAATTCAAGTTGGACAGAGAATTATTTTCTTACATATGTTGTGATTGTTATGCGATTGTGAAGAAAGAAAAGAAAAAGAAAGAAACAAGAGAAAAAAGAAAGAAAAAAGTTGAAAAAGCTTTGAAAAAATAAAAATTAAAAGAGTATGGAATAATGTTATTGTGATGCGGTGGGAGAACTGACTTGAGGTTTTGCGTTTGTGTTTGCAAATGTTGCAGTTAGCAAGAGTCGCCATCGACTTTTCTTTTATCCAAAAGGAAAGGTAAAAAAGCACAGGAAAGACCTTTGAGATGTTTTCTTGAGTTCGGGGGGTAGATTATGAAAAGGGAAGGTGCTAGCACCCTTTTCATCCATGGTTTTCCATGGGCTCTTAGTTACTTGTTTAGATCACTTGATTTGTTTTGTTTGAAATGGTGTCTGGTGTGGTTTTGAAAGTATTTTGTAAAAGAGGCCATTCGTTTAGGCAATCTTTGTAATGATTCTCGTTCGTAAGAATGTATAAAAACATGTTTGTCTTTTGAAAATGTTTTCAATGTTTTGTAAGATATTTTGAAATGTGTGTGTTTGTTTTTGAAAAATAGCAAGGATTGTTTGAAATGGAACAAGTAACTAGAAGCTATCTACCTACTCAAATGTCTTTCTTGTGCATTTTTATTCCTTTGACATTGTTGACTTACCATTGATTTGGTAAGCAACCCTATCTTTGGATATAAACGGGACGAACGTGGGTCATCGTATGACCATGATAGCAATATTGCCAAGTATCTTAGTATTTTTGAGGGACCAAGATCATTTTGTTTTAGGCAACCTCTGAATAGCGTCATCGAGGGACTATGATCTTATTCTTGTTTTGTTTTGCCAAGATACTTTGCGCGCATAACATGGCCATTTTAATTTAGGCAACCAAGTGGGAGAAACCCTAAGGGTGCTTGTGTGCAAAGTGTGTCATTTTCATGCTTTTGTCTTGCATTTAGGGTTTTCTATTTTGCTTTGTTTTTGTTCTTGTCATGTAAACCCTAATTTACTAATCATGGTATAAAAGCGATAAATTGCGTAAAATAAACTAAGCTATTACAACAATTATTATGGGAGGGGGGATACAAGTTTGAATGGGGATTTTGTACAAATATAAACCTAAATATATTATTACAACCAAATCGAATATTGCGTGAATTAAATAAATAAAGTACAAATATTTAAAATGCAATGCAATGTTTATGTTAAAAAATGTTTTGTGTTTTTGTATGAGAAAAATAATTAATTCAAACCCTAGAAAATAAGGAAAAATATATAATTCTTTTTGAAAAGGGGTAAACCCTAGTTTTCAATTAAAAGAAAATAAATGTTCTATATTTATTTTTGTACATTTTTTTGTATAAAAAATAAATAAATAATATTATACCTAAATATTAAAAATTAAATATGTATAAAAAATAAGTATTTATGAGTATAAATAGTATAATAAAAACATTAAGTTTGTTTTTATTGTATTTACAAACTATTTAAGAAAATAAGTTTTATCCTATTTAAAATATATTAATTTTTATGTAAAAAATAATAAAATAATAAAATAAAAATTGTAAAAATAAAGAAATTATTTTTGGGATTTTTTATTATTCAGAATAAATAATCAAAAGAAATAAATATAGAAATATGAAAAAATATGAAAAATATAAAAAGTTCAGCCAGGGGTGCAAATAACAAGTCAGGAGGTGCAAATAACAAAAGCAAAAAGCCCAAGGCGCCAAAAAGCCCAGAACATCATCGTCCCTGTCCTCTGGCCAGCTTTTGCGCAAATTTTTGTTCAAACTTGCAACTTGCTCATGCTTGCATAAAAACAAAAACTCATAACATGAAATATGTGGCATTTGAGCTCACGATTCTAACCATATAAATTATGTATTCTAACTCTTAAAGATCAAAGAGAATTTTTGAACCCCTAATTCGTGACCTAACTTTTTCAGCATTTTCAATCTTCAAATTCTCTTAGCAGAAGTAATATAAATGAAAAGTAATGATATGTACAACTTTATCATGATAAGGACTACATTTTTTCTTCACAAATCGTGGTTTAAGGTTGCCTATTCAGAGAGATAGAGTTTGAAAAAATACCTTCTTCAGCTGGATTTGAGTAGGGAAATATAGGGACTTTAATGGAGGCCTGATGATTGTTTGAGCTTCCTTGAACTTCCCTGAAGTTATTCCAATGCTTATCTTGCTTTGAGGATGGCTGGAACTCTCTGGACAAGTCAAGCTGCAAGCTTCCAAAGTGAAAATGGTGGATGGTGAAACAGGGGTTACAGAACTAGGGTGATGGCTTGGATTCCTTTGGTATAATGTTTATGAGATGCTTGAAGTGTTTAAACACAAAACGTACGAGCCAAATGAGAGTTGGATGTGCTTTTGCATAATCTGAGTGTTTGGGAAGAAATTTGGTGTTTTTGAGTTTCAGAGAGTTTCAGGTTCAATCCAAGCATGCTATGCCTTGTAACAAGTTTGTATATTTGTATAGAAATGATACAAAGTCAGCCCTTACTAGCTGTGCAAGCTTTGGACCTTTTTGCAACTTTTCTTGCATTTGAAGTAAAGTGACAAGACCAATGCTAAATGTTTGTACTAGCTTGCTTGAGGGCTGATAAGAGTTGGTACACATTGCTTGAGACCTGTAGAAATTGCTTGCACCAAGGGGACATGTCCAATGCTCAAGATTGACAAAATTGCAAAAGTTCAGCTTTATGAAAATGGCATTGTGAACTTTTTGCCCAAAATGGAAATGCATCTTGTTTAAAGCTTCAAAAGCAAAGATAAAGGCTTTAACTTCTGAGTTTGCATTTAATTATGGAGTGTATATCAAGCTTAGGACCTGTAAAGCAAGATACAACCAGCATAGATGTGATTTGCAACTTGATGCTATGTGAAAATGGCTTGAACAAAAGTGAGAAAATGCCAACTTCCCTTCTTCGATTCTCCATACTCAAAAATGATCTTGGAGAGTTCTTGGATATTTTGGAAAGCTTGCAATGTTATCTATAATCCATCTTTGAAATTCAATTTTAGATACCTCTTGGAACTAGGTGAAAAATGTTCATGAAGGCTGGTCCAAAACCTGCCTAAATTGGGGCAAAATTTCACTAAGAAGTTCATGGGACCTATATTCACAAATTCATAACTTGAGATCCAAGCATATTTTAGGAAACGTTTGTGAAGCAAAGTTGTAGATTTCATGGAGGACTACAACTTTCATGTTGTAAGTTTTCTTTGAATCAAAATGCATCATGGTGAAAAAGTGGTGAACAGTTGGGAAAAAATAAGAAATTTTTATACTTAGAAAAATTCTAAGTTATGAAAATTTTCAAATTAAAACCCTAATTTTCAATTTTGAGTTTCTTGGTGAACAAGTTTCATATTTTGACATATCTTGATGAATTATGACCCTTGGCACTTGATTTTGACCAAAAAGTCAAAGTTTGACTTTTCAGTGCACAGTTGACTTTTGATCAGTTGACTGTAAAATTCATTTGTCAATCTAATGAACTTGAGATATTTTGAACCATGTAATTAGGTTAAGATGATGCCATTTAACCCTTGAAATCATGTTTGAATCCAATTGGTCATTGTCTAGGTTAAAAATCAGAAATTGCCTTTTCTCAGTTAAAACCCTAATTTTGACCATTTTGCCCTTTTGATGATTTGATCAAATTTCTTGAGGAGTTGTGATCCAAACTTGATCAAATGGTACATGTGAGTCTAAAAGGTTGATGTGGATAAAAAATTATGAAGTTTTACTGTAAATTGGCCATGGTTGACTTTTTTCCCAATACAGCTGATTTTTAGGTCAACTGTCCAATTGACTGATAAAAAATGTGGTTCAAGGCTTGAAACTTAACATGAGCAATCTTAGGGGTCCAAGATGATGTATGAAGGTCACATGAAGCATTGGTGGTCCAAAAATCCTTGTGCAAACTCAAACCCTAATTTTGGGTTATCAGTGCAAGATGAGATGTCTTGAGTCCAAAGAAGTCTTGTGAAAAATCTTGATAAATGAGAGGGAAAATTTTGGGGTACAACAGCTGCCCCTGTTCAATCTTCTTGAACCTGAAGAGTTAGATTGGCGAGTTTTTCCGTTCGTGACTCGAAGGTAAAAGATGATTGGACACTAGAGTGCCCATAAATTTGCACTCGTCAAAGTGTAGTTGAGGGAATGGGCTTAAAGATGCCATTTGGAGAGGGGATAGAATCTTGTTGGAGATGTGCTTGTAGATGCCATCCAAGAGTGTTTGCTGATTTGTAAGTTGTAAGTCAGAAGAATAAGTATCAGAATGGTGTCCGCGTCGGGAACGTATCTGAGTTGTATCTGGAGAGCGTGAAATCTGAATGAGTATCAGAATGGCATCCGTATCTGGAGCGTATCTGAACTGTATCTTAGTGTTGAAGTCTGAATAAGTAACATAATGGCTTCCGTGTCTGGAGCGTATCTGAACTGTATCTGATAATTGAATCTGAATGAGTGTAGAATAGCTTCCGTGTTTGGAGCGTATTTAAACTATATCAAAAGGTTGAATCTGAATGAGTATCATGATGGCATCCGTATCTGGAGCATATCTGAACCGTATCATGATTGCATATTGTTAAACGGTAGCTGTTAATCTTATTCTGAAAAAGGGTAAAATGTTAGCTGAAACACAAAGTTATGTTACATGAAATGTATGATGCAATATATGTGTTTTATCAATGTTTATGATATGTGGATGTAATGTATGTGCATGTAAGCTGATTCGCTGTATTTCTGAGGAAAAGTAAATCCTTGATTGCTGAGGATATGTGGATTCTTCATGTCTTGAAGTTGGAGTAATTGACAAAAATTCTGTTGTGAGCAATGCCATATACTGTTTGAGTAAAGTAATTGGGGAATCCAGAGAAATTTGATGACTTCTACTGGGGATTACACAATGGGAATCCTTGTTCTGCTGGGGAATAAATAAAACTCTGTGGGGAAGAAAACTTATTCCTGTTTGGAAAAAGTTCGGAAGTTTCGGTCGTCTACCACTCTACTGGAGAATTATCCTAGGTTGGGGAGAAAAAAAAGTTAACTGTTATCTGGTTGATTTTCAGACTTCAAGACAACTTGTGGGGAATTCGGAGAAACTGAATGGTTTCCGCTGGCGATTGATAGTTGGAAATTTCAGCTCCGCTGGGGATCTTATTGATGTACTGTAGGGATTATTCATGGAATAACCTAAAGACGTTTTCCTATTCTTTCAATCTGTCAGTAATTGTTATTTTCCATTTTGTTTATTTGTAAACAGTAATTATGTTCAAATGCATATATTCATTAATGAATCATTGGACGTTTTTTGCAAATAAAAACACAATCGTAAAGAAAAAGGCAAATAGTTTTCTGTACTTTGAAAGAGATATCTTTGTATTTACTTTGAATAAGTATTTTGTACAAAAGGGACAAACATCCTAGTAAGAGAATGGTGTCATAAAAGTACGAAAAATTTATACAAAGAAAGATAGCTATATGTGATAATCCCATGGGGTTCCCATTCTGCTATAGCCTCCGTATCTCTGAATATCTTGTATGTTCGTTGCTTCGTCTGAAGATGATTGAATTGATCATAACTCCGAGTTTGTCAGTGAACAGATTGGAGTTATCCTCAAAGTGATCCGACGAGACATAGTCATACGCTTTAATTCCCTAACTTTTGCCTGGACCGCCCTTTCGGGTTTTCAGTCCACCGGGAAACCCTTTTTTGCCCAAGTCACCCTTTCAGGTTTTCAACTTGTCGGGTGTACAGATTTTTTTTTATTTTATCCCTAATTTTTTCCCGAACCTTTTTGGTTTGCCGGGATGCCCTTGTTTTGCCTAGGTGTGTCAACCTAGCGGGTCTCTTATGCGTAGTATCTTTTGACTATGTCTGCGTTCGCAGGGTGTGGCAGTTCGTCACCGTCCATGGTGGTTAAGATCATTGCCCCACCGGAAAAGATGTTCTTGATTACAAATGGTCCTTCATAGATAGGAGTCCATTTTCCCCTGTGATCACTTTGTGGCAAGATGATGCGCTTGATCACTAGATCTCCAACTTGATATACTTGGCGTCTGACTTTCTTGTTGAAAGACTTGATCATCCGTTTTTTATATGTCTGACCATGGAAAACATCAGTAAGTCTCTTTTCGTCAATTAAGTTCAGTTGATCAAGTCGGGTCTGGATCCAATCGTCTTCACTCAAACCTGCATCTTTCATGATTCTCAAAGAGGGGATTTGAACCTCGATAGGTAAGACAACCTCCATGCCATAAACCAAAGAATAGGGTGTTGCCCCAGTTGACGTGCGAGCTGGTACCCGTGGAGAGCAAACGGTAGCATCTCATGCCAGTCCTTGTAGGTGACTGTCATCTTCTGTATGATCTTTTTAATGTTTTTATTAGCAGCTTCGACCGCACCATTCATCTTTGGTCGATTGGGGGATGAATTGTGATGTTGAATCTTGAACTGCTCGCACAGGGCGGTGATCATAGTATTGTTAAGGTTTGTACCGTTGTCAGTGATGATCCTTTCTGGGATACCGTATCGGCAGATGAGATTCTGCTTGATGAAGCGGGCAACAACATTCTTAGTAACGGATGCGAAGGAAGCTGCTTCGACCCATTTCGTGATATAGTCAATGGCCACTAGAATAAAGCGGTGTCCATTGGAGGTTGTAGGCTTGATCTCCCCAATCATGTCGATTCCCCACATAGCGAAGGGCCAAGGAGATGTTAAGACATTTAAAGGAACCGGAGGCACGTGCACCTTGTCTGCGTAGATTTGACATTTATCATAGGTATGGGAGTGCTGATAGCAGTATGCTTCCATGGTAGACCAATAATAGCCTGCCCTTAGAATCTTCTTCCACGTCGTATGCCCACTAGAGTGAGTACCAAAGGTACCTTCATGCAATTCAGCCATGATCTTTTCAACTTCAATCTTGTCCACACAACGGAGCAGAATAGAATCATGATTATGTTTGTACAGGATGCCATTACTTAGGAAGAACTTAGCTAAGAATCTCCTTAAGAACTTTTTGTCATTGATTGAAGCTCCTTCTGGGTATTCTTGAGCCTCGAGATACCTTTTGACTTCATGAAACCGCGGCTGGTCCACTACTTCTTCGGTATTAATCTCGTGACAGTGTGCTGGTTCGTCCATTCATTCAATGGTGATCTGGGGAGCCTCGTTAGCCCAATTATGTTTAAACATAGATGACATTGTAGCTAGAGCATCTTCTAGCTAATTTTCTTCTCGCGAGAAGTGCTCGAAGGTAATCTGCTCGAAATGTGGTAACAATGTCAAAACATGTTCTTTGTAAGGGATAAGGTTTGGATGCTTAGTGTCCCATTCTCCTTTGATCTGACTGATGACCAAAGCTGAATCTCCAAACACAACTAAGGATTTGATTCCCAAGTCTATGGTAGCCCTGAGACCAAAGATGCATGCTTCATATTCTGCCATGTTGTTCATACAGATGAAGCAAAGTCTGGTAGTGAAAGGAGTATGGCAACCTTCCGGAGATATGATCATAGTGTCGATACCGTTACCAAGTGCATTGGATGCCCCATCAAAGTACAGGGTCCATCGGGATCCTTGTTCAGGTCTGTCATATGGCCTGATTTCTTTGCAGTTGTCTACTGTCATGATGTCTTCGTCAGGGAAGTCAAACTTTATGGACTGATAATCCTCTACAGCTTGATGAGCAAGATGATCAGCTAGTACGCTGCCCTTTATAGCTTTTTAGGTCGTGTATTGTATGTCGTATTCTGTTAGGATCATTTTCCATCTAGCTATCCTCCCAGACAGAGCAGGCTTCTCAAATATGTACTTTATCGGATCCATCTTAGATATCAGCAAAGTGGTATGAGTTAACATATACTGTCTTAGCCGGCGAGAAGCCCATACCAATGCGCAGCAAGTTTTCTCGAGCAATGAATATCTAGTTTCACAGTCGGTAAACTTTTTGCTTAGGTAATAAATAGCGTGCTCTTTTCGGCCAGACTCGTCATGCTGCCCCAGTACGCACCCCATTGAGTTCTCTAAAATGGTCAGATACATGATTAGTGGTCTTCCCTCGACTGGCGGAATCAAGACAGGAGGTTCTAGTAAATACTCCTTGATTTTATCGAAAGAAATCTGACATTCATCATTCCATCTGACTACTTGATCTTTCTTCAACAGCTTGAAGATTGGTTCACAAGTAGACGTTAGGTGAGAAATGAATCTGGCAATATAGTTTAGCGTCCCAAAAACCTCTGACTTCCTTCTCAGTGTGAGGAGCAGGCATTTCTTGTATCGCTTTATCCTTGGCAGGATCAACCTCGATGCCTTTGTTGCTGACAATGAACCCTAAGAGTTTACCGAACCGGACTCCTAATGTGCACTTGTTTGGGTTCAATCTTAACTTGTACTCCTTCAATCTGACAAACAGCTTTTGTAGGTGATCAAGGTGTTCTTCTTCAGTTTGTGATCGGGCTATCATGTCATCTACGTAGACCTCTATCTCATGATGTATCATATCATGAAACAAAGCTACCATGGCGTGTTGATAGGTTACCCCAACATTCTTTAGTCTGAATGGCATCACTTTGTAGCAGAACGTACCCCACTGTGTAACAAATGTAGTTTTCTCCATGTCCTCAGGTGCCATTTTGATCTGGTTATAGCCTGAGAATCTGTCCATGAAAGAAAATACTTTGTGCTAGGCTGTATTGTCAACCAGAATGTCGATGTGTGGAAGTGGAAAATCATATTTAGGGCTGGCCCTGTTTAAATCTCTATAATCCACGCACATTCTTAGTTTGCTGTCCTTTTTAGGCACGGGAACAATGTTGGCCACCCATTGGGGATAAGAAGTAACAGCCAGAAATCCAGCATTGAACTGTTTCATAACTTCTGCTTTGATCTTCTCTGCCATGTCAGGTCTCATGCGGCGGACTTTTAGTTTCACTGGTGGACAATCTTCTCTTGTGGGTAGATGATGTACCACAATGTCTGTATCGAGTCTCGGCATATCTTCGTATGACCAGACAAAGATCTCAAGATAATCATGCAATAGCTGAATTAGGTGCTCCTTGACACTCTGCTCTAGATTGGCACCCACTTTGATTTCCTTTTTATCTTCCTCGGTACCCAAGTTGATTGTATCCAACAGCTCCTCATGAGGCTGAATAGCTCTTTCCTCTTGTTGTAATAGTCTGGCCAATTCCCCTGGCACCTCATAATCTTCCTCACCTTCGTATTCGGCTTGGTAGATCAGATCTTCAGAGTCACTAAAGGCTATAGCAGTATCGTTACCCATGGGATCCGGAGTGGAAGGGTACCTGCATTTATGAGTGTGGGTGTGTGTAAGGTCATAGCCATCTTAAAACAATAAAATGTAAAAGAAAGACAATGAGCATAAAAGGTTTATATGTGAAAAAGCGTCCATGATTCATTGAATGTCATATGTAGATGAAATAAAAACCCTTACAAATGGACCATTGTGCCTCGGGTAAGACACAAGGTTT
This sequence comes from Vicia faba, assembly GCA_948472305.1. Classification (NCBI taxonomy): domain Eukaryota; kingdom Viridiplantae; phylum Streptophyta; class Magnoliopsida; order Fabales; family Fabaceae; genus Vicia; species Vicia faba. Next base: position 904,480,464 of record OX451735.1, on the reverse strand, counting down.
TTAAAGTGCGAATTGTTCGTGAATTATTACAAGTCCAACAGAAATGTAAAAAGATAAATTACTGAGATATGAAAGTTATCGGAACAAAGTCTCTGGCTTCGTAGTTGCGAAGTCCTCCGCTGACAGTAGGAAATATCCAATCTTCCAAGTTTCCATCCTCTTCATTGTCTTCTACTGCATTGACGCCTTTGTTGCTAATCTTTACAGGTGGCCCCCCAGCACGGGCACGGCGCACAGCCTTCTGAGCAGTCAAAGTAAACCCCAAGCCAAACTTGTCTGATTTGTACAGAATGTCTAGAAGCTGCCCCCAGATGGTGCATCCCCCTTCTTTCACTACTTCCTTTGCATCCTTTAGTGATGACATCCGAGGCGGAGGTCTTGTGATCTTAGTAATCGAGGATACTGTCTTGGTCGCCGCCACTTCTGGAGAGACTTCTTCAAAATGTTGGAAAGGGGTCTCAATGAATTCGCCATCCAATTCTACATATCAGAAAGAATTCAGATGACTAATCATGTACTCCTCCTCCCCATGGACAGTTATGATCTTTCCTTGGACCGAGTATTTTAGCATCTGATGCAAGGTGGAGGTGACAGCACCGGCATTATGGATCCAGGGGCGTCCCTACAGATAGGAATAAGAAGGACGGATGTCCATCACATAAAAGGTGGAGTTGAAGACCTGAGTTCCCACCTTTATTGGGATGTTCACCTCCCCGTGGACCATCCTCTTTGAACCATCAAAAGCTCTCACCACTATGTTGCTGGGTTTTAAATTCATCCCCTCACAATCCAATCTATCAAGGGCTTTTTTCGGTATGACATTCAAAGAAGATCAAGTATCAACCAAGACATGGGAAAGGGTTGTTCCTCTACACTCCACTGAGACATGTAGTGCCTCATTGTGTTTCCTCCCTCTGGGTGTTAAGTCAGCATCAGAGAAACCCATGCCATTATCAGCTGTCAAACTGGCCACACAATTCTGGAACTGGTTAGCAGACGTCTCTTGCGGCACATGAGCTGTCTTCAGAAATTTTACCAGAGCCTTGTCATGTGCTTTAGAGCACAGCAGCAGAACTAGCATAGAGATCTTGGAAGGGGTTTTCCTCAACTGTTCAACCACATCATAATCACTTTTCTTTATGATCCTCAGGATTTCTTCCAGCTCCTTCTTGGATGTTTCAGGAATAACTAGTGATTGAGCCTTCGTCTGGACAGGCTCCTCTTGAACGTTCTTTCCTTTATTCTCAGAAGTGGAAATAGGGATACGAATTGTGTTGTCTTTGTCGGTGGGTACGCTTGCAGGTATAATCACTGGTACAGGGGTAATCTTCGGAATGACCACGGGTCCAAAGACTGTTGTTGGAGGGGCAATCTCTGGAGAGAAGATTCTTCCACTACGGGTAATCTTGCTTGTTCCGACAATATTTTTAATGTCGGAATTGTCCTCTTCGGAGCTTTCTTCTTCGGTAGTCAGTTCATCCTGTTTAATACCATGGTAGTAGATTTCTCCACCATAATTCCATGGTATTGTTTTATCTGATTTGTATGGGGCCGGCCCGGGCATTGTAATCTTAAGTGGAGTAGTCTTTGGAGCAGGTGTAATCCTAACGGGTCTTTTAGGGGCCCTGGAAGGATTGGTGTAGATGGTTATAATTGAAACTTCTTTAACTGGAACGGGTGAAATAGGAGCATTCTCAAACAGAATTTCTTGGTTATCCATCAGTCGTTGGATACCTTTTTTCAACAGAGGGCAGTCAAATGACGAGGACAGACAAACATGGCAGTCTTTATCACAACCTGAGAAAATACTAGATTTCAAAAATTCAACTTAATAATCGGGAGCGGAGTTAACAGTTCATCCACGGTAGAAACAAATAAATCTTCTTCAATAGCGTTGGCATTGTGACCATGCCTAGGCATTGGGGCGGAAATAACATTTGGTTTCTCAGGAGCTTCAAACTCAACTTCCTTTGCATCTATCAAGTCCTGAATTTTGTTCTTCAGAGCCCAACAGTTGTTGGTGTCGTGCCCTGGACTTTCAGAATGGTACGCGCATCTGGCGTTCGGATGGTAATGTGGAGACGCAGTATTGGGATTTTTTGGGGCCTCTTTTAAAGTGGCCAGATTCAACTTCAGAAGATGTGGTAGAACTTGAGCTGGAGTCATGTTAATCTTGGTAAATTGCCGAACTTGCCTTTCTACCCTTTGCTGGTTATTTCTCGGCTGGTTTGATGTAGGCTTTGGAATCATAACAGCCCCTACCATTGGTCGGCGTTCAGTTCTTCCCTGATTCCTCTGTGAGTAGACAGCAGATACTTCCTTTCTTCCAGTAAAGGGCTTTTTCACAGCTGTAGAGGTAGACGCGTCCTTCTGAATTTTCCCATTTCTTATACCAGCCTCAACTCTTTCGCCGGTTAAAAGCAATTCAGTAAACCCTACAGAAGAACTCTCAATCAGATGATTGAAGAAAGGGCCTGATAAAGTTCCCAAGAACATGTCCACCAACTCCCTCTCAGATAGAGAAGGTTGCACCCTTCCGGCTAGATCTCTCCACTTTTGGGCGTAGTCTTTAAAGCCCTCATTGGAAACCATAGCCATACTTTGAAGCTGATTACGGGTAGGTGCCAAGTCGGTGTTATACTGATATTTTTTATAGAAAGTTGTTGCCAAGTCTTCCCAATTATGGATTTCGGCCCTTTCTAATTGGTAGAACCAATCAAGTTGCGTTCCTGATAAACTGTCTTGGAAAAAATAGACCCACAAGTCTTTGTCGGCAGAATGTGGCTGAATCTTTCTGACATATGATCTGAGGTGCATTTTAGGGCAAGACACCCCATCATACTTGGAAAATAGTGGCACTTTAAAATATGGCGGGATTACAATTCCTGACACCAGCCTTAACTCCTCAAAATCTAGCCCTGGTACAATCTGGATTTCCATAGCGCTTAGTCGCTCTTCAAGATGTTTATACTTGTCATCAGCCAGAGGGTATTGTTGTTCAGAGTAGTCCTCCTCTTCCTCTTCTTCTTCTTCAGAATCTGATGGTACTGTCGTTCCTTTTCCTTTTCTTTCCCCTTCATCAGATGTTATTGGAAAATCTAAGGTCCTTCTGGCTTGTCCCTGAAACCTTCTGCCCATGATTACCACAACAGCTGGCTTCTTCTTTTTTTTTCTCTTTTTCTTTTTCTAACAGAGTCTTCAGCTCCTCTTGCCCCTTGGCTAAGGTCATGAGTAACTGTTGGAATTGTGTATTCTGAGCTTGCAGATCTTTGACCGTTTGTTCGAGATCTATCATACTGAAATAAACAGTAGAGAGATGAGGAAACTTGTTGCAAAGACCTGTTTATGCTTATGATGAATGATATGTATTCATGCAATGTTTTCAAGGATTTAGATATTCAAATTTGTTTTAAACAAAAAAGAAACACACGTCATATTAATAAAATAGAATTTGAGTACATCAATGCCCCTTGGGCAAAATAATACAGAATTCTAAGGTAAAAAGACATTGCGCATCCTCTTTGGTGCAATGTAGGTATTGAGAGTCTGCTCTTCATGAAGTAGCCTAGTGAGTTCCAAAACCTTCTTCTCGCTTGCGTAGAATTGGGCTTCAAAAGTATCACGCTCTCCCTTGAGCTGTATCCAATCCCTTTGTAGATCTTCGAGTGATGTCGGCATGTCAGGATGTAGGATAATGTATGGAACTTCTCCTTCCTTAACATGCTCTATAATCACTGGGAGAATGGAGGGATAAGGCATCATAAGACTTTGAGCACGGGTTCGTACCCACTTGAGGTAAGGCTCAAGAGGATTGGAATTCTTGTGTCCCAAAGTCTTGCTATCCACCTTGTTTGGCATCCTCCAAGCTCGGATGAATCTCTGGCGGAGTCCTTGATCGTCGCTGTCGTAGTCGAAAACCAATCCTTGAATCAGCATATCATGTGGGCCATCCCTTCGGGCATAACCAAATTGTCTTAGAGCTAAGCACGGGTTATAGGTGATGCCTCCCCTAATGCCAAGTACAGGGACATTAGGGAATTCCCCACAATGGTCAACAATGGTAACATTCTCTTTGGATCGAGAACACCAATGAATATTTGAATGTTTAAGTGTCATTAACCTTTGTGACCACCTCAAACCTTGCTCATTCTTCAATAATGATTGGGGAAGATGAGAAATAAACCATCTTTCCAGGAGAGGAGTACAACACATAAAAACACCTCTTTTCCTCATTGTACGAGTGTGAAAAGAGTGTAGGATATCCCCAAGCAATGTAGGCACCGGATTGCGAGACATGAAGCTTTTGACAGCGCTTACATCTATGAGTTGGTCAGAATTAGGGAACAAGACCATCCCATAGATGAAAAGAGCTAAAATCTCCTCAAAATCTTCCAAGTCTAGGGAATTCCAACAACTTTGGGCCTTCTCAAACATAAACTTTGACAAGAAGCCTTTGACACCACTTCTAGTTTCCCAATGAGTTGTGACATCAGATGAGTGCAAGTGCAGGTCTTGAGCAATCTCTTCTGGCTTTGGATCTCTTTCCATACCGTTGAAGGGTGGTTGATTGAGAATAGGAATCCTTAAAAGTTTAGAGAATTCTTCCAAAGTGGGCACAAGTTGATAGTCAGGAAATGTGAAGCAATGATGCAAAGGGTCAAAGAACTGGAAGAGAACCTTCATCATATCCTCCTCTGTGATGGAAGTGACCAAGTTGAGTAGATGACCATGTCTCTCAGTGAACAGAGAGTTCTCAGGGATCCTTGAAGCTAGCTCCTTGAGTTGTGGAGGAATTCTTACAAGGTTGATTTGGATAGTTTTCCTGCGAAGTGAATCCATAACCTACAAAACAAGAACAAATATGAATCTCCAAAATCCTTAAAATGGTTAGTGAATGCATATGATGTTCATGATGTCCATGATGTTATGCACAAGTATATATGTACAAACAAGTCAAACAAGTTCCTAGTTTAGGCTTGCATGGGGTTTCACATGTAAGTACCCTCTTGAAGTTTAGTTGGCTCAACTTGTCCTAGAAATAGTAACCGGGTTCTAAGGAGCTCAAAATCACTGGATTGTTTCCTTGTTCATTGTTTCAGTTCAAGCCTCTTAACTGGCGACGGAAATATCCCAAGAAACCAACCCTCAATGAGTGTAGTATTGAGTATCTACCAACTTCGAACTGCACCAAAGTCGGTCATCTCACTACATCCTAAAAGGCCAAGTTGGTCAAGTAAAGGTTCTAGAAGTTCATTAGTGCTTTATAACATCACTCAGCGGCCCCGTATTCTCTTTGATTGACTCAAAGGCTACCGGTACCCACAAATATGTCACACTAACATAGTTATTACTTAGACCATGTCGGTATACCCCGCACAGTTTCCACAACGTATTGCTATTTACCTATAATGTTTCCCAAATCCGGCTGGAGGATTCAAACCCAAACAAAGAACCATAATTGTAAAGCAAACAAGTCAAACAATGTAAGCAAATAAAGGTGATATAAACCCTAAGCTAACCCCACTTTTAGGATAATTCCCCAGCTGAGTCGCCAGTTTTGTAATGCGGTGGGAGAACTGACTTGAGTTTTTGCGTTTGTGTTCGCAAATGTTGCGGTTAGCAAGAGTCGCCACCGAATTTTCTTTTATCCAAAAGGAAAGGTAAAAAAGCACAAGAAAGACCTTTGAGATGTTTTCTTGAGTTCGAGGGGTAGATTATGAAAAGGGAAGGTGTTAGCACCCTTTTCATCCATGGTTTTCCATGGGCTCTTAGTTACTTGTTTAGATCACTTAATTTTTTTTGTTTGAAATGGTGTTTGGTGTGGTTTTGAAAGTATTTTGTAAAAGAGGCCATTCGTTTAGGCAATCTTTGTAATGATTTTCGTTCGTAAGAATGTATACAAAGATGTTTGTCTTTTGAAAATGTTTTCAATGTTTTGTAAGATGTTTTGAAATGTGTGTGTTTGTTTTTTAAAAATAGCAAGGATTGTTTGAAATGGAACAAGTAACTAGAAGATATCTACCTACTCAAATGTCTTTCTTGTGCATTTTTATTCCTTTGACATTGTTGACTTACCATTGATTTGGTAAGCAACCCTATCTTTGGATGTAAACGGGACGAGCGTGGGTCATCGTATGACCATGATAGCAATGTTACCAAGTATCTTAGCATTTTTGAGGGACCAAGATAATTTTGTTTTAGGCAACCTTTGAATAGTGTCATCGAGGGACTATGATCTTATTCTTGTTTTGTTTTGCCAAGATACTACGCGTGCATAACATGGCCATTTTAATTTAGGCAACCAAGTGGGAGAAACCCTAAGGGTGCTTGTGTGCAAAGTGTGTCATTTTCACGCTTTTGTCTTGCATTTAGGGTTTTCTATTTTTCTTTGTTTTTGTTCTTGTCATGCAAACCCTAATTTACTAATCATGGCATAAAAGCGATAAATTGCGTAAAATAAACTAAGCTATTACAACAATTATTATGGGAGGGGAGATACAAGTTTGAATGGGGATTTTGCACAAATATAAACCTAAATATATTATTACAACCAAATCGAATATTGCGCTAATTAAATAAATAAAGTATAAATATTTAAAATGCAATGCAATGTTTATGTTAAAAAATGTTGTGTTTTTGTATGAGAAAAATAATTAATTCAAACCCTAGAAAATAAGGGGAAAAAATATAATTCTTTTTGAAAAGGGGTAAACCCTAGTTTTCAATTAAAAGAAAATAAATGTTCTATATTTATTTTTGTACATTTTTTTTGTATAATAAAAAATAATATTATACCTAAATATTAAAAATTAAATATGTATAAAAAATAAGTATTTATGAGTATAAATAGTATAATAAAAACATTAAGTATTTTTTATTGTATTTACAAACTATTAAAGAAAATAAGTTCTATCCTATTCAAAATATATTAATTTTTATGTAAAAAGTAATAAAATAATAAAATAAAAATTGTAAAAATAAAGAAATTATTTTTGGGATTTTTTATTATTCAGAAATAATAATCAAAAGCAATAAATATAGAAATATGAAAAAATATGAAAAATATAAAAAGTTCAGCCAGGGGGTGCAAATAACAAGTCAGGAGGTGCAAATAACAAAAGCAAAAAGCCCAAGGCGCCAAAAAGCCCAGAATATCATCGTCCTTGTCCTCTGGCCAGCTTCTGCGCGCGTTTTTGTTCTAACCTGCAACTTTCTCATGCTTGCATAAAAACAAAAACTCATAACATGAAATATGTGGCATTTGAGCTCACGATTCTAACCATATAAATTATGTAATCTAACTCTTAAAGATCAAAGAGAATTTTTGAACCCCTAATTCGTGACCTAACTTTTTCAGCATTTTCAATCTTCAAATTCTCTTAGCACAAGTAATATAAATGAAAAGTAATGATATGTACAGCTTTATCATGATAAGGATTACATTTTTTCTTCACAAATCGTGGCTTGAGGTTGCCTATTCAGAGAGATAGAGTTTGAAAAAATACCTCATTCAGCTGGATTTGAGTAGGGCAATGTAGGGACTTTAATGGAGGCCTGATGATTGTTTGAGCTTCCTTGAACTTCTCTGAAGCTATTCCAATGCTTATCTTGCTTTGAGGATGGCTGGAACTCTCTAGACAAGTCAAGCTGCAAGCTTCCAAAGTGAAAAAGGTAGATGCTGAAACAGGGGTTACAGAACTAGGGTGATGGCTTGGATTGCTTTGGTATGATGTTTATGAGATGCTTGAAGTGTTTAAACACAAAACGCACGAGTCAAATGAGAGTTGGTTGTGCTTTTGCAGAATCTGAGTGTTTGGGCAGAAATTTGGTGTTTTTGAATTTAAGAGAGTTTCAGGTTCAATCCAAGCATGCTATGTGTTGTACCCCAAAATTTTCCCTCTCATATTTCTCAAGACATTGCAAGAAAAATCTCCAAGTGGCTCAAGATTGCTCAAGAGTTGGACAGTCAAGTCATCTCCTAAGGCAGTCTCCCCAATGTCCTAATATTCTCTCAAGATCATCCATGTCAAATTTCAAGCCTTGCAGAGGAAGTTTGGTCAGTCAATTGCTCAAGAGGTCCAAAAATCGACTGTGCTAGGGCAAAAGTCAACTGTAACCCAAATACAGTCAAACTTCAAGATTTTTTGTCAACATTATCATTTTGAAGGATATTTCATCATTTGATCAAGTTTTGATCATGATTCATCAAGGATTGCTCAAAATTCATCAAGACTCAAAAGTTGCTAAATTAGGGTTTTGTAGGAAAAGTCAACTCAACTTTGACCAAGCATAACTTTCTCATACTTTATGAGAAATGACCCATCCAAAGCTCATTTTGAAGAGGATTCAATTTCCTACAATCCATCTTCATACCCCAAGATCAAGAAATTCACTCACAAAAAGTTACAAATGTGGACATTATAGGTCATTTTTGAAAGTTAACAAAAACACCTTTTTTCCAGAGCTTATAACCTGAGCATGGAATCTCAAAATGAGATGAAACCAAAAGGTTTGGTTATAGGACCTCTCAAGATTTCTAAAAAGTCAAAGAACACTTCCAAAAGTTCAAAATTGAAGAAGTTATGCATTGTTGAAGTTGGGCATTTTTGCAAAATTGCCAAAAGTTAACTATCCCCAAAACATCAAATTTTGTCAAATGGGCCCATTCTTTTCCACTTGATTTGATCTTTTCATACTACACACGTGTCCTAGCTTCAGCCTTGTGTCCATTTACTAATTTTTATATTTTATTTGATTTTTTATTGAATTAATTCATTTTAAATCTATTTAAATCATATAAAATCACAAAACTTTATTACACGAGATCTTTTTCTATTTTCAGGACCTAATCATCATCAATGACATGATCAAATTCGTATCTCACCATATCATGAACAAAAAGATGGATTTTTGGCAAAATTGGAAGGTTTTCAATGGAGGATCAAATCAAATCTCCAAGCCATAATGCACAAGGATTCAGTCCAAAATTGTTGACCTAATGCACTCCTTATTACATATACAATGCAAAGGCACGAGTTTTAGAGGTTAGAAGCTGCAGAACCATCAACACCAAACTTGAGAAAACTTGAAAAAAGTGTGAATCTGAAATCGTGCTTAGAGGCAGTTTCAACACCAAATCTCAACGTGAATCAATTGCTGGACCCCCACTGAGTCAGAAGCAATCAAAAGCACACTCTCATACCCTCTCAATCGCGCTGTAAGTCTCTCACAAAACCGCTCTACACTTGAAATCGCAACTCCATATTTTTGCATCTTTTGAACAAATCTTTGGTATATTCATGATGCTCATTCAATTTACAAGCTTTCTGCATTAACCAATTGTGTTTATATGACCTGTAGTGCCATACCCGAATCTAGGGTTCTTGGTTTGTATTTTTGGGCGTTTCGTTTGCAGGTAAAATTGGGGGCATTAATGGACATAGACGTGCTTAGGAGGCCTAGACGATCATGACTATGGTCTTGGAATTGATTTTCATGGCCTAGGATAGATTTTAGGATGACCATGCGCATTTAGCTGCGGATATAAATCCGCAGGTAAATAACCAGGGTCCAAACGAAGAAGGCGATGACGCGTCTCCCTCCCATTGGTTGATTCAAATATTCGCACTTCTTTTTTTTTATTTCTGGCATAATGATGCATTTCCATATATTATATTTAGTTTGTATTTAATTAACAAATGAAGCGTAGTGGTGCAGTGGCAAGCGCGTTGCTCAATGACTCACAGGACCTGGGTTCGAATCCCAGGTCCCCAATATCTTTGTTATTATTTTCTTTCAGGAATTCCAGTACAAACTCAAGCATGTGATGTACCATGGTCCTCAAATCTCAAAGCGCCAGATGGCCCCCAGGCCAAATCTGATGACTCAGGTTGAATATCCACCATAGGGATGAGTCAATGGACGCACGCTGGATCAGAAAGTCAACACAGGCTTGCATGTTCATGGGCCTTGAAATTGCTAAGCAAACCTCCCAAAATCAGGCCCATATATTTCTAACTCTCTTTATTTTTTTTATTATTTCATTTAATTATTGTTATTATTTTTAATTTAATTAACCAATCAAGCTTTTTCTTAATAAAATCAAAAACCAAAAAAAAATATTTTATTTATTAAAATTAAATTCAACACTTTTTTTTTGTAAATAAATATTAATGTAATTAATTTAGTTTAATTAGGAAATAACTTTAATCCTTTTGTAATAATTAAAATCAATTTAGATAATTAGGTTTTACTAACTTTGATCAAATTTATTTTATTTCTTTAAATATCAAAAATACAAAAATATTATTTTCATTAATTAATTAATTTATTTATTTAATAATTAACTTAGATCTAATTTCTTTTTAATTCAAAAAATAACCAAAAAAATTCTTTCTTTAATAATTAAAGGGTCAAAACCCTAGAACTCGCTCGATTTAATTTTTCGCACACGATCCATTTTTATTCAATATTGTATCTGTTTCCCGGAATGTAATAGTTTGATAGGACTTTAAATATTTTTATCGCTTTATTTACTTTCCGCATTTTAATTTCAAGGGTTGCTTTTGGCGATGTAAATACCCGACGCCTTGTAATAGTTAGTTTTAATTTCCGAAATTTAATTTCCGCAACTTATAAACTATTAGATGTTTGATAATAGGGAATGCATGACAAGATCAAATGTTTAAACCTAAAATCAACATAGATAACCATTGACATGTACAAAGATAAATTAACTGAAACAACACACTCGCACATGCGCACTCTTAGGGTACACCTCACTTGGTTGCCTTCGAACGTGGTCATTGAGTATAGGAAGTTTTAGAGGTCGCCCTCTTGTCCAAAGATCATAGTTGCCTCGAAACGGTTGCCTCGGAAAAAATATCTAAGACATTAGGGTTACCGCTAAGGCATTCTAACATTGCTTTAGTGACCACACGTCCCTTAATCGAATTGACCCTTAAAACTCCAACGACGATGCTACCTACTCATCAATGGTGGGATAGCATTATATAAAGGAGATTAGTACAGATTGATTCCTTTTTCGAGTAGGTAGATGGTTCTTAAGTACTTTCTCTCTCAAAACAAAAACTTTTCACACTTACACTTTTCAAACAAAAACTTCTTTCAAACCCACAAACACAAAGAAAAGCAAATTTTGAAAACACTTTGAGCAAGTACCTAAGAGCCCGTGGATAACCACGGATAGAAAGGGTGCTAACACCTTCCCTTTCTAAAATCTACCCCCTGGACCCGAGAAAACATCTCTAAAAAGGAATTTTTCTGTGCTTTTTTCCTTTCCTTGTTGGATAAAATAAAAGACGGTGGCGACTCTTACTTATCGCGACATTTTGCGAAAACAAACGCAAAATGCGAACCAGCATTCCAAAAACAGTCAGTTCTCTCCCACCGTATCACAGAACTGGCGACTCTGCTGGGAGATTTATTTAGTGGGGTGTACCTTAGGAATAGTTCATAATGTTTTCAATTGCTTGATTTGTATTTTTTATCTTTGTGGGCTTGAATTGGAGTTACTATAGATCCTAACCCGGATCTGGGGATACCCTTTAGGTAAGTAGCAATAAACTGTGAGGGAACTGTACGACGTAGACCGATACGGTTGAAGCAGTAGCTACGTTGGTGTGGCACTTTAGTATGTACCGATATCCCTTAGGGCGCAACGAGGAGAATATGGGTCTGCTAAGGGGTCATTAAGCACCAACTGACCTTAGAACCTTTAAATTGACCAACTTGGCCATAGAACAGTAGCAGTATGCTACACTCATTGAGACTAAACTCTCGCGAAGATTTCGGCCGCAAGAAAAGGTTGCTAAACTGGAATTATGACTGATCGAGGGTAGTCAGTGATATTGAGATCCTCTAGAACCCGGTTACTATTTTTAGGACAGGTTTGAACCAACTAAACTGAAATAGGGTAATACCTAAACTCCATGCCAGCCTAAACTTAAGGCTGTTTGTGTGAATTGTGTGCCTTCAAACTTGAACTACTTGCACATTCTTGTTATCTGACAACATGAGTTCCTTGCAGGTTTTGTTTACAGTCCTTATCCAATAATCTGGATTTATTTCAGGGTTCACTTACATCACCTTGCACTTTTGCTTAAACGCATAGCATACACATCATAACATCATGCCTTAACATTTCCTTAACCATTTCAAGGATCTCAAGGGTTTGTGATGCAGGTTATGGTAAATCAAACGTCCAGCAAGGGGCAAAGGGGATTTATTTTCCTCTAGCCAATGTCGTCTAGAGATCAAAACACGATAACTTGAGTCAGGGGCTATGACCCACTCGATATGGTGAGCTTGACTCTTGAAAAAGGACTCTTAACAACACAAAGTTTCTTCAATCAAAGCTGTAAAATTGAAAATTCTAACAAGTTTCTTGTTTACCCCGCAAGATCCTTGAAAACATTGCATACATACATATCATTGCATAACAGGTCTCCCAGTACAGGTCTCTCATGTTCTCGCTGTTTATTTCAGCAATGACTTTCCAACCAGACAACCAAGATCTTCAAACTCGAGAAGCTCAGTTCAGGGACGTATTCCTAAACCTATCCAAGGGGCAGAAAGAGTTGAAAACACTCCTCATTGGGAACTTGGTCAAGAAAAGTCCTGAAGACAATAAGGACGAACGACTGGAACAACTGCAAGCTGAGTTCAGTGCCATGAAAAACCAGATTCTGGGGCAGATGGCTCTTATCCAAGGCTTAGCTCGGGAACAAGAAGAGTTGAGAACCATTATCAACCAGCTTCATCAAGACAGATACAACAATATGAAGCAAACAGTCAGGTCCAGAGGCCAAGTCATTAATCAACTTCCCAGAATTCAAAGGTTTGGTTTGATGAAGAATAGACCTCTCCAAGTTGCTACTACCTTACGGGTCCAACAACAACCTTGCCATAAACAACGGGTTGATCAGAGTAAGCCAAATATGCCCAAGAGTCAATTTACCAAGCTCACCATGTCGTTGTCTCAGGCTTTACAACACCTGTTGAGATTGAATCTGGTGACGTTAAGGGACCCTCCTAAGAATCCCAACATAGCCTCCCCAAGGTACAATCCTGATGCAAGGTGTGCATATCACTCCAACAGCCCGGGGCATGATACTAACACCTGTTGGGCGTTGAGCAACAAAATTCAAGACCAGATTGATGAAGGAGCATTGGAACTCACACAAGACGGTCAGATTGAATTCTTTTGCCATCCCCCCAAGGTTCACCATTTAAAGTGACAAGTACTGAGACGAGAAGACTTTTTGTTCATTAGAATTTTCAAGTTGTAATTTTCTTTTGATTGTTCGAATATTTATTCATGTCAAACTTTATTACTTTATCAATGCATTGCATATGTCTATTTTGAATCAATCCATTCGTATTTCACTATATTCAAATTTCTTTCATTTTTTGTGATGATCAACTCTCGATTAAAAAATTCTAAGCCTTTAGAGGGAGGATGACGTAAATGATATCAAAATCTCTACAGTATGCTTTTGAACAGATCCCACTGACGAGGTACAGGCATTGTTTCAAATCCTAAACAGTGGAGTTATAAGGAAGATAATCCCTAGTCGACCCCTTTGAGCCAAAGAAGTTGGAGTTTTTCGTTTCACAAATTAAAACCCGTAATTATAACCTGGGGCAGGGTAGTTTTCTCAGTTAATCCAGGTGCACAATAAATGGCATCAAAGAAGTCCTTCCGAAACAAAAGACGGTGTTGGTTCCGTATAATCGTAAGGACAGACAGTCATTATCTCTCAAAATAAAAGCCCAATAAGTCAAAACCTGTGAAGGAGACTTAAGAAAAACTAGGGCATCCCGCTGACTGTAATCACAAAAAGAAACAGTTCAGGCAAATAACAGGGATAATAAAAATCAAAAGGAAAGAGATCCTGCAAACTCTCAATAAAATGACTGTCTGTTCAAAAGAAATTGTCATTATCTGAACCATCACTGGTATATCAGAGCAAAGACTCAAAGAAGATCTAATGCATGATTAGCTGAGTTTAGGATCGAAGAACATCACGAAGAACGGGTGGGTACAAATAAAATTTGAGCTGTTATCCTTTGTTTCTTAAACTGTGAACCAGGCCACGTTATAACCCTTAAAAGTCCTAGCTGAAGCATGGGTTGGTTCGAAAGCATACTGTTACAAAAGGTGAATTTTTTTTATTAATAACCAAGTATTAAAATAATATTTCGCAAATAACCGAGTTTCGGAAAAAAATACGCAAATAACCATGTTTCAGATGACTCCCCAAATGAGGAGCCATCTCACTTGGCGCCTCCACCTATTTTTTTAAGGGAGGCGCCATCTCACTTGGAGCCTATGTGCTTAGGGCATGCCCTAAGCCAAGTGAGATGGCGCCTAAGTGTATTTTTAGGGCAAAAAATTTTTTTTTTATTTTTTTTCGGTGCATTACCTGTTGGACAGAGATCAACAAAATGGACTTTTTATTAAAAAAAAATAATTAGATCCAACTGTATTACATTAAAATAACAGTAAAAAAACAGATAAAAAAATGGATAGAAAAATACTGGAAAAAAAAAAGATACATCAGTGATCCCCCGGAACCCGGTAATGACCCCCGGTTCCGCATCCCCGTCCTCGCCTTTCTCGTGATGGGTGTCGTCGAGTTTCCTGCTGTGGCAAGGTCGATGGCCCAATGAAGTCAATGCGGTCTGAATCCATAAAATCAGTCATATCTCCATATCTAGAAGATCCGCTCTGGTACAGTCGGTTACCCATACCCTCAAAGTTTGGTCGTGTTGGCAGTGGGTGGGGTTCCATGGTTGGTCTATAGCATTGGTCGTCTGAGTACGGGGGGTAGAAAGGAAATGGATCTTGGGGTGTTTGGTATTGAGGATGTTGGGTGGTTTGGTGATATGGTGGGTGATGGTAGGTTTGGTCGGCTTGGTCGTAATCTTCCGACATTCCCATATCAGGGCTAAGGCTGGATGTTGAGGGCGCCATATTGGGATATGTGGAAGACTGAAATTGTGTGTGGGGTATGTGGGTGTGCTGGTATTGGGGTTGGTATTATGGTTGGGTTTGAGGCATATCGGGGTATTGGTAGTTTGGTGGTGATTGTGGTTGGTTGTACGACATTTGATTGTAGTTGTGTTATGGTGGGGAATATGGTTGGGTGTTTGTGGGTCTGTTTCTTCTTGGAGGTTGGTGGGAGGTTGATGGGTTTTGGGTTTGTTGATGGGGAATCGAGGGTTGTGCCCATTGCGTGCGTGGGTCAACCAAGTACCTTGGATGAGACACATGCATTTATGGGTTACTAACCGACCTGTACCACGACAAATATTGATATGTGTGTCGCATGTTACCTTGAGTAAGGAAAACCGGGAATTGCAAGACGTAGCGGTGACGCCTCTGCCACATCTTACACCATTCCGGAGCGAAGTCTTTCCAATTGGTAAGACCCCACTGGGCGTCGACCCTTTTAAGATGCCATGGGGACAAATCTGTTGGATCACTTGGTATCTCTTGATGCATTCCGAACTGCATCTTCACATGGTCGCTGTGGTGCATCTCCACAATGTTGAACTGAATGATTGCAGTCTTCGCAGTCCAAGTTGCTGCATCCTCCAGGTTTGGATCATGGCCCAAACCCAAATATGGTCTCCAGACGAACTGTGATAAAATTTAAATCAGGTTAGCGCAAAAGTAATGTATAAATAATTTAAATGAACAAAAGTTAAAAGCTACAACGTACGTCATCTGGGCCTAAGTGATCCAACAGATTGCGGTAGAGTGCGACATTGAATCTTGGATTCTTGCCGTAATCCATACCCCTCACGCAGTACCTAAAGGAAATGAGAAACATGTTATTCTTAGCATATATTTTGGGAAGAGAAAAATAGTTATAAATGCTATAAGTTGATGACTTACTTTGTTGCGTACGGGAAACCGAAAGTTTTGTTGTTGACGGGGTTTAAGGACTCCATCCTCCACCAACCCCAGGCTTGTAGTAAAAATGCGCACCCATAAAATGTACATTTTTACTTGACTGCGTTTTTGCACAAGGAACTGTATAGGTGGGCTAATACTGCAGAACCCCAACTATATTTTCTTGTTTTTTCAAAAATTGTTAGTAAATGTAAGTACATAAAATTTACACTATTTCCCGTACTTTCGGGAAATAAAAGTGTACCAAAAAGTATCATAAGATACGTTCTGGCTTTTACTACTCTGTCATTCTCTGAGGAATTTTCATTTAATTCCAAACTTGCATAATGACGTTTCAGCTCAGTGAGTAGTATTCCCTTCCCTCTTTCTCCACCACCTTCTACCATATCCCTACCCAACAGTTCTTCACACTGAGAGTTGGGTTGTTGAACCGACCCGTTCATGGCCTTACCGTCGACAGGGAGACCCAGTAGCATGTACACATCCTCTAGCGTGATGGTACATTCACCTATTGGTAGGTGAAATGTATGGGTCTCCGGTCTCCACCTTTCCAACATTGCAAGAATGAACTTCGAGTCAATGGTGCAATTGGAGATCTATATCACATGTCCAAAACCTGCGTATTCCAGATAAGGGACGATAAATGGGTCGGGAGCCAGGTAGTTGTGCGAACGGATTCTGAATCTTTTTGTGTCCTGAGTTCATAATTTAACAGGTGTAAGATTAATTAAGATGAACAACGCGTTATTTGAAGTATGAAAAATGTATAACCAAAGAAGAAACTTACAAATGCAGCAATGTTTTCCCTTGTGCCTCTGTGAGTATCGCCCATTGTTAGAAGAGCCATTGTTTAAAATGCTTGAGAGTATGAAAGACTTAGGAAGAGATAGAGAGTATGATAGACTTATGAAATATTTCGTAGCAGAGAGTGAGACTTGTGTGGGTGAGAGATGTATGATATGGTATGAATTTATAGGCAAATAAGTTTGATGTATTGGTTGCTTGTGCTTGCATGCCTGCGAAGTGTCACATTTGCATGCTTAGGGGGTTACACATATGCATGTACAAAAAATGAAAGGTGTCACTCTTGCAGGCTAGGTGGCAGCCCATGCATGTATCACGATTGAACAGTAAGGGAGGCGCCATTGGACTTGGCGAAAGAGTACAAAAATGAATGGTGTTGCCACCCCAATTGGCGAATAAGAGGTGTCCTTTGTTACAGCATAGGCTCAGGCTACGTGACAACCTTTGGGATTCCTTTCATTATTGCATGCAAGCCCATTGGAGTTGATGGGTGGAGTCTTACAAAAAACATGTATATGTGCATAATAGGGCCAGGCTAGGTGGCAGCCTATGGGGTTTCATAAGCCCATGCATGTATCACGATTGGACAGTAAGGGAGGCGCCATTGGACTTGGCGAAAGAGTACAAAAATGAATGGTGTCGCCACCCCAATTGGCGAACAAGAGGTGTCCTTTGTTACAGCATAGGCTCAGGCTACGTGACAGCTTTTGGGATTCCTTTCATTATTGCATGCAAGCCCATTGGAGTTGATGGGTGGAGTCTTACAAAAAACATGTATATGTGCAGAATAGGGCCAGGCTAGGTGGCAACCTATGGGGTTTCATAAGCCCATGCATGTATCACGATTGAACAGTAAGGGAGGCGCCATTGGACTTGGCGAAAGAGTACAAAAATGAATGGTGTCGCCACCCCAATTGGCGAATAAGAGGTGTCCTTTGTTACAGCATAGGCTCAGGCTACATGACAACCTTGGGGGATTCCTTTCATTATTGCATGTAAGCCCATTGGAGTTGATGGGTGGAGTCTTACAAAAAACATGTATATGTGCAGAATAGGGCCAGGCTAGGTGGCAGCCTATGGGGTTTCATTATTGCATGTAATATTATTGGCAGCCTTGGGGGATTGCATCCTTACTTAATTGAAATTTTTAGCCTTACGTTTATCATAACATTGATTCACATAATCTGTCAAATCTTCCAACCTTCGAATCAGTCATCAAATTCATACATTCCAACCTTCAAACATTACAGCATTCATACCTTCATACAATCAATAAACCTCAAACATTTCAACCTTCAAACCTTAAAACAATTCTACGCAATGGCCTCTTCACCACAATTTGTCGTCAAAGCACATTTCAACAGTGAGACATACATTTGTCCCACAGCTGGGTTTTTGTTTAGAAACACAGACAACATTCGATTTCTCTTAAACGGGAAAGCCAATTTCTCGTACTTTAAAAAAAGATTGGAGGCCAAACTTGAACGAGGCCCGGTGTCCCAGATATTTTATCAGAATCCAGTTTTCTTTAGAAACAACCAAGTAATTTTTTATAAGGTTGAAGTTCAAGATGACGAGGATCTCCAGAATATGATTTCCAGCCATGTCTATTCTGGATACGACTCTATTGAGTTGTACGTTTTGCTTCAAGAGCCTCCGGTGACACAGGAGGTTGAGCCTCCGGTGACACAGGAGGTTGATCCTTTGGAGAATGAACAAGATGAGGTAGATGCAGTTGATGATGAAGAAGAAGATAACGAGTTAGAGTTTGATGAAATGGTGAATGATGATTCTGACGATGATGGCATCCCTAGTATTCCTACAGACAAAATCTACACGCCACCTCCGCACATGACAAACTTCAACATGGGCGGAGATGAACCTTCTACTGACTTATTTTTCAAACCGTATATGTAGTCGGATGAAAATTTAAAAGAGAAGGACAAGTTTCGTAATAGAGAGGAATGCATCAGGGCCATTAAAAAATTTCACATGCTCAACTCGGTTGATTTTAAGGTGGATCGTGTCAACCCAGAAAGGTACAAGATCAAGTGTGTCCACCCTGACTGTATGTTCAAGCTGACCGCATCATACAGATTAAAGGGTGACTGCTGGGTCATAGGTTCCATGACTACCCACACTTGTGTAAGTTCCACTCAATCACAGGACCACCGGAAACTCAACTATGATCTAATCTCTCAAGAAATCCTACCCTTGGTCAGCAACGACCCATCTTTGAAGGTGAAAACAATCATCTCCCAAATCACCACGGTTTTTAACTACACTCCGTCTTACCGTAAGGTGTGGTTAGCAAAGACTAAGGCGATTGAAAGGGTGTACGGAAACTGGGAGGAGTCATACCGAGAACTTCCCCGCTACCTGAATGCACTTAAGACGTGTTCTACAGGTAGTGTTTACGTTCTGTAAACATTGCCAGCGTACGCCCAAGATGGTAGTCTACTGCATGGCAACGGAATATTCAGTCGCGTGTTTTGGGCATTTCAACCATGCATCACAGGGTTTGCATCATGCAAACCAATTCTACAAATTGATGGGACTTGGTTGTATGTGTAAACATTTGGGTTTTCCGTTAACAGATTTTGCTACAGTTAATAAAACGCGTACAACAATAATTAACGATATTCAATCTAGGAAATTATAACTGTTAACACAATTTCATCTGACCCATGCATCATCAGCATTACATCACTGTCTGTTTTGACTTCCTCCAACCACACATTAGGTCTTCCTGTCGCATGTGAGGTTGTTATTCATTTTCGCTGGATCCTTCGAATTTTTTCCCCCTCCGAAATGTCTCCATCTAGCCACCGCATCAACTCCCGCTTCAGACGCTCCATGGAGTGAATGTGCCGGAATTTCATTTTCATCGCAGGTTTCGTGGCGGAGAATATAACGTAACCATCTCTGCTAAAAATCATAGGCGACGTCATGACGCAAATAACGGAGTACAAAATAAAAATACAGTGCGAGAAAGTGTGAGAAATTTCGGAGAAACGGACGAATTATTTATAAAACAGCATTTTGCCCTAGTTTTGCCCTAGGAGCCAAGTGAGATGGCGCTTCCTCTCACTTTTAAGGAGCATGCGCCATCTCACTTGGCTAAAATCCAAGGGAGGCGCCAAGTTATATGGCACCTAGGGCAAAACCCTAGGTGGAGGCGCCAAGTGAGATGGCTCCTCCTTTGGGGAGTCATCTGAAACATAGTTATTTGCGTAATTTTTTCTGAAACCCGGTTATTTGCGAAATATTATTTTAATACATGGTTATTAATAAAAAAATTCTACAAAAGGTATCCTGACTCCTGTAAGGCTTGCTGTAAATCCTGAGTTGACATCACATTTTACAAAAATTTGCTTGTTTTATTGAAAACTGCATTTTCAAAGAACTTCAAAACAGGCATAAGCTTTGCATTCTTAAAATAACATGGTTTGCATATGACTATTTTCTCAACAGCAAAGAAATTCGCACGACGAATATCTAGTGAACAAAAACCTTTTCAATAAAAAGGGTCACCTCAAGTGGAAAAAAGCACTTCCAACCAAAGGGCAGACACGATCCGTGTCCATCATCTAGGGCAGTCAAGTCAAGATTCAAGGAATCTCTCAAAAATGCCAAATAGCCAGGGGCAAATCTCCCTCTGAATCACTTGGGGCATTGGGCATGAGTTCTAGCAATGAATCTTGCATGATCAAACGTCTTCTGGTAGTATGGCAACACAACACTACTGACAGTGACAACTCCCTACACCCTGAGAGCGTGGACAAAGTCAGAAAATATCGTGCATGAATAAAGACCCGCTAGGTTGACTGGCCTAGGCAAAAATAAGGGCTTCCCGGCGAACCAAAAGGGTTCGGGCAAAAATTAGGGATGAGAATGAAAAAATTGTACACCCGGCAAGTCGAAAACCTGAAAAGGCGGCTTGGGCAAAAAAAGGGTATCCCGGTGGACTGAAAACCCGAAAGGGCGGTCCAGGAAAAAATTAGGGATCAAAGCGTACGACTATGTCTCGTCATCTCGTCACTGGCCTACCAGAAGAAGACTTGTCATTTTGACCGAAAGACACCAAGCACCTCATAGGTGGGGATAATACTCGATCCACAGGGCCTCTGCAGGCACCTTCTCCCGCATAAACAGGGGTAAAAAAGTCTCGATGCAAGCCATTGTCATATCCTTAGCACGCGTCCCAGTAACATTCACTCCCCGCAGAGTAAGACAGTAAAGATAGCTCTCCCCAGCTGAGACTCGCAACTGTGAATGAATGAGTCGGTAGTATTCTCCCCCAAGCAGAGTTGATCTACCATCAACACTAAAAAGGCTTGATATCCCCGGCACTCTTAATATTCCCTGGCAGAGTATAAAAACGATCCCCGCAGAATACAAGATACCCCCAGTGGAGTCAATATTTTCCCAGCGCGGTCTGAAAAAGCTTCCCCAACAGAGTTGAAGCACCATCCCCAGTAGACTCCAGAAGTTTACCCCCAGCGGAGTACAAAAATAAATCTCCCCAGTCGAGTTCAAAAGATCATTCTCAGCAGAATTCAGAGGATTATCCCCACAAAAGTCTAACAGGGTTATCCCCAGCAAGTTGCAACTGAAAGATCATCCCCAGCGGAGTTCTTTCCTTTCACAAACAAGAATTCAATCCTCCACAGATTCGGTATCACCAACAATGGTAATCCATCCCCAGTAGAGTTTATCATTGAAATCCTCAGCAGAGTATCTCTTCCCCACAGAGTAATCCCCTCATCGGTTTATTCCCCAACGGAGTTATCTTCTCCTGCAGGTTTATTCTCGCAATCACCTTCATTCATCATCCCCAGCAGAAACGAAGAATTCAACTCTGTCTCCAGCAGCTATCTGGGATTTATTTTCCCCAGCTAAAACATTACATTTCCATACATCATGATACATACATATACGCATCATATAACACAATCTCATTTATTTTGAGAACATCATTGCTTGATCCATATCATGCATTGCATATGACTGACCTTTACCTTTCAGGAAAGATGTAGTTAAATTCTCAACTATGTCAAAGACTTCCTCTGGTTCAGTTAGATCGCCACGAAGATCTCCCTGATTCGTATTCCAGTCGAAGTTATTCCAAGACCTTGTCTGGTCCAGTTAAATCGATTCCTAAAGATTTTTTCTGATGCCGATCCAATCAAAGTTGTTCCAAGACCTTGTCTGGTCCAGTTAAATCGATTCCTAAAGATTTTTCTGATGACGATCCAGTCAAAGTTGTTCCAAGACCTTGTCTGGTCCAGTTAAATCGATTCCTAAAGATTTTTCTGATGCCGATCCAGTCAAAGTTATTCTAAGACCTTGTCTGGTCCAGTTAAATCGATTCCTAAAGATTTTTCTGATGCCGATCCAGTCAAAGTTATTCCAAGACTCTTGTCTGGTCCAGTTAAATCGATTCCTAAAGATTTTTCTGATGCCGATCCAGTCAAAGTTAATCCAAGACCTCCTCTGGTTCAGTCATATCGCCAATAAGATCTCCCTGATTCGTATTCCAGTTGAAGTTATTCCAAGACCTTGTCTGGTCCAGTTAAATCGATTCCTAAAGATTTTTCTGATGCCGATCCAGTCAAAGTTATTTCAAGACCTTGTCTGGTCCAGTTAAATCGATTCCTAAAGATTTTTCTGATGTCGATCTAGTCAAAGTTATTCCAATACTTTATCCTATCTAGTTAAATCGATTCCTAAAGATTTTTCTGATGCTGATCCAGTCAAAGTTATTCCAAGACTCTTGTCTGGTCCAGTTAAATCGTTTCCTAAAGATTTTTTTGATGTCGATCCAGTCAAAGTTAATCCAAGACCTCCTCTGGTTCAGTCAGATCGCTGATAAGATCTCCCTGATTCGTATTCCAGTTGAAGTTATTCCAAGACCTTGTCTGGTCCAATTAAATCGATTCCTAAAGATTTTTCTGATGCTGATCCAGTCAAAGCTAATCCAAGACCTCCTCTGGTTCAGTCAGATCGCTGATAAGATCTCCCTGATTCGTATTCCAGTCGAAGTTCATACCAACCATCAACAGTCTCCAAATGGCATCTGTAAGCCCATTCCCGACATCACAATGCTTATACCACTTCATGCGAGTGCAAATTTCTGGGCACTCTAGTGTTCAATCATCTTCCACCTTCGGATCACGAAAGGCCCGAAAGCCAATCTATATCCTCAGGTTTAAGAAAATTGAACAGGGGAAGCTGTTGTACCCCAAAATTTTCCCTCTCATATTTCTCAAGACATTGCAAGAAAAATCTCCAAGTGGCTCAAGAATGCTCAAGAGTTGGACAGTCAAGTCATCTCTTAAGGCAGTCAACTTCAAATTAGGGTTTTGTGTTGCATCAAGGTCCTTGCATACAAATGACCTCAAGTTCTCCCCAATGTCCTAATATGCTCTCAAGATCATCCATGTCAAATTCCAAGCCTTGCAGAGGAAGTTTGGTCAGTCAATTGCTCAAGAGGTCCAAAAATCGACTATGCTAGGTCAAAAGTCAACTGTAACCCAAATACAGTCAAACTTCAATATTTTTTTGTCAACATTCTCATTTTGAAGGATATTTCATCATTTGATCAATGGTTGATCATGATTCATCAAGGATTGCTCAAAATTCATCAAGACTCAAAAGTTGCTAAATTAGGGTTTTGCAGGAAAAGTCAACTCAACTTTGACCAAGCATAACTTTCTCATACTTTATGAGAAATGACCCATCCAAAGCTCATTTTGAAGAGGATTCAATTTCCTAAAATCCATATTCATACCCCAAGATCAATAAATTAACTCACAAAAAGTTACAAATTTGGACATTATAGGTCATTTTTGAAAGTCAACAAAAACATCTTTTTTGCCAAAGCTTATAACTGGAGCATGGGATATAAAAATTATATGAGACCAAAAGTTTTGGTTATAGGACCTCTTAAGCTTTCTAAAAGGTCCAAGAACACTTCCAAAAGTTCAAAATTGAAGAAGTTATGCATTGTTGAAGTTGGGCATTTTTGCAAAATTGCTAAAAGTCAACTATCCCCAAAACTTCAAATTTTGTCAAATGGGCCCATTCGTTTCCACTTGATTTGATCTTGTCATACTACACACGTGTCCTAGCTTCAGCCTTGTGTCCATTTATTAATTTTTCTATTTTATTTGATTTTCTATTGAATTAATTCATTTTAAATCAATTTAAATCATATAAAATCACAAACTTGATTACAATAGATCTTTTTCTATTTTCAGGACCTAATCATCATCAATGACATGATCAAATTCGTATCTCACCATATCATGAACAAAAAGATGGATTTTTGACAAAATTGGAAGGTTTTCAATGGAGGATCAAATCAAATCTCCAAGCCATAATGCACAAGGATTCAGTCCAAAATTGTTGACCTAATGCACTCCTTATTACATATACAATGCAAAGGCACGAGTTTTAGAGGTTAGAAGCTGCAGAACCATCAAAACCAAACTTGAGAAAACTTGAAAAAAGTGTGAATCTGAAATCGTGCTTAGAGGCAGTTTCAACACCAAATCTCAACGTGAATCAATTGTTGGACCTCCACTGAGTCAGAAGCAATCAAAATTACACTCTCATACCCTCTCAATCGCGCTGTAAGTCTCTCGCAAAACCGCTCTGCACTTGAAATCACAACTCCATATTTTTGCATCTTTTGAACAAATCTTTGGTATATTCATGATGCTCATTCAATTTGCAAGCTTTCTGTATTAACCAATTGTGTTTATATGACCTGTAGTGCCATACCCGAATCTAGGGTTCTTGGTTTGTATTTTTGGGCGTTTCGTTTGCAGGTAAAATTGGGGGCATTAATGGACATAAACGTGCTCAAGAGGCCTAGACGATCATGACTATGGTCTTGGAATTGATTTTCATGGCCTAGGATAGATTTTAGGATGACCATGCGCATTTAGCTGCGGATATAAATCCGCAGGTAAATAACCAGGGTCCAAACGAAGAAGACGATGACGCGTCTCCCTCCCATTGGTTGATTCAAATATTCACACTTCTTTTTTTTTATTTCTGGCATAATGATGCATTTTCATATATTATATTTGGTTTGTATTTAATTAACAAATGAAGCGTAGTGGTGCAGTGGCAAGCGCGTTGCTCAATGACTCACAGGACCTGGGTTCGAATCCCAGGTCCCCAATATCTTTGTTATTATTTTCTTTCAGGAATTCCAGTACAAACTCAAGCATGTGATGTACCCATGGTCCTCAAATCTCAAAGCGCCAGATGGCCCCCAGGCCAAATCTGATGACTCAGGTTGAATATCCACCATAGGGATGAGTCAATGGACGCACACTGGATCAGAAAGTCAACACAGGCTTGCATGTTCATGGGCCTTGAAATTGCTAAGCAAACCTCCCAAAATCAGGCCCATATATTTCTAACTCTCTTTATTTTTTTTATTATTTCATTTAATTATTGTTATTATTTTTAATTTAATTAACCAATCAAGCTTTTTCTTAATAAAATCAAAAACCAAAAAAATATATTTTATTTATTAAAATTAAATTCAGCACTTTATTTTTGTAAATAAATATTAATGTAATTAATTTAGTTTAATTAGGAAATAACTTTAATCATTTTGTAATAATTAAAATCAATTTAGATAATTAGGTTTTACTAACTTTGATCAAAATTATTTTATTTCTTTAAATATCAAAAATCCAAAAATATTATTTTCAGTAATTTATTTATTTATTTATTTAATAATTAACTTAGATCTAATTTCTTTTTAATTCAAAAAATAACCAAAAAAATTCTTTCTTTAATAATTAAAGGGTTAAAACCCTAGAACTCGCCCGATTTAATTTTTCGCACGCGATCCATTTTTATTCAATATTGTATCTGTTTCTCGGAATGTAATAGTTTGATAGGACTTTAAATATTTTTTTCGCTTTATTTACTTTCCGCATTTTAATTTCAAGGGTTGCTTTTGGCGATGTAAATACCCGATGCCTTGTAATAGTTAGTTTTAGTTTCCGCAATTTAATTTCCGCAACTTATAAACTGTTAGATGTTTGATAATAGGGAATGCATGACAAGATCATATGTTTAAACCTAAAATCAACATAGATAACCATTGACATGTACAAAGATAAATTAACTGAAACAACACACTCGCACATGCGCACTCTTAGGGTACACCTCACTTGGTTGCCTTCGAACGTGGTCATTGAGTATAGGAAGTTTTAGAGGTCGCCCTCTTGTCCAAAGATCATAGTTGCCTCGAAACGGTTGCCTTGGAAAAATGATCTAAGACATAGCGTTACCGCTAAGGCATTCTAACATTGCTTTAGTGACCACACGTCCCTTAATAGAACTGACCCTTAAAACTCCAACGACGATGCTACCTACTCATCAATAGTGGGATAGCATTATCTAAAGGAAATTAGTACAGATTGATTCCTTTTTCGAGTAGGTGGATGGTTCTTAAGTACTTGCTCTCTCAAAACAAAAACTTTTCACACTTACACTTTTCAAACAAAAACTTCTTTCAAACCCACAAACACAAAGAAAAGCAAATTTTGAAAAAACTTTAAGCAAGTACCTAAGAGCCCGTGGATAACCACAGATAGAAAGGGTGATAACACCTTCCCTTTCTATAATTTACCCCCCGGACCCGAGAAAACATCTCGAAAAAGGAATTTTTCTGTGCTTTTTTCCTTTCCTTGTTGGATAAAATAAAAGACGGTGGCGACTCTTGCTTACCGTGACATTTTGCAAAAACAAACGCAAAACGCGAACCAGCATTCCAAAAACAGTCAGTTCTCTCCCACCGTATCATACTATGCCTTGTAACAAGTTTGTATATTTGTATAGAAATGATACAAAGTCAGCCCTTACTAGTTGTGCAAGCTTTGGACCTTTGTGCAACTTTTCTTGCATTTGAAGTAAAGTGACAAAACCAATGCTAAATGTTTGTACTAGCTTGCTTGAGGGATGATAAGAGTTAGTACACATTGCTTGAGACCTGTAGAAATTTCTTGCACCAAGGGGACAGATCCAATGCTCAAGATTGACAAAATTCCAAAAGTTCATCTTTATGAAAATGGCATTGTGAACTTTTTGCCCAAAATGGAAATGCATCTTGTGTAAAGCTTCAAAAGCAAAGATAAAGGCTTTAACTTATGAGTTTGCATTTAATTATGGAGTTTATAGCAAGCTTAGGACCTTTAAATCAAGATACAACCAGCATAGATGTGATTTGTAACTTGATGTTATGTGAAAATGGCTTGAACAAAAGTGAGAAAATGCCAACTTCCCTTTTTCGATTCTCCATACTCAAAAATGATCTTGGAGAGTTCTTGGACATTTTGGAAAGCTTGCAATGTGCTATATAATCCATATTTGAAATTCAATTTGAGATACCTCTTGGAACTAGGTGAAAAATGTCCATGAAGTTGGGTCCAAAACCTGCCTAAATTAGGGCAAAATTTCACTAAGTTAAGAAATTCATGGACCTATATTCACAAATTCATAACTTGAGATCCAAGCATATTTTGGGAAACGTTTGTGAAGAAAAGTTGTAGATTTCATGGAGGACTACAACTTTCATGTTGGAAGTTTTCTTTGAATCAAAATGCATCATGGTGAAAAAGTGGTGAAAAGTTGGGGGGGAAAAAGAAAATTTTTATACTTAGAAAAATTCGAAGTTATGAAATTTTTCAAATTAAAACCCTAATTTTCAATTTTGAGTTTCTTGGTGAACAAGTTTCATATTTTGACATATCTTGATAAATTATGACCCTTGGTACTTGATTTTGACCAAAAAATCAAAGTTTGACTTTTCAGTGCACAATTGACTTTTGATCAGTTGACTGCAAAATTCATCTGTCAATCCAATGAACTTGAGATCTTTTGAACCATGTAATTAGGTCAAGATGATGCCATTGAATCCTTTAAATCATGTTTGAATCCAATTGGTCATTGGCTAGGTTAAAAATCAGAAATCGCCCTTTCTCAGTCAAAACCCTAATTTTGACCATTTTTCCCTTTTGATGATTTGATCAAATTTCTTGAGGAGTTGTGATCCAACTTGATCAAATGGTACATGTGAGTCTAAAAGGTTGATGTGGATAAAAAATTATGAAGTTTGACTGTAAATTGGCCATGGTTGACTTTTTCCCCAATACAGCTGATTTTTAGGTCAATTGTTCAATTGACTGATAAAATATGTGGTCCATGGCTTGAAACTTAACATGAGCAATTTTAGGGGTCCAAGATGATGTATGAAGGTCACATTAAGCATTGGTGGTCCAAAAATCCTTGTGCAAACTCAAACCCTAATTTTGGGTTATCAGTGCAAGATGAGATGTCTTGAGCTGACCAAACCCTGATCTTGTCTTGAGTCCAAAGAAGTCTTGTGAAAAATATTGATAAATGAGATGGAAAATTTTGGGGTACAACAGTTATGTTAATAAGTATTGTGATTGGTTTGTGAAATTTAGGATTATGAAGAAGTTTGATTGGAATTTTGTGTTTAAACTTTTGTGAGCTGATCACTCCCCTAGATTTAAGCAAGTATTTGTTTCGATTAACTTTAGGAACTGTCCCTTGTTTTTTAACCAAGCCACATTATAAACTTGAAAAGCCCTTGTGATTCTTTCTTTTATGTTTTCAATATGACTTTTTTGATGAATGCATAATTTAGTTTATTGTTTGCAATATTGTGGATGAGTGTAAAGTACCTCACTTTTTTGTTTTCTTCATCCACCGATGAATTTTTTGACTATGTGTGATCCATGATTAAGCTTGTTTTGTTTTAGATTGTTTTGTATGATTTTTGTGCTTAGGATTCATTTTTTTTACATGTTGTCATTGTAGGATTGTTGTAAGTATTTACCTTGCATGCACGTTTTGGTTTAAACCATACATTTGTTTTCGTTTTTCAAACTTGTTGATTCATGATTCTTTGTCTGATTACTTTTGCTTCTTTAAATTTGTTTGGCCTTGTTTGAGGACAACCAAGTTCAAGTTGGGGAGAGTTTGATAAGTACAAAAATGTAGTTATTTTGTATATTTGTTTTTTGGCACTTATCGATTCTTTTGTTGATATCCATTGAATAACTCCCCGCTTTGTGTGTAAATACGTTTAGCTTGTACATATTTGTGATTTTGATTCATTTGTGTACCCTTTGAAAGATTTTACTTTTTTTGTTGGTATTTGTCGCATATTTGGAGCATTAAGCAATAAGGTGTCGAAGGCACTACTCCAGATGCGCGTTATCGAAATAAATGACCAAGTTTTGGGGAGTTTTGCTCAAGGGACCGTGCTAAGCACATCCTAAAGCGCGATACACGCAGTTTTGACAAATTTGGCAGAAGTGGTTTTCTGAGCGCGCTTAGTGCAATTTTAGGCAGTTTGATGTGTTAAATAAAGGCAGCCTGCTTAGCATTTTGAGGCCGCTTAGCACGGTCTGGTGAGATTTCTTTAATAACATTAATTTCATTCATTGTTAGGTTATAGTTTTGGGGGGAGTTTTTTTCTCCCAACTCCATCACCTTATTTTTTGGCAGATTAGCTTAGAAAACAACTATGGATCTTGCATACGGATGATTAGGATGTCACCTTCATTCACTTCACGTTCACGTGTAATTACATACGTAACACATTCTAAAACATAAAACCACATATTCATCAAGTTTGAACTTCACTGCATTTATTGCAACGAAAGACATCAACAACAATTAATCTCAACTCTTAAACATGAGTTATAATTATAATAGTTCAAAACTAACATAAATCACCAAATAAACCCAACAAATGGAGTTATTCATAATTTCACTTCCAACAATAAAAAAAACAAAATGCAATCCCCCGGTGTTACGTATCAGAGCAGACACAGACTTAATCTACGTAATATGAGGCATTCTCCTTAGCTAACCTCAACTCTCGAGCTACTACTGATTATATGTATGTTACCCACGTAGAGGTAACTTCAAAATAGAAGGAATGAGATATCATAATAATATAAAAGAGAGCATAATAATAAGTAGATAGTATTTCATTACGCATATTTATACATCTTCATGTCACACTTTTACATCATTTTCAACAATCATATGGCATGTCAAATATACAATAAGACAATCCAATAACATATATCATCCATTATGATACAACACCCACATCATCCACACATTTTAAAAATATAATAATAATGGGATGCAACGAGACCGACTTAATGCATGTGTGATAAGTGCCAAAATGTAGTTATTTTGTGTATTTGTTTTGTAGCAATTATTGGTTCTTTTGTTGATATTCAGTGAATAATTACCCGCTTTGTTTGTAAATAGGTTTAGTTTGTGCATATTTGTGATTTTGATTCACTTGTGTGTCGTTTGATAAATTTTACTTCTTTTGTAGGTATTGTCGCACATTTAGAGTATTGAGCAATAAGGTGTCGAAGGAAGTGCTCCAGGTGTCTGTTTTCGGAATAAAAGACCATGTTTTGGGCAGTTCTACTCAGGGGATCATGATAAGCGCATCCTCTAGCGTGCTACGTGCAGTTTTAACAAATTTGGCAGAAGTGATTTTCTGAGCCCGCTTAGCGTGTTTAGGCTGCTTAGCACGGTTTTAGGCGGTTTGATGTATTAAATAAAGGCAGTCCTCTTAGCGCGTTGAGGCCGCTTAGCGCCGTATGTTGAGATTTTTTTATAACATTCATTTCATTCATTGTTAGGTTATGTTTTTGGGGGGTGTTTTTATTCTCACAACTCCATCACCTTTTTTTTTAGTAGATTAGCTTAGAAAACAACTATGGAACTTTCATATGGATGATCCGAGGTGGATTGCTCATTGATTAGCACTGACAAACTGGGTTATTTGTGGTTAATTTATCTTCTTCTTTGTATATTCTCTATTTGTTGGTTTGTGTATATGTATTTACTTTGAAATCATGTATATTTGTCTCCCATGGCATTGTATAAAGCTTGCTTTACAAATATTATTCGATTGTTATCCTGGATTTTTTGCTATGTGCTTGGGGTTTGGGTTGCTATAGACATATATTGCTCGAATTCATATCAAGTATGATTATCTAATAGTTTCTATATTCTAAAGAGATATTTAGAGCTATTATTCACTTGGGTGTATGTGATTAATGCCTCTGTGTTGGTTGTGTTATCCTGAGAGATCGTCAATGCGAGTAGCATGGTTGACTTCTGTGTTGTTTAGGTTAGTTGAGAGGTCACCTCCTTGATGATACATTGGGTGTTGTGTTTGATACATGACAACATTGACGAGTCTTGTAGGTTGAGTATAATTGGTCGATTGGTTTAAGCTTGTGAGGAGTGGATTATATGCATGCTTGATTAGTTTCTTCTCTGATGAATGAATTCTTTTCCTATTAATAATTTTAATTCCCACAATTACTTTAGACCAATTCAAAACCAAACTCATAAATAAGAGACTTTTCAAAAGGTAATTCAGTAGCACCAGTCCCCGTGGAGACAATACGATATAACCTATATCAAAATAAATACTCACTTTTAATGGTCGCTTTACCGCTTCAGCAAAATGGCGCTTTTATTGGGGATTGGTGTTTTTTATTGGATTGCATTGTGATAATTTCTTTGTTTTTGAGTTTTACAAATAATGTCTATATTATGAATATTGTGTGAATAGAAACTTGTGTATATTGATACTTATATATGTTTATATTTGTTTCTCTTCACGTTTTCCAAAAGTGTGGTTAGATGTGTTGTTTCGGTTAGATATCGAAGAGATGAGAGCGAAGGCGTGAGTGAAAGAATTTGGCCCATCCGAAGCAATGTGTTGGTTTGTAATTAACAGGCGTCGAGCTTATGATGTATAAAAAGCATCTTTTTATTATTTTTCGTTGTGTTAGTTTAGTTAGTGCGTTGATAGTTGTTTTAACAAGTTAAAATTGGACTTGTTTTAAAACTCAAATCTTTACTATTCAACTTGTTTATTCACTTTCGCCTGGTTTTTCCAAGAGCTTGCTTTTAATAGCTTGAGGAAATGTGTATGTGTTGTAAATTTTGTTTAGTTGTGTAATTGAAAGTGTGTAGCTGATAAGTGGAGGCTTGCATTAAAATTGTTGTTGTTATCCTATTTTTCTGGTTCTGTTGTAGTGCACTTAGCGCGGTAGATCTCGCTTAGCGTGCTCTTCTGTGATGAGCCAGTGAATTCTTTTTATTTAACTTGGCCTTCCTTTTTTCCACTTTCACCAAGGCTCTAGCGTAGTAAATAACAATAGTATTATTTTTTAATAATTTTTGTTTTTTGTTTGTCGTCCAATTTTGGTCCTTTAACTTGAAGAGTTTTGACGTGATTGTCCAAATTTAAGTGTTTCAACTTGCGGATGTATGGTAATTATAGTTTTCAAAGTTGGCACATGTCAGGTACTCGTTTATCTCTTTTTATAGTATTATATGTTTAGGAAACTTTTCATTTGTATAATTACTATATCATTCATTCTTTTTGCATTACCTCCTTTTGATTTAATTACTTTAGTTCCCTTTTTACCCCTAAATGTGTGGAAGCTTTCCATTGTTCATATATGCTAGAGGCCATAGTTCTTGTCTTAATTGTATTTCATTATGTTTAATATTTTATTTGTGTTGATTGTATGAAATCATGAAAATGATCAAGGCATTTTGTTTCATTTTGAGCACAACTACCTAGCTATATTATCAATTCACCTTGCGAGTGTGTGAACTTTTGTTAACCCTTTTGAGCCCGTTTTGTCAATATCCGTGTTATTTTTGAACTTAATGATTGAATATGAGTGTTTGGTTTTCCTTTTTGAATGGATGTTGATTCTTTGTTTTCTTGAACCTTCAACCATTGTTTTTAGTTTGAATTTTTACCTTTCCTTATAAAGTATGGATTATTCACACTTTAATGTTGGTTGAATTCAAGTTGGGTATATAGTTATTTGCTTACTTATGTTGTGCTTGCTATGCGATTGTGAAGAAAGAAAAAAGAGAAAAAGAAAGAAAACAAAAAGAAATAAAAAAGTTGAAAAATCTTTGAAAAAAGAAAAATTAAAACAGTAAGGAATAATGTTATGTTAATAAGTATTATGATTGGTTTGTGAAATTTGGGATTATGAAGAAGTTTGATTGAAATTTTGTGTTTGAACTTTGTTGAGCTGATAACTCCCCTAGGTTTAGGCAAGTTTTTGTTTTGATTAGCTTTAGTAAATATCCCTTGTTTGTTAACCAAGCCACATTACAACCTTGAAAAGCCCTTGTGATTCTAGCTTTTATAGTTTCAATATGAGTTTTTTGATGAATGCATAATTTAGTTTATTGTTTGCAAGATTATGGATGAGTGTCAAGTACTTCACTTTTGTGTTTTCTTCATCTACCGATGAATTTTTTTACTAGGTGTGATCCATGATTAAGCTTGTTTTGTTTTAGAATGTTTTGTATGATTTTTGTACTTAGGATTCATTTTGTTTACATGTTGTCGTTGTAGGATTGTCGTAAGTATTTACCTTGCGTGCACGTTTTGGTTTAAACCATACATTTGTTTTCGTTTTTCAAACTTGTTGATTCATGATTCTTTGTTTGATTACTTTTTCTTCTTTAAATTTTTTGGCCTTGTTTGAGGACGAACAAGTTCAAGTTGGGGAGAGTTTGATAAGTGCCAAAATATAGTCATTTTGTATATTTGTTTTGTGGCACTTATCGGTTCTTTTGTTGATATCCATTGAATAACTCTCCGCTTTGTGTGTAAATAAGTTTAGTTTGTGCATATTTATGATTTTGATTCATTTGTGTACCCTTTGAAAGATTTTACTTTTTTGTTAGTATTTGTCGCATATTTGGAGCATTAAGCAGTAAGGTGTCGAAGGCACTACTCCAGATGCGCGTTATCGAAATAAATGACCAAGTTTTAGGGAGTTCTGCTCAAGGGAACCTTCTAAGCACATCATAAAGCACACTATATGCAGTTTTGATAAATTTGGTAGAAGTGGTTTTCTGAGCCCGCTAAGCGCAATTTTAGGCAGTTTGATGTGTTAAATAAAGGCATCCCGCTTAACACGCTGAGGCCACTTAGCACGGTCTATTGATATTTTTTATAACATTCATTTCATTCATTGTTAGGTTATAGTTTTGGGGGGAGTCTTTGTTCTCCCAACTCCTTCACCTCATTTTTTGGCAGATTAGCTTAGAAAACAACTATGGAGCTTGCATACTTATGATTAGGATGTCACCTTCATTCACTTCACATTCACATATAATTATATATATAACACATACTAAAACATAAAACCACATATTCATCAAGTTTGAACTTCACTGCGTTTATTTACAACGGTAGACATCAACAACAATTAATCTAAACTCTTAAACATGAGTTATAATTATAATATTACAAAACTAACATAAATCACCAAATAAATCCAACAAATGGAGTTATGCATAATTTCACTTCCAACAATAAACAAAACAAAATTCAATCCCTCAGTGTTACGTATAAGAGCAGACATAGACTCAATCTACGCAATATGAGGCATTCTCCTTAGGTAACCTTAACTCTGGAGCTACTCTTGATTATCTGTATGTTACCCACGTAGAGGTAACATCAAAATATAAGGGGTGAGATATCATACTAACATAAAAGAGAGCATAATAATAAGTAGATAGTATTTCATTAT
Organism: Vicia faba; assembly: GCA_948472305.1. NCBI lineage: Eukaryota > Viridiplantae > Streptophyta > Magnoliopsida > Fabales > Fabaceae > Vicia > Vicia faba. Next base: position 904,446,030 of record OX451735.1, on the reverse strand, counting down.
GCATATTTATACATCTTCATGTCACACTTTTACATCATTTTACAACAATCATATGGCATGTCAAATATACAATCAGACAATTCAACAACACATATCATCCATTCCGATACAACACCCACATCATCCACACATTTTAAAAATATAATAATAATGGGATGCAACGAGACCGACTTAATGCATGTGTAAGTGCCAAAATGTAGTTATTTTGTGTATTTGTTTTGTGGCAATTATCGGTTCTTTTGTTGATATTCGTTGAATAATTCCCCGCTTTGTTTGTAAATTTGTTTAATTTGTGCATATTTGTGATTTTGATTCATTTGTGTGTCGTTTGATAGATTTTACTTCTTTTGTAGGTATTGTCGCACATTTCGAGCATTGAGCAATAAGGTGTCGAAGGAAGTTCTCCAGATGTCTATTTTCGGAATAAAAGACCAAGTTTTAGGGAGTTCTTCTCAGGGGACCATGCTAAGCGCATCCTCTAGCGTGCTACGCGCAGTTCTGACAATTTTGGCAGAAGTGATTTTCTGAGCCTGCTTAGCGTGTTGAGGCTGCTTAGCGCGGTTTTAGGCGGTTTGATGTATTAAATAAAGGTAGTCCTCTTAGCGCGTTGAGGTCGTTTAGCGTGGTATGCTGAGATTTTTTTTATAACATTCATTTCATTCATTGTTAGGTTATGTTTTTGGGGGGTGTTTTTGTTCTCACAACTCGATCACCTTATTTTTTTAGTAGATTAGCTTAGAAAACAAATATGGAACTTGCATATGGATGATCCGAGGTGGATTGCTCATTGATTAGCACTAACAAACTGGGTTATTTGTGGTTCATTTATCTTCTTCTTTGTATATTCTTTATTTGTTGGTTTGTGTATATGCATTTACTTTGAAATCATGTATATTTGTCGCCCATGGCATTATATAAAGCTTGCTTTACAAATATTATTCGATTATTATCCTAGATTTTTTGCTATGCGCTTGGGGTTTGGGTTGCTATAGACATATATTTCTAGAATTCTTATCAAGTATGATTATCTAATAGTTTCTAGATTCTAGAGAGATATTTAGAGCTATGATTCACTTGGGTGTATGTGATTAATGCCTCTTTGGTTGTTGTGTTATGCTGAGAGATCGTCAACGCGAGTAGCACGGTTGACTTCTGTGTTGTTGAGGTTATTTGAGAGATCACCTCCTTGATGATACAATGGGTGTTGTGTTTGATTCATGACAACATTGATGAGTTTTGTAGGTTTAGTATAATTGGTCGATTGGTTTAAGTTTCTGAGGAGTGAATTATATGCATGCTTGATTAGTTTCTTCTCTAATGAATGAATTCTTTTCCTATTAATAATTTTAATTCCCATAACTACTTTAGACCCATTCAAAACCAAACTCATAAACGAGAGACTTTTCGAAAGGCAATTCAGTAGCACCAGTTCCTGTGGAGACGATACGATATAACCTATATCAAAATAAATACTTACCTTTGATGGCTGCTTTATCGCTTCAGCAAAATGGAACTTTTATTAGGGATTGATGTTTTTTATTGGATGTCATTGTGATGATTTCTTTATTTTTGAATTTTGCACATAATGTCTATATTGTGAATATTGTGTGAATATAAACTTGTGTATATTAATACTTATATATGTTTATATTTATTTCTGTTCACGTTTTCCAAAAGTGTGGTTAGATGTGTAGTTCTGGTTAGATATCGAAGAGATGAGAGTGAAGGCGTGAGTGAAAGCATTTGGCCCATCCGAAGCAATGTGTTGGTTTGTAAATAACAGGCGTCGAGCTTATGACGTAAAAAAAAAGCATATTTTTATTGTTTTTAGTTGTGTTAGTTTAGGTAGTGCGTTGATAGTTGTTTTAACAAGTTAAAATTAGACCTATTTTAAAAATCAAATCTTTACTATTCAACTTGTTTATTCACTTTCGTCTTGTTTTTCCAAGAGCTTGCTTTTATTAGCTTGAGGAAATGTATATGTGTTGTAAATTCTATTTAGTTGTGTAATTGAAAGTGTGTAGGTGATAAGTGTGTAGGGATTATTCACACTTTAATGTTGGTTGAATTCAGGTTGGGTATATAATTATTTGCTTACTTATGTTGTGATTGCTATGCGATTTTGAAGAAAGAAAAGAAAAAGAAAGAAAAAAGAGAAAATGAAAGAAAAGAAAAAGAAAAAAGTTGAAAAAGCTTTGAAAAAAGAAATATTAAAAGAGTATGGAATAATGTTGTGTTAATAAGTATTGTGATTGGTTTGTGAAATTTGGGATTATGAAGAAGTTTGATTGAAATTTTGTGTTTGAACTTTGTTGAGCTGATCATTCCCCTAGGTTTAGGCAAGTTTTTGTTTCGATTAGCTTTAGGAACTATCCCTTGTTTTTTAACCAAGCCACATTACAACCTTGAAAAGCCCTTGTGATTCTTACTTTTATATTTTCAATATGAGTTTTTTGATGAATGCATAATTTATTTTATTGTTTGCAAGATTATGGATGAGTGTCAAGTACTTCACTTTTGTGTTTTCTTCATCTACCGATGAATTTTTTTACTAGGTGTGATCCATGATTAAGGTTGTTTTGTTTTAGAATGTTTTGTATGATTTTTGTACTTAGGATTCATTTTGTTTACATGTTGTCATTGTAGGATTGTTATAAGTATTTACCTTGCGTGCATGTTTTGGTTTAAACCATACATTTGTTTTCGTTTTTCAAACTTGTTGATTCATGATTCTTGGTTTGATTACTTTTGCTTCTTTAAATTTGTTTGGCCTTGTTTTAGGACGAACAAGTTCAAGTTGGGGAGAGTTTGATAAGTGCCAAAATGTAGGTATTTTGTATATTTTTTTGTGGAACTTATCGGTTCTTTCGTTGATATCCATTGAATAACTCTCCGCTTTGTGTGTAAATACGTTTAGTTTGTGCATATTTATGATTTTGATTCATTTGTGTACCCTTTGAAAGATTTTACTTTTTTGTTAGTATTTGTCGCATATTTGGAGCATTGAGCAATAAGGTGTTGAAGGCACTACTCCAGATACGCGTTATAGAAATAAATGACCAAGTTTTAGGGAGTTTTGCTCAAGGGAACCTTCTAAGCACATCATAAAGCGCACTACATGCAGTTTTGATAAATTTGGTAGAAGTGGTTTTCTGAGCCCGCTTAGCGCAATTTTAGGCAGTTTGATGTGTTAAATAAAGGCATCCCGCTTAACACGCTGAGGCCACTTAGCACGGTCTATTGATATTTTTTATAACATTCATTTCATTCATTGTTAGGTTATAGTTTTGGGGGGAGTTTTTGTTCTCCCAACTCCTTCACCTCATTTTTTGGCAGATTAGCTTAGAAAACAACTATGGAGCTTGCATACTTATGATTAGGATGTCACCTTCATTCACTTCACATTCACGTGTAATTATATATATAACACATACTAAAACATAAAACCACATATTCATCAAGTTTGAACTTCACTGCGTTTATTTACAACGGTAGACATCAACAACAATTAATCTAAACTCTTAAACATGAGTTATAATTATAATATTACAAAACTAACATAAGTTTTTAAATACCTATTTTTAGAGGTAATTTTTATTTGGGAATCTATACACCCCCTCTAGATAAGTCGTCTTAGTCTAACATCTTGCTATGATATGTAACATCGGGTTGGGAACCCTTGTTATGTGAATTTTGTGTTTTCTATATAGTTAATGTATTTTATGAGGATTTTGAAGATATGGGATTAGTTTTAGTTCCGGATTTTGATGAGACTATAATTATTATGAGTTTATTTTGTAAAGAATTTTATTATGACAAGGATTTCGGTTGCGGTGATTTTAAATGATATGATGATTTATAATTAGATGCATGTTTAACATTGATGTAACTCGTGTTTTGGAGCAGGATAGTTATTATGATGTTTTCTATGAAGTGTGACACTCTTGAGTGGTGATTTTATTTTATTTAATTCATAACTATATGAATATTACATGTGGGGTTAGAAGGGTGTTACAAAGATGATACAACTTCTAAAGATGAAGAAGGCATTCCACCTTTTTCAAGATATGAACTATTGTATCCCAAAATTTACCCTCCCATTCTCTTCAAGACATTCTCATGAGGTCTCTATTTGCTCAAAACTACTCAAGAGTTCACAGGTCAAAACCACCTCCTAAGCAAGGGTCTTCAACTAGGGTTTGGTGCTTCTCAAATAAATTTGGTTTGAAAATGTCTCAAATGACTTTTATGGTTCATCATAGATCCTCAATAATGATTATGTCAAGTTTTAAGTATGACATCACAAGTTTGCTCAATCAATTGCTCAGATGACTGAAAATTAACTATATTGGACGAAAAGTCAACTATGGTCAACATACAGTCAAACTTTAAGATTTTTTGTCAACATCAACACTTTGAGGTGATTTTCATCATTTAATCAAAGTTTGATCATGATTCTTCAAGGAAAGCTCTTAAATCATCAAAGGTTAAGAAATTGCCAAATTAGGGTTTTAATGGAAGATGACTGATCATTGACTTTTGGCCTAGTGCATGACCTAATGGCTTGAAGCATGATCTCAAGGGCTTAAATACAACATCTTAACCTAATTACATGGCTCAAGACATTTCCAAAGATGCAAGTGATTGATAGTTGAAGAATTGGATCAATTGATGAAAAGTCAACAGTCATACAAAAGTCAAACTTTGACTTTTTGGTCAATATTGGAATTCAAAAATCAAGAATCATCAAAAAATTCAAAATTATTAAACTTTGTCATCAAGAATCAAGGAAGTCAACAAAAGTCAAAAGTCCATATTTTCAAACAGTTAGAAAAAATTCAAGTGTTTTGTACCTAAAAAACCCTAACTTCACAAGCAAGTTTCCTCAAGATACAAGTTGATTCAAGGAAAACTTTCAACATGAAAGTTGTAGGAATTTATGAATTCTACAACTTCGTAAATGTGGGGTGATCCTCAAAAAGTTCTTAATTTAAGAGATATAAGCCCATGAAGTTATGATGCTTTTTATCCAACACTTGGAAATTTTTTCAAACAAGTTTTGATCAGTTTTTTATCCTAACTTCTTGGCCAATTTCCACCAAGTACCCATTTGATTTAGCCAAAGTGGTCAATATGAAAGTTGTAGACAATTTTTCAAGCTTTCCAAAATGTCGAAGAACACAATTTTATCATGCTTGAGCAAGGAGAATCGAAGAGATGAAGTTAGGCATTTCATGCTTGAATTTCAAGTCATTTTGTGAAGAACTCAAGAGCAAATCTCATAACCTTACCATGAAATCTCACTTTTAATACCATGTTGCTTCTAAATCTCCACATAATCATATATTTACACGAAATATGGTGCATTACACAAGGATTTGAAGCTTTATCCACTTTATCATACCATTTTTTGATGAAATTGCAAAAAGCTTCATATCTATTTTCATAAAGATCACTTTAATCACAAAGTCCACTGCTTGAGCTTCTAACTTTTTTATTCTGATCACACTCAATATGAATGCTTAGAAGCAACATCTCTAAGCCTACCAACCACCCTACAATGCATTGGAACAATGTTTCTTCAAAGATACTTCAAAATTAAGTTTCTAAACCATAACTTGTGATCTTATAAATCTGGTTGTTTCAACCTCCAAAAACTCTTGCTTATAAATAGAAAGATCATTTGCAAGCTAATACACGATTTTACAAGCCCTTAAGCACCCTAAAGTTCTCTCAAACTCAGAATCACTAAGAAACCACCATTGTTTCACATTTGAAGCTTCCAACACCCAACTTCAAATCCACTCGTGCGTTTTCCTCTTTTATCTTTCAAACCTCTTAGATACATCATATAGAAGTTGCTCAAACACCTGAACAACTTCTGTAATCACTCCATCATCATCCACCATTTTCAAAATCCAACTTTTCAACTTGACTTGAGTAGACCGATTCAGACACTCTCAAGACAAAGTAAGAGTTGCAACACACTCACCAAGGTCCCAGGAAGCTAAAGCAAGCATCACATTACTTTTGGAAGTCGTGTAGATGATATTGGATTTTGCTTCAAGAGGTAAGTTTTCTTGAACTTTAAAACCCCACATACACGCATCATTTGATTTCAATTTCAAAATATAAAATGTAGATATGATTGCCCTGAAACTAACCATGTCCTTAGTTTTCATTTATATTGACTGTGTGATGTGAATTTTGAAATTCAAGTTTCTGAAATATTAGGTTTCAGTTTGGTACCAAGCAAAATTCGTTTCAGCCTTTAACTTACAACTTTCAAAAGTTACATGGTTGAATTCGTGGTAAAAAATCAAGCAAGTTTGGTTTTGGAAGTTTTCAATTTGATTAAGAAATGGAGATTTTCAAATTCAAAAATGGAAGTTATGTTGATATCTGCGCGCGTGAGGAAGAAGATGAAGTTTCACATTTTCAGAAGCGAGTTTAAAATATATTTAGTGGTTGTTGTATAATTACCGGATGTAACAGCCACCAAAGTGGCAGCGCGCGCGTTTAAGTCATACCTATGCCTAGTCTTGTTCGATCCAGGCGTGGGGCATTTTATTTTTCTAACATCTTCATTGTAGATCCAGTTTCAACCAAGCGTACACGCTCATCATGTACCCCTCATCAACACCATCAGATCATCATGCAATCAGATCTGACGCACCAATCAGCATGCCTATGGTGCACTCCAAGGAATTGTCCACACATGATCCAACATAACGCTTGGACTCTCCTATGTTTGGGCCTAACATTTTTGGTTTCTCACCCCCCTCCCAATTGCTTTTACAAACGCATACCCACTCTATTACCTTTTATTATTATTTTCTGCTTCAACAAAAAAACTGTTATTAGGCCTAACATTTCTTTTTTCTTTTCATACCCCCATTTTTCTTTTACAACGCCAGACCCATTTAAATGTCTTTTTATTTTAAATTATTTGTTTTCTTTTTAATAATTTTATTTAAAATCAGAAAAAAAAATCATAAAAATGATTAAAAAATTAGATTTAGGTTTTTAATTAATTGTTTCAATTTTATATAAATAAAAATTAATTTATTTTAATCACCTTGATTTTATTTTATTAGAACTAGATTTTTATACTTCAATTATTTTTCTAAATAAAATATCAAAAGTACTTTCTAACAACTAATTTCTTGTTTTTAAAAATTCAAATTAATTTAGACTTAGATTTTTTTAATTAAGATAAAAAAGATAACTTTATTAATTTAATTTAATTAATTGACCTTTTTTCATTTATTAAATTTCATTTAGTTTCTTTAGGTTTACTAAACTTTTTTTAATGAAAATTAATCAAATAATCAGGTTAATCATCAAACTTTTTCCATCAAAAAATCACAAAACAATTTCTTTTCTCTTTTCTTTATTTTACAAATCTTCGCATACTTTATTTCCCGATTATTGTAATTGCTCAAAGCTTGTAATAGATAATTAGGGTTTATTTTTTTCATCCCCATTTACAAATTTGTACCCCCATTCCCGAGACCTTGTAATAGCGTAGAACATTTAATTTCCGTAATTTACTGCTTTCCTTATTACTGTTAATAATTAGGTTTGTATGGTAAGTCTAAAGGCAAACATTAGAAAACCTAATATCAAGACAAAATACTTGAAATCAAAACACTTCACACACGCGCACCTCTAGGATAACCTCACTTGTTGCCTTGGATAAAAAAAGTCATGTCCCTCGAACGTGGGATGCTTTAGCAAAGATCCTCAGTTAAAAGATCGTAGTCCCTCGATGACCCTTCGGTGCTGCCTTCGATATACAATCTTAGTACCTTACGAAAATTACTAAAGCATCCTACAAGTTGTCTTATATGACTATACAATGACCCAAACCTATACCTCACATCCAATGATAGGGCTTCCAACTAACTAATGGTAGGGTAGCACTATCTAGAGGAGGAGGAAAAGAACAAAGACTTTTTGAGTAGGTAGATCGATCGTAATCGCTTGCTCACAAACTAAAACAATTTTCACACCTCACACTTTCCAAATAACTACTTTCAAAACACTTTACAAACACTCTTGAGGACTGATACAAGGGTTATTATAAAGCAAAACTATCTTACATTGGCATTTTCAAAAGATCTTTCCATAAAACAACACTTTCTTCCAATAAATATTTTATTAAATTACTATTTTGTATACATTCTCAATAATATGAGAATCATTACAAAATTTCCGCACTTAGGAATTTTCAAAATATTTGCAAACATACACAAACACAAAGCATTTTAAAAAAGGTGAGCAAGCAATTAAGATCCCGTAGATAACTACAGATAAAAATGGTGCTAATACCTTTCCTTTTCATAACCTACCCCCTTACTCAGAAAATTTTCAAAGGTCTTTCCTGTTCTTTTCACCCTTTCCTTTATTGGATAAAAGAAAAGTCGATGACGACTCTTGTCATCTGCAACACTTGTAATAAAACACAAATCCAAAAGTTAGTTCTCCCACCGTATTACATGAATCATCCGAAAAAACATCTTAAAGTATAATTCCTATTCCAAAGACTATACATTATTGAAATAAATATCTCACTAAATGTAATTTTTTTATATGTAAAATACTTTGATATTGGAAACCCTCTAATTGAATGTCGTAATTGCAAAGATTTTATGTGGTATCAAGAAAGCATGCACAAACATTATTATTTAGAAAATCCAAATTTTTCTATATGTGGTGGTAATGGAAAAGTCCAACTTCCATTCCTAAAACCACCACCTCATATCCTATCCCATCTACTTTTTTATCATGACTTCATTGAAAGCAGAAACTTACAACAACAAATAAGAATTCACAACATGATATTTGCATTTATATCTCCTGGTGAAAAGTTGGATAACGGATTTAAAATCGTTGGTGGACCTCCAACAATACAGATTCAAGGTCAATCATGTCATTATGGCCACCTGAGGGGAAACTACCAAAATTTGCACAGCTCTACATTTATGACACTGAGAATGAAGTCCAAAAATGGATGCAAGGCCTAACGTAATACTTTCTATCACCCTACTTTTTCCATCTTAATGTAAATTATACTTATAACTTTACTGGTACACATTCTTTTAATATGATCTATATAAACATGACTTTCTAAGTATTGTAATAATATTTATCCATTATGTTCTCCATTACTTTGTCATATTAACTAACCATCATTCTTTATAATATATCTTTTAATTTCTTCACTTTATTTTAGCAGGAATACAAAAAACATTGATCCTTCTGTTGTCCAACAATTGTATGAAATGCTTTATTAAAACAATATACATGCAAAAAGCTTTCAAATGGCAAAACAACGGTTGAACGATGGGAATGTTCAGAACTTGAAATTGAGACTAATTTTTTATATGAACACCGCTGGAAGAATATACAATCAACCAACTATTTCAGAAGTGGCAGGAATGATTGTTCGTGATGTTGACACAGTTGAGGAAAGGGATATCATTGTCCAAACAAAAGAAGGTGACTTACAAAGAATAGATGAGTTTCATGGAAGTTATTTGGCTTATCAATATCCGTTGATTTTCTGTATAGAGAGGATGAATATAGACCTAATGTAGCACATAGAGACTTGGATGTTTTAATGACAACAAGAGAAATCGACTTACCATTAGAGAGGGCTTTCATTTAGAATTCAGAACCGGTCAGAGGAGGGCAAAACTGTGTTATCATCTAGAAGATTATTTCAACAATTATTGGTTGTTGACTACACTATGTTAGAATCAGAGAGATTGAAATGGCTACCTGACAATTAAGCAAAGCTAAGAGTCTCAAAGTACAATAATCTTAATGAAGAATGTGATCAAAGTCAAGCTACAGGTTCAAGAACAGGTAAAAGAGTTGTATTGTCATCATCCTATGTTGGTGGTTGCAGGTTTATGGATTAATTATACTATGATGGAATGGAAATTTGTAGTAAAATGGGTTTTCCAAATCTTTTCATCACCTTTACTTGCAATCCTTATTGGCCAGAGATATAAAGAGTTCTTTGACCACTTCACCTGAAGCCACAAGATAGACCATATATAATAGCCAGAATATTCAAAATGAAGTTTGATCAATTACTATTAGACTTAACCAAGAATGGTGTATTAGGCAAAGTGCTTGTATGTAAGCTTTATTTCTCCCAACTTTCCAATATGAAAATTTATAATTTAAATATTAACTACCACTTCATTTCTCTTTTTGTAAATATATACATTATTGAATTTTAAAAGAGGGGATTTCCACATGCACACATCTTGATTTTTTTACATCCTTCTAACAAGTATCTGAGACCTAACGATATAGACAAGATTATTAGTGTTGAAGTTCCTGATCCTTTGAATAACCTGAAGTTGTACTCTTTGGTGAAGAATTATATGGTTCATGGCCCTTGTGGTATGGACAATAAAAACTCACAGTGCATGAAAGATGGAAAGTGTTCAAAATATTATTTCAAAAAGTTCCAAAATTGCACTATAGTGGATAAAGATGGCTATCATATGTATAGAAGAAGAGATAATAGTCACACAATTGAGAAGAACGGTGTGATACTCCATAGTGGTCATGTAGTGCCTCATAACCCAAGTTTGTTGTTGAAATATGAAGCACACATCAACATGGAATTGTGCAATCAAAGTACTTCAATTAAATACTTATTCAAGTATATCAATAAAGGTTTTGATTGAATTTTAGTTGTTATTCTGCCAACAGGTGAAGTTTCAAAAAATGGGAAAAACAATGTTGATGAAGTCAAGCAATATCTGGATTGCAGATATATTTTCTCCAAGTGAAGCATGTTGGATGATATTCTCATATTCAATTCATGGAAGAAAACCAATTGTTGAAAGGTTACTTTTCACATGGAAGGAGAACATTCAGTTTACTACAAAGATTAGGAGCAAATTGGGAATGTGTACTCAAACCAAGTGTAACTGAATCCATGTTTACAGTCTGATTTGAGGCTTACAAAAAGTATGAAGATGCTAGGCTGTTGACATATGGCCAATTTGTTACAAAATATGTTTATGTCAAATAAAGTAAAAGTTGGAAACCCCAACAAAGAGGATACACCATTGGTCGCCTAATGTGGGTTCCATAAAGTACAGGAGAGTTATATTATCTTAGGATGATGATGACTGTTAAAAAAAGACTAACAAGTTATGACGACATAAAAAAAGTTGATGGTTTTCAATGCAAAATCTTTAGGGAGACATGTTTTGCAATGAGATTTCTACAAGACGATCGAGAGTTTATTGAAGCAATCAAGGAGACACATGTTTGGGGTTCTGGACATTTCTTGCTTAAATGCTTTGTTACTATGTTGTTATTTGCCTCAACGAATCGATTAGAGCATGTTTGACGCAATATTTGGATGTATTTATCTGACGGTATTCTTTACGACCAATGTCGCATGACAAGAAATCCAGGTAATACATTTGCTTCTTTCATTCAAAAGTTCCCATTCCTTTTTCTATAATTATTTAAGACCATTATTGTGTAAACCCTTATATTATTCATCTATATCTATTAGGACTGACACTCACAGAAGACAAAATCAAGGTACTAACGCTCATGGCAATAGAAACACATTTACAAAATAATAGATGCAGCTTACGTGTTTTGTTTGTTTGCTTTCGGGTTTGTCCCTTTTGGGAGACCTTCACAGCATCTAGACCTTCACAGTATTTGTTGGGAGAGTTACTAAAAACATTGATACAAAAGTGATAATTATACACCTTTGTGTGAGACACATCACTTGTCCACATAAAATTTTAAGGAGATAGGTGAGTGGATTCTCTTAATGTTAAAATCACCACATTTTTATTAAATTTAGGAACATTTTTCTATTTATTCATACTTGCATTATTTTTTTGACTTTCGCACTCTAATTCTCAAGAGGAAGGACTCTAATAATTCAGAATTCGTGTCGAAAAGTATGAACACCGACCAAGTTCACACTTAAATTATTATAATTATTATAAGAGTATTCAATTCCAATATTGAAAGGAGTTTGACATTTAACAAATTTTATTATTACAAATATTTGAATTTAACTCGGTGATATACTTACTGCCTGTAAATAGGCTGGAGACATATTTCTTATAGTTGTGATTCAATTAAAAAATCCAATAAATTTAGCATCCTCTTTACGTGCATTTCAAACTTTAGGATGTTCTCATTTTACTTTAAAAAATTGCCAACTACCGAGTACATTGTTTTAAAACAAATTGCATGTGTATTTATTACAAATTCCACTGATTCGGCATACACATAATGTAACCTATTACGCTGACTTTAAGAATCCAGTAACAAGAGGCATTTCTTAGCAACTTTTATTTTAGTATTTCTCATATATATATTGATACCAAATATTGAATAATGCATTGTTATTCGTATTCTATTGTTAATTTTTTTTTAAAAATTAGGTAATATTGTTAACAAATATTGAATAATATAGACATCAAATAAGAATCTTGCATGTTTGTCATTAGTATTTTGTGTATTTTTCACTATTTTGTGTACTTTTCAAATTTTATACTTTGAATCCGTTTTTGTTTACATCTTTTTATTTTTTATTTGATTTTGTATATACTTTGGTCTGATGTCTATTATTAGAAAAATAATTTATTATTTTATGTGGTGTAGGTGCAAAAATTAATAGATATTATAAAAATATTATAAAAATTATTGATCTTGCAAAGTAATCTATTTTTCTTTTACCCTTTTCTTGTAATATTGTTATTCTTAATATCATTGATTAGGGTTAATATTTATTTCCTCTATTCATATGGCGCAGATATGAAAAAACAACCTTATAAAAAAAAATACAGATTTCCTTATTGCACTTTAAAGATTTCTTTTTTTTTAATCCCCAGAAAATTTGGTTAATTCTGAGAGTGATGTGGCACTTAAAGAGTGGATCTTTTTTCTAAATGTAAATTAAATTCTAGGTTGTTTAAATTATGGTTTATAATAACAAATTAATAGAAGCAGCTATGGTTTAAAAGAGTCTTCATCTTCTACCAAAATACAAAGTTGCAGGTTATCGTAATGGTTAGAAACATAAGCACGAGTGCAGGTGTCATGTCGTGTGGACGAAAACCTTCATTTTATGGACACAGCTTCCATTGATCGAGCGCAAACTTAAGAAGAAGATATTGGAAGTGTAAGTTATAAGAGATTAGTTAAATTTTTTCGTTAAATATCTTCATCACTTTCATTCCTCTTTCTTTACTATTTTTATTTTTTCTGACAATGATTCATTTGTATTTTGTAAGAATAATGATGATTGTCAGTTCTTTTTCTAGGATGATGAATTATTTTTTGGTAAACAAGTGGTCTGATATAGATTGCTATGAATGTTTTGGGAAAGAATTTGATCATGAGTTCGGAAAGGTCATTAGCAACAAAAAAAAATAAAGAGACTCAAGCTGAAGCCTTCAGATAATCAGAAGAAAATTAATTCCTTGACATGTCTTCTAGTTGCATCTTGGATTTCTTTTGCTATAATATACAAATACATGTAATGAAAGAAGTGAATTGTTTTGGATTAACACTGTGTACCAAAATAAAATTTGTAACCCTTTGATATTGAATGAAATGAATTGATACTTTTTTGAGAATTTTGTGACATTGTGTATACCTTATGCATTATTTTTTCTATCTTCACTATATACATCACAACATACCAACTAAACAAAAGTTTGCAACTTAAATGCACGTCAACAAATTTGAAATACATTTTTCATTTGAGCATGTGCATTACATATAATTTAAAATGAGCACATTATTATGTGTATTACATTCAACATTATTGATAATACAAAAACACAATGAATATTTGAATCGATTTACATATGTTTTATTGTTGTTTTATCTTCATTTCATGTATTATGTTGGTATTTTTTCTGGATTTAAGGTATTTGATCAAATGGGAGTCATACGCGAAGAAACAAAGTAATTCGGAGGAAAAACAGAGAAGAAAAAGACATTTTACACTTAAGGCGGCCACCATGGCGTTCACCACAGAGGTGGCCATGAGTGGTCCACACGCTAACGGTCAAAAAGACCAAGTCATAGCCACTTTGTAAGCATGGCATTTTCCATGAGGCTGTGGCGGTCGCCACACCTTGAAAATGCGTAGCAGCTACATTTTGGGCTTGGCTAGGTCTCCCATTCACTTTATTTCTTCTCTCACGAATCCAGCAACGTCCCACATGATTTTTTAGGTTTTAGAACTCTATAAATAGGTCTTTAACTTCACTTTTTCATCCACCCAAGTTTACTACAAACTTAAGTCATATATTGTTGAATTTTGTAAGCTCTATCTCTTCACATCGGTGAGTTATAACATTGTCGATTGAGTCTGTATTAAGTTTGAAGCAACCTTTATAGAAGTTTAATCTTGCCGCTATTTTATTTTCTGCATTCAAGTCTTCCAGTTTATTTATTTCATTTACCAGATTATTGTCTCTTTGGAGCAAGTTTTTATTAATCGCATTATTTTTATTTTATCGTTTCTTTATTTATCTGCACTAAATTTGCTTTAATTTAATCTCTATCAATTGTATGTTTCCAACCTTGTTTTCTATGCCTACTATGTTTTATTCCATGATCAAATCGATTATTTTGTCGTATGTTATAATCATGTCTAGCTATATTATAAGTGTTGGAATGTGAGGACCGTCGATTCGACGGTACTCTAAATTATTGTTCTTTGAGAATTACTTACGCGACTGTTTTTGGTTTTATAACAGCTTTTCTAAACTTAATTTGGTCGGTTAATATGAAAGTAGAACCATTTATATGTCGGATAAGATTTGTGAGTACAAAATTCATCGCCAAATATTTTGAATGATGTCAAAACTAGGAAAAGTTTGCACTTCTGAATATTGGACGATATCCTTATGTCTTGTAGCACTACTCTGCATTAAAGGCCTTAGGAATCATTAAAAAGCATTTTGAAATTGATCCAAGCAATTAAAAATAATTTTCTGCATAATTTTTTACTGCATGTTTTTACACATCCGTTGTTCAGGTCAACACATGCAACTCATTTTAAAGCATGTAGCTTCTGTAAGTCATGGGTCGACACATGCGGTCATTTAGGTCGACACATACTGAAGAATTTTTGAAATTGCATAAATTGTTATTTTATGTGTCGACACATAAGCTTTTCAGGTCGACACATTTACTATTGTTTTAAAGCTTGTAGCCTCTGACTTGGTTCGGTCGATACATAACCTTTTATAAGTCGACACATACAGTTTAAAAATTATGTATGTGTCGACACATACTGTTTGTTTGGTCAAATTTCATAAAATCCCTTTATTCTGAATTTGTCTATTTTTTTCTAAAAGTTATAAAACTATAAATACTCTTTCATGCATCATTCATAACTTAGTGAAACTATAAAATTAGCCTATTTTTTTCTTCATCTTCAACCTCCAATCCCTGCATACACACTGACATTACATTGTAGCGATATTTCATTGGGGTGTCATCTATACAAAGATTGATAGTGTCCAATTGTGTATTGGATTGAGCTTTGTAGGGGTTTTCATCTAGGAAAAACATCAGGTTTTTTCTCCAAGATCATTGGTTGATTTGGGTATTTTTGTACAAGATGTTTGAGAGGTAATTGCGGCCAGGTGAAGTCCATTAGAGATAAAGAATGCAGGGGATTCTTTGGAGAAAATGAGTGCAAAGGAAGTAGCGCGAGAAAGATGGATTACAATTGAAGTCTTGTGTTGTAATAATTTGAAATTGACGGTGCACGAAAGTGTTGGATATAAAGAACGCAAAGGAGTAGCAAGATCCAGATAGTAAATTTGCATCTATTGTGTCTTGGTCTTTCTCAAGATCAAAACAAGAGAAGGGGTTCAATTAACAACAAGCTTAGGGTTTGTGGAGCTGCTATTAAACACTTCTCTTGTATCAATAATTTTGCATAGTAAGAATTATCCTAATTCC
Organism: Vicia faba; assembly: GCA_948472305.1. Classification (NCBI taxonomy): domain Eukaryota; kingdom Viridiplantae; phylum Streptophyta; class Magnoliopsida; order Fabales; family Fabaceae; genus Vicia; species Vicia faba. The sequence continues at coordinate 904,430,031 of OX451735.1, read as the reverse complement.
ATTGGAATTAGGCGCAGACATACCCACATGCGAGGACGACAGTGGGGAACTATGAAGACAAATTTCTTGTGTCTCCTTTTTTTTTTGCTTTTACTTGATTTGATTTTTATTGATCAATTTGTCAAATATCATTGTGTTATTATTTGAATTATAAGAATTTTTTGAATTGTTTTTGTTGTAAATCAAGTGTTGATATAGCTTACGTACTTTTGATTATATGTGGTTTTGTGTATCAACACAACCAAAAGAAAAATTCTGAAAATTCACTTGCACACCAAGTATTTGATAAATTTATTCAATTAGTTCTTTTTAGTATTAACATTGATAATAACTTTATTAGTAACTTGAGATAAACGTTAAATAAGCTGTTAAGTGATCTAAGTATATTAATTCATTTTTTTTTCTTATTCCATATTGAATTTATTGTTACAGTTTGCATATCTGAGTTTCCAATAACGTTCGTATAAATAACGCTTCTGAAAAAGCTTTTGCGTCGCTCTTTGATAAAACAAATTTTTAAACTCAGATTTTTATACTAAATTTAAAAGGGGTATCTATTCACCCTCCCTCCTCTAGATACGTTGTCACCGTCTAATAAGTGGCATCAAGAACCTGTTTCCTTCCGGCTACGACACTTTTAGAAAATGGCTTACGAACCAATTTTCACGGGAGAAAATTATAGTTATTGGAAAGCTTGTATGAAAATTCATGTCCACTCATATGAGAAAGGTGTTTGGGAAGTATTTCAAAATGGTCCAACACCCGTGACATATGAGGGTATGGTGCTACCATACCCAAGCCGAAAATATTATGGAATGAGGATGATAATAAGAAGTTGGCACACGATTGGAAAGTAAAGAACATCATTCTATCCGCTCTTGGTGTTAATGAGTTCTATCAAATTTCCCATTGTCAAATTTCTAAAGCTATGTGAGATGCTCTACAAGTTACCTATGAGGGAACTAATGAGGTCAAAAAAGCTAGATTTAATACACTTAATCAATATTATGAACTCTTTCGTATGAAGCAAAGGGAAACCATTGCTCAAATGCAAAAGTGGTTCTCATATCTTATCAATCGTTTAAATTTACTAGGTAATCCTATTTCCAATGCTATTGCTACTAACAAGGTGTTGATATGTCTTGCTAGTAATTGGAAACCAAAGGTCACCACGATCAAGGAAGCCAACAATCTTGCAAGGCTCGATCTTACCACCTTGTTTGGAAAGTTAGAACAACACGAGCAAGAACTCAATTGCTTGGATAAACATGAAAAGAAGCTTGAGAAAAAGAAAAAGGAAAAATGGGAGGTTAAGGAGGAAATATTGAAGTATAAAGCTCTCAAGGCTTCAAGCTCCAAATCCTCAAGGAAAGAGCTCACTAATGATAGTGACTCTAGTAGTGAAGAGAATTCAAATGATGAAGAAATGAGATTATTTATAAGGAAATATAATCCATACATTCGGAAGAATGGTGTTAAACACTCCGGTAATAATCTTGCAAAATTTAGAAGACAATCCTCCTCATCTAAACATGAAGACAACAAAAAGGACAGGTCAAAGGGTATTATTTACGAATGCAGAAAACTGTTTCATTATAGATAAGATTATCCATCTCTTGCTAAGAAGAAAGGAAAGAGCCAACGAAACAACTCTAACAATCCTAGATAAGCCTATGTTGCTTGGGATAGTGATAGTTATGTCTCAAGAAATGAAAGCTCAAGTGAGAGTGATGAAGAGATAAACTATTGTTTTATGGTAAATCATCAACAAAGCAAGAAAAAGGATGTAAGGAATTCTAAATACTCTAATATTGCAAAGTTGACTTTTAATGATCTGAAGAATCAATTTTAAAATCTACAAAAAGAGACTTTATATGCTAACAAAAGGTTGGTCTCCCAAGAAAAGATTTTTACTTATTTGGAGGCCAAGGTTGAAGAAACAAATGAAAATTTTAAGGCATTAAAGAAACACATTGTAGATAGTTCAAATTGTGTAAAAGAGGATGAACAATATTGTAAACTTGGATGTGAAAATTGTCAAATTTGGTAACAAGAAGTGAGTAATCTTGAAACATAATTAGAAAAAAAATACATCATCTCATTAATATTATTGTCATTAGATGTTCAAATATTGAAAAGCCTCATAAAAAGATAACTTGATTAAAAAGAAGTCTAATATCATAGGTGATTCTCATCATAGGTCATTTTGTCACTATTGTTGCAAAAAAATGCCACACTTTTGAAAAATGCAAATTTATATGATTTTTAGTTCCTAAAGACAATTTCCAATGGTTGTCCAAATGCAACAATTATTTAACTCATGCTCAAGGACCCAGTGAGAATTGGGTACCTGCCACTTTTTTTTTTAGGATGGGTGTCTTCATGCTATGACGGGAAAATGGATTCTCGATAGTGGATGTTCAAGATATATGATGGTAGACATATCTCTCTTCTCCTACTTTGTGGCAAAGAAGAAAGGTTTTGTATCCTACAGTGATCACAAAAAATTTGCAATACTCAGAAAAGGTATTATATGTAATCACTCAACTATAACTATCTTAAATGTTACGTTAGTGAAGGCCTTAGATAAAAAAATTTTAGTATTAGTCAATTATGTGACAATGGGTATAAGGTAACTTTTTCCAAATATTGTTGCATAATAGATTATAATGAAAAGAATGATTGTATACTTAAGGGCATTAGAGTTAGTAATATCTATATGCTCGACTTAAGAGAGATTTCCTTGAATAATGCCCAATATCTTGTTACCTTGAGTGAAGACTCTTGACTATGGCATAGATGTTTGGCTCACGTCAACTTTGATCTGCTTAACAAAATAGTTACAAAAAATTTAGTAATAGGTCTACCAAAAATGAATTTTTTAAAAGATCACATATGTGATGCATGTCAAAAGGGTAAGCAAACGAGGGTCTCTTTTAAATCAAAAAATGTTGTTCTAACATATAGACCTCTTGAGCTCCTTCACACGTATTTATTTGGTCCTTCACGGACTAAAAGCTTATGTGGAAATTACTATGGTCTTGTAACTGTAGATGATTACTCAAGATTTTGTTGGACTATTTTCTTACGTAGAAAAGATGAAACGTTCTCGACTTTCACACATTTTTCCAAGTTAGCTCAAAACAAATTAAATTCAAAAATTGTTTCCATTCGATGTAATCATGAAGGTGAGTTTAAAAATCATCTCTTTGAATAATATTGTGATAAATTTGGAATTTAACATAACTTTTCAGCTCCTAGAACTCCACAATAAAATGGTGTTGTGGAGCGTAAAAATCGTGTTTTAGAGGAGTTGGCAAGAATAATGCTCAATGATTATGGTCTACCAAAATATTTTTGGGCCGATGCTATTAGCATGGCGTGTTATGTCTTGAATAGGATACTTATTTGTACAATTCTTGACAAAATTCCCTATGAACTTTTAAAAGGTAGAAAACCAAATTTATCTCATTTTCATGTCTTTGGATGTAAATGTTTTGTTTTAAATAATGGAAAAGATAATCTTGAAAAATCTGATGCGAAAGCCGATGAAGTTATTTTTCTTGGATACTCTCAGTCTAGCAAAGCATATAAAGTTTATAACAAAAAAAATACTTATTATTGAGGAGTCGGTTCATATGACTTTTCATGAGACTTCCCCAAATAGTGTTAGGAAAGGTAGTTCTTTTCATGGTGTAGGTGCATCTACATAAGACATACTCAAGGACACTGATAAAGGAGTTGATCAACCTAAATCGGTAAAAATTGAGAAGGATGAAGGTGATAACCAAGAAAATAAAGATGATGAAAGTCATGAAGAAAATGATGGTCTTCCATTGGAGTGGAGAAACTCCAAGGATCATCCAATTGACAACATTATTGGTGATATCACCAAAGGTGTAAATACCCGCTCTAAGATAAGTAATGTTTGTTATCATCATGCATATGTATCACAAGTTAAACTTAAAAACAGTAAGGATGCCTTACTTTTTGAGCATTGGTTTATGGAAATACAAGAAGAATTGAATCAATTTGAAAGAAATGACATTTGGGACCTTGTCTCTCGTCCATAAGATCATCAAACTATAGGCACTCGATGGGTATTTAGGAATAAACTTGATGAACATGGTGTGATAACAAGAAATAAGGATTATCTTGTGGCTCAAAGTTATAATCAAGAGAAGGGCATTTATTATGAGGATACATATGCTCTGTTTTCCAGACTTCAGGCTATATACCTTTTATTAGCTTATGCATGCTCAAAGAACTTCAAATTATTTCATACGAACAAAAAAGTGTGTTCCTTAATGGATGCATAAGTGAATAAGTGTATGTTTCTCAACCTCCCAATTTTAAAAATTATGTGTTTCCTAATCATGTGTTAAATCTAAAATGTGCATTGTATGGTCTTAAACAAGTCCCTGGGGCATGGTATGATTGACTTAGTAAGTTTTTGCTAGAACAAGGATACTCTAGAGGGAAAGTAGACACTACACTCTTAATTAAACATCAAGAAAAGCATATTTTACTAGTTCAAATTTATGTTGATGATATCATGTTTGGTTCAAATAATATGCATCTTGTCAAGGAGTTCTCTAAGCTTATACAAGGAGAGTTTGAAATGAGTTTAATGGGAGAGTTTAACTACTTCCTCGGACTACAAATTAAGAAACTTGATGAAGGCACATTTGTATGTCAAACTAATTATTGTCTCGAGACAGTGCTAAATAAATTGACACACCTATGGCAACAAATGGTAATCTAGATAGAGATAAAAAGGGTAAGGATGTTGAGGTAAAAAGGTATAGAGGTATGATTGGTTCACTTCTTTATCTTACTGCATCTAGGTCAGATATTATGTTTAGTGTTTGCATGTGTGCATGATATCAATCTGTTACTAAGGAATCATATTTAAAATTCGTTAAGCGCATTCTTAGATACCTCATTGGTACCTCTATGTTTGGGCTTTGGTGTTCCAAGGGAAACAATTGTAGCTTGGTTGGTTATCCTGATTTTGACTTTGTCAGTTGCAAATTGTATAAGAAAAGTACTAGTGGAACTTGTCACATGTTTTCAAAATCCTTCGTAAGTTGGCATAGTAAAAAGAAAGTTTACGTAGATTTTTCAACCGCTGAGACAGAATACGTGGCAGCCGGTAGTTGTTGTGCACAAATTATGTGGCTTAAACAACAAATATTTGATTTTGACATTAAAATTTCACGTATTCCTATCATGTGTGATAACACTAGTGCCATCAATCTAACCAAAAATCATGTACTACATTTACGCACTAAATATGTTGAGATACATCATCACTTCCTTTGTGAACATGTCCAAAAAGAGGATGTTGTGTTTGAGCATGTTGATAGTAAAAATCAACTTGACGATATTTTTACTAAACCTCTCACAAATGAACATTTTGTCAATATACATGGGGAATTGAGGATAATCGATATCTCAAATGTTGCTTAATTCTATCTTATTGCTTGCACTTTATACTTTCACTCTAACTTTGCGTTTGAGTATTTTACATCGTGTGAGTGCAACTTCAATCTCAATCATGAGTGAGGCAATATCATTTCAATTTCTCCTTGAAAGTAAGATTTTCCTTGATGTATGTTACTAGTTTCTTCCAAAAATGCTTGACCTTTTCTCAAATGATGAAAACCATGAACGTTCATTTCTAATTTTTTTTATTAATAAGCATTGCGTGTTCTTGATCCATGTGCTTATAATGACCTCATGTATTAATTCTTTCACATTTGTATAAGTATGTTCTTATTATGCTAGCATGTATTTCTGCATTTTTTGCACTTGTGCTTGAATTATTTGTATGCACGTTATTCGCAATATATGTTTCTTGTTATCTTGGTCTCATGGCATGAAAATTATCTTCATTTTGGTTTTAGTAGTGACATATTCTTGTTGATATGCTAGGCACATGCATGTGCGGCATCAGAAGTCCCATTATGAAGAAACACAAACAACTTGACATTATTTTCATTTCTTGCTTATTTAGTCTTTATCCAATTTATTACATTTGTTGTAATATTGCTTACTCACTATTTAAAATTTGGCATCATCACACATATATATGGGGATGTGTGTTTGTTTCTCTTCTATGCAAAATAGCCTCTGATTGTTGTATTAGACTTGTTATGGAACTATGTTACTTCTCACTATTTATTATCTTTCTTTTTTATGTTGTCAAATGGGGAGAAACATATACGAGTCGAAGTAGAGAAGCACAAAGTTAGGGGAAACCTTCAATAAATACGAAAAATGCATCGTCGCAAGTATTTCCATCATAAAAAAGGGGGACTGTGTGGGTACAAACTTTGTCTTGAAATGTATTGAATGATGTCAAATCACGGAAAAGCTTGTACTTCAAAACATTAGACGATATCATTATGTCTTATGGAACTCCTCTGCATTAGAGGTCTTAGGAATCATTAAAAAACATTTTTAAATTGAACCAAGCCATTAAAAATAATTTTTTTCATAATTTTTTACTACATGTGTCGATACATCAGTTTTTCAGGTCGACACATGCAACTCATTTTTAAAGCATGTAGCTTCTGTAAGTCACAGGTTGACACATGCAGTCATTCAGGTCGACACAAACTGAAGCATTTTTGAAATTGCAGAAGTTGTTATTTTATGTGTCGTCACATAAGATTTCCAGGTCGACACATTTACTATTATTTTAAAACTTGTAGCCTCTGACTTGGTTCGGCCGACACATATCCTTTTATAGGTCGACACATACATTTTAAAAATTATGTATGTATCGACACATACTGTTTGTTTGGTCAAATTTAATAAAATCCTTTTATTCTGAATTTGTCTCTTTTGCCCTAAAAGTTCCAAAACTATAAGTACTCTTTCATGCATCATTCATAACTATGTGAAACCATAAAATTAGTTGATTTCTCTCTTCATCTTCAACCTCCAATATATGCATTCATACTGACATTACATTGTAGCGAAATTTTGTTGGGGTGCCATCTAGACGAGGATTGATAGTGTCCAATTGTGTATTGGTTGAGCTTTGTAGGGTTTTTTATCATCGAAAAAGATCGGGTTTGTCCTCCAAGATCATTGGTTGATTTGGAGGTTTTCGTGCAAGACGTTCGAGAGGTAATTGTGGAAAAGTGAAGTCCTTTGGAGATAAAGAAGGCAAGGGATCATTTGGAGATAAATAAGGAAAAGGAAGTAGTGCAAGAACGCATATTACAATTGAAGTCTTATGTTGCAATAGTTTGAAATTGACGGTGCGTGAAAGCTTTTCATATAAAGAACACAAAGGAGTAGCAAGATCCATATAGTCAATTTGCATCTATTGTGTCTTGGTATTTCTCAAGATCAAAAGAGGAGAAGGGGTTCAATCAACAACAAGCTTAGGGTTTATGGAGTTTCTCTTAAACACTTCTCTTGTATCAATAATCTTGCATAGCAAGAATTATCCTAATTCCATTGAAATTAGGCGCAAACGTACCCACACACGAGGACGAGATGGAGAACTATGAAGATAAACTCATTGTGTCTCTTTTTTTCTTTTTTTTATATTTGATTTTCATTGATCAATTTGTCATATAGAATTGCATTATCATTTGAACTGTAATAATTTTTTGAACTGTTTTTTATTGTAAATCAAGTGTTGATTTAGCTTATAATCACTTTTGATTATAAGTGGTTTTGTGTATCAACACAACAAAAAGATAAATTCTGAAAATTTACTTGCACATCAAGTGTTTGATAAATTGAATCAACTAGCTCTTTTTAATATTGACATTGGAAATAGTTTTCCTAGTAACTTGAGATAAATGTTAAATAAGTTTTTAAGTGATCTAAGTATATTAATTCAATTTGTTGTTCTTATTCCACATTGAATTTATTGTTACGGTTTGCCTATCCGAGTTTCCAATAATGTTTGTATAGACGACACTTCAGAAAAAGCTTCCACATTGCTATTTGATAAAATTATTTTTTAAAATCATATTTATATACTAATTTAAAAGGGGTATCTATTCAACTCGCCCCTCTAGATATGTGTTGCACCCTAAAATTTTCCATCCAAATTCCTTTTATCTGGTTTAGGCTTATCATTGGATTTTCACATATTCCATTAGGTCATTAACATAACATGTATTTTCATTCAATAACCACCTTGGTTCAAAAGGTCGGCGGTCACGCAAGCTAGGGTTTCTTTTGGTGTGAGGTGCACATATCCAATAAGTCTTTATTCTTCTGGTTTTTTTAAGCATGGATTAGAGAATTAGGGTTTAAACCCTTGGTGCCTAAACTTAGCATTATTTCAACTAAAGATTATGAGAATTAGGGTTTGGCATTCATGGATATCCTGAGCATCCTTCAAGTTTATCTTCAAGTCTTATCCTCACCTTCAACGAATTCTAAGTGCATTTCTTTTGTGATCTTTGGTCATCAAGAGTTGTGAAATCCCAGGAATTGGTACAAAATAAGAAGCAAGAAATTATTTGTGATTGGGGCATGTTTATAATTTCATTTTCTTGTGGCTTGTCATGCAGTCTGCTTTCGAGGCTTGAGATAAGGTTTTCATCGAATTAAGGATTAATTCACGTGATGGTTCAAGTTCAAATTGGACAAATTTTTCAAAGTTGGATTAAGGTGTGGATGAAAGTTTTAAGTGGTTTTTTTTTACATTCAAATAACAAAGGAATTGGTTCATCATCATTCATTAATTCATTTTAAGCCTTAATTATTCGAGGTCTAATAAAATGGGATCCATGTTCTTAATGCACAAAATTTGGAGAAGGTCCATAAAAGTGGATTTTCTGGCAAGTATGATGCAAATTACGAGACCTTGTCTCGAAGTTCAAATTATCATCATCCATATCGTTTCAAAACAAAAGAAAGAGTTATACTTTTTGGACAAGAAGATCGTGTGAAATATAAAGTTTTATCATTGATGACAAAAGGCAAATTGCAAACATACATGTTCAACATTATTCAAATTCCATCAAATCCTTCCAACTTCATTCAAATTTTATTTATACAAATCACAGGTTCAATTACATTACGTCAGAAAAAACTACAAAAATCCAATCTTATAAAAATTTATCCCAATTCCTTCCTCGCAAGTTTTAAACCTTGTGAAACCCCGTCGAATCTGTCTAATAACCATGCAGAAGCTTGTTCCAAAACTTTGTGCTAGATTGAATTAAGCATCTCACCAAATCAGATTTTTCAACCTGTTAAAGGTGTTCTGCTGTGAACTTCTAGCTCTGTACATCACAAAAAAAAAACATGCAAAAATAAAATCAAGGAAGCAATGCGATTCAAGTTGGTTCAGGGAACCAAATCAATTCATTCATGTCAAACCAGAAGAAAAATGAGAAAGTCAGACTGATCAGATAAAAGAGAACAAAAATCAGAAAATGAATTTAGAAATTCCAGCATATTTAACAGAATTTTTCAGCCAACTAACTGTTTCTAACAGAATTTTTAACTTCAAACTTTCCTGTAACTGCCATAACTAAATTCTGCGCCATTAACCAAATTGACTCAGTGAGCCAAATTGTAACTAACTCCCCATCTGAGATTCAAATCTCCACTCTTCATCTCCTAACAGAATTCCTAAAAATCTAAGGCCCAGATTTATTCAGCTCTAACTAACTTCCTAACAGAAATACTAACTGTCATAACAAAAATACTCTAACCATCTCCAATACTAACAGAAATATAAGATAGAAACAAAACTCACCAATTCGGGGGGGGATTTCATTCAGAAAATTCACAGAAGAAGAACCACCAACAGGAAAAAAAATCTCTCTCTCTCACTCTCCATCACCACTAAAAAATCCACAGAAAATCACACTCTCTCTGATTCAATCCACCAAACTTTTCTCTGCAATATTCATCTTCAACCTTCATCTTCAATCTCTCCTCTCTCGCGGCACAATCCCTAAAGCAACTCTCATCTTCATCTTCTCTCTACTCTCTCTTCAACTGCAACTCCTCCGCATATCATCACCAGACTCCATTTATCTACCCCATCGCTGCAAATCCGCAGCAAGGTCGCAACAATATCACAGTTTGCTAATAACGAATTTGTGCTCTCATTAACATAGAGCTCACTGAGAAATGAAAATTTGAAGGAGGTTGGGACGAGAGAAGAAGTATATGTATCTGAATTAGGTTTTTATGATTTTCTTGTCGTGTTCATCAAATCAAAGAAGCATCAGATGTTTTTCGATCGGTAAGTCTTCCTCAATCATTCCTCTAGATATTTTTTTGTTTCACTTAGATATCGAAATGAAACGTACGGCGGAGATGGAGCAAGCCGAAGACGAGTCGGAGATGAGAGTCTAAGGTGAAGTCGGACAAATTGCAAATAGAAGCAAACTGGTACTCAGATTGACATGAGAATCGCAGTGGAGAACTCTATCTGAGACGAAGGGTTGAGCCACCGTGGATTTGGATCAGAGAGATGAAGAAGAAAATGAGTCGTCGCCGCTGGGAGGTTGTGAAGAAGAAGGAGTTCATGTTAGAGCTTTCAATTGTCACAAACAATCTTGAACCCTATCCAACACCATACGACCCCGTTTCTTTCTCTTTTTTTAAATTTTTTTCTTTCTAGGATTTGAGTTATGTTGTTCTTGGACCAAAGGGTGTTATACTTAGATCCGGATTGTTGTTCACACTACCTTAAGACCAATCATAACCTTTTTTGAAGTTTGATGATATTTGACATAAAAATAACGTTTCCTGGACCTTCATTCTGGGCCTAGCACTCATTTTTGATACACCATACTGTTGGATTCCAGTCCACATACCCCCCTCTGTTGAGATTTTGTTTGGACTTTTCTTTAAATCTTCTTTTGCAAATTTCTAGATAATAACATTAGGAATAAAAGTGGATGATAAAAATGATAAAATAATTGGTAAAATGTTAATCCCTTACAATTGTTTTGAGTTTTTAGAAATTAATTAGGTTTCTTACTATTAGTTTCCTTAATCTTTTGAGTTTAATTTTGTAAATAATGGAGGACATTTTCGTGCTTGCATTTTAGTATCATTTTGAATTATAAATTGGGTGTTTGAGTTTAAATCATATTGCCTTGTTATTTTTTAAACACTTTTTGTGAGATTGTGAAAGTTCTTTTTGGAAAGCAGTTCATTGCGGCTCATTCCTCTTGCTTGTGATTTATTTTCACCATGGCATGAGATTCATATTGATATTCTCCTGACTATCTCATTTTTGGTGCAATCTTTCGCGAAGATTATCAGTTTTCTTTGTTTTGATAGGCTTTGCTACGGATTGATATTCGTTTGGTATTTTCTCTTATTTATCTCATTTTGAACTTTACTTCTTTCTAGATATCATGAGAAGTAGGAAATAAAGAGCGTGCGCTCGAAGTCGCTGTTTAAAGACCTATAATAAGAATTCCGCACTTCATTTGCTATATGTGTTGTGCTTGTGTTTGTTTCCTCGGTTGTTGATCGATGAGTCACTAAATTTAGAAATTGAGATCACGACTTCACTCTCAGTGTATGCTCTCTATAGGATTTCATTTCTTTCCTTTATTTCTTGTTGATCGATGAGTCACCCAATTTAGAAATTGAGATCACGACTTTGCTCTCATTGCATATTCCCCATAGGATAGTTTTGTTAGACTTTCTTTGGCATACTAGCCTAGATAGGATCTCTCTAGGTGTGCTCTCTTGAGCTTATTAGCTTGTTTGTTTGATTTCATCTTTGTGTGCATGTTTTGAGATGATATACCATCGGTATGTTCCCTTAGGATCTCTCGATTCAACTATAGATGATGATTCGAGATAGACATAGTTTTAGGTGATAGACCCTTGCTATGCTCCTTTAGGACTTCTTGGTTCATCTATAGGTGATGAATTGAGATAGCCATTAGGATTGTTATCCAAGCATGTCAACATAGGGTAGAGATTTCCCTTTAAAGCTCAACTTTAGGATCACCATTGTATGATAACATTAGGGATAGATTTAGGCTAGTCTCCTTTAGATGTTTTCTTCCCATTTTTGGTATAAGTGCATTTAAAACAAAAACTCTTTTGTTGAAAAAAAGCATAAAACATCTAACAACTTCTAAATCCTTCTTTAAGGTAAAATATATCAACCAATATAAACTCTTTTGCGCCTTCAGGCTTTTCTTTCAAACTTTTCAAAAGAACATGTTAATTCACTTCTGTGATGACGCGTGAGTCTCCAAAGGTCGAGTTGCGGTAGAATGCGAAATTAATATTGTTCATTAAAAATATAAACCAACAAAAACATTTGAAGCCGAACTACGACTGCTTTGATTCCTTAAAAGGGATACGTAGGCATCAGGGTAGGGCCCGAACGAGCACAACCTTTATTTTCCCTACATTCTTTTCTCCTTTCTTTTGCATGCATTCCTTGTACATCTTAGATATAGATTTGAAACACACACTTTGGTTAGAACAACAAGAGTGGATACCATAGAGTACTATGGGCGTGTGGGGTGCTAATACCTTCCCCTTGCGTAACAGACTCCCTTACTCGTATCTCTTGGTCGTTCGACTTGATTTCACCCTTCTCAGGTTTACTCGATGTTTACCTTTCCCTTCTCGTGGGATAAAAAAACATTTGATGGCGACTTCATTGATTTCATTATCAGTTAATTATTCAGCTTGTTGTTTCAACATGTTGTCATTGTTTTACAAGATCAAAAGTCGTCTGATACAAAAGAGTAAGGTTGTTTGGTTTTAAATTGATAAATACCGTGAAATCTCTTTGTTAATTAATTAGAATTTTTAGTATTTTTGGAAATTGTTTTTAAACCCATTTTTGTACACGTCCATGTGTTTAAGGTACGGTTGGCCAAGGGAACACCGAGTACCCTTTAGAGTCTAATTTTTCTAGCAAAACTACTTTTCATCTGAGTAAAAGAAACTTATTTCCAAAAAAAAGGTATTTACTTCTTTAAAGCATAACACGTCGGGCACGTGGATGTGGACGGTATAAATTAGGCTAAAATCAGGTTCTAATTACACGACAATGAAAATTAGTTTTTAATTAGTTATTTTTCAAAAAGGAAAACATTGTCACATAGGTAGTTCAATTTAGGAACAATAAGAGTATCAATAAATTGATGAGATCTATATTCCAGCATTGCATTTCTGAATTAATTCTACTCTTTTATTTCTACTTTATTTTTCGTATCTTCAATCATTATTTTAATTTCCTTAGATAAATATCATATAAATAGATAAAGATAGCTTGACTATTAGTTCTATGTTGGTTCGACACTCTTTGTATTACTTTGATACTTTTCGTGCACTTGCGAAATACCCCATCAAGATTTTGGCGCCGTTGCCGGGGACCAATTACGTCAAATATCGAAACTCTATTGTTACACCGACTAGACTAAGGCACACTTTTAGAATGGATCACCCAAAATTTTCCTACAACCACCATGATAAATATTTTCATGTATTTGAAATTCCTTATAAATCCAATCTCGAAATATTAGTAAAGAACTTTGTTAACACACAAACCCTCTCTAGACTAGAATCTATAATTCAGAGGTTTATGGCAACACAAAATATCCAGAATAAGGAATTTAGAAACCAAATTCTCCATGTTAATGAAACCCTTATCCAGTTGAACACTATGTTCGAATCTCTAGTAACTAGCAATAAGGAATTAGAGACAAAAATCTCATTGCTTGCACAAACACCACTAGGACTCTCCACTGAGAGGCTTGAGGATGTTATAACAACTGATAGTGAAAACTAGTAGAAAAGCCTAAGGGAAAAAATAATGTGATTATGGAGAACTGAAGTAAAGAAAAGATGAGAAATATCTTTCAACCAAATTCCTTTGAAACCAATGATATTCTAGCTATCAGAACTCGGATGTCCTAAGAAATATCGAAACATTGGATCCGACTTCAACACGAAAATACACACAAATAAACGATGCTGGAGGTAAATAACACACATATATGTTTACCCAGTTCAGTGAGAACAACACCTACTCTAGAGGCTACCAAGACAGGGACAAAATTAACTAGATAATATCAATTTATAGACCACACAACAAACATACCAGTTTATAATCTACGCACTTAATCACTACTCTTTGCTTAACTTCTAACTAAGACACACCTAGGTATGAGGGCCTCCCAAAATCTCTCTTCAATCACACTCAGTGATTAGAGCAACTCTAAACACATTAGAGAATAAAAACAGGAAGTCGCTCTTCAAAGATGCACAATTCTCCATGCATAAAAGCTTATGAGAATTGACACACAAATACTCAATGCTTAAGAGCTTATGAGCATATGACACACAAACATCCAATGCTTAAAAGCTTATGGATGCTTGACATAACTTATAACCCAAAAAAGTCCTACTCTTCTATCAAGATGATATTATAGAGGCACATAAGTAAGGATTCTAAAACCCTAACAAAACACACACAAAAGTTCCACCTAAAACTAGGTATACACTAGTCTATTTATAACATTATTCTGGACTGGGTTGGGCTTCAAAATCGCACTAATGAGGCTGCACAAAGTCTGAAAAATCTTCTCCAAGAAAATAGGTCTTCAATCATTAGTTTCCTAAAATGTCTCCATATTTAGAAAATTTGCATATCTTCGAAAACCAACATAGAATCTCTGATTTGTCAATCTTAGACGCCACATAAGCTAACTAAATATTCTTGAATATTCAGTAACTTATATATCTGCTGAACCCCAACTGTCAACTACTGCAGACACGATCTCCTATCCTCCTGGTTGGGACATCTTATTCGACATGTCAAAAACTGCAAGTTGGAACATCTTGTTCAGCATGTTGTTGCCAAGTTGGTTTTACCAAAATGTATGTCACTAATAATTTCATAGAAATAACAACCTCCCCCTTTGACATATTTTGTCTAAAACAACCAAATAACCCTTGCACAAGAAAGCACATAAAATATTTTTGAAAATAAATTAAACACACACATCAGAGGCACATCAGCAGAAAACACATTAGATGGGTTAAGAGAAAAGCAACATTAAAATCAAAGACACAGTTAGTAGTAAATTGATCTAATAACACAACTGCTACAAATAGAGAACATAAGTTATCAACACCATGATGTTAAGACATCATGTATGACATCTCTTTAGAGCCTCCAGTCCAGAGCAGTGACTCCCTGTCAATAAGAGAGTCAACAATATTCTCCCCCTCAACATTAGTACCAGCACCAGCACCCTCAATATCATACTACTCCCCTTTTTAGCCATAATATGACAATGGTAAGTAGACAATATTAGAAAATTTAAACACCTAAAGTTAAGAGATAAGGTGCAAAAAGAAACTAAAAACATCATGGGCATTTAACTCCTACAAAATAATAAACTAAGATAAACATGATCATAAGGAAAACCCAAACAAAATCATATAACCAAATGCAATGCATTAGCATCTTCTTCTTCTCTAATAGCATCGAAGGAATATTTATCGGGTGCAGCACCATCCTTAGCATCTTCATCAACAGATGCAAGACCAACATTAATTGCTATAATTCTTCATAGATACAGATCCCAACTCTCCTCCTTGGGTTCTCAAACTGAACTTCATCAAGAGCTTTTGTAAAGATATCAGCAAGCTGATTCTTAATGTTAACAAGCTCAAGAGTTATGAGCTTGTCCTCCACAAGTTCTCTCATAAAATGGTGCCTGATGTCAATGTGCTTGGTCTTAATATTCTTAATAGGAGTTAGGAAATATTAATAGCACTCAAATTGTCACAAAATAATGTCATGACATCTCGTGTGACAATATACTCAAACAACATTTGCTTCATCCACATCAGTTGAGAGTAGCTGCTTTCTACTGCTATGTACTTAAATTTAGAAGTAGGCAAAGAAACACAATTATGTTTCTTGTTGAACCATGAAATCAAATTGTTTCCCATAAAGAAACATCCTCCAGTGGTATTCTTCATTTCATAAGCACTTCCATCCCAATCAGCATCATAAAATTCCACCAACAAGGAATTTGTATCATGGGGATACAACATACCATAGTCACACGTACGATTCACATAATTATTAATCCTTTTCACTTGGTTGATGTGACTTGATTTAGGTTCTACTTGATACCTTGTGCACAATCCAACAACAAAGGTGATGTCTGGTCTACTAACAGTAAGATATATAAGGCTAGCAATCATGCTTCTATACAAACTCTGATCAACACTAACTCCTTTTTCATCTTTAGATAACTTGAAGTGTGTAGGAGCAGGATTCCTCTTATGGTTCGCATTTTCCAATCCAAATTTCTTCACAATATTCCTTTCATATTTACTTTGATATAGAAAAATGGAGTCTTACATCTACTTGACTTGCAATCAAAGAAAGTAAGTTAATTCACCAACCAAGCTCATCTCAAACTCAGATTTCATCTTCCTAACAAAATGTATGACCATTTCATCCGACATTCCTCCAAAAAAAATGTCATCCACATAGATCTGAGCTATCAACAGTTTTCCAGTTTCAACTTTGATAAAGAGTGTGTTGTACCCCAAAATTTGCCCTCGCAATTTTCCACAAGAAATCACAACTTCAAACGTTTCCTGATTTTTCAAACTGGCTCAAGAATCGGTCAAACGGACTTTTCTCGTCAGTCGGACACAATTAGGGTTTTACTGATTGTCAGGGCTCTAGAATGTTTCAAATAGTTGGCTTAGGGTTTTGGTTGATTTTGGCTCAACTTCAATCAGGCGAACGCTTCTTTGGCATTTAATCGGGAATTAGGGTTTTCATGCGCGGTTCTTCAAAAAGATTTAATTCTACGGTGCTTTGCAAGTTATTACGAGATTTGGTTTGAATTCGCATTGTTTGACTTAATCAATATAAAGAATGCATTTGGATTGAATTCACGTTCGTTTGACTGAATCAGTAAAAAGGATACATTCAGTTTGAATTTACAGTGTTTGGTAAAAATCAGTAAAAAGGGGAATGCGTCTGATCAGTTGTTTTGATTAACTGTTGTTTTGCTTTTGATGTTGGAAATGCCAGGTTTAACTGATCAAATGCTAAAGCATTGTTTATTTAAATTATTTATTATTCTAAGATTAAATGATTGGAATTTATTTTCAATTATTGTAATTAAAGAATTATAAATAATAAATAAACAAAAGGAGGAAAAAGAATTAATTGGATAAAGAAACTTTTATTGATTTTTAAATTAATTGTACAATTATTTTGTTGTTTACAACAATGATTTTACATTTATTTAAATTTAAATAAAAAGAAAACTATCCTAAACATTTTTCTAATCTTCAATTCTTCATCTGCCGTCCCTTGCTCCAGTGCTCCATTCAATTTTTTATCTGCAAATGAAAAGAAGAAAAGTCAATAGCAGATAAATAAATAAAGAGACAGATAAAATTACAGTTCATCATTAGGGGCAACTGATTGGGATCAGTTAACCCTCTACAAATCACGGGATTTCTCCCGGTTCACAAAGAGGGATGAATGTTTGTTTGCTAATTTGGAATGCACAAAGTGAAAAAAAAATGTAAAGTTTGTCAACATGCTGCATATTTCAAAACAAACAGGATGGCCTAACCACAAGTCCAAACTAAAAGTCCAAATTCAAACTTTCTGTCAAAAATCCCAAACTATCCAAAAGGCTACCAAAGCTGCCAAAGATATCAAAGATCCAAAAGTACAAGAAGCTGTCAAAAGAGATATGCAAATATGCAGAAAAGACATAAAGTGCAGATTTAGACCACATGTGCAAGCAACATATTTTCATTTTCATCATGTCCCAATGCTGCCCTTTCAGATAAAGTACAAAGCATAAACATTATTTTAATGCAAAACTGTACTGAAGAGAGAGAAAAGAGAAAAAGAAAGCAGGTTTACAAGGCTTTAGGCATGAAGAGAAATATAAAAACACAACTGAACACAGTACAGAAGGGGGGAGGAAAAACAAAAAGGAGAACTCAGAGCAATCCAAAGCACAAGGCTTTTAACCTCAAGCTCAACCTGCCTGAACAAAACCAAGCATAGTACCTGTTTCAAACTTGAATCCCTGTCAAAAACATTTAACAACAAAAACTTGTCAAACCAGTTCACCACAACCCAACCTGCCTGCCTGCAACATAAAACCAAAAACAAATACACAACCTGCTGCCCAGACCCCAAGCTAACAACCTTGAGCCATCAAACATAAACTCACCCAAAACATAAACCACTGTCAAACTAAAGCCAGTAACATCAAAACCTGCATCAAACCTGCATTAAACCTTCCAGTCCTCAAAAGCCAACACAAACTTGTAAGCTCCCAAACCAAAACCGGTGGAAACCTGCATTAAGCTTGCCTAAAGCCTTAAACCAGTAAAGCTCAAACCTTGTACCAGAAAAACAAACAAAACTGTCAAAGCCTAAATCAGTAAAGCTCCCAAACGCCTTAAACCAAAAAGCATAATCAAAACCAATAGGCCATAACCTGTCAAGGCCTAACCTGAAGCAGAACCCCAAGGCCATAACATATAAGTTCACTTAAACGCCCCCAAAAAGGGCTATCAACTTGTTTCAAAACCAATTTCCAAACCCACAAAAGGCCTCAGAAAGGTCTTCATCATAGGCCAAATTACAAAATAGGCAAAGTCAGAAACAAGGTATCAACCACCATTAACTCACTAAGCATAGAAGGCAACTCAATAAGGCAATACAGGGTAAGACCACGAGCCCTCAGAATTGCATCATCATAGGGAATTTCAACAACCAAACACAAGGCAGCTCAAAACAAGGCAAAGAGAGACGAGGTAAAGAAGCATCTCAAGGCAAATCAATAAGGCAACACAAGCATCAAGCACAAAGGCTTCAATCTCAGCATACAACAAACATATTCAAAGGCAAGCCAAAGAGTCAGAGAAGAAGAAAAGAAGATATATATTAAGCTTTCAGACAAACATCACAAAGCCTAAAGAAGAGTACAAAAATACCAAGAGTCCTTGCAAAGCTAGCTTCATCGCGCATACCCCTTCACCGTCGAGCCTCCTAAGCGCCTCCACCATTCCTTCCCCTCTTCAGTCAAGGTAGTTCTCTTTTCCCCTTCCCTTTCATACCTCAAACAAAACAAATCAAAACACCTTAATCAAAAAAGCAGTAAATCATAACATGTAAAAGGAATGAAACCCTAAACGCGTTTAAAAAAGACAAGAGGATTACCTTTTAATTTGTGCTTCACTGAACCAAGGAAGAAGGAAGGCGAAGGAGGCGCTGATGGCTTAGGCGAAGGGGTGATGCTCAAACAGCCATGGCCAAAGGAACGAAAGATGAACGAAAAACGAACGAACGGCGCGCCTCTGTAAACCCTAGCATTCCCAACTGAAAACAAATAATCAAACCCTAAAAAAACTTGTCTCAAGATGCTGGGCCTCGCCCCATTCTCACTGCGCCTAAGCCCATTAATTCCAATTCACACCCCCCCCCCCCCCCCCCACGCTTGACATTCTGTTTGGGCCAGCAAACCTTTGGCCCATTCATTTAGTACCCATTTGCTTTCTTTTTCTTTATTTTTATCATTTTAAATCTTTTTACATAATATTAACCATTTCTTTTTTTTCTTTCCTTTTTAATCAAATTAATTTTGTTTGTAAATAAACATTAAGACTTGAAAATAATACTTTGCATAAAATACTAAAAATACATAAGAGTTGGAATTAGTTTAAAACACTCTTTTTTATTAAACTTATTTTGATTTACATGTAAATTCTCTTTAAGATAAATACAATTTCTTTTAATTAAAATAATTTGTACATTAAATACAATGTAATTAAGATGTAAAACCTTATTTTTTTCTTTTAAGTAAAATGCTTATTTGTACATAAACTCTTTTTAAGTTAGTACCCTTTCTTTTCTTAGAAATTTTTGTACATAATCAAGACAAAATACATTTTTTTAATATACATAATTTAATTAGAATTTAAAACATTTAATCAAAACATTATTTTTGTACATATTAAGGAAAAATACAAGATTACAAAGACTAATTAAATAAACATTTAATTCTTTTCATTTAAGTTAAAGCAATACCTTAAATAATACACTTAAATTCACATTTTCGCACCTGTAAATAATTACATACATATATACACGTACACGTACGCAATACACAAATACATTTCACATTATACGCTTGATACAAATACATTTACATTGCTCCTATACACATTTGCTTATCTTATACATTGCTATATGTTACATTTACATTTGATCGATTCGATTTGGTTGTAATATATTGGACACTACATTCCTAAAGTCTCATCCCCATTTGTAAATTTGTACCCCCGCTCCAGGATACTATTTGTAATAGCGTAGACTTTAAATTCTTGCAATTTACCGCTTTCCAATTATACCATGGTTAGACCTAGGGTTTGCATGTACATAAAACCAAACTCTAGATAACCTAATACAAGACAAATACATGAAATCAATACACAATCACACTTGCACCCCCTAGGGTAATCCCACATGTTGCCTTCCAATATGGGCCATGCTTGCACGTCGAGTTTCTTTGGCAAAACGAATTCAAATGATCATAAGTCCCTCGATGACGCTTTCGAAAGTTGCCTAAATGGAATGATCATAGTCCCTTCAAAGCAAATTGCCAAAGACACTTGGCACCATTGCATTTATGGTCCATACGATGACCCGCGCCCGTCCCGTTAAACTTCCTAAACGCAAGATTACCCACCAAATTCAATGGTGGAACAAAATTGTTAAAAAGAGTTTAAAACATAGAAAAAACCTTTGAGTACAATAGGGTAGACAAAACTCTTAGTTACTTGAGATCAACTTGCAAAAACACTTGCCTTCTTTTCAAAAACAACACTTCACACCCACTTTCAAAACAAACTCTCAAAAACATTTGAAACATCTTTTCGAAAAGATCCACACTTTTGTAAAACACTCAAACACGAGTCGAATACATTGGTTGCCTAAAACAAGGCATCTCTTCAAAAACATTTTCAAAAGAACACACACACACACCACAATTTCAAGCAATCGAGAATCAAGGCAAGTGATCTAAAAAACCAAGTAACTAAGAGCCCATGGATAACCATGGATGAAAAGGGTGCTAATACCTTCCCTTTTCATAATCTACCCCCCGAACCCACGAAATATCTCAAAAGGTTTTTGCTGTGCTTTTTCAACCTTTCCTTTAGGATAAAATAAAAAGTCGGTGGCGACTCTTGCTCAACCGAACAAGTGCGAATACAAACGCAAAACACATAGTCAGTTCTCCAACCGTATCACAGAACTGGCGACTCTGCTGGGGACTAACTTAAAAGTGGGGTTACCTTAGGGTTTAGATCACTTTTGTTTTCAATTGATTGCTTTGTTTGCTTTTACATTTGTGGGCTTTGCATCGGAGTTTCATAGATCCTAACCCGGATCTGGGGGAAACCTTTTTAGGTAGCATAATCTGCGAGGGACCTGTCCGGGGTATACCAACATGGGTGAAGCAGTGGCTACGTTGGTGTGGCACCTTGGTCTATACCGATATCCCTTGTGTTGAAACAGGGAGAATATGGGTCTTCCAAGGAGTCATTAAGCACCAACCGACCTTAGAACCCTAAATTGACCCAACTTGGCCATTAGAACAGTAGCAGTATGCTACACTCATTAAGGCTAAACTCTCGCGATGGTTCCGGCCGCAAGAAAAGATAGCAATGCTAGAGTTATGACCGATCGAGGGTAGCCAATGATTTGAGATCCTCTAGAACCCGGTTACTTTTGATAGGACAGGTTTTAACCAACGAAACTGAAAGAGGGTAGTACCCGAACCCCATGCAAGCCTAAACCTAAGGACTTGTTTGCTTTGTGTGAATATGTTTGCCTGTATATACACTCACTTGCTTTTCGCATACATGTACATAACATCATGACATCATACCATAGCATTTTCAATAACCATTTCAAGGATCTCGAAGGTTCTTTTGATGCAGGGTTACGTTGAACCAGACGTCTACCAATGGGGCAAGAGGTTTCTCCTCTAACCAATGCCATCAAAGATCAAGTACAACAACTTGAATCAGTGGCTATGACCCACTTGACATGGTGAGCTTGATTCTCGTGGAAAGACATCCACCGATACAAAGTTCTCCAGTCAAAGTTCAAGTGCAACAACTTGAATCAGTGGCTATGACCCACTCGACATGGTGAGCTTGATTCTTGTGGAAAGACATCCACCGATACAAAGTTCTCCGGTCAAAGTTCAAGTGCAACAACTTGAATCAGTGGGTATGACCCACTCGACATGGTGAGCTTGATTCTTGTGGAAAGACATCCATCGATACAAAGTTCTCCAGTCAAAGTTCAAGTGCAACAACTTGAATCAGTGGCTATGACCCACTTGACATGGTGAGCTTGATTCTAGTGGAAAGACATCCACCGGTGCAAGGTTTCTCCAATCCAAGAACAAAGTTCAACCTCTAACATTTTTCTTGTGTTTACCCCAAGAGACCCTTGAAAGCATGCACCCACATATCATGCATTGCATTTTGACAGTATTTCCTTTTTCAGGTTTCCTTACTCTCCTGCTGTTTATTTCAGTAAGAGATGGCTCTAGAAAGGTCTGTCAAAGACATCCAAGACCAGACTACTCAGCTGCAAGAAATGTTCCTGAGCTTGTCTCTGGGGCAAGAAGAGATGAAAGCTCTCCTCACAAAGGGCTTGGAGAATTCCAACAATGCCAGGAGTGATCAGCTTGCAGAGATGCAGTTTGATCTGGAAACATTGAGGACCTAGGTGATGGGGCAGTTAGTGGGCCAGATGGCTCTCATCCAAGACCTATCTCAAAGATAAGAGGAACTCAGAGTTCTTGTCCGCCAACTGCTTCAAAACAACCAATTGGGGCAAACATCTGAGGTCGAAGAGCAAGTCACCGCTCAGCCTCCATCCACTCAAGAAGACAAGGGGAAGGCTCCTTCGCTTGCTTCAGGGTCACAAGCCCATCAACAACCTCGCCGGCGTCAACGGGGTAATCAGCGTAAGCAAGAAACGCCGGGAAGACAGTTCACGGAGACTGAAATACCATCATTCTTCATACTGAAGCGCCTGATGGAGGTCAACCTGCTTACCTTAAAGGATCCTCCTCAGAAGCTCAATACCTCCTCTCCTAACTATCGTCCTGACGCATTTTGTGTTTACCACTCCTACAGCCCGGGACACGACACCAACGACTGTTGGGCCTTGAAGAACAAGATTCAAGATCTGATCGACATTGGGGTGCTGGAATTCATGCCAGACGGCGAGATGAAAATCTTCCGTTAAGAGATTCTCCACCTGGAGTGACAAAGCTCAAGCTGAAAGACTTTTGCTTCATTTTGAATTTTCAAAGTTGTAATTTCTTTTGTTGTCAAACAATTATCTGTTGATGTTAAACTCTGTCTTCATTAATGCATTGCATATGTTTGTCTTGAATTCATCCATGCGTTTCACTACTCTTATGCTTTTCTTTATGATATCTAACTCTTGATAAAAAGCTGCAAGCCTTTAGAGGGAGGATGACGAAATAATGCCATGATCTTATACAGTATGCTTTTGAACAGACCTTGCTGATGATGTACAGGCATTTCTTTCAATTCCCAAACACTGGAGTTATAAGGAAGATAATCCCTAGTCAACCCCTCCGAGCCAAAGAAGTAGGAGTTTTCTGTTCTAAACAATCAAAACCTTTGATATAAACCTGGGGCAGGGTAGTGTCTCAGTTAATTCAAAAGAAAGTGCGCATTGAAGTCACAAACTCTCAGTTCGTAACACAACGAACGACGTCAAAGCAAAAAAGAAAGCATTCCTTTGGAATCAAAAGACAAGGGTGGTTCCCTATCACATAGACAGTCAATCTCTCAATAGAGAAAAAGCCCACTGAGCCAAAACCTGTAAAGGAAGCTCAAGAAAGCTGGGGCATCCCGCTGACTGTAATCTCGAAAATGGGAACAGTCAGGCAAAAGTTAGGGATAACAAATCAAAATCAAAATAGTGAGGTCATTACAAAATCCTCAACAACATGAAAAATGTTAAAAAAGAAAAAAGGAGATGATGACTGTCTCCCCAAATTCAACTGGTGAACCATTGCCCAAAGTCGTTCCAAACTCAAAACAGAGTGCGACACACAATTAACTGAGCTTAGGTGTGAAGAACATCACGAAGAGCGGGTGGGTACGAATATACTTTGAGCCTTTATCCTTTGTTTCTTAAAACCGTGAACCAAGCCACGTTACAACCCTTCAAAAGTCCTAATTGAAGCAGGGGTTAGTTCGAAAGCATACTGTTACAAAAGGTATCCTGACTCCTGTAAGGCTTTGCTCTAAATCTTGTGTTGACTTGTCTTATGAAAAGTTTTCTGCTAAAAAACGCATTTTGAAAAACTTCGAGACAAACATAAACTTTGCATTACTTGAATATCACTGTCTGCATTTGGCTTTTTGTTTGACAGCGAAGAATTTCATACAACGAATGTTCGGAGGAACGAAAACTCTCTCAGTGAGCAAAATCACTTCAAAAGGATAACACTTCCAACGACAAATCTCCTATCAACAAGGGGCATGACATAGCACCATCCAGTTAACCTGGGGCAGTCCAGTCAGGGTCCAACAGATCTTTCAAAATCCAGTTAATCTGGGGCAGTTCAGTCAAGATTTCAAGAAATCTCTCAATATGCAGAGTAATCTGATTCAAGACTCCTTCATCACCACTTGGGGCATTCGAATGTCAAAAGTGTTCAACAAATCAACTATCATATTTCCAGACTTGATTCTTGTATCTAGCCAGGGCACGTCTGAAGAGTTTGAGGATTCGATTCCTGTATCCAGCCAGGGCATATCTGTTGACGACTATTTCCAGACTCGATTCCTGTATCTAGCCAGGGCACGTCTGAAGAGTTTGAAGATTCGATTCCTGTATCCAGCCAGGGCATATCTGTTGATGACTATTTCCAGACTCGATTCCTGTATCTAGCCAGGGCACGTCTGAAGAGTTTGAAGATTCGATTCCTGTATCCAGCCAGTGCATATCTATTGACGACTAGTTCCAGATCAACACCTGTAACAAGCCAGGAAAATATCTGTGGACGACTGATTGTGGATCAACACCTGTAACAAGCCAGGAAATTATCTACATCACCACTTGGGGCATTCGAATGTCGAAAGTGTTCAAAAACCCGATGCAGTTTTACACGGACTCATCATCAGGAAATCCTACACAGATCTCCTCAAAACAAGAAGACCCCAGTAGTTTGGCATACAACCCAAGCTTCTGATTTCCCCAACAGTGGTCCCAAGACTTCTCATTTTTAACAATTGAAGATTCTTGCCCTCCACAGCAGCAGCCCAGGAGTTGTTCTCCCCGGCAGCAGTCAAGTTTTTTTTATCTTCAGCCATCCAGGATTCATGTATCCTCAGCAGGATAGCTCATCAGCTTACATGCGCATTCATCACATTCATGTCATAAATATTAATGTCACATACATTGCATCATACATCATGACATTGCATACAACTAACCCTTTACCTTTTCAGGTAAGATCAGTCGACAGACAAAGATCATCTTCCGAGGTTCACTCAGAGACAGTTCAGATGTGACCCAGACACGGCGACATTCTGATACTTATTCCAGATTCACTCAGATGCAGTTTTACACGGACGCATCATCAGGAAACCCTACACCGGTTCCTCTTCAACTTCAAGACTTCTGAAAACAGTTCACGGGTTCTCCAGTAACGGATGTTAACCTATCACTTGTTCAGACTCTTCTCAACTTTTGAAAACAGTTTACGGACGCTTCCCAACAACGGATGCTGCTCTATTGCTTATTCAATCTCAACTCCTGAAAACAGTTCACGGATTCTCCAGACACGGATGTCAATCTATTGCTTATTCAGACCCCCAGTTCAGAGATGTTCCGAAACAGGGAGGCCTTTCTGATACTCGCCCACTCACCATTGACATACAGTTCAACATTTCCAAATGGCATCTTTAAGCCCATTCTCAGATGGCATCTATAAGCCCATCCTCCTACCAGCAGTCACCAAATGGCATCTTTAAGCCCATTTCCAGATGGCATCTCTAAGCCCATCCCCCGACAAGATTCTATCGCATCAGATGGCATCTCTAAGCCCATCCCCCGACAAGATTCTATCGCATCAGATGGCATCTCTAAGCCCATCCCCTGACAAGATTCTATCGCATCAGATGGCATCTTTAAGCCCATCACCAAATGGCATCTTTAAGCCCATTCACCTCTACCATCACATCGCCGAGTGAAAATTTCAGGGCACTCTAGTGTCCAATCTTCTTTTACCTTCAAGTCGCGAAAGGCAAACTTGCCAATCTAACTCTTCAGGTTCAAGAAGATTGAACAGGGGCAACTGTTGTACCCTAAAATTTGCCCTCGCAATTTTCCACAAGAAATCACAGCTTCAAACGTTTCCTGATTTTTCAAACTGGCTCAAGAATCGGCCAAACGGACTTTTCTCGTCAGTCGGACACAATTAGGGTTTTACTGATTGTCAGGGCTCTAGAATGTTTCAAACAGTTGGCTTAGGGTTTTGGTTGATTTTGGCTCAACTTCGATCAGGCGAACGCTTCTTTGGCATTTAATCGGGAATTAGGGTTTTCATGCGCGGTTCTTCAGAAAGATTTAACTCTACAGTGCTTTGTAAGTTATTCCGAGATTTGGTTTGAATTCGCATTGTTTGACTTAATCAATATAAAGAATGCATTTGGATTGAATTCACGTTCGTTTGACTGAATCAGTAAAAAGGATACATTCAGTTTGAATTTGCAGTGTTTGGTAAAAATCAGTAAAAAGGGGAATGCGTCTGATAAGTTGTTTTGATTAACTGTTGTTTTTCTTTGGATGTTGGAAATGCCAGGTTTAACTGATCAAATGCTAAAGCATTGTTTATTTAAATTATTTATTATTCTAAGATTAAATGATTGGAATTTATTTTCAATTATTGTAATTAAAGAATTATAAATAATAAATAAACAAAAGGAGGAAAAAGAATTAATTGGATAAAGAAACTTTTATTGATTTTTAAATTAATTGTACAATTGTTTTGTTGTTTACAACAATGATTTTACATTTATTTAAATTTAAATAAAAAGAAAACTATCCTAAACATTTTTCTAATCTTCAATTCTTCATCTGCCGTCCCTTGCTCCAGTGCTCCATTCAATTTTTTATCTGCAAATGAAAAGAAGAAAAGTCAATAGCAGATAAATAAATAAAGAGACAGATAAAATTACAGTTCATCATTAGGGGCAACTGATTGGGATCAGTTAACCCTCTCTGCAAATCACGGGATTTCTCCCGGTTCACAAAGAGGGATGAATGTTTGTTTGCTAATTTGGAATGCACAAAGTGAAAAAAAATGCAAAGTTTGTCAACATGCTGCATATTTCAAAACAAACAGGATGGCCTAACCACAAGTCCAAACTAAAAGTCCAAATTCAAACTTTCTGTCAAAAATCCCAAACTATCCAAAAGGCTACCAAAGCTGCCAAAGATATCAAAGATCCAAAAGTACAAGAAGTTGTTAAAAGAGATATGCAAATATGCAGAAAAGACATAAAGTGCAGATTTAGACCACATGTGCAAGCAACATATTTTCATTTTCATCATGTCCCAATGTTGCCCTTTCAAATAAAGTACAAAGCATAAACATTATTTTAATGCAAAACTGTACTGAAGAGAGAGAAAAGAGAAAAAGAAAGCAGGTTTACAAGGCTTTAGGCATGAAGAGAAATATAAAAACACAACTGAACACAGTACAGAAGGGGGGAGGAAAAACAAAAAGGAGAACTCAGAGCAATCCAAAGCACAAGGCTTTTAACCTCAAGCTCAACCTGCCTGAACAAAACCAAGCATAGTACCTGTTTCAAACCTGAATCCCTGTCAAAAACATTTAACAACAAAAACTTGTCAAACCAGTTCACCACAACCCAACCTGCCTGCAACATAAAACCAAAAACAAATACACAACCTGCTGCCCAGACCCCAAGCTAACAACCTTGAGCCATCAAACATAAACTCACCCAAAACATAAACCACTGTCAAACTAAAGCCAGTAACATCAAAACCTGCATCAAACCTGCATTAAACCTTCCAGTCCTCAAAAGCCAACACAAACTTGTAAGCTCCCAAACCAAAACCGGTGGAAACCTGCATTAAGCTTACCTAAAGCCTTAAACCAGTAAAGCTCAAACCTTGTACCAGAAAAACAAACAAAACTGTCAAAGCCTAAATCAGTAAAGCTCCCAAACGCCTTAAACCAAAAAGCATAATCAAAACCAATAGGCCATAACCTGTCAAGGCCTAACCTGAAGCAGAACCCCAAGGCCATAACCTGTAAGTTCACTTAAACCCCCCCAAAAAGGGCTATCAACTTGTTTCAAAACCAATTTCCAAACCCACAAAAGGCCTCAGAAAGGTCTTCATCATAGGCCAAATTACAAAATAGGCAAAGTCAGAAACAAGGTATCAACCACCATTAACTCACTAAGCATAGAAGTCAACTCAATAAGGCAATACAGGGTAAGACCACGAGCCCTCAGAATTGCATCATCATAGGGCATTTCAACAACCAAACACAAGGCAGCTCAAAACAAGGCAAAGAGAGACGAGGTAAAGAAGCATCTCAAGGCAAATCAATAAGGCAACACAGGCAACACAGGCATCAAGCACAAAGGCATCAATCTCAGCATACAACAAACATATTCAAAGGCAAGCCAAAGAGTCAGAGAAGAAGAAAAGAAGATATATATTAAGCTTTCAGACAAACATCACAAAGCCTAAAGAAGAGTACAGAAATACCAGGAGTCCTTGCAAAGCTAGCTTCATCGCGCATACCCCTTCACTGTCGAGCCTCCTAAGCGCCTCCACCATTCCTTCCCCTCTTCAGTCAAGGTAGTTCTCTTTTCCCCTTCCCTTTCATACCTCAAACAAAACAAATCAAAACACCTTAATCAAAAAAGCAGTAAATCATAACATGTAAAAAGGAATGAAACCCTAAACGCGTTTAAAAAAGACAAGAGGATTACCTTTTAATTTGTGCTTCACTGAACCAAGGAAGAAGGAAGGCGAAGGAGGCGCTGATGGCTTAGGCGAAGGGGTGATGCTCAAACAGCCATGGCCAAAGGAACGAAAGATGAACGAAAAACGAACGAACGGTGCACCTCTGTAAACCCTAGCATTCCCAACTGAAAACAAATAATCAAACCCTAAAAAAACTTGTCTCAAGATGCTGGGCCTCGCCCCATTCTCACTGCACCTAAGCCCATTAATTCCAATTCACACCCCCCCCCCACGCTTGACATTCTGTTTGGGCCAGCAAACCTTTGGCCCATTCATTTAGTACCCATTTGCTTTCTTTTTCTTTATTTTTATCATTTTAAATCTTTTTACATAATATTAACCATTTCTTTTTTTTCTTTCCTTTCTAATCAAATTAATTTTGTTTGTAAATAAACATTAAGACTTGAAAATAATACTTTGCATAAAATACTAAAAATACATAAGAGTTGGAATTAGTTTAAAACACTCTTTTTTATTAAACTTATTTTGATTTACATGTAAATTCTCTTTAAGATAAATACAATTTCTTTTAATTAAAATAATTTGTACATTAAATACAATGTAATTAAGATGTAAAACCTTCTTTTTTTCTTTTAAGTAAAATGCTTATTTGTACATAAACTCTTTTTAAGTTAGTACCCTTTCTTTTCTTAGAAATTTTTGTACATAATCAAGACAAAATACATTTTTTTAATATACATAATTTAATTAGAATTTAAAACATTTAATCAAAACATTCTTTTTGTACATATTAAGGAAAAATACAAGATTACAAAGACTAATTAAATAAACATTTAATTCTTTTCATTTAAGTTAAAGCAATACCTTAAATAATACACTTAAATTCGCATTTTCGCACCTGTAAATAATTACATACATATATACACGTACACGTACGCAATACACAAATACATTTCACATTATACGCTTGATACAAATATATTTACATTGCTCCTATACACATTTTCTTATCTTATACATTGCTATACGTTACATTTACATTTGATCGATTCGATTTGGTTGTAATATATTGGACACTACATTCCTAAAGTCTCATCCCCATTTGTAAATTTGTACCCCCGCTCCAGGATACTATTTGTAATAGCGTAGACTTTAAATTCTTGCAATTTACCGCTTTCCAATTATACCATGGTTAGACCTAGGGTTTGCATGTACATAAAACCAAACGCTAGATAACCTAATACAAGACAAATACATGAAATCAATACACAATCACACTTGCACCCCCTAGGGTAATCCCACATGTTGCCTTCCAATATGGGCCATGCTTGCACGTCGAGTTTCTTTGGCAAAACGAATTCAAATGATCATAAGTCCCTCGATGACGCTTTCGAAAGTTGCCTAAATGGAATGATCATAGTCCCTTCAAAGCAAATTGCCAAAGACACTTGGCACCATTGCATTCATGGTCCATACGATGACCCGCGCCCGTCCCGTTAAACTTCCTAAACGCAAGATTGCCCACCAAATTCAATGGTGGAACAAAATTGTTAAAAAGGGTTGAAAACATAGAAAAAACCTTTGAGTACAATAGGGTAGACAAAACTCTTAGTTACTTGAGATCAACTTGCAAAAACACTTGCCTTCTTTTCAAAAACCACACTTCACACCCACTTTCAAAACAAACTCTCAAAAACATTTGAAACATCTTTTCGAAAAGATCCACACTTTTGTAAAACACTCAAACACGAGTCGAATACATTGGTTGCCTAAAACAAGGCATCTCTTCAAAAACATTTTCAAAAGAACACACACACACACACCACAATTTCAAGCAATCGAAAATCAAGGCAAGTGATCTAAAAAACCAAGTAACTAAGAGCCCATGGATAACCATGGATGAAAAGGGTGCTAATACCTTCCCTTTTCATAATCTACCCCCCGAACCCATGAAATATCTCAAAAGGTTTTTGCTGTGCTTTTTCAACCTTTCCTTTAGGATAAAATAAAAAGTCGGTGGCGACTCTTGCTCAACCGAACAAGTGCGAATACAAACGCAAAACACATAGTCAGTTCTCCCACCGTATCACAGAGTGTCTTGTCAATTCCACCCTTTCTAGTTCATGATTTACTAGAAACTCAATCAGTCTTTCATACCAAGCGCTTGGAGCTTATTTCAAGCCATACAGAGCCTTATTTAGTTCGAACACATGATCTTGAAAGGAAGAATCAACAAACCCTTTTGGTTATTCAACATAAACTTCTCCTTTCAGGTACCCATTTAGAAAGGCGCTCTTGACATCCATTTGATACACCTTGAACCTTAAATGACAAGCTACTCCAAGAAACAATCTGATAAACACCAAGCGAGCCACATGAGCAAATGTTCCATCAAAGTCTAATCATTCAATTTGAGTGTATCCTTGTGAAATAAGTCTAGCTTTATTTATGGTAACACCGCCTTGTTCATTTGTCTTGTTCTTGTACACCCATTTTATACCAATAACATTTACCCCATCAGGTCTTGGCACCATGTCCCATACTTCATTCCTCTTGAATTGACCGAGTTCATCTTGCATAGCATTTATCTAGAACTCATCAATCAAGGTTTCCTTTGCATTCTTTGGTTCAAACTTGAATACAAAGCAAGCATTTGACATTGTTTCTCTTGATCTGGTGACTACTCCTTGTCTAGGATTTCCTATTATAAGTTCCTTAGGATGATCCTTTTCAATTTTGAGTGATGGCTCTTTGTCAGTTACATGAGGTTCTTCAACTTCAGAATTAGCACTTGAGCCTGCAACATCTGTGTTGGATGTTGAGATATTTTCTTCATGAACCACATCATCTGTAGGAATAGGTGTCTCAACTTATTATGGGACATCATATTCTCTAGTTGAGTCATCAAAAATCACATTTGAAGACTCCATCATTACCTTGATTATGGAGTTGAATACTCTGTAAGAACAAGATTTGGTTCTACAATATTATCTCTGAGTTTTGATGATAACAAATGAGTATAATTGTATGAACAATTTTGTTATACTAATGTTTGTTATTGTTGAGTACTTAACAAACATGTTCTTCTTTTGATGAATGGCGTGGCCAAGACATTATAAGAGAATTGATTTCGCTTCTATGCTACACAAGTTCTGTTGAGCAGTAGCAAGACACTCCAGAAGGCTCTGAAGTGTAAGCCCTGATATTTTTCTGAATAAACCAGCCAAAAGATATGAAGACAGAAGTTGTACTTATGTCCAGATGTTAAAGACTCAAGCTCCTAAAGACAACATGTTCCAAAGAAACAAAATTAGAAGATCTGAAGAAAAAGTTTCTACTGAAGTCTAGATGCTGAAAGCTTGTGTTTCTATTAATGAAGTTCTAAAGATAAGGGTTCTGAAGACCAAGTGTTGAAGACTCTAAAAGACAAAAGGTCTAAAGACTCTAAAGACTTGAAGTTAAAAAGACCCAAGGTTCCAAGAAAAGGTTCACACGACCAAGTGCTGAAAATTCTAAAGATGCAGTTCTTAAGAATCTAAAGACTTGAAACTCTTCTGATCTAAAGGTTCGCTACAACACGTTCTCACGACCAAGTGCTGAAGACTCTGAAGACGCAGTTCTGAAGACTTAATGTTATGAAGACCTTATGCTATGTTTCCGCTTCTAATCTCATGCTCGCATAAGCCTCTGAAGTGCGGTAGAAAAAAATATAACGGTAACATAGTACAATAGTACACAATATGAAAAGCTTTGTGCCACTATGTAACACCCGTTAATTTAATTAATTATTTAATTAAATTATTTTTGGATTATTTTTTGAAAAGTTGTGTAATGTAGGGAATTGTTGGCATAAGTTGTTAGATTATTATTAATTAATTAATTAATTAGTTGATTAATAATAATAATGTTGGATTTAATGGAATAATGGTGTTGGGCTTATTTTATTGGTTGAAAGTAGTAAAGTGGGGGTGTGAAAGTTAATCCCAATATAATTGGTGATATAAGGTTAAGCTAACATAAGGATTTGATTTAGTTGGTGATTAAGGGTTTGTGTATTGACCGGAAGAACTACGCTGAGAGAGGAGCAAGATGTCTGGTGTCGAGTAGAAAAAACAAGGATTACGTTCGGAGCTTTGGTTGAGCAAACTTCAATCCAGGTAAGGGTGGGGTTCTTACGTTATAATGGGATTTATGATGTGTATTATATGGGAATTGGTCATTTGTATGACTGTTGTGCGTTGATGTTTCTGGGTAAGTTTTTAAAGTTGTATGGTTCCTCCTGTTGGGGTCGTTTAGGGAGTAATAGTATGATTGTCTTGCATGATTAGTGAACCTGTTGTTGAAGTTGCCCGTTAGTAGTGTTGTGGGCGGTTTGAGTTGTCTATATCATTTCCCGGTAGAATCAATTATTAGATTACGGTAGTTTATCACTGGATGGTGTGGTCGTTATGATGTTGTGGTATTCCGAGCAGTTTGTAGGAAAATTAGGGATTATAGTTGTGGTCGTTTTAGGAGGGTTTCTGCATTACTGTTTTATGCAAGTAACGAATTTGTTGATAGGAAATATAGTTTCCCGTTATGGTGGTATTCTGAGCAGTTGGTCAAAAATTATGAATCGTATTAATATGGTCGTTATCACATTGTGTTGTTCCATGTTGTTGGCCAGAAATAATGGTCGAGGAGGATGTTAATGGTGTTACGTGCCAAGCGGCGTTAAGGCTGCAAAGTCTGTCGGGGAATATATGTGTTGGATGTCGACCGGCATATGGCTGTGAGGCGTGCCGAGGAGCACGATACTATTGTCGAGCAACACAAAATTGCAGGTTGGGCTAATGAGTATAAGTTAGTTGTTATTCTTCTTAGTTGTTGTGCATGTCGAGGGACACGTAGTTTCCTAACCCTTTTGCCCATATATTTTGTTTTGGTTGATACCAGTGATGTATACGTTGTTCTGAATTGAGAATTGCATGTTGATGAATTTTGTTGAGATGCCTCTAATTATGGGCAGATATTATGTTGTAGGCTTTTGCCAGTGTTACGTTAATTGTTGTTGTTGAAATACCAAGTTATAGGCTGTTGTACCCCAAAATTTTCCCTCCCATATTTCTCAAAACATGGCAAGAAAGATCTCCAAGTTGCTCAAGATAGCCCAAGAGTTGGTCAGACAAGCTCTCTCCTAAGGCAGTCTTCCCCAAACTAGGGTTTCACATTGCATCAAGATCCTTGAGTCCAAGTGGTCCCAAATTCTCAACAATGTCCTAATATGTTCTCAAGATCATCCATGTCAAGTTTCAAGCCTTGCAGAGGAAGTTTGCTCAATCAATTGCTCAAAGGTCCAAAAATCGATTGTGCTAGGGCAAAAGTCAACTGTGACCTACATACAGTCAAACTTCAAGATTTTTTGTCAACATTATCATTTTAAACTATATTTCATCATTTGATCAAGGGTTGATCATGATTCATCAAGGATTGCTCACAAATCATCAAGATTCAAAAGTTGCTAAATTAGGGTTTTGCAAGAAACGTCAACCCAACTTTGACCAAGCATAACTTTATCATAATTTATGAGAAATGACCCATCCAAAGCTAATTTTTAAGATGATGCAATTCCCTACAATCCATCTTCATATTCCAAGATCAAAAAATGCACTCACAAGAAGTTATAAATTTGGACATTATAGGTCATTTTGAAAAGTCCACAAAAACACCTTGTTTTGTCAAAGCTTCTAACTGGAGCATGGAATATCAAATTGAGATGAGACCAAAAGGGTTGGTTAGAGGACATCTCAAGCTTTATAAAAAGTCCAATAACACCTCCAAAGAGTCAAAATTGAGGAAGTTATGCATTGTTGAAGTTGGATTTTTTTGCAAAATTTCCAAAAGTCAACTATGCCCAAAACTTCAAATTTTTCCAAATGGGCCCATTCTTTTTCACTTGTTTTGAGTTGGAATTGTAGTCCACGTACTCTAGCCTTGTCCATGTATCCATATCATATTTTTATTAATTATTTTGATTTTTATTTGAATTAATTTGAATTAAATCAAAATAAATCAAATAAAATCAAAAACATTGAAAACTAAAGATCTTTTGATCATTTCAGGTCTTGTTACACAGCTAGCATCCTTCCAAATTCGTATCAAGCCATGTGGGTACAAAAAGATTGCAAATGAGCCAATTTTGGAAAGTTTTAATGGAGAATAAAATCAAATATCAAAATCATCAATGGAGGAAGATTTGGACAACAAATTCTACCCTAATGTATTGTACAATACATAAGGAAGCGAGGCAGACAAGAATAGGTGTTGGAGATCAATTGGAGAGCAAGAACAGAATTGGCAAAAATCAAGAAAAAGTGTGACTTCAAAATCAATCCTAGAGGCAATTTCAAGGCTGGGCAATTGTCTCAATATCTTCCTGGCCATCTCCACAAGCGAAAGCAACCAAGACCACGCGTATTCAGACCTCCCAGTGCGCTGTAAGTCATCCACGGATTCACTATGTTCTTGAAATCGAAAATCTTTATTCTTGCATCCATTGTATAAAATAATTGCATATTTATGATCACCATGCCATTTGTAAGCTTTTTACATTAGCCAATTTCATTTACATAACCTATACTGTGATTCACCATGATTAGGGTTTCGTGGAGTTTTTTTGGGCTTTTGTTTTCAGGTACAATTAGCCCACATAATGACTATGGTTGTGATCAGTAGGTTGAGAAGAATTCAACCATGATCTTAGAGTCCATATTTATGGCATATGCAAGACTTTGAGGATGGACAAGTTTGAAGCGACGAACCTTTGTCCGTTGGTATAAGTGTTTCATTTTTTGGCCACGGAGAGAGGAAGAAGAAGCATTCGTGTCATCCTCCCATAGGACCATTCAAACAGCGCACGTTTTTTTTATAGCCATTGATTTTGTTTTTATATATTATATTATGTTTGTATTATTATAACAAATAAGCACAAGCGCTCCAGTGGTAACCACGTTGGCCTTAAGGCGTTCAGAGGCTGGAGGTCAGGGGTTCGATCCCTGCCTCCAGCAATTTGCATTTTCTTATTTGTTTTCAGGAAATCTGGTATGCATTCAAGCCTGAGACCCATCATGGACGCTCACCAATCAACGTGCCAGATGGCCAGATCTGGTGGTCAGCATCAAAGGTCCACCAAAAGGCTAGTCAACGCATGTGTATGGGATCATAAAAGTCCAATGGATCAGCATATTTGGGCCAAAATAATTGCTTTCCACACTTTGATACGGTGGGAGAGAACTGACTTTTTTTTGGAATGCTGGTTTGCGTTTTGCGTTTTTTGTTCGTAAAACGTCGCGGTAAGCAAGAGTCGCCACCAACTTTTATTTTATCCAACAAGGAAAGGAAAAAAGCACAGAAAAATTCCTTTTTCGAGATGTTTCTCGGGTTCGGGGGGTAGATTATAGAAAGGGAAGGTGTTAGCACCCTTTCTATCTATGGTTATCCACAGGCTCTTAGGTACTTGCTCAATTGTTTTCAAAATTTCTTTATTTGTGCTTGTGGGTTTGAAAAAAGTTTTTTGTTTTGAAAACTTCGATAACTCTTGCTTCTGCCCTCAAGAGCGTATGAAGTGTTTTTGAAAACTTTGTTCGAAAGTGTAAGTGTGAAAAGTTTTGTTTTTTTGAAAGAGCAAGTACTTAAGAACTATCTACCTACTGGAAAAAGGAATCGTTCTATGCTATCTTCATTTAGACAATGTTATCCTACTATTGATGAGTAGATAGCATCGTCGTTGGAGTTTAAGGGTCAATTTGAATTTAGGGACTTACGGTCACCAAAGCAATGTTAGGATACCTTAGCGGTAACCCTAATGTCTTAGATCATTTGTTTTGAGGCAACAATATCCGAGGCAACCATTTCGAGGCAACTATGATCTTTGGAGAAGAGGGCGACCTCTAAAACTACCTATACTCAATGACCATGTACGAAGGCAACCAAGTGGGGTGTACCCTAAGAGTGCGCATGTGCGAGTGTGTCGTTTTCAGTTAATTTTATCTTTGTACATGTTAATGGTGATCTATGTTGATTTTAGGTTGAAACATTCAATCTTGTCATGCATACCTATTATCAAACATCTAACAGTTATATTTTGCGGAAAATAAATTGCGGAAATTAAATCACAAGGCGTCGGGTATTTACATCGCCAAAAGCAACCCTTTGAAATTTAAATGCGGAAAAATAAACAAAGCGATAAAAATAATTAAATGGTCATAATTATTTATTACATTCTGGGAACAAGTACAACATTGAATAAATAGATCGCGTGCGGAAAATTAAATCGAGTGCGAGTAGGGTTTTGACCCTTTGTTATTTAAAGAAAAGATTTTTTTTTTATTTTTGAATTAAGAAAGAAATTATCTAAGTTAATTGTTAATTTAATAAATAAATTAATTAATTAACGAAAATAATTTTTTTTTTGGATTTTTGGTATTTAAAGAAATAAAATAAAATAAATTAATGTTAGCAAAAACCTAATTAAGTCTAATTAATTTTAATTATTTACCGAAATATGTTAAAATTATTTCTAATTAATAGCCTAAATTAATTAATGGATTTGTTAATAAAAAATAAAATACTAAAATTTAATTTAATAAAGAAAATATTTTTTGGTTTTAATTTTATAAAGGAAAAAAATGATTGGTTAGTTATTAAATAGAAATAATAAATAAATAATTAAAACAAAATAAAATAAAATATAGAGAGATAGGGGGGTATGGGCCTGTTTTGGAGTGTTTGAGAAGCAATTCTGAGGCCCATTAGGCGCTGGCCTTGTTTGACTTCTGAGATCCCCTGTGCGCCTGTTGACTTGGTCTATGGTAGATCATCAGATTCTGGCCACCAGATTTAGCCTATGGTCATCTGGCCATCAGATGCTTGAGGGTGTATGATGTGCTTTGCGCTTGGATTTGCATGTGATAACCTGAAGAAATAAAACAAAGAGAAATTTGGAGGACCTGGGATTCGAACCCAGGTCCTGTTGGATGTTTCCAGCGCTCACTTGCCACTAGGCTATGGTGCTTCATTTGTTAATAATATAAGAACAAAACATAATATGTGAAAATACGTCAATATGCCATCAAATAAAAAAAAACGCGCCATGGTTTGAATTGGACACTGGGGAGGCGACACGCCATCGTCCCCTACCTCCAGCCACTGTAATATTTCCTACGGATTTGGATCCGCAGCTAAATGCATAGCTCGATCCAAAAATCACTTCAGGCGATAAAAATGACCTTCAAAAACATGGTTAGGTTCGTCTCCCTCTCCTGAGTGCAACCATGCCATTTATAAGAATCAATTTCACCTGAAACACAAAACCCCTAAAACACAAGATGTAACCCTAGGCATGGCATTCTGGGGTTATAGTCCATATAAACCAAATTGAATATTGCCAAAAGTTCAGAAATGCTATAATGATTATGAATATGCCAAGAATTTGCTCAAATGATGTAAGAATGGTGATTTACGAATTCAAGAAAGAAGCGGATTTTTGTGTCACTTACAGTGCTTTGTGATGTGCGTGGAGGCTTGCTTGGGATTGGTTATGCTTCAGTGATCGTCAAGGAATCAATTGAGATCGTTCTTGGCTTCTGAAAACACCTCTAGACACGATTTTGATTTTACACTTTTTAGTGAATTTTGAAAGTTTTTCTTGGTTTGTTCTTGCAGCCTCTAACCGTTGTAATCGTGCCTTAAGCTTCCTTATGTATTATGGAATGCATTAGGTTAAGAATTATGGATTGAATCCTTCCACATCAATGCCATGAAATTTGAGTTGATTCACCATTACTAAACCTTCCAAAATTGTCAAAACTCAATCTTTTTGCACATGGATTGCTTGATACAAATTTGATACTCTTAATGATGATGATTCGGTCCTAAAATAGCCAAAAAAGATATCAAGTAATCAATATTTGGATTTAATTTGATTTAATTTGATTTAAAATGAAATAATTCAATAAAAAATCAAATAAAATAATAAAAAAGAAATATGATCTCAAGGCTGAAGATAGGACACGTGTGCAATGGGGAAAGCTCAAATCAAATGGAAAAGAATGGGCCCATTTGACAAAATTTGAAGTTTTGGGGATAGTTGACTTTTGGCAATTTTGCAAAAATTCCCAACTTCAACAATACATAACTTCTTCAATTTTGAACTTTTGGAGGTGTTCTTGGACTTTTTAGAAAGCTTGAGATGTTATATAACCAACCCTTTTGGTCTCAAATCATTTTGATATTCCATGCTCAAGTTATAAGCTTTGACAAAAAAGGTGTTTTTGTTGACTTTCAAAAATGACCTATAATGTCCAAATTTATAACTTCTTGTGAGTACATTTTCTGATCTTGGGGTATGAAGATAGATTGTAGGAAATTGCATCCTCTTGAAAATGAGCTTTATATGGGTCATTTCTCATAAAGTATGAGAAAGTTATGCTTGGTCAAAGTTGAGTTGACTTTTCCTACAAAACCCTGATTTAGCAACTTTTGAGTCTTGATGAATTTTGGGCAATCCTTGATGAATCATGATCAACCCTTGATCAAATGATGAAATATCCTTCAAAATTAGAATGTTGACAAAAAATCTTGAAGTTTGGCTGTTTATAGGTCACAGTTAACTTTTGCCCTAGCACAATCGATTTTTGGACCCCTTGAGCAATTGACTGAGCAAACTTCTACTGCAAGGATTGAAACTTGACATGGATGACCTTGAGAACATATTAGTACATTTGGGAGCACTTGAGGTCATTTGTATTCAAGGATCTTGATGCAACACAAAACCCTAATTTGAGGTTGACTGTCTTAGGAGATAGCTTGACTGTCCAACTCTTGAGCAATCTTGAGCCACTTAGAGATTTTTCTTGCAATGTCTTGAGAAATATGAGAGGTAAAATTTTGGGGTACAACAGCTGCCCCTGTTCAATCTTCTTAAACCTGAGGATGTAGATTGGCTTTTGTGCCTTTCGTGATCCGAAGGTGGAAGATGATTGAACACTAGAGAGCCCAGAAATTTGCACTCGCATGAAGTGGTATCAGCCTCGTGATGTCGGGAATGGGCTTACAGATGCCATATGCAGGAGTGTCGATCGCATAAGAGATTCCTTAGAGAGAACTTGCATACCTGTTGTTTGTAGAAGATTCCGCTGGGGGAAGTCTATCTTCTGTTGAGATTTAGGAACTTGCATGTACCTCAGATGAGAGAACATCTTTGCTGAGTTTTAAGAACTTGTCCGTAATTCAATCGGGGGAAGCATCTTCATCAAGATCTAGGAACTGTCTGGTCTTCAACGTAGTATACCGTTGAGATTATAGAACTCGTCCACACTATGACGGAGGAAACATCTTCATCAAGATCTAGGAACTGTCTGGTCTTCAACGTAGTATATCGTTGAGATTGTAGAACTTGTCCATACTATGATGGAGGAAACATCAAGATCTAGGAACTGTCTGGTCTTCAACGTAGTATACCGTTGAGATGGTAGAACTCATCCACACTATGATGGGGGAAACATCTTCATCAAGATCGAGGAACTATCTGGTCTTCAACGTAGTATACCGTTGAGATTGTAGAACTCGTCCACACTATGACGGAGGAAACATCAAGATCTAGGAACTGTCTGGTCTTCAACGTAGTATACTGTTGAGATTGTAGAACTCATCCACACTATAACGGAGGAAAACATCAAGATCTAGGAATTGTCTGGTCTTCAACGTAGTATACCATTGAGATTGTAGAACTCGTCCACACTATCACGGAGGGAAACATCTTCATCAAGATCTAGGAACTGTCTAGTCTTCAACGTAGTATGCCGTTGAGATTATAGAACTCGTCCACACTATGACGGAGGAAAACATCAAGATCTAGGAACTGTCTGGTCTTCAACGTAGTATACCATTGAGATTGTAGAACTCGTCCACACTATGATGGAGGGAAACATCTTCATCAAGATCTAGGAACTGTCTAGTCTTCAACGTAGTATGTCGTTGAGATTATAGAACTCGTCCACACTATGACGGAGGAAAATTGTCGAGATTGAGAACCTTATCTGAAATTCAACCGAGGATAATTCAGTTGAGATTTAAGAATCGTTCAGGTCTTCGACATATCTGAGAACTTAACTGCATCCTTCCTGAAAGGTGAAGGTCAGTCATATGCAATGCATGATATGGATCAAGCAATGATGTTCTCAAAATAAATGAGATCGTGTTGTATGATGCGTATGAGCATGTATCATTATGTATGGAAATGTAATGTTTTAGCTGGGGAAAATAAATCCAGGATAGCTACTGGAGAATAGAGTTGGATTCTTTGTTTTCGCTGAGGGTAGCGAATGAAGATGATTGCGAGAATAAACATGCAGGAGAGAATAACTCCGTTGGGGAATAAATTGATGAGGAGATTACTCTGTGGGGAAGATATGTTCTGCGGAGGATTCCACTGATAAATTCCGTTGGGATGAATTATCGTTGCTGGTGATACTGAATCCTGTTGGGGATTGAATTCCGTTTGTGAAAGGAAAGAACTCCGCTGGGGATGATCTTTCAGTTGTGACTTCACTGGGGATAACCTTTAGACTCTAATGGGGATAATCCTTTGAGCTTTGTTGGGGAAAATCTTCCTTTGAACTAGACTGGAGATATTTATTTTTATACTCCGCCGGGGTTGAACTTCCAGAGTCTACTAGGGATGATTCTTCAACTCCATTGGGGAAGCTTTTTTCGACTGCGCTGGGAAAATTTTGACTCCACTGGGGATATCTTGTATTCTGTCGGGGAATATTCTTATACTCCGTTAGGGAATATTAGAATTGCCAGGGATATTAAGCCTTTTTAGTGTTGATGGTAGATAAACTCTGTTTGGGGAGAATATTACCGATTCATTCACAGTTGTGAGTCTCAGCTGGGGAGAGCCATTATTGTTGTCCTTTCTTACTCTGCGGGGAGTGAAGATACCTTGGTCATATTCTACAGCTGAATCTACCTTGTACCTGGTGGACAGAGCAACTGTACAGCTTGGACAATTCTTATTTTCCCCTGTTTTTTATATTACCAGTAATCGTCTTTTGTTCTGCGTGTAAATATTTATGAGCAGCAATTAATGTCAAGTGCATATATCAAAAATGAACATTGGACGTTCTTTGCAAAATCAAACAGATAAAGGAAAAATAACTTGAAATTTCTTTGAAAATGAATTGTATTGATTTTGAAGTTTGGCCTGTAAATAGGCGTTTTTGTACAAGAGGCTGATGTCCTAGTAAGAGAACGCCGCCGAATAAATAGAATTTATACAATTTGTGCAAATCTAAACAAAACAGCTATGGGAATAATCCCACTGGGTTCCAACTCTGTTATTGCCTTTATGTCCTCGAGCATCTCATCACTTTGCTACTTAGTTGAATGTATATCAGATTGATTAGTGTCGTCCGAGCTTGATAGTTGATACCGAAGTCTGGATGCAAGGTGATCCAACGAGACATGGTGTTACGCTTTAATCCCTAATTTTTGCCTGGACCGCCCTTTCGGGTTTTCAGTCCACCGGGATACCCTTTTTTGCCCAAGCCGCCTTTTCATGTTTTCGACTTTCCGGGTGTATAGATTTTTTATTTTCATCCCTTATTTTTGCCCGAACCCTTTTGGTTCGTCGGGAAGCCCTTATTTTTGCCTAGGCCAGTCAACCTAGCGGGTCTTTGATTATGCGTAGTATCTTTTCACTATGTCTGCATTGACGGGGTGAGGAAGGTTGTCACCATCCCTGGTGGTTAGAATCATAGCTCCTCCTGAGAAAATGTTCTTAACCATAAATGGCCCTTCGTAAGTAGGGGTCCATTTGCCCCTGGGATCACCTTGAGGTAGGATAATGTGCTTGATAACCAGGTCCCCAACTTGATACTCTTGTCGTCTGACTTTCTTGTTAAATGCCTTGATCATCTGTTTTTGATACGTCCGACCATGACAAATAGCAATAAGTCTCTTTTTGTC
Organism: Vicia faba; assembly: GCA_948472305.1. NCBI lineage: Eukaryota > Viridiplantae > Streptophyta > Magnoliopsida > Fabales > Fabaceae > Vicia > Vicia faba. Next base: position 904,386,926 of record OX451735.1, on the reverse strand, counting down.
GATTAGGTTCAGCTGGTCAAGCCGGGTCTGGATCCAGTCATCTTCGCTCAAACCTGCATCCTTCATAATCCGAAGAGAGGGTATCTGAACTTCAATGGGAAAGACTGCCTCTATTCCATATACCAATGAATAAGGTGTTTCCCTTGTTGACGTCCATGCTGAGGTACGGTACCCATGAAGAGAAAATGGTAACATCTCATGCCAATCTTTGTATGTAACTGTCATCTTCTGCACAATCTTCTTAATGTTCTTATTAGCCGCTTCAACAACCCCATTCATCTTCGGCCGGTAGGGAGAAGAGTTGAGATGCTGTATCTTGAACTGCTTGCAGAGCTCAGTGATCATCTTGTTATTGATATTTGTACCATTGTCCGTAATGATCCTCTCTGGTACACCGTATCGACAGATCATATTGTGCCGAATGAACCGTGCAACGACGTTCTTGGTTACTGTAGCAAAGGAAGATGCTTCAACCCACTTTGTAAAGTAATCGATAGCTACCAGGATGAAATGATGCCAGTTGGATGCTGTAGGTCTGATCTCACTGATCATATTGATGCCCCACATTGCAAAAGGCCAAGGAGCGGTCAAGATGTTCAGAGGAACTGGAGGTATGTGCACCTTATCAGCATAGACCTGGAACTTGTGACATGTCCGAGAATGCTGATAACAGTCAGCTTCCATTGTGGACCAAAAATATCCTGCCCGTAGGATTTTGTTTGCCATGGTGTATCCACTGGAATGAGTTCCGAAAGTACCTTCATGTAACTCTGTCATGATCCTTTATGCTTCGTTCTTATCCACACATCGCAGTAGGGTCGAATCATGGTTATGCTTGTAAAGGATGCCATTGCTGATGAAGAACTTCGCCGCGAACCTCCTCAGAAACTTCTTATCATTAACAGATGCACCCTCGGGGTATTCCTGAGCCTCAAGATACCTCTTCACCTCATGAAACCAGGGTTCATCAGCTACCTCTTCAGTCTCAATGTAATAGCAATGTGAAGGTTCATCCAGTCTTTCAATGATAATCTGGGGAGCTTCGTTATCCCAGTTGACTTTGAACATAGGAGACATCGTAGCCAGCGCGTCTGCTAACTGATTCTCCTCTCTCGGGAAGTGTTTAAAGGTTATCTCCTCAAAGTACGGAAGTAAAGTCAACACATACTCCTTGTAAGGAATAAGATTTGGGTGTTTCGTATCCCACTCGCCTTTGATCTGACTGATCACAAGAGCGGAATCTCCGAAAACACTTAGAAACTTAATCCTTAGGTCAATTGCTGCTCGAAGACCCATGATGCATGCTTTATACTCCGCCATGTTGTTGGTGCAGTTGAAACATAGTCGGGCGGTAAAATGAGTATGAGAGCCTTTAGGAGATATGATCATGGAGCCAATGCCATTACCCAAAGCGTTCGAAGCTCCATCAAAGTACATAGACCATCGAGATCCTTCCTCAGGTCCTTCATCTGGTCCAGGTGTCTCACAGTCAGTCACGATCATGATATTCTCATCCGGGAATTCAAAGTTCATAGATTGGTAATCATCCACGGCTTGATTTTCCAAATGGTCTGCCAACACACTTCCCTTGATTGCCTTTTGGGTCATATACTGGATGTCGTACTCGGTCAAGATCATCTGCCATCTTACTATTCTTTCAGACAAGGCAGGCTTCTCAAAGATATACTTGATTGGATCCATCTTTGATATCAATAGAGTAGTGTGAGTCAGCATATACTATCTCAGCCGGCGAGCAGCCCATGCCAAAGCGCAGCAAATTTTCTCAAGCAACGAGTATCGGGTCTTGCAGTCAGTAAACTTTTTGCTAAGGTAGTAAATAGCATGCTCTTTTCGGCCAGACTTGTCATGCTTCCCCAGCACACACCCCATTGAGTTGTCGAGTACTGTCAAGTATAAGATCAAAGGTCTCCCTTCAACTGGAGGCATCAAAATGGGTGGATCTTGGAGATACTCTTTGATCCTTTCGAAAGCGGCCTGAAATTCATCATTCCATCGTACCACTTGATCTTTCTTCAGTAACTTGAAGATTAGTTCACAAGTAGCAGTCAGGTGCAAGATGAATCGGGCAATGTAGTTCAGACGTCCCAGAAAGCCTTTGACTTCTTTCTCTGTTTGGGGAACTGGAATTTCCTGTATAGCTTTCACCTTTGCAGGATCCACCTGAATACCTTTATTGCTTACAACGAAACCCAGCAGTTTACCGGATCTCACTCTGAAGGTGCACTTGTTCGGGTTTAACCTCAGTTTGTACAACTTCAACCTGTCAAACAACTTCTGAAGATGGTCCAGATGTTCTTCTTTTGTCTGAGATCTTGCAATCATGTCGTCGACGTATACCTCAATCTCATGATGGATTATATCATGGAACAAAGTAACCATGGCACACTGATATGTTGCCCCAGCATTCTTCAATCCAAAAGGCATGAACTTGTAGCAAAAGGTACCCCATTGAGTTACAAAAGTTGTCTTCTCCATGTCTTCGGGAGCCATTTTAATCTGATTATAACCGGAGAAACCATCCATAAAGGAGAATACCTTATGCTGAGCGGTGTTGTCAAACAGAACATCGATATGAGGCAGAGGGAAATCATCCTTGGGACTTGCCCTGTTCATATCTCTATAGTCGACACACATTCAAACCTTACCATCCTTCTTCGGCACTAGAACCACGTTGGCCACCCACTGTGGGTAAGAAGTAACTGCTAGAAAACCGACGTCAAACTGTTTCATCACTTCAGCCTTGATTTTCTCAGACATATCCGGGCGCATTCGACGGACTTTCTTTTTCACTGGAGGACAGTCTTCCTTGGTAGGTAGGCGATGAACCACAATATCGGTATCCAAACCAGGCATATCTTCATAAGACCAGGCAAAGATCTCAACGTAGTCACGCAGCATCTGAATCAAACGTTGCTTCACACTAAGCTCCAGAATTGCACCGATCTTGACCTCTTTCTTGTCTATCTCTGTACCCAGATTTATCATTTCCACTGGCTCCTCGTGCGGCTGTATGGCCCTCTCTTCTTGAAGTAGCAGTCTAGCAAGTTCACCAGGCACTTCACAATCATCTTCACCTTCGTCTTCGGCTAAGTTGATCGGACTTTCGAAGTCATAAATGGCAGTAGTAGAGTCGTTACCAGTGAGATTCAGAGTGGATGTAGACCTGTATATGTGAGTGTGTGTAAAATAGCTGTTTTGGCAATGTATAATAAAAGAAAAATAAGGAGTGCAAAATTTGAAATGCAAGAAACGTCCAATGCTTTTATTAATGATATATGTAGATGACACACATAAAGCCCTCACAAATGAAGCCACAGTGTCCCGGGTAAGACACCGGGCCATAAAGTTTAAAACATTATTTGTTACAAATTCAAAACAAAAGTCTCATTACTGGGTAACAAAAGAAATTGGGATGAAGTACTTTGTTGTCCAGTTGCTTAGTCCACCGTTGGCAGTTGGGTAGATCCAACTGTCAAACTCAGACTCTTCAACATCGTCTTCAATGGCATTCACTCCTGAATTACTGATGAACAGGGGAGGTCTTCCGATCCGTGCATTCCGAACAGCCATTTGAGCTTCTGCAGTGAAACCCAAACCAAACTTGTTAGTCTTCTGTGCAAAATCAGGGAGTTGGCCCCAATTTGCACACCCACCTTTCTCGACAACAGCCCGGGCATCCTTGAAGGAAGCCATCTTCATTGGAGGATCTTCAACAACAGTCTCAGTTGACGCCAGTGTCTAGGGAACCTCTTCAAAATGCTGAAATGGAGTCTCAATGAACTCCCCATCCATCTCTACATATCAGAAAGAATTGAGGTGGCTCATCATGTACTCCTCCTCTCCTTGCACTATCACAATTTTCCCTTTCACCGGGTACTTCAGCTTCTGGTGGAGCGTTGAGGTTACTGCCCCAGCTTTGTGGATCCACGAACGACCCAGCAAACATGAATAAGATGGCCGAATGTCCATCACATAGAATGTAGAGGTGAAAACCTGAGAACCAACCTTAATCGGAATATCCACTTCTCCATGTACCATTCTCTTTGACCCATCAAAGGCCCTGACAACAATGTTACTTGGTTTCAGCTCCAAACCTTCACAGTCCAACTGGTCTAGAGCTTTCTTAGGAAAAACGTTCAATACGGAACCAATATCCACTAATACATGAGCAAGAGTAGTGCCCCTGCATTCAATAGAGACATACAGGGCATCATTGTGATTCTTCCCCTTAACAGTCAAGTCGGCATCAGAGAAACCCAACCCATTATCAGCAGTCAAACTAGCCACGCAATCTTTAAACTAATTAGCTGATGTTTCTTGAGGTACGTGTGCAGTCTTCAGGAATGCAATCAGAGCCTTGGTATTGGCCTCTGAGCATAACAACAGTGACAACATAAAGATTTTGGATGGGGTTTGCCCCAGCTGCTCGACTACATTGTAGTCGCTCTTTTTGATGATCTTCAGAATTTCCTCCATCTCTTGTCTAGAGGCTTCAACAGTAATCGTCTTCGATGCCTCCGTCCGGGCAGGCTCATCAGTGGTCCCTTTGCCCCGAGTATTAGATGACTCGGTAACAGAGGTGAAAATGGGAACTTGAACAGGAATAGCAGCAGGTACACTGGCAAGTGTAATAACAACAGGTTTCCGGGAAGTTGGCGGAGATATATCAGGGGAGAAAAGTCTTCTGCTGCGGGTTACTTTGGCAGGTCCAACGATGTTGCTGACGTCAGTATCAGCATCCAAATCTTGTTTCACTCCGTGATAATAAACACCAGCCCCGTAGTGCCAAGGGACAGATTTATCAGATGTATAGGGGATAGGCCCTGGAATAGTAATGATCAACAGCGTGATTCTTGGAATATATGTAATTCTAATAGGCTTCCTCGAGGAAGCCTTGGAAGAATTGTCGAAAATGGTGATAATAGCAACTTCTTCAGTATGAGCTAAAGGAACAACAGTCTTCTCAAACAGAATTTCTTTATTATCCATCAGGCGTTGGATACCTGACTTCAAAAGATGGCAACCGGTAGGTAGGATAGAACATATACGGCAACCTTCGTCACAACCCGGAAATAAACCGGCTAACAAAAGGTTCTTCTTCACAGTCATTAAAGGGGTAACAATGTCGTTCACAAAAACTACAAACAAGTCTTCATCTATAGCATTTACTCCATGCTTGGGCATGGGAGCAGTCACAACATTATGTCTTTTAGGTGCTTCGAACTCAATCTCCTTCGCATCAATTAAGTCCTGTACTTTGTTCTTCAAAACCCAACAATCATCTGTATCATGCCCCGGGCTATCAGAGTGAAAAACACAACAGGCATTAGGGTTGTATTTTGGTGATGTTGTGTTGGGATTCTTCGGGGCCTCCCTTGGAATCACTAGATTAGTTTTCAATAACTGTGGTAGAATCTGAGATAAAGTCATGTTGAGCTGAGTGAATTGCCTTCGCGGTCTCTCGGCCTTTGGCTGATTGTTGTGCTGAGGAGCACTAGCAGGTCTTAAAATAAGAACCGCATTAACAGCTTGGCAGCGTTCAGGTCTATTCTGGCTTTTCAAACTGTAAACAGCACTGGACTCCTTCTTAAAAGGCTTCTTCCCGGTGCCTGATGAAGCACCCTTCTGTATTTTACCAAAATTAATACCAGCCTCAATCCTTTCCCCGGTCATAATCAGCTCTGTAAACCCGGACGAAGAACTTCCAATCAGATGGTTGAAATACGGACTAGACAAGATCCCCAGAAACATATCCACAAGCTCGCGATCAGCCAAGGGTGGTTGCACTCTTCCAGCGAGGTCCCTCCACTTCTGAGCATAATCTTTGAAACCTTCACCCGCACCCATTGACATACCCTGGAGTTGGGTACGCGTGGGAGCAAGGTCGGTATTGTATTGGTACTGCTTGTAGAAAGTAGCAGCCAAATCTTCCCAACTATGGATATTGGCTCCTTCTAGCTGGTAAAACCATTCAAGCTGAGTCCCTGAGAGACTGTCTTGAAAGAAGTGGATCCATAGGTTCTTGTCAGCGGTGTACGGCTGAATTTTCCTAACATACGAACGGAGGTGCAGTTTCGGACAAGAAACTCCGTCGTACTTGGCGAAGGCTGGTGCTTTAAACTTGTGGGGAATTACCACCCCAGATGACAGACCCAGATCACCAAAGTCCAGACCAGGCATTTTCTAAACTTTCATCGTGCTCAACCGGTCTTCCAGTTGTTTGTATCTATCCTCAGCCGGAGGATACTGGTCTTCGTCAAAGTCTGTCTCGTTGTCTGAAACCACAAGGCTAGGAGCCCTCCTTTCTTCCTGACTATCTTTCCCTCCAGACGAGGTGGCCAAATAAACTTCATCTCGTAGCCTATTTCCAAACCTATGGCCCATGTTAAACAGGATCGTCTTCTTCTTCTTCTTCTTCTTCTCTTTCAAGATAAGGGCCTTCAAATGATGGTTCGGAAGACATGATGCTGAAATAAACAGCAAAGAAGATGAGAAAACCTGTAAGGGTACCTGTTATGAGGTGCATGGAATGAAATGCGTATGTTATGATTTCAAAGACATCGAGAGATTCAAATTCGTAATCCAAACATGAAACACACTTTTATTAGATAAACTTGAAATTCAATTGTTCAACAGATGCCTTTAAGGCGTTACAAGAAAGGAAATATTGAAAAGTAAATAAAAAACTGGAAATAATCAAAGGACATCAGTGCTCCCATGGTCGTTTGCCTTTAGTGCTGACATAGTCGTTGATGATCTGCTCCCTCTCCAGCTTCCTAGTCAACTTCTGAATCTTCTGCTGTTGCTCGTGATACTTTTCTCAGTAAGTATCCCGCTCTTCTCTCAACTTCATCCAGGACCTCTTCAATGCCCCAATGTCAGTAGGCATGTAAGGGTGTAAGATAGTAGGAGGAACCCCTTCCTCATCAGCAACTTCAACAATAATAGGCAAGACGGCTTCATAGGGCATTCCCAGCTTTTGGGCACGTATACGAACCCATCGGAGATATGGTTCCATTGGTAGAGAAGTCTTCACACCCAACTCGTGTGGATCAAATCTGTGTACTCTATCCCAAGCCCTACGAATCTGCGGCGTTGCTCGTCACTATCCCCTTAGAAATCAAAGATTATACTAGGCATTAGCAGCTGTGATACGGTGGGAGAACTGACTTGGGTCTTGCGTTTGTTTTCGCAAATGTTTCGGTTTAGCAAGAGTCGCCACCTACTTTTTATTTTATCCTAAGGAAAGGTTAAAAAGCACAGCAAAAAACCTTTGATATGTTTTCTTGGGTTCGGGGAGTAGATTATAGAAAGGGAAGGTATTAGCACCCTTTCTATCCATGGTTATCCATGGGCTCTTAGTTACTTTCTTAGATCACTTGCCTTGCGTTTTCAATCGTTTGAAATGGTGCTTTCAATTGTTTGAAATGGTGCTTTGTGTGTGGGTTTGAAAATGTTTTGAAAAGAGGCCATTGTTGTGGCAACCTTTGTAATGATCCATGTTTGAATGTATACAAAGGTGTATTTATCTTTTGAAAAGTTTTCAATGTTTTTTGAAAGTTGTTTTGAAAGCATGTTGTGATGTGTGTTTTGAAAAATGCCAAGGATTGTTTTGCAAGTTGGTCAAGTAACCAAGAGCTATCTACCCTAAATTTCTCAAAGATCTTTCCTATGTTTTAACCCTTTTAACAGTATTGTTCCACCATTGTATTTGGTGGACAATCTTGTGTTAGGATGTTAACGGGATGGGCGCGGGTCATCGTTTAGACCATGAATGCAATAGTGCCAAGTGTCTTTGGCAATTTTTCCTTCAAGGGACTATGATCATTTTGTTTAGGCAACTTTCGAAAGCGTCATCGAGGGACTATGATCATTTGAATTGTTTTGTTTTGCCAAAGAAACTCAACATGCAACATGGCCCATTATTGAAGGCAACAAGTGGAGTAACCCTAGGGGTGCAAGTGTGATTGGTGTTGTCCATTTTCATGCTTTGTTGTCTTTGAATTAGGTCAAGCTATTTGTTATTTGATTTTCGCATACAAACCCTAAGTCTATCATGGCATATTTAGAAAGCTTTAAAATGCGGAATTTAAAGTCCTAAATTATTACAACATAATTATGGGGATGGGGGTACAAATGTTCAAATGGGGATATTTAGCAAGAATTTTAAATCTAAACTATTACAATCCAAATTGAATATACAAGTTATTTAATTGTACAATAATTAAATAAATATAATAAATATGCAAAAATGCACAAAAATGGTTTTATATGTATGTAAAAGTATTTTTCATGTGACATATAAACAAAAATTAAAAAAAGTTAATTTTTGGATATTTTCATGTTTTAGGGCAAAACCCTAATTTTGTAAATAAATAGTATTTATTATTTATATACAATATTTATTAATTATATAAAAAAAATAAATAAAAGAGAAGTATATTGTAAAAAAGTAATTTTTGAGGTCAAATATTAATAAAAATAAAAATGTATTATTTTTATATATTTATCCTAAATATTCTAATAAATATATAAGTATTTATATTATGTATTAAATATATTAAATATATACAAAAAATAAAATATTTATTATTTATAAAAAAAAGTGTATTTTAAGAAAATGTTTTCAAAAGGTAAAATAAAATAATAACTGAAAATAAATGTATTTTGTATTATTTTTTAGTATTTTAAACAAAAGTATATATATTATTTTATATGTATAAGTTTAAATAAAGCAAATAAATTCAAAATAAATATAAAAATGAGTGAAAAAATATTTTTTATATTTTTTATATTTTGACAAAAAATAATAAGTCAGAGGAAAAAATAAAAGTAAAAAATGATTAAAAAAACACACAATGGGCCAAGGGGGTGTAAGTGGAAAATAGTGGTGCAAACAGAAAAATAAGTCAGGCCCAGCCCAAGGCAAGCTTCTTCAACCTCCAGCCACTTTTGTCTCAAAAACGCGTGTTTCCTTGCTTGATTCAAACATCCTGATTCTTTGATTTTTAGCAGAAACTTATAACATCAAAAATGTAAAGTATCAAATCACGAATTCATACATATCAAGAACTTGATCTAACTCTCAGAAATGAGAGAGAATTTCTCCTCCCCCAATTCCTGACCTAATTTTGTTCAATGTTCAGGTTCAAAATTCTCTCAGCACACACAACATAAATGAAAAGTGAGGATATGGGTAGCTTCAAGGCCATGAGTAGGACATAATTTCTTCACAAACCTAAGCCTAGATATGCTTGGATAGAGAGATAGAAGTTCTAACTTTTACATGTTCAGCTTGAGTCGTGCACAACAATGGAGGTGCTTTCAATGAAGTTTGAGGACTTGTACAGCTTTCTTGAGGTCCAAGGATGCTTCCTCTATGCTTGGCTTGCTTTGAATCTTACTGAATCGAGCTATAGAAGTCAACCTGCACAGATGAAAAATGAAAATGGCACGCTTGGCTATGGGTGTTACAGCTTGTATCTAAGGCTTGGGACAACTTCAATGGATGGTAGGGAATGTATTTGAACTGGTTTGGATGAAAACGCACGATGGAATGATGCTGGCCAAGTCAATCTGCAACAGGGACTCTGTTTTGCAAAAAAAAAGGGCTTTGATGGATGAGGAGGTATTGAGGGTCAAGGGCTCGTGTTCTAGATCAGTTAGGGAATATCAAATGTGTTCACAAAGTTTGCTTGAGTTGGTTCTTGCAGGAATGTGAGTTATCGTTCAAAATGCAAGTTTTCTTCTCCTTTAAGCAAAAGTTGTCAAGTTAGATTATAGGCTCATACAGGCCCCTCAAGCATGTTGCACCTTCTCTCCTAGATCAGTGGAATATGTCCATAATCTTGTGCCCAAAAGATCTGGCCTGTACTTCTTTGATTTGCTCTTTGACATAAAGTATATCTTTACAAGAATGGCTAAAATGCTTTTTCCATTTTAAGACTAATCCTTTGTGTAATGACTTAATGAACAAGATAATGCTAGGACACAAAGGTTTTGCATTAAATTATTGAGTGTGGATGAGATAAAAGGCATGTAATCTAGCTTGGATCATGCTGAGTTCAAAATGCCAATGTTATGTACATGAATTTGGCCATGAACAAAGTGACTTTTGCCCATCTTGACAAATTTCAATCTCCCTAACCACAAGGGTGTTTGATGAGTTCTTGGACAATTTGGAAAGCTTGGAATGTGTACTACAATCCATATTTGTAATGCAAGTTGAAATTCCAAGTGGAAGCATGTGAAAAGTGGCCATGAAGTTGGGCAAAAATCCTGCCTAAAATAGGTCAAAAAATTTCTAAGTTAAGAATGTTTTGCAACCCTATTCCAAAAATCATAACTTGAGCTACAAGCTTCTTTTGAGGAAAATTTGTGAATAAAAGTTGTAGATTTTGCAATGGACTACAACTTTCATGTTTTGAGTTTTGTTTTAATCCAAATACATCTTGATGAAAAAATGGGCCAAATTTAGGAAAAAATAAGGAAATTTCATAACTTAGAAAATTTCTAAGTTATGAAATTTCTTCATTCTAAACCCTAATTTGTAATTTTTGGTTTCTTGATGAACAAGTTTCATAATTTGACATGTCTTGATGAAAAATAAATCTTGGCACTTGATTTTGACCCAAAAAGTCAAAGTTTGACTTTTCAGTATACAGTCAAATTTTGATCAGTTGACTGGAAAATTCATCTGTCAATCTTGTGCATTTGGGATCTTTTGAACTTGTTGAATATGTCAAGACCATGCCATTGAATCCTTGAGTCCATATGTGAGCTTGGTTTGCCATTGGCTAGGTCAAACAGTCAAAAATTGCCTTTGTGCAGTCAAAACCCTAAAAATGACCATTTTGCCCTTTTGGTGATCTGATCAAATTTCTTGTGGAATTGTGATGCAAACTTGATCAAATGGTTCATAATGTTGATGTGGGTCAAAAATCATGAGGTTTGACTGTCAATTGACCACAGTTGAATTTTTCCCCAATACAACTGATTTATAGGTCAACTGTCCAATTGGTTGGGCAAAGATTGGAATCAAGGCTTGAAACTTGGTATGGATAAACTTGTGAGTCCAACATGAAGCATGAAAGTCATTTTGGGCATTTTAGGTCAAAACATATTTGTGCAAACTCAAACCCTAATTTGGGTCAGCAGTGCAAGAATGAGTCTTGAGCAGAGCAAATCCTAACTTGCTCTTGAGCTTCAAAGGTCTTGTGGTGAGAAAAAGTTGATGAAATGAGAGGGCAAATTTTGGGGTACAATAGCAGCTCATGAGGTCCTTCCCTTCTGGCTCGCCCAAACTGACGTAAGGCCAAGCATGGATTGTAAGTAATTCCTCCATTGGTTCCTATCAGTGGAACATTGGGGTGTTCCCCACAGCGATCAATAATGGCCACCTCGTCCATACCCTTAATAGTCCAAATGATGTCATTGTGTGAGAGAGAGACATAACCCTATAAGCCCAGCCCTTGCCTTTCTTGTTCTTTAAAACTGATTTGGGGAGGTGATAAATAAACCACCTCGCCAATAACGGAGCACAACACATCAAGGTTCCCCGCCTCCGAGCAGTACAGGCATAAAGTTTATGAAGAATGTCACCCAAGAGAGTGGGTACAAGATTACCAAAGATGAAGATTTTTACCGCATTCACATCAACAAAGGAGTCAGAGTTAGGAAACAATACCAAGCCATGTATCAGAAGAGCCAGAATATCTTCGAATGCCTAGAAGTCTAGACTATCCTAGAAATGATTAGCCTTACCAACCAAGAACTTAGTCAAAAAGCCCTTTGCTCCACTACGAGTTTCCCAATTATCCATTACCTTATCCTTTGTCATATGAAGGGCTAAAGCAATCTCTTCTGGCCTAAGGATCTTCTCCCAACCTGTAAATGGGGTCTGCTCCAGAATAGAGATACCGAGCAGATCAGAGAACTCTTCCAAGGTAGGGACCAACTGGTAGTCCTGAAAAGTAAAGCAATGGTAGAGTGGATCATAGAACTGGACTAGGACACTCGTCGTCTGCTCGTCCAATTTGGAGGTGACCAAACTAAGAAGATGCCCATGTCTTCTGATGAAGGAGGTAGTATCATACATCTTTGCAACCAATTCTTTGAGCATAGTGGGAACCTGGACAAATTTGATCCGGATGGTGTTCCTACGCATAGGTGCCATGACCTACAAAACATAACAAAGATGAATCCCTCCTGTCTTTGAAATAGGTTAGTCCAATGCAAGATGTATGCAATGTCATGATGTCATGATGTCATGATAGAAAGCACACCACAAGTATCCACAAATAGCAAACAAGGTAAAGGCACACAAGTCACACAGAGAGCCCTTAGATTTCAGGCTAGCAAAGAGCTTAGGTACTACCCTCTTTCAGTTCAGTTGGTTTAAACCTGTCCTAAAAATAGTAACCGGGTTCTAGAGGATCTCAATATCACTGACTACCCTCGATCGGTCATAATTCTAGTTTAGCAACCTTTTCTTGCGGCCGGAATCATCACGAGAGTTTAGTCTCAATGAGTGTAGCATACTGCTACTGTTCTATGGCCAAGTTGGTCAATTTAAAGGTTCTAAGGTCAGTTGGTGCTTAATGACCCCTTAACAGACCCATATTCTCCTCGTTGTGCCACAAGGGATATCGGTACATACTAAAGTGCCACACCAACGTAGCTACTACTTCAACCGTATCGGTCTACGCCGTACAGTTCCCTCACAGTTTATTACTACGTACCTAAAGGGTACCCCCCAGGTCCGGGTTAGGATCTATAGTAACTTCGATACAAGCCCACAAATATAAAGCATATAAGTCAAGCAATTGAAAACATTATGAACTATTCCTAAGGTACACCCCACTTATTAAGCGTCCCCAGCAGAGTCGCCAGTTTTGTGATACGGTGGGAGAGAACTGACTGTTTTTTGGAATGTTGGTTTGTGTTTTGTGTTTTTTGTTCGCAAAATGTCGCGGTAAGCAAGAGTCGCCACCGACTTTTATTTTATCCAACAAGGAAAGGAAAAAAGCACAGAAAAATTCCTTTTTCAAGATGTTTCTCGGGTTCGGGGGGTAGATTATAGAAAGGGAAGGTGTTAGCACCCTTTCAATCCGTGGTTATCCACGGGCTCTTAGGTACTTGCTCAATTGTTTTCAAAATTGCTTTCTTTGTTCTTGTGGGTTTGAAAAAAAAAATTTGTTTTGAAAACTTCGATAACTCTTGCTTCTGCCCTCAAGAGCGTATGAAGTGTTTTTGAAAACTTTGTTCGAAAGTGTAAGTGTGAAAAGTTTTGTTTTTTTGAAAGAGCAAGTACTTAAGAACCATCTACCTACTCAAAAAAGAATTGTTCTATGTTATCTTCCTTTAGACAATGCTATCCCACTATTGATGAGTAGATAACACCTTCGTTGGAGTTTAAGGGTCAATTCGAATTTAGGGACTTACGGTCACCAAAGCAATGTTAGGATGCCTTAGCGGTAACCCTAATGTCTTAGATCATTTGTTTTGAGGCAACAATATCTGAGGCAACCGTTTCGAGGCAACTATGATCTTTGGACAAGAGGGCAACCTCTAAAGCTACCTATACTCAATGACCGCGTACGAAGGCAACCAAGTTGGGTGTACCCTAAGAGTGCGCATGTGCGAGTGTGTCGTTTTCAGTTAATTTTATCTTTGTACATGTTAATGGTGATCTATGTTGATTTTAGGTTGAAACATTCAATCTTGTCATGCATACCTATTATCAAATATCTAACAGTTATATTTTGCGGAAAATAAATTGCGGAAATTAAATTACAAGGCGTCGGGTATTTACATCGCCAAAAGCAACCCTTTGAAATTTAAATGCGGAAAAATAAACAAAGCGAAAAAATAATTAAATGGTCTTAATTATCTATTACATTCCGGGAACAAGTACAACATTGAATAAATAGATCGCGTGCGAAAAATTAAATCGAGTGCGAGTAGGGTTTTGACCCTTTGTTATTTAAAGAAAAGATTTTTTTTTGTTTTTGAATTAAGAAAGAAATTATCTAAGTTAATTATTAAATTAATAAATTAATTAATTAATTAATGAAAATAAATATTATTTTTTTGGATTTTTGGTATTTAAAGAAATAAAATAAAATAAATTAATGTTAGCAAAAACCTAATTAAGTCTAATTAATTTTAATTATTTACAAAAATATGTTAAAATTATTTCTAATTAATAGCCTAAATTAATTAATGGATTTGTTAATAAAAAATAAAATACTAAAATTTAATTTAATAAAGAAAATATTTTTTGGTTTTAATTTTATAAAGGAAAAAATGATTGGTTAGTTATTAAATAGAAATAATAAATAAATAATTAAAACAAAATAAAATATAGAGAGATAGGGGGTATGGGCCTGTTTTGGAGTGTTTGAGAAGCAATTCTGAGGCCCATTAGGCGCTGGCCTTGTTTGACTTCTGAGATCCCATGTGCGCCTGTTGACTTGGTCTATGGTAGACCATCAGATTCTGACCACCAGATTTGGCCTATGGTCATCTGGCCATATGCTTGAGGGTGTATGATGTGCTTCGCGCTTGGATTTGCATGTGATAACCTGAAGAAATAAAACAAAGAGAAATTTGGAGGACCTGGGATTCGAACCCAGGTCCTGTTGGATGTTGCCAGCGCTCGCTTGCCACTAGGCTATGGTGCTTCATTTGTTAATAATATAAGAACAAAACATAATATGTGAAAAACGTTAATATGCCAGCAAATAATAAAAAAAATACGCCATGGTTTGAATTGGCCACTGGGGAGGCGACACGCCATCGTCCCCTACCTCCAGCCACTAATATTTCCTGCGGATTTAGATCCGCAGCTAAATGCATAGCTCGATCCAAAAATCATTTCCAGGCCATAAAAATGACCTTCAAAAACATGGTTAGGTTCGTCTCCCTCTCCTGAGTGCAACCATGCCTTTTATAAGAATCAATTTCACCTGAAACACAAAATCCCTAAAACACAAGATGTAACCCTAGCCATGGCATTCTGGGGTTATAGTCCATATAAACCAAATTGAATATTGCCAAAAGTTCAGAAATACTATAATGATTATGAATATGCCAAGAATTTGCTCAAATGATGTAAGAATGGTGATTTACGAATTCAAGAAAGAAGCGGATTTTTGTGACACTTACAGTGCTTTGTGATGTGTGTGGAGGCTTTCTTGGGATTGGTTCTGCTTCAGTGATCGTCAAGGAATCGACTGAGATCGTTCTTGGCTTCTGAAAACACCTATAGACATGATTTTGATTTTACACTTTTTAGTGAATTTTGCAAGTTTTTCTTGGTTTGTTCTTGCAGCCTCTAACCTTTGTAATTGTTCCTTAAGCTTCCTTATGTATTGTGGAATGCATTAGGTTAAGAATTATGGATTGAATCCTTCCACATCAATGCCATTAAATTTGATTTGATTCACCATTACTAAACCTTCCAAAATTGTCAAAACTCAATCTTTTTGCACATCGATTGCTTGATACGAATTTGATACTGTTAATGATGATGATTCAGTCCTAAAATAGCCAAAAAGATATCAAGTAATCAATACTTGGATTTAATTTGATTTAATTTGATTTAATTTGATTTAAAATGAAATAATTCAATAAAAAATCAAATAAAATAATAAAAAAGAAATATGATCTCAAGGCTGAAGCTAGGACACGTGTGCAATGGGGAAAGCTCAAATCAAGTGGAAAAGAATGGGCCCATTTGACAAAATTTGAAGTTTTGGGGATAGTCGACTTTTGGCAATCTTGCAAAAATGCCCAACTTCAACAATGCATAACTTCTTCAATTTTGAACTTTTAGAGGTGTTCCTGGACTTTTTAGAAAGCTTGAGATGTCCTATAACCAACCATTTTGGTCTCATCTCATTTTGAAATTCCATGCTAAAGTTATAAGCTTTGAAAAAAAAGGTGTTTTTGTTGACTTTCAAAAATGACCTATAATGTCCAAATTTATAACTTCTTGTGAGTGCATTTTCTGATCTTGGGGTATGAATATGGATTGTAGGAAATTGCATCCTCTTAAAAATTATCTTTGGATGGGTCATTTCTCTTAAAGTATGAGAAAGGTATGCTTGGTGTGATACGGTGGGAAGAGAACTGACTGTTTTGGAATGCTGGTTTGCGTTTTGCGTTTGTTTTTGCAAAATATCGCGGTAAGCAAGAGTCACCACCGTCTTTTATTTTATCCAACAAGGAAAGGAAAAAAGCACATAAAAATTCCTTTTTCGAGATATTTCTCGGGTTCGGGAGGTGGATTATAGAAAGGGAAGGTGTTAGCACCCTTTCTATCTGTGGTTATCCACGGGCTCTTATGTACTTGCTCATTGTGTTTTCAAAATTTGCTTTTCTTTGTGTTTGTGGGTTTGAAAAGAGTTTTTTGTTTGAAAGGAGTGTAAGTGCGAAAAGTTTTGTCTTATTTTAGAATGAGCAAGCACTTAAGAACCACCTACCTACTCGAAAAAGGAATTAATATATGCTAATGTCCTTTAGACAATGCTATCCCACTATTGAGGAGTAGGTAGCACCGTCGTTGGAGTTTAAGGGTCAATTCGATTAAGGGACGTGTGGTCACTAAAGCAATGTTAGGACGCCTTAGCGGTAACCCTAATATCTTAGATCATTTTTCTGAGGCAACCGTTTCGAGGCAACTTATGATCTTTGGACAAGAGGGCGACCTCTAAAACTTCCTATACTTAATGACCACGTTCGAAGGCAACCAAGTGAGGTGTACCCTAAGAGTGCGCATGTGCGAGTGTTTTATTTTCAGTTAATTTTGTCTGTACATGTCATGGGTGAGCTATTGTTGATTTTAAGTTCATACATTTGATCTTGTCATGCATTCCCTATTATCAAACATCTAACAGTTTATAGTTGCAGAATTTAAATTTGCGGAAATTAAATCTAAACTGTTACAAGGCGTCGGGTATTTACATCGCCAAAAACAAACCCTTTAATTTAAATTGCGGAAAGTAAAAATAAAGCGATAAATAATTAAAGTCCTAAAAAACTATTACATACCGGGAAACAATTACAAAATTGGAATCAAATGAATCACGTGCAAGAAAATTAAATTGGCGTATTTTTT
Organism: Vicia faba; assembly: GCA_948472305.1. NCBI lineage: Eukaryota > Viridiplantae > Streptophyta > Magnoliopsida > Fabales > Fabaceae > Vicia > Vicia faba. Next base: position 904,369,783 of record OX451735.1, on the reverse strand, counting down.
AGGGTTTTGACCCTTTTTTTATTAAAGAAAAGATTTTTGTTATTTTTGAATTAAAAGAAAATAAGATCTAAGTTAATAATTAAATTAATTAAAAGAAATATTTTTGGATTTTTTGAATAATTAAGGAAATAAAATAAAATGGTTAAAAGTTATTAAAAACCTAATTCTACATTAGTTTTAATTTATTGCAAAAAATATTAAATGTTAAACCTATTTAAAACTAAGTTAATTAATTAATATTTATTTACAAAAATAAAAGTGAAATTAATAAAAATAATATATATTTTTGTGTTTTCTGATTTTATTAAGAAAAATGTTAATTGGTTATTTTTAAATAATAATAATAATAGTTAAACAAAACAAAATAATAAAATGAAATTTAAAAAGAAAGAAATAACCAAATAGGGGGTGTTGGCCCAAATCTGGAGGTGAGGATAGCATTTTTTTTGGGCCCATTTGCAGCAAGCCTCATTGACTTTCCACGTTTCCATGTTGACATGTTGACCTTGGCACATGGTGAATGCTCAGTCTAGACCATCAGATTTTGCCTAAAGGCCATCTGGCGCTTGGGATCTGGAGGTCCATGGTATGCTACGCTTGCTGAAATCACATGCAATTACCTGGAGAAAAATAAGACAAATATATTGGGGGACCTGGGATTCGAACCCAGGTCCCATGAGACAATCCACTAGCGTGCTTGCCAACTCAACTAACGCGCCTGTTTGTTATTAGGATACGTGACAATTATCATCTTCAAAACAAAGCATTATGCCTGAAATAAATAAAAAAACAAGCGCGAATATTCAAAGTTGGCTAATCAGAGGAAGACACCTAGTCGTCTTCTTCACCAAAAACTGGTTTTCTTACCTGCGGATTTTTATCCGCAGCAAGATCCGTGGGAACATCCTAAAATATTTCCAGGCCATGTAAATACAAACTAAAACCACCATCATGTTCGTATCTCCTCCATGAACACAACCATGGCCACCGTTTGTCTTGATTTTTCCTGTATCAAAAATGCCTAAAAACAAGAAACGAAAACCCTAGTTTCGGGCACAAGGTTATAGGCTATGAAAACAAAATTAAATAATGCAGAAAGACTGGAAATTGAACGTTAAGCATGATTGTACAAAAAAATTTGCAAAAAGATGCAAGAACATGGATTCACGATTTCATGTATAATGCTATGTTCAGGACGACTTACAGGGCGTTTCAGGCGATGAGAGGGCTTGGTTCTGATTGCTATAGCTTCAGTGGATTGCAAACAAGAACACCATGTTGAGATTTTGGATTGAATTGACCTCTAAGTATGATTTCAGTTTCAAGATTTTCAAGCTTTTTTTCAAGTTTGGTTTGGCCGTTTCTGCAGCTTTTAGGTCTTGTTCTCGTGTCCTCTAGCTTGTGTGTGTATAAGGGAAGCAATTAGGTTAAAAATTTGGGCTTCAATCCATGTGAATTGATGATTTGAGATATGATATGATTCCTCCATTAAAGGCTTTCAAGTTCTTTCCAAATCCAAGATTTTATGCATGATATGGCTTGGCACGAATTTGATTGGGTGTATCATGATAATTGAAAGCTGTAATGATCAAAAAGATATCAAGCTATTAAGATTTGGATTTTATTTTGATTTAAATTGATTAAAAATGAATTAAATCAATAAAATTTAAATAAAATAGAAAAATTAATAATTGGTCATGAAATTGAAGATAGGACACGTGTGTGGTATGACAAGATCAAATCAAGTGGAAAAAAGTGGGCCCTTTTGTCAAAAATTGGAGTTTTGAGGATAGTTGACTTTTGGCACTTTTGGAAAAATGCCCAACTTCAACAATGCATAACTTCTTCAATTTTGAACTTTTGGAAGTGTTATTGAAATTTTAGAAACCTTGATATGTCCTTTAACCAACCATTTAGCTCTCATCTCAAATTGATATTCCATTCTCAAGTTATAAGCTTTGGCAAAAAATGTGTTTTTGTTGACTTTCAAAAATGACCTATAATATCCAAATTTGTAACTTTTTGTGAGTGCATTTCTTGATCTTGGGGTGTGAATATGGATTGTAGGAAATTGTATCCTCTTCAAAATGAGCTTTGGATGGGTCATTTCTCATAATGTATGAGAAAGTTATGCTTGGTCAAATTTGAGTTGACTTTTCCTACAAAACCCTAATTTAGCAACTTTTGAATCTTGATGAATCTTGAGCAATCCTTGATGAATCATGATCAACCCTTGATCAAATGATGAATTATCCTTAAAAATGAGAATGTTGACAAAAAATCTTGAGGTTTGACTTTATTTGGGACACAGTTGACTTTTGCCCTAGCATAGTCGATTTTTGGACCTCTTGAGCAATTGACTGACCAAACTTCCTCTGCAAGGCTTAAAATTTTACATGGAAGAACTTGAGAGAATATTAGGACATTGGGTAGAATTTGAGGCCATTTGAATGTAAGGACCTTGATGCAACACAAAACCCTAATTTTGAATTGACTGCCTTAGGAGATGATTTGACTGTCCAACTCTTGAGCAATCTTGAGCCACTTGGAGATTATTCTTGACATGTCTTGAGAAATATGGGAGGGAAAATTTTGGGGTAAAACAGTTGCCCCTGTTCAATTTTCTTAAACCTGATGATATAGATTTGCTTTCGAGCCTTTCGTGATCCGAAGGTGGAAGATAATTGAACACTAGAGTGCCCAGAAATTTGCACTTGCATGGTGTAGTATCAACATTGTGATGTTGGGAATGGGCTTACAAATGCCATTTGGAGATTGTTGATAGGAGGATGGGCTTACAGATGCTATCTGCAGGAGTGTCTTTCGCATAAGAGATTCCTTAGCGAGAACTTGCATACTTGTGGTTTGTAGAAGATTCCGCTGGGGAAGTCTAACTTTTGTTGAGATTTAGGAACTTGCATGTACTTCAACTGAGAGAATGCCTCGGCTGAGTCTTAAGAACCTGTCCATAATTCAACTGGGGGGAAACATCTTCATCAAGATCTAGGAACTGTCTGGTCTTCAACGTAGTATACCGTTGAAATTAGAGAACTCGTCCACACTATGACGGAGGAAAACATCAAGATCTAGGAATTGACTAGTACTTAACGTAGTATACCGTTGAGGCTATAGTACTCGTCCACACTATGATGTAGGGAAACATCTTCATCAAGATCTAGGAACTGTCTGGTCTTTAACGTAGTATACCGTTGAAATTAGAGAACTCGTCCACACTATGACGGAGGAAAAGATCAAGATCTAGGAACTGACTAGTGCTCAACGTAGTATACCATTGAAGTTATAGTACTCGTCCACACTATGACGTAGGGAAACATCTTCATCAAGATCTATGAAGTGTCTGGTCTTTAATGTAGTATACCGTTGAAATTAGAGAACTCGTCCACACTATGACGGAGGAAAACATCAAGATCTAGGAACTGACTAGTGCTCAACGTAGTATACCGTTGAGGTTATAGTACTCGTCCATACTATGTCGTAGGGAAACGTCTTCATCAAGATCTAGGAACTGTCTAGTCTTCAACGTAGTATACCGTTGAAATTAGAGAACTCGTCAACACCATGACGGAGGAAAACATCAAGATCTAGGAACTGACTAGTGCTCCACGTAGTATACCGTTGAGGTTATAGTACTCGTCCATACTATGACGTAGGGAAACATCTTCATCAAGATTTAGGAATTGTCTGGTCTTCAACGTAGTATACCGTTGAAATTAGAGAACTCGTCCACACTATGACGGAGGAAAATTGTCGAGATTGAGAACCTTATCTGAAATTCAACCGAGGATAATTCAGTTAAGATTTAAGAGTCGGTCAGGTCTTCGACTAAACTGAGAACTTTAACTGTATCTTTCCTGAAAGGTAAAGGTCAGTCATATGCAATGCATGATATAGATCAGGCAATGATGTTCTAAAAATAAATGAGATTGTATTCGTATGATGCGTATATGCATGTATCATGATGTACGAAAATGTGATGTTTTAGCTGGGGGGAAAATAAATCACGGATAGCTGCTGGAGAGTAGAGTTGAATTCTTCGCTTCCGCTGGGGATGGTGAATGAAGGTGGTTGTGAGAATAAACCTACAGGAGAAGAGAACTTCGTTGGGGAATAAACTGATGAAGAGATTACTCTGAGGGGAATTACTCTGTGGGGGAGATGTTCTGCTGAGGATTTTAACGATAAACTCTGTTGGGGATTCCACTGATAAACTCCGCTGGGGATGGATTATCGTTGCTGGTGATATTGAATCTGTTGATGATTGAACTCCTGTTTGGGGAAAGAAAGAACTTCGCTGGGGATGAACTTTCAGTTGCGACTTGCTAGGGATAACCCTGTTAGACTCTTGTGGGGATAACCCTTTGAATTTGGCTGGGAATGATCCTTTAAACTTTGCTGGGGAGATTTATTCTTGTACTCCGCTGGGGGTAAGCTTCCAAAGTCTACTGAGGATGATGCCTCAACTCTGTTGGGGAAGATTTTTTAGACTGCACTGGGGAAATAGCTCCACTGGGGGTATCTTGTATTCTGCCGGGGAACATTCTTATACTCCATTTAGGAATATTAAGACTGTCGGGGATACTCTTATGCTTGCTGGGGAATATCCTTATACTCCGCTGGGGAATATTAAGACCTTCTTGGGATACCAAATCTTTTTAGCGCTGATGGTGGATGAACTCTGCTTGGCGAGAGTATTGCTGATTTGTTCATAGTTGCAAGTCCCAGCTCGGAGAGCTACCATTACTGTCTTATTCTGCAAGGAGTGAAGGTATCTTAGCCATATTCTTCAGCTGAACCTACCTTGGTACCTGGTGGACAAAGCAACTACACAGTTCGGACAATTCTTATTGCCCCTGCTTCTGATATTACCAGTAATTCATCTTTTTGTTTCGCATGTAGATATTTATGAGCAGCAATTAATGTCAAATGCATATATCAAAAATGAACATTGGACGTTCTTTGCAAAACAAAACAGATAAAGGAAAAACAGTTTGAAATTGAAATTTCTTTGGAAATGAATTTGTATTGATTTGAAGTTTGGCCTGTAAATAAGCGTTTTTGTACAAGAGGCTGACGTCCTAGTAAGAGAACGCCGCCAAACAAATAGAAATTTACACAATTTGTTAAAAGAAAAGAAAACAGCTATGTGAATGATCCCACTAGGTTCCAACTCTGCTATTGCCTTTATGTCCTCGGGCATCTCATCACTTTGCTACTAGTTGAAGATGAATCTGATTGATTGGTGTCGTCCAAACTTGATAGTCGATGTAGAAGTCTGGATGCAAGGTGATCCAATGAGACATAGTGTTACGCTTTAATCCCTAATTTTTTCCTGGACCGCCCTTTCGGGTTTTCAATCCACCGGGATACCCTTTTTTGCCCGAGCCTCCTTTTCAGGTTTTCGACTTGCCGGGTGTACAGATTTTTTTTCATTTTCATCCCTTATTTTTGCCTGAACCCTTTTGGTTCGTCGGGGAGCCCTTATTTTTGCCTAGGCCAGTCAACCTAGAGGGTCTTTGATCATGCGTAGTATCTTTTCACTATGTCTGCATTGACGGGGTGAGGGAGGTGATCACCATCCATGGTGGTTAGAATCATGGCTCCTCCTGAGAAAATGTTCTTAACCATAAATGGCCCTTCGTAAGTAGGGGTCCATTTGCGTCTGGGATCACCTTGAGGTAGGATAATGCGCTTGATTACCAGATCCCCAACTTGATACTCTTGTCGTCTGACTTTCTTGTTAAATGCCTTGATCATCCGCTTTTGGTACGTCTGACCATGACAAATAGCAGTAAGTCTCTTTTTGTCGATTAGGTTCAGTTGATAAAGCCGGGTCTGAATCCAGTCATCTTCACTCAAACCTGCATCCTTCATGATCCGAAGAGAGGGTATATGTACCTCAATAGGCAAGACTGCCTCCATGCCATAAACCAAGGAATAGGGTGTTGCCCCTGTTGACGTCCGTGCTGAGGTACGGTACCCATGAAGAGCAAATGGTAACATCTCGTTCCAGTCTTTGTAAGCCACTGTCACCTTCTGCACGATCTTCTTAATGTTCTTATTATTCGCTTCAACAACCCCATTCATCTTCGGCCGGTAAGGAGAAGAGTTGTGATGCTGTATCTTGAATTGCTCGTAGAGCTCAGTGATCATCTTGTTGTTGAGATTGGTACCATTGTCCGTAATGATCCTCTCTGGTACACCGTATCGACAGATTAGATTGTGCCGAATAAACCGTGCCACGAAGTTCTTGGTTACAGTAGCAAAGGAAGCCGCTTCAACCCACTTCGTAAATTAATCAATCGCTACCAGGATGAAACGATGCCCGTTAGATGTCGTAGGTATGATCTCGCCGATCATATCAATGCCCCACATTGCAAAAGGCCAAGGTGTTGTCATGACATTCAGAGGAACTGGAGGTATGTGCACCTTATCAGCATAGACTTGGCACTTGTGGCATGTCCGAGAATGCTGATAACAGTCGGCTTCCATTGTGGACCAGTAATATCCTGCCCGGAGGATTTTCTTTGCCATGGAATGTCCACTTGAATGAGTTCCGAAGGTACCTTCATGTAACTCCGCCATGATCCTTTCTGCTTCAGTCTTATCCACACAACGTATTAAGGTTGAATCATGATTACGCTTCTAAAGGATGCCATTGCTGATGAAGAACTTTGCTGCAAACCTCCTCAGAAACTTCTTGTCATTAACAGATGCACCCTCGGGGTACTCCTGAGCTTCAAGATACCTCTTCACCTCATGGTACCAGGGCTTTTCTGTTACTTCTTCAGTCTCAAGATCACAGCAATGTGCGGGTTCGTCCAATCTTTCAATGATGATTCAGGGAGCTTCGTTGTCCCAATTGACTTTGAACATAGAAGACATCATAGCCAGCGCGTCCGCCATCTGATTCTCCTCTCTAAGGAAGTGTTCAAAGGTTATCTCCTCAAAGTGGGGAAGCAACGTCAATACATACTCCTTGTAAGGAATCAGATTTGGGTGTTTCGTATCCCACTCGCCTTTGATCTGACTAATCACGTGAGCGGAATCTCCGAAGACACTTAACAACTTAATCCTTAGGTCAATTGCTGCTCGAAGACCCATAATGCATGCTTCATACTCCGCCATGTTGTTGGTGTAGTTGAAACATAGTCGGGCGGTAAACGGAGTATGAGAGCCTTTAAGAGATATGATCACGGCGCCAATGCCATTACCCAAAGCGTTTGAAGCTCCATCAAAGTACATAGACCATCGGGATCCTTCCTCAGGTCCTTCATCCGGTCCAGGTGTCTCACAATCAGTAATCAACATGATATTCTCGTCCGGGAATTCAAAGTTCATAGATTGGTAATCATCCACTGCCTGATGTGCCAAATGGTATGCCAACACACTTCCCTTGATTGCCTTTTGGGTCGTATATTGGATGTCATACTCATTCAAGATCATCTGCCATCTCGCTATTCTTCCGGATAAGGCAGGCTTTTCGAAGATATACTTGATTGGATCCATCTTTAATATCAACAGATTAGTGTGAGTCAACATATACTATCTCAGCCGGCGAGCAGCCCATGCCAAAGCGCAACAAGTTTTCTCGAGCAGTGAGTATCGGGTCTCACAGTCGGTAAACTTTTTTCTAAGGTAATAAATAGCATGCTCTTTTCGGCCAGACTCGTCATGCTTCCCCAGCACACACCCTATTGAGTTGTCGAGTACTGTCAAGTATAAGATCAGATGTCCCCCTTCAACTGGAGGCATCAGGATAGGTGACTCTTGGAGATACTCTTTGATCCTTTCGAAAGCGGCCTAGCATTCATCGTTCCAACGTACCACTTGATCTTTCTTCAGAAGTTTGAAGATTGGCTCACAAGTAGCAGTTAGGTGCGAGATGAATCGGGCAATGTAATTCAGACGTCTCAGAAAGCCTCTGACTTCTTTCTTTGTTCTGGGAGCTGGCATCTCTTGTATAGCTTTCACTTTTGCAGGATCCACTTGAATACCTTTGTCTCTTACGATGAAACCCAGTAGCTTACCAGATCTCACTCCGAAGGTGCACTTGTTCGGGTTTAACCTCAACTTGTATAACTTCAGCCTGTCAAACAGGTTCTATAGATGGTCAAGGTGTTCTTCCTCAGTCTGGGACCTTGCAATCATATCGTCGACGTATACTTCGATCTCATGATGGATCATGTCATGAAACAAAGCAACCATAGCATGCTGATACGTCGCCCCAGCATTCTTCAGTCCAAAAGGCATGACCTTGTAGCAAAAGGTGCCCCACTGAGTAACAAAGGTTATCTTCTCCATGTCTTCGGGAGCCATTTTAATCTGATTATAACCGGAGAAACCATCCATAAAGGAGGAGACCTTATGCTGAGCGGTGTTGTCAACTAGAACGTCGATATAAGGTAGAGGGAAGTCATCCTTGGGGCTTGCCCTGTTCAAATCCCTGTAGTCAACACACATTCGGACCTTACCATCCTTCTTCGGCACTGGAACTACATTGGCCACCCACTAAGGGTAAGAAGTAACTGCTAGAAAACCGGTGTCAAACTGTTTCATAACTTCAGCCTTAATTTTCCCAGACATCTCTGGGCGCATACGGCGAACCTTTTGTTTCACTGGAGGACATTCTTCCTTGGTAGACAGGCGATGAACCACAATATCAGTATCCAAACCAGGCATATCTTTGTAAGACCAGGCAAAGATCTCAACATAATCATGCAACATTTGAATCAACCGTTGTTTCACGCTAGCTTCCAGATTTGCACCGATCTTGATCTCCTTCTTGTCTGTTTCAGTACCCAGATTCACTGATTCCACCGGCTCTTCGTGTGGCTGAATAACCCTCTCTTCTTGAAGTAACAGTCTTGCAAGTTCACCGGGAACTTCACAATCATCTTCACCTTCGTCTTCGGCTAAGTTGATCGGATTTTCGAAGTCATAACTAGCAGTAGCAAAGTCGTTACCAGTGAGATCCAGAGTGGATGTGGACCTGTATATGTGAGTGTGTGTAAAATAGTTGTTTTGCAATATATAATAAAGAAAAACAAGGAGCGCAAAATTTGAAATGCAAAAAACGTCTAATGCTTTTATTAATGATATATGAAAATGACACACAAAAGCCCTCACAAATGAAGGCACGGTGCCCTGGGTAAGACACCGGGCCGTAAAGTTTCAAACATTGTCTGTTACAAATTCAAAACAAAAGTTTCATTACTGGTTAACAAAAGTAATAGGGATGAAATCCTTTGCTGTCCAGTTGCATTGTCCACCGTCGGTCATAGGATAGATCCAACTGTCGAACTCAGACTCTTCAACATCGTCTCCAATGGCATTCACTCCCGAGTTACTGATGAACACGGGAGGTCTTCCAATTCGTGCATTCTGAACAGCCCTTTGAGCTTCTGCAGTGAAACCCAAACCAAACTTGTTAGTCTTTTGTGTAAAATTAGGGAGTCGACCCCAATTTGCATACTCACCCTTCTCAAGAACAGCCCGGGCATCTTTTAAGGAAGCCATTTTCATAGGAGAATCTTCAACCACAGTCTCAGCTGATGCCAGTGTCTGGGGAACCTCTTCAAAATGATGGAACGGGGTCTCAATGAACTCCCCATCCATATCTACATATCGTAAAGAGTTGAGGTGGCTGACCATGTACTCTTCCTCTCCTTGTACTGTCACAATCTTCCCTTTGACCGGGTACTTCAACTTCTGGTGGAGTGTTGAGGTTACGGCCCCGGCTTTGTGGATCCATGGACGACCCAACAAACAAGAATAAGATGGCCGAATTTCCATCACATAGAACATAGATTTGAAGACCTGAGAACCAATCTTGATCGGGATATCAACCTCTCCATGCACCATCCTTTTAGACCCATCAAAGGCCCTGACAACAATGTTACTTGGTTTCAGCTCCAACCCTTCACAATCCAACCGGTCTAGAGCTTTTTTAGGCAATACGTTCAATGAGGAACCAGTGTCCACCAATACATGAGCAAGAGTAGTGCCCCTGCATTCAATGGAGACATGCAAGGCATCATTGTGATTCTTCCCTTTAGCAGTCAAGTCGGCGTCAGAGAAACCCAAACCATTATCAGGAGTTAAATTGGCCACGCAATATGTAAACTGATCAGCTGATGTCTCTTGTGGCACGTGGGCAGTCTTCAAGAAGGTAATCAGGGCCTTGGCATGGGCCTCTGAGCACAGCAATAGTGACAACATAGAAATCTTAGACGGGGTTTGCCCCAGCTGTTCAACTACATTGTAATCACTCTTTTTATTAATCTTCAGAATCTCTTCCATCTCCTGTTTGGAAGCTTCAACAATAATTGTCTTTGGTGCCTCCGTCTGGGCAGTCACATCAGTGGTGATCCCTTTGCCCCGAGCGTCAGATGACTCGTTGACAGGGGTAAGAATAGGAACTTGATCAGGAATAGTAGCAGGTACACTGGCAGGTGTAATAACAACAGGTCTTCGGGCAGTCGGTGGAGAGATATCTGGTGAGAAAAGTCTTCCGCTGCGGGTGACATTAGTGGGTCCAGTAATGTTGCTGACGTTAGTATCGGCATACAATTCTTGCTTAACTCCATGAAAATAAACATCAGCCCTATAGTGCCAAGGGACAACTTTATCAAAGGTATAGAGGATGGGCCCCGGAATAGTGATGACCACAGGTGCGATTCTTGGAACAGATGTAATCCTAACAGGCTTCCTCGAGGGAGCCTTGGAAGAATTGTCGAAAATGGTAATGATGGCAACTTCTTCAGAATGAACTACGGGAACAACAGTCTTCTCAAACAGAATTTCTCTACTATCCATCAGGCGTTGGATACCTGATTTCAAAAGCGAACAACCGGTAGGTAGAACAGAACATGTATGACAATCTTCGTCACAGCCCGAAAATAAACCGGCTAACAAAAGGTTCTTCTTTACAGTCAACAGAGGGGTAACAATATCATCCACAGAAACCACGAACAAATATTCTTCTATATCATTTACTCCATGCTTGGGCATAGAAGCAGTCACAACATTAGGCCTCTCAGGCGCCTCAAACTCAGTCTACTTCGCATCAATTAAGTCTTGTACCTTGTTCTTCAAAACCCAACAATCATCTGTATTATTCCCCGGGCTATCAGAGTGAAAAGCACAGCGGGCATTAGGGTTATACCTCGGTGATGTGGTATTTGGATTCTTCGAGGCTTCCTTTAGAACCACCAGATTAGTCTTCAGCAACTGCGGCAGAATCTGAGATAAGGTCATGCTGAGACGGGTGAATTGCCTTCGAGGTCTCTCATCCTTTTGTTGATTGTTGTGCTGAGGAGCACCAGCATGTTTTGAAATAACAACCGCATTCATAGCTTGGCGGTGTTCGGATCTATTTTGTCTTCTTGCACTGTAGACGACACTGGACTCTTTCTTGAACGACTTCTTCTCGGTGCTTGATGAAGCACCCTTCTGTATCTTACCAACCTTAATACTAGCTTATATCCTTTCACCGGTCAAAATAAGCTCTGTAAACCCAGACGAAGAGCTTCCAATTAGATGGTTGAAAAATTGACCAGACAGGGTCCCCAAAAACATGTCAACAAGTTCCCGATCAGCTAAGGGCGGTTGTACTCTTCCGGCGAGGTCTCTCCACTTTTGAGCATAATCTTTGAATCCTTCACCCGTTCCCATTGACATACCCTGGAGTTGGGTACGCGTAGGAGCAAGGTCGGAGTTGTACTGATACTTCCTGTAGAAGGCAGTAGCCAAATCTTCCCAACTGCGGATACTGGCTCCGTCTAACTGATAGAACCACTCAAGCTGAGTCCCTGAGAGACTGTCTTGGAAGAAGTGGATCCATAGGTTCTTATCAGCTGTGTACGGCTAAATCTTCCTCACATATGACCGGAGGTGTAGCTTCGGACAAGAAACTCTGCCATACTTAGCAAAGGCTGGTGCCTTGAATTTGTGGGGAATGACTATCCCAGATGATAAACCTAGATCACTGAAGTCCAAACCAGGCACCTTTTGAACCTCCATAACACTCAACCGGTCTTCCAGTTGCTTGTATCTATCCTCGGCAGGAGGATATTGTTCTTCATTGTAGTCCATCTCGTTGTCGGAGACCACAGGTCTAGGAGCCCTCCTTTCTTGTGGACTATCTTTCCCTCCAGATGAGGTGGTCAGATCAACTTCATTATGTAGCCTGTTTCCAAACCTATGCCCTGTGTTGAATAGGATGGTCCTCTTCTTCTTCTTCTTCTCTTTCAGAATCAGGGTCTTCAGGTCTTGCTGACCCTTAGCTAGACTCATGAACAACTCTTGAAATTGGGCATTCTGGGCCTGGAGGGCCTTGATAGCTTGCTTAGTTGAAGGTTCAGCAAACATGATGAGTGCTGAAATAAACAACGAAGAAGATAAGAGACCTGTAAAGGGTACCTGTTTATGAAGTGCATGGGATGCAATGCGTGTGATTTATGATTTCAAAGACAATTGAGAGATTCAATTTAGTAAACAAGAAAGGAAACATACTTTATTAGATAAACTTTAGAATTTAAATTGTTCAACTAATGCCATTAAGGCGTTACATGAAAAGAAATACTGAAAAGTAAAAATAAAACTGGAAAGGAAATCATCAAAGGCCCATCAATGCTCCCATGGTCTCTTCTTCTTAGTGCAGACATAGTCGTTGAGAATCCGCTCGTTCTCCAGTTGCTTAGTCAGCTTCTGGATCTTTTGCTCTTGCTCGTTGAACTTCTCTCGGTTAGAATCCCGTTCATCCCTCAGCTGCATCCAAGACCTTTTCAGTGCCCCAATGTCAGTGGGCATATAAGGATGGAGGATGGTTGGAAGAACCCCTTCTTCATTAGCAACTTCAAGAGTGACAGGCCGGACGGCTTCATATGGCATACCTAGCTTTTGGGCACGGATACGGACCCATCTGAGATATGGCTCCATCGGGAGTGAAGTCTTTGGACCCAACTCATGTGGATCAGATTGGTGAACTCTGTCCCAAGCCCTTATGAATTTGCGACGCTGCTCGTCGCTATCCCCTTGGAAATCAAAGATGATATGAGGCATTAGCATCTCATGAGGTCCTTCTCTTCTGGCTCTTCTAAACTGACGGAGAGCTAAGCATGGGTTGTAAGAAATTCCTCCATGGGTTCCTATCAATGGAACATTAGGATACTCTCCACAGCGATCAATGATAGTCACCTCATCCATACCTTTGAGAGTCCAAATGATGTCATTATGAGAGAGAGACATCACCCTATAATCCCAGCCCATTCCTTCTTTGTTCTTCAGTATTGACTTAGGGAGGTGCGAAATAAACCACCTCGACAATAAAGGAGCACAACACATCAAGGTTCCCCGCTTTCGGGCAGTACGAGCATAGAGCTGATGAAGAACGTCACCCAAGAGAGTGGGTACAGGGTTCTGAGAGATGAAGATCTTTATGGCATTCACATCAACAAAAGTGTCAGGATTCGGAAACAGTACTAAGCCATAAATCAGAAGAGCCAGAATATCCTCGAATGCCTTGAAATCTAGACTATCCCAGAAATAGTTAGCCTTACCAACCAAGAACTTAGTCAGAAAGCCTTTTGCTCCACTTCTAGTCTCCCAATTAGCCATTACCTCCTCTTTGGTCAAGTGAATGGCTGCAACAATCTCTTCGGGCTTAAGAGTCTTTTCCCAACCAGTAAACGGGGTCTGCTCCAGAACAGAGATACCGAGTAGCTCAGATAACTCTTCTAGGGTGGGAACCAGCTGATAGTCTTGAAAAGTAAAAAAGTGGTAAAGTGTATCATAGAACTGGACTAGGACACTCATCATCTATTCGTCCAATTTGGAGGTGACCAAACTGAGAAGAGAACCATGCCTTCTGATGAAGGAAGTAGTGTCAGGCATCTTGGCAACCAACTCTTTAAGCAAGGTAGGAACTTGGACAAAGTTGATCCGGATGGTATTCTTACGCATGGGCATCATGATGACCTACAAAACAGAACAAAGATGAACCCCTCCTTTCTTTGAAATATGTTAGTCCAATGCAAGATGTATGCAATGTTATGATGTCATGATGTCATGATAGTAGGCACACCACAAGTATCCACAAATAGCAAACATGGTAAAGGCACACAAGTCACACCAAAGAGCCCTTAGATTTCAGGCTGGCAAGGAGCTTAGGTACTACCCTCTTTCAGTTCAGTTGGTTTAAACCTGTCCTAAAAATAGTAATCGGGTTCTAGAGGATCTTAATATCACTGACTACCCTCAATCGGTCATAATTCCAATTTAGCAACCTTTTCTTGCGGCCGGAATCATCGTGAGAGTTTAGTCTCAATGAGTGTAGCATACTGCTACTGTTCTATGGCCAAGTTGGTCAATTTAAGGTTCTAAGGTCAGTTGGTGCTTAATGACCCCTTAGAAGACCCATATTCTCCTCGTTCCAACACAAGGGATATCGGTACAGACTAAAGTGCCACACCAACGTAGCTACTGCTTCAACCGTGTAGGTCTACGCTGGACAGTTCCCTCACAATTTATTGCTACTTACCTAAAGGGTATCCCCAGATCCAGGTTAGGATCTATAGAACTCCGATACAAGCCTACAAAATTAAAGCATACAAAGCATATAATTGAAAACAACAGTGATCTAATCCTAAGGTACACCTCACTTATAAAAAGTCCCCAGCAGAGTCGCCAGTTCTGTGATACGGTGGGAAGAGAACTGACTGTTTTGGAATGCTGGTTTGCATTTTGCGTTTGTTTTTGCAAAATGTCGCGGTAAGCAAGAGTCGCCACCGTCTTTTATTTTATCCAACAAGGAAAGGAAAAAAGCACAGAAAAATTCCTTTTTCGAGATATTTCTCGGGTTTAGGAGGTAGATTATAGAAAGGGAAGGTGTTAGCACCCTTTCTATCCGTGGTTATCCACGGGCTCTTAGGTACTTGCTCATTGTGTTTTCAAAATTTTCTTTTCTTTGTGTTTGTGGGTTTGAAAAGAATTTTTTGTTTGAAAGGAGTGTAAGTGCGAAAAGTTTTATCTTGTTTTAGAATGAGCAAGCACTTAAGAACCATCTACCTACTCGAAAAAGGAATTAATCTATGCTAATGTCCTTTAGACAATGTTATCCCACTATTGAGGAGTAGGTAGCACCGTGGAGTTTAAGGGTCAATTCGATTAAGGGACGTGTGGTCACTAAAGCAATGTTAGGACGCCTTAGCGGTAACCCTAATGTCTTAGATCATTTTTCTGAGGCAACCGTTTCGAGGCAACTTATAATCTTTGGACAAGATGGCGACCTCTAAAACTTCCTATACTTAATGACCACGTTCGAAGGCAACCAAGTGAGGTGTACCATAAGAATGCGCATGTGCGAGTGTTTTATTTTCAGTTAATTTTGTTTGTACATGTCATGGGTGAGCTATTGTTGATTTTAAGTTCATACATTTGATCTTGTCATGCATTCCCTATTATCAAACATCTAACAGTTTATAGTTGCGGAATTTAAATTTGCGGAAATTAAATCTAAACTGTTACAAGGCGTCGGGTATTTACATCGCCAAAAACAAACCCTTTAATTTAAATTGCGGAAAGTAAAAATAAAGCGATAAATAATTAAACTGCTAAAAAACTATTACATACCGGGAAACAATTACAAAATTGGAATCAAATGAATCGCGTGCAAGAAAATTAAATCGGCGTATTTTTTAGGGTTTTGACCCTTTTTTTATTAAAGAAAAGATTTTTGTTATTTTTGAATTAAAAGAAAATAAGATCTAAGTTAATAATTAAATTAATTAATTAAAAGAAATATTTTTAGATTTTTTGAATAATTAAGGAAATAAAATAAAATGGTTAAAAGTTATTAAAAACCTAATTCTACATTAGTTTTAATTTATTGCAAAAAATATTAAATGTTAAACCTATTTAAAACTAAGTTAATTAATTAATATTTATTTACAAAAATAAAAGTGAAATTAATAAAAATAATATATATTTTTGTGTTTTCTGATTTTATTAAGAAAAATTTTAATTGGTTATTTTTAAATAATAATAATAATAGTTAAACAAAACAAAATAATAAAATGAAATTTAAAAAGAAAGAAATAACCAAATAGGGGGGTGCTGGCCCAAATCTGGAGGTGAGGATAGCATTTGTTTGGGCCCATTTGCAGCAAGCCTCATTGACTTTCCAAGTTTCCCTGTTGACATGTTGACCTTGGCACATGGTGGATGCTCAGTCTAGACCATCAGATTTGGCCTAAAGGCCATCTGGCGCTTGGGATCTGGAGGTCCATGGTATGCTACGCTTGCTGAAATCACATGCAATTACCTGGAGAAAAATAAGACAAATATATTGGGGGACCTGGGATTCGAACCCAGGTCCCATGAGACAATCCACTAGCGTGCTTGCCAACTCAACTAACGCGCATGTTTGTTATTAGGATACGTGACAATTATTATATTCAAAACAAAACATTATGCCTGAAATAAAAAAAAACAAGCGCGAATATTCAAAGTTGGCCAATCAGAGGAAGACACCTAGTCGTCTTCTTCACCAAAAATTGGTTTTCTTACCTGCGTATTTTTATCCGCAGTAAGATCCGTGGGAACATCCTAAAACAATTTCCAGGCCATGTAAATACAAACTAAAACCACTATCATGTTCGTATCTCCTCCCTGAACACAACCATGGCCACCGTTTGTCTTGATTTTGCCTGTATCAAAAATGCCTAAAAACAAGAAACGAAAACCCTAGTTTTGGGCACAGGGTTACAGGCTATGAAAACAAAATTAAATAATGCAGAAAAACTGGAAATTGAACGTTAAGCATGATTGTACAAAAAAATTTGCAAAAAGATGCAAGACCATGGATTCACGATTTCATGTACAATGCTATGTTCAGGACGACTTACAGGGCATTTCAGGCGATGAGAGGGCTTGGTTCTGATTGCTATAGCTTCAGTGGATTGCAAACAAGAACACCATGTTGAGATTTTGGATTGAATTGACCTCTAAGTATGATTTCAGTTTCAAGATTTTTAAGCTTTTTTTCAAGTTTGGTTTGGCCGTTTCTGCAGCTTTTAGGTCTTGTTCTCGTGTCCTCTAGCTTGTGTGTGTATAAGGGAAGCAATTAGGTTAAAAATTTGGGCTTCAATCCATGTGAATTGATGATTTGAGATATGATATGATTCCTCCATTAAAGGCTTTCAAGTTCTTTCCAAATCCAAGATTTTATGCATGATATGGCTTGGCACGAATTTGATTGGGTGTATCATGATAATTGAAAGCTGTAATGATCAAAAAGATATCAAGCTATTAAGATTTGGATTTTATTTTGATTAAAAATGAATTAAATCAATAAAATTCAAATAAAATAGAAAAATTAATAACTGGTCATGAAATTTAAGATAGGACACGTGTGTGGTGTTACAAGATCAAATCAAGTGGAAAAAAGTGGGCCCTTTTGTCAAAAATTGGAGTTTTGAGGATAGTTGACTTTTGGCACTTTGGGAAAAATGCCCAACTTCAACAATACATAACTTCTTCAATTTTGAACTTTTGGAAGTGTTCTTGGACTTTTTAGAAACCTTGAGATGTCCCCTAACCAACCCTTTTGGTCTCATCGCATTTTGATATTCCAAGATCAAGTTATAAGCTTTGGAAAAAAAAGGTGTTTTTGTTGACTTTCAAAAATGACCTATAATGTCCAAATTTATAACTTTTTGTGAGTGCATTTATTAATCTTGGTGTGTGAAGATGGATTGTAGGAAATTGTATCCTCTTCAAAATGAGCTTTGGATGGGTCATTTATCATAAAGTATGAGAAAGTTATGTTTGGTCAAATTTGAGTTGACTTTTCCTATAAAACCCTAATTTAGCAACTTTTGAATCTTGATGAATCTTGAGCAATCCTTGATGAATCATGATAAACCCTTAATAAAATGATGAATTATCCTTCAAAATGAGAATGTTGACAAAAAATCTTGAGGTTTGACTATGTTTGGGACACAGTTGACTTTTGCCCTAGCACAGTCGATTTTTGGACCTCTTGAGCAATTGACTGACCAAACTTCCTCTGCAAGGCTTGAAATTTTACATGGATGAACTTGAGAGAATATTAGGACATTGGGGAGCATTTGAGGCCATTTTGATGTAAGGACCTTGATGCAACACAAAACCCTAATTTTGAATTGACTGCCTTAGGAGATGATTTGACTATCCAACTCTTGAGCAATCTTGAGCCACTTGGAGATTATTCTTGATATGTCTTGAGAAATATGGGAGGGAAAATTTTGGGGTACAACACTTGGTCAAAGTTGAGTTGACTTTTCCTACAAAACCCTAATTTAGCAACTTTTGAGTCTTGATGAATTTTGGGCAATCCTTGATGAATCATGATCAACCCTTGATCAAATGATGAAATATCCTTCAAAATGAGAATGTTGACAAAAAATCTCGAAGTTTGGCTATTTATAGGTCACTGTTGACTTTTGCCCTAACACAGTCGATTTTTGGACCCCTTGAGCAATTGACTGAGCAAACTTCCACTGCAAGGCTTGAAATTTGACATGGATGACCTTGAGAACATATTAGGACATTGGGGAGCACTTGAGGTCATTTGAATTCAAGGATCTTGATGCAACACAAAACCCTAATTTGAGGTTGACTGCCTTAGGAGATAGCTTGACTGTCCAACTCTTGAGCAATCTTGAGCCACTTGGAGATTTTTCTTGCAATGTCTTGAGAAATATGAGAGGGAAAATTTTGGGGTACAACACACACCTCCAAATATCAGGCCCATCTCTACTTTTTATATTTTTGTTTATTTTATTTAATTATGTTATTTTGATTAATTTTCTTTTCATCAAAAAAATCACAAAAATAATCTTTTTTATCCAATTAAATTTTAGAACTTTTATTTTTATTTAATAAATACTAATTAATTAATTAGGATGTTAATTAGGTAACCTTAATTTATTTTGTAAATAAATAAAATCAATTAGAATTAATTATGTTTTAACTTTAATTTAATTATTTTATTTTCTTTCTTAAAATAACAAAAACTCCAGAAAATGTACCATTAATTATTTTTCATTAATTAATTTATTTAATAATTAATTTAGTATTTAATTTTTAGGATTAATTTCTTTTCTTAAATAAAAACAATAAAAAAGCATTTTCTTTAATTAAAAGGGTCAAAACCCTATTTCCGCATTCGATCCAACTCACTCGCGCGGTTTATTTTTCCTTATTCGATTATTGATGTATCTGCTCCCGGATTGTAATAATTAATTAGGATATTTATTTTCCCGCTTTTATTTTATTTTATTTTCAAAGGGTTGCTTTTGGCGATGTAAAATACCCGACGCCTTGTAATAGTTAGTTTAAATTCCGCATTTTAATTCTGCAAATTATACAACTGTTAGATGTTTGATAATAGGGTTTGCATGAAAAGAATGAATGCTTGAATTAAAATCAATTAGATCACCCTAAACATGTGCAAAGATAAAAATAACTGAAAACAATACACTCGCACATGCGCACTCATAGGGTACACCCCACTTGGTTGCCTTCGTACACGGTCATTAAGTATAGGTTGTTTTAGAGGTCGCCCTCTTGTCTAAAAGATCATAGTTGCCTCAAAATGGTTGCCTCGGATATCGTTGCCTCAAATAAATGATCTAAGACATTAGGGTTACCGCTAAGGTAACATTGCTTTAGTGACTGTATGTCCCTCTTTCGAATTGACCCTCAAACTTCAACGACAGTGCTACCTACTCACTAATAGTGGGATAGCATTGTCTAAAGGAAATTAGCATAGAACGATTCCTTTTTCGAGTAGGTAGATAGTTCTTAGATACTTGCTCATCTAAAACAATTTTTTTCACACTTACACTCCTTTTACAAACAAGTTTTCAAAAAGACTTCATTACACTCTTGGGGATAGAAGCAAGAGTTAAATCGAAGTTAAAACAAAGCTTTTCAAAACCCACAAGCACAAAGAAAACATTTTGAAAATTATAAGCAAATACCTAAGAGTCCGTAGATAACTACGGATAGAAAGGGTGTTAATACCTTCCCTTTCTATAATCTACCCCCCGTACTCAGAAATATCTCGAAAAAGGAATTTTTCTGTGCTTTTTTCCTTTCCTTGTTGGATAAAATAAAAGTCGGTGGTGACTCTTGCTTACCGCGGCATTTTGTAAAAACAAACTCAAAACGCAAACCAGCATTCCAAAAACAGTCAGTTCTTCCCACTGTATCACAGAACTGGCGACTCTGCTGGGGAAATAAGTGGGGTGTACCTTAGGAATAGTTCATCATAATGTTTTCAATTGCTTGATTTGTATGCTTTATCTTTGTGGGTTTGAATCGCAGTTACTATAGATCCTAACCCGAATCTGGGGGTACCTTTTAGGTAAGTAGCAATAGACTGTGAGGGAACTGTACAACATAGACCGATACAGTTGAAGCAGTAGCTACGTTGGTGTGGCACTTTAGTTTGTACCGATATCCTTTGTGTTGGAACAAGGAGAATATGGGTCTTCTAAGGGGTCATTAAGCACCAACTGACCTTAGAACCTATAATTGACCAACTTGGCCATAGAACAGTAGCAGTATGCTACACTCATTGAGACCAAACTCTCGCGATGATTCTGGCTGCAAGAAAAGGTTGCCAAACTGGAATTATGACCGATCGAGGGTGGTCAGTGATATTGAGATCCTCTAGAACCCGATTACTATTACTAGGACAGGTTGAACCAACTAAACTGAAAGAGGGTAATACCTAAACTCCATGCCAGCCTGAAATCTAAGGGCTATTGTGTGACTTGCTTGCCCTTACCATGTTTGCTATCTGTGAATACTTGTGGTGTGTTTCTATCATAATATCATGCATCATGACATTGCATGCATCTTGCATCAAACTAACCTATTTCAAAGACAAAGGGGATTCATCTTTGTTCTTTTTTGTAGGTCATGGCCTCTATGCATAGAAACACTATTCAGATCAGCTTTGTACAGATTCCTACTCAGCTTAGAGATTTGGTGGCAAAAGTTCCAGATACTTCCTCCTTTATCAGAAGACATGGTCACCTCCTTGGTTTGGTCACTTCCAAAATTGATGAGCAGATATTGAGTGTCTTGTGACAGTTCTTTGATCCATTGTACCACTGCTTCACCTTCCCGGGCTATTAGTTGGTCCCTACCTTGGAAGAGTTTTCTGATCTACTTGGTATTTCTATTCTAGAGCAGACACCATTCACAGGTTGGGAGAAAGCTCTTAGGCCCGAAGATGTTGCTACAGCCCTACATCTGACAAAGGCTGAGGTAATGTCTAACTGGGAGACTAGGAGTGGGACAAAAGGCTTCTTGGCTAAGTTCTTAGTTGATCAGGCTAATCAGTTTTGGGACAGTTTAGACTTCCAAGCATTCGAAGACATCCTGGATCTTCTCATATATGGTCTGGTTTTGTTCCCTAATTTAGCTTCTTTCGTCGACGTGAACACAGTGAAGATTTTCATGTCCCATAATCCGGTGACCACTCTCTTAGGAGACATTCTGCATGCTCTTTATGCCCGTATCGCTCGGAAACGGGGAACCCTTATGTGCTGTGCACCATTGCTGGAGAGGTGGTTTATTTCTCACCTCCCTAAATTTGTTTTGAAGAACAAGGAAGGTATGGGTTGGGCCTACAGACTTATGTCCTTGGCTCACACAGACATCATCTGGAGCACTAAAGACATGGAAGAAGTAGTTATTATTGATCGCTGTGGGGAATACCCCAATGTTCCACTACTTGGAATTAGAGGAGGGATTACCTATAATCCCTGTCTGGACTTATGACAGTTTGGGCAAGCTAGGAGGGACGGACCTCATGAGTTGCTAATGTCGAGCATTTTCATTAACTTCCAAGGGGATAGTGAGGAGCATCGCCGCAGATTTATACGAGCTTAGAACAGGGTGCACCGGTCTGATCCATATGAGCTAGGTGCAAAGACTTCTCTTCTAATGGAACTGTATCTCCGTTGGGTTCGTACACGTGCTCAAAAGCTAGGGATGCCGTATGAAGTTGTCTTACCGATAATTGTTGAGAAGGCTGATGAAGAAGGGGTTCCTCCTACTGTCCTACATCCGTACATGCCAACTGACATTAGGGCATTAAAGAGGTCGTGGATCTAGTTGAGAGAAGAGCGGGATACATACAGAGAAAAGTATCACGAGTATGAGCGGAAGATTCTAAAGCTTACAAGACAGCTGAAGAATGAGAAGGTCCTCAACAACTATGTCAGCACCAACAGAAAATGACCATGGGAGCGTTGATGTCTTTTGTTATTCCTAGTTTTGATTTACTTTTCAGTTTTTATATTTGTAACGCCTTAAAGGCATTTGTCAAACATTGTTTCAAGTTTATCTAATAAAAGTGTGCTTCATTTTGGTTTACGAATTTGAATCTCTCGACGTCTTTGAAATAATATCATACGCATTTCATTCCCATGCACCTCATCACAGGTACCCTTACAGGTTTCTCATCTTCTTCCCTGTTTATTTCAACAATCATGTCTTCTGAAACATCAACTGATCAAGCTATCAAGGCTCTGCAAGCTCAGAACGCCCAGTTCCAGGAAATGTTCATGAACTTGTCCAAGGGTTAGCAAGATCTGAAGACTCTTATCTTGAAGGATAAGAAGAAGAAGAATAAGAAGAAGGTCCTCCTGAATATGGGTCACAGATTCGGGAACAATTTGCGGGAAGATCTTGATTTATCTCACTCACCAGAAGGGAGAGAAAACCAGGAAGAAAGGATGGCTCCTAGCCATGTGGTTTCTGACAACGAGACTGACTTTGATGAAGACCAGTACCCTCCTGCTGAGGATAGGTATAAACAGCTTGAAGACCGGTTAAGTGCGATGGAGATCCAGAAGATACCTGGATTGGACTTTGGTGACTTTGGTCTAGCATCTGGGGTGGTGATTCCCCACAAGTTCAAAGCACCAGTCTTTGCTAAATACGACGGGGTCTCTTGCCCAAAGCTACACCTCTGTTCGTATGTTAGAAAGATTCATCCATATACCGCTGATAGGAACCTCTGGATCCACTTCTTTCAAGATAGTCTTTCAGGGACTCAACTTGAGTGGTTCTATCAGCTGAAGGAGCTAGCGTCCGTAATTGGAAGGATCTTGCTGCTGCTTTTTACAAGCAGTACCAATATAATGTCGACCTCGATCCCACGCGTACCCAACTTCAGGGTATGTCTATGGGTGCGAGCGAAGGTTTTAAGGATTACGCTCAGAAGTGGAGAGACCTCGTTGGTAGAGTCCAACCCCCACTGGCTGACAGGGAGTTGGTGGATATGTTTCTGGGGACCCTGTCTGGTCCGTTTTTCAACCATCTAATCAGAAGTTCATCATCGGGTTTTACTGAGTTAATCATGACCGGGGAGAGAATTGAAGTCGGTATCAAGAGCGGCAAGTTACAAAAAGGTGCTACGTCAAGTACCGAGAAGAAGCCCTTCAAGAAGGAGTCTAGTGCAATTTACAGCTCTAGGAACCAAAGTCGACCTGAACGCCGCCAAGCAGTTAATGCGGTAGTTATCTCAAGACCAATTGTTGCCACACAACGCAACACTCAACCAAGGGCAGAGAGGCCTCAAAGAAAATTTACTCGGCTCAGCATGTCTTTATCTCAAATTCTGCCACAACTATTGAAGAATAATTTGGTGATTCCGAGGGAAGCTCCGAAGAATCCTAACACCACCTCACCGCTGTACAATCCAAACGCCCGCTGTACTTATCACTCTGATAGCGCGGGGCATGATACCAATAATTGCTGGGCCTTGAAGAATAAGGTACAAGATCTGATTGACGCTAAGGAGATTGAGTTCGAGGCGCTAGAAAAACCTAATGTTATGACTTCTCCTATGCCAAATCATGGAGTGAATGTTGTGGATGATAATGTGTTTGTATCCTCTGTAGAAGACATTGCTACTCCATTAATGACTGTGAAGAAGAACCTTCTGTTAGCCGGTTTATTTTCGGGCTGTGGCGAAGTTTGACATCTGTGTTCCGTCTTACCTACTGGTTGCCATCTTTTGAAGTCAGGTATCCAACGCCTGATGGATAATAAAGAAATCTTGTTCGAGAAAATTGTTGTTCCTTTGGTTCCTGTTGAAGACATTTCTATAATCACCATTTCCGCCAATTCTTCCAAGGCTTCCTCGAGAAAGCCTGTTAGAATTACATCTGTTCCGAGAATCGCTCTGTTGATCATTACCATTCCTGGGCTTATCCCCTATACATCAGATAAAGTTGTCCCAAGGCATTATGGGGCTGACGTGTATTATCACGGAGTTAAACAAGACTTGAATGCTGAAGAGGCTGATACTGATGTCGGCAATATTGTTGGATCTAGTAAAGTCACCCGAAGCGGAAGGCTTTTCTCCCCTGAGATCTCTCCACCAACTGTTCGGAAGCCTATTACATCTGCCGATACATCTGCTACTACCCCTGTTCATGTTCCAATCCTTACCCCTGTTGCCGAGTCATCCGATACTCGGGGCAAAGGGATCACCGGTGAGCCTGCCCGGACGGAGGCACCGAGGGAGATTACCGTTGAAGCCTCTAGACAGAAGATAGAGGAAATTCTAAAGATGATCAAGAAAAGTGACTACAATGTAGTCGAACAGCTGGGGAAAACCCCGTCGAAGATCTCTATGTTATCCTTATTGTTGTGTTCAAAAGCCCATGCTAAGGCTTTGATTGCTTTCCTGAAGACTGCGCATTTGCCGCGGGAGACATCAGCTGATCAGTTTAAAGATTGCGTGGCTAGTCTGACAACAGATAATGGGTTGGGTTTCTCCGACGCAGACTTGACTGCTAAGGGGAAGAATCACAATGACGCCCTGCATGTCTCCATTGAATGCAGGGGCACTACTCTAGCTCATGTATTGGTGGATATTGAATCCTCGTTGAACGTTTTACCTAATAAATCTTTAGATCGGTTAGATTGTGAAGGGTTGGTGCTGAAGCCGAGTAACATTGTGGTTAGGGCCTTTGACAGGTCCAAGAGAATGGTACATGGAGAAGTAGATATCCCGGTTAAGGTTGGTTCTCATATCTTCGCATCTACATTCTATGTGATGGACATTCGGCCGTCTTATTCTTGTTTGCTGGGTCGCCCGTGGATCAACAAAGTCGGGGCAGTAAGTTCTACGCTCCACCAGATGCTGAAATACCCAGTGAAGGGGAAAATTGTTACGGTACGAGGAGAAGAGGAGTACATGGTGAGCCACCTCAACTCTTTTCGGTATGTGGAGATGGACGGAGAGTTCATTGAGACCCTGTTGTACCCCAAAATTTTCCCTCTCATTTTATCAAGATTTCCCCTCACAAGACTCTTTGAACCCCAGGCAGGATTAGGGTTTTGCTCTGCTCAAGACATCTCCTTGCATTGATGACCTAAATTAGGGTTTGAGTTTGCACAATGATTTTTGGACTTTCAATGCTCAAATTGACTTTCATACTTCATGTTGGACTTATAAGATTGCCTCTACCAAGTTTCAAGCTTTGAATCAAATTTTTGCCCAGTCAATTTGACAATTCACCTAAAAATCAGTTGTATTGGGTAAAAGTCAACTATGGCCAATTTACAATCAAACCTCATAATTTTTATCCACATCAACACTATAGACTCATATGAACCATTTGATCAAGTTTGGCTCACAACTCCTCAAGAAATTTGATCAAATCATCAAAAGGGCAAAATGGTCATTTTTAGGGTTTTGACTGTATAACGGCAATTTCTGATTTTTAACCAAGCCAATGGCAAATTGGGTTCAAGCATGGATTCAAGGACTCAATTCATCGTCTTGACCTATTCACAAGGTTCAAAAGATCTCAAATGCATTGGATTGACAAATGAATTTTTCAATCAACTGATCAAAATTTGACTGTACACTGAAAAGTCAAACTTTGACTTTTTGGTCAAAATCAAGTGCCAAGGGTCATTTTTCATCAAGATGTGTCAAAACATGAAACTTGTTCATCAAGAAACCTAATTTTACAAATTAGGGTTTAAGATTGAAAATTTTCATAACTTAGAATTTTTCTAAGTTATGAAATTTTCTTATTTTTTCCTAACTTTGCCCAACATTTTCACCATGATGCACTTGGATTCAAACAAAACTTCCAACATTAAAGTTGTATTCCTCCACAAAATCTACAAATTTTATTCACAAAGTTTTCCCAAAAGAAGCTTGGATCTCAAGTTATGATTTTTGGAACAAGGGTCCATGAAACTTTTAACTTAGTGAAATTTTGC
Source organism: Vicia faba (assembly GCA_948472305.1). Taxonomy (NCBI): domain Eukaryota; kingdom Viridiplantae; phylum Streptophyta; class Magnoliopsida; order Fabales; family Fabaceae; genus Vicia; species Vicia faba. The sequence goes on along the minus strand of OX451735.1, from coordinate 904,343,452 downwards.
CCTAGTTTAGGCAGGATTTTGACCTATCTTCATGACCATTTTTAATATAGTTCCACTTGGAATCTAAAAATGCATTTCAAATATGGATTGTATAGAATTTTACAAGATTTCCAAAATGTCCAAGAACTCGCCAAAATCATTTATGGTTAGGGAGAATCGAAGGTTTGAATTTGGCAAAAACTCACTTTGATCCATGGCATGTTTCATGTTGCCACAAGTTGCAATTTCCATCCAGCATTGTTTATACTTAATTACAGGTCCCTAAACCCTTCCACACTCAAGAATTAAATGCAAAACCAATGGATTTAAGCTTTGTTCTAATCATTAGAGGATTACACAAGAGATTAATCCAAAAATAGCAAAAAGGCAACATTGCCATTTTTGTCAAAACTTGCTTTATGTCAAATTGAATCCCTTGAGCCTTGAACCAAATCTTGGACAGAAAACAATATCCACAAATTGAAGGGGCCAAGATCACCAAGTGCATGGTGAAAGATAGCCTGTACAGGCCTGTCTTGTATCATTTTTTACTTTTGCTTAAAATACAAGTAAACTTGCCAAAGAGACACAACTGGAGTATCTGTTATAACCAACACTTGCAAGCATTTGAAACAAGTTTTGCACTTTTCCTTGAGCCAGAAACACGAGTTATTGAACCCTCAAGGCTTCCAAAACACAAAATCACCTTCCTCTTGCAAAACATGGCAGTTTCTGCACTTTGAGTTCCATAACCAAAACTACTCGTGCGTTTTGCCCCAAACCTGTTCAAATACATTCCATATAACCCACCTGAGCTATCCCAACCATTGGCCATTGACTGTAACTCCATTTGCAAGTTTCACCATTTCTGTTTTCAGCTTGTGCAGGTTGACTTCTACAAGCCTGTTCAAGCACATCCAAAGCAAACTAAGTATTGGGGAAGGTCAGAGGAAGTTCAAGCAAGCTCCCAAGTATCTCAGGCCTCACTGAAAAGCTCTACATTGCCCTACTCGTGTTCAACTGAAGAAGGTATTTGTCAACTTTCTATATCTCTATTTAGGACTCATTAGACTTAGGTTTGTGAATAAAAAATGTAGTACTCATAGCCATTAAGTTGTACATATGCATAGATTTCATTTAAGTTAAGTGTGCTAAGAGAATTTGATTGATGAACATCCTGAAAAAGTTAGGTTAGAAATTAGGGCCAGAGAAATTCTCTTTGGTCTTTGAGAGTTAGATTAATTTTTTTATATGGTTAGAATCGTATGATCATGCTCTATAACTTTCATGTTGCAAGTTTTCGTTTTTAAGCACAAATGCAGGAGATACGAGTTGTACATCAGGCGCGAGTTTTTCTGGTTCAAAGGTTGAAGATGAAGTGGAAATGGGTTGGGCTGGCTTGTTTCTGTTTTTGGCACCCCCCCCCTCTTTACTGATTGCACCCCCCTGGCCCATTATTTCATATTTTTATATTTTTCTATTTATTTTTCATTTCTGATTTTATTTTATATTTTCTAAACATAAAAAAATATCAAAAACATTTTCATAAATTTTCACATTTTATTCTATTATTTTTTATTATTTTTTTTAGACATAAAAATAATTATTAAATAGTATATACCTTTATTTTCTTTAATAAAAACTTAAATATTATAGAAATATTATATATTTTTATTTTTATTATTTATGCATATAAAATAATATTTTCTCATATATTATTATTTTTTAAGACAATTGTATATGTTTATATTTATTTTCTTGTACATAAAATAAATAATATAATATATATTATCTTAAAACAAAAAAAACTAGGGTTTCCACCCTTATTAAAAATAATATTTTTCTAATATTTTTTTTTTACACTTGAATATATATTTTTTTATTTATTTATCTTATTGAACATAAATAAATAACATTATAATTTTCATACATATTCTTAAACCAAAAATTAGGGTTTTTACCCTTAACAAAAATAACTTTTTATTTTCTTTTTTTAATACATTAAATATTTTATTTTTCACATACATAAAAATAAACAAAAACTTTTTTTGCATATTCATATTTTATTGCTTATTTAAATATTGTTTATTTATCATTTGAGCAAAGAACTTCAATTTGGTTGTAATAATTTAGGGTTTTAATTTCTTGCAAAATAATCCCCTATCCAAAATTATATCCCCCTCCCCATATCAATATTGTAATAGCCTAGATTACTTTCACGCATTTATGCTTTCAAATATGCCATGATAGAGATTAGGGTTTGTATGCAATATCCAAAATCAAAACAAATAGTTAAACCTAATACAAGATATAAAGGCATGGAAATGACAACACATCTCACACAAACACCCCTAGGGTTTCACCCACTTGTTGCCTTAAAAATGACCATGTTATGCATGTTAAGTATCTTTGCAAAAACAAAAACAAAACAAAAGATCATAGTCCCTCGATAACGCTATCTTGTTTGCCTATACAAAATGATCTAGTCCCTCAAAAAAAATTGCTAAAGATACTTGGCAATATTGCTATCATGGCCAATATGATGACCCACGCCTGTCCCGTTTAACATCCAAACACAAGGTTGTTTACCAAATGCAATGGTAAAACAACATTGTCAAAAGGGTTAAAAATGTGTAGGAAAGATCTTTGAGTAGATAGGGTAGACAACTCTTAGTTACTTGATCAAAACTTGCAAAAACATCCTTGCTATTTTCAAACACACCTCACAACACAATTTCAAAACATTTCCCAAAACAAACTTTCAAAACTTTCAAAACATTGAAACATCTTTTCAAAAGACAATACACCTTTGTATACATTCAAACAAGAATCATTACAAAAGTTGCCACAACAATGTCCTCTTTTCAAAACATTTTCAAAACCACACACAAAGCACCATTTCAAACAATTGAAAAGCAAAAGCAAGTGATCTAAACAAATAACTAAGAGCCCATGGATAACCATGGATGAAAATGGTTCTTGCACCTTCCCTTTTCATAATCTACCCCCCGAACCCAAGAAAACATCTCAAAGGTCTTTCCTGTGCTTTTTTACCTTTCCTTTGGATAAAATAAAAAGTCAGTGGCGACTCTTGCTAAACCGAAACATTTGCGAACACAAACGCAAAACCTCAAGTCAGTTCTCCCACCGTATCACAGACCCCGTTTCAACATTTTGAAGAAGTGCCCCAGACGCTGGCATCAACTGAAACTGTTACTGAAGATCCTCCAATGAAGATGACTTCCCTCAAGGATGCCCGGGTTGTTATTGAGAAAGGTGGGTGTGCAAATTTGGGCCAACTCCCTGACTTTGCACATAAGACTAACAAGTTTGGTTTGGGTTTCACTGCAGAAGCTCAAAGGGCTGTTCGGCGTGCACGGATCGGAGGACCTCCCCTGTTTATCAGCAATTCAAGAGTAAATGCCATTGAAGACGATGTTGAAGAATCTGAGTTTGACAGTTGGATCTACCCAACTACCGATGGCGGACTAAGCAATTGGACGGCAAAGGACTTCGTGCCAATTTCTTTTATTACCCAGTAATGAGACTTTTGTTTTAAGTTTGTAACAGACAATTTTTAAACTTTACGGCCCGGTGCCTTACCCGAGACCCCGTGGCTTTGTTTATGAGGGATTTATGTGTGTCATTTTCATATATCATTAATAAAAGCATTGGACGTTTTCTCGCATTACAAATTTTTGCGCTCCTTGTTTTTCTTTTTTATCTTGCAAAACAGCTATTTTACACACACTCACATATACAGGTCTGAATCCACTCTGGATCCCACTGATAACGAATCAGCTACTGCCAATTATGACTTCGAAAGTCCGATCAACCAAGTTGAGGACGAAGGTGAGGATGATTACGAAGTGCCTGGCGAACTTTCTAGATTGTTACTTAAGGAGGAGAGGGCCATACAACTACATGAAGAGCCAGTAGAAACAGTAAATCTGGGTACAGAAGAAGACAAGAAAGAAGTCAAGATCGGTGCAAATTTGGAGTCTAGTGTTAAGCAATGGTTGATTCAGATGCTGCGTGACTATGTGGAGATCTTTGCCTGGTCTTATGAAGATATGCCTGGGTTGGATACTGATATCGTGGTTCACCGTTTGCCTACCAAGGAAGACTGTCCTCCAGTGAAACAGAAAGTCCGCCGAATACGCCCGGAGATGTCGGATAAAATCAAGGCTGAAGTTATAAAACAGTTTGATTATGGTTTTCTAGCAGTTACTTTTTACCCACAGTGGGTTGCCAACGTAGTTCAAGTGCCGAAGAAGGATGGTAAGGTTCAGATGTGTGTTGACTATAGGGATCTGAACAGGCCAAGCCCCAAAGATGATTTCCCTCTGCCTCATATCGACGTTCTGGTTGACAACACTGCACAGCATAAGGTCTCCTCCTTTATGGATGGTTTCTCCAGTTACAATCAGATTAAAATGGCTCCCGAAGATATGGAGAAGACAACTTTTGTTACTCAATGGGGTACCTTTTGCTACAAAGTCATGCCTTTTGGGTTGAAAAATGCTGGGGCAATGTATCAGCGTGCCATGGTCGCTTTGTTCCATGACATGATCCATCATGAGATTGAGGTATACGTTGATGACATGATTGCAAGATCCCAGATTGAGGAAGAACATCTTGACCACCTTCAGAAGCTATTTGACAGGTTAAAGTTGTACAGGCTGAGGTTAAACCCGAACAAGTGCACCTCCCCGGTGAGGTCTGGTAAGCTGCTGGGTTTCTTCGTAAGTGACAAAGGTATTCGAGTGGATCCTGCAAAGGTGAAGGCTATACAGGAAATGCCAGCTCCCCGAACAGAAAAAGAAGTCAGAGGCTTTCTGGGACGTCTGAACTAAATTTCCTGATTCATCTCACACCTGACTGCTACTTGTGAGCTAATCTTCAAGTTACTGAAGAAAGATCAAGTGGTAAGATGGAACGATGAATGTCAGGCCGCTTTCGAAAGGATTAAAGAGTATCTCCAAGAACAACCTATTATGATGCCTCCAGTTGAATGGAGACCTTTAATCCTATACTTGACAGTACTCGACAATTCAATGGGGTGTGTGTTGGGGAAGCATGACGAGTCTGGCCGAAAAGAGCATGCTATTTACTACCTTAGCAAAAAGTTTACCGACTGCCAGACCCGATACTCGTTGCTTGAGAAAACTTGTTGGGCTTTGGCATGGGCTTCTCGCTGGCTGAGACAGTATATGCTGACTCACACTACTCTATTGATATCAAAGATGGATCCAATCAAGTATATCTTCGAGAAGCTTGCTTTATCCGGAAGAATAGAAAGATGGCAGATGATCTTGACTGAGTATGACATCCAATATACGACCCAAAAAGCAATCAAGGGAAGTTTGTTGGCGGATCGTTTGGCACATCAGGCAGTGGACGATTACCAGTCTATGAACTTTGAATTCCCTGATGAGAATATCATGTTGGTGACTGACTGTGAGACACCTGGACCCGATGAAGGACCTGAGGAGGGATCCCGATGGTCTATGTACTTTGATGGAGCTTCAAACGCTTTGGGTAATGGCATTGGCGCCATGATCATATCTCCTAAAGGCTCTCATACTCCGTTCACCGCCCCGACTATGTTTCAACTACACCAACAACATGGAGGAGTACGAAGCGTGCATCATGGGTCTTCGAGCAGCAATTGACCTAAGGATTAAGTTTCTAAGTGTTTTCGGAGATTTCGCTCTCGTGATCAGTCAGATCAAAGACGAGTGGGATACGAAACACACTAATCTTATTCCTTACAAGGAGTATGTGTTGACGTTACTTCCACACTTCAAGGAGATAACCTTTAAACACTTCCCTAGAGAGGAGAATCAGTTGGTGGACGCGCTAGCTACGATGTCTTCTTTGTTCAAGGTCAGATGGGACAATGAGGCTCCCTAGATTACCATTGAGAGGTTGGACGAACCTGCACATTGCTGTGACATTGAGACTGAAGAGGTAACAGATAAACCCTGGTTTCATGAGGTGAAAAGGTATCTTGAGGCTCAGGAGTACCCCGAGGGTGGATCTGTTAATGATAAGAAGTTTCTGAGGAGGTTCGCGGCGAAATTCTTCATCAGCAGTGGTACCCTTTACAAGCGTAACCATGATTCAACCTTACTATGATGTGTGGATAAGAACAAAGCAGAAAAGATCATGGTAGAGTTACATGAAGGTACTTTCGAGACTCATTCCAGTGGACATACCATGGCAAAGAAAATCCTTCGGGCAGGATATTATTGGTCCACAATGGAAGCCGACTGTTATCAGCATTCTTGGACCTATCACAAGTGTCAAGTCTATGCTGATAAGGTGCATATACCTCCAGTTCCTCTAAACATCTTGACAGCGCCTTAGCCTTTTGCAATGTAGGGCATTGACATGATTGGCGAGATCAGACCTACAGCGTCCAACGGGCATCGTTTCATCCTGGTAGCGATTGATTACTTTATGAAGTGGGTTGAAGCAGATTCCTTTGCTACTGTAACTAAGAACGTCGTGGCCCGGTTCATTCGGCACAATCTGATTTGTCGATATGGTGTACCAGAGAGGATCATTACGGACAATGGTACAAATCTCAACAACAAGATGATCACCGAGCTCTACAAGCAGTTCAAGATACAGCATCACAACTCTTCTCCTTACCGGCCGAAGATGAATGGGGTTGTAGAAGCGGCTAATAAGAATATTAAGAAGATTGTGTAGAAGATGACGGTGACATACAAAGATTGGCATGAGATGTTACCTTTTGCTCTTCATAGGTACCGTACCTCAGCGCGGATGTCAACAGGGGCAACACCCTATTCCTTGGTTTATGGCATGGAGGTTGTCTTGCCCATTGAAGTTCAGATACCCTCTCTTCGGATTATGAAGGATGCAGGTTTAAGCGAAGATGACTGGATTAATACCCGACTTGATCAACTGAACTTAATCGACGAAAAGAGACTTACTGCTATTTGTCATGGTCAAACGTATCAAAAATGGATGATCAAGGCATTTAACAAGAAAGTTAGACGACAAGAGTATCAAGTTGGGGACCTGGTTATCAAGCGCATTATTCTACCTCAAGGTGATCCCAGGGGAAAATGGACCCCTACTTACAAAGGACCATTTATGGTTAAGAACATTTTCTCATGAGGAGCTATGATTCTAACCACCATGGATGGTGACAACCTTCCTCACCCCGTCAATGCAGACATAGTGAAAAGATACTACGCCTAATCAAAGACCTGCTAGGTTGTCTGGCCTAGGCAAAAATAAGGGCTTCCCGGCGAGACAAAAGGGTTCGGGCAAAAATAAGGGATGAAAATGAAAAAAAATTTGTACACCCGGCAAGTCGAAAACCTGAAAAGGCGGCTTGGGCAAAAAAGGGTATCCCGGTGGATTAAAACCCAAAGGGGCGGTCCAGGAAAAAATTAGGGATTAAAGCGTAACACTATGTCTCATTGGATCATCTTGCAACCAGACTTCAGTATCGACTATCAAGCTCGGATGGCACTAATCAATCTGATCTACCTTCAACCAAGTAGCAAAGTGATGAGATGCTCGAGGATATAAAGGCAATAGCAGAGTTGGAACCCAGTGGGATTGTTCACATAGCTGTTTTTCTTTGTTATTAACAAATTGTGTAAATTTTATTTGTTCGACGGTGTTCTCTTACTAGGACGTCAGCCTCTTGTACAAAAACGCCTATCTACAGGCTAACTTCAACATCAATACAAGTCATTTTCGCAAATAAATTTCAAATTGTTTTCCTTTTTCTGTTTTGCTTTGCGAGAAAATCCAATGTTCATTTTTGATATATGCATTTGACATTAATTGCTGCTTATGAAATTTACATGCGAAACAGAAGACGATTACTTATAATATCAGAAACAGGGGAAAACGAAAAATGTCCAAGCCATACAGTCGCTATGTCCACCAGGTATAGGGATAGACCTAGCTAGAGGAAACAATTGAAAATACATTCATTCCCCGCAGAGTAAGAGAAAGGAAGTGATGTTAGCTCTCCCCAGCTGAGACTCGCAGTTGTGAATGAATCGGTAACGTTCTCCCCAAGCAGATTTTATCTATCATCAACACTAGACAATTATCCCCAGCGGAGTCTGAAAACCTTCCCCAGTGAAGTATAAAAATATCCCCAGTGGAGTTTGAAGATTATCCCCAATAGACTCCGGAAGATCATCCCCAGTAAATTCTAAAACGGCTATCCCCAGTAAAGTCGTAATTGGAAAGTCACCCCCAGTGGAGTTCTTCCCTTTCACAAAACAGGAATTCAATCCCCAACAAGGTTCATTATCACCAGCAGCGGTAATTCATCCCCAGCTTAATTTATCAACGGAATCCTCCGGCAGAGCATCTCTTCCCCACAGAGTCATTTTCTCTCATCAGTTTATTCCTCAGAGGAGTTATCCTCTCCTGCAGGTTTACTCTCACTATCTCCAGCGGAAATGAAGAACTCAATTCTTTTCTCCAACAACAATCTGGGATTTATTTTCCTCAGCTAAAACATCACATTTTCATGCATCATAACATGCATACGCATCATACAACAGAATATCATTTATTTTGATAACATCATTACTTGATACATATCATGCATTACATACAGCTAACCTTTACCTTTCAGGAAAGATTTTCACAAAATTCAAGCTATGAAGCTTTTACATCAGTTGAATTACGGACAAGCTCCTAAATCTCAGCGAAGTTGTTGAATTACAGACGAGCTCCTAAATCTCAAAAAATATCATCTCAGTCGAATTACGGACTAGCTCTTAAATCTCGACAAAATCAGTTGAATTACGGACAAGCTCCTAAATCTCGACAAAATCAGTTGAATTACGAACAGGCTCCTAAATCTCAGCAAAGTAGTTGAATTACGGACAAGTTCCTAAATCTCAGCGAAATAATTTCCTCAGTCGAATTACGGATGAGTTCCTAAATCTCGATACATATTAAACCAGTTGAATTACGGACAAGCTCCTAAATCTCGACAAAATCAGTTGAATTACGGACAGGCTCCTAAATCTCAGCAAAGTAGTTGAATTACGGACAAGTTCCTAAATCTCAGCGAAATAATTTCCTCAGTCGAATTACGGATGAGTTCCTAAATCTCGATAGATATTAAATAAGTTGAATTACGGACAAGCTCCTAAATCTCGACAAAATCAGTTGAATTACGGGCAGGCTCCTAAATCTCAGCAAAGTAGTTGAATTACGGACAAGTTCCTAAATCTCAGCAAAATAATTTCCTCAGTCGAATTACAGACGAGTTCCTAAATCTCGATAGATATTTAATCAGTTGAATTACGAACGAGTTCCTAAATCTCGACAGATGGTTGCTTAGTTGAATTACGGACAAGCTCCTAAATCTCGACAAAATCAGTTGAATTACGGACAAGCTCCTAAATCTCGACAAAATCAGTTGAATTATGGAGATGCTCCTAAATCTCGACAAAGCCAGTTGAATTATGGATGAGCTCCTAAATCTCAGCAAAAAGATGTTCCCTCAGTTGAGTACGGACGATTCAAGTTCCTAAATATCAACAGAGACGACTCACCAGCAGAATGACGGACAACAAAGCTCCTAAATTTCTACTTCTCTCAACAAAGATCAGACTTCCCCAGCGAAATCTTCCTCAACAACAGGCCTACCAGCTCTCGCTATGGAATCTCTTACGCGATCGACACTCTTCCAAGTGGCATCTGTAAGCCCATTCCCGGCATCACAAGACAATTACCATTTCATGCGAGTGCAAATTTCTGGGCACTCTAGTGTTCAATCCACTTCCACCTTCAGACTACGAAAGGCGCGAAAGCCAATCTGCATCCTCAGGTTTAAGAAGATTGAACAGGGGCAGTTGTTGTACCCCAAAATTTTCCCTCCCATATTTCTCAAAACATGGCAAGAAAGATCTCCAAGTTGCTCAAGATAGCCCAAGAGTTGGTCAGACAAGTTCTCTCCTAAGGCAGTCTTCCCCAAACTAGGGTTTCACATTGCCTCAAGATCCTTGAGTCCAAGTGGTCCCAAATGCTCAACAATGTCCTAATATGTTCTACAGATCATCCATGTCAAGTTTCAAGCCTTGCAGAGGAAGTTTGCTCAATCAATTGCTCAAAGGTCCAAAAATCGACTGTGCTAGGGCAAAAGTCAACTGTGACATACATACAGTCAAACATCACGATTTTTTGTCAACATTCTCATTTTGAAGTATATTTCATCATTTGGTCAAGGGTTGATCATGATTCATCAAGGATTGCTCACAATTCATCAAGATTTAAAAGTTGCTAAATTAGGGTTTTGCAGGAAAAGTCAACCCAACTTTGACCAAGCATAACTTTCTCATACTTTATGAGAAATGACCCATCAAAAGCTCATTTTTAATATGATGAAATTCCCTACAATCCATCTTCATATTCCAAGATCAAAAAATGCACTCACAAGAAGTTATAAATTTGGACATTATAGGTCATTTTGAAAAGTCAACAAAAACACCTTTTTTGTCAAAGCTTCTAAGTGGAGCATGGAATATCAATTTGAGATGAGACCAAAAGGGTTGGTTATAGGACATCTCAAGATTTCTAAAAAGTCCAAGAACACCTCCAAATAGACAAAATTGAGAAAGTTATGCATTGTTGAAGTTGGACTTTTTTGCAAAATTGCCAAAAGTCAACTATGCCCAAAACTTCAAATTTTGCCAAATGGGCCCATTCTTTTTCACTTGTTTTGAGTTGGAATTGTAGTCCATGTACTCTAACGTTTCCCATGTGTCCATATCATATTATTATTAATTATTTTGATTTTTATTTGAATTAAATCAAAATAAACCAAATAAAATCAAAAACATTGAAAACTAAAGATCTTGTGATCATTTTAGGTCTTGTTACACAGCTAGCATCCTTCCAAACTCGTATCAAGCCATGTGGGTACAAAAAGATTGCAAATGAGCCAATTTTGGAAAGCTTTAATGGAGTATAAAATCAAATATCAAAATCATCAATGGAGGAAGATTTGGACAGCAAATTCTACCCTAATGTGTTGTACAATACATAAGGAAGCGAGGCAGACACGAATAGGGGTTGGAGATCAATTGGAGAGAAAGAACAGAATTGGAAAAAATCAAGAAAAAGTGTGACTTCGAAATCAATCCTAGAGGCAATTTCAAGGCTGGGCAATTGTCTCAATCTCTTCCTGGCCATCTCCACAAGCGAAAGCAACCAAGACCACGCGTTTTCAGACCTCCCAGTGCGCTGTAAGTCATCCACGAATTCACGATGTTCTTGAAATCGAAAATCTTTATTCTTGTATCCATTGTATAAAATAATTGCATATTTGTGATCACCATGCCATTTGCAAGATTTTTACATTAGCCAATTTCATTTACATAACCTATACTGTGATTCACCATGATTAGGGTTTCGTGGAGTTTTTTTGGGCTTTTGTTTTCAGGTACAATTAGCCCACATATTGGCTATGGTTGTGATCAGTAGGTTGAGACGAATTCAACCATGCTCTTAGAGTCCATTTTTATGGCCTGTGCAAGATTTTGAGGGTGGACAAGCTTGTAGCAACGGACCTTTGCCCGTTGGTATAGGTGCTTTGATTTTTGGCCACTGAGAGAGGAAGAAGAAGCAGTCGTGTCATCCTTCCATAGGACCATTCAAACAACGCGCGTTTTTTTTATATTTCTGGCCATTGATTTTGTTTTTATATATTATATTATGTTTGTATTATTATAACAAATAAGCACAAGCGCTCCAGTGGTAACCACGTTGTCCTTAAGGCATTCAGAGGCAGGAGGTCAGGGGTTCGATCCCTTCCTCCAGCAATTTGCATTTTCTTATTTGTTTTCAGGAAATCTGGTGTGCATTCAAGCTTGAGACCCGTCATCGACGCTCACCAATCAACGTGCCAGATGGCCAGATGGCCAGATCTGGTGGTCAGCCTCAAAGGTCCACCAAAAGGCTAGTCAACGCATGTGTATGGGATCAGAAATGTCCAATGGATCAGCATATTTGGGCCAAAATAATTGCTTTCAACACCTCCAAATATCAGGCCTATCTTTACTTTTTATATTTTTGTTTATTTTATTTAATTATTTTGTTTTGTTTTAATTAATTTCTAACCAATAAATTAATTTTCTTTTCATCAAAAAAATCACAAAATACTCTTTTTTATTTAATTAAATTTTAGAACTTTTATTTTTATTTAATAAATACTTATTAATTAATTAGGATGTTAATTAGGTAACCTTAATTTATTTTGTAAATAAATAAAATCAATTAGAATTAATTAGGTTTTAACTTTAATTTAATTATTTTATTTTCTTTCTAAAAATAACAAAAACTCCAAAAAAAAATGTGTCATTAATTATTTTTCATTAATTAATTTATTTAATAATTAATTTAGTATTTAATTTTTAGGATTAATTTATTTTCTTAAATAAAAATAATAAAAAAGCATTTTCTTTAATTAAAAGGGTCAAAACCCTATTTCCGCATTCGATCCAATTCACTCGCGCAATTTATTTTTCCTTATTCAATTATTTATGTATCTGCTCCCGGATTTTAATAATTAATTAGGGTATTTATTTTCCCGCTTTTATTTTATTTTATTTTCAAAGGGTTGCTTTTGGCGATGTAAAATACCCGACGCCTTGAAATAGTTAGTTTAAATTCCGCATTTTAATTCTGCAAATTATACAACTGTTAGATGTTTGATAATAGGGTTTGCATGAAAAGAATGAATGTTTGAATTAAAATCAATTAGATCACCCTAAACATGTGCAAAGATAAAAATAACTGAAAACAATACACTCGCACATGCGCACTCCTAGGGTACACCCCACTTGGTTGCCTTCGTACACGATCATTAAGTATAGATTGTTTTAGAGGTCGTCCTCTTGTCTAAAAGATCATAGTTGCCTCAAAATGGTTGCCTCGGATATCGTTGCCTCGAATAAATGATCTAAGACATTAGGGTTACCGCTAAGGCGTCCTAACATTGCTTTAGTGACCGTATGTCCCTCTTTCGAATTGACCCTCAAACTCCAACGACGGTGCTACCTACTCACTAATAGTGGGATAGCATTGTCTAAAGGAAATTAGCATAGAACAATTCCTTTTTCGAGTAGGTAGATAGTTCTTAGATACTTGCTCATCCAAAATAATTTTTTTTCACACTTACACTCCTTTTACAAACAAGTTTTCAAAAACACTTCATTAAACTCTTGGGGACAGAAGCAAGAGTTAAATCGAAGTTAAAACAAAGCTTTTCAAAACCCACAAGCACAAAAAAAACATTTTGAAAATGATGAGCAAAGACCTAAGAGCCCGTACATAACTACGAATAGAAAGGGTGCTAATACCTTCCCTTTCTATAATCTACCCCCCGTACTCAGAAATATCTCGAAAAATGAATTTTTCTTTGCTTTTTTCCTTTCCTTGTTGGATAAAATAAAAGTCGGTGTCGACTCTTGCTTACTGTGACATTTTGCGAAAACAAATGCAAAACGCAAACCAACATTCCAAAAACAGTCAGTTCTTCCCACCGTATCACATAGGCCTATGGCCAGGGTTGAATTATTATTAAGTTGTAGGCTTATGCCAATGTTGTTATGTTGTTGTTGTTGATGTTGCATTCAATCATGTTGTGTCGCATACATCGCATATCAAGTTGGAGTTGAAGCTCGTTAAGTTGTCCTGGATTGGCAAAATATTTAGTTGAAGTCTTATGCCTTGTTGATGCCTCTATTAATTGGCAATTTCTAAGTTGGCAGTTCTGCTCCATTTCTAAGTTGGGAGTTCTGCTCCGCTGGTACCACATGCATATGCATAGTAACAAGTTTCATTTCACGTTGCATATTGAGTTGTCGTGTTGATGAATTAATTATTATGTTTCTTTAGTGTTTTGTTGTGATTGATGTTGTTTAAAGTTGTGAAGTGGTGATTTTGCGTAGGCTAATTCTTATGTAATATTATCATACATCTGATTATAATGTTCGATATCTCACCCCTTCTGTTTGAATTTTACCCATATGTTGGTAATGTACAGGTAATCAAGAGTGAAGGCGGTTTACCTTCAGTAGTTCGAGTTGGTGTCATTGCTCTTATATGTAACACTCAGGGGGATGAACGCTTGCTAGTTTATTGTTGTTATTATTTCAGTTGATTGAACTTTAAGTTATTGTTCATTAAATATTTGTTATTAAAGTTATTTAGTTGGACAAAGATGATATATTCTTTTAAGTTTAATATTTGACTCTGCTGCGTAGTTATGAAAGTTGTTGATTTTTAGAAAGATTAATTTATGTCGTTGTTGGTTCATCCAAGTTAATGTGTTATGTATCTATAATGAATTTCGTTGTTTTAAGTTGAAATTGTAGCATCCGGATTTAGTTGTGTAATTTTTATAACTTTGATTTAATAATAATTATCGGGTAGAATTTGGATGTTACAAAGTTGGTATCAAAGCAGGTCGGTCTGTCCGACCAAGTTATCTAATGTTGTTTGTCCCATAGCATGCGACAAGTGTGTGGAACACTGTCGGTTTTTTCTTAATTTTCTAATCGCTTGTATGCAGGAGTTGGTTTGAAGATAAGTGGGGGAGAAGCTTTGCTTCTTGGATATGTTTCGGTTGTAAGATGTTAGTTCAGTATGCTGTTGATGGCGACAGTGCGAGTATTGTCAAAGTTTTATTATTTCCCGAATCCGAAGGTGACATGGATTAAAGATTTTGTTTGTTAATCAAGTTGGAACGTCTGAGGGAGGATGATCATACATTGTTGATGTTTACTTCTCGAAGGATGAGGAGCAATGTAACGGTTGTTGATATACGAGTAGAGTGTATATCCATGATGTTTCTGAAGGTGATTGTTAAGTATAAAGGATAATTTTTAGAAGATGGAATTTAGAAAGTTGCGATATTTCACCGCTGTTGGTGGACTATGAAGTTGTCGGTTTGAGTAGCCCTTGCTTAAGATATCGACATTGGAACAGTGATAGAGTGACAGATTGTTGTAGACCTTGTCGTAGGATCCCGGTGAGTGATTGTAAAAGTTGTTGAAGTTGTTGGGATATTTTGAATCGCGAGTCAGAGTCGGAAATTCAAGGAGATGAGTATTATTTCAAGGAATAAGAATGGTAAGTGTTAGTACTGGTACAAAGAAATTTTGTTATGATGTTATCATGAGGTGTGTATTAGTATGTCCCTGCATGACGTCGGTGTTCACGTTTTTGGATAACTTTAGAAATTTATATCTCGTGTTCTGAGTATCGGATTGGTGTTCCATTTGAATATATGAGGAGATAGAAAGATATTCTATCATATGAAATAGTTTTCAAATATGGTTGATTCATTCCCATATGGAGGAACTCTGAAGTCGTTTATGGAACTATAGGCTTTTTGGGCATAAATGATAATTATCGCAGTTGTTCGAGACGAGGTCAAGCATAATATGTTGTTGGAGAATAAGTTGAGAAATGAGATGTTCAGCATTAAAAAGGATAGTTGTTCATCATTTCAAGTACGGGATGTTGCATGTGAATAAAGTTTGGTAGAACTAAAGAAAAGATTGACGACTGCTCCGGTATTGGTTTTGCCTAATTCGAGTGAGTCATTTGTAGTGTATTATGAATATGTCTAAGATGGGATGTAATGGTGTGCTAATGTTGAATGTACAATTTGTTTCTTGTGCTTCTAGACAACTCATAGTTCATGAGAGGAATTATCCTACGTGTGACTTAGAGTTAGCAGCGGTGGTGTTTATGTTGAAGATTTGGAGACATTGGCTTTTTGGTTCAAGATTTCAAGTATTTAGCGACCATAAGAGTTTAAAGTATTTATTTGATCAGAAGGAATTGAATATGAGACAACGAATATGGTTGGAGTTGTTGAAAGATTATGATTTTGGTTTGAGTTATCTTCCAGGTAAAGCTAATGTCGTGGCTGATAATTTAAGTCAAAAGACTTTACATATGTCAGCAATGATGGTTAATGAGTTGGATTTGATTGAAAAGTTCAGAGATATGAGCTTAGTTTGCATAGTGACACCGAAGAGTGTTATGTTGAGGATGTTAAATATTAACAATGATTTTCTGGACAATATCAAAGAAGCTCGAAAGTTAGATGTGTAGGGTGTGTTGAGATTCTATAATCGAATTTGTATTCCTGATGATGCAGAGATGAAGAAAGTAATTCTTGAGTTGGAGGATACTTAACCTTCGTGTGAGGCTAAGTGAGTGTAATGTGGACCGTGTAATATGTTGAGCGTTGGTGTCTCATCGATAAGATCGAATGAGAGGGAAATTGTGGAAGTATTTGTAAACCTCATTGAAGATTATTGGATTATGGTGATTTAGGTGACTTGAGTACAAGTTCTAAAGGAACACTATTATGGTTTGGTAACGATGGTTTATACTCCATTATGGTTGTCGGCTATCTATTGACAAATTGAGGAACTAATCACCCTTAATCTCTTGTTGATAGTAGAAGAGATCGCGTTGGATGGTATAGACTTGTCTTTCTATCTTAATGGTGTGTAAAGTGATTAATGTTATATCGTGAGGATAGTCGCTCATCAGTTTGTGTGAAGTAATAAAGGAGTGGCTAGGAAAGAGTTGAGATGTATTTAATAATTCGGAGTAGCGGGTTTATATGGGAGCTAACGTTGCAAAGTGAAAGATTAAGAATATCAAGTGAACGACGATTTTATGGTGGGTGTTAAAGAAAGTATGAAACTAGGATTGAAACTTGTAAATCATATAGTTGACAGATATTTGAATGAGGGCGGTGACATAAGATAGATGATCAGAGTTGCGCAACTGTAGCGTGATATGGCGCATTTGTATGCATGTACAACTTGTTATAAGTGAGGTACTAAATATCAGAAGCATATGGGAATGATATGTCTTGATTTACATGTTTGATTTGGTGGATTGTTGATATAGGGATGATGTGCCAGGTTACTGTGTTTTCTCGTAAATATTTGCTGTTTTATAAGGATTTTGTTCCTGTTGTCGTGATGTTATTGTTGGTTATCGCAAATGATGGGTAGTACTCCATAATATGACGGAGTTAATTATGTTGGCTATGTTGATGTCACTGTAAGGGTGATACGACGATATGATTGAAGTGGTTGATAAGTTATTAACGATTATGTTGCGAAATGTTGAATGATTAGTATGTGTGTATTTGATTTAAATCATGTTGAGTTATTGTTATGTCGAGTAAGTAGTGGTCAAAGTGTTGCCAGATGCGACTTGGGAATCAGAGAATGAGATGTGAAATTCGCATTAAGAGTGGTAATATCAAGTAGAATTTCGAGGACGAAAATATTGTAAGTGGGGGAGAGTTGTAACGCACATTAATTTAATTAAATTATTTTTAGATTATTTGTTGAAAAGTTGTGAAATGTTGGGAATTGTTGGTATACGTTGTTAGATTATTATTAATTAATTAATTAGTTGATTAATAATAATAATGTTGGATTTAATGGAATAATGGTGTTGGGCTTATTTTATTGGCTGGAAGTAGTAAAGTGGGGCTGTGAAAGTTAAGTCTAATAGAATTGGTGATATAAGGTTAAGCTGACATAAAGATTTGATTTAGTTGGTGATTAAGGGTTTGTGCATTGATCGGAAGAGCTGCCCAGAGAGACGAGCAAGATGCCCGGTGTCGAGCAGAGAAAAACAAGGATTACAGCCGGAGCTTTGGTAGAGCAAACTTCAATCCAGGTAAGGGTGTGGTTCTTACCTTATAATGGGATTTATGATGTGTATTATGTTGGAATTGGTCATTTGTATGACTATTGTCGATTGATGTTTTTGGGTCGGTTTTTAAAGTTGTCTGGTTCCTCATGTTGGGTTCGTTTAGGGAGTTACCGTATGACTATCTTGCATGATTAGTGAACCCGTTGTTGAATTTGCCCGTTATTAGTGTTGTGGGCAGTTTGAGTTGTCTGTATCATTTCCCGGTATAATTGATGATTAGATTAGGGTAGTTTACCACCGGGTGATATGGTCGTTATGATGTTGTGATATTCCAAGAAGTTGGCAGGAAACTTAGGGATTGTAGTTGTGGTCGTTTTAGGAGGGTTTCTGCGTGACTATTTTATACAGGTAACAAATATGTTGATAAAAAATATAGTTACCCATTACGGTGGTATTCCGAGCAGTTGTTCGAATATTATGAATCGTATTGATGTGGTTGTTATGACATTTTATTGTTCTATGATGTTGGGCGAAACAAGTGGTCGAGGAGGATGTTGATGGTGTTAGATGTCGAGCATCGTTTAGGCTACGAAGTGTGTCGTGGAATATATGTCGAGCGACATTAGGTTGTGAGGCGTGCCGAGGAGCACGGTACTGTTGTCGAGCAGCACGAAGTTGCAGGTTGGGCCGAGGAGTATGAGTTAGTTGTTATTCTTCTTAGTTGTTGTGCATGTTGAGGGGGCGCGTAGTTTCCTAACCCTTTTTCCCGTATATGTTGTTTTGGTCAATACCAGTGATGTATAAGTTGTTCTGAATTAAGAATTGCATATTGATGAATTATGTTGAGATGCCTCTAATTATAGGCAGATATTATGTTGTAGGCTTATGCTAATGTTTCATTAATTGTTGTTGTTGAAATACTAAGTTGTAGGCCTATGGCCAGGGTTGAATTATTATTAAGTTGTAGGATTATGCCGATGTTTTTATGTTGTTGTTGTTGATTTTGTATTTAATCATGTTGTGTCGCATACATTGCATATCAAGTTAGAGCTAATGCTCGTTAAGTTGACCTGGATTGGCAAAGTATTAAGTTGAAGGCTTATGCCTTGTTGATGCCTCTATTAATTGGAAATTTCTAAGTTGGGAGTTCTGCTTCGTTTCTAAGTTGGGAGTTATGCTCCGCTGGTACCACATACACAAGGGCGGTTCTACCATACGGCCAGCTTGGGCAAATGCCCAGGCTCGGCCCGGCCCAAATTATTTTTAGTATTCATGTTTCTTTTAAATAAATAAAATTAAAAGAAAAAGAAAAAGAAAAAATAGTGGAACCTAGAATTGAAAAAACCTAAAGAAGGAAAAGATTATGAAATAGTAGTCGTCACCGTTCTCTTTCCTTCTCTGTTCAATCTACCATCGCCAACTTCTCTTACAATTTTATACCATTCCTACAACAGGTAATGTAAAACTCTAACTTGATTATTAAATAGCAGATGTGTGTGTTTCTCTTTTTATATAATACAAATATATTAAATGTGTTTGACTTGGTCTCTTAATCTATTTGATATATGTGTCACAACAAGAAATAAGAATCTAGAGATTACTAATAATATGCTGGTAAAGAATTATATAAGCATGTATATAATTTTTATCTTTTTGTACTTTTATTTCACTGGAAAGTGGACAAATGTTTAATGTAAAAAGTTTAATTTGAGCCAGCAAACTAGTACAAAATTGAATTGACATATTTACAATTACAAATCAATTAGTGATTATGCTAGTTGCTATTTTTCAAATGAAACTTGTAGTAATAAGTCTATATATTATACTTGTTTAATTCCATGTTTCATTCTAATTTATTGATTAGAGTTTAGGTTGTTTGATTAATCATGTACTAATTTATTTATTTATTTATTAGAGTTTAGGTTTTTTGATTAACTATGTACAATTACAAATACTAATTTATTTAGTAGAGTTTAAAATTTTGTTTTATTTGTTTGAAGAGAAAATATTGAGAAAATATGAAAGTTGTGCAACCAGAAGCCGAATTAGAACCACTTCCTAATGTGGTTAATGAGTTTAATCCAAATGAGATTGTGTGTGGTCCAAGTCGTAGGAAAAAAATTAATGAGTATGCTCCAGATATTCAAGACCAAGTGAGGAGGGTATATATATTGAAGGGTCCAATGCAACCAGATTTGCCAAGTTTTCCTCGTACTCCATTTGGGAGTATTAAAATATTATTTAGTAAATCATGGTATAAGAATTATATATGGTTAGAATACAGCGAGATGAAGAATGCAACTTATTTTTTTCATTGCTTTCTCTTTAAGCAACCATGGAGGGCCTAGCACTTTGGTTTTGAAGTCTTCACTAAAAGCACATATAGAGATTGGAAGAATGCATCTCAAGGCTTGAAAGGTCATGATGGTAGTCATAATAGTTTGCACAAGTCATATGTCAAGCACTATGATGATTATAATAATCAAACACAAAGTGTGATAAGTAAGTTTTCTAAAGCAACCAAGGATTCAGAAGAATTGTATAAGATTTGTTTGACTTGCTATTGACAAAATATGTGTGGAGATTGATCATCAGTTTATTGAAGTAAGTAACATTATCCTTAATTACTTCTCATTTATTGACCCCAAGAACTCTTTCTCCAAGTTTAATGTTGATAAGCTTGCTCGTCTTGCTGATATTTATCATGCACACTTTTCTGATGATGACCGAGGAACAATAAGGGATCAACTTGACACTTATGTTCTTTAAGTGAGAAGAAATACTTCATTTTACACTAGTTAATATGTTCAAAGTTTGGCTATGAAGATGGTTCAAACTGAGAAACATTTGGTATTTTCATTGGTTTATAAATTTATTGAGTTAGCTTTGATATTATCAGTGTCGACAACATCTGTTGAAAGAGATTTTTTAGCAATGAAGAGTAACAAGCCTAAATTTCATAACAAGATCAATGAAGTTTGGTTCAATGACTTGATGGTATGTTACACTGAGCGGGATATATTTAACTCACTTAATGATATTGATATTATTCTAACATTTACCGCAAAGAAGTCTCGAAAAGGACATTTGCCTTATGATTTTATTTAACCCGCTATTGTAAGGTTATGTTTATCTCTTTTATTTTAAATTATATTTTTGTTTACAAAATGACGAATCTCTTTTATTTTGATTGATAACTTATATTATATACAATGTGAATTTGCGGTCTTTAATTTTTTGCCCAGGCTTTATAACTTTTCTGGCTCCACCACTACACATGCATATGCATAGTAACAAGTTTCTTTTCACGTTGCATATTGAGTTGTCATGTTGATGACTTAATTATTATGTTTCGTTAGTGTTTTGTTGTGATTGATGTTGTTTAAAGTTATGAAGTGGTAATTTTCCATAGACTAATTCTAATGTAATATTATCATACATCTGATTATAATGTTCGATATCTCACCCCTTATGTCTGAATGTTACCCATATGTTGGTAATATGCAGGTAATCAAGAGCGAAGGTGGTTTACCTTCAGTAGTTCGAGTTGGTGTCATTGCTCTGATACGTAACACTATGGGGGATAAACGCTTGCTAGTTTATTGTTGTTATTATTTCAGTTGATTGAACTTTAAGTTGTTGTTCGTTAAGTACTTGTTATTAAAATTGTTTAGTTGGAAAAAGATGATATATTCTTTTAAGTTGAATATTTGACCCCGCTGCATAGTTATGAAAGTTGTTGATTTTTAAAAAGATTAATTTATGTTGTTGTTGGTTCATCCAAGTTAATGTGTTGTGTATATGTAATGAGTGTCATTGTTTTAAGTTGAAATTGTAGCATCCTGATTTAGTTGTGGAATTTTTATAACTCTGATTTATTAATAATTGTCGGATAGAATTGGGGTGTTACGCACTACCTCTCCACTAACTTGAAGTATAGAAGAGATAAGGACGTAGCAGTACTATTTGTAACGACTCTTTTTGAAATAGCCAACGACTCTATTTTTCTTGGCTATATAAGAAAAGAATTGTATGTTTAAACTATTGATGAGCTTCTTGTAGGCTGCTTGGCAGGATGCTAAAAGTTGCAAGTTGCAAGTCACAAGTTGTTGGTGTTCAATATTAAAAATGAAAGCTATCATTATTGGAACACGGCCAAAAAGCTATCAACCACTATAACAATAACAAGACCAACTGTTATCAAAATGATTCTTCAATCATGTTGATAATGATTACAATGAAATCATTAATTCACAATGTGCCTAATTTCATATGATGCACAAAGCTTGCTAAGCCGTAGAAGATAATGAAGATGATCATGAAAGCTCAAATTACAAATCCACAACATAAATGTTGTGCTCTAAAGTGATCATAGAATAAAATAGAACAAGGGATGATATCCAGAATGTTTTAAGGTGAATCGAGATGAAGAAGTTCTTCTCTTTACTATATCAAGATCAATAAATCTTTCAGAAGCTTATGAAGAAGAAGACTTCAGCGACTCAAGTGCTTTGGGTTGTTGTCCATGAAGAAACCACTTGAAGAAAAGAAGACCACACATTAAAGCTACAATACAATGTAATATCTTTTAATATATATATTAGGTTCTTTTGATGTACTTAATTATGTTTACATCCAGCTTATGTAGAAGCATTATTATTGTAAACAAATGTAAATCAAACCGTTGTAAAGAAGGTATAGACTATACAGAAACCTTTGCACCATTCGCCGGGTCAGAAGCTATTCGGCTATTAGTTTCCTTTTTTGTAAATCATAATATCATTTCTGAATGGTTATATTTAAGAAGAAGTATATGCAAACTCTTTCAACAAACTACTTTTTTAAACGGAAAAATAGAAAACACTCTGAACAAACTATTTTTGAATGGAAAAATAGAAAATTCTCTTTAGACACACAACTACCTAAATCTCCAATACACCCAAAAGACTATATTTTATTGTTGCGTAAAAAATTCAAACTAAATATCTCTATTTATATTATTACTCAAATTTTATTTTCTTCCTACTACCCAATGTGGGACTTGGATGAATATATTATTTGACCTAATAAATCTTCCCTTCATCTAAAGTCTCACGTATCTTCACATATCTTCACTTTGTAGTCACCTTCATATTCAAAGCGATCATTATAATTATAATGATTAGCCACATTTGTAAAATTATTACTTTTTAATATTTTTGTCATCTTCATCCCTTGAATAAAATTTTTGTTACTCTTCCTTTTTTGCTTGATCGAAATTTTAGTGACTCTTCCTCCCCCCTTGATCAGAACCTTAACTCTGATACCAGATGTTGGGAAAATAACCAAAAAAAAACAAAACAAATTTGTACACTCGCGGAAACATATCCATAAAAGAAGAAAAGCAACAAAAAAAGCGTAACACTATGTCTCATTGGATCTTCTTGCAACCAGACTTCGGTATCGACTATCAAGCTCGGATGGCACTAATCAATATGATCTACCTTCAACCAAGTAGCAAAGTGATGAGATGCCCGAGGATATAAAGGCAATAGCAGAGTTGGAACCCAGTGAGATTGTTCACATAGCTGTTTTTCTTTGTTTTTCACAAATTGTGTAAATTGTATTTGTTCGTCGGTGTTCTCTTACTAGGACGTCAGCCTCTTGTACAAAAACGCCTATTTATAGGCTAACTTCAACATCAATATAAGTCATTTTCGCAAATAAATTTCAAACTGTTTTCCTTTTTCTGTTTTGCTTTGCGAGAACGTCCAATGTTCATTTTTGATATATGCATTTGACATTAACTGCTGCTCATGAAATTTACATGAGAAACAAAAGACGATTACTTGTAATATCAAAAACAAGGGCAAACGAAAAATGTCCAAGCCATACAGTCATTATGTCCACCAGGTATAGGGATAGACCTAGCTGGAGGAAACAATTGAAAATACATTCATTCCCCAGAGTAAGAGAAAGGAAGTGATGTTAGCTCTCCCCAGCTGAGACTCGCAGCTGTGAATGAATCGGTAACGTTCTCCCCAAGCAGAATTTATCTATCATCAACACTAAACAATTATCCCAGTGGAGTCTGAAAACCTTCCCCAGCGAAGTATAAAAATATCCCCAGTGGAGTTTGAATATTATCCCCAATATACTCCAGAAGATCATCCCCAGTAAAGTCTAAAATGGCTATCCCCAGTAAAGTCGTAATTGGAAAGTCACCCCCAGCGGAGTTCTTCCCTTTCACAAAACAGGAATTCAATCCCCAACAAGGTTCATTATCACCAGCAGCGGTAATTCATCCCCAGCTGAATTTATCAACGGAATCCTCCGGCAGAGCATCTCTTCCCCACAGAGTCATTTATCTCATCAGTTTATTCCCCAGAGGAGTTATCCTCTCCTGCAGGTTTACTCTCACTATCTCCAGCGGGAACGAAGAACTCAATTCTTTTCTCCAACAACAATCTGGGATTTATTTTCCTCATCTAAAACATCACATTTTCATGCATCATAACATGCATACGCATCATACAACACAGTCTCATTTATTTTGAGAACATCATTGCTTGATACATATCATGCATTACATACAGCTAACCTTTACCTTTCAGGAAATATTTTCACAAAATTCAAGCTATGAAGCTTTTACATCAGTTGAATTACGGACGAGCTCCTAAATCTCAGCGAAGTTGTTGAATTACAGATGAGCTCCTAAATCTCAGCAAATATCACCTCAGTCAAATTACGGACTAGCTCCTAAATCTCGACAAAATCAGTTGAATTACAGACAAGCTCCTAAATCTCGACAAAATCAGTTGAATTATGAACAGACTCCTAAATCTCAGCAAAGTAGTTGAATTACAGACAAGTTCTTAAATCTCAGTGAAATAATTTCCTCAGTCGAATTATGGATGAGTTCCTAAATCTCGATAGATATTAAATCATTTGAATTACGGACAAGCTCCTAAATCTCGACAAAATCAGTTGAATTATGGACAGGCTCCTAAATCTCAGCAAAGTAGTTGAATTACGGACAAGTTCCTAAATCTCAGCGAAATAATTTCCTCAGTCGAATTACGGACGAGTTCCTAAATCTCGATAGATATTTAATCAGTTTAATTACGAACGAGTTCCTAAATCTTGACATATGGTTGCTTAGTAGAATTACGGACAAGCTCCTAATTCTCGACAAAAATCAGTTGAATTACGGACAAGCTCCTAAATCTCGACAAAATTAGTTGAATTACGGACAAGCTCCTAAATCTCGACAAAGCCAGTTGAATTACGGATGAGCTCCTAAATCTCAACAAAATATGTTCCCTCAGTTGAGTACGGACGATTCAAGTTCCTAAATATCAACAGAGACGACTCACCAGCAGAATGACGGACGACAAAGCTCCTAAATTTCTACTTCTCTCAACAAAGATCAGACTTCCCCAGCGGAATCTTCCTCAACAACAGGCCTACCAGCTCTCGTTAAGGAATCTCTTACGCGATCGACACTCTTCCAAGTGGCATCTGTAAGCCCATTCCCAGCATCACAAGACAATTACCATTTCATGTGAGTGCAAATTTCTGGGAACTCTAGTGTTCAATCCACTTCCACCTTCAGACTACGAAAGGCGCGAAAGCCAATCTGCATCCTCAGGTTTAAGAAGATTGAAAAGGGGCAGCTGTTGTACCCCAAAATTTTCCCTCCCATATTTCTCAAAACATGGCAAGAAAGATCTCCAAGTTGCTCAAGATAGCCCAAGAGTTGGTCAGACAAGCTCTCTCCTAAGGCAGTCTTCCCCAAACTAGGGTTTCACATTGCCTCAATATCCTTGAGTCCAAGTGGTTCCAAATGCTCAACAATGTCCTAATATGTTCTCAAGATCATCCATGTCAAGTTTCAAGCATTGCAGAGGAAGTTTGCTCAATCAATTGCTAAAAGGTCCAAAAATCGATTATGCTAGGGCAAAAGTCAACTGTGACCTACATACAGTCAAACTTCAAGATTTTTTGTCAACATTCTCATTTTGAAGTATATTTCATCATTTGATCAAGGGTTGATCATGATTCATCAAGGATTGCTCACAATTCATCAAGATTCAAAAGTTGCTAAATTAGGGTTTTGTAGGAAAAGTCAACCCAACTTTGACCAAGCATAACTTTCGCATACTTTATGAGAAATGACCCATCAAAAGCTCATTTTTAAGAGGATTAAATTCCCTACAATCCATCTTCATATTCCAAGATCAAAAAATGCACTCACAAGAAGTTATAAATTTGGACATTATAGGTCATTTTGAAAAGTCAACAAAAACACCTTTTTTGTCAAAGCTTCTAACTTGAGAATGGAATATCAATTTGAGATGAGACCAAAAGGGTTGGTTATAGGGCATCTCAAGATTTCTAAAAAGTCAAAGAACACCTCCAAAGAGTCAAAATTGAGGAAGTTATGTATTGTTGAAGTTGGACTTTTTTGCAAAATTGCCAAAAGTCAACTATGCCCAAAACTTCAAATTTTGCCAAATGGGCCCATTCTTTTTCACTTGTTTTGAGTTGGCATTGTAGTCCACGTACTCTAGCCTTGCCCATGTGTCCATATCATATTTTTATTAATTATTTTGATTTTTATTTGAATTAAATCAAAATAAATCAAATAAAATCAAAAACATTGAAAACTAAAGATCTTGTGATCATTTCAGGTCTTGTTACACAACTAGCATCCTTCCAAACTCGTATCAAGCCATGTGGGTACAAAAAGAGTGAAAATGAGCCAATTTTGGAAAGCTTTAATGGAGAATAAAATCAAATATCAAAATCATCAATGGAGGAAGATTTGGACAGCAAATTCTACCCTAATATATTGTACAATACATAAGGAAGCGAGGCAGACACGAATAGGGGTTGGAGATCAATTGGAGAGCAAGAACATAATTGGCAAAAATCAAGAAAAAGTGTGACTTCGAAATTAATCCTAGAGGCAATTTCAAGGCTGGGCAATTGTCTCAATCTCTTCCTGGCCATCTCCACAAGCGAAAGAAACCAAGACCACGCGTTTTCAGACCTCCCAGTGCGCTGTAAGTCATCCACGGATTCACTATGTTCTTGAAATCGAAAATCTTTATTCTTGCATCCATTGTATAAAATAATTGCATATTTGTGATCACCATGCCATTTGCAAGCTTTTTACATTAGCCAATTTCATTTACATAACCTATACTGTGATTCACCATGATTAGGGTTTCGTGGAGTTTTTTGGGGCTTTTGTTTTCAGGTACAATTAGCCCACATAATGGCTATGGTTGTGATCAGTAGGTTGAGACGAATTCAACCATGCTCTTAGAGTCCATTTTTATGGCTTGTGTAAGATTTTGAGGATGGACAAGCTTGTAGCCACGGACCTTTGTCCGTTGGTATATGTGCTTTGATTTTTGGCCATGGAGAGAGGAAGAAGAAGCAGTCGTGTCATCCTCCCATAGGACCATTCAAACAACGCGCGTTTTTTATATTTCTGGCCATTGATTTTGTTTTTATATATTATATTATGTTTGTATTATTATAACAAATAAGCACAAGCGCTCCAGTGGTAACCACGTTGGCCTTAAGGCGTTCAAAGGCTGGAGGTCAGGGGTTCGATCCCTGCCTCCAGCAATTTGCATTTTCTTATTTGTTTTCAGGAAATCCGGTGTGCATTCAAGCCTGAGACCCATCATCGACGCTCACCAATCAACGTGCCAGATGGCTAGATGGCCAGATCTGGTGGTCAGTCTCAAAGGTCCGCCAAAAGGCTAGTCAACGCATGTGTATGGGATCAGAAAAGTCCAATGGATCAACATATTTGGGCCAAAATAATTGCTTTCCACACCTCCAAATATCAGGCCCATCTCTACTTTTTATATTTTTGTTTATTTTATTTAATTATGTTATTTTGTTTTAATTAATTTCTAACTGTTGTACCCCAAAATTTTCCCTCTCATTTCATCAACATTTCTCATCACAAGACTCTTGGAACTCAAGATCAAGCTAGGGTTTGCTCTGCTTAAGACACCTTCTTGCATTGTTGACCTAAATTAGGGTTTAAGTTTTCACAGTGATGTTTTGACCTACAATGCCCAAATTGACTTTCATACTTCATGTTGGACTCATAAGTTTGTCCATACCAAGTTTCAAGCCTTGATTCAAATTTTTGCCCAGACAATTGGACAGTTGACCTAGAAATCAATTGTATTGGGGAAAAAGTCAACTGTGGCCAATTGGCAGTCAAACCTCATGAAATTTGATCCACATCATCATTATGAACTCATATTAACCATTTGATCAAGTTTGGATCATAATTCCACAAGAAATTTGTTCAGATCATCAAAAGGGCAAAATGGTCATTTTTAGGGTTTTGACTGTACAAAGGTAATTGTTGATTGTTTGACCTAGCCAATGGCAAATCAAGCTCAACCATGGACTCAAGGACTCAATGACATTGTCTTGACCCATTCAACAAGTTCAAAAGATCTCAAATGCATAGGATTGACAGATGAATTTTTCAGTCAACTGGTCAAAATTTGACTGTATACTGAAAAGTCAAACTTTGACTTTTTGGTCAAAATCAAGTGCCAGGGGTCATTTTTCATCAAGACATGACAAATTATGAAACTTGTTCATCAAGAAACCCAAAAATGCAAATTAGGGTTTAAAATGGAAATATTTCATAACTTAGAATTTTTCTAAGTTATAAAATTTTCTTAGTTTTTCCTAACTTTGTCCCATTTTTTCACCAAGATGCAAATGGATTTAAACAAAACTTGCAACATGAAAGTTGTATTCCATAACAAAGTATACAACTTTGATTCACAAAGTTTTCTAAAAAGAAGCTTGTATATCAAGTTATGATTTTTGGAACAAGGGTACCTAAAACTTTTAAGTTAGAGAGATTTTGCCCTAGTTTAGGCAGGATTTTGACCCATCTTCTTGGCCATTTTTGACATAGTTACACTTGGAGTTTCAAGTTTCATTTCAAAAATGGATTGTAGTACATATTGCAAGATTTCCAAATTGTCCAAGAACTCCTCAAACACCTTTGTGGTTAGGGAGAATCGAATGCTTGAAGTTGGCAAAAACTCACTTTGAAACCATGGCCAATACATGTTCATACCAAGTTGCAAATCTGACCAAACTAGCTTAGTACATGATTACAGGCCTCTAAACCAATTTACACTCTAAAATTTAATGCAAATACATTGGATATTGGCATTGTTCTGATCAAGAGAGCTTTGTACAATGAACATTGCCATTTTGAGCATAAAGGCCACACTTCAATTTTCATAAAGGGAACTTTATGTCAAATTGCTTTTTCTTGAGCCTTGGACTTTCTTCCTTTGCAGCAAACAAGCTCCACAATCTCAGGCATAGTACAAGAAGTTGGTGCATGCTTAGAGATAGCCTGTACAGGCCTATCTCACTTCACTTCCAACTTTGCTTTCAAAACAAGTCAAAAGGCCAAAAGCTTGTATCTCTCATATCTGATAAAACCAACAAGAACAAAGTTGTCAAACAAGTTTTGCATATCCTCTCAAGCCAGAAACACGAGCCCTTGACCCCTCAAAACTCCTTGTGCACAAAATCCCCATTTTCTTGCAAAACAGGGCCAGTTCTGCATTTTGCAAGCCACCATCAAATTCCATCGTGTGTTTTGTCCAAAGCTACTTCAAAAACCTTCCAACCAACATACCTGAGCTATCCAGACCATCCATAAGTTGCTGTAACTCCATTAACACACATTGCCATTTTTGTTTGGAAGCTTTGCAGGTTGAGTTCTGTAGCACGATTCAGGCTACTTCAAAACAAGCCAAGCATTGGAAAAACTTCAGTGGACTTCAGGCAAGCTCAAAAGAACCTCAAGCACCCTTAGAAGTTGCTGCATTTTCCAGCTCGAAGTCAACTGAAACAGGTATTTCATGAACTTCTATCTCTCTATTTAGGAATAGTTAGACTTAGGTTTGTGAATGAAAGATGTTGTATTCATATCCCTGAAACCATACATGTACTTAGTTTTCATTTATATTAATCGTTCTAGGAGAATTTTGTTCATGAACTTTCTGAAAAAACTAGGTTAAGAATTAGGGCCAGAGAAATTCTCTCTGGTGTTTGAGAGTTAGCTTAAGTTTTTTATATGGTTAGATTCTTTGTTTGATGCTCTACAAGTTTCATGTTATGAGTTTTGTCAAAAAAGCACAGAATCAGGAGATAGCATTTTGTGCATAACACGCGCGCATTTCTGTTCAAATGAAGAAGATGAAGTTGATTCTGGGCTGGGCCTGGACTTCTTTGCTTTTGACACACCCCAGTTCACTATTCAGCACCCCTTGGCCCATTGCTTTGTATTTTCATTATTTTTGCATTTTTATTTTTTCTCTGACTTTGATATTTTATTTGCAAACATAAAAAATATCCCAAAAATATTTTCATATTTTTTTTCATTTATTAAATATTTTATTCTAATTTTTCCTAATGTAAACATGTTAAATATCTTATTTTCTTTTGTTAAAACTTAAAAAATAATACAAATAATACTTAAATAATTTATTTTATTTTTATACATATTTAAAAATATTTTCTTGAAATGTATACACTTTGTAAATAATTTATTTTATTTTTATACACACTTAATATATTTAATACATATATATATACATATATAATATATTTTATTAAATAATAAGAACAAAAAACACAAAAATAATACATTTTTATTTCTATTAATATTTTATACTAAAAATACCTTTTTTTCAATATACATTTATTTTTTGTACAAATTGATATATATTATTGTATATAAATAATAAACAATATCATTTATTTAAGAAATTAGGGTGTTTGCCCTAAAGAACAAAGATAATTAAAATTGACTTTTTTTTTATTTTCACTTCACATTTAAAAATACTTTTTACATACATAAAAATCTTTTTTTTGCATAACACATTTTATCTAACATTTATTTATTGTATTTTATTTAATTATTGTACATTTAAATGTTGTATCTTATACATTCAATTTGGTTGTAATAATTTAGGATTTAATTTCTTGCAAAATAATCTCCAATTCAAATTTATACCCCCTCCCTATATCATGTTGTAATAGTGTAGAATTTAAATTCTCGCACCTTTAAATGCTTTCAATTATGCCATGATTAGACCTAGGGTTTGTATGCAAAATAAAATCAACAAAAGGCTTGACCTAATCCAAGATAATAATGCATGAAAAACAAAAAAAATACACACTTGCACCCCTAGGGTTTCAATCCACTTGTTGCCTTCAAAAATGGGCCATGGTATACATGTCAAGTACTTTGGCAAAACAAAAAAACAAAACAAAAGATCATAGTCCCTTGATGACGCTATCTGAGTTGCCTAAACAAAATGATCAAGTCCCTTAAGAAAATTGCCAAAAAATACTTGACACCATTGCTATCATGGTCTATACGATGACCCGCGCCTGTCCCGTTTAACATCCTAACACAAGGTTTTTCACCAAATATAATGGTGAAGCAACACTATTAAAAGGGTTAAAAACATAAGAAATATCTTTGAGTAAAATAGGGTAGACAACTCTTAGTTACTTGATCAAGACTTGCAAAAAAACATCCTTGCTATTTTTAAAACACACTTCACAACACAATTTCAAAACCCTACTTTCAAAACATTGAAAACTTTTCAAAAGACAAAAACACCTTTGTATACATTCAAACAAGAATCATTACAAAGGTTGCCACAACGATGGCCTCTTTTAAAAACATCTTTCAAAACTACACACAAAGCACCATTCAAACAATTGAAAAGCAAAGCAAGTGATCTAAGCAAGTAACTAAGAGCCCATGGATAACCATGGATAGAAAGGGTGCTAATACCTTCCCTTTCTATAATCTACTCCCCGAACCCAAGAAAACATCTCAAAGGTCTTTCCTGTGCTTTTTGACCTTTCCTTAGGATAAAATAAAAAGTCGGTGGCGACTATTTCTTAACCGAAACATTTGCAAACACAAACGCAAAATCCCAAGTCAGATCTCCCACTGTATCACACTAACCAATAAATTAATTTTCTTTTCATCAAAAAAATCACAAAAATACTCTTTTTTATCCAATTAAATTTTAGAACTTTTATTTTTATTTAATAAATACTAATTAATTAATTAGGATGTTAATTAGGTAACCTTAATTTATTTTGTAAATAAATAAAATCAATTAGAATTAATTAGGTTTTCACTTTAATTTAATTATTTTCTTTTCTTTCTTAAAATAACAAAAACTCCAAAAAATGTGTCATTAATTATTTTTCATTAATTAATTAATTTAATAATTAATTTAGTATTTAATTTTTAGGATTAATTTCGTTTCTTAAATAAAAACAATAAAAAAGTATTTTCTTTAATTAAAAGGGTCAAAACCCTATTTCCGCATTCGATCCAATTCACTCGCGCGATTTATTTTTCCTTATTCAATTATTGGTGTATCTGCTCTCGGATTGTAATAATTAATTAGGGTATTTATTTTCCCGCTTTTATTTTATTTTATTTTCAAAGGGTTGCTTTTGGCGATGTAAAATACCCAACGCCTTGTAATAGTTAGTTTAAATTCCGCATTTTAATTATGCAAATTATACAACTGTTAGATGTTTGATAATAGGGTTTGCATGACAATAATGAATGCTTAAATTAAAATCAATTAGATCACCCTAAACATGTGCAAAGATAAAAATAACTGAAAACAATACACTCGCACATGCGCACTCCTAGGGTACACCCCACTTGGTTGCCTTCGTACACGGTCATTAAGTATAGGTTGTTTTAGAGGTCGCCCTCTTGTCTAAAAGATCATAGTTGCCTCAAAATGGTTGCCTCGGATATCGTTGCCTCGAATAAATAATCTAAGACATTAGGTTTACCGCTAAGGCGTCCTAACATTGCTTTAGTGACCGTGTGTCCCTCTTTCGAATTGACCCTCAAACTCCAACGACGGTGCTACCTACTCACTAATAGTGGGATAGCATTGTCTAAAGGAAATTAGCATAGAACGATTCTTTTTTCGAGTAGGTAGATAGTTCTTAGATACTTGCTCATCCAAAACAATTTTTTTTCTCACTTACACTCTTTTTACAAACAAGTTTTCAAAAACACTTCATTACACTCTTGGGGACAAAAGCAAGAGTTAAATCGCAGTTAAAACAAAGCTTTTCAAAACCCACAAGCACAAAGAAAACATTATGAAAATGATGAGCAAAGACCTAAGAGCCCGTAGATAACTACGGATAGAAAGGGTGCTAATACCTTCCCTTTCTATAATCTATCCCCCGTACTCATAAATATCTCGAAAAAGGAATTTTTCTGTGCTTTTTTCCTTTCCTTGTTGAATAAAATTAAATTCGGTGGCGACTCTTGCTTACTGCGACATTTTGCAAAAACAAACGCAAAACGCAAACCAACATTCCAAAAACAGTCAGTTCTTCCCACCGTATCACATAGGCCTATGGCCAGGGTTGAATTATTATTAAGTTGTAGGCTTATGCCAATGTTGTTATGTTGTTGTTGTTGATGTTGCATTCAATCATGTTGTGTCGCATACATCGCATATCAAGTTGGAGTTGAAGCTCGTTAAGTTGGCCTAGATTAGCAAAATATTAAGTTGAAGGCTTATGCCTTGTTGATGCCTCTATTAATTGGCAATTTCTAAGTTGGCAGTTCTGCTCCGTTTCTAAGTTGGGAGTTCTGCTCCGCTGGTACCACATGTATATGCATAGTAACAAGTTTCATTTCACGTTGCATATTGAGTTGTCGTGTTAATGAATTAATTATTATGTTTCGTTAGTGTTTTGTTATGATTGATGTTGTTTAAAGTTGTGAAGTGGTGATTTTGCATAGGCTAATTCTAATGTAATATTATCATACATCTGATTAAAATGTTCGATATCTCACCCCTTCTGTTTGAATTTTACCCATATGTTGGTAATGTGCAGGTAATCAAGAGTGAAGGCGGTTTACCTTCAGTAGTTCGAGTCGGTGTCATTGCTCTTATATGTAACACTCAGGGGGATGAACGCTTGCTAGTTTATTGTTGTTATTATTTCAGTTGATTGAACTTTAAGTTATTGTTCATTAAAAATTTGTTATTAAAGTTATTTAGTTGGACAAAGATGATATATTATTTTAAGTTGAATATTTGACTCCGCTGCGTAGTTATGAAAATTGTTGATTTTTAGAAAGATTAATTTATGTTGTTGTTGGTTCATCCAAGTTAATGTGTTATGTATCTATAATGAATGCCGTTGTTTTAAGTTGAAATTGTAGCATCCGGATTTAGTTGTATAATTTTTATAACTTTGATTTAATAATAATTATCGGGTAGAATTTGGATGTTACAAAGTTGGTATCAAAGCAGGTCGTTCTGTCCGGCCAAGTTATCTAATGTTGTTTGTCCCATAGTACGCGACAAGTGTGTGGAACACTGTCGGTTTTTTCTTAATTTTCTAATCGCTTGTATGCAGGAGTTGGTTTGAAGATAAGTGGGGGAGAAGCTTTGCTTCTTGGATATGTTTCGGTTGCAAGATGTTAGTTCAGTATGCTGTTGATGGCGACAGTGCGAGTATTGTCAAAGTTTTATTATTTCCCGAATCCGAAGGTGACATGGATTAAAGATTTTGTTTGTTAATCAAGATGGAACGTCTGAGGGAGGATGATCAGACATTGTTGATGTTTACTTCTCGAAGGATGAGGAGCAATGTAACAGTTGTTGATATACGAGTAGAGTGTAAATCCATGATGTTTCTGAAGGTGATTGTTAAGTAACAAGGATAATTTTTAGAAGATGGAATTTAGAAAGTTGCGATATTTCACCGCTGTTGGTGGACTGTGAAGTTGTTGGTTTGAGTAGCCCTTGTGTAAGATGTCGACATTGGAACGGTGATAGAGTGACAGATTGTTGTCGACCTTGTCGTGGGATCTTGGTGAGTGATTGTAAAAGTTGTTGAAGTTATTGGGATATTTTGAATCGCGAGTCAGAGTCGGAAATTCAAGGAGATGAGTATTATTTCAAGGAATAAGAATGGTAAGTGTTAGTACTGGTACAAAGAAATTTTGTTATGATGTTATCATGAGGTGTGTATTAGTATGTCCCTGCATGACGTCGGTGTTCACGTTTTTGGATAAC
Source organism: Vicia faba (assembly GCA_948472305.1). Taxonomy (NCBI): domain Eukaryota; kingdom Viridiplantae; phylum Streptophyta; class Magnoliopsida; order Fabales; family Fabaceae; genus Vicia; species Vicia faba. The sequence goes on along the minus strand of OX451735.1, from coordinate 904,308,590 downwards.
TTTAGAAATTTATATCTCGTGTTCTGAGTATCGGATTGGTGTTCCATTTGAATATATGAGGATATAGAAAGATATTCTATCATATGAAATTGTTTTCAACTATGGTTGATTCATTCCCATATGGAGGAACTCTGAAGTCGTTTATGGAACTAGAGGCTTTTTGGGCATAAATGATAATTATCGCAGTTGTTCGAGACGAGGTCAAGCATAATATGTTGTTGGAGAATAAGTTAAGAAATGAGATGTTCAGCATTAAAAAGGATAGTTGTTCATCATTTCAAGTACGGTATGTTGCATGTGAAGAAAGTTTGGTAGAACTAAAGAAAAGATTGACGACTGCTTCGGTATTGGTTTTGCCTAATTCGAGTGAGTCATTTGTAGTGTATTATTAATGTGTCTAAGATGGGACGTAATGGTGTGCTAATGTTGAATGGACAATTTATTGCTTGTGCTTCTAGACAACTCATAGTTCATGAGAGGAATTATCCTACGCGTGACTTAGAGTTAGCAACGGTAGTATTTATGTTGAAGATTTGGAGACATTGGCTTTTTGGTTCAAGATTTCAAGTATTTAGCGACCATAAGAGTTTAAAGTATTTATTTGATCAGAAGGAATTGAATATGAGACAACGAATATGGTTGGAGTTGTTGAAAGATTATGATTTTGGTTTGAATTATCATCCAGGTAAAGCTAATGTCGTGGCTGATGATTTAAGTCGAAAGACTTTACATATGTCAGCAATGATGGTTAAAGAGTTGGATTTGATTGAACAGTTCAGAGATATGAGCTTAGTTTGCATAGTGACACCGAAGAGTGTTATTTTGAGGATGTTGAAGATTAACAATGATTTTCTGAACAATATCAAAGAAGCTCGAAAGTTAGATGTGCAGGGTGTGTTGAGATTCTATAATCGAATTCGTATTCCTGATGATGCAGAGATGAAGAAAGTAATTCTTGAGTTGGAGGATACTTAACCTTCGTGTGAGGCTAAGTGAGTGTAATATGGACCGTGTAATATGTTGAGCGTTGGTGTCTCATCGACAAGATCGAATGAGAGGGAAATTGTGGAAGTATTTGTAAAACTCATTGAAGATTATTGGATTATGGTGCTTTAGGTGACTTGAGTACAAGTTCTAAAGGAACACTATTATGGTTTGGTAATGATGGTTTATACTCCATTATGGTTGTCGGTTATCTATTGACAAATTGAGGAACTAATCACCCTTAATCTCTTGTTGATAGTAGAAGAGATCGCGTTGGATGGTATAGACTTGTCTTTCTATCTTAATGGTGTGTAAAGTGATTAATGTTATATCGTGAGGATAGTCGCTCATCAGTTTGTGTGAAGTAATAAAGGAGTGGCTAGGAAAGAGTTGAGATGTATTTAATAATTCGGAGTAGCGGGTTTATATGGGAGCTAACGTCGCAAAGTGAAAGATTAAGAATATCAAGTGAACGACGATTTTATGGTGGGTGTTAAAGAAAGTATGAAACTAGGATTGAAACTTGTAAATCATATAGTTGACAGATATTTGAATGAGGGCGGTGACTTAAGATGGATGATCAGAGTTGCGCAACTAAAGCGTGATGTGGCGCATTTGTATGCATGTACAACTCGTTATAAGTGAGGGACTAAATATCAGAAGCATATGGGAATGATATGTCTTGATTTACATGTTTGATTTGGTGGATTGTTGATATAGGGATGATGTGCCAGGTTACTGTGTTTTCTCGTAAATATTTATTGATTTTATAAGGATTTTGTTCCTGTTGTCATGATGTTATTGTTGGTTATCGCAAATGATGGGTAGTACTCCATAATATAACGAAGTTGATTATGTTGGCTATCACTACGAAAAAAAAACAATTTTTGGCAGCGCATCTACGAAAGCGCTTTTAAGAGAAAGCGCTTTCGTAGCCTTTAAAAAAAATTCGCTTAAAAAAAGCGCTTTTATAGGGTTTCCTACGAAAGCGCTTTTCAGAAAGCGCTTTCATAGGTATTTGAAATATCTAACCTACGAAAGCGCTTTTGAAAAGCGCTATTATAGGTGGCCCTATAAAAGCGCTTTTGAAAAGCGCTCTGAAAGGGGGACCTACGAAAGCGCTTTCTAAAGCGCTCTTATATGGGGGACATACGAAAGCGCTTTTTACCTCAGAAACGCTCTCATATATGGGTCTTAGAAAGCGCTTTTAAAAGCGCTTTCGTAGGTTATATCCCTAAATACGAAATTTGCCCTCACTTGATCATTTCTTCGTCTTCTTCATTTCTTCTTCCTGTTACCGATTGTTTCTCGCCGTCGTCGTTACTGCTCCTCTTCCTTGCATTCTGTTCCTGTTCCTGTTCGTGTTCGTCCCATTGTTGCATTTCCAGAATCCCATTGCTGCGTTCGTTCATTGTTGCTTCGTCTTCCTTCGTCGTCGTCGTTCTTCCCTCTTCTTCAGTCATCGCCGCCGTTCACTGCGTTCTTGTCCATCTTGGTAAGTTTCTTCTTCTTCCATTATCTTATCTTGGCTATCAATACAACACCGAAAATTAAATAACCACAGCAAATCTTAGTACATAACATGCAGGCATCATATAAAAACGACAAAGGAAATGTTGCATTAATAAATTCAACTATTTCATAGTAGATTCATATGAAAGATGAATTATAGAGTCAACTTCTTAGATGATTCTCTTCCCAAAGAAACAAGAATGTAGATGTTAAGAATGGTAGTTCTTAAAAACCATGATTCGCCATGTTACATGTACCTAGTTTTTGCCTAAATCGATTTCATTTTCGACTATGTCTAAACAAATTTGGTTATCTTTCATGTTTAAATTGATTTCATTTTCAACCATGCCAAAATTCATTTTGTTTTTTCCATGCCTAAATTGACATTGTTTTCGACTAAACCTAAATCAATTTTGTTTTTGAACACACCTAAATTGATTTCATTTTCGACTATGCCTAAATTGATTTTATTTTCGACTTTGCCTAAATTGTATTTTGTTTTCGACCATGCCAAAATCAGTTTTGTTTTTTTTACCATGTCATAATTGATAGTTTTCTGAAGATGACAATCATTTTAATTTTTGACTAGCCTAAATAAATCATGATTTCTTCCATGCCTACGCTGATTTCGTTTTCGTCCATATCTAATGTGATTATGTTGTGTCCTTGTGTAAATCAATGTTGTTTCCGATTATGTCTGAATTGACGGGATAATTAGACATGTAGTCCTTTAACATAATTATTAATTTCTGATAATTATGTATATTTCCCTTTTTTCAAATATCTTTTAATTATGTATTTACAAATCTAACACTATCCTTTTTCTACTTATTTTTTGTTTATATGTTTCTTATTTGTGGGTTCATGTATGTTTTATTTCTCCGGGTGCATGCTACATAATTTTGGTGGTAACATTGAAATGGTTTGTGTTTTGGATTATATTTGTGGGTTTATGTTGACTTTGTGAATTCACTATTTCTAATATTTGTGTTGTATTATTGTCATAACTTTCCCAAACATTGAAAATATATATGTGACATTTATTGTGAACCTTTATGTTAAAATAGTATATATCTTTCGACAATCGATCCGAAATATTGAATAACATTCTATGAATTTGCAGCGTTTCCCGGCCTAGTTCGACGTACGATGCTCATTCTCCGCTTTTCTTAGAGTTCGAAACATCTGAGAGGTAACTTTCTTCCTCAAATTACTGGTATATATTGTGATGAATTTGTCTTAAATTGTCTTTCGTATGTTGCATTTTCTTGATACGGATTCATTCTGTGTATACTTTGCGTTTTGACATAAAATGTATCACAATGTTCCACAAGGAGATGTTCCACAAGATAATTCAGAAAATGTTCCACAAGGAGATGTTCCACAAGATAATGTTCCACAAGACACTTCAGATAAGGACATCACACGAGGCATAACTATCATGCGGGGAATCATCCGTGATAGAGATAGAGGTATTAAGTATAATGTAGATTGGAATAATGATGACCAACTAATTGGGCCTAATTCTGCAAAGCTGACAAGCTACATCGGTACGCTTGTTCGTATGCACATTCCGATCACCACTACTAGCTGGAAAAAAGGAGAGTTGGATGCTAAAGAAAGAATTTGGACCGAGATAAAGGTATCATATATGGTTGTTGTTATTTGCTTTATTTTGACGAAAATATTGTTTTTAAATTACATATACTAACACCCTCTATGCGTATGTTTTTTTGTAGAGGTCTTTTAACATTGAAGATGCCCGCAAAAAGTATATAATGGGCTTGGCCGGAAAAAGACATAGAGGGTGGAGAAATTTTTTGACAAATAAGTTTCTTAAAGACGATGAAGGAAATTTTGTTGAAGAGGATCCTGAACGACCAAATAAATATGAGAGCTTCATTACACCCGAAGAATGGGTTGCTTTTGTGGGCCAAAGAAGAGACGATAATTTCAAGAAAGTGAGTGCTGTAAATCGGGATAGAGCGTCAAAACCCGCATATCCATATAAAAAAGGTCGTTTGGGATATGCACGCTTACAGGAAAAAATTGTAAGTAAATCTCAATTCTACGATCTTATTAATTATCTCAATGTGTATTATTAATTTGTAACAATGTGTATTGATGATTTTATTATTTGTAACAATGCGTAGTTGGAGGAGACGCAGAGTGACGAAACATCACTACCTGCACATGTGCTGTGGAAGGAAGCTCGTGTTGGCAGAGATCAAGTTGTTAACCCCGATCTGCAACATATTTATGATGAGTGTGTAAGTATACCATTATGTCTTTAATTAATATATAATTAACGTTGTGTCTTTAATTATCGATATTTAAATGAATTACAGGAGACTATATCGCAATCGGTTTCCACGGGTGATGATCGGAATATCAGGAGCGTACTCAGTCGAGCACTATGTGTTGCTGAGTATCCGGGACGAGTGAGGGGTAAAGGCCATGGTGTGACTCCTACCTCTCTGTATAACAATCCAAGAAAAAGAAATCCTAGCAATGCAGAAGTGATGCAAACATTGCAGGATTTACAAGCACAAGTCCGTGAACTGCAGAGGGACAAAGAGAGATATATGGCAGAAAGGAGCAGTTCACAGTTGAAAGAAACTAGTGACAAGGCTAGTATCAACTGTCAACAAAATTTTCCCGAGGTAATTAAGATGATAATCCATTATATTTAGAGAAAGTATAATTATAACGGTTATTATTGTCAACATTAAAGGAAGTCTAACGGTTATTATTGGTTTAGGGCATTTCATGTTGTCAGCTGTATCTAGCGTCTCCGACTTATCGGGTAGTTGGCAAGGGAAAAGTGCACAACACCCGGGAGATTTAATTCACCATAGACCGCTCCCGGATGGCCACATGAAGGTATCGGTTGATGTTGTTTTAGATATGAATGCATTGCTACCGGTACCTGACATTGTTGCGGAGACCACATTGCTGCTAGATGCAGTAGGATCTTTTGTGGCATGGCCATCAGACCTCATCTGCATAGATGATCAGGTATGTTGAAAACCATTATGAATCTTTAAGTATTCAACTGACAGTTCTGACCTGAATTTTATACATGGTAATTTTAGACTCCTACAAAACCCGCATCTAAGGATAAAGGGATTTTGCAGCGCGGCGAGTCTATTGCATCGCAAAGACAGGTACTTTTAAAGTGTTTCATTTATGATCGGAATAAAAAACTGCATAACGTTGTATCTTACATAATTCTATATGATTTTTAAGGTACCTTCTCAAGATCAGTCACAGCAGGTGAGCCAGAAAGTTAGTAGGGTTCCACCTAAGAAGAAGGTTCATGTCCGTAAATTTGTGCCTAGGTATCGACAGTGTCTGGAGACACTAGTTGGCACATCAGATTTGATGAATGATGGAATTCGTCAAATCGATGTGGATGAAATTGTCTTTGGTTTTCCATGTACCGAAACAATTGGATTAGAGGACATGGAACAAATCTTTCATCATCGAGAGTTAGGCATCAGTGTGATGCACTCGTACATCCGGTAACCCGATCAATATATTATTTAATTGGTTGAACATTTTTTTAAACATTTAATTGAAATAGTCTAATATTAATTATGTTTTTATTTAAGGATGTTATTTGAAAAATTGATGCGCGGGAATCAATTGTCAAATAGATTCCGTTTCGTGTCTTCCTCCCGTGTCAGCAGAGCAACAATTTCTAGGGAACCTGATTCAGTAAGAGAACACTTGGTCGAAAGATTCATGACAACTGCCAGTACAGAGAGCTTGTATCTTTTGCCTTATAATACAGGGTTAGATTTTCATTATAAGCTCCTTTTAATATTTGTATTTTTTACATTAAAATTCGCTTCTAAATTGTTGCTTTAATTTATAGATGTCACTGGTTGTTGCTTGCAATCAATCCCATAAAAGAAGTGGTCTATTACCTGAATTCGGTTGACGGTGATTGGACAAATTATCCGGAAATGAAGCTATTGATTGATACGTAAGTGACATTATTCTAAATATTCGTTTGTGTTTATATATTTAATTATTTCAATGTCATTGTTCTAAATAAATATTTTAATTTTGTCATCAGTTCAATACAAGTATTCCGATGTCAAAGGGAAGCACAAGTACCACTGTCTAAATCAAACAACATTAATTGGATCAAAGTACAGGTATATAAATTTCAACAATTTTGCTTATAATATTTATGCTACTTGATAAATCAATAGATGTGTATAATCTTATTTATTTTTCTATGTAGTGCCCTCAACAACAAAACGGCATAGATTGCGGATACTTCATTTTGAAGTTTATCAAAGAAATCATTCAAATGAATGAAATCGAGATTCCAATCACGGTATGGATTTATACTTTGTTTTATTACTTATCGGATTTTGCATATAATTTATTACATTAAACTAAATCATGCATATATTTTGTTTTGTAATGTAGTATTTTGATCAATACAATTGTCCATATTACTCGCCACGTCAATTGGAAGAACTCAAAGAGGAGTTGTGCCAATATTTTATTGAGCTAAGAATCTTATAATAAGGTACGAATATATTGTTGTGTGAAAATTGGTTAATTATGAATATATTGTTTTGTGTATACAACACTGACCGTGTTATTATGTTCATATTGCAGGATCGGGACCTTGGATATATATGTAGATTAGGATTGATTTACTTAGTGTTATATAGCTGATTTCTTAGGGTGTATTTTGTTACGTTTAAAAACATGTTAATATTGAATTACCATGGTGTATATATATTTTGGATATGAATTGATTATAATGGTATTTGTATATATATATAATATTTGGTATTTGAATTACATTTGGTATTTGGATTAAAACTAATATATATTGGTATTTCTAGATTAGATTGTAAAATACCGGTTTAAGAATTACAGGTTTGCTGCAAAAAAATGCAGGTTTAGAAATTTTTTAAATTTTAGATTTTTCAGTAGAAAACCTATGAAAGCGCTTTTTTCTGAACAAAAAGCGCTCTTATAGGCCTACTTTAGATTGCCTGACACGCATTCTGAATACACCTATGAAAGCGCTTTTTCAGAAAAAAGCGCTCTCGTAGGCCTACCTATGAAAGCGCTTTTTACCAAAAAGCGCTTTCATAGGTAGGCCTACGAGAGCGCTTTTTTCTGAACAAAAAGTGCTGCTAAAACCTTTAGCAGCGCCACCTACGAGAGCGCTTTTAAGCGCTTTTAAAGCCCAAAAAAAGCGCTTTCGTAGGTTATTTTTGGCATAGTGTATGTTGATGTTACTGTAAGGGTGATACGACAATATGATTGAATTGGTTGATAAGTTATTAACGATTATGTTGCAAAATGTTGAATGATTAGTATGTGTGTATTTGATTTAAATCATGTTGAGTTATTGTTATGTCGAGTAAGTAGTGGTCAAAGTGTTGCCAGATGCGACTTGGGAATCAGAGAATGAGATGTGAAATTCACGTTAAGAATGGTAATATCAAGTAGATTTTCGAGGACGAAAATATTCTAAGTGGGGGAGAGTTGTAACGCCCATTAATTTAATTTAATTATTTTTAGATTATTTGTTGAAAAGTTGTGAAATGTTGGGAATTGTTGGTATACGATGTTAGATTATTATTAATTAATTAATTAGTTGATTAATAATAATAATGTTGAATTTAATGGAATAATGGTGTTGGGCTTATTTTATTGGTTGGAAGTAGTAAAGTGGGGCTGTGAAAGTAAAGTCTAATAGAATTGGTGATATAAGGTTAAGCTGACATAAAGATTTGATTTAGTTGGTGATTAAGGGTTTGTGCATTGATCGAAAGAGCTGCGCGGAGAGACGAGCAAGATGCCCGGTGTCGAGCAGAGAAAAACAAGGATTACAGTCGGAGCTTTGGTAGAGCAAACTTCAATCCAGGTAAGGGTGTGGTTCTTACCTTATAATGGGATTTATGATGTGTATTATGTTGGAATTGGTCATTTGTATGACTATTGTATGTTGATTGTTGTACCCCAAAATTTGCCCTCCCTTTCTTCAGGAAACCATCTTAGATTTTTCAAAGTCCCCCGAAACAAATCCAAGTCCTGGGTTATCCTTTTGCCCAAGCAAGCCACTTACAAGAGCAAGATGGTCTCACAAACTCCGGAAACAACGCTTTCATCTTGAGGAAAATCAAATTCTAAGTGTTTCTTTAAAGTAAATGTTTTAGAAAAAATCAGCGCTCCAGAACTTCTGGACCCATTCCAGATGAAGACGGTCAGAAGTTGCAAGCTTGGCTCAGCATGGTCAGAAGTTGGCTCTTCAGCAGCTACATCAGTTCAATCAGAAGTTGTAAACGTGGTTCAGAGTGTAAGCCTCAAACAGAACATGCCCCTTCAGCAGTTACACAAGCTCAGTCAGAACTTGCTAAAAGAATACAAGAGAAACAGGAAAGTATGAAGGCTCCTTCAGAACAGGTCGATATCAGAAGATGAAAGGCTAGAAGGATAGGTGTCACTGATACAGAATCTCTAAATCCAAATTGTCCAGAAGTAGATCCAAGGAACGTACCAGAAAACCAGGAGAATTTCCAGAGCATGCTAAGACAACAGGTAGCCAAGGCCAGAGCATGGTTTACGCTGCTGATTCAACGCTGGTTTCCCTTACCAGAATGTTGGTATTGACAGGTCTTGTCACCATTTAATGCCCATTAATGCTTCCAACCACTCCTGAGCATTCACGTGTGGCTTGGAAAATGCTTTTGCCCAGATTCTGGCATGGGTCTTCACGCCACCGCCCACTTCAGAGGTCACTTCTCCCCAATCTACGCCTGCTGCTGCTACCTAGGCTGAAAGATAGCTGTTATCACAACTTCCCAGGAATTTCTGTCAAAGAACAAATTCAAACTCTGTTGGCGCCTTAAATGTTCAAGGCATCCACAAGAACTCTGCCTATAAATAGAGAGCTTTCATCACTGCAAATGACGTTCAAGAAAAGAAACAGAAAAACTGCTAAGAGAGAAACGAAACTCCTAGCAACATAACATTCTGAAACTCTGCCAAAATCTCCAGCTTTGTTTCATAACTTTAAGTTTCTTACCTTCAACTTCATCAAACATCCAGCTCTTTTCTGTAAACCAAAAACGTTCTTTCCAAACTTCTGACCCTATACACGTATACACCTTCACTTCCCCTTTTCCAAATCTGTCCAGAACACCACCAGAACTAAAAGCTAACTTTCACCCACCATTTTCCAGACAGTCAGGTAAGCACCTGCTGACCCTCACCACATTGTTAAGCATCATCTGCTGTGCATATTCAAGTCACATAATGTAAATATTCATGTTATTGCTGTTTATGTTCTGAGGACTTTCATACCTCAGAACGTTCTGAGCCAGTATAGGACTTACCTGTGACCTTGGTGATTCTGACCTCTGAAACATTTTTGCTATTTTGCTGGATCTGTACCAAATATGTTTCCTGTTTTGTGGAGTAACAACAGGATTGCAGATGTTCTGATTAGTACAGGAAAAAGCCAAGTGCTGACTTTGACGTTAGCACATCTGAAGCCTGTTTTGCTGTCAATGACATCAGAACCTCTGAGAGTTATTGCCTTTTCAGCAGAATCAGATCTTATGGTTTCTCCACTAACAAACTTCTGTCTTGCAGCGCAGGGAAATCAGATCTTCTGGTTTCCCCACTAACAAGGTTCTGTTTTGCAGGTTCTAGAGTCAGAAGTTCTGACTCATCCAGTTTCACCAACAGGTTGATCATCTGACAGCAGATCTGGGTCAGAACTTCTGATGGCCTCCCAACAGCGCGCGGGCTCCCTCTCTCTCTCTATATATCTTGTTTTTCGCTATTTTCTTTTTTGTCTATTTTTCTCGTTGCACCCCCCATGTACAAATGTGTATCCCCCTCCCCTAATTATTGTAATAGCGTAGGACTTTACCTTTCCGCTTCTTATTGCTAGTAATTAGGACGTGTATGGCAAGATAGAATCAATGAAATAGAAAAACCTAATTCAAAGAAAAAAACTCTTGTATGCAATAAAACACACTTGCACACTAACACCCCTAGGGTATTCCACTTTGTTGCCTTCAAATAATTGAGCCATATTGCATGTTGAATTTCTTTGGGTAAAACAAACAATCAAAATGATCATAGTCCCTCAAAAACGTTGCCTAAATGAATGATCAAGTCCCTTTTAAAAAAATTGCCCAAAGACATTTAACGTCGTTGCAATTATGGTCCAAACGATGACCCGCGCCTGTCCCCTTCATCTCCTAAGACAAGATTGTCCACCAAATGCAATGGTGGAACAAATTTGTCAACAAAAAAAAAAAGGGCTTAAAACATGACAAAAGTCTTTGAGGAAACTTTAGGGTAGATAAACTCTTAAGTACTTGCCAACTCTCCGAGAAAACACTTGCCTAATTTCAAAGCCCACTTCACAAACATTTTCAAAATCATCTTTTCAAACCCTTCAAACATCTTTTTAAAAGATAAAACACCTTTTGTAAAACATTCGAGTAAAGAATTGTTACAAGGTTAGCCTAATACAAGGCATCTTTTCAAAACATTTTCAAAGCCACACACAAAGCACCATTTCAAACAATTGAAAACCAAGGCAAGATTGATCTAAGCAAGTACCTAAGAGCCCATGGATAACCATGGATAGAAGGGGTGCTAATACCTTCCCCTTCTATAATCTACTCCCCGAACCCAAGAAAAATCTCAAAGGTTTTTGCTGTGCTTTTTAAACCTTTCCTTAGGATAAAATAAAAAGTCGGTGGCGACTCTTGCTTAACCGAAACATTTGCGAAAACAAACGCAAAACACTAGTCAGTTCTCCCACCGTATCACAGAACTGGCGACTCTGCTGGGGAGAATTTTAAGGTGGAGTAACCTTAGGGCTTAGATCACCCTCTTGCATGACTAATTGTATGTCTTGTTTGCTTTATCTTTTGGTTCTTTGTTTTGGGCTTGAAATCCTAAACCCGGATTTGAGAAACATTCATAGATAGCAATACGTTGTGGAAACTGTGCGGGGTATACCGACACGGTCTAAGAAATAGCTATATTAGTGCGACATATTTGTGAGTACCGGTAACCCTTGAGTTCAATCAAGGAGAGTACGGGGCCGCTGAGTGATGTCACTAAGCACTAATGACCTAGAACCTTACTTGACCATCTTGGCCTTTTATTAGGGGTAGTGAGATGACCGGCTTTGGTGCAGTCCGAAGTTGGTAGATACTCGATACTACACTCATTGAGGGTTGTTTTCTTGGAATATTTTGGTCGCTAGTTAAGTGGCTAAACCAAAACAATGAACAATGAAAACAATCCAGTGATATTGAGCTCCTTAGAACCCGGTTACTATTTATAGGACAGGTTTTTAAGCCAACTACACTCAAGAGGGTACTTACCTATGAAACCCCATGCAAGCCTGAAACTAGGGTTTGGTGTGATTTGCTTGTACATATGTCTTGCGCATACATCATAAACATCATAAAACATCATATGCATTCACTAACCATTTCAAGGGTTGGGATCTTCATCATTGTTCTTGTTTTGTAGGTCATGGAAATACCTCGCAGAAATACCATTCAAGTCAACCTTGTGAGAATCTCTCCTCAACTCAAGGAGATCACTTCAAGAATTCCGGAAAATTCATCCTTCAGTGAAAGACATGGTAGACTGCTCAGCCTAGTCAACACCAACATTGAAGAAGACATGATGAAAGTGCTATTCCAGTTCTTTGACCCTCTTCACCACTGCTTCACTTTCCCTGAATATCAGTTGGTTCCCACTTTGGAGGAGTTTTCTCAACTCCTAAGAATCCCTATCCTTAATCAACTACCCTTCAACGGTACGGAGAAGGAACCAAAACCTGAAGATGTTGCTCGAGCACTACATCTACAACCATCTGAAATCAAGGGGCATTGGGAAACCAGAAGCGGCGTCAAAGGATTCTTAGCAAAGTTCTTGTTTGAGAAGGCACAAGAATGTTGGAACTCGTTGGACTTACAAGCCTTTGAAGAGATTGTGGCACTCCTTATCTATGGGTTGGTCTTGTTCCCAAATCCTGACCAATTGGTAGATGTCAACGCTGTCAAAATCTTCTTGTCCCAAAACCCAATACCAACATTGCTTGGGGACATCCTTCACTCATTTTACACACGAACAATGAGAAAGAGGGGTGTTCTCATGTGCTGTACTCCTCTCCTTGCAAGGTGGTTTATTTCGCACCTTCCACAATCTGTCCTGAAGAATGACCAAGGTACAAGGTGGTCCCAACGATTGATGACTCTTACCCATTCTGATGTACATTGGTGTTCTCGGTCCAGAGAAAATGTCATCATTGTCGATCGTTGCGGAGAGTTTCCTAATGTTCCTTTGCTTGGAATCAGAGGAGGAATCACCTACAACCCTTGCCTAGCTTTGAGACAATTTGGATATGCACGGAGGGATGGCCCTCATGACATGTTGATTCCTAGCCTAGTTTTTGACTTCGACAACGATGCGCAAGGACTTCGCCAAAGATTCATCAGAGCTTGGGGAAAACTCAACAAGGTTGATAGCAAGACTCTGGGACACAAGAACTTCATCCCTCTGGAGCCCTATCTCAAGTGGGTACGAGCCCGAGCCCAAAGTCTAATGATGCCTTATCCTCATGTACTCCCAGTGATTAAAGAGCCCGTCAATGAAGGAGAGGTCCCCTACACCATCCTGCATCCAGACATGCCTACATCGTGGGAGGAAATGCAGAAAAGTTGGATTCAGCTCAAGGAGGAACGGAACACTTTTGAAGCTAGCTACTACGCCAGTGAAAAGAAGGTTCTAGAGCTTACCCGCCGACTCCACGAGCAAGAGGCCCTCAATGCCTACATCGCACCAAAGAGGATGCGCAATGTCTTTCTGCCTTGAGAAGTTTATGTTGTAATATTTGGCCCATGGGGCATTTATGTACTAACAAATTTCTTCTTATTAATATGACGTGCGTTCTTCTTTGTCTGAAACAATTTTGAATGTCCTAAATCCTTGAATGCATTGCATACATCAGCATACCATTCATCATATGCATAAGCAGGTCTCACTCCAGGTTTCCTTATCTATCTGCTGTTTATTTCAGTAGGATGGATCTTGAGCAAACAGTCAAAGACCTACAAGCCCAGAATGCACAGTTCCAGCAACTCTTGATGACCTTGGTCAAGAGTCAAGAGGATATCAAGACTCATCTGGAGAATAGAGACCCAGTGAAGAAGAAAAAGAGGATCGGAGTGGCTACTCTGGGGAGAAGATTTGACAGAGAAGCTCGGAGGGTGCTTGAATTTCCTCCTACTTCTGATGAAGGGACTAGTAAAAGAGATCGAGTTGCAGTGCCTTCCGAGTCTGATGCAGAGGAGGAAGAGGTTGAAGAGGATGAAGATTATTCTGACCAGCAGTATCCTCCAGCTGATGATAAGTACAAGGGTTTAGAAGACAGATTGGCTGCTATGGAATTGCAAAGGGTACCGGGTTTGGATTTTGAAGACATGGGCTTGGTCGCCGGAATTGTGATTCCCCCAAAATTCAAAGTGCCGGTGTTTGTAAGGTATGACGGGCTGTCCTGCCCCAAAATGCATCTCAGGTCCTATGTGAGAAAGATTTAACCCTATACAGCAGATAAAAATCTCTGGATTCATTTCTTTCAAGACAGCCTGTCGGGAGCTCAGTTGGAATGGTTTTATCAGTTAGAAGGAACCAGTGTCAGAAGTTTGGAAGATTTGGCCACCGCTTTCTATAAACAATACCAGTATAATTCTGATCTTGCTCCTACCCGTACCCAACTTCAGGGTATGTCGCTAGGAACAAGTGAGGGATTCAAAGAATATGCACAAAAATGGAGGGATTTGGCTGGCAGGGTGCAGCCTCCTTTAACCGATCGTGAGCTCGTTGATATGTTTCTTGGGACCCTATCTGGGCCATTTTTCAATCATTTAATTGGTAACTCTTCCGCAGGGTTTACCGATTTGATCTTAACAGGTGAAAGAATCGAGGCTGGCATCAAGTCAGGAAAGATTCAGAAGGGTGTCGCTGCAAGTGTTGAGAAGAAGCCGTTTAAGAAGGAGACAGCTATGGTATATTCTCAAGGAAGAGCAGGGAAGATGGAGCGTCGGCCGACTGTGGGGGCCGTAATGATTCAAAACACTCCAAGTGAGCCGTCTCGCTACAACCAATCCAGACCAAATCAGCAACGGGTAGAAAGGCCACACCGGCAGTTCACCCGTATTAATATGACTCCAGCGCAGGTGCTTCCCCATCTGTTGAAATTGAATCTTGCCACTATCAAGGAGGCGCCAAAGAATGTAAATACATCCTCTCCGCATTACCATGCCAATGCTAAATGCGCCTATCATTCAGACAGTGCCGGACACGACACCAATGATTGTTGGGCACTCAAGCATAAGATCCAGGACCTGATAGAGGCTAAGGAGGTAGAGTTTGACGCTCCAGAAAAACCCAATGTGATATCTGCACCTATGCCGAAGCACGGTCGGAATGTCAATGCCATTGAAGAGGATCTGTATGTTGCTGACGTTAGTGATCTGACTACTCCACTGTTAACCATTAAGTTGAATTTGTTAAGGGCCGGGATCTTCCCGGGATGTAAAGAAGACTGTTACTGTTGCCACTCTCTGCCGTTTGATTGTCCGCTATTGAAGAAAGGCATCCAAGGCCTCATGGATAGCCGACAAATTTTGTTCGAAAAAGTTCCTGCCGTTCCAGTTCATGTTGAAAATATCTCAATCATAACCATCCACGCCAATCTTTCCGAGGCCATCAAAAAGCCAGTTAAGATTACACCAGCTGCAAAGTCTATACCTTTGAAGATAACAATGCCAGGGCCTGTTCCCTATGTCTCCGAGAAGTCGATACCTTGGAACTATGGTGGTGACATCTACTACCATGGTATCAAGCAAGTTGAAATAATTGAAGAAGATTCAGATGATGAAAAAGCCAGCATTAGTAACATTGCGGGCACCAGCAAAATCACCAGGAGTGGGAGGATATTTTCTCCAGAGATTGCTCCTCCAAAAGCAGTCTTTGGACCCTCATCAGCTAAAGAAGTCATCCCTGCACCAGTAAAGCTCTCTGCCAGAACTCCTTTGATTGAAGAAATTTTCGTTCCTAGTGCTGTCTCTCCTACCATTGCCGATAAAGGAAAAGGAATACAAGATGAGCCCGTCAGGACGAGGGCTCAACCTTTGGTGATTCCAGAAGCCTCCAAGAAAGAAATGGACGAGATTTTGAGGATAATCAAGAGAAGTGACTACGATGTGGTGGAACAGTTGGGGCAAACCCCCTCCAAGATCTCCATGCTGGCACTATTGCTTTGCTCAGAAGTGCACGCTCAAGCTTTGATTAAGTTTCTGAAGGCAGCTCATGTGCCCCAGGAAACCTCTGCGGATCAATTTCAGAATTGCGTGGCTAGCCTGACTGCGGACAATGGACTAGGTTTTTCTGATGCCGACCTGACCCCTAGGGGCCGAAACCACAATGATGCGTTGCATATTTCAATCGAGTGTCGCGGAACCACCCTTGCACATGTTTTGGTCGATACCGGTTCATCACTGAATGTTTTGCCTAAGAAGGCCTTGGACCGGCTAGATTGCTAAGGTTTGGAATTGAAGCCGAGTGATATTATCGTCAGAGCTTTCGATGGGTCGAAGAGAATGGTCCATGGAGAAGTTGAAATTCCTGTCAAGATAGGTACTGAGGTGTTTAAATCCACTTTCTACGTAATGGACATCCGTCCATCATACTCCTGCCTGCTGGGTAGACCTTGGATACACCATGCTGGGGTAGTCACCTCCTCCCTGCATCAGATGCTGAAGTATCCCGTAAAGGGAAAGATCATTACTGTCCATGGTGAAGAAGAGTACATGATTAGCCATTTAAATTCTTTCCGATATGTGGAGGTTGAAGGGGAGTTCATTGAGACACCGTTTCAACATTTCGAAGAAGTGCTTCCTGAGATAGCAATGGCGAAGTTGGCAGCTGAGACACCGAGACAGATGGCCAGGATGGCATCTCTAGAGGATGCAAGGGCTGCAGTTAAAGAAGGAAAGAATTCAGCGTGGGGGCAGTTACCCGATTTTCCGCATAAGGTTGATAAGCTTGGATTAGGTTTCACCACCGCTGGCCAAAAAGCTATGCGCCGGTCAAAGATTGAGAGGGCGCCAATCAAAATTTCTCCTTACCAAATCAACGCCCTGGAAGATGAAGACAAAGAAAGCAACTTTGAGAATTTTTTTTATTAATAACCAAGTATTAAAAAAATATTTCGCAAATAACCGGGTTTCGGAAAAAATTACGCAAATCGCCAAATGGGGTGGCGACAACATTCATTTTTGTACTATTTCGCCAAGTGAGATGGCGCCTCCCTTACTGTCCAATCGTATTACATGCATGGGCTTATGCTGCCACCTAGCCTGGCCCTATTCTTCACACATAAAAGATTTGTCTAAGCCTGCCACCCGTCTACTCCAATAGCCTTGCATGCAACAGAGAAAGGAATCCCAAAGGCTGTCACGTAGCCTGAGACAATGCTGTAAAACGTGACACCTCTTATTCGCCAAATGGGGTGGCGACAACATTCATTTTTGTACTATTTCGCCAAGTGAGATGGCGCCTCCCTTACTGTCCAATCGTATTACATGCATGGGCTTATGCTGCCACCTAGCCTGGCCCTATTCTTCACACATAAAAGATTTGTCTAAGCCTGCCACCCGTCTACTCCAATAGCCTTGCATGCAACAGAGAAAGGAATCCCAAAGGCTGTCACGTAGCCTGAGACAATGCTGTAAAACGTGACACCTCTTATTCGCCAAATGGGGTGGCGACAAGATTCATTTTTGTACTATTTCGCCAAGTGAGATGGCGCCTCCCTTACTGTCCAATCGTATTACATGCATGGGCTTATGCTGCCACCTAGCCTGGCCCTATAATACACACATTAATGTTTTGTCTAAGCCTGCCACCCGTCAGCTCCAATGGCCTTGCATGCAACAGAGAAAGGCATCCCAAAGGCTGCCACCTAGCCTGCAAGAGTGACACCTTACATTATTTGTAAATGCATGCATGCATATGTGTAACTCCCTAAGCATGCAAATGTGACACCTCGCATGCATGCCACCACTACATCAGAATTAGTTGCCTATAAATACATACCTTATGAAACATATCTCACACCCACACAACTCTCACTCTCTCACTCTCTGCTACGAAATATTTCTTAAGTCTATCATACTCCTTATTTCTTCCTAAGTCTTTCATTCACTCAAGCGTTCTGAAGAATGGCCCTTCTAACAATGGGAGATACTCACAGAGGCACAAGGGAAAACATTGCTGCATTTGTAAGTCTCTTCTTTGGTTATACATTTTTCATACTTTAAAAAACGTGTTGTTCATCTTAATTAATCTTACTCTTGTTTAATTATGATCTCAGGATACACAAAGATTCAGAATCCGTTCGCACAAATACCTGGCCCCCGACCCTTTTATCGTCCCTTATCTGGAATATGCAGGTTTTGGACACGTGATAAAGATCTCCAACTGCACCATTGACTCCAAATTCATCCTTGCAATGTTGGAGAGGTGGAGACCGGAGACCCATACATTTCACCTACCAATAGGTGAATGTACCATCACTCTCGAAGATGTCTACATGCTACTGGGCCTCCCTATTGACGGTAAAGCGGTGAACGGGTCGGTTCAACAACCCAACTCACAGTGTGAAGAACTGTTGGGTAGGGACATGGTAGAAGGTGGTGGAGCAAGAGGGCAGGGAATACTACTCACTGACCTGAAACGGCATTATGCAAGTATGGAATTAAATGAAAATTCCTCAGAAAATGACCGAGTAGTAAAAGCCCGAACGTATATTATGATACTTTTTGGTACTTTTTTATTTCCCGAAAGTACGGGAAATAGTGTAAATTTCATGTACTTACATTTACTAACCAATTTTGATAAAACTAGAAAATTTAGTTGGGGTTCTGCAGTATTAGCCCACCTGTACAGTTCCTTGTGCAAAAACGCAGTCAAGGAAAAATGTACATTTTATGGGTGCGCATTTTTACTACAAGCCTGGGGTTGGTGGAGGATGGAGTCCTTAAACCCCATCAACAACAACACTTTTGGTTTCCCTTACGCAACAAAGTAAGTCATTAAGTTATAGCATTTATAACTATTCTTCTCTTTCCAAAATATATGCTGAAAATAACATGTTTCTCATTTCCTATAGGTACTGCGTGAGGGGTATGGATTACGGCAAGAATCCCAGATTCAATGTCGCACTCTACCGGAATCTGTTGGATCACCTAGGCCCAGATGACGTAAGTCGTAGCTTTTAACTTTTGTTCATTTTATTTATTTATACATTACTTTTGCGCTTACCTGATTTAAATTTTATCGCAGTTCGTCTGGAGACCATATTTGGGTTTGGACCATTCTCCAAATCCAGAGGATGCAGCAACTTGGACTGCAAAGACTGCACTCATTCGGTTCAACATTGTGGAGATGCACCACAGCGACCGCGTGAAGATGCAGTTCGGAATGATCCAAGAGATACCAAGTGACCCAACAGATTTGTCCCCCTGGCATCTAAAAAGGGTCGACGCCCAGTGGAATCTAACCAACTGGAAAGACTTTGCTCCAGAATGGTGTAAAATGTGGCAAAGGCGTCACCGCTACATCTTGCAATCCCCTGTTTTCCTTACTCAAGGTAACATGCGACACACCGATCAATATATGTCGTGGTACAGGTCGGTTAGTAACCCAGATATGCACGTGTCTCATCCGAGGTACTTGGTTGACCCACGCACACAATGGGCACAACCCTCGATTCCCCACCAACAAACCCAAAATCCTTCAACCTCAAACCCACCCCCAAGAAGAAACAGACCAACAAACACACAACCACATTCCCCACCACAACACAACTACAACCAAATGCCGTACTACCAACCACAGTCACCGCCAAACTACCAATACCCAGATATGCCTCAAACCCAACCACAATACCAACCCCAATACCAGCAAACCCACATACCCCATACACAATTTCAGTCTTCCACATATCCCAATATGGGGCCCTCAACATCCAGCCTTAGCCCTGATATGGGAATGTCAGAAGATTACGACCAACCCGACCAAACCTACCATCAACCACCATATCACCAAACAACCCAACATCCACAGTACCAAACACCCCAAGATCCATTTCCTTTCTACCCCCCATACTCAGACGACCAATGCTACCGACCAACCATGGAACCCCACCCACCGCCAACACGACCAAACTTCGAGGGCATGGGTAACCGACTGTACCAGAGCGGATCTTCGAGATATGGAGATCTTACTGATTTTATGGATTCTGATCGCATTGACTTCGCTGGGCCATCGACCTTGCCGCAACAGGAAACGAGACGGCACCCAGCAAGAGAAAGGCGAGGACGGGGATGCGGAACTGGGGGTCATTACCGGGTTCCTGGGGATCATTGATGTATCTTTTTTTTTTCAGTATTTTTTGTATCTATTTTTTTACTGTTATTTAAATGTAAAACAGTTGAATGTAATTATTTTTTTTCAAATAAAAAATCAATTTTGGTTATCTCTGTCTAATACGCAACGCGCAGGAAAGGAAAAAAAAAATTTTTTTTTTGACCTAATTTTCCACATAGGCGCCATCTCATTTGGCTTAGGGCTTGCCATTTGCCCTTAGGCGCCAAATGAGATGGCGCCTCCCTTATAAAAATAGGAGGATGCGCCAAATGAGATGGCTCCTCCTTTATGGAGCCATCTCAAACATGGTTATTTGCATAATTTTTTCTGAAACCCAGTTATTCGCGAAATATTTTTTTAATACTTGGTTATTAATAAAAAAAATTCCAACTTTGAAGAATGGATTCATCCAACTATCAGAGGAGGGTTAAGCAATTGGGAGGCTAAAGACTTTGTCCCCATTACTTTTATTCCTCAGTAATTTATCTATCAAACATTTCCTATTTGGTCTGTAATATTTTACTTTCAAACAATCCGTACACTATCTTTTCGCCTCCTGCCTTACCCGGGGCATGTAGGTCCACTTGTAAGGGTTTTGACTATTTTTCACATTCATATGCCATGTTTAATGATTCATTGGACGTTTTTCATTTGATAAACTGCTTGTGTTCATTTTCTTTCCTTTTGCATTTTTTGTTTAAGGATGGCTATCCCTTACACACACCCACACCCCCCCAATGCAGGTATCCATCCACTCCGGATTCCACGGGTGACTATTCTGCTGTATCTTTCAATAACTCTGAAGACCTGGTCAATCTAGTCGAGTATGAAGATGACGAAGGTTGTGAAGTGCCAGGGGAACTAGCCAGACTTCTGCAACAAGAGGAAAGGGCCATCTTACCGCATGAAGAGCCATTGGAAACTGTCAACTTGGGAACCGAGGAGAATCGGAAGGAGGTGCAAGTGGGTGCCAACCTGGAACCAGAAGTTAAGGAACGCTTGGTACAGTTACTGAATGAGTATGTTGAAATCTTCGCTTGGTCCTATGAAGACATGCCGGGCCTAGACACAGACATCGTGGTTCACCGTCTCCCCACAAGAGAAGACTGTCCACCGATCAAGCAAAAAGTTCGCCGAATGAGGCCTGACATGTCCGAAAAAAATCAAAGCAGAAGTAATGAAGCAGTTCAATGCTGGCTTTCTGGCTGTTACGTCCTATCCTCAATGGGTCGCTAACATTGTGCCAGTGCCTAAGAAGGATGGCAAAGTCAGAATGTGTGTGGACTACCGGGATTTGAATAGGACCAGCCCTAAGGATGATTTCCCGCTACCTCATATTGACATCTTGATCGACAATACAGCTCAGCATAAGGTGTTTTCCTTCATGGACGGATTCTCGGGCTACAATCAAATCAAAATGGCCCCCGAGGATATGGAGAAAACAACCTTTGTCACACAATGGGGCACCTTCTGTTACAAAGTGATGCCGTTCGGGCTGAAGAACGCAGGGGCAACTTATCAGCGCGCCATGGTAGCTCTATTTCATGACATGATACATCATGAGATTGAAGTTTACGTAGACGATATGATAGCTCGGTCACAAACAGAGGAAGAGCACCTTGAACATCTGGAAAAGCTGTTTTCCAGATTGAAAGAATACAAGTTAAGGCTGAATCCAAGCAAATGCACTTTTGGAGTTAGGTCTGGTAAACTCCTGGGATTCATTGTAAGCAACAAAGGCATTGAAGTCGATCCGGCAAAAGATGCCTGTTCCCCGTACTGAAAAGGAAGTTAGAGGTTTCTTGGGGCGCATAAACTATATTGCCAGATTCATTTCGCATCTGACTTCTACCTGTGAGCCAATTTTCAAACTCTTGAAAAAAGATCAGGTAGTTGAATGGAACGACGACTGCCAAGCAGCTTTTGATAGAATCAAGGAGTATTTGCTAGAACCTCCTATTCTGATGCCACCCGTCGAAGGAAGACCATTGATCATGTATTTGACCGTCTTGGATAACTCAATGGGGTGTGTTTTGGGCCAGCATGACGAGTCTGGTCGAAAAGAGCATGCTATTTATTACCTTAGCAAAAAGTTTACCGACTGTGAGACTCGCTACTCACTGCTCGAGAAAACTTGCTGCGCTTTGGTATGGGCTGCTCGCCGACTAAGACAGTATATGCTGACTCATACTACCTTGTTGATATCCAAAATGGACCCTATCAAATATATCTTCGAAAAGCCCGCTTTATCTGGAAGGATAGCCAGATGGCAAATGATCTTGACCGAGTATGACATCCAGTACACCACCCAAAAAGCTATAAAAGGGAGTGTATTAGCTGACCATCTGGCTCACCAGGCTATCGAAGACTATCAACCCATGAGATTTGATTTCCCGGACGAGGACATCATGAATTTGGACAACATTAAAGGTGACGGACCGTATGACGGACCCGAAAAGGGATCCCGATGGACCCTGTACTTTGATGGTGCTTCAAATGCACTTGGAAACGGCATTGGCGCAGTACTCATTTCTCCGGAAGGATGCCACACTCCTTTCACGGCCCGACTTTGCTTCAGCTGCACGAACAATATGGCTGAATATGAAGCCTGCATCTTTGGTCTCAAGGCTGCTATAGACTTGGAGATCAAATCTTTGATCGTATTTGGGGACTCGGCTTTGGTCATCAGCCACATCAAAGGAGATTGGGATACCAAGCATCCTAATCTTATCCCATACAAAGAACATGTCCTGACATTGCTGCCGCACTTCGAGCAAATTACCTTCGAGCATTTCCCGCGAGAAGAGAATCAGCTAGCCGATGCTCTGGCCACAATGTCCTCCATGTTTAAACTCAACTGGGATAACGAGGCTCCCCAAATCACCATCGAGCGAATGGATGAACCCGCGCATTGTCACGAGATTAATACCGAAGAAGTAGTGGAACAACCTTGGTTCCATGAAGTCAAAAGGTATCTCGAGACCCAAGATTATCCTGGAGGGGCTTCCATGAACGACAAGAAGTTCTTAAGGAAATTCGCTGCTAAGTTCTTCCTGAGCAACGGCATCCTTTACAAACGAAGCCATGATTGTGTATTACTCCGGTGTGTGGATAAAGCTGAAGCAGAGTTGATCATGACCGACATACACAGCGGACCATTTGGCACTCACTTGAGCGGGCATACAATGGCTAAGAAGATCCTAAGGGCAGGCTATTACTGGTCTACCATGGAGGCTGACTGCCATCAACATTCCTGTACTTGCCACAAGTGTCAAGTCTATGCTGACAAAGTTCATATTCCTCCGGTTCCCCTCAACATCCTGACTGCTCCGTGGCCCTTTGCAATGTGGGGCATTGATATGATTGGAGAGATCAAGCCCACGGCTTCCAACGGACATCGCTTCATCCTGGTTGCCATTGACTACTTCACTAAATGGGTCGAAGCAGCTTCCTTCGCCTCTGTCACCAAAAATGTGGTTGCCCGCTTTATCAAACATAATCTCATATGTCGGTATGGTGTTCCCGACAGGATCATCACAGACAACGGTACAAATCTGAATAATACAATAATCACTGCATTATGCGAACAGTTCAAGATTTATCATCACAATTCATCTCCCTATCGGCCGAAGATGAACGGTGCTGTTGAAGCTGCGAACAAAAACATTAAAAAGATTATTCAGAAAATGACAGTCACTTACAAAGACTGGCATGAGATGTTACCGTTTGCGCTGCATGGATACCATACGACGATACGTACTTCAACTGGGGCAACCCCATTTTCTTTGGTTTATGGCATGGAAGCTGTTTTGCCTATGGAAGTTCAGATCCTGTCTCTAAGAATTATGAAGGATGCAGGTTTGAATGAAGATGATTGGATGCAGACCCGACTTGATCAACTCAATCTGATCGACGAAAAGCGACTTGCTGCTATATGTCATGGTCAGACGTATCAAAAACGGATGATCAAGGCCTTCAATAAGAAAGTCAGACGTCAAGTGTATCAAGTCGGAGATCTAGTAGTCAAGCGGATTATCTTGCCGCAAAGTGATCCCAGGGGCAAATGGACTCCTACATATGAAGGACCATTTGTGATCAAAAGCATATTTTCTGGTGGTGCGATGATTCTGACCACCATGGACGGCGACGATTTGCCGCACCCTGCGAACGCAGACATAGTCAAAAGATATTACGCATAAAATAACCCGACAAGTCGAAAACCCGAAAGGGCGGCTTGGGCAAAAATGGGCATCCCGGTGGATCGAAAACCCGAAAGGGCGGTTCAGGCAAAAATTAGGGATAAAAACAAAAAAAATCTGTACACCCGGCAAGTCGAAAACCCGAAAGGGCGGCTTGGGCAAAAAGGGGTTTCCCGGTGGATCGAAAACCCGAAAGGGCGATTCAGGCAAAAGTTAGGGAATTAAAGCGTATGACTATGTCTCGTCGGATCACTTCAAAGACGATCTCTTCATCAACCGGCTCCAGGTTTCTGATCAATCCAGCCATCGTCAAACGAAGCATTGAATGGACAGAGGTTCAGAGTTGTGAAAGCTACAGCAGAATGGAATCCCATGGAACTATTTCACATAGCCATCTTTATTTTGTATAAATTTTTCAAATATTTACGACAAGATCCTCTTACTAGGATGATTGTCTCCTTTGTACAAATATACTCAAAGAAAATCAATACAAATACTCTTCCCAAAAATTTGTGTCATTTCCCTTTTTCTTTTTCTCTTGCACTATTTGTTTTATTTTGAGAAACGTCCAATGTTTTGTTAAATAGGCATATGCATTTGAAACATGATCACTTCCTAATTGAATCTAAGAAAAGGATTACTGATAGGATGAAAATACAAACGGACATTTTGACACCCTTTCAAAGGAAATCCCTCAAGATCTGTAATCCACATCCCTGGCAAACCCTGAGGTCTATCTCCAGCAGACCCTCGGAGCTTATCCCCAGTAAGGTTCTGAAAGGTATTCCCCGCAAAGTACGGACGTCCCTTCCGAGTTTTATTCAAGGTTATTCCTCACAAAGGCTTATAACTGGGTTATCCTCAGCTAACAACCAGGGGAGATCGCGCTCGCCGAAATTCTTCCCATCCCCAGCGGAGTTCCTCAAAATTCCCCCAATAATAACTTATCAATACAATCCCCGGAGGAGTTTATCTTTGCAAAATCCCCAGCCAGAGAATCTTCCGGAAATCATTTTCCCTCAGAGTTTAAGCCTCAGTATCCCCAGCAGATCGAAAGCTTCAAATGGACAACCCCCAGCGGAGTCAGACTTTTAAACCTTCTCTCCACAGAATTTTAGGGAGAAGATCTTGAGTTCCCCAGTGAAATCTCCAGAGATACTTCTCTCCAAGCTGAAGATTCTCAATCTGGTCTCCGCAGCATTAAGTCTACTAGTTTGGTACTCCCCGGTAGAAGACTTCAGGAATTCCCCAGAAGATTGGTATACAACCCAAGCTCCAGGTTCCCCAGTAACGACCCAGGACCTATCTTCCCCGGCAGCAGTCAGGATACTTCTATCTTCCGCTATCCCGGATTCATCTATCCTGTGCAAGACAGCTCTCCAGCTTACATGCACATCCATTTACATTCATAATACAAAATATACATTGTATCATGCATCATAGCATTGCATACAACTAACTCTTTGCCTTTTCAGGTAAGATCAGTCGACAGACTAAAATCATTCAAATCTCAAGATTTCTGAAAACAGTTCACGGGTTCTCCAAGTAAACGGATGTTAACCTATCACTTGTTCAGATTCTTCTCAAGACTTCTGAAAACAGTTCATGGATTCTTCCCAAGTAACGGATGTTAATCCATCAACTTGTTCAGATGCAATTTCTTAAAGACAGTTTACGGAAGCTTCCCAACAACGGATGCTGCTCTATTGCTGATTCAATTTCAAGATTTCTGAAAACAGTTCACGGGTTCTCCAAGTAAACGGATGTTAACCTATCACTTGTTCAGATTCTTCTCAAGATTTCTGAAAACAGTTCACGGGTTCTCCAAGTAAACGGATGTTAACCTATCACTTGTTCAGATTCTTCTCAAGACTTTTGAAAACAGTTCATGGATTCTTCCCAAGTAACGGATGTTAATCCATCAACTTGTTCAGATGCAATTTCTTAAAGACAGTTTACGGAAGCTTCCCAACAACGGATGCTGCTCTATTGCTGATTCAATTTCAAGATTTCTGAAAACAGTTCACGGGTTCTCCAAGTAAACGGATGTTAACCTATCACTTGTTCAGATTCTTCTCAAGATTTCTGAAAACAGTTCACGGGTTCTCCAAGTAAACGGATGTTAACCTATCACTTGTTCAGATTCTTCTCAAGACTTCTGAAAACAGTTCATGGATTCTTCCCAAGTAACGGATGTTAATCCATCAACTTGTTCAGATGCAATTTCTTAAAGACAGTTTACGGAAGCTTCCCAACAACGGATGCTGCTCTATTGCTGATTCAATTTCAAGATTTCTGAAAACAGTTCACGGGTTCTCCAAGTAAACGGATGTTAACCTATCACTTGTTCAGATTCTTCTCAAGATTTCTGAAAACAGTTCACGGGTTCTCCAAGTAAACGGATGTTAACCTATCACTTGTTCAGATTCTTCTCAAGACTTCTGAAAACAGTTCATGGATTCTTCCCAAGTAACGGATGTTAATCCATCAACTTGTTCAGATGCAATTTCTTAAAGACAGTTTACGGAAGCTTCCCAACAACGGATGCTGCTCTATTGCTGATTCAATCTCAAGATTTCTGAAAACAGTTCACGGTTTCTCCAAGTAAACGGATGTTAACCTGTCACTTGTTTAGTTTCTTCTTCCAGACTTCTGAAAACGGTTCATGGATTCTTCCCAAGTAACGGATGTTAATCTATCAACTTGTTTAGATGTGACTTCCTGAAAACAGCTTGCAGGTTCCTCCCAACAACGGATGTCAACCTATTGCTTGTTCAGAACCCCAACTCAGAAACGGTCCAAAGCTTGGACACTTTCCTAATGTTCCCTTCCAGATGGCATCTTTAAGCCCATCCCCGACAAGTTTCTGTCACTCTCCTAGATGGCATCGTTAAGCCCATCTCCAAATGGCATCTCTAAGCCCATTCCCGCATCCAGTGCTTTGATGAGTGCAAATTTCCGGGCACTCTAGTGTCCAATCTCCTTTTACCCTCGAGTCACGAAAGGCAAGCTTGCCAATCTAACTCTTCAGGTTCAAGAAGATTGAACAGGGGCAACTGTTGTACCCCAAAATTTTCCCTCCCTTTCTTCAGGAAACCATCTTAGATTTTTCAAAGTCCCCCGAAACAAATCCAAGTCCTGGGTTATCCTTTTGCCCAAGCAAGCCACTTACAAGAGCAAGATGGTCTCACAAACTCCGGAAACAACGCTTTCATCTTGAGGAAAATCAAATTCTAAGTGTTTCTTTAAAGTAAATGTTTTAGAAAAAATCAGCGCTCCAGAACTTCTGGACCCATTCCAGATGAAGACGGTCAGAAGTTGCAAGCTTGGCTCAGCATGGTCAGAAGTTGGCTCTTCAGCAGCTACATCAGTTCAATCAGAAGTTGTAAACGTGGTTCAGAGTGTAAGCCTCAAACAGAACATTCCCCTTCAGCAGTTACACAAGCTCAGTCAGAACTTGCTAAAAGAATACAAGAGAAACATGAAAGTATGAAGGCTCCTTCAGAACAGGTCGAAATCAGAAGATGAAAGGCTAGAAGGATAGGTGTCACTGATACAGAATCTCTAAATCCAAATTGTCCAGAAGTAGATCCAAGGAACGTACCAGAAAACCAGGAGAATTTCCAGAGCATGCTAAGACAACAGGTAGCCAAGGCCAAAGCATGGTTTACGCTGCTGATTCAACGTTGGTTTCCCTTACCAGAATGTTGGTATTGACAGGTCTTGTCACCATTTAATGCCCATTAATGCTTCCAACCACTCCTGAGCATTCACGTGTGGCTTGGAAAATGCTTTTGCCCAGATTCTGGCATGGGTCTTCACGCCACCGCCCACTTCAGAGGTCACTTCTCCCCAATCTACGCCTGCTGCTGCTACCTAGGCTGAAAGATAGCTGTTATCACAACTTCCCAGGAATTTCTGTCAAAGAACAAATTCAAACTCTGTTGGCGCCTTAAATGTTCAAGGCATCCACAAGAACTCTACCTATAAATAGAGAGCTTTCATCACTGCAAATGACGTTCAAGAAAAGAAACAGAAAAACTGCTAAGAGAGAAACGAAACTCCTAGCAACATAACATTCTGAAACTCTGCCAAAATCTCCAGCTTTGTTTCATAACTTTAAGTTTCTTACCTTCAACTTCATCAAACATCCAGCTCTTTTCTGTAAACCAAAAACATTCTTTCCAAACTTCTGACCCTATACACGTATACACCTTCACTTCCCCTTTTCCAAATCTGTCCAGAACACCACCAGAACCAAAAGCTAACTTTCACCCACCATTTTCCAGACAGTCAGGTAAGCACCTGCTGACCCTCACCACACTGTTAAGCATCATCTGCTGTGCATATTCAAGTCACATAATGTAAATATTCATGTTATTGTTGTTTATGTTCTGAGGACTTTCATACCTCAGAACGTTCTGAGCCAGTATAGGACTTACCTGTGACCTTGGTGATTCTGACCTCTGAAACATTTTTGCTATTTTGCTGGATCTGTACCAAATATGTTTCCTGTTTTGTGGAGTAACAACAGGATTGCAGATGTTCTGATTAGTACAGGAAAAAGCCAAGTGCTGACTTTGACGTTAGCACATCTGAAGCCTGTTTTACTGTCAATGACATCAGAACCTCTGAGAGTTATTGCCTTTTCAGCAGAATCAGATCTTCTGGTTTCTCCACTAACAAACTTCTGTCTTGCAGCGCAGGGAAATCAGATCTTCTGGTTTCCCCACTAACAAGGTTCTGTTTTGCAGGTTCTAGAGTCAGAAGTTCTGACTCATCCAGTTTCACCAACAGGTTGATCATCTGACAGCGGATCTGGGTCAGAACTTCTGATGGCCTCCCAACAGCGCGCGGGCTCCCTCTCTCTCTATATATATCTTGTTTTTCGCTATTTTCTTTTTTGTCTATTTTTCTCGTTGAACCCCCCATGTACAAATGTGTATCCCCCTCCCCTAATTATTGTAATAGCGTAGGACTTTACCTTTCCGCTTCTTATTGCTAGTAATTAGGACGTGTATGGCAAGATAAAATCAATGAAATAGAAAAACCTAATTCAAAGAAAAAAACTCTTGTATGCAATAAAACACACTTGCACACTAACACCCCTAGGGTATTCCACTTTGTTGCCTTCAAATAATTGAGCCATATTGCATGTTGAATTTCTTTGGGTAAAACAAACAATCAAAATGATCATAGTCCCTCAAAAACGTTGCCTAAATGAATGATCAAGTCCCTTTTAAAAAAATTGCCCAAAGACATTTAACGCCGTTGCAATTATGGTCCAAACGATGACCCGCGCCTGTCCCCTTCATCTCCTAAGACAAGATTGTCCACCAAATGCAATGGTGGAACAAATTTGTCAAAAAAAAAAAGGGCTTAAAACATGACAAAAGTCTTTGAGGAAACTTTAGGGTAGATAAACTCTTAAGTACTTGCCAACTCTCCGAGAAAACACTTGCCTAATTTCAAAACCCACTTCACAAACATTTTCAAAATCAACTTTTCAAACCCTTGAAACATCTTTTTAAAAGATAAAACACCTTTTGTAAAACATTCGAGTAAAGAATTGTTACAAGGTTAGCCTAATACAAGGCATCTTTTCAAAACATTTTCAAAGCCACACACAAAGCACCATTTCAAACAATTGAAAACCAAGGCAAGATTGATCTAAGCAAGTACCTAAGAGCCCATGGATAACCATGGATAGAAGGGGTGCTAATACCTTCCCCTTCTATAATCTACTCCCCGAACCCAAGAAAAATCTCAAAGGTTTTTGCTGTGCTTTTTAAACCTTTCCTTAGGATAAAATAAAAAGTCGGTGGCGACTCTTGCTCAACCGAAACATTTGCGAAAACAAACGCAAAACACTAGTCAGTTCTCCCACCGTATCACATTGATGTTTCTGGGTCGGTTTTTAAAGTTGCCTGGTTCCTCATGTTGGGTTCGTTTAGGGAGTTACCGTATGACTATCTTGCATGATTAGTGAACCCGTTGTTGAATTTGCCAGTTATTAGTGTTGTGGGAAGTTTGAGTTGTCTGTATCATTTCCCGGTAGAATCGATGATTAGATTAGGGTAGTTTATCACTGGGTGATGTGGTCGTTATGATGTTGTGATATTCCAAGTAGTTGGCAGGAAACTTAGGGATTGTAGTTGTGGTCATTTTAGGAGGGTTTCTGCGTGACTATTTTGTACAGGTAACGAATCTGTTGATAAAAAATATAGTTACCCATTACGGTGGTATTCCGAGCAGTTGGTCAAAAATTATGAATCGTATTGATGTGGTCGTTATGACATTTTATTGTTCTATGATGTTGGGCGGAACTAGTGGTCGAGGAGGATGTTGATAGTGTTAGATGTCGAGCATCATTTAGGCTGCAAAGTGTGTCGTGGAATATATGTCTTGGATGTCGAGCGACATTAGGCTGCGAGGCGTGCCGAGGAGCACGGTACTGTTGTCGAGCAGCACGAAGTTGCAGGTTGGGTCGAGGAGTATAAGTTAGTTGTTATTCTTCTTAGTTGTTGTGCATGTTGAGGGGCGCGTAGTTTCCTAACCCTTTTTCCCGTATATGTTGTTTTGGTCAATACCAATGATGTATAAGTTGTTCTGAATTGAGAATTGCATATTGATGAATTATGTTGAGATGCCTCTAATTATAGGCAGATATTATGTTGTAGGCTTAT
Source organism: Vicia faba (assembly GCA_948472305.1). NCBI lineage: Eukaryota > Viridiplantae > Streptophyta > Magnoliopsida > Fabales > Fabaceae > Vicia > Vicia faba. The sequence goes on along the minus strand of OX451735.1, from coordinate 904,277,689 downwards.
GCCAATGTTTCATTAATTGTTGTTGTTGAAATACTAAGTTGTAGGCCTATGGCCAGGGTTGAATTATTATTAAGTTGTAGGATTATGCCAATGTTTTTATGTTGTTGTTGTTGATTTTATATTTAATCATGTTGTGTCGCATACATTGCATATCAAGTTAGAGCTAATGCTCGTTAAGTTGACCTGGATTGGCAAAGTATTAAGTTGAAGGCTTATGCCTTGTTGATGCCTCTATTAATTGGAAATTTCTAAGTTGGAAGTTCTGCTTCATTTCTAAGTTTGGAGTTATGCTCCGCTGGTACCACATGCACATGGGCGGTTCTACCATACGGCCAGCTTGGGCAAATGCCCAGGCTCGGCCCGACCCAAATTATTTTTAGTATTCATGTTTCTTTTAAATAAATAAAATTAAAAGAAAAAGAAAAAATAGTGGAACCTAGAATTGAAAAAACCTAAAGAAGGAAAAGATTATTGAATAGCAGTCGTCACCGTTCTCTTTCCTTCTCTGTTCAATCTACCGTCGCCAACTTCTCTTACAATTTTATACCATTCCTACAACAGGTAATGTAAAACTCTAACTTGATTATTAAATAGCAGATGTGTGTGTTTCTCTTTTTATATAATACAAATATATTAAATGTGTTTGACTTGGTCTCTTAATCTATTTGATATATGTGTCATAACAAGAAATAAGAATCTAGAGATTACTAATAATATGATGGTAAAGAATTATATAAGCATGTATATAATTTTTATCTTTTTGTACTTTTATTTCACTGGAAAGTGGACAAATGTTCAATGTAAAAAGTTTAATTTGAGCCAGCAAACTAGTACAAAATTGAATTGACATATTTACAATTACAAATCAATTAGTGATTATGCAAGTTGCTATTTTTAAAATGAAACTTGTAGTAATAAGTCTATATATTATACTTGTTTAATTCCATGTTTCATTCTAATTTATTGATTAGAGTTTAGGTTGTTTGATTAATCATGTACTAATTTATTTATTTATTTATTAGAGTTTAGGTTTTTTGATTAACTATGTACAATTACAAATACTAATTTATTTAGTAGAGTTTAAAATTTTGTTTTATTTGTTTGAAGAGAAAATATGAAAGTTGTGCAACCAGAAGCCGAATTAGAACCACTGCCTAATGTGGTTAATGAGTTTAATCCAAATGAGATTGTGTGTGGTCCAAGTCGTAGGAAAAAAATTAATGAGTATGCTCCAGATATTCAAGACCAAGTGAGGAGGGTATATATATTGAAGGGTCCAATGCAACCATATTTGCCAAGTTTTCCTCGTACTCCATTTGGGAGTATTAAAAGATTATTTAGTAAATCATGGTATAAGAATTATATATGGTTAGAATACAGTGAGATGAAGAATGCAACTTATTTTTTTCATTGCTTTCTCTTTAAGCAACCCGGGAGGGCCGAGCACTTTGGTATTGAAGTCTTCACTAAAAGCACATATAGAGATTGGAAGAATGCATCTCAAGGCTTGAAAGGTCATGATGGTAGTCATAATAGTTTGCACAAGTCACGTGTCAAGCACTACGATGATTATAATAATCAAACACAAAGTGTGACAAGTAAGTTTGCTAAAGCAACCAAGGATTCAGAAGAATTGTATAAGATTTGTTTGACTTGCTATTGACAAAATATGTGTGGAGATTGATCATCACTTTAGTGAAGGAATTAACATTATCCTTAATTACTTCTCATGTCTTGACCCCAAGAACTCTTTCTCCAAGTTTAATGTTGATAAGCTTGCTCGTCTTGCTGATATTTATCATGCAGACTTTTCTGATGATGACCGAGGAACAATAAGGGATCAACTTGACACTTATATTCTTTAAGTGAGAAGAAATACTTCATTTTACACTTGTTAAGATGTTTAAAGTTTGGCTATGAAGATGGATCAAACTGAGAAACATTGGTATTTTCATTGGTTTATAAATTTATTGAGTTAGCTTTGATATTATCGGTGTCGACAACATCTGTTGAAAGAGATTTTTTAGCAATGAAGATTAACAAGTCTAAATTTCAGAACAAGATCAACGATGTTTGGTTCAATGACTTGATGGTATGTTACACTGAGCGGGATATATTTAAGTCACTTAATGATATTGATATTATTCTAACATTTACCGCAAAGAAGTCTCGAAAAGGACATTTGCCTCGTGATTTTATTTAACGCGCTATTGTAAGGTTTGTTTATCTCTTTTATTTTAAACTATATTTTTGTTTACAAAATGACGAATCTCTTTTATTTTGATTGATAACTTTTTATATATTATATACAATGTGAATTTGCGGTCTTTAATTTTTTGCCCAGGCTTTATAACTTTTCTGGCTCCGCCACTACACATGCATATGCATAGTAACAAGTCTATTTTCACGTTGCATATTGAGTTGTCATGTTGATGACTTAATTATTATGTTTCGTTAGTGTTTTATTGTGATTGATGTTGTTTAAAGTTATGAAGTGGTAATTTTGCATAGACTAATTCTAATGTAATATTATCATACATCTGATTATAATGTTCGATATCTCACCCCTTATGTCTGAATGTTACCCATATGTTGGTAATATGCAGGTAATCAAGAGCGAAGGTGGTTTACCTTCAGTAGTTCGAGTTGGTGTCATTGCTCTGATACGTAACAATATGGGGGATGAACGCTTGCTAGTTTATTGTTGTTATTATTTCAGTTGATTGAACTTTAAGTTGTTGTTCGTTAAGTACTTGTTATTAAAATTGTTTAGTTGGAAAAAGATGATATATTCTTTTAAGTTGAATATTTGACCCCGCTGCATAGTTATGAAAGTTGTTGATTTTTAAAAAGATTAATTTATGTTGTTGTTGGTTCATCCAAGTTAATGTGTTATGTATATGTAATGAGTGTCATTGTTTTAAGTTGAAATTGTAGCATCCTGATTTAGTTGTGGAATTTTTATAACTCTGATTTATTAATAATTGTCGGATAGAATTGGGGTGTTACGCACTACCTCTCCACTAACTTGAAGTATAGAAGAGATAAGGACGTAGCAGTACTATTTATAATGACTCTTTTTGAAATAGCCAACGACTCTATTTTTCTTGGCTATATAAGAAAAGAATTGTATGTTTAAACTGTTGATGAGCTTCCTGTAGGCTGCTTGGCAGGATGCTAAAAGTTGCAAGTTGCAAGTCACAAGTTGTTGGTGTTCAATATTAAAAATGAAAGCTATCATTATTGGAACACAGCCAAAAAGCTATCAACCACTATAACAATAACAAGACCAACTGTTATCAAAATGATTCTTCAATCATGTTGATAATGATTACAATGAAATCATTAATTCACAATGTGCCTAATTTCATATGATGCACAAAGCTTGTTAAGCCGTAGAAGATAATGAAGATGATCATGAAAGCTCAAATTACAAATCCACAACATAAATGTTATGCTCTAAAGTGATCATAGAATAAAATAGAACAAGGGATGCTATCCAGGATGTTTTAAGGTGAATCGAGATGAAGAAGTTCTTCTCTTTACTATATCAAGATCAACAAATCTTTCAGAAGCTTATGAAGAAGAAGACTTCAGCGACACAAGTGCTTTGGGCTGTTGTCCATGAAGAAACCACTTGAAGAAAAGAAGACCATACATTAAAGCTACAATACAATGTAATATCTTTTAATATATATTAGGTTCTTTTGATGTACTTAATTATGTTTACATCCAGCTTATGTAGAAGCATTATTATTGTAAACAAATGTAAATCAAACCGTTGTAAAGAAGGTATAGACTATACAGAAACCTTTGCACCAGTCGCCGGGTTAGAAGCTATTCGTCTATTAGTTTCCTTTTTTGTAAATCATAATATCATTTCTGAATGGTTATATTTAAGAAGAAGTATATGCAAACTCTTTCAACAAACTACTTTTTTAAACGGAAAAATAGAAAACACTCTGAACAAACTATTTTTGAATAGAAAAATAAAAAATTCTCTTTAGACACACAACTACCTAAATCTCCAATACACCCAAAAGACTATATTTTATTGTTGCGTACAAAATTCAAACTAAATATCTCTATTTATATTATTACTCAAATTTTATTTTCTTCCTACTACCCAATGTGGGACTTGGATGAATATATTATTTGACCTAATAAATCTTCCCTTCATCTAAAGTCTCACGTATCTTCACATATCTTCACTTTGTGGTCACCTTCATATTCAAAGCGATCATTATAATTATAATGATTAGCCACATTTGTAAAATTATTACTTTTCAATATTTTTGTCATCTTCCTCCCTTGAATAAATTTTTTGTTACTCTTCCTTTTTTGCTTGATCGAAATTTTAGTGACTCTTCCTCCCCCCTTGATCAGAACCTTAACTCTGATACCAGATGTTGGAAAAATAACCACAAAAAAAAACAAATTTGTACACTTGCGGAAGCATATCCATAAAAGAAGAAAAGAAACAAACAAATTCAAAAAATAAAACTAAAAAAATTATAATTTATCTTCTAATTTTAGAATGACAAAATTACAATCTCTCGTATAATGTCTATTTTTAAGGACAAAACTGCAAACCCTCAAAACATCGATTTTTAAAAAGAAAATTACAAATCATCCAAACTTTAATTTTCTTAAAACATCAATTTTTAAAGAAAAAATTGCAACCCTCCAAACTATCATTTTTAAGAAGAAAATTGCAAACCCTCCAAACTGTCATTTTTAAGGAGAAAATTGCAAACTCTCCTTCAATTGCAACTTTTGAACGGAAAAATTATAAATCTTCTCTCAATTACAACTTTTGAACGGAAAAATTGTAAATCTCTCTCAATTGCAATTTTTGGACGGAAAAATTGCAAATTCTCTATCAATTGCAATTTTTGGACGGAAAAATTACAAACCCTCTCTCAATTGCAATTTTTGGACGAAAAAATTACATACTCTCTCTCAACTACAATTTTTGAACGGAAAAATAGAAAATCCTCAACAAACTATTTTTTAACAAAAAATTAAAAAACCTTCTAGCAAATTATTTTGAACAGAAAAATAAAAAATCATAAACCGTCTATAGATACACAACTACCCAATACACCAAAAAAAACTATATTTTATTGTTGCGTTGAAAACTCAAATTAATTATCATTATTCATATTATTATTCAAATTTTATTTTCTTTCTACTATCTGATGTGAAAATTGAATGAATATACTATTTAACTCAATAGATATAACATGCATAAATTAAATTTTTAATAATATTGTAGATAGAAATTGGAGTATGCGAGATAAGCATATTCTTCTGACACTAATTATTCTAATTATTTAAAAAATTGTATCAAAGAAACACTATTAAAATTCAAGCCAAATACGTAAGAGATTAAAAGAGATGGTAACCACATTAGTAAAGTTAATGCTTTTATACTCACCACCATCTATCAAAAAACACGTGTTCCTCAATAATGGAGTTTATAATCATTAAAGCATTTGATATAAAATGCTAGCATGCACCAACACCAATTTTTTTCAAATAAATTGATAATATGCCTAATCTTGGTGGAATCATGTGCAATATAGATAGATCTTTTATAGAAAATATCAAAGCCTCAATATGTGGTGGCATATTCATAAATTATTTAAATACAATGAGATGGAATTACCTATGATTAGAGAGTTAGTCAACCCTTGCGATCGCACTATTCGTTAATTTAGATTAAAAATCTCTTACATATTCAGATATATAGACTCATGCCAGATATTTTATGGATCATGACACGTGATAGACTATTTTACTCCCAATGTGCTTGGGATAGTTAAATTAGATATCATTTTAGTTTAATTAATTCATATTTTATTAGTTTTGATGAGTTATATACATGTCTCCATTCCTTTTTATTTGTTTTTTTCTTCAATTTTAAATAAAGAGATTTATTTATAAAAAAACAAGTAGAAGGAAACAAATACAATTATATCTCATGTATATATTTGTTTGGATTGATGGAATCCGATGAAAAAAATAGAGTGAAATGAAATAAAATGATATTTTATTGTTTGAATAATTTAAAAACTAATGGAGCAGAGTGGAATATAGTGGTATAGATTCAATTTCATTCTATCACTTACCATCGTATTCTTTCCTCTTCAATTTGGGCGAAATGATTAACTTGCTTTATTTCGTCATAAAATTTTTAAACAATGAAATGATATCTTCATTCTGCTCCGTTCTATTCCACTCTATCCCACTCCACTCTGCTCTATTCTGCTTCGTTCATTTCGTAATATTCAAAAATAGTCTAAATTAAATATGCAATGAAATAAATAAAAAAATGACATACAGCTACAATTATCATACATGACATTTGAACTTGTTCACTTAAGATTACAATATTAAACTCTAACAAATAAAGTGATACGAGCACCTCTTAAAAATTATTATTTATCTTGAAATCAAATAACATAATGAATCATATTTGTAGAGCTTACATAACCACATTTTTTAAAATAAAGCCCTTTAATATTTAGTACTCTTTAAGCAAAACTTCTTTAATAACTTTATCGAAGTTCATGTAAGAACAACCTCTTAGACTAGTGTTCTCCTCTGCCTTCTTCTTCAATTCCATTGCATTTTGCCTCATGTTCTTTCCCATCTCTCCCACCATCAACTCATTCACTAGCTTCTCCACCTCATTTCTCTTCACGTTTGGATCGATTTCAGCTCCAATCTCCCATTCATTGCAAATAAATCTACCGTTTGTTGGTTGATCAGCGAAAAATGGCCAACACAACATTGGCACTCCAGCACATATACTTTCAGTGGTCGAGTTCCATCCGCAATGAGTCAAGAATCCACTAATTGAAGGATGGTTCAACACTTTCTCTTGTGGACACCAGCTTGCTATTAGGCCTCTATCTACAATTTCATTGACAAACTCAGATGACAAAACAACCGAGCCACCAGTGACAAGATCAGGCCTAATGATCCACAAAAAGGGTTTCTTGCTGTTGGCCAAACCCCAAGCAAATTCTAACAGTTGCTCTGGAGTCATAACAGTAATGCTTCCAAAATTCACATAAACAACAGACTCAGGTTCCTTTGATTCAAGCCATTCAAGACACTTGGTATCTTGTTTCCAAAGATTGGAATCTAGAGATGCTAAATGATTAGGCCCAGTTTTATTTAATAATGAAGGTAATGGCCCAATGGTATAGAGAGAAGGGAGCATAGAACTGAGAGCTTGTAGCACATCACTCTCAAGCTCATTAAAAGTGTTAAAAACAATAGCAGATGCTCTGTGAACTCTATCTGCCACATGGATTAAAAATTCTAACATGATATCATTCCGATCGGTTGTTAGGATTAAGTCACAGAGATCCTTTAGTCGTAAGTTGTGCAATCCTGGAATACAATCTACTTTGGTGTCCAAGTATCCATTTCTCAAATAACTCTCATCTGCTTGTCATAAATATATGTTAATAGGTTGATAAGATCAAGTTACTTCAAGAGAAACTTTCAATAAATATACCCGATTTAGAATTACATATGAAGTAACCTATATAAGGGAGAAAGTTCACATATTATATTACCTTTGAGTGGTATTAGATCTTTTTCAATCAATGTGCGAGTGTGCAAAACAGATAACAAGGTGCATGCACTTGTTGGGCAAAAGAGAAGGATTGGGAGTGAATGTTGTTCAGCAGCTTGTATAGTAAATGGCATGTAACAATCAGAAACTAAGCATGTAATTGGTGGAACAAGACCAGCAATGGCAGATTCACGAAGTCTAGCAACAAGTTCAGCAAAGAATATATGGATGTTGTTCATAACTGAATGAAAGAGAGAGGGTATGTCTTGAGTGACATCACCATCCATTGGAGTTAAACCATCTGGTATAGTCTCAAAGGTAAAATCAGTGAAACCATCAAAGAAATTAGCACCTCTAGATTTGAGCAAGCGTTTGTGATTGTATTCAGTGTTTACAAAGGTTATGTGAAAGCCTCTAAGGTGAAGAAGCTTTGCTAGTTTCAACATTGGATTGATATGGCCTTGAACTGGAAATGGAATCAACACAGCATGTGGTTTTCTCTCTATAGAATTAGTCATCTCTGATTTTTCAAGATAACTACAAAGAAAAAAAATGAACAAGAAAGTCAATGAGAAATGTGAGATCTTTGTTTAGGAATTGTGAGATCTATTTATAAATAAAATGGAGTACGTAATGTGGTATATTTCTAAATATATTTTGGTTTCTCATGTATTTAACTAGTTGAGTTTTATAATACTAACCCTTTATTTTTTTAAGTTTAATACTCTCTCTCTCTTAAAATAAGTGTCGTTTTAGTTTAAAAAATTTATCTTAAAATAAGTGTCGTTTTACTTTTTCAATGTAACATTAATTTATTTTTACCAATTTTACTACTAATTAATTATGTATGCACTACTTTTAAGACATTAAATTTCACTTTGTTTTTATGACAATGTAAAAGTCACTAATAATCATTATGAATAATTTTATAAATGTGTTATATTTAATCTTGTACTCATTATTTTTTTACTGTGTGCCACAATTTTAAAAGACTTTTATTTTGAAACGGAAGGAGTATGGTTTTTTCATGTAATGAGCAATAAGAGGAAAAAAAATTAATTTTGGCTTAATTATTACTTAATACCAAGTGTTCATTGTGTAGTGTTGACTTTTGATGAATTATAAGAACTAAAATCATCTAATACTCACTCTATCTCAAAATAAGTATCTCTTTAACTTAAAAAATTTGTCTCAAAATAATTGTGGTTTTACTTTTCAATGCAACATTAATTAATTTTTACCAATTTTATCACTAATTAATTATATATGCATTGCTCTTAAGACATTAAATTTCACTTTGTTTTTATGACAATATAAAAGTAACCAATAATCATTAAGAACAATTTTGTAAATATGTTATACTTATTCTTTCACTCATTATTTTTCTTAATTTGTGTGCCACAACCTAAAAGATATTTATTTTGAGACGGAGAGAATATGTTTTTTCATGTAATGAGCAATACCAGGCAATAAATAATTTTGGCTTAATTATTACTTAATACCAAAAGTTCATTGTGTAGTGTTGACTTTTGATGGATTATAGGAACTAAAATTATCTAATATTTCCTCTATCCCAAACTCTTTAACTTACAAAATTTGTCTCAAGATAAGTGTTCTTTTACTTTTCAAATGTAATATTAGTTGATTTTTACCAATTTATCTGTAATTAATTATGTCTACACTACTCTCAAGGTATTACATTTCATTTTACTTTCATGATTATGTAAAAGTAACCAATAATCATTAAGGATAATTTTGTAAATGTGTTATATTTATTGTTTCACTCATTATTTTTCTTAATTTGTATGCCACAATCTTAAAAGATTTTTATTTTGAAACAGAAAGAGTCTTAAAAAAGATATTTCACATCGGATAGATATTTAACATCTAATAGTCTTTTGAGTTAGGATTACATGTTATGATAAGTATGTTATTTTTTCACATTGATGTACTGACGGTTATAATAAGTATTACATTTTTTACATTGATCTTTCACCTCAAGCATGCATGCTAACTAAAGATAAAAGTAATAGATATCTCAGCTTTTCACCTCGGTCACTCGTGTGATCGATGGAATATCTCAATATATCATCTAGGTCATTTGAGTGACATATGAAATTTCTTTCCTTTTCACAATGATTATATGAAGTTTAATCGATGTGACATACTAAGATCCATTGTATTTTTAAAATATGAATTTTATATTTTTATTTGTCAAAATTTATCCTAGAGTCATTAATGTTGTAATTCCTATTATGGGTTGGTCGTAATGCCTTGTGTCAAATTGTGACTTAACCAATTATTATGACAAAATTTTCATTTATCCATTTATTTAAATTAGATGTCTACCTGCACGATGCGCGGACCAGTTTTATAAATTTTTTTTAGAGAAAAGAGAAATATATTAATCCAAAAAAAAGTGGCATATATTTATAATAATATGTATTTTATAACTATATTCATTATAATTAAGTTAATAAGTGAATAAAAATTAACATGGTATAATATAAAAATATTCAGTACTATAAATTTATTATAGTAACAATCGACATTATAAAAAAATAGCATTCTTCTTATACCACTTATCTTTTACTGGACATACGTATAAATATCCAACCATATCTATTTGGTCCATAATATTGAATACAAAACAGACAAATCTCTTTTTCTATTCATTAAATTAATTTACACTATATCAATAGTTTTGATCTCCTATTTTAGATTTAAACAGTTTTGATCCTCCTCTCATACTTTAGCACTTAAACTTAACGATGTTTTCACTTTTTAAATGACAAATTACTTGTAAAATATAATAAATCATTATATATAAATCTATTATTGAACTTTGTAGGTAAAAACAAAAAAAAAATTAAAAATTAAAAATCTCATCGATTTTTTATGAAAAAGATGAGAGACGGACTGAAATTGTTTAAATTTAAAATAGGAGACTAAAATAATTTGAATTTAAAATAGGAAGACTAATTTCGTGAATCACACAAAATAGGAGGACTAAAACTGTAATTTAGCCAAAATATAAATATAAATTTATTTTAAAAACTAAAATTATGAATGCGTCAATTAAAATTAAAATTTATTATAATAATGTGAAATGTACTGTACTTTTAAATTTCTATTAAGAGACATGTTTAAAAGTAATTCTATCTTTTATTTTATATTAAAGTTATTCCCTTTTCTTTAAAGTTTTGGAATTTAATATTTTTAAAATTAAGTGTTTTTAACTACCAAAAAGTTATCCTACCCAAAAAAAAACTAAGGAAAAAGAAAGAAAAAAATAAAATATGATAAAGATATACTATAAATATATTTTAAACCATTTATCTTTAATTTCTTTTATCTTTAGTATATTTCATAAAGAGTAACGTATATTTTTTTTTAATATTAATGCACATAATAACATATATTTTATAAAATAAAAATAGTCGGTCTTATTTCTCGATCTAAAACTTATAAAATACATATTAACATCATTAAAAAGTAGAGTTTGAATATTTGATTCTTCAATATAATAGTAACTTGAGCTATATTGACATAGATAACAAATAAATAGTCTTTTACCTTACTACAAAAAATAAATGAATAATCAAGACATGTGTATAAAGTAAAAAATACATGAAAAAACTCTCATACAATTTTTAAGAATACTAAAAAGGTGAAGATCTGAAATTAAACTCACTATTTATATTCACAATAAACAAAAGTGTTGTGATTTAATAATAAGATAAATTTACCTACAAAATCATAGCAAGAAAATAATAAATACATCGAATAAATAATAATGTGAGATTATGTGCAGTGTTATAGATGTGGAGAAATTCAAATAAACATAATAGTTTATGAGACTGTTTAAGTTTTTAAAATGAGAGATTAAATGAAATGGATAATTTAATGAATATTTAGGAATAAACATTAAAAAATGATAGTGAGTTTAGAAATAGAAGAGATATGTTTCTTTCACTTAATATTTATCCTATTTTTTAATTGAGAAATTTTGATATAAACATATTATAAATTTATAAGAGGCTTTGATATAACATTTTTTAATCTTAATTTTTTCATATCTTTTTATTATAGAAAGAAAAATAATTTGACTCATAACTAAAGTAAAGAATGAATAATTGAAAACTTTAAAATTTTAGTTGGAATTTATGTTGTTCTTTAAATAAATTAATAATTTATTAATGTAATGATTAAATTTAATTCATAACAGTTTTATTTTAAAATTAATGGTTAATTATAATACTTTTAATTAGTTACATATATAAAAAATGTATATTAAATGTACTTGTGAGCATTTGAGAAGTTATGAGTGTTATTAGAAATTTTGTATTCTATAACTATATTCTTTTATATATAATGAGTCAAATTAATAAATAATAGAATAATTTGAAAGATTATTAATAAAATAAAATAAAATATCAAACATAAACTCATAAAGAAATTTATTTTTATTTTTAAATTTCAATTAAATTAATTTATAAGAACTATTTAAAATAAATAATGAGTAATTGACAATTTTAAGAAATAAGTTGGAATTTATGTCGCTTTTTAAACAAATTAAATTGATAACAATTTTGTTTTAAAATTAATTTTTAATTATATTAGTTTTAATCAGTTACATATACAAAAAATATATATTTTAAATATAGTGGTGGGTATTTGAGAAGTCATGAGTGTTATGAGTATTATTAGAAATTTTGTATTATATAACTATATTCTTTTATATATATGTTGAGTTAAATTAGTAAATAATATAATAAATTTAAAATAAAATAAAATATCAAACATAAACTCATAAAATAAATATATTTTTAATTTTAAATTTCAATTAAATTAATTTATAAGGACTATTTAAAATAGATAATGAATAATTGACAATTTTAAGAAATAAGTTGTAATTTATGTTGTTTATTTAAATAAATTATTAATAAAATAAAATAAAATATCAAACATAAGCTCATAAAGAAATTTATATTTTTGTTTAAATTTAAATTAAATTTATTTATAAGTATTATTTAAAATTACTTTTAATAAAGTTAATTGTACATGATAAATTCACTCAAATTTTATTTTTCCTATAAAAAAAATGCTAAATATAATTTTAATGGCATAACTTTCACTAATAGAATTTTTTTACCGCAGAATAAAAAAGTTAACAATTTTACATATTTAATTATTTAATTATATTTATAATTATTTAATTGATTGTTTTAATATAAGAATATTTTTTGAGTTGCTTAAAGATTTTAAAGTTTAATTGTATGTAATTTAAATGTGGTATAATAGTATTGCTAGAAAAAAGAGTAAATAAAAATTAAATAATATAATATAATATTATATCAAAATTAGAGTTAAGGTTGTGTCTTAGGTTGTCATCATGATCTATAATTGTATCTATTTTATGTAGTATTAATGATGACAATTAAAATAAAAAGTTAGAAAAAATTTGTGTATAGAATTATTTAAAAATCAAAACTAAACATAAAAGTGAATTATTTTTCAGTATTATAAAGTTATTTTAAAAAATTAATTAAATTTTTATTTAGTATTTATGATATTAATTAAGTAAAAAATTATAATATACTCGCGTAAATGATAATCAAACAAAAAATAATGAAAAAAAAATCAAAAAGAAAAATATAAGTTGATATAATTATATTTTTTTCAATATTAAAGTATCTAAATTTTTTATCTATTTATATCAATACAATAAATGGGCTAATAAATATAAACAAACCATACGAGTTATAGAATAGGAAAAATACATATACATGTAATTTAAATGTGGTATAATAATATTGCTAGAAAAAAGAGTAATATAAAAATTGAAAAATATATTATAATGTCACATCAATATTATGGTTAAGATCGTGTCTTAGATTGTCATCCTGACCTATAATTCTATATATTTTATATAGTATTTATGATGATAATTAAAAAAATAAGTTAGGAAATTTTTGTGTATAGAATTATTCAAAAATCAAAACTAAACATAAGTAATTAAAAGTGAATTATTTTTCTGTATTATAAAGTTATTTTAAAATATTAATTAATTAATTAATTAATTAATTTAGTTTTTATGATGTTAATTAAGTAAAAGTTATAATATAGCTGTGTAAATAAGGAAAAAACTTAGGTGCATTTTCTTAGGTGTGATTTATATTTTTTTTCTAATGAAAAATATGAACCACACCTATGGAATTGTATCTAAGTATTCTCCCGTAAATAATAATCAAACAAAAAATAATTAAAAAAAAATCAAAAGAAAAATATAAGTATATAAGTTCGATAAAAATTACATTTTTTCAATATTAGAGTATCTCAATTTTTTATCTTTATTTAATAAAAATTAGGGTAAATATAAGACAAAAAGGTATTATGTCAAAGACAATTATAATTTTATATTACATTCAAAATAATGAGTAAATAAATTATTTATGAAAATTTATATCAATACAATAAATAGATTAATGAACATAAACAAACCATATAAGTTATAGAATAAAAGAAGAAAAAAACATTCCAAATATTTATGTGATATAACTTACGTATTTATTTCATTAAATAATCAAAAGTGAATTACTTATTAATATTATAATGATATTTTTAAATATTAATTAATTATTTTATGGTGAAAGTTGCTATGTGAATTCCATTTAAGAATTAAGCTAGGGTTTTGTCTAGGGTTCTCATCATGACAACCTTAGATTTAGATTAAGTAGATGATTATGATTTTGATAATTGTAAAAAGAATAAAGCAAAAATTATTCAAAAATTTAATAAAATTTATATATAATTTTTCTTATTTCAAATCACTTTTATAAGATCTTAAAGATAAAATTATAAATTATTAATAAAATCTCTCAACTTCGTAAAAATCAAACATACTTTTAATTAAAATTCTTTTCTTTTCTTTGTTGGTGCACAAAAGTTAAAGATGAAGATAAAATGGAAGGAGAGAGTGAAAGAAAAGACGACTACAACAAACTTGTTGAGGAAGAAATTGTATATAAAATCTTACTAAAACTTTAGTTACAAAGTTGTTTATATACACAAAATAAACTGTCACGTAGACCCTAACAAAAGTAAACTTAATAGATAAGTTAGCAAAAACAATTAGGACCCCAAAAACTAAATATACTTCTGGAATGCAACCTTCAAAACTACTGCTTCTGAATACACAAATACTTCTGAATATGAATTATTTCTAACACCGTCCCTTAATTCATATTCAGCTAACTAAATTCTTGAACACCAATTTGATGCCTCAAACAGATAAAGTGTTCAGTCTTGACAACTTTCGTCAGAACATCTGTAAGTTGCTTATGGGTGTTACCGTCTGTAAATTAGTACTCCATTTTGGACTTAATTCCTCAGAAAATAGAGTTTCGTGTCAATGTGGTTGCTTCTTACATGCAGCACCAGATTATTGGTAAGGCTTATAGTTGATTTATTGGCAATCATCAACTTTACAGGTTTGCTCACTTTGATCTTCAGATCTTGTAATAAATTCATCAGCCAAACAACTTGACATACAACCAAAGCACCTGCAATGTATTCATCTTTACAAGTTGACAATGCAACCACAGGTTGGTTCTCGGAGCACCAAGAAATAGGACTTTCTAGATATTTGAAAAATGTGACCACTTCGGTTTGTTCATAAGCCTACTCATCATTTCAACAACATTACAAATGCCAGGTCTAGTGTTAGACATATACCTCAATGAGCTAACCAACTTTTGAAATTTGTAGCATCTACATCAACACCCTGAACAACTGAATGAACTTGTTATTCGTCTCAGTATGTGTGATTGCAGTCTTGTAATTTGTTAGCTAAAACTTTTACAAAAGTTCAAGTTCATACTTCAAGTGATGCAAAATTATATCCTTCTAGAGTACAATACCTCCATTCCTAGAAAGTATACTAGCTTTCCTAGGTCAGTTATCTCAAACTCATTCACCGGCACCTTCTTGAACTTGACTACCTCCTCAGAACATCTAACTGTCAGCAATATGTCCTTAACATAGAGACACACCAGAATCATATTTCCTTCAGAAGTATGTTGAACATAAACGCCATACTCCATCTCACATTTCTGAAATCCCTGCTTCTTGAAAAATGAATCAATTTTCAAGTTCCAAGCTCTAGGAGCTTGCTTCAATTCATACAAGGCTTTATGCAACTTGTACACCATCTATTCCCGAATCTTTTTATAAATCCAAGAGGTTGTAACACATATACCTCTTCTTGTAACAGACCATTCTAAAATGCAATTTTCACATCCAGATGCATTAGAGACCAATTCTTATTCGCAGTTATCACAATCACCAATCTGATTATTTCATGTCTAGCTACAGGCGCAAACACCTCAAAGTAATATTTCATGTTTCTGAAGAAAATCTTTAGCCACCAGTCTTTCTTTGTGCTTGCTAATTGATCCATCTGACTATAATTTCATCTTGAAAACCCATATGACGCTGATGGCATTCTTTTCTTTTGGAAGCTCAGTCAACTCCCAAGTCTTGTTTCTTTCTATAGACTTAAGTTCTTCTTTCATGGAATTCAGCCACAATTTCTTCTTGAGAGCTTCTTCAATACCAACAGTTTCAAAGGCTACTAACATGGCACCCTGAACGACTTCTCCCTCAGAGTCTACTTCAGTATCTTGCAACATGTCAAACTCTGCAAACCATCTTGGTATTTGTCTGATTCTTTGTGGCCATTGAACATGTTCTGACTCTTCAAACAGAACCACTACCTTCAAAAGTAGCACCTTCAAAAAAATGATCACATCTAGAAGCTTGTCCTCTAGAACCAACATCTTTAGAGGTTTCCCTTCCAGAAGCATGATTACCACCAGATTATGGATCATCATCAGAATCTGGATCAGATTCACCTTCTGAATCACCTTCAGATTCTGACTCATCTTTAGAATCTCCAAATCATCTTCTGACTCTGACTTGTCTTCAAAACTTTCAACTTCTAACTCATCTTCAAAAACTACATCAGGTGTTGGCACTACACCAGAGTTGGATTGAGACTTGCTCCAATCCCAAGCTTCTGACTTTCATAATGACATCTCTGATGACTTCCACCTTATTGGTGACTGGATAATAAAGCTTGTACGCATATGTATTGTAGTACCCCACCAGTAACATTACTTTGCTTCTATCATCCAACTTCTTTCACTTAGCATATGGAACATGTTTATAGAAAACAAAACCAAATACTCCGAAATGACTCACACTTTGGTTATCTCCAGTCCACTTCTGTTAAAGCCGTAAAGCCGCAAGAAAAAGTAAGTAAGTATTTAATTTTATCATATCGTCTCCACAAGGATTAGTGCTATTGAATTTTCGTTCGACAAGTCTTGCGTTTATGAGTTTGGATTAAAATGGGTTAAAGTAAATGCGGGAATTAAAACTTATGAACATAAAAATAGTTCATTCTTTGGAGAGAAGAAAATTACCAGGCATGCATATAATCCACTCCTCACAAACTTAAACCTATAGACCAATTATACTAAACCTATAATACTCATTAATGTCATCACGTATCAACCACAACACCCATTGTATCATCTTAGAGGCGATCTCTCAACCAACCTCAACAACACAGAAGACAACTATGTTACTCGCATTGACGATCTCTCAACACAATACAACCAACACAGAGGCACTAAGCACATACACATAAGTGAATAAAATCTCTAAATCTATCTCTAGAATCTAGACACTATTAGATTATCATCTTAGATAACAATTCGAGCAGTATATGTCTATAGAAACCCAAACCCCAAACACAGTAAAAATCCATAATAATAATCGATAAAGATTTGTAAAGCAAGCTTTATATAACACCATGGGCGGTAAATATACACGAGTTCAAAGTAAATACATATACAAACCCAGCAAATGAAAAATATACAAAGAAGAAGATAAATGAACCACAAATCTCTCGATTTGTCAGCGACGATCGATGAGAAATCCACCTCGGATCATCGTGTGCATGCTCCATTGTTGTTTTCTAAGCTAATTCTAATGAAAAATGAGACTAATGGAGTTAGGAGAACAAAAACTACCCCAAAAACCATAACCCTAACAAATGAAATGAATGTGAAATAAATACAAAATTTTTGTTCAGACACACTCGCCCGGAGAGATAAATCTTCACTCAGCCACGGTCCTTTATTTCCTCCACATAGTCTATGCCACACACGCAACTGACAACAGATATCTATTTTTTCCCGGCGAAGGGAAGCTTCACCCAATGCTCTTATTCTTCCTTGCCCAACGAGCAACTGGCGAGCCCAAGTCAATAGCCACTGGAAAATTCCTCTTTTTATCTCGCCCCACGCTCGCCCGGCGAGGCAGACGCGGTGGCCCCTCACCCCCACGCTCTCTCGACGAGACTTGACAAACAACACTTATTTATTTTCTCCTCCTGGTGCACTGCAGTGGCTTTATTTGATCAATTTTGCATCTCTGGAGCTGCCCTTTTGCCTTTTATTCCTCAATGCTCCAAACATAAATAAATTCCTACAAAATAAACACAAAATTATCAAAGATACATTAATTACACATAAACTCAATTATAAACAAACTAAATATATTTACAAACAAAGCGGGGTTTATTCAATGAATATTAACATACAAGAGTCGATAAATATATACAAAATAACTACAAAATGGCACTTATCAAACTCTCCCCAACTTGAAACATTGTTTGTACTCAAAGAAAATCAAACAACCTAAAGAAACCAAAAGACGATAATCCAAGAATCACAAATCAACAAGTTTTGAAAACAGAAAAAAATGTATGGTTCAACAAAAACGTACAAGCAAAGTAAGTACTTACCACAATCCTACAACGATAACATGAAAGCGAAACAAATCCTAAGTACAAACATCATACTAAACATTATAAAACAAAACATGCTCAATCATGAATCACGCCTAGCAAAAATTCATCGGTAGATGAAAAACACATAAAAGTGGGGATTTGACACTCATCCAACAATCTTGTAAACAAAAGACTAAATTATGCATTCATCCAAAAATTCACCTTGAACATACAAAGGCAAGAATCACATGGGTTTTCAAGGTTGTGATATGGCTTGGTTAACAAACAAGGGATAATTATTAAGGCTAATCGAAATAAAAACTTGCCTAAACCAAAGGGAGTGATCAACTCACAAAGACTCAAGAACAAAATTCCAATCAAACTTCTTCACAATCCCAGATTGTCAAACCAAAACACCATACTTATTTGCACAATTATTTGAACTCTTTTTTTTTCTTTTTCAAAGCTTTTTCAATTTTTTATTTCTTTTTCTTTTCTTTTCTTTTTCACTTTTTTATTTTTCTTTTAGACCTCATAGAAATCAACACATAATCATACAAAAATTGCTCTCTTCAATTTGAATTCAACCAACATCAAAGTGTGAATACTTCCTAGTTTCTAAGGTAGGGAAAAATTTCAAACCATAAATCATGGTTGAGGGTTCAAGATAATAAAGAATCAACATTCATTCAAAAAAGTGAACTAAACACTTATAGACAAGTATCAAGTTCAAAAACAACATGGACATTGGCAAAAAGGCTTAAAAGGGGTTAACAAATTTTCACACACTCACAAGGTGAATTGACTATTTGGTTAGGTAGTTGTGCTCAAAATCGAATAAAATACCTTGATCATTTTCGAGCTTTCATATAATCAACACAAACAAAAGATTAAATATAATGAAAGCCAGTTAAAACAAGAATTGTGGCCTCCAACATATATGAACAATGAAAAACTTCCTCACATTTGAGGGTAAAAATGGAACTAAAGTGATTCAATGAAAAAATAAGTAATGTAAAAGAATGAATGGTATGAAATTTGTATAAATGAAAAGTTTCATAAACTTCTTATGCTATAGAAAGCGATAAAAAAGCATCTAGCGTGTACGAACTTCAAAATAATATCATTACCATACATTCGGAAGTTGAAACGGTCAACTTGGAAAATCACCTGAAACTTCCTCAAGCTACTCAAAACAAGCTCTTGGAAAAAAAATACAACTAATGTAAACATACTAAAAGATCAGGTGAAATTGAATTAAACAAGTTAAAAACTGAAGATTTGAGAATTTTAAGAATTGGTCCAATTTCAACATCATTAACCAATTTACCAAACTACCTATACTAATACAATACAAATAATAAAGAAACTAAAAACAATAAAACATGCTTGTTTTACGTTGTAAGCTCGATGCCTGTTATTTATACACACTTCTCCAAGTTGCCTCTTTACACGGTTAGCGCTCATCAACAGCGAAACCTAACCAAACACTTAGCAACCATGAAGAGAAAAAACATATATACTAAATTTACAAGTATTAAAAACATGTAATATTCACAAGTATCGTAAATATTAACAAATAAATGCACAAGTAAACATATATAAGTCTAATTAAACAATATAAACAATATGAACATTATGTGCAAAACTCAAAAACAAAGAAACTATCATAATGTGATCCAATAAAAACACCAATCACCGACAACAGCGCCATTTTGCTGATGCGGTAAAGCGGCAAGCAAAAGTAAGTAAGTATTTAGTTTTATCATATCGTCTCCATATGGATTAGTGCTAATGAATTGCCTTTCGACAAGTCTCGCATTTATGAGTTTGGATTAAAATGGGTTTAAAGTAAATTCGGGAATTAAAACTTATGAACAGAAAAAGAATTCATTCTTTAGAGAGAAGAAACTTACCAGGCATGCATATAATTCACTCCTAAAAACTCAAACCTATCGACTAGTTATACTCAACCTACAATACTCATCAATGTCATCATGTATCAACCACAACACCCACTATATCATCTCGGAGGCGATCTCTCAACCAACATTAACAACACAAAAAACAACTGTGTGACTCGTGTTGACGATCTCTCAACACAACACAACCAACACAGAGGCATTAAGTACAAACACCTAAGTGAGTAAAAACTCTAAATATATCTCTAGAATCTATAAACTATTAGATAATCATCCTAGATAAGAATTTGAGTAGTATATGTGTATAACAACCTAAACCCCAAAGACAAAGTAAAAATCCAGGATAATAATCGACAAAGATTTGTAAAGAAAGCTTTATATAACGCCATGGGCGATAAATATACATGAGTTCAAATTAAATACATATTCAAACCCAATAAATGAAGAATACACAAAGAAGGAGATAAATGAACCATAAATCTCTCGGTTTGTCAGCGACGATCGATGAGAAATCCATTTCGGATCATCGTGTTCACGCTCCATTGTTGTTCTCTAAGCTAATCCTAATGAAAAATAAGATTGATAGAGTTGGGAGAACAAAAACAATCCCAAAAACCATAACCCCTGAAATGAATGTGAAATAAATACAAAATTTTGGTTCATACAAGCTCTCTTGGCGAGATAAAGCTTCACCCAGCGATGATCATTTATTTCCTCTACATAACCAGCGCCCAACATGTAACTGGCAACAAATATCTATTTTTTCCCAACAAGCTTCACCCGACACTCTTACTCTTCCTCGCCCAGCGAGCAACTAGCGAGCCCAAGTCAGTAGCCACTGAAAATTTTCACTTTTTCTCTCGCCCAACGCTCGCCCGACGAGGCTTGATAGACATCACCTCTTTATTTTCTCCTCCTGGTTCACTGCAATGGCTTTATTTTATAAATCTCGCATCATTGCAGCTGCTGTAACACCCTTATACTCCTCAAGGAATATTTGCAATTATTTAAATAAATAAATCAGAGTATATGACCATTAAGAGTGTCACATCTTTATATAAAACTTCACAATAATATATCCTGCTCCGTAACACGGATTTTCAAAATATTAAACAAGATACTCCAACATTTGATTTTTCAAATTAATGTAGCGGAAATCATAACTCAAACATCACATAATAAATATTTCATAAAATTTATTCATGCTTTTTAACTCATACTTATAAATCAAAACAACTCAAGTACCACGTAGGGTGACTCAACATCTTAAAACAAAAGTTCCAAATCATTTAATCACAACCCGAATGTTACATATCAGAGAAAGACCCCCTTTATTCAACCAAATCAAATAGATGCACTTTGTAGCTACCCTCCAATTCTTCTACAACTATTCTTAATCATCTGCGTGTTACCCACATGGAGGCAACATTCAAGCTGAAAGGGTGAGTAAATTATAATCATTATATAAGACATAATGAACATATATAGTAAATACACACATAAGCAAGGCATCACACTGAAGATGTGAAAAACACAAGAAGGGGGGGGGGGGTTGAATTGAAATCTCGAATCTAAAAAGCTTAAAGACACAATATTTTTATCCTGGTTCGTTTGATCTCAAACTACTCCAGTACACCCGTCAAGGTGATTTCGCCTCTCTCCAACGAGGTCTGAATCCACTAATCTCAACAAGATTACAAAAGCTACTTTAACAATTGTTGAAGTCTTCTTGAGTACAACCACAATCCGGTAAATCTCAAGGAACTCTTTTTCAATATGATTATACAATATGTGTTGTTGTTTTTCTAACAAAAACGGTTTATCACAACTGTGATAAATTACACAGGTTTATAGCTTAGAAAGGTAGAATGAAATTGTTTGCAGCTTGAATATGCGTGAGTGGTGATCTAGCAAAATCTTTGTATGTACGTTGGCACATCATTTTGAAAGCTGACTCGTTTATATAGGAAGTGTAATGACGTTGATCATAAAGCATGTTTAATGTCATTAACACACTATCCTTTTGGAGAAGATCCTGTCTGAAGGAAGCCGTTGGAATTGATGTTGTCTTGAATGTTCAGTAAAGCTTCAGAATATTTTCTCCTTATTGCTGATGACGCTTCAGAATATTGATGACTTGGTTTGATATGTTCTTGTTCAGAGTCAGAGTTTACTTTGATTAAGCGCAAGTTCTGGTCATCAATCTTCAGTGTATGTTTTGATTGCTTCAGCGTGTAACACTTATGGCTTATCTTCTGATGCTGATTTGATCAGCACTTCTGCATACATAAAACATGATTTTCGAGGAGCATATTTGTTCTTTGTATTTATTTATTCTTTGTATTTTTTATCATCAAAACTCTAACCAAGGGTTGTAGAATCAAACTATGTTCTAACAATCTCCCCCTTTTTGATGATGACAAAAACCATATTTTTCAATTAAAAAAAGAATAAAAAGTTTAGAATAAAGAAGAAAAACTCGCCCCTGAGTTGATTACTTCCCTTAAGTTCCTTGAGCATCAGAGTTTAACTGCGTCTTTCATCAGAGTTTGTACCTGTTCAAGCTTTTCAAAGGATAGAGGTTAAGTAGTCCAGAATGTTTGAGACTTCTGTCTCAGTAAACCGTTATTGAAAATATCTTACTTTCTCCCCCTTTTTGTCAGTTATCAAAAAGGAAATATAATCAGAGCCAAAATAGTTGATTTATATTAAAAAAAAACAAGAAGCAATGATAAGTAGTTCAAAACAGAAGTGGTAAAACAAACGTTACAGATAAACAAATTTAAAATAGAAAAGAATCTAAGAGGGAGGAGGAAGGCGTGTGAACAAAGCTTCCAGTAAGCCCTTGATCTGGGTGTTAGATTCTTCTTGTTTTCCCAAGATGCTCTTGATTTCTTTGTTTGTGTCCTCCTGTTTATCCAACCTCTCCTGGATAATAACATTTGCTCTTTTCAACTCTTCCAGAGTTTGCATGACTGAGGAAGATGCTGGAGATTCTTCAGTATCTGGACGTTTCTCAGAGCATTCTGTAGCTTGATCACATTGAACCATTTCCTCTGCTGAGATCATCTCTTCTGGAACAATAGTCAGGGAGAGACATTCTGATTCTGGTTGAACTTCATATGAGGGACGATGTTCTGACCAGGGAGCATTATCCAGAGGGAGAATATCCTTCTTGAGCAGATGGCTCAGAACTTGGTCTTCAAAAACCTTTAGCTTAGCACTGAAATTCCATTGAACCTATTCATAACTCTGTTCTTTTAGCTTTAGTGTTTCAGAACATAGCCAGTTTCTGACTCTTGTCCATAGATAATCAGAAGCAGCAGGATTAGTCATTTCTAGACTAGCATGCTTCAAGGAGGTCATCCATTCCTGTATTCCTGTTTCAAACATCAACAAACTTTTACCAACATCTGGTGTGGTTTCAGTTGGTTTTAGTTTGGGAATGACAGTTTTATGAGATATAGTAGCTAATCTTTCCAACCCAATTGGATCAATGACAAGTCTTACGTTGTCAGCTGGATTGTTATTGGGTGAAGGAGTGGGAGAGTCGGGTATGATGATTGGACTCGTAGGGGAATTTGGTGGTGTGGATTCTAGAGAAGAAGGAATTTATGGAATGTCCAGGATGGTTAGAGGCATGCGAATAGCAAGTGGTTTAGTGATTCCTGGGATTGGGATTGTATAAGAATCTGAAGTAGGTTCTTCAGATTGGTTGGTTGAAACATTGTGAGGTTCTGGTTCATGGGTCTCAGATGGTGGATTCTCAGAAGTTTGAGCTTCTGGTTATGGTTGTTCAGGTTGAGGTGATGGTGAATGAGGAATATCTTGTTGTGGAATTTCAGGTTGTGGAGTATCTTGTTGAACATCTGTTGTAGTTTCAGAGTTTGGATTATCAGGAATTTGAGGATTTGGATTTTATGGTGTGGGAGCTAAACTGTCTTGGTCAAAAGAGTCAATATCAGACAGAACTTTGGTAAGTTTTGGTTGAGTTTGTTCAGGGTTTGGATTATGAGAATGGGAGGGAGTTTCATTTATATCTAGAGTTTCTGATGGATGAAACCCTACATCAAAATCTTCAAAAGTTTGTGCGGTTGGATGTTCTGGTTGAGTAGTTATGGTTTCAGATGTTGATATAGTTATTGATTCTAAAATAGTAATAGAAGAAAGATTACCTTTCTTTCTTGCAACTTTTGGAGTCTTCTGAGATGGTCCTTCTGCTGCATCTTTCCTCTTCTTGGTCTTTTTCAGGATAACTTCTGGAGCAGCTTGATGCAAGTCCTGGATGTTTATTTCTGGTGCAGTGCCATCTGCCTTACACGCATCCATATATCTGACAATTATCTCTGGCTTGGATTCAATCTCAGAGAAAAGAGGAAAATCATCCATAGGAATTCTTCTTGAAGTGATGGTTGCAAAAGAAGTAACGTTGGGTTCCTTCTTGATGTTCTCAATGATTTTCTTTTTCTTCAGATTTTTTGCGTTCAGAGGCTTCCCAACAGTTGCTTCTAGTGAGCTGATTTCCTGTGCTTCAGTCAAATGCTCTATCAGCCTATTCTCTGTCAGAATGTTTGATATGAGTCTTCCTAGGGGTATCCAGTCCCTTTTGGTGCACTCATCTTCTCTTGTTTCCTTTACACTGGTCCTCAAATGATTAAATAGCAAGTGATGGGGGTTTACCTTAGTCTTTTTTTAGATAAAATAGATCAGAAACTGCTGATCAATGTTTATGTAGTCAGGAGAGCTAGTTGGCTTCATGTGGTTGATGCATCCCAGAATTATTTTAGCCCAAATTATGTGATGATCCTTCAGATCCCTAATCTTACTGGAGGGTAGGCCCAGAGTAAATATTTCTCTTGTAATAGGAGCTACATCAGAACATCTTTCAGCCATGTCAATACATCTGACACCTCCACCATTGTAACCAATAAGCCTTGAAATTAGGTCTTCTGTAATGACAATCTTCTTCCCCATGACATACGAGGTAACTTGATGATTTGAGGAGGAAGCATGTATCCAGAATTCTTTGACAAGAATTGGAAATGTTGGCCCTAGAAGACGGTCAAAATATTTGTTCCAACCTTGAGCATTGACGTCTTCATACAAATTGAAGTCGTTTTCTTGAAGGCTTTCAAAGTCAACAATCAGTTCTGAAAGAACTTCCAGATTGTGAATGGGAGTGAGTAGCGTTCTGTATGGTTCTTCATACTGTTCCATAGAAGCAGTTTCCTGAGTACTGATGTTTTGGACGCTTGAAGAAGCCATGTTCGCACAAGAATTTTGAGAAAGATGAAAGGGTTTTTGAAAGTATGAACTGGAAACGATAGAAGGTATTTGAGAGAGTAAAAGTGAAAGAATGTAAAGAGTGAAACTTGAGTTTAAATATATTTTCTTGAAAGCATAAACAGTAAGAGAGAGAAACAATTAGTCATGATTATAAGCATTAATGATAGCTGATTTTAGGGGATTCAGAAAGATACTGGAACGGTTACCCATGACGTATGTCTCAATGCACCAAATCAACGCTTTTGACCTTTCAGAAAAGTGAACGCGTGTTCAGCCTCAGAAGGTAGCTGATGAATGGATGACAACTGTTTGCTTAAGTGAACAACGTATTTCTATCCTTGAAATGAAACGTTTAGATCTTCATGGATAGATTCTGATGCAATCTGTACTTCTAAAACTCTGAAGGCAGGTTGATCAGTAGTTCACAGAAAATAACTAAGTTCTGAAGGTTAAGATATGTAAATAAAACAATTTATTCTGGGCAAAGCTTCATGCTGAGATGTTTCAGAATGAAGTTAAACCTATCTTCAGAAAGAGGTTTTGTAAAGACATCAGCCCATTGATGGTCTGTGTCAATGAATTTTAAGTTAAGAATCCCTTTCTGAATATAGTCCCTAATAAAATGATGTTTTATTTCTATATGCTTAGCCCTGGAATGCAAAATAGGATTTTTACTGAGACAAATAACAGAAGTATTGTCACATAGGATATGAATGTTACTCTCAAATATATTGAAGTCTTCAAGTTGACTTTTCATCCAAAGCATTTGCGTACTACATCCAGCAGCTGCTATGTATTCAGCTTCTGCTGTTGATAGTGCTATTGTGGATTGTCTTTTGCTGGACCATGAGATCAGATTTTCTCCCAGAAACTGGCAGCTTCCAGAAGTGCTTTTACGTTCTACTCTGTCTCCAGCAAAGTCAGCATCACAATATCCTACTAAGATGTAATCATTTGATTTTCTATAAAACAAACCCAGATTAGCAGTACCTTTCAGATACTTGAAAATTCGCTTAATTGCTGTTAAGTGAGATTCTCTAGGATCTGATTGGAATCTAGCATAAATACAAACACTGAATAGAATGTCAGGCCTTGAAGCCGTCAGATAGAGAAGAGAACCAATCATACCTCTGTAGACCTTCTGTCTACCTTTTTACTTACCTCTTCCTTTTCCAGAATGCACGTGGGATGTATTGGAATCTTTGAGGGCTTACATTCCGAGAGATCAAATTTCTTCAGAAGTTCTCTGACATATTTTCTCTGATGAATGTAAGTTCCTTCTGGAGTTTTATTTATCTGAATGCCCAAAAAGAATTTGAGTTCCCCCATTAGGCTCATCTCAAACTCTGCCTACATACATTTAGCAAACTCTCTTCCCAGAGAGGGTTTAGTAGATCCAAATATGATGTCGTCAACATAAATTTGACATACTAACATATCATTATTAACTATCTTACAGAACAAGGTTGTGTCCACTTTCTCTCTGGTGAATTCCTTTTCTAACAGGAAGTTACTTAGTCTTTCATACCAAGCTCTGGGAGCTTGTTTCAGACCATAGAGTGACTTCTTTAGTTTGAAAACATATTCTGGATTTTTGGAACTCTCAAAACCAGGAGGTTGGTGCACATATACCTCTTCATCTATATAGCCATTTAAGAATGCACTTTTGACATCCATCTGATACAGAGTGATGCCTTTATTAATAGAAAATGATATTAAAAGTCTGATAGATTTTAACCTGGAGACTGGAGCAAAGGTTTCTGTATAGTCTATCCCCTCTTGCTGACTATAACCTTGTGCTACCAGTCGTGCTTTGTTTCTGATGACTTCACCTTGCTCGTTTAGTTTGTTTCTGAACACCCATTTTGTACCAATGACGTTGAATCCTTTTGGTTTGGGGACCAAATCCCATAAGTCATTTTTGGTGAATTGATTTAGTTCCTCTTGCATTTTCAGAATCCAGTCATTGTCCAAAAGTGCTTCATCAACTGTTGTTGGTTCAATCAGAGAGACCAGTCCCATGAGGGATTCTTCAGAGTTTCTGAATGTTGATCTTGTTCTGATTGGATCTTCCTTCTTTCCCAGTATTGTATCTTCTGGGTGATCAATGCTGCTTCTGGATAGTCTTTTCTGGAGTTGATCAACAGAAGGTGCTGGATTGCTTGCAGTGACTCTTTCTGCTGTTGAGGGAGTGTCTCTGTTGAGAACCTCTGATGAGTTGTCTTCAGTACCTGTGAGTTCAACTTCCATACCTGCAAGGAGTTGATTCTTCTTTAACTTTTGAGAGTCAAGCTTATCTTCAAACCTAACACTGATTGACTCTTCAACAATCTGAGTTTCTGTATTGTATACTTTGTACCCTCTCGAGCGTTCAGAGTATCCTAACATAATACACTTTTGTGCTTTAAAGTCAAACTTGTTCAAATAATTTTTTGTATTCAGAATAAAACATGTGCATCCAAATGGGTGAAAATAAGAAATGTTGGGCTTTCTGTTCTTCCATAATTCATATGGAGTCTTTTCCAGAATAGGTCTTATGGAGATTCTATTCTGAATGTAACACGCTGTGTTAATTTCCTCTTCCCAGAAGATCTTAGCAACGTTAGTCTCGTTGATCATGGTTCTGGCCATTTCTTGCAATGTTCTATTCTTTCATTCTACAACTCCATTTTACTGGGGAGTTCTAGGACAAGAGAAGTCATGCAAAATGCCTTTTTCCTTAAAGAATGATTCAAAATATTTATTTTCAAATTCTCCACCATGATCACTTCTGACTTTGACGATTCTAAGATCCTTCTCATTCTGAACTTGGTTGCAGAAGGTAACAAACACAGAGTGTGACTCGTCCTTGTGTCTTAAGAACTTTACCCATGTCCATCTATTGTAGTCATCTACGATTACTAACCCATACTTCTTGCCGCTGACTGAAGCCATTTTTACTGGTCCAAATAAGTCAATGTGCAGAAGTTCTAATGGCTTAGAGGTGGAAACAACATTTTTGGATTTGAAAGCAGGTTTTGCAAATTTGCCTTTCTGACATGTTTCACACATAGCATCTGAGTTGAACTTAAAGTTAGGAAGTCCTCTGACCAGATTGAGTTTGTTAATCTGAAATATTCTTCTCATACTAACATGACCCAATCTTCTGTGCCAGATCCATTGCTCGTTGTTAATAGACAGTAGACGTTTTACATTCTGACTCTTTAGTTCAGAAAATTTTATTTTATAAATGTTGTTTTTCCTCTTTCCATTAAATAGGATAGTCCCATCTTTTTGACTAACAACTTTGCATGAATTTTGATTGAAGATTATATCATAACCATTATCACTTAATTGACTTATGGATAACAGATTATGCATTAATCCATCAACTAATAAAACATTACTTATAGAGGCAAGATTTCCATTACCTACTGTTCTAGAGCCAATGATCTTTCCTCTCTGATTGCCTCCAAAGCCCACGTGGCCTCCAGGCTTAAGTTCCAGGCTTTGGAACATATGCCTTCTTCCCGTCATGTGTCGTGAGCAGCCAGAGTCCAGGTACCATGATTGGTGTCTTAGCCTTGCTGCTAAAGATATCTTCCACATGTATGATTTTATCCTTAGGTACCCACATTTTCTTGGGTCCTGATTTGTTAGTTTTACCAAAATTCTGATTGAATTTTGGTTTGACAGAATAATCACTACTTGTGTATTTTATGTCATGTGTGTGCCCATATATAAAATTTGAATTGAGTGGTGTGCGTTTTATAACTAAGTCCATGGCATTTTTTGGTGTAGGTACCTTACCTTGATATCCTATCCCTTTTCTACCATTTCTGCTAACTCCATAAATCATTGAAGCCATCTTACTTCTGTCTATGTTTTTAGCTAGAAACTTTTGAAAGCTGTGATCATACTCTTTGATGATTTCATCAGCATTGCTAGGAGTTTCAGAGATTGTTTCCTTCTGAGAGTTTTGCAAATCATTTTCTAATTTTGAAATTTTTTCTCTTAACTCAGAATTCTCCAATCTGAGACTCTCAGTCTTTTTAGAGTCAGAGGCAAGATTCCTTTTCAGGTTCCTGAATTTGACTCTGATTTTCTGATACCTTTCCAGAATTTCATTTAGAATTTCAGCAAGTTCAGCCTTAGTAAAGTTTATGGTAAAGTCAGGGAATACCTCTTCAGTGTCTGATTCCGAGTCTGAACCAGAAGCTTCACTGTCTTCTGATACGTTTTCCATGAGAGCTATGTTTGCTCTTTCATCATCTGATTCTGAGTCAGCTTCAGATGTGTCAGAATCATCCCATATAGCCATGAGGCTTTTCTTCTTTTCCTTGAAAAACTTCTTTTTGGGCTTTTACTTCTGAAGCTTTGGGCAATCACTTTTGTAGTTCCCTTGCTCGTTACATTCATAGCAGATGATGTCCTTGTTGTTTGGCTTTCTGTATCCTGAGGAACCTTCAGATCTTCTGTGTCCAGAGAAGGACTCATACTTTATGTATCTGGAGGAGGATTCATTCTGATTTTCTGATCTTCTGGGATTTCTGAACTTCCTTTGTCTCTGTTTCCACAGTTGGTTTACCCTTCTGGAGAGGAGAGACAGTTCATCTTCTTCTGAGGAGGATCCATCAGAATTTTCTTCCATAGCCTGCAAAACCTTGGAGTCAGATTTTATGTTATATTTTAAAGCTAATGGCTTACCTTGCTTTTGAGGCTCATCTTCTTCTAGCTCTATCTCATGACTTCTGAGGGAGCTAACAAGTTCCTCCATAGAAATTTTGTTAAGATCTTTGGATAGCTTAAGTGTTGTGACCATTGGCCTCCATTGTTTGGGCAGGCTTCTGATGATCTTCTTAACGTGATCAGCAGTAGAATACCCTTTGTCAAGAAATTTTAGTCCAACAACAAGAATTTGGAATCTTGAAAACATAGTTTCTATTGATTCACTATCTTCCATCTTGAATGCCTCATACTTCTGAATGAGCGCAAGGGCCTTGGTTTCTTTGACTTGAATGTTGCCTTCATGCGTCATTCTCAGAGTCAAACATATTCTTGGCAGTTTCTCTGTTTGATATTTTCTCATATTCTGAATATGAGATGGCGCTGAGGAGAATTGTTCTGGCCTTGTGGTGGTTTCTAAATTCACGCTTTTGCTGATTAGACATCATTTTCCTGTCTCTCTTCTCACCACGTCCATCCACAAGATGTGTGTATCCATCAGTCACCATGTCCCACAGATCAACATCATGGGCCAGA
The DNA here is from genome assembly GCA_948472305.1 of Vicia faba. Taxonomy (NCBI): domain Eukaryota; kingdom Viridiplantae; phylum Streptophyta; class Magnoliopsida; order Fabales; family Fabaceae; genus Vicia; species Vicia faba. The sequence goes on along the minus strand of OX451735.1, from coordinate 904,246,785 downwards.
AATAAACTCTCAATTCTGTCTTTCCAGTAGTCAAAGTTTTCTCCAGCAAAGACTGGAGGTTTACCACTGAATATGTCCTTGTCTTCATTGTTGTCATTGCTGATGTTTTGGCTTGGTCCCACCATAGTGTTTTTCCGATGCTTGGATCTTGTACTGACACGGTTAAGTGTTTAAGCTCAGAACCAGGCGCTCTGATGCCAATTGAAGATGTGAAAAACATAAGAAGGGGGGGGGGGGGGGTTGAATTGAAATCTTGAATCTAAAAAGCTTAAAGACACAATATTTTTATCCTGGTTCGTTTGATCTCAAACTACTCCAGTCCACCCGTCAAGGTGATTTCTCCTCTCTCCAACGAGGTCTTAATCCACTAATCTCAACAAGATTACAAAAGCTACTTTAATAACTATTATAGTCTTCTTGAGTACAACCACAATCCGGTTAATCTCAAGGAACTCTTTTTCAATATGATTATACAATATGTGTTGTTGTTTTGCACAATTATTTGAACTTTTTTTTTCCTTTTCAAAGCTTTTTCAATTTTTTATTTCTTTTTCTTTACTTTTCTTTTTCACTTTTTTATTTTTCTTTTCGACCTCATAGAAATCAACACATAATCATACAAAAATTGCTCTCTTCAATTTGAATTCAACCAACATCAAAGTGTCAATACTTCCTAGTTTCTAAGGTAGGGCAAAATTTCAAACCATAGATCATGGTTGAGGGTTCAAGATAATAAAGAATCAACATTCATTCAAAAAAGTGAACTAAACACTTATAGACAAGTATCAAGTTCAAAAACATCATGGACATTGGCAAAAAGGATTAAAATGGGTTAACAAATTTTCACACACTCACAAGGTGAATTGACTATTTGGTTAGGTAGTTGTGCTCAAAATCAAATAAAATGCCTTGATCATTTTCGAGCTTTCATATAATAAACACAAACAAAAGATTAAATATAATAAAATCCAGTTAAAACAAGAATTGTGGCCTCCAACATATATGAACAATGAAAAGCTTCCTCACATTTGAGGGTAAAAATAGAACTAAAGTGATTCAATGAAAAAACAAGTAATGTAAAAGAATGAATGGTATGAAATTTGTATAAATGAAAAGTTTCATAAACATCTTATGCTATAGAAAGCGATAAAAAAGCATCTAGCGTGTACAAACTTCAAAATAATATCATTACCATACATTCGGAAGTTGAAACGGTCAACTTGGAAAATCACCTAAAACTTCCTCAAGCTACTCAAAACAAGCTCTTGGAAAAAACACAAATACAACTAATGTAAACATACTAAAAGACCAGGTGAAATTGAATTAAACAAGTTAAAAACTGAAGATTTGAGAATTTTAAGAATTGGTCCAATTTCAACATCATTAACCAATTTACCAAACTACCTATACTAATACAATACAAATAATAAAGAAACTAAAAACAATAAAACATGCTCCTTTTACTTTGTAAGCTCGATGCCTGTTATTTATACACACTTCTCCAAGTTGCCTATTTACACGGTTAGCGCTCATCGACGACGAAACCTAACCAAACACTTAGCAACCATGAAGAGAAAAAACATATACACTAAATTTACAAGTATTAAAAACATGTAATATTAACAAGTATCGTAAAAATTAACAAATAAATGCACAAGTAAACATATATAAGTCTAATTAAACAATATAAACAATATGAACATTATGTGCAAAACTCAAAAACAAAGAAACTATCACAATGTGATCCAATAAAAACACCAATCACCGACAACAACGCCATTTTGCTAATGCGGTAAAGCGGCAAGAAAAAGTAAGTAAGTATTTAGTTTTATCATATAGTCTCCACAGGGATTAGTGCTAATGAATTGCCTTTCGACAAGTCTCGCATTTATGAGTTTGGATTAAAATGGGTTTAAAGTAAATTCGGGAATTAAAACTTATGAACAGAAAAATAATTCATTCTTTAGAGAGAAGAAACTTACCAGGCATGCATATAATTCACTCCTAAAAACTTAAACCTATCGACTAGTTATACTCAACCTACAATACTCATCAATGTCATCATGTATCAACCACCACACCCACTATATCATCTCGGAGGCGATCTCTCAACCAACATTAACAACACAAAAAACAACTGTGTGACTCGTGTTGACGATCTCTCAACACAACACAACCAACACAGAGGCATTAAGTACAAACACCTAAGTGAATAAAAACACTAAATATATCTCAAGAATCTATAAACTATTAGATAATCATCCTAGATAAGAATTTGAGTAGTATATGTGTATAACAACCTAAACACCAAAGACAAAGTAAAAATCCAGGACAATAATCGACAAAGATTTGTAAAGCAAGTTTTATATAACGCCATGGGCGATAAATATACGTGAGTTCAAATTAAATACATATACAAACCCAATAAATGAAGAATACACAAAGAAGGAGATAAATGAACCATAAATCTCTCGGTTTGTCAGCAACGATCGATGAGAAATCCATTTTGGATCATCGTGTTCATGCTCCATTGTTGTTTTCTAAGCTAATCCTAATGAAAAATAAGATTGATAGAGTTGGGAGAACAAAAACAATCCCAAAAACCATAACCCAGACAAATGAAATGAATGTGAAATAAATACAAAATTTTGGTTCATACATGCTCGCCTGGCGAGATAAAGCTTCGCCCAGCGATGATCATTTATTTCCTCCACACAACCTGCGCCCAACACGCAACTGGAAACAAATATTTATTTTTGCCCAGCAAGCTTCACCCGACACTCTTACTCTTCCTCTCCCAGCGAGCAACTAGCGAGCCCAAGTCAGTAGCCACTGAAAATTTTCGCTTTTTCTCTCGCCCAACGCTCGCCCGACGAGGCTTGATAGACATCACCTCTTTATTTTCTCCTCCTGGTTCACTGCAATGGATTTATTTTATAAATCTCGCATCATTGGAGGTGCTCTAACACCCTTCTACTCCCCAAGGAATATTTGCAATTATTTAAATAAATAAATCAGAGTATATGACCATTAAGAGTGTCACATCTTTATATAAAACTTCACAATAATATATCCTGCTCCGTAACACGAATTTTCAAAATATTAAACAAGATACTCCAACATTTGATTTTTCAAATTAATGTAGCGGAAATCATAACTCAAACATCTCATAATAAATATTTCATAAAATTTATTCATGCTTTTTAACTCATACTTATAAATCAAAACAATTCGAGTACCACGTAGGGTGACTCAACATCTTAAAACAAAAGTTCCAAATCATTTAATCACAACCCGAATGTTACATATCAGAGCAAGACCCCCTTTATTCAACAAAATCAAATAGATGCACTATGTAGCTACCCTCTAATTCTTCTACAACTATTCTCGATCAGCTGCGTGTTACCCACATGGAGGCAACATTCAAGCTGAAAGGGTGAGTAAATTATAATCATTATATAAGACATAATGAACATATATAGTAAATACACACATAAGAAAGGAATCACACTGAAGATGTGAAAAACACAAGAAGGGGGGTTGAATTGAAATCTTGAATCTAAAAAGCTTAAAGACACAGTATTTTTATCCTGGTTCGTTTGATCTCAAACTACTTCAGTCCACCCGTCAAGGTGATTTCGCCTCTATCCAACGAGGTCTTAATCCACTAATCTCAACAAGATTACAAAAGCTACTTTAGCAACTGTTAAAGTCTTCTTGAGTACAACCACAATCCGGTTAATCTCAAGGAACTCTTTTTCAATATGATTATACAATATGTGTTGTTGTTTTTCTAACAAAAACGGTTTATCACAACTGTGATAAATTACACAGGTTTATAGCTTAGAAATGTAGAATGAAATTGCTTGTAGCTTGAATATGCGTGAGTGGTGATCTAGCAAAATCGTTGTATGTACGTTGGCACATCATTTTGAAAGTTGACTCGTTTATATAGGAAGTGTAATGACGTTGATCATAAAGCATGTTTAATGTCATTAACACACTTTCCTTTTGGAGAAGATCCTGTCTGAAGGAAGCCGTTGGAATTGATGTTGTCTTGAATGTTCAGTAACGCTTCAGAATCTTTTCTCCTTACTGCTGATGACGCTTCAGAATATTGATGACTTGGTTTGATATGTTCTTGTTCAGAGTCAGAGTTTACTTTGATTAAGCGCAGGTTCTGGTCATCAATCTTCAGTGTATGTTCTGATTGCTTCAGCGTGTAGCACTTATGGCTTATCTTCTGATGCTGATTTGATCAGCACTTCTGCATACATAAAACATGATTTTCGAGGAGCATATTTGTTCTTTGTATTTATTTATTCTTTGTATTTGTTATCATCAAAACTCTAACTAAGGGTTGTAGAATCAAACTATGTTCTAACACACACATCATTATATCTTCATGTTATACTCACACCTTCACAACATCATTGTAATACGGTGGGAGAACTGACTTTTAGTTTTGTGTTTTATCGCAAATGTTACGGATAGCAAGAGACGCCACCAACTTTTCTTTTATCCAATAAGGAAAGGGTGAAAAGAACAGGAAATACCTTGATATTTTTTTGAGTTTGGGGGGTGGATTATGAAAAGGGAAGGTGTTACGACGATTTTCATTTGTAGTTATCTACGAGCTCTTAATCGCTAGCTCACTTTGTTTGAAAATGCTTTGTGTTGTGTGTTTCGAAAATATTTTGAAATTTGCCAATAGTTAAGAAACTTTGGAATGATTCCTGTATTGGTTAAGAATGCATACAAAGTGTTCATTTGAAAATATTTTGAAAGTCTGATAGTGAGAAATGTTTATGTTTTGAAAAATGTGAGAAAGCGATTAAGAACTATCTACCTACTCAAGGTCTTACATATTATTTCCCCCTCCTTTAGGTAGTGTTATCCTACAATTAGTTAGCAGGAAGCCTTATCGTTGGATGTGAAGGGACAGGCGCGGGTCATCGTACAATCATCGAAGGCAACTCGTAGGGGTGCTTTAGCAATTCGCAAGGGGACTAGATCGTTTACTGAAGGAATCATCGAAAAGGTCATCGAGGGACTACGATCTTTTTAATTGAGGGACAGTGCTAAAGCGTCCCCACGTTCGAGGGACATGACTGTTTTTTTCATTCTGAAGGCAACAAGTGAGGTTACCTGTAACACCCCAATTCTACCCCAAGCAATTATCGGAAAATCAAAGTATAAAAATTTACAATATAATCAGGATGTCACATATTCAACAAAACACATAAACCTATCATGCTTTTAGAATAGATACATAAAACTTAAAGAAGCGGAATGAACACAACTCATGAATAAAGTCTTCATAACATAAACCAAACTTTGATTAATCACGCATCGAATTAATAATAATTCTCTAAATAAGAAATAGCATATTTTGAATCATGAAACAACATCAATACAATAATTCCTAAAATTACAACATAAGTTTCAATAAATAAAAAACAAAATAAGACAAGCGTTCATTTATCCCCCGAGTGCTACATATCAGAGAAAATGACACCGAACTTGAACTAACTATGCTATCAGCTATACATCTTGGTTACCTGCATGTTACCAACAAAGGGCAACATTCAAACAGAAGGGGTGAGATATCAAACTATATAAATAGGGTTATGATAAACAATATATTAGGTAAAGAATAAAAAGAATCACCACTTCATACAACAATATTTCATCACTTTACAAATCATCAACACCACAATTCAATATATACGACTCGAAACTATGCGAGTGCATGTGTACAATCGGAGTAAAACTCCCAACATAAACGTTTTCCAGTAATTCTGAGGCACAAGGCATAAGCCTTCTTCACAATTCATTTTGCCAATGCAGGCATTCACAAAATCCGCCAATACAGGCCTTCATAAATGCAAATGTATGAATGTACAAGACATACAACAACATCATTAAACACTTCACGAGGCATACACCTATATCACTACTTCACTGGCCATAGGCCTACAATGTCATCAACGTAATCAACAATAATTCATGGCAATAACATATTCATTATATATTCACTAGGATCCACACCATAAGGCTACCCACAGAAATAATTCATGATCACATCATTAGCATCACAACATTTATTCACAACATATATAGGTAAGGAATATATGATTCACCACTTCATACAACAACAACATAAAGTAACACAATTTACCAACACATCAATTCAACTTATAACATCACCAGGCATAAACAACACTCCAAATAAGCAACAAATTAACGAATCCAAATGCGACTCGATTGTGTAAATGCATGTGGTACCATTGGAGCAGAACTCCCAACTTAGAAAATGCCAGTTTACCGAGGCATAAGGCAAAGCCTTCAACTTAGAACATGCCAATCCAGGCCAACATAGGTGAGCATTCGCTCCAACATAGAACATGCCAATCTAGGTCAACTTTAATGTTATACTATGCTATGCGGCAATATAAACAACCACAACTCAACAACGCAACAACAACAATAACATAACAACGGTCGACATAACAAAAAATCACACTGTTCAACATTGGTCAAAGGCCTACAACACAACATGTCAACGAAATCAACAACTTTTCATCGATCAACACAAAATAACACAACATTGGTCATAAGGCCTATAATCAACAATGTACATCAACCGGACAAAATGACTTAGCCAATTATGCTAGAAATTCGGTGTAATCGACATAATTTCAACAAAAAGACATGTCCACAATTACCTACTAATTAAACTTAGTTACCCGGTCAAATTTCGTTAAATTCCGGACAACTAATTATACCGCCTAATTCGGCTACTGATCAGAGGTTTTTACACGGGGATTTTAGTAGTTACTTAGTCATTACTTCGTTCAACTAATTGATGTTTTATTCCTTATCACTATATTTTATGCTTTGGTTTGCAGACGAATCAAACAGGACGAATCGGGACGGAAAAAGTGCATAAGTCTATTTTTCATAAAATTTGCTATAGCAGCTGACACAGGTGGCCGTGTTGCCTGACACGACTGTGTCAGAAGAAGGAAGGGGAATGAAGTGGAGTGTAGGGGCTGACACGGGTGCCCATGTCAGCTGACACGACCCGTGTCAGGAGGCCTAGAGCTTAAAAACCAGTTTTGCCTCCCTTTACACATATGCCTTGTTCTTGTTCATTCCTTGTTTCAATTCACCCATTTATCCTAGCTTAGCGTTAACTCAACACAGTTCAAATACAAAAAATAACAACACAACTCAAATCAATTGTTAATTTTAATAGCAACACAACCAATTTATAGCACAACATAGTAGTGAAACTATTACCCTAAACCCAAATTAAAATTCATCATACTCCCATTTATTTAGCAAGAACCCCACCCTTACCTTGGATTGAGTGCAACTCTAAGAAACTTCAATGGAACTTCTGGGAATTTGACACTAGTAGCAACCTCCTCTTGTTCTTCTTCTCCTCTCAAAACCCTATTCCTCTTTCTCTTCTCCTTTCTTTCTTTTTCCTGATAACACTATCCTCTCTTTCTCTTCTATTTCTATTCCTAATACAATAATATTATATCTCTTAATAAATCTAAATAGGCCTAAGAGACATACCCCCTTATTACTTCACAACACCACAAAATAAGCCCAATATCATATTTAATAAAAATAATACCTCAACTTAATTCCACCAAATTAAATCCGATTATTTATCATGCCACTAAATAAAATAATTCCGACTTCGACGATAAAATTTTGAATTAATATAAAATATTCAAAAATATTTAATTAAATAAATAATTAAATATCGGGGCGTTACATTACCCCAGAGGTGCGGGTGTACAAAGTGTATTGTGTTTCAAGTATTTGTCTTTGATTAAGATTATCTATTGTTCACTTTTAATCTTGCCATATAAGCCTATTAGCTAAATAGTTATAAGGAAAGCAATAAATGCAGATAGTAAGGGCAGAAATTAAAGATTCCTACGCTATTACAAGGCTTCGAGAATGAGGGGTACAATTAGTAAAAATGCGGGAAAAGAGTAAAACCCTAATTATCTATTACAAACCGTAAGCAATTACAATAATTAAAAAATGCGAAAATAATAAAATATGCGAGGCGATAAGAAAGGAAAAGGAAAAGGAAATTGGTTGGATTGATTTTTAATAGAAAAGACTTGATGGTTAACCTAATGACCTAATTGATTTTAATTATTTAAAAAAATAAATCGATCAATTAGGTTAGTCAAACCCTAAATTAATTTTAATGAATTAAAAACCTTAAAAAACCTAATTAATTTTAATTTAAAAAAAAAAGAAGAAAGTTTATTAATTAACTAAAAATTAAACCCTAATGTTGATTAGGGTTTGTGAGAAAATTAATTGATAAAAAATGGTTTAATTTGATGAATTTAGGGTTTTATAAGTGAAAAATAGTAAAAAATAAAGGGTTTAAAAAAAGTTACCAGGGTTGGGTGTTGAACCCATACCCTCTACCCTTTCACTCAGCACCTTCACCACCCGGCCAAGCGCGCCTTGGTGTTAGTAGATAGCTTCAGCGCATTTTGTACCCAATCCTGCAAAATATGAGAAATTATGAAAAAAAAGCAGCAAAAGGCAGGGATCGAAACCATGCCCTTTGACACCAATGCCTTAACGTGTGCGCTTCTGCCACTGGGGTGGCTATACATCCAGTATATTAAACAAAACAATAAATATATAATATAAAAACTATTTATTAACTGGTGATATGCCAGAGCCCTAACTCCGGTTGTCTTCTCTAGTAGCCTCTTTCTTCCAAACCTGTAAAACAACCAATATTAATAATCCAGTGGGACCCTACCCCCTAAATCCGGGTCTATGATTTCGATGAGAGGGTTATTTCATCCTAAATCTCAAGGGTTTGAGAGCTACTAAGCAAATCACATGGATCAGTGCTAACATGGCTTTGCACCATCTGACCATTATGGGACTCTCCTAAGGGATCATTCCTGCATTATCAAACCTAATGAACACGTTACTGACATTAGTATGTGTTAAAGAAAACAAAAAAAATCCAAAATATGATTTTTGCAAAAGTATGAAATCGGAGATACAATGCAATGGTGTTTCATGCGTTTTGGACCATCAAACTTGATCCATTCTTACTTTGTATGATTGTTGGGAGTGAATGAAGCCGCTTGTTTGTAGTGAAAGGGACTATGAATAAGGTTTCAAGTACTTTAGGGTTCTCGAAAAATTTGAGATTTTTTGGACAAGTTTTGTATAAGGGTTTTCGTGGCCTTCATGTCTGAAAACAATGGGAATATATAGGACAAATTAGGTCAAATATTTGTGGACTTGGACCTTGTAAGAAAGGCCTTGTATTATTTCATTTAATTTTGACTTAAATTAATAAAAAATAAAAAATAAATATAAAGAGGTCAAGGGGTGAATGAGTAAGGTTTGAGGTGTATGAGGAGTGTAATATACGTCTGGACTTTAAAAAAATGGCCCGTTAGTCCAAAATATCAAGTTTTCTCAATTTGAACTTCATGAATTTTCTCAAAATTTACAATCTTGCACTAGTCATAACTCTCTCGATTTTTATCTTTTAAAGATGATATTGGACTATTTGGAAAGCCCAAGGTGTCCTCTACAATCTGTATGTTGATCATTTTTTCATTTGAAGACAGTATCTTGACGTAAGTTGCCTTGACAAAAAGTGTCTTTTTGTTGACTTTTGAAATGACCTGTAATGTATTGACTCATATCTTTCAAATGAAGCATTTTTTGGACTTGATCTTAGAGAGACAAAGTTATAGAGAATTGAATTTTCTTCAAAATGAGATTTAGTTGGGGAAAAATAGATGAAGCATGTGAAAGTTATGCTTGGTCAAACTTCAGTTGACTTCTCCTAAGAAATCCCTAATTTGGAAACTTTTGACTTTTTATGATTTGAGAGTTTTCCTTGATGAATCATGATCAACCCTAGATCAAATGATGAATTTTATTTCAAAATCTTGATGTTGACCAAAAATCTTGAAGTTTGACTGTATGTTGACAACAGTTGACTTTTTATCCAATATAGTTGATTTTTAGTCATCTGAGCCATTGACTGAACAAACTTGTGATGCAAGGCATGAAAATTAGTATGAGCATTCTTAGAGACATATAAGGAACCTTGGAAACCACTTGAGGCCTTATAAACCCAAACTTCCTTTAGAAAAATGAAACCCTAGTTGTATGTCCGTTGCTTAGGAGGAGAATACACTCTGATTAATTCTTGAGCAACCTTGATCATTTGAAAACCCTAGGAGAATATCTTGAAGAAAAAAGGAGGGAAAATTTGGGGTACAATAGCTTCCCCTGTTCAATATTCTTAAACCTGAGGATTTAGATCGACATGTCTATCATTCGTGATCTAAAGATAAAAGAGGATTGAACACTTAAGTGCCTAGAAATTTTGTCACTCGCCAGTGCAAAAAGTAACGATGTTGATTGATTTTATTGCTTGAATGGGCTTAAAGATGAAATTTGGAGAAGTGATGGAATGTCCTTGGAGATGGGCTTATATATGATCCAAAGTACTGTTCATGGGAGTATCAAAATGAGTCTACGCTCGACTGTGTCTGAAGAATGCTTTCTAGAATGAACCTCTGGGGAAGGGGTTTAAGTAGCTGCTTGTCAGATTTAGTCTCTGAAGGAAATGCTTGTCATGTAGATAATTGCTTGGTCCTATTTTGGGAATTGATCTACAGTCTGCTTTTGTTGGTAAACTCGTCCTGTTTCGGGAATTCATACCAACTGGTCATATCGATAGTTTCCCCGTCCTGTTTCAGGAATTAATCTTTGCCTGGTTATAAAGATAGTTTTCCCGTACTGTTTTGGGAGTTAATCTTTGCCTGGTCATACAGATAGTTTCCACGTCTTGTTTTGGGAATTAATCTTTGACCTACTTTCTATTGGCGAACCCGTCCTATTTTGGGAATTCATACCGCCTGGTCGTACAGATAGTTTTCCGTCTTGTTTCAGGAATTAATCATGGACTTGGTTATATAGATAGTTTCCCCGTCTTGTTTCGGGAATTAATCTACGACCTATTTGATAATTGTTGATGATATTCGTCTGTTTGTAGACTTTTAAATGAAAAACATAATTAGTCTTTATGCAGTGTCATGATGTATGTAATGCATTGTGCAATGATGTTCTCAAAGTAAATGATAGTGTGATATATGTGTGTCGTATGCACATGATATGATACTTGTAAATGTTGTATGAATGTGAGATGTCGTTTGAAGCGCGTTGATAGCTTTTGTGTAATATCTCCGATTGGGAAAATAAATCCCTGACTGCTGCTGCGGATGAAGAATGTAATTCTTTAATCTTGTTTAGAATGTCTCTGTTGAGGATTCCTACTTGCTGTTTGAGGAAACTCTACCTGAGAATTTTGATTTCTGCCTGGAAGAAGGATTCAGGAACTTTGGTCATTCGTCGCTCTACTGGGGAATTTAACTCTCATATACTCTGCTGAGGAAATGAACCCTGCTGGAGAAATATATTCTGCTGAGGAAACGTGCCCTGTCGGAGAATAGAGTTCTGCAGGGATTTCTATAGTTTTGGAGAAATAAACTCACCTGGGAAAGATCATTTCTATGAACTGTGCTGATGACATAATCTCTGATGAGGATTGGGACTTCATAGATTGGTGGCATTGCTTGGGAGAAGATCACACTTCTTTATCCTCTAGGGGAATCTACTGGGGAGTATGATTAGGTTAATTGCTGAAAGATTCCTGAATTCCTATTTGGAAGCATATTAGACTTGCGGAGGGAATGTATCTCCGTCAGGGATGAGCTTGTGAAGGTAACTCTATGGGGATAATCCTATGGGGACTATTTTGTGGTGATTTTCTAGTGGGGACTTATGGACGACCTGAACGTTATCCAAATTCCTAGAGTTTTGAATATATGCTTATTTCTGTATCTATGCATATATTTGTTAACAGTAATCATATTCATATGCATATATTCATTCAATTTAGTCATTGGACATTTTTGCAAACAAAACAAAGAAAGTAAAACAAAATTTGAATTTTGAACTGGTATTTGTATTGATAATTTGCCTATAAATAGGAAGTTTTGTACAAAGAGACGAAAATCCTGGTAAGAGGAAATCGTAGGACCATGAAAAGAGTACAAAGTAACAATAAAACATATGCGTAGTATCTTTACCGTTTGAACTTGATGTTGGTAATGAAACTTGCTATAAGTGATCCCCTAGTATATAGTCATACGCTTTAATCCCTAATTTTTTCCTAGACCGCCCTTTCTAGATTTCAGTCCACCAGGATACCCTTTTGTGCCCAAGCCTCCTTTTCAGGTTTTCGACTTGTCGGGTGTACAATCTTTATATATATATATATATATATATATATATATATATATATCCTTAATTTTTCCCCGAAACCTTTTGGTTTGCTGGGATGCCCTTATTTTTTCCTAGGCCAGACAACCTAGCGGATCACTTTTATGCGTAGTATCTTTTGACTATGTCCGTGTTTACAGGGTCCGGAAAATCTTCACCATCCATGGTGGTCAGTATCATAGCATCGCCAGAAAATATCTTCTTAATTAAAAATGGCCCTTCGTAGGTAGGTGTCTATTTTCCCCTGGGATCACCTTATGGTAGGATAATACGCTTTATTACCAAGTCACCAGCCTGATATACCTGATGCTTGACCTTCTTGTTGAAAGCTTTGATCATACGTTTCTGGTACATCTGACTATGACAGACAGCCGCAAGCCTTTTCTCGTCAATCAAATTCAACTGGTCCAACCTAGTCTGAATCCATTCATCTTCGTCTAAATTTTCCACTTTCAGAATTCTCAGAGAAGGAATTGAACTTCGACAGATAGGATAACCTCAATACCATAGACCAGAGAGAATAAGGTTTCCCCAGTTGATGTTCGTTCCAAAGTGCGGTAGCCATGAAGAGCAAATGGAAACATCTCATACCAATCTTTATATGTCACCATCATCTTCTGTATAATCTTCTTAATATTCTTATTGGCGGCTTCCGTGGTGCCATTCATCTTCGGTCGATACAGAGAAGAATTGTGGTGCTTGATCTTGAACTGCATGTATAATCTTTAGATTTAGGTTTTTTATTAATTAATTTATTTTTTGATAAATAAAAAAATTAATTTAATTTAATCACTTTGATTTTATTTTATTAATTAAAATTAATTAGAAGTAGGTTTTTAGACTCCAATTATTTTTCTAAACAAAAAAACACCAAAAATATTTTTTAAGTACTTAGAATCTTTAGGGTTTTTACACCTTTCCCTTTTCCATCTCTGCGTGTTCACTTATGTTTCGCATTTATATAATTTTATATCTGTCAAAGGAATATAATGGTTAAATTTAGGGTTTCTTTACCTTTTCCCCCATTTGTGGTTTTGTACTCCCCATCCCCGAAGCATTGTAATAACATAGATTAAATTTCCCGCATTTTTACTTTCCGCACTACTGTATGAATGCTTGTATATATTTAACTGCTAGCTTAATAGGATTGCATGGTAAGACTTAAAAGAAAACGTTAGAAAACCTAAAATCCAAGATAAAAATAACTGAAACATAACACACTTTGCACACGTGCACCTCTAGGGTATCCCGAGTTGTTGGCTTCGAAAAATAACAGTCACGTCTCTCGAACGTGGGATGTTTTAGCAAAGATCCTTTGGTTAAAAGATCGTAGTCCCTCGATGACCCTTTGATTATGACTCGGTAAACGATCTTAGTACCTTAGGATAATTGCTAAAGTGTCCTATGAGTTGCCTTTGTGACTGTACGATAACCCACGCTTGTCCCTCAAAATATCAAATGATAGGGCTACCTACTAACTAATGGTAGGATAGCACTATCTAAAAGAAAAGAGGAAAATAATAAAGACCTTTTGAGTAGGTAGATAGCTTATAGTTGTTTGCTTACAAAACAAAACAGTTTCTCACACATACACTCTCTTTTCTAAATATCTTCAAAGACAAAACACTTTGTATGCATTCTCAACGATACGAGAATCATTACAAAGTTTTCCGCACTAAGGCATATTTTCAAAATATTCTCAAAATACACTTACACAAAAAGAATTTTCAAAGTGAGCTAGCAACTAAGAGCCCGTAGATAACTATGGATGAAAAGGGTGTTAATACCTTCCCTTTTCATAACCTACCCCTCTTACTCAGAAAAATCTCAAAAGGTCTTTCCTGTTGTTTTCACCCTTTCCTTTATTGGATAAAAGAAAAAGTCGGTGGCGACTCTTGCTATCCGCAACATTTGCGATAAAACACAAAACAAAAAATTCAGTTCTCCCACCGTAATATAGAACTCACGACTCTACTGGGGAAACTAAAGTGGGGTCACCTTAGAGATAGTTCACATTTAAATGATTACATTCTTTGTTTTTCCTGATTTATGTTTAACGGTTGTTTGGGTTGTTCTTATATAGATCCTATACCCAGATCTAAGGAATTTTAGGTAAGTAGCAATAGATCGTGAAGACTGTATGGTGTACACCAATACGGTTGAAGCGATGACTACATTAGTGTAACACATTGGTTGGTTCTGGTGTCCCTTGAGTTAAGTCAAAGAGAATGCTGGACTGCCACGTGGTGTCATAAAGCACTAACTGACCATAGAACCTTAGTTGACACAACTTAGCCATTAGAAGGTAGTGAGATAGCCATCTTTGATGCAGATTGAAGTTGGTTGATACTCGATGCTACACTCATTGAGGTCGGAATCTCGGGATATTTCAGTCGCGAATCAGATGCTTGTTCTGAAACAATGCCCGAGAGAAAGATTAGTGATATTGAGACTCCTAAAACCCGATTACTTCTTTTAGGACAGGTTGAGCCAACTAAAACTTCAAGAGGGTACTTACCTACAACTCTATGCAAGCTTAAAACTAAGGCCTTGTGTGTTTTTCTTGCATATTGTTGTACCCCAAAATTTCCACTCTCATTTCTCAAGACATTTCTCACCTAAGATTTCAAATGCTCAAGGATTCTCAAGGGTTTGATCAGACAAGCTCACCTCCTAAGCACTGAGCCCCCAAATTAGGGTTTTGATTTTCTCAAGTACAATTGGACTTTTGATGCCTTACTTGACTTTCATGGTTCTTTATAGGTCTCCAAGAATGCTCATACCAAGTTTCAAGTCTTACATCACAAATTTGCTCAGTCAATTGCTCAGATGACTGGAAATTAATTGTACTGGGTAAAAAGTCAATTGTAGTCAATATACAATAAAACTTCATGATTTTTGGCCAACATCAACATCTTAAAGTCATATTTATCAATTTATCAAGTTTTAATTACAATTTCTCAAGAAAAGCACTCAAATCATCAAAGAGGCAAAATTGTCAAAATTAGGGTTTTGACTAAGAATGATTGATCAGTGATTTTTTACCTAGTACATGACCTAATGGTTTGAAGCATAATATCAAGGACTCACAAAAAACATGTTGACCTAATTTCATGGCTCAAGTCATTTCTCAAGATCAATGGATTGGTAGTTGAAATTTGATCAACTGATGAAAAGTTAACTGATACACAAAAAGTCAAACTTTGACTTTTTGGTCAACATTAAATTTCAAAGATCAAAATTCATCAAGACATTCAAAAATATCAAACTTGATCATCAAGAATCAAGAAATTCAAAAAGTCAATAAAAAGTCAAGATTTCTAAGACTTCGAAAATTTATGTGTTTTTATACTTGATAAAGTCATTACTTCATGACAAATTTTCACCAAGATGCAAGACGATTCAAGGAAAACTTTCAACATGAAAGTTGTATATCTTGATGAATTTTACAACTTTGTTTTATAGGGTTGATGTCCAAGAAATGCTTATATTTGAAGATATAGGCTCATGAAGTCATGACATTATTCATAAAACACTTAGTGAAATTTTCAACAAGTTTAGGCAGATTTTTGATCTAACTTCTTGACCAATTTTCACCTAGTTCCAATTTGATTTTGACAAAATGGTCAACCTGAAGATTGTAGATAATGTTTCAAGCTTTCCAAAATGTCCAAGAACTTGAAGAAATCCTTTTTGAGATAGGAGAATCAAAGAGAAGAAGTTGAGCATCCATTCTTGCATTTCAAGCCATTTTCATGAAGAACACTCGATCAAATCTCAAACCTATGTTGCATAATCTTGTTTTGCAGGCTTCTAAATTTTAAATCACTCCATAATTAATTGTTTACACAATTGATTGAGGTATGATCTAAGTGATTAAGCCATTGTCCACCATTGCCATTCTTAAAAAGTTTCTTTAATCACAAAGTCAACTTGTCTTGAGCCTCTAACTTGTTTCTTCTGCACACGCTAAACCTACAAGATCAGAAGAAGCATGTTTAAAGTGTTCAACCACTCTATAAGTCTTGTACTTCATATTGGGCCAATACTTGTCATGATTGCTTCAAAAATAAGTCAAATAACCATAACATGTGATATTTGTTTTCTGATCACTTCAAGCCCTCAAACCTTTCCCTATAAATAGAGGAATTATTTTGCAAGCCAAACACGAATGCACAAGCCCTGAAACTTCCTCAAACTCCCTCAAACTCAGAATTGCACAAAAAACCTTCATAGCTTGTCATTTTTTACCTTGAAATTCCATCTCACAATCCACTCATGTGTTTCCTCTCCAAATCAATCACAAAGCATCTATACATCATAAACAACTCATCCCCGCACCTGTTTAACAACTATAACATCATCTTACTCATCTTCCAAACTCAAAAATAGAGCTCTGCACATTCACTTCTCCAGCACGATTCAACCACTTTCAGCACAGAGTAAGAGTTGCATTAGCTTTCTTGGAATCCAGTGAAGCTATTCAGATCATCACCACACTTCCAGAAGTACTTAAACTCCATACACGATTTCCAGTTTTGAGGTAAGTTTTCTCAACTTTGAACTCTCTCTACAAGCATCATTAATGGTTACTTTGTGAATAAAAAATGTATACATCATAGCCCTGAAGCTAACCACGCCCTTAGATTTCATTTATGTTGCCTGAGTGATGTGAATTTTGAGTTTGAACTTTCTAGAAAAATTAGGTTTAATTTGGTACCAAATAAAATTCATGCGCATCTTTGGTTTTTAGCTTAGGTTATTTACATGGTTGAATTCGTGGTTAAATTTCAAGCAACTTTAATGTTTACATTGTTCAATTTGGTTGAGAAATGAGGAAGTTACATATTTCAAAAATGTTGATGAACATTCTGGTGCGAGGAAGAAGATGAAGTTATAATCAGGACTGAGTTTTTAATATATTTATTGGTTTATGTATTAAACACCGGATGTATAGCAACCCCAATGGTAGAGCGCACGCGTATAAGTCATAACTATGCCTTGTCATGGGTTCGATCCAGGCGTGAGGCATTTTGCTTTTTTCTAATATTTACATTACAAATTGTGTTCAAGCAAGCCATGCGCGTGTATCAAGTGCCCTCATCTCATCACCATTGGATCATTTTCTGATTGAATCCAACACATCACAAGACAAGTGTATGGTGTACCTCAAAAAATCAATCACACATGATCAGAATAGGCGCTGGACTCTCCCTCCTGGGCCTTGTTTTTTTGCTAAATCTCACCACCCTTTTTGCTAAACACAGCGCAAGCCCAATAACATTTTTTTTATCATAAACTTTTTCTTCTTTTTTCTGATTTCAACAAAAACAGATTTGGGCCTGTTTGCTATTTTCAAACCTCCCTTTTACTTTTTAATACCACCAGCCCAACTATTTTAATTTCTTTTATATTTTATTTATTTTATTTATATATTTATTTTACCTAAACCAAAAACCACCAAAAAATATATTTTCTTCAATAAATTAAAAGTATTTTAATTTAGGAATTTTTATTTTATTTTGTTAAATTAAATTTTATCATTTCTTTTACATTATAAAACATTTTCTTTATTAACCTTAACAAAAATCATTTTCTAAACAAAGTTAAATTAGGCTTAGTTTTTTATTTTATTTTAATGAACTTAGATTTATGATTTGTTAATAATAAATTAACCTTTCTTGTAATTAAATTAATTAATTCAACTAGGTTAATCTCTAAACCTTTTCATCAAAAACCATAAAAATACAATTTTTATTTCTACTTCATCTTTACATTTGTGTGTATTATTATTGTAATTCATATCCAGTGGTTTGTAATAGTAATTAGGGCTTTATTGCTTTCTTCCTCCTATTCACAAATTGTATCCCCCATTCCCAAAGCGTTGTAATAGCTTAGGACATTTAAATTTTGTAATTTATCGATTTTCTTATTATTGCTAGTAATTAGGGTTTGCATGATAAGAATTACAATCAAACTTATCAAAACCCTAAATTGAAAATGAAATACATAAAAACAAAAACACTTTGCACACATGCACCTCTAGGGTAACTCACACTTGTTGCCTCAGATATAAACAGTCATGTCCCTCGAACGTGAGATGTTTTAGCAAAAGATCCTCGATTAAAAGATCATAGTCCCTCTATGATCCTCCAATGCTTCCTTCGGTAAATTATCTTAGTCCCTTAGGACGATTGCTAAAACATCTTACAAGTTGTCTTCTATGACTGTACGACGACCCACGTCTGTCCCTCACATCCAATGATATGGATCTTTACCAAACAATGGTAAAGTAGAACTATCTAAAAGAGAAGGAAAAGAACAAAGACTTTTTGAGTAGGTAGATCGCTCGTAATTTCTTTCTCACAAACAAAACCATTTCCATACTTCACACTTTCAAAACATTTGTCAAGACAAACATTTTGTATACATTCTCAACGATACGAGAATCATTACGAAATTGCCCTACATTGGCATTTTCAAACATATTTCCAAACATTCCTTTTCAACAAATATTTTCAAAAACCAACACTTTGTATACATTCTCAACGATACGAGAATCATTTGAAAGTTTTCCGTACGAAGGCGTTTTCAAAATATTTTCAAACTTACACAAACATAAAGCCTTTCAATGTGATCAAGCAATTAAGAGCCCATAGATAACTATGGATGAAAATGGTTCTAACACCTTCCCTTTTCATAACCAACCTCCCGAACTCAAGAAAATTCTCAAAAGGTCTTTCCTGTTCTTTCCACCCTTTCCTTTATTGGATAAAAGAAAAGTTAGTGTCGACTCTTGCTATCCGCAACATTTGCGATCAAACGCAAAACACCCAAGTTAGTTCTCCCATTGTATCACATAACTTGCAACTCATCTGGGGAGATTTCTTAAAAGTGTGGTTACCTTAAGAGCTAGATCACATTTAAATACTTCCTTGTTTGCCTTGTTTGCTTTACATTTTTTGGGTTATGCTTGGGTCTATTTCTTGTAAAAATCCTATACCCTATTTGGGGCATATTAGGTAAGTAGAAATAGATTGTGGGGACTATGCGGCATAATTCCAACATAGTTAAAGTTATTTCTATGTTAGTGTGACACATTTGTTGGTACCGGTGTCCCTTGATTCTAGTCAAGGAGAATACGGGGCCGCTGTGTGGTGTCATGAAGCACTAACTGACCGTAGAACCTTAGTTGAACAACTTGGACATTAGAAAGTAGTGAGATAGATGGATTTGGTGCAAGACTAAAGTTTGTTAATACTCGATGGTACACTCATTGAGATCGGACTTTTGGGATATTTTGGCCGTATTTTGGATGCTTGAGCTAAAACAATGCCCAATGAAGAAAGATCAGTAATATTGAGATTCCTTAGAACCCAATTACTTTCTTTAGGACAGGTTAAACCAACTAAACTTCAAGAGGGTACTTACCTATAAACCCCATGCAAGCCTAAACCTAAGGCCTTGTGTGCTTTATTTATGTTTGATTATTTGTTCATAACATCATAACGTCATGCCATAGCATTTTCACTAACCATTTCAAGGACCTAGGGATTTATCTTTGTTCTATTTTGTAGGACATGGCTTCCACTCGTCGAAATACCATCTGAATTAACTTCATAAGGAAGCCTCCTCAACTCAAAGAGTTAGCGTCAAGAGTTCCTGAAAATTCTCCGTTCACCAAAAGGCATGGTCGACTTCTCAATCTGGTTACCTCAAGCTTTGAAGAAGACATGATGAGGGTGCTCTTTGAGTTCTTTGACCCTGTACATCATTGTTTCACCTTTCCCGACTATCAACTAGTGCCCACAATGGAGGAATTCTCTCAACTATTGGGGGTACCAGTCCTTGATCAAATGCCATTCACCAGTTTAGAGGAAACTCCAAAGCCTGAGGTTATCGCCACAACCTTACATTTGAAGAGTTTTGACATTGTAGCTAATTAGGAGACAAGAAGTGGGGTCAAAGGATTTTTGGCTAAATTCCTGATAGAGAAGGCCCAACTATTTTTGGATGCTATGGACTTACAAGCTTTTGAGGAGATCTTGGCTTTCCTAATCTATGGGTTGGTTCTTTTTCGTAACCCTGACCAACTCATAGATGTGAATGCTGTCAAAACTTTCCTTACTCGTATTCCCGTGCCTACTTTGCTTGGAGACATTCTACATTGTCTTCACACTCGCACCATGAGGAAGAGAGGGGATCTTATGTGTTGAATTACATTGCTGTCTAGGTGGTTTATTTCAAACCTTCCCCGATCAGTATTTAAGAATGAGCAAAGTTTGAGATGGCCGTAAAGGATAATATCGTTTTCTCATGCAGATATCCATTGGTGCTCTCGATCTCAAGAGGACATTACTATCATTGACTGCTATGGGGAGTTCCCTAATATTCCACTCTTGGACATTAAGGGAGGTATTACTTATAACTCTTCACTGGCTCTATGATAATTTGGCTATGCTCGAAGAGATGGTCCCTATGACGCGCTTATCTAGGGTATTATATTCGACTATGAGAACGATGTCCAAGGTTACCGTCAAAGGCTTGTTCGAGCTTGGGGTATGGTAAACAAGGTTGATAGCAAGAACTTGTGGCATAAGAACTCTATTCCTTTAGAGCCTTATCTTAAATGGGTGTGAGCTCGCGCTCAAAATCTCATGATGTCGTGTCCTGCTATCCTACTAATAGTTGTGGAGCCTGTTGTTGACGGAGATATTCCTTATACTATTCTTCATCCTGACGTGCCTACCGACCTCAAAGAATTACAGAGATCGTGGATTCAACTCAAGGGGGAATGAGATACCTTTGAAGCTCGATTCTATGCAAGCGAGAAGAAAGTGTTAAAGCTCACAAGGCAACTTCATGAGGAGAAAATCCCAAATGCCTACACTACACCAAAGAGGAAACGCCCGTGGGAGACTTAAGTCTTTTGTTTTAGGAGTCTTTTTTGTTGTCTCTTTGAGACCTTTTTCTTTTTTTCATTGTAAGATCAAAGGGAAGTTGTAATCTTTGAACTTATTAATATAATTGTTGTTTTTGTTTCTTTTTTGGCTAGAAAATTTAAATCTTTTAAGGTCCTTGAAAAAATTGCATCCACAGAGCATGCATCATATCTTAAGATGGTTTTCCGATACAGGTTACCTCTTCTTTTTACTATTTATTTAAGTATAAGATGGCTCTAGATAAAACCGTCAAAGATTTGCATACTCAACAAGCACAGTTCCAAGACACTCTCCTCAACCTAGCTAAAGGTCATCAAGAAATGATGGCACTCCTTGCCACCAAGAAGAAGACCAAGAAGAGGGTTGTTATTCTCAACATAAGAAGAAGGTTCAAGGGGACTGCCCGACTAGCTCAACTAGAAGAGGCTTATTTTAAGGAAGAAGACAACCAAGAAGAGGAAGTTAGAAGCACTAGAGCTAGGGGTGGAAGATTACTGAGGACGAAGACTATTCCGAAGAGCAGTATCCACCGGCGGATGAGAAATACAAACAACTAGAAGACTGACTTAAGGCTGTAGAAATCCAAACAATGTTTGGTTTGGACTTTGGAGACTTAGATCTGGTCCCCGGGGTGGTCATTGCCCATAAATTTAAAGTTCCCGTCTTCACCAAATACGATGGGATCTCCTGTCCAAAGATGCATCTAAGGTCTTATGTCCGTAAGATTCAACCACACACCATCGATAGGAAGTAATGGGTTCATTTCTTCCAAGAGAGTTTATCTGGGACATAGTTGGAATGGTTCTATCAACTTGAGGGGACTAATATCCACACATGGGAGGATCTGGATGCTTCCTTCTATAGACAATACCAATACAATATTGATCTTGCACCAACTCGCATGCAATTACAAAATATGACTATGGGTTCAAATGAAGGCTTTAAGGAGTATGCTCAAAAGTGGAGGGACCTGGGTGGAAAGGTGCAACCCCCTTTGACTTACAAAGAATTAGTGGACATGTTCATGGACACCTTGACTAGTCCATTCTTTAATTTGCTGACTGGGAGCTCTTCGTCAGGATTTACTGAGTTAATCATGACTGGTGAACAAGTTGAAAGTGGAATCAAAAGTGGAAAGATCCCCATGGCCTCAACCTCTAATGTTGTAAAGAAACCATTTGTTTGTAAGAAGGAAACTGATTTTATTTATGGATAAAGGAGCCGTATCAAAAATGACCGTCATCAGTCGGTAGGAGCTGTATTGATTTCAAATCTAACCCCAGTTCAACGACCACAACAATCAAACAATCAACAAAGGCTAGATGCCCCGAGGAGGCAATTCACTAGAATCAACATGCCACTGTCTCAAGCTTTACAACATCTGTTGAAGGCAGATTTGGTAACATTGAGGAATCCTCCTCAAAACCCCAATACTTCATCTCCAAAATATAACCTAAATGCAAAATGTGCTTATCATTCCAATAGCTTTGGGCATGATACCAATGATTTTTGGGCCTTAAAAATCAAGATCCAAGATTTGTTGATAACAAAGTGATTGAGTTTGACCCTCCACAAACCCCTAATGTCATTACTGCTCCCATGCCCAGTCATGTTAAAAGTGTCAACGCTATTGACGATGCCTCCTTTGTCTCCACCATAAATGATTTGACTACTCCCTTATTGACTGTTAAGAAGAATCTGCTGAGAGCTAGTTTATTTCCTAGCTGCCTTGAAAATTGTTACCATTGTGCTTCCCAAGCCAATGGTTGTACGCGGCTGAAGAAAGGTATCCAACGCCTGATTGATAACCATGAAATTTTGTTCGAGAAAACTCCATCAGTGAAAATTTCACCTTAAGATGTTTCCATAATCACAATCTCCAACACTCCTATTAGGATCGCCTCTAAAGGCCCTATAAGGATCCATACTGATCCAAGAGTGGCTCTCTTAATCATCACTACACCGGGGCCAGTCCCCTATACCTTTGACAAAGTTGTGCCCTGGAACTATGGGGCAGAGGTTTATTATCATGGCGTAAAGTAAGAGACATGGATTACCGAAAATAAAGAGCCTGAAATTACAAACATTGTCGGAACTAGTAAGGTCACTAGGACATGAAGGGTATTCTCTCCGGAGATCTCTCCTCCAACAACTACAACAACACCTGTTCATATTCCTGGTGCTAGGTCAACTACTAATGCCCATGGAAAAGAGAAAGTTACTGAGTCTGCCATGACGGAAGGACCCTACAAAGATGTGACAATTAAAGACCCATCAAGACAAGAGATGGAAGAAATTCTGAAGATCATCCGAAAAAGTGACTACAAAATAGTTTAGCAACTGGGGCATAAACCTCAAAGATATCCATGTTGTCCTTGTTGTTATGCTCTGATGCACATGCCCAAGATTTGTTGAAATTCTTGAAGAATGTCCATGTTTCACAAGAAACCTCTGCTGATCAATTTGAGAACTATGTTCCAAGCCTAACTATTGATAATGGCTTGGGATTTTATGATGTAGATTTGACTCCAGCGGGGAAGAATCACAACAAGGCTCTCCACATCTCTATTGAATGCATAGGCACTACTCTGGAAAATGTGTTAGTAGATACTGGGTCCTCCCTCTATGTTCTACCTAAAGGTGCTTTGGATAGACTAGACTGTGATGGGATGGTGTTGAAACCCAACGATATTGTGGTAAGAGCCTTCGATGGTTTAAAAAGTATGGTCCATGAAGAGGTTGATCTCCCAATCAAGATGGGGTCTCAAGTCTTCAATTAAACTTTTTATGTGATGGATATCCGCCCAACATATTCCTGCTTTCTCGAATGCCCATGGATTTATGGGCCAAGTGCGGTTACCTATACATTACATCAAATGCTGAAGTACCCAGTGAGAGGGAAGGTTGTCACAGTCTGTGGAGAGGAAGAATATATGGTCAGTCATTTGAATTCTTTTAAATATGTTAAAATGGATGGAGAATTCATTGAAACCCCCTGTCAAGCATTTGAGTTGATCCCTCAAATGGTTATTGTTGGTACTCCTGCTACTCTTGAAATCTCTAAAGGCAATGTTGTACCCAAATTTCCCCCCCCTAAGATTCATCTATTATCTTTAGCTTTGCTCATGGGGAATTACCAAGCACCTTGACTTGTATATTGTGATCATCTATGTTTTGTATTGATTAACTTTTAACTAATAAGTACAATGAATATTTTCTCTAATTATTGGTATCATAGGTGAAAGCAAAATACATTCTATCAAGTTGATCCATAGGTTCATGAGTTTATTTTCATGCCTTCTTCAACAAAGCTTCATTGATATTCAAGCTTCATTATTGAAGATATTTTTAATAATATCATGACAAAGTCTATTATGACTCATCATGCCTCAAGTTGTCAAAAATAGTTCAAAGGTACAAGGGTTGATTGAAGAAGTTTGACCTAGTTGGACAAGTATTTAGTTTCATTGATCACAAGTGCATATCTCCCTCAATTCTCAATATTTCGAAGTGGTTTTGGTTGCTATGGCTTCTCATTATCATTCTCAATACTTCTAGTTACATGAAAAAAGTATTTGTGCAAGAAAGTTGATCAAAATTGCAAAGGTTTCCCAAGGCATTTTGTTACTCTAGGAGTTAGGGTTTTGAACTTCAAAGGGGTATAGCTTGCTAATATTTTGGTACTTTTGGGTGATTCCAAATACATCCTTCTCTTCAAATGGATATCAATAACTCACTTCAAAAGTTTCAAGGAATTTTTTTAAGGAAGATACCTAATGATGAAGAAAGATTATAAGTCCTCTAAACAAACCATCAAATTCCCATATATGACTTCAAAAGATCATAACTTGGTCTATTTTTATCACCTTGAGCCCATTTGCTTTCCATATTGATCTTAAAGATGTGAACTTCAACCCTTCTTTTAAGTGAAAGTGTGAAAATGAATGGAAGATGCCCTAAGGATGCAAAAGATTATAGGTCATTTTATGAATTTTTACCAATTTCAACAAGTCATAACTTTCTCATGTTTTGGAGATTTTAAATTGTTCAAGTCTCAAAATGTCATTCAAGAGATCTACTTCATGCCATATTTTTTGCTCAAGAGAAAAATTTCAAATGGAAGGCCATGTTTGGATGCAAGACATTATAAGTCATTTTTGAAGAAAAAACTTAGAATTTTTCTAAGTACAAAAGTCAACCTCTTTTTCTCAACTTTGACTCATCACAATTTTTAGCTCAAACATCCATTTGATTCCATTTTTTGCACATTGTAAAGCTTGTGATCTCATCTTTCTAAAGCTTTAAGAATCATTTCCTAAGACTCCTTGAGCTGAGAATACCATTGATTTGAACTTGGTAACTTGAAACTAAAGTTTCTTCAAAAGACATAATTTGAAATCCGTGATTTAGCTTATAAACAATTTTTTTATGCGCGCTTTTGCTTCTAAACATGTTTAGTGAACCTCCAAAAGTGAGTAGCATATTAAAACACAAGGTTTAGATGAGTTTTGATCAAATAGAAAGTCACACTTTTCTTGTTTGCAACTTCACACAATTTCCCTCCAAACTTCCTCATTTCACACGCTTGAGCATTCAATCAACTTCCCTATATATAGAGGATCATACCTCATTCATTTTCTTAAGCTTAGAGAGCCAGAATCACCCTGCCAAATTTCCTCTTAAACTCAATTTTCTGCGACTTCGAAATTTCTCTTACAACCTTTCTCAATTATTTTTCTTTGTCAATTCACATTCCTTGAACCTCAGTAAAGCTAACAGAAGAAGAATTAAGCTCTAAGACTTCCTAAATCATTCTAGCCAAGTCCAGTTTCAGAGCTCTACAACTTAACTTCAATAGGTAGATTCCTTCACCAATTCTCTCAAACTTTGATACTATTATGAAGCTCTCATCATCCTGATTCTAGTCGTAAAACTTGTTTTCAATTGGAAGTACGTTTTGGCCATGAAATTTCAAATCCTTTTTCAGGGCTTCTTTTAAAAAACGAATGAGCTATAGTTTATATAAATTTTTCGCGAAGGTATCATTGGAATCATCTTGAAGATACGAAGCGAATGGTACCAGTATCATGTCCTAATTTTACAGTTTCTGGAACTTGCATATTCATTGGCTGAAGGTTGAAGATGACCAACTTGTCATCTATCAACCAATGAAGGCGTGCCACATTTTTTTCTTCAAAATCTGATTTAATTGTTGATTCCATGCATTATTCAGTAAAGACCATGATATGCACAGCGCGTCTGATCCATTGGATTAGCTTACTAACGCGTTTTGACTCTCATCCATCGGTCCACATTTTTTTGACTTTATTTTATTTTCTGACTTTTATATTTAAATTGTTTTAAACTTCAAAAAATCATAGAAAATTCATTTTAACTTCAAAAAATCTGAAACAATTATGAAAAATCCTTTTGATTTTCCTCTTTCTGATTATCATTTTTTCACTATTTTATTTTGTGTTTTGATATTTTTTATAATTTTTCACTTTATTTGAATTATTTTAAATGTTTAAAAATACTTTTCTTAATTTTTAAATTCTGAAAAAAAATATGAAGGATCCAATGACCTTTTAACAAATATTGGTGACCTTATTTTATTTTTATTCCTGACTTTACTATTTTTCACAATTTTTTGTTTATTTTGCCTATTTCTTTTAATTTTAAAAATCGTTTCTGAATTTAAAAATTACCAAACTTTTTATATAAATATTTGAGATTACTTCTGATTTTTCTATGGCCTTGTTTGATTTTTCTTGGATGTTTTGAATATAGTTTCTATTTTCTATTTTTATTCCCATTTTAAAACCTTTTTTAAAAATATTTTTCTTTATTTTTTTTATATATTTTATCTTGCATATATTTTGGCTGATCTTGGACTATGATATTTTGATTTTGAGCTTTATTAACATCATTGGATCCATGGTGTTGAGTTTAACTCCACAAAAAATAGATGAATGATTTTTATAATAGCTTGATTAAATTTTTGGTTCAAATGTGGTTTAATTCTTATCCTATCCCTCTTCATCTTATCCCCTTCTTATTGTACTAAATTTTATTGGAGAATGATTTCCATATCATTTCTCAAAACATATGGTACATAGATTGCTATTTACCGACCTCAAATAGGTGCGACTTCTATATAAGTTCGCTTACGATTGCTTAACATAGTGCTAAATTTTGTCCCGATTTTAGAAAATGATTATTCGTGGCCCAAACCCATGTTTGTAAGCCCAAGTATGTTAATTTGAACCCTTTGATCCAATAACCTTGAGATTCATTATTAGGAGGCTTTTGTTCTACCAATCCTTTAATGAATTTTCATCAACTTTGGTCAAATTGGATCACTTAAACATCATTGATCATTAATTATTGCCTTGAGATTTTAAAATGAATGATATACTTGACAAAAAGCAAATGAAACTTGTTGTTGAGAGACTTTGATTCTATCAATCTTCTAATGAGTTTTCAAATGAAAATTTCAAGATGGTCATTCAACTAACCTCTAATTTCTAACTTATTAGCAATCAATTTTATTTTATGATTTTACTTTAAGCACATTTATTTTGGTATTTACATTTCATGCTATTTTCATCTTTGCTCATTTGAGCATTTACTTTATGTCATTTTTATTTTGCCCATTTGAGCTTTCATTTTATTTTTGAAGATACCTAATAATCAACTTGAACCATAAAAAACTTTAATGTTACTTGAACTACTTGGTTACTATCCTTGGCGTTATGGAGATTGTGGACTTCTTGGACTTAGGATTAGAAGTTGTGGCCTACTTTGAGACCTGGTGACCTTAATTGTTATTTTGTCTAGAGTTCTTGGGGTTTACCCCAAGATATTAGGTTGTTTGTTTGTTTTCTTTGTGTGTAGGTTATTATGTCTACATTCTTTGTTTGTGATTGGAAATTCATTTGTATACAGTCGCTACTTCGCCCAATTTTTATGAAGACTTAATGCAATTGAAGCTTGGTTTTTTTAAAAGGTTTATTGTCTTTTCTTGTTTGGTTTAAAATCCAAAGGATGGTAATTCTACATTGACTCATTGTGTCAAGTGTTGGCTTCTCGTTGGTTAGATGGTTCTTTTCCCTAGCTTTTATCTGATGCTTTAGGATAGTCTCTTCATCTTCTCCTACCTTCTTTAATTTCAAAAATTTTCTACCTCCTTTTGAAAATTCTTCTTGTTTCAAAACTTGAACCACTTTCATAATAATTTTGGACTTATGTCCATGCATTTTCAAAACATTTTCTTAATCAAACTTTAATTAACTTAATAAAACTCTGACATTTTTGTGAGAAGACTAAAAGTCAATCAATCTCATTCAAACCATTTTGCCATTTTGGCTTTTTACTTTAAAATTTTCTTAAAAGATTAGACTCTTGTCAATCCTTGTAGTGATGCGAGCTACTATACTTCTATGATATATAGTGAAGTGAGATATTTTCCACTTGGATGTTGATTGAGGTTTTGTTGATTTTAAAATCCAAGCTATATCCTCCACTTTGAGATGATGCAAATTCTCCTTTCTCATAATTATGGGTAGTAAGTATGTTTTCCACTCGGATAATGACGATGACGTCTCGTCTCTTAAAATTTAACCAACACACTTGTGTTTTAAATTTTTTTAAAAGATGAACTACGAGTACCCTGATCCCCTATTGCACGGAAGGTGTTACATAGGCACTAAAGGTTCACAACCGCGGCGGGTGCAAAAATCATAAAAAATACTTCTTTTCTCATCTCCATCATCTATTATTTTATACAACATTTATAGCCAAAATACACAGATTTACAAAGAGGTTCCTTCGGAGTATCGTAGATGTTTAGGGTGCTAATATCTTCCCTTTGCATAACCAACCTCCAAACTTAGATTCTCTCCCCCTGTTTTTTGGTTATTCTCTCTTTTCCCATTCCTTTGGAAATAATAAAGCACGATGGAGATTTTTATTTTGATCTGTGCGAGTCAAGTCAATCCAATGGCTTAGTCTCAACATTTCTACCGCTACAGAAAAATGGCGACTTCATTGGGGAGAGATTGACCTCTTGTTGGTCCATCCATAAGTGGGTTGAGCCTATCTTTGTTTATCTGAATATGTGTTATCATGTGTTGTATCTTATATGTTGTATATATGTTTGTCTGGATTTTCCTGGTTTTCAGGGTGCTTGGTGATTTCTCATAAGTCCTATACTTGGATTTGGGAAAACTTAAGATAAGAAGGGTGGTATAGTAATGTTAACTTTTAGGGAGTAATCCCAAAAAAGGAGGCTTGAGATCCCCCACTCAGTGGAGGGCCCTTTGACTGTAGTATCGTTTACCGAGTAATCGGGAAGACGTGTTGCTTTTGACTTAGGAGCCTGCTGAAACTGAGGACCATAGAACCTTTACCCATCTTGGCCTTTTAGGTGTAGTGTGGAAGCTATGACGGTGTAATATGGAAATAGTTGTCACGCGATACTACACTCGGACGAGTTATTCTTGAGAATATTGCTAATTACCGAGTCAATCGGGAAGTTGGTAATATCCGAAAGAAGGATGTAGACTCTGGGAACCTCTTAGAACCTTGTTCAGAAGGTGATAAACTTTTAGATCATACCTTATGGGTAGTACCTTCAACCTATTGCTCGTGAAGTTGAACCTATGAACCCTATGTTTGTGGTCTTGTGTGTAATTGTTGCATCATACATTCATGTACCCATGAGCATCCTTTAAAACATTTTGTTTCAAGGGACTTAAAGTTAACTCTTTTTGAATATCTCAGGTACTTTTTGACTATGGATTTCGGAAAAAGAAAGACTAAGAAGTACAGTTTCAAAGATCCCAAGATATATGAGTTGATGAGTCTGATACACGAGATCTAGAGTTCTACAGATTTCCGGAGGAAGTATGGGTCCATCATTTCTCTTATGAAGCTCAGGATGAAGGAGGGCATTCTCTTGACTTTGGTCTAGTTCTATGATCTGATGTATTGATGCTTTACTTTCCCTGATTATTAATTGATGCCTACATTAGAGGAGTATTCTTATCTGCTGGGTTTACCTATACTGATCGTGTTTCTTTTACTTGTTTGGAGAAGGAGCCAAAATCCCATGAGATTGTTGCTTTGATCCATTTGGGGAAGTCTGAGGTTGAAGCCTACATGACTACCAAAGGAGGGATTAGAGGATTACCAGCTCAGTTTTTATTGGAGAAAGCTCGCTATTTTTCTAGAATAAGGAGTACGGTTTCTTTTGAGGCCATCTTTGCTCTACTTGCTTATGGGTTATTCTTATTTTCCAATGTCGACAAATTTATGGATATCAATGCCATCAGGATCTTTATGATTAGGAACCCAATCCCTATATTATTGGGTGATGCTTATTATTCTATTCATCTCTGGGATTCTTACCATGGAGGAATGATCATTTGATGAACGCCTTTGTTATATCAATAGTTTATTTCTCACTTACCTTGATCTGATGCTTTCTGGGATGTCAGGAAGGAACCCCGTTGGGCTCCAAAGATTATGGACCTTACTCATTCAGATATTGTTTGGTATCATCAGGCTTACCGTGATGTAGTGATTGTTAACAGTTGTGGTAGTTTTCCCAATTTACCTCTTTTTGGTACAAAGGGAGGAATTAACTACAACCCTGTTCTTGCACGACGACAACTTGGATATTCGATAAGGGATAAGCCAAATAATATTTATTTGAGTGGTTTCTTTCTTAAAGAGGGAGAGGTTCATAAGGAAGCTAAAAAGGAGATTACAAAGGCTTGGCGTCATATTCACAAGAAGGGTTGGAAGGACTTGGGACCTATTGGGGTTGTTTCTTTGGAGTCTTATCTTCAGTGTGTACAAGCAAGAGCCATCCAGTTGAAGATGTTGTATTCCCGTGAAACACCCATTCCTGATATGTTTATAAAGACCACTCATCCCCTATTAGATGATGTGGAAGAGCTTTAGCTTTCCTTAGTCAGGATGCAGCAAGAAAAGGAAGCTTGGAAGAATAAGTGTCAGACTCTAGAGGTGTCCTACCGAGCAGACCTAAAGGAGAAAGACGATTTGATCAAGATTCTTGAGAGTCGTGATGTAGATATGATGGAGAGGAAAGATGGTTTATTTTACTCTAAGCCTCAGTCAGACCTTAGTTTCTAGCTTCCCGACTCTAATGATTGGAAAGAGGTCGCCAACATGTATGCGGAAGAGAACTAGAGGTTGAAGGCTCGGATTTCAAGACTCACAGGGAAGCGTCAGCGTGTAGAGTAATCTCCTTCAGATTTACTTTCTTAGGGTTTTTAGACTTTATATTCATCTTGTACTTGGGGTTATTGAAATTTGTACTAAAAAGTGCAATCCGTTTTGAGGTTATTATAATGAGATTTTCAGTATTCCAAATGTGTTATTACTTTGATATTTGCAAAATTGTCTATAAATCTTTGAGTTCCTTGAAATAATAATAATAAAATAAACATATGCATTGCATATCATGCATCATATTGTACATACTTATTGCATTTTTTGAGCATAACCAGGTGTCTTATTGAGCTTCTTTATTTTGTTCAGCAAGCTGTCTCATTAGTATAATACTCGAGGTAATTTCAGAAGAAAGATGGACAATCTAGAATAAGAGAATCGTGAGTTGCGCGAATAAGTTTCTTCTCTGAAGGCCGGTATTTCCAATCTCATTGCTCTAATGGAATCTTTGGTGGCTGCTCAGAGTCAGCCACCACTTGCTCAGCCTCAACAGACAATAGTTACTACCGAAGCTCTGACAGTTCCTATTTCTACTACTCCAACTGCTGTTGTTCAGAATCATTTTCCTCAAGGTTATTGTTGTATCCCAAAATTTGCGCTCTCATATTTTCCAAGGTCTTCCCCTACATGGTTGGTCACAAACCTTTGCCTAAAGAAAAGGACAATTTTCGAGTGATGTTGTTAAGTTTCCTTCGATTGGCATCTCCAAAATGCCTTTCAATTGGCATCTCCAAAATGCCTTTCGATTGGCATCTATATAGCGCCCTTAGATTGGCATGGACAAAGGTCCTTCAATTGGCCTATTAACAAGGCCTTTCGATTGGAATTTTAACAAGCACCTTTATATTAGCATTGTAACAGTGTCCTTTGATTGACATTTTAACAAGTACCATTCAATTGGTATATGGACAAAGGCCCTTTGATTGGCATTCCAAAAGGTCCTTCGATTGGCATTCCAAAAGGTCCTTCGATTGGAACTTCAGAGTGTCCTTCGACTAGAACTTCAGAGTTTCCCTCAATCAGAACATCATAATGAAATGACCTTCGAATGGAATTTTAGTGCAAAGTTTGTCTTAATCTAAGATGCTCTGATGAAGGAAGTTCTGAACACTTCAAATCAGAACTTAGACTCATCACAAGGCCAAGGGCTGAACGAAGTTGTCTAATAGGGAATGTTCTGAATATATTCAAATTGGACTTTGAAGCTGGCAAAGAAGGCAGATTCGAAGGAATGAAATAGGCTGGCATGCCTAAGCAAAAAAATATATCCTAACCTGTCCAGGTTCACCCAAAGTTCAAAATGGCATGTTTTACTTGCAAATATGGCAATAATTCAATGCTGATGGTGGATTCAATTTCTAAGTTAAAGGTCAGATTCTTGCCTTGTTTGCTCCTAACTCCATAAGAGCTGATTCGACCAGGGTGATTCTTTTCGAATCAAGCAATCAAAGCAGAGGGAGGCTCAATCAAAGGGGGCTATGACATCGAAGCTGGAGTAATTCGAAGTGGAGCTTAGAGCCATCGAAGAGAAAAAATTCGAAGGGAAGTGGATCTGCAGGGGTAGGTTAGCTTTCGATTTTCATCATGTTAGAGGCCCAAACAACTCATAACAGGCTGGCAGTAATGCATGAAAATAGATTGGCACTTGATTGAATCAAATATAGCAAGTCTTTATGAAGAAATCAAATCAAATATCTTCATCATAATGGACCAAGATTTGATACACAAATGTTGACCTAAATTCCCTTGTCTATATAAACCTCATGATCTCAGAGAAAAAAGAGAGGATACATGCGCAACAACCACAAAAAAGGCCAGACGGAAACTCATGGAGGCTGCCTTAGAAGACATGCTGTCTCAAAAAGCACATCAAAAAACTCAAAACTCACAGGGTGATCCCAATCGAAATACATTTTTTGCAGGCATCCCCATTCCAAATGAATACCAGATTCATGTTCCTGAGTCATCCAGGAGTCCACCCCAACTCCTAAGCAAACATCTCCACACCTAGAGCCATAAATCATACATATTCGATTGGTAAGGGTTTGCAAAACCAAAATTGCACCTTCATGACATTTAAATACACATTGCACATATATTCTTATTATTACTGCTTATGTTGCATGTAAGCTAAAGCGCATAGATGAGATCCTGCCATTGCTGCGGCACGATCTAACTTTTTCCTTCGAATCTCAGGACAAAACAAACCCAGACCCAGATCCAGACTCAGTAGATTCAAATTGAGAAAGGATTCGAATTGGGAGGGGATTCGAATCAGGGGGGTAAAGTCCCCTTGGATCTCTAACATTTGTTTCGTTTTGCAGGAAACATCTTCTCAGGATCTTGTTCAGAGCTTTGAAGTAGCTCAAATTCGAACTGGATCCAGAGTTCCCAGATCGAAGGATGACATATCCAGATCGAACATCCCCAAAGTGTAACCCCTCATGCACCTTCGATCAAGCCTCTTTCGTTCCAGGCCTCCAGAATTACACCTTTCTTGTCTTACTACCAGTTCCTTCGATTTCATCTTTGTTTTGACTATTTTATTTCTTTTTTTAATCAACATAAAATCAATAAGAAAAAACCATAAAAAAATTAGGCTAGTTTTTTCTATTAAATTAATTTTGTTAATTAATCATTTAATTATCTTAACATTTTCTCAAAACTAAAATTAAGAAGATTTAGATCATTTTCCCAAAGTAAAATAAAACAACAAAAATATGTTATTCTTAGAATTTTTAGACGTTATTTTCAAATTCGCGCGCACTTATTTTATTGTAACTGCCTACTGGTTGGTAATAGCTTAATTAGGACTTTTACACTTTACTGCTTTTTTCCCCTAATTTTGGACATGTAAATAATCCCCCTCCCTGAAGCCTTGTAATAGCGTAGGATTTACAATTCCCGCACTTTAAATTCCTATACATATATTAACTGCTTAGATGTATGCTAACTAGGATTTCATGACAAGATCTGAAAACCAACGGTAGAACACCTAAATGTTTAAAGATAAAATAACTGAAACACAACACACTATCACATGTGCACCCTTAGGGTATACCCCACTTTGGTTTCCTTCGAAAATGGTCATGCACCTCGAACGTAGGGATACTCTTAGCAAAGACCCTCAGTTTAAAGT
Source organism: Vicia faba (assembly GCA_948472305.1). NCBI lineage: Eukaryota > Viridiplantae > Streptophyta > Magnoliopsida > Fabales > Fabaceae > Vicia > Vicia faba. Next base: position 904,212,063 of record OX451735.1, on the reverse strand, counting down.
CATCATAAAGATCATAGTCCCTAAATGTCCCTCGAGTTGCCTACGAGAAATGATCTTATGATGATAGTCCCTTCGAAATGCTAAGGTATCCTTACATGTTGCCTTCAATGACCATTGCGTCCCTTTTCGATAGTTCCTCAAACATCCAATGATTTGGGTTACCTACTCACTAATAGTAGGATAACACGGTCTAAAGGATAGGAGGAAAAGAATAGTATTTTTCGAGTAGGTAGATAACTATTAGGTACTTGCTCAAACAAATTTTCACACCACACTTTCAAATACTACTTTTCAAACTAAAGTTTTCAAAACGCTTTATCACACTCTTGAGGACTGATACAAGAGTTACCATAAAGTGAATCGCCACACTAAGGCATTTTCAAAGCTTTTCACACAAACACACAAGCAATTTTAAAAATGAGCAAGTACCTAAGAGCCCATAGAAAACCATATATGGAAAGGGTGCTAACACCTCCCCTTTCCATAATCTACCCCCTTACTCAAAAATCTCGAGAAAGGTCTTTTTCTATTCTTTTCACCCTTTCCTTTGTTGGATAAAAGAAAAGTCGATGGCGACTCTTGCTTACCCCATATTTGTGAACAACAAACGCAAAACCAATATTAACAGTCGGTTCTGCCACCGTATCACAATTATCCTTGGGTAATTCCAGAGAACTTTGTGCCATAAGGTTATAATCAGGATCCTCAAGTTGCTCCACTTACTCCGGCTTCCGCTGCTTCTGCACCTCTTGTGGTGCATATTACTCCTATTGTTAGAAATGAGATTCACTATGTTGCACCTCCCTCAGTGAATGTGCTACCATTTGCTAACGATGAAGTGTATCGCCATATTCCTACACCTAATTAAATCTTGGGTGTATATGATCGAATGGACGATTTTCAGGATCAGTTTGATAGGATACATAAAGAGTTGAAGGCCCTCAGAGGAAAAGAACTATTTAGGCAGAATGTGAATGATATGTTTTTGGTTCCAAATGTGAAAACACCTGCAAAGTTCAAAGTACCAGAGTTCGAAAAGTACAAGGGCAAAAATTGCCCTCATGCTCACTTAGTGATGTATGTGAGGAGAATGTCTACTCACATAGATGATCAACGCCTGTTAATTCATTTCTTTCAAGACAGTTTGACCGGTGCATCATTGAAATGGTACATGAGCCTGGACAGTGCCAACATTCGTAATTTTAATAACTTGGGTGAAGCGCTTATCAGACAGTACAAATACAATGTGGACATGGCGCCTGTCCGTGATTAACTCAGGTACATGGTCCAAAAGGACAAGGAGTCATTTAAATAATATGCACAGAGATAGCATGAAGTAGTCGCCCAGGTGATTCCTCCAATGGAAGAAAAAGAGATGACAAATATTTTTATGAAGACACTAGGTGCATTCTATTATGAAAGTATGGTGGCAAGTGAGCCAAGTGATTTTATCGAAATGGTGGGAATGGGCATTCGTTTGGAAGAAGCTGTAAGAGAAGGTCGTCTGATAAGAAGTGAAAATTCTGACAGTATGAAGAAACCATCATACGGGTTTGCTAAAAAGAAAGAAGGAGAGACAAATGTTGTTATTCAAGAAAGAAGGGTTAATCCTCCTAGAAGAAATCATCAGCACCATCAACAGGTTGCCTCGATAACTCCCGTTGTTAATACAGCTCCGACTACAGTCGCTTATCAAAGACTAGCCCCTCAAGGAAATCAAGGGAGGAATCAAACGAGAGAGCCTTTTGACTCTATCCCCGTGAGCTATGCAGAGTTACTCCTAGAATTGATCTAGAAAAAGGGGGTCTAGACTAGGCCATCCCCGACTATACCATCACCATTGCCTTGGTACTACAAGGCAAATTAGATGTGCGCTTTCCATCAGGGTGCACCAGGGCATAATGTGGGAAACTGTTATCCTCTGATGTCGGAGGTACAGAAAATGGTGAGATCTTGCCTTTTGTCCTTTAAATATGTCAGCGCTAATGTCAAATATAATCATCTGCCAAAGCATGGAGGAACGAATGTTGTTAACATGGTTGCTGGTTGTCCAGGGGACTTCCGCATTTATGATATTAACTTGGTCAGAGGAGACATGATAAATATGCATGTAGACCTTTGCGAGTTTAGTTACTATACTCATGACCATGCTGGTTGTGATATCTGTAGTACTGATATACAAGGTTGTGATAAGATAAAGGCTGATTTGCAGGAGATGATGGATGAGGGCCTCATCCATATAATTAGACCTAGGGCAGAATATGAGGAGGAAGTAAGCATGGTCTTTGGATGTCCTAGAGAGTTCCAGATCTTTAATGTGGACCATATGAATGATGATCTCGTGCAATTCCACGCTACCTTTTTCCACATGACTGGTCAGGTAGAGCACCACTATGGATCTTGTCGGGTTTGTTGCAGGGATTCTCGAGGATGTTCCATTGTAAGAAGAGGTATTCAACTGTTATTGGATAATGTAACTATCAAAGTTTCAATCCAAAGAGATGATTACCATGAGGTTAACAAGGTTGAGGTTTCCTTGGCTAAGGATGAATCAGATGATGAATATTCTTCGGTGGATGAATTCTTTTCCGCAGATGAGGATATGTTCTCCAGCGATGATTCTTTGATAACCAAATTTTCTGAAAAAGGTGTGAATGTAATTGTGCCTTATTTTAATGATTCTTCCCCCGTTGAGATTGAATACTATAGCAAGTCAGTTGTTTCCCTAGTGGTGATTTACTTGCCAGGGCCTGTTCCTTACAAATTAGACAATGTTGTACCGTACAAGTACAATCCTGCTATTTTAGAGGATGGTCTGGAAGTTCCCATCCAGTCTTTGTCTAGCATCAAGAATATTGATGAGACTGGTAGGGTGACCCACAATGGTCGTGTATTTGCACCAATTGTTCGGGGAAATGATAATGCTGGGAAGAAAGTTGTGGAAAGTGATGAGAATAAGAAAGTTGTAGGTGAGTCCAGTGATGCTACCCTAGAGAAGGACGTGGATGATATTTTGAAGATTATCAAAATGAGCGACTACAAAATTATAGATCAGCTATTACAGACTCCTTCGAAGATATTTATCCTAGCATTGTTGATGAATTCTATTGCCCATAGAGAATCTTTAATGCGGGTGTTGGACCAAGGCTTCATGGAGTGTGATATGTCGTTAGATCAATTCAGTAGTGTGGTAGGTAATATTACATATTGTAATAACCTAAGCTTTTGCGATGATGAATTGCATGACGAAGGAAGGAATCACAATATAGCCCTCCACATATCCATGAACTATAAAAGTGATTCATTGTCAACTGTGTTGATTGATAATGGGTCCGCCTTAAATTTTATACCGAAGAGCATGCTGATGAAGTTGATATATCAAGGGGCTACCATGCACCCAACTGGTATTATTGTAAAAGCCTTCGATGGATCAAAGAAGTAAGTTATTGGGGAAGTGGATCTGCCTATCCACATAGGCCCACACCTTTTTCAGATCACTTTCCAAGTCATGGATATTGTGCCCGCATACAATTGTTTAATTATGGATACATGAGGCAGGGGCTATCACTTAAACTCTACACCAAAAGATGAAGTTCATACATGAAGGCAAAGTGGTTATTATAAATGGAGAGCAAGCATTGCTGATTTCTCATCTATCATCTTTCAGTGTTGTAGAAGCAGATGAAGCTGTTGTTGGAACGCAGTTGCAAGCTTTGTCCGTTGATAACGTGAGAGAGAATGAGAATTATATGGTTTCATTCAAAGATGCTCAGAAGGTTGTGCGCAATGGCCCTAGTAAAGTATGGGGGAAGATTGTTGATCCGCTGGTGAACAGGAACAAGGCTGGTTTAGGATACTCAGTGAAGAATGGAAAAGTTGAGACCATGAAGTCATAGTCTACTGTGAGTAGCTATCAGGATATTTTCCACAATGGAGGTTACCTCCATCTAACTGTTTTTGGAATCAATGCTATTGTGGAGGATGAAGAAGAGCAGGAAATACCGAATTATGTGACGCTTGGAGTCAGAGTCCAGAACTGGGTCACTATTGATATCACTCTTGCATCCATGTCTCAAAGTAATTTTTTTTTGTTTATCTTTGCAAAAAGCTTTCACTCTGCCCAAGGTGAAAGTTAATATTGTACGGGCTTATCTGTTTGCTTTGCTAATTAAAATCATAAATAAAAATTGTCTTTGATTCCCAAATTGTGTTTTTATTTTATGCTTTTTCTTGGAAAATGGTAATAAAAAAACCCTTTGAAATAAATAGTAACTATAAATAAATCTGCATAATCACTTGATATATGTGTCAGTTTCTAAAAGCAATCATAAATCATATGTGCAGATTAATTAATAAACCCGTTGAATACAATGACCTTGCACCCTTTCCCAACTTTGAATATCCTGTGTATGGGGCCGAAGAAGAAGAATATGATGACATTTTAGAAGAGGTTTCAGGGTTGCCCGAGCGTGAGGAAAGTGACATTCAGCCGTATAAAGATCCATTGGAGACCATCAATTTGGTTTAAGAGGAAGAGCCAAAGGAGGTCAAGATAGGAGCACTACTGCACCCCGACGTGAAGAGCAGGTTGACTGAATTATTGAAAGAGTATGTGGATATTTTTTCTTGGTCTTGCCAAGAAATGCCTGGTCTAGATACTGATATTGTGGAGCATCACTTGCCGCTAAAGCCATAGTGCCCGCCAGTCAAATAGAAATTGCAAAGAACTTACCCTGATATGGCAGTGAAAATTAAAGAAGAAGTTTTAAAACAAATTAATGTCGGTTTTCTTGTGATATCAGTGTACCCTCAGTGGATTGCCAATATTGTCCCAGTACCAAAGAAAGAAGGAAAAGTTCTCATGTGCGTTAATTATATATATTTAAATAAATCTAGTCTAAAAGATGATTTTCCATTGCCGCATATTGATATGTTGGTTGATAGTACAATAAAATTCAAAGTATTCTCGTTCATGAACGAATTTTCCAGATGTAATCAAATAAGAATGGCTACTGAGGACATGTAAAAACGGCGTTCATCACACCCTGGGGAACATTCGGGTTGAATAACATTGGTGCAACGTACCAGAGGGCTATGACAACCCTATTCCATGATCTGATGCACAAAGAAATTGAGATATATGTTGATGACATGATTTCTAAATCATAAACCAAAGAAGGGCATGTGGAAGATTTGTTGAAATTGTTTCAGCGATTGAGGAAGTATCGTCTCCACTTGAATCCTAACAAATACACCTTCGGTGTCCAATTAGGGAAATTGCTAGGTTTTATTGTCAGCCAAAAAGGTATTGAAGTTGACCCAGATAAAGTCAAAGCGATTCAAGAAATGCCTACGCCAAGAAATGAAAATCAAGTTAGAGGCTTCCTTGGGCGGTTAAATTACATTTCCAGATTCATTTCCCACATGACTGCAATGTGTGAACCGATCTTTAAGTTGTTAAAGAAAGATCAGGGTTGTGTGTGTACAGATGATTTCCAAAGGGAATTTTAAAGTATTAAAGAGTATCTTCTTGAACCTCATATCATGATCCCTCCTGTTGAAGGAATACCATTGATCATGTATCTGACAGCGTTAGATAATTCTATGGGTTGTATTTTGGGACAACAAGATGAAACAGGGAAGAAAGAACATGTCATTTATCATCTCAGCAAGAAGTTTACTAACCGTGAGTCACAGTATTCTATGCTGGAAAAGACATGTTATGCTTTGGCCTGGGCGGCAAAGCGGTTGCGGCAATATATGTTGAATCATACTACTTGCTTGATTTCTAAAATGGATCCAATTAAGTATATTTTTGAAAAGTTGAATTCCATCATATTCCCAGAGATGAAAATCAGATGGCGGATGCTTTGGAAACTCTAGCTTATATGTATCAGGTAAATACTTGGAATGATGTGCCTCGTATCACAATGCAACATTTGGATAGACTGGCTCATGTGTTTGTGGCAGTGGAAACAACAGATGAAAAGCCTTGGTCTTATGACATCAATCATTTTCTCCAGACTCAAGAATACTCGGCTGGTGCATCGAATAAAGATAGAAAGACATTGAGAAAGGTTGCAGGTAGCTTTTTCCTCAATGAAGATGTGCTGTATAAAAGAAATTATGACATGTTCTTGCTCAGATGCGTGGATAGAAACAAAGCAGACATGTTGATGCATGAAGTCCATTAAGGTTCCTTTGGTGCTCATGCCAATGGACATTAGATGGAGAAAAGGATGCTTAGGGCAGGTTATTATTGGCTGACAATGGAATTTGACCGTTACAAATTTGCAAAGAAGTTCCATAAATGCCTGATTTATGCTGATAAAATCCACGTGCCTCCGACACTTCTCAATGTTATTTCTTCCTCATGGCCATTCTCTATGTGGGGTATTGACATGATTGGATGATTGGACCCAATGTGTCAAATGGACATCGTTTCATCTTGGTGGCAATTGACTACTTCACCAAATGGGTGGAAGCAACTTCATATGCTAATGTCACTAAGCAGATGGTGGTGCGCTTCATAAAAAACAATCTCATATGCCGGTATGGAGTGCCAAGCAAGATTATCACCGACAACGGCTCAAATCTAAAATATGATGACAAAACTTTGCGAAGAATTCAATATTGTCCATCACAATTCATCTCCCTACAAGCCAAAAATGAATGGGGCTGTTGAAGATGCTATTAAGAACATCAAGAAGATCATCCAGAAAATGGTTGTCACTTATAAAGATTGGCATGAGATGCTCCATTTTTCTTTGCATGGGTATCAAACATTTGTCCGCACTTCAACAGGGGTGACCCTTTTCTCTCTTGTGTATGGCATGGAAGCAATGCTCCCCATTGAAGTTGAGATTCCCTCTTTATGCATGATAATGGAAACTAAGTTGTCAGAGGTTGAATGGGTCCAGAACATGTTTGACCATTTGAATTTGATTGAAGAGAAAAGAATGCCGGCCTTGTGTCATGGCCAGCTATACCAGAAGAGAATGAAGAAAGCTTTTGATAAGAAAGTCAAGCCTTATGAATTCAGAGAAGGAAACTTCGTGCTTAGAAAGATAGTGTTTTTCAATGCTGATTCTAGGGGAAAGTGGACTCCCAATTTTGAAGGCCCATATGTTGTCAAGAAAGCCTTCTCTGGCAGTGCATTGATTCTTGAAACAATGGATGGCGAGGAGTTCCCACGTCTTATGAATGCTGATGCAGTCAAGAAATACTTCCCCTAGAAAAATAAAAAGAACAGCTCGCTAAGATGAAAACCCGAAAGGGCGGCTTAGGAAAAAAGGAGTGTCTCGGTAGGCCGAAAACCCGAAAGGGAGGTCTAGGCATAAATTAGAGACATAAAAAGAATAAATTTTCCCGCTAGGTTGAAAACCCGCAAGGGCAACCTAGGCAAAGGTTAGGGATTTCTTGGAAAGTAACTTATCAGATACGACTCAATCATTTGAAGCAACAATCTTCTTGAATCCTCACCACTCTTCAACCAAAGTCGCTACTCAGGAATTCAAGGTTGTTATGAAGAGTAGTGGTCATTGTATTTCAATGTATATTTTCCAATATATATTACCATTTTCCAGACTTTGTAATCATCTATGGAGTCTCACCATTCACAGACTACCATTCTATTAATAAAGTTTGAGCTTTTGCCCAATTCTTTGCAATTCTTATTTTATTTAGCTTACAAAGACTTCATTTATTATTGATAGTAATTTTCAAAGAAAACAAATTAAATAACAAAATTATTTTTTGAAAAGAGTTTACAAATTAATTATTGCTTTAGATTTTGTGACTCAAGAAGAACAAAAATAGTGACTCCAAGAATGGACGAACTTGAAAATTTTGGAAATCTGATTTCCCCAGGAAGTTTCTCCCAAGGAACTTTTGTTGGACTGAGTATGTTCTTCATTTTTTTCTCAGATAGTTAAATACGATACTGTAATACGGTGGGAGAACTGACTTGTTTTTTTTTGTATTTTATCGCAATTCTTTCGGATAGCAAGAGTCACTGTCGACTTTTATTTTATCCAGTAAGGAAAGGTGAAAAGAACAGGAAAGAACTTTGATATATTTTGAGTTCGGGGGGTAGTTTATGAAAAGGGAAGGTGTTAGCACCCTTTTGATCCGTAGTTATCTACGGGCTCTTAATCGCTTGCTCACTTTATTTGTTTTGTATGTGTGCTTTTGAAAAAGTTTTGAAATGCCAAATAGCATGGCAGTTTGCTTTATGATAATTCTCATATCAATCCTCAAGAGTGTTGATAAAGCGTTTTGAAAATGTTTTTGAAAGTGTGAGGTGTGAAAAAGTGTTTTAAGTTATGAGCAAGCAATTAACAGTAACTACCCACTCAAGGTATTTATTGTATTTTTCCTCCTCCTTTGGATAGTGTTATCCATACTATTAGTTAACAAGAAACCCTATCTTTGGATGTTCCAGGGACATGCGTAGGGTCGTCGTTATGGTCATTGAAGACAACATGTAGGGATACCTTTCACAATTTGAAGGGACTGTCATCATATATATTCGTAGGAAACATCAAGGGATAAGATCATATACTGTAGGCAACTTCGAGGGATGTCGAGGGACCATGATCTTTATGATGATTTATAATTGAGGTCTTTGCTAATGATATCTGTGATACGGTAGCAGAACCGACTGTTATATTGGTTTTGCGTTTGTATTCAAAAATGTTAGGGTAAGCAAGAGTCGCCACCGACTTTTCTTTTATCCAACAAAGGAAATGGTAAAAAGAACAGAAAAAAGACCTTTTCAAGAATTTTCTGAGTAAGGGGGTAGATTATGGAAAAGGAAGGTGTTAGTACCCTTTCCATCCGTAGTTTTCTACAGTCTTTTAGATGCTTAGCTCATTTCGAAATACCTTATGCTTTGTACTTTGAAAAATTAGTTTTGAAAATGCCTTAGTGCGGCGATTCACTTTATGATAACTCTTGTATCAGTCCTCAAGAGTGTTGACAAAGTGAATGTTTTTGGAAGTGTTTTGAAATGTTTTGTGTAAGTGCAAAAAGTTTGTTTTTAAGCAAGCATCTAACAACTATCTACTTGTACTAGAAAAATTCGTTCTTTTCCTCTAGACAAAGCTATCCTACTATTAGTGAGCAGGTAGCTCTATCGTTGGATGTATGAGGGACATTTGAAGGGACGTTTTTATAGTCACAAAGGCAACTGGGAAAGAAGAATTAGTTACTACCCTAGGGTTCTAAGATCATATTTTTACCGAGGCAACATCGAGAGGGTCATCGAGGGACTTATAATCTTTTGAACTGGAGGGTAGCCACTAAAACCTCTCACGTTTCGAGAGTTGTGACTATTTTCGAAAGGCAACCGAAGTGGACGTACCCTAGAGGTATACATGTGCAATTGTGTTGGTTTTCAGTTATTTTAGTCTTTTTTATTTAGGTTTGCTAGCATTTTGATTTTGATTTTTGCCATACAATCCTATTATTCATACATCTAGCAGGTAATATGAAAGCAATAAAAAATGTGGGAATTGTAAATCCTACGCTATTACAATGTTTCGGGGAGGGGGTATTTACATGTCCAGAAGTTGGAAGGAAAATAAAGAAAGCGATAAAGTCCTAGTTTAATCTATTACATACTGTCAGCAGGTACATTATTATAAAAAATACGAGAGTAAGATAATGCACGCGAAATAGAGACGAACGTCTAAAACCCTTAGAAATTACTAAGTAAACATAAAAAATATTTTTTGGTTTTGTTTATTTATTAAGAAAATACTTAAAAATTAAAGTGAGAAAGAGTACACTTAATCCTAATTAATTAAATAAATACAAGAAAATTAATTCTAATATTTTTTTTGTATTTTTGTTAAGAAAGATTTGAATGAAATAAATCTAAGTCTAATTGATTTTAAATTAATTAAATAAAGATCAAAATAATTAACTTAATTAATTTATGAAAATTAAATTAATTTAAGAAAACCTAAGTCTATTATTTTTTATGGTTTTATATTATTATGAAAAAAAATGATTAAATAAACAAAATGATAAAACAAGTAAAAGAGAAAATGCAAATGGGCCTGGTGTGCAAAATTAAAATGGGAGGTGTGAGATTTGAATTCACCGGGCTCAAATGATAGAAGCTCAATGTTCGCCTGATCCTATGTGGTTTTTCCCTTGAGGGTTCATCATGTACAACGCGCTTGGAATGTTAGATCTCCATCTACTGGAATTTGATGGCCCAAACATGAAGGCACATGGTGGGATCTTGATTATGCAACGCATGGGATCTACAAAGCAATGTTAGAAAAATAAAACTTCAGACCTGGGTATCGAACCCATGTCCTTTCCTTTTACACGCGCTTGCCTTGCCATTAGAGCTGTTGTTTTAATCGAAATAAATGAAACCAACATTGAATCCTACAAATTTTGTTTGTTTCAAAACCAAACGAAGGCCTATCTCAATCGAAATCACCCCCTGAATCTTAATCTGGGGTTGTTTCGATCTATGACATTCTGTGCCTTAAGTTTCGAAGGTAATCTATTTCGAAAACCTATAGCCATGGTAACCTACAATTTCAGCACCTAAGTTCTTATGTAAAACTCTAGACCTTTTCTAATCATTATCACAAACATATATGCATGCATTAAATGGACCAACAATACATATTTCAACAAGTTTGAATCAAAGAAATATACCAAATCGATTATTATTGTGGGGGTGTTTTTGGGATGTGTTGGGCTTGTATGATGATTGGGGATGGCTTCTGGGACCTTCAGGAGGAATATAGGATGCTGGTTTTGGATTGAAGGTGCTTGCAAAAGGTGTTTTGGTTTTGACAACTTTGCTGAATTTTTGAGAATTTTCGTGGCTCTTTGAGGTAGCTTTCGATAGGAAATTTATGCGTGTCCTCAGCTTTTAGATATGCTGGGTATTTATAGGAGATAAGGAGGGAGTCTTAGCATGGAAAGAAATAACCTTAATCATGTCCTTTAAGAAAAAAATCACACACTTGGAAAAATTGCCATAATTGCATATTCTTGCCCAATTTGCGTGTGTTATGAACCTGGACATGTGATGTTTGGTGCCTTGAATGAATTAAAATTGCTCAGAATTTCCTTCACCAGATTGTCTTCGATCAGTCCCTAAGTGTTACCTTCTTCGATTGCCTTTCTTTCAATTCAAACCAAATTGAAGCATCAACTCTCCCTTTCTGTCTGGTCGAACGTTGCTTCTGTAGCGGTAGAAATGTTCAAGACTAAGCCATTGGATTGACTAGCCTTTATACAAATCAAAATAAAAATCTCCACCGTGTTTTATTGTTTCCAAAGGAATGGGAAAAGAGCGAATAACCCAAAAAGAAGGGGAAAGATTCAAGGTAAGGGGGTTGGTTATGCAAAGGGAAGGTATTAGCACCCTAAACATCTACGGTACTCTGCAGGAGCCTCTTTGTAGAATCTGTATATTTTGGCTATAAAATGTGTTATATATAAAATGGATGGTGGAGGTGAGAAAAGAAAAATGTTTTTTAATGATTTTTGCACCCGCTGCGGTTGCGAACCTTTAGTGCCTACGTACCACATTTCGTGCAATAGGGGGTCAGGGTACACGTAGTTCCTCTTTTAAAAATTTGAAACACAAAATGTGTTGGTTGATTTTAAGAGATAAGACATCATCGTCATTGTCCGTGTGGAAAATATACCTACTACCCACAATCATCAGAAAGGAGAATTTGCATCATCTCAAAGTGGAGGATATGGCTTGGATTTTAAAATCAACAATGCCTCACTCAACATCCAAGTGGAAAATATCTCACTTTAATACATATTGTAGAAGTATAGTTGTTTGCATCGCTACAAGGATTGACAAGAGCCTTAATCTTTTGAGAAAAGTTTTAAAGATAAAAGCCAAAGTGGCAAAATGGTTTGAAATGAGATTGGTTGACTTTTAGTCTTCTCACAAAAATGTCAAGGTATTATTAAATTGATTGGAGTTTATTTATGAAAATATTTTTGAAAATGCATGGACATAAGTCCAAGTTTATTATGAAAGTGGTTCAAGTTAAAAAAAAAACAAGAAGGGTTTTCAAAAGGGGGAGAAGATTTTTGAAATTAAAGAAGATGGGGAGGAGAAGAAGAGGCTATCCTAAAGCATAAGGTAAAAGCTAAGGATAAGGACCATCTAACCAACAAGAAGCCAATGCTTGACATTATGAGCCAAGATAAAATTCCCATTATTTGGATTGAAACCAAGCAAGCAAAGATACTAGACCTCTTCAAGTGTATTAAGTCTTCACAAAAATTGGGTAGAGTAACGACTGTATGCGGGTGAATTCCAGATTACAAAACAAAGAGTGTAATCACAAAAACCTGCACACAAAAACAAACAAGCAACCCAATGTCTTGAGGTAACCCTCAAGAGCTCCAGACAAAATAATCAGATAAGATCACAAGGTCTCCAAGATAGGCCAAGGTTTCTAATCCTAAGTCCAAGAAAAAGTCCAGTGCTCCATCATGCCAAGGATAGTAGCAAAATAGTCCAAGTACCATTAAGAGTTTTTTAGGGTTTATGTTGATTATTAAGTATCTTAAGAAAAGAAAAAGAAAAACTCAAGTGAGCAAAATAAAAAGGACAACAAAATAAATGCTCAAATGAGCAAAGATGAAAATGGCATGAAATGAAAATGCTAAAAGATAAATAATACATAAAACATAAAAGAATAAAAAGCATAAAATAAAATAAGTTAATAATTAGTGGTTAGTTGGATGACCATCTTGAAACTTGCATTTGGAACTCATTAGAGGATTGGTAGAACCAAAGCCTCCACACAACAAGTTGCATTTGTTTTTGTCAAGTATATCATCCATTTGGAATTCTCATAAGTACCATTTAATAATCAACGATGTTTAAGTGATCCGCGTTGACCAAAGGTGTTGTAGATCCATTAGAGGATTGGTAGAATCAAAGCCTCCACACAATGAATCTCAAGGTTATTGGATCAAAGAGATCAAATTAACATACTTGGGCTTGCAATCATAAGTTTGGGCCACGAATGATCATTTATTCGAATCGGGGAAAAATTTAGCGCTATATTAAGCAATCGTAAGTGGACTTATATAGAAGTCGCACTTATTTTGAGGCCGGTCAATAGCAATCTATGCATCATTTTTTTGAGACATGATATAGAGATCATGCTCCAACAACATTTAGTGCAAGAAGAAGGGAATGAGATGAAGAGGAATTAAGGTAAAAAAGAAAACCACATTTAAATTAATATTTAATCAAACTGTTATTAAAATCATTCATCCATTTTTGTGGAGTTAGACTCAACACTATGGATCCAATGATGTTAATAAAGCCATGACCAAAAAATCAACCCAAGACAGCCAGAAAATATTCACAAAATGATATAATATTTAATATATATTAAAGGATTAAAAATGTTAAAATAAACTAAAAAATAATGGGGAAAATATCAATAATATTCAAATTAATCAAGAAATGAAAAATAAAACCATAGAAAAATCAGAAATGGGTCCAAATATTTTTATAAATATTTTGGAAATTTCAAAAAGTCAGAAGCTATTTTTAAAAATTAAAATAAATGGGTAAAATAAAAAAATGGTAAAAAGTAGTAAAGTCAGAAACAAAAATAAAATAAAGTCACCAATATTTGTCGCTATGTCATTGAATCATTTCATAATTTTTTCAGAGTTAAAAAATGTGTAAAAGTATTTTTAAACATTTTAAACAAATCAAATTAGTTTAAAATTCATAAAAATATCAAAACACAAAAATAAATTGTGAAAAAAATAAAAATCAGAAAGAGAATAATCAAAAATATTTTTCATAATTTTTTTCAGATTTTTGGACTAAAATGATTTTTTATGATTTTTTGAAATTTAAAACAATTAAAATATAAAAATCAGAAAAAGAAAATAAAAGAAAAAGATGTGGACCATTGGATGAGAGTCAAAACGTGTTAGTAATCAAATCCAAAGGATCTGGCGCGTTGTGCATATCATGGTCTTTACTGAATAATGTACAAAATCATTAAATAAATCAGGATTTGAAAATAACAAATGTCACGCTTTCATTGGTTAGAAGATGACACGTTGGTCATCTTCAACCTCCAGCCCTCACGAATTGCAGGTCTCTCCAACTGTAAAATTAGAAGCCCAGACCTATGCCATTCGCTTTGTCTCTTCAAGACGAAGAAAACCAAACCTTCACGACAAATTTATATAAACTATAACTCAAGCAATTTGGAAAGAAAGTTTTGAAAGGGGATTTGAAAATTCATGGTCAAAACGTGCTTCCAGATGAAAGTAAATGTTACGAATAGAACCAGGGCAATGAGAGCAACACAATGATACCAAAGTTTTGAAGAATTGATGAAGGAATCTACCTATTGAAGTTGAGTTGCAGAGCTCTGAAACTGGACTTCTATGGAGCAATGTAGGGCACAATTCTTGAATGTAAATGTATGGTTAGGTTCACGGAAGATCAAGGAAGGTGAATTGATGGAGAAAATAGATTGAAAAGGGCTTGAGAATAGGATTCTAAGTAGCTGAATTCTGAGTTGTGAAGCAAGTTTGGCAGGGTGATTCTGGCTATCTAAGCTTGGGAATTTGAATGGGGGATGACCCTCTATTTATAGGGAATCAAATGGAATATTCAAGCGTGTGGAATGATGAAAATTGGAGGGAAATCGTGTGAACCTGATACACTAGCAAAGTGTGATTTGATTTGCATCAAAACTCATCAAATCCTTACGTTTCAAGGCTCTAATCCACATTGGCAACTTGGTTAAACATATTTAGATCACAAACGCGTGCTAATTTGATGTTTAAAGTCCAAAACATGGATTTCAAATTCTGACTCGTGGTGAAACTTCAGTTCCAAGTTACCAAGTCCAATCCAATGGAATTTCCACCTCCGGGGGTCTTAGGACAAGATTCTTGATGCTTTGGAAAGATGATGTTACAAGCTTTGTAATGGAAAAATAATGGAATCAAATGAATGCTTGAGCTGAAAGTTACATGGAGTCAAAGTTGAAGAAAAATAGTTGACTTTCCATACTTAGAAATATTTCAAATTCTTCTTTAAAAATGACCTATAATCCTTTGCCTCCAAACATGGCCTTCCACTTAGAATTTTCTCTTGATCAAAAAGATGGAATGAATTAGATCTCTTGAATGACATTTTTCAATTTGAACCACTCAAAATCTCCAAAAATTGAGCAAGTTATGACTTGTTGAAGTTGGCCAAAAATCATGATATGACCTATAATCTCTTGCATTCTTAAGGAAATTTCAAACCATTTTCTCACTTTCCACATAGAAGAAGGAATGAAGTACACATACTTAGGATCATCATGAAAAAAGGATGGGCTCAAGGTGATAAAAATTGACCAAGTTATGATCATTTGAAATAATATATAGGAAAATGGGGATTCATCTGGGTGACTTGTAATTTTTCTCCTTCATTAAGTTCCTTCCACATGAAAACTCCTTGGAACTTTTGAAGAGATTTGTTGGTAAATATTTTAAGAGAATAATGTTTTTGGGATCACTCAAAAATATCAAAAGATGAGCAAGATATGCCCCTTTGAAGTCCAAAATCCTAGCCTCTAGATTAAGATAAAGCTTGGTGGAACTTTGCCAAGTTTGAACAAACTTTTTGTGCCAATACTCTTCCTTTGTGAATAGAAATTGTTGAGGATGATGATGAGGACTCATGGCCACCAAAAATACTTTCATACCAATTTCAAAACAACTTCATGGGTGAGGTTTGAATCTCCCAAGATTTGACTAGGGCATGGAAATAAACTCATGAACCCATGATGCAACTTACTAGACCTCATTGCCTTTACCTACATTATTAGCAAGTAAGACAAACCAATATTGCATTTTTTTAATTAGAGAGAAAATCAAAGAAAAATATCCATGATCACAAGAGAAAACAAGTTAAGGTGCTTGGTAACTCCTCATAGAGCAAAGCTAAAGATAAGTAGAAGAACCAAAAGCCCTAATGTGATTTTGTGGTGATTGAAACAATATGGTATGATGAAGGGATCTTAGAGGAAAAATTGGGGTACAACAGTTTCCCTTATTTAAGTTTCTTCTATCCAAAGATACGAAGGTTAAAAATCTTCGTGTCGATGTGATCGAATAAACTTAAATATAAAACAAACCCTGTTTTTGGCTCTAAGATGCCATGCAAACATTTATGCATATGAATGCATATGAATGGAACAAAAGAGACGCAAAGTAGAATTAGGGATGTGACATAAAATGTAGCCACAAAAGAGCAATCCCACCAGGAAAATAAATAACTGGTAAACCACAAGAAAAGAAATCAGAGAGGAGGATAACAAGCATCGACGTTCACTGCCGATGTACTACCAACATTCACTGAAGGTAGAAAGAGAAAATATATCATACCACTGTCGTTCACTGACGATGAACTATCAACGTTCACTGAAGATATAAAAAAGATAACAAACACCAACGTTCACTGCTGATGTACTACCAACGTTCACTGAAGGTAGAAAGAGAAAACATATCATATCATCGCCGTTCACTGACGATGAACTATCAACATTCACTGAAGATAGAAAAAAGATAACAAACACCGACGTTCACTGCTGATGTACTACCAACGTTCACTGAAGGTAGAAAGAGAAAGCATATCATATCACTGCCGTTCACTGACGATGAACTATCAATGTTCACTGAAGATAGCAAAAAGATAACAAACACCGACGTTCACTGCCGATGTACTACCAACGTTCACTGAAGGTAGAAAGAGAAAACATATCATATTACCGCCGTTCACTGACGATGAACTATCAACGTTCACTGAAGATAGCAAAAATATAACAAACACTGACATTCACTGCCAATGTACTACCAACATTCACTGGAGGTAGAAAGAGAAAATATCAAGTTTCCCCAAGATTATGGTGTTTTGCCAAGAACGGGTCCCAACTTCTTCTTTAACCAAGGAAATCTGCCTGGAAAGGGTAATACATAATCTGTCTCAAATAAAGAGACTTCCACTTATTGTCAAGGGGAATTGCAAAGAGAAATGACTTTCTGGGAATAGCAATATGACTTCCCGGGGACATGCCACGATATTCCTACTGAAGAGCTAAAGTCTTCCTGTGCAAAATAAATGCACGAACCAAAACTCAAAGTTTTCAGAGATCCATAAATCTAATTCAAAAATAAACTGGAGCAAGATGGTCAGTGTAGATACATCCTTTGAGAAATAAACTCAAGAGGGACAACCAAAATCAACTGAGCCAAGAACGCTGCAGGAAAGGTCAGAACACAATGCTAATGAATGATGGTTTTTAGTTATGCATGATGTATGTATAAATGTATGAGTGCTATCATGCATATGTTGATAAAAGGATACATAATCAGCATAAATAAACAAAACTGCCTCAGGTACTAACAACAATAGGCTAACTTCAACCAGAAAGATCAATCCAAAAGGGTAAAAGCAACGGCGGAAACCAAACCCACTGCCTGCCTTAACTTTATTGAGGAGAAACATAATCCGGATGTAGCCAAGTCAAACAAATATCGGGATAGAACATCTTTCTTCTGGTTTCATCGAAGAAAACAACTTTTCAAAGGCAACATGCCTACTAGAGATTGCGAGACCAGCCTCAAACAAAGCGGACGGACGCTGACACAACCAAACTTCATTGGGGGATTCAAGCCTACCTCCCAAGAGAAAACTTTCATCACTAATACTCATTACCAACAAGAGATTCCCTGGGATAACCTTCCTGGGAAATCAAGAAGTCAATATTAATGCAAAAACTTTCATCATGTGAGGGAAAACTTACTGGGGAATCTGAGACGAAGACTTCCGATCATGCAAACCTGAAAAGAACCAAGACTCGACTGGGGATAGTGGGGTCACAAACCCAATACTGCATCTTGCACCCACTGATATCGTCTTTAACCATCTGATAAACACACAAGGATTGCGCATCTACCAGCAAAATGACCTGAGAAAACTTTCATGAAGGGAGTAAAATTTCTTAAAACAACCAGAGTTTATTCATTCTTGGGATCACCATTCTTGTTGTCATTGTTTCATCATAAATCCCAAAGTAAATTGAATTGTAAAGATCTCTCTTCTTTTTGAAAAGTCAAATTTTCTTTTTAATCCTTTTGCTTTAACAATTATTATCAGTAATAAATGATGTCTTAGCAAGGTAAATAAAAATAAGAACACAAAAAGTTGGGCAAAAGCTCGAATTTCATTAATAGAATGGTAGTCTGCGAATGGCGAGACTCCATGGATGATTAAAAAGTTTGGGAAATGGTAATACATAATGGAAAAGATACATTGAGATACAATGACCACTATCCCCCCTTACAACTTTTGAAATCCTGAGCAGCAGCTTTTTGTTGAAGTATGGTGAGGATCCGAGATGATTGTTGCTTCAACGATCAGGTCTCGTCTGACGTAGTTACTTGCCAAGAAAGTACCTAACTTTTGCTTAAGCTTCCCTTGCGGGTTTTCAACTTAGCGGGAAATTTATTTTGTTTATGTCTCTAATTTTTTCCTAGACCACCCTTTTGGGTATTCGGCCTACCGAGACGCTCCTTTTTGCCTAAGCCACCCTTTCGGGTTTTCAACTTAGTGAGCTGTTCTTTTATTTCTTTAGGCGAAGTATTTCTTGACTGCGTCAGCATTCATAGGACGTGGGAACTCCTCGCCATCCATAGTTTCAAGAATTAATGCACCACCAGAGAAGGCTTTCTTGACAACATACGGGCCTTTAAAATTGGGAGTCCACTTGCCCCTAGAATCAGTGTTGAAAGACATGATCTTCCTGAGCACGAGGTCGCCTTCTCTGAATTCACGAGGTTTGACCTTTTTATCAAATGCTTTCTTCATTCTTTTCTGATATAACTGCCCATGAAATAAAGCTGTCATTCTCTTCTCTTCAATCAAATTCAATTTGTCAAACCCGTTCTGAACCCATTCAGCCTCTTTCAATTTGGTTTCCATTATCACACGTAACGAGGGAATCTCTACCTCGACTGGGAGTACAACTTCCATCCCATAAACTAGAGAAAACGGGGTTGCTCCTGTTAAAGTGCGAACAGATGTTCGATATCCATGTGGAGCAAAAGGGAGCATTTCATGCCAATCCTTATAAGTGACAACCATTTTCTAGATGATCTTCTTGATATTCTTATTAGCAGCTTCAACAACCCCATTCATCTTTGGCATGTATGGAGATGAATTGTGATGAACAATCTTGAATTCTTTGCACAGTTCTGTCATCATCTTGTTGTTCAAATTCGAGCCATTGTCAGTGATGATTCTGCTCGACACACCATACCGGCATATAAGATTGTTTTTGATGAAACGCACAACCACCTGTTTGGTAACATTGGCATATGAAGTAGACTCTACCCATTTGGTAATGTAGTCAATTGCTACCAAGATAAAACGATGTCCATTCAAAGCTTTGAGTTCTATCATCCCGATCATGTCAATACCCCACATAGAGAAAGGCCACGGGGAGGAAATCACATTGAGCAGTGTCAGAGGTACATGGATCTTATGTGCGTGAATCTGGCATTTATGGCACTTCTTTGCAAACTTGTAACAATCAGATTCCATTGTCAACCAATAATAACCTGCCCTTAGCATCCTTTTAGCCATTGAATGTCCATTAGCATGAGTGCCAAATGAAACTTCATAGATCTCATGCATCAACATGTATGCTTCGTGTCTATCCACGCATCTAAGCAAGACCATGTCAAAATTCCTCTTGTATAACACATTTTCGCTGAGGAAGAAACTGCCTACCAACCTTCTCAGTGTCTTTCTATCTTTCTTTGACGCACCAAACGGGTAATCCTGAGTCTGAAGAAAATGCTTGATATCATAATACCAAGGTTTCTCATCTGCTACCTCCTCTGTCGCAAACATGTGAGAGGGCCTATCGAGCCGTCGAACTGTAATTCGAAGTATATTATTCCAAGTATTCACTTGGTACATGGAAGCCAGAGTTTCCAGAGCATCCGCCATCTGATTTTCGTCCCTAGGAATGTGATGGAATTCAATTTTATTGAAGAAGGGTAATAATCTTCTAGCATAATCTTTGTAAGGGATCAAGCCAGGGTGACGAGTATCCCATTCTCCTTTAATCTGATTTATTACCAATGCTGAATCGCCATACACATCTAGAATTTTGATTCTGAGATTAATAGCTTCTTCGAGACCCATGATGCAAGCCTCATATTCTGCCATATTATTAGTGCAATCAAATGTTAACCTTGCAGTAAAAGGAATATGCGATCCATGAGGAGTAACAATCACAACACCAATTCCTTTACCATAAGCATTCATAGCTCCATCAAATACCATACTCCAACAAGATTCAGGGTCAGGGCCCTCCTCGGGCAATGGTTCATCACAATCTTTCACTTTCAAGAACATCACATCTTCATCGGGGAATTCATATTCTGCAGACTAATGATCTTCCACCGGCTGGTGAGCAAGGTAATCTGCCAACACACTACTTTTGATAGCTTTTTGAGTGCAGTACTCGATATCATATTCAGACAACAACATCTGCCAACGGGCAATTCTCCCAGTAAGAGCAGGCTTTTCAAAAATATACTTGATTGGATCCATTTTGGAGATCAACCAAGTGGTATGATTCAACATATGCTGCCGCAAACGCTTTGCCGCCCAGGCCAAAACACAACATGTTTTTTCTAGCATGGAATATCGCGATTCACAATCGGTGAAATTTTTGCTGAGATAATAAATGGCGAACTCTTTCTTTCTCGTTTCATCCTGTTGTCCCAAAATACAACCCATGGATTTATCCAACATTGTTAGATACATAATTAACGGTCTTCCTTCTACGGGAGGGAGAAAGATAAGAGGTTCAAGCAGATACGCTTTAATACTTTCAAATGCCTTTTGGCAATCATCCGTCCACACACAACCTTGATCTTTCTTTAACAACTTAAAGATCAGTTCACACGTTGCAGTCATGTGGGAAATAAATCTGGAGATATAACTCAAACGCCCAAGGAAACCCCTGACTTGCTTTTCAGTTCTTGGTGCTGGCATTTCTTGAATTGCTTTGACTTTGTCGGGGTCAACTTCAATTCCTTTCTGGCTAACAATCATTTCCCCGATCTAACTCCGAAGGTGCATTTATTTTGATTCAAGCGGAGACGATATTTCCTCAAACGCTGAAACAACTTCAACAAATCTTCTATATGCCCTTCTTCAGTTTGGGATTTGGCAATCATATCATCAACATATACTTCGATTTCTTTGTGCATCAGATCATGTAATAGGGTTGTCATAGCCCCCTGGTACGTTGCACCGACATTATTCAACCCGAAGGGCATCACTCTGTAACAGAATGTTCCCCAGGGTGTGATAAACGTTGTTTTTTCCATGTCCTCTAGAGCCATTCTTATTTGATTATACCCGGAAAATCCGTCCATGAACGAGAATACCTTGAATTTTGCTGTGCTATCCACTAACATATCAATGTGAGGCAATGGAAAATCATCTTTTAGACTAGCTTTATTTAGATCTCTGTAATCTACGCACATGCGGACTTTTCCGTCTTTTTTCGGTACTGGGACAATATTGGTAATCCATTGAGGATACACTGACGTCACGAGAAAACCAACATTAATCTGCTTTAGGACCTCCTCTTTGATCTTTACTGCCATATCCGGGTGGGTTCTTCTCAACTTTTGTTTAACTGGCGGACACTCTAGCTTCAACAGCAAACGATGCTCGACAATGTCTGTATCTAGACCAGGCATATCTTGATAAGACCAAGCCAAAATATCCACATATTCTTTCAACAACTCAATCAACCCATTCTTTACATCAGGATGCAACGATGCTCCAATCTTGACTTCCTTTGGATCTTCCTCTGAACCCAAATTAACCACTTCCAAAGACTCTTTGTATGATTGAATGGTATTTTCCTCGTGCTCAAGCAACCGTGAGACCTCTTCTGGGATCTCATCATAATCGTCTTCTTCAGCCCCAAACACAGGACATTCAAAGTTGGGAGAGGGTGCCGGGTAATTGTATTCAACGGGTTTTTTAATTAATCTGCACATATGATTTATGATTGCTTTTAGAAACTGACACATATAACAAGTGATCATGCAAATTAATTTTCAGTTATTATTTATTTTGAAAGGTTTTTTTTAATTATTACCAATTCCCAAGAAAAAGGCAGAAAATAAAAGACATAATTTGGAAGCAAATACAACTTTTATTAATGATCTTAACAGTTATAGCAAACAGATAATCCCTACAACATCAATACTTCCACTTTGGGCAGAGTGAAATTTTTTCAAAAGAAAGAAACACATTAGCAAAACAAATTACTTTGAAACATGTATGCAAGAAGGAATATCAATGGTGACCCAATTCTGAACTCGGACTCCATGCGTCACATAATTCGATACTTCCTGCTCTGCTTCATCCTCTTCAACAACATTAATTCCGGAACAAATCGGATGGAGATAGCCTCTGCTGCGGAAAACATCCTGATAATTGTTCACAGTATACTTTAACTTCAGACTTTCGCCTTTGCCACTCCTTGAAGAGAAACCCAAACCAGTTCTGTTTTTGTTCACAGGTGGATCCACAAGTAATCCCCAAACCACATTATGACCATTGCGCACCACCTGCTGCGCATCCTTCAGGGAAACCACAAAATTCTCATTCTTCCTTATGTTGTCAATGGATAAGGCTTGGAACTGGGTTCCAGTAGCAGCCTCATCCGCTTCTACAATACTGAAAGAGGATAGATGGGATATCAACAACGCCTGCTCCGCATTTATGATCACTACCTTCCCTTCATGCACAAATTTTAGCTTCTGATGCAGAGTTGAAGTGACAGCCCCTGCTTCGTGTATCCATGGTCGTCCTATCAAATAACTATACGCGGGAATAATGTCCATTACCTGGAAAGTTATCAAAAACAAGTGTGGTCCTATATGGATGGGCAAGTCCACTTCACCAATGACAGATTTCCTCGACCCATCAAAAGCCTTCACAATGATGCCACTCGGGCGTATAGGTGTTCCCTGATACTTTAACTTCATGAGAGTACTTCTCGGTATAACATTCAATGCTGATCCGTTATCAATTAGCACATTGGACAACAAATCATTCTTGTAATTCATAGAAATATGGAGGGCCAAGTTGTGATTCCTCCCTTCATCTGGTAACTCATCATCGCAGAAACTCAAGTTGTTACATGACGTAATGTTTCCAATTACGCTGCTGAACTGTTCCAATGGCATGTCATTCTCCACAAAATCTTGGTCTAGTACTCTCATTAGTGATTCTCTATGAGCGGAGGAATTCATCAATAAAGCTAGGATGGATATCTTTGAAGGAGTCTGCAATAGCTGGTCCACAATTTTATAGTCACTCATTTTAATTATCTTCAAGATATCATCCACCTCTTTCTCCAATGTAGCTCCACTAGTCTCTCCTGCAGTCTTCTTCGGTTCATCATTCTCAGCAATTTTCTTTCCAGCAACAACGTCTTTTCGAATAGCTGGCGCAAACACACGACCACTACGGGTCACCCTGCTACTATCAGCTATATTTCCAACATCTGGCATTGGCTGGATGGGAACTTCCACCCCATCTTCCAAGATTGTAGCATTGTATTTGCAAGGCACAACCTTATCTGATTTATAGGGAACAGGTCCTGGCAGACTAATTACCAATAGGGAAATAGCTGGTTTGCTATGGTACTCCACCTCAAGGTGAGCAGGTGAACCAAAACAAGGTACAATGACGTTTACACCTTCCTCGACACAATCAGCCCTCAAAAGACCATTTCCGGCAAACAAATCTTTGTCTGAAGAGAAATACTCATCCGCGGAGGCATATTCTTCCTTTGACTCTTCTCCCATCAAACAAACATCAACCATATCAATCTCGTGATAATCATCTCTCTGACCTGTGATCTTGATAGTCCCATTGTCTAACAGCAATTTAACACCCTCTCTCACAATAGAACATCCTCGGGGGTTTCGACAACAAACTATGCAAGATCCATATTGGTGTTCCACCTGACCAGCAGTACGGCAGAAGGTAGCATGCAACTGTACGAGATCTTCATTCAAATACTCCACATCAAAATTTATGAATTCACCAGGACATCCAGAAACCATATTCACTTCCTCTTCATACTCTGCCCTAGGCCTGATTATATGGATTAAACCTTCATCCATCATCTCCTGCAAATCAGCCTTTATCTTCTCGCAACCCTGTATATTTGTACTGCAAACAGCATAACCGGCATGGTCATGCGTATAATAACTAAATTCACAGAGGTTTGCGTGCATCTTTACCAAATCCCCTCTAACCAGATTAATGTCAAAAATCCGGAAGTCACCTGGACAACCGGCCACCATATTCACAGTACTCACTCCCCCGTGCTTGGGCAGAGGATTGTCGTTCAAATTAGGTCCCATGTCTTTGAAAGATAAAATTCCGGACTTCACCAACCTTTGCACTTCCGTCCTTAAAGGATAACAATTTTCAACACTATGCCTTGGTGCTCCCTGATTAAAGGCACATGTCTGGTCTGCTTTGTAATACCAAGGCAATAGAGATGGTATTGCTGGAGGTGGTCGTGTCTGGACCAACTTCTTCTGGATCAATACTGGTAGTAGCTCTGCATAACTCATGGGGATAGGGTCATAGTTCTCCCTTCTCTGATTATTCCTCTGGTTCCCCTGCTGGGACTGTCTCTGATAAGCAACGGTAGCTGGGGCGACATTCATAACAGGAGTAACTGAAGCAACTTGCTGGTGACGCTGATAATTCCTTCTAGGAGCGTTCACCCTCCTCTCTTGTATGAAAGCATTAGTATCCCCCTCTTTCTTCTTTGTAAACCCATAAGCTGGCTTTTTCACACCTCCGGATCCTTCACCCTTTGTCAAACGACCTTCTCTTACTGCCTCTTCTAGGCAGACACCCATTCCTACCATCTCTATAAAATCACTCGGGGAACTTGCTATCATTCTTTCGTAGTAGAAAGCACTCAGCGTCTTCAGAAAATTTTTAGTCATTTCCTTCTCCTCCATAGGAGGAATCACTTGTGCAGCCACTTCGCGCCATCTCTGCGCATACTCTTTGAACGATTCTCTGTCTTTCTGAACCATGGCTCTAAGCTGGTCACGATCAGGCGCCATGTCCACATTGTACTTGTATTGTTTTATGAATGCTTCTCCCAAATCATTAAAGGTATGGATGTTGGCGCTGTCTAAACTCATATACCATTTCAATGCTGCGCCGGTCAGACTATCCTGGAAAAAGTGAATCAGCAGACGTTGATCATCGGTGTGGGTAGACATTCTCCTTACATACATCACCAAGTGAGCACGAGGGTAAGTAATGCCCTTGTACTTCTCAAACTCCGGGACCTTGAACTTAGAAGGAACTTTAACATTCGGGACCAAACACAGCTCATTCACATTCTGCCCAAATAATTCTTTTCCCCTAAGAGCCTTCATCTCTCTTTGCATTCTATCAAACTGCTCTTGGAAATCATCCATTCTGCCAAAAAGACCCAAGTCTTCACTCTGCGGAGGGAAAGGACGACACACATCTTCATTTACAATCGGAACCAGATTTACAAAAGGAGGTGCAGCAGGAACAGTATGCACCACAGGAGGTGCTGGAGTAACAACATTTGGAACCACTGGAGCATCTTGGGGGCCCAAATTGAAACCTTCAGGCAAAAAATTCTCTGGAATTCCCCACAGATAACCCTGAGGCATACGGTTTTGAACAACAATCAGAGTAGCAGATACAGGAACAGTAGGAACTTCAGCATTTGCCCTTGTTGGTTGAGGTTGAACACTCGGTGGCTAATTCTGAGCAACCACCAGAGCTTCCATCAGAGTAGTCAAATTGGCCAAGCCGACCTTCAAAGCAGAAACTTCTTCGCATAGCTCACGATTCTCTTGTTCCAAGTTGTCCATCTTCTTTTTGAAATTAGCCCGAGTGTTGTAGTGATGAGCCAACTTGCTAAACGAAGTAAAAAGCTAGGTAAGACACCTGGGTATGCATAACAAATGCAAGAAATATGTGCAATATGATGCGTGATATGCAATGCATATGATTAATTTTACTTTATCATTTAATATTTCAAGGGATTTAACGTTTATAGACATATTGCAAACATCAAAATAATAACGCATTTGAAATAATGAAAACTTTTATTATAATAACTTCAAAATGGGTTACAAGTTTCAATGATCCCAAGTACAAGACAAAAATACAATCTAAAATCCTGAGAAAAGGAACTGATAGAGATCAATCTGTACGCTGGCGCTTCCTAGTGAACCTGGAAATCTGAGCTCTCAACCTTTGGTTTTCTTCCCTATGTCTGATGGAAACCTCCTTCCAATCATCTGAATCAGGAAGTGAACGACCATCACCTGTTTGAGGCTTAGGGGAAAATAAATCCCCTTGCCTCCCCATAGACTCTACTGCTCGACTCTCAAGGATCTCAATCTAATCATCTTTCTCCTTTAAGTCTGCTCTATAGGAACTCTCTAAAGTATGGAACTTGTTCTTCCAAGCATCCCTTTCCTGTTGCATCCTAACCAAAGCAAGCTGCAGCTCCTCTAGATCATCCAACAAAGGAGGAGTGGTCTTCACAAATAGATCAGGCATGGGTGTCTCCCGAGTATACGACATCTTCAACTGGATGACTCTTGATCGGGCCCACTAAAGATATGGCTCCAAATAAACAGTACCCCTAGGTCCCAAATCCTTCCTACTCTTCTTATGAATGTGACGCCAGGCCTTCGTAATCTGCTCCCTAACTTCCCTGTGGTATTCTCCTTCCTTCAGAAAGAAACTACTTAAATGAATATTGTTTGGTTTATCCCTCATCGGATAACCAAGCTGTCGCCGCACAAGAACATGGTTATAGTTAATTCCTCCCTTTGTACGAACAAGAGGTACATTGGGGAAACTACCACAACTGTCAATAATCTCCACATCCTGATAAGCTCGATGATACCAATCAATATCCGAGTGAGTAAGTTCCATGATCTTAGGAGACCAACGAGGTTCCTTCTTGACATCCCAAAAGGCATCAGACTGAGGCATATGAGAGATTAACCACCGGTACAACAAAGGCGTGCAACAGATAATCATTCCCCCATGATAAGAATTCTGAAGATGAACAGAGTAATAAGCATCACCCAATAGTGTAGGGATCGGGTTTCCAATCATGAAAATCCTAATGGCGTTAATGTCGACAAACTTGTCCACATTAGGAAATAAGAATAATCCATAAGCCAGTAAAGCAAAGATGGCATCAAAAGAAACCGTACTCTTCATTCTGGAAAAGTAATGAGCTTTCTCCAATAAGAACTGAGCTGATAATCTTCTAATCCCTCCTTTAGTAGTCATATGGGCTTCCACCTCAGACTTCCCCAGATGAATTAAAGCAGCAATCTCATGTGGTTTCGGCTCACCCTTCAAACCAGTAAAAGGAACACGATCAGTAACTGGTAAATCCAATAGATAAGAATACTCCTCTAGTGTAGGCAGCAACTGATAATCGGGAAAAGTAAAGCAGTGATACACTGGATCATAGAACTGGACCAAGGTCGATAGAAAACCCTGCTTCATCTTCAGCTTCATGAGAGGAATAATGGATCCATACTTCTTCCGAAAGTCTTCAGAACACTCGATCTCTGGAATCAGACTGGCCAACTCATCTATCTTGGGCTCCTTGAAACTGTATTTCCCGGTCTTTCTCTTTCCAGAATCCATGGTTAAAAGTTCCTGAGATGTTCACAAATAGTCAACCTTTAAATCCCTTGAAATATCATCTTCAAAAGATGCTTATGAGTGCATGGATGCATGATGCAACAATCACACACAAGATCACACATATAGGGTTCATAGGTTCAACGTCACGAGTATGAGGTTGAAGGTACTACCCATAAGGTGTTGGTCTAAAAAGTTATCACCTGCTGAACAAGGTTATAGAGGTTCCCAGAGTCTACATCCTTCCTTCGGATATTACCAACTTCCTGATTAACTTGGTAATTAGTAATATTCTTAAGAAAGATTCGTCCGAGTGTAGTATCGCGTGACAACTATTTCCGGATTACTCCGTCATAGCTTCCGCACTACACCTAAAAGGCCAAGATGGGTTTGGTATTCTACGGTCCTCAGTTTCAGCAGGCTCCCAGGTCGAAAGCAGTACATCTTCCCGATTACTCGGTAAATGACACTACAGTTAAAGGGGCCACCACTGAGTGGGGGATCTCATGCCTCCTTTTTTGGGATTACTCCCTCAAAGTTAACATGACTATACCGCCCGTCCTATCTTAAAGTTTTCCCAAGTCCTGGTATAGGACTTATGAGTAATCACCAAGCACCCTGAAAACCAGGAAAATCCAAACAAACATATATACAACATATAACACATAAACAACAATAGCACATATACATATATAAACAAAGATAGGCTTAACCTACTTAGGGATGGACCAGCAAGAGGTCAATCTTTCCCCAATGAAGTCTCCATTTTTCTATAGAGGTAGAAATGTTCAAGACTAAGCCATTGGATTAACTAGCCTTTATACAAATCAAAATAAAAATCGCCATCACGCTTTATTGTTTCCAAAGGAATGGGAAAAGAGCGAATAACCCAAAAAGAAGGGGAAATATTCAAGGTAAGGGGGTTGATTATGCAAAGGGAAGGTATTAGCACCCTAAACATCTACGATACTCTGCAGAAGTCTCTTTGTAAAATCTGTATATTTTGGCTATAAAATGTGTTATATATAAAATGGATGGTGGAGGTGAGAAAAGATATATATATTTTTTTATGATTTTTGCACCCGCCGCGGTTGCGAACCTTTAGTGCCTACGTACCACCTTTCATGCAATAGGGGATCAGGGTACACGTAGTTCCTCTTTTAAATATTTGAAACACAAAATGTGTTGGTTGATTTTAAGAAATAAGACATCATCGTCATTGTCCGTGTGGAAAACATACTTACTACCCACAATCATGAGAAAAGAGAATTTGCATCATCTAAAAGTGGAGGATATGGCTTGGATTTTAAAATCAACAATGCCTCACTCAACACCCAAGTGGAAAATATCTCACTTCACTACATATTGTAGAAGTATAGTTGTTTGCATCCCTACAAGGATTGACTAGAGTCTTAATCTTTTGAGAAAAGTTTTAAAGATAAAAGCCAAAGTGGCAAAATGGTTTGAAATGAGATTGGTTGACTTTTAGTCTTCTCACAAAAATGTCAAGGTATTATTAAATTGATTGAAGTTTATTTATAAAAATATTTTTGAAAATGCATGGACATAAGCCCAAGTTTATTATGAAAGTGGTTCAAGTTAAAAAAAACAAGAAGGGTTTTCAAAAGGGGGGAGAAGATTTTTGAAATTAAAGAAGATGGGAAGGAGAAGAAGAGGCTATCCTAAAGCATAAGGTAAAAGCTAAGGATAAGGAACATATAACCAACAAGAAGCCAATGCTTGACATTATGAGCCAAGATAAAATTCCCATTCTTTGGATTGAAACCAAGCAAGCAAAGATACTAGACCTCTTCAAGTGTATTAAGTCTTCACAAAAATTAGGTAGAGTAACAACTGTATGCAGGTGAATTCCAGATTACAAAACATAGAGTGTAATCACAAAAACCTGCACACAAAAAAAACAAGCAACCCAATGTCTTGAGGTAAACCTCAAGAGCTCCAGACAAAATAATCAGATAAGATCACGAGGTCTCCAAGATAGGCCAAGGTTTCTAATCCTAAGTCCAAGAAAAAGTCCACTGCTCCATCATGCCAAGGATAGTAACCAAATAGTCCAAGTACCATTAAGAGTTTTTTAGGGTTTATGTTTATTATTAAGTATCTTAAGAAAAGAAAAAGAAAAACTCAAGTGAGTAAAATAAAAAGGACAATAAAATAAATGCTCAAATAAGCAAAGATGAAAATGGCATGAAATGAAAATGCTAAAAGATAAATAATACATAAAGCATAAAAGAATAAAAAGCATAAAATAAAACAATTTAATAATTAGTGGTTAGTTGGATGACCATCTTGAAACTTGCATTTGGAACTCATTAGAGGATTGGTAGAACCAAAGCCTCCAAACAACAAGTTGCATTTGCTTTTTGTCAAGTATATCATCCATTTGGAATTCTCATAAGTACCATTTAATGATCAACAATGTTTAAGTGATCCGCGTTGACCAAAGGTGTTGTAGATCCATTAGAGGATTGGTAGAACCAAAGCCTCCACACCATGAATCTCAAGGTTATTGGATCAAAGAGATCAAATTAACATACTTGGGCTTGCAATCATAAGTTTGGGCCACAAATGATCATTTATTCGAATCGGGATAAAATTTAGCGCTATGTTAAGCAATCGTAAATGGACTTATATAGAAGTCGCACCTATTTTGAGGCCGGTCAATAGCAATCTATGCACCATTTGTTTTGAGACATGATATAGAGATCATGCTCCAACAACATTTAGTGCAAGAAGAAGGGAATGAGATGAAGAGGAATTAGGGTAAAAAAGAAAACCACATTTGAATTAATATTTAATCAAACTATTATTAAAATCATTCATCCATTTTTGTGGAGTTAGACTCAACACCATGGATCCAATGATGTTAACAAAGCCATGACCAAAAAATCAACCCAAGACAGCCAGAAAATATTCACAAAATGATATAATATTTAATATATATTAAAGGATGAAAAATGTTAAAATAAACTAAAAAATAATGGGGAAAATATCAATAATATTCAAATTAATCAAGAAATGAAAAATAAAACCATAAAAAAAATCAGAAATGGGTCCAAATATTTTTATAAAAATTTTGGGAATTTTTAAAAGTCAGAAACTATTTTAAAAAATTAAAATAAATGGGTAAAATAAACAAAAATGGTAAAAAAATAGTAAAGTCAGAAACAAAAATAAAATAAAATCATCGATATTTGTCACAATGTCATTGGATTATTTTATAATTTTTTCAGAATTAAAAAATGTGTAAAAGTATTTTTAAACATTTTAAACAAATCAAATAAGTGTAAAATTCATAAAAAATACCAAAACAGAAAAATAAATTATGAAAAAATAAAAATCAGAAACAGAATAATCAAAAATATTTTTCATAATTTTTTCATATTTTTTGTACTAAAAATGAATTTTCTCTGATTTTTTTAAATTTAAAACAATTAAAATATAAAAATCAGAAAAAGAAAATAAAAGAAAAAGATGTGGACCATTGGATGAGAGTCAAAACGCGTTGGTAATCAAATCCAAAGGATCTAGCGCACTGTGCATATCATGGTCTTTACTGAATAATGTACATAATCATTAAATAAATCAGGATTTGAAAATAACAAATGTCACGCTTTCATTGGTTAGAAGATGACACGTTGGTCATCTTCAACCTCTAGCCCTCACGAATTGCAGGTCTCTCCAACTGTAAAATTAGAAGCTCAGACCTATGTCATTCGCTTCGTCTCTTCAAGACGAAGACAACCAAACCTTCGGGACAAATTTATATAAACTATAACACAAGCAATTTGGAAAGAAAGTTTTTAAAGGGGGGATTTGAAAATTCATGGTCAAAACGTGCTTCCAGATGAAAGTAAATGTTTCGACTAGAACCAGGGAAAAGAGAGTAACACAATGATACCAAAGTTTTGAAGAATTGATGAAGGAATCTACCTATTGAAGTTGAGTTACAGAGCTCTGAAACGGGACTTCTATGGAGCAATGTAGGGAACGATTCTTGAATGTAAATATATGGTTAGGTTCAGGGAAGATCAAGGAAGGTGAATTGATGGAGAAAATGGATTGAAAAGGGCTTGAGAATAGGATTCGAAGTATCTAAATTCTGAGTTGTGAAGCAAGTTTGGCAGGGTGGTTTTGGCTATCTAAGCTTGGGAATTTGAATGGGGGATGACCCTCTATTTATAGGGAATAAAATGGAATGTTCAAGCGTGTGGAATGATGCAAATTGGAGGGAAATCGTGTGAACCTGATACACGAGAAAAGTGTGATCTGATTTGCATCAAAACTCATCAAATCCTTGCGTTTCAAGGATCTAATCCACTTTGGCAACTTGGTTAAACATGTTTAGATTAAAAACGCGTGCTAATTTGATGTTTAAAGGCCAAAACATGGATTTCAAATTCTGACTCGTGGTGAAACTTCAGTTCCAAGTTACCAAGTTCAATCCCATGGCATTTCCACCTCCGGGGGTCTTAGGGAAAGATTCTTGATGCTTTGGAAATATGATGTTACAAGCTTTGTAATGGAAAAATAATGGAATCAAATGGATGCTTGAGATGAAAGTTACATGGAGTCAAAGTTGAAGAAAAATAGTTGACTTTCCATACTTAGAAATATTTCAAATTCTTCTTTAAAAATGACCTATAATCCTTTGCCTCCAAACATGGCCTTCCGCTTAGAATTTTCTCTTGATCAAAAAATATGGAATGAAGTAGATGTCTTGAATGACATTTTTCAATTTGAACCACTCAAAAGCTCCAAAAATTGAGCAAGTTATGACTTGTTGAAGTTGGCCAAAAATCATGATATGACCTATAATCTCTTGCATTCTTAAGGCAACTTCCAACCATTTTCTCACTTTGCACATAGAAGAAGGCGTGAAGAACACATCCTTAGGATCATCATGAAAAAAGTATGGGCTCAAGGTGATAAAAATTGACCAAGTTATGATCATTTGAAATAATATATAAGAACATGGGGATTCATCTGGGTGACTTGTAATTTTTCTCCTTCATTCAGTTCCTTCCACATGAAAACTCCTTGGAACTTTTGAAGTGATTTGTTGGTAACTATTTGAAGAGAAGAATGTTTTTGGGATCACTCAAAAATACCAAATATGAGAAAGATATGCCCCTTTAAAGTCCAAAACCCTAGCCTCTAGATCAAGAGAAAGCTTGGTGGAACTTTGCCAAGTTTGAACAAACTTTTTGTGCCAATACTCTTCCTTTGTGAATAGAGATTGTTGAGGATGATGATGAGGACTCATGGCCACCAAAACTACTTTCATACCAATTTCAAAACAACTTCATGGGTGAGGTTTGAATCTCTCAAGCTTTGACTAGGGCATGGAAATAAACTCATGAACCCATGATGCAACTTGCTAGACCTCATTGCCTTTACCTACATTATTAGCAAGTAAGACAAACCAATATTGTATTTTGTTAATTAGAGAGAAAATCAAAGAAAAATATCCATGATCACAAGAGAAAACAAGTTAAGGTGCTTGGTAACTCCTCATAGAGAAAAGCTAAAGATAAGTAGAAGAACCAAAAGCCCTAATGTGATTTTGTGGTGATTGAAACAATATGGTATGATGAAGGAATCTTAGGAGGAAAAATTTGGGTACAACAACTTCAGCTCTTTATCAATTGAAGGCTTTATAGACGCCTCCTCACCTTCCTTCGAATTGCTACAGGCCTCATCATTGTGGCTTTCGATTGAGTCCTTATTTACCTTATTCTGCAATTAGCCCTGAGTTGCTTCCTTCGAATGGCTCAAGTCTTACACTTTGATTGACTCAGAGTTACTTCCTTCGAATGGCTCAAGTCTTTCCCTTTGATTGACTCTGAGTTACTTCCTTCGAATGGCTCAAGTATTTCCCTTTGATTGACTCTGAGTTACTTCCTTCGAATGGCTCATTTACATATCCTTCGACTGGGCCTTTTTCCTGGTGTGCTGGCAAGTTAAGGGGTCTTGGCCTTGTGTATTGAAAGCAAGAACAAAGGAAATCGTTGCCTTTTGCGTTGAAGGAAATCATAGAAGAAGCCTTTTCCCAGTGAGTCGAAGGTTGCATGAAGAGGCCTTTTTCCTTGTGAATCAAAATAAACATGCAGGCGGCCACTGCTGGTGAATCGAAGAGAACTTTTAGGGGATTCTTGCTTACCTGAAACTTGGACAAAGGCTTGCTCGAAGGGGAACCAACGCGCAATCGAAGATGATGGGCCAATACTTGATCGAAGGGTTTTAGATGCCCAATCGAATTTTGTTGACATTCCAATCAAAGGACCCTTTTACTCTGATATGCCAATCAAAGGACATTACTCAGATGCCAATCAAAAGACATTGTTGGCATGCCAATCGAAGGACACTGTTCAGATGCCAATCGAAAGACACTGTTGACATGCCAATCAAAAAACACTTGACCATCATTCAAAAAAATTCATTTTCTTTAGGCAAGTGTTTGTAACCACCCATGTAAGAGAAAACCTTGGAAAACATGAGATGGTAAATTTTAGGGTACAACAGCTGCCCCTGTTTAATATTCTTAAGCCTGAGGATTTAGATTGGCTTGTCTGCCTTTCGTGATCTGAAGGTGGAAGAGGATTGAACACTAGAGTGCCCAGAAATTTGCACTCGCATGAAGTAACACTGATGGTTGATGATGGCGAGAATGGGATTACAGATGCCATTTGGAGAAGATGACTGAGAGTCGTCGAAGATGGGCTTAAAGATTCCATCCAAAGTAGATGTTGATTTCCTAAGAGGTCTCTTTGTGGGGGTTTCTGTTCCCGCTGTCTGAGGAGGACTCCGCTGGGGAATGTGGGTTTTTGCTGTTCTCCTGCTTGAGGATAGCCCTGTGGGGAATATAGTCTAGGAACTTCAGTTGTCCAAGGATCTGCTGAAGAGTTATCTCTGGAGAGATGAAAGTTTGTTGTTTTCTTGTTGAAATCCAGGATTCACAGTAACTTGTTGGGGATAATGGAATTAACCGTTATCTGAAAATGTAATAAGAAGAACCTTTGTAGGGATGCTTCAGGATGAATCTGTGTTAGTCTGCATCCAGAGATATATGAGAAGGAGCCTGTGTGGGGCTGCTTCAGGATGAGTCAGTATTAGACTGCATTTGGATGATGAGAAGGAACCCGTGTAAGATTGTGTGACACGGTGGCAGAACCGACTGTTAATATTGGTTTGTGTTTTTTGTTTGCAAATGTCGCAGTAAGCAAGAGTCGCCACTGACTTTTCTTTTATCTAACAAGGAAAGGGTGAAAAGAACAGAAAAAGACCTTTTTCTAGAGTTTCTGAGTAATGGGGTAGATTATGGAAAGGGAAGGTGTTAGCACCCTTTCCATCCATGGTTTTCCACGGGCTCTTAGGTAGTTGCTCATTTTCTAAAATTTCTTGTGTTTCTGTATTTTGAAAAGCTTTGAAATTTCCTTAGTGCAGCGATTCACTTTATGGTAACTCTTATATCAGTCCTCGAGAGTGTGATAAAGCATTTTGGAAACTTTGTTCGGAAAATGTTTGAAAGTGTGGTGTGTAAAAAGGATTGTTTGAGCGAGTACCTAACAGTTATCTACCTACTCGAAAAAAGACTGTTCTCCTCCTCCTTTGCTTTAGACCGTATTATCCTACTATTAGTGAGTAGGTAACCCTAGTCATTGGATGTATGAGGGACTATCGAAAGGGACATTTATGGTCATTGAAGGCATCATGTAAGGATACCTTAGCATTTCGAAGGGACTATCATCATAAGATCATTTCTCGCAGGCAACCCGAGGGATAATTTAGGGACTATGATATTTATGATGATTTTAAATTGAGGGTCTTTGTTAAGAGCATCCCTACGCTCGAGGGACATGACCATTATTTCCGAACGCAACCAAGTGAGGTAATACCCTAAGGGTGCAAGTGTGCAAAAGTGTGCTTTTCCATATATGTTTTATCTTGTGCAATTAAGGTTATCTAGGTTCAATTAATCCTTATCTTTCACGCAACCCTATTAAACATTAATCTAAGCAGTTTATCATACGGGAAGATAAGAGGCGGAAAGATAAAGTTCCTACAACTATTACACGGATTTGGTTAAATTACATAATTAACGACTGAAAAGTAAAAAGGCGAAATTGAAAAACCCTAATTAAGCTATTACAAACCGGGCGCAGTTACATCAATAGTAAAAATTAATCGTACGAAAAAAATAATTAAGTGCGAGAATTAAAATTGAAAAAAAGTGCAAAACCCTAAAAAACTAATTTGCTCATTGAAAATATTTTTTTTGAATTTTTTATAAAAATGATTTGAAATTGACCTAATCTTCTAATTAATTTTAATTAATGAAAATAAGTTAAAATTGATTAAAATAATTAATTTGAAAAAATTAATTTAATAAAAAAAAACTAAGTCCTATTTTTGTGATGATTTTCTAATTTTATAAAAAAAATTACTTAAAAAGAAATTAAACTAATTAAACCAAAATAAAAATAGTAAAATTAAAAAGAGTTAAGGAATGGGCCTCAGGGGTGTAAACCCAAATTGGATGGTGTGTTGCTGAATTTATCCAAAGCCCAAGATCCTGTGGCCCATAACCAGCGTTGTATCCAGTGTTGTTGGGAGCCTGGAGGTCCATCATGGGGAGCTTCCTTAGAAGCGTCAAATCTCGACAATGCTTGATCTGATGGTGATGAATTCGGGGCGTATGATGGACACGCTGGGAATGAAAGCATAGAATCTGCAAGGAAATATTGAGAAAATAGAAAACGTTGGAGGCAGGGGTCGAACCCTTGACCTCCCACACATAACGCTTTAACACCCTTCCTGCTTACCACTGAGCCACTTGGTTATTTGTGATAGAAAACAATAACAATATATCTTATTTAATAATTAGCAGTAATAGTGAAAATGCGCGCGAGATTCAAATTGTCCAACCAGACTTGGACACGCCATCATCTTCTCTAAAGGGGATGTCGCTTTAGACATGACTTTTACCTACGCACAACATGCTGTAACTATAAACCTGCAAATCTAAAAAATCAGCACCAAGCGAGATAAATCATATCTAATTACATAGAACAACTAGGTTTGATCTCTTGAGTGCAATGGTGTTCATCTTTGGCCCTGATTTTGCCTGAAACAGAAAGCCCTAAAATGCACCTCTAAACCCTAACAATGGCAGGTTGTCAAATATGCCTCAAAACTCATAATTAATTATACAAACAAATTCTAAATGATGATACAAACATGAATGTATGTTTAGAAATCGTTTATGATGCGTAAATTCTCAAAACCAAATTCAAGAATGAAGAACAAACTGTGGGGTCGTGGAGGACGATTCTGGGCGTCTTGATGTGTGCAAGTGATCCAGCTAGCTTCCAAGTATGTCAAGGAACGTATTTCTAACCTTCAAAGTCCTTGAATCTGCCTCTAAATCAAAATTCGATCACTACTTTTTTGTCCAAAATTTTGAGTTTCTTATCTCAATTCTACACAGCCAATCCTTGTCTTTATCATCAGGATTTATTATGCATATATAGTAGAAACAATTAGGTCAATAAAACCGAACACAATCTTTGAAAATTTGTGAGAAAAGATTTGATTTGCATCTTGTATTTTTTATTTCTAAATTTTGCCAAATTATGCTATATTCATCCCAATCACCCCTTGCACGATTTCCTTGATTTGCCAGCTGATTATAGACTCATCATATGGTCATAAAATCAAATCTTGGATTTTATTTTATGATTCCACTATTTTAATTGATTTCTTTTGATATAAATGAATAAAAAATCAAAACAAATAATAAAAATAATAAAATAATAAGTGGATAAACTCAGGGGTCTTGGGCTATCTTAGGAACAAGTTTCAAACAAGAAAACATGGGCCCATTTGGAAAAATATCAATTTTGATCAATGTTGACTTCATGCACATTTCCAAAATTTGGTCAACTTTAGCAATGCATATCTCTCTTATTTTTGACCCTAAGAGGGTGTTCTTTGACTTTTTAGAAATCTTAGGATGTCCTCTAAACAACACCTTTGGTCTCATCTCAATTGGATCTTCCATGTTCATGTAAGGAGCTTTGACCCAAAACGTGTTTTTGTTGACTTTTTGAAATGACCTGTAATGTATGAACGTGTATCTTTTGATTGAGGCATTTCTTCACCTTGAGGGCTGAAAAGAAGTTGTAGGGAATTTGATTCTCTTCAAAATTATCCTTTGTGAAAAAATTTCTGATAAAGTATGCGAAAGTTATGCTAGGTCAAAGTTTGGTTGACTTTTCCTATAGAAACCCTAATTTGCCATTTTTGACTTTTTATGAGTTAGGAGCATTTCTTGAGGAATCATGATCAAACCTTGATAAAATGATGGATAATACTTCAACATGTTGGTGTTGACCAAAAATCTTGTCGTTTGACTCTATATAGGCCACAATTGACTTTTGACCTAGTGTAGTTGATTTTCAGGCATTTGAGCAGTTGACCGAGCAAACTTGTTGTGCAAGGCATGAAAGTTGGCATGGATGATCTTGAGGACATATTAGGATAATGGAGACCATTTGGGACCCTTGGAACTCAACCATCTTTCTTGAAATTGAAACCCTAGTTTGAGGCTTATTGTTTTAAGAGGAGGATTTTCCTGGTCAATCCTTAGTCAACTTGAGCAATTGAGGACCTCTAGGAGTATGTATTATGTTAAAATGGGAGGGAAAATTGTGGGGTACAACAGCTTCCCCTGTTCAATCTTCTTAAACCTGAGGATTTAGATTGGCTTGTCCGTCTTTCGGGATCTGAAGGTGGAAGATGATTGAACACTAGAGTGCCTAGAAATTTGCACTCGCATGAAGTCATACTGGTGGTTGATGACGTCGGGAATAGGCTTACAGATGCCATTTGGAGAAGATGACGGAAGATCTTCGGAGATGAGCTTAAAATTTCCATCCAGAGAATGTGATGGGGAGTCGTCAGAGATGGGCTTAAAGATGTGATCCAGAACAATGATGCTTTCATGAGATACCCCTTTGTGGGAATTCCTACGACTGTTATTGAGGAGGACTCCGCTAAAGAATGTTGGTCTCTATTTTGGGTAATAGAGTCTAGGAGATTCAGTTGTCCATTACTCTATTGAGGATTCATCTCTTGATTGAAGAGACAGGAGTGAATTGCTATTTGGTCAGCATCCAGGCTTCAAAGTGACTTGCTGAGGATGATAAGGCTGACTGCTATCTGGTCGTGTTCTGGACCTTACAGCGACTTACTGGGGAGATGAGATTAAACTTCTATCTGGTTAGGATCCAGGATTCACAGTGTCTTGCATTGTTAATTGACTATTATTCGATCAGTTTCCGGGCTTCATAGCTTCTTTAACTGGAATAGAAATCTTACTATCGATTTAACTGGACCAGAGAAAGGTCTTGGGTTGTTTTCAATTGGGATAGAAATCTTAGTATCAATTTCACTAATAATCAGGAGGATCTTATTAGCGATTCAACTGACCTAGACGAAAGTCTTGGAATCTCTTCCACTGA
Source organism: Vicia faba (assembly GCA_948472305.1). Taxonomy (NCBI): domain Eukaryota; kingdom Viridiplantae; phylum Streptophyta; class Magnoliopsida; order Fabales; family Fabaceae; genus Vicia; species Vicia faba. The sequence continues at coordinate 904,172,673 of OX451735.1, read as the reverse complement.
CATAGTAAGCAGAGAGATCTTGGGTTAACTTTGACTGGCATAGTAATCAGGAGAATCTTAGTAGTGATTCAACTGACCCAGACGAAAGTCTTGGAATCTCTTATACTAGCATAGTAAGCATAGAGATCTTGGGTTAACTTTGATTAGCATAGTAATCAGGATAATCTTAGTAGCGACTCAACTGACCCAGACGAAAGTCTTGGAATCTCTTCCACCGGCATAGTTAGCAGAGAGATCTTGGGTTAACTTTGACTGAAATAGTAATTAGGAGAATCTTAGTATTGATTCAACTGACCCAGACGAAAGTCTTGGTACATCTTCCACTGGCATAGTAATCAGAGAGATCTTAGTGTCGATCTGGCTGATCCAGAGAAAATCTTAGGTTAACTTTGATTGGCATAGTAATCAGGAGAATCTTAGTAGCGATTCAACTGACCCAGATGAAAGTCTTGGTACATCTTCCACTGGCATAATAATCAGAGATATCTTAGTTTCGATATGTCTGACCCAGGGAAATCTTAGGTTAACTTTGGCTGGCATAATAATTAGGAGAATCTTATTAGCGATTCAACTGACCCAGACGAAAGTCTTGGAATCTCTTCTACCGGCATAGTAAGCAGAGAGATCTAGGGTTAACTTTTACTGGCATAGTAATCAGGAGAATTTTAGTATCAATTCAACTGACCCAAAAGAAAGTCTTGGAACCTCTTCCACTGGAATGGTAATCAGAGAGATCTTAGTGTCGACCTGTCTGACCCAGGGAAAATCTTGTGAGGATATTTTCTTGAAGAAAATGCTGAAATAGCCTTTGGTTAGATGTAGCTTTTTTATTTGATCTTTTCCTTGAAAGGTAAAGAGTTAGTCGTTTGCAATGTCATGATGTATGAAATGAATTGTGATGATGTTCTCAAAATAAATGAGATTGTACTGTATGCAATATGTATGTGCATGCCATGATGTATGAATATCGGATGCTATTGAGGTATTTCTTAGTCGGGGAAAATAAATTTCGGACTGCTGCTGAAGAGCATTAGGAAGTTGAACCCTTCATTTTTGCTAGGGATTGAGCTTCTGTATTCATAGAAATAAACTCTGCTCGGGATAAAACTTTATAAACCACTTGCGATTATAAAATTCGGCTGGGGGATATAGATATCGGCTCTATGAAGGAACTTTGCTGGGGAAAGTATCTCTTGTTTGGGGAAGCTGATGTCAAAGATTTTGGTTGCCTCTACTCTGTGGGGGATTTAGATGTCCCGGGGTGCATGTAGTGGTGACTTCGTCTAAAACTATCTTTTCCCCTGTACCTGCTGGAAGGAGTAACTGTTGGAATTACAAATTGTCTTTTTAGACTTTGCCCCATTCTTTAATTCATGAGCAACTGTCTTTCTATTTCTTATGCAAAATATTTGTGGATAGAAATCATATTCAAATGCATATGTCAAGAATAAGTCATTGGACGTTTTTGCAAAACAAAACAAAATATAGAAAAACGAATAGTTTTTGTGTAGAAATGACTTGTATTGATTTTGAAGTTGGCCTATAACAGGCGTTTTTGTACAAAGAGGTTGACGCTCTAGTAAGAGAGTGTCGCCGTGAAAATGAAAGCTATACAATATTGTGTACAAAGAGAAGAAAACAACTATGTGTAATAATCCCATCGAGTTTCAATTCTGCTATTGCCATTATGTCTTCGAGCGTCTCATCACTTTGCTACTTGTCTGAAGCTGACTGGATTGATCGGTGTCGTTTTGAGCTTGATAGCTGATGTTAAAGTCTGGTTGCAAGGTGATCCAATGGGACATAGTGATACGCTTTAAATCCCTAACTTTTTCCTGGACCGCCCTTTCGGGTTTTCAGTCCACCGGGATATCCTTTTTTGGCCAAGCCACCTTTTCAGGTTTTCGACTTACCGGGTGTACAAATATTTTTATTTTCATCGCTAATTTTTGCCCAAACCCATTTGGTTCTCTGAGAAGCCCTTATTTTTGCCTAGGCCAGTCAACCTAGCGGGTCTTTAATCACGTGTAGCATCTTTTCACTATGTTTGCATTAACAGGGTGAGGAAGGTCGTCACCATCCATGGTGGTCAAGATCATGGCTCGTCCTGAAAATATGCTTTTGATCACAAATGGTCCTTCGTATGTGGGAGTCCATTTTCCCCTGGGATCACCTTACGGCAGTATGATGCGCTTGATCACTAGATCCCCGACTTGATATACTTGGCGTCTGACCTTTTTGTTGAAAGCCTTGATCATCCGTTTTTGATACATTTGACCATGACAAACAACAATAAGTCTCTTTTCATCAATCAGATTAAGTTGATAAAGTCGAGTCTGGATCCAATCATCTTCATTCAGATCTGCTTCCTTCATGATTCTCAGAGAAGGGATCTGGAGCTCAATAGGCAGGACAACCTCCATACCATATACCAGAGAGTAGGGTGTTTCCCCTGTCGACGTTCGCGCGGAGGTTCGGTACACGTGAAGAGCAAATGGTAACTTCTCTTTCCAGTGCTTGTATGTCACCGTCATCTTCTGTATTATTTTCTTAATGTTCTTGTTAGCAGCCTCCACAATGCCATTCATCTTCGGCCGGTAGGGGGAAGAATTATGGTGCTGGATCTTGAACTGATTACAAAGTTCAGTGATCATTGTGTTATTGAGATTCGTACCATTGTCAGTGTCAATTCTCTCTGGCACACCGTACCGACAAACCAGGTTATGCTTGATAAACCGCGCCATAACGTTCTTGGTGACAGTAGCAAATAAGGCAACTTCCACCCACTTCAGGAAGTAATCAATGGCCACCAGGATGAAGCGATGCCCATTGGAAGAGTTAGGTCTAATCTCTCCTATCATGTCAATTCCCCACATTGCAAAGGGCCAAGGAGCCGTCAATACGTTCAAAGGGACCGGAGGTACATGCACCTTATCAACATAGATATGGCATTTGTGACCAGTTCGGGAATGCTGATAGTAGTCCGCTTCCATAGTGGACCAATAATATCCTGCCCGTAGGATCTTTTTAGCCATGGTATGTCCACTAGAATGGGTTCCAAAGGCACCTTCGTGTAAATCTGCCATAATCCTCTCTGCTTCACTCTTGTCTATGCACCAAAGTAAAGTAGAGTCATGGTTGCGCTTGTAGAGGATTCCATTACTTAGGAATAACTTCATGGCGAACCTTCTCAGAAACTTCTTATCATTGATAGATGCCCCCTCGGGATACTCTTGAGCCTCGAGATACCTCTTCACTTTATAAAACCAAGTTTTGTCTGCTACTCCATCAGTGTTGATCTCGTAGCAATATGCCGGTTCATCCACCTTTCAATAGTGATCCGAGGGGCCTCATTATCCCACCTGACTTTGAACATAGAGGACATGGTAGCTAGCGCGTCTGCTAAATGATTCTCCTCTCGTGGAAAATGTTCAAAGGTGACCTCTTCAAAGTGTGGAAGCAATGACATCACATGTGCTTTATACAGGATGAGATTCGGGTGCTTCGTATCCCACTCTCCTTTGATCTGACTTATCACCAAGGTTGAATCCCCGAAAACGCTCAAGAACTTGATTCTCAGGTCAATAACAGCCTTAAGACCCATGATGCATGCTTCATATTCCTCCATGTTGTTGGTACAGTTAAAGCATAGTCTAGTGGTGAAAGGAGTATGACAGCCTTCAGGAGATATAATTACAACACCAATTCCATTACCGAGTGTGTTCGAGGCTCCGTCAAAAACCATAGTCCATCGGGATCCTTCTTCAGGTCCTTCATTCGGTCCAGGTTCTTCATAGTCAGTCACTAGCATAATATTATCGTCCGGGAACTCAAAATTCATGGAATGGTAGTCATCCACTGCCTGATGAGTCAAATGATCAGCTAATACACTTCCCTTGATTGCTTTTTGGGTCGTGTATTGGATATCATATTCGGTCAAGATCATTTTCCATCTTGCTATGGTTCCGGAAAGAGCGGGCTTCTCGAAGATGTACTTGATCGAATCCATCTTAGATATCAACAAAGTAGTGTGGGTCAACATATACTGTCTCAGTCAGCGAGTAGTCCATGCCAAAGCGCAACAAGTTTTCTCGAGCAGTGAGTATCTTGTCTCACAGTCGATAAACTTTTTACTAAGGTAGTATATTGCATGCTCTTTTCGACCAGACTCGTCATGCTGCCCCATCACACACCCCATTGAATTGTCTAACACTGTTAAGTACATTATCAAAGGTCTTCCTTCAATCAGAGGCATCAGAATTGGTGGTTCTTGAAGGTATTCCTTGATTCTTTCGAAGGCAGTCTGGAATTCATCGTTCCATTTTACCACTTGATCATTCTTCAGGAGTTTGAAGATTGACTCACAAGTAGCAGTTAAATGGGAAATGAACCTGGGAATGTAATTTAGGCGTCCCAAAAAACCTCTGACCTCCTTCCCAGTGTGAGGAACCGGCATCTCTTGTATAACCTTTACTTTTGCAGGGTCTACCTGAATTCCCTTGTCACGGACAATGAAACCTAGCAGTTTACCATACCTTACCCCGAAGGGGCACTTGTTCGGATTCAACCTCAACTTGTATGTCTTCAACCTACTAAACATATTTTGTAGATGATAAAGGTGCTCTTCCTCAATTTGAGACCTGGCTATCATGTCATCCACATATACCTCTATCTCATGGTGAATCATGTCATGAAATAAGGCGACCATGGTTCGCTGATAGGTTGCCCCAACATTCTTTAATGCAAACGACATCACTTTGTAGAAGAAAGTTCCCCATTGAGTGAAGAAGGTTGTCTTCTCCATATCTTCGGGTTCCATCTTGATCTGATTGTAACTTGAGAAACCACCCATGAAGGAAAAGATCTTGTGTTGCACGGTGTTGTCAACTAGAACGTTGATGTGGGGGAGCGGAAAGTCATCTTTGGGGCTTGCCCTGTTCAAATCTCTGTAGTCCACACACATCCGTACCTTACGATCTTTTTTAGGCACCGACATTATGTTGGCAACCCATTGGAGATAAGAGGTGACAACTAAGAACCCAGCATTGAACTGCTTCATAACCTCTGCTTTGATCTTCTCTGACATTTTAGGGTGCATGCGACAAACCTTTTTCTTCACCGGAGGGAAATCTTCTTTAGTTGGCAGTCAGTGAACCATGATATCTATATCCAGTCCTGGCATGTCTTCATATGACCAGGCAAAGATCTCGACATAGTCATGCAACATTTGTATCAACTGCTGTTTGACATTAAGCTCTAGATTGGCGCCAATCTTGACTTCTTTTTTGTCTACCTCAGTGCCCAAGTTTATTGTCTCAACTGAATCTTCATGAGGCTGTATAGACCTCTCTTCTTGTTGTAATCTAGCAAGTTCTCTAGGTACCTCACAATCTTCCTCACCTTCGTCCTCGGCTTGGTTGATCAGATTTTCGAAGTTATAACTTGCAATAGCAGAACTGTTATCAATGGGATCCAGAGTGGATGTGGATCTGCAGGTTGATATGTGAGTGTGTATAAGAGCATAGTTATATAGACAAAGTAAAAGTAGAAAAGAAAAACAGAGAGCGCAAAATTTATATGCATAAACGTCCAATGCTTTATTAATGCCATATGAAAGTGAAACATGATAACCCTCACAAATAAACCGATGTTCCCCGGGTAAGACACATGGCCATAAAGTTATATTGTTTATTAAATATCCAAAAAACAAGAAAGGAAATTACTTATGATCAAAAGTAATAGGTACAAAATCCTTTTTTGTCCAGTTACTAGGTCCACCGTTGGTAGTAGGGAAGATCCAGTTATCCATGTCATTGTCACTGTGTATGTCTTCTACAGTGTTGACCCCGTGATTACTGATGCGTATGGGAGGTTTTCCAGCATGAGCACGTCGAACAACCCTTTGAGCCCCTGAAGAGAAACCCAAACCAAATTTATCAGACTTGTACAGAATATCAGGGAGTTGACCCCAGATGGTAGACCCACCTTCTTTAGTAACCGCTTTTGCATCTTTGAGAGAGGCCATCTTCAAGGGAGGTATGGTGATCTTCGACACATTGGTAACAGTTTCAGTTGCAGCCAAAGTCTGAGGTACCTCTTCAAAATTCTGGCACGGAGTCTCGATGAACTCACCCTCCATTTCCACATATCTGAATGAATTCAGGTGACTGACCATGTATTCTTCTTCGCCGTGTACAATGATAATTCTCCCGTTGACCGGGTATTTCATCATCTGATGAAAAGTGGACGTAACAACTCCAGCCCCATGTATCCAAGGGCGGACCAACAAACAAGAATAATATGTCCTGATATCCATCACGTAGAAGGTGGAGCCAAAAGTCTGAGAACCAACCTTGATGGGGATGTCCACCTCCCCATACACCATTCTTTTTGATCCGTCAAAAGCCCTCACTACAATATTGCTGGGCTTCAAAGTCAAGCCTTCACAGTCTAGTCTGTCCAGAGCATTCTTAGGCATCACATTTAACAATGAACCAATATCTACAAGGACATGGGCCAAAGTGTTTCCCTTGCATTTGACAGAGACATGCAACACATCATTGTGCTTCCTCCCTCTAGGGGTCAAATCAGCATCAGAAAAGCCCAAATCATTATCGGCTGTCAAACTAGCCACACAATCTTCAAATTGGTCAATAGAAGTTTCCCGAGGAACATGGACAGTTTTCAGAAACTTTACCAAAGCCTTCGCATGAGCTTTGGAGCACAACAACAAGGCTAGCATAGAGATCTTTGAAGGGGTATTCCCCAGCTGTTCGACCATGTTGTAGTCGCTTTTCTTGATAATTTTCAGAATTTCTTCCATCTCCTTCTTGGAATCCTCTAGAATAGATACTGACTGCGCCTTCGTCTGGACAGGCTCAACCAATATGTCTTTGCCCCGAGTCTCGATCGACTCAGTGATAGGGGTGTCAGTAGGAATAATCAAAGGAATTGCAGTAGTAGTAGGAGCAGGAACAAAAGTAGGAATAATCACAGGACCAGTAACAGCTTTCGGAGGAGAAATCTTGAGGGAGAACACTCTTCCATTTCTTGTTATTTTGCTGGTTCCAACAATGTTGACAATGTCGGGATCAACATTCTCAGAGACCTGGTGTTCATCAGCCAACCAATCTTGCTTGACGCGGTGGTAGTAGACGTCACCCCCATAATTCCGAGGAACAATTTTATTTGAGGAGTATGGGATTGTCCCTGGTAATGTAATTCTCAATGGAGTAACCTTCAGAGTAGATGTAATCCTGACGGGTCTTTTGGTGGAGACCCTGGGAGGATTGGCGGAAATGGTTATTATTGAAATATCCTTGCACAGAATGGTTAGAACGGGAGTCTTCTCAAACAAAATCTATCCAACATCTATCAGGTCTGTACACATGCCTTCAACAAATGACAACTAGTCAATAGAGATAAATAAAAGCGGAAACCTTCGCCATAACCCGGAAATAAACCGGCCTTCAACAAGTTCTATTTAATGGTCATAAGTGGAGTAACAAGCTCTTCAACAGTAATAACAAACATATCGTCTTCAATAGCGTTAACACCCCAACCATGCTTGGGCATAGGAGCAGTGATAACATTTGGCATCTCAGGGGCGTCAAACTCAATTTCCTTCGCCTCGAGAAGGTCTTGTACTTTGTTTTTTAAAGCCCAACAGCCGTTTGTATCATGACCTGGACTTTCCGAATGATAAGCATAATAGGCATTTAGATTGTAGCGGGGAGAGGTAGTGTTAGGATTCTTTGGTGCTTCCCACAAGGTTACCAGATTGGATCTCAACAAATGGGGCAAAACTTGGGCTAGAGTCATATTTATTCGGGTGAATTCTCTTACCGGCCTTTCTGTTCTCTACTGATTATTCCTCTATTGAGTGGGTGCAGGCTTAGGGATCATGACAACCCCTACTGTTGGACGACATTCAGTTCTATCCTGAATCCGTTGATGGTGCACAACACTAACCTCTTTCTTCCCAGTGAATGGTTTTCTCATGGCACTGGAGGATGTGTCCTTTTGGATCTTCCCATTCTTAATTCCAACTTCCACTTTCTCCCCTGTCAAGATTAATTCAGTGAAGTCGTCCGAGAAACTTCCAATTAGATGATTAAATAACTGACGGGACAGGGTACCCATAAACATGTCCACTAGATCCCTATCAGACAAGGGAGGCTGGACTCTTCCTGCTAAGTCCCTCCACTTATGAGTGTAGTCTTTGAAACCCTCGCTCGAACCCATAGCCAAACTCTGGAGTTGAGTACGGGTGGGAGCAAGGTCTTCATTGTACTGACACTACTTATAAAAAGCAGCGGCCATGTCTTCCCAATTATGTATGTTGTCCCTTTCCAATTGATAGAACCAATCTAGCTGAGTTCCAGATAGATTATCCTGAAAGAAATGGACCCACAAGTCTCTGTCAGCGGTGTGAGGCTGTATCTTCCTTACATAAGATCGGAGGTGCATCTTGCGACACGAAACCCCATCATACTTAGGAAACAATGGTGCCTTAAACTTTGGCAGAATAACAATCCCAGACACCAAACCCAACTCTTCAAAGTCCAGCCCGGGCACTTTCTGAATCTCCAGTGCACTCAGACGCTCTTCCAGCTGTTTGTACTTTTCGTCAGCATGAGGATACTGCTCTTCATTGTAATCAGTGTCATTGTCAGATTCCTCCGGACTAGGGTCTTCCTCTCTTGTATCACCCTTTTGGTTCTCTCGTTCCTTGGATGAAGAGGTCAGATCAACCATTTGCTTCAACGGTCCCTTGAATCTTCTTCCAAGATTTACCACACCAGCTGTCCTTCTTGGCTTTTTAGCCTTGTCTTTAACAATCAGGGCCTTCAGTTCTTCATTCCCTTTGGCTAGAGCCATGATCATCTGTTGGAATTGTGTGTTCTGAGTCTGTAAGTCTTTCACAGTTTGTTCGAGAGCCATTTCTTTACGGCTGAAATAAACAGCGAAGAAGATGAGAAACCTGATATGAAACTTGTTTATGCAATGACATGTATGGAATGTGTATGCAATGATTTCAAGGACCTTATTGGATTTAAGCTCTTTTAAATAAAACAAAAATCAAAACCTTTTATTAGCAAGTTTTTAAAGAAACAAAATATTACACAAGGATAAACATTGAAAGGAAATTCCTAGTTCTCCCATGGGCGCTTCTCTTGGTGTTGAGGTAGGTGTTGAGGTTCCTCTCTTCATGAAGTTGTTTTGTTAATTCCAGCATCTTCTTCTCACTTGCATAGAATTGAGCCTCAAAAGTATCCCATTCTTCCTTAAGCTGGATCCAAGACTTTTGCAACTCTTCGAAGTTGGTTGGCATGTCAGGATGGAGAATAATACGAGACTCGCCCCCTTAAACAATAGGTTCTAAGATCACCGGTAAGACGGAATCGTATGTCATCATAAGACTTTGGGCTCGAGCTCTCACCCATTTGAGGTAAGGTTCCAAAGGGATGGAGTTCTTACGCCCCAAAGTCCTACTATCAATATTCTTAACAATGCCCCAAGAGAGGATGAACCTCTGACGATAATTATGTAAATCATCTGAGTAGTTGAACACAATACCCTGGATGAGCATATCCGGTGAACTATCTCTCCGTGCATAGCCAAACTGACGTAGTGCTAAATAAGGATTGTAGGTGATGCTTCCCCTAATGCCTAGGAGTGGCACATTAGGAAATTCTCCACAACAATCAATAAAAGAAATGTCCTCTTGAGAGCGAGGACACCAATGGATGTCAGGGTGAGAGAGAGAGACATTAGTCTTTGACTCCACCTTAAGCCTAAATCATTTTACATCACTGACCAAGGGAGGTTTGAAATAAACCACCTATATTGCAGAGGGATGCAACATATGAGACTTCCTCGCTTCTTCAGAGTACGAGTATGAAGAGAATGTAAGATGTCCCCGAGCAATGTAGGAACCAAATTGTAAGCAAGAAAGATGTTGATGGCATTCACATCTATAAGTTGATATGAATTAGGAAACATGACAAACCCATAGATCAAGAGGGATAATACATCTTCGAAGGCATGATAGCTCATAACATCCAGGAAAATCTGAGCTTTCTTCATCAGGAAATTTGCAAGGAGACCCTTATCTCCACTTCTTTTTTCCCAATTAGACTCAATGTCAGATGGTTTCAAGTGCAAAGCTACGACAACATTTTTAGAAGCTCGGTCTTGTTCTAAACCAGTGAAAGGTACTATCTCCAATATAGGTAAACCAAGTAACTTAGAGAATTCTTCTAGCGTAGGCACCAGTTGATAATCGGGGAATATGAAGCAATGGTGCTTAGGGTCTAAGAACTGGAATAATACACTCATCAAACTTTCATAAAACCGATGGTAACCAAACTGAGCAAGTGACCATGTCTTTTATGTAATTATGAGTCCTCGGGGACTTTTAAGACTAATTCCTTGAGCTTAGGAGGAACTTCTGTGAAGTGAATCCGGATGGTTTTTCTGCGACCTGAATTCATATCCTACAAAACAACCAAGAGGTAAATCCAACGGGTCCTTGAAATGATTAGTATGTATGAATGTCACGATGTTTATGATGTCATGATTATGCTAAAAATCACAGATAAACACAAGAAAATCACACAACAGACCTTAGGTTCAAAGGCTTGCATGAGTTTTTAAGGTATGCACCCTCTTGAATGTTCAGTTGGCTCAACCTATCCTATTAATAGTAACCGGGTTCTAAGGAGCCTCAATATCATTGACCTTCCCTTCAGAAATTGTTTCAGTTCTGCACCAAAGTATTGCGGCAAAAAAATCCTGAAAGTCCAGCCTCAATGAGTGTAGTATCGAGTATCAACCAATCTTCGATCGGAACCAAAGCCGATTATCTCACTACTTCCTAATGGCTAGGATGAGTCAATTAAAGGTTCTAAAGGCCAATTAGCGCTTAGTGACACTATGAGGAAGCCTAATGTTATCCTTAACTTACTCAAGGAACATTAGTATAATCCAAAGCGTCACGCTAACGTAGCCACATCTTTGTCCATATCGGTCTATGCTGTACAACTTCTATGATTTATTGCTACTTACCTAATAAGGTTCCCCAAATATGGGTATAGGATCTTTACAAGAATACCCCAACAAACCCTCAAAGATAAAGCAGTCAAAGAAAACAGAGAAAGCAATTTAAAATTATCTAGACCCTAAGGTAAACCCCACTTTATAATAAATCACAACAGAGTTTCCAGTTCTGTGACACGGTGGCAGAACCGACTGTTAATACTGGTTTCTGTTTTTTGCTCTCAAATGTCACGGTAAGCAAGAGTCGCCATCGACTTTTCTTTTATCCAACAAGGAAAGGGTGAAAAGAACAAAAAAAGACCTTTTTTTAGAGTTTCTGAGTAACAGGGGTAGATTATGGAAAGGGAAGGTGTTAGCACCCTTTCCATCCATGGTTTTCCATGGGATCTTAGTTACTTGCTCATTTTCTAAAATTGCTTGTGTTTGTGTGCTTTGGAAAGCTTTGAAATTGCCTTAGTGAGGCAATTCACTTTATGGTAACTCTTGTATCAGTCATTAAGAGTGAGATAAAGAATTTTGAAAACTTTGTTCGAAAAATGTTTGAAAGTGTGGTGTGTAAAAAGGATTGTTTGAGAAAGTACTTAACAGTTATCTACCTACTCGTAAAAGGGTTGTTCTTCTCCTCCTTTCCTTTAGACCGTGTTATCCTACTATTAGTGAGTAGGTAACCCTAGTCGTTGGATGTATGAGGGACTATCGAAAGTGACTTTTATGGTCATTGAAGGCAACATGTAAGGATAACTTAGCATTTCGAAGGGACTATCATCATAAGTACATTTCTCACAGGTAACTCGAGGGACATTTTAGGGACTGTGACCTTTATGATGATTTTAAACTGAGGGTCTTTGCTAAGAGTATCCGTACGCTCGAGGGACATGACCATTATTTCCGAAGGCAACCAAGTGAGGTAATACCCTAGGGGTGCAAGTGTGCGAAAGTGTGCTTTTTCAGATATGTTTTATCTTGTGCAATTAAGGTTATCTAGGTTCAATTAATCATTATCTTTCATGCAATCCTATTAAACATTCATCTAAGCAGTTTATCGTACAGGAAGATAAATGGCGGAAAGATAAAGTTCCTACATCTATTACACGGCTTTTGTGCAATTACATAATTAACGACTAAAAAGTAAAAAGGCGGAATTGAAAAACCATAATTAAGCTATTAAAAATCAGGCGCAGTTACATCAATAGTAAAAATTAATCATACGGTAAAAATAATTAAGCGCGAGAATTAAAATTGAAAAAAGGTCAAAACCCTAAAAAACTAATTTGCTCATTGAAAATATTTTTTTTGTATTTTTTATAAAAATGATTTGAAATTGATCTAATCTTCTAATAAATTTTAATTATTCAAAATAAGTTAAAATTGATTAAAATAATTAATTTGCAAAAATTAATTTAATAAAAAAAACTAAGTCCCATTTTTGTAATGATTTTATGATTTTATAAAAAAATTGATTTAAAAAGAAATTAAACTAATTAAACCAAAATAAAAATAGTAAAATTAAAAAGAGTGAAGGAATGGGCCTAAAGGGTGTAAACCCAAATTGGATGGTGTGTTGTTGAATTTTTCCAAAGCCCAAGATCCTGTGGCCCATAACCAGCACTGGATCCAGTGTTGTTGGGAGCCTGAAGGTCCATCATGGGGAGCTTCATTGGAAGTGTGAGATCTGGGCAATGCTTGATCTGATGGTGATGAATCTGGGGCGTATGATGGATGCGCTGGGAATGATAGCATATAATCTGTAAGGAAATATTGAGAAAATAGAAAACATTGGCGGTAGGGGTTGAACCCCTAACCTCCCACACATAACGCTTTAACACCCTTCCTGCTTGCCACTAGGCCACTTGGTTATTTGTAATACAAAACAATAACAATATATCTTATTTAATAATTAGTAGTAATAGTGAAAATGCGTGCGAGATTCTAAATGTCCAACCAGACTTGGACACGCCATCATCTTCTCCAAAGGGGCGGCCGTTTTAGATAGGACTTTTACCTACGGACAACATGTTGTAACTATAAAACTGCAAATCTCAAAAATCAGCACCAGGCGAGCTAAATCAAATCTGATCACATAGGTCAACTGGGTTTTATCTCTTGAGTGCAATGGTGTTTATCTATGGCCCTAATTTTTCCTGAAATGGAAATCCCTAAAACGCACCTCTAAACCCTAACAATGGCAGGTTCTCAAATATGCCTCAAAACTCATAATTAATTATACAAACAGATTTTGAATGATGATACAAACATGAATGTATGTTTAGAAATCGTTTATGATGCGTAAAATCTCAAAACCAAATTCAAGAATGAACAACATAACGTGGGATTGTGGAGGACGATTCTGGACATCTTGATGCGTGCAAGTGATCCAGCTAGCTTCCAAATATGTCCAGGAACGAATTGCTAACCTTCAAAGTCCTTGAATCTGCCTCTAAATCAAAATTCGATCACTACTTTTTTGTCCAAAATTTTGAGTTTCTTCTCTCAATTCTACACAACCAATCCTTGTCTTTATCATCAAGGTTTGTTATGCATATATAGTAGAAACAATTAGGTCAATAAAACTGAACACAATCTTTGAAAATTTGTGAGAAAATATTTGATTTACATCTTATATTTTTGATTTCTAAATTTGGCCAAATTATGCTATAATCATTCCAATCATCCCTTACACGATTTCCTTGATTTGCCAGTTGATTATAGACTCATCATGTGGTCATAAAATCAAATCTTGGATTTTATTTTATTATTCCACTATTTAAATTGATTTATTTTGATTTAAATGAATAAAAAATAATAAAAATAATAAAATAATAAGTGGATAAGCTCAGGGGTCGTGGGCCATCTTAGGAACAAGTTTCAAACAAGAAAACATGGGCCCATTTGGAAAAATATCAATTTTGATCAATGTTGACTTCATGCACATTTCCAAAATTTGGTTAACTTTAGCAATTCATATCTCTCTCATTTTTTACCCTAAGAGGGTGTTCTTGAACTTTTTAGAAAGCTTAGGATGTCATCTAAACAACCCTTTTGGTCTCATCTCAATTGGATCTTCCATGTTCATGTAAGGATCTTTGACCCAAAAGGTGTTTTTGTTGACTTTTTGAAATGACCTATAATGTATGAACTTGTATCTTTTGATTGAGGCATTTCTTGACCTTGACGGCTGAAGAGAAGTTGTAGAGAATTGGATTCTCTTCAAAATGAGCCTTTGTGGAAAATAGTTTGATAAAGTATGATAAAGTTATGCTTGGTCAAAGTTTGGTTGACTTTTCCTATAAAAACCCTAATTTGCCATTTTTGACTTTTGATGAGTTAGGAGCATTTATTGAGGAATCATGATCAACCCTTGATCAAGTGATGGATAATACTTCAAAATTTTAGTGTTGACCAAAAATATTAACGTTTGACTGTATATAGGCCACAGTTGGCTTTTGACCTAGTGTAGTTGATTTTTAAGCATTTGAGTAGTTGACCGAGCAAACTTGTTGTGCAAGGCATGAAACTTGGCATGGATGATCTTGAGGACATATTAGGACAATGGAGACCATTTGGGACCCTTGGAACTCAACCATCTTGCTTGAAATTTAAACCCTAGTTTGAGGCTTATTGTCTTAAGAGGAGGATTTGCTTGGTCAATCCTTAGTCAACTTGAGCAATTGAGGACCTCTAGGAGTATGTCTTGTGTGAAAATAGGAGGGAAAATTTTGGGCTACAACAGATTGCTTCGGGATGAGTCCGTGTTAGACTACATTTGTATGATGAGAAGAAACTCATGTAAGATTGCTTCATCTGGTCATGTAGATAGTTTTCTTGTCTGGTTTCAGGTGTTAATCTATAAATCAGTTGTTCATAGATAGTTGCCCTGTCTGGTTTTAGGTACTAATCTGGAACTTGAAAATTATCGGTCATTTGAGATAGTTGTCCTGTCTGATTTTAGGTATTAATCTCTGACCTGAGAAAGAAAGACAATTTTCCTGGCTTGTTACAGGTATTAATCTTCAATCTCCTCATGTATATAGTTTTCCTAGCTAGTTATAGGTATTAATCTACAATCGGTCATCCACAGATAATTGTCCTGGCTTGTTACAGGTATTAATCTTGAACTTGAAAATTATCGGTTTTTGAGATAGTTGTCCTGGCTGGTTTGAGGTATTAATCTCTGACCAGAGAAAGAAAGATAGTTTTCCTGGCTTGTTACAGGTATTAATCTTCAATCTGCTCATGTAGATAATTTTCCTGGCTTGTTACATGTATTAATCTACAATCAGTCGTCCATAGATAGTTTTCCTGGCTTGTTACAGGTATTAATCTGGAACTTGAAAATTGTCGGTTGTTAAGATAGTTATCCTGGCTGGTTTCAAGTATTAATATCTGACCTGAGAAAGAAAGATAGTTTTCCTGGCTTGTTACAGGTATTAATCTTCAATCTCCTCATGTAGATAGTTTTCCTGGCTTGTTACAGGTATTAATCTATAATCGGTTATCCACAGATAGTTGTCCTGGCTTATTATAGGTATTAATCTAGAACTTGAAAATTGTCGGTCGTTGAGATAGTTGTCATGGCTGGTTTCAGGTATTAATCTCTAACCTGCTGTATTTATTGGTAAACCCGTCTTGTTCCGGGAGTTCATACTACTTGGTCGTGTAGATAGTTTGCCCGTCTGGTTTCGGGCATTAATCTGTGGCCTGCTGTATTTGTTGGTAAACCCGTCTTGTTCCAAAAGTTCATACCACTTGGTTGTGTACATAGTCTCCCCGTCTGTTTTCGGGCATTAATCTTTGACCTTCTGTATTTGTTGGTAAACACTTCTTGTTCCAGGAGTTCATACCACTTATTCATGTAGATAGTTTCCCCGTCTAGTTTCGGGCATTAATCTTTGACCTGCTTTATAGGTTGACAGTGTTTGTAATTCTGCAGACTCAACCTGGAAAGATAAAGTCAGTTTCATGCGATGTCATGATGTATGAATTGCATGATGCTCTCAATATAAATGAGATTGTGATATATGCATTCGTGCTGCATATGCTATGATGTAAGATGATGTATGAATGCAATGTATGAACGTGTCAGTTGTTCCATTGTAGTATTGTTGAATTAAGGAAAATAAATCCCTGATTGCAGTTGGAGATGAAGAATGTAGGTTTCCAGTTTTTGTTTGAAGTTGAAACGCTGGGATATGAACTTCCGTTGTTAGAGAAATAAACTCTGTTGGGGAAGGTAAACTCTCTGAACTGCTTGGGGATTTTGTTGAAATCCTATTGGGGGAATCCTGAGAAGCTTGGCGACTTCACTAGGGGATCTTTTGTTGGAGCAGTAATTTGGAGATTCTTTCTCCGCCAGGGATATGACAACACTTGACACCATTAGGCTGCATACTGAGAATATGGCAGTGACCTTGTAGTAGGATGCCCCTGCCTCTGTACTTGCTAGAGAAGGTATCTGTTGGAGGAAACATCTGCGGGGATTTTGTAGATGGCCCCGAGATATTATCCTATTTCTAAAAGTCATTGGTAACTGTCTCTCTGTTTTTTTATGTGCATATTTGTAAACAGTAATCACATTCAAATGCATATGTTCAAAAATAATCACTGTACGTTTTGCAAACAAAGCAGAAAACTAAAAATAATAGTTTGGCACTTTCAAAGGAATAACTTTGTATTAACTTGAATAAGTGTTTTTTTTACAAGGAAACGGACATCCTAGTAAGAGAATGTCGTCGTAAAAGCTGAAGACTATACAAAATAGTATACAAAGAAAAATATCTATGTGCAATAATCCCATTGGGTTCCCATTCTGCTATTGTCTTTATGTCTTTGAGTGTCTCATCTCTTTCGCTGCTTGTTCGAAGCTGACTGGATTGATTAGTACCGTTTGAGCTTGATATTTGATACTGAAGATTGGACGTAAGGTGATCCAACGGGACATAGTTATACGCTTTAAATCCCTAACTTTTACCTGGACCGCCCTTTCGGGTTTCAGTCCACCGGAATACCCTTTTTTTCCCAAGCCGCCTTTTCAGGTTTTCGACTTGTTGGGTGTACAGATTTTTTTTGTATATCCCTAATTTTTTCCCAAACCTTTTTGGTTTGCCGAGATGCCCTTATTTTTGCCTAGGCCAGTCAACCTAGCGGGTCTTTTTCATGCGTAGTATCTTTTAACTATGTCCACATTTACAAGGTGCGAAAGGTCGTCACCGTCCATAGTGGTTAAGATCATGGCTCCACCAGAAAATATGTTATTGATCACAAGTGGTCCTTCGTATGTGGGAGTCCATTTTCCCCTGGGATCACCTTGTGGTAGTATGATATGCTTGATTACTAGATCACTAGCCTGATATACTTGACGTCTGACTTTCTTATTAAAATCTTTGATCATACGCTTTTGGTACATCTGACCATGGCAGACAACCGCTAGCCTCTTCTCGTTGATCAAGTTTAATTGGTCAACTCGAGTATGAATCCAATCATCTTCATTCAGCTTTGCATCCTTCATAAGGAAGGGATCTTGACTTCTATGGGTAGGACAACTTCCATATTGTATACCAAAGAGAAAGGAGTTTCCCCTTTTGATGTGCGCATTATGGTGCGGTAACCATGAAGAGAAAATGGTAATATCTCGTGCCAATATTTATATGTCACCGTCATCTTCTGTATGATTTTCTTGATGTTTTTATTAGCAGATTCTACAGCGCCATTCATATTCGATCGATAGGGAGAAGAGTTATGATGTTGGATCTTGAATTGCGTGCAAAGCTCGATGATCATTGTATTATTGAGATTGGTACCATTATCTGTAATGATTCTCTCTGGAATACCATACCAACAGATAAGGCTATGTCTGATGAATCGGGTCACAACGTTCTTGGTAACAGAAGCGAATGAAGCTGCCTCGACCCACTTTGTAAAGTAATCAATGTCGACAAGGATGAAATGGTGTCCATTAGAAGCTGTAGGTATGATTTCTCCGATCATATCGATGCCCCACAGTGCGAATGGCCAAGGAGCAATCATGACGTTTAGAGGAACCAGAGGCACATGTACTTTATCAACATAGATCTGGCATTTATGACAAGTTCGTGAATGCTGATAACAGTCTGCTTCCATAATGGACCAATAGTATCCTGCCCGTAGGATCTTTTTAGCCATCGTATGTCCACTAGAATGGGTGGAAAAGGCACCTTCATGTAAATCAACTATAATCCTTTCTGCGTCACACTTGTCTACACACCGAAGCAAAGCAGAATCTTGATTATGCTTGTAAAGGATCCCGTTACTGAGGAAGAACTTAGCAGAGAACCTTCTTAGGAACTTTTTATCATTGACCGAAGCCCCCTCAGGATACTCTTGGGCTTCGAGATATCTTTTGACTACATGGAACCAAGGCTTGTCCACTACTTCTTCACTATCAATCTCGTGATAGTATGCTGGTTCGTCCATCCTTTCAATAGTGATATGAGGAGCTTCGTTATCCCATCTAACTTTGAACATGGATGAAATAGTATCTAGCGCGTCCGCTAGTTGATTTTCCTCTCATGGAAAATGCTCAAAGGTAATTTTTTAGAAATATGGGATTAATGTCAACACATGTTCTTTGTACGGGATGAGATTAGGATGCTTCGTGTCCCATTCTCCTTTGATTTGGCTTATTACTAAGGTCAGGTCTCCAAATACACTCAATAATTTAATCCTCAGGTCGATAGCAGCTTTGAGACCCATGATTCATGCTTCATATTCAGCCATATTGTTGGTACAATTGAAACATAGCCTGACGGTGAAAGGAGTATGATAGGCTTCTAGGGGATATAATCATAGCGCCGATGCCATTGCCAAGAGGGTTGGATGCTCCATCAAAAACCATAGTCCATCGGGATCCTTTTTCAGGTCCTTCATCTGGTCCAGGTTCTTCACAATCAATTACTAATATGATGTTCTCGTACGGGAACTCAAAATTCATGGATTGGTAGTCATCCACAGCCTGATGAGCCAAATGATCATCTAGTACACTTACCTTAATTTCTTTCTGGGTCGTATACTAAATGTCATATTCGGTCAGGATCATTTGCCATCTTGCTATTCTCCCGGAGAGAGCGGGCTTCTCAAAGATATACTTGATAGGATCCATTTTAGATATCAACAAGGTAGTGTGAGTCAACATATATTATCTTAGTCAGCGAAAAGCCCATGCCAAAGCACAACAAGTTTTCTCGAGTAGTGAGTATCTTGTTTCACAGTCGGTAAATTTTTTGCTAAGGTAGTATATTGCATGCTCTTTTCGACAAGACTCGTCATGATGCCCGATCACACATCCTATTGAGTCCTCTAATACCGTTAAGTACATGATCAAAGGTCTTCCTTCAACTGGCG
The DNA here is from genome assembly GCA_948472305.1 of Vicia faba. Taxonomy (NCBI): domain Eukaryota; kingdom Viridiplantae; phylum Streptophyta; class Magnoliopsida; order Fabales; family Fabaceae; genus Vicia; species Vicia faba. The sequence continues at coordinate 904,153,236 of OX451735.1, read as the reverse complement.
GCATTAAAATTGGAGGCTCTTGAAGATATTCCTTGATTTTGTCAAAGGCGTTCTGGTAGTCGTCATTCCACTTCACTGCTTGATCTTTCTTTAGTAATTTGAAGATAGGCTCACAAGTAGCGGTCATATGTGAAATGAATCTGTAAATGTAGTTCAGACGACCCAAGATTCCCCTAACTTCCTTCTCAGTGCGAGGAGTTGGCATTTCTTGTATAGCTTTAACCTTTTCCAGGGTCAACTTCAATGCCTTTGTTGCTGACAACGAAGCCTAAGAGCTTACCAGACCTTACTCCAAAGGTGTATTTATTCGGGTTCAGCCTCAGTTTGTACTTCTTCAACCTTTCAAAATGCTTATGTAGGTGATCAAGGTGCTCCTCTTCAGTCTGAGACCTGACTATCATATCATCAATGTAGACCTCTATCTCGGGATGGATCATATCATGAAACAAAGCTACCATGGAACGCTGATAGGTTGCCCCGACATTTTTTAACCTAAATGGCATAACTTTGTAACAGAAAGTGCCCCACTGTGTGACAAAGGCCGTCTTATCCATGTCCTCAGGTGCCATTTTGATCTGATTATACCCGGAGGAACCATCCATAAAGGAGAATACCTTATGATGTGCGGTGTTGTCAACCAGAACATCAATACATGGAAGCCGAAAGTCATCCTTGGGGCTTGCCCTATACAGGTCTATGTAATCCACACACATACGTACCTTACCGTTCTTCTTAGGTACTGGAACAACATTGGCAACCCATTGTGGGCAAGAGGTGACAACTAAGAAACCAACGTTGAACTGTTTCATGACTTCAACCTTGATCTTTTCTGACATCTCTGGCAGCATGCGATGAACCTTCTGTTTCATGGAAGGGTAGTCCTCTTTTGTCGGCAGATGATGAGCCACGATATCAGTGTCAAGTCCCAGCATGTCTTCGTACGACCAGGCAAAAACCTCAACATAGTCATGTAGCATATGTATTTACCGCTCTTTGACACTATGCTCCAGACCGACACCTATCTTGACTTCTTTCTTGTCCGTTTTAGTATCCAAGTTAAATGTCTCAACCGGCTCTTCATGAGAATGTATTGCCCTTTCTTCCTGTTGTAACAGTCTGGAAATTCTCTTGGTACTTCACAATCTTCCTCACCTTCGTCCTCAGCTTGGTAGATCGTATTTTCAAAGTCATAATAGGCAATAGAAGAATCGTTGTCAATGGGATCCATAGTGGATGTAGATATGCAGTTTGATATGTGGGTGTGTGTAAGAGCATAACTGTATATTTTAAAAAAAAAGTAAAGAGGTGTTGTATCCTAATTTCCCCCCCGAAGATCCCTTCATCATACCATATTGATTCAATCACAACAAGATCACATTAGTGCTTTTGGTCCTCCTCCCTACCTTTAGCTTTGCTTTTTGAGGAATCACCAAGCACCTTGACTTATTTTCTTTTGTGGTCATGAATATTTTATCTTAATTTTTCCTTTTAATTAATAAAATGCAATGTTGGTTTGTCTTGCTTGTTACTAATGTAGGTAAAGGAAATGATATTTAGCAAGTTGCTCCATGGGTTCATGAGTTTATTTCCATGCCCTAGTCAATAAAGCTTGAGAAGTTCAAACCTCACCATTGGATTTGTTTTGGGAAGAAATGGCATGGCAAGGTTATTTTGGTTCACCACATTTCAAGGTTATCAAATTTGATTCAAAAGTACAAGGGGTTGATTGAAGAAGTTGTCATGATTGGACAAGGCTTTGTTCCTATTGGTAACAAGTGCATATTTCTCTCAATTCTCAAGATATGGAATTGGTTTTGGTGGCTATGAGTTCTCATTTTCATCCTCAACAACTTCTATTTACAAAGCATTTGTGTTGGTACAAGAAGTTTGTTCAAAATTGTCAAAGTTCCTCAAAGCATTTTCTTGATCTAGGAGCTAGGGTTTTGAACTTCAAAGAAGCATATATTGCTCATCTTCTGGTATTTTTGAGTGATTCCAAAAACATCCTTATCTTCAAAGGGTTATCAACAAATCACTTCAAAAGTTTCTAGGAGTTTTCATGTGGAAGAAACTTGATGAGGAAGAAAAATTACAAGTCCTCTAGATGAACCCCCATTTTCTCATGGGTGACTTTAAATGATCTTGAGGATGTGAACTTTATACCTTATTTTATTTGCAAAGTGATAAAATGGATGGAAGATGCCCTAAGGATACAAAGGATTATAGGCCATTTCATGATTTTTTGTCAACTTCAACAATTCATAACTCTATCAATTTTTGGAGATTTTGAATGGTTCAAGTTTCAAAATGTCATTCAAGAGGTCTATTTCATGCCATCTTTTTTGGTCAAGAGCAAATTTCAAGTAGAAGGCCATGTTTGGATGCAAAACATTATAGGTCACTTTTGAAGAAAAACTTGAAATATTTCTAAGTATGGAAAGTCAACTTCTTTTTCCCAACTTTGACTCAATACAACTTTCAGCTCAAGCATCCATTTGATTAAATTCTTTTTCCATTGCAAATCTTGTAACCTCATCTTTCTAAAGCATCAAGAATCATGCCGTAAGACCCCTTGAGCAGAGAATGCCATTGATTTGAACTTGGTAACTTGGAACTGAAGTTTCTTCAAAAGTCAGAATTTGAAATCATTGGTTTAGCTTCTAAACACTTTGTTTCTACGTGTTTTTGCCTCTAAACATGTTTAGTGAACTTCTAGAAGTGATTAGCACAACAAAACGCGCGTTTTGGATGAGTTTTGATCAAAATAGAAGTCATGCTTTTCTTGTTTGCAACTTCACAAGATTTCCCTCCAAACATCATCATTTCACACGCTTGGACATTCCATTTGATTCCCTATAAATAGAGGGTCATCCCCCATTCATTTCCTCAAGCTTGGATAGCCAGAATCACCCTGCCAAACTTGTTCCATAACTCAAATTTTTGCAACTTCGAAATCTATTTTCAAGCCTTTTTCAAACCAATTTTTTTATCAATTTACCTTCCTTGATCTTCCCTGAAGCTAACCATATAATTACATTCAAGAATCGTGCCCTATATTTCTCCATAGAAGTCCAGTTTCAGAGCTTTACAACTCAACTTCAATAGGTAGATTCCTTCATCAATTCTTCAAAACTTTGATACATTGTGATGCTCTCATTTCCCTTGTTCTAGTTGCAACACTTAATCTTATCTGGATACTTGTTTTGACCATGAAATTTCAAATCCCTTTTCAAAACATTCTTTCTAAATTGCTTGAGCTACAGTTTATATAAATTTATCGCGAAGGTGTGGTTGTCTTCGTCTTGAAGAGACGAAGCGAATGGCATAGGTCTCGTGCTCTAATTTTACAGATTGAGCAACCTGGTTTTGGGACTGGCTGGAGGTTGAAGATGACCAACGTGTCATCCTTCAACCAATGAAACAACGCCATTTGGATTTTTTGAATTTCTGATTTACATTTGATTCAGTGATTTATTCACTAATGACCATGATATGCACAACGCGCCAGATCCCTTGGATTTGATTGCTAACGCATTTTGACTCTCATTCAATGGCCCACACATTTTTGACTTTATTTTTCTTTTCTGAATTTTATATTTAATTTTTTTAAATTTCAAAAAATCATAGAAAATTCATTTTTAGTCAAAAAAATCTAACCAAATTATAAAAAATATTTTTGATTTTTCTCTTTCTGATTTTTATTTTTTCACAATTTTATTTTGTGTTTTGATATTTTTTTTTAAATTTCCACTTTATTTGAATTATTTTAAATGTTTAAAAATACTTTTATGCATTTTTAAATTCTGAAAAAATTATGGAATGATCCAATCATATTGTGACAAATATTGGTGACCTCATTTATTTTTTATTTCTAACTTTGTTATTTTTTATTATTTTTGGTTTATTTTACTCATTTCTTTTAATTTTAAAAATAGTTTCTGACTTTTAAAAATTACCATAAATTTTCTAAAATCATTTTAGTTCATTTCTAATTTTTCTATAGTCTTACTTTTACTTTATTGATTAATTTGAATATAGTTGATATTTTTCTCTTTTATTTTTATTTTAAAACATTTTTAAAACCTTTTTTGAGGTATATATTAAATGCAATATTATTTTGTGATTATTTTCTGGCTGATCTTGGATTAAATTTTTGGTCATGAACTTTGTTAACATCATTGGATCCATGGTGTTGAGTCTAACTCCACAAAAATGGATGAATGATTTTAATAATAGTTTGATTTAAATTTAATTCAAATGTGGTTTGTATATTCTTTCTCACCCCTCTTCATCTCATCCCTTTCTCATTGCAGTAAGTGTTATTGGAGCATGATCTCTATATCATGTCTCAATATAAATGGTGCATAGATTTCTATTGACCGGCCTCAAAATAGGTGCGACTTCTATATAAGTCCACTTACGATTGCTTAACATAATGCTAAATTTTGTCCCCTTTCGAATAAATGATCATTCATGGCCCAAACCTATGTTTGCAAGCCCAAGTATGTTAATTTGATCTCTTTGATACAATAACCTTGAGATTTATTGTGTGGAGGCTTTGGTTCTACCAATCCTCTAATGGATCTACAAGACTTTTGGTCGACGCGGATCACTTAAAAATCGTTGATCATTAAATGATACTTTTGAGGATTCCAAATGGATGATATACTTGACAAAAGGCAAATGCAACTTGTTGTGTGGAGGCTTTGGTTCTACTAATCCTCTAATAAGTTCCAAATGCAAGTTTCAATATGGTCATCCAACTAACCACTAATTATTAACAATTGACTTTACTTTATGCTCATAATTTTTATGCTTTATGTATCATTTACTTTAGCATTTACATTTCATGCTATTTTCATATTTGCTCACATGAGCATTTACTTTTATGTCATTTTTACTTTTCTCACTTGAGCTTTTATTTTCTTTTTGAAGATACTTAATAATCAACATAAACCATAAAAAACTTTAATGATACTTGGACTATTTGGTTACTATCCTTGGCATTATGGAGTATTGGACTTCTTGGACTTAGGAATAGAAACCTTGGCCTATGTTGGAGACCTTGTGACCTTAATTGATATTTTTTCTGGAGTTTTTGAGGTTTACCTCAAGACATTGGGTTGTTTGTTTGTTTTGTGTGCAGATTATTGTGATTATATACTTTGTTTGTAATATGGAATTCACCCGTATACAACCGTTATTCTGTCCAATTTTTGTGAAGACTTAATACACTTGAAGTTTGGTTCTCTCAAGAGGTCTAGTATCTTTTCTTGCTTAGTTTCAATCCAAAGAATGGGAATTCTATCTTGACTCATAATGTCAAGTATTGGCTTCTTGTTGGTTAGATGATTCTTCTCCTTAACTTTTACCTTATGCTTTAGGATAGACTCTTCTTCTCCTCCCATCTTCTTTAATTTCAAAAAATCTTCTCCCTCCTTTTGAAAACTCTTCTTATTTTTAAAATTGAACTACTTTCATAATAAACTTGGACTTAGGTCCATGAATTTTCAAAACATCTTTCACAAATAAACTTCAATCAACATTAATAAAACCTTGACATTTTTTTGTGAGAAGACTAAAAATCAATCAATCTCATTTCAAACCATTTTGCCACTTTGGCTTTTTACTTTAAAAACTATTCTCAAAAGAGTGGACTCTTGTCAATCATTGTAGTGATGCAAACAACTATACTTCTACAATATATAGTAAAGAGAGATATTTTCCACTTGAGTGTTGAGTGAAGCATTGTTGATTTTTAAAATCCAAGCTATATCCTCCACTTTGAGATGATGCAAATTCTCCTTTCTCATGATTGTGGGTAGTAAGTATGTTTTTCCACACGGACAATGACGACGATGTCTTATATCATAAAATTAACCAACACACTTGTGTTTTAAAATTTTTCAAAGGTGAACTACGTGTACCCTGATCCCCTATTGCACGAAAGGTGGTACGTAGGAACGAAATGTTCGCAACCGCGGCGGGTGCAAAAATCATAAAAAATATATTTCTTTTCTCTCATCTCCACCATCTATTTTATATATAACATTTTATAGCCAAAATATACAGATTTTACAAAGAGATTCCTGCGGAGTACCGTAGATGTTTAGGATGCTAATACCTTCCCTTTTCATAACCAACCCCCTTACGTTGAATATTTCCCCCTTTTTTTGGGTTATTCGCTCTTTTCCCATTCCTTTGGAAATAATAAAGCGTGGTTGTAGTTTTTATTTTGATTTGTACAAGTCTAGTCAATCTAATGGCTTAGTCTTAAACATTTCTACCGCTACAGAAAATTGGCGACTTCACTGGGGAAAGATTGACCTCTTGTGATCCATCACTAAGTGGGTTGAGCTTGTCTTTGTTTTTATATGTATATGTGTTATTGTTGTTTATGTGTTATATGTTGTATATATGTTTGTCTGAATTTTCCTGGTTTTTAGTGTGCTTGGTGATTACTTATATGTCATATACCCATACTTGGGCAAACTTTAAGATAGGATGGGCGGTATAGTCATGTTAACTTTGAGGGAGTAATCCCAAAAAAGGAGGCATGAGATCCCCCACTCAGTGGAGGCCCCTTTGACTGTAGTGTCATTTACCGAGTAATCGAGAAGACGTACTGCTTTTGACCTGGGAGCCTGCTGAAGCTGAGGACCGTAGAATACCAAACCTATCTTGGCCTTTTAGGTGTAGTGCAGAAGCTATGACGGAGTAATCCGGAAATAGTTGTCACGCGATACTACGCTCAGACGAGTTTTTCTTGAAAATATTACTAATTACCGAGTTAATCGGGAAGTTGGTAATATCAGAAGGAAGGATGTAGACTATGGGAACCTCTAGAACCTTGTTTGGCAGGTGATAACGTTTAGACCAACACCTTATGGGTAGTACCTTCGACCTCATGCTCGTGACGTTGAACCTATAAAACCGATATGTGTGATCTTGTGTGTGATTGTTGCATCATGCATCCATGCACTCATAAGCATCTTTTGAAGAAATCTTATTTCAAGGGACTTAAAAGTTGACCATTTGTGAATATCTCAGGTACTTTTTAACCATGGATTCAGGAAAAAGAAAGACCGGGAAGTACAGTTTCAAGGATCCCAAGATAGATGAGTTGATCAGTCTAATTCCCGAGATCGAGTGTTCTGCAAATTTTCGGAAGAAGTATGGATCCATCATTCCTCTTGTGAAGCTTAGGATGGAGGAGGGTATTCTCTCGACCTTGGTCCAATTCTATGATCCGATGTATCATTGCTTTACTTTTCCCGAATATCAGTTGATGCCTACACTGGAGGAGTATTCTTATCTGTTGGATTTACCTGTTACCGATCGTGTTCCTTTTACTTGTTTGGAGGGTGAGCCAAAATCACATGAGATTGACGCTTTGATTCATCTGGGGAAGTCTGAGGTGGAAGCCCATATGACTACTAAAGGAGGGATTAGAGGATTACCGACCCAGTTCTTATTGGAGAAAAATCGTTACTTTTCCAGGATGAAGAGTACAATCTCTTTTGAGGCCATCTTTGCTCTACTTGCTTACGGGTTGTTCTTATTTCCTAATATGGATAAGTTTGTTGACATTAATTCTTTCAGGATCTTCATGATTGGAAACCCAGTTCCTACGATGTTGGGTGATACTTATTACTCTATTCATCTTCGGAATTCTTATCATGGAGGGATGCTTATTTGTTGCACGCCTTTGTTGTACCGGTGCTTTATCTCTCATATGCCTCAGTCTGATGCTTTCTGGGATGTCAGGAAGGAACCCCGTTGGGCTTCTAAGATCATGGAACTTACTCACTCGGATATTGATTGGTATCATCGAGCTTACTAGGATATAGAGATTGTTGACAGTTATAGTAGTTTCCCCAATGTGCCTCTTCTTGGTACAAAGGGAGGAATTAACTATAACCTTGTTCTTGCACGAAGACAATTTGGTTATTCGATGAGGGATAAACCAAATAATATTCATTTGAGTGGTTTCTTTCTGAAGGAGAGAGAAGACCATAAGGAAGCTAGGGAGCAGATTGCGAAGGCCTGGCGTCACATCCACAAGAAGAGTAGGAAAGACTTGGGACCTAGGGGTGCTGTTTCTTTGGATCCATATCTTCAGTGGGTCCAAGCGAGGGCTACTCAGTTGAAAATGTCGTATTCCCAGGAAAAACCTATGCCTGATTTGTTTGTGAAACAGGATGAAACAGGATGAAACAGGATGAAGCGAGGGCTACTTGGGACCTAGAAGAGTTGTAGCTTGCTTTGGTCAGGATGAAACAGGAAAAGGATGCTTGGAAGAACAAGTGTCAAACTTTATAGATTTCCTTTAGAGCAGACTTGAAGGATAAAGACGACTTGATTGAGATCCTTGAGAGTCGAGTGGTAGAGACTATGGAGAGGAAAGGGGATTTATTTTGTCCTAATCCTCAATCAGATGTTGATTACTCATTTCCTGATTCAGGTGATTGGAAGGAGGTTGCCACCAGATATGCGGAAGAAAATCAGAGGTTGAAGGCTCAGATTTCCAGGCTTATGGGGAAGCGCCATCGTATAGAGTGATCTCCGACAACTTTACTTCTCAGGGTTTTAGACTTTATTTTCATCTTGTACTTGGTATTGTTGAGGCTTGTAACCTATTTTGAAGTTATTATAATAAAAATTTTCAGTATTTCAAATGCGTTATTACTTTGATATTTGCAATGTGTCTATAAAACTTTAAATCCATTGAAATATTAAATAACAAAATAAAATCATGTGCATTGCATATCATGCATCATATTTCACATATTTATTGCATTTGTTATGCATATCCAGGTGTCTTACCAAGCTTCTTTACTTCGTTAAGCAAGATGACTCACCACTACAACACTCGGGATAATTTTATAAGGAAGATGGACAACTTACAAAAAGAGAATCACGAGCTGCATGAGGAGGTTTCTGCTTTGAAGGCCGGCATGGCCAATCTTATTACTCTGATGGAATCTATGGTGGCTGCTCAGAATCAGCCACCGAGTGTTCAACCTCAACCGACAAGGGCTACTGCTAAAGCTCCGACTGTTCCTGTATCCGCTACTCTAGTTGTTGTTCAGAATCGCATGCCTCAAGGTTATCCATGGGGAATACCGGAGAACTTTGCGTTTGAAGATTTCAATCTTGGTCCTCAAGATACTCCAGTTGTTCAGACTATTGTTACTCCTGCACCTCCTGTGGTGCATGCTGCTCTTGTTGTAGCTCCTTCGGTGAATATGGTTCCGTTTGTTAATGATAATATGTGTCGTCCTTTTCCTCCACCAAGTGAAGACTTGGGTCTCTATGACTGAATGGATGATTTTCAAGAGTATTTTGACAAGATGCAGAGGGAGATGAAGGCCCTTAGGGGAAAAGAGTTATTCGGGCAAAATGTGAATGAATTATGCTTGATCCCGAATGTTGAGATACCTGCAAAGTTTAAGGTCCCAGAGTTTGAGAAGTACAAGGGAAACACTTGCCCTCGTGCTCATCTGGTAATGTATGTAAGGAGAATGTCTACCCATACTGATGATCAGTGTCTGCTGATTCACTTTTTTTAGGATAGTTTGACCGGTGCTGTGCTGAAGTGGTATATGAGTTTGGACAACATCAACCTCCATACTTTCAATGACTTGGGAGAAGCATTTATCAGAAAATACAAGTACAACATGGACATGGCGCCTGACTGTGATCAACTCATGGCCCTGGTTCAGAAAGACATGGAATCATTCAAAGAATATGCACAGAGATGGCATGAGGTCGCCGCCCAAGTGATTCCTCCCATGGAAGAGAAGGAGATGACTAAGATTTTCTTGAAGACTCTGGGTACTTTCTACTATGAAAGGATGGTAGCAAGTGCGCCAAGTGACTTTACTGAAATGGTAGGCATGGGTATCTGTTTAGAAGAGGCTGTAAGAGAGGGTCGTTTAACAAAGAGTGAAGGATATGGAGGTGCAAAGAAGCCATCTTATGGGTTTACCAAGAAAAAGGAAGGGGATTCAAATGTTTTTATGCAAGAGAGGAGGGTTAATCCTCATAGAATAAATTATCAGCGTCATCAGCAAGTCGCCTCGGTTACTCCAGTTGTTGTTGTAGTTATAACCACCGTTGCTTATCAGAGACCATCCCAGCAGGAGAATCAAGGGTATAACCAGAGAATGGAGAGTTATGACTCTATCCTTATGAGTTATACAGAGTTACTACCGGAATTGATTCAGAAGAAGTTGGTGCAGACCCGACCACCTCCCATTGTACCATCACCATTGCCTTGGTATTACAAAGTAGACCAAACATGTGCTTTTCATCAGGGAGCACCAGGGCATAATGTTGAGAATTATTATCCTTTGAAGACTAAGGTGCAGAAATTGGTGAAGTTTGTCATTCTATCTTTCAAGGATGTGGGTCTTAATGTGAAAGACAATCCTCTACCCAAGCATGAAGGAGCGAATGTTGTGAACATGGTGGCCGGTTGTCCAGGCGACTTCCAGATTTTTGATATTCATCTGGTTATAGGAGATTTGGTGAAAATGCATGCACACCTCATTGAATTTAGCTACTATATGCATGACCATTCCGGTTGTGATATTTGTAATACAAACATACAAGGTTGCGACAAGATAAAGGCTAATTTGCGGGAGATGATGGATGAAGGCCTCATCCACATAATCAGGCCTAGGGCAGAGTATGAAGAGGAGGTGAATATGGTTTCTGCATGCCCTAGAGAGTTCATAACTTTTTATGTGCAACACATGAATGAAGACCTTGTGCAATTGCATGCTACTTTCTGCCACTTGCCTGGTCAGGTGGAACATCAGTATGGATCTTGCCGAATTTGCTGCCGAGACTCCCGAGGACGTTCAATCGCAAGGAAAGGTGTTCAGTTGTTGTTGGACAATGGGACTATCAAGGTTACAGGTCAAAGGGATGATTACCATGAAGTTGATATGATTTAGGTTTGTTTGGCTGAAGAAGGATCGAATTATGAGTATGGCTCTGCAGATGAGTATTTCTCCTTAGATGAGGATTTATTTTCTAGGGATGACTCCATAATGACTGATTATGTTGAAGAAGGGGTAAACAACATTGTTCCTTGTTTTGGTGCACCCGCCCATTTTAAAGTTGAGTATTATAGAAAGCCATATGTTACCCCATTGGTGATTAGTTTGTCGGGTCCTGTCCCCTACAAGTCAGATAAGGCTGTACCCTATAGATATAACGCTACAATCTTAGAGGATGGTGTCGAAATTCCTATCCAGCCAATGCCTGATGTTGGAAATATTGTTGAGACTAGTAGAGTGACCCGCAGCGGTCGTGTATTTGCACCAGTTGTTCGAGGAAATGTTAGTGCTGGAAAGAAAATTGTTGAGAATGTTGAACCCAAGAAGGTTACCGGTGAGACTAGTAGGGCTACGTTAGAGAAAGAAGTGGATGATATTTTGAAGATAATTAAGATGAGCGACTACAGAATTGTAGATCAGCTACTACAGACTCCTTCAAAAATATCTATGTTGGATTTATTGATGAACTCCTCTACTCACAGAGAATCTCTGATGAGGGTACTGGATTAAGCTTTTATGGAAAGTGACATGCCTATAGACCAATTCAGCAGTGTAGTAGGGAACATTACATCATGTAATAACCTGAGTTTCTGCGATGATGAATTGCCAGATGAAGGAAGGAATCACAACCTGGCCCTCCACATCTCTATAAATTGCAAGAATGATTCACTATCCAATGTGCTGATTGGTAATGGATCCGCTTTGAACGTTATACCAAGGAGCACGCTTATGAAGTTGAAATATCAAGGAACGCCCATGCGCCCAAGTGGAATTATTATGAAAGCGTTTGATGGATCAAGGAAATATGTTATCGGTGAAGTGGACTTGCCTATTCATATAGGCCCACATTTGTTTCAAATTACTTTCCAGGTCATGGACATTGTACCCGCTTATAGCTGTTTGGTAGGAAGGCCGTGGATACATGAGGAATGGGATGTCACTTCAACTTTACACCATAATTTGAAGTTTGTACGTGAAGGAAAAGTGGTAATCATAAATGGAGAACAAGCATTATTGATATCTCATTTGTCCTCTTTCAGCATTGTGGAGGCGGATGAAGTTGTTGTGGAAACCCAGTTCCAAGCCTTATCCATTGATAATATAACAGGAAATGAGAATTCTATAGTTTCGCTTAAGGATGCGCAACAAGTTGTGCGTAAGGGTCATAGTGAAGTATGGGGACAGATTGTTGATCCACCTGTAAACAAGAACAGAGCCGGCTTGGGGTTATCTTTGAAGAATGATAGAGGTAAGAGCATGAAGCCTAAGTCTGCTGCAGGAAAGTATCAAGACATCTTCCGTAGCGGGGGTTATTGTCATCTGACTGCTTTCGGGATTAATGCCATTGTGGAAGATGAAGCAGAGCAGGAAATGCCAAATTATGTGACGCACAAAGTTAGGGTTCAGAACTGGATCACCATTGATGTTCCCTCTTGCATACATGTTTCAAAGTAATTTCTTTTGTTAATCTTTTTTAAAAAGCTTTCACTCTACCCAAGGTGGAATTATTAATGTTGTATGGGCTTATCTGTTTGCTATGACTTTTAAAATCAATAATAAAAGTTGTCTTTGTTTCCCAAATTGTGTCTTTATTTTATGCTTTTTCTTGGAAAATGATAATCAGAAAAAAAAACTTTTCAAAATAAATAATAACTGAAATTCAATCTGCATGATCACTTGTTATATGTGTCAGTTTCTAAAAACAATCATAAATCATATGTGCAGATTAATTAAAAAAACCGTTGAATACAATGACCCTGCACTCTCTTCCAATTTTGAATGTCCTGTGTATGGGGCCTAAGAAGAAGACTATGATGAGATTACAGAAGAGGTCTCACGGTTTCTTGAGCGCGAGGAAAATGCCATTCAGCCATATAAAGAGCCATTGTAAGTAATCAATTTAGGTTCATAAGAAGATCCGAAAGAAGTCAATATTGGAGCATTACTACATCCTGATGTGAAGAACAGGCCGATTGAGCTTTTCAAAGAGTATGTGGATATTTTCGCTTGGTCTTATCAAGATATTCCTGGTCTAGATACATATATTATAGAACATTGTTTTCCGTTGAAGCCAGAGTGTCTGCCAATCAAACAGAAGTTGAGAAGAACTCACCCATATATGGCAGTGAAGACCAAAGAGGAGGTTCTAAAGCAGATTAATGCCGATTTTCTTGTGACGTCAGTGTATCCTCAATGGATTGCCAATATTGTCCCAGTACCAAAAAAAGACGGAAATGTTCGCATGTGCGTAGATTACAGAGATCTAAATAAATCTAGTCCAAAAGATGATTTTCCATTGCCACACATTGATATCTTAGTGGATAGCATAGCAAAATTCAAAGTATTCTCGTTCATGGACGGATTTTCTGGGTATAATCAAATAAGAATGGCTCTAGAAGACATGGAAAAAACAACGTTTATCACACCCTGGGGAACATTCTATTACAGAGTGATGCCCTTAGGGTTTAAGAACGCTGGTGCAACGTACCAGAGGGCTATGACAACCTTATTCAATGATCTGATGCACAAGGAAATTGAGGTATATGTTGATGATATGATTACTAAATCCCAGACTGAAGAAGGGCATGTAGAAGATTTGTTGAAGTTGTTTCGGCGTTCGAGGAAGTATCGTCTCTACTTGAATCCAAATAAATGTACCTTCAGTGTTCGATCGGGGAAATTGTTGGGTTTCATTGTTATCCAGAAAGGAATTAAAGTTGACCCTGATAAAGTCAAAGCAATTCAAGAGATGTCAGTGCTGAGAACTAAAAAGCAAGTTAGAGGGTTCCTCGGGCGTTTGGATTATATTTCCAGATTCATTTCCCACATGACTGCAACATGTGAACTGATCTTTAAGTTGTTAAATAAAGATCAAGGTTGTGTGTTGACGGATGACTGCCAGAGGGCATTTGAAAGTATTAAAGAATATTTACTTAAACCTCCTATCTTGCTCCCTCCTGTCGAAGGAAGACCTTTGATTATGTATATGACAGTTTTAGATAAATCCATGGGTTGTATTATGGGACAACAAGATGAAACGGGGAATAAATAGTACGCCGTTTATCATCTCAGAAAAAAGTTTACTGATTGTGAGTCGCGGTATTCCATGCTGGAAAAGACATGTTATGCTCTAGCCTGGGCGGCAAAATGTTTGCGGAAGTATATGTTGAATCACACCACTTGGTTGATCTCATAAATGGATCCAATCAAGTACATTTTTGAAAAGCCTGCTCTTACTAGGAGAATTTCCTGCTGGCAGATGCTGTTATCTGAATATGACATCAAATACCACACTAAAAAAGCTATTAAAAGAAGCGTGTTGGCAGATTATCTTGCTGACCAACCATTTGAGGATCAGCAATATGTGAAGTATGAATTTCCCGACGAGGATGTGATGTTTCTGAAAGTGAAGGATTGTGATGAACCATTTCCTGAGGAAGGTCCTGGTCCTGAATCTCGTTGGAGTATGATATTTGATGGAGCTGTGAATGCTTATGGTAAAGGAATTGGTGTTGTGATTGTCACTCCACATGGATCGCACATTCCTTTTACTGCAAGGTTGACATTCGATTGTACTAATAATATGGCAGAATATGAGGCTTGCATCATGGGTCTCAAGGAAGCTATTGATCTCAGAATTAAAATGTTAGATGTGTATGGTGATTCAGCTTTGGTAATAAACCATATTAAAGGAGAATGGGATACTGGTCACCCCGGCTTGATCCCTTACAAAGATTATGCTAGAAGGTTGTTACCCTTCTTTAATAAAGTTGAATTCCATCACATTCATAGAGATGAAAATCAAATGGCGGATGCTCTGGCAACTCTGGCTTCTATGTATCAAGTGAATACTTGGAATGATATACCTCAAATTATGGTTCGGCGAATGGATAGGTCCGCTGATGTGTTTACAAAAGAAGAGGTAGCAGATGAGAAACCTTAGTATTATGACATCAAGCATTTTCTATAAACTCAGCAATACCCGATTGGTGCATCAAATAAAGATACAAAGACATTGAGAAGATTGGCTGGTAGTTTCTTCCTCAATGAAAATGTGTTGTACTAGAGAAATTATGACATGGTCTTACTCAGATGCATGGATATACACGAAGCGACATGTTGATGCATGAGGTTCATGAAGGTTAATTCGGCACTCATGCCAATGGACATTCAATGGCTAAAAGGATGCTAAGGGAAGGTTACTATTGGATGACAATGGAATCTGATTGTTATAAATTTGCAAAGAAGTGTCATAAATGCCAGATTTATGCGGACAAGGTTCATGTGCCTCTGACACTTCTCAATGTGATCTCTTCCCCTTGGCCTTTCTCTATGTGGGGTAATGACATGATTGGAATGATAGAACCCAAAGCTTCGAATGGACACCGTTTTATCTTGGTAGTAATTGATTACTTCACCAAGTACGTGGAGGCTGCTTCATACGCTAATTTTACTAATCAGGTGGTTGTGCGCTTCATTAAGAATAATCTCATATGTCGGTATAGCGTGCCGAACAGAATTATCATTGACGATGGCTCGAAGCTGAACAACAATATGATGACATAAATGTGTGAAGAATTCAAGATTGTCCATCACAACTCATCTCCGTACAGGCCAAAGATGAATGGGGCTGTTGAAGCTGCTAATAAGAATATCAAGAAGATTATCCAGAAAATGGTTGTTACTTATAAGGATTAGCATGAAATGCTCCCTTTTGATTTGCATGGATATCGAACATTTGTCCGCACTTCAATAGGAGCAACCTCGTTCTCCCTTGTGTATGGAATGGAAGTTGTGCTCCCAATCGTGGTTGAGATTCCCTCTTTGCGTGTGATAATGGAAACCAAGTTATAAGAGGTTGAATGAGTCCATAACCGGTTTGACCAATTGAATTTAATCGAAGAGAAGAGAATGACACCTTTGTGTCATAGACAGTAATATCAGAAAAGGATAAAGAAAGCTTTTGATAAGAAGGTCAAACCTCGTGAATTCAGAGAAGGCGACCTCGTGCTCAGGAAGATCATGTCTTTTAACGCTGATTCTAGGGGCAAGTGGACTCCCAATTTTGAAGGCCCATATGTTGTCAAGAAATCCTTCTTTGGCGGTGCATTAATTCTTGAAACTATAGATGGCGAGGAGTTCCCACATCCCATGAATGCTGATGCAGTCAAGAAATACTTTGCCTAAAGAAATAAAAGAACAGATCGCTAAGTTGAAAACCCGAAAGGGCAGCTTAGGCAAAAAAGAGTGTCTTGGTAGGCCAAAAACCCGAAAGGACGGTCTAGGCAAAAATTAGAGACATAAACAGAATAAATTTCCCGCTAAGTTGAAAACCCGCAAGTGCAGCTTAGACAAAAGTTAGGGACTTTCTTGGCAAGTAACTACATCAGACAAGACTTGATCATTGAAGCAACAATCTTCTTGGATCCTCATCATACTTCAACAGAAGCTGTTGCTCAGGATTTCAAAAGTTGTTAGAGGGGATAATGGTCATTGTATCTCAATGTATCTTTTCCATTATATATTACCATTTTCCGAACTTTGTAATTATCCATGGAGTCTCTCCATTCGCAGACTACCATTCTATTAATGAAATTTGAGCTTTTACCCAATTCATTGTATTTCTTATTTTATTTAACTTGCAAACACATAATTTATTATTGATAATAACTTTCAAAGCGAAAAGATTAAATAATTAAATTGATTTTCAAAAAGAATTTACAATTTTCCTTTACTCTAAAATTTGTGACGCAAGATAGAAAAAACAACAAAAGTGGTGATCCCAGGAATGGACGAACTCTAGTTGATATTAAGAAGTTTTGTTTCCCGGAGAAGTTTTTTTTTTAAGATGTTTCGCCGTATTGGGTTTGTAACTCCAGTATCCCCGGTCAAGTTTTGGCTCATTTCTCTTCTTTTCTGAGTTTGCATGATATGAAGATTCAATCCAACATTTCTCCAATGAAGGTTTCATTTGTTTAATAGAAGTTCTTTTTTCTAGAGAAGTTGGTACAATAATTACTCTCGAAGAACACGGGCCTCTGTTTTCCCTAGTGAAGAACGTATATTGGTTTTCCCTTTGTGAATGTGGTGATGACCTCCCCAATAAAGTCGGCACTAATCCCCCAATAAATATTTTGATGATTTGATGTCCGTCTACTCTACTTGAAATTTATTTTTCAAATCCCCAGTAGAGGCATTACTCTTGAAAATATTTGATTCCCCGTTAAAGTCTGAGTGATATTCCCTGGTAAAGCATGTGAGAGGATGTTATATCTCTGTATCTGTACTACTTGGTCGCTATGTTTTGTTTACTTCCGAATTACGTTTCTCCCCAATAAAGTTAAACCAGGCGGTAGGTTTTGTTTCCTCAGTTGGCCCTTACTTTTTCTTGGATTGTTCATCTTGGATGTAATTTAGCCGAGTGTTGATTGTGCCCGAGTTTGTTTTTCCTGGTTACTCCCAGTGTTTTATATTTGTTTTGTTAGCATACGCACGATAACACTCATACATTCATACATACATCATACATAGCTAAAATTGGAAAACCATTGCTCATTCATATTCGTTAATATTTTGTTGACATATTACCCCATTTTGCTGAGTTATGTTGTCCTCTCTCCAATAGAGTGTTGGCCTTAAGCAGAAAGTGTATATTATTTCAATTTCCCCACTCAGATATCCCTTGTGGAAGATTTTTGCTTTAGCCTTCTTGTATAACTCTTTGTCTGGATGATTTGGGTTTCCCTCTTGAGTTTATTTCTCAAAAGAAGTGTTTCGAACGACTGTCTCATTCCAGTTTATTTCTGGTTTGAATTTTTGATCCTCGGCAATATTATTACTTTGGATTCTTCAAGCTTCGAGCATATGTTTGAGAATGTGAATTTATTTTGCACGAGAAGACCTTTATCTCCTCAAACAGGAATATATTGGCATTTCCCCATGAAGTCATATTGCTCTCCCCGAAAATCATTTTTTACAATCCTTCCTATAACAACAATAAGCAAGTCTCTTTATTTGAGCAATTTGTACTTCTCTGTAAAAGTCGATGTAACCTTTTTTCTATCTTCTCTATGAATGGAAAGTTTGCAGTCTGTTGCCAGATTACTCCAGTGGATGGCAAGACTTTCAATATCGCAGAGACAGTTCATTGTGAAATCTTTACAAGTGGTAGTCTATTTATTTGAGACAACTTATATGTTACCCTTTCCAGGCGAAGTGACTTGGTTAAAGAAGAAGTTGAGACTCGTTCTTGGTGAAATGCTAGAATTTTGGGGAAACTTGTTATCTTTTTTCTACCCGCAGTGAACGTTGGTAGTTCATCGTCAGTGAACGTCGGTGTTATGATATATTTTCTCTCTACCTTCAGTGAATGTTGGTAGGTCACCTTCAGTGAAAGTTGGGGATTGTTATCTTTTTGCTACCCTAAGTGAACGTTGGTAGTTCATAGTCAGTGAACGACGGTGTTATGATATATTTTCTCTCTACCTTCAGTGAAAGTTGGTAGGTCACCTTCAGTGAAAGTTGTGGATTATTATCTTTTTGCTACCCTCAGTGAATGTTGGTAGTTCATCGTCAGTGAACATCGGTGTTATGATATATTTTCTCTCTACCTTCAGTGAAAGTTGGTAGGTCACCTTCAGTGAAAGTTGGTGATTGTTATCTTTTTGCTACCCTCAGTGAACGTTGGTAGTTCATCATCAGTGAACAGCGGTGCTATGATATATTTTCTCTCTACCTTCAGTGAAAGTTGGTTGGTCACCTTCAGTGAAAGTTGGTGATTGTTATCTTTTTTGCTACACTCAGTGAATGTTGGTAGTTCATCATCGGTGAACGATGGTGCTATGATATATTTTCTCTCTACCTTCAGTGAAAGTTGGTAGGTCACCTTCAGTGAAAGTTGGCAATTATTATCTTTTTTCTACCCTCAGTGAACGTTGGTAGTTCATTGTCAGTGAACGACTGTGCTATGATATATTTTCTCTCTACCTTCAGTGAAAGTTGTTAGGTCACTTTCAGTGAAAGTTGGTGATTGTTATCTTTTTGCTACCCTCAGTGAACGTTGGTAGTTCATCATCATTGAATGGCGGTGCTATAATATATTTTCTCTCTACCTTCAGTGAAAGTTGGTAGGTCACCTTCAGTGAAAGTGGGTGATTCTTGTAATGCCCCGATATTTAATTATTTATTTAATTAAATATTCTTTTGATTATTTTATTTTAATTCAAATTTTTATCGTTGAAGTCGGGATTATTTAATTAAGTTGGAATAATAATTTAATCAGGTTTATATAGGGATAAATAATTTGAGGTATAATTTTACTAATAAGCTTAGAATTGATGTTGGGCTTAGGTTAGGTGTCGTGAAGTATAAAGGGGTGTTTTGTTTAGGCCCATTTAAGTTACTAAGGGTTAAATAATATTATTTTATTAGAAAATAGAAGAAAAGAGAGAAAGTGGTGTTATTAGGAAAAATAAAATAAGAAGAGAAAAGAGAATAGGGTTTTGTGAGAAGAGGAGAAGAACGAGGAAGCTGCTGCTAGGGCTAGTTTCCAGAAGTTCCATTGAAGCTTCCTTGATTGTTTTCAAAAATAAAACCAGGTAAGGGTGGGTTTCTTATCCTATAATGGGGTGTATGATATTTCGTATGTGGGGATTAGTATATGAAATTGTTAATGTTTTATTGACTTGTGTTTAGTTTGTGTTGTTGTGATAATAATGATTAATACTATTTTAGTTATAGAACAGTCAATGAAAATATGTGGGTTGCTGTGTTAAACACTTGTCTGGGTTGAGTTTGGATTAGGAGATAGAAGAATTACTTAAGCAGTATGGAACTACCATAGAAATTAAGTATATGAAATAAGAAGAAGGAATGAAAACAAAACTAGAAGTGGAAGTGCCGACCAACACTTGTGTTTATGGGGGTTTTCGTTCGGCAACCTTGGAAGAATGGAGAAGTGCCGATCGACACTAGTGTAGTAGGTGGAGGAAAGTTCCACTTTGGCACTGTGAGGCAGGGGCGCTTGTTTTCTCTATTTTCTCTGTTTTTCTGCTTGTCCTTCTATGGCACTATGCTGCATAATTCTCAAATAATATCAGTAATAGCTAGTAGCAGTATATATGAATGTCACTGTTTTCAGTAGCAGTAAATTAAATTTAGTTGCTAGATTGAGTCGCAACTAAATTAAATTTATTTCACTGCATTTTCATAATTGAGTCGCATTTGGAGTCGTTGATTTGTTGCTTATTTGAAGTGTTGTTTACGCACAGTAATGTTATAAGTTGAATTGAGGTGTTTGTGAATGGTATTGTTTTATGTTGATTTGGTATGAAGTGGTGATTTTACATAAACTGATTTCAATATATTATTTATCATATGATCTATTATAGTATTTGATATCTCACCCCTTCTGTTTGAATCTTACCCTTTGTTGGTAACCTGCAGGTAACCAAGAGGAGTAGCCGTTAGCATTGTTAGTTCGAGTTTGGTGTCATTTGCTCTGATATGTAGCACTCGGGGGAAAATGAACGCTTATTTTATTTTTTTGTTTATTTATCGAACCTTATGTTGTTATTTAAGGAATTATCATATTGATGTTATTTTATGATTCAAAAGATGCTATGTCTCATATGGAGAATTATTATGAATCCGCTGCGTGATTAATCAAAGTTGGTTTATGTATGAAGACTTTATTCATGAGTTGTGTTCATCCCGTTTTCTTTAAGTGTTATGTATCTATTCTAAAAGCATGACAGGTTTATGTGTCTCTATTGAATGTGTAGCATCCTGATTATTCTGGAAATTTTTATACTCTGATTTTCCGTAATTTTCTTGGTGTAGAATTGGGGTGTTACATTAGTGGTATCAGAGCAGATCGGTCCGTCCGGTCAAGTTATCGAGTCGTAGTTGTGTAAAAATCGAGTATTGTTAGTTTTCTTAACCGTTGTTTGTATCGCGGTGATAAGATAAGATGGCTGGGAGGAACGATGTTGAGATTGCTGCTACTCTGCAAGCGATGGCTCTGGCTATGCAGAATCAGCCAATTGCGGACGAGAATGCCAGATCTCGTAGCTTGGAGACTTTCCAAAGGGAGAATCCGCCGGTGTTCAAGGGTAGGCATGATCTTGATGGAGCACTATATTGGTTGAAGGAAATTGAGAGGATTTTCCGTGTGATGGATTGTACCCCGGCACAGAAGTTTCGGTATGACACTCACATGCTAGCAGTTGAAGCTGATGACTGGTGGCTAGAAATGCGTGCAAGGTTGGAAGCTTCAGGTGACGAAATCACTTGGGTTGTGTTCCGTAGGGAGTTTCTGAGGAAGTATTATCCTGAAGATGTTCAGTGTAAGAAAGAGATTGAGTTCCTCAAGTTGAAGCAAGGGAAAAAATCTGTAACTGAGTATGCTACTAAGTTCATTGAGCTAGCTAAGTTCTATCCACATTTTGATGGTGAAGGTGCTGAATTTTCTAAGTGCATCAAGTTTGAGAACGGGTTGCGCTCGAAAATCAAGAAGGCTGTTGGATATCAGAAGATTAACGTCTTTTTCGATTTGGTTGATAATTCCAGGATATTTGAAGAGGATAGCAATGCTCATCACACGATTGTTAGTGATAAGAGAGGCAAGAATCAACAGAACAGTGGCAAGCCTTGTGATGATAGTAGAGGTAAACAAAGAGTTGCTCATGGTCAGAGGACTAGTGGGGGAGATGTTCCTGCTATAGTTGTATCTTTCAAATATGGGCAACCTGGTCACAAAAGTAATGTGTGCACTACTGCTGATGGGAGAGGTGTTTTCGTTGTGGTAAGATTGGGCATACGATATTTGACGGCAAGCATAGGGAGATGATCTGTTTCAACTGCGGTGGAGAAGGACACATTGGTAGTAATTGTTCGAAACCAAAGAAGGCACAAACTGGTGGCAAGGTGTTTACTTTGGCTTGGACTTCGAGAGCTAGTGAGGACAGACTCATCAGAGGTACATGTTTCATTAATAGTACTCCTTTAATTACTATTATTGATACTGGTGCTACTCATTGTTTTATTGCTGCTGATTGTGTTGTCTTCTATGGATGGAGAAATGGTCGTCGAGATCATGGCTAAGGGATCAGTGACTACTTCTCGTGTGTTTTTGAGTTATCCTTTGTCGATATTTGGCAAGGACTTTGTTGTTGATTTGATTTGTTTGCCGTTAAGCGGGTTAGAGGTGATCTTGGGTATGAATTGGTTAGAGTATAACTATCTTCATATCAATTGCTATAACAAGTCTGTGAGGTTTTCTACTCCTGAAGAGGAAAGAGTTGGTTTGTTGACCAGTAAAGAGTTGAGGCAACTGTTGCAAGATGAAGCGCAAATATTGACGTTGATGGCGTCGCTATCAATGGAGAACCAATATAGATTGATGAGTTACAGGTGGTGCGAGAATTTCCTGAAGTGTTTCCTGATGAAATTCCTGATGTAGCGCCAGAGAGAGAAGTTGAATTTGCGATTAATCTTGTACCTGGTACTAGGCCTGTTTCTATGGCACTGTACAAGATGTCTGCATCTGAATTATCCGAATTGAAGAAGCAGCTGGAAGAGTTTCTCAAGAAATTTTTTGTAAGACCCAGTGTATCGCTGTGGAGAGCGCCTGTGTTGTTAGTAAAGAAGAAAGATGGAAGTATGAGGCTTTGTATTGATTACAGGTAGTTGAATAAAGTGACAATTAAGAACAAGTATCCCCTCCCGAGGATTGATTAGTTGATGGATCAATTGGTGGGTGCATGTGTGTTTTCTAAGATTGATTTGAGGTCAGGGTATCACCAGATTAGAGTGAAAGAAGATGATATTCATAAGACCGCGTTCAGGACTCGGTATGGACACTACGAGTATTCGGTGATGCCTTTCGATATAACCAATGCACCGGGAGTATTCATGGAGTACATGAATCGTATCTTTCATACTTATTTGGATCGGTTTATGGTGGTATTCATTGATGACATTCTGATTTACTCTAAGTCGGAAGAAGAACATGAAGAGCACCTAAGAGTTGTATTGCAAGTTTTGAAAGAGAAGAAGTTGTATGCGAAGTTGTCCAAGTGTGAATTTTGGTTGCATGAGGTTAGTTTCCTTGGTCATCTCATTTATGGTAGTGGCATCGCTGTGGATCATTCTAAAGTTGATACTGTGTTGTAATGGGAAGCTCCGAAGTCGGTTACTGAGATTAGAAGTTTCTTGGGATTAGCCGGTTACTATAGACGGTTTATAGAAGGTTTTTCTAAGTTGGCACTTCCGTTGACCAAATTGACTTGCAAGGGTAAAGCCTTTGTGTGGGATAGTCGATGTGAAGAAAGTTTTACCGAGTTGAAGAAGAGGTTGAAGTCGGCTCCGGTTTTGACCTTGCCTAATCCGGGGGAACCTTTTGTTGTTTATTCTGATGCTTGTCTGATGGGGTTAGGTGGTGTACTCATGCAGAATAGTAAGGTGGTTGCTTATGCGTCGAGGCAATTGAGGACTCATGAAAAGAATTACCCTATGCATGATTTAGAATTGGCTGCAGTTGTTTTTGTAATAGAGTTGAAAATCTAGAGGCATTATCTCTATAGTTATAGATTTGAAGTGTTTAGTGACCATAAGAGTTTGAAGTATCTTTTTGATCAGAAAGAGTTGAATATGAGGCAGTAAAGGTGGTTAGAATTGCTGAAGGATTATGATTTCGGTTTGAATTATCATCCAGGAAAAGCTAATGTTGTGGCTTATACTTTAAGCCAAAAGACATTGCACATATTGACAATGATGGTTAGAGAGCTGGAGTTGATTCAACAATTCCGAGATTTGAGTCTAGTTTGTGAAGTGACACTGCAGAGTGTTATCTTGGGAATGTTAAAGATTAATAATGACTTTCTCAACAGCATCAGCAAGGCTCAAAAGCTAGATGTGAAGTTGGTGGATAAGATGATGGGAATTGATCGATCGGAGAATGATGATTTCAAGATAGATGCGCAAGGTATGTTGAGATTTCGAGATCGTATTTACATTCCTGATGATGAAGAGATTAATAAAGTGATTCTTGAGGAAGTTCACAAAAGTAGTTTGAGTATTCATCCACGAGTTACTAAAATGTATCAAGATTTGAAAGGTTTGGTGGCCTGGTATGAAGCGTGATGTGGCATAGTTTGTGTATGCTTGTTTGACTTGTCAGAAGTCGAAAGTTGAGCATCAGAAGCCTGCGGGGTTGATGCAATCGTTAGAGATTCCAGAATGGAAATAGAATAGCATTTCGATGGACTTTGTAACGGGATTACCTAGTACCTTGAGAGGATATGATTCTATATGGGTGATTGTTGATAGGCTTACGAAGTCGGCACACTTTATACCTATTAACATCAAATATCCGATTTCGAAGTTGGCAGAGATTTACACCAGAACAATTGTGAAGTTGCATGGAATTCCTTTGTGTATTATGTCGGATAGAGATCCGAGATTTACTTCTGATTTCTGGAAAAGCTTGCAAGAGGCGTTGGGATCTAAGTTGAGGTTGAGTTAGGCGTATCATCCTCAGACGGATGGTCAGACCGAAAGGACTATTCATTCATTGGAGGATCTGTTGAGAACATGTGTTCTTGAACAAGGAGGTTTATGGGATACTCATCTTCCGTTGATTGAGTTCACTTATAATAACAGTTACCATTCTAGTATTGGGATGGAACCTTTTGAGACGTTGTATGGTCGGAGGTGTAGGACTCTGTTGTGTTGGCATGAATCTGGTGAAAGTGTGGTACTTGGACCTGAAATTGTTTGAGAGACTACTGAGAAAGTGAAGCTTATCCAAGAGAAGATGAATGTTTCTCAAACTAGACAAAAAAGTTACCATGACAAGAGAAGGAAAGATTTAGAATTCCAAGCTGGTGATGATGTGTTTTTGAGAGTCACGTCTGTGACTGGTGTTGGGCGAGCTCTGAAGTCTAAGAAGCTCACTCCTCATTTTATTGGTCCGTATCAGATATCGGATCAAGTTGGGAAGGTTGCTTACCGAGTGGAGTTACCATCAAACCTTGCTAATTTGCATGATGTGTTTCATTTATCGCAACTTCGGATGTATATTCCTGATCCGTCTCATGTGATTCAGATGGACGATGTGCAAGTACGGGATAATCTCACGGTGGAGAAGATGCCTGCGCGAGGCGCGGATCGCGAGATGAAGATCCTAAGAGGGAAGGAGATTGCATTGGTGAAAGTTGTCTGGTTAGGAGTTGCTGAAGAGAGTATGACCTGAGAGTTGGAGAGCAAGATGCGATACTCCTATCCCGAGTTATTTGAACCAGGTAAACTTTTATTTTCGAGGACGAAAATACTCTAAGTGGGGGAGAGTTGTAACGCCCCGATATTTATTTATTTATTTAATTAAATATTGTTTTGATTATTTTATTTTAATTCGAATTTTTATTGTTGAAGTCGGGATTATTTTATTAAGTTGGAATAATAATTTAATCAAGTTTATATAGGTATAAACAAGTTGAGGTATCATTTTACTAGTAAGCTTAGAATTGATGTTGGGCTTAGGTATGGTGTCGCGAAGTATAAGGGGGGTGTTTTGTTTAGGCCCATTTAAGTTACAAAGGTTAAATAATAATATTTTATTAGAAAATAGAAGAAAAGAGAGAAAGTGGTGTTATCGGGAAAAACAAAATAAGAAGAGAAAAGAGAATAGTGTTTTGTGAGAAGAGGAGAAGAACGAGGAAGCTGCTGCTAGGGCTAGTTTCCAGAAATTTCATTGAAGCTTCCTTGATTGTTTTCAAAAATCAAACCAGGTAAGGGTGGGTTTCTTATCCTATAATGGGGTGTATGATATTTCGTATGTGGGTATTGGTATATGAAATTGTTACTATTTTATTGACTTGTATTTGGTTTGTGTTGTTGTGATAATAATGATTAATATTGTTTTAGTTATAGAACTGTCAAGGAAAATATGTGGGTTGCTGTGTTAAACACTTGTCTGGGTTGAGTTTGGATTAGGAGACAGAAGAATTACTAAAGCAGTATGGAACTACCATAGAAATTAAGTATAGGAAATAAGAAGAAGGAATGAAAATGAAACTGGAAGTGGAAGTTCCGTCCGACACTTGTGTTTATGGGGGTTGCCATTCGGCAACCTTGGAAGAATGGAGAAGTGTCGATCGAAACTAGTGTAGTAGGTGGAGGAAAGTGCCACTTTGGCACTGTGAGGCAGGGGCACTTGTTTTCTCTATTTTTCTACTTGTCCTTCTATGGCACTATGCTGTATAATTCTCAAATAATATCAGTAATAGCTGGTAGCATTATATATGAATGTCACTATTTTCAGTAGCAGTAAATTAAATTTAGTTGCTAGAAGCTAGTTTTATATGGAAGAATGGCACACTCATTAGTTGTATAATAAGTTATCAATTTTAGGGAGAACAAATAACAGTGGACTATATATATTTTAAATGGCTGAATTATTATTTTATTAATGATGAAAATAATTTAGAAATGAGATTAATTGATTAAGTTGGTAAATAATTGGAAACTAGTTGATTAATTCGGTATGTTGGTATATTGATGTATTTTGCGAATTGACCGAAATGTCGTTTTGTTTCGATACCTCCGTAGTAGGTAAATGTTGTGATTTATCCTTGATTAATTGGTAATAACGGTGATATAGGCCTTTGGCCAATGTTGAAGGTCTGAATTGTTGTTATGTTGACCTTTATTATGTTGTAGTCGTTTTTGCGTTGCCAAGTTGTGGTTGTTTATATCAACACATAACATAGCATAGCATTAAAGTTGGCCTGGATTGGCATGTTCTAAGTTGGAGCGAATGCTCACCATGTTTGCCTTTATTGGAAAGATTTTATGTTGAGGGCTTATGCCTTGTGCCACGGTAAACTGGAACTTGCTAAGTTGGGAGTTCTTCTCCAATGGTACCAGATGTATTTGCATAATTGAGTCGCATTTTGAGTCATTGATTTGTTGCTTATTTGAAGTATTATTTACGCACGGTAATGTTATAAGTTGAATTGAGGTGTTGGTGAATGGTATTGTTTTATGTTGATTTTGTATGAAGTGGTGATTTTACATAAACTGATTTTGATATATTATTTGTCATATGTTCTGTTATAGTATTCGATATCTCACCCCTTCTGTTTGAATGTTACCCTTTGTTGGTAACATGCAGGTAACCAAGAGGAGTAGTCGTTAGCGTTGTTAGTTCGAGTTTGGTGTCATTTGCTCTGATACGTAGCACTCGGGGGAAAATGAACACTTGTTTTATTTTGCTGTTTATATATCGAACCTTATGTTGTTACTTGAGGAATTATTGTATTGATGTTGTTTTATGATTTAAAAGATGCTATGTCTCATATGGAGAATTATTATGAATCCGCTGCGTGATTAATCAAAGTTGTTTTATGTATGAAGACTTTATTCATGAGTTGTATCCATCCCGTTTTCTCTAAGCGTTATGTATCTATTCTAAAAGCATGACAGGTTTATGTGTCTCTGTTGAATGTGTAGCATCGTGATTATTCTGGAAATTTTTATACTCTGATTTTCCGTAGTTTGCTTGGGGTAGAATTGGCGTGTTACAATTGTTATCTTTTTGCTACCCTCAGTGAATGTTGGTAGTTCATCGTCAGTGAACGGCGATGCTATGATATTTCTTTTCCTTCTACCTTTAGTAAATGTTGGTAGCTCACCTTCAGTGAACGTTGGTGTTGTCATTTCTTTCCTCTTTCTACCTTCAGTGAACGGTGGTAGTTTCTCCTTCAATAGGAGTTGGTGTATCCTTTGACCATTTTACTATCCTCTCTAAGTTAGGTCTTTTGTTCCACCAGTGATTTATTTTCTTGGTCGGGTTACTCTCTTGTTTCTTTATTTTGTTACATCCCAGTGGTGTTTTGTGTCCCTTTGGAGTTAACCATGTGCATTCATATTCATAAGCATTGCATGGAATCTTAGGGACAAAAATAAGGTTTATTTTGTATTTAAGTATCTTCGATCGCGTCGATACGAAGATTTTTAACCTTCGTATCTCCGGATATAAGAAACTTAAATAAGGACAGCTGTTGTACCCCAATTTTTCCCCTAAGATCCCTTCATCATACCATATTGATTCAATCACAACAAGATCACATTAGGGCTTTTGGTCCTCCTCCCTACCTTTAGCTTTGCTCTTTGAGGAATCACCAAGCACCTTGACTTATTTTCTTTTGTGGTCAGGAATATTTTATCTTAATTTTTCCCTTTAACTAATAAAATACAATGTTGGTTTGTCTTGCTTGTTACTAATGTAGGTAAAGGCAATGAGATTTAGCAAGTTGCTCCATGGGTTCATGAGTTTATTTCCATGCCCTAGTCAATAAAGCTTGAGAATTTCAAACCTCACCATTGGATTTGTTTTGGGAAAAAATGTCATGGAAAGGTTATTTTAGTTCACCATATTTCAAGGTTATCAAATTTGATTCAAAAGTACAAGGGGTTTATTGAAGAAGTTGTCATGATTGGACAATACTTTGTTCCCATTGGTCACAATTTCATATTTCTCTCAATTCTCAAGATATGTAAGTGGTTTTGGTGGCTATGAGTTCTCATTTTCATCCTCAAAAACTTCTATTTACAAAGAATTTGTGTTGGTACAAGAAGTTTGTTCAAAATTGTCAAAGTTCCTCAAAGCATTTTCTTGATCTAGGAGCTAGGGTTTTGAACTTCAAAGAAGCATATCTTGCTCATCTTTTGGTATTTTTGAGTGATTCTAAAAAAATCCTTCTCTTCAAATGGTTATCAATAAATCACTTCAAAAGTTTCAAGGAGTTTTCATGTGGAAGAAACTTGATGATGAAGAAAGATTTCAAGTCCTCCAGATGAACCCCCATTTTCTCATGTGTGACTTCAAATGATCATAACTTGGTCAATTTTTATCACCTTGAGCCCATTCTTTTTCCATAATGATCTTGAGGATGTGAACTTTATTCCTCCTTTTATGTGAAAAGTTAGAAAATGGATGGAATATTCCTTAAGGATACAAAATATTATAGGTCATTTCATGATTTTTTTTCCAACTTCAACAATTCATAACTCTCTCAATTTTTGGAGATTTTGAATGGTTCAAGTTTCAAAATGTCATTAAAAAGGTCTATTTCATGACATTTTTTGGTCAAGAGCAAATTTCAAGTGGAAGGCCATGTTTGGATGCAAAACATTATAGGTCACTTTTGAAGAAAAACTTGAAATATTTCTAAGTATGGAAAATCATTTTCTTTTTCCCAACTATGACTCAATGCAACTTTCAGCTCAAGCATCCATTCGATTCCATTATTTTTCCATTGCAAAGCTTGTAACCTCATCTTTCTAAAGCATCAAGAATCATGCCCTAAGACCCCTTGAGATGAGAATGCCATTGATTTGAACTTGGTAAATTGGAACTGAAGTTTCTTCAAAAGTCAGAATTTGAAATCAATGGTTTAGCTTCTAAACCTTTGTTTCTGTGCGTTTTTTCCTCTAAACATGTTTAGCGAACTTCCAGAAGTGATTAGCACAACAAAACGCGTGTTTTGGATGAGTTTTGATCACATTAGAAGTCACACTTTTCTTGTTTGCAATTTCACATGATTTCCCTCCAAACTTTATCATTTCACACGCTTGGACATTCCATTTGATTCCCTATAAATAGAGGGTCATCCCCCATTCATTTCCTCAAGCTTGGATAGCCAGAATCACCCTGCCAAACTTGTTCAATAACCCAAAATTCAGCAACTTCGAAATCTATTCTCAAGCCTTTTTCAATCCAATTTTTCCATCAATTCACCTTCCTTGATCTTCCATGAAGCTAACCATATAATTACATTCAAGAATCGTGCCCTATATTGCTCCATATAAGTCCAGTTTCAGAGCTCTGCAACTCAACTTCAATAGTTAGATTCCTTCATCAAGTCTTCAAAACTTAGATATTATTGTAATGCTCTCATTGCCCTGGTTCTAGTCGCAACACTTACTCTTATCTGGAAACTTGTCTTGACCATGAAATTTCAAATCCCTTTTCAAAACTTTCTTTCTAAGTTGCTTGAGTTACAGTTTATATAAATTTATCGCAAAGGTGTGGTTGTCTTCATCTTGAAGAGACGAAGCAAATGGCATAGGTCTCGTGCTCTACTTTTACAGATTGAACAACCTGGTTTTGGGAGTGGCTGGATGTTGAAGATGACCAACGTGTCATCCTTCAACCACTGAAACGGTGCCATTTGGATTTTTGGAATTTCTGATTTACATTTGATTCAGTTCTTTATTCACTAATGGCCATGATATGCACAACGCGCCAGATCCCTTGGATTTGATTACTATCGCGATTTGACTCTCATCCAATGGTCCACATATTTTTGACTTTATTTTTCTTTTCTGATTTTTATATTTAATTGTTTTAAATTTCAAAAAATCATAGAAAATTCATTTTTAGTCAAAAAGATCTAAAAATATTATGAAAAATATTTTTGATTTTTCTCTTTCTGGTTTTTATTTTTTCATAATTTTATTTTGTGTTTTGATAATTTTTATAAATTTCCACTTTATTTGAATTATTTTAAATGTTTAAAAATACTTTTATGCATTTTTAACTTCTGAAAAAATTACGGAATGATCCAATTGTATTGTGACAAATATTGGTGACCTCATTTATTTTTTATTTATGACTTTGTTATTTTTTAGCATTTTTGGTTTTTTTTACTCATTTCTTTTAATTTTAAAAATAGTTTCTGACTTTTAAAAATTACCAAAATTTTTATAAAATCATTTTAGTTCATTTCTGATTTTCCTATGGTCTTGCTATTATTTTCTTGATTAATTTGAATATAGTTGATATTTTTCTCTTTTATTTCTATTTTAAAACATTTTTAAAACCTTTTTTAATGTATATATTAAATGCAATATTATTTTGTGATTATTTTCTGGTTGATCTTGGATTAAATTTTTGGTTATGAACTTTGTTAACATCATTGGATCCATGGTGTTGAGTCTAACTCCACAAAAATGGATGAATGATTTTAATAATAGTTTGATTTAAATTTAATTCAAATGTGGTTTGTATATTGTTTACCACCCCTCTTCATCTCATCCCTTTCTCATTGCACTAAATGTTGCTGGAGCATGATCTCTATATCATGTCTCAAAATAAATGGTGCATAGATTGCTATTGACCGGCCTCAAAATAGGTGCGACTTCTACATAAGTCCAAACCTATGTTTGCAAGCCCAAGTATGTTAATTTGATCTCTTTGATCCAATAACCTTGAGATTCATTGTGTGGAGGCTTTTGTTCTACCAATTCTCTAATGGATCAACAAAACTTTTGGTCAACGCGGATCACTTAAACATCGTTGATCATTAAATGGTACTTTTGAGGATTCCAAATGGATGATATACTTGACAAAAAGAAAATGAAACTTATTGTGTGGAGGCTTTGGTTCTACCAATCCTCTAATAAGTTTCAAATGCAAGTTTGAAGATGGTCATCCAACTAACCACTAATTATTAACAATTGACTTTACTTTATGCTTTTATTTTTTATACTTTATGTACCATTTACTTTAGCATTTACATTTCATGCTATTTTCATCTTTGCTTACTTGAGCATTTACTTTTATGTCATTTTTATTTTTCTCACTTGAGCTTTTCTTTTCTTTTTGAAGATACTTAATAATCAACATAAACCATAAAAAAATTTAATGATACTTGGACTATTTGGTTACTATCCTTGGAATTATGGAGTATTGGACTTAGGAATATAAACCTTGGCCTATATTGGAGACCTTGTGACCTTAATTGATATTTTTTCTGGAGTTCTTGAGGTTTACCTCAAGACATTGGGTTGTTTGTTTGTTTTGTGTGCAGGTTATTGTCATTACATACTTTGTTTGTAATCTGGAATTCACCCGTATACAATCGTTACTCTGTCCAATTTTTGTGAAGATTTAATACACTTGAAGTTTGGTTCTCTCAAGGGGTCTAGTATCTTTGCTTGCTTGGTTTCAATCCAAAGAATGGGAATTCTATCTTGACACATAATGTCAAATATTTGCTTCTTGTTGGTTAGATGATTCTTCTCCATAACTTTTACCTTATGCTTTAGGATAGTCTCTTCTTCTCCTCCCATCTTCTTTAATTTCAAAAAATATTCTCCCTCCTTTTGAAAAATCTTCTTATTTTTAAAATTTAACTACTTTCATAATAAACTTGGACTTAGGTCCATGCATTTTCAAAACATCTTTCACAAATAAACTTCAATCAACATTAATAAAACCTTGACATTTTTTTGTGAGAAGACTAAAAATCAATCAATCTCATTTCAAACCATTTTTCCACTTTGGCTTTTTACTTTAAAAACTTTTCTCAAAAGAGTGGACTCTTGTCAATCCTTTTAGTGATGCAAACAACTATACTTCTATAATATGTATTAAAGAGAGATATTTTCCAATTGGGTGTTGAGTGAGGCATTATTGATTTTTAAAATCCAAACCATGCCCTCCACTTTGAGATGTTGCAAATTCTCCTTTCTCATGATTGTGGGTAGTAAGTATATTTTTCCACACGGACAATGACGATGATGTCTTATCTCATAAAATTAACCAACACACTTGTGTTTTAAAAATTTCCAAAGGTGAACTACGTGTACCCGGATCCCCTATTGCACGAAAGATGGTACGTAGGCACTAAAGATTCGCAACCGCGGCGGGTGCAAAAATCATTAAAAAAAATATTTATTCTCTCATCTCCACCATCTATTTTACATACAACATTTTATTGCCAAAATATACAGATTTTACAAAGAGGTTTGTTGTACCCCAAAATTTTCCCTCCCATATTCTTCAAGATTTGTCAAGATCAATCTTCAAATGCCTCAAGATTCCTCAGGGGTTGCACAGTCAAACCATCTCCTAAGCCAGTCAAAATTAGGGTTTTGGTTCCTGCAAAGAATTTGAGGTTTTCAAGGGCTCAATCAAGTCCCATAGGCCTATACACATTGTCAAGCATCTACATGTCGAGTTCCAAGCCTCACAAGGTCAAATTGCACAGTCAAAAGCTTCATTTAGTTCACCATCAACTGCAGG
The DNA here is from genome assembly GCA_948472305.1 of Vicia faba. NCBI lineage: Eukaryota > Viridiplantae > Streptophyta > Magnoliopsida > Fabales > Fabaceae > Vicia > Vicia faba. The sequence continues at coordinate 904,120,074 of OX451735.1, read as the reverse complement.
GGTAAAATGGTCATTTTGCAGTCAAAAGTCAATTTTTTGGTCAAACATCTTATTTTGAGAACACAATCATTATTTGATCAAGTCTTGATCATGATTCCACAAGCATGGCTCAAAAATCATCAAAGATGCAAAAGTTGCTATTTTTGGACAGCTGAAAAGTCAACTGTAACTTGACCAAGGCATAACTTTTTCATGGTTCATCATAAAAATCCCATCTAATGCTCATTTTGAAGGGGATGACATTTCCTACAACTCATCTTCACATTCCAAGTCCAAGAAATGCTCTCACAAGAAGTTATCAATTTCTACATTATAGGTCAATTTCAAAAGTCAACAAAAAGGCACTTTAAGTCAAAGACCATAACTTGAGATTGGTAAATCAAAATGACATGGGACCAAAGGCATTGGTTAGATGACTTCACCTTTCCAAAATGTCCAAGAACATGTTCATATGATCAAAATTGAGCAAGATATGCATTGGAGAAGTTGGGAAATTTTCATGAATTTGCAAAAGTCAACTATCCTTAAAACTTCAATTTTTGACAAAAGAGCCCACTTTCTTCCACTTGATTCAGCCTTGTCATGCCACACACGTGTCCCATGATTAATTTCAAGATCAAACATTTATTTTTCCATTTTATTTAATTTTTATTGATTTAATTCATTTTAAATCCATAATAATTCAAATAAAATATAAAAATTAATGGAATGGCATCTTTTTGATTTGAATAGCTTTTATATGTCATGTGCCAACTCACAAATTCGTGCTAGGGGTTTTTTGTGCATAAAATCTTGGATTTGCTCCAATTTTGGAAAGTTCTTCAATGGTGGTCAACCAAATCTCCAAACTTAATTACACAAGGATTAAGGCCCAGCTGCTGACCTAATTCTATTACCATATATGCAATCAAGCCAACCCTAATGCTGTACACGTGCAAAACTGCTGCAAAGAGCCATTACCATATTGAAAAAATTCAAAGAAAGCTTGAAACTGATCTTCATATTCCAGGCCAATTCAAGGCAATTTAAGGATTCAAACACCTTGCTGGGACACTCAGGAACCTATTGCAATCAAAACTAAGCGCCAAAGCTCAAGAAACTGCCCAGAACAAACTCACGGTTTAACTTTCTTTCTCAGAATCGAAATCCATATTTCATGCATCATTAACATAATTTGTTGTTTGTTTTGTATTGTATGAATCCACAGGAAGCTTTTGGCATGGTTTAATTGCATTATAACACGCAGAATCGTGACTTGCCATTAACGGATTTTAGGGTTCTTGAGGTTTTGAATTGGGGCTTTCCCATACAAGAAAAATTAAGCCTCATGACGCCTATGGTTGAACTCAGGAGATCAATACGAATTGAACAAGACTATCGCGCCATATTTATATAGAGCATAGCTCTAGTCGCTATTTTTGGCCGTTCCATATTGTGGGGGTTAAAAACCCCCGCTATTTGTTTTGTTTTGTTGCAGGCACAAGGAAGAAGATAATACGTGTTATTATGTGATTAGCCCATTCAAATAACGCGCGTAATTGTTGTTTTGTCCAGCATAACTGTTATTTCCATATATTAATTTCATTGGTCATGGTACTAACAAACGCAGGCAAGTGGCTGAGTGGTTAGTGAGGTGGACGTCAACCATTGGGACCTGGGTTCGATTCCCAGGTCCCCCATATAATTGTTCCTATTTTTTCTTGTGTAATCCAGTGCAGGGCTTCCAAGAGCATTCTACCATGCATCCCACGCATCAGCTTGCCATGTGGCCCCAATCAACAATCCAAAGGCTAGAAGGTACCATGTTCTCAGGTCAAAGCCAGCGTGGACAATTCCAGAAGTCAACAGGCCTGAGTGCTATTGGGCTTAAAATTTTCTAGCAAAACCTCCCTTTGGGTCCATCAACCCCCCTAGTTCTTTCACAATTTTCCTTTTATTTTCTTTTTACTAATTTCTATTAACTCTTATTAATTATTATTATTAATTCATAAATTAATTATTTTTCATATTAAATTCAGAAACTTAAAATATTAAATATTTTTATTATTTACTATTTTCACTATTAATTATTTTGTAAATAAACACTAACATTAATTTAGTCTTTTTGTTAATTAGGTTTAATTTTAATCTTTTTCATAATAAATAAAATCAATTTAGAATTAGGGTTTTTCTTTTGACTTTTAATTTTTTATTTTATTTCATTAAAAACATAAAAAACACAAAAAACATTTTTTTATTTTAATTAATTAATTAATTAGTTTTAGGGTTAATATTTAATTAAATGCCAAGGACCAAAACTCATGCTTTCTCAAAAATGGTCAAAACCCTAAGACGTCCCGATTTAATTTCTTTCGCGCTTTAATTCCTTTTGATTATATTGATGTAACTGTTTCCGAGGATGTAATAGATAATTAGGATTTTATCGCTTTATTTATTTTCTCGCATTTATTTTCCAAACGGGTTTTGTTTTTGGCGATGTATAGACCCGCGCCTTGTAATAGCGTAGATTCAACTTTCCGCAATTTATTTTCCGCACTCTTAACTGTTAAAAATGCATGAAAGACTTGTATGACAAATAAAATCAATCCGTAGCTCACAAATAACATGTACAAGATAAATATAAACTGAAACAACACACATGCACATGCCACTCCTAGGGTACGCCTCACTGGTTGCCTCGACGTGGTCGTCAAGTATAGGGTGTTTTAGAGGCCGTCCTCCTGTCTAAAGATCCAGTTGCTTCGAAACGGTTGCCTCGGATAAAAAGGATCTAGGACATTATGGTTACCGCTAAGGCATCCTACTATTGCTTTGGTGACCACACATTGTCCCTTAATCGAATTGACCCGAATAACTCCAACGACGGTGCTACCTACTTCTCAATAGTGGGATAGTACTGTCTAAAGGACATTTACACAGCTTAATTCCTTAGAGTAGGTAGATTTCTCCTGGGTACTTGCTCTTTCAAAAACAAACAATTTTTCGCACTTACACTTTCAAAAAAGTTTTCAAACAAATACTTCATACACTCTTGAGGACAGATACAAGAGTTACCTAGAAGTTTTTCAAACGAACTTTTTTTCAAAACCCACAAACACTTGAAAAGCAAACAATTTTTGAAAACATAAGAGCAAGTACCTAAGAGACCGTGGATAACCACGGATGGAAAGGGTGCTAACACCTTCCCTTTCTATAAATCTACCTCCCGAACCGAGAAACATTCTCGAAAAGGAATTTTGTTGTGCTTTTGTCCTTTCCTTATTGAATAACATAAAAGACGGTGGCGACTCTTGCTTACCGCGACATTTCGCAAACCAGCTTAAAAAACAGTCAGTTCTATTTCCACCGATCACAGAACTGGCGACTCTGTTGGGGAATTTTAATAAGTGAGGTGTACCTTAGGATTATAACACTCTTGTTTTCAATTGCTTGATTTGTTTGCTTTAATTTTGTGGGCCTGTCTTGGAGTTTCATAGATCCTAACCCGGATCTGGGGGATACCTTCTTAGAAGTAGCAACAAACTGTGAGGGAACTGTGTGGGGTATACCGACACGGTTGAAGCAGTTGCTACGTTGATGTGGCACTCTGGTGAGTACCGGTAACCCTTGATTCAAGTCAAGGAGAGTACGGGGCGGCCGCGTGGTGTCCTGAAGCATCAACTGACCTTAAGAACCTTACTTGACCATCCTGACCTCTTTAGGGGTAGTGAGATGACCGACTATGGTGCAGTCCGAAGTTGGTAGATACTCGATACTACACTCATTGAGGGTTGTTTTCTTGGAATATTTTGATCGCCAGTTCAGTGGCTAAATCAAAACAATGAACATAGAAAACAACTCAATGATATTGAGCTCCTTAGAACCCGGTTACTTTTGATAGGACAGGTTTTGAGCCCACCAACTTCAAGAGGGTAGTACCTAAACTTCATGCTGGCCTAAACTCTAAGGGCTGTCTTGTGTGACTTGTGTGCCTTCAAATTTGACTACTTGCATATTCTTGTTATCTGGAACATGAGCTTCTTGCAGGTGTTGTTTACAGTCTTTAATCTGGACTCATGACAGGGTTCACTTACATCACTCCATGCATAGCATAACATCATACCATCATACCATTGCATACATCCTGCATAAGGACTAATCCCTTTCAAGGATCTCAAGGGTTTGTGATGCAGGTCATGATGAATCAAATGTCTAGCAAGGGGCAAAGGGGATTTATTTTCCTCTAGCTAAGGTTGATAACTTGAGTCAGGGGCTATGACCCACTGGATATGTTGAGCTTTAACTCTTGAAGAAGGACTCTCAACAACATGAAGTTCCTTCAATCAAGCTACCGTATTCAACTTCTAACAAATTTCTCTGTTTACCCCGCGAGATCCTTGAAAACATCACATGCATACATACACATCATTGCATAACAGGTACCCTTGGTACAGGTCACTTACCTTCTTCGCTGTTTATTTCAGCAATGGCTTCCCAACAAAACAACCAGGATCTTCATGCTCAAGAGACTCAGTTCAGGGAAATCTTCCTAAACCTATCCAAGGGGCAGGAGGAGTTAAGGACACTCCTCATGGGGAATTTGGTCAGGAAGAGTCCTGAAGACGACAAGGACGAACAGATGAAACGTCTGCAAGCTGAGGTGGATGCAATGAGAACCCAGATGTTGGGGCAGATGGCTCTTATCCAAGGCTTGGCTCGGGAGCAAGAAGAGTTGAGAACCATGGTCAACGAGCTTCACCAAGAGAGATACAACATGAAGCAAACAGTCCAAGTCACGGACCAGGTCATTGATCGGCTTCCAAGAGGACAAGAGTCTGGTATGGTGAAGAATAGACCTCTCCAAATTGCTACCACTTCACAGGTCCAACCACAACCTCGCCCAGAGCAACGGGTTGATCAGAGTAAGCCCCGAAGGCAATTTACCAAGCTCAACACGTCGGTGTCTCAAGCTTTACAACACCTGTTGAGGTTGAATTTGGTAACTCTAAGGGCTCCTCCCCGGAATCCCAACATCTCTGCTCCTACTTATCATCCCAATAGAAGATGTGCATACCACTCTGATGGTCCGGGACATGACACAAACGACTACTGGTCTCTAAAGAACAAGATCCAGGATCTGATTGATGAAGGAGCCGTGGAATTCACCCAAGATGGCCAGGCTGAGTTCTTCTACTATCCCTGCAAGATTCACCATTTGAAGTGACAAGTCCTAGGATTGAAAAAAACTTTTGTTCATTCGAATGTTCAAGTTGTATTTTTTCTTTGATTGTTCAAACAATTATTGTCATAGAAAACTTTATTACTTTATCAATGCATCGCATATGTCTATTTTGAATCAATATATTCGCATTCGCTATATTCAAACTGCTTTCATTTTTTGATGTCAACTCTCGATTAAATTCTAAGCCTTTTGAGGGAGGATGACGAAAATGATACCACAATCCTTACAGTATGCTTTTGAACAGACCCCACTGATGAGGTACAGGAATTGTTTCAATTCCTAAACACTGGATTCATAAGGAAGATAATCCCTCGTTAACCCCCTTCGAGCCAAAGAAGTAGGAGTTTTTTCTTTTCAAAAATTAAAAACCCTTAATCATAACCTGGGGCAGGGTAGTTCTCTCAGTTGATCCAGGTGCACAATGGATGACATCAAAGAAGTCCTTCCGAAACAAAAGACAGGCAATCGTCATTTCAAAAATAAAAGCCCAATAAGTCAAAACCTATGAAGGAGACTTACAAAACTGGGGCATCCCGCTGACTGTAAATACAAAAAGAAACAGTTCAGGCAAAAAACAGGGATAATAGAATCAAAAAGAAAGAGGTCCTATAAACCCTCAACAAAAAAAAATGTCTGCCTATTCAAAATAAACTTTCAGTATCCGAACCATCACTGGAGTATCAGAGAAAAGACTCAAACAAGGTCTAAACGCACGATTAGCTGAGTTTAGGATTGAAGAACATCACGAAGAGCGGGTGGGTACAAATACATTTTGAGCCTTTATCCTTTGTTTCTAAAAACCGTGAACCAAGCCACGTTATAACCCTCAAAAGTCCTAGCTGAAGCATGGGTTAGTTCGAAAGCATATTGTTACGAAAGGTATCCTGACTCCTTAAGGCTTGCGGTAAAATAACGAGTTGACATCACAGTTTACAAAAAATTCACTTATTTTTATGAAAAAAAATGCATTTTCAAAAACTTCAAGACAAACATAAGCTTTTCATTTTTGATATAACATTGTTTGCATATGACTATTTGTTTGAACAACCTAGAAGTTCGCACGAAGAATATCTAGTGAACAAAAGCACTTCCAATCAAGGGGCAGACGCGATCATGGTCTATCATCTGGGGAAGTCCAGTCAAGATTCAGAGAATCTCTCAAAGGCCAAGTAGCCTGGGGCAAATCTCCGCCTGAGTCACTTGGGGCATTGGACATGAATTCCAGCGACGAATTTTGCACGATCAAACATCTTCTGGTAGTACACAACACTACTGACAGTGACAACTCCCTACATTCTGAGAACAGGGACACAGTCAAAAAAATACTACGCATAATAAAAGACCCGCTAGGTTGACACAGCCTAGGCAAAAATAAGGGCTTCCCGGAGAACCAAAAGGGTTCGGGCAAAAATAAGGGATGAAAATGAAAAAATCTGTACACCCGGCAAGTCGAAAACCTGAAAAGGCGGCTTGGGCAAAAAAGGGTATCCCGATGGACTGAAAACCCAAAAGGGCGGTCCAGGCAAAAGTTAGGGATCACAGCGTACGACTATGTCCCAACATCTCGTCACTTACCTACCAGAAGAAGATTTGTCAATCGGCAGTCATCAAGCACCTCCACATGTACCTTCTCCCGCAGAAACTGGGGCAATACGAGTTGTCTAAGCGATCTGGTTGCTCTGTCCACCAAGGTACCAAAGTAAGTTCGGCTGAAGGACGAACAAGATGCCTCCACTCCCCAGGAGTAAGACAAGATTCAGCAATACTCGCCCTAAGCAGAGTTGGTCTCCCGTCAGCCCGAGAAGGCACAGTATCTCCAGCAAGTCAGCGATACTCTCCCCAAGCAGAGTTAGTCTACTGTCAGCCTTAAGGAATTTGGATATCTCCAGAAAATCTCAATATTCCCCAGCGGAGTATACAAATATTCCTAAATAAGCATCCCCGGCAGTCTTAATATAAGATTGTTCCCCGGAAGAGTACAAGACACCCCAGTGGAGCCACTTCCCCGGTACAGTTCAAAAGTTTCCCTAGGAGAGTTGAATCATCCTCCCCAGTAGATTCTGGAAGCCTATCCCCAGTAAATCCCGAAAGCTTATCCCCTGCAGAGTACATACGTCTCTCCCCGACCATGTTCAAAGGTTATTCCCCACCAGAGCTTATAACTGGGTTATCCTCAGCTAAATACAACGGAAAGATCGTCCTCGGCGAAGTTCTTCCTATCCCCCAGCAGAGTTCATCAAATACTCCACAAAACTTATCAACGGTATCCCCAGCGAAGTTATCATTAAAACCTCAGCGAAGCATCTCTTCCCACAGAGTAATTCCCCGCAGAGTAATCTCTCCAGCAAATTTATTCCCCAACAAAGTCATCTTCTCCTACCGGTTTATTCTTGCAATCATCATCCCCAGCAGAAACGAAGAACTCTATTCTTCAACATCAGCCCAGGATCTAACTTCCCGGCATTCGTCAAGGATTTATTTTCCCAAGACGAAAATACATTCATAGACATTTCACATTTCATACATCCTGCTTACATACATGATAAAGTGCATACGACACGATCTCATTTTGAGAACATCATGACTTCATGCATCTCATACATCATGACATTGCATACAACTGATGTTTTGCCTTTTCAGGAAAAAGGTCAATCCAAAGATGATTACTATCAACTGTCGCAATTCCAGATTCGATACCTGTATCTAGCCAGGGCATATCTGTAAGTGACTGATTATAGATTCGATACTTGTATCCATCCAGGGCATGTCTGCATGAAGTGTTTAGCGATTCGATACCTGTATCCAGCCAGGGCATATCTGTAGACGACTAATTCCAGATTCGATTCCTGTATCTAGCCAGGGCATATCTGTGAGTGACTGATTGTAGGTTCGATACCTGTATCCAGCCAGGGTATGTCTACATGAAGAGTTTAGAGATTTGATACCTGTATCCAGCCAGAGCATATCTGTAGACGACTAATTCCGGATTCGATTCCTGTATCTAGCCAGGGCATATCTGTGAGTGACTGATTGTAGATTCGATACCTGTATCCAGCCAGGGCATGTCTGCATGAAGAGTTTAGAGATTCGATACATGTATCCAGCCAGGGCATATCTGTAGACGACTAATTCCGGATTCGATTCCTGTATCTAGCCAGGGCATATCTATGAGTGACTGATTGTAGATTCGATACCTGTATCCAGCCAGGGCATGTCTGCATGAAGAGTTTAGAGATTCGATACCTGTATCCAGCCAGGGCATATCTGTAGACGACTAATTCCGGATTCGATTCCTGTATCTAGCCAGGGCATATCTGTGAGTGACTGATTGTAGATTTGATACCTGTATCTAGCCAGGGCATATCTGCATGAAGAGTTTAGAGATTTGATAACTGTATCCATCCAGGGCATATCTGTAGACGACCAGTTCCGGATTCGATACCTGTATCCAGCTGATCGCACTAAATCGCACTATGTTTCTGACTCAAATATCACATGTTTTCCTTAGTTTTTATTGTCATTTTCTCGTATTATGTTCCTTTTTCCTTTGTTTTCAGGATTCTTGTCATTTCAGAGCCTTCTGTGAAGAAACGAGCCAAAACGCCAAGAAATTAGGGTTTTTCAAGATATTTTGCACTTATGGCGTTCAGCACCGCGCTGGCTACAGGAAACGCGATGACGTGGCCCACTTTCACCCAGAGATCAACTGCCACGTTCCCATGATGTGGCGGTTCCAGGCGCCGCGCCCGCGGCCACCCTCACCGTGCCCGCGGCCTTCACAAAAAGGCTCCCGCTCAAAAGAAGTTAAGGGGCATGCTGGTCCTTACGCACCTCAAAGTTCCTCTATAAATAGCTTTCGATTCTCATTCTTTAGTTTCATCCAAGCTTAGTACAATCTTAAGCTATATACTATCAGTTTCTGTAAAGTAATAATCTCTTCACATCGGGGAGTTATTGCGGTGTAGATTGAGTTGTAATCGAGTCTTGGAGCACTTTGGTTGAAGTTTATCATACCGGCCTTACTTTTCCGTAGATTTGTATCAGATTCAAGTCTCTGACCGGAGCAAGGTTCTAATTTATTGCATTTCTTTATTTAATTGCTCTTATCATAGTCTACACGTTTTATAGACTTTAAATGCTCTTACCATAGTCTACACGTTTTATAGACTTTAAATGCTCTTATCATAGTCTACACGTTTTATAGACTTTAAATGCTCTTACCATAGTCTACACGTTTTATAGACTTTAAATGCTCTTACCATAGTCTACACGTTTTATAGACTTTAAATGCTCTTACCATAGTCTACACGTTTTATAGACTCGCACTTATTATGTCTGGCTAAACTATAAAGGTTAGGATGTAATGATTGTCATCGTGGTTGTGTTCCAATTATCATGCTAGTGAAAATACTCTGGGGATGTTTTGCTTCTAACTTAAGTCAATTGTGTTTAAATGTTTATTGGGTAAGATCGAAAGCCGTCCAAACTAATGATACGACTTGATTATTATTTAACCAAACAAAAAGAGCGACAGCCGTTGATTGGTTAAATAGGAATCATTGACCTTTTTAGAAAACGATTTTGAAACTATTTTCGGACGCGTTTGTAGGTTTAAAATCTGACTCTTGGTCAAAAGCCAAAAGTCTCTTTAAGTTAATCTTTCCGAGTAAGATCACTTTTCTGTTAAGTCAAAACTATCAATTTCTTAAAAATAGGTTTACCTCTTTAACGCGGAAGGCACCCTTTATATGTGACAATAAAGGAATTTAATTTAAAGAGTAAACTCGGTTCTTAGTAGTCAAAAGCTACAGGTTCCCGTTAAACTGATTCTTTGCTATCAACAGAAAATACTGCCCCATAAGTAGGTTCATCTACGCATGACCGGACCAATATCTGATTACATGATTTACATTCCAACCTGTCTTTTAAACTGTTATTTCCCTCGCATATTTACTTTGTGCACTGCACTCACATCAATATCCTTATTCGCCTTAGATAAGCACCTTAGCAATAGAGTTGATAGATTGACAATTGGTCTCTGTGGTTCGATAATCTTATATATTACTTCGATAGGCTGTACACTTGCAGTACTACATTTAGGCTATACGTTACAGATTAAACAGCCCATCAAGTTTTTGGCGCCGTTGCCGGGGACCAACTTCGTCAAATTTCGTACCCTATTGTTATCCCGTTTAGACTAAGGCTATTCTAGCCGGTAGATGCGTAGAAATCGTAGCACCGGCAACCTAATAGATCCTTTAGTAGAACCTGAACGTTACGCTCGTGCCCGTCTTTTTATTCGCAAGATAAGAAGAGCTATGGCAGAAGATCGTAACCAAAGACCGCTCAAGGAATTCGCCCAACCATCTAACGAGGAACCTAGTTCTAGTATAGTAAACCCTGCTATAACTACCAACAACTTTGAACTAAAGCCCTCGTTACTACAATTAGTACAACAAAACCAATTCGCTGGTCTCGCTACCGAGAACCCGAATCAACATTTAAAGGTATTTATCCAGTTAGCTGACACCCTTAAGGCAAATGGAGCCACGCCCGAAGCTATCCGATTAAGACTATTTCCTTTTTCCCTTAGAGGTAAAGCTCACGACTGGTTAGACGCCCTTCCAACTAACTCAATAACAACTTGGGAAGACCTTAGGAGAGCTTTTCTTGCGAGGTATTTTCCACCAAGCAAGACCGCTGTTCTTAGGAACCTGATCACTTGTTTCACCCAAAACCAAGGCGAATCACTTTTTGATGCCTGGGAGAGATATAAAGAACTTTTAAGAGCCTGTCCGCACCATGGCCTAGAGCAATGGTTAATCATACATACCTTCTATAATGGACTCCATTACAACACAAAGATGTCCATAGACGCTGCCGCTGGCGGAGCGTTGATGAACAAACCTTACCCTGACGCTTGTGCCCTAATAGAGGACATGGCCCAAAACCATGCCCAATGGGGATTAGAACGAGCGACAGTAGAGAAAAAGGAGAGCCATGGAGGAAAGCATGAGGTAAGTTGCATGGACATGATCAATGCCAAGATGGACGCCCTAGCCTTGAGAGTCGAGAACATGTCTCAAAACCCAACCACAGTAGCAGCAATCCAATCGGAGTGCGAACTCTGTGGAGCTCAAGGACATCAAACCGTTGACTGTAACCTTTTGAACGAATCAAGCTCAGACCAAGTTAACTATACTCAAGGGAACCCTTTCTCGAATACCTACAATCCTGGATGGAGGAACCACCCGAATTTCTCTTACAAAAACAACAACCCTATCCAAAATCCCGGACCTTCGAGACCTCAAGGATTCCAAACGCAAAAACAAAACCAACCTATGCAAATAGTACCCCCAAGACCAAACCTTAAAGAAACCATAGACACCTTTATTCAAGCTCAAACCCAGCAAAATAAGGAGTTTATGAACCAACATATTCACACGAACGAACTGGTTACTCAACTAGCAACCAAGTTTGACCAGATAATAACCCACACCAAAATGCTTGAGACTCAGATTTCCCAAGTAGCACAAAACACCTCTGTACAAGTTGCACCTGGAGGACAATTCCCTGGACAAACTCAACCAAATACAAAAGGCCAAGCAAATTCTATCACACTAAGAAGTGGAACCGCTTATGAAGGACCTAGAAATCCTGACTTAAGCACATCAGAAAAACCTATGGAAGATGCTACGCCCAAAGACCAGGTGGAGGAACCAGAGAAACCAGGAAAGCAATCAAAACCAGAAGTAGAGAAAAACACTCAACAACCTTATAAACCACCTATTCCATTCCCACAGAGGCTGAAAAACACCAAAGTAGAAAACCAGTACCAAAAGTTTATTAAGGTAATAGAGAAACTCCATGTTGAGATTCCTTTTACTGAAGCTATAACCCAGATACCATCATATGCTAAGTTTCTGAAAGATATTTTGACCAATAAACGACGACTCGATGATCCCAAGCCTTTAGAATGTCATTTTATATCCGAAAATAAACTCGCCAAGAAAGATAAAGACCCTGGAAGTTTTTCTATCCCTTGCATCCTAGGTAACCATATGATAGACAAAGCATTTTTAGACCTAGGAGCAAGTGTAAGTCTGATGCCTCTGGCCGTCTGTAAGAGGTTAAAATTAGGAGAACTTCAACCTACTAAGATGTCCTTACAACTAGCTGATAGATCTGTCAAATATCCCATGGGTATTTTAGAAGACATACCTGTCAAGATTGGTCAGTTGTACATTCCGACCGACTTCGTCGTAATGGATATCAAAGAAGATGAAGACATCCCAATCCTCTTAGGAAGACCCTTCCTATCGACCGCCGGAGCTATAATAGATGTTAAGAAAGGGAAACTGACTTTCGAGGTAGGAGATGAAAAGATTGAGTTCATTTTATCAAAATTTCTAATGGCACCAGTGATAGGAGATGCGTGTTATGCCATCGACATCATTGATGAATGTGTAAATGAGCTCGAACAAAACGAATTATTAACCAAATTACCATCAACCCCTATTTTAGAGGATGACGGATTTGAGAGTATCGAACCGTACATTGACGACAACCTTTTCGAATGCTTAGCTCTTACCCATGACCTTATGCCACGTGCTGAGAAAACCACTATAGAACTTAAGGAACTACCCAAGAATCTAAGATATGAGTTTTTGGATGAGGAGATGAATAGACCTGTTATAATTAGCACCACTCTAAACCAAATAGAAACAAATCAACTATTAGATACCTTGCGAAAATATCCCTCAGCTTTAGGGTATAAAGTTTCAGATTTAAGAGGTATAAGCCCATCCGTATGCATGCATCGGATTATGCTAGAAAAAGATTCGAAACCCTCAAGAGAACATCAAAGAAGAATAAACCCTATCATGAGTGATGTAGTCAAGAAAGAAGTTCTTAAGTTATTAGAGGTTGGTATCATATACCAAATTTCGGACAGTGAATGGGTAAGCCCAGTCCATGTGGTACCCAAGAAAGGAGGTATCACTGTTCTAAAAAATGAGAAAGGTGAGCATGTGGCAAAACGAACAGAAGGAGGATGGCGAATGTGTATAGATTACAGAAGGTTGAATAAGGCAACAAGAAAAGACCATTTCCCTCTCCCATTTATAGATCAGATGCTTGAACGTCTAGCAAGACACTCATGTTTCTGCTATCTTGATGGATATTCGGGATTTTTCCAAATCCCTATTCACCCAGAGGACCAAGAAAAAACCACATTTACCTGCCCTTATGGAACATTCGCTTATAGACGAATGCCCTTTGGACTCTGTAATGCACCTGCCACTTTCCAACGTTGTATGATGTCAATTTTCGCAGACTACCTAGATGGAATTATGGAAGTATTTATGGACGATTTTTCAGTGTGTGGGTTTGATTTCAAAAACTGCCTCTCGAACTTGGAGAAAATCTTAAAAAGATGTGTGGAAGTAAACCTTGTGTTGAATTGGGAAAAGTGCCACTTTATGGTAAGTGAAGGGATAGTCTTGGGACACATTATTTCTGAAAGAGGTATAGAAGTCGATAAGGCCAAGATAGAAGTTATAGAAAACTTAAACCCACCTAAGACCGTTAGGGAAATAAGAAGTTTCCTAGGACATGCCGGGTTCTACCGACGTTTCATCAAGAATTTTTCCGCAATAACTAAACCTTTAACTAACTTATTGATGAAGGATGTCGAGTTTGAATTCGACCAAAAATGTCTTGAGGCCTTTGAAGTTTTAAAGCAAGCTCTTATTTCAGCACCTATCATAAGACCACCTGATTGGACACAACCCTTTGAAATCATGTGCGATGCTAGTGATTTCGCTGTAGGGGCTGTACTAGGGCAAAGAAAAGACAAAAAACTGCATGCAATTTACTACGCTAGTAGAACATTAGACGCCGCCCAGCTAAATTATACAACCACAGAAAAAGAATTGCTAGCCGTAGTTTTTACTATTGATAAATTTCGATCTTATTTGGTGGGAGCAAAAATAATAGTATACACAGATCATGCAGCAATCCGGTACTTGTTAAGTAAGAAAGATGCTAAGCCTAGATTGCTCAGATGGGTACTTTTACTCCAAGAATTTGACTTGGATATTAAGGATAAAAAAGGAGCTGAAAACTTAGTAGCTGATCATCTCTCTAGGTTAGAACACCTTAAGCCTGAACTTATACCTATAGACGATCACTCTACTTATGAAAGATTAATAGCTGGGATAAACTCAACTGAAGAAGAGACTTATGAGGAAATCTCAACCATGAACAACATACCATGGTACGCAGATATTGTAAATTATCTAGCCGCTGATATCATACCCCCCGACTTAAGCTACCAACAAAAGAAGAAGTTTTTCAGAGATGTTAAACACTTCTTTTGGGATGAACCCCTCCTATTCAAAAGAGGAATAGATAATATATTTCGACGATGTGTGCCGGAGGAAGAAGTAGGCAATGTCATTAAACATTGTCATGCTTCACCTTATGGTGGACATGCAAGCACGTCTAAAACATGCGCCAAAATATTTCAAGCAGGTTTTTATTGGCCTACTGTATGGCGCGATGTCCACACTTACATTACAAAATGTGACCGATGCCAACGCACTGGGAACATCTCAAGACGTGATGAAATGCCTTTAAGAAACATCCAAGAAGTGGAAATATTTGATGTCTGGGGTATAGATTTCATGGGACCTTTTCCTTCCTCAATGGGTAACAAGTATATCCTAGTAGCTGTCGATTATGTCTCAAAGTGGATCGAAGCTGTTGCATCACCCACAAACGATACCAAGGTAGTTATCAAACTGTTTAAGAATATTATTTTCCCTAGGTTTGGAACCCCGAGGTTAGTCATAAGTGATGGAGGATCGCATTTTATATCTAAGATATTTGACAAGCTTCTAAGCAAATACGGAGTAAAACATAGAGTAGCATCACCATATCACCCGCAAACCAGTGGCCAAGTAGAGGTATCGAATAGGGAGATTAAGCAGATCCTAGAAAAAACCGTATCATTATCCAGAAAAGACTGGTCTGGAAAACTTAAAGACGCCTTATGGGCTTATAGAACGGCTTATAAAACCCCTATTGGAACAACTCCTTATCAATTGGTTTATGGAAAGTCCTGTCATTTACCCTTCGAACTAGAACATAAAGCCTATTGGGCCATTAAATCCTTGAATCTAGATTACCTGAAAGCCGGAGAAAAACGTATCCTGGACATTCACAAGCTAGAAGAGCTTCGCTTGAATTCCTATGAGAATGCCATCATATATAAGGAAAGAACCAAAATGTGGCATGATAAAAAAATCATCAAGAAAGATTTCAACATTGGTGATCCTGTTCTCCTATTTAACTCAAGGTTACGACTTTTTCCTGGTAAGCTTCGTTCAAGATGGACAGGTCCATTTGAAGTGTCAAAAGTTCTAAAGTCTGGAGCAGTAGAAATCAAAAACAATTCATGTGCTCCATTTGTGGTAAATGGACAAAGACTGAAGCTCTACAAAGGAGGCGATTTGCCTGTTGACTACTCTAGTCATATTCTTATAGACCCACCAATACCCACATAAAGTAAGATCTAATCGTCAAGCTAAACGACGTTAAACAAGCGCTGCCTGGGAGGCAACCCATGGTTTATTCTTTATTTTATTTTATTTTATTTTAGTAATTTATATATTTTATCTGGACTAATTTCTTGTGTTTATATTTTCAGGATGCATCACCCCGATGGTATGGTTGTGATTTTCAGAGATGAAGCGCAAAAGGCCCGATTTGCTACCTTATCTGCTAGACCTATGGTACCCACTAGGTACCCCGATCAGAGCTGCATGGAGGCACTCGGGATTGAGCCAAGTATTCGGTATCTATGCAACCAACTTAGCTGGGATTCTTATGCCGATGATGTCCACAAAACCTACAGGAACCTTACTCTGGAGTTTCTTAGCTCTATGGACTATAATCCACGAGTAGGTGAAGGAGATGAGCGAGGACGCCTAAGTTTCAGATTGTTTGGCACCGAGTATACCCTGACCACCAAAGAATTTGGGGATTTGCTTGGTTTCCAAACTGGACCGACCGCTATAACTGAGTTCCCATTGAGTTGCTACATGGACAGAGACATTGACAAATTTTGGCAGGACATTACTGATAGAGCCAGTCTTGACCCCTCTACCCAGCTGTCCCGGAAGATCCATAACCCGGCCTTCCGATACTTCGAGATGATCCTATGCCACACTTTCTTTGGGAGGAGTTACTGTGACCACTTGGTCACCGCTGAGGAGATCCTTTTCTTATACTGTGCTAGTCAGTCCAGACCTATAGCTAGTGGAGGTTTTCTGATAGAGAGCCTCGAGCAGACTGCTCGATCCGCTGTAGGGCTCATTCATTCCGGAGGGAATGTGACACAGATAGCTTCTGCTTTGGGTTTAGACAGTATGATAGCACAGCTGACCCCATACTGTGGATATACTTTTCTGGATTTAGAATTTTGCATGGATCGTGGATTCATGAGGAGGGCCTCTTTCCACCCATATCGGTACAGATTGCTTATCAATGACCAGACAGTTTACACCTTCACCATGCCAGACCCTCAGATGACTTGTGTTTCCAACTCTGCTAATTGGAACTATTCTGTAGAAGGTTGGGGTGAGATATCAGAGTACACTCCAGAATACACTCCTGCTTCCGAAGATCTCACTCCAGAATACACTCCTGCTTCTGAAGATCCCACTCAGGACTACACTCCTGCCTCCGAGGACTCCGCTCCAGATCACACATCCCGACCCGAGGTTACACATACTACTGTTCTTACTAATAACCTCAGCTTGCAGGAACCTGATATTCGCACTCTATTGACTGCTATGTGCACTGAGATAACCACTCTCCGCAATGAGGTGGCTGACCTTCATTTGCAGTTGGAAGTGAATGATGTTACCTTCGCTGGTGAGTTAGATGAATTAGCTCACGAGGTGGCAGAGATTCGACGCCAGCTGACTGAGCTGCGTGGCCCAGGCACTCCTGCAGAGCATCCTACCGGTTGGCAATAGATCTTTATTGTTCACAAGATATCTAGTTTCAGTATTATTAGTATTATGTTGATTTCCTTTTCAGACTCATTTTTATTTTTGCATTATCTGTTTCCTGAGTTGTTAATATTTATTTTGATGACCCAATGTCCGTACCTATATCTATATATATATATATATGCATATGTTTTATTTATTTACTAATGTTTTTGTTTTTCGAGGTCACCATAGTTTTAATATAAAAATAAAATAAATAAACATGTGTATATGTATTCACGTACATATATGCACATTTATAAGAAAAATAGGTACACCTCCAGAAATTGAAGATAATGGCGAGGAAGAAAAAGCCCAATGGAAAGAAAGCCAGGCCAGCCCAACTGACCTCAACCTCACCGCGCCCGCGGTAGGCCCTGCCGCGCCCGCGGTGACGCAACGGTCACCTAACGGCTAGTAGCTCGTTTTTCCCCCCATTTTACCACTTTTTCAATTTCCAATCCCATTTTCTTCCAATTTTAACCCACCTTATTACCCATACCAACCCACTACATTTATTTCCATTATTTTCATCATAAATATTTACAACCACCATTTTCTTTCTTCCCTTCCTATAAATACCCCCTACTATATCATTTTCTTCCTCACACCTTCATTACTTCTACATCCCATTCTTTCTCTCTTTTTATCCACAAGAAAATCCTATGGAATGTCACGGTTACATTTTACGTGGTGGTCAAGCCGGAGAAAGGCAACTAAAGCGGCTTGAAAAATTGCTGACAACACCAATACACTCCACCAGGTATATCGATGAAAACTGTCTATATTCATTAGGTATATACCATAGTGTATTCTTCCTTCTAGATAAAATAGGTATGCATGATATTTTTGCTACTCAAGCACCGACCTACCCTAGGCTGACGTTCGAGTTTTTAAGTTCTTTAATTTATAACGTCTCTCCTAACACTGCTAGCACCGTAGGTGGAGTCAAATTTAGAATGTTTAATGTCGAATATGATTACTCCACTGACGGTCTAGCCGCCATGTTAAGATTGCCTTATGGGGATGGTGCCATTTGTGAAGCACCTTTAGACACGGATTGGGCATTTGAAGCATTTTGGGCCAGAATTACTAAACAAAATGCAACATCTTTTGATGGCCTTCTTGCTTCTCACATCCACAATCCTGCCCTTCGTGTCTTTAGATTTCTTTTAGCATCCACCATCTTTGCTCGGGAAAACCCAAACAAGGTGAATGCTAAAGAATTAATTATCATACAGAGCTGCCTCACAGACACCAAAGTTAATCCCGTCCCATTCATGATTGCCCACATGCACCATGTTTTAAGAAAAGGTGGGCCGATTTCCTTTGGTGGACTGATTACCACTATTGCCCGTGCCATAGGATTGGATACGGAACTTGCCACCCTAGAACCACTTCCTCCTCGGATTGCAAATCTTAAATTTTTCAGGGATATGCGTTTATGCAAGACGAGGAAGGAAGGTGGTTACTTCCTAATGGTTGGAGGTGCTGCTGTACCCAGTGTTGTTATGCCTTGCACCCGTCGTACTGATATTCGATTTGAGCGTAACTGGACCTACGATCTCAACGCTCCTGCTTTTATTGGTCCGTTGCCCCCAAATCTACCTTTAAATGAGGGTAACAACACTGATGATGAGTACGATTTCCAAACAGAGGAACCACCCCATTTTTCACCTTCACACACGGCACCTTCAACCTCTAACCCACATGCAGGTACAGCTCCTAGCTTCCATGTCACTAAGGACATGTGGCGTGAGCATATGGCCCGAGAGGCCCAGAGGGACACCCTCCTTGCTACCTTGCAGCAACAGGCGGCCGACAACATGGCCTTCATGCAAGCGTCCCAAGAACAAAATGCTAGCTCTCTGCGCACTATTATGGAAAGTCAGCTGGCTTTTCAGAGAGAACAGCACCTACACCAGACCACAAACGCTCGTCACTTCCAATTGATGGAGGCAACCCAAGGCACCCTCATTGGTCGGACCCAAGAGCTACAAGCGGCAAATGCCGCCTTGTCAGAGAGACTGGAGCAGCTTGTTTTGGACCGAGATAGCCGCCGTCGCAGCCGTAGCTGCCGTTCCGGTCGTACCAACCAGGATGGTGAAGGTCCTAGTGGCCCCCACTAGTGTTTTCAGGTACCTCCTCCTACCTTATTTTGGAACATTGAGGACAATGTCTGATTTAAGTGTGGGAGGAGAGCATTTATCGCTTTTATTTCCCATTTTTCGCTTTTATTTTTCGCTTTTATTTTCCGTTTTTCCTGTTTTTATTTTCCTTCCGCATTTTTCCTTTTTTATTCGTAGTTAATAAAATGCATGTGATAGGCGAGTCTTTCTGCGTAGTGTACCCTTTCATTTCCCCCACCTTTTAGCCTTACAAAACTTTTTCAAAGATTTATGGTTGTTTTTAAGGATTTGGGCTATGAGACAGGTCCTAGATAGGGTCTGTTTCTCGGACACTCACTTTTTGAAAAATTCGTTATCATTTTTACACCATAAGCCTTTTTGAATATTTAGATTAGATCCTTTCTCCCCAATATGCTATGATTTTGAATAAAACTGTACAAATAGGTCTTCAAGTAGTTTATCTTAGCAGTCAGCTCCGGCCTAAGCATGCTCTAAGTGTGGGATCGATGAATATAAGTGGATGATCTCTATTTTTGCCTTAAAAGTTACAAAATAAAGTATGAATACGACTACGAGTTGGGTGATCCTCACAAAGATTACTTAACTCAAGAAAGTTGTAAACACTAACAAAAACAAAGAAAAAAATATATAAGGCATATCTGTTGTAGTTGGTTCAGAGGTATCTGGTGCTGAACTTGGTAGGGCGGACTACGGTCCGATCCCCCGCAACTGCAAATGGGTAAAATAAAAAGGGATTAAACCAACTCTTGTACCAGAATCCCATCACTTGAGATCAGAGTCACTAACCGGTCACTACACCATGAGTATGTACGGATAACGGGCTTAATGTGATTGCGCCTGAATGAAAAAGGACCTCGTACAAAAAGAAGTCTTAGCATAGTAAGGATATTTGGATCAATCTGTATACTTATGAGGTTTATGTCCGCATTTCTGCGAGTAGTGTAATTAAGATACCCTTGATTCAGATAGTTAGTGCTTGACAACACACCCTTACTCGGACTTAGAAGCCCTCTTTGCCCAAAACCTGTATACACCATAAATTTTCTTTCATCTACTTTTAAGAGTTGTTGCTTGAGGACAAGCAAAGGTCTAAGCGTGGGAGGATTTGATCGCACTAAATCGCACTATGTTTCTGACTCAAATATCACATGTTTTCCTTAGTTTTTATTGTCATTTTCTCGTATTATGTTCCTTTTTCCTTTGTTTTCAGGATTCTTGTCATTTCAGAGCCTTCTGTGAAGAAACGAGCCAAAACGCCAAGAAATTAGGGTTTTTCAAGATATTTTGCACTTATGGCGTTCAGCACCGCGCTGGCTACAGGAAACGCGATGACGTGGCCCACTTTCACCCAGAGATCAACTGCCACGTTCCCATGATGTGGCGGTTCCAGGCGCCGCGCCCGCGGCCACCCTCACCGCGCCCGCGGCCTTCACAAAAAGGCTCCCGCTCAAAAGAAGTTAAGGGGCATGCTGGTCCTTACGCACCTCAAAGTTCCTCTATAAATAGCTTTCGATTCTCATTCTTTAGTTTCATCCAAGCTTAGTACAATCTTAAGCCATATACTATCAGTTTCTGTAAAGTAATAATCTCTTCACATCGGGGAGTTATTGCGGTGTAGATTGAGTTGTAATCGAGTCTTGGAGCACTTTGGTTGAAGTTCATCATACCGGCCTTACTTTTCCGTAGATTTGTATCAGATTCAAGTCTCTGACCGGAGCAAGGTTCTAATTTATTGCATTTCTTTATTTAATTGCTCTTATCATAGTCTACACGTTTTATAGACTTTAAATGCTCTTACCATAGTCTACACGTTTTATAGACTTTAAATGCTCTTATCATAGTCTACACGTTTTATAGACTTTAAATGCTCTTACCATAGTCTACACGTTTTATAGACTTTAAATGCTCTTACCATAGTCTACACGTTTTATAGACTTTAAATGCTCTTACCATAGTCTACACGTTTTATAGACTCGCACTTATTATGTCTGGCTAAACTATAAAGGTTAGGATGTAATGATTGTCATCGTGGTTGTGTTCCAATTATCATGCTAGTGAAAATACTCTGGGGATGTTTTGCTTCTAACTTAAGTCAATTGTGTTTAAATGTTTATTGGGTAAGATCGAAAGCCGTCCAAACTAACGATACGACTTGATTATTATTTAACCAAACAAAAAGAGCGACAGCCGTTGATTGGTTAAATAGGAATCATTGACCTTTTTAGAAAACGATTTTGAAACTATTTTCGGACGCGTTTGTAGGTTTAAAATCTGACTCTTGGTCAAAAGCCAAAAGTCTCTTTAAGTTAATCTTTCCGAGTAAGATCACTTTTCTGTTAAGTCAAAACTATCAATTTCTTAAAAATAGGTTTACCTCTTTAACGCGGAAGGCACCCTTTATATGTGACAATAAAGGAATTTAATTTAAAGAGTAAACTCGGTTCTTAGTAGTCAAAAGCTACAGGTTCCCGTTAAACTGATTCTTTGCTATCAACAGAAAATACTGCCCCATAAGTAGGTTCATCTACGCATGACCGGACCAATATCTGATTACATGATTTACATTCCAACCTGTCTTTTAAACTGTTATTTCCCTCGCATATTTACTTTGTGCACTGCACTCACATCAATATCCTTATTCGCCTTAGATAAGCACCTTAGCAATAGAGTTGATAGATTGACAATTGGTCTCTGTGGTTCGATAATCTTATATATTACTTCGATAGGCTGTACACTTGCAGTACTACATTTAGGCTATACGTTACAGATTAAACAGCCCATCACCAGCCAGGGAATATCTGTGAGCAATTGATTGTGGATTCGATACCTGTATCTAGCCAGGGCATATCTGCATGAAGAGTTTAGAGATTCGATACCTGTATCCAGCCAGGGCATATCTGTAGACGACCAGTTCCGGATTCGATACCTGTATCCAGCCAGGGCATATCTGTGAGCAATTGATTGTGGATTCAATACCTGTATCTAGCCAGGGCATATCTGCATGAAGAGTTTAGAGATTTGATACCTGTATCCAGCCAGGGCATATTTGTAGACGACCAGTTCCGGATTCGATACCTGTATCCAGCCAGGGCATATCTTTGAGCAATTGATTGTAGATTCGATACCTGTATCTAGCCAGGGCATATCTGCATGAAGAGTTTAGAGATTCGATACCTGTATCTAGCCAGGGCATATCTGTAGACGACTAATTCCAGATTCGACACCTGTATCTAGCCAGGGCATATCTGTGGATGATTGATTATAGAGCTATACCTGTATCTAGCTAGGAAAGTTATCTACATGAAGAGATTGAAGATCAACACCTGTAACAGGCCAGGAAATTATCTTTCTTTCTCAGGTACGCAAGTCCTCTCTAAGGAATCTCTTACGCGATCGACACCTTCGGATGGCATCTTTAAGCCCATCTCCACAACTATCCATTACACTTCCAGATGGCATCTATAAGCCCATCCCCGACAAGGTTCTGTCACATCTCCAGATGGCATCTATAAGCCCATCCTCCCATCCACCATCTTTCCAAATGGCATCTGTAAGCCCATTCCCGACATCACATTGCTGATATTCTACTATGCGAGTGCAAATTTCTGGGCACTTTAGTGTTCAATCATCTTCCACCTTCGGATCACGAAAGGCACGCAAGCCAATCTACATCCTCAGGTCTAAGAAGATTGAACAGGGGCAACTGTTGTACCCCAAAATTTTCCCTCCCATATTCTTCAAGATTTGTCAAGATCAATCTTCAAATGCTTCAAGATTCCTCAGGGGTTGCACAGTCAAACCATCTCCTAAGCCAGTCAAAATTAGGGTTTTGGTTCCTGCAAAGAATTTGAGGTTTTCAAGGGCTCAATCAAGTCCCATAGGCCTATACACATTGTCAAGCATCTACATGTCAATTTCCAAGCCTCACAAGGTCAAATTGCACAGTCAAAAGCTTCATTTGGTTCACCATCAACTACAGGGGTAAAATGGTCATTTTGCAGTCAAAAGTCAAATTTTTGGTCAAACATCTTATTTTGAGCACACAATCATCATTTGATCAAGTCTTGATCATGATTCCACAAGCATGGCTCAAAAATCATCAAAGATGCAAAAGTTGTTATTTTTGGATAGTTGAAAAGTCAACTGTAACTTGACCAAGGCATAACTTTTTCATGGTTCATCAGAAAAATCCCATCCAATGCTTATTTTGAAGGGGATGACATTTCCTACAACTCATCTTCACATTCCAAGTCCAGTAAATTCTCTCACAAGAAGTTATCAATTTCTACATTATAGGTCAATTTCAAAAGTCAACAAAAAGGCACTTTAAGTCAAAGACCATAACTTGATATTGGTAAATCAAAATGACATGGTACCAAAGGCATTGGTTAGAGGACTTCAAGACCTTTCCAAAATGTCCAAGAACATGTTCATATGATCAAAATTGAGCAAGATATGCATTGGAGAAGTTGGGAAATTTTCATGAATTTGCAAAAGTCAACTATCCTTAAAGCTTCAATTTTTGACAAAAGGGCCCACTTTCTTCCACTTGATTCAGCCTTGTCATGCCACACACGTGTCCCATGATTAATTTCAAGATCAAACATTTATTTTTCCATTTTATTTAATTTTTATTGATTTAATTCATTTTTAATCCATAATAATTCAAATAAAATCTAAAAATTAATGAAATGGCATCTTTTTGATTTGAATAGCTTTTATATGTCATGTGCCAACTCACAAATTCATGCTAGGGGTTTTTTGTGCATAAAATCTTCGATTTGCTCCAATTTTGGAAAGTTCTTCAATGGTGGTCAACCAAATCTCCAAACTTAATTACACAAGGATTAAGGCCCAGCTGCTGACCTAATTCTATTCCCATATATGCAAGCAAGCCAACCCTAATGCTGTACACGTGCAAAACTTCTGCAAAGAGCCATTACCATATTGAAAAAATTCAAAGAAAGCTTGAAACTGATCTTCATATTCCAGGCCAATTCAAGGCAATTTAAGGATTCAAACACCTTGCTGGGACACTCAGGAACCTATTGCAATCAAAACTAAGCGCCAAAGCTCAAGAAACTGCCCAGAACAAACTCACGGTTTAACTTTCTTTCTCAGAATCGAAATCCATATTTCATGCATCATTAACACAATTTGTTGTTTGTTTTGTATTGTATGAATCCACAGGAAGCTTTTGGCATGGTTTAATTGCATTATAACACGCATAATCGTGACTTGCCATTAACGGATTTTAGGGTTCTTGAGGTTTTGAATTGGGGCTTTCCCATACAAGAAAAATTAAGCCTCATGACGCCTATGGTTGAACTCAGGAGATCAATACGAATTGAACAAGACTATCGTGCCATATTTATATAGAGCATAGCTCTAGTCGCTATTTTTGGCCGTTCCATATTGTGGGGGTTAAAAACCCCCGCTATTTGTTTTGTTTTGTTGCAGGCACAAGGAAGAAGATAATACGTGTTATTATGTGATTAGCCCATTCAAATAACGCGCGTAATTGTTGTTTTGTCCAGCATAACTGTTATTTCCATATATTAATTTCATTGGTCATTGTACTAACAAACGCAAGCAAGTGGCTGAGTGGTTAGTGAGGTGGACGTCAACCATTGGGACCTGGGTTCGATTCCCAGGTCCCCCATATAATTGTTCCTATTTTTTCTTGTGTAATCCAGTGCAGGGCTTCCAAGAGCATTCTACCATGCATCCCACGCATCAGCTTGCCATGTGGCCCCAATCAACAATCCAAAGGCCAGAAGGTACCATGTTCTCAGGTCAAAGCCAGCGTGGACAATTCCAGAAGTCAACAGGCCTGAGTGCTATTGGGCCTAAAATTTTCCAGCAAAACCTCCCTTTGGGTCCATCAACCCCCCTGGTTCTTTCACAATTTTCCTTTTATTTTCTTTTTTCTAATTTTTATTAACTCTTATTAATTATTATTATTAATTCATAAATTAATTATTTTTCATATTAAATTCAGAAACTTAAAATATTAAATATTTTTATTATTTACTATTTTCACTATTAATTATTTTGTAAATAAACACTAACATTAATTAATTTAGTCTTTTTGTTAATTAGGTTTAATTTTAATCTTTTTCATAATAAATAAAATCAATTTAGAATTAGGGTTTTTCTTTTGACTTTTAATTTTTTATTTTATTTCATTAAAAACATAAAAAACACAAAAAACATTTTTTTATTTTAATTAATTAATTAATTAGTTTTAGGGTTAATATTTAATTAAATGCCAAGGACCAAAACTCATGCTTTCTCAAAAAGGGTCAAAACCCTAAGACGTCCCGATTTAATTTCTTTCGCGCTTTAATTCCTTTTGATTATATTGATGTAACTGTTTTCGAGGATGTAATAGATAATTAGGATTTTATCGCTTTATTTATTTTCTCGCATTTATTTTCCAAACGGGTTTTGTTTTTGGCGATGTATAGACCCGCGCCTTGTAATAGCGTAGATTCAACTTTCCGCAATTTATTTTCCGCACTCTTAACTGTTAAAAATGCATGAAAGACTTGTATGACAAATAAAATCAATCCGTAGCTCACAAATAACATGTACAAGATAAATATAAACTGAAACAACACACATGCACATGCCACTCCTAGGGTACGCCTCACTGGTTGCCTCGACGTGGTCATCAAGTATAGGGTGTTTTAGAGGTCGCCCTCCTGTCTAAAGATCCAGGTTCTTCGAAATGGTTGCCTCGGATAAAAAGGATCTAGGACATTATGGTTACCGCTAAGGCATCCTACTATTGCTTTGGTGACCACACATTGTCCCTTAATCGAATTGACCCGAATAACTCCAACGACGGTGCTACCTACTTCTCAATAGTGGGATAGTACTGTCTAAAGGATATTTACACAGCTTAATTCCTTAGAGTAGGTAGATTTCTCCTGGGTACTTTCTCTTTCAAAAACAAACAACTTTTCGCACTTACACTTTCAAAAAAGTTTTCAAACAAATACTTCATACACTCTTGAGGACAGATACAAGAGTTACCTAGAAGTTTTTCAAACGAACTTTTTTTCAAAACCCATAAACACTTGAAAAGCAAACAATTTTTGAAAACATAAGAGCAAGTACCTAAGAGCCCGTGGATAACCACGGATAGAAAGGGTGCTAACACCTTCCCTTTCTATAAATCTACCTCCCGAACCGAGAAACATTCTCGAAAAGGAATTTTGCTGTGCTTTTGTCCTTTCCTTATTGGAGAACCTAAAAGATGGTGGCGACTCTTGATTACCGCGACATTTCGCGAACCAGCTTAAAAAACAGTCAGTTCTATTTCCACCGATCACAAGGTTCCTACGGAGTACCGTAGATGTTTAGTGTGCTAATACCTTCCCTTTGCATAACCAACCCCCTTACCTTGGATCTTTCCCCCTTTTTTTGGGTTATTCACTCTTTTCCCATTCCTTTGGAAATAATAAAGCGCGGTGGTGATTTTTATTTTTATTTGTACAAGTATAGTCAATCCAATGGCTTAGTCTTAAACATTTCTACCGCTACAAGAAGCAGAAAAGAAAAACAAAGAGCGTAAACTTTGTATGCGAAACGTCCAATGTTTTATTGATGACATATGAAAATGAAGTGTTGACCCTTACAAATAGACCGTTGTGCCTCGGGTAAGACACAAGACTTTAATGTTTCAATTTTTAAAATATTACATTTCCTCAAAAACAAAAAAAGAAAAATTACTCTTGAATAAAAGTAACGGGCACAAAATCTTTAGCCTCCCAATAGATGAGTCCACCACTGATGGTTGGGAAGATCCACTTGTCCATTTCATAATCATTATCGCTATCTTTCAGAGAATTGACTCCATGGTTGCTGATCCGTAAAGGTGGTCTCCCGATGCGAGCACGACGAACAACTCTCCGGGCTCCTGAAGTAAATCCCAAACCAAATTTTTCAGATTTGTAGAGAATATCCGGAAGTAGGCCCCAAATTGTACACCCACATTCTTCGACTACTGCCTTAGAATCCTTCATAGAATCCATCTTAAGTGGAGGTCTGGTAATCTTCGGGGCCTTGGAAGCAGTCTTGGTTGTAGCAATGGTCTGTGGAACCTCCTCAAAGTTATGACAGGGGGTCTCAATGAACTCGCCGTCCATTTCAACGTACCTGAAAGAGTTCAGGTGGCTAACCATGTATTCCTCTTCCCCATAAACTGTGATAGTCTTCCCATTGATTGATTACTCCAGCATCTGATGTAGGGTGGAAGTCATAGCACCAACCCCATGGATCTAGGGTCGACCCAATAAACAGGAGTAAGCGGGCGGATGTCCATCACGTAGAAAGTGGAAACTAAAAGTCTGAGTACCAATTTTGATAGGGATGTCCACCTCCCCATGCACCATTCTTTTAGAATCGTTGAAGGATCTCACCACAATGTTACTGGGCTTTAGTGTGAGTCCTTCGCAATCCAACATGTCAAGAGCATTCTTGGGCAAGACATTTAGTGATGAACTTGTATCCACCAGAACATAGGCTAATGTAGTTCCCATGCACTCAATGGAGACATGCATGGCATCATTGTGTTTCCTTCCCCTGGGAGTTAAATCCACATCAGAGAATCCTAGGCCATTATCAGTTGTCAAGCTAGCCACGCAATTCTCGAATTGATCAACGGAGGTCTCTGGAGGCACGTGGGCAGACTTCAGGAATTTTACTAAAGCCTTAGCGTGGGGTTCAGAGCACAGCAGTAAGGCCAGCATTGAGATTTTTAAAGGGGTCTTCCCCAATTACTCCACGACATTATAATCACTCTTCTTGATTATCTTTAAAATCTCTTCCATTTCCTTTTTAGAAGCCTCGAGAATGACTTATGGATGCGCCTTCGTCCAGACAGGCTCAACCGATACCTCTTTGCCCCGAGTCTCCGCCGACTCGGTAGCAGGGATAACAACAGGACTAACAGTAGGAGTAACAATGAGAATACTGACAGGAGCAGCAACAGGAATAATCACTGGAGTAGTAATGGGAGTACTAGCAGGAGCAGCAGTAGGAATATTCACAAGAGTAGCAACCGTTTTTGGAGAGATCTCGGGAGAGAAAACTCTTCCGCTTCTCGTTATTTTATTGGTCCCAACGATATTGTCGACTTCAGGATCAGTACCTTCAGCAACTTTGTCTTCAACAACCAATAGGTCTTGCTTGACGCCATGGTAATAGACGTTAGACCCATAATTCTAGGGAAAAACTTTATCTGAGGAATATGGTATTGGCCCGGGAAGGGTGATGATCAGGGGAGAAAAATTTGGAACAGATGTAATCCTGACGGGTATTTTAGTGGAGACCCTGGGAGGATTGTCGGAAATGGTGATGATCGAAACATCTTCACATGAACTTCTTGCAAGAGGAACTTTCCGGAACATGATTTCTTTGTTAACCATCAGGCGTTGGACGCCCATCTTCAACAACAAACATCCATCTGGTTGAGACATCCATAAGTGACAACCTTCGCCATAACCCGGGAAGAAACCGGCTGGCAACAGATTCTCTTTAAAAATCAGAAGAGGAGTAGTTAACTCGTCCATAGAAGAAACAAAATGATCATCATCAATAGCATTGATACCTTGGCCATGTTTGGGAATTGGCGCAGTTATTACATTAGGTGTCTCTGGAAAGTTAAACTCAATCTCCTTCGCCTCGATGAGATCCCTTACCTTATTATTTAAAACCCAGCAGTCGTTTTTATCATGCTCCATAGTTTTAGAATGGTAGGCACATCGAGCATTTGGGTTGTAGCGGGGAGAGGCAATAATAGGATTCTTCGGAGCCTCCTTTAGAGTCCCCAAATTGGATTTCATCAGATGTGGAATAACCTGGGATAGGGTCATGTTGATCCGAGTAAATTGTCTTCTGGGCACATCCGGCCTGCGCTGATTGTTTCGTTGTTGGTTTGAGGCAAGATTGGAAATCATAACAGCCCCTATCATCGGACGACGCTTAATTTTATTGTGATTTCTTTGGCTATAAGCAGCATTGACCTCCTTCTTTCCAGTGTAAGGTTTCTTTGCAGTACTAGAGGATGCGTCTCTCTGTATTTTACAACTTTTAATGCCAGTTTCTACCCGTTTACCAGTCAAGATCAATTTAGTAAACCAGCAGAAGAAATTCCAATTAGATGGTTAAAGAACAGCCCAAATAACGTGCCCAAGAACATGTCAACCAGCTCCCTATCAGACAACGGAGGCTGGACTCTTCCCGCAAGGTCTCTCCACTTTTGGGCATAATCTTTAAAACCCTTTCCGGAACCCATAGCCATACTTTTCAATTGTGTACGAGTTGGGGCGAGGTCAGTCTTATATTGGTACTGCTTGTAGAAAGAAGCAACCAGATCTTCCCCATTACGTACGTTGATTCTCTCTAGTTGATAGAACCATTCCAAGTGAGTCCCTGACAAACTCTCTTTGAAGAAATGTACCCACAGATTCCTGTCAGTATTGTGGGGTTGAATCTTCCTGACATACGACCTTAAATGCAGCTTAGGAAAGGAGACACCGTCGTACTTAGAAAATGTAGGGACCTTGAATTTTTGTGGGATGACCACCCCTAAAATAAATCCTAGCTCCTCAAAATCCAGCCCAAGTATCCTCTGGATCTCCATAGCATTGATTCGATCCTCTAGATGTTTGTATTTATCATCAGCAGGAGGATACTGCTCCTCAGAATAGTCAGGTTCATCTTCCTCAGACCCTGGATTATTGATTTCTTCCACTGGTTTCTCTTCTTGATTGTCCCCCTCATTTGACAGGGTTCCGAAATCTATAGCTCGCTTAACTGGTCCTCTGATCCTTCTTCCCAAATTAAATACACCATTTGGTTTCTTTGCCTTCTTGGTCTTCTCTTTGATGATAAGAGCTTTCAAATCTTCCTGCCCCTAGGCCAGAGCCAGGAACATTTGCTGAAACTGAGCGTTCTGGTCTTGGAGGTCTTTCACTGTTTGTTCGAGAGCCATTTCTTTTGCTGAAATAAATAGTGAAAAGAATAAGAATTGTGTCTTAAAATACCTGCTTATGTAATAAAATGCATGATAATGTTTATGCAATGTTTTCAAGGACTTTTGAGATCTTAAATTTGCTTAGTTAAAGAGAAGAACAAACATTAATTGCATTCATAAGTTTAAATGATTACAATGATGCCTCTTGGGCTTACAATGGGAGAGACAAAAGTAAAATAACAACTCCTAAATCAAACAGGACTCAAGCTTCCCATGAGTGCATCCTCTTTGGTGCAATATAGGCATTCAAACTTTGTTCTTCATGTAGTTGTCTTGTAAGCTCCAAAACCTTTTTCTCACTTGCTTAGATCTGAGCTTCAAAGGTATCACGTTCCTCTTTGAGTTGAATCCAAGACCTTTGTAATTCCTCGAGAGTTGTCGGCATATTAGGATGGAGAATCGTATGAGGTACATTTGTATCTGCAATGGGTTCCATGATGATGGGTAGAATGGTGGGGTAAGGCATCATGAGATTTTGGGCGCGAGCTCACACCCATTTAAGATAACGCTCCAAAGGGATGGAGTTATTATGCCCCAGTGTCTTGCTATCCACTCTGTTTACCACGTCCCAAGCTTGGATGAACCTCTGACGCTACCCTTGAACATCATCCTTGTAGTTGAACACAATGCCTTGAACCAATACATCATGAGGGCCACCCCTCCTAGCATACCTAAACGTTTGCAACACCTAACAAGGGTTATAAGTGATTCCTCCCCTAATTCCTAGGAGAGGGACATTATGGAATTCCCCATAATGTTTAATGATGGTAATGTCTTCCATAGATCGAGGACGCCAGTGAATATCTGAATGTGTGAGAGACATCAACCTGCTAGACCATCTTAAGCCTTGTTCATTCTTCACAACAGATCGAGGTAGGTAGGAAATAAAACAACTAGACAACAGAGGAGTACAACACATAAGGGGCCCTCTTCTCTTTACAGTGTGAGTGTGAAAAGAGTGCAGAATGTCTCCAAGCAAAGTAGGCACCAGATTATGAGACAAGAAGATTTTGACGGTATTTATGTCTATGAGTTGGTCCGGATTAGGGAACAGTACCATCCCATAGATGAGAAGGGTTAATACCTCTTCAAAGGCTTGTAAGTCCAAACTATCCCAAAAATAGTGAGCATTTTCAAACAAGAACTTGGCTAGGAACCCTTTGATACCTCTTCTTGTTTCCCAATTGCTATGGAGTTGGACCGTTATAAATACAGGGCTTGAGCAATTTCTTCAGACTTTGTGCCTCCTTCCATACCGTTGAAGGGTAACTGATTGAGGATTGACACACCTAATAATTGAGAAAACTCTTCCATGGTAGGCACCAACTGAGGAGACCAAACTGAGGAGTCGACCATATCTTTTAGTGAATGGGAAATTCTCAGGAACCCTTGATGCTAAATCTTTGAATTAAGGAGGTACCCTTATAAGGTTTACTTGGATAGTATTTTTGCGAATGGGATCCATGTCCTACAAAATAGACACAAAGATAATTCCAAAAAGTCCTTGAAATGGTTAGTGTGAAATGCCATGTAATGATGTTATGATGTTATGTACAGACAGATATATGCAATCACACAAACATATCCTTCGGTTTAGGCTTGGATGGATTCTATAGGCAAGTACCCTCTTGAAGTATAGTTGGCTCAAGCTGTCCTATCAATAGTAACTAGGTTCTAAGGAATATCAATATCACAGATCTATCTTCACCGGGAATTGTTTCATTGAAAGCCTTTTTATTGGCGACCGAAATATCCTAGAAGTTAGATCTCAATAAGTGTAGTATCGAGTATCAACCAACTTTGAACTGCACCAAAGTAGGCTATCTCACTACTTCTTAATGGCCAAGTTGTTCAATTAAAGGTTCTAAGGTCAGTTGATGCTTCATGACACCACATGTAACGCTCGTAATTTAATTAAATTATTTTTGGAATATTTGAGAAGATGTGTTGTGATTAATTGGATTTAATTATTTTATTAAGTGGTGAAATAATATTAGAAGTATGATATTATTTAATGTGGGCTTGTTTTTAAGGAATAGAAGTAATAAAGGGGGGTGTATTAGTTTTGAGCCCAATAAGGAGTTAAGAGAATAATAGGTTATTTTATTGTTGTTAGAAAGAATAGAAAATAGGAGGCAGTAGAAGAATAATGATTGATAAGAAGAACGTGAAGTTGCTGGAAAAATAGGAAAAACGACAGAACGAGGTTTCAACCGGAAGATTATAAAGCAACCATCAATCCAAGGTAAGGGTGGGGTTCTGACTCTATAATTGGGTTCATGATAATTGGTATGTGGGGTTAGAGGTGATTGATGTCTTGTTCTTGAATTGAATGTATATGATGTTGTATGATAAAGAATTGATGAATTATGGATGAATATTGATGTCCCGATGCGGTTTAATTGATATAGAATTATAGGGTAATTGTAAGGGATGATTATCTATGATTAGATTAAGTTTTTAGGGCTTAAAATATGAAACCCGTAGTGAAAACACGGAGAAAATCGCAGAATTTATGCAGGATATAATAGGATGTGTCGACCCCAAATGCTATGTGTCGATACAAGAAGGTTTAGAGACTCAGGATGAGTCGACACGAAGAGGTTTTGCATCGATACATGAGGACTTTTAGAATCAGGATGAGTCGATACGTAGAGGCATGTGTCAATACATGCTGTGTGGTAGACTCAATATGAGTCGATCAAAGAGAGGATGCGTAGAATCATGTTGCGAGTTTGGTGCAGTACGCGTCGATCCAAGACGTTTTGCGTCGATCCATATTGTCTAGTTTTTGGCAGAATCAGTTTGAAAATGTTGTAACTTGAGTTTTAGGATTCCGTTTGAGATGTCGTTCGAAGTGTTGAATAGCTAACGTGATGAACTTTATTCTAGAGGATTAAAATGAAGAATAGGGAGTGTAATCCTAGTAGCCAATTTAGGATTTAGAGTTAGTTCCCATGTTGATCGTTATGTTGGTTTTTATGCAGAATGATGAGGATGAAATGTTTATAGGCTGTTGTTTGATTTGTAACAGTAGGAGTAATGATAGTAATGGTGTAAGATTACATAATAGAGATGTGAATTACTATCGTATTAATGTACAACTGAGTTGTTGATGATATTTTATTAATGATGTTGAATAAATGATGTTTGATGAATAAATGATGTCTGAAGAATTATTATGAATGACATGAGATGTTTGATGAAGAGATGTTGAGATGCTTTTAAGATGTAGGCCTTTGGACAATGATGATGATGTATTGAGATGTTGTTAATTGTGGTGTTGTTATTACATTCATGATTGTGTCGCATACATTGCATTTTGGGATGGAGCTTATGCTCGTTGAGATGACCTGTATTAGCGAATATTGAGATGAAGGCTTATGCCTTGTTGATGCCTCTATTAATTGACAACTTTTGAGATGGGAGTTCTGCTCCAATGGTACAACATGCATTTGCATAGTATTGAGTCGCATTATATGACTGCATAAAGAAGTGTGTATTGATGTGGTGAATGTGTATTATTATTGTTGATTATGAGATGAAAAGTGGTGATGTTATGTGATCTAATTTAATATATTAATTATCATGCGCTTTATTATATTGTTAGATATCTCACTCCTTATGTTTGAATGTTTCCCTTATGTTGGTAACGTGCAGGTAATCGAGAGTGAAGGTTGTATACCTTCAATGGTTGAGTCGGTGTCATTGCTCTGATATGTAACACTCGGGGGGATGAACGCTTGTTACTTTTGATTGTTGATTATTCAGTTGTTGAACCTTAAGTTGATTATTATTATTAAATTGAGTTGTTTTGAAGATGCTGTAATGATGACATAGATGTTATTAAGAATTTCCGCTGCGAAGATGTTGAATTATTTAATTAAAGATTTCATGATGATGGTTCATCCGATGTTTTAAAAGTGTTATATATCCACGATGAATGCAATGTATTTTGATAAAAGTGTTATATATCCACGATGAATGCAATTTATTTATATAATTGTCGGGGTAGAATTGGGGTGTTACAAAGTTGGTATCAGAGCAAAAGGTTGGTCCGACCTTGTCGTCGAGTCGTAGTTGTCTAACAATCGAATATTTTTAATTTGAGTTCTAACCGTTGTTTGTGTTGTAGTGAGAAGTTGAGATGGCTGGAAGGAATGATGTTGCACTTGCTACTGCTTTAGAAGCAATGGCTCATGCGATGGAAAATCAGCCGAATTCTGACAGGAATGCTGGATCTCGTAGCTTGGCGACTTTCCAGAGAGAGAATCCACCTACGTCCAAGGGAAAGTGTGATCCTGACGGAGCATTGGAGTGGTTGAAAGAGATTGAGAGAATCTTTCGTGTGATGGACTGCACTTCAGCGCAGAAGGTTCAGTATAGGACTCATATTCTAGTAGTCGAGGCTGATGACTGGTGGCTAGAGACTTGTCAGAAGATAGAAGCTTCAGGTGAGAATGTCACTTGGGCTGTGTTCCGAAGGGAGTTTCTGAGGAAGTACTTTCCTGAAGATATCTGTGGTAAGAAGGAGATTGAGTTTCTTGAGCTGAAGCAAGGGAATATGTCAGTTGTTGAGTATGCTGCCAAGTTTTTTGAGTTGGCTAAGTTTTATCCGCACTAAGCTGATGCAAATGCTGAGTTTTTGAAGTGTATCAAGTTTGAGAGCGGGTTGCGCCCGGAGATCAAGAAGAAATTGGAGGAGTTACTTGAGAAGAAGTTTGTAAGACCAAGTGTATCATCGTGGGGAGCTCCTGTGTTATTAGTAAAGAAGAAAGATGGAAGTATGAGGCTTTGTGTTGATTATAGATAGTTGAATAAAGTGGCGATTAAGAATAAGTATCTGCTTCCAAGAATAGATGACTTGATGGATCAATTGGTGGATACTCGTGTGTGTTAGTAAGATTGATTTGAGGTCGGGTTACCATCAGATTAAAGTGAAAGATGAAGATATCAAGAAGACGGCTTTCAGAACGCGTTATGGACATTATGAGTATTCAGTGATGCCTTTCGGTGTTACTAATGCACCGGGCGTATTCATGGAATACATGAATCGTATCTTTTATACTTATTTTGATCGTTTCATAGTGGTGTTCATTGATGATATTTTGATTTACTCTAAGTCAGAAGAAGAGCATGCTGAACATTTAAGAGTAGTATTACAAGTTTTGAAAGAGAAGAAGTTGTACGCAAAGCTGTCCAAGTGTGAGTTTTGGTTAAAGAAGGTTAGTTTTCTTGGTCATGTGATTTCAGGTAGTGGCATTGATGTAGATCCATCGAAGGTTGATGCTGTGTTGCAATGGTAAACTCCAAATTCATCTACTGAGATTAGAAATATGCTTGGAAATCTAAGAGAATGATCTTTCACCTCCTTTTGGTCTCATGTCCAAATTGGCAAGGAATCAAGAGTTATGGCATTTTGAAGTCACAAAATTATGGGTCATTTTCTAAAAATAGTGAATGCCAAGCCAAATTTTAAGGACCTTAATGAACTCAATTGCAAAAACTCAAAAATAGGGGATTGTAGATCTTTTCAAGACCTTTCCAAATTATGCTCATTTGTGCCAAAATTCAAAAGTATGAGCA
This sequence comes from Vicia faba, assembly GCA_948472305.1. NCBI lineage: Eukaryota > Viridiplantae > Streptophyta > Magnoliopsida > Fabales > Fabaceae > Vicia > Vicia faba. The sequence goes on along the minus strand of OX451735.1, from coordinate 904,084,011 downwards.
AGTTATGAGTCTTGGAACTTTGGAGCATTTTATTGAAATTTGGCAAAAGTGAAAAATAACCAATTCATGGAAACTTGGCTTCCAGCCATTCTCTTTAATCCTAATCCAGTCCATGACTTATTTATGACTTGCTAAGGCCCATAATGCCAGCAGTTTCGTGCTCCATGGACCATTAGAGTTTGCTTGGTTACAAAATGATGAACTTGCCCAATCTAGAAAATTGATCCATACAACTCTCATTTGAAATGATCATTACCTGGCCCTTTGAGGATCTATTTCTGAGGTTATTTAGCTCATAAAATATAAGGAAAGTGAAATAACGCACGAGCAAACAGCTGAGACCCATGTGCATCCATCTTTTGGCCAAATCTTCCAAACTTGCCCCTAAACAGTTTTGAGGATCAATTTCCTCTTCTAACCTTCTCTACTCACACTATATAATGCATTGCAAGCCTCATTTCACGGGGGACGCGCTTCATTAATCACAGAACCGGATCTGTACTTTTTTTGTTGTTAGTGAAGCTTTCTTCAATTCTCTCATCTTCTTCGCGCATTCATCCAATTTCCAGTGGATTCATATTCTTTGAAGTGTATAGATCAAGACCATGGAGTTTGTTAGCTTCTAGAACTAAGGAATCAAGGTTTCCAGTTTCGCATTGAGGTGAGATCTTTGAACTTCGATTTGCCTTGTTTAGCATGATTTGATGAATTATTTCATATCCATGGTGTATTAGTTGGCCAGACAAATAAGTCTGATGTATACTTTGTGTTTGATTTGAGCTTGAATCGTGATTTGAAGTTTCTGAAACTTTGCGTACAAAATGTTTTCTTGAGTTTTCATGAGATTCATACTGGATTTATACTTGATGATGTTGTTTAATTCGAATTGCTATGGATTCCTTGCCATGCTAGCTTTAAATTGCCCTTGATTTCATGAAAAATGGTGCGAAATTGAGTATGTTATGTTGATCTGAAAGTGAGCCCTAAACCTGAATGTTGCACGCGTTTTTGATGTACAAAGGTTGAAGATGATGTGGTGGCAATGCGTGATTGGTCCGTTTGAATTTTTGTCTCATTTGAATTTTTTATTTATTTGACATGTTGTTTAATTTTGTTTTCTGATCAAAACACTTTCAAAAATCACAAAAAAATTACCAAAGGTCAATATTATTTTCTAGTATTTGTCATATTTTTTTGAATTTTTTTAAAATTAATTTGATTGGTTAAAAAAAATTCAAAGGTTTAATTAATTAATTGATCAAAGTTTATTTTTATTTTAATAGTTCCTTTGATCCAAAAAATTCACAAAAAATATTCTAGACTCATAAAATAATGTAAAAATTGATTCTGATTTTGGTTCATCTTTTTTTCTTATTTTTGATTTAAAATTTAAATTCAAAGGTTATTTGTAATATTTGTTTTGTTTGATTTTTAATTTAATATTCCCTTAATAAAAAATTCTCAAAAAACTCATGTAATCTTGTTTTTAATCATAGAATCTAAATATAGTTTTATTTTGATCTTTTCTTGATTTTTGGTTAGGGTTTGCATTTTTTTTGCCCTTAAATAATAATTCAATTATTAATTGTTTGTTTATTTTTATTTTAATATTTTCCTTTAATTCAAAAAATTCACAAAAATTCAGGGATGTGTGTTTTTAGCCCTAATATTGGAATATAATTTTGGTTGGCCATTTTTCTGACTTTTTGATTTAAATATTATTTTGATATGTGAATATTTGTTAATTACATAATTGTTTGAATATTAATTTCTTTCTTGACTTTTCCTAATTCAAAAAAATATGAAAAAATATATTTTCTGATATTTAAGGTTCCTTGGTGATTAGTTTGGCCTTGGTTTAATTTGTTTGGGTTTTGATCCTATTTAATTAATATTTAGGATTAAAAGTCAAAATTTAGGGTTTTGTTGCTTATGGTGCAAGTTTCATATTCAAAACCCTTGTGCCTTGGACTTTAGTGGGAATTCAGGTCTTGTTTATGGTTCATGAATGTGTTGGAGATTTTAAAACCATTTTTCTTGAATTATTTGACATGGTTTGACATTTTTGCACAAATAATTTTGAAAGCTTGTCTAGTTTGGTAGTTTTGCCAACTAGTCTTAAACTTTGAACTTCATTTGGCCTCCTCCCCAATCATTGATGAACTAAGGGCTTGCATTCTGACTTCCATATCTTTCAAAGAAACTAAAATTTTTTTGGTTTGAATTATCGATCTTTATTTCTATTTTTGATGTAATTTTGAAGTGAAGGTACCCAATAATGTTTGCATGTCTTGTTGCAATTTGTTTGATGGCCAATGAACTTGAGTGAGGCCTATAGTTGGGAACCTAATGATCATGTTGATTCTAATTTTCCATGTTAGCTCAAGCCATTTCACTTAGATGTCTCATGTTTGAATGTTTTAAACCATTTAATGCATTATGTAGGTTTCATCTCCTATTGTGTTCATGAAGTTGTGACTGAATCAATTGTGCATGATTAAAATGTGTTTGCTACTGACTTTCATGGTCTTTGTTCATATTATTCTCAAGCTCTTATGATCCTTGATTGATATTCAATTGTCAATTCAACATGGTGATAGAAAGGAGCAACATTCATTTGATTCTCTTGACCTAATATGTGCATATGTTTGTTTCCTCTTGCCTATCATGTATAATGTTTGATAATTGCTACCATGTTGTTCTCAATTTTTCACCATATGGAATACTAGCTTGGTTGTTGAATGTGCGAGGTACTCTGAGAAAGTTTCCACTCTTGGCTTGAGGCTTTTGTGTTTCACTTTATTTGTGGAACACAATTTATTTTACTGGCATTATTTTTTTTTGTGCTTGGCATGTTTGATGGTTTATGTAGGATATACATACATATGATTGTGAATGCCATACATTGCCCATGGGATTTGTTCATATCTGATAAATTACTTACATCCTGATGGTGTAATTTCTGACTCGATTTGTCTACTGATGCCAGCTTGCTTGAAGTTTCTCTGGGTTTCTTTTATTCTTCCTTGATTGCTACAGATAGTTATCTGTTTGGTATTATACTACTTCCTTTCTCCCATTTTCATTTTGCATAATTCTCTGACTGCATGATGGGACCTCTGTTGCTGATATATGTCAGGAGGCCCTCTAGTTTTTGTCTGATTGCATGTGTTGTGTTTGTTTTTGATCGATGAGTCACTTAATTTAGAAATTGAGATCACGACTTTGCTCTCATTGCATGTTCCCTATAGGATGTTTATTGCTTTTCTGCTTTAATTGTTGATCGATAAGTCACTCAATTTGGAAATTGAGATCACGACTTTGCTCTCATTGCATGTTCCCTATAGGATGTTTATTGCTTTTCTACTTTAATTGTTGATCGATGAGTCACTCAATTTAGAAATTGAGATCACGACTTCGCTCTCATTGCATGTTCCCTATAGGATAGTTTTGGTGAGCCCCTTTAACATGTAAATTAGGGTAGGATTTTCCCTTTATCCCCAACCTTAGGGTCAATCATCGTATGATAACACTAGGGATAGTGCTAGTCTAGTTTCCCTTATTTGTATTTTCCTTTCTTTGCATTTTGCATCTTAAAACAAAATTTGTTTTCTTGGCAAATCATAAGACACCTCTAATGAACTCAAATCCATCTTCAAAGTAAAAGATACAAACCATTTTTACTTTGTCTTTGTTACCTTTTATCCGATGTTTCGTCATCGTACATTTGTTTGAAGTCGATGTTTCGCCATCGCACGTGTTTGTTATCCTACTTTGATTCCCAATATCATTGTTAGGTGTGATGTTTTGTCATCTATTTTATTGATGTTTCGCCATCTTTGCCATGATTTCTTGCTACCTTTTAACCGATGTTTCGTCATCGTCATTTGTTTGAAGCCGATGTTTCGCCATCGCACATGTTTGTTATCCTACTTTGATTCCCAAAATCATTGTTAGGTGTGATGTTTTGTCATCTGTTTTATTGATGTTTCGCCATCTTTGCCATGATTTCTTGCTACCTTTTATCCGATGTTTCGTCATCGTACATTTATTTGAAGCCGATGTTTCACCATCGCACATGTTTGTTATCCTACTTTGATTCCAAATATCATTGTTAGGTGTGATGTTTTGTCATCTGTTTTATTGATGTTTCACCATCTTTGCCATGATATGTTGTTACCTTTTAGTCGATGTTTCGTCATCGTACATTTGTTTGAAGCCGATGTTTCGCCATCGCACATGTTTGTTATCCTACTTTGATTCCCAATATCATTGTTAGGTGTGATGTTTTGTCATCTATTTTATTGATGTTTCGCCATCTTTGCCATGATTTCTTGCTACCTTTTATCCGATGTTTCGTCATTGTACATTTGTTTGAAGCCGATGTTTCGCCATCACACATGTTTGTTATCCTACTTTGATTCCCAATATCATTGTTAGGTGTGATGTTTTGTCATCTGTTTTATTGATGTTTCACCATCTTTGCCATGATATCTTGTTACCTTTTAGCCGATGTTTCACCATTGCACATTTGTTTGAAGTCGATGTTTCGCCATCACACATGTTTGTTATCCTACTTTGACCCTCAATGTCATTGTTAGGTGTGATGCTTTATCATTTGATGTCTCGACATCTTTGACATGTTACTTTGTTTTTATTTAGTCGATGTTTGACCATCTCATATGTTTGTTGTTTCATTCGATGTTTTGCCATCTTGTTTATTTCTATTTGTCTTAATTAAAAAACACAAACCAACCAAAACACATAAGCCGAACTAAGGCTGCTCTGATTCCTTAAAAGGGATACGTAGGCATTGGGGTAGGGCCCAACCGAGCACATCTTTTATTTTCCCTACATTATTTTCTTTTTCCTTTCGCATGCATTCCCTTTTCAGTTTTAAGCCATAGACATAGGATTTGAAGAGTTAATCAGGGCGGTGTAAGGAACTATCAGGAGCAGGATTTTGACTTTAACCAGGATGAAGATCAGTTTTCTGTTCGGGGTTCAGATCCGGGGGTTCAGATTAAGGATATGAAATATCGTTTGTTGGAAGAGCGTCTGAAGGCTGTGGAAGGGAAAGGAGTCCTTGGTATGGATGCTAATGATCTCGGGTTGGTGTCTGGGGTGAAAGTTCCTCCAAAGTTCAAGCCTCCTACATTTGAAAAGTACAACGGAACATCGTGTCCTATTACTCATGCAACTGCTTATTTCCTGAAGATGTCAGTACATACTGAGGATCAAGGGCTTTTGATTCACTTTTTCCAGGATAGCCTATCTGGGGCATCCCTGGAATGGTAAATGAAGTTGGAAAAAACTCATATTCACTGCTGGAATGATCTTGCTCGGGCTTTTGTCAAACATTATCAGTACAATGTGGATATGGCACCTAATCCCACTCAGTTACAAAATATGTCACAAGGACCAAAAGAATCTTTCAAGGAATACGCTCAGAAGTGGCGTGAGTTGGCTGCGAGGGTTCAACCTCCACTCATGGAGAGAGAGCTCATTGATATGTTTATGAGTACCCTGGAAGGGCCGTTCTATGAGCACATGATAGGAATTACTTCGGCAGGATTTGCGGACTTGGTTATGGCTGGTGAAAGAATTGAAATAGGTTTGAAATTGGGGAAAATTCAGATTGGAGGTTCTAGTGGCTCAACAGGAGGCAATAAGAAACCATTCAACACTTACTCTAAGAAAAAGGAAGGCAACGCAAGCGCGATTTACTCTCATATGGGACAAAGAGAGGATCGCCAGCACCAACAAATCAATGTTGTTTCTATTCTTGTTAATTCTCCTCCGCAGCAGAGACCGAATACAGTGCCGCAACAACAAAGGCAGCAAGATGCTCCCCGTCAGTATAATAACCAACAGCAGAGACAACCCAGAAAATTTGATCCCTTGCCGGTAACTCTTACTGAAGCGCCCCACCATTTGCTTGATTTGAAGTTGATCAGTTTGAGAAATATGCCACCGCCACCCGCAAGACTCCCTGTTAACTATGATGCTAATGCAAGATGCGAATTCCATTTGGGCGGAGTTGGTCATTATACTGACAATTGTTTTGCGTTGAAGTGCAAGGTACAAGACTTGTTGGATGCTAAGGCAATTGAGTTTACTCCAGTGACTGGTGCGAATGTTACTCAAAACCTAATGCCTAGGCGTGGAGGGGGTGTTGTTAACATGATTGATGATAATGGTGAAATGTTGAACTTAATCATGAATGTGGAACAAGTAACTACTCCGTTGAGTTGTGTTAAGAGGTATTTGCTTGACAATTCTATTTTCCCAGGTTGTACTTCAGAATGTGCGAAGTGTAGAGAGCAACCGAAGGGCTGTGATGATTTAAAATCCGGTATCCAGTTGATGATAAATGAGGGTTTCCTACAGTTTGATAGAAAACCGACCTACAGAAAGGTTACTAAAGAGGACGTTGTTGTAATATCTATTCCTTACACCCAGGCGCGTATTCCTGCCCCATCAAGGGCACCCCCTCTAATGATTACAATACCTGGCCCCATGCCGTACACCAGTGAGAAGGCCATCCCATGGCATTACGGTGCCGATGTTTATTACCATGGGGTAAAGCAGGAGGTAATGCTCGTTTGTCTGAGAAAGAACATGCTGAAGGTGATGAGGGGGAAGTCCATAACTTTTCTGGCGTGGGTCGAATGACTAGAAGCGGGAGAGTATTTGGTCCTTCCAATGTGCAAGATGCAGCTGATGCTTCCGCAAGAGAAAAGGGAAAGCAACAGGTAATGATTGGTAATCCAAGGGTTACGCCAGCCAATGTGACTCAACCAATTCCTATACCAGAAGCTTCTTCAGTTCCCGATAAGGTTGAAGAGTTGATGCGAATTATCAGAAAGAGCGATTACAGCATAATTGATCATCTGAGCCATACTCCTTCTAAGATGTCTATCTTATCTTTGTTGATTTATTCAGAACCTCACAGAAATGCTTTGATGAAGTTGTTAAAGAATGCGTTCGTGCCACATGAGATAACAGTCAATCAATTTGAGAATGTCTGTGCTAATATATCTGCCAGGAATGGTTTGGGCTTCACCGATTTTGATCTTCCTCCAGAGGGACCAGACCATAACAAAGCGTTGCATATTTCAATGGAGTGCAGAGGCACTACTTTATCCCGGGTTTTGGTATACACAGGATCTTCTTTAAATGTATTTCCCAAATCAGCATTGATGAAGATTGATTATTCTGGACTAGAGTTGCGCCCTAGTGATTTGATGGTGAAGGCGTTTGATGGGTCTCGAAGGTCAGTATTTAGGGAGGTGGAGATACCAATCAAGGTTAGCCCTCGCACCTTCCCAGCTACATTTTTTGTGATGGATATACAGCCAACATACTATTGCTTGTTGGGGAGGCAGTGGATTCATAGAGCAAGGGCAATCACTTCTACTCTTCATCAGAAACTCAAGTATCCTATAGAGGGAAAGGTGATAACTGTGTGCGGAGAGGAAGAGTACATCGTGAGTCATTTGACATCGTTATGCTATGTCGAAGTTGAAGGTGAGATACATGAAACGCCGTTCCAGGCATTTGAGACAGTTCATGCTGTCAATCTTCCTCCTCCAGAGCAGAAAAGGAAATCAGAAACGGTTATGTCTTCTCTCAAAGATGCAAAAGCTGTAGTGGAAGGTGGTAACCCTGAAGGTTGGGGTCAGGTGTTGTACGTTACTCCAAAGTTTGACAAGTTTGGTCTTGGTTTTAGTCCAGGTCAGCAGAGTGCAGCTCCCAGAGCATCTAGTTTATCTACTCCTGTGAAGTTTTCTCGTCCTTGTGCTCAAGAAGGGCACGTCAATGCAATTGGCGACGATAGAGTTGATGGCTACAATGTTGAAGATTGGATTCGTCCGAGTATTCCAGGCCAGACACTCAACAATTGGACTTTTGTGGATGTTATCCAAGTTTCAAGCGCTGAGGAGTAATTTTCTTGTTTCCTTATTTTTCATATCATAATTCCTACGCTCTGCCCAAGGTGTAGTGAATCATTTGTGTAGGGCCACCATGTTTATTTTCAAGTTTATCATGAAATAAAGGACATTTTGCATTCAAAATTTTGCTCCATTTCTTTTTTATTTTTAAATGGCAATGTTTCTCTTTTCACACACTGTCACTGAAAAACGCAAAAATGTCAATCATACAGATGCACTTCCACCACCGATTCTATCGATAACGACTCTGCTATGGCTCATTATGACTTTGATACTCCTATTTATCAAGCTGAAGAAGAAGCATATTAGGATTATGGTCTTCCTGAGGAATTAGCAAGACTGTTGAAACAAGAGGAGAAGGTTATCCAGCCGAATCAGGATTCGATTGAGGTGGTGAATATTGGCACAGAAGAGGTAAAAAGAGAACTCAAGATAGGAGCAGATCTCGAAGAAGGTACAAAGGTCAGATTGATCAAGCTACTCCGTGAGTATTCTAATATCTTCGCTTGGTCTTATGAGGATATGCCTGGGTTGGATACATACATAGTGGTGCATCGACTACCGCTCAAAGAAGGTTATTCTCCTGTCAAGCAAAAGCTCTGAAGAACTCATCCTGAGATGTCCAAGAAGATCAAGGAGGAGGTCCAGAAGCAGTTGGATGCAAATTTCTTAAAGGTTGTCAATTATTCGCCATGGATTGCAAATATTGTGCATGTGCCCAAGAAGGATGGTAAAGTCAGGATGTGCATGGATTATAGGGATTTAAACAGGGCCAACCCTAAAGACGATTTCCCTCTTCCGCATATTGATGTGTTGGTCGATAATACTGCTCATTCCAAGGTGTTCTCGTTCATGGATGGCTTTTCGGGTTACAATCAAATTAAGATGGCTCCGGAGGATATGGAGAAGACAACATTCATCATGCCTTGGGGAACCTTCTGTTATAAAGTGATGCCATTTGGTTTGAAAAATTTCGGGGCAACATATCAGCGCGCCATGGTCACTCTCTTTCATGACTTAATTCACAAAGAGATTGAGGTATATGTAGACGATATGATTGCTAAGTCTGACACGGAAGAGGAATATCTTGTTCATTTGGAAAAATTGTTCGAGAGACTGAGGCAGTTCTTGCTAAGGTTAAATCCGAATAAGTGCACCTTCGGGATGAGATCCGGCAAGCTATTGGGCTTTATTGTAAGTGAAAAGGGTATCGAGGTGGACCCGGCCAAAGTCAAAGCGATACAGGAAATGCCTGAGCCGAGGACAGAGAAGGAAGTATGTGGTTTCTTGGGGAGATTAAACTATATTTCCATATTTATTTCTCATCTCACAGCCACATGTGAACCTATGTTCAAGTTGTTAAAGAAAAGTCAGACAGTGAAATGGAATGAGGATTGTCAGAAGGCCTTTGACAAAATAAAGGAATATTTGTAGGAACCTCCGATACTCATGCCGCCAGTGGAAGGAAGGCCACTAATCATGTATCTAACTGTGTTGGAGAGCTCAATGGGTTGTTTCCTCTATCAGCACGACGAGACAGGGAAGAAAGAGTAGGCTATTTACTACTTGAGTAAGAAGTTTACGGAATGCGAGTCGAGGTACTCATTGCTGGAAAAGACTTGTTGTGCGCTTGCCTGGGCCGCCAAACGTTTGAGGCAGTACATGTTAACTCACACCACCTACTTGATATCCAAAATGGATCCAATCAAGTATATTTTTGAGAAGCCAGCTCTTACAGGCAGGGTAGCCCGTTGGCAGATGATACTCACCGAATATGATATCTGATACACTACTCAAAAAGCAATTAAGGGTAATATATTGGCCGACCATCTTGCTCATCGGCCCATGAACGATTATGAACCGATGAAGTTTAATTTTCCAGATGAGGAAATTGTGTATATTCGTGATTGTAATATGCCAGACCCAGACGAAGGACCCAAACCGGGGTCACGTTGGACGCTTGTTTTTGATGGTGCCTCCAATGCCATGGGCAACGGCCTCGGAGCTATTATCACTACCCCTGAGTGATACCACATTCCTTTCACGGCTTGTATTTTTTCGATTTCACTAATAACATATCCGAATATGAGGCTTGCATTTATGGCATTGAAGCGACGATCGACCCGTGCATCAAATTTTTGAAAGTTTACGGGGATTCCAATCTTGTTACCAGCCAGATTAATGGAGATTGGGAGACTCGCCATCAGAACCTAATTCCCTATCGTGAGCATGTTATGAAGTTGATTCCGTACTTCGAAGAGATCATGTTTGAGCACATTCCCAGAGAAGAAAACAATCTAGCTGATGCACTGGCAACTTTGTCCTCCATGTTCAAGGTTAAGTGGGTTAATGAGGCGCCTTCCATTACCATCAGAAGTTTGAGTGAGCCAGCTTTCTGTTTTGAGGCTAGTTTGGAATCAGATGGTAATCCTTGGTTTTATGATGTTAAACGATATCTTGAAACACAAGAGTACCCTGAAGAGGAATCCATCACAGATAAGAAGTTCTTGAGAATATTTTCAGCCAAGTTATTTCTCAGTGGTGGCGTGTTGTATAGAAGGCATCATGACGGTTTACTGCTCAGATGTGTTGACAAGAAAGAAGCAGCTAGAATCATTGAGGAGATACATGAAGGTGATTTCGGGACCCATTCCAGTGGGCATACCACTGCTAAAAATATCTTGCGAGAAGGTTATTATTGGTCCACCATGGAGACTGACTGTTAAAATCATGCACATGTTTGCCACAAATGTCAAGTCTATACCGATAAGGTGCATGTGCTGCCAGTACCTTTGAATGTCTTGACTTCCCCTTGGTCGTTTACGATGTGGGGAATTTTTATGATCGACAAGATTAAACCGAATGCATCCAACGGGCACCGTTTCATTCTGGTTTCCATCGATTATTTTACAAAATGGGTCGAAGTTGCATCCTATGCCAATGTCACCAAGAAGGTGGTAACTCGGTTCATTAAGCACAATATTATCTGTCGCTACAGAGTGCCTGAAAAGATCATTACCGATAATGGGTCTAATTTGAACAACAAAATGATGAAGGAGCTTTGTGAGTCCTTCAAAATCAAGCATCATAACTCTTCCCCATATCGACCAAAGATGAACGGTGTTGTCGATGCGGCCAATAAGAATATCAAGAAAATAGTACAAAAGATGGTGGTAACCTATAAAGATTGGCATGAGATGTTGCCTTTTGCTTTGCATGGTTATCGCACCATTGTGCATACTTCGACTGGGGCAACCCCATTTTCATTGGTTTATGGCATGGAAGTAGTATTTCCGGTAGAAGTCGAGATTCCTTCTCTTAGGATCATGAGGGATGTTGAGCTGGATGAAAGTGAATGGGTATAGAATCGACTGGATCAGTTGGAACTTATTGACGAGAAGAGGTTGACGGCTATATGTCATGGTCAGGTATATCAACAAAGGATGAGGAAATCTTTTGATAAGAGGGTACGGCCTCAGTGTTACAAGCCAGGCGACCTTGTGCTAAAAAGGATAATTCTCCCCCAGGGAGATCCCAGGGGCAAGTGGGTTCCGACTTATGAAGGTCCTTTCGTAGTAAGAAAATATTTCTCTGGAGGAGCGATGATGCTCACAACTATGGATGGAGAGTACTTCCCTCTCCCTTTGAATGCTGACGTATTTAAAAAATACTTTGCATATATATATATATATATATATATATATATATATATATATATATATATATATATATATATATATATATATATATATATATATATATATATATATATATATATATATATATATATATATATATATATATATATATATATATATATATATATATATATATATATATATATATATATATATATATATATATATATATATATATAAACCCGCTAAACTGAAAACCCGAAAGGGCGGTTTAGGAAAAAAGAGGGTGTCCTGGTGAATCGAAAACCCGAAAGGGCGATTCAGGAAAAAGTTAGGGACTTAAAGCAAATGACTACGCTCGGCGTGAGATCCTTTGTTTCTTTCCTTCGTTCCGTCACCTGGCATAACCTCGAAGTTAATCCAAGAATGATCTATCTGAAAGTAGGAAGATGAAGCGTAAGAGTCATAGCAGAGTCGGGACTTAATGAATATTCACATTCACATTGTCATTTGTAAGCACTTGTTTGTTTTGATTTTGTAATTACTTGCTTCCAAATGTAAATGCCTTTTTCACAGGATGATTTCTCAAAATCAATAGAACATCTTCTTTCAAGTATACATATACGTTTCTTTTCTTCCTTTTTACTATTTTGTTTGCAAAAACGTCCAATATTTTGATAAGCATGTGCATATAAACTTCGTGGACCTTACACGAAAATGGTAATCTAAGTCATGGTCAGTTAATCGCTTGAAATATGGATAACAAACACAACTACTACTATGCAAGGGGCGTGTTTGTTTCTTGGATGGATAGGATTCTCATTCACTTTGCTGGCGGATGCCTTGCCATTTGTTTCACAGCGTCGTGCTGTTGGTAAAGGTCTTTGGGTCAGGGTAATATCAAGATTACGGCAGGCCGGCGAGATCGGCGAACCTAGTTGGAGACATCTCTTCCACATAATGGCTTTTATTACGTTTCTTTGCCTCACTTTCATATGTTATCTTGATTGACTGTTTTAAGCATTATCTGCGTATAGGATTTTGTTTATGGTTGAATGTCAGTCTTGATGCGTTGAATATTTTTGCCTTGAAAAAAAATTTTTTTTACATCCATCCAGTATCACTCTTTAATAGTTTTTCGGGCATTTTGATACCAATTGTGCCAATTCTTTTGCTTAGCCAAGAGTTTGGAGGAAGGAGTTTAGCTAAAAACGATGACTGTGGTGGTATGCTTTTGAGTAGAACCCTGTTGACGATGTACAGGCATTATTTCAATCCCCAAACACTGGAGATATAAGGGAGTTAGACCCTCGTTAACCCCTCTGATCCTTCGAAGTAGGAGTTTCTTTTGCGTTAAAAAAAACCCTGTTTTTTTAACCAGGGGCAGGGTAGAGGTTCAATTAATTTGACCAAGCATTCAAATTACAGAAGGAATGTCCTATATGAGGATCACCATATTTTATCTTTCGCATCATGAGATCAGAAAAAATGTCTAAACCACGATGTTCATTTCCACACAAAGTCCTGAGGTCGAGATCGAATCGATACAATAATGGCTATCCCTCACCGACCAAGGAATGAGGCATTTGTTCTCTTCAAGAAAAAAAAGAAAGAAATAAAAAGTTCAAAGACCTAAAGTCATGTTGACTTGTTCAAAGTGGAAAGTATGAATAAGAAAGAAACAAAAAGCCCCGCTAAGTCGAAACTTGAAAACAAGTCGCTTAGGCAAAAGTTAGGGCGTCCCGCTGGACTCCCAAAAATTGAAATTCAAAAGATTTTGTCCAGGCAAAAGTTAGGTAAAAGAAGAGCCTAAAAGGCCGGAAAAAAAAAAGATTATCCAATAAGATTTTCATCAAAAGAAGAGGAACAATAATATCAAAAACAAAAGCAGCAGAAGTTAAGTGACAATCATGTTGGGGAATTTGTCATGATTACTCAACCATTATAAATCCTTTTGAAAGATGAATGCTTGTGATAAGTCAGTTGAACTTAGGACAGGAGAATATCACGAAGGGGGTGGGCACCAAATAACTTGAGCCTCGAAAAACTTTTTTCTAAATAAAACCCTCGAACCAGGCCATGTTACAACCTCTAAAAGTCCTAACTGTAACAAGGATTTAACTCGAAAGCATACTACAACAGGATGACGTTTCCTAAACTCCCAAATATGTGTTGCATATTTATGTTGGTAACTTATCACCCGCATCTTGACTCGTTTTCTTTTTTAAAAAAAGAGAGAAGAGGAAGAAAAGTTTTGAAAATTTTTTGCACTCTAGCCAGTGATTCATTCACAACAGAGATGCGACACTTTGTTTAGATTTTCAACTTTAAGGCTTAAATAATCATCGCATCAGGTCTGTCATTCCCAAAATAAACATCTTCCTGCATACAAAATATTTGTTTGACATAAAAAAAGAGTTTACATGTTGAACACCTGTAAAGAGCTTAATGATTGTCAGGAAGGGAAATTCGGTTTTTCTTCTACTAGACAGAACCCGTGTATGAATAGGACTTTACCTATCCCCAGTGAAGTTTCATTTCCACAACAAAGTATTGTTGCCCCAAGAATCTTCTTTTAAAGGCTTCATTCTGAGACTTCAAGTTTGGATATGTCGGACATCCCCAGTGGAATTGTTTAAATGGAAACTCACATTTTGAAGAAGTTTCAACTCTCTAACAGAGTTGCCAACAGAGATCCCTCGCCATGACCTCTCATTTCCCAACCAGTCTGTGGATTGGGGCATCCTTATGATAAGATCTTTCCTTATCTCCAGTAAAGTCGTTAGTGTGCGACTATCTGCATAATTCATCCAATGGTTGCATTCCAAAAGAAATCTCTTTCCAACAAAAATCTTCAACAGAGTTCTATCTCCCGGGTGAAGTCCCGTCTCCTCAACAGAGCTTTGTCCCCCCAACAAAGGTTTTCACTTTTCACAACAGGTTTGTTGTCTTGGTATCATCCTCAACAAGGCCGCACACTGTCTTTTTTCCAGAGATTACAGTCTCGCCCTGATCTTCTCCCTCAATGTCTAATCTTCAGATAGGCGTCCCTCTCTAGAAGCTACAATTTCGATTTGATCTTCTCTTGGAGTTTGCAATTTTTTTTTGCAGCTCCTCTCAATGTTTATGGCCCGTTTCCACTGGTTGCTCGATTGTTATTTCCCTCAAAGCTTCATCTCTTCGAGGTTCCCTCTCTAGCGGTTCCCCATATTTTCTCATCTCCTTTGGATTTTGCAATTTATTTTTGCAAGTCGCGTCTGATTCTGACTTCTTGGTTATTGGCTCCTCAATTGGCCATTCCCTAGTGAAACCTTTTAAACATGCATCATTGCATTTCATCTACCAAAACACGTAGCATTTCCATTATATGGAACATTGCGCTATATAAAAAGAATTCAAACATGCATCGGAACATAAGCTTTTTTTGTTTCTGTTATCCCCAATGAATTTGCTAATACTTCGGTTTAAAACCCCAGCGAGGTCTTCGTCCTCATTATCTCAGTTTTCTCCCCATACCAATATCCTTTTGACGTCAATCATTTGTTCATTTTAGTGTCTACTCTTGACTATAGTTCAGTTTCTCCCTGGTACGGTCTTCTCGGGTTTAGTATTCACTACCCTTTCCGGTTCATTCCAATGTCTATTGATGCACCTTTCGAATACCAGTTTTGTCCTGATTTTCGCTTTCAGCTGGTTTTTAGGTGTACGCCCTAATCTCTTTGTTTTGGGTTGAGCTCAGCGTTTTGTCTCCTCACCTTGCGCGTGAAATCTAGTTTCATCCTGGTACTTATCTAGTTTAATTTCGCCTAACTAGTTATTTAGTCGAGTTTCGTCTCGTTTTTTCTTTCATTCCTTAGACCCTTTGACGGTGTTCGTTTACCGAGTGTAGTGTTCGTACTGCGTCCCTAGTTTGAAATCTGTCTCTTTTGTTCCTTGGATTCTTCTATCAGTTTTCGTCACTGTTTATCCATTGATCTGAGACCAGCAGGTGCTCTGAGAAAAATGTGCTCTCATCACTCTCGCTTTGGGTTGAGTTTCGCCTCGTCGCCTGTGCATGAAACCCAGTTTCGTCCTGGTACTCATCTAGTTTAGTTTCTCCTAACTATTTATTAAGTCGAGTTTCGTCTCGTTTTTGCTTTCATTCCTTGGACCCTTTGACGGTGTTCGTTTACTGAGTGTAGTGTTCGTACTGCATCCCTGGTTTGAAATCTATCTCTTTTGTTCCTTGGATTCTTCTATCAGTTTTCGTCACTGTTTATCCATTGATCTGAGACCAGCAGGTGCTCCGAGAAACATGCACTCTCATCACTTTGCTATGGGTCGAGTTTCGCCTTGTTACCCGTGCGTGAAATCCAGTTTCATCCTGGTACTCATCTAGTTTAAGTTTCATCTAACTGGTTATTGATTCGAGTTTTGTCTCGCTTTTGTTCCTCTTTTCTGGGATTCATTCAGTTCCTTCATACTGTCTATCTTAGTTGAGATTATCAAGTGCTCCTAGAATCACACACTCTAGCCACTTTACTTTGGGTCGAGCTCAGAGTTTCGCCTCCTCACCCGCGTACGTTTTCTTTTCCAGAGCTTAGTTTCGCCTATACTCTGGTTTGAGTTTTATCTCACCTTTCTTTTTGAAGCCCAGTTTTGCCCTGGCACATTTGTCCGGAAGTTTAGTCGCGTATACTCTTTTTTTGTTTTTGTTCTGTTTCAACCTGCGTTACAGCTCCATTCTGACGCATGTCTTGGGGGTTTTCTGCTTCTTTTTCTCTCTTCTTCAAGAGTGTAAATTTTCGGGTACTTTTATATTCAATCATCTTCAACTCTGAACGCTCAAAAGTTGTCACCTTTCTCACTTATCATGTTGAAGATATTTGAATAGGGGCAGCTGTTGCACCCCAAAATTTACCCTCTTGATTTAGGCTTATGTTTCATCATGAATATCATATTGCATTACATTCATACATTGTGATGGGATCAAAGTACTTTGGTTATCAAGTCTTCCTCAAGCTCTGAAGGTTGATTGTATTGACAAGTTGCTCAAGAAGAATCTTATCATCCAAACCTATGGATCTTTCAAGCTCAAAAGTTATTGCATATCTCAAGATATTTTATCCATCTCTTTGGATCATCAGAGGGTTGAAGTTTGTGTTTAATTATAAGAAGAATCACTCTTTTGATTCACCAGTCAAATTAGGGTTTTGTTTGATCAAGGCTATTGATCAATGTAAAAGTCTTGATTTGGAAGCTACAACATCTCATTGGTATTTGAAAAGTATTTGTACAAGAAATTTGCCAATATATCCAGAGGATTTGAAGTTTTAAAGATGATTCATCACTCTCCTTTGAGGAATCAGTCAAAATTAGGGTTTGGTCCAAGTTGAAGTAATTGGGGTCTAGATGAGCCAATTCATGAAGCATCATTATCTTATCATCATTAGAATCAAATTTGATCAAAGAGTCTCTCATGATGCTCAGTGGAATTAGGGTTTTGGAGCTTGATCAGCTATCTTCTAGTACATGGTACAAAACTAGGGTTTTGGATTTAATCAGGATTTCTCTGACTTTTTCAACCAAACTTGTTTCCATGATTCACCACATGTTATTAAGTATTGATGATTGAAAAATTGAGGTTCAATTTGGATTGGAAATGATTCAATTGATCAAAAGGGGAAAATTGGTCATTTTGACCAAAGTCAGTAAAATCAGGAGTTGACCAAGTGGACTTTTGGTCAACCATCAATTTAAGCATCCTCTTTTCATATTCCATACCCAAATTCATCTTTGAATCTTGAGAAGTGGTGAATTTGAGTTTAACTTGTTCAATAAGTAACTTAAAAAATTAAAAAATATTCTAAGTGTCAAGATGACTTCTCTTGGGCAAGTCACGCGCGTAATTTCATCAAACACTTGGCATGCCATTTTGTGGAATCAATTTATTGTGACACAAACCTCAACTTGAATAATTAAAAATAGCATTTTGTTGTCTTCCATGAGAGCTTCCCATTGAGCCTTGGATCATTTAATTTGGCCAAGGATTGAGCGAGTTATGGTGCTTCAAAGTTGGTATCTCAAAGCTGGCTTCATGCACACCATGCATGCCCATGCACGCGCGCGGACCAGGAAGGCCAAATCACATTTTTGCCTCAAGTTTTCAACATCATTTCTCCATCAAGTCAGCATCAATTTGAAAAATTCAAGGCCCTCTGATGTTCTATATTATGAGAGCTCTTGAAAGGCCCCTCGAGCATCCAAAACGCACGAAGGAATTTAAAATGGCCTAAGCATAAAGTTAGCTGGACAGAATTATGGACAACCATGGCCATGTTGCAAAATTTTCATAAGTCAGGTTTTGATTGATGTCAAGTTACATTTAGCATGTGTCTAGCATGAATTGTTGCATTCTTTTCTTGTCAAATGAGTCCAAGCAAGGCACGCATGAAGCATGACCATATCCTCTCAAATTTTGCCAAAAATAGCAAGATCATTTCATATGATTTTTGGCCCAAACGCACACTCTTTCCACCTCACCATTTTCACCATATTCCCTCTGATTCCATCACCTTTTACGCTCACCAAAACGCACCAGGTTGTAGGCAAAAGTAAGGTGAAACGCGACCTGTTTTTGTTTGTTCTAAAAAAATCAGAAATGCCACACTTGCCCTCCAACGGTTATCAACTGTTTTCACACACTTGTCCTCACTCCTGAGTTGCTATATAAGCACACTCCATCACTCATTTTGGCAGCACGCTGGATACATACAAAAATCAGATCTGAATTTTCTCATCACTCTCAAAATTTTCCTTCTCTTCGAAGCTTCACTTTCATCTATTCCAGTCACGATTTCTTCTTCTTTTCGTGTTCATTGAAGTTTCAGAACAAGGATTCAAGGCTTTCTTGTTGATCAGAGGCATTGAGTTGAGATTATTACTCACTCATAAGAGGTATTTTCAGATCTTGATTCTTCATAATTTTGCTTGTTTCATGTGATTTAAAGCTTGTGATCATGTTCATAGCTGGCCAGATCTTACATCTGATGTATAAACTTGTTTGATTTTGAAGCATATGCGATTTGGTGAACTTCTGGTTTTTCATGATTTAATGATTTTCTCAGTTTTACTGCTTTGATTTCTACTTCTATGATCGATCATTTTGAATTTTGTAAAAAGCATGATGTAGTTGATAGTTTGAACTTTGATTTGTATTTGAACCATTGATTTTGGTGGAGAAATAAGGCAGAAATCTTGAATAGAACATAGGAGCTTGAAACTGGAAAAAAAAAACGCGCGTTAGGGCATTGTCTTGAGGAAGAAGATGATGGTGTGGCTGGATCTGATTGGTCCATGTGATTTTTAATGCATTTTTCATATTTTTTATTTCAATTGATTTTTCTGATTTTATTTTTGTGATCAAAACATCTTCAAAAATCATAAAAAATTTACCATAGGCCAATAATAATTTCTAGTATTTGTCATATTTTTTTGGAATTTTTTAAAATGTTTTGATTGGTTTAAAAATTCGTAAGTTTAAATAATTGTTTATTCAATGTTTATTTTTTGTTTTAATAGTTCTTTTGATCTAAAAATTCCGCAAAAAATATTTTGATGTCATAAAATAATGTAGAAATTGATTCTGGTTTTTTTTAGCATTTTTTCTATTTTTGATTAGAAATTTAATTTTAGAAGTTTATTTTTAATTTTTGCTTCATAATTTTTATTTTTAATACTTCCTTTAATTCAAAAATTCTCAAAAAAATCATACAAGTTTGATTTCAATCATAGAATCTGAATATAACTTTATTTTGACCTTTTCATAACTTTTGGCTAGGGTTTGCATTTTTTCCTTTAAATAATAGTTTAATTGTTAATTGTTTGTTTGATTTTTATTTTAATATTTCCTTTAATTTAAAAATTCCACAAAAAATCAGGGATGTGTGTTTTTAACTCTAATATTTGAATATAATTTTGGTTGGATATTTTTTGATTAGATTTTTATTTTGAGATGTGAATATTTGTTTAATTGATTAATTGTTTGAATTTTATTTTTATTTTTGACTTTTCTTTAATTCAAAAAATGTGAAAAAATATGTATTCTGACATTTACGGTTTCCTTGTGGTTTGCATGATCTTGGTTTGAATTGTTTGAATTTTGATCTTACCTAATTAATATTTAAGATTAAGATTCAAATAATTAGGGTTTTGTAGCTTACATTGCAAGTTTCATTTTCAAACCATTATGCCCTGGATTTTCAATGGAATTTAAGTCTTGATTATGGTTCATGAATGTATTGAGGATCTGAAAACCATTTTTCTTGAATTATTTGACTTGGTTTGATATTTTTCCATGTATTATTTTGAAAACTTGTCTAGTTTTGGTAGTTTTGCCAACTAGTTTTGAACTTTGGGCCTCATTTGATCCCCTCCTCAACCATTCATGAACTTAAGACTTACTTTCTGACTTCTACACACTTCAAAGATGCTAAGAAATTTTTTGGTTTGAATTGTTGAAATTCTTTTCTATTTTTGATGTATTTTTTAAGTGAAGGTACCCAATTAATGTTGCATATCTTGTTTCAATTTGTTTGATGGCCAATGAACTTGAGTGAGGCCTATCATTGGGAACCTAATGATCATGTTGGATATTTTCATCCAAATAAACTCAAGTCATTTCACCTAATGCCCTATGTTTGAATGATTGAGCCTTTTGATGCATTGTGTGGGATTTCTCTCCTATTATGCTTGTGAGCTGTGTTGAAATAATTGAGTATGATTGAATTGTGTTTTCTACTGACCTTCATGGTCTTTGATTGTATTTTTCTAAGGCTCCCATGATACTTGATTTATATTCAATTGTCAACTCAACATGATGATTGAAGGGAGCAACATTCCTCTGATTCTTTTGACCAAATTGTGCATATGCATGTTTCCTTTTGTCTATCATGACTAATGTTTGATAATTGTTATCATGTTTTCTCATTTCATCATGGTGTCATCATCCATCCCTTATGTGAATCATAATTCTATTTATGGGAATACTAACCTGGTTGTTGAATGTGCGAGGTACTTTAAGGAAAGTTTCCATTTTTGGCTTGAGGCTATTGTGTTTCACTTTATTTGGGGAACACAATTTATTATATTGGAACTACTCTTTTGCTTAGAATTTTTGATAGTTTATGCAGGATATATGTATATGTGATTATGAATGCCATACATTGCCCATGGGATCTGTTCATATCTGATAATCTCATTACTTACATCCTGATGGCGTAATTTCTGACTTGATTTATCTGCTGATGCCAACTTGCTTGAAGTTCTCTGGGTTTCTTTTATTCTTGCTCAGTTTCTACGGATAGTTATCCGTTTGGTATTGCACTATTTCCTTTCTTCTATTTTCATAGTTCTATGTTGCATGATGGGACCTCTGTTGCTGATATATGTCAGGAGGCCCTCTATTTTTTTGTTTGATGCATGTGTTGTGTTTGTTTCTTTAACTTTTTGATCGATGAGTCACTCAATTTAGAAATTGAGATCACGACTTCGCTCTCAGTGCGTGTTCCCTATAGGATGTTTATTGTTCTTCTTCTTTAATTGTTGATCGATGAGTCACTCAATTTAGAAATTGAAATCACGACTTCGCTCTCAATGCATGTTCCCTATAGGATGTTTACTGTTTTTCTGCTTTAATTGTTGATCGATGAGTCACTCAATTTATAAATTGAGATCACGACTTTGCTCTCATTGCTTGTTCCCTATAGGATAATTTTGTTAAGCTCCCTTTAACATGTTAATTAAGTTAGGGTTTTCCTTTGTCCTCAACCTTAGGGTCAATCATTGTATGATAACACTAGGGATAGTGCTAGGCTAGTTTCCCTTAGTTGTTTTTTCTTCCTTTGCATTTTGCATCTTAAAACAAAAATTGTTTTCTTGTAAATCATAAAACACCTCTAATAAACTCAAACCCTTCATCAAGGTAAAATATACAAATCAATCTTATTTGTTTGTGCGCCTCTTGGCTTTGCTTTTAAACCTTGTTTACTAATGTTTTGCCATTCTTACCATGCCATGCCATCTTATTATCTTATAGCCGATGTTTCTCCATCGCACATTTGTTTGAAGCTGATGTTTCGCCATCGGACATGTTTGTTATCCTACTTTGATTCTCAATATCATTGTTAGGTGTGATGTATTGTCATCCGTTTTACTAATGCTTTTACATTCTTACCATGCCATGCCATCTTGTTATCTGTTTAGCCGATGTTTCGCCATCGCACATTTGTTTGAAGCTGATTTTTCGCCATCGCACATGTTTGTTATCCTACTTTGATTCTCAATATCATTGTTAGGTGTGATGTTTTGTCATATGTTTTATTGATGTTTCGCAATCTTTGCCATGATACTTTATTACCTTTTAGCCGATGTTTTGCCATCGCACACTTGTTTGAAGCCGATGTTTCGCCATCGCACATGTTTGTTATCCTACTTTGATTCTCAATATCATTGTTAGGTGTGATGTTTTGTCATCTGTTTTATTGATGTTTCGCCATCTTTTCCATGACACCTTGTTATCTTTTAGCCGATGTTTCGCCATCGCACATTTGTTTGAAGCCGATGTTTCGCCATCGCACATGTTTGTTATCCTACTTTGATTCTCAATATCATTGTTAGGTGTGATGTTTTGTCATCTGTTTTATTGATGTTTCGCCATCTTTGCCATGATACTTTATTACCTTTTAGCCGATGTTTTGTCATCACACACTTGTTTGAAGCTGATGTTTCACCATCGCACATGTTTGTTATCCTACTTTGATTCTCAATGTCATTGTTAGGTGTGATGTTTTGTCATCTGTTTTATTGATGTTTCGCCATCTTTTCCATGATACTTTATTACCTTTTAGCCGATGTTTTACCATCGCACACTTGTTTGAAGCTGATGTTTCGCCATCACACATGTTTGTTATCCTACTTTGATTCTCAATATCATTGCTAGGTGTGATGTTTCGTCATCCGTTTTATTGATGTTTCACCATCTGTGGCATGTTACTATGTTATTATTTAGTCGATGTTTTACCATCTCATTTGTTTGTTGTTTTATTTGATGTTTTGTCATCTTGACTGTTTTTGTCGTCTTAACTAAAAAACACAAACCAACCAAAATATATGAGCCGAACTACGGCTGCTCTGATTCCTTAAAAGGGATACGTAGGTAAAGGGGTAGGGCCCAACCGAGCATAATTTTTATTTTCACTACATTGTTTTCTTTTTCTTTCTTTCGCATTCATTCCCTTTTTTTAGTTTTAAGCCATAGACATAGGTTTTGACCACACCCATTAGATTAGACAACAAGAGTGGATACCATAGAGTACTATGGGCGTGTGGGGTGCTAATACCTTCCCCTCGCGTAACAGACTCCCTTACCCGAGCTCTCAGTCGAAAGACCGTGATTTCTCCCTTTTCAGGTTTTCTCGATGTTTACCTTTCCCTTTCGGCCGGATAAAAGACGTTCGGTGGCGACTTCATTGATGTTTCATTACATCCAGATGACAGGTTTTGGCCGGGTGGTTCCAGGGTGTACAAATTTTTTCATATATATATATATATATATATATATATATATATATATATATATATATATATATATATATATATATATATATATATATATATATATATATATATATATATATATATATATATATATATATATATATATATATATATATATATATATATATATATATATATATATATATATATATATATATATATCCCTAATTTTTGCCGGAACCCTTTTGGTTCGCCGGGATGCCCATATTTTTTCCTAGGCCAATCAACCTAGCGGGTCTCTTTTCATGCATAGTATCTTTTAACTATGTCCGCGTTTACAGGGTGTGGAAGGTCGTCACCATCCATGGTGGTCAATATCATAGCTCCACCAGAAAATATGTTATTGATCATAAATGGTCCCTCGTATGTAGGAGTCCATTTTCCCCTGGGATAACCTTGTGGTAGGATGATGCGTTTGATTACCAAGTCACCGGCCCGATATACCTGACGTCTGAGCTTCTTGTAAAAAGCTTTGATCATGCGTTTCTGGTACATATGACCATGTCAAACAGCCGCGAGCCTCTTCTCGTCAATCAGGTTCAATTGGTCAAGTTGAGTGTGAATCCATTCGTCTTCGTTTAAACCTGCATCCTTCATAATTCTCAGGGAAGGAATCTGGGCCTCGACAAGCAAAACAGACTTCATACTGTAGACGAGAGAAAATGGGGTTTACCCTGTTGACGTGCGCACTGAGGTAAGGTTACCATGAAGAGGAAATGGTAACATCTCATGCCAGTCTTTATATGTTACCATCATCTTCTGTGTAATCTTCTTTATATTCTTATTGGCGGCCTCCATAACACCATTCATCTTTGGCCGGTACGGAGAAGAGTTATGATGCTGGATCTTAAATTGCATACAGAGCTTAGTGATTATAATATTATTGAGGTTGGTACCATTATCTGTGATAATTCTTTCTGGGATACCATACCGACAGATAAGATTGTGTCTGATGAACCGAGCCACAACGTTCTTGGTAATAGAAGTGAACAAGGATGCCTCTACCCACTTCATGAAGTATTCAATGGTGACAAGGATGAAGCGATGTCCATTGGAAGAGGTAGGTATAATCTCTCCAATCATGTCAATTCCCTATATTGCAAATGGCCAAGGAGCAGTCAAGACGTTTAAAGGAACCAGAGGCACATGTACTTTGTCAGCATAGATTTGGCATTTGTGACAAGTCCAGGAGTGGTGATGGAAATTTGTTTCCATAGTGGACCAATAGTAACATGCCCTCAGAATCTTCTTAGCCATTGTGTTCCTGCTAGAATAATTACCAAAGATACCTTCGTGCATATCCTCCATGATCTTCTCAGCTTCTTTCTTATCCATACAGCGAAGCAAAGTTGAATCATGATTGGGCTTATATAAGATTTAGTTACTCAGGAATAACTTGGAAGAGAACCTTCTTAGAAACTTCTTGTCATTTATAGATTCCCCCTCAGGGTATTCTTGGGCTTCAAGCTACCTTTTCACCTCATGGAACCAAGGCTTTTCCACTACTCCGTCAGTGTCAACCTCATAACAGTATATTGGTTCGTCTAATATTTGAATAGTGATCTGAGGGGCTTCGTTATCCAATCTGACTTTTAACATGGATGGCATGGTGGCTAGCGCACCCACCAACTAATTATCTTCTCATGGAACATGTTCAAAGGTAATCTCTTCAAAATACGGGATCAATGTCAACACATGCTCTCGGTAAGGAACCAGATTAGGATGCTTTGCATCCCAATCTCCCTTAATCTGCATGATTACCAAGGTGGAGTCTCCGTATACTTGCAAGAACTTGATTCTCATGTCATTAGCAACCTTAATACCCATAATTCATGCTTCAAATTTGGACATACTATTGGTACAATCAAAACATAGCCTGGCAGTGAAGGGTGTATGGAAACCTTCAGGAGAGATAATCACAGCACCAATGCCATTGTCAAGCGTGTTAGAAGCTTCGTCAAAAATCATAGTCCATCAGAATCCTTTTTCAAGTCCTTCATTCGGTCCAAGTTCTTCACAGTTAGTTACCGACATAATGTTCTCATCCGGGAACTCAAAATTCATAGTCTGGTAGTCGTCTACGGCTTGATGAGCCAAATGATCTTCCAGTACACTTCCTTTGATTGTTTTCTAAGTGGTGTACTGAATGTCATATTCTGTAAGGACCATTTTCCATCTGGCTATTCTTCCGGAGAGAGCGGGCTTCTCAAATATGTATTTGATGAGATCCATTTTAGAGATGAATGGAGTAGTGTGAGTCAACATATATTGTCTTAATCAGCGAGCAGCCATTGCCAAAGCACAGAAAGTTTTCTCGAGCAATGAGTATCTTGTTTTACAGTCGGTAAACTTTTTGCTAAGGTAATAGATTGCGTGCTCTTTTCGACCAGACTCGTCATGTTGCCCCAACACGTACCCTATTGAATTCTCCAACACTGTTAGGTACGTGATTAGAGGTCTTCCTTCAACTGGTGGCATCAAAATTAGAGATTCTTGAAGATATTCCTTGATTCTGTCAAAGGATATCTGACAATCATCATTCCATTTCACTACTTGATCTTTCTTCAGTAGCTTGAAGATTGGTTCACAAGTAGCGGTTAGGTGGAAAATTAATCTGGAAATGTAGTTTAGACGTCCCAAGAAACCTCTAACTTCCTTATCAGTGCAGGGAGTTGGCATATCTTAAATAGCTTTAACTTTTTCCGAATATACCTCAATACCTTTTCCACTGATGACGAAACCTAGGAGCTTACCAGATCTTACTCCAAAGGTGCACTTGTTCGGGTTCAGTCTTAACTTGTACTTCTTCAGCCTATCCAATAGTTTTTGCAAGTGATCAGAGTTCTCTTCTTCTGTCTGGGACCTGGCTATCATGTCTTTAACATAGACCTATATATCGTAATGAATCATATCATGGAACAACACTACTATAGCACGTTGATAGGTTTCCCCGGTGTTCTTCAACCTAAATGGCATAACTTTGTAACAGAAGGTTCCCCACTTTGTAACGAAGGTAGTCTTCTCCATGTCCTCAAGTTCCATTTTGATCTGATTATAATCGGAGAAGCCATCAATTAAGGAGAATATCTTATGCTGAGTGGTGTTGTTAACCAGAACGTCGATATGAGGAAGTGGAAAGTCATCTTTGGGGCTCGCCCTATTCAAATCCATGTAGTCCACACACATGCGTACCTTACCGTCCTTCTTAGGTACTGGCACCATGTTTGCAACCCATTATGGGAAATAAGTAACAACTAAAACCCCGACATTAAATTGTTTCATGACTTCAGCCTTAATCCTTTCTGACATTTCAGGACGCATACAACGAACATTTTGCTTCACTAAAGGGAAGTCTTATTTTGTTGGCAGACGATGAACTACAATATCAGTATCAAGCCCTGGCATGTCTTCGTATGACCAAGCAAAGATCTCAACATAGTCATGTAACATCTGGATTAACCATTCTTTGACACCATTCTCCAAGTTGGAACCTATCTTGACTTCCTTTTTATTCACCTCAGTATCTAAGTTTACCACCTCGACCGACTCTTCATGAGGTTGTGTTGCTCCTTCCTCTTGCTGTAATAGTCTAGCAAGCTCTCCCGGTACTTCACAATCTTCCTCACCTTCGTCCTCGTCTTGGTAGATCGGATTTTCAAATTCATAATTGGAAATAGCAGAACTATTATCAATGGGATGCAGGGTGGATATGGATATGCAATTTGATATGTGGATGTGTGTAAGAGAACATAGCTATTTTGAAAAATAAAGCAAAAAGAAAGACAAAGAGCACAAAATTTGAATGCAAAATGTCCAATGATTTATCAAAATGACATATGAAAATGAAGTATGATAACCCTCACAAATAGACTATTCTTCCTCGAGTAAGACACAAGGCTTAGAGTTTAATTTGTTCAAAAATTACATATCCAAAAAAAAAAACAATTACTCCTGGATAAAATATATTGGCACAAAGTCTCTAGCCATCCAATTATTGAGTCCACCGTTGGTAGTAGGGAAGACCCAACTATCCAGGTCACAGTCATTGTCAGCGTCCTCCACAACATTGACTCCATGGTTGCTGATGCCTAGTGGTGGTCTTCCGGCGCGAGCACGATGAACAACCCTTTGAGATCTTGAAGTGAAACCCAAACAAAACATGTCAGACTTATAAGGAATGTCATGGAGTTAGCCCCAAATAGTACACGCACCTTATTCAACCACAACCTTGGCGTCCTTCAGAGAAACCATCTTCAGTTGGGGCATGGTAATCTTTGGAACAACATTAGCAGCTTTAGTAACAACAATCGTCTAAGGAACCTCTTCAAAATTATGACATGGGTTTTCAATGAATTTTCCATCCATCTCGACATACCTAAAAGAATTTAGGTGGCTCACCATATACTCTTCTTTACCGTAGACCGTAAAAATCTTTACGTTTACATGATATTTTAACATTTGGTGCAATGTGGAGGTGATAGCACATGCCCCATGAATCCAAGGGCGTCCAAGTAAACAGGAGTAAGTCGAAAGAATGTCCATCACATAGAAAGTGGAGTCAAAGATTTAGGAACCAACTTTAATTGGGATGTCTACCTCCCCTTGTACCATTATTTTAGAACCATCAAAAGCCCTCACCACAATGTTACTGGGTTTCAATGTAAGCCCTTCACAATCCAACATGTCTAAGGCACCCTTGGGTAGGACATTCAGAGATGAATCGGTGTAAACCAACACATGAGCTAGAGTAGCGCCCCTGCATTCAATGGAGACATGCAGGGCCTTGTTATGTTTTCTTCCCTCAGGAGTCAGATCAGTATCGGAGAAGCCTAGTCCATTATCAGCAGTCAGATTGGCAACACAATTCTCAAATTGGTCGGACGAAGTCTCTTGTGGCACATGGGAAGACTTCAAAAACTTTACCAAAGCCTTAGCATGGGCCTCATAGCATAACAACAAAGCTAGCATTGAAATCTTCGAGGGGGTCTGCCCCAATTGTTCCACAACATTGTAATCACTTTTTCATACAATCTTCAAAATTTCCTCCATTTCTAGCTTGGAGGCCTTAGGAATGGCTTCTTTCGGTGCCTCCTTCTGGGAAGGCTCGGTAAATACTTCTTTTCCCTGAGTCTTAGTTGACTCAACAACAGGAATAACAACGGAAGTAGCAACGTTCTTTGAATAGATTTATGGAGAGAAAATCCTTCCGCTTCTGGTAACCTTACTGGTCCCAACAATATTGTCAATGTTAGGATCAGTATCTTCAGCAACTTAATTCTTGATAGCCAATAGGTCTTGCCTGACACCATGATAGTAGACGTCAGCTCCATAATTCCAAGGAACAACCTTGTCAGTGGAATATGGTATTGGCCCTGGAGAGGTAATGATCAGAGGAGCAACTTTAGGATTGGCGGTAATCCTTACAAGACCTTTGGAGGAGATCCTTGTAGGATTATTAGAAATGGTAATAATTGGCACGTCTTCACAATGTACATCTTCGTATAATATTTTCACAGAGGGAGTCTTGTCAAACAGAATTTCCTTGTCGTTCATCAGGCGTTGAACACCTATCTTCAGCAACATACAAGCATTATACATGGATGCACAAAGGTAACAATCTTCACCATATCCCGGAAATAAACCGACTCGTAACAAATTCTTCTTAACAAGTGGAAGAGGAGTAGTCAGATCATTCACGAAAGAAACAAAAAGAACATCGTTAACAACATTGATACCCTTGTCATGGTTGGGCATTGGTGCAGTAATCACATTGGGAGTCTCAGGAGGGTCCAACTCAATCTCCTTTGCATCAAAAAGGTCTTGAAACTTGCTCTTCAAAGCCCAACAGTCATTTGAGTCATGCCCTAGACTGTTAGAGTGGTAAGCACATCATACGTTTGGATTGTAGCGGGGAGAGGAAGTGTTTATGTTTTGAGGAGGATCCCTCAAAGTGACCAAGTCAGCTTTCACCAAATGTTACAATGCCTGAGACAACGGCAGGTTGATTCTGGTGAATTGTCTTCTAGGCGCATCCTGCCTGCGCTGATTATTTTGGCGTTGAGTTGGTGCAGGGTTAGAGATCATTACAGCTTATACCGTTGGACGACGTTCATCTTTACAATAACTTTTTTGACCATAGGAAGCATTGACCTCCCTCTTTCCAATGAACGGTTTCTTCATAGCACTTTAGGATGCAGCCCCTTGGATTATACCACTCTTGATACAAGCTTCAACCCGTTCTCCTGTAAATATCAGCTCGGTGAATCTGGCTGAAGAGCTTCCAATCAAATGTTTGAAAAATGGGCATGTCAGAGTACCCATGAAGATGTCTACCAACTCCCTATCAAACAAGGGAGGCTGGACTCTACTTGTAAGATCCCTCCACTTTTAGGCGTAATCTTTGAAATCCTCACTGGAACCCATAGACATGCTTTGGAGTTGCATGCGGGTTGGAGCGAGGTCAGCATTGTATTGATAGTGCTTGTAAAAAGTTGCAACCAAGTCGTCCCAATTACGGATATTAGTTCCTTCTAGTTGATAGAACCATTCCAACTGCGTTCCCGACAAACTCTCTTAAAAGAAGTGAACCCATAACTTCCTATCAGCTGTATAGGGTTGAATCTTACTGATGTAAGACCTCAGATGAAGCTTGGGACACGAAACACCGTCATATTTTGCAAAAGTGGGAACTTTGAATTTATATGGGATGACCACTCCTGAGACCAACCCTAGCTCTTCAAAGTCCAAACTAGGTATCCTCTAAATCTCCATAGTGTTGAGACGATCCTTCAGCTGTTTATACTTGTCATGGGAAAGAGGATATTGTTCCTTAGAATAGTCTGCTTCCTCTTCATCAGTCCCTGGGTTGTTATCTTCTTCTTTCACACTCTTGTTATCTTCTTCTTGATTATCCCCTTCATTTGATGGGGTTGCGAATTCTAGAGCTCTCTTGGCTGGTCCTCTAAATCTTCTCCCCATGTTCAGGGTGCCAATCTATTTCTTTAGCTTCTTCTTCTTCTTCTCTTTAGTGATGAGAGCTTTTAGATCTTTCAGTCCTTTAGCCAGAGTCATGAACATATGTTAGAATTGAGCGTTCTGTGCTTTAAGATCCTGAACGGTTTGTTCAAGAGCCATTTCTTTTGCTGAAATAAACAATGAAAAGATAAGAAACATGTCTTGAAGTACCTTCTTATGTAGTGATATGCATGACATGTTTATGTGATGTTTTCAAGGACCTCGTAGGATTTAAACTCTTTTAATCAAAACAAAAACAAAGATTTTTTTATTAGTAAGTTCAAGTGAACCAAAGGTTTACAAGGAAATTAATTAAATTTTTTTAAAACTTCTAGGTTTCCCATGGACACTTCCTCTTTGTGTTTACATAGGCATTAAGGCTCTGCTCCTCGTGAAGCTTCTTTGTCAGTTCCAACACTTTCTTCTTACTTGCGTAGAATTGGGTCTCAAAGGTGTCTCGTTCTTCCTTGAGTTGACTCTAAGACATTTGCAATTCTTCAAAGTTTGTTGGCATATCAGGATGAAGAATAATGTAAGACTCGTCCCCTTGCACAATAGGCTCTAAGATCACCGGTAAGATGGCATGATATGGCATCATAAGACTTTGAGCACGAGTTCACACCATTTGAGGTAAGGTTCCAAAGGGATGGAATTCATGTGCCCCAAATTCTTACCATCAATTTTCTTTACCATGCCCCAAGCGCGTATGAACCTTTGACGATAACCTTGTAGATCATTGTCGTAGTCGAACATAATACCTTAGATAATCATATCATGAGGACCATCTCTTTGTGCGTAACCAAACTGACATAAAACTAGAGAAGGGTTGTAAGTGATGCCTCCTCTAATACCAAGGAGTGGCACATTAGGAAATTCTCCGCAGCGATCATCAATAGATATCAGAGTGAGAGAGAGACATAAAACTTTGAGACCATCTTAAGCCTAACTCATTCTTCATTACTGATTGAGGAAGGTGTGAAATAAACCACCTATAGAGAAAAGGTATACAACACATAAGAGTTCCTCATTTCTTCATAGTACGGGTATAGAGAGAATGCAGAATATCCCCGAGCAATGTAGGCATTAGATTACGAGTAAGGAAAATCATGATGGGGCTCACATCTATAAGTTGGTCTGGATTAGGGAACAATACCAGCCCATAGATCAGGAGGGCCAAGACATCCTCAAAATCATGGAAACTCATGGTGTCTAGGAACAACTGGGCTTTCTCTATCAGAAACTTTGCAAGAAGACCTTGAACCCCACTTCTCCTTTCACACTTAGATTTAATGTCGGGTGGCTTCAAGTACAAGGTTGTAGCAACTTCTTCAGACTTTGGATCTTGTTCTAAACCTGTGAAGGGTATCTTCTCCAATATAGGCATTCCAAGTAGCTTAGATAATTCTTCCAACGTGGGCACCAAATGATAATCGGGGAATGTGAAGCAATGGTTTTTAGGATCAAAGAACTGGAATAGGACGCTCATCATACCCTCGTCAAAACTGGCATTAACCAAACTGAGAAAATGACCATGTCTTCTATTGAACTGATAACTTTCAGGAACCCTCAAGACCATCTCTCCAAGCTTGGCAGGTATCCCTACGAAGTTGATCTGGATGGTATTTCTGTGAGCGGAAGCCATAACCTACAAAACAAGAAGAGGTAAATCCCTAGGTCCTTGAAATGGTTAGTGCGAATGCTATGTTATGATATTTATGATGTCATGTTTATGCTTAAAACAAAATAGAAAACAAAAACAAGTCACACAAAGACCTTAGGTTTAAAGGCTTGTATGAGGTCTATAGGTAAGTACTTTCTTGAAGTTTAGTTGGCTCAACCTGTCCTAGCAATAGTGACCGGGTTCTAGGGATCTCATGTCATTGATCTTTCTCTCAGGCATTGTTTTAGCTCAAGCATCTGAATTGCAACCGAAATATCCTAAAATTTCAATCTCAATGAGTGTAGCATCGAGTATCAACCAACTTTAGTCTGCACCAAATTCGGCCATCTCACTACTTTATAATGGCCAAGATGAGTCAATTTAAGGTTCTAAAGGCCAATTAGTGCTTAATGACACTATGTGAAAGCCTAATGTTATCCTTGACTGACTCAAGGAACATTAGTACAAGCCAAGTGTATCACACTAACATAGCTATTATATCATCCATATTGGTCTACACCGTACAACCCACATGATTTATTGTTACTTACCTAATTATGTTCCCCGATTCGGGTGTAGGATCTTTGCAAGAAAATACCCAAACAAAACCCTCAAATCTAAAGCAATCAAAGCAAATGATTTAAAGCAAGTAAATGTGACCTAAGCTCTTAAGGTAACCCCTCTTTTTAGGCAAATCATCCCCAGCAGAGTCGCCAGTTCTATAATACGGTGGGAGAACTGACTTGTTTGTTTTGCGTTTTATCGCAATTGTTGTGGATAGCAAGAGTCACTGCCGATTTTTCTTTTATCCAATAAGGAAAGGTGAAAAGAATAGGAAAGACTTTTAATAGATTTTGAGTTTGGGGGGTAGATTATGAAAAGGGAAGGTGTTAGCACCCTTTTCATCTGTAGTTATCTACAGGATCTTAATCGCTTGCTCACTTTATTTGTTTTGTGTGTGTGCTTTTGAAAAAGTTTTGAAATGCCAAATAGCAAGGCGGTTTTCTTTATGAATACTCTTGTATCAGTTCTTAAGAGTGTTGATAAATCATTTTGAAAATGTTTTTGAAAGTATGAGGTGTGAAAAAAGTGTTTTAAGTTGTGAGCAAGAAATTAACAGTAACTACCCACTCAAGGTCTTTCTTGTATTTTTCCTCCTCCTTTGGATAATGCTATTTATACCATTAGTTAGCAGGAATCCCTATATTTGGATGTTCGAGGGACCGGTGTAGGATCATCATTATGGTCATTGAAGGCAATATGTAAGGATACCTTTAGCAATTTGAAGGGACTATCATCATATATATTTATAGGCAACATCGAGGGACAAGATCATATACCGTAGACAACTTCGAGGGACATCTAAGAACCATGATCTTTATGATGATTTATAACTGAGGGTCTTTGCTAATGGTATCCCTATGTTCGAGAGACATGACCATTGTTTTTATGAGGAAACGAGAGAGGTTACCCTAGAGGTAAAGTGTGTAAAGTATGCTTGATTCAATTCATTTATCTTTCAATTGGGTTAGCTAATTGTTTATTTTATGTTTTGACATACAATCTTATTAATCTAAGCATTAACAATAATAATAAAATAGTAAAGAAATACCCTACGCTATTACATCGCTTCGGGAAGGGGTACAAAACCACAAAATTAGGGGAAAATAGCAAGCGAATAAAATCCTAATTTAAGCTATTACATTCCTTTAGCAATTACAGTAATCAGAAAAAATAATAAAATATGCGACAGTAATAACATACGCGAAATTATAAAAGTAAAAGAAAAGAGAAAATTTGTTTTGATTGTTTGATAAAAAAAAGTTTGATGATTAACCTAAAACCTAGTTGATTTTAATTAATAAAAAAAGTTAGATAATTAATTTAAATAAAACTCTAAAATATAAGTTGATTTTATTAAAAACCTAAAATTAAATTAAAACTCAAAATTAAATTAAAACCTAAAATTATTTTTTGAGTTTATTATGAAAAATCAAATGTTTGTGAAAAATATTAGGTTTTATGAAAAAGGTTTTGAACAGAAAGAAGGAAAATAGGTAAAAGGATAAATAAAATGGAAGAAAACCAAAACCAGTAGGGGTGGTGTTGAACCCACACCCTTCTAGCCTTTGTCATTTACTAGTTGGTATTATGATTTGGCATCAGCATATTTTGTAATAAACCTGCATGACACCATTACAATGGTCCAAACCTGCAGTGTTGAATCTCATGAACACAATAAACAAATTAGTATACCATGAAATACAAAGAAAACAAATATATGAAATTTTGTAATGTTAAAACCGATATGGCATGTATGAATGCTTCTACATCCTTTTGAACATGGACATCGGACCAGTATTATCCTACTGAATTCCTGGATGTGAATGAGATGGCTTGTTTGTAGTGAGATGAGGGTTTGTAACAAGGATCTCAAGATTTCTAGGGTTCTAGAAAGAACATGATATTTTGACAAGGTTGTGGGAATGGTTTTTTGTCATTGTTTATATAAAAATAATGAGATTATATAATGGAAATTATGGAAAAGATATGGGCTTTGGATGTGCAATTGAGCCTCCAATAACTACAAGCAATAGTGCATATTTTTATTCACTTGTGTCTGACACGTTCCAGGAAAAATCGCAGGGACCTTAGTGTCTTTTTTGAAGATGAAATATGACAAAAAAAATGTAGCCGATGTCGATAATAAACTCCTGTCCGAAAATGGGCTCAATTGGATAAATGGTGAATTAGTTATGAATTTTTGAAGTTTCGTCTCAGACAATTTAATTTCCAGCTTCAAAATTTTCAATGAGTTGCACGCGATTCGGGTAAAAAACGGAAGCCTTCGGGGTACCTTTTGCTTTTGAAAATAAAAACCAAATTTTAACTAACTCAATTTGCAAGATAATTCCGCTGGAATCAACTTGATACGATAAAAATCGACCGAGTTATGATTTTTTGAATACGGAGCAGATAAACATATGACAATTTTTGTGTAAAAACACTTGATAAATCCATATTTTCTGAGAGTTTCTGAATAAAATTGGCTTCCGGCCGTGAGAGATTAAAACGTAGAAGACACTAAGAAAGAATTTTGGCCACCATAACGGGTTCAAAATGAGCCACGGGTTTTAAGTTATGAATTTTTACTGCGTAAAAACTACACTTTCAGCATACTTTTTCACCATATTTCTTCGAGAAAACTCGCATATTCAGAGATCTTCTTTAAAGAATTGGCTCTTGAGGAAAACCTGAATTTGAGAATACGTCATCAGGGATATCTTTGTGAAATAACACCTGAATATGACGCGTCGGGTTGGACTTGTGAATCTTTGAACCCTAAATCGTTGTGAAGTGGCGAACCAATCTTCAACATGGAAAATACTCTGAGAACATCCATTGATGAAATAAATGTCACCTGTAATCTGATGAGTCTTGCTAGAGATACCTTCATCCCATAATCATAGAACCAATAATATGCATGCATGTAATGATGAAATATAAGCCAAAAGGGTCGAAATGAGTAGGGTAAATTTTAGGGTACAACAGATAACAATTGATGTATGGTGTGGTGATTGGGTTTGTGATCCCGTTTTCCCCAGTAAGGAAACTAGACAAGGGCAATATCTTTTCTAAGAAATATTGAAACAGTTGTCAATTTTTTGGGTTCTCCATCCAAGTGCTGGATTTAATTTAAAATCCCCATAAGTTTGATTTCTTGTTGTAATATTTGACTTCTTAAATCCCGGGATAAGGCTATCCCCGTGAAGTTTCATAAGTTCTCCCTATTGAAGTTGGTGCAATCCTCGTTACTAGTATTAAAGAATGTATGTTGGTTTCCCCTCGACGATGTGTTATTGCCCCCCCCCCCCCCCAATGAAGTCACTATAATATCCGCAGTTGATGTCTCAACAATATGATATTGTTTCCCCCATTAAAATAAGTATTGCAATCCCCAGTAGAAATACAGACCATGAAACATTTGTTTTCCCCATTAAAGTCTGTGTGATATTCCTCAGTGAAGCCTGGAGGAGGATGTTATACCCATGTATCTGTGCTGATTTATTTCTATGATTTGATTATTTTCGAATTATGTTCCTTCCCAGTGGAGTTAAGCCATGAAGTGGGGATTATTTTCCTCAGTCGGTGCTTACTTTCTCATGAAATTTTCATCTTGGATGTGTTTTAGCCGGGTATTGATTGTACCCAAGTTGGTTTTGTCTGATTATCCCCGGTGTTATATGTCTATTTTGTCAACATATACATGATAACATTCATACATTCATACATACATCATGCATAGTTGAATTTAGTAAATCATTGTTCATTTGCAGTCATTAATATTTTGTTGACATATTACTCCATTTTACAGAGTTGTGTTATCCTCTCTCCAATAGAGTGTCGACCTTAAGCAGAAAGTGTATATTCTTTCCATTTCCCCACTGAGTTATCCCTCATGGAAGAGTTTTGCTTTAGCCTTCCTGTTCAATTCATCATCTGGATGGAATGTGGTTCCCTCTTGAGTTTATTTCTGATGAGATGTTATTTTGGACGACTGCTTTATTCCGGATTATTTCTGGTTTGAATGGGTGGTCCCTAGTAGTATTATTATTTTGATTTCGGCAAGCTTTGAGCCCTGGTTGGAGAATATGCATTTATCTTGCACGTGAAGATTTTTATCTCTTTAACAGGAATATATTGGCATTTTCCTAGGAAGTCCTATTACTTTCCACAGGAAATCATTATTGCAATTCCTCCTCATAACAGCAAGTAGTAGGTCTCTTTATTTGAGCAACATGTACTTCCCCAATAAGTCTGAGAGTTCCCAGAGAAGATTCAGATTTGTTACTCCAATGAATGGTAGGCTTATCATTATGGCAGGTAGTTCGTTGCTGAGATTTTTGCTCCATTGAATGGTAGCCTTGTCATTATGTAAGGTAGTTTGTTGTTCAGTTTATTACTCCAATGAATGGTAGCCTTGTCATTATAGAAGGTAGTCCGTTGCTAAGATTTTTACTTCAATGAATGGTAGCCTTGTCATTATGGAAGGTAGTTTGTTACTTAGATTTTTACTCCAATGAATGGTAGCCTTGTTATTATGGAAGGTAGTTCGTTATTCAGATTTTTTACTCCAATGAATGGTAGCCTTGTCATTATGGAAGGTAGTTTGTTGCAGAGATTTGTTACTCCAATGAATGGTAGCCTTGTCATTATAGAAGGTAGTTCGTTTCTGAGATATTGTTACTCCAATGAATGGTAGCCTTGTCATTATGGAAGGTAGTTCATTGTTGAGATATTTTTCTGATGAATGGTAGCCTTATCATTATGGAAGGTAGTTCGTCGTTGAGATTCTATTTCTCTGAAGGAATTCACTTGTTTCCAGTTGTAAGTACTAACCGCTTACCCTAATATTGATTTTCACCAGTATTATCTTACCGATTCTTTCCCCAATAGGGTCGGTTCTCCTATTCACCAGTGATTTACTTTCTTGGATGGGTTTTTCTTTTGATCCCTATTTTTATTTACTATATCCCCAGTGAGGTCTTGCGCCATTTTTGTATTTGTTCATTCGCATTCATAATCATAAGCACTGCATGGCATCTTAGGGCAAAAAATAGGGCTTATTTTATATTTAAGTATCTTCAATCGCGTCGACACGAAGATTTTTTAACATTCGCATCTCCAGATAGAAGACACTTAAATAAGGGCAGTTGTTGTATCCAATTTTTCCTCTAAGATTCATCTATCATCTCATACCATCACAATGCAACAAGTTCACACACTAGGGTTTGGTTCTTCTTCTTATCTTTAGCTTTGCTCGTGGGGAATCACCAAGCACCTTGACTTGTGAATTGTGATCATCTTTTTTTGTATTGATTAACTTTTAACTAATAAGTACAATGAATATTTGCTATAATTGTTGGTATCATAGGTTAAAGCATAATACATTCCATCAAGTTGATCCATAGGTTCATGAGTTTATTTCCATGCCTTCTTCAATAAAGCTTCATTGAGATTCAAGCTTCATTATAGAAGATATTTTGAAATAATCTTATGACATGGTCTATTATGATTCATCATGTTTCAAGTTGTCAAAAATAGTTCAAAGGTACAAGGGTTGATTGAAGAAGTTTGACCTAGTTGGACAAGTCTTTGGTTTCATTGATCACAAGTGCATATCTCCCTCAATTATCAATATTTGGAAGTGGTTTTAGTTGTTATGGCTTCTCATTATCATCCTCAACAACTACTATTTACATGAAAAAAGTATTTGTGCAAGAAAGTTGATCAAAATTGCAAAGGTTTCCCAATGCATTTTGTTACTCTAGGAGTTGGGGTTTTGAACTTCAAAGGGGTATAGCTTGCTTATCTTTTGGTACTTTTGGGTGATTCCAAAGACATCCTTCTCTTCAAAAAGATATAAACAAATCACTTAAAAAGTTTCAAGGAAATTTTGTGAAGAAGATACCTAATGATGAAGAAAGATTACAAGTCCTCTAAACAAACCATTAAATTCCCATATAAGACTTCAAAAGATCATAACTTGGTCAATTTTTATTACCTTGAGCCCATTTTTTCCATATTGATCTTAAAGATGTGAACATCAACCATTCTTTTAAGTGCAAAGTGTGAAAATTAATGGAAGATGCCTTATGGATGCAAAAGATTATAGGTCATTTTATGATTTTTTTCCAATTTCAACAAGTCATAACTTTCTCATTTTTTGGAGATTTTAAATTGTTCAAGTCACAAAATGTCAATCAAGAGATCTACTTCGTGTCATCTTTTTCGGTCAAGAGCAAATTTCAAATGGAAGGCCATGTTTAGATGTAAGACATTATAAGTCATTTTTGAAGAAAAAACTTAAAAATTTTCGAAGTACAAAAGTCAACCTCTTTTTCTCAACTTTGACTCACCATAATTTTCAGCTCAAGCATCCATTTGATTCCATTCTTTGCACATTGTAGATGTTGTGATCTCATATTTCTAAAGCTTCAAGAATCATGTCCTAAGACTCCTTGAGTTGAGAATGCCATTGATTTGAACTTGGTAACTTGAAACTGAAGTTTCTTCAAAAGACAAAATTTAAAATCCTTGATTTAGCTTCTAAACACATTTCTTATGCGTGCTTTTGCTTCTAAACATGTTTAGTGAACCTCCAGAAGTGATTATCATATTAAAACGCAAGGTTTGGATGAGTTTTGATCAAATTGAAAGTCACACTTTTCTTGTTTGCAACTTCACACGATTTCCCTCCAAACTTCGTCATTTCACACGCTTGAGCATTCAATCAGCTTTCTTATAAATAGAGGATCATACATCTTTCATTTTATCAAGCTTAGAGAGCTAGAATCACCCTGCCAAACTTCCTCTTGAACTCAATTTTCTGCAACTTTGAATTTTCTCTTACAGCCTTTCTCAATCATTTTTCTTTGTCAATTCACCTTCCTTGAACCTCACTGAAGCTAACGGAAGAAGAATTAAGCTCTAAGACTTCCTAAATCATGCTAGCCAAGTCCAGTTTCAGAGCTCTGCAACTTAACTTCAATAGGTAGATTACTTCACCAATCATCTCAAACTTTGATACTGTTATGAAGCTCTCATCATCCTGATTCTAGTTGCAATACTTATTTTCAACTGGAAGTACGTTTTGGCCATGAAATTTCAAATACCTTTTTAGAACTTATTTTCAAAAACGACTGAGCTACAATTTATATAAATTTTTCGCAAAGGTACCATTGGAATCGCCTTGAAGAGATGAAGAAAATGGTACCGGTCTCGTGTCCTAATTTTACAGTTTCTGTATCCAAGAAATTCCAACCCCTCGTACTGATAAGGAGGTCAGAGGTTTTCTAGGACGACTAAACTACATTTCCTGATTCATCTCTCACCTAACTGCTACTTATGAACCACTCTTCATGCTGCTGAAGAAAGATCAAGTAGTCAAATGGAACGACGACTTCCAAATAGCTATTGACAAAATCAAGGAATACTTGCAAGAACTTCCAATCCTGATGCCACCCGTCGAAGGAAGACCTCTGATCATCTACTTAACCGTGTTAGAGAATTCAATGGGGTGTGTGTTGGGGCAACATGACGAGTCTGGTCGAGAAGAGCATGCAATATACTACCTTAGCAAAAAATTTACCGACTGTGAAACAAGATATTCACTACTCGAGAAAACTTGTTGCAATTTGGCAAGGGATGCTCGCCGACTAAGACAATATATGTTGACTCATACCAATTTACTGATCTCTAAGATAGATCCCATCAAGTACATCTTTGAGAAGCCAGCTCTCTCCCGAAGAATAGTTTGATGGAAAATGATCTTAACTGAGTACGAAATCTAATACACTATACAAAAAGTAATCAAAGGAAGTGTGTTGGAGGATCATTTGGCACATCAAGTTTTTGATGACTACCAATCCATGAACTTTGAATTCACGGATGAGAATGTCATGCTGATAGCACATGGTGAAGAACCTAGATCGTATGAATGACCTGTACAAGAATCCTGATGGACTATGGTTTTTGATGGAGCTTCCAACGCACTGGGTAACAGAATTGGGGCTGTAATCATTTCTCCCGAAGGTTTCTATACACTTTTCTCTGTCAGACTTTGCTTCGCTTGTACCAATAATATGGCCGAATGTGAAGCATGCATCCTGGGTCTTAAACCTGCTATTGACTTAAGAACAAAAATTTTAAGTGTATATGGAGACTCAGCTTTGGTCATTAGTCAAGTTAAAGGAGAGTGGGATATAAAACATCCAAATCTTATCCCTTACAAAGAGCTTGTGCTAACCTTGACCCCATACTTTGAAGAGGTTACCTTTGACCATATTCCGAGGGAAGAAAATTAGTTGGCAGATGCTTTGGCTACCATGTATTTTATGTTCAAGGTCAGATGGGACAACGAAGCTCCTTGAATTACTATCGAAATATTTGATCAACCAGCGCACTGTTATGATATTGACACTGATGGTGTAAAGGAGAAGCCTTGGTTTCATGAGGTGAAAAGATACCTCGGAGCTCAAGAGTATCCTGAAGGGGCATCATTCAACGACAAGAAATTCCTGCGGAGGTTCTCAGCCAAGTTCTTCCTGAGCAATGGGATCTTATACAAGCGCAACCATGATTCAATTCGAAGGAATCAGAGAAGATCATGGAGGATATGAATGAAAGTATCTTTGGTACTCATTCTAGCGGACATACTATGGCCAAGAAGATTCTGAGAGTTGGTTATTATTGGTCGACCATGGAAACCGATTGTCATCAACACTCAAGGACTTGCCATAAGTGCCAAATTTATGCTGATAAGGTCCATGTACCTCCAATTCCTTTTAATGTCATGACTGCTCCTTGGCCATTTGCAATATGGGGCATTGACATGATTGGAGATATCAAGCCTACTGCCTCTAATGGAAATCATTTCATTCTTGTCGCCATTGACTACTTTACCAAGTGGGTTAAAGCAGCTTCATTTGCCTCAGTTACCAAGAATGTCGTAGCCCAGTTTATCAAGCATAACCTCATCTTCCAGTATGGTATCCCTGATAGGATCATCACTGACAATGGCACCAACCTTAACAATGCCATGATCACTGAGATCTGCATGTATTTCAAGATCAAGCATCATAACTCTTCTCCATACAGACCTAAGATGAATGGCACAGTGGAAGCTGCTAACAAAAATATAAAGAAGATTATGCAAAAGATGGTGGTGACCTACAAGGACTGACATGAGATGCTACCATTTGCTCTTCATGACTATCGTACGTCGGCGCAAACATCAACTGGGGTAACCCCTTTCGCTTTGGTATATGGCATGGAAGTTTTCCTACTTGTCAAAGTTTAAATCCCTTCTCTAAGGATTATGAAAGAAGAAGACTTATAAGAAGACGAATGGATTTGTACTAGGTTGGATCAGTTAAATTTAATTGACGAGAAAAGGCTGGTTGTTGTCTGTCATGGTCAAATGTATCAAAAACATATGATCAAGGCATTCAACAAGAAGATCAAGCATCACGTATACCAGGCTGGTAACTTAGTGATAAAGCACATCATTCTACCACAAGGCGATCCCAGGGGAAAATAGACTCCCACCTACGAGGGGCCATTTGTTGTCAAGAAAGTATTCTCGGGCGGTGCTGCAGTGTTAACCACCATGGATGGTGAAGAATTCTTGCACCCTGTGAACGCGGACATAGTCAAAAAATACTATGCATAAGAATGACTCGTTAGGTTGACATACCTAAGCAAAAATAAGGGCATCATGGGGAACCAAAAAGGTTTGGGCAAAAATTAGGGATACATGTAAAAGACTGTACACCTGGAAAGTCAAAAACCTGAAAAGGCAGCTTGGGCAAGAAAGGGTATCCTGGTGGACTGAAAACCCGAAAGGACGGTCTAGGAAAAGTTAGGGATCAAAGCGTACGACTATGTCCCGTTGGATCACATACATCCAGCTTTATTACTAAGGTCAAAAGTCCAAATGGTACAAAATCATTGCAATCAACTTCTTCTGACGACAAGGGATGATATTCAAAGGCATAGGGGCAATAGTGGGGTTGGAACCCAATGAGATAACTTCCACATGGCTATATACATTTGTTTTCACTTTTTAATTTTTCATTTTATGACGACTACCTCTTACTAGGATTTCCGTCTCTTTGTACAAAACCGCCTGTTTATAGGCAAATTATCATTACAATTATACTTTGAAGTTCAAACTTTTTGTTTTTTTTGTTTTGTTTTGCTTGCAAAAATGTCCAATGACTAAAATTGAATGAGCATGTGCATATGAACATGATTAACTGTTAACAATTAACTAAGAACAGGAATACGCATTTAAGGAGCTGGGATGACAATCAAGTTGTCCATAAATCCTCACATAATCCCTTTCATAAGGATATCCCTAGTAAAGTTGCCTGAATCACTTCTATGAGATTATCCCCCACAGAATAGTCTCCCCAAATAAGGGTATATTCCCCGAAATCTCCCCGACATATAAAGAAATATAAATCTCTTTCCCGGTAATATCACCTACCTGCGGAGTCCCAATCAGTACAATTCATGGAAATTTTCATCCCCAACAGGGTTTATTTCCTCAACAGACTGCAATCTCCCCAACTTAAGTCTATTCCTTATATCACTACAAATCACTGACAAAATTATTCTCCCCAAGAAAATTGCTACTATCCCTAGAAAGTTACTGTAAAACCTAGAATTCGACCAGATATCAGTCAAAATTTATTCTCCCCAGACGATTCAGAAGTTAAACCATCTCTTTTATCCCTAGGCAGGGTATATAAGAAATAAATTCCCCAGTAGAGTAACGGACGACCAAGGTTCCTAAACTCTACTCCCCAAACAGAAATCAATACAGCCCCTGCAAATTTTCCTCAAAAAAGTAAACAGGACTCCCCAGCAGAAGAATTCTAGACGAGATTGAAGATACACATACTCTTCATCCCCAACAGTAGTCAGGGATTTATTTTCCCAGACGAAGATACTGCACGGGTTTACAAATACCCTTCAACAACATTTCACATTCACACATCATAATATATGCATACGAAACGCATATAACACAATCTCATTTATTTTGTGAACATCATTACGCAATGCATTTCATCATGACATTGCATACAACTAACTCTTTACCTTTTCAGGAAAGATCAATCAACAGACCAATATCATCAACAAATCCTCAAAACATATTGTAGGTTATTTCTTGAAATAAGACAGGGAAAATATCTACATGATGGACACTACCTTCAAACATCTGTTGGCTCAGATTAAACCGACCAAAGATTTATTCTGATACTTCTCTCAGTAGACCTTTTTTTGGCTCAGATTAAATCGTCCAAAGATTTATTCTGATACTTCTCTCAGTTAATAATTTAAAAAAATCTGCTGGCTCAGATTAAATCAACCAAAGATTTATTCTGATACTTCTCTCAGTTAATAATTTAAAAACATC
This sequence comes from Vicia faba, assembly GCA_948472305.1. Lineage (NCBI taxonomy): Eukaryota > Viridiplantae > Streptophyta > Magnoliopsida > Fabales > Fabaceae > Vicia > Vicia faba. Next base: position 904,040,160 of record OX451735.1, on the reverse strand, counting down.
TGCTGGCTCAGATTAAATAAACCAAAGATTTATTCTGATACTTCTCTCAGTAGACCTTTTTCTGGATCAGATTAAATCGACCAAAGATTTATACTGATACTTCTCTCAGCTAAAGATTTAAAAACATTTGCTGGCTCAAATTAAATCGACCAAAGATTTATTCTGATACTTCTCTCAGTAGACCTTTTTCTGGCTCAGATTAAATCGACCAAAGATTTATTCTGATACTTCTCTCAGTTAAAGATTTAAAAACATCTGTTGGCTTAAATTAAATTGACCAAAGATTTATTCTGATACTTCTCTCAGTAGACCTTTTTCTGGCTCAGATTAAATCGACCAAAGATTTATTCTGATACTTCTCTTAGTTAAAGAATTAAAAACATTTGCTGGCTCAGATTAAATCAACTAAAGATTTATTATGATACTTCTCTCAGTAGACTTTTTTTGGTTCAGATTAAATCGACCAAAGATTTATTCTGATAGTTCTCTCAGTTAAAGATTTAAAATCATTTGTTGGCTCAGATTAAATAAACCAAAGATTTATTCTGATACTTCTCTCAGTAGACCTTTTTCTGGCTCGGATTAAATCGACCAAAGATTTATTCTGATACTTCTCTCAGTTAAATATTTAAAAACATATGCTTGCTCAGATTAAATCGACCAAATATTTGTTTTGATATTTCCCTCAGTAGACCTTTTTCTGACTCAGATTAAATGGACCAAATATTTATTTTGATTCTTCTTCAGATAAAATCGAGCGAAGACTCTTTCTGATATTTCTATCAACATATATCTCTTGATAGCATCTATAAGCCCATCTCGACAACTTTCTGTCACCTCTCCAAATGGAATCTTTAATCCCATTCTTAATACAATCAACAAACAATTTTACTTTGTGCACAAGCGAGTGCAAATTTCTGGACACTTAAGTGTTCAATCATCTTCCACCTTCAAGTCACAAATGGCGGACAAGTCAATCTAACTCTTAATATTTAATAAAATTGAGCAGGGGAATTTGTTGTACCCTAAAATTTTCCCTCTCATTTCTCAAGACATTTCTCAACTAAGATATCAAATGCTCAAGGATTCTCAAGGGTTTGATCAAACAAGCTCACCTCCAAAGCATTAAGCCCCCAAATTATGGTTTTGATTTTCTCAAGGACAATTGGAATTTTAATGCCTCAATTGACTTTCATGGTTCATTATAGGTCTCCAACAATTCTCATACCAAGTTTCATGTCGTACATCACAAATTTGCTCAGTCAATTGCTCAAATGACTGAAAATCAACTGTATTGGGTAAAAAGTCAATTGTAGTCAATATACAATCAAACATCATGATTTTTGGCCACCAAAAACATATTGAAGTCATAATTATCAATTGATCAATGTTTAATCATAATGTCTCAAGAAAATCACTAAAATCATCAAAGGGGCAAAATTGTCAAAATTAGGGTTTTGACTAAGAATGATTGATCAATGATTTTTGACCTAGTACATTACCTAATGACTTGAAGCATAATCTCAAGGAATAAAACACAACATGTTGACCTAATTTCATGGCTCAAATCATTTCTCAAGATCAATTGATTGATAGTTGAAATTTGATCAACTGATGAAAAGTCAATTGATACACAAAAAGTCAAACTTTGACTTTTTGGTCAACATTAAATTTCAAAGATAAAAATTCATCAAGACATTAAAAAATATCAAACTTGATCATCAAGAATCAAGATATTCAAAAATCAATAAAAAAGTCAAGATTTCTAAGACTTACAAAAATTTTAAGTGTTTTTATACTTGATAAATTTAGTACTTCATGACAATTTTTCACCAAGATGCAAGATAATTCAAGGAAAACTTTCAACGTGGAAGTTGTAGATCTTGATGAATTCTACAACTTTGTATTAGAGGGTTTATGTCCAGAAAATGCTTAGGTTTGAAGATATAGGCTCATGAAGTCATGATATTTTTCATAAGTGAAATTTTCAACAAGTTTAGGCAGATTTTTGACCTAACTTCTTGACTAATTTTCACCTAAATCCAATTTGATTTTGACAAAATGGTCAACATGAAGGTTGTATAAAATGTTTCAAGCTTTCCAAAATGTCGAAGAACTTGAAGAGATCATTTTTGAGATAGGATAATCAAAGAGAAGAAGTTGAGAATCCATTCTTGCATTTCAAGCCATTTTCATGAAGAACACTTGATCAAATCTCAAACCTATGCTGCATAATCTTGCTTTGTAGGATTCTAAATTGTAAATCACTCCATAATTAATTGTTTACGCAAGTGATTAAGGTATGATCCAAGTGATTAAGCCATTGTCCACATAATTTTTCGATTTATGGCACAAAGGCACCATTGCCATTCTTGAAAAGTTGCTTTAATCGCAAAGTCAACATGTCTTGAGCCTCTAACTTGTTTCTTCTGCACACACTAAACCTACAATATCAGAAGAAGCATTTTTAAAGTGTTCAACCATTCTACAAGTCTTGTACTTCACATTGGGACAATACTTGTCAAGATTGCTTCAAAAATAAGTCAAAAACCCATAACATGTGATCTTTGTTTTCTGATCACTTCAACCCCTCAAACATTTCCCTATAAATAGAGGCATTATTTTGCAAGCCAAACACGAATGCATAAGCCCTAAAATTTCCTCAAACTCCCTCAAACTCAGAATTACACAAAAGACCTCCATAGCTTATCATTTTTTATCTTGAACTTCCATCTCACAATCCACTCGTGTCTTTCCTCTCCAAATGAATCACAAGGCATCTATGCATCATAAACAACTCATCCCCACACCTGTTTCATAACTGTAACATCATATTCCTCATCTTCCAAACTCAAAAATAGAGCTCTGCATATTGACTTCTCCAAGACGATTCAGCCACTTTCAGCATAAAGTAAGAGTTGCATTAGCTTTCTTGGAATCCCGTGAAGCTATTCAGATTATCACCACACCTCCAGAAGTACTCAAACTCCATACATGATTTCCAGTTTTGAGGTAAGTTTTCTCAACTTTGAACTCTCTCTACAAGCATCATTAATGGTTACTTTGTGAATGAAAAATGTATACATCATAGCCCTAAAGCTAACCATGCCCTTAGATTTCATTTATGTTGCCTGAGTGATGCGAATTTTGAGTTTGAACTTTCTAGGAAAATTAGGTTTAATCTGGTACCAAATAAAATTCATGCTCATCTTTTGTTTTTAGCTTAATTTATTTACATGGTTGAAATCGTGGTTAAATTTCAAGCAACTTTCATGTGTACATTTTCCAATTTGGTTGAGAAATGAGGAAGTTACAGATTTCAAAAATGTTGATGAACATTCTGGCGCGAGGAAGAATATGAAGTTATAATCAGGACTGAGTTTGTAATATATTTATTAGTTTGTGTATTAAACACCGAATGTATAGCCACCCTAGTGGTAGAGCGATCGCATATAAGTCATAATTATGCCTTGTCATGGGTTCGATCCAGGCGTGAGGCATTTTGCTTTTTTATAACCTTTACATTACAGATCCTGTGCAAGTAAGCCATGCGTGTGTATCAAGTGCCCTCATCTCATCACCATTGGATCATTGTCTGATTGAATCCAACACATCAAAAGACAAGTGTATGGTGTGCCTCAAAAAATCAGTCACACATGGTCAGAATGGGCGATGGACTCTCCCTCCTGGGCCTTGTTTTTTTTGCTAATTCTCACCAAACTTTTTTCTAAACGCAGTGCGTGCCCAAAAACATGTTTTTTATCATGAACTTTTTCTTCTTTTTTCTGATTTCAACAAAAATAGATTTGGCCCAGTTTGCTATTTTCAAACCTCCCTTTTACTTTTTAATACCACCAGCCCAACTATTTTAATTTCTTTTATATTTTATTTATTTTTATTTATCTATTTATCTTACCTAAACCAAAAACCACCAAAAAAATATATTTTCTTCATTAAATTAAAAATATTTTAATTTAGGTATTTTTATTTTATTTTGTTAAATTAAATTTTATCATTTCTTTTACATTATAGAACATTTTCTTTATTAACCTTAACCAAAATTATTTTCTAAACAAATTTAACTTAGACTTAGTTTTTTTATTTTAATGAACTTAGATTTAGGTTTTGTTAATAATCAATTAAATTTTCTTGTAATTAAATTAATTAATTCAACTAGATTAATCTCTAAACCTTTTCATCAAAAACCCTAAAAAGACAATTTTTATTTCTTCTTCATCTTTACATTTGTGTATTATTATTGTAATTCATATCCAATGGTTTGTAATAGTAATTAGGGCTTTATTGTTTTCTTCCCCCTATTCACAAATTGTACCCCCCCCCCCTCATTTTCAAAGCGTTTTAATAGCGTAGGACATTTAAATTTCACAATTTATCGTTTTCCTTATTATTGCTAGTAATTAGGGTTTGCATGACAAGATTTAAAATCAAACTTAGCAAAACCCTAAATTAAAGATGAAATGCATGAAAACAAAAACACTTTGCACACATGCATCTCTAGGATAACTCACACTTGTTGCCTCAGCTATAAACATTCATGTCCCTCGAACGTGAGATGTTTTAGCAAAAGACCCTTGATTAAAAGATCATAGTCCCTCGATGACCCTTCAATACTGCCTTCGGTAAATGATCTTAATTCCTTACAACAATTGCTAAAACATCTTACAAGTTGCCTTATATGATTGTACGACGATCCACGCCTGTCCCTCACATTCAATGATATGGCTCTCTACGAAACAATGGTAAAGTAGCACTATCTAAAGGAGAAGGAAAAGAACAAAGAATTTTTTAATAGGTAGATCGCTCGTAATTGCTAGCTCACAAACAAAACCATTTCCACACTTCACACTTTCAAAACATTTGTCAATACAAACATTTTGTATACATTATCAACGATACGAGAATCATTACAAAATTGCCCTACATTGGCATTTTCAAACATCTTTCCAAACATTCCTTTTCAACAAATATTTTCAAAAACCAACACTTTTCATACATTCTCAAAGATACGAGAATCATTGCAAAGTTTGTCGTACGAAGGAATTTTCAAAATATTTTGAAACTTACACAAACACAAAGCATTTCAAAGTGATCAAGTAATTAAGAGCTCGTAGATAACTACAGATGAAAAGGGTGCTAACACCTTCCCTTTTCATAACCTACCCCCCAAACATAAGAAAATTCTCAAAAGGTCTTTCCTGTTCTTTTCACCCTTTCCTTCATTGGATAAAAGAAAAGCCGGTGGCGACTCTTGCTATCCGTAACATTTGTGATCAAACATAAAACACCCAAGTCAGTTCTCCCACCATATCACATGTATGATTAAATTGTTCGAACATAACATCATGCATCATAACATTCATACCATTTCATTTCTACTAACCATTTCAAGGACCAGGGAATTTATCTTTGTTCTGTTTTGCAGACTATGGCCTCCGCTCGCAGAAACACTATCTGAGTTAAATTTGTAAGGGTGCATCCTCAACATAAAGTGTTAGTCTTAAGGTTTCTCAAAAGTTACCCATTTATCAAAAGGTGTGGTCGACTGCTCAGTTTGTTTACTCTAGGTTTTGATGAAGATATGATGAGTGTCCTATTCCAGTTCTTTGACCCTGCACATCACTGTTTAACCTTTTCTAATTATCAGTTGGTACCCACTATGGAAGAGTTATCTCAATTACTGAGAGTACTTGTTCTTGATCAGATGCCCTTCACCGGTTTAGAGGAAGCTCTAAAACCAGAAGTTATTGCAGCAGCCTTACATCTGAAGCGGTCCAACATTATATCCAACTGGGAAACAAGAAACGGAGTCAAAGGTTTTCTAGCTAAGTTTCTAATAGAGAAGGCTCAACTATTTATGGATGCCATGAGTTATCAGGCTTTCGAGGAGATTTTGGCTCTTCTAATCTATGGTTTGGTACTATTCCCTAATCCAGACCAACTCATAGATGTGAATGCTATCAAAATTTTCCTTGCTTGTAATCTTGTGCCTACCTTGCTCTGAGATATTCTGCATTCTCTTCACACTCATACTATGAGGAGGCGAGGAACTGTCATGTGTTGTATACCTCTGTTATCCATATGGTTTATTTCTCACCTTCCCCACTCGGTAATGAAGAATGAATAAGGTTTGAGGTGGTCGCAAAGAATAATGTCACTTTCTCATACATATATTTACTGGTGTTCCCGATCTCATGAGGATATCACTATCGTTGATCACTGTGGGGAATTCCCTAATGTTCCACTCCTTGGCATTAGGGGAGGTATTACTTACAACCCTTTTCTTGCTCTATTTCAATTTGTTTACGCTCGAAGAGATGGTCCTCATGACGCACTTATCCAACATATTATGTTCAATTATGAAAATGATCCTCAAGGTTGTCGTCGGAATTTTATACGTGCTTGAGGCATGGTAAGCAAGAATGATAGTAAGACTTTAGGGTAGAAGAATTCCATCCCTCTGGAGCCCTATCTCAAATGGGTACGAGCTTGCGCTTAGAACCTCATGATGCCACATCCAGCTACCCTACCAGTGATCATGGAGCCTATTTTCGAAGGAGACGTTCCTCGCACCATCCTCCATCTAGACATGCCTACTGACCTTGAAGAATTGCAGAAGTCTTGGATTCAACTGAAGGAAGAACGGGACACCTTTGAGACTCAATTCTATGCAAGTGAGAAGAGAGTGTTGGAGCTCACAAAGCAACTTCACGAGGAGTGGAGTCTTAATGCATACATCAACACAAAGAGGAAACGTCCGTGGGAGACTTGAGTCTTAGTTCTTAGGAGTTTACTTTCGTATCTTTGAGACCTTGTTGTTTTCATTGTAAGCTTAACAGGAATTTTGTAATTTTGAATTCAATAATAAAAATATTTGTTTTTTTTTCCTCTTGGTTAGAAAATTTAAATCTCCTAAGGTTCTTGAAATCATTGCATTTACATATCATGCATCATTTCATAACAGATTTGTCATACAGGTTTCTCATTTTCTTGCTATTTATTTCAGCAGAAAAATGGCCCTGGAACAAACTGTCAAGGATCTCCAGGCCTAATATGCATAATTCCAAAAGACTCTCATGAATCTGGAACAGGGGCAGAAAGAGCTGTTGGCGCTCACCGCCAAGAAAAAGAAGACCAATAAGCCGATTGTTTCCTCAATATGGGGAGAAGGTTCAAAGGTCTTGCTCAACCAATCCAAGTGGATGATGTCTCCTCTGAAGAAGATGACAACCAGGAAGAAGATGGTAAAAGCATAAAGCATGAAGGAAGGAATAATCAGGTTATGAGAATGCTCATGAGGATGAAGACTACTCTAACGAGTAGTATGCTCCTGCAAATGACAAGTACAAGCAGTTGGAAGACAGACTCAAGACTATGGAAATCTAGAAAGTACCTGGATGGGATTTTGGTGAATTAGCTCTGGTTTCGAGGGTGGTCACCCCACCTAAGTTCAAGGTCCCTGTCTTTGCTAAATACGATGGGGTCTTTTGTCCTAAACTCCATTTGAGGTCGTATGTTTGGAAGATACAGCCTGACACTGCTGACTGGAACTTATGGGTCCATTTCTTCCAAGAAAGTTTGGCTGGAAATCAATTGGAATGGTTCTATCCGCTGGAGGGAACTAACATTCATACATGGGAAGACTTGGCTACTGATTTCTATAAGCAATATCAATATAACACTGACCTGGCACCAACTCGAGTGCAACTGTAGAATATGTCCATGGGCTCTAATGAAGGGTTCAAGGAATATGCACACAAATGTATACAAAATGTTTGTTTTGAAAATATTTGTTGAAAGGGAGTGTTTGGAAATATGTTTTGAAAGTGCCAATGTAAGGAAATTTTGTAATGATTCTCGTATCGTTGAGAATGTATACAAAATTTTTGTTTTGAAAAGTGTTTTGAAAATGTGAGGTGCGGAAATTGTTTTGGTTTGTGATCAAGCGATTACGAGCGATCTACCTACTCAAAAAGTATTTGTTCTTTTCCTCCTCCATTAGATATTACTATTCTACCATTAGTTAATAGGAAGCCGCATATCATTGGATGTGAGGGATAAGCATGGGTTATCATACAATCATCGAAGGCAACTTGTAAGATACTTTAGCAATTTTTGTAAAGGACAAAGATCGTTTATCGGAGGCAACATCGAAGGGTCATCGAGGGACTATGATCTTTTAATCGAGGGTCTTTGCTAAAGTATCCCATGTTCGAGGGACATGACTGTTTTATCCGAGGCAACAAGTGAGGTTAACACTAGAGGTGTATGCGTGCAAAGTGTGTTTGATTCAAATGTTTTATCTTGAATTTAGGTTTGTCTAATGTTTGATTTTAGTCTTGTCATACAAACCCTAATTACTAACAATAATAAGGAAAGCGGTAAATTGTGGAATTTAAATGTCCTACGCTATTACAACGCTTTGGGAATGAGGGGTACAAGTTTGTGAGTGGGGAGAGAAAGCAACAAATCCCTAATTATCAATTACAGACCATGTATAAAATGCACAACAATGTAAAATAAGGAAAGGAGAGAAGAAATTGTTCTGTGGTTTTGGGTAGAGAAAAAGATTTAATGTATTTAACCTAATTGACTGACTTTGTAAAAAGAAAATAGTAAAACCTAATTAAATTAAATTAAGGTCAATATTAATTTCATTAATTAAAAGGAAAAATAATTTAAATATAAAAACCCTAAATCTAAATAAATTTAAAAGAGAAATCAATTGTTAGAAAATATTTTTGAGGTTTTATTTGTTTGGAAAAATAAATGAAGTAAAAATAAAATAAAATAAAAATGACTGAATTAAAATAATTTTTAATCTAATTATTTAAGAAAATATATTTTCTGTATTTTTGGCTAAATAAAATAAACAAAAAAATAAAAATAAAGAAATAAGAAATAAAAAAAACATTGGGTCTGGGTGTTGTAAAAGGAAATTGGAGGTTGAAAAGAAAATAAAACGCTAGGCCCAAAACAGTTTTTTTATTTGAATCACAAAAAAAAAGGAAATGGGCCTGGTTGTTATGGGAAATCTGGGGGGGTTAGAAAGTAAGAACAAAAGTCCAAATCAAGGAGGCCCAATGTTTGTTTGAGATTTCATGTGGGCAGCTCATTGGGGTGCATCATGGTCATTCATCTTAAGGCACTTTATATGATTGCATGATAATCTGATGGTCTAGTTATGAGGAATATCAGGCGCGATATTGCCTTGCTTCCACTGGATCTGTAGGAAACAATTTCCAAAAAAAGAAAAATGTCTCATGCCTGGCTCGAACCCGTTACCAGGCATTAGTATAACTTAAGAGCAAGTGCTCTTCCACTGGGGTGGCTGTTACATCCGGTGATAAAACAACAATCAATAAATATATTATAAACTCAACTCTGGATATGACTTCATCTTCTTCCTCGAGCCATAAGCCATAAACAACCTTTTTGAATTTTCAAACTCTTCCATTTCCCAATCATTTTCAAAAGTGTAAACATGAAACTTGTTTGTTTTTTCACCACGAATCCAACCATGTAAATAACTTAAACTAACTCTCAAAGATAAACATGAATTTATGTAGGTACCAAAATTAATCCTAATTTTTAGAAACTCCAATTTCAAAATTCACATCACTCAGGTAAGATAAATGAAATGTAAGCACATGGTTAGCTTCAGGGAAATGAGGTCTACATTTTTATTCAGAAAGTAAACATTAATGATGCTTATATAGAGAATTAAAAGTTGAGAAAACTTACCTCAAAAGTGAGAATCGTGTTTGAAGTTGGAGCACTCCTGGAGATGTTATGATGATTTGGATAGCTTTACTGAATTCCCAGGAAGCTATTGCAATCCTTACTTTGAGCTGAAAGTGTCTGGATCTTTCTGGAGAAGTCAAGTTGTTGAGTTTATTTTTTGAAAATGGAGGATGAGGAAGATGATGTTACAGTGGTGTAACTAGTGTTTGGGTAGCTTCTATATGAGTTATATAATATTTGTGAATGATTTGGAGTGAAAACGGACAAGTGGATTAGGTGTTTGAAGTTTAAAGTCAGAAGTTGCAACAATGGAGGGTTTGAATGCCAATTCTGATTTCAGGTAGTTTGAGAGGATTAGGAGGCTTGTAAACTCGTGCTCTGGCTTGTAAATAACTTCTCTATTTATAGAGAAAAGGTTTGGAAGGCTCAAGTAACCAAAATTGAAAGATCACATGTTATGATTATGAGACTTGGTTTTGAAGCAACTTGCAATACATGGTTTCAATGTGATGGTACAAAGGCTCATAGGGTGGTTGATATGCTATATATGGTGCTTCTTGGTGCTGAGATGTTTTGAAATTAGAAGCAACAATGTATGGGCTCAAGGAGAGTTGATATTGTGTATAAAGCAACTTTTCTAAAATGGAAGTCTTGGATTTCTTCCCTTAATGGAAAAATGGTTTGGACAATGGTTCAAACACTTGGATAATAGCTCAACCAATTGTGTAAACATTAAATTATGGAGTGATTTGCTAGTTAGAAGGCCTGCAAAGCAAGATTATGCAACATAGGTTTGAGATTTGATTATGTGTTCATCAAGGAAATGAATTGTAATTCAAGAATGGATGTCCAACTTCATCTCTTCGAATATCATAGCTCAAAAATGATCTCTTCAAGTTATTAGACATTTTGAAAAGCTTGAAACATTGTCTATAACTTTCATGTTGACCACTTTGGCTAAATCAAATTGGAACTTGATGAAACATTTCCAAGAAGTTGGGACAAAAATCTGACCAAACTTGTTGAAAATTTCACTAAGTGTTTTGATTAAAAATGTCATGACTTCACGGGCCTATATCTCCTAATCCAAGCATTTTTTGGACATAAACCCTCAAGGGCAAAGTTGTAGAATTCATCATTCTCTACAACTTTCATGTTGAAAGTTTTCCTTGAATCATCTTGCATCATAGTGAAAAATGGTCATGAGGTAGTGAATTTAATAAGGATAAAAACACTTAGAATTTTTCTAAGTATTGGAAATCTTGACTTTTGTTGACTTTTCTTGAATTTGTTGATTCTTGTTGATCAAGTTTGATATTTTTGAATGTCTTGATGATTCTTGATCTTTGAAATTCAATGTTGACCAAAAAGTCAAAGTTTGACTTTTTGTGTGACAATTGACTTTTCATCAATTGATTTAATTCCTTAACTATCAATCACTTGTATATTTGGAAATTTCTTGAGCCATGTAATTAAGTCAATATGTTGTATTTGAGCTCTTGAGATCATGATTCAAGCTATTAGGTCATGCACTAGGCCAATAGTCAATGATCAGTCATCTTTAGTCAAATCCCTAATTTGGGCAATTTTTGACCTCTGGTGATTTAAGGGGTTTTTCTTGAGGAATAATTATCGACCCTTGATAAAATGATGAATATCACATCAACATGTTAATGTTGACCAAAAATCTTTTAGTTTAATTGTATGTTGACCTCAATTGACTTTTTACCCGATATAGATGATTTTCAATCATCTGAGCCATTGACTGGGCAAACATGTGATGCAAGACTTGAAACTTGACATAAGCATTATTGAGGACCTATGATGAACCATGAAATTCAATTAAGACCCTTTCAAACCATTCTTCCTTGTACAAGATGAAACCCTAGTTGTGGACCCATTGCTTAGGAGGTGAGTTTGTCTGATCAACTCTTTTGAGAATCCTTGAGCATTTGAGAATTTTTATGAGAAATGTCTTGAAGAAAAGGGAGGGAAAATTTTGGGGTACAACAGTTGCCCCTGTTCAATATTTTTAAACCTAAAGAGTTAGATTGGCATGTCCGCCATTCGTGACTTGAAGGTAGAAGATGATTGAACACTTAAGTGCCCAGAAATCTGCACTCGCTTGAAGTGATGTTGTCGGTTGATTATACTAGGAATGGACTTAGAGATTCCATTTGGAGAGGTGACGAAGAGTTGTCTAAGATGGGCTTATAGATGCCATCCAAAGTAACCTTTGAGAGAAATTATACTAAGTATATGCTTGACTTGAATTGGGAGAAGTATTAGAATAAATCTTTTGTCGATTTAATCTGAGCCGTGAAAGTGTCTACTGAGAGAAGTATCAGAATAAATCTTTGGTCGATTTCATCTGAGCCAGAAAAGGTCTACTGAGAGAAGTGTCAGAATAAATCTTTGGTCGATTTAATCTGGGCCAGTAGAAGCTTGAAAGTAATGTTCGTCATGTAGATAGTCACCTCGTCCTGTTCCGGGAATTGATATACAATCATTTTGTTGGTAAGTCGGTCTTGTTTCGGGAGTTAATACCATTGGTGATAAAGATAGTCGCCTCGTCCTGTTTCAGAAATTGATCCACGATCTGCTTTGTTGGTAAACCTGTCTTGTTTCTGGATTTCATACCATTGGTGATAAAGATAGTCTCCCCGTCCTGTTTCTGGAATTGATCTTTATCTGACCAAAGAGAAAGAAAGATAGTTTCCCCATCCTATTTCGGGAGTTAATCGTCAATCTATTTATGTAGATAGTTGTCGCGTCCTGTTTCGGGAATTGATCTACAATCAGTTTGTTGGTAAACCCATCTTGTTTCATGAGTTCATACTATTGGTGATAAAGATAGTTGCCTTGTCCTGTTTTGAGAATTGATCCAAAATCTTCTTTGTTGGTAAACTCGTCTTGTTTCGGGAGTTCATACCATTGGTGATAAAGATAGTTGCCCCGTCCTATTTCAGGAATTGATCTTTATCTGACCAAATAGAAAGAAAGGTAGTTTCCTCGTCCTGTTTTGGGAATTAATCTTCAATCTGTTCATGTAAATAGTCGCCCCGTCCTATTTTAGGAATTGATCTACAATCAGTTTTTCACAGATAGTTGCCTTGTCTTGTTTTAGGAATTAATTTGTGGTTGGTCATCCAGATAGTTGCACCATCATGTTTTGGGAATTAATTTGGAACCTACTTTTTGTTGGCTGTTGAGATAGTTGCACATCTTGTTTAGGGAATTAATCTCTAACTTTGTCACGTAGATAGTCGCCCTATCCTGTTTCGGGAATTGATCTACAAATCCGTTTGAGAATTGTTGATGATATTTGTTTGTTTATTAATCTTTCCTGAAAAGCTAAAGAGTTAGATGTATGCAATGTCATGATATATGAAATTCATTGTGTAATGATGTTCTCAAAATAAATGAGACATTGATATATGTGTTTCGTATGCATATGCTATGACATATGAATGTGAAATGTTGTTGAAGTGTATTTGTAAGCTCGTGCTGTATTTTTTCTGGGAAAATAAATCCCTGACTATTATTGGGGAGGAAGAGTGTGTGTATCTTTAATCTTGTCTAGAATGCTTACGTCGGGGATTCCTGCTTACTTGTTTGAGGAGACTCCGCTGAGGAATAATGACTTCCTGTTTGGGGAGTAGAGTTTAGGAACCTTGGTCATTCGTTGCTCTACTAAGGAGTTTATTTCTTATATACCATGACTGGAGATAAAAGAGATGGATAAACCTCTGACTCGTCTGGGGAGGATAATTCTTAGATACCTTGATTGAGGATAAAAGAGATGGGTAACCTTCCAACTCGTCTGGGGAGGATAAGGTTAATTTGGTATCTGGTCCGATTCCAGGTTTTGCAGTAACTTTTTAGGGATAGTGGTGACTTCTCTTGGGAAGAGGAATTTTTCCATGATTTGTAGTAGTCTGAGGAATAGACTCCAGTTGGGGAGAGTGTAATATGTTTGGGAAATAAACCTTGTTGTCGGAGAAGTTCTCTGTTGAGGAAACAAACTCTCTTGGGGAAATTGAATTTGCTAGAGGAAAGAACTCTGTAGGGGTTTTACAATTTTCAAACTCAGTTGGGGAAGAGAGTTTCCATGGATTATACTAACTAGGACTTCGTAGGGAAACTGTGGGGAATGTATCCTTTACTGGGGATGAATTTGTGAAGATTACTCTATGGGGATAATCTCATATAAGTGAGTCTGTGGGGATTTATGGATAGCTTGAATGCCATCCCAACTCTTAAAATCTTGAGTAAATTCTTATTCCGGTTCTTATGCATATATTTGTTAACAGTTAATCATGTTCTTATGCATATGTTCATTCAATTTTAGTTTTTGGACGTTTTTGCAAGCAAAACAAAAAAACAAAAAGTTTGGACTTTAAGGTGTATTTGTATTGATAATTTGCCTATAAACATGTGATTTTGTACAAAGGGACATAAATCCTAGTAAGAGGAAATTGTCGTGAAATGAAAGGAATACAAAGTGGAAAAAACATATAGTTATGTGGAAATAATCTCGTTGGGTTTCAACCCTGTTATTGCCCATATGTCTTCTAACATCTCATCCCTTGTTGTCGGAATAAGTTGATTGAACTTGTATGTACCATTTGAACTTGACGTTGGTGATAAAACTGGATGTGATTGATCCGATGGGACATAATCGTACGGTTTAATCCCTAATATTTTTATTAGACCTCCCTTTCGGGTTTTCATTCCACCAGGATACCCTTTCTTGACCAAGCCGCCTTTTCAAGTTTTCGACTTGTCGGGTGTATAATCTTTTGCACATATCCCTAATTTTTTGCCCGAACCTTTTTGGTTCGCCGGGATGCCCTTATTTTTTCCTAGGCTTGTCAACCTAGCGGGTCATTTTTGTGTGTAGTATCTTTTGACTATGTCTGCGTTCACAGGGTGTGGGAAATCTTTACCGTCCATGGTGGTTAGTATCATAGCACCGCCCGAGAATACTTTCTTGACAACAAATGGCCCTTCCTAAGTGGGAGTCCATTTTCCCATGGGATGAACTTGTGGTAGAATGATGCGCTTTATTACCAAGTCACCAGCGTGATGCACTCGATGGTTGATCTTCTTGTTGAATGCCTTGATCATGCATTTCTGATACATATGACCGTGACAGACAGCCGCCAGCCTATTTTCATCAATCAAATTCAATTGATCCAACCTAGTCTGAATCTACTTGTCTTCGTCTAAACCCGCATCTTTCATAATCCTTAGAGAAGGAATCTCAACTTCGACGGGCAGGACAGCTTCGATGCCATAGACCAAAGAGAATGGGGTTGTCCCAGTTGATGTTCTAGCCAAAGTGCAATAGCCATGTAGA
This sequence comes from Vicia faba, assembly GCA_948472305.1. NCBI lineage: Eukaryota > Viridiplantae > Streptophyta > Magnoliopsida > Fabales > Fabaceae > Vicia > Vicia faba. Next base: position 904,025,036 of record OX451735.1, on the reverse strand, counting down.
GCAAAGGGTAACATCTCGTGCCAATCTTTGTAGGTCGCGACCATCTTTTTCACAATCTTCTTTATGTTTTTGTTGGCGGCTTCCACTGCGCCATTCATTTTTGGTCTGTATAGAGAAGAGTTATGGTGCTTGATCTTGAATTGTGTGCATAGTTCAGTGACCATAGTGTTGTTAAGATTGATACCATTGTCAGTGATGACTCTCTCAAAGGAACTGGAAGCACGTGTACTTTATCAGCATAGATCTGGCACTTATTATAACACCCCAATTCTACCTGACAATTATTATAAAATCAGAGTTATAAAAATTCAACAACTAAATCAGGATGCTACAATCTCAACTTAAAACAACGACATTCATTACAGAAACATAACACATTAACATTGGATGAACAACATAATTTAGTGTTTTAAAACCAACAACTTCCATAACTATGCAGAGGATTCATATTATTAAACTTAAAAGGGTGTAACATCTTTATCCAACTGAAACAACTTCAAAACAACAAGTACTTAACAAAAATCAACTTAAAATCCAGCAACAGGAGTAAAATCAGCAATAAAACAACAAGCATTCATCCCCTGAGTGTTACGTATCAGAGAGACAACACTGACTCAAACTAACGAAGGTAAACAACCTTCACTCTCGATTACCTACACGTTACCAACATAGGGGTAACATTCAAACAGAAGGCGTGAGATATCTAACAATATAATTGAACATATGATAAACATTACATTAGAATCAAGTCATGCAAAATCACCGCTTCACAACTTATAAACAACAACAATCACAATAAAATATAAACAAAATATAATGATTAATTCATCAACACAACAACTCAAATATGCAACATGGAATGTGACTTATTACTATGCACATGCATGTGGTACCAATGGATCATAACTCCTAACTTAATAACATGCCAATTAATAGAGGCAACAATAAGGCATAAGCATTCAACTTAATATTTGTCAATCCATGCCAACTTACCGAGCATGAGCTCCCAACTTGATATGATATGTATGCGACAATTTTATGAAACACAACAACAACAACAACAACAACATATAACAACATTGGCATAAGTCTGTAACTTAAAAATTGCCAATCAATAAGGAAACACAACAAAATTCATAACACTAACATCACAGCAACTTTTATATATATATATATATATATATATATATATATATATATATATATATATATATATATATATATATATATATATATATATATATATATATATATATATATATATATATATACCAATTACTTATATTATTACTATACTTCCCGTCAAGACTAACTCTATAACCTAATATTTATCCTTACTAAATATCTACTACTATTACTTTCATAAATTACTGCTACCATGATTTATCATTATGTTGTATGCTATTACTAACTTTATGCTAACATTTACTAACTTTGTTACTTATTAATATTACCTTCTATATTTATGCTAATATACAAATTGTTCACTTCTGTTACTAATAAATAGTCTCTGCGGTTATTCATTCTTTTCTAACTATGCTACATCTATTTATGTGACTAAATACCAAAGTAACAGACACACAACAAAGACACGGGAAACAATTAAAAGGAAATTGTGGCTTATGGGTTATTCCCCTTAGCGTGCATAGTCGTGCCCCTCGGCATATAAAGACGTGTCCCTCGGCACAGAACATGGTTCCGGTCGGCACCCTTCACCACTATATGTGTGCCGCTCGGCATACAGTCCCTCTTCCTCCCGGTCGTTCTGCAATTTCGTCCAGATTTTTCTTATGATTAATAGTTCCTTCCCCTACCAATGATCTCAGACAAAACTACATGTATTCACAACAACATAACAAATATACCCACATCAATATAGGATCATTTTCAACACTCGATTCATCAATTGAATCACTGCAACGTTAGCACAAATACCACATATACCAAACAACAATTTGTTCATACAACAATCACACACATAAACAATTTTACACAATCTAATTCCTACGTAACATGCATCATAATTCCGATTATAGAGTCAGAACCCCACCCTTACCTTAGATTGAAGGTTGCTCTATAATTTTCCGATCGAACCTAGGTTTGCCTCTTTTCCTTTTCCTCTTCTCTGTAACTTCTCACGTATTTCTCTAAGACTTCTTGATTTTTCTAATTAACCTAATTTCTTATTATTATAACTAACCTAATAATAATATTATTCCTAATGGGATCAACTTACACACCACCACTTTACTACTTCCAACCAGTAACATAAGCCTAACATAATTATTCCATTAATTCGAACATTATTATTATTAATCAACTAATTAATTAATTAATAATAATCTAACAACTTATACCAACAATTCTCAACATCTCACAACTTCAAAAAATAATTCAAAAATAATTAACGAACAAGCGTTACAACTCTCCCCCACTTAGAATATTTTCGTCCTCGAAAATTTACCTTGTTCAAACAACTCAGAATAGGAGTCCCGCATCTTGCTTTCCAACTTCCAAGTAATGCTTTCTCCGGCAGCTCCTAGCCAGACTACTTTCACCAAATCAATATCTTTTCCCCTTAGAGTCTTCATTTCACGATCCGCGATCCATACATGCATCGTCTCTATAGTAATACTATCCCGTACTTGAACATCATCCATATGAATTACATGAGATGGATTTGAAATATACTTCCGGAGTTGTGACACATGAAACACATCATGCAAATTCGAAAGATTTGGCGGTAAAGCCACTCTATAAGAAACATTCCTAACTCTGTTTGAAATCTGATACGGACCAATAAAACGAGGAGTGAGCTTCTTAGACTTCAATGCTCGACCAACACCGGTCATAGGTGTAACTCTCAAAAACACATGGCCCCCTACTGGAAATTCTAAATCTGTCCTTCGCTTGTCATGATAACTCTTCTGTCTACTTTGGGAAGCTTTCATCTTTTCTCGAATTAACTTCACCTTCTGAGTAGTCTCTCGAACAATTTCAGGTCCAAGCACTACTCTTTCTCCAGATTCATGCCAACATAAAGGAGTTCTACATCTCCGACCATACAACAATTCAAAAGGTGTCATTCCAATACTAGAATGGTAACTATTATTATAAGTGAACTCTATTAATGGAAGATAAGTATCCCACGAACCTCCCTGCTCAAGAACACATGCTCTTAACAAATCTTCTAACGACTGAATAGTCCTTTCAGTTTGACCATCCGTCTGAGGATGATACATCGAACTCAACCTCAACTTAGAACCCAACCCTTCTTTCAAACTCTTCCAAAAATCTGAAGTAAACCTCAGATCTCTATCTGACACAATGCACAAAGGAACACCATGGAGCTTCATAATTACACTAGTGTAAATCTCCTCCAACTTTGATACTGGAAAATTGATGTTAATAGGGATAAAATGAGCCGACTTTGTAAGCCTGTCAACAATCACCCAAATTGAATCATGTCCTTTTGAAGTATTAGGTAATCCCGTCACAAAGTCCATCAAAATGTTATCCCATTTCCATTGTGGAACTTCTAACGGTTGCATCAACCCTGCAGGCTTCTGGTGTTAAACTTTCGAATTCTGACAAGTCAAACATGCATACACAAATCGAGCCACATCACTCTTCATTCCAGGCCACCAAAACAAATTCTTCAAATCTTGATACATTTTTATAGCTCCCAGATGAATGCTTAACTTGCTTCTATGACTTTCCTCAAGGATCACTTTCTTCATCTCCGTGTCATCAGGAATACAAATTCCACTATGGAACCTCAACACACGTTACGCATCTAACTTGAAATCACTATTCTCATACTGATCGATCCCAACCATAAAATCTAACAATTTCACATCTAACTTCTGAGCTTCTTTGATACTATCCTGAAAATCATTATTAATCTTCAACATTCCCAACATAACACTATGCAGTGTCACTTTGCAAAATAAGCTCATATCTCTGAACTATTCAATTAATTCCAACTCTTTAACCATCATTGCCGACATACGTAAAGTCTTTCGACTTAACGCATCAGCCGCCAGATTTGATTTTCCTGGATGATAATTTAAATTGAAATCGTAATTCTTTAATAACTCCAACCATCTTCGTTGTCTTATATTCAATTCTTTCTAATCAAATAAATACTTTAAACCCTTATGGTCGCTAAATACTTCAAATCTAGAACCATAGAGATGATTCCTCCAAATCTTTAACATAAAAACAACTGGAGCAAGCTCCAAATCATGTGTAGGATAGTTCTTTTCATGAGTCCTCAACTGCCTTGACGCATAAGCAACTATCTTTTCATTCTACATAAGCACACCTCCTAAACCCATCTTGGAAGCATCACAATATACCATAAAAGGTTCTCCTAGATTAGGTAATGTCAAAATCAGAGCCGACGTCAATCTCATCTTCAATTTTGTAAAACTTCCTTCTCACTGAACATCCCACACAAAAGCTCTACCTTTACAAGTCAACTTAGTCAACAGAAGTGCCAACTTAGAAAAACCTTCGATAAACCTTCTATAATAACCATCTAATCCCAAAAAGCTTATAATCTCGATAGTCGACTTTGGAGTTTCCCATTGCAACAAAGCATCTACTTTAGATGGATCTACAATAATGCCACTACCTGAGATCACATGACCAAGAAAACTAACCTCTTTTAACCAAAATTCACACTTGGACAGCTTTGCATAAAAGTTCTTCTCTTTCAAAACTTGCAATATTATTCTTAAGTGTTCTGCATGCTATTATTCCAATTTAGAGTAAATCAAAATGTCATCAATGAACACTACTATAAACCGATCCAAATAAGTATGAAAGATACAATTAATGTACTCCATGAATACTCCTGTCACATTGGTAACACTGAAAGGAATCACTGAATACTCATAATGTCCATAACGCGTTCTAAAAGTCGTCTTCTGGATATCTTCATCCTTCACTTTAATCTGATGATAACCCGACCTCAAATTAATCTTGTTAAACACACGAGCACCCACCAATTGATCCATCAAGTCATCAATTCTCGGAAGCAGATACTTGTTCTTAATCATCACTTTATTCAATTTTCTATAATCAACACAAAGTCTCATACTTCCATCTTTCTTCTTTACTAGAAACACTGGAGCTCCCCACGGTGATACACTTGGTCTTACAAATTTCTTTTCAAGTAAATCTTCCAATTGCTTCTTTAATTCTTACAATTTAGATGCAGACATCTTGTATGGTGCCATAGAAATGGGTCTAGTACCAAGTATAAGATAAATAGCAAATTCGAATTCTCTTTCTGGCGGTACATCAGGAATTTCATCAGGGAAAACTTCAGGAAATTCACGCATCACTTGCAATTCCTCAATTATAGCTTAATTCTCGACAAATAGTGACGCCATCAGCAAAAACATCTGGGCCTATTCTTGCATCAACTTCCGCAACTGTCTAGCAGACAACAGACCATCTACCTCTTCTTCTGAAGTAGAAAACCTCACCTACTTGTTATAACAGTTAATATAAACATACTTACGCTCTAACAAATTCATACCTAAGATCACATCTAACCTACTTAGAGGAAAACAAACTAAATCAACGGCAAAGTCTCTGTTGAAGATCGACAAAGGACACTTTAAACACACAAGATAAGTAGTCACTGATCCCTTAGTTGAAGTATCAACGACAATCTCTCCATTCATAGAAGACAATATAAGACTCAATCTTTCAACACAATCAGCAACAATAAAGCAATGAGTAGCACCCATATCAATAATAGTAATTAAAGGAGTACTATTAATGAAACACGTACCTCTGATGAGTCTGTCCTCATTAGTCGTCTGATTCTCAGCCAAAGTAAACACTTTTCCACTAGTTTGCACCTTCTTTGGTTTCTGACAATGACTACAAATGTGTCCTTCTTCACCATAGTTGAAACAAATCATCTTTGTATGCTTGCATTCAGATATAGCATGTCTCGTCTTACCACAACAGGACACCTCTTCACCTCAGCAGTACATATGTTGCTCTTATGAACAGGTTTTCCACATTTGAAACAAACCACACTAGTAGGAGCATCTCCCCCACTAGTTCTCTGACCCTGAGTAACTTTTTGTTTACCTTTACCAGTTAGAGCATCGTAAGGTTTACCACAGTTATGTTGGTGCTTACCCCTCTTCTCATTGATAATCTTATAGTGAGCATAATTATCTTCTTTATAAATCCTGCAACTATCAATCAAATCGGAAAAGACAAGAATCTTCTGGTATATAACTTCCTTCTTAATCTATGGATGCAACCCATTCTCAAACTTAATGCACTTTTAAAACTCAGCATTTACCTCATTGTAGTGTGGGTAAAACTTATCCAACTCAACAAACCTTGCAGAATATTCAACAACCGACATACTCCCTTGATTCAGCTTAAGAAACTCAATTTCCTTCTTACCACGAATGTCTTCAGGGAAATACTTCCTCAAAAATTGCCTACAGAACACCGCCAAAGTGACATTTTCACCTGCAACTTCAAATTTCTTACAAGTCTCTAGCCACCAACCATCAGCCTCAATTGCTAGCATGTGAGTACCATATCGAACCTTCTACGTTGGAGTGCAGTCCATCACATGGAAGATTATCTCAATCTCTTTCAACCAATCCAATGCTCCATCAGGATCATACTTACCCTTGAAGGTGGACAGATTCTCCCTCTGGAAAGTCGCCAGACTACGAGATCCAACATTCCCGTCAATGTTTGGCTGATTCTCCATAGCATGTGCCATAGCTTCTAAAGCATCAGCAAGTGCAGCGTCATTCCTTCCAGCCATCTCAACGTATCACTTCAACATAAACAACGGTTAGAACTCAAGTTAACAATACTCGATTATTAGACAATACTACGACTCGACAACTTGGTCAGACAGACAGACTTGTTCTGATACCACTATTGTAACACCCTAATTCTACCCGACAATTATTATAAAATCAGAGTTATAAAAATTAAATAACTAAATTGGGATGCTACAATCTCAACTTAAAACAATGACCTTCATTACATATACATAACACATTAACATTGGATGAACAACATAATTTAGTCTTTTAAAACCAACAACTTCCATAACTACACAACGGATTCATATTATTCAACTTAAAAGGGCATAACATCTTTATCCAATTGAAGCAACTTCAAAATAACAAGTACTTAACAAATATCAACTTAAAATTCAGCAACAGAAGTAAAATCAGCAATAAAGCAATAAGCGTTCATCCCCCCGAGTGTTACGTATCAGAGCGACGAAACCGACTCGAACTAACAAAGGTAAACAACCTTCACTCTGGATTACCTGCACGTTACCAACAGAGAGGTAACACTCAAACAAAAGAGGGAAGATATCTAACAATATAATTTAACATATGATAAACATTATATTATAATCAATTCATGCAAAATCACCGCTTCACAACTTATAAACAATAGCAATCACAAAAAAATTTCAACAAAATATAACGATTAATTCATCAACAGAACAACTCAAACATGAAACGTGGAATGCGACTTATTACTATGCACATGCATGTGGTACCAATGTAGCATAACTCCCAACTTAATAACTTTCCAATTAATAGAGGCAGCAACAATGCATAAGCCTTCAACTTAATATTTGCCAATCCAGGCAAACTTACCGAGCATGAGCTCCCAATTTGATATGATATGTATGCGACCACTTTATGAAACGCAATGTGATACGGTGGGAGAACTGACTGTTATACTGGTTTTACGTTGTATTCTCAAATGTTGCAGTAAGAAAGAGTCACCACTGACTCTCTTTTATCCAACAAAGGAAAGGGTGAAAAGAACAGAAAAAGACCTTTCGAGAGTTTTCTGAGTAAGGAGGGTAGATTAGGGAAAGGGAAGGTGTTAGAACCCTTTCCATTTATAGTTATCTACAGGCTCTTAGACATTTTCTCATTTGAAAATACCTTATGTTTGTGTGTTTGAAAAGTATTTGAAAGCGCCTTAGTGCGGCAAACTTTGTAATGTTTCTCGGGATAGTAGAGAAAGTATACAAAGTGTTTTGAAATTTTTTTCAAAGAAGTGTATGTGTAAAAAGTTTGTTTTATTTGAGAAAGTATCTAAGAACTATCTACCTACTCGAAAAGGTTTGTTCTTTTCCTCTTTTCCTTTAGACAGTGATATCCTATTATTAGTGAGTAGGTAGCCCTAGTCGTTGGATGTTTGAGGGACATTCGAAGGGACGTTTAGAGTTACAAAGGAAACTTGGCAAGAAACCTTAGTAACTATCCTAGGGTTTTAAGATCATATTGAGGCAACGTCTAAAGGATCATCGAGGGACTTATAATCTTTGAACCGGAGGGTGGCCACTAAAATCTCTCACGTTTCGAGAGTTGTGATTCTTTTTGAAGGAAACCAAAGTGGGAGTACCCTAGAGGTGCGCATGTGCGATTGTGTTGTGTTCAGTTATTTTGTCTTGTGTTAGGTTTGCTAAAGTTTTATTTTTATGCTCTTGTCATGCAATCTTATTAGGCATACATCTAAGTAGTTAATATATGTACAGGAATTTAAAGTGTGGGAATTTAAATCTACGCTATTACAAGGCTTCTGGGAGGGGATTATTACAAGTCCAAAATGGGGAGATAAAGCAGTAAATGTCCTAGTTATTCTATTATAACCCATGAGCAGGTACATTAATAATAAAAAATTCGAAATTTAAAATAAGCACGCGAATTGAAAATACGCCTAAAAACCCTAAGGTAAAAGGAAACCTTTTTTGTGTTTTATTTTGATTATGAAATAAAATTTTATTAAATCCTAGGTCTATTGACTTTAAATTAGATAAAATAAAGTTAAAGTAATTAATTAATCAATTAACAAAACTAATTTTAATTAAAAAAACTATACCTAATTTTTTGTGATTTTTATAATTATTAAATTAAAAAACTAAAAGAAATATGTAATGAAAGAAACAAAATAAAGAAAGGCAAATGGGCCTGGATGCTAACTAGCAGGCAGGGGGTGTGGTTGAAATATTTCTTTGGCCCAATTCCAGGAGAAGTCCAGGCTGCACCTGACTTCAGTGTTGTTGGCCTTTAGAGAGTGCACCATAGGCTGCATGTTAAGGCGCACGGATCTGGATCAGCTGGGATCTTATGGTTAGGATCTGAAGATGTATGGTGTGCGCATGGGATATGCCAGTACTGGATCTGCAAACAAACATGTTAGAAAGAAAACGAAAATGCCTGACCTGGGATTCGAGCCCAGGTCCTTCATCCAGCGCACACATTCCTTTACCATCTGAGCTAGCTATTTAATCAAAATAAAAGAAACTAACATTGAATCCTGCAAGTTTGTTAGTTTCAAACCCAAACAAGAAGAACCTATTCCACTCGAAATCATCCCCTGAACCCGAATCTGGGGTTGTTTCGATCTGCAACGGTCTGTACCATTGGTTTTGAGAGTGACCAGTTTCGAAAGTCCTAGCCATGGTATCCTAGCATTTGGGCTATGCAACTTACATATATTACGTTAAATCATTCACAAACAACAATAATAATATGAACATGCAATCAACATGATTTAAATTATAGATTGAATGAGACTGAAATTTTTTACCAACTTGAGACGCTTCGATCTACAATCCTGAGTGTGAGATGGCTTGTGCAAGGGTGGTTATGCCTCTGTGCAAACCCCAGGAACACGATTTGGATGTGAATTTGGCTGGAGGGTTCCTACAATAGGTGTTGAGTTTGGAAACTTTGGAATTTTTATGCAACTTTTTAGAGTTTCTTGGAGGCAGGTTGCCCGTATGAGGCAGTATATGTTTCCTTTTGCTTCTGATTTGGTCTGGTATTTATAGGGGTGAATTAGGTTAACTAAAACCTATACAAAATCTTATTCACTTATGAAAGAATATGGGACTTTCAATTTGTATCAAAATTTTCCATTTTGATCATTTTCTTGCCATCTTCGAAGCACAATCCACCTAGACATGTTATGGTTTTGGTGTCTTGCTCGAATTTGGCCTCAAGCTAACCATTACAAACCCAATAAAATTCATCCCAATAGGCCTCTTTGATTTGCCTGATTCTTTCGATAGACTCCCAATCTTTGCTCTTTTAGGTGGCCATTCGAAGTGACTTTGGGGCTGGTTGAGGCTTCATTCTTCCTCCTTCGATTTCCCTTAATTTGGACCAATCTAATACTTACCTTATGGGGTGGTCGAAGCTTCACTCATCTTTCTTTTATTTCCCTTAATTTGGGCCAATCGAAGACTTACCTTATGGGCTGGTCGAAGCTTCATTCTTCTTTCTTCGATATCCCTAAATTTAGGCCAATCGAAAACTTACCTTATGGGCTCGTCGAAGCTTCATTCTTCCTTCTTAGATTTCCTTCAATTTGGACTAATCAAAATGTCAACTTGTTGATATGCTTATCAAAAGACATCTTGTTCTAATATGCCAATCGAAGGACACTTTGTTGACATGCCTTCGAAGTACACCTTATCCTGATATGTCAATCGAAGGACACTTTGTTGACATGCCTTCGAAGTACACCTCATTCTAATATGCCAATCGAAGGACACTTTGTTGACATGCCTTCGAAGTACACCTCATCCTGATATTCCAATCGAAGGACACTTTATTGACATGCCTTCGAAGTACACCTCATCTTGATATGCTAATCGAAGGACACTTTGTTGACATGCCTTCGAAGTACACCTCATCTTGATATACCAATCGAAGGACACTTTGTTGGCATGCCTTCGAAGTACACCTCATTCTAATATGTCAATCGAAGGACACTTTTTTCAGATGACAATCGAAAGACACTTGACCATCTTCAAAAAAAATTATTTTCTTTAAGCAAGTGTTTGTAACTACCCAGGCAAGAAAAAATCTTGGAAAACATGAGAGGGCAAATTTTGGAGTACAACAGTTGCCCCTGTTCAATCTTCTTAAACCTGAAGATTTAGATTGGCTTTTTGTCTTTCGTGATCTGAAGGTGGAAGATGATTGGACACTAGAGTGCCTATAAATTTATGCTCGATGATGTGATGATTAATTGTTTAGGGAATGGGCTTAAAGATGCCATTTGGAGAAGATGACTGAGAGATGTTGGAGATGGGCTTAAAGATGCCATCCAATGTAGATGCTGACTCCATAAGAGATCTTTTGTGGGATTTCATGTTCCTGTTGTCTAAGGAGGACTCCGCTGGGGAAAATTGATTTATGTTGCTCTCCTGCTTGAGGAAAAATCTGTGGGAAATAGAGTCTAGGAACTTCAGTTGTCCAAGGCTCTATTGAGGAGTTATCTCTGGAAAAGTTTGTTGTTTTCTGGTTAAAATCCAGGCTTCACAGTAATTTGCTGGGGAGAATGAAATTAAGTGCTATCTGGAAATGTATTAGAAGAAACCTGCGTAGGGCTGCTTCAGGCTGAGTTCGTGTTAGATTGTATCTGAAAACTGCGAGAAGGAATCCGTGTAAGATTGCTTTAGGATGAGTCCATGTTAGACTGCATCTGGAGATTAGGAGAAGAAACCTGTGTAAGATTACTTCAGGATGAGTCCGTGTTAGACTGCATTTGGAGATCATGTATGGGGATGCTGCAGAATGAGCCAGTGTTAGACTGCATCGGGAAAGTTGAGAAGGAACCCATGTAAGATTGCTTCATTTGGTCGTGTAGATAGTTTTCCTGTCTAGTTTCAGGTGTTAATCTACAATCGGCCGTTCACATATAGTTGTCCTGTCTGATTTCAGGTTTTAATCTGGAACTTGTTTTTGTTGGTCATTAAGATAGTTTTCCTATCTGGTTTCAAGTATTAATCTCTGACCTAAGCGAAAGAAAGATAGTTTTCCCGTCTTGTTTCAGGTATTAATCTTCAATCTGCTCATGTAGATAGTTTTCCTGTCTGGTTTCAAGTATTAATCTACATATGATCGTCCACAGATAGTTGTCCTGTCTGGTTACAGGTATTAATCTGGAACTTGTTTTTGTTGGTAACATAGATAGTTCCTCATTTGGTTCCAGGTATTAATCTTTGACCTGCTGTATAAGTTGATAGTGTTTTCCTGTCTGCTAATTTGACCTGAAAAGGTAAAACCAGTTCCATGCGATGTCATGATGTATGAATTTTATTATGCTCTCAAAATAAATGAGATTGTGATATATGCATTTATGCTGCATATGCTATGATGTTTGTAAAATGATGCATGAATGCAATGTATGAACGTATTCAGTTGTTCTATTGCAGTATTGTTGAACTATGGAAAATAAATCCCTAGTTGTTGTCGGGGATGAAGAATGTAGGACTCCAAACATGTTGAAGTTAAATGTTGGGAGATATATTCTGGTTGTTAGAGAAATAAACTCTATTGGGGAAGGAAAACTTCATGCACTGTTTGGGGATTTTGTGAAATCCTGTTGGGGAATCCTGAGAAGCTTGGCGACTTCACTGGGGAATCTTTCTTAGATTTCAGAGCAGTAGTTAGAGATTTTTGCTCTGTCGGGGATATGAGAACACCTGACATCATTAGGCTGTATGTTGTGGATATGGAAGTGACTTTTATTGTAGGATGCCCATGCCTCTATACTTGCCGGAGAAAGTATCTGCGGGGATTTTGTGGATGGCCTTTAGACATTTCCCCACTTCTTAAATCCATTAGTAATTGTCTTTCTGTTTTTTATGCGTGTATTTGTAAATAGTAATCACATTCAAAGGCATATGTTCAAAAATAATCACTAGACGTTTTAAAACAGAAAGAAAACAAATAGTTTTGCACTTTCAAAGAGATAATTTTGTATTAATTTGAAAATTGTGTGCCTATGATATGCGTTTTTGTACAAGGAGACGGACATTCTAGTAAGAGAATGTCATCGTAAGAATGAAACTAATACAAAATAGTGTACAAAGAAAAAACAGCTTTGTAAAATAATCCCATTGGGTTCCCATTCTGCTATTGCTTTTATGTATTTGAGCATCTCTTTGTTGCTTGTCCGAAGCTGATTGGATTGATTAGTACCACTTGAGCTTGATAGTTGACACTTAAGATTGGTTGTAAATCCCTGACTTTTTGCTGGACCACCCTTTCGGGTTTTCAGTCCACCAGGACACCCTTTTCTCCCAATCTGCCTTTTCAGCTTTTCGACTTTCTGGGTGTACATATTTTTTGTGTATATCTCTAATTTTTTCCTGAACCTTTTTGGTTCGCCGGGATGCCCTTATTTTTGACTAGGCCAGTCGACCTAGAGGGTCTTTGTTCATGCGTAGTATCTTTTAACTATGTCCACGTTTACAGGGTGCGGGAGGTCATCACCGTCCATAGTGGTTAAGATTATGGCTCCACCAGAAAATATATTCTTGATAACAAATGGTCCTTCGTATGTAGGAGTACATTTGCCCCTGGGATCACCTTGCAGCAGTATGATAGGCTTGATTACTAGGTCACCAACATGATATACCTAACGTCTGACTTTCTTGTTAAAAGTTTTAAGCATATGTTTTTTATACATCTGACCATGGAAGACAGCCGCGAGCCTCTTCTCGTCAATTAGGTTCAATTGGTCAAGTCTAGTCTGAACCTATTTGTCTTCATTCAAACCTACGTCCTTCATGATTCTCAAGGAAGGGATATGGACTTCTATGGGTAGGACAACTTCTATACCGTATACCAAAGAGAAAGGAGTTTCCCTTATTGATGTACGCATTATAGTGTGGTAACCATGAAGAGTAAATGGTAACATCTCGTACCAGTCTTTATATGTCACCGTCATCTTCTGGATGATCTTCTTGATGTTTTTATTATTAGCTTCTACAACACCATTCATCTTCGGCCGGTAAGGAGAAGAGTTATGATGTTGGATATTAAATTGCGTGCAGAGCTCGATGATCGTAGTGTTATGAGATTGGTACCATTATCCGTAATGATTCTTTCTAGAATACCGTATCGACAGATAAGATTATGTATGATGAATCGGACCACAACATTCTTGGTAACAGAAGCAAAGGAAGTTGCCTCTACCCACTTCGTGAAGTAATCAATGGCAACCAGGATGAAGCAGTTCCCATTAGAGGCTATATGTCTAATCTCCCCAATCATATCGATGCCCCACATTGCGAATGTCCAGGGAGCAGTCAAGATGTTTAGAGGAACCGGAGGCACATGTACTTTATCAGCATAGATCTGGAACTTGTGACAAGTTCGTGAATGATGATAACAGTCTGTTTCCATAGTGGACCAGTAGTATCTTGCCCGTAGGATCTTTTTAGCCATTGTGTGCCCACTAGAATGGGTGCCAAATGTACCTTCGTGCAAATCAGCCATAATCTTCTCTGCCTCACTCTTGTCTACACACCAAAGCAAAGTAGAATTGTGGTTACGCTTGTAGAGGACTCTGTTACTGAGGAAGAACTTGGCAGAGAATCTCCTTAGGAACTTCTTATAGTTGACTGAAGCTCCTTCAGGGTACTCTTGGGCTTCGAGATATCTTTTGACTTCATGGAATCAAGGTTTGTCCACTACTTCTTCAGTATCAATCTCATGATAGTATGCTGGTTCATCCATTCTCTCAATAGTGATCTGAGGAGCTTCGTTATCCCACCTGACCTTAAAGATGGATGACATAGTAGCTAGCGCGTCCGCTAGTTAATTTTCCTCTCGTGGGAAATGCTCAAAGGTAACTTCTTCAAAATGTAGAATTAGTGTCAACACATGCTCTTTGTAAGGGATAAGATTAGGATGCTTTGTGTCTCATTCTCCCTTGATTTGAATGATTACTAAGGTCAAGTCTCCAAATACACTCAAGAATTTAATCCTCAAGTTGATAGCAGCCTTGAGACCCATGATGCATGCTTCATATTCAGCCACATTGTTGGTACAATTGAAACATAGCATGGTAGTGAAAGGATTATGATAGCCTTCAGGAGATATGATCACAACACCGATGCCATTGCCAAGAGCGTTGGAAGCTCCGTCAAAAACCATAGTCCATCGGGATCCTTTTTCAGGTCCTTCATTCGGTCCATGTTCTTCACAATCAGTTACTAACATGATGTTCTCATCCGGGAACTCAAAATTCATGGATTGGTAGCCATCCACAGCCTGATCAGCTAAATGATCAGCTAATACACTTCCCTTAATTGCTTTCTGGGTTGTATACTGAATGTCGTATTCAGTCAGGATCATTTTCCATCTTGCTATTCTTCTGGAGAGAGCGGGCTTCTCAAAGATGTATTTGATAGGATACATTTTAGATATCAACAAGGTAGTGTGAGTCAACATGTACTGTCTTAGTCGGCGAGCAGCCCATGCCAAAGCGCAGCAATTTTTCTCGAGCAGTGAGTATCTTGTTTCACAGTCGGTAAACTTTTTGCTAAGGTAGTATATTGCATGCTCTTTTCGACCAGACTCGTCATGCTGCCCCAGCACACACCCCATTGAGTTCTCTAACATTGTTAAATACATGATCAGAGGTCTTCCTTCAACTGGCGACATCAAAATTGGAAGCTCTTAAAGATATTCCTTGATTTTATCAAAGGCATTCAAGCATTTATCATTCCACTTCACAGCTTGATCTTTCTTCAGTAATTTGAAGATTGGCTCACAAGTAGCGGTTTGATGGGAAATGAATCTGGCAATGTAGTTTAGGCATCCCAAGAATCCCCTGACCTCCTTCTTAGTGCGAGGAGTTAGCATTTCTTGTATAGCTTTAACCTTTGCAAAGTCCACTTCAATGCCTTTGCCGCTGATAACGAAGCCTATTAGTTTACCAGATCTTACTCCAAAGGTGCACTTATTCGGATTCAACCTTAATTTGTACTTTTTCAGCCTTTCAAACAGCTTCTGCAGGTGATCAAGGTGCTCCTCTTCAGTATGAGACCTAGCTATCATATCGTTAACATAGACCTCTATATCGTCATGGATCATATCGTGAAACAAAGCTACATGCTGATAAGTTGCACCGGCATTCTTTAACCCAAATGGCATAACCTTGTAACAGAAAGAGCCCCACTGTGTGACGAAGGTCGTTTTCTCCATGTCCTCATGTGCCATTTTGATATGATTGTACCCGGAGAAACCACCCAAGAAGGAGAACACCTTATGTTGCACGGTGTTGTCAACCAGAACATCAATATGGGGAAGTGGAAAGTCATCCTTGGGGCTTGCCCTATTCAGATCTCTGTAATCCACACACATATGTACTTTAACGTCCTTCTTAGGTACTAGAACAACATTGGAAACCCATTATGGATAAGAGGTGACAGCTAAGAAACCAGTGTTGAACTGTTTCATAACATCAGCCTTGATCTTTTCTGACATTTCTGGCAACATGCGACGAAACTTCTGTTTCACTGGAGGGCAGTCCTCTTTTATTGGTAGACGATGAACCACAATATCAGTGTCAAGTCTTGGAATGTCTTCATATGACTAGGCAAAGATCTCTACATAGTCATGTAGCATCTGAATTAACCTCTCTTTGACACTACGCTCTAGATCGGCACCTATCTTGACTTTATTCTTATCCTTTTCAGTACCCAAGTTTACTGTCTCAACTGGATCTTCATGAGGCTGTATTGCCATTTCTTCCTGTTGTAACAGTCTGGAAAGTTCCCTTGGTACTTCCCAATCTTCCTCACCTTCGTTCTCGGCTTGGTAGATCGGACTTTCAAAGTTATAATTGGCAGTAGCAGAACCGTTATCAATGGGATCCATAGTGGATGTGGATCTGCAGTTTGATATGTGGGTATGTGTAAGAGCATAGCTGTTTTTGATAAAGTAAAAAAGGTAGAAAAGAAAAATAGAGAGCGTAAAATTTGTAAGCAAAACGTCCAATGATTTATTAATGACATATGAATATGAAGCAATAACTCTCACAAAATAGACCATTGTGCCTCGGGTAAGACACAAGGCTTTAAAGTTTCAATTATTCAATTATTACATATCCAAAAAAAAGAAAGACAATTACTCTTGAATAAAATTAATAGGAACAAAGTCTTTGGCCTCCCAATTGTTGAGTCCACCCGTGATGGTTGGGAAGATCCACTTGTCCATGTCATAATCGCTATCACTGTCCTCCAATGCATTGACTTCATGGTTGCTGATGCGTAGTGGTGGTCCCTCGACGCGAGCACGAAGAACATCTCTCTGGGCTCCTGAAGTAAAACCCAAACCAAACTTGTCAGATTTGTAGGGAATGTCTGGAAGATGGCCCCAAATGGTACACCCACCTTCTTCAACTACTGCTTTGGCATCCCTCAGAGAAGCCATCTTCAGCGGAGGTCTAGTAGTCTTTTGAACACTAGTAGCAGTCTTCGTCGCAACAACTATCTGTGGAACCTCCTCAAAGTTCTGACAGGGGCTCTCAATGAACTCGCTGTCCATTTCAACATACCTGAAAGAGTTCAGGTGGCTCACTATGTATTCCTCCTCACCATGGACTGTGATAATTTTTCCATTGACTGGGTACTTCAACATCTGATGCAGAGTGGAAGTAACAGCACCAACCCCATAGATCCAAGGTTGAACCAATAAACAGGAGTAAGACGGGCGGATGTCCATCACATAGAAAGTGGATTCAAAAGTCTGAGTACCAACTTTGATAGGGATGTCCACATCCCCGTGCACCATTCTTTTAGAACCATCGAAGGCCCTCACCATAATATTACTAGGCTTCAGTGTGAGCCCTTCGCAATCTAACATATCCAAAGCATTCTTGGGTAAGACATTCCGTGACGAACCTGTATCCACCAGAACATGAGCTAGGGTAGTGCCCCTGCACTCAATGGAGACATGCAGGGCATCATTATGCTTTCTTCACTTGGATGTCAAATCAGCATCGGAAAAACCCAGTCCATTATCAGCAGTCAGGCTGGCCACACAATTCTCGAATTGATCAGCGGAGGTCTCTTGAGGCACATGGGCAGACATCAAAATTTTTACCAAAGCCTTAGCATGGTCTTCAGAGCATAAAAGTAAGGCCAGCATTGAGATTTTTGAAGGGGTCTGACCCAACTTCTCCATAACATTATAATCACTTTTCTTTATTATATTCAATATCTCTTCCATTTCTTTTTTAGAATCCTCAGAGACGACTTCTTTGTCGGCCTTCATCCGGATAGGCTCAACCAGTACCTCCTTGCCCCGAGTCTCGACCGACTCAGTAGCAGGGATAACAACAGGGATAGAAGTAGGAGTAGCAATGGGAGTACTAATAGGAGTAGCAGCAGGAATAATCACAGGAGTAGCAACAGTCTTCAGAGAGATTTTAGGAGAGAAAACTCTTCCGCTTCTCATAATTTTACTGGTCCCAACAATGTTGTAGATGTCAGGATCAATATCTTCAGCAACTTTATCTTCAATAGCCAATAGGTCTTGCTTGACGCCATGGTAATAGACGTCAGCCCCATAATTCCAGGGAACAACTTTATCAGAGGAATATGGTATTGGCCCATGAAGGGTGATGATCAAGGGAGCAAACTTGGGAACGGATGTAATCCTTACGGGTCTTTTGGTGGAGAGGATTGTAGGAAATGGTAATTATTGAGACATCTTCACACAAATTTCTTGCAAGGGGAACTTTCTCAAACATAATTTCTTTGTTAATTATCAAGCGTTGGACACCCATTTTCAACAACAAGCAACAATCTGGTAGAAACATACATAAGTGGCAACCTTCACCACAGCCCGGAAATAAACCGGCTCGCAACCGATTCTCTTTAACATTTAGAAGAGGAGTAGCTAACTCATCCATAAAAGAAACAAACTGACAATCATCAACAACATTGACACCTTGACCATGTTTGGGCATTGGCGCAGTTATTACATTAGGTGTCTATGGAAGGTCAAACTTAATCTCTTTCGCTTCGATAAGATCCTGCACCTTGTTTTTCAGAGCCCAACAATTGTTTTATCATTCCCCGAACTTTAAGAGTGGTAGGCACATCAGGCATTTGGGTTATTGCGGGGAGATATAATATTGGGGTTCTTAGGAGCTTCCTTTAGATTTACCATATTGGACTTCAATAGATGTGGCAAAACCTGGGATAAGGTCATGTTGATCCGGGTGAACTTTCTTCTGGGCGCATCCGGCCTACGCTGATTGTTTCATTGTTGGTTTGATGCAGGATTGGAAATCATAACAGCTCCTACCTTCGGGCGACGTTCTGTTTTGTTTTGATTTCTTTGGCCATAAGCTACATTGACCTCCTTCTTTCTAGTGAAATGTTTCTTTGTTGTACTGAAGAATGCATCTCTCTGGATTTTACCACTCTTGATGCCAGCTTCTACCTGTTCACCAGT
The DNA here is from genome assembly GCA_948472305.1 of Vicia faba. Taxonomy (NCBI): domain Eukaryota; kingdom Viridiplantae; phylum Streptophyta; class Magnoliopsida; order Fabales; family Fabaceae; genus Vicia; species Vicia faba. The sequence goes on along the minus strand of OX451735.1, from coordinate 904,005,726 downwards.
CAGTATCAGTTTAGTGAACCCAGCAGAAGAGCTTCTGATCAGATGGTTAAAGAATGGACCAGACAACGTGCCCAAGAACATGTCCACCAGCTCTCTATCAGACAAAGGAGGTTGGACTCTTCCCGCAAGGTGTCTCCACTTTTATGCATAATCTTTGAAACGCTCGCCGGAACCCATACACATACTTTGCAATTGTGTATGAGTTGGGGCGAGGTCAGCATTATATTGGTACTACTTGTAAAAAGCAGCAGCCAGGTCTTCCCAATTGCGGATGTTGGTCCTATCCAATTGATAAAACCATTCTAACTACGTCCCTACCAAACTTTCCTGGAAGATGTGTATCCACAGATTCCTATCAGTAGTGTGGGGTTGAATCTTCCTGACATATGATCTTAAGTGCAGTTTAGAACATGAGACACCGCCGTACTTAGAAAGTCTGAGGACCTTGAATTTCTGCGGGATGACCGCCCCTGAGACCAGTCATAGCTCTTCAATGTCCAGCCCGGGTACTCTCTGAATCTCCATAGCATTGAGACGATCCTCCAGTTGTTTGTTTTTATTATCAGCAGGAAGATAATTCTCCGCAGAATAGCCAGCTTCATCTTCCTCAGACCCTGGGTTGTTGTTTTCTTCCGCTGGATTCTCTTCTTGATTGTCCCCCTCATTTGACGTGGTTGCGAAATCTAGAGCTCGCTTAGCCGGTCCTCTGAACCTCCTTCCAAAATTCAGGACACCAGCTGGTTTCTTTGCCTTCTTAGTCTTCTCCTTGAAGATAAGAGATTTCAGATCTTCTTGTCCCTTAGCCAGAGCCAGGAACATTTGCTGAAACTGAGTGTTTTGAGCTTGAAGATCCTTCATTGTTTGTTCAAGAGCCATTTCTTTTGCTGAAATAAACAGCGAAAAGAATAAGAAACTTGTCTTGAAATTCCTGCTTATGCAATGAAATACATGATATGATTATGCAATGTTTTCAAAGGCCTCATAGGATTTAAACTCTTTTAACCAAAATAGAAACAAAGGCTTTTTATTAGTAAGTCCAAATGAAATCAAAGTTTGCAAAGGAATAACAAATAAGAAACTTCTAAGATTCCTAAGTCTCCCAAGGACGCTTCCTTTTGGTGTTGATGTAGGCATTGAGATCCTGCTCTTCGTGAAGTTGCTTTGTCAGTTCCAACACCTTTTTCTCACTGGCATAGAATTGGGACTCAAAGGTATCTCATTCTTCTTTGAGTTGTATCCAAGACTTTTGCAATTCTTCAAAATTTGTTGGCATATCAGGATGAAGAAGGATGCGAGACTCGACCCCTTGAACAATAGGCTCTGAAATCACTGGTAGGATAGCAGCATACGGCATCATAAGACTTTGAGCACGAGCTCGCACCCATTTGAGGTATAGCTCCAAAGGGATGGAGTTCTTGCGCCCTAGAGTCCTGTTATCAGTCTTATTAACCATTCCTCAAGCGCGGATGAACCTCTGGTGATAACCTTGCGGATCATTTGAATATTCGAACACAATACGCTGGATGAGCATATCATGAGGACCATCCCTCCGGGCGTAACCAAACTGACGTAGAGCTAAAGAAGGGTTGTAGGTGATGCCTCATCTAGTGCCAAGGAGTGGCACATTAGGAAACTCTCTGCAACGATCAATAAAATAGATGTCTTCTTGAGAGCGAGGGCACCAATAGGTATCAGAATGAGAGAGAGACATTAACTTTTGGTTCCACCTTAAGCCTAACTCATTCTTCATTACTGACCGAGGAAGGTGCGAAATAAATGACCTATAGAGAAAAGGCGTGCAACACATAAGAGTTCCTCGTTTCGTCATAGTACGGGTGTGGAGAGAATGCAGAATATCCCCGAGCAATGTAAGCATTGGATTATGAGCAAGGAAGATGTTGATGGAACTGACATCTATAAACTGGTCTGAATTGGGGAACAGAACCAACCCATAGATCAAGGGAGCTAAGACGTCTTCAAAGGTATGGTAACTCATAGCGTTTAGGAATACATGAGCTTTCTTCATTAGAAAACTTGTAAGGAGGCCCTTAACTCCACTCCTTTTTTCCCAGTTGGACTCAATGTCAGATGACTTCAAATGCAAGGCTATGGAAACATATTTAGAGACTGGATCTCATTCTAAACTGGTGAAAGGTACCTGCTCCAATATAGGCGAACCAAGTATCTTGGAGAATTATTCCGGTGTAGGCACCAACTGATAGTCTGGAAACGTGAAGCAATGGTGCTTAGGATCGAAGAACTGGAATAAGACACTCATCAAACCTTCGTCAAAACTGGTAGTAACCAAACTGAGCAAATGGCCATATCTCTTGTTGAATGACGAGCTCTCAAGAACTTTTAAGACCATTTCCTTGAGTTTGGTAGGGATTTCTACAAAATTGATTCGGATGGTTTTTCTGCGAGTTGTATCCATGACCTACAAAATAGAAAAGAGGTAAATCCATAGGCCCTTGAAATGGTTAGTGTACATGCCATGTTATGATGTTTATGATGTCATGATTATGCTTTGAAATCACAACTATATCAAACACAAACAAGTCACACAAAGACCTTATGTTTAAAGGCTTGGATGAGTTTTAAAGGTAAGTACCCTCTTGAAGTTTCTGTTGGCTCAACCTGTCTTATTAATAGTAACCGGGTTCTAAGGAGTCTCATATCACTGACCTTTCTTTTAGGCATTGTTCTAGCTCAAGCACTAAAGTATTGCAGCCAAAATATCCCAAAAGTCCAATTTCAATGAGTGTAGTATCGAGTATCAACCAATCTTTGGTCGAAACCAAAGTCGGCCATCTCACTACTTTATAATGGCTTAGGATGAGTCAATTAAAGCTTTTATAGGTCAGTTAGCGCTTAATGACACTATAAGCCTAATGTTATCCTCGACTGACTCAAGGAACATTAGTACAAGCTAGAGTATCACGCTAACATAGCTATCACTTTGTCCATATCGTTCTACGTTGTACAACTTCCATGATTTATTGCTACTTGCCTAAAAAGGTTCCCCCAGATCTGAGTGTAGGATCTTTACAAGCAACCCAAGCAAAAACCCTTAAAGATAAAGCAATCAAAGCATACAAGGAAAGAAAATTAAATATGACCTAAGCTCTAAGGTAACCCCACTTTTTAATAGATCCCAAGTAGAGTTTCCACTTCTGTGATACGGTGGTAGAACTGATTGTTATACTGGTTTTTCGTTTGTATTCGTAAATGTTACGGTAAGCAAGAATCGCCACCGACTTTTCTTTTATCCAACAAAGGAAAGGGTGAAAAGAACAGAAAAAGACCTTTCGAGAGTTTTCTGAGTAAGGGGGTAGATTATGGAAAGGGAAGGTGTTAGCACCCTTTCCATCTGTAGTTATCTACGGGCTCTTAGACATTTGTTCATTTGAAAATACCTTGTGTTTGTATGTTTGAAAAGTATTTGAAAGCGCCTTAGTGAGGCGAACTTTGTAATGTTTCTCAGGATAATAGAGAAAGTATACAAAGTGTTTTGAAGTTTTTTTGAAAGAAGTGTAAGTGTAAAAAGTTTGTTTTATTTGAGCAAGTATCTAAGAACTATCTACCTACTTGAAAAGGTTTGTTCTTTTCCTCTTTTCCTTTAGACAGTGTTATCCTACTATTAGCAAGTATGTAGCCCTAGTCGTTGGATGTTTGAGGGATATTCGAAGGGACGTTTATAGTCATAAAGGAAACTTGGTAAGAAACCTTAGTACCTACCCTAGGGTTTTAAGATCATATCGAGGCAACGTCGAAAGGGTCATCGAGGGACTTATGATCTTTGAACTGAAGGGTAGCCACTAAAATCTCTCACGTTTCGAGAGTTGTGATTGTTTTCGAAGGAAACCAAAGTGGGAGTACCCTAGAGGTGCGCATGTGCGAGTGTGTTGTGTTTAGTTATTTTGTCTTGTGTTAGGTTTGCTAACATTTTATTTTTATGCTCTTGTCATGTAATCCTATTAGGCATACATCTAAGCAGTTAATATCCGGGAATTTAAACCTACGCTATTACAAGGCTTAAGGGAGGGGATTATTACAAGTACAAAATGGGGAGATAAAGCAGTAAATGTCCTAATTATTCTATTACAACCCATGAGCAGTTACATTAATAATAAAAAATGTGAAATTTAAAATAAGCGCGCGAATTGAAAATACGCCTAAAAATCCTAAGGTAAAAGGAAATCTTTTTTGTGTTTTATTTTGATTATGAAATAAAATTTGATTAAGTCTTAGGTCTATTGATTTTAAATTGGATAAAATAAAGTTAAAGTAATTAATTAATCAATTAAAAAAATTAATTTTAATTAAAAAAACAAACCTAATTTTTTGTGATTTTTATAATTATTAAATAAAAAGACTAAAAGCAATAAGTAATGAAAGAAACAAAACAAAGAAAGGCAGATGGGCCTGGATTATAACTAGCAGACAGGGGTGTGGTTGAAATATTTTTCTGGCCCAATTCCAGGAGAAGTCCAGGTTGCGCCTAACTTCAGTATGGTTGGCCTTCAGAGGGTGCACCATAGGCTGCATGTTGAGGCTCACAAATTTGGATCAGTTGTGATCTGATAGTTAGGATCTGAAGATGTATGGTATGCGCGTGGGATATGCCAGTACTGGATCTGCAAACAAACATGTTAGAAAGAAAACGAAAATGCCTGATCTGGGATTCGAACCCAAGTCCTTCATCCAACGCACACATTCCTTTACCGTCCGAGCTAGTTGTTCAATCGTAATAAAAGAAACTAACATTGAATCCTGCAAGTTTGTTAGTTTAAAAACCAAACAAGAAGAACCTATTCCACTCGAAATCATCCCCTTAACCCAAATCTGGGGTTGATTCGATTTGCAACGATATGTACCATGGGTTTCGAGAGTGACCAGTTTCGAAAGTCCTAGCCATGATATCCTATCATTTGGGCACTGCAACTTACATATATTACGTTAAATCATTCACAAACAACGATAATAATATGAACATGCAATCAACATGAGTTTAAATTATAGATTGAATGAGACTGGAACATTTTACCAACTGGAGGCGCTTCGATCTGCAATCCTGAGCGTGAGATGACTTGTGCAAGGGTTGGTATGCGTCTGTGCAAACCCCAGGAACACGATTTAGATGTGAATTTGGCCAGAGGTTGCCTGCAATAGGTGTTGAGTTTGGCAACTTTAGAATTTTTTATGCAACTTTTTGGAGTTTCTTGGAGGCCGGTTGAGCGTATTAGGCAGTATATGTGTCCTTTTGCTTCTGATTTGGTCTGGTATTTACAAGGGTGAATTAGGTTAACCAAAACCTGTACAAAATCTTAGTCACTTATGATAGAATATGGGACTTTCAATTTGTATCAAAAGTTTCCATTTTGATCATTTTCTCGCCATCTTCGAAGCACAATGCACCTAGACATTTTATGATTTTGGTGTCTTGCTCGAATTTGGGCCTCAAGCTAACCAGTACAAACCCAACAAACTTCATCCCAATAGGCCTCTTCAATTTTCCTGATTCTTTCGACAGGCTCCCAATCTTTTCTCTTTTAGATGGCCATTCAAAGTGACTTTGGGGCTGGTTGAGGCTTCTTCCTCCTTCGATTTCCCTCAATTTGGACCAGTCTAAGACTTACCTTATGGGCTAGTCGAAGCTTCATTCTTCTTTCTTCAATTTCCCACAATTTGGGCCAATCGAAGACTTACCTTATGGGTTGGTCGAAGCTTCATTCTTCTTTCTTCGATTTCCCTCAATTTGGGCCAATGATTTATTAATGACATATGAATATGAAGCAATAACTCTCACAAAATAGACCATTGTGCCTCGGGTAAGACACAAGGCTTTAAAGTTTCAATTATTCAATTATTACATATCCAAAAAAAAGAAAGACAATTACTCTTGAATAAAATTAATAGGAACAAAGTCTTTGGCCTCCCAATTATTGAGTCCACCCCTGATGGTTGGGAAGATCCACTTGTCCATGTCATAATCGCTATCACTGTCCTCCAATGCATTGACTTCATGGTTGCTGATGCGTAGTGGTGGTCCCTCGACGCGAGCACAAAGAACAGCTCTCTGGGCTCCTGAAGTAAAACCCAAACCAAACTTGTCAGATTTGTAGGGAATGTTTGGAAGATGGCCCCAAATGGTACACCCACCTTCTTTAACTACTGCTTTGGCATCCCTCAGAGAAGCCATCTTCAGCGGAGGTCTAGTAGTCTTTTGAACACTAGTAGCAGTCTTTGTCGCAAAAACTATCTGTGGAATCTCCTCAAAGTTCTGACAGGGGCTCTCAATGAACTCGTTGTCCATTTCAACATACCTGAAAGAGTTCAGGTGGCTCACTATGTATTCCTCCTCACCATGGACTGTGATAATTTTTCCATTGACTGGGTACTTCAACATCTGATGCAGAGTGGAAGTAACAGCACCAGCCCCATAGATCCAAGGTCGAACCAATAAACAGGAGTAAGACGGGCGGATGTCCATCACATAGAAAGTGGATTCAAAAGTCTGAGTACCAACTTTGATAGGGATGTCCACATCCCCGTGCACCATTCTTTTAGAACCATCGAAGGCCCTCACCATAATATTACTAGGCTTCAGTGTGAGCCCTTCGCAATCTAACATATCCAAAGCATTCTTGGGTAAGACATTCCGCGACGAACCTGTATCCACCAGAACATGAGCTAGGGTAGTGCCCCTACACTCAATGGAGACATGCAGGGCATTGTTATGCTTTCTTCACTTGGATGTCAAATCAGCATTGGAAAAACCCAGTCCATTATCAGCAGTCAGGCTGGCCACACAATTCTCGAATTGATCAGCGGAGGTCTCTTGAGGCATATGGGCAGACATCAAAATTTTTACCAAAGCCTTAGCATGGTCTTCAGAGCATAAAAGTAAGGCCAGCATTGAGATTTTTGAAGGGGTCTGACCCAACTTCTCCATAACATTATAATCACTTTTCTTTATTATATTCAATATCTCTTCCATTTCTTTTTTAGAATCCTCAGAGACGACTTCTTTGTCGGCCTTCATCCGGACAGGCTCAACCAGTACCTCCTTGCCCCGAGTCTCGACCAACTCAGTAGCAGGGATAACAACAGGGATAGAAGTAGGAGTAGCAATGGGAGTACTAATAGGAGTAGCAGCAGGAATAATCACAGGAGTAGCAACAGTCTTCAGAGAGATTTTAGGAGAGAAAACTCTTCCGCTTCTCATAATTTTACTGGTCCCAACAATGTTGTAGATGTCAGGATCAATATCTTCAGCAACTTTATCTTCAATAGCCAATAGGTCTTGCTTGACGCCATGGTAATAGACGTCAGCCCCATAGTTCCAGGGAACAACTTTATCAGAGGAATATGGTATTGGCCCAGGAAGGGTGATGATCAAGGGAGCAAACTTGGGAACGGATGTAATCCTTACGGGTCTTTTGGTGGAGAGGATTGTAGGAAATGGTAATTATTGAGACATCTTCACACAAATTTCTTGCAAGGGGAACTTTCTCAAACATAATTTCTTTGTTAATTATCAAGCGTTGGACACCCACTTTCAACAACAAGCAACCATCTGGTAGAAACATACATAAGTGGCAACCTTCACCACAGCCCGGAAATAAACTGGCTCGCAACCGATTCTCTTTAACATTTAGAAGAGGAGTAGCTAACTCATCCATAGAAGAAACAAACTGACAATCATCAACAACATTGACACCTTGACCATGTTTGGGCATTGGCGCAGTTATTACATTAGGTGTCTATGGAAGGTCAAACTTAATCTCTTTCACTTCGATAAGATCCTGCACCTTGTTTTTCAGAGCCCAACAATTGTTTGTATCATTCCCCGAACTTTAAGAGTGGTAGGCACATCAGGCATTTGGGTTATTGCGGGGAGATGTAGTATTGGGGTTCTTAGGAGCTTCCTTTAGATTTACCATATTGGACTTCAATAGATGTGGCAAAACCTGGGATAAGGTCATGTTGATCCGGGTGAACTTTCTTCTGGGCGCATCCGGCCTACGCTGATTGTTTCATTGCTGGTTTGATGCAGGATTGGAAATCATAACAGCTCCTACCTTCGGGCGACGTTCTGTTTTGTTTTGATTTCTTTGGCCATAAGCTACATTGACCTCCTTCTTTCTAGTGAAAGGTTTCTTTGTTGTACTGGAGAATGCATCTCTCTGGATATTACCACTCTTGATGCCAGCTTCTACCTGTTCACCAGTCAGTATCAGTTTAGTGAACCCAGCAGAAGAGCTTCTGATCAGATGGTTAAAGAATGGACCAGACAACGTGCCCAAGAACATGTCCACCAGCTCTCTATCAGACAAAGTAGGTTGGACTCTTCCCGCAAGGTGTCTCCACTTTTGTGCATAATCTTTGAAACGCTCGCCGGAACCCATACACATACTTTGCAATTGTGTACGAGTTGGGGCGAGGTCAGCATTATATTGGTACTACTTGTAAAAAGCAGCGGCCAGGTCTTCCCAATTGCGGATGTTGGTCCTATCCAATTGATAGAACCATTCTAACTACGTCCCTACCAAACTTTCCTGGAAGATGTGTATCCACAGATTCCTATCAGTAGTGTGGGGTTGAATCTTCCTGACATATGATCTTAAGTGCAGTTTAGAACATGAGACACCGCCGTACTTAGAAAGTCTGAGGACCTTGAATTTCTGTGGGATGACCACCCCTGAGACCAGTCATAGCTCTTCAATGTCCAGCCCGGGTACTCTCTGAATCTCCATAGCATTGAGACGATCCTCCAGTTGTTTGTATTTATTATCAGCAGGAGGATAATTCTCCGCAGAATAGCCAGCTTCATCTTCCTCAGACCCTGGGTTGTTGTTTTCTTCCGCTGGATTCTCTTCTTGATTGTCCCCCTCATTTGACGTGGTTGCGAAATCTAGAGCTCGCTTAGCCGGTCCTCTGAACCTCCTTCCAAAATTCAGGACACCAGCTGGTTTCTTTGCCTTCTTAGTCTTCTCCTTAAAGATAAGAGATTTCAGATCTTCTTGTCCCTTAGCCAGAGCCAGGAACATTTGCTGAAACTGAGTGTTTTGAGCTTGAAGATCCTTCATTGTTTGTTCAAGAGCCATTTCTTTTGCTGAAATAAACAGCGAAAAGAATAAGAAACTTGTCTTGAAATTCCTGCTTATGCAATGAAATACATGATATGATTATGCAATGTTTTCAAAGGCCTCATAGGATTTAAACTCTTTTAACCAAAATAGAAACAAAGGCTTTTTATTAGTAAGTCCAAATGAAATCAAAGTTTACAAAGGAATAACAAATAAGAAACTTCTAAGATTCCTAAGTCTCCCAAGGACGCTTCCTTTTGGTGTTGATGTAGGCATTGAGATCCTGCTCTTCGTGAAGTTGCTTTGTTAGTTCCAACACCTTTTTCTCAATGGCATAGAATTGGGACTCAAAGGTATCTCATTCTTCTTTGAGCTGTATCCAAGACTTTTGCAATTCTTCAAAATTTGTTGGCATATCAGGATGAAGAAGGATGCGAGACTCGACCCCTTGAACAATAGGCTCTGAAATCACTGGTAGGATAGCAGCATACGGCATCATAAGACTTTGAGCACGAGCTCGCACCCATTTGAGGTATAGCTCCAAAGGGATGGAGTTCTTGCGCCCTAGAGTCCTGTTATCAGTCTTATTAACCATTCCTCAAGCGCGGATGAACCTCTGGTCATAACCTTGCGGATCATTTGAATATTCGAACACAATATGTTGGATGAGCATATCATGAGGACCATCCCTCCGGGCGTAACCAAACTGACGTAGAGCTAAATAAGGGTTGTAGGTGATGCCTCATCTAGTGCCAAGGAGTGGCACATTAGGAAACTCTCTGCAACGATCAATAAAATAGATGTCTTCTTGAGAGCGAGGGCACCAATAGGTATCAGAATGAGAGAGAGACATTAACTTTTGGTTCCACCTTAAGCCTAACTCATTCTTCATTACTGACCGAGGAAGGTGCGACATAAATGACCTATAGAGAAAAGGCGTGCAACACATAAGAGTTCCTCGTTTCGTCATAGTACGGGTGTGGAGAGAATGCAGAATATCCCCGAGAAATGTAAGCATTGGATTATGAGCAAGGAAGATGTTGATGGCACTGACATCTATAAACTGGTCTGAATTGGGGAACAGAACCAACCCATAGATCAAGGGAGCTAAGACGTCTTCAAAGGTATGGTAACTCATAGCGTTTAGGAATACATGAGCTTTCTTCATTAGAAAACTTGTAAGGAGGCCCTTAACTCCACTCCTTTTTTCCCAGTTGGACTCAATGTCAGATGACTTCAAATGCAAGGCTATGGAAACATATTTAGAGACTGGATCTCGTTCTAAACTGGTGAAAGGTACCTGCTCCAATATAGGCGAACCAAGTATCTTGGAGAATTATTCTAGTGTAGGCACCAACTGATAGTCTGGAAACGTGAAGCAATGGTGCTTAGGATCGAAGAACTGGAATAAGACACTCATCAAACCTTCGTCAAAACTGGTAGTAACCAAACTGAGCAAATGGCCATATCTCTTGTTGAATGACGAGCTCTCAAGAACTTTTAAGACCATTTCCTTGAGTTTGGTAGGGATTTCTACAAAATTGATTCGGATGGTTTTTCTGCGAGTTGTATCCATGACCTACAAAATAGAAAAGAGGTAAATCCATTGGCCCTTGAAATGGTTAGTGTACATGCCATGTTATGATGTTTATGATGTCATGATTATGCTTTGAAATCACAACTATATCAAACACAAACAAGTCACACAAAGACCTTATGTTTAAAGGCTTGCATGAGTTTTAAAGGTAAGTACCCTCTTGAAGTTTCAGTTGGCTCAACCTGTCTTATTAATAGTAACCGGGTTCTAAGGAGTCTCATATCACTGACCTTTCTTTTAGGCATTGTTCTAGCTCAAGCACCAAAGTATTGCAGCCAAAATATCCCAAAAGTCCAATTTCAATGAGTGTAGTATCGAGTATCAACCAATCTTTGGTCGAAACCAAAGTCGGCCATCTCACTACTTTATAATGGCTTAGGATGAGTCAATTAAAGGTTTTATAGGTCAGTTAGCGCTTAATGACACTATAAGCCTAATGTTATCCTCGACTGACTCAAGGAACATTAGTACAAGCCAGAGTATCACGCTAACATAGCTATCACTTTGTCCATATCGTTCTATGTTGTACAACTTCCATGATTTATTGCTACTTGCCTAAAAAGGTTCCCCCAGATCTGAGTGTAGGATCTTTACAAGCAACCCAAGCTAAAACCCTTAAAGATAAAGCAATCAAAGCATACAAGGAAAGAAAATTAAATATGACCTAAGCTCTAAGGTAACCCCACTTTTTAATAGATCCCAAGTAGAGTCGCCACTTTTGTGATACGGTGGTAGAACTGATTGTTATACTGGTTTTTCGTTTGTATTCGTAAATGTTGCGGTAAGCAAGAATCGCCACCGACTTTTCTTTTATCCAACAAAGGAAAGGGTGAAAAGAACAGAAAAAGACCTTTCGAGAGTTTTCTGAGTAAGGGGGTAGATTATGGAAAGGGGAGGTGTTAGCACCCTTTCCATCTGTAGTTATCTACGAGCTCTTAGACATTTGTTCATTTGAAAATACCTTGTGTTTGTATGTTTGAAAAGTATTTGAAAGCGCCTTAGTGAGGTGAACTTTGTAATGTTTCTCAGGATAATAGAGAAAGTATACAAAGTGTTTTGAAGTTTTTTTGAAAGAAGTGTAAGTGTAAAAAGTTTGTTTTATTTGAGCAAGTATCTAAGAACTATCTACCTACTTGAAAAGGTTTGTTCTTTTCCTCTTTTCCTTTAGACAGTGTTATCCTACTATTAGCAAGTATGTAGCCCTAGTCGTTGGATGTTTGAGGGATATTCGAAGGGACGTTTATAGTCATAAAGGAAACTTGGTAAGAAACCTTAGTACCTACCCTAGGGTTTTAAGATCATATCGAGGCAACGTCGAAAGGGTCATCGAGGGGCTTATGATCTTTGAACTGAAGGGTAGCCACTAAAATCTCTCATGTTTCGAGAGTTAGGATTATTTTCGAAGGAAACCAAAGTGGGAGTACCCTAGAGGTGCGCATGTGCGAGTGTGTTGTGTTTAGTTATTTTGTCTTGTGTTAGGTTTGCTAACATTTTATTTTTATGCTCTTGTCATGTAATCCTATTAGGCATACATCTAAGCAGTTAATATCCGGGAATTTAAACCTACGCTATTACAAGGCTTAAGGGAGGAGATTATTACAAGTACAAAATGGGGAGATAAAGCAGTAAATGTCCTAATTATTCTATTACAACCCATGAGCAGTTACATTAATAATAAAAAATGTGAAATTTAAAATAAGCGCGCGAATTGAAAATACGCCTAAAAATCCTAAGGTAAAAGGAAATCTTTTTTGTGTTTTATTTTGATTATGAAATAAAATTTGATTAAATCTTAGGTCTAATGATTTTAAATTGGATAAAATAAAGTTAAAGTAATTAATTAATCAATTAACAAAATTAATTTTAATTAAAAAAATAAACCTAATTTTTTGTGATTTTTATAATTATTAAATAAAAAGACTAAAAGCAATAAGTAATGAAAGAAACAAAACAAAGAAAGGCAGATGGGCCTGGATTATAACTAGTAGACAGGGGTGTGGTTGAAATATTTCTGTGGCCCAATTCCAGGAGAAGTCCAGGTTGCGCCTGACTTCAGTATGGTTGGCCTTCAGAGGGTGCACCATAGGCTGCATGTTGAGGCTCACAAATTTGGATCAGTTGTGATCTGATAGTTAGGATCTGAAGATGTATGGTATGCGCGTGGGATATGCCAGTACTGGATCTGCAAACAAACATGTTAGAAAGAAAACGAAAATGCCTGATCTGGGATTCGAACCCAAGTCCTTCATCCAACGCACACATTCCTTTACCGTCCGAGCTAGTTGTTCAATCGTAATAAAAGAAACTAACATTGAATCCTGCAAGTTTGTTAGTTTAAAAACCAAACAAGGAGAACCTATTCCACTCGAAATCAGCCCCTTAACCCAAATATGGGGTTGATTCGATTTGCAACGATATGTACCATGGGTTTCGAGAGTGACCAGTTTCGAAAGTCCTAGCCATGATATCCTATCATTTGGGCACTGCAACTTACATATATTACGTTAAATCATTCACAAACAACGATAATAATATGAACATGCAATCAACATGAGTTTAAATTATAGATTGAATGAGACTGGAACATTTTACCAACTGGAGGCGCTTGGATCTGCAATCTTGAGCGTGAGATGACTTGTGCAAGGGTTGGTATGCGTCTGTGCAAACCCCAGGAACACGATTTAGATGTGAATTTGGCTAGAGGTTTCCTGCAATAGGTGTTGAGTTTGGCAACTTTAGAATTTTTTATGCAACTTTTTGGAGTTTCTTGGAGGCCGGTTGAGCGTATGAGGCAGTATATGTGTCCTTTTGCTTCTGATTTGGTCTGGTATTTACAAGGGTGAATTAGGTTAACCAAAACCTGTACAAAATCTTAGTCACTTATGACAGAATATGGGACTTTCAATTTGTATCAAAAGTTTCCGTTTTGATCATTTTCTCGCCATCTTCGAAGCACAATGCACCTAGACATTTTATGATTTTGGTGTCTTGCTCGAATTTGGGCCTCAAGCTAACCAGTACAAACCCAACAAACTTCATCCCAATAGACCTCTTCAATTTTCCTGATTCTTTCGACAGGCTCCCAATCTTTGCTCTTTTAGATGGCCATTCAAAGTGACTTTGGGGCTGGTTGAGGCTTCATTCTTCCTCCTTCGATTTCCCTCAATTTGGACCAGTCTAAGACTTACCTTATGGGCTAGTCGAAGCTTCATTCTTCTTTCTTCAATTTCCCACAATTTGGGCCAATCGAAGACTTACCTTATGGGTTGGTCGAAGCTTCATTCTTCTTTCTTCGATTTCCCTCAATTTGGGCCAATGATTTATTAATGACATATGAATATGAAGCAATAACTCTCACAAAATAGACCATTGTGCCTCGGGTAAGACACAAGGCTTTAAAGTTTCAATTATTCAATTATTACATATCCAAAAAAAAGAAAGACAATTACTCTTGAATAAAATTAATAGGAACAAAGTCTTTGGCCTCCCAATTATTGAGTCCACCCCTGATGGTTGGGAAGATCCACTTGTCCATGTCATAATCGCTATCACTGTCCTCCAATGCATTGACTTCATGGTTGCTGATGCGTAGTGGTGGTCCCTCGACGCGAGCACAAAGAACAGCTCTCTGGGCTCCTGAAGTAAAACCCAAACCAAACTTGTCAGATTTGTAGGGAATGTTTGGAAGATGGCCCCAAATGGTACACCCACCTTCTTTAACTACTGCTTTGGCATCCCTCAGAGAAGCCATCTTCAGCGGAGGTCTAGTAGTCTTTTGAACACTAGTAGCAGTCTTTGTCGCAAAAACTATCTGTGGAATCTCCTCAAAGTTCTGACAGGGGCTCTCAATGAACTCGTTGTCCATTTCAACATACCTGAAAGAGTTCAGGTGGCTCACTATGTATTCCTCCTCACCATGGACTGTGATAATTTTTCCATTGACTGGGTACTTCAACATCTGATGCAGAGTGGAAGTAACAGCACCAGCCCCATAGATCCAAGGTCGAACCAATAAACAGGAGTAAGACGGGCGGATGTCCATCACATAGAAAGTGGATTCAAAAGTCTGAGTACCAACTTTGATAGGGATGTCCACATCCCCGTGCACCATTCTTTTAGAACCATCGAAGGCCCTCACCATAATATTACTAGGCTTCAGTGTGAGCCCTTCGCAATCTAACATATCCAAAGCATTCTTGGGTAAGACATTCCGCGACGAACCTGTATCCACCAGAACATGAGCTAGGGTAGTGCCCCTACACTCAATGGAGACATGCAGGGCATTGTTATGCTTTCTTCACTTGGATGTCAAATCAGCATTGGAAAAACCCAGTCCATTATCAGCAGTCAGGCTGGCCACACAATTCTCGAATTGATCAGCGGAGGTCTCTTGAGGCATATGGGCAGACATCAAAATTTTTACCAAAGCCTTAGCATGGTCTTCAGAGCATAAAAGTAAGGCCAGCATTGAGATTTTTGAAGGGGTCTGACCCAACTTCTCCATAACATTATAATCACTTTTCTTTATTATATTCAATATCTCTTCCATTTCTTTTTTAGAATCCTCAGAGACGACTTCTTTGTCGGCCTTCATCCGGACAGGCTCAACCAGTACCTCCTTGCCCCGAGTCTCGACCAACTCAGTAGCAGGGATAACAACAGGGATAGAAGTAGGAGTAGCAATGGGAGTACTAATAGGAGTAGCAGCAGGAATAATCACAGGAGTAGCAACAGTCTTCAGAGAGATTTTAGGAGAGAAAACTCTTCCGCTTCTCATAATTTTACTGGTCCCAACAATGTTGTAGATGTCAGGATCAATATCTTCAGCAACTTTATCTTCAATAGCCAATAGGTCTTGCTTGACGCCATGGTAATAGACGTCAGCCCCATAGTTCCAGGGAACAACTTTATCAGAGGAATATGGTATTGGCCCAGGAAGGGTGATGATCAAGGGAGCAAACTTGGGAACGGATGTAATCCTTACGGGTCTTTTGGTGGAGAGGATTGTAGGAAATGGTAATTATTGAGACATCTTCACACAAATTTCTTGCAAGGGGAACTTTCTCAAACATAATTTCTTTGTTAATTATCAAGCGTTGGACACCCACTTTCAACAACAAGCAACCATCTGGTAGAAACATACATAAGTGGCAACCTTCACCACAGCCCGGAAATAAACTGGCTCGCAACCGATTCTCTTTAACATTTAGAAGAGGAGTAGCTAACTCATCCATAGAAGAAACAAACTGACAATCATCAACAACATTGACACCTTGACCATGTTTGGGCATTGGCGCAGTTATTACATTAGGTGTCTATGGAAGGTCAAACTTAATCTCTTTCACTTCGATAAGATCCTGCACCTTGTTTTTCAGAGCCCAACAATTGTTTGTATCATTCCCCGAACTTTAAGAGTGGTAGGCACATCAGGCATTTGGGTTATTGCGGGGAGATGTAGTATTGGGGTTCTTAGGAGCTTCCTTTAGATTTACCATATTGGACTTCAATAGATGTGGCAAAACCTGGGATAAGGTCATGTTGATCCGGGTGAACTTTCTTCTGGGCGCATCCGGCCTACGCTGATTGTTTCATTGCTGGTTTGATGCAGGATTGGAAATCATAACAGCTCCTACCTTCGGGCGACGTTCTGTTTTGTTTTGATTTCTTTGGCCATAAGCTACATTGACCTCCTTCTTTCTAGTGAAAGGTTTCTTTGTTGTACTGGAGAATGCATCTCTCTGGATATTACCACTCTTGATGCCAGCTTCTACCTGTTCACCAGTCAGTATCAGTTTAGTGAACCCAGCAGAAGAGCTTCTGATCAGATGGTTAAAGAATGGACCAGACAACGTGCCCAAGAACATGTCCACCAGCTCTCTATCAGACAAAGTAGGTTGGACTCTTCCCGCAAGGTGTCTCCACTTTTGTGCATAATCTTTGAAACGCTCGCCGGAACCCATACACATACTTTGCAATTGTGTACGAGTTGGGGCGAGGTCAGCATTATATTGGTACTACTTGTAAAAAGCAGCGGCCAGGTCTTCCCAATTGCGGATGTTGGTCCTATCCAATTGATAGAACCATTCTAACTACGTCCCTACCAAACTTTCCTGGAAGATGTGTATCCACAGATTCCTATCAGTAGTGTGGGGTTGAATCTTCCTGACATATGATCTTAAGTGCAGTTTAGAACATGAGACACCGCCGTACTTAGAAAGTCTGAGGACCTTGAATTTCTGTGGGATGACCACCCCTGAGACCAGTCATAGCTCTTCAATGTCCAGCCCGGGTACTCTCTGAATCTCCATAGCATTGAGACGATCCTCCAGTTGTTTGTATTTATTATCAGCAGGAGGATAATTCTCCGCAGAATAGCCAGCTTCATCTTCCTCAGACCCTGGGTTGTTGTTTTCTTCCGCTGGATTCTCTTCTTGATTGTCCCCCTCATTTGACGTGGTTGCGAAATCTAGAGCTCGCTTAGCCGGTCCTCTGAACCTCCTTCCAAAATTCAGGACACCAGCTGGTTTCTTTGCCTTCTTAGTCTTCTCCTTAAAGATAAGAGATTTCAGATCTTCTTGTCCCTTAGCCAGAGCCAGGAACATTTGCTGAAACTGAGTGTTTTGAGCTTGAAGATCCTTCATTGTTTGTTCAAGAGCCATTTCTTTTGCTGAAATAAACAGCGAAAAGAATAAGAAACTTGTCTTGAAATTCCTGCTTATGCAATGAAATACATGATATGATTATGCAATGTTTTCAAAGGCCTCATAGGATTTAAACTCTTTTAACCAAAATAGAAACAAAGGCTTTTTATTAGTAAGTCCAAATGAAATCAAAGTTTACAAAGGAATAACAAATAAGAAACTTCTAAGATTCCTAAGTCTCCCAAGGACGCTTCCTTTTGGTGTTGATGTAGGCATTGAGATCCTGCTCTTCGTGAAGTTGCTTTGTTAGTTCCAACACCTTTTTCTCAATGGCATAGAATTGGGACTCAAAGGTATCTCATTCTTCTTTGAGCTGTATCCAAGACTTTTGCAATTCTTCAAAATTTGTTGGCATATCAGGATGAAGAAGGATGCGAGACTCGACCCCTTGAACAATAGGCTCTGAAATCACTGGTAGGATAGCAGCATACGGCATCATAAGACTTTGAGCACGAGCTCGCACCCATTTGAGGTATAGCTCCAAAGGGATGGAGTTCTTGCGCCCTAGAGTCCTGTTATCAGTCTTATTAACCATTCCTCAAGCGCGGATGAACCTCTGGTCATAACCTTGCGGATCATTTGAATATTCGAACACAATATGTTGGATGAGCATATCATGAGGACCATCCCTCCGGGCGTAACCAAACTGACGTAGAGCTAAATAAGGGTTGTAGGTGATGCCTCATCTAGTGCCAAGGAGTGGCACATTAGGAAACTCTCTGCAACGATCAATAAAATAGATGTCTTCTTGAGAGCGAGGGCACCAATAGGTATCAGAATGAGAGAGAGACATTAACTTTTGGTTCCACCTTAAGCCTAACTCATTCTTCATTACTGACCGAGGAAGGTGCGACATAAATGACCTATAGAGAAAAGGCGTGCAACACATAAGAGTTCCTCGTTTCGTCATAGTACGGGTGTGGAGAGAATGCAGAATATCCCCGAGAAATGTAAGCATTGGATTATGAGCAAGGAAGATGTTGATGGCACTGACATCTATAAACTGGTCTGAATTGGGGAACAGAACCAACCCATAGATCAAGGGAGCTAAGACGTCTTCAAAGGTATGGTAACTCATAGCGTTTAGGAATACATGAGCTTTCTTCATTAGAAAACTTGTAAGGAGGCCCTTAACTCCACTCCTTTTTTCCCAGTTGGACTCAATGTCAGATGACTTCAAATGCAAGGCTATGGAAACATATTTAGAGACTGGATCTCGTTCTAAACTGGTGAAAGGTACCTGCTCCAATATAGGCGAACCAAGTATCTTGGAGAATTATTCTAGTGTAGGCACCAACTGATAGTCTGGAAACGTGAAGCAATGGTGCTTAGGATCGAAGAACTGGAATAAGACACTCATCAAACCTTCGTCAAAACTGGTAGTAACCAAACTGAGCAAATGGCCATATCTCTTGTTGAATGACGAGCTCTCAAGAACTTTTAAGACCATTTCCTTGAGTTTGGTAGGGATTTCTACAAAATTGATTCGGATGGTTTTTCTGCGAGTTGTATCCATGACCTACAAAATAGAAAAGAGGTAAATCCATTGGCCCTTGAAATGGTTAGTGTACATGCCATGTTATGATGTTTATGATGTCATGATTATGCTTTGAAATCACAACTATATCAAACACAAACAAGTCACACAAAGACCTTATGTTTAAAGGCTTGCATGAGTTTTAAAGGTAAGTACCCTCTTGAAGTTTCAGTTGGCTCAACCTGTCTTATTAATAGTAACCGGGTTCTAAGGAGTCTCATATCACTGACCTTTCTTTTAGGCATTGTTCTAGCTCAAGCACCAAAGTATTGCAGCCAAAATATCCCAAAAGTCCAATTTCAATGAGTGTAGTATCGAGTATCAACCAATCTTTGGTCGAAACCAAAGTCGGCCATCTCACTACTTTATAATGGCTTAGGATGAGTCAATTAAAGGTTTTATAGGTCAGTTAGCGCTTAATGACACTATAAGCCTAATGTTATCCTCGACTGACTCAAGGAACATTAGTACAAGCCAGAGTATCACGCTAACATAGCTATCACTTTGTCCATATCGTTCTATGTTGTACAACTTCCATGATTTATTGCTACTTGCCTAAAAAGGTTCCCCCAGATCTGAGTGTAGGATCTTTACAAGCAACCCAAGCTAAAACCCTTAAAGATAAAGCAATCAAAGCATACAAGGAAAGAAAATTAAATATGACCTAAGCTCTAAGGTAACCCCACTTTTTAATAGATCCCAAGTAGAGTCGCCACTTTTGTGATACGGTGGTAGAACTGATTGTTATACTGGTTTTTCGTTTGTATTCGTAAATGTTGCGGTAAGCAAGAATCGCCACCGACTTTTCTTTTATCCAACAAAGGAAAGGGTGAAAAGAACAGAAAAAGACCTTTCGAGAGTTTTCTGAGTAAGGGGGTAGATTATGGAAAGGGGAGGTGTTAGCACCCTTTCCATCTGTAGTTATCTACGAGCTCTTAGACATTTGTTCATTTGAAAATACCTTGTGTTTGTATGTTTGAAAAGTATTTGAAAGCGCCTTAGTGAGGTGAACTTTGTAATGTTTCTCAGGATAATAGAGAAAGTATACAAAGTGTTTTGAAGTTTTTTTGAAAGAAGTGTAAGTGTAAAAAGTTTGTTTTATTTGAGCAAGTATCTAAGAACTATCTACCTACTTGAAAAGGTTTGTTCTTTTCCTCTTTTCCTTTAGACAGTGTTATCCTACTATTAGCAAGTATGTAGCCCTAGTCGTTGGATGTTTGAGGGATATTCGAAGGGACGTTTATAGTCATAAAGGAAACTTGGTAAGAAACCTTAGTACCTACCCTAGGGTTTTAAGATCATATCGAGGCAACGTCGAAAGGGTCATCGAGGGGCTTATGATCTTTGAACTGAAGGGTAGCCACTAAAATCTCTCATGTTTCGAGAGTTAGGATTATTTTCGAAGGAAACCAAAGTGGGAGTACCCTAGAGGTGCGCATGTGCGAGTGTGTTGTGTTTAGTTATTTTGTCTTGTGTTAGGTTTGCTAACATTTTATTTTTATGCTCTTGTCATGTAATCCTATTAGGCATACATCTAAGCAGTTAATATCCGGGAATTTAAACCTACGCTATTACAAGGCTTAAGGGAGGAGATTATTACAAGTACAAAATGGGGAGATAAAGCAGTAAATGTCCTAATTATTCTATTACAACCCATGAGCAGTTACATTAATAATAAAAAATGTGAAATTTAAAATAAGCGCGCGAATTGAAAATACGCCTAAAAATCCTAAGGTAAAAGGAAATCTTTTTTGTGTTTTATTTTGATTATGAAATAAAATTTGATTAAATCTTAGGTCTAATGATTTTAAATTGGATAAAATAAAGTTAAAGTAATTAATTAATCAATTAACAAAATTAATTTTAATTAAAAAAATAAACCTAATTTTTTGTGATTTTTATAATTATTAAATAAAAAGACTAAAAGCAATAAGTAATGAAAGAAACAAAACAAAGAAAGGCAGATGGGCCTGGATTATAACTAGTAGACAGGGGTGTGGTTGAAATATTTCTGTGGCCCAATTCCAGGAGAAGTCCAGGTTGCGCCTGACTTCAGTATGGTTGGCCTTCAGAGGGTGCACCATAGGCTGCATGTTGAGGCTCACAAATTTGGATCAGTTGTGATCTGATAGTTAGGATCTGAAGATGTATGGTATGCGCGTGGGATATGCCAGTACTGGATCTGCAAACAAACATGTTAGAAAGAAAACGAAAATGCCTGATCTGGGATTCGAACCCAAGTCCTTCATCCAACGCACACATTCCTTTACCGTCCGAGCTAGTTGTTCAATCGTAATAAAAGAAACTAACATTGAATCCTGCAAGTTTGTTAGTTTAAAAACCAAACAAGGAGAACCTATTCCACTCGAAATCAGCCCCTTAACCCAAATATGGGGTTGATTCGATTTGCAACGATATGTACCATGGGTTTCGAGAGTGACCAGTTTCGAAAGTCCTAGCCATGATATCCTATCATTTGGGCACTGCAACTTACATATATTACGTTAAATCATTCACAAACAACGATAATAATATGAACATGCAATCAACATGAGTTTAAATTATAGATTGAATGAGACTGGAACATTTTACCAACTGGAGGCGCTTGGATCTGCAATCTTGAGCGTGAGATGACTTGTGCAAGGGTTGGTATGCGTCTGTGCAAACCCCAGGAACACGATTTAGATGTGAATTTGGCTAGAGGTTTCCTGCAATAGGTGTTGAGTTTGGCAACTTTAGAATTTTTTATGCAACTTTTTGGAGTTTCTTGGAGGCCGGTTGAGCGTATGAGGCAGTATATGTGTCCTTTTGCTTCTGATTTGGTCTGGTATTTACAAGGGTGAATTAGGTTAACCAAAACCTGTACAAAATCTTAGTCACTTATGACAGAATATGGGACTTTCAATTTGTATCAAAAGTTTCCGTTTTGATCATTTTCTCGCCATCTTCGAAGCACAATGCACCTAGACATTTTATGATTTTGGTGTCTTGCTCGAATTTGGGCCTCAAGCTAACCAGTACAAACCCAACAAACTTCATCCCAATAGGCCTCTTCAATTTTCCTGATTCTTTCGACAGGCTCCCAATCTTTGCTCTTTTAGATGGCCATTCAAAGTGACTTTGGGGCTGGTTGAGGCTTCATTCTTCCTCCTTCGATTTCCCTCAATTTGGACCAGTCTAAGACTTACCTTATGGGCTAGTCGAAGCTTCATTCTTCTTTCTTCAATTTCCCACAATTTGGGCCAATCGAAGACTTACCTTATGGGTTGGTCGAAGCTTCATTCTTCTTTCTTCGATTTCCCTCAATTTGGGCCAATCGAAGACTTACCTTATGGGCTGGTTGAAGCTTCATTCTTCCTTTTTCAATTTCCCTCAATTTGGACCAATCAAAATGTTAACTTGTTGATATGCTTATCAAAAGACATCTTGTTCTGATATGTCAATCGAAGGACACTTTGTTGACATGCCTTCAAAGTACACCTTATCTCTATATGCCAATTGAAGGACAGGCTGTTGACATGCCTTCGAAGTACACCACATCCTGATATGCCAATCGAAGGACACTTTGTTGACATGCCTTCGAAGTACACCTCATCCTGATAGGTCAATCGAAGGACACTTTGTTGACATGCCTTCGAAGTACACCTCATCATGATATACCAATCTAACGACACTTTGTTGACATGCCTTCAAAGTACACCTCATCCTGATATGCCAATCGAAGGACACTTTATTGACATGCCTTAGAAGTACGCCTCATTCCAATATGCCAATCGATGGACACTTCGTTCAGATGCTAATCGAAAGACACTTGCCCATCTTCAAAAAAAATTATTTTCTTTAAGAAAGTGTTTGTAACTACCCAGGCAAGAAAAAAATCTTGGAAAACATGAGACAAAAAATTTTGGGGTACTGTTGGCTCCTAAATTCGACACCTTTGTTTTGATTGATGACAGCCATTAAAAGCTGAAGAATGCTTTCGACTGGCTAAGCCTGTCGAAGTGCCTGTCGAAAGATGGCAAAAATACTTAGAAGATTTCTTCCAAGGAAGAAGGCTGATTGCCTTCGACGTCGAAGGAGTTTTCGTCGAAGACGTCTCTTGACGAACGTGTTCGATGGTCCAGAGTGGAGCAGTTTGAAATTCAAAGCTTTGGAGGGAAAACGGTTTCCAGCAGTTACTACGTGCGAACGTGCAAGGATCTGGAGCGTCGAGCATGGAGAACGTGACAAGTGGCTTGATCTCGAAGCAGTGTAACTGCCCGACGGTTACTTGGAATGTTTTTGTATAAATAGGAGTAGGCGTGTAGTTTCTCGCGTGTGTTCACAATAGATACATAGTCACTCATTTAGATTCAAGTACCCAGTGTGAGCGAACGAATTGTTGAGAAATGTATGTGTGAAACACCAATTTTATCAATTCAAGTCATTCACTTTTCCAGTATTTTACATGCTTTTCCCCTTTAAGATTCCTGTCGAACCTTTACATTCAAGCCTTGTTTATTACAAAGCCTTTCCTTTATGCAATTTACTTTAAACAATTTACTTAAAGCCTTATCCACATTAATTAAACTTCAAAATCAACCTATGTCCATAGGATCAATCTGATCGATCCTGCGAGTAACCAAATAAGTAACCATTTGGAGGATCAGCGGTTGTTTACCAAATCCCTAGGTAAACAAATTGGCACGCCCAGTGGGACCGTGTGTTGATTGTTGAAAAATCTCATCTTTTCGAGTTGTATGTTATTGAGGAGTGGTAGAATATACACCAACGATAGCAATACTGCCAGAAGAAGGGAAGAGATGGCGAATCCGCCAAACAATAATGAAATTCCACCACCAAGTGTGGGAGCAACGGTTAATATGACCGTTAGTGAAGCGACGAATGTTGGTTCGACACCAGCAGTGTCAGTCACAACCACGGGGCCAATAACTTCGTTTACAGGCCCCAGAATGCCTTTGGGAACCCCCCCTCCAAGGGGAAATACTGGCCCAAGGCCAGTGGTTCCCCCAGGATTTATTCCATTCTATGGTATGCCAACTTCTGAATTGGCAAGCCTGACGAATGCTGCGTCCACTTATTCAGACCCTTTCGTGAGTGCCACTTCGCCACTCCAAGGCTCTGGAGTAGGCATGGCGAATAGAAATAGGACCCAACTCTTAGGAGGAACGTCCCAAGTAGCCCATGGCCTTACAAATGCCTCGACAGCAGTCTTGAGGCAACAGATGGACGAAAGCAACCATGATATGGTGCAAATGTTGGCACAAACTTTGAGTACAGTGCTAAATCCTCTAATACAAAATACTACTCAGTCGAATCAGCAAGTTACAGCGCAAATGACGCGTTTGGCTGACTTCTTTGGAGTACCCCCACCTATTCAACAGCCCCAAAGGGCCCAGATAAGAGGAAATCAGGGGATATTTGTAGAGGAAGAAACCACCATTAATCAGGCCCAACAGCCTGTAGAACAACCCGTCGAAGAACCTAGGGTAATAGACCCAGAGGTAAGGGTAGTTAACAGAAACCAAAATGCTGACGAAGTGGTTCAGCATATCCAACACCAAAACATGGGTTTGGAAAATAATCTGGCAACCATGATCGAAAGGATCATGAATCAGAATGGGATGAACATGGGCTTTCGAAGGCCCAACTTTACTTCTCCATTGTCAGAATATGTGTTACAAACTGACTTACCCCCTAGGAGCAAAGTCCCCAAATTTACTAAGTTCTCTGGGGACACGACAGAATCCACTGTCGAACATGTGGCTAGGTATTTGATCGAAGCAGGAGACATTTCAAATAATGAAAACCTAAGGATCAAATACTTCCCAAGTTCCTTAACCAAGAACGCTTTTACTTGGTTCACAACTCTACCCCCCAATTCGATCCACCATTGGACCCAGTTGGAAAGATTGTTCCATGAACAATTCTATATGGGGCAAACCAAGATAAGCCTGAAAGAACTGGCGAGTGTTAAGAGACGTTTCACTGAACCTATAGACGAATATCTGAATAGGTTTAGGTTGCTTAAGGCGAGATGTTTTACACAAGTGCCAGAACATGAGCTGGTCGAAATGGCCGCAGGCGGTTTAGATTATTCCATTAGGAAGAAGCTAGATACCCAGTACCTAAGAGACATGGCCCAACTGGCCGATAGAGTTCGACAAGTCGAACGCCTCAAGGCTGAAAAAGCTAAGGCAACGAAAAGCCACAAGAGAGAAAGAATAGCTTACGTTGAGATGGATGACGAAGATCTAGAATCCTTCGACGACACTTTAGCTATCGAAGAAGGAGAAGTCGATTTAGCAGAACTAAAACAAGGGCCTCCATACTCTTGTAAACAGTTAGTCCCCTCAAATGGGAAAAATCCCATTGGGCCAGACAAGACCAACGATAGGTTCCCAAAAAAGACTTACAGTTTTGACATCACAAAATGTGATGAAATATTCGACTTGCTAGTTAAAGATGGCCAAATGATAGTACCCCCTGGGGTAAAAGTGCCTCCTCTTGATCAAAGAAAGAAGAGAGGTTTTTGCAAATATCATAATTTTCTGGGCCATAAAACTTCTCAATGTTTTCTTTTCAGGAATCTTGTCCAAGACGCTATTGAGGAAGGGAGATTAAAGTTTGCTGACAAATCCCCCATGGCTGTCGACTCCAATCCACTGAAGGCTGAAGCCCACTATGCAGAACCCTCTGAGGTGAACATGATAGAGGCTACCAGGATCCAGTCGAAGAAGCCAGGCATTACCATGGTCGAAGTCTCAAAGGATCACATCAACATGCCAATCTTTGGCAGTTTTTCTGGAAATTTATCCAGGAAGACAATTGAGGCTGTCCAGAAAGCGGTCGAAGACCCAAAGTCGAAGACTGCTGAAGCACAAAAAACTGGACCAAAGTCCAGTTCCCAATTGGCCACTGTACAAGGCCAGACGGAGAATCTGGAGACACAAATGAAACAACTAACTCTTGCTACTAAGGATACAATGAATATCAACATGGTTGAACTTTCTGACCCTAAAACTTCAGAAGAAGCCATAAGGCAAGAGCAGGCAAATAAAACGGCTTTCCCTAGGGAAAACGAAAACTTGGCAGATTTTTTACAAAGATGCCAAAAGAAGAAATCAGAGGTGATGCTGTGTCCAAGATGCAGTTCTATCTTTGATAAAAAAGCTGCTGAGCACATACAAGGAGTGAGGGCAGCGAACAAGAGAAGGGAAAATTCTGACCTTCGACATGATCCCAGAAGGGGTTCTAATCAAGACAAGAGGCCTTTGACTTTTAGGCCTCCAACAAATGTCCCAGTAGACACTTGGTACAAAACATCTGACCGGAAAAGGCCAAGCGAAGAGAAATGGCATTCTTTCGAAGTGCCAAGAGGTTCCTCTTTAATTCAGAAGAAAGATCCTCAAGTTGCTGCACCCAAGGTTGCTCAAGTGTCCAGCAACTACAAGGGAAAAAATCCTATGTCGAGATCCCAATGGAGGAGATATCAAAGAAGGCGAAAAGCTGAAAGGGAGGCTGCCAACGAACCTAAGGCAGAAACTAGTTCGAATGTGCCTCAAAGGAAACAAAGAAAGCCTCTTGAGAGAGAACCAGTTACCAACAGGCTAGTTTGGCCTAACCAAAGTGAAGTCGAAGACGAAGATGATGCTGAGTCCGACGATACTCTGGATATAATGGTGAACATTGTTTCAGTGCTACCCAGGGAATTCAATCGACAAGTAGAAGTCGAAGCCAGTGACTGGGAGGTGGAACAAGAAATGGCCAAACACAGGCCAGTGTGCTATTTTGTCATGGACAATGGCACTACAGAGGAACAAAATGGCTTCTTCGAGCCACCTACAGAGGCGATGAAAAATCACCTCAAACCTTTGTTCATAAGGGCTAAGCTCGAAGAGACCACTGTGAACAAAATATTGGTCGACTGTGGGGCCACTATCAATATTATCCCTCATTCTGTGCTAATAAAGATTGGCAAAAGGGATGAAGAAATTAAACCTCACAATATGGTCCTATCCAACTATGAGGGAGGCATTGGGACCACCATGGGAGTGATCCAACTGGACATAAAAGTTGGGTCGATCCTTCGACCAACAATGTTCATGGTCATATCGGCCAAACCTAACTACAACCTTTTGTTAGGCCGTGAGTGGATACATGGTGTGGGTGCTGTGCCTTCATCGATGCATCAAAGACTGCTTCTATGGCGCCCAGATGGGCTGGTCGAAAATATAGAGGCTGATCAGAGTTACTACCTTGGCGAAGTAAACCACTTGGGTGTAACAGATTTCGACAAAAACTTGGCTCACATAGGGCCATGTCCAACTCCTGACTTCGACATGGCGCCAGCGCCAAACACCTTTTGTTCCCTATACCTGCATCCTGAGCATGGTTTCCAATGGGACAGAGAAGACTTGTCCCACATAGAATTCAGTGGGCTAACTGGTATCCAACCAACTGGTTGGGGAAGTGAATTCAGTGATAATGACTGAGTCACAATCTCTAAAGCGAATTTCGGCCTATGTGGCTGAAACCAAGATGATAACGGCTCTCGAAGCCGAAGTAAAGTACATGGCCACACAGGCCAATGATCAACAATTATCTGCTGTTGGCCCAGGAAAGGATTTCGATCCAAGACCCCCTGACATCATGCCAGACGAAATGCAGGAACAGAGGCTCGACGCGATCTATGACGATGAGCCTTTGGGCTTCGAAAAGGATCCCTTGGCGAACAACATTAAGATGTTAGCACAAGACCCTTTAGAAGAAATCAACTTAGGCGAAGGATCAGAGAATAGGCCAACTTACATCAGCGCCAAAATTGATCCAGAACTTAGGTTGGAAGTAATCCAGTTGCTGAAAGAGTTTAAAGACTGTTTTGCATGGGATTATGACGAAATGCCTGGTCTCGACAGAGGATTGGTAGAACTTCAGTTGCCAATCAAACCTGGAAAGAAGCCAATCAAGCAAAATCCAAGACGCTTCGCTCCAGAAATTTTGTCGAAGATCAAAACGGAGGTCGAAAGACTTCTGAAATGCAAATTCATCCGTGTTACAAGGTATGTCGAATGGATTGCAAATATTGTGCCAGTAATTAAGAAAAATGGCACATTAAGGGTGTGCATAGATTTCAGAGATTTGAATGCTGCCACCCCCAAAGATGAATATCCTATGCCTGTGGCGGAAATGCTAGTCGATTCTGCCGCTGGCTACGAATACCTGAGTATGCTCGATGGTTATTCAGGATATAATCAAATTTTCATTGCTGAAGAGGATGTGTCGAAAACAGCTTTTCGATGCCCTGGGGCCTTAGGCACTTACGAATGGGTAGTGATGCCTTTTGGCCTAAAGAACGCTGGGGCAACGTACCAGCGCGCAATGAATACTATCTTCCATGATTTTATTAACACGTTTATGCAAGTTTATATTGATGATATTGTTATAAAATCTGTTTCCAGGAAGAGTCACATTGACCACCTTCGACAATCATTCGAAAGAATGAGAGAACATGGTCTGAAGATGAACCCTTTGAAGTGTGCGTTCTGTGTAAAAGCTGGAGATTTCCTGGGCTTCGTTGTCCACAAGAAAGGAATCGAAATAAATCAGAACAAGACGAAGGCAATTTTGGAAGCGAAAGCGCCATCGAATAAGAAGGAATTGCAATCTCTCTTAGGCAAGATAAATTTCTTGAGAAGGTTTATATCTAACCTAAGTGGGAAAGCTCAGGCCTTTTCACCCTTACTTCGACTGAATAAGGAGGGGTTCGAATGGGGGCAAGAGCAACAAGAAGCCTTCGACAAAATCAAAGGGTACCTCACTAAGCCACCTATTTTGGTGCCTCCTTGTAGCAATAGGAGTATGAGATTGTACATAGCTGCATCTGACAAAACTCTGGGAAGTATGTTAGCCCAAGAGGATGAGAATGGAGTCGAAAGACCCATTTATTATCTCAGTCGAGTTTTGAATGATGCAGAAACTAGATATAGCGAAGTTGAAAAATTGTGTCTATGTCTGTATTTCTCTTGTACAAAGCTCAAACAATATATAAAACCAGTTGATGTTTATGTTTCGTCTCATTTTGATGTTTTCAAATATATGTTGTCGAAACCTATCTTGCATAGTCGAATTGGCAAGTGGGCATTAGCATTGACTGAATACTCCTTGACCTTTACGCCTCTTAAGGCAGTAAAAGGACAAGTGGTTGCAGACTTCATAGTCGACCACTCTATTCAAGTCGAGGATATTAACTATGTGGAGATAGAACCTTGGAAATTCTACTTCGATGGTTCCAGCCATAAAAATGGAACAGGAGTAGGAGTCTTGCTTATTTCTCCAAATAAAATTCCAACAACATTCAAGTACCAAATCGAAGGTTCTTGTTCGAACAATGAGGCTGAGTATGAAGCTCTAATTACTGGCCTTGAAATATTGTTGGAATTGGGGGCAACTCGAGTCGAAATAATGGGAGACTCAGAGTTAGTCATCAAGCAAGTCACAAAGGAGTATAAATGCATAAGAGAAAATCTCATTATGTACTTTGTGATTGCAAATCGTTTATTGAAATAATTTGAAAGTGTCAATATTTGACACATACCCAGAGTCGAAAATCAAATAGCCAATGACTTGGCACAAATTGCATCAGGGTATAAGATTTCAAAAACGAGATTACAAAGAGCAATCGAAGTTCGAGAGAAGATAAGAGCAACTTGTCTATCACCAACAGACTTGGAATCAACAAGGTTAGGATATGCTGATCACTCAAACTTCGAGATTTCGTTCATCGATAATTTGTCAGACCAGGATTGGAGGAAACCCATTGTGGACTATCTTCAAAATCCAGGAGCTCCGACAGAACGAAAAACAAAATACAGGGCGTTGAGTTTTGTACTCATGGGTAATGAGTTATTCAAGAAGACGCCTGAAGGGGTGTTGCTGAAATGTTTAAGTGAAACTGAAGCATACATAGCCCTTTCGACTACGCATGCTGGGGCATGTGGGGCTCACCAAGCAGGCCATAAGATGAAATGGTTGTTGTTTCGACAAGGACTATATTGGCCCACTATGCTGAAAGATTGTGTTGAGTTCGCCAAAGGTTGCCAAGAGTGTCAAGTTCATACAGGCATCCAGCATGTACCAGCAAGCGAACTTCACTCGATAGTGAAGCCTTGGCCCTTTCGAGGATGGGCGTTGGATCTTATTGGAGAGATTCGACCAGCATCATCAAAGAGTCAGAAATACATATTGGTAGGCATTGATTATTTTACTAAGTGGATCGAAGCTGTCCCTTTAGTCAATGTGGACCAAGAAAATGTCATTGAATTTATTCAAAAGAACATTATATTTAGGTATGGAATCCCTGAGACAATAACAACTGACCAAGGTTCAGTTTTCACTGGTCGAAAGATGCAGGAATTTGCTCAGGAAACAGGTTTCAAACTCCTAACATCCACGCCTTACTATGCACAGGCGAATGGTCAAGTCGAAGCAGCTAACAAAGTGGTGATTGGCTTGATAAAGAAACATGTTGGGAAGAAACCAAAGAATTGGCATAAGACGTTAGACCAGATTTTATGGGCTTGTCGAACGTCCCCAAAAGAAGCCACTGGTACAACACCATATAGGCTAACTTTTGGCCATGATGCAGTATTGCCAGCTGAAATTTGTCTTCAATCTGCAAGAGTTCAGAGGCATTATGATATTCCTTCTGAGGTTTATTGGAACATGATGTTAGATGAATTGGTGGATTTAGACGAAGAGAGATTACACGCTCTCGACTTACTCAGGCTTCAGAAGAAAAGAGTCGAAGACTCTTATAATAGAAAGGTAAAACCTAAGGTATTTTTGCCTGAAGATTTAGTTTGGAAGGTAATTCTTCCCATGGATCGACGGGATCGAAGCATGGGGAAATGGTCACCCAAATGGGAGGGACCCTTCAGAGTTATCCAAACTTTTTCTGGTGGAGCCTATGAGGTCGAAGAGGTAGGTGGTGATAAAAGGCTCTTGAGAGTAAATGGTAAATATTTGAAAAAATATAAGCCTATACTTCAAGAGATAAAAATAAAACAATAAAAGAACAAGCTAAGTTAACCATAAAAATGCCAAAATGGAAATTTTCATTAATTTCAGCCAAAATGGCAATTGTTGTCGAAAGTGATTACAGAAGATGGTTACAAAAGAGAATCAAAAGGAAAGAGAATTCTTGAGTCGAAGATACTTGGCATGCTGCAGATCCAACCTCTTTTTGCACCAAGATTTTTCTTGCACCAGTTTGGCAATTTGAGCGTCGAGGCTTTGAGCCCTCTCAGCGAATTCCAGGCCTTGCTTGATCTCAATCTCGCTCTCAGTGTCTGGGATGGTCGAAAGAATTTCCTCCTGGAGCACAGTGTTGGCGTTTATCTTCGCCTCTATCTCTGCAATTTGTGCTCGGAAGGAGACATTCTCTCGCTCAATAGCATCGAACCTTTCCTGTGCAGACGTTTTCTGTTTCGACAACTCGGCAATTCGAGAAGTCGAACTTGAGACAGCAGTCCACGCAGATAAGCTCTTGCCATGCAACGTTTCGAGCTGACTGTTAAAAGTTCGTTGGCGCCGGTAATCCGCTGAGACTTGGTCAATCATAGAATGTAATTCCATGATTAAGTCTGAGATTTCTGGGGCTACAGCATCGAAGTCAACAGCATTCAAAACCTCTTTTAAGCAAGATGGAGCAGTGGGGTCCCCCTCTAAAGCCTTCATTAAATCTCTCTTGAAGAACTGGGCCTTGACCTTCGCCAACGCATCATCAAGAGGAGAAGTCTCAGTAGATTTCCCCGACAGAGTAGGAATTTCCTGACTGGTGTCAGAAGAACTCTTACTCTCGACGATTGCATTAAGGTAGCTGACAGGGTCAGTTTGTTTCAAGATTTCCAAGTCCTCTTTCGACCTGTGCTTTGAGGAGGTGACCCTTGCCATGGTATTTTCTTGGACTGGAGGCTGTTGAATGCTGAGTGCCTCGTTTGGTTGCTCTTCGACTTGGACGGAGGCGGTACTAGCGTTGACTTGTGGTTCTTCGTTAACATCACCTTGGGGTCCTTCGCCAGCGTCATTTTTTGGCTCTTCGCTAGCGTCACCCTGGTGGTCTTCGCCAGCACCACCTTGATGCTCTTCGTCAACAGCATCTTGATTCTCTTCGCCATTGCCTTGGTCTTTTCCTTCAGGATTCTCTTCTGACGACAAGTCTACCACAGGAACCGTTTCTGGCTGTGTTTCCTCCGCCATAGGCTCTTCAGTTGTCTTCTCCACTGTTTCAGCATTGGCCTCAGTCTCAGTGTGGGCTTCGTCATTGCCCAAATTTTTCTCCTGAGGCCTGCTGAGTTCAGCAGATTCTAGAGTTTCTGAAGTCCTTGGTGGGGAACTTCCAGTAGTGTCCTGAAAAAGAGGAAGAAGACAAATCTTCAGATGTCGAAAGAGATATAATCAAATACTGGTATCTATGCCTAAAATAGATTACCTGTGGATTGACTTCAGCCCCAGGGCTGGAATTATCACTTTCGACAGGCTTGGTAACAAGAGCGTTCAGTTCCTCCTCAGTTGGTTCCTCGATGACCACTGCAGGTGGCCTAGGCTTTCTCACACCAACCTTTATTCTGACGGTTCGACCTTCGGGAGCTGGAGTAGGAACAGAAGCGTCTTTCGTTAACTTTCGCCTCTTTAGGGGAGAAGGAGGGGAATCACTTTCGTCATCACTCCCCGATTCGATCACCAATGCTGCCCTTTTCTTGGGCGAAGGGGCCTATAAAACCAATAGGAATTCGATTGAATAATTACGTCGAAAATAAAAAATCGAAAGCCAGAAGAAAAATGAAGAAAATCTGGTTACCGATGCAGGAGGCCTCCTCGAAGAGCCTTCCCCCTGTTGGTTGCCTGTTGTCTTCGCCGGCGCTATAGTCTTCGCCGGCGGTGGAGGTTTTGTCGAAGGGACCCCTCCTTGTGGGCCTCCTGTAGCCTTCTTGGCCAAGGGTTTTCGAACAACTGGAAGCGAAAAGGAAAGTTAACAGGCTAACAGTCGAAGAGAAAGATAAAAAGTAAATGTGAGAGCATGAACTTACATTTCTTTACTTTGTCCAACACAAGGACAAAAGACTTCTGCAACTCTGATATGAAGTCCTTCTCGTCGAAGAAGTACTCAGCGTAATAGCTTCTCCACCACTCTTCAAAAGATGGTGAGCAAAGGAAGTTAAGCTGGTAGTTGAACAGCGAGAGGATTGTTCGACCAGCATACCTTCCGATATGCTTGGTAGCAGCTTCTTCTGTATAATCGTTGCAGAAGTATAACATTGACTTCTCTCTTTGGAAAATGGGAGAAGGCAGGGTTTGGATGATACCAAACTGGCGAGATACCAGATTTGGTTGATAAGCAAGCAGACTCAGATGAGTCTTAGAACTCTTAAATCGAAGAGGCATGATCCTGGGTGTCAGGAACGCCTCCCAAAGTATAGTGTGCTCATCGACATTGGGACCACTCGACTCCTTGGGATGTGGCCTCGTAAACCATGCTGGCCCCACCCTTCGTTGAGCAAATGGAGCCATAGTTGAAACAAATTCCTTCCTTCGAGCGAACATCAGCACGAAGTTAGTGAAGGTTTGTTGGAACTCTAGCCCATCTTCTACAGGTGTCAGTAGAGCCAGCCTAATTCCTTCGATACGTCTATTAGCTATCGCTGGGACTTGTTCATTTATCTGAGTCTTCTTGGGTAAGAAAGACTCGAAAGTGGCATTGAGCCACAGTTGAAGTAGCCAGAAAGGCCCAGCGAGTAGCAAACTGTTCCTATCTTCGACATGTTTCAAGAGAGTAACCCCATTGCTGATGGAGTCATAAAGACTGGCCAGAATTAGTTCTGCCAAACAGATGTTCTGGCGGTGATGCAGTTGGGTGGCCAGAGTGACCATCTTTTTGGTCACTTGCAGAGACTTCGAACAAAACACAAAGCGAGTTAGCCATAAGGCTAGAAACGCTATGTGTTCGACATCCGACACTGTATCCGTCGACCTGTCGTGAAAATGGTTGATAAAGGTGGTGAATGTTGGCTTCGTCTCAGAAAAGCCAATTTGGTCCTCCGACATCTCTTCCGGGTCGAAGTAATCTCCGGTTGGTCGAAGGCCAGTGATGGCTGCTACGTCGAAGAGTGTGGGAGTTAACATCCCACATGGAAGGTGAAAGGTGAAGTGAGAGTTATCCCAGAACAACATCGAAGCTATAAGCATCTCTGGGGAGTAGTTTAAACCTGTCTTCGACAGCATTACTAGGTCAAAGATTCCCATTTCCTTCCAGACTGGAGTTTGATGTTTCTCCAACTTTGCTAGCCAAGCAACATAGTCAGAGGTCAGATTAGGGCAAGACCTAAAAACTCTAACACTTCTGTTGAAGAAACGAAGGTCGATCTTCTCGTGTGTAGGGTCTTCATTGTCTTCTGCATCCTTCTTGGCGCAGGCTACTGGCTTGAGTTTCTCGACAATGGGGAAGTAGCTCTTGATTTTCAGAGCTTCGGAGATGCTGGGGTTCATGGGTCCAGACATTGCGAAGATTTGGTTGGAGTATCCAACCGGAATCATCAAGTGACGCGAGTAAGCATCGCGAACGGAGATGTCAGATGGTTCAGGGACCCTTCGTTTCCCTGTAGCGTTCACTACCGGAGCAGTAACAAAGACTTTGGGCTTAGCAAGTTGTTCAGTTGGTGCGTTAGTCTTGGGGGCAGTGGAAGCAGAAGCCATTGTTGAGGATGAAGATGAAGTTGGAAAAGGAAGAGTTTTTCTGCAAAGAGAAGCAAGTTCGTAAGAAAGCAAGGGAGTTTGAAGGCTAGTGTGCGTGAAAAGTCCCACAATGGGATATTCACTACTATTTATAGTAGTGGGAGAAATTCCCAATAAACGAGGACATTAAATGTCATTTAATGCTGCAGGAGTTAGTGGGACGCGTGGCAGCATCCTGTTGTTTTGGCCGTTTCTGCAGAAACAGAGAGACGCAGCGTGCGTCCTCGTTTTTTGAATTTGTCATAATGACAAATTATGAAGTGATGTTTTGGTTCTGCACGCCGTACTGACAGTGACGTCCTAGGATCAAATCAATGATGGTTTCTTGGGATTGCCAATAGTTGGTAAAAAGCAACAAAAAGTGCACAAGTTAACTTGTGACTAAGCGTGGAAGAATGGGTGTCGAATGGCGTTTTCAAAGAATGCCTTTTTCTTTCAGGGTCGAAATAAGGCATTCTTGGGGGGGCAATTTGTTGGCTCCTAAATTCGACACCTTTGTTTTGATTGATGACAGCCATTAAAAGCTGAAGAATGCTTTCGACTGGCTAAGCCTGTCGAAGTGCCTGTCGAAAGATGGCAAAAATACTTAGAAGATTTCTTCCAAGGAAGAAGGCTGATTGCCTTCGACGTCGAAGGAGTTTTCGTCGAAGACGTCTCTTGACGAACGTGTTCGATGGTCCAGAGTGGAGCAGTTTGAAATTCAAAGCTTTGGAGGGAAAACGGTTTCCAGCAGTTACTACGTGCGAACGTGCAAGGATCTGGAGCGTCGAGCATGGAGAACGTGACAAGTGGCTTGATCTCGAAGCAGTGTAACTGCCCGACGGTTACTTGGAATGTTTTTGTATAAATAGGAGTAGGCGTGTAGTTTCTCGTGTGTGTTCACAATAGATACATAGTCACTCATTTAGATTCAAGTACCCAGTGTGAGCGAACGAATTGTTGAGAAATGTATGTGTGAAACACCAATTTTATCAATTCAAGTCATTCACTTTTCCAGTATTTTACATGCTTTTCCCCTTTAAGATTCCTGTCGAACCTTTACATTCAAGCCTTGTTTATTACAAAGCCTTTCCTTTATGCAATTTACTTTAAACAATTTACTTAAAGCCTTATCCACATTAATTAAACTTCAAAATCAACCTATGTCCATAGGATCAATCTGATCGATCCTGCGAGTAACCAAATAAGTAACCATTTGGAGGATCAGCGGTTGTTTACCAAATCCCTAGGTAAACAGGTACAACACACAACAACAACAACAACAACAACATATAACAACATTGGCATAAACTTGCAACTTAAAAATTGCCAATCAATTGGGCAACGCAACAAAATTCATCACCACCTACAACTTCATCAATTAATAACACCAACAACACAACAACTTATATATATATATATATATATATATATATATATATATATATATATATATATATATATATATATATATATATATATATATATATATATATATATATATATATATATATATATATATATATATATATATATATATATACCAATTACCTCTATTATTACTATAATTCTTGTCAAGACTAACTCTGTAACCTAATAGTTATCCTTGCTAAATATCTACTATAATTACTTTCATAAATTACTGCTACCATGATTTATCATTATGATGTCTGTTATTACTAACTTTATGCTAACATTTACTAAGTATGTTACTTATTAATCTTACCTGTTATATTTATACTAATCTACAATTTTTTCACTTCTGTTACTAATAAATAGCCTCTGCTATTATTCATTGTTTTCTAACTCTGCTACATCCATTTATGTAACTAAATACTAAAGTAACGGACGCACAGGAAAGACACGGGAAACAATTAAAAGAAGATAATGGCTTATGGGTTTTTTCCCTCAGCATGCATAGTCGTGCCCCTCGGAATGTATAGCCGTGCCCCTCAGCATAAAACATGGTGTCGGTCGGCACCCTTCAACACTATACGTGTGCCGCTCGGCACACAGTCCATCTTCCTCCCGGTCGTTCTGCAATTTAGTCCAGAGATTTTTCTGCGATTAATAGTTCCTTCCCCTACCAATGATCTCAGACAACACTACCATATTCACATCAACATAACAACTATACCCACATCTATATAGGAAAATTTTCAACACTCGATTCATCGATTGAATCACTGCAACATTAGCACAAATACCATAGATACCAAACAACAATTCATTTATACAACAATCACACACATCAAAAAATTTACACAACCCTATTCCTACGTAACATGCATCATAATTCCCATTATAGATTCAGAACCCCCCCCCCCCCCCTTACCTTAGATTGAAGGTCGCTCTACAATTTTCCGATCTAACCAAACTTTGCCTTTCTTTTTCCTCTTCTCTGTAACTTCTCACATACTGCTCTAAGACTTCTTGATTTTTATAATTAACCTAATTTATTATTATTATAAGTAACCTAATAATAATTTTATTCCTAATGGGCTCAACTTACACACCCCCACTTTACTACTTCCAACCAGTAACATAAGCCCAACACAATTATTCCATTACTTCTAACATTATTATTATTATTATTAACCAACTAATTAATTAATTAATAATAATGTAACAACTTTTACCAACAATTATCAACATCTCACAACTTGAACAAATAATTCAAAAATAATTAATTAAATGATTAATTAATTAACGAGCGTTACACTTATGACAAGTCATCGAGTGGTGATGACAGTCGATTTCCATGGTCAACCAATAGTAACCTGCTCTCAAGATTTTCTTAGCCATAGTATGCCCACTGGATTGAGTACTAAAGATGCCTTTGTGCATGTTCTCCATAATTTTCTTTGCTTCCTTCTTGTCCATACAACGAAGCAAAGTTGTATCATGGTTGTGTCTGTACGGAATTCCATTACTCAGGAAGAACTTAGCTGAGAATCTTCGTAAGAATTTCTTATCATTGATAGATGCTCCTTCAGGGTATTCTCGGGCCTCAAGATATCTTTTTACTTCATGAAACCATGGCTTCTCTTCTACTCCATCAGTATCAATTTCGTAGCAGTGTGTTGGTTCGTCAAACCTTTCAATGGTAATTTTGGGAGCCTTGTTGTCCCATCTGAGCTTGAACATGGACGACATGGTAGCTAAGGCGTCCGCCAACTTATTTACTTCCCTTGGAATGTGCTCAAAGGTAATCTCTTTGAAGTATGGAATCAGGGATAACATATGTTCTCGGTAAGGGATAAGATTCAAATGATTTGTATCTCGTTCTCCCTTGACTTGATTGATTACCAAGGTTGAATCCCCATATACGCTCAGGAATTTGATTCTCAAGTCAATAACAGATTTAAGACCCAAGATGCATGCTTCATACTCAGCCATGTTATTGGTACAGTCAAAGCAAAGTATGGCAGTGAAAGGTGTATGGAAACCTTGAAGAGAGTTAATTACAACATCGAATCCATTGC
This sequence comes from Vicia faba, assembly GCA_948472305.1. Classification (NCBI taxonomy): domain Eukaryota; kingdom Viridiplantae; phylum Streptophyta; class Magnoliopsida; order Fabales; family Fabaceae; genus Vicia; species Vicia faba. Next base: position 903,967,543 of record OX451735.1, on the reverse strand, counting down.
CAAGCGCATTAGAAGCTCCATCAAAAACCATATTCCATTGGGATCCTTACTCTGGTCCTTCATACGGTCTAGGTTCTTCACAGTCTGTTATTAGCATGATGTTCTCATCCGGGAATTTGAAGTGCATAGACTGGTAGTCCTCTATAGCTTGATGTGCCAAATGATATGCCAATACACTTCCTTTGATTGCTTTTTGAGTGGTGTTCTGAATGTCATATTTCATTAATATCATTTTCCATCGAGCTATTCTTTCGGAGAGGGCTGGCTTCTCAAATATGTACTTAATGGGATCCATTTTAGAGATCAATAGAGTAGTATGAGTCAACATATACTGTCTTAGTCGGCGAGCAGCCCATGCCAAAGCGCAACAAGTTTTCTTGAGCAGTGAATATCTTGTTTCACAGTCGGTAAACTTTTTGCGAAGGTAGTATATTGCATGCTCTTTTTGACCAGACTTGTCATGCTGCCCCAACACCCCCCCCCCCCCCCATTGAATTCTCTAACATATTTATGTACATGATTAGAAGTCTTCCTTCAACTGGTGGCATCAGAATCAGAGGTTCTTGTAAGTACTCCTTAATTTTATCAAAAACCATTTGATAGTTGTCGTTCCATCTGACTACTTGATCTTTCTTCAGCATCTTGAAGATTGGTTTACAAGTAGCAGTCAAATGAGAGATGAATCGGGAAATGTAGTTTAGTCGTCCTAGGAAACCTCTAACCTCCTTCTCAGTATAGGGAGCCGATATTTCTTAGATAGCTTTAACTTTTTCAGGACCGACTTCAAAAACTTTACCACTAACGAAGAAATCTAGGAATTTTCCAGACCTCACTCCAAAGGTGCATTTGTTTGGATTCAACCTTAGCTTATACTTCTTCAGTCTTTCAAATAACTTGTGTAGATGGTCAAGATGTTCCTCTTGAGTTTTTTATATGTCTATCATGTCATCCACATAGACTTCTATCTCATGGTGAATCATGTCATGAAATAAAGCCACCATAGCCCGTTGATAAGTTATGCTTGAGTTCTTCAGCCCAAAAGGCATAATCTTATAACTTAAAGTGCCCCACTGTGTGACAACGGTAGTTTTCTCCATGTCTTCAGGTGCCATTTTGATTTAGTTGTACCCTAAGAAGCCATCCATGAATGAGAATACCTTGTGTTGAGCAGTGTTGTCAACCAAGACATCAATATATGGTAGTGGGAAGTCATCTTTGGGGCTCGCCCTATTTAAATCCATGTAGTCTACACACATACGGACCTTACCGTCTTTCTTCGGTACATGAACGATATTTGCAAACCATTAGGGATACGATGTTACTACCAAGAAACATGCATTGAACTGTTTCATTACCTCAGCTTTGATTTTCTATGACATATCAGGGTGCATGCGATGAACCTTTTGTTTGATCGGAGAACAACCCTCTTTCATTGGCAAATGATGAACCATGATATCAGTATCCAGCCCTGGTGACCTCAACATATTCATGCAACAACTGAACCAATCTGCTCTTAACATTGTCTCCCAGGTTTGCATTAATCTTGACTTCTTTCTTATCTATCTCAGTACTCAAGTTTATCACCTCGACCGGCTCTTCATGCAGTTGGATAACCTTTTCCTCTTGTATCAGGAGTCTAGAGAGTTCTCCAGGTATCTCACAATCTTCTTCATCTTCGTCTTCGGCTTGATATATTGGATTTTCAAAGTCATAAACGGCAATAGCAGAATTGTTGTCAATGAGATCCGAAGTGGAGGTGGATCTGGAAATGTGTGTGTGTGTGTGTGTGTGTGTGTGTGTGTGTGTGTGTGTGTGTGCGCACGTGTAAGGTCACATGGCTATTTAAAAATGCATTAAAGTAAAAGAAAGACAAGGAGTGCAAAATTTGAATGCAAAATCGCCCAATGTTTTCATTAAATGAGCATATGATATATGAAATGACAACCCTTAACAAATGGACCATTGTGCCCCAGGAAAGACACAAGGTTTAAACTCATTGTTTTAAAAGAAATTATACAAACAAACTTCTTAAAGCAATAAAATAAGAAATAGAAATTACTCTTGGATGAAGGAGATTAATACAAAGTCTTTGGCCTTCCAATTGTTGAGTCTGTTGCCAACAATCGGGAAGATCCAGTTGTCCAAGTCACCATCACTAGCAGTGTCTTCCAAAGCATTGACTTCATTACTACTAATACAGAAAGGTGGTCCTCAAGCACGAACATGAAGAACCTCTTTCTGAGCTTTTAAAGTGAAACCCAAACCATATTTGTTGGACTTGTAGGGCATATCGGGAAGTTGTCCCCATATAGTGCAACCGCCTTCTTCGACAATAGCCTTACCATCCTTCAGAGAGGTCATACTTGGTGCATCCTTGATGATCTTTGGAGTAGCAAGAGTAGATTTAGCAACGGCAATCGTCAGAGGGAATACTTCAAATGCCTGACAGGGGGTTTCAATGAATTCACCATCCATTTTAACATATTTGAAATAATTCAAGTGGCTGACCATATATTCTTCTTCTTTGCATACTGTGACGATCTTCCCTTTAACTAGATACTTCAGCTTTTGATGCAAAGTAGAGGTAATCGCGTCTGCCCCATGAATCCAGGGGCGTCCGAGCAAACAGGAATAGGCCGGGCGGATATCCATAACATAAAAAGTGGAGTTGAAAACTTGAGATCCCACCTTGCTCGAAAGATCAACCTCTCTGTGTACCATCCTTTTCGATCCATCAAAGGCTCTTACCACAATATCATTGGGTTTCAATCCCAGCCCTTCACAGTCCAATCTATCCATAGCACCTTTTAGTAATACATTTAAGGAGGAACTTGTATCAACTAACACATGCACCAAAGTAGTGCCCTTACACTCAATAGAGATGTGCAGAGCCTTGTTATGATTCTTCCTCGCCAGAGTTAAGTCGGCATCAGAAAATCCTAAACCATTATCGGCAGTTAGGTTTTCAATACAATTCTCAAACTTATCAGCAGAGGTCTCTTGTGGTACATGGGCATTCTTCAGAAATTTCAACAAAGCCTTGGCATGTGCTTTGGAGCATAACAACAAGGATAGCATGGATAATTTTGAGGGTGTCTGCCCCAGTTGTTTAACTATTTCGTAGTCACTTTTACTAATGATCTTCAGAATCTCTTCCATCTCTTGTTTAGAGGGGTCTTCAATTGTAATATCTGTGGATGGGGCCTCCATTCGGGCAGGTTCAGTTAATGTCTCTTTACCTCGGGCGTCAGCAGTTGGCCCAATAGTAGGAATATGAACAGGTGTTGTAATAGTTGTTGGAGGAGAGATCTCTGGAGAGAAGATCCTTCATGTCCTAGTGACCTTACTAGTTCCAACAATGTTTGTAATTTCAGGATCTTCATTTTCAGTAATCTATGGCTCTTGCTTGACGCCATGATAATAAACTTCTACCCCATAGTTCTAGGGAATAACTTTGTCAGAGAAATAAAGGACAGGCCTTGGTGCGGTGATGATCAGGGGAGCCTCTCTTGGCTCAGCATGAATCCTTATAGGGCCTTTAGAGGTGATCCTTATAGGAGTATTGGAAATTATGATTATGTAAATATCTTCAAGTCTCAGTTCTTGGGATATACTTTCATGCAAACTCTTCATGGACGGAGTTTTCTCAAACAGAATTTCATGGCCATCAATCGGGCGTTGAATACCCTTCTTCAGCCACAGATAACCATTAATTTGGGAAGCACAATGGTAACAATTTTCAGGACAGCCCAGAAATAAACCAGCTCTTAACAGGTTCTTTTTAACGGTCATCAAGGGAGTGGTCAAGTCATTTATGGTGGAGACATAGGAAATATCGTCAATAGCATTAACACCTTTGTCATGACTGGGCATGGGCTCAGTAATCACATTAGGGGTTTCTGGAGGGGCAAACTCAATCACTTTGTTGTCAATCAAATATTGTATCTTGTTCTTCAACACCCAACAGTTGTTGGTGTCATGCCAAGGACTATTTGAATGATAGGTGTATTTCACATTCAGATTATATTTGGGAGAGTAAGTATTAGGATTAGGATGAGGATCTCGCAGCGATACCAAATCTACCTTCAATAATGGCATATTGATCCTAGTGAACTGACTTCTCAAGGCGTCTGGCCTATGCTGATTGTTTTATTGTTGTGGTCGTTGAACTGAGGACAGGTTAGAAATTAATATTGCCCCTACCGACTGATGATGATCATTCTTGATACGTCTCCTTTGGCCATAAACAGCATTGATCTCTTTCTTTCTAATGAATGGTTTCTTCACAGTACTAGAGGATTCAGCCATGTGAATCTTCCCAATTTTGATTCCACTTTCAACTCGTTCGCCAGTCAAAATCAGCTCAGTAAACCCTAACGAAGAACTCCCAATCAGCAAATTAAAGAATGGACCCATATGAGTGCCCATAAACATGTCTACCAACTCTCGGTCAGTCAAAGGGGGTTTCACCCTTCCATCCAGGTCCCTCCATTTTTTGGCATACTCTTTAAAGGTTTCGTTCGAGCCCATAGTCATATTTTGTAATTGCACACGAGTTGGTGCAAGGTCAGCATTGTATTGCTATTGTTTATAGAAGGCAATAGCCAAATCCTCCCATGTGTGGATATTAGTCACTTCTAGTTAATAGAACCATTCCAATTGTGTTCCAGATAGTCTTTCTTGGAAGAAATGAACCCATAACTTCCTATCGGAGGTGTGTGGTTTAATCTTTCGAACATATGACCTTAAATGGAGTTTTGGACAAGAGATTCCATCATATTTGGCGAAGACAGGGACCTTGAATTTGTGAGGAATGACCACCCCAGGGACTAAACCTAAATCTCCAAAGTCTAGACCAGGTACTTCTTGGATCTCCACAACCTTGAGTTGGTCTTCCAACCGTTTGTATTTGTCATCCGCCAGTGGGTACTGCTCATCGGAATAGTCTTCATCCTCATAAATCTGGTTATTTCCACCCCCAGACCTGGTGCTTCTAACATCCTCGTCTTGATTGTCATCCTCCTCAGAGGAAACATCTTATACTTGAGCTAGTCGGGCAGGGCCTTTAAACCTTCTTCCCATGTTGAGAATAACAGCCTGCTTCTTAGTCTTCTTTTTTATGACGAGGAGCGTCATCATCTCTTGTTGTCCTTTGGCTAAGTTTAGGAGTGTCTCTTGGAATTGTGCTTGCAGATCCTTAACGGTTTGCTCGAGAGCCATCTTATACTGAAATAAATAGTAAATAGATGAGGAAACCTGTATCGTAAAACATGCTTATGAAATGATACATGTTATGTGGATGCAATGTTTTCAAGGAACTTAAGAGATTTAAATTTGCTAGCCAAAAAGGAAACAGAAACAAAGATTTCATTGATAAGTTCTGTAATACGGTAGGAGAACTGACTTTGTTGTTTTGCGTTTGATCGCAATTGTTGCGGATAGCAAGAGTCACCACTGACTTTTCTTTTATCCAAATAGGAAAGGGTGAAAAGAACAGGAAAGACCTTTAGAGATGTTTTCTTGAGTTGGGGGGTAACTTATGAAAAGGGGAGTTATTAGCACCCTTTTCATCCGTAGTTACCTACGGGCTCTTAGTTGCTTGCTAGATCACTTTCTTTATTTGAAAATATGATTGTGGTGGGTGTAAGTTTGAAAGTATTTTGCAAAATGCCTTTGTTGCGGAGAACTTTGTAATGATTCTCGTCTCTATAAGAATGCGTACAAAGTGTTGGTTTTGAAAATAGTTCAAAGAGATGTTTTTTTAAGGTGTTTTTGAAAGTGTAAGTGTGAAAATGATTTTAGTTCAAGAGCAAGCAACTACGAGCATCCTACCTTCTTAAAAGTTCTAATTTTCTTTTCCTATTCCTTTAGATGTTGCTATCTTACCATTGATTAATAAGAAGCCTCGTCGTTTGATGTGAAGGGACGGGCGTGGGTCAATTGTATAGTCATAGAAAACAACCTATGAGACATTTTAGCAATTTCATTAGGGACTAGATCATTTATCGAGGGCAACATCGAGGGACATCAAGGGACTATGATCTTTCTATCGAGGGTCTTTGCTAAAACGCCCATATTCGAGGGACATGAATATTTTCTGAGGCAACAAGTGAGATTACCCTAGAGGTGCATATGTGTGTGGTGTGTTTGATTGCATGCATTTAGTCTTGAATTTAGGGTGGTCTAAGTATTAGTTTTAATCTTTCCATACACATCCTAGTTACTAACATTTATGAAAGCAATAAAAATACAGAAAATAAATATCCTACACTATTACATGTTTTAGGGGATGGGGTATATATATATATATATTTACAAATGGGGTTTGGAAAGAAATAAAAGTTCTAATTATTACAACCATGTTGAATTTGCACGAAAATGTAAATATATAGAAAATATAAGGACAAAATAGTGTAAAAGAGAGAAAGGAAAGACATCCTGGATCGAAGGATATGTATTTCAATTCACATATTTTTCCTTCTTTCGATTGGGCCTGCAACCAGTGTTGCATCCTTCGATTCACACTCCATGTCCTTTCGTTTAGGCCTGCAACCAGTGTTGCATCCTTCGATTCACACTCCCTGTCCTCTCGTTTGGGCCTGCAAATCAGTGTGTCTCGAAGCTCACCATTTTATTCACATACCCTCTTTTTTGTTTTCTTTCCTTTGGGACATGATAACAATATGGGTCAAAGCCATGCTAATATAGTCTGTACAGGTTAGTCTATAACATATATTTGGACAAGAAAAGCAGACAAACGAAATGATTAAAATGAAAAATAAGCAAAAGGTTACTTACATGCTTGAAACGAAAGGGTTAATGTCAGGAAGACGTAACTTGCTTGAAGCTGGAATGTGGGTTTTGGACTTGAGTTGCTGCCGTGGGTGCTCCTGGATTCGAAGGGAAAGAAACAAGTGTTGTGTTTCTTTGACTAGATTCGAAAGCCAAGAAAAGTAGAGTCGTATTTTTTTAGTTCTAGATTCGAAGGAAAAGAAACAAGTGTTGTGTTTCTTTAGTTCTAGATTCGAAAGAACAGAAACAAATGTGTGGTATTTTGATTCTGGGTTTAAGAGTGTGTTAAGTTTTTGATGATTTTTTTCCTTGCTAACAAATCTCTCCCCGGCCACCAAAAGCCACATTTAAATGTGTTGTGGAACATCTTATTTATAGAAGAATTTGGATGAGATTTAAGAGGGAAAACAAAGTAGATTTGAACAAATTGGGTATCCTGTTTTTGTAGCCTTTGAGGTGCAATTTTTTTATGCCAATTTAGTGCAAATATGGGAGCAGCATAGCAGGACTACTTTGCAGCAGTTTTGGAGTGTTGTGGCCAGTACAGCAGGCCCGGGCCTTTTGTCAGCAAGCATCTTGAACACTTCACCCTTTCGTTTTGACCATATAGATACAACCTTCGACCAAACTCCTCTTCAGGCCATAATATTTGTTTCCACCCAATGTATGTCCTTCGAATGAATCATATGTAATTCTTCGAATGGGCAACCAATATTTTTATTTCGAATGGGACACCAAGGTACATCCTTCAAATCTACCAATGCATGTCCTTCGAACGGGACACCCAGGTATGTCCTTCAAATCCACCAATGCATGTCCTTTGAATGGGCCACCAATGTATGTCATAGTGTAGAAACTATGTGTGTTGAAGATTTTTAAAGGTGGAACCGAAGCAAGTTGTTTCAAAGGGATCCACTGCCCAGTGAATCGAAGCACGTATGAAAGAATCCAATTGCTTTGTGGGTGCTATCATGAAGGGAAGCCATTTCCTTGTGCATTGAAGGCAAGCATAGGGGAAGCCATTTCCTTGTGGGTCGAAAGAAAGCACGGAGGAGGCACTTGTCTTGTAGATCAAAAGCAGGCATGAAGGATGTACTGCTTGTGAATTGAAACAAGCATGCAGGAGGCTAATGCTTGTGAATCGAAGTATGCATGTAGGAGGCCACTACTTGAATGATGCTTGCGGACCAAAGCTTGCTCGAAGGGGACCAGAGTTGGATTCAAAGTATGTTGCTTCAAAGGAAACCAATACTCCAATCGAAGCTTTGTTGTAAAGGTAGACCTTTGTCTGATCAAAGCCTGGTATCAAGATAGCCATTGTCCAAACGAAGCTTGCTTGCAGGAGGCAAAATGTCCAATCGAAACCTCTGGATCGAAGCAAGTTGTTTCAAAGGGAGACATTGCCCACTCGAAGCTAGCATGAAGGAAGGATTTCAGTCGAAGCTAGCATGAATCGAAGCAATGCCCAATCGAAGCTAGTATGAATTGAAGCAAGCTTGTTTTTCTTCAATTTTGTCAAAAAAAATCAAATTTATCTGCTTTTCTCTTTCAATAGTTTCCTCTTTGACTTGATGCTTGAAAATCCGATATGATCTAATTGTACTTGTGCAGTCTTGACCCAGTAGAAATTTTGTAAGAAAAATCTTGAGAAATGAGAGAGAAAATTTTGGGGTACAACAGCTGCCCCTATTTAATCTTCTTAAACCTAAAGAGTTAGATTGGCAAGTCCTCCATTCGTGACTTAAAGGTAGAAGATGATTGGACACTAGAGTGCCCAGAAATTTGCACTTGATGATGTGTTAGTTGATTGTGTAGGGAATGGGCTTAAAGATGCAATTTAGAGAGATGATGGAGAGTTGTCAGAGATGGGCTTATAGATGCCATCCAAAGGTTGTTAGTAGAAATTGGAAGAAGTATCAAAATAAATCTCTGGTTGATTTATACTGAAACAGTAGAGGTAGTGGGATGAGTATCAGAATAATATCCATAAATGGATCATATCTGACTAGTATTTGAAAGATGTACTGAATGAGAATCAGGATGACATCCGCATTTGGATCGTAGCAGGACTGTATTTGAAAGAAACTGAAATAAGTATCAGAATGACATCTGTATCTGGATCATATGTGATCCGTTTTAGGAGAAAAACTGGAATAAGCATCAGAATGACATTCGTATATGGGTCGTGTCTGAACCGTTTCTAGAGGAAGTCTAGAGTAAGTATCAGAATAATATTTGTCTCTGGATCGTGTCTGAACCATTTCTAGGGGAAGTATGGAGTAAGTATCAGAATAATATCCGTCTCTGGATCGTATCTGAACTGTTTCTGGAGGGAATCTGGAATAAGTATCAGAATGAAATACGTATCTGGATCGTGTCTGAATCATCTCTAGAGGAAGTCTAGAGTAAGTATCAGAATAATATCCATCTCTGGATCATGTCTAAACCGTTTCTAGGGGAAGTATGGAGTAAGTATCAGAATAATATTCGTCTCTAGATCGTATCTGAACTATTTTTGGAGGGAATCTGGAATAAGCATCGGAATAATATCTGTCTCTGGATCGTGTCTGAACTATTTCTAGGGGAAGTCTAGAGTAAGTATCAGAATAATATTCGTCTATGGATCCTATCTGAATCGTTTCTGGAGGGAATCTGGAATAAGTATCAGACTGACATCCGTATTTGGATCGTGTCTGAACCGTTTCTGAAAAATGTATGAGAAGGAACCTGGGTAGGGCTGCTTCAGCTGGTCGTGTAGATAGTTGCTCTGGCTTGTTTCAGGAATTAATCTCTGACCTATTTGAGAAATAAATATAGTTTCCCCAGCTTGCTTCGGGAGTTAATCTTCAATCTGCTCATGTAGATAGTTGTCCTGTCTTGTTTCAGGTATTAATCTACAATCAGTCGCTCACAGATAGTTGTCTTGTCTTGTTTCAGGTATTAATCTAGAACTTGCTTTTTGTTGGTCATAGAAATAGTTGCCCTGTCTTCTCTCAGGAATTAATCTCTGACCTATTTGAAAAATGGTTGTGGTGTTTTCCAAAGAGGACTTTTGTTGATTGACTTTTACCTGCAAGGAAGAGAGTTAGTTGCATGCAAATGTATGCATGTCTTGATGATGTTCTTAAAATAAATGAGATTATGTTGTATGCATTTATCATGTATGTAATATGATGTATGAATGTGAAATATTTGTTGAAATGTATTTTTGCTCCTTGACTAGTGTTGGGGAGAGCTTTGGGAAGTTAAATCCTGGAATGTTGTTGGGGATGAAGAGTAAGCACATCTTCAAACCTTGTTTGGAATGTCTCCACTGGGGATTCCCGTTTTTGTTTTTTGAGGAGAAATTCGATGGGGAAGATTATCATTGGCTTGAGAAATCTTTGTGGAGAATGTTGATTTCTGCTTGAGGGAAAAGAGTTCAGTAGTTTTAGTTGTCCTTTTCTCTAATGGGGAGTTATACTCTTGGTTGGGGAGAATGGAAGTTAACAACTTGTTGGGGATAAAGGAGTTAACTGTTATCTGATCGGCTTCCAGGCTTTGTAGCAACTCATTGGTGATAATGGTAAACTCTATTGGGGAAGAGGAGATTTGTTGATGACTTCACTTGGGATTAGGGGTTGTAGTCCCTCAATTTGTAAAAGTCTGAGAGGCAAACTCAAGTTGGGGAATCTGTAGTTTGTTAGGGAAATAAACCATGTTGAAGAGAATATTTCACAAATTAATGGGGAGGTGTTTTCTTTTGGCAGAACTCCTTGAGGATTCTTCTTGAGACCAAACTCAGCTAGGGAGAGGACCTTCCAGAGATTGAAACTCTGGTTGGGGATTGCATGGATCCAACTTTATGGGGATATCCATGAATTTGGCCTTGAGGGGTTTGTACCCTTATCCGTGAAGATTATTCTGTGGGGATGACTTTATAGAGATGACTCTATGAGGGCTTGACTGGAGATCACCTTATGAAGGGTATTTTGTGGAGATTTGTCACTGCCCCTAGTAGTAAGTGTTGTAGTATTGCCAGAAAATGTTTGCTTGGCCGTAAATAACCCTTTGCTGGAATTCATGTTCAATTCCCCAAGTGATTCAGATACAGCCCTGCCCCTGGTTATTTAGCATTTATTGAGAGATTTCTTAGAATCTTGACTTGACTGCCCCAAGATGATTTGGACAGTGATATGTCACGCCCCCTTACTTATGGGAGAGTTTGTCATTGAAAATGTCTTCCCACTTGAAGTGATTCTGCTTCGGTTCATTGGATATTCGCCGTGTGAATTTCTCTGCTGTCAAACAAATAACCATATGCAAACAGCAATATTCGAACAATGCAAAGTTTATGTTTGTCTTGAAGTTTTGAAAATGCGTTTTAGTAGATAAAATAATTTTGTAAGAATATGAATTCAACAAGTTCAAAAGATCTCAAATGCATAGGATTGGCAGATGAATTTTTCAATCAACTGATCAAAATTTGATTGTACACTGAAAAGTCAAACTTTGATTTTTTGGTCAAAATCAAGTTCCAAGGGTCATTTTCCATCAAGATGTGTCAAATTATGAAACTTGTTCATCAAGAAACTCAATATTGCAAATTAGGGTTTGAAATTGAAAATTTTCATAACTTAGAAATTTTCTAAGTTATGAAATTTTCTTAATTTTTACTAACTTTGTCCCATATTTTAACCATGATGAAAACGGATTCAAACAAAACTTACAACATGAAAATTGTAGTCCTCCACAAGGTCTACAACTTTGATTCACAAAGTTTTCTCAAAAGAAGCTTGGATCTCAAGTTATGATTTTTGGAACAAGGGTCCCTAAAACTTTTAACTTAGAAATTTTGCCCTAGTTTAGGCAGGATTTTGACCCATCTTCTTGGCCATTTTTCACATAGTTCCACTTAGTGTATCAAGTTTCATTTCAAAGATGGATTATAGTACATGTTGCAATCTTTCCAAATTGTCCAAGAACTCCTCAAACACATTTGTGGTTAGGGAGAATCGAATGCTTGAAGTTGGCAAAAACTCACTTTGTAACCATGGCCAATACATGTTCATACAAGTTGCAAATCTGACCAAACTAGCTTTGTACTTGATTACAGGTCTCTAAACCAATTTACATTCAAAAATTGAATGCAAATACATTGGTTAGAGGCATTGTTCTGATCAAGGGAGCATTATACAATGAATAATTCCATTTTGGGCATAAAGATAACACTTCCATTTTCATAAAGCTTAACTTTTGCAAAGTTGTTTTTCTTGAGCCTTGGACTTCTTTCTTTGCAGCAAAAAAGTTCCACAAACTTAGGCAAAATTACAAGAAGCTTGTGCATGCTTGGAGATAGCCTGTACAGGCCTATCTCATTTCACTTCACACTTTTCTTTCAAAACAAGTCAACTTGCCAAAAGTCCATAGCTAGCATATCTGATATATTCAACTTAAGCCAACATTTCAAACAAGTTTTACACATCCTTGTAAGCCAGAAACACGAGTCAATCATCCCTCAAACACCCTTGAACACCAAAACACCAAAAACTTGCAAAACAGGGCAGTTGTTGCAACTTGAGTGCCATAGCTCATTTTGCTCGTGTGTTTTGCTCCTTTCCACTTCAAACACCTTCCATTCAACTCACTCAAGCTATCCCAAACCTCCATTGCCAACTGTAACTTCATTTACAGTGTTCACCATTTCTGTTTCAATCTTATGCAAGTTGACTTCTAGAGGTTGATTCAGGCCATTTCAAAACAAACTAAGCATTGGGAAAGGTTCAAGGAACATCAAGCAAGCTCAAAAGGACCTCAGGCCTCACTGAAAGTTGCTGCATTGTCCAACTCGAATCCAACTGAAACAGGCTTTTCATCAACTTCTATCTCTCTATTTAGGAACATTTAGCCTTAGGTTTGTGAATGAAAGATGTAGTACTCATTGCCCTGAAACCATACATATGCTCAGTTTTCATTTATATTAAACGTGCTAAGATAATTTCATCCATGAACTTTCTGAAAAAACTAGGTTAGAAATTAGGGCCAGAGAAATTCTCTCTGGTCTTTGAGAGTTAGATTAAGTTTTTTATATGGTTAGAATCGTGGTTTGATGCTCTACAAGTTTCATGTTTTGAGTTTTGGCAAAAGATCACAAATGCAGGAGTTAGTTGTTTGAACTCAGAACGCGCGTTTTTCACAGTGCTGGAGGAAGAAGATGAAGACTTGGGCTGGGCTGACTTGTTTTTGCTTCTAACACCTTCTTTTTCAGTTTCACACCCCCTGACCCAACTTTTTGTATTTTTATTATTTTTGCATTTTTATTTCATTTCTGACTTTATTATTTTATTTTCAAACATAAAAAATACTTGAAAAATATTTTCATAATTTTTTACATTTATTTGATATTTATTTTAATTATTTCTAATATAAAACACATTTTAATACCTTTTTCTTATTTGTTTAAATATAAAAATAATGTAAATAATACTTTTATTTTCATTTCTTATTTTTATTCACACTGAAAATATTTTCTTGAATATATTTTATTTTTGTAAATATTTTATTTTATTATATATATATATATATATATATATATATATATATATATATATATATATATATATATATATATATATATATATATATATATATATATATATATATATATATATATATATATATATATATATATACTTTATTTTATTAAAAACATAGATTAAAAATACAAAAATAGTACATTTTTATTTTTATTGTTATTTTATACTAAAAAACATTTTTTTTCAATATATTTTTATTTTTGTACATATTAATATATTTTTGTATATAAATAATATATAATATCATTTTCTTAAGAAAAATTAGGGTTTACCCCTTAATTAAATAAAATCAATTCTTTTTTTTTATTTTATTTCTTTACACCTTTTTCTTTACATTTAAAAATACTTTGCATACATAAATACTTTTTTTTTGCATAATACATTTTTTATTTAATATTTATTTATTGTGTTTATTTAAATATTTCCCATTTAAATATTATGCATTCTAAATTCAATTTGGTTGTAATAATTTAGGGTTTTAATTTCTTTCAAAATAATCCCCTATTCAAAATTGTACCCCCTCCCTATATCAAAGTTGTAATAGCTTAGATTAATTTTTACGCACTTAATGCTTTCAATTATGCCATGATTAGAGAATTAGGGTTTGTATGCAAAATCAAAACCAACAAATAGTTTGACCTAATCAAAGACAAAAATGCATGAAAAACAAACACAATGCACACTTGCACCCCTAGAGTTACAATCCATTTGTTGCCTTCAAAAATGGGCCATGATATGCATGTTGGGTACTTTGGCAAAACAAAAACAAAACAAAAGATCATACTTCCTCAATGACGCTATCTTGGTTTCCTAAACAAAAATGATCAAGTCCCTCAAGGAAATTGCCAAAAATACTTGACACAATTTCTATCATGGTCTATACGATGACCCGCGCCTGTCCCGTTTAACATCCTAACATAAGGTTGTTCACCAAATGCAATGGTGAAACAACACTGTTAAAAGGGTTAAAAACATAAGAAAGATCTTTGAGTAAAATAGGGTAGACAACTCTTAGTTACTTGATCAAAACTTGCAAAACATCCTTGCTATTTTCAAAACACACTCCACAACACAATTTCAAAAAAAACCTACTTTCAAACATTGAAAACATTTCAAAAGAAAAAAACATCTTTGTATACATTCAAACAAGAATAATTACAAAGGTTGCCACAACAATGGCCTCTTTTCAAAATATCTTTCCAAATCACACACAAAGCACCATTTCAAACAATTGAAGAGCACCATTTCAAACAATTGAAAAGCAAAGCAAGTGATCTAAACAAGTAACTAAGAGCCCATGGATAACCATGGATAGAAAGGGTGCTAATACCTTCCCTATCTATAATCTACTCCCCGAACCCAAGAAAACATCTCAAAGGTCTTTCCTGTGCTTTTTGACCTTTCCTTAGGATAAAATAAAAAGTCGGTGGCGACTCTTGCTAAACCGAAACATTTGCAAACACAAACGCAAAACCTCAAGTCAGTTCTCCCACCGTATCACAGAACTGGCGAATCTGCTGGGGGAAACTTTAAAAGTGGAGTAACCTTAGGGCTTATATCACCTTTTGCATGCTTATTTGATTGCTTTGATTGCTTTACATTTGGTTCTTTTGTTTGGGCTTGAAATCCTCTACCCGGATTTGGGAAATATTCATAGGTAAATAGCAATACGTTGTGGAAACTGTGTGGGGTATATCGACATGGTTGAAGCAATAGCTATATTAGTGCGACATATTTGTGAGTACCGGTAGCCTTTGAGTCAATAAAAGAGAATACGGGGCCGCTGAGTGATGTCATGAAGCACTAATGAACTCTTAGAACCTTACTTGACCATCTTGGCCTTTTATTAGGGGTAGTGAGATGACCAGCTTTGGTGCAGTCCGAAGTTGGTAGATACTCGATACTACACTCATTGAGGGTCGTTTTCTTGGAATATTTTGGTCCCCGGTTAAGTGGCTAAACCAAAACAATGAACATAGAAAACAATCCAGTGATATTGAGCTCCTTAGAACCCGGTTACTATTTATAGGACAGGTTGAGCCAACTAAACTCAAGAGGGTACTTACCTATGAAACCTCATGCAAGCCTGAAACTAGGGTTTTGTGTGACTTACTTGTACATGTGCTTGTGCATACATCATGAACATCATAAAGCATCATATGCATCCACTAACCATTTCAAGGGTTTGGATCTTCACCTTTGTTCTTGTTTTGTAGGTCATGGAATCTCTTCGCAGGAAAACAATTCAAGTCAACCTTGTGAGAATCCCTCCTCAACTCAAGGAGCTTACTTCCAGGATTCCAGAGAATTCTCTCTTCAGTGAAAGACATGGTAGACTTCTCAACTTGGTCAACTCCAACATTGAAGAAGACATGGTGAAAGTTCTCTTCCAGTTCTCTGACCACATACACCATTGTTTCACATTCCCTGACTACCAACTGGTACCTACTTTGGAGGAATTTTCTCAACTCCTGAGAATTCCTATTCTTCATCAACTACCCTACAACGGTATGGAAAGAGAACCAAAGCCTGAAGATGTTGCTCAAGCCTTACACTTGCAACCATCTGATATCAAGGGTCATTGGGAAACCAGAAGTGGTGTCAAGGGTTTCTTGGCAAAGTTTCTGTTTGAGAAGGCACAAGACTGCTGGAATTCTCTAGATCTGCAAGCTTTTGAAGAAATTATAGCACTCCTCGTCTATGGGTTGGTCTTGTTCCCAAACCCTGATCAGCTTATAGATGTGAATGCTGTCAAGATTTTCATATCTCGAAATCTTGTGCCTACATTGCTTGGGGACATCCTACACTCATTTTACACACGAACAATGAGGAAAAGAGGTGTTCTCATGTGATGTACTCCTCTTCTAGAAAGGTGGTTTATTTATCACCTTCCACAATCAGTTTTGAAGAACGAGCAGGGTTTAAGGTGGTCGCAACGGTTAATGACCCTCACATATTCTGATGTTCATTGGTGTTCTCGGTCCAGAGAAAATGTCATCATCATTGATCGTTGTGGATAGTTCCCTAATGTCCCACTACTTGGAATTAGGGGAGACATTACTTACAACCCTTGTTTAGCTCTAAGACAGTTTGGATATGCTCGGAGGGATGTGCCTCATGACATGCTGATTCCTGACTTGGTTTTTGACTTCGACAACAATACGCAAGGACTTCGACAAAGGTTCATCAGAGCTTGGAGGATGCCCAACAGAGTGGATAGTAAGACACTGGGGCACAATAATTCCATCCCCCTTGAGCCTTTTCTCAAATGGGTACGAACCCGCGCCCATAATCTTATGATGCCATACCCTCACATTCTCCCTGTGATCAAAGAGCCTGTTATGGAAGGAGAGGTTCCATACACCCTCCTACATCCAGACATGCCAACATCATTGGAAGAATTACAAAAGAGTTGGATCCAACTCAAAGAAGAATGGAATACTTTTGAAGCCAGCTTCTATGCCAGTGAGAAGAAGGTTTTAGAGCTTACCCACCGACTTCATGAGGAGGAAACTCTCAACACTTACATCGCACCAAAGAGGATGCGCAATGTCTTTTTACATTAAGAATTTTGTAATATTTTGCCCATGGGGCACTTATGTACTAACAAATTTCTTCTTAATATGACGTGTGTTCCTTTTTGGTTGCAACAAATTTGAATTTCTGAATCCTTGAATGCATTACATGAATAACATACCATTCATCATATGCATAAACAGGTCTTCACACCAGGTTTCCTTATCTTTCTGCTGTTTATTTCAGCAAGATGGATTTAGAGCAGACGGTTAAGGATCTGCAAGCACAGAATTCTCAATTCCAGTAACTCCTCATGACCTTAGAAAAGGGTCAAGAGGACCTCAAAGCACTGTTGGAGAAAGATAAAGAGAAAAAGAAGAAAAGACCTGGTGTAGTCATCATGGGAAGAAGGTTTGAAAGCAATGCTAGAAAAGTTCTCGAATTCCCCTCAACGTCTGATGAAGGGGCTGGTAAAGGAAAAGGAATTGCGTTGCCTTCTGAATCTAAAGTTGAAGTTGAAGAAGAGGAAGAGGAAGAAGACAAAGATTACTCCGAACAGCAATATCCCCAGGCGGATATTAAGTTTAAAAATCTTGAGGATCGGTTGGCAGCCATGGAGTTGCAAAGGGTACCTGGTTTAGATTTCGAAGAACTAGGGTTGGTCGCTGGGATCGTCATTCCTCCCAAGTTCAAAGTTACTACTTTTGCTAAGTATGACGATTTGTCCTGTCTAAAAATGCATCTGAGATCCTACGTCAGAAAGATCCAACCCCATTCATCTGATAAAGATCTTTGGGTCCATTTTTTCCAAGATAGTTTGTCAAGCACACAATTGGACTGGTTCTATCAACTCGAGAGATTGAAGGTTAATAACTGGGAAGATTTAGTCGCTGCTTTCTACCGGCAATACCAATACAATGCTGATTTAGCGCCCACTCGTACTCAACTACAGAGTATGGGTATGGTTTCTAATGAAGGATTTAAAGAGTATGCCCAGAAGTGGCGTGATCTGGCAGGAAGGGTGCAGCCACCATTGTCGGATAGAGAGTTGGTTGACATGTTTTTAGGGACCCTATCTGGTCCTTTCTTCAATCATTTAATCAGGAGTTCCTCTGCGGGATTCACCGAATTAATTTTGACTGGTGAAAGGGTCGAGGCCGGCATTAAAAGTGGTAAGATTCAAAAAGATGCCTCTGCGTCCACTGCTATTAAGAAGACCTTCCCAGCTAAGAAGGAAGCTTCTGCTGTTTATTCTCAGAAAAGCCAAGGAAGAACCGAGCGCCGACCAACTGTAGGGGCTGTGATGATTTAAAACTCTTCAAATGATCAACCTCGCAGCAATCAACCAAGATCTAATCAGCAATGGGTAGAAAG
This sequence comes from Vicia faba, assembly GCA_948472305.1. Taxonomy (NCBI): domain Eukaryota; kingdom Viridiplantae; phylum Streptophyta; class Magnoliopsida; order Fabales; family Fabaceae; genus Vicia; species Vicia faba. Next base: position 903,949,286 of record OX451735.1, on the reverse strand, counting down.
GCCACAACGGCAGTTCACCCGAATCAACATGACACCGGCTCAAGTACTCCCTCATTTTCTAAAGCTGAATCTTACCAATTTGAAGGAAGCGCCAAAGAACCCTAATACCTCTTCTTCATATTACCACTCCAATGCAAAGTGTGCATACCACTCTGACAGTGTAGGGCATGATACCAACAACTATTGGGCTCTTAAGAACAAAATCCAAGACCTGATTGACGCCAAGGAGGTAGAATTCGATGCGCCCGAAAAGCCGAATGTGATTTCTGCCCCAATGCCCAAGCACTGTCATAATATTCATGCCGTTATGGAAGACCTTCATGTTACCAATGTTGCTGACCTTTTGACTCCCTTACCAATGATTAAAGTGAATTTGATGAGAGTCAGGATATTCCCAGGCTGTGGAAAAGACTGTTAATTTTGTTTAAACATACAAGCTGACTGCCCAATGTTGAAATCAGGTATCCAACGCCTGATGGATACCCAAGAGATACTCTTCCAAAAGACTCTTGTTGATACCTTCACTCCTGTTACTCCTGCTACCTCTGTTACTTCAACCAATGACATTGCGATAATAACCATCTCCGACAATCTTCCCAAGGCTTGCAAAAGGCCTGTCAAGATTACGCCTGATCCTAAGTTTGTTCCATTAAAAATCACCATGCTGGGGCCTGTCCCATATCAATCTAACAAAACAATACCATGGAATTACGGAGGAGAAATCTTCTATCATGGTATCAAATAGATTGAATAAGTCCAAGATAATTCTGATGATGAAACCCCTGATATAGATAACATTGCGGGAACAAGCAAAATAACTCGCAGCGGACGCATTTTCTCTCCGGAGATTGCTCCCCCTCGAGCAGTCTTTGGACCCTCGAAAGCTTCTGTGCCTGTTAAGCCATCTGTGCAAGGCCCGATAATTAAAGAATTGGATACTCCTGAAGTTAGACCCTCTGTTGATACTACCGATAAGGGTAAGGGGATACTCGAAGCGCCTGTCAAGATGAAGGCTAAGATTGTGGTAATCCCCGAAACCACCCAGAAAGAAATGGAAGAAATCTTAAAGATAATCAAGAGGAGTGATTACGATGTCGTGGAACAGCTAGGGCAGACCCCTTCCAAAATCTCCATGTTGGCTCTTCTACTCTGCTCTGAGGCCCATGCTAAGGCCTTAATCAATTTTTTAAAGACGGCACACGTGCCTCAAGAAACTTCTGTTGACCAGTTTCAAGAGTGCGTGGCTAGCCTTACTGCTGATAATGTTCTTGGTTTTTCCGATGCTGATTTGACCCCCAAGGGAAGGAAGCACAACGACGCGCTGCATGTCTCAGTCGAATGCAGGGGAACCACCCTTGCCCATGTCCTAGTTGATACCGGTTCATCCTTGAATATGCTTCCGAAAAAGGCGTTGGATAGATTGGACTGCGAAGGATTGAACCTCAAACCCAGTAACATCGTTGTTAGAGCCTTCGACAGTTCTAAAAGGATGGTTCACGGAGAGGTTGACATTCCTATCAAAGTTGGCACCGAGACCTTCAACTCTACCTTTTATGTGATGGACATCCGTCCTTTATATTCTTGCTTATTGGGAAGGTCGTGGATCCACTATGATGGGGCAGTTACCTCATCTTTACACCAAATGCTAAAGTATCCTATTCAGGGTAAGATTATAACGGTGCACGGCGAGGAAGAGTACATGATAAGTCACCTCAACTCCTTCCGCTATGTGGAGTTGGATGGTGAATTCATAGAAACACCTTTCCAACATTTTGAGGAAGTTTCTCCTGAGGTCACATTTGATAAGACAATGGTTAATGTGCCTATCGTTCCCATGCATGTGTCTAGGATGGCATCTCTCAAGGATGCAGAGGCTGTAATCAGAGAAGGAAGGAATACAGTGTTGGGGCAACTGCCTGATTTTCCCCATAAGACGGACAAGTTCGGACTAGGTTTTACTGCTGCTGGCCAGAAAGCTATGTGTCGCTCCAAGGCTGGAGGACCACCCGTAAAAATCACTCACCATGGAATTAATGCCTTAGAAGATGATGATGAAGAAGACAACTTAGAAGATTGGATCTTTCCAACCGTCGAAGGAGGATTAAGCAACTGGGAAGCAAAGGATTTTATTCCCATCACCTTCATCAACCAGTAATTTATCTTTGAACAATTTCCTATTTTGGTCTGTAATAACTAAACAATTCATACACTATTTTCACCTTATGCCTTACCCGGGGCATATAGGTCCATTTGTAAGGGCTTGATTTTCTTCATTATCATATGCCATGTTTTAATGAATCATTGGACGTTTTCATCTATAAACTGTTGTGTTCATTTTCTTTCCTTTTGCATTTTGTTTTGTTTAAGGATGGCTATCCCTTACACACACCCACACTCACAAATGCAGGTACCCATCCACTCTGGATTCCATGGGTGACTATTCTGCTTTAGCCTTCGGTGACTTTGAAGATTTGGTCAATCATGCTGAGTACGAAGTCGACGAAGATTGTGAAGTGCCGGGAGAGTTAGCCAGACTTTTGCAACAAGAAGAGAGGGCTATTCTGCCTCATGAAGAGTTGCTAGAAACCATCAACTTGGGAACAAAGGAAGACAAGAAAGAGGTTAAGGTGGGTTCCAACCTGGAACCAAGTGTCAAAGAGCGCTTAGTGCAGTTGTTGAACGAATATGTTGAGATCTTCGCCTGGTCCTATGAAGACATGCTGGGATTAGACACAGATATCGTGGTTCACCGTCTCCCTATAAGAGAGGACTGTCCACCGATCAAGCAAAAGGTCCACCAAATGAGGCCCGACATGTCTGAGAAGATCAAAGCTGAAGTAATGAAGCAATTCAACGCTGGCTTTCTGGTTGTTACTTCCTATCCACAATGGGTTGCTAACATTGTGCCCGTTCCTAAGAAGGACGGAAAAGTCAGAATGTGCATGGACTACCGGGATTTAAACAGGGCTAGCCCTAAAGACGATTTTCCACTACCACACATTGACATCTTGGTTGACAACACAGCTCAACACAAGGTATTTTCCTTCATGGATGGATTCTCGGGATACAACCAGATCAAAATGGCCCCCGAAGACATGGAGAAAACTATTTTCGTCACGCAATGGGGTACCTTCTGCTACAAAGTGATGCCATTCGGACTGAAGAATGTCAGGGCAACCTATCAACGCACCATGGTAGCTTTATTTCATGACATGATACATCATGAGATTGAGGTCTATGTAGACGACATGATAGCCTGATCACAAACAGAAGAATAACACCTTGATCATCTGCAAAAGCTGTTTGTCAGGTTGAAGGAGTTTAAGCTCAGGCTGAACCCAAGCAAGTGCACTTTTGGAGTTAGGTCTGGTAAACTTTTGGGATTTATCGTCAGCAACAAAGGAATTGAGGTTGATCCTGCTAAATTAAAGGCTATACAAGAAATGCCTGCCCCCCGCACTGAAAAGGAGGTTAGAGGTTTCTTGGGACGCTTAAACTATATTACGAGGTTCATATCTCACCTGACATCTACCTGTGAGCCAATCTTCAAGTTGTTGAAGAAAGATCAGGTAGTCGAATGGAACAATGATTGTCAAGTTGCTTTTGATAAGATCAAGGAGTATTTACTGGAACCTCCTATTTTGATGCCACCCGTCGAAGAAAGGCCGTTGATCATGTATCTAACTGTTTTCGATAAATCAATGGGGTGCGTACTGGGCCAACATGACGAGTCTGGCCGAAAAGAGCATGCCATTTATTACCTTAGCAAAAAGTTTACCGACTATGAGACTCACTACTCACTGCTCGAGAAAACTTGTTGCGCTTTGGTATAGGCTGCTCGCCGCCTAAGGCAGTATATGTTGACTCATACCACTTTGCTGATTTCCAAAATGGATCCGATTAAGTATATCTTCGAGAAGCCTGCTTTATCTGGAAGAATCTCTAGATGGAAAATGATCCTGACTGAGTATGATATCTAATATACTACCCAAAAAGTTATAAAGGGGAGTGTACTAGCTGACCATCTAGATCATCAAGCTGTCGAAGATTACCAATCTATGAGATTCGACTTCACTGACGAGGACATCAAGACATTGGACAACATTGAAGGTAACAGACCGTATGACGGACCTGAACAAGGATCCCGATGGACCCTATACTTTGATGGTGCTTCAAATGCACTTGGCAACGGTATCGTGCGGTACTCATTTCTCCGGAAGGTTGCCATACACCCTTCACTGCCCGACTTTGCTTCAGCTGTACCAATAACATGGCTGAATATGAAGCTTGCATCTTTGGTCTCAAGGATGCTATAGACTTGGGAATCAAATCTTTGGTCATATTTGGGGACTCGACTTTGGTCATCAGTCAAGTCAAAGGAGAGTGGGATACTAAACATCCTAATCTTATCCCATACAAAGAACATGTCCTGACATTGTTGCCTCATTTCGAGCAGATTACTTTCGAACACTTCCTGCGAGAAGAAAATCAGCTAGCAGATGCTCTGGCTACAATGTCTTCCATGTTTAAACTCAACTGGGATAATGAGGCTCCCCAAATCACCATCGAGCGAATGGACGAACCTGCGCACTGTCATGAGATTAATACCGAAGAAGTAGTGGAACAACCCTGGTTTCATGAAATCAAAAGGTATCTCCAGACTAGAGAATATCCTGAAGGAGCTTCAGTCAATGATAAAAAGTTCTTAAGGAGATTTGCTGCCAAGTTCTTCCTAAGCAATGGCATCCTTTATAAGCGCAACCATGATTGTGTTCTACTTCATTGTGTGGACAAGGTTGAAGCAGATTTTATCATGACTGAAATACATAGTGGCACGTTTGGCACCCACTTAAGCGGACATACGATGGCCAAGAAGATTCTAAGGGCAGGCTACTACTGGTCTACCATGGAAGTTGATTGTCATCAACATTCCCGTACTTGCCACAAATGCCAAGTCTACACCGACAAAGTACATATTCCTCTTGTTCCTCTCAACGTTCTAACAGCTCCTTTTCCATTCGCGATATGGGGAATCGACATGATTGGAGAGATCAAGCCTACGGAATCCAGCGGACATCGCTTCATCCTGGTCGCTATTGATTATTTTACCAAGTGGGTCGAAGCAACTTCCTACGCATCTGTTACAAAGAATATGGTTGCCCGATTCATCAAGCAGAATCTCATATGCCGGTATGGTATCCCCTACAGGATCATCACGGAAAATGGTACAAATTTGAACAACACTATGATCACCGCTCTGTGTGAGCAGTTCAGGATTTATCATCCCAATTCATCTCCCTATTGGCCGAAGATGAATGGTGTTGTTGAAGCCGCGAACAAAAATATCAAGAAGATCATTTAAAAGATGACAGTCACCTACAAGGACTGGCATGAGATGTTACTGTTTGCTTTGCATGGATATCGTACCACGGCACATACTTCAACAGGGGCAACCCCTTTTCTTTGGTATATGGCATGGAAGTTATTTTACCTATGGAAGTTCAGATTCCCTCCTTAAGAATTATGAAAGATGTCGGTTTGAGTGAAGACGATTGGATTCAGACCCGGCTTGATCAACTTAACTTGATCGACGAGAAGAGACTTACTGTTGTTTGTCATGGTCAGACGTATCAAAAACGGATGATCAAGGCTTTCAACAAGAAAGTCAGGCGTCAGGTATATTAAGTCGGAGATCTTGTAATCAAGCGGATCATCTTGTCGCAAAGTGACCCCAGGGGCAAGTGGACTCCTACTTATGAAGGACCATTTGTGATCAAGAGCAACTTTTCTAGTGGGGCAATGATTCTGACCACCATGGATGGCGACGACTTGCCGCACCCTGCGAACGCAGACATAGTCAAAAGATACTACGCATAAAACGACTCGACAAGTTGAAAACCCAAAAGGGCGACTTGGGCAAAAATGGGCATTTCGGTGAATCGAAAACCCGAAAGGGTGGTTCAGGCAAAAATTAGGGATAAAGAAAAAAATATGTACACCCGGCAAGTTGAAAACTCGAAAGGGCGACTTGGGCAAAAAAGGGTTTCCCGGTGGATCGAAAACCCGAAAGGGCGGTCCAGGTAAAAGTTAGGGAATTAAAGCGTATGACTATGTCTCGTCGGATCACTTTAAGAACAATCTTTTCACTAACAAGCTCCAAGCTTCTGATCAATCCAATCATCGGCGGAAGAAGCAGCGAATGGACAAGATACTCAGAGTTGTGAAGGCTATAGCAGAATGGGAACCCCATGGAATTGTTACACGTAGTCATCTTTCTTTTCGTATAAATTTTTTCTCAATTTTACGATAACATTATCTTACTAGGATGTTTGTCTCCTTTGTACAAAGATACTTACAAAAGTTAATACAAAGATACTTCAAAGTGCAGAAATTTGCTTGCCTTTACTTTCTTTTTACACTTATGTTTTATTTGAAAACGTCCAAAGTTTTGTTAAATAGGCATATGCATTTGAATATAATCACTTCTTACAAATAAAACAAAATTGAGAAAGGATAATTGCTGATGGTTTTGAGGTGTGGGAAGATATCCTTGTGCTATTCCGGAAGAAATCCCCTATAGTACATCATTCAGATCCTCAACAAAGCTAAAACCTTGAAGTATACATCCCTAGCGGAGTTAAATTTCAAGATCCCCAACGGAGCTAGTGTGTTCTAAACTTTATCCCCCAACGGAGTTAAGTTTCAGAATTCCCATCAGAGTTAAGTCTCTGAACTCCCGATCCCCAGTGGAGCCCGAAAACCCTAAAAATTCTGAGCTTTCTTCCCCAGCGAAGTCAAATTTCCAACTATCAACCCCCAATGGGAACCGTTCAACTTCCCCCAATTTCCCTAGCAGGTTATCTTAAAAGTATGAGGACCAAGTAGATAACAGTTAACTTCTTGTCTTATCCCCGACTAGGATGATTCCCCAGTAGTTTGGCATACAACCCAAAGCTCCTGATTTCCCCGGCCGAGTAAACATTCTCCCCACAGAGTTATTTCCCAGCAGATTGAAGATTCTCGGTCTCATTTCTCCAGCAGAAGCCTCCCAGGTTTTAGCTCCCCAGTAGAGATTTTCAGAGTTTTCCTTATTTCCCAGGAAAGTCATGAAGGATTCTCATTCCCCGCAGAAGTTGTCAAAGCTCTTGTTAATCCCCACCAGTCACCAAGGATTTTCAATCCCCAGCAGTGGTCCCAGGATTTCTATTTCTCAATAATCAAAGATCTTTAATCCCCAAGAAGTCGGCAAGGATTTCTCATCTTCCGTAATCAAAGATTTATGAATCCTCAGCATCGGCCAGGAACTTACTTCCTCCGACAGCAGTCAAAGATTTCATCATCAAGGATTTATTTTCCTCAGCAAGACAGCTAATCAGCTTACATGCACATCCATCATATTCATATATCATAAACATTGATGAAACACAATTCATTGCATCATACATATCATGCAACATAACTTTGTGTTTTAGCTAACATTTTACCCTTTTCAGGATAAGATTAAAAGGCTATCATTAACAGTTATTCAGATACAGTATGGATACACCCCAGACACGACGGTCATTCTATTACTCATTCATAATTTCAAGTCAAAATACAGTACGGATACACCCCAGACACGGCGGTCATTCTACTACTCATTCAGACTTCAGCAATCCGATACAGACTAGATACGCTCCAGACACGGCAGCCATTCTATCTCTCATTCAGATTCAACTATCAACTTCAAGTTCAGATACGCTCCAAACACGGATGCCATTCTGGCCCTTACACCAGAAGTTTGATTCTCCCCAGTGCAGTCGCCATGGAAGTCATTCTGCTACTCATACAGATCTCAACTTCAGTTACAGCTCGGATACGCTCCAGACACGGACGCCATTCTTTTGCTCATACAGACTCAGTCTCCAGATACAGTTCAAATGCATTCCAGACACGGATACCATTTTGATGCTCTTTCTTCTGACCTACAACATTACAGTTCAACAAACATCCTTGGATGGCATCTTTAAGCCCATCTCCAGCAAGATTCTACCATCTCCAAATGGAATCTTTAAGCCCATTCCCTCAACAATATTTTGACGAGTGCAAATTTACGGGCACTTTAGTGTCCAATCCTCTTTTACCTTCGACTCACGAAAGGCAAAACTTGCCAATCTAACTCTTCAGGTTCAAGAAGATTGAACAGGGGAAATTGTTGTACCCCAAAATTTTCCCTCTCATTTTAACAACATTTCTCATCACAAGACTCTTGAAACTCAAGACCAAGCTAGGGTTTGCTCTGCTCAATACATCTCCTTCCATTGTTGACCTGAAATTAGGGTTTGAGTTTACACAAGGATTTTTGGACCCTCAATGCCCAAATTGACTTTCTTACTTCATGTTGGACTCACAAGTTTGCCCATACCAAGTTTCAAGCCTTGAATCAAATTTTTGCCCAGTCAATTGGACAGTTGACCTAGAAATCAACTATATTGGGGAAAAAGTCAACTGTGACCAATTGACAGTCAAACCTCATGAATTTTGACCCACATCAACATTTTGAACTCATATGAACCATTTGATCAAGTTTGGATCACAATTCCACAAGAAATTTGACCAGATCACCAAAAGGGCAAAATGGTCATTTTTAGGGTTTTGACTGTACAAAGGCAATTTTTGACTGTTTGACCTAGCCAATGGCAAATCAAGTTCAACCATGGACTCAAGGACTCAATGACATTATCTTTACCCATTCAACAAGTTCAAAAGATCTCAAATGCATAGGATTGGCAGATGAATTTTTCAGTCAACTGATCAAAATTTAACTGTACACTGAAAAGTCAAACTTTGACTTTTTGGTCAAAATCAAGTGCCAAGGGTCATTTTCCATCAAGATGTGTCAAATTATGAAACTTGTTCATCAAGAAACTCAATATTGCAAATTAGGGTTTGAAATTGAAAATTTTCATAACTTAGAAATTTTCTAAGTTATGAAATTTTCTTAATTTTTACTAACTTTGTCCCATATTTTCACCATGATGCAAATGGATTCAAACAAAACTTACAACATTAAAATTGTATTCCTCCACAAAGTCTACAACTTTTATTCACAAAGTTTTCTCAAAAGAAGCTTGGATCTCAAGTTATGATTTTTGGAACAAGGGTCCCTAAAACTTTTAACTTAGAAATTTTGCCCTAGTTTAGGCAGGATTTTGACCCATCTTCTTGACCATTTTTCACATAGTTCCACTTGGTGTATCAAGTTTCATTTCAAATATGGATTATAGTACATGTTGCAAGCTTTCCAAATTATCCAAGAACTCCTCAAACACATTTGTGGTTAGGGAGAATCGAATGCTTGAAGTTGGCAAAAACTCACTTTGTAACCATGGCCAATACATGTTCATACAAGTTGCAAATCTGACCAAACTAGCTTTGTACTTGATTACAGATCTCTAAACCAATTTACACTCAAAAATTGAATGAAAATACATTGGTTAGAGGCATTGTTCTGATCAAGGGAGCATTATACAATGAATAATTCCATTTTGGGCATAAAGATAACACTTCCATTTTCATAAAGCTTAACTTTTGCAAAGTTGTTTTTCTTGAGCCTTGGACTTCTTTCTTTGCAGCAAACAAGTTCCACAAACTTAGGAAAAGGTACAAGAAGCTTGTGCATGCTTGGAGATAGCCTTTACAGGCCTATCTCATTTCACTTCACATTTTTCTTTCAAAACAAGTCAACTTGCCAAAAGTCCATAGCTGGCATATCTGATATATTCAACTTAAGCCAACATTTCAAACAAGTTTTACACATCCTTGTAAGCCAGAAACACGAGCCAATCATCCCTCAAACACCCTTGAACACCAAAACACCAAAAACTTGCAAAATAGGGCAGTTGCTGCAACTTTAGTGCCATAGCTCATTTTGCTCGTGCGTTTTGCTCCTTTCCACTTCAAATACCTTCCATTCAACTCACTCAAGCTATCCCAAACCTCCATTTCCAACTGTAACTCAATTTACAGTGTTTACCATTTCTGTTTCAAGCTTATGCAGGTTGACTTCTAGAGGTTGATTCAGGCCATTTCAAAACAAACTAAGCATTGAGAAAGGTTCAAGGAACATCAAGCAAGCTCAAAAGGACCTCAGGCCTCACTGGAAGTTGCTGCATTGTCCAACTCGAATCCAACAGAAACAGGTTTTTCATCAACTTCTATCTCTCTATTTAGGAACATTTAGCCTTAGGTTTGTGAATAAAAGATGTAGTACTCATTACCCGGAAACCATACATATGCTCAATTTTCATTTATATTAAACGTGCTAAGAGAATTTCATCCATGAACTTTCTGAAAAAACTAGGTTTGAAATTAGGGCCAGAGAAATTCTCTCTGGTCTTTGAGAGTTAGATTAAGTTTTTTATATGGTTAAAATCGTGGTTTGATGCTCTACAAGTTTCATGTTTTGAGTTTTGGCAAAAGATCACAAATGCAGGAGTTAGCTGTTTGAACTCAAATCGCGCGTTTTTCACAGTGCTCGAGGAAGAAGATGAAGACTTGGGATGGGCTGGCTTGTTTTTGCTTCTAACACCTTCTTTTTCAATTTCACACCCCCTGGCCCAACTTTTTGTATTTTTATTATTTTTGCATTTTTATTTCATTTTTGACTTTATTATTTTATTTCCAAACATAAAAAATACTTGAAAAATATTTTCAAAATTTTTTACATTTATTTGGTATTTATTTTAATTATTTCTAATATAAAAAACATTTTAATACCTTTTTCTTATTTGTTTAAATATAAAAATAATGTAAATAATACTTTTATTTTCATTTCTTATTTTTATTCACACTGAAAATATTTTCTTGAATATATTTTATTTTTGTAAATATTTTATTTTATTTTATACATATTTAATATATATATATATATATATATATATATATATATATATATATATATATATATATATATATATATATATATATATATATATATATATATATATATATATATATATATATATATATATATATATATATATATATATATATATATATATATATATATATATATATATATATATATATATATATATATATATATATATATATATATATATATATATATATATATATATATATATATATATATATATATATATATATATATATATATATATATATATATATATATATATATATATATATATATATATATATATATATATATATATATATACTTTATTTTATTAAAAACATAGATTAAAAATACAAAAATAGTACATTTTTATTTTTATTGTTATTTTATACTAAAAAACATTTTTTCAATATATTTTTATTTTTGTACATATTAATATATTTTTGTATATAAATAATATATAATATCATTTTCTTAAGTAAAATTAGGGTTTACCCCTTAATTAAATAAAATCAATTCTTTTTTTATTTTATTTCTTTACACCCTTTTCTTTACATTTAAAAATACTTTGCATACATAAATACTTTTTTTTTGCATAATACATTTTTTATTTAATATTTATTTATTGTGTTTATTTAAATATTGCCCATTTAAATATTATGCATTGTAAATTCAATTTGGTTGTAATAATTTAGGGTTTTAATTTCTTGCAAAATAATCCCCTATTCAAAATTGTACCCCCCCCCCCTCCCTATATCAAAGTTGTAATAGCTTAGATTTATTTTTACGCACTTAATGCTTTCAATTATGCCATGATTAGAGAATTAGGGTTTGTATGCAAAATCAAAACCAACAAATAGTTTGACCTAATCAAAGACAAATATGCATGAAAAACAAACACAATGCACACTTGCACCCCTAGAGTTACAATCCATTTGTTGCCTTCAAAAATGGGCTATGGTATGCATGTTGGGTACTTTAACAAAACAAAAACAAAACAAAAGATCATAGTCCCTCGATGACGCTATCTTGGTTGCCTAAACAAAAATGATCAAGTCCCTCAAGGAAATTGCCAAAAATACTTGACACAATTGTTATCATGGTCTATACGATGACCCGCGCCTGTCCCGTTTAACATCCTAACACAAGGTTGTTCACCAAATGCAATGGTGAAACAACACTGTTAAAAGGGTTAAAAACATAATAAAGATCTTTGAGTAAATTAGGGTAGACAACTCTTAGTTACTTGATCAAAACTTGCAAAACATCCTTGCTATTTTCAAAACACACTCCACAACACAATTTCAAAAAAAAACCTACTTTCAAACATTGAAAACATTTCAAAAGACAAAAACATCTTTGTATACATTCAAACAAGAATCATTACAAAGGTTGCCACAACGATGGCCTCTTTTCAAAATATCTTTCCAAATCACACACAAAGCACCATTTCAAACAATTGAAGAGCACCATTTCAAACAATTGAAAAGCAAAGCAAGTGATCTAAACAAGTAACTAAGAGCCCATGGATAACCATGGATAGAAAGGGTGAGAATACCTTCCATATCTATAATCTACTCCCCGAACCCAAGAAAACATCTCAAAGGTCTTTCCTGTGCATTTTGACCTTTCCTTAGGATAAAATAAAAAGTCGGTGGCGACTCTTGCTAAACTGAAACATTTGCGAACACAAACGCAAAACCTCAAGTCAGTTCTCCCACCGTATCACAGATAGGTTCAAGAACATTTCTTGAAGTTGAGCATTTTGAGTCTGAATGTCCTTGATAGTCTGTTCTAGAGCCATCTCTACTGAAATAAACAGTGAGCAGATGAGAAACATGTGTGGGGAGAACCTGTTATGATGACATGCATATTATGTGGATGCAATGTTTTCAAGGATCTCGTGGGGTGAACACAAGAATATGTTAAAAGTTGAACTTTGGTCACAGCTTTGATTGGAGAACTCCGTACCGGTGGATGTCCTTCCACGAGTATCAAGCTCACCATGTCAAGTGGGTCATAACCCTTGACTCTTATTGCCATGCTTTGGTCTTTGACAGCATTTAGTTAGAGGAGAATAAATCCTCTTTCCCCTTGATAGATGTTTGATTCAACATGACCTTGTATCATAGGCCCTTGAGATCCTTGAAAAGGTTATTGAAATTTCTATGGTATGATGTCATGATGTTATGTACAAGTATTCAAAGCAAGCAAGTCTTTATGTACAAATAATCATATACACATAAGTCCTTAGGTTAGGCTTGCATGGAGTCAAAGGTAAGTACCCTCTTGAAGTTTAGTTGGCTCAACCTATCCTAGAAAGTGATCAGGTTCTAAGGAGTCTCATATCACCAACCTTTCTTTTAGGCATTTTTCTATCTCAAGCACCGAAGTATTGCGGCTAGAATATCCCAAAAGTCCAATCTCAATGAGTGTAGCATCGAGTATCAACCAATCTTCATTCGCAACCAAAGCCGACCATCTCACTACTTTCTAGTGGCTTAGGATGATACTATAAGTTAGCGCTTAATGATACTATAAGGAAGCCTAATGTTATCCTTGACTGACTCAAGGAAAATTAGTACAAGCTAGAGTATCACGCTAACGTAGCTATCACTTTGTCCATATCGGTCTATGCCGTACAACCTCCATGATTTATTGCTACTTACCTAAAAGGTGCCCTAGATCCGGGTGTAGGATCTTTAACAATAACCCAAAAATGTAAAGCAAGCAAGTCAAACAAAGAAAGCATTATAAATGGGATCTAGCCCTAAGGTAACCTCACTTTTAAGTATGTAATCCCCAGCAGAGTCGCCAGTTCTGTAATACGGTGGGAGAACTGACTTGGTTGTTTTGCGTTTGATCGCAATTGTTGCACATAGCAAGAGTCGCCATCGACATTTCTTTTATCCAAATAGGAAAGGGTGAAAAGAACAAGAAAGCCCTTTAGAGATGTTTTCTTGAGTTCGGGAGGTAGGTTATGAAAAGGGAAGGTATTAGCACCCCTTTCATCTGTATTTATCTACGAGCTCTTAGGTGCTTGCTAGATCACTTTCTTTGTTTATAAATGTGTTTGTGGTGGGTGTAAGTTTGAAATTATTTTGGAAAATTCCTTTGTTGCAGCGAACTTTGTAATGACTCTCGTCTCTATAAGAATGCGTACAAAGTGTTGGTTTTGAAAATAGTTCAAAGAGATGTTTGTTTTTTAAGGTGTTTTTGAAAGTGTAAGTGTGGATAACGCTTTTAGTTCAAGAGGAAGCAACTATGAGCGTCCTACCTACTCAAAAGGTCTAATGTTATTTTCCTCCTCCTTTAGATGTTGCTATCTTACCATTGATTAATAAGAAGCCCCGTCGTTGGATGTGAAGGGACGGGCGTGGGTCAATTGTATAGTCATAGAAAGCAACCTATGAGACATTTTATCAATTTTGTTAGGGACTAGATCGTTTACCGAGGGTAACATCGAGGGATATCGAGGGAATACGATCTTTTTATCGAGGGCCTTTGCTAAAATGCCCATATTCGAGGGACATGACTATTTTCCGAGGCAACAAGTGAGATTATCCTAGAGGTGCATGTGTGTGAATGGTGTGTTTGATTGCATGCATTTAGTCTTGAATTTAGGGTGGTCTAAGTATTGGTTTTAATCTTGCCATACACACCCTAGTTATAAACATTTATGAAAGCAATAAAAATACGGAAAATAAATATCCTACGCTATTACATGTTTTGGGGGATGGGGTATACATATTTACAAATGAGGTTTAGAAAGCAATAAAAGTTCTAATTATTACAACCATATTGAATTGCAAGAAAATGTAAATATATAGAAAATATAAGGACAAAATAATGTAAAAGAGAGAAAGGAAAGACATCCCGGATCGAAAGATGTGTCTTTCGATTCACACATTTTTCCTTCTTTTGATTGGGCCTGCAACCAGTGTTGCATCCTTCGATTCACACTCCATGTCCTTTCGTTTTGGCTTGCAACCAGTTTTGCGTCCTTTAATTCACACTCCCTGTCCTTTCGCTTGGGCCTGCAAATCAGTGTGTCTCGAAGCACACCCTTCTATTCATATACCCTCTTTTCTATTTTTCTTTCATTTGGGACATGATAATGATATGGGTCGAAGCCATGCTAATATGGCTTGTACAGGTTAGTCTCTAACATATATTTGGACAAGAAAAGTAGACAAATGAAAGGATTAAAAATGAAAAATAATCAAAAGGTTACTAACATGCTTGAAACGAAAGGTTTAAAGTCAGGAAGACTTACCTTTCTTGAAGCTGGAATGTGGGTTTTAGACTTGAGTTGCTGCCATGGGTGCTCCTGATTCGAAGGGAACGAAACAAGTTTTGTGTTTCTTTGACTGGATTCGAAAGCCAAGAAAAGTAGAGTGGTATTTATTTAGTTCTGGATTCGAAGGAAAAGAAATAAGTGTTGTGTTTCTTTAGTTTTGGATTCGAAATAGCATAAACAAAGGTGTGGTCTTTTGATTCTGGATTTGAGAGTGTGTTAAGTGTTTGATGATTTTTTGCCTTGCTAATAAATCTCTCTCCAACCATCAAAATCCACCTTTAGATGTGTTGTGGAACATCTTATTTATAGAAGAATTTGGATGAGATTTGAGAGGGAAAAATAAATGAGATTTAAACAAATTGGGTATGTTGTTTTTGTAGCCTTTGAGGTGCAGTTTTTTATGCCAATTTAGTGCAAATATGGGAGCAGCAAAGCAGGACTGCTTTGCAGCAGTTTTGGAGTGTTGTGGCCAGTACAGCAGGCCTGGGTCTTTGGTCAGCAAGCATCTTGAACACTTAACCCTTTCGTTTTGACCATATATATACAACCTTCGACCAGACTCCTCTTCAGACAACAATATTTATTTCCACCTAATGTGTGTCCTTCGAATGAATCATATGTAATTCTTCGAATGGGCCACCAATATTTGTCTTTCAAATGGGACACCCAGGTACGTCCTTCAAATCCACCAATGCATGTCCTTTAAACGGGACACCCAGGTATGTCCTTTAAATTCACCAATGCATGTCCTTCAAATGGGCCACCAATGTATGTCATAGTGAAGAAACTATGTGTGTTGAAGATTTTTAAAGGTGGAATCGAAGCAAGCTGTTTCAAAGGGATTTGTTTCCCAGTGAATCGAAGCACGCATGAAAGAATCCAACTACTTTGTGGGTGCTAGCATGAAGGGAAGCCATTGCCTTGTGCATTGAAGGCAAGCACAGGGGAAGCAATTTCCTTGTAGGTCGAAAGCAAGCACAGAGGAGGCACTTGTCTTGTGGATCAAAAGTAGGCATGAAGGATGTACTGCTTGTGAACCGAAACAAGCATGCAGGAGGCTAATGCTTGTGAATTGAAGGATGCATGTAGGAGGCCACTACTTGAATGAAGCTTACGGACCAAAGCTTGCTCGAAGGGGACCATAGTTGGATTCGAAGTATGTTGCTTCGAAGGAAACCAATACTCTAATCGAAGCTTTGTTGTGAAGGTAGCCCTTTGTCTGATCAAAGCTTGGTATCAAGATAGCCATTGTCCAAACATAGATTGCATGCAGGAGGTCAAATGTCTAATTGAAACCTCTGGATCGAAGCAAGTTGTTTCAAAGGGAGACATTGCCCAGTCGAAGCTAGCATGAAGGAAGGAGTTTAGTCGAAGCTAGCATGAACCAAAGTGTTGTACCCCAAAATTTGCCCTCCCATATTTCTCAAAACATTTCAAGAAAAATTCACAAGTCCAACCTGGCGCGTCATATTCAGGTATTCTTTTGCCAAGATATCTTTTATAAAGTATTCTCAAATTCAGGTTCGGCTCAAGAGTTAATTCTTTAAAGAAGGTATCCGAATGTGTGAGTTTTCTCGAAGAAATATGGTGAAAAAAGTGTGCTGAAAGTGCAGTTTTTACGCGCTAAAAAATTCATAACTTGAAGATCGTGGCTCTTTTTGAACCCGTTCCGGTGGCCAAAATTCCGTCTTGACATTATCTACGTTTTCATCTCTCACGGCTGGAAGCCAATTTCGATCAGAAGGTCTTCAAAAATGTGGATTAATCAAGTATTTTCGCACAGAAAATTTGTGACAGAAGTTTATTTGCGTCATGTTCAAAAAATCATAACTTGGTCGATTTTCATCGTATCGAACTGGTTCCGGTGCCAAAATTTCAAAAATTGAGTTGGCTACATTTTCACAGAAGGTATTGAGTTCAAACGGTATTCAAAAGACCTTCGTTTTATGCTCAGAGTGCGTGACACGCTGAAAATCCTGAATGCTGAATAATATTTCATCTGGGCCGAAACTTCGAAAATTCATAACTCGGTCAATTTTTATCGGATTGGACTCATATTTTTACACAAGGTCCCTGACTTGTAGATCTACAACTTTGCTTCAAAAGTCGAGACCAAATTATACACCGATCAATACCAGTTTTTTATTGAAGAACGTGTCAGAGTCGACACTGAAGCCCAAAATAAGTTTGTCTGAGCTGAAACTTCAAAAATTCATAACTAATTCACCGTTTATCCGATTGAGTCGATTTTCGGACAGGAGTTAGTTCTCGATGTCGGCTACATTTTGTTTTCACATTTCAACTTCAAAAAATGCACTTAAGTCCCTGCGATTTAGCCTGGAAAGTAACGAATTCAAGTGAATATTGGAGGCCCAATTGCACATTCAAAGCCCATTTTCTTTACCCTAATTTCCACTATATAATCACCTTCTTGTCACACAAACCAGGAGGAGAAAAAGAGGAGAAGAGAAAAAGAGAGAAAAAACCTTGCCACAACACTGTTGGAATATCAAACTCTTTCAAGAACCCTAAAACCTTGAAATCCTTATTACAAATCCCTCTCTCACTACAAACAAAGCCATCTCAGTTACAAACCAACACCTCACTATTTCTCCAGTAAGGATAAGGCTGGCTTGATCTCCATGATCCTAATTTTCCAGTAAGCCATAAAAGCATTCAGGCCACTGATTTTCCAGTAAGGGTAAGATTGATTTGATCTCCATGATCAAAAGGGTATAATCATTCATACATGCCATATTGTGCTTAAACATTAAATTTATTGGTTTTATTTGCATTTTATGATTTTATTTAATGTTTTCATGAGATTCAACACTGCAGATTTAGACAGGATCCCATGCAGGTTCATTAAGGGACGTTGAGGCCAAAAGCCAAATGGCCAAAAGTCAAAAGCCAAATGGCCAAATGGTCAAAAGCCAAAAGCCAAAAGGCCAAAAGCCAAAAGTCAAATACATGGCGAGACAGACATCCTGAGAAGATTAAGGAACGTTGAGGCCAAAACGCAAATGGTCAAAAGCCAAAAGCCAAATGGCCAAAGTAGAACAACTTATGTATGATGAGGCCAGAACACAAATGGTCAAACCACTCCAATTCACCTCTAAAAAGGGGACAGAAACCCCCCAAGGTATTGTATTTTTTTTCTTTTCCTTATTTTATTTATTTCAATTATTTCTTTTTTTAATTAATTCCTTTAATTTAACTTATTTTCATAAAATATAAAAAATAGTAAAAAAACAGAAAAGTCATAAAAATCAAAATATACTTATTTAATTAATATTTTTTGTAAATAAATTTCACTAATAATTAATTATTTATTTTTATAAATCAAAATTGCATGTAAATAATTAGATTAATTTTAGGTTTAATTTTAACATGTTTTTCTTAATAAATAAATAAAATTAGAATTAGGATTAATATTTTGATTTCATCTTTCTCATAAAAATACATAAAAAACATAAATACCAAAAACTCAAAAAAAATAATAATTTCTTTTTTCTCTTTAATTTCATTAGTTTAATCATTTAATTTAATTTCATTAAAAAGGGTCCAACGCCCTCGTTTCCAATTTTAATTCCTATTCGCGCATTTTTATTTATTTCCTTCTTTTAAATATTTATGTAACTCTCCCAAAGCCTTGTAAACTTAATTTCTCGCACTTTATTTTATTTCTTTATTTACTTTCCGTCAAATCGGGTCCTGGATTTTAATTTTGGCGATGTGGACACGCGCCTTTGTAATAGTTTAGAACTTTCAATTTCCGCATCTTTTTTAACTGTTAAATAAATGCATGCAAGAATGAATGACAAAAAATAAAAACAAACGCATAGATCACCCATAACCTGACAAGACAAAAATAAATGAATCTGACACACAAATCACACACCACCCCTAGGGTACGCCTCACTGTTGCCTTGCCTCGAAAGGTGATCGTCGAGTAGAGGATATCTTAGTAAGTCCTCATGATCCGGGAACCTGGCATGAGGGTAGCTTCTAAGGTGTCTTCCCATTGCTCTGGTGATCACCATGTCCCGAACCTCGAATTGACCCGAACACCTCCAACGGTGGTGCTACCTACCTCTCAATGGTGGGATGGCACTACTTTAAAGGACATCTACACAGACGAATTCCTTAGGGTAGGTAGACGACTCTAGATACTTGCTCTAAATTTCAAAACAAAACAAAAAAATACTTTTCACACCGACACCTTTTCAAAAGCTTTCGAAAGCAATTTTTCAAACACTCTTGAGGACCGATACAAGAGTCGAACTGGAATTTTCAAAGAAACTTTTTAAAACCCACATTGAAAAGCAAACAAACCATTTTTGAAAACACAATGAGCAAGTATCTAAGAGCCCATGGATAACCATGGATAGAAAGGGTGCTAACACCTTCCCTTTCTATAACCTACCTCCCGAACCGAGAGCAATCTCTTTAAGGAATTTTTCTGTGCTTTTGTCCTTTCCATTTGGAGAAAATAAAAGACGGTGGCGACTCTTGCTTCCGCGACATTTCGCGAACCAGCGTGAAACAGTCAGTTCCAGATCCACCGATCACAGAACTGGCGACTCTGCTGGGGACTCTTTTAAAGTGAGGTGTACCTTAGGACTAAGATCACTATGTTTTCAATTGCTTTCTTTGCTTGCTTTACTATTGTGGGTTGCTTGGGAGTTCTATAGATCCTAACCCGGATCTGGGGGATACCTTCTTAGAAAGTAGCAACAAGGTTGTGAGGGAACTGTGCGGGGTATACCGACATGGTTGAAACAGTCTGCTACGTTGATGTGGCACTTTGGTGTGTACCGGTAACCCTTGAGTTCAGTCAAGGAGAGTACGGGGCCTCCGCGTGGTGTCGTGAAGCATCAACAGACCTTAGGAACCTTAATTGAACTATCTTGGCCTCTTTAGGGTAGTGAGATAACTGACTTTGGTGCAGTCCGAGGTTGGTTGATACTCGATACTACACTCAATTGAGGGTTGCTTTCCTGGAATATTTCGGTCGCCAGTTCAGTGGCTAAATCGAAACGATGAACAATGAAAGCAATCCCGTGATATTGGGACCCTTAGAACCCGGTTACTTCTAATAGGACAGGTTGAGCCCACCAACTTCAAGAGGGTAATACCCAGACCCCATGCTGGCCTAAACTCTAAGGGCTTTCTCTTGCGTGACTTGTGTGCCTTCGTACTTGACTGCTTGCATGCTTTATCTGACACATGAACTACTTGCAGGTTTCGTTTTAGTCCTTAATTGGGACACATGACAGGGCTTACTAAGTTTCTTGCAGGTTTTGTTTATAGTCCTTAATTAGGACTCATAACAAGGTTTACTAAGTCTCTTGCAGGTTTTGTTTATAGTCCTTAATTGGGACCCCTAACAGAGTGTACTGAGTTTCTTGCAGGTTTTAGTTTGCAGTCCTTAATTGGGACTCGCAACAGGGTTTACCTACCTTACCCCATGCATAGCATGACATCATACCATTGCATACATCCTAACCCATTTCAAGGATCTCAAGGGCTTGTGATGCAGGTCATGGTGAATCAACTATCCCAGCAAAGGGTAAAGAGGATTTATTTTCCTCTAGCCAAGGTTGTCAGGGGCTATGACCCACTAGATATGGTGAGCTTTGACACCTGAAGAAGGTTTCCCCCAACTAAGGTTGTTTGGAAATCAAAACCAGATGTGATGACTAAAGTCAGGGGCTATGACCCACTGGATATGGTGAGCCTTTGACCCTGGAAGAAGGACTCTCCACAACATAAAGTTCCTTCAATCAAACCACCAGTTCCAATGCTAACAATTTTCTTGTTTACCCTGCGAGGTCCTTGAAAACATTGCATATGCATACATACACATCATTGCATGACAGGTACCCTTGATTGCAGGTCACTTATCCTTGTTCGCTGTTTATTTCAGCAATGGCTCCCCAACCAGATAACCAGGACCTTCACACTCAAGAGACTCAGTTCAAGGAGATCTTCCTAAACCTATCCAAGGGGCAGGAAGAGCTGAAAACACTCCTCATGGGGACTTTGGTCAAAAACAATGCTGAGGACGACAAGGATGAACGGCTGAAACGTCTACAAGCTGAGGTAGACACATTAAAAACCCAGATGCTGGGGCAAAGGACTCTCATCCAAAGTTTAGCTCAGGAGCAAGGAGAGTTGAGGGCCATGATCAGTCAGCTTCATCAAGACATGAAGCAACCAGCCCAAGTCAGGGACCCAATCATTAATCAACTTCCAAGAAGTCAAAGGTTTGGGCCTCTCCAAGCTGCTATTACTTCACATGTCCAACAACGACCTCGCCCAGAACAACGGGCTGATCAGAGCAAACCAGACAAGCCTAAAAGGTAGTTCACCAAGCTCAACATGTCGTTGGATCAAGCACTACAACAAATGTTGGAGGCAGGGCTGATCACCTTAAGGGCTCCTCTCCAGAATCCAAACACTTCTGCTCCTAACTATCATCCCAACGATAGGTGCGCATACCATTCCGATAGCTCGGGGCATACTACGGACAACTGCTGGCCTCTCAAGAACAAGATTCAAGATATGATCGACGCTGGAGAGATTCAGTTTGAAGTACCCGAGACTCCGAACATAATCACTGCTCCCTTGCCAAATCATGGCTAGGATTGAGAAATTTTTGTTCATTCGAATGTTCAAGTTGCAATTTTCTTTTTGTTCAAACATTTACTCATGTTAAACATTGTTATTTCATTAATGCTTCGCATATGTCTGTTCTGAAACAATATATTCGTATTCACTAAATGCAAATTATTTTCATATTTTTTTTCTGATGTCAACTCTCAATAATTCTAAGCCTCTTGAGGGAGGATGACGAAAACGATACCATAATCTTTACAGTATGCTTTTGAACAGACCCCGCTGATGAGGTACAGGCATTGTTTCAAATCCCTAAACACTGGAGTTATAAGGATGATAATCCCTCGTCAACCCATCCGAGCCAAAGAAGTAGGAGTTTTTCTTTTTAAAAATTAAAACCCTTAATCATAACCTGGGGCAGGATAGTCTCTCAGTTGATCCAAGTGCACAACAAATGGCACCAAGGAGGTCCTTACAAAACAAAGAAAGACGGCACTGGTTCCGAATAATCAAGAAGGACAGGCAGTCATTATATCTCTCAAAATAAAAAAGCCCATTAAGTCAAAACCCATGAAGGAGACTTACGAAACTGGGGTATCCCGCTGACTGTAATTCCAAAAAAGGAAACAGTTCAGGCAAAAAAAAAGAAAGGGATAACAAAAATCAAGAAAGAGGCCTATAAACCCTCAACAAAAAAGGAATGACTGCCTATTCAAAATAAGTTATCAATATCCGAATCATCACCGGAAAATCAGAGCAAAGACTCAAACAAGGTCTGACGTATGATCAACTGAGTTTAGGTTTGGAGAACATCACGAAGAGCGGGTGGGTACAAATAATTTGAGCCTTTATCCTTTGTTTCTTAAACCGTGAACCAAGCCACGTTATAACCCTCAAAAGTCCTAGCTGAAGCATGGGTTAGTTCGAAAGCATACTGTTACGAAAGGTATCCTGACTCCTGAAGGCCTACGGTAAAATACAGAGTTGACATCACGTTTTATAAACAATCACCTGTTTTATGAAAAAAGAATGCATTTTCAAAATCTTCAAGACAGACATAAGCTTTGCATTTTTGACATAACCTTGTTTGTATATGACTTTTTGTTTGAACAGCAGGGAAATTCGCACGATGAATACCTAGTGAACAAAAGCATTTCCAATCAAGGGGCATGATATGATCATGGTCTATTATCTGGGGCAATCCAATCAAGATTCGGAGAATCTCTCAAAACGCCTAATAGCCTGGGGCAAATCTCCGCCTAAGTCACTTGGGGCATCTCAACAATGAATCTTGCCTGGTCAAAAATCTTCTGGTGGCATGACAAAACATTTCTAACAGGGGCATCTCCCTACATTCTGAGAACATGGACATAGTCGGAAAAGAATACTACGCAAAATCAAAGACCCGCTAGGTTGACACACCTAGGCAAAAATAAGGGCTTCCCGGCGAACCAAAAGGGTTCGGGCAAAATGAAGGGATGAAATGAAAAAAATCTGTACGTCCGGCAAGTCGAAAACCTGAAAAGGCGGCTTGGGCAAAAATGGGTATCCCGATGGACTGAAAACCCGAAAGGGCGGTCCAGGAAAAAGTTAGGGATCAAAAGCGTACGACTATGTCCCAGCATCTTGTCACTCGCCTACCAAAAGAAGATTTGTCAATCGGCAATCACCAAGCACCTCCACCGGTAACATCAGAAACAGGGGCAATAAAGAGTTGCCCAAGCAATCTAATTGTTCTGTCCTCCAAGGTACCAAGGTAGGTTCAGCTGAAAAACATAACCAGTATATCTTAATTCCCCAGAGAGTGAGCTAGCAAGTCAGTGCACTCTCCCCAAGCTATATTATCAAACTTAAGGAAGTTGGGTATCCTCCAGCAGATCTCAACATTCCCCAACAGTACATGCATTCTTAACAAGCATCCCCGGCAGTCTTGGCCTAAAGATTGTTCCCCGACAGTATATCAACATTCAAAGGAATCACTTCCCCGGTACAGTTCAAAACTTCCCCAGGAGTCCAATCTAGTTCCCCAGGAAAGTTGGAATCCATCTCCCCCAAGCAGTAAGCTTATCCCCAGTAGATTCTGGAAGCTTATCCTCGCAGAACACGAACGCGTCGTTCGGCTTTATTCAAAGAGTTATTTCCCTACCAGGATATAACTGGGTTATCCTTAGCCAAAAGCCACAGAAAGATCGTCGTCGACGAAGTCTCTTTATCCCCAGTGAAGTTTATCAACACTTCCAATACAACAAGGTTATCCCCAGCAAACTATCAACAATTCAACAAAGTATCTCTCTCCCCACAGAGTGTTGCTTCCCAGCATGGTCGCTAGAGTATGTTTCTCCCCGCAGAATCTTCCATTTGCCAAGTTTATTCCTCAACGGAGTCATATTCTCCTACCGGTATTCTTGCAATTATCATCCCCAGCAGAAGCAAAATCTATTCTTCAACATCAGCCCAGGATACGACTTCCCGGCACCCGTCAAGGCTCTATATTCCTAAACGAAAGCATACATAAACATCACATACATCATTATAGCATGCATAGACGCATTATATCATACAAATCTCATTTATGTTGAGAATGTCATTGCTTGATCCATATCATGCATTGCATATGACTGACTTTTACCTTTCAGGAAAGATTCAGTTAAATTCTCAATCATCTTTCAAGACCTAGACCGGTTCAGTTAATCAACTCCAAAGATTTCTTACCAGTCCAAGGCCTTCTCTAGTCCAGCTAAATCGACTCCCAACAGATTTTTCTGATGAAGACTCAGTAGAAGTTATCAGATTATAATGGTTCTCTCTCCGACGGTGCATGAGATGATAATTCCATCCCAGGTTTTTCTTTGAGATTATAAATTCCCATTGGTTCTCTCCCCGACGGTGCGTGAGATGTAATTCCCTTTTAGGTTATAATTTCCTATGGTCCTCTCCCCGATGGTGCGTGAGATGTAATTCCCTTTTAGGTTATAATTTCCTATGGTCCTCTCCCCGACGGTGCGTGAGATGTAATTCCCTTTTAGGTTATAATTTCCTATGGTTCTCTCCCCGACGGTGCGTGAGATGTAATTCCCTTTTAGGTTATAATTTCCTATGGTCCTCTCCCCGACGGTGCGTGAGAT
This sequence comes from Vicia faba, assembly GCA_948472305.1. Classification (NCBI taxonomy): domain Eukaryota; kingdom Viridiplantae; phylum Streptophyta; class Magnoliopsida; order Fabales; family Fabaceae; genus Vicia; species Vicia faba. Next base: position 903,924,340 of record OX451735.1, on the reverse strand, counting down.
GTAATTCCCTTTTAGGTTATAATTTCCGATGGTCCTCTCCCCGACGGTGCGTGAGATGTAATTCCCTTTTAGGTTATAATTTCCTATGGTCCTCTCCCCGACGGTGCGTGAGATGTAATTCCCTTTTAGATTATAATTCCAGATGGTTCCCTCTCCGACGGTGAGTGAGGTGATAATTCCTTTCAGATTATAATTCCAGATGGTTCCCTCTCCGACGGTGAGTGAGGTGATAATTCCTTTTCAGATGGTTCCCTCTCCGACTGTGAGTGAGGTGATAATTCCTTTTCAGATTATAATTTCCTATGGTCCTCTCCCCGACGGTGCGTGAGATGTAATTCCCTTTTAGATTATAATTCCAGATGGTTCTCTCTCCGACGGTGAGTGAGGTGATAATTCCTTTCAGATTATAATTCCAGATGGTTCCCTCTCCGACGGTGAGTGAGGTGATAATTCCTTTTCAGATGGTTCCCTCTCCGACGGTGAGTGAGGTGATAATTCCTTTTCAGATGGTTCCCTCTCCGACGGTGAGTGAGGTGATAATTCCTTTTCGGATGGTTCCCTCTCCGACGGTGAGTGAGGTGATAATTCCTTTTCAGATGGTTCCCTCTCCGACGGTGAGTGAGGTGATAATTCCTTTTCAGATGGTTCCCTCTCTGACGGTGAGTGAGGTGATAATTCCTTTTCAGATGGTTCCCTCTCCGACGGTGAGTGAGGTGATAATTCCTTTCAGATTATAATTTCCTATGGTTCCCTCTCCGACGGTGAGTGAGGTGATAATTCCTTTCAGATTATAATTTCCCATGGTTCCCTCTCCGACGGTGAGTGAGGTGGTAATTCCTTTCAGATTATAATTTCCTACTGGTTCTCTCTCCGACGGTGCATGAGATTTCCATTCTTAGGTTTTTCTTTAAAATTATAATTTCCTATTGGTTTTCTCTCCGACGGTGCATGAGACTTCCATTTTTAGGTTTTTCTTTAAAAATTATAATTTCCTATTGGTCCTCTCTCCGACGGTGCATGAGATTTCCATTTTAGGGTTTTCTTTTAGGTTATAATTGCCTATGTTTCTCTTCCCGATCCTGCGAAGATGGTAATTCCCACCAAGATTTTCTCAACGAGCGTTGTTGAAGTTAAAGTCACCCAAGGTTCTCTTACCATTCATGCTAAGGTAGTAACCATCCCTGGTTCATTCATCACCGTTTGAAGCTCCAGATTCAGCTCCTGTAACCAGTCAGGACACATCTATATCAAGCATCTGAAAATCAGCTCCTGCAACGTGTCAGGTAATCATTTTCTATTTTGCAGGTATACAGGTTCTCGCTAAGGAATCTCTTACGCAATCAACACCCAGATGGCATCTATAAGCCCATCATCCTATCCAGCAACCTCTAAATGGCATCTATAAGCCCATTCCATCATCGCACTGCTACTATGTGAGTACAAATTTCTGGGCACTCTAGTGTTCAATCATCTTCTACCCTCGGATTACGAAAGGCACGTCAGCCAATCTGCATCCTCAGGTCTAAGAAGATTGAACAGGGGCAACTGTTGTACCCCAAAATTTGCCCTCCCATATTTCTCAAAACATTTCAAGAAAAATTCACAAGTCCAACCTGCCGCGTCATATTCAGGTATTCTTTCGCCAAGATATCTCTGATAACGTATTCTCAAATTCAGGTTCGGCTCAAGAGTTAATTCTTTAAAGAAGGTATCCGAATGTGTGAGTTTTCTCGAAGAAATATGGTGAAAAAAGTGTGCTGAAAGTGCAGTTTTTACGCGCTAAAAAATTCATAACTTGAAGATCGTGGCTCTTTTTGAACCCGTTCCGGTGGCCAAAATTCCGTCTTGACATTATCTACGTTTTCATCTCTCACGGCTGGAAGCCAATTTCGATCAGAAGGTCTTCAAAAATGTGGATTAATCAAGTATTTTCGCACAGAAAATTTGTGACAGAAGTTTATTTGCGTCATGTTCAAAAAATCATAACTTGGTCGATTTTCATCGTATCGAACTGGTTCCGGTGCCAAAATTTCACAAATTGAGTTGGCTACATTTTCACAGAAGGTATTGAGTTCAAACGGTATTCAAAAGGCCTTCGTTTTTTGCTCAGAGTGCGTGACACGCTGAAAATCCTGAATGCTGAATATTATTTCATCTGGGCCGAAACTTCGAAAATTCATAACTCGGTCAATTTTTATCGGATTGGACTCATATTTTTACACAAGGTCCCTGACTTGTAGATCTACAACTTTGCTTCAAAAGTCGAGACCAAATTATACACCGATCAATACCAGTTTTTTATTGAAGAACGTGTCAGAGTCGACACTGAAGCCCAAAATAAGTTTGTCTGAGCTGAAACTTCAAAAATTCATAACTAATTCACCGTTTATCCGATTGAGTCGATTTTCGGACAGGAGTTAGTTCTCGATGTCGGCTACATTTTGTTTTCACATTTCAACTTCAAAAAATGCACTTAAGTCCCTGCGATTTAGCCTGGAAAGTGACGAATTCAAGTGAATATTGGAGGCTCAATTGCACATTCAAAGCCCATTTTCTTTACCCTAATTTCCACTATATAATCACCTTCTTGTCACACAAACCAGGAGGAGAAAAAGAGGAGAAGAGAAAAAGAGAGAAAAAACCTTGCCACAACATTGTTGGAATATCAAACTCTTTCAAGAACCCTAAAACCTTGAAATCCTTATTACAAATCCCTCTCTCACTACAAACAAAGCCATCTCAGTTACAAACCAACACCTCACTATTTCTCCAGTAAGGATAAGGCTGGCTTGATCTCCATGATCCTAATTTTCCAGTAAGGCATAAAAGCATTCAGGCCACTGATTTTCCAGTAAGGGTAAGATTGATTTGATCTCCATGATCAAAAGGGTATAATCATTCATACATGCCATATTGTGCCTAAACATTAAATTTCTTCATATATTGGCTTTATTTGCATTTTATGATTTTATTTAATGTTTTCATGAGATTCAACACTGCAGATTTAGACAGGATCCCATGCAGGTTCATTAAGGGACGTTGAGGCCAAAAGCCAAATGGCCAAAAGTCAAAAGCCAAATGGCCAAATGGCCAAAAGCCAAAAGGCCAAAAGCCAAAAGTCAAATACATGGCGAGACAGACATCCTGAGAAGATTAAGGAACGTTGAGGCCAAAACGCAAATGGCCAAAAGCCAAAAGCCAAATGGCCAAAGTAGAACAACTTATGTATGATGAGGCCAGAACACAAATGGTCAAACCACTCCAATTCACCTCCAAAAAGGGGACAGAAACCCCCCAAGGTATTGTATTTTTTTTCTTTTCCTTATTTTATTTATTTCAATTATTTCTTTTTTTAATTAATTCCTTTAATTTAACTTATTTTCATAAAATATAAAAAATAGTAAAAAAACAGAAAAGTCATAAAAATCAAAATATACTTATTTAATTAATATTTTTTGTAAATAAATTTTACTAATAATTAATTATTTATTTTTATAAATCAAAATTGCATGTAAATAATTAGATTAATTTTAGGTTTAATTTTAACATGTTTTTCTTAATAAATAAAAAAATTAGAATTAGGATTAATATTTTGATTTCATCTTTCTCATAAAAATACATAAAAAACATAAATACCAAAAACTCAAAAAAAATAATAATTTCTTTTTTCTCTTTAATTTCATTAGTTTAATCATTTAATTTAATTTCATTAAAAAGGGTCCAACGCCCTCGTTTCCAATTTTAATTCCTATTCGCGCATTTTTATTTATTTCCTTCTTTTAAATATTTATGTAACTCTCCCAAAGCCTTGTAAACTTAATTTCTCGCACTTTATTTTATTTCTTTATTTACTTTCCGTCAAATCGGGTCCTGGATTTTAATTTTGGCGATGTGGACTCGCGCCTTTGTAATAGTTTAGAACTTTCAATTTCCGCATCTTTTTTAACTGTTAAATAAATGCATGCAAGAATGAATGACAAAAAAATAAAAACAAACGCATAGATCACCCATAACCTGACAAGACAAAAATAAATGAATCTGACACACAAATCACACACCACCCCTAGGGTACGCCTCACTGTTGCCTTGCCTCGAAAGGTGATCGTCGAGTAGAGGATGTCTTAGTAAGTCCTCATGATCCGGGAACCTGGCATGAGGGTAGCTTCTAAGGTGTCTTCCCATTGCTCTGGTGATCACCATGTCCCGAACCTCGAATTGACCCGAACACCTCCAACGGTGGTGCTACCTACCTCTCAATGGTGGGATGGCACTACTTTAAAGGATATCTACACAGACGAATTCCTTAGGGTAGGTAGACGACTCTAGATACTTGCTCTAAATTTCAAAACAAAACAAAAAAATACTTTTCACACCGACACCTTTTCAAAAGCTTTCGAAAGCAATTTTTCAAACACTCTTGAGGACCGATACAAGAGTCGAACTGGAATTTTCAAAGAAACTTTTTAAAACCCACATTGAAAAGCAAACAAACCATTTTTGAAAACACAATGAGCAAGTATCTAAGAGCCCATGGATAACCATGGATAGAAAGGGTGCTAACACCTTCCCTTTCTATAACCTACCTCCCGAACCGAGAGCAATCTCTTTAAGGAATTTTTCTGTGCTTTTGTCCTTTCCATTTGGAGAAAATAAAAGACGGTGGCGACTCTTGCTTCCGCGACATTTCGCGAACCAGCGTGAAACAGTCAGTTCCAGATCCACCGATCACACAAAGCAATGCCCAATCTAAGCTAGTATGACTCGAAGCAAGCTTGCTTTTCTTCAATTTTGTAAAAAAATCAAATTTATCTACTTTGCTCTTTCAATAGTTTCCTCTTTGACTTAATGCTTGAAAATCCAATATGACCCAATTATACTTGTGCAGTCTTGACTTGTGAGAAAAATCTTGAGAAATGAGAGGCCAAATTTTGGGGTACAACAAGTTCAAACATTACAATTGCTCCTTGGGCTTACAACAAAATGAACTCCTAAAACCCAAGACTCAAGTCTCCCATGGGCGTTTCCTCTTTATGTTGATGTACGCATTCAGGATTTGCTCCTCGTGAAGTTACTTTGTTAGCTCCAACACTTTCTTCTCGCATGCATAGAATCAAGCTTTAAAGGTGTTTCATTATCCCTTGAGTTAAGCCCATGACTTTTTCAATTCTTCGAGGTTAGTAGGCATATCAGGATGGAGAATGGTATAGGGAATATCCCCCTCAGCAACCGATTCCACAACTATTGGTAGGATAGCTGGATATGAGATCATAAGGTTTTGAGCACGAGCTCGCACCGATTTCAAATAAGGCTCCAAAGGGATGGAGTTATTATACTCCAAAGTCTTGCTATCAACCTTGTTTACCATGCCCCATGATCGTACAAATCTTTGACGATAACCTTGGACATCGTTCTCGTAGTCGAATATAATACCCTGGATAAGTGCATCATGAGGACCATCTCTTCAAGAGTAACCAAATTGTCGTAGAGCCAAAGAAGGGTTATAAGTAATACCTCCCCAAATGCCAAGGAGCGGAACATTATGGAATTATCCATAGCGGTTAATAATAGTAACATCTTCCAGAGATCGGGAACACCAATAAATATCTGAATGAGAGAGCGATATCATCCTTTGAGACAACCTCAAACCTTATTCATTCTTCAATACTGATCGAGGAAGGTGTGAAATAAACCACCTTGATAGAAACGGTATGCAACACATAAAAGCCCCTCTCCTCCTCATAGTACGAGTGTGAAGAGAATGTAGAATGTCTCCGAGCAAAGTAGGCACATGGTTATGAGAAAGGAAGATTTTGACAGCATTCACATCTATGATTGATCTGGATTAGGCAACAATACTAAACCATAGATTAGAAGAGCCAAGACTTCTTCAAAATCTAGCAAATTCATAGCATCCAGAAATATTCGATCCTTCTCTAACAAAAACTTAGCTAGAAAACCCTTGACTCCACTCATTATTTCCCAATTAGCTACGATGTCGGACCGCTTCAAATGCAAGACTGTTGCAATTTATTCAGGTTGTGGATCTTTCTCTAAAGAGGTGAATGGAATTTGATCAAGAATAGGTACTCCAAATGTTTGAGATAACTCTTCCATTATGGGCACCAATTGATAATCGAGAAAGGTGAAACAGTGATGTACAGGATCAAAGAACTGAAAGAGCACACACATCATGTCTTCTTCAACGCTTGAGGTAACCAAACTGAGTAGTCGGCCATATCTTTTGGTGAATGGAGAATTTTCAGGAATCCTTGAGGCTAACTCCTTGAGTTGAGAAGGCACATTTACGAAGCTGATTCGTATAGTGTTTCTGCGAGTGGAGGCCATAATCTACAAATAGAACAAAGATAAATCCCTAGGTCCTTGAAATGGTTGGTAAAAATGATATGGCATTATGTCATCATGTTATGAACAAATAATCAAACAAAACACATAAGGACTTAGGTTTAGGCTTGCATGGGGTTTATAGGTAAGTACCCTCTTGAAGTTTTAGTTGGTTCAACCAGTCCTAAAAGAAGTAACCGGGTTCTAGGAATATCAATATCATTAATCTTTCTTCATCGAGCATTGTTCCAGCACAAGCATTAAACTGCGACCGAAATATCCCGAAATTCCGATCTCAATGAGTGTAGTATCGAGTATTAACCAACTTTGGTATGCACCAAAGCCAGCTATCTCACTACTTTCTAATGTCCAAGTTGTTCAACTAAGGTTCTACAGTCAGTTAGTGCTTTAAGACACCACACAGCGGCTCTGTATTCTCCTTGGTTTAACTCAAGGGACACCGGTACCAACAAATATGTCACACTAACGTAGCCATCACTTCAACCATATCGGTCTACGTCATACAGTCTCCATGATCTATTGCTACTTACCTAAAATGCCCCAGATCCGGGTATAGGATCTATACAAGAAATAAACCCAAGCATAACCCAAAATGTAAAGCAAACAAATTAAGCAAGTAAAGAAATAAAGGTGATCTAGCTCTTAAGGTAACCCAACTTATAGATCTCTCCAGCAGAGTCGCCAGTTCTGTAATACGGTGGGAGAACTGACTTGGTGTTTTGTGTTTTATCCCAAATGTTGCAGATAACAAGAGTCACCACCGACTTTTCTTTTATCCAATAAAGGAAAGGGTGAAAAGAACATGAAAGACCTTTTGAGAATTTTATTGAGTTCGGGGGGTAGGTTATGAAAAGGGAAGGTGTTAGCACCCTTTTATCCATAGTTATCTACGGGCTCTTAATTGCTAGCTCACTTTGAAATAATGCTTTGTGTTTGTGTATGTTTGTAAATATTTTGAAAATGCCTAAGTGCGGCAATTTTGTAATGATTCTCGTATTGTTGAGAATGTATACAAAATGTTTGTTTTGAAAATATTTGTTGAAAGGGAGTGTTTGGAAAGATGTTTTGAAAGTGCCAATGTAAGGCAATTTTGTAATGATTCTCGTATCATTGAGAATGTATACAAAATGTTTGTTTTGAAAAGTCTTTTGAAAATGTGAGGTGTGTAAATTGTTTTGGTTTGTGAGCAAGCGATTACGATTAATCTACCTACTCAAAATGTATTTGTTCTTTTCCTCCTCCTTTAGATAGTGTTATCCTACCATTAGTTAATAGGAAGCCCCATATCATTGGACGTGAGGGACAGGCAAGGGTTATCATACATTCATAGAAGGCAACTTGTAAGATACTTTAGCAATTATCGTAAAGGATTAAGATCGTTTATCGAAGGCAACATCGAAGGGTCATCGAGGGTTTGATTTAAATATTTTATCTTGAATTTAGGGTTGTCTAATGTTTGATTTTAGTCTTGTCATACAAACCCTAATTACTAACAATAATAAGGAAAGCGGTAAATTACAGAATTTAAATGTCCTACGCTATTACAACGCTTTGGGAATGGGGGTACAAGTTTGTCAGTGGGGGAGAAAAGAAATAAATCCCTAATTATCTATTACAGACCATGTATAAAATGCTTAACAATGTAAAATAAAGAAAGGAGAGAAGAAATTGTTTTGTGGTTTTGGGTAGAGAAAAAGATTTAATGTATTTAACCTAATTGATTGACTTTGTAAAAAGAAATTAGTAAAACCTAATTAAATTAAATTAAATTAAGTTCAAGATTAATTTCATTAATTAAAAGGAAAAATAATTTAAATATAAAAACCCTAAATCTAAATTAATTTAAAAGAGAAATCAATTGATAGAAAATATTTTTGAGGTTTTATTTGTTTGGAAAAATAAATGAAGTAAAAATAAAATAAAATAAAAATGATTGAATTAAAATATTTTTTAATATAATTATTTAAGAAAATATATTTTTTGTATTTTTGGTTAAATAAAATAAATAAATAAATAAAAATAAAGAAATAAATAAAACATTGGGTCTGGGTGTTGTAAAAGGAAAATGGGGGTTGAAAATAAAATAAAAGGCTAGGCCCAAAACAAATTTTTTCTTTGAATCAGAAGAAAAAAAGGAAATGGGCCTGGTTGTTATGAGAAATCTGGGGAATGTTTGAAAGTAAGAACAAAAGTCCAAATCAGGGAGGCCCAACGTTTGTTTGATATTTCATATGGGAAACTCAATGGGGTGCATCATGGTCATTCATCTTAAGGCACTTGATCTGATTGCATGATAATCTGATGGTCCAGTTATGAGGCATATCATGCGCGCTATTGCCTTTCTTGCACTGTGGGAAACAAATGCAAAAATAAAGGAAAAAGTCCCATGCCTGGCTCGAACTCGTGACCAGGCATATGTATGACTTAAGGGAAAGCGCACTGCCACTGGAGTGGCTGTTACATCCGGTGATAAAACAATAATCAACAAATATATTATAAACTCAACCCTGGATATGACTTCACCTTCTTCCTCACTCCAGAAGCCATGAACAACCTTTTTAATTTTCAAACACTTCCATTTCTCAATCATTTTCAAAAGTGTAAACATGAAACTTGCTTATTTTTCACCACGAATCCAACCATGTATATAACTTAAGCTAACACTCAAAGATAAACATGAATTTATTTTGGTACCAAAATGAACCCTAATTTTTCAAAAACTCCAATTTCAAAATTCACATCACTCGGGAAAGATAAATGAAATGTAAGCACATGGTTACCTTAAGGGCAATGATGTCTACATTTTTTATTCAGAAAGTAAACATTAATGATGCTTATATAGAGAGTTCAAAGTTAAGAAAACTTACCTCAAAAGTGAGAATCGTGTTTGAAGTTGGAGGACTCCTGGAGATGTTGTGATGATCTGGATAGCTTCACTGGACTCCCAGGAAGCTATTGCAATGCTTACTTTGAGCTGAAAGTGTCTGAATCTTTCTGGAGAAGTCAAGTTGCAGAGTTGAGTTTTTGAAAATGGAGGATGAGGAAGATAATGTTACAGTGGTGTAACAGGTGTTTGGATGGATTCTATATGAGTTATAGAAGCTTTGTGAATGATTTAGAGTAAAAACGCACGAGTGGATTAGGTGTTTGAAGTTCAAGGTCAGAAGTTGCAATAATGGAGGGTTTGAATGCTAGTTCTGATTTCAGGGAGTTTAAGAGGGTTAGGAGGCTTGTAAACTCGTGCTTTGGCTTGTAAATAACATCTCTATTTATAGAGAAAAGGTTTAGAAGGCTCAAGTAACCAGAATTGAAAGATCACATGTTATGGTTATGAGACTTGATTTTGAAGCAACTTGAAATACATGGTTTGAATGTGATGGTACAAAGGCTCATAGGGTGGTTGATAGGTTGTAGATGGTTGCTTCTTGGTTCTTAGATGGTTTGAAATCATAAGCAATAATGTATGGGCTCAAGGAGAGTTGACATTGTGTATAAAGCAACTTTTCTCAAATGGAAGTCTTGGCTTTCTTCCCTTAATGAAAAAATGGTTTGGACAATGGCTCAAACACTTGGATCAGATCTAAACCATATATGTAAACATTAAATTATGGAGTGATTTGCAATTTAGAAGGCCTGCAAAGCAAGATTATACATCATAGGTTTGAGATTTGATTATGTGTTCATTAAGGAAATGACTTGTAATTTAAGAATGGATGCCCAACTTCATCTCTTCGAATCTCCTAGCTCAAAAATGATCTCTTAAAGTTCTTGGACATTTTGGAAAGCTTGAAACATTGTATACAACTTTCATGTAGACCATTTTGGCTAAATCAAATTGGAACTTGACGAAAAATTGCCAAGAAATTGGGACAAAAATCTGACCAAACTTGTTGAAAATTTCACTAAGTGTTTTGATTAAAAATGTTATGACTTCATGGGACTATATCTCCTAATCCAAGAAGTTTTTGGATATCAACCCTCAAGGACAAAGTTTTAGAATTCATCATGCTCTACAACTTTCATGTTGAAAGTTTTCCTTGAATCATCTTGCATCATAGTGAAAATGGTCATGAAGTAGTGAATTTAATAAGGATAAAAACACTTAGAATTTATTTAAGTATTGGAAATCTTGACTTTTGTTGACTTTTATTGACTTTGTTGATTCTTGTTGATAAAGTTTTATATTTTTGAATTTCTTGATGATTCTTGATCTTTGAAATTCAATGTTGACCAAAAAGTCAAAGTTTGACTTTTTGTGTGATAGTTGACTTCTCATCAATTGATTCTAACTATCAATCACTTGTACCTTTGGAAATGTCTTGAGTCATGTAACTAGGTAAATATGTTGTATTTGAGATCTTGAGATCATGCTTCAAGCCATTAGGTCATGCACTAAGCCAATAGTCAATGATCAGTCATCTTCAGTTAAAGCCCTAATTTGGGAAAATTTTGATCTCTGATGATTGAGGGTTTTTTCTTGAGGAATCATGATAAAACCTTGATAAAATGATGAATATAACTTCAAAATGTTGATGTTGATAAAAAATATTGAAGTTTTACTGTATTTTGACAATAATTGACTTTTTACCCAATACAGTTGATTTTTAATCATCTGAGCCATTGACTGAACAAACATGTGATCCAAGACATGAAACTTGACATAAGCATTATTGAGGACCTATTATGAACCATGAAAGTCAATTGATACCCTTGCAAACCATTCTTCCTTGTACAAGATGAAACCCTAGTTGTGGACCCATTGCTTAGGAGGTGAGTTTGTCTGATCAACTCTTTTGAGAATCCTTGAGCATTTGAGAATTTTTGGGAGAAATGTCTTGAAGAAAAGGGAGGGAAAATTTTGGGGTACAACACCATTCTTTAATATGTTGATTGGAAGCTCTTCGTTTGGTTTTACGGAGATGATTTTGATTGGGGAAAGAATTGAAAGCGGTATCAAGAGTGGGAAGATTCTGATGGCTACATCTTCAAATGCAGTGAAGAAGTCATTTGGAGGTAAAAAGGAAGTTAATAATGTATATGGCCAGAAGAGCCATAGTAAAATTAATCGCCATCAGTCTGCGGGAGCAGTATTGATTTCCAATCTGGCGCCTGTTCAACAACAGCAACAGGGTAATTGAAGAAGGACAGACACTCCGCCGAGGCAGTTTACCAAAATTGGCATGCCTTTATCTCGGGCATTACAACATTTGTTGAAGGCTGAACTCATTTCACTGCGGGATCCTCCTCAGAATCCCAACACCTCCTCTCCAACGTATAATCCAAACGCAAGGTGTGCTTATCATTCGAACAGTCCTAGGCACGACACCAACAATTTCTTGGCCCTGAAGAGCAAGATTCAGGATATGATCAATAATAAAAAAATTGAGTTTGATCCTCCAGAGACTCCAAATGTGATTACCACACCTATGCCTAAGCATGACAAGGGAATAAGTGTTGTTGAAGATATGTTATACATTACCTCTATAAGTGATATGGTTACTCCCCTCTCTACAATCAAGAAGAATATGTTATAGGCCGGTTTATTTTTGGGCTATGTTGAAGGATGTTATTGTTGTACGGTCCAACTCAATGGTTACGGGTTACTAAAGAAAGGTGTTCAATGCCTGATGGATGAACACGTAATTTTAAATGAAAAAGTTTCGTCTATTGAGAATATGTGCCAAGATTTGTCTATTATCTCTGGTACTTCTTTTAGGATCCCTTCCAAAGGTCCTATAAGGATTACCGCCAATCCAAAGGCTATTGCTTTGGTTATTACAACACCTGGGCCCATCCCATATTCCTCTGAAAAGGTCATTCCATGGAATTAGGGGTCATACGTCTATTACCATGGCATTAAATAAGATTTATCAGATGAAGATGATGAAGAAGTTGATCCCAGTATTGTCAATATTGTGCGGACTAGCAAAATCACTAGAAGTGGAAGGATTTTCTCCCCGAAAATCTCTCCATCAATATTAATAATCCAGGGGGACCCTACCCCCCTAAATCAGGGTCTGCAATTTCAATGATAGGATTATTTCAGCCTAAATCGCAAGGGTTTGAGAGCTACAAAGCAAATTGCATGGATCAGAGCTAACATGGATTTGCACCATCCGACCATTATGGGACTCTCCTAATGGGTCATTCTTGCATTATCAAACCTCATGAACATGTTAATGACATTAGTATGTGTTAAAGCAAACAAAAAATCCAAAACATGATTTTTGCAAAAGTATGAAATCGGAGATGTAATGCAATGGTGTTTCATGCATTTTGGACCATCAAACGTGATCCATTCTTACTCTGTATGATTGTTGGGAGTGAATGGAGTGACTTGTTTATAGTGAAAGGGACTGTGAATAGGGTTTCAAGTTCTTTAGGGTTCTTGAAAATTTTGAGATTTTTTGGACAAGTTTTGTATAAGGGTTTTCCATGGCCTTCATGTTTGAAAACAATTGGAATATATAGGATAAATTAGGTCAAATATTTGTGGACTTGGACCTTGTAAGAAAGGTCTTGTATTATTTCATTTAATTTTGACTTAAATTAATAAAAAATCAAAAATAAATAAAATAAATAGTTCAAGGGGCGCATGAGTAAGGTTTGAGCTGTATGAGGAGTGTAATACATGTTTGGACTTTAAAACAATGGCCCATTAGTCCAAAATACCAAGTTTGCTCAATTTGAACTTCATGCATTTTCTCAAAATTTCCAATCTTTCACTAGTCATAACTCTCTTAATTTTCATCTTTTGAAGTTGATCTTGGACTTTTTAGAAATCCTAATGTGTCCTCTAAAATCTCTATGTTGATCATTTTTGCATATGAAGACTTTATCTTGGTGTAAGTTGTCTTGACAAAAAGTATCTTTTTGTTGACTTTTGAAATGACCTGTATGTATTGACTCATATCTCTCAAATGAAGCTTTTTTTGGACTTGAGCTTAGAGACCCAAAGTTTTATAGAATTGAATTTTCATCAAAATGAGTTTTAGCTGGGGGAAAAAAGATGAAGCATGTGAAATTTATGCTTGGTCTAAGTTCAGTTGACTTCTCCTAAGAAAACCCTAATTTGGCAACTTTTGACTTTTGATGATTTGAGAGTTTTACTTGATGAATCATGATCAACCCTTGATCAAATGATGAATATGACTTCAAAATCTTGATGTTGACCAAAAATCTTGAAGTTTGACTATATGTTGATCATAATTGACTTTTTATCCAATATATTTTATTTTCGGTCATCTGAGCCATTGACTGAACAAACTTGTGATGCAACGCATGAAACTTAGTATGAGCATTCTTAGAGACATATAAAGAACCATGGAAACCATTTGAGGCCTTAGAAACCCAAAATTCCTTGAGAAAAATGAAACCCTAGTTGTAAGTCCATTGCTTAGGAGGAGAATTTGTCTGATTAATTCTTGAGCAACCTTGAGCATTTGAGAACCCTAGGAGAATGTCTTGAAGAAAAAGGGAGGGAAAATTTTAGGGTACAACAATCATCAATTCATAACAATGGGTTATCAACACACCATTTATCAACAATTATCATTTAATCACATCGTTATGCAATGTGTCATACCCCAAATATGTCCTACCTCAGCGATCCTTTTCTTAGAATTATTTAATTAAAGATAGTATAACAATATCTGATGGACTATCTTTATTCAAGATAAAGGGGGTGTATTTTAAATCAAGAACATTTAGTTGTTATTTAAAAGGTAGGGGTGAAAGTTAAATCCGAGAGTATGCAAAAGAAAAGGGAAGAATTAACGCTAGGCCCCATTAAATTAAAGGAGAAGTTCTGACTGCAAACGAAGAAGTGCTAGGCTGTATGGATCAAGCGCTGACCCAACAGAACTTCTGAAACAAATCCCAGAAGTTCTTCTTTATAGAACAAATGCAAAAGTTGTGCAGATCAGAACCAGAATTACGCATAAGCTAGTACTGGTACAGAACTGGAATATCAGATCTTCTAGCAGAGTCAAATTGTAAGCAAGGGCAGAATCAGATTACCTTCCACAACCCAAGCTCAGAGTTTCAGAGGCTAAGCAACCCAAGCCCAAATTTGTTAGACGTGCACTGTATCAATTTTAATCAAATCTTCCACAGAGAATCAATTCCAAACAAATCTTTTTAATTTTATCCTTAATCTTTGCTTTAGCCATAGCCCAAGCCCAAAAATTGAACATTATAAATAAAGGAGAAAATTATCAAACTAGGGAAAAAAAAGAAAGGAGAAAAGAATACAAGGAGAGAGAAGAATTTGCAGAGAAAAGCAATACTGAAACGCTTGAAGAAAGAGAAAAGAGAGTAGAATTTCTGGAATACCCAGAAGAAGAACACGCAGAAGAGTAATTAAGGTTCCAATATCTGGAACCCTAGTTTCAATCATCGTCGCTCCACCTTCTGTCGCTGCTGTCGCCAAAATCTGCAGAAGAAGAAGGAAAGGACAGCAAAACACACACCAGAACCAGAAGTAAAAGTTCCAAAGGGGTAACAAATTTTATTTTATTTCTTTACTGTTTTTTATGTTGGGATTATGGTGAATAGGGGTAGAACATTGATCTTACTGTAGCACAATAGAAACAAAATTAGTAAGGGTAAAATGCATATTTAATGTTCTAATGCCACATGCGCACATTGTTTTGTTATGTTCTGATAAACCTCCCCCTTTGTTAGAACTTCCCTTTCAGGGCTTTCCCCTGCTCAGAATCAGCCTTAGGCTTATACATTTTCACAACACCTAATCCGTCTGGCCTTCCCAAAAATTCTGCATAGTGGGCTTAGCCTAGAAGTTAACACCCTTATTTTCTGACTTTGCTAACTAGCTTACAGCGTACCTTTTCAGAAGTTCTTCGACTAGGGCCAAAGCCTAGTCAATTTCCCTGCATCCCCTGCAGAACTTCTGTCCCTTTAAGAACATCCCTTTTCCATAATTTACGCTAGGGCTTAACAACCAGAAGATGCAACCCCCCTGTTCATAAATTATTTTTTTTTCCTTTATTTTCTATTTTTTAATTATTATACTATTATTATAATTATTAATTTTTATTGTGAATATTATTTATTATACCACTTAAATTATTTTTACATCAAAAATTGCATATTATTTTCCTATATTATTTGCATTAAATATTTTTTTTATATCATGAACATAATAAGAATTTTTCCAATTAATATCTACAAAAAACATATAACAAACATAAAACTATTTTTCGCAACAAATTAAGCTAAACAACTTTTTTTGCAAAAGGGTTTCAAGCAGATTTTGACTTACTGCGCATTTAGTCAAAATCTCCGCAATCACTACTCTCGGCCAAAATGCGAGGTGATTCAAAGTAGGTTTGCAACCCCTAAAAAACACAAACTCATACGAACTACGAATTAGGACTTTGATTCCTCATAAGAGGATACGTAGGCATACGATAAAAAATCATAGCGAGTTCCCTTATAAAAAAATTTAAACCCTTTCCTTTATAAAAAAATTAAAACCCATTTCTCCCTAATAAAATTTAAAATCCTGTTTAACCCGAAACCTAAACTTAAAACCTAATATCCTTATGAACAAGGTAGATTAAAGGTGCCTAACACCTTCCTTTCGTCTAATGAAGTCCGAAACCTAGAATCTCTGTCTGTGAATTAGGGTTTTCTATTAGATTCCCTTCCCTAGGATAAAAACTAATAGTGGCGACTCTTGATTCAAAAACCAGTCATAACACAATGTTGCATAAAATGTAATGCATCATCATAGACTCATACATGTGGTACCAAAACTTCACTGATGACTCAATCATCGTATCTCCAAGGATCCCCATCATAGGATCGATTCCCGCTTGGAACCAGAGAACTTCACTATTGCACCCAATCCACACTATGGGATTGTTGCCTTCACTGGACAATGGTCCTATCATCTTCACTGGACCAAAGTCCTAACTCCATTGGACCGAAGCCCTAAAATATATCGTGAATGCATGGCGCATAAAAACATAATAAACACGACCACGACTAGTCAAAACTCATCATCATACATGATTACATCATCATATCATCATCATAACATCATATCATCTTATAATCATCTTAATAAAACATCATATCATCATAACATCGTGTAATCATCATCATAATGAAACATCATCGTATCACACAACATATCTTCATGTCATCATATTATATAAGGTATCATCCTAATGCCCCATAATCATCCTTTATTCATCTTCTAATCATCTTAATAAACAAGCATCTTCGTAATCTAACATGGGGAACCTAACTTCAGTCTAGATTAGGTATTGGGAATATACTTCCTATTCTTCATTTTACTTCATATAAATAAATTTCATCGCGTTAGCTATCCAACACTTCGAACAACATCTCTTTATGAGTTACAAAACTCAAGTTATGACTCTTTTAAGAAAATCCATTACAGCCAATCAAAACTAGACATCATCGCCTGGCGATACACCTCCATCGCCTGGTGACACTCCCTTTGCTACCACCATCACCCAGTGATGCTTAGAGCGACGCACTCCAGAAGTGTCACTCTTTTCTGCCCTTCGCCGCTACCTATTTCGCCAGGCGACGTGTCTTCACTCGACGACGCGTCTTCGCCCGTCGACACTACCTACGTCGCCTGGTGATACTACAAGAACAGGGTTTTCCTGTTGCAATTTCCTGCACAACCCAATCCATTATCTTGCGATTCCATCACATTACAAGTCCTAAAATATCATCTAATCATAGGGTTTCATCATCTATCAACATCCTATAATTCTATACTCATTATACATCAATTATAAATCATTATTCATCACCAAATTTATCATCAAACAACACCAAATCACCATCTACCAAAACCTAAGGCAATCTACTAATCATATAAACCTTAAATCAAACATAATAAAAATGATAAAACTCCCCTTACCTTAGGTTATAACAATAATTCAACTTCTCTTTGGTTCTCTACCGAAATCTCTTGCCTCTTTGTGCCCTAGCCTCCTTTCTCCACAACGTCAGTTTCTTTCTCCCAATTCTACGATCGTTCCTCAATGACTTTCTTTTCCCCTAATTCCTTGTATAACCTTTAGACCCCTAATATCAAACTTCCCATATTGTTCTTACTTATTCTACACTAATACCATCTTTGCCTCATTTTCTCTACACTTCTATTATTCTATTTTTCCCAATTAAAGTAATTCTAAACAATTATTCTAATTATTCCAAAATACTAATAATCCTCTTAATTAATCTAATTTCCATTATGCTACACATAGCAACCCATCATAGTCATTCAAACATCATATTTATCTCAATCATCATGGTACACTACATATTCATCATAATATCACAGATCACTATAAAGGATCACATATAATCATCAAGACATCAAACACTTTACATTGACTCATGTAATCACGCTAAGTTAATTAATTAAATAATTAATCTAGAATTTGGGGTGTTACAGCTGCCCTTTGCCTTTTTATTCTCAATGCTCCAAACATACATGAATTCTTATAAAGTAAACACAAAACTATCAAACGATATATTAATTACACAAAAACTCAATTATAGATAAACTAAATATATTTACAAACAAAGCGGAGTTTATTAAACGAATATTAACATACAAGATTCGATAAGTGCCACAAAAATATATACAAAATAACTAAAAAACAAAACTTATTAACTTCTCTAAAGGAATAGTTTCCTTCAGCTTCTTCGTCAGACACCTATTGAGCACATACGGTGAAGTGGCAACAACATCTCCCTACAAGGTGTGAGACAACTTCTTCTCTTTCAGCATGCTTCTTGACATATCAAGAAAAGTTCTATTTCTTCTTTCAACAAGACCATTATGTTGAGGAGTGAATGGAGCAGTGAATTCATGCTTAATACCGTTCTCCTCATATAATTTTTGGAACTCTGTAGAGTTATACTCACCTCCACCATCAGTTTTGAGAACTTTCAATTTCTAACCACTTTAATTCTCAGCATTCACCTTGAATTTCTGAAACTCGGTAAACACCTAATGCTTAAACTTGATAAGTGTTACTTATGTCATTCTTGTGAACTCATCTACAAAAGACACATGATACTTGTTTCCTCCGAGTGAAGGTTCTGGAAATGGTCCACGCACATCAAAATGTACTACTCTAGAGCATGCTTTTCTCTTGGGGCAACTTTTTGTGTAAATGGCAATCTGGGTTGGTTTCCTTTCATGCATACCTCACCTGACTTCTAAGGCTTCAGAATCTTTGGAATACCATGTACCAGCTTCTTCGAACTCGGATGCCATGTGCTTCTGAAGTTCAGATGCCCCAATCTCTTGTGCCACATCTCACTACCATATTCAGCATCTTCTGCACTAAGGCATTTAGTCTCAGTTGTCTCCATATTCACCTTGAATATTCTGTTGCTTCCCTGCTCGTATTGCATAATTAAATTCTGATTACAATCATACAACTTCGGGAGATTGTTCTTCATAATAATTGAGAAAACTTTCTCAATAAACTGGTCGGCACTCATCATATTGCTCTTCATTCCAAGAACATACCAAAGTCTTTGATCAGAACAGTTCTTCCATTCTTCACTATGACTTTGACATTTCTCATACCTTATGCATTAATGTACTTATCATCAGCACATCTAATCTTTGTCCTCATTTTGGAGACAAAATCAACCATCCATTATTTGTTTCCAATTAAGTGATTTGAGCAGCAAGTACCATCAGACTCAGACACCATTAATAACACGTATTCATCATCAGAATATCTTCTGGCTATATTTGCTTTTCCTGATTTCCTTCCCTTGTTTGACCAATAATCTTTAGCAAAATGGCCAAACTGCTTGCAACAGTAACATTGAACCTTCTTCTTGTCAAACTTATCCTTTCCCTTTTGATATTTCTTATCATCAGAGTTGGAGACTTCTGATTTCTGAGAACTACTTCCATGTCTCTTCTTGGCTTCTGACCAAGAATTCTTCTGGTCCTTCTTGACAAAAGAAGCTTTCAGAGCATGCACAACCTCTCTTTCAGAAGTTCTCACAGTCAAACACAACTCTTGCGCCTCTAGACTACTTTGCAACTCTTCAATTCTCATGGTGCTCAGATCTTTAGAATATTCAATTGCTACAACAATGTAATCAAACTGAGGAGTAAGGGATCTCAATACCTTCTCAATGATTACTTGTTCAAAAAGAGTTTCTCCATATGATTTCATCTCATTTTTGATAAAAATCACTCTAGATATGTAATAAGGTACCTTCTAATTATTCTTCATGTTGAGATTCTCATACTGCTTACGTAGAGATTGAAGCTTCACCTTCTTTACTGACACATCATCGTCATAGCACCAAGTCAGTATATCCCACACAGCCTTCGCCGTCGTCGAATCGGGGATTTTCTCAAACATCACATCCATACACTGATAGATGTATAACAACGCCTTTTGGTCCTTCTTCCTCGTATCTATCTATGCGATTTTGTGTTCCTCCATCGCATCAGCTGCAACCGGAACATAACCTTCAGTGACAAAATCAATCACATCTTAGCACCGAACAACACACGCATTTGAATCATCCATCGATTCCAACTCTTTCTATCAAATACCAGAAATTTAGTATTTAAACTGCTTCTGCCACTGATGTTCGTTTTTATGCACTGAAATTCAAACAAACCTCAGATTTCACCAAACATTTGTTTTTCCCGACCCTGCAAAATCAAGAAATGCAATCCCTTTATGATTTTGACCGTAAATTCAACATGAATTCATGAACAACAAGATCAATTACACACACTTCACATACACTCGTGTTTCCCTGTGAATCATACCGGAACTCTAATACCAATTATTGGTACACAAAAGATGAAAATGTAGATAAAATAGTAGGAGAGAGAGAAAGAAAAGACGACTACAATAAAATTGTTGAAGAATAAATTATATATAAAAATCTCATCAAACTCCTAATTACAACGTTGTTTATATAAACAAAATAAACTGTTATGTAGACTCTAACAAAAATTAATTAAGTTAACAAAATAAATAGGACCCCAAAAACTAAATATAACTTCAGAAACTACATCTTTTAAATAACACAAATACTTCTAAATATAATTTACTTCTAACATCCTTCACCTCTCTTCTTTTGAACTAAATATTTATTTAATTAAAAAGTATCTCTCGCTTCGTCTGTTCTTTCCTTTCCTTCATTAAAATATTTCTCATACCCTTCCCATTTGAACCAAACCCTTAACCGATTAGAATATAAAAATTTAGACTCTAATCAAATAGAAAATGCGTCTAATAAATTACGGAGCAAAATCTGCCACAATCTATTGGAAACTCTTATTCAAAATTTCCTCTCTAGTTTTAAATGTCTCAAATAACGTTGACATGTCAACCGGTAGTGTACTTCTAATCGTCAAAACCGCATTTAAGACTTTAGGGTGCTCACATCATACTCCACTAAGCATATAATAAATGTGATTACTTTAATTTTAAAATTCTTGTATCATGAAGCATTTCTTAGCAACTTTTATTATTTCTCTATCTCACTCAATCAGAATTATTCCATTTAATACGAAATTATTGTATCAATCCCTATGTATATCAATCCATTTAATACGGAATCATGGTCTCAATCAATTTATAAACCAATCAAAACCATATTAAATAACAAATTATTTTACAGATTCAATACATTACTTTTAAACTTTTATATTTAATATAACTATTGTTATTGTGGTATCATATGATTCGAATATTTTAAGACAGCTATTAGCAGGGTTGTAGACAGTTGTTCATATTAAATGCCACATTTTAATATTTCTTTTCTTCTAAAAATTATGTCCTCTTAGATATGAATATAGTATTTATTAGTTATTTATTAATATTTATTTATTTAGTCTATTTTTAATAAAAATTTATTATTTATTTAGTCTATTTTTTATTTTATTGATTTTTTTTATAGATAAAGCAGTAATAACCAGTAAAAAAAATCTCTTAACAAATAAATATTTAAGTTCATTTACCAAAAAAAATTAACTTAAAAAAGAAATGTTAAAAACCACAATTAGCTTATGGACAATTACGAATATTAATATACTACTAAAAAATCAGTGTTATTTCATAAATTCTGTTTAAATTCATATTGTATGTCTACTAAATCATAATTTGTAAAATTTAAATTTATTTTTTAATTGATTAATATTCACATAATTCTAAATATAAACTAATAATAAGTTAATATTCACTAACTTTTAAACATTGATGCGTACTTATAATTAATCATATAGCCGATTCTTTAATTTCAATTATATAAAACAACATCAAAAGTAAAATTTAAAAGATGAACATTAAAATTAACAGTTTACATCTGGTATCTTATAGACACGTTCACATCTACCCGTACAAATATTATTACCTTCGTCCTTAAATATAAGACCCTATTGAGAAAATTGTGGAAATTAATAAAGTTGATTAAAGTATTAAATTTATTGACGATTTTATTTAATTTTATAAATTTATCCTTAGAAAAAAAATAGTTAATATATATGTAACTAATTATTATAGATTGCAGAAAAAGAGATAATTTAATTAGAGATAAGTTTGGAAAAAAAATTATTAATATATTTGAAAGTTGAAGAGGATTTTATAAAAAGGGACAAAAAAAAATTTAAGAGAATTTTATAATTAGAGATGGATGTAATTGTAACTTATTCTTATTTATAAATATAATTGTATCATTTGTAGATTTTTTCTCATTTATAAAAAAATTTGTAACTTATTCTCATTTATAAAAAATACAAAATAATAAATAAAAAAAAAGACAATTTATCAACTTAGCGGGACTTGTGGTATATGCAACTTACATGTTTTTACACATTTTATTTAAAATAATAGCGAAATAGAACAAAATAAAATACAATTTATCAAGTTATCCGTGCTTGTGATATAACAACTTACATGTTTTGTTTGTAAACACTAAAGTGAATGCTAATTTTTATGAAATAAAATGAGTCTTTAGTCTTAAATTAATCACCAACATATATGCTGGTACAAATGTAGGAAAAAATAGTTCTAGCTATTTCTCCGATAATGTATGGGATTAAGTGAGCAAAAGTTATAGAATCTCAGTGTGAAGCAAGAAATAACTTGAGCAACAAACTCAATAAGTGAAATAATTCAATTTCATAGCAATAATCTATAGGAGATTTTGACTTTAACAGGTAGGAATATGGTGGTGGCTGCCTTGATCAGAGAAGTTAATAACATTTTGTGCATTTCATTGCATGTTACAACCATATTTTCCTTTCGTGCATGGGATGTTCAAATTAGCTATTAGCAATGTGGAGTCGAACTTGTCGAAGATGAAGATACCCACTCTTCAGAAACTATTGAAGCATTTCAGATTGAAAAAAATATATTCTGCAACTCTGCTATAGAACAGATTACTTTAGTAGGCCTTCTATTGAAAACCAAAACTATCAATGACTTGCTTACCGGTGAATTAACAGGAAAAAAACGTAATAGCTGCAATTTCATTTTATACATTTAAACATAGATACACAATGCAATTTCAGAATAATTTTATTGCAGACATGTACAATTTGCAATGGTGACAAATATGTACTTCTAATTAACTAATACCACTTATATATATATATATATATATATATATATATATATATATATATATATATATATATATATATATATATATATGTGTGTGTTTTTTTTTTTTTTTAAGACCATGACGACATAATTAAATCGGAAAATGCTCGATAGCCATAAATTTGTATACTATTATGTATACCAATATAATATATTGGTACACACATCGAAAAGTTAAAAAAATTGGTAATTAGATTTTGTGAAAAAAATAACATATATCTGTTGGAAATAAGACTTTTTATGTTAAGGAGAAGTGTGTAGGAATATTGAAGGTTTGAATATAAGTAGGATAATTCTTTATGGAGGAGAAGAATTTTATATTTTTGCTTGATACAAATGTGTGTGATTACATCTCTATTTATAGTACTCTAAGGAGAACTCTAGACACACTAATTCTAGAGAGTTCTCAACTCTAGAGATCCAAAGACTATTCTAGAAAATATTACAATTATAAGAAATATCTAGAGATTTCAAATATTATAAGAATTCTCTAGAAAACTACTTAAGCCCAAAAACCAATTAATAGATTTGGGCCCAAATCAAGTTTAATATTTTCAACATCCCCCCTTAAACTTGATTTGTAACACCAAGCATACTCCTTAGCTTCACGAAAGTTTCCAACTTTAGTGGCTTGGTGAAAATGTCGGCAGCTTGATCTTGAGACATTACATACTTCAACTTCACCTCTTTTTCTCAATGCATTCTCTTATGAAGTGGTAACGGGTGTCGGTGTGCTTACTTCTTTCATGAAAGACTGGATTCTTTGCTAAAGCAATTGCTGATTTATTATCAACACATTTTTTCATTGGATCTTCTTGTGGCATTTTTAACTCTTTCAACAAATTTCTTAGCCAAATTGCATGACAAACGCATGATGTGGCGGCGACATACTCGGCTTCACAAGTTGATAGTGTGACTATTGGTTGCTTCTTTGACATCCAAGTGAAAACAGTATCTCCCATAAAGAATACATAACCAGTAGTGCTCTTCCAATCATCCAAGTCTCCACTCCAATCGCTATCACTATAGCTAACAATCTCATAATTATTAGAAGAGTAATAGTGCAAGCCAAAGTTAGTTGTACCTTTAATGTATCTAAGGATTCTCTTTGCCGCCTTGAAGTGAGTTGTTGTTGGAGCTTCCATGTATCGGCTTACAACTCCTACAACATAGAGAATATCTGGTTTTGTACTTGTTAAGTAACGTAGACTTCCAACCAAACTTTTTTAAAGAGTTGGATCCACATTCTCCCCATTTTCATGCTTGCTTAACTTGCTACCACATTCCATCGGGGTGCCAACTGGATTAGCATCATTCATCTTGAACTTTTTAATGACTTCTTTGGCATAGCCTTCTTGGGTGATGGAAATTCCTTTGTCTTCTTGCTTTACTTCGATGCCAAGATAATATGCCATGAACCCCATATCTGTCATCTCAAATTCATTTGACATGTCTTTCTTGAACTCTTCGAACATGCTTGGATTGTTCCCTGTGAAAATTAAGTCATCTACATACAAGCACACAATTAAAATATCTCCACTTTGTGCTTTGATATAGAGTGCATGCTCATATGGGCACATGATGAAGTTCTTGTCTTGAAAGTACTTGTCGATTCGAACATTCCAAGCTCTTGGTGCTTGCTTGAGACCTGTCGTACCCCAAATTTGCCCTATCTCTTTTACTTTTGTCTGACTTTGAACTTTGCATCCCATTTGCACCATTTTTTACTTAGTCATTTGCATATCCCGCATCTCATGGAATCAGACACTTTGGTTCGAGGTATTAGGGTTGCGCCCTCTTTATGTCTAATTTTGTTTTGAAGTCTCTTATCAGGTGAAAGGGAAATTCTTTTGGTTCTCGATTAGTGGATCGTGGAATGAATTGTGTCATCACGTTACAAGGTTGATTCTTGCTCGAATTTATCAAAGTCTGGATTAGGGTTTATTTCCCTATTTGTTGGCCAATATGCTAGGGTTTTTGGATCCCTATTTTTTGTAAAGATGTTTCTTTCGTCTGCCTCAAAGATGGCTCAAAGTTTAGTGCATTAGGTCAAGGAGTTCATCTCCTCTCATTTCAAGCCTTCTTCTTAAAATCCTCCAGGTCACTGATTCGAGAGTTTGAAGGTTAAGTAGATGACTGTGGAGTTTGGGCACAAGAAATAAGCTTGTGGGTTCATGACCGTCAAGACATGTTTTGGTTGCTTAAGTTACAAGTTACTTGTGATTTGAGTCTCAAAGTTAAAGTTCTGTTTAAAAGTGCAAGTTTGGTTCAAGCGTGATATGAAGATTAAGGTTTAAGTGACCATTGTTTTGGGTTCGAATTAACCAAGGGGAATTAAATTCTTACGCATTTATTTAGTGCAAGAGTTTTATTGGAGTCTGGAAGATAAGGCACATGGTTGTTTGGAATACAAGTTACAACAGTTGTTTGTGATTTCTTGAAATTCCAGTTACAAGGGCAAAATGGTCAAATGCACTCTGAAAAGTCAAACTTTGACTTTTGGTAAAAAAAATCAAGTTTCAACAATTATATTTCATCAAGACAAGAATTTGGTTCATCAAGAAGTCAAAAATCAGACTACTTTGAGAAAAGAAAGAAATCAATTTTTTTTAAATAATTGGAAAATTTTCTAAGTGGTCAGAGATTTCAGAACTTCTGGGCCAAATTCCACGCAAGTGCAATCATAATTTGCAAGGACGGTTTAGAACATGGATCTCCAGTTAGAACATATGGGGGTTGTGTTCTTTGATCAGAACATAACTCCTCAGCATATGGAGGTTACGTTCCATGTTTCAGTCAGAACATATGGAGGCTTTGTTCTTTGATCAGAACATGACTCCTCAGAGTTTCATTCTTCAGCACATAAAGGCTATGTTCTGTTTTCCATTCAGAACATCATCAAGCCCCAAAACCTCGTTCCACCCAATCTGTTATGCTATTATGATACATCCCTTCCACCAGCTGCCACAACACTCCAAGGCGCTGCTGATCCAGTCCACGCCTGCGTTTTTCTCAAACCCCATAATTGCACCAAATTAAGCATACCAAAACTGTGATTAAAAAGAAAAGGAACAGTATGCCAAAAGTGTTTAAAACTCATTTGTTTTCCCCCCCAAAACCACAGCAAATCCATCTATAAATAGTTTGTTCCATCACACATTCAAGGGGCTGGCTTTTGAAGAGAGGATTATCAAATACACGAAAAAAGAGAGAGAAAAAAAGAAACACACAAACACTCATAAACTTAGAATTTTACAAATCAAAAACCTTTGTTTTTCCCTTTGAAACAAAGGACTTAACATTGTTGTTTCCTATTCGTGCAAACCCCAGAACATTCAAAGGCAGTAGCTCAAATCCTAAACCCACACTTCAGGTTCAAGGCAAGTCATTCTAATTTTGAAACTCTCATTCAGAACATCATTTAACATGTAAATACTATGATGTTGATGTTGCCCATATCATTGCATAAGTAGAAAAAACTGTGGATCAGAACTTCTAGAATAATGCTATGCTTAGAATTAGGATTAGAACTTCTACAAACTGTCATGCTTTTATCCTTCTGATTTGCTATTATTAAGATCTGAACAAGTTACAAATATTCTGACTAATGTAAGGGAGGAAATAAGGCGTAATACAGAACTTCTGTTTTTCACTCATCTTTTTAACACACAGAACTTCTAGGATTTTCTCACTGTTTAAGCACGCAGAACTTCTGAGTTTTCTTCACTGTTTTAACACATACAGAACTTCTGAGTTCTACTCAATGTTTTAACACATACAGAACTTCTGAGTTCTACTCACTGTTTTAACACATACAGAACTTCTGAGTTCAACTCACTGTTGTAACACATAAAGAACTTCTGAGTTCTACTCACTTTTTTAACACATACAGAACTTCTGAGTTCTACTCACTGTTTTAACACATACAGAACTTCTGAGTTCTACTCATTGTTGTAACACATAAAGAACTTCTGAGTTCTACTCACTGTTTTAACACATACAGAACTTCTGAGTTCTACTCACTGTTTTAACACATACAGAACTTCTGAGTTCTACTCACTGTTGTAACACATACAGAACTTCTGTGTTCTACTCACTGTTTTAACACATACAGAACTTCTAAAATTTCCTCACTGTTAACACGCACAAAACTTCTGAATTTTTCTCATTATTCTAACATTCAGAACTTCAGCATGTACCGACCCAGAACTTCTTTTTTTTCTTTTGCCCTCTAACGTTTTTTTGCAGGATTCCATTGGTATCAACTCAGAATTTCTGATCACCTCTAACGTTTCATTCTGGACCACAGCGCGTCTGGCATCAGAACTTCTGATCCCTTTAATTTTGCTTTCAGCAACATGCTGATCCTATTTCTCTTTATCTTTCCTTTTTTTCTCTTTTATTTTATTATTAGTACTATTTTTATTTTTTTACAAAAAAGACATAAAAAAAAACATTTTTTTCATTAACTAATTATTTTTTCTTTTAGTTTATTAAAACGGAAAGAAACCTTTTTCAAAACAAAAATAAAACAAATCTTTTCTTTTATTTCTTGCATCGTACATTTAGATATGGTTGTAATAGTTAAATAGGATTTAAATTCTTACCCCTCCCCATGTTCTACTTAGCACCACCCTCTCTCTCTTTATTTATTCATTTATTTTTTACTTTATTGCTTCAGAATTTTCTTAACTCTTTTTTTTTGTTGTTTTAGTTTTAAAAAACTAAATAATCACCTTTTCGATTAATCAGACAATTCTTATTAATTAGCTTAAATTTAATTTGGTAATTTTGTTTATCTCAATATGTGATTTATTTTAATTAACATCTTTTGTTATTTTGCTTAGTTATAAAAATCACAAGAATATATATTATAATATTTTAGAATTAGATTCTAGCTTACTTTTGAGTTCATAATTTATTTAAAATTTGATTTATGAAGCCATAAAAAATATTTATAATTTAAGTTTCCTTATTTGTTCAAACCTTGAAACCATACCTTAGGTAGCTTCGTGAGGCGATTAAACCCCATTTCGATCGCCTTATGTCGAAATAGACTTTTAGTCCACATGTACAAACAATTAGATTTTTAGTTTCCCTCTTAACCTTTTTCTTTTGTAATTAAACTCAATTGTCACAAATCAAAAATCCAAAAACACTTTTACTCATTACTTGAATTTATTTTAAAACTTGCCAAAACACTCAACAAATCAAAACTCCCCCAAAGGGCATGTTATCTATGTTCTACCGCGATACCGGCCGTGCCTATTGCCAGAATGTGTGTGTTAATATCGCCCACTAAAAACACAAACAAACAAACCCTTTTCTAGAGGAACTACGGTGTTCTGATTCCTTCATTGGATATGTAGGCAAAGGGTCGCGAAACCCTCACGAGCGCAATAATAAAAACCATTCATTTCCCCTTAAGCAAGCATAGTTGTAGATAAATACACCCTTTAAGACAAGCAAACAAAACGGATCCCGTTGAGTACAACGGATGTGAGGGATGCTAATACCTTCCCCTCGCATAACCGAATCCCTTACCCTTTCTCTTGGTCGCAAGACCATCTTATCCATTCCCTTGTGGTTTTATCGATATTTCCCCTTCCTTCGGGATAAATAAAGTTCGGTGGCGGCTCTGTGTTTTCTGCCGGTAGCTTCAGCTGGCGACTCTGCTGGGGAATCTTTTGCGAGTCTCTCCTAGTTTTGTTTATTTTTCTTTTTTGGGTGTTTATTTATTTGATTTATTTTGCTTTACTGTTTTATTATTGCTTTATTTGTATATATTGCATATATTGTTGCTACTCACATATTCTGGATACATTATGATGTTGGGTTTGGTGATTACTTTTGATAAGTCCTATACCCGGACTTGGGTTACACATAGGATTAGGACGGGTGGTATAGTCATGTTAACTTTGAGGGAGTAATCCCGAAGAAGGAGGCATGAAAATCCCCCACTCAGTGGAGGTTCCCTTGAAAGTAGTGATGTTTACCGAGTAATCGAAAAGACGTCATTGCTTTCGACCTGGGAACTCGAGAAGCTGAGGGTCGTAGAACCATTAACCCATCCTGGCCTTTTAGGTGCAGTGCGGAGACTATAATAGAGTAATCCAAAAGTAGTTATCACGCGATATTGCACTCGGACGAGTTTTTCCTGCGAATATTACTGATTACCAAGTAATTGGGACATCGGTAATATCCAAAGGAAGAGCGTAGACTTCGAGAACTCTTTAGAGTCTTGTTCGGCAGGTGATAAACCCCTAGTACATACCTTATGGGTGGTTACTTTGACTCCATGCCTGTGACGTTGAACTTTTTATCCTGTTACTTTCAGCCTGTGCAACGGACTACGCAATGATTATCCAGAATATGTGGAGCTGAAACTTCATACCATAGCATACCATGACATCATATCATCATGTATATATATCTCATATCTAGGGAAATCCAAAGACAAGTCTCGTTGACGTAGATTTTTAAAAAAAAGGGGAAAATTTTAAAAGATAGACGAGTCCTTGGGTCTCCTCAGAAATGAAGATAAAGCATTCATCCATACTACCATGCATTCATTTTTCACAACAAAAACTCATTGGGGTCCCTTTTCGTGGACTACAGTAAACAACAAAGACGACTTCTCCACATCCTTACAGTACCAGAGGCAACCAGCAAAGGCTAATGGATCTTTTTGAAGAGAACCAGAATACACTCGGCCGAGATATGGACACCATGGGTACTCGCATGGATCAGCTTATGGAAACCCTTCATGTTGTGATCAAGGGTCAAGAAGAACTACATCAAAGTGTTGCCAAGCTTACTACTGTTGCTCCCTCCACTTCTGCTAATGGGAGGAATGATAATGAAAATGTTGAGACTCCCACCGGCATTCCTAGGAATGATGTCGACGATCATCATGATGTTATTGATCTTGATGAACCCAAAGTGAACCTTGCCGCCAGAGTTGCCGAAACTGCGAAAATGTATCATGCTCTCGAAGAGCGTCTTAAAGCCATGGAGGGTATCAAGGCTTCTGGATTCAATACTGTTGCAATGTGCCTCGTGCCTGGGGTAGTTATTCCTCCCAAGTTCAAAGTCCTGGATTTTGACAAATACAAAGGCACTTCTTGTTTAGAGACTCATCTTCATTCCTATTGTCACAAAATGGATGCCTATGCTGAAAATGAACCGTTACTCATGCACTTCTTTCAAGATATCTTGAGCGGGGAACCATTGGATTGGTATATGCAATTGGAAAGATCTCATGTCAGTACTTGGGGAGAACTTGCTGACGCTTTTTTGAAACATTACCATTACAATACTGCCATGGCTCCTAGCCGTACTCAGCTCTAAGGGATGGTACAAAAATATGAAGAGTCATTCAAAGAGTACGCTCAGAGGTGGCGTGAACTGGCTGCAAGGGTCCAACCTCCTCTCTTGGATCGCGAATTGATTGATTTATTTATGGGTACTCTACGAGGTCCTTATCTCTAACATATACTCGGTAGTATTTCGACCTCCTTTTTGAACTTGGTTACTGTCGAGGAACGTATTGAAGATGGCCTCAAGTCAGGAAAAATTCAAGGTATATCTAGCGCTATCAATGAAAGTAACAAGAAACCTTTCTTTGGCCTCCTCAAGAAGAAAGAAAGAGATACTAGTGCTACTATCAACAAAGGAAAGGCCCCGGTCCATCATCAAGATCAAGCTTTGCACCATCAAACTTCGTTTGTTCATCCTAATGTTCCTCGAGCATGTGCTACAATCTCAGCTCAACAACCGCGGGTGACTTAGCATCAGTCAATCCATCATCAACATCAGTACACACAGAGACAACTGTATGTTCAACGAGCACGATCTGGGTATTTTCAGCTGAGTCATCAACCCCAGGGGCAACAAGGACAAAAGAGGAAGAAAGTTATTGAAAGGAGGGTGGATCCCATTCCCATGTCTTATGCTCAACTTCTCCCTCAGTTACTTGCCAATCAGTTGGTTCAATTGCGTGAACTTGGTCCAACACCAAATCCTCTCCCATGAGGGTATGATGCCAGTGCTCGTTGTGAATTCCATTCAGGGGCTCCAGGCCACACAGTTGAGAATTGTAGGGGATTAAAAAACAACGTTCAAGACCTCCTTGATGCCAAAGTTATCACGTTCACTCCAAAGGGTTTGATAATGGATTGAATCCCCTTGCTGAGATAGGTGTCAAGACTGCAAGAGCGTCTCCTCAAATGAGCCAGGGCTGAAGAAGCCTCCTGAGCATGGCAATTTCTAATTTCATTTGCATTATTATTTGTAACCTTTCTTGTTTTTTTCAGTACCCATTGTATGCAAAACTGTTTGTCTTTTTATATTGAATCACCATGCATTGACTGTGTTTTTCTTGAACTAATCCATTTGTATTCACTCAGTTACGTTTTGTTATTGTACTTGCTTTTGATGCTTAACTCTTTTTAATTTAAAGAATAAAATAACTCTTGAGGGAGGATGATGAATATCTGATACTTAGATTCTCAAACGGTATGCTTTTGAATAAAACCTTGCTGACGATGTACAAGCATTGTTTCAAATCCCCAAACACCGGAGTTATAAGGAAGATAGACCCTCGTCAACCCTTTCGAGCTTTGAAGTAGGAGTTTCTTTTACACAGAAAAACCCTCAATTTTAACCCCGGGGCGGATAGATTTCAGTTAATCCGATCGAGCATCCAGAACTCGTCAAGAGGGAGTTCCTAGGGATGCAACAATGGTTATACATCAAAGGGCTAGGAGAAGTCAACACCATAATGACAAACCGTCACCTACCAG
The DNA here is from genome assembly GCA_948472305.1 of Vicia faba. NCBI lineage: Eukaryota > Viridiplantae > Streptophyta > Magnoliopsida > Fabales > Fabaceae > Vicia > Vicia faba. The sequence continues at coordinate 903,892,497 of OX451735.1, read as the reverse complement.
CAGCGTGCATCAAAGAGAACGATATCCTGATGGGTGTCTCTTGCACAATCAGGAGGTCAGCAGATGATGATACCATAACAGTTATTCTTCATCTATCCAGGACTCAGACAACCACAACCATTTCCAACAAATCATAGATGGCACAAAGATCAATAACTTGTTCAAAAAGAAAGAGACAAAAAGCCCCGTTAAGTCAAAACTTGAAAAAACTGGAGACTTAGGCAAAAGTCAGGGCATCCCGCTGGACTGCAACTTCAAAATCAATAAATTGTCCAGGAAAAAATTAGGGAAAGCAAAATAAAAAATAATAATAATCCTCAGCAAAGAACAAGATCAAGTGATCAGACGCCAAGAAGCCAATGATTGTCGGGTCTTAGAAACCCCTGTAGTTCCTCAATCATCGAAAACTCTCTTCTCAGGAGATGAGTGCTCGTATCGAGTTAACTGAACATAGGAATGGAGAACATCATGGAGAATGGGTGGGAACCAAATAATTTTGAGCCTTAAATATTTTTTCTAAAACCGTGAAACAGGCCACGTTATAACCCTTAAAAGTCCTAACTGAAGCATGGGTTAATTCGAAAGCAATACTATAGCGAGAGTACGGTAACCTGACTCCTCGGAGATGTACTAAAATTTGATTTGGTAACACATCACCTATTCATAAAAACAAAAAACTGATGCTTCGACATCATTTCACTAAAAGTTTTTCGAACTTCAAGACAAGCATAGAATTTGCATTAGAATCATCATTCTTAGACAAACATTCGTTGCATATAAATAAGTGCTTGAACATCAAGTAAGCTTGCGTGATGAGCATCAATTGAAAACATGGTCATCTCGAAGGACGAATTGCTGCAGAAACTTGTCAAAAAAAAACAAAGAACGATCTTATTCTGGGGCATTCCCTCAAGCTGCCAATCAGAGGCTATCACGTTGATAAATCTCTTCCATATTTTTCCATTCAATCAGAAGCAATCATGTCGATAAATCTCTTTAAACTTCAAACTGGGGAAATCAGGCTGAGTTACCTATTCAAAATTTGTGCAACCTGGGGCAGTTACGTCGAGATTCGACAAATCTCTACGAGAATCCATGATCAGAGGCAGATATTGGGGCATGCCACTTTGCGTCGTATTATGACACGAATATTCCAACATTCCACTCAAAGAGATCCTTGCAGACATGGGCATTCCTCCTCCCCTCTTATGAGGCTACTCAAGCAAATTCCTGTCATCCGTACAAATGTAATCAGGCTAAAAGCCTCATGACGTTCACTTTGGTTCAGTTAACGTCCTCAGAATCATCATCATTCCCTGCAGATGTTTAAACATGTAACTCCCAAGTAGTGAAGTGAACTCGGGGCATCTGAAGACACTCATGTCCATTTCCTAATCCCCAAGTGGTTCATGAAGTAAGGAAAGTCAGACGGGGCCCTTTCCTCCCTGGAAATAGAGAAAATTTGGGGCATTTGATGAGATCCATGTCTCTATTCAGTCATTCACAAGCAGTCCAGCAGGTGAAGAAAGTCAGATCAAGCTACTCCTCCTCAACAAGATTTAATCCCCAGTGAACTCGACAAGGATATAACTCAATTCTCACAGTTTTCAAGAACCAATCCATTTTGGTATCTCAAGACGATGAGTAATGAATCCCAATGAGCTTAACATTTGGCACTTTGCATACAATAATCATCACCATATATCGCATTGCATCCTCAAACGCGTAGCATATCCATGGATCATCATGCCACACTTCAAAATGCATATGAAGCATGAGCCATATTTGGTACCTTTCCCGAAAGCCCCAAATCAATCCCCAAATAAACAAAACATCCCCAATAAGAATATCATCCTCATAATTCCCAGTTAACATCTGTAATTATGCTACCAACTAAAATAAACCATGGTTCCAGTACATCATACTCCCCAACTCTCAATATTTACGTTATCTTTTTATAAGGTCGTAGGTCTCTCGTAGGTCTTACCCTCACATTATCTTTGCTAGGGTCGTAGGTCGCTTGTAGGTCTTACCATCACGTTATCTTTCATAGGGTCGTAGGTCGCTCGTAGGTCTTACCCTCACGTTATCTTTGTTAGGGTCGTAGGTCACTCGTAGGTCTTACCCTCACGTTATCTTTGCTAGGGTCGTAGGTCGCTCGAAGGTCTTACCCTCACGTTATCTTTTCTAGGATCGTAGGTTGCTCATAGGTCTTACCCTCACATTATCTTTACTAGGGTCATAGGTCGCTCGTAGGTCTTACCCTTACGTCATCTTTGCTAGGGTCGTAGGTCGCTCGTAGGTCTTACCCTCACGTTATCTTTGCTAGGGTCGTAGGTCGCTCGTAGGTCTTACCCTCATGTTATCTTTGCTAGGGTCGTAGGTCGCTCGTAGGTCTTACCCTCACATTATCTTTGCTAGGGTCGTAGGTCGCTCGTAGGTCTTACCCTCACGTTATCTTTCATAGGGTCGTAGGTCATTCTTAGGTCTTACCCTCACGTTATCTTTATTAGGGTTGTAGGTTGCTCATAGGTCTTACCCTTACGTTATCTTTGCTAGGGCCGTAGGTCGCTCGTAGGTCTTACCCTCACGTTATCTTTGCTAGAGTCATAGGTCGCTCGTAGGTCTTACCCTCACGTTATCTTTCATAGGGTCTTAGGTCATTCGTAGGTCTTACCCTCACGTTATTTTTGCTAGGGTCGTAGGTCGCTCGTAGGTCTTACCCTCATGTTATCTTTTTTAGGGTCGTAGGTCGCTCGAATGTCTTACCCTCATGTTATCTATTATAGGGTCGTAGGTCGCTCGTAGGTCTTACCCTCACGTTATCTTTTTTAGGGTCGTAGGTCGCCCGTAGGTCTTACCCTCACTTTACATTTCTCTTGGGTCATAGATCATACGTCTATCTTTACCCGTTGTCTTTACCTTTCTCTTGGTTCATAGATTATACACCGATCTTTACCCATTATCTTTACCTTTCTTTTTGGGTCGTGAAATACCGCTTGATAGATTCTCTGTCGTCATCAAGTTCTACTCATTATATTTAAGTTATCATTTTGTCAAGTAATTCTACTTTCAGTCATCACGACATCGTCAACCATGTCCTTTCAGTCACTTTACTGCCCACTCCCTCGAGAACCTTGTATTGGAACCGTTACCCCAATACGAGCTACCATTGTTTAACCATGTTTATCCATCATGACCAGTCCACCAGGAGACCAGTTTGTCCTTCCCCAGCAGACATTCACACCAATGAATGACACTCACACCATCTCTCCAGGAAAAATTTCGGCTCCTGGTATTTAATCATCTTCCACCTTGAACTTTCGAAAGGCTGACGCCAATCTCACATTCAGGTTTAAGACGGTTAAATAGGGGCATCTGTCGTACCCTGAATTTTCCCTATCTCTTTTACTTTTGTCTGGCTTTGAACTTTGCATTCCATTTGCACCATTTTTTACTCAGTCATTTGCATATCTCGCATCTCATGGAATCAGGCACTTTGGTTCGAGGTATTAGGGCTGCACCCTCTTTATGTCTAATTTTGTTTTGAAGTTCTCTTATCAGGTGAAAGGGAAATTCTTCTGGTTCTCGATTAGTGGATCGTGGAATGAATTGTGTCATCACGTTACAAGGTTGATTCTTGCTCGAATTTATCAAAGCCTGGATTAGGGTTTATTTCCCTATTTGTTGGCCAAGATGCTAGGGTTTTTGGATCCCTATTTTCTGTAAAGGTGTTTCTTTCGCCTGCCTCAAAGATGGCTCAAAGTTCAGTGCATTAGGTCAAGGAGTTCATCTCCTCTCATTTCAAGCCTTCTTCTTAAAAGCCTCCAGGTCACTGATTCAAGAGTTTGAAGGTTAAGTTGACGACTGTGGAGTTTGGGCATAAGAAATAAGCTTGGGGGTTCATGACCGTCAAGACATGTTTTGGTTGCTTATGTTACAAGTTACTTGTGATATGAGTCTCAAAATTAAAGTTATGTTTAAAAGTGCAAGTTTGGTTCAGGCGTGATATGAAGATTAAGGTTTAAGTGACCGTTGTTTTGGGTTCGAATTAACCAAGGAGAATTAAATTCTTAAGCATTTATTTTGTGCAAGAGTTTGATTGGAGTCTGGAAGATAAGGCGCATGGTTGTTTGGAATACAAGTTACAACCGTTGTTTGTGATTTCTTGAAATTCAAGTTACAAGGGCAAAATGGTCAAATGCACTCTGAAAAGTCAAACTTTGACTTTTCGTAAAAAAATCAAGTTTCAACAATTACATTTCATCAAGGCAAGAATTTGGCTCATCAAGAAGTAAAAAATCAGACTACTTTGAGAAAAGAAAGAAATCAATTTTTTTTAAATACTTGGAAAATTTTCTAAGTGGTCAGAGATTTTAGAACTTCTGGGCCAAATTCCACGCAAGTGCAATCAGAATTTGCAAGGACGGTTCAGAACATGGATCTCCAGTCAGAACATATGGGGGCTATGTTCTTTGGTCAGAACATAACTCCTCAGCATATGGAGGTTACATTCCACGCTTCAGTCAGAACATATGGAGGCTTTGTTCTTTGATCAGAACATAACTCCTCAGAGTTTCATTCTTCAGCACATAAAGGCTATGTTCTGCTTTCCATTCATAACATCATCAAGCCCCAAAACCTCATTCCACCCAATCTGCTGTGCTATTATGATACAGCCCTGCCACCAGCTGCCACAACACTCCAAGGTGCTGCTGATCTAGTCCACGCCTGCGTTTTTCTCAAACCTCATAATTGCACCAAATTAAGCATACCAAAACTGTGATTAAAAAGCAAAGGAACAATATGCCAAAAGTGTTTAAAACTCATTTGTTTTCCCCCCAAAACCACAGCAAATCCATCTATAAATAGTTTGTTCCGTCACACGTTCAAGGGGCTGGATTTTGAAGAGAGGATTATCAAATACACGAAAAAAAGAGAAAAAAGGAAACACTCAAACACTCATAAACTTAGAATTTTCCAAATAAAAAACCTTTGTTTTTCCCTTTGAAACAAATAACTTAACATTGTTGTTTCCTGTTCGTGCAAACCCAAGAACATTCAAAGGCAGTAGCTCGAATCCTAAACCCACACTTCAGGTTCAAGGTAAGTCATTCTAACTTTTAAACTCACATTCAGAACATCATTTAACATGTAAATACTATGATGTTGATGCTGCCCATATCATTGCATAAGTAGAAAAACCTGTGGATCAACACTTCTAGAATAATGCTAGGCTTAGAATTAGGATTAGAACTTCTACAAACTGTCATGCTTTTATCCTTCTGATTTGTTGTTATTAAGATCTGAACAAGTTACAAATATTCTAAATAATGTAAGGGAGGAAATGAGGCGTAATAACGAACTTCTGTTTTTCAATCATCTTTTTAACACACAGAACTTCTAGGATTTTCTCACTGTTTAAGCACGCAGAACTTCTGAGTTCTCTTCACTGTTTTAACACATATATAACTTTTGAGTTCTACTCACTGTTTAAAACATATAGAACTTCTTAGTTCTACTCACTATTTTAACACATACAGAACTTATGAGTTCTACTCACTGTTGTAACACATAAAGAACTTCTGAGTTCTACTCACTGTTTTAACACATACAGAACTTCTGAGTTCTACTCACTGTTGTAACACATAAAGAACTTCTGAGTTCTACTCACTGTTTTAACATATACAGAACTTCTGAGTTCTACTCACTATTTTAACACATACAGAACTTCGGAGTTCTACTCACTGTTGTAACACATACAAAACTTCTGAGTTCTACTCATTGTTTTAACACATACAGAACTTCTGAAATTTCCTCACTGTTAACACGCACAAAACTTCTGAATTTTTCTCATTATTCTAACATTCAGAACTTCAGCATGTAGCGACCCAGAACTTCTTTTTTTTTTCATGCCCTCTAAAGTTTCTTTAAGGATTCCATTGGTATCAACCCATAATTTCTGATCACCTCTAATGTTTCATTCTGGACCACAGCGCACCTGACATCAGAACTTCTGATCCCTTTCGTTTTGCTTTCAGCAACATGCTGATCCCATTTCTCTTTATCTTTCCTTTTTTCTCTTTTATTTTATTATTAGTACTATTTTTATTTTTTATAAAAAAGACATAGAAAAAAAACAGTTTTTTCATTAACTAATTATTTTTTCTTTTAGTTTATTAAAACGGAAAGAAACCTTTTTCAAAACAAAAACAAAACAAATATTTTCTTATATATCTTGCATTGTACATTTCTATATGGTTGTAATAGTTAAATATGATTTAAACTCTTACCCCTCCCCATGTTCTACTTAGCACCACCCTCTCTCTCTCTCTCTTTATTTATTCATTTATATTTTACTTTATTGCTTCAGAATTTTCTTAACTCTTTTTTTTTGTTGTTTTAGTTTTAAAAAACTAAATAATCACTTTTTCAATTAATCAGATAATTCTTATTAATTAGCTTAAATTTAATTTGGTAATTTTGTTTATCTCAATATGTGATTTATTTTAATTAAAATCTTTTGTTATTTTGCTTAGGTATAAAAATCACAAGAATATATATTAGAATATTTTAGAATTAGATTCTAGCTTACTTTTGAGTTCATAATTTATTTAAAATTTGATTTATGAAGCCATAAAAAATATTTATAATTTAAGTTTCCTTATTTGATCAAACCTTGAAACCATACCTTAGGTAGCTCCATGAGGCGATTAAACCCCGTTCCGATCGTCTTATGTCGAAATAGACTTTTAGTTCACCTGTACAAACAATTAGGTTTTTAGTTTCCCTCTTAACATTTTACTTTTGTAATTAAAACTCAACTGTCATAAATCAAAAATCCAAAAACACTTTTAATCATTACTTGAATTTATTTTAAAACTTGCCAAAAACACTCAATAAATCAAAACTCCTCCAAAGGGCATGTTATCTCTGTTCTACCGCGATACCGGCCGTGCCTATTGCTAGAATGTGTGCGTTAACGCCGCCCACTAAAAAACACAAACAAACAAACCCTTTTCTAGAGGAACTACGGTGTTCTGATTCCTTCATTGGATACGTAGGCAAAGGGTCACGAAACCCTCACGAACGCAATAATAAAAACCATTCATTTCCCCTTAAGCAAGCATAGTTGTAGATAAATACACCCTTTAAGACAAGAAAACAAAATGGATCCCGTTGAGTACAACGGATGTGAGGGGTTCTAATACCTTCCCCTCGCATAACCGACTCCTTACCCTTTCTCTTGGTCGTAAGACCATCTTATCCATTCTCTTGTGGTTTTATCGATATTTCCCCTTCTTTCTGGATAAATAATGTTCGGTGGCGGCTCAGTGTTTTCTGTCGGTAGCTTCAAGACCGTACAATGCCTTCTTCAACTTCAAGACTTTTTCTTCTTGCCCTTTCACTTCATAGCCTAGTGGTTACTCGATATAAACTTCTTCTTCGAGAAAACCATTAAAGAAGGCTGCTTTCACATCCATTTGATAGATCTTCCATTCATTTTGGGCTGCCAAGGAAATGATTAGTCTAATAGTTTCAAGACGAGCAACAGGAGAAAAAACCCCATCATAGTCAATTCCTTGTCTTTGACTATAGCCTTTCGCCACCAATCTCGCTTTGTATCTCTCCACATCTCCTTTTGCATTCTTCTTTGCCTTGTACACCCATCTTACTCCAATTGTTTTATGTCCTTGTGGAAGTGTAGTAAGTTCCCATGTATCATTCTTCGTGATAGACTTGATTTCTTTGTCCATGGCGTCTCTCCACTTTATGTTTTCTACCGTATCTTGATAGCTTAGAGGCTCACAATCACCAAAAAGACAAAAGAGGTTAATGTCATTTTGGTTTTCGATTACCTCATAAAGCTCTTCAATGATCCTTAGTCATCGTGTCTTCTCACTTGAACTTGTTTCATCTAACCTTGGTGTCAGTGAGGAAGGTGGTGTAATATGTTCCTCTATCATTGGTTGTTCCCTTTCTTCTTCTTCTTCTTCTTCTTCTTCAAATTAAGGAAGAAAAACATACTTATCTTCTGGAGCACCGCAATCCCAATAATCTTTTTCATCAAACTCCACATCACGACTTATGATGATCTTTCCACTATTTGGGTTATAAAGCTTGTACCCTTTAGAGCTTGAGTCATAACCCACAAACACACACTTCTCCCTTTTGTCATCGAGCTTTGTTCTTTTTTCATCTGGAACATGGGTATAGGCAATGCTTCCAAATACTTTGAGGTGAGATATCCTAGGTTTCCTTTCACTCCATGCTTCTTGGGGTGTCTTTTCATGCATGCTTATTGTTGGGGAACAATTTGTCAAGTAAACTGCACAGGCCACTGCTTCGGCCCAAAACTCCTTCGGAATCTTCTTCCTCTTGAGCATGCTTCGTACCATGTTAAGTATAGTCTGATTCTTTCTCTCTTCTATTCCATTTTGTTGAGGCGATCTTGGCACAGTCAGTGGGCGACGGATTCCATGGTCTTCACAACATTTGTTGAACTCATTTGAAGTGAACTCTCCTCCTCGGTCAGATCTCATGGCCTTGATGGAAGAACCACTTTCTTTCTCTACAAGGGCTTTGAACTTCTTAAAGTTGTCGAATACTTATGACTTCTCCTTCAAGAAATAAACCCATATTTTTGTGGAATAATCATCAATAAAGAGGAGAAAGTATTTATTCTTACCAAACGAGTTGGGTTTGATAGGTCCACAGACATCCGTGTGTATGAGCTCTAGTGGCTTTGTCGCTCTTGACGTTGATTCCTTTGGAAAACTTTTTCGGAATTGCTTCCCAATTAGACATCCTTCACAGAGTTGGTCTGGGTGGTTGATCCTAGGCAAGCCTCTCACCATCTCTTTCTTCAACAAACGTTCTAAACCATCGAAGTTGAGGTGCCCGAATCGTAGATGCCATAGCCATGAAGAATCGGTATAGAAAGCCTTGAGACACTTTGCTACGTCATTTTGAATGTTCAAGAAGAACATTCTATTTTTTGACATATGCACCTTAGCAATCAATTTATGACTACAATCTCTTAAGAAAAGACTATGTTCTTTTAAGTGGATGTCATAGCCTTTCTCTAATAATTGTCCCAAACTCAAAATATTATTCTTCATGTTAGGCACATAACAGACATTGGATATGAATTGATGACTCCCATTCTTCAAGCGTATGAGAATTTTACCTTTGCCTTACTAGTATCTTTGAGTCATCTCCAAATGATACATTACCAGTTGCTGCTTCATTGATCTCTACGAACATGCTTCGATTCCCACACATGTGGTTGATTACGCCAGTGTCCAAGTACCAATTATTTCTTTTCTCTTCAACTTCATTTTGACACGCGAGTAGCAAAGTTTCTTCTTCTCCACCTTTTTCTTCTATAAAATTAGCTTTCTCTGCCACCTTCTTTGAAAATCTACACTCGATTGCGTAATGACCAATCTTGTTGCAGTTGAAACATTTGAGTTGTGATTTATTGCTCCTCGACCACGAGGTTCCTCTTCCACGACCTCTTGTTTCTTGTGGATTCCAACTTCTTTATCCATTATTGAAGTTGTTGGAGTAGTTATTGCAACCGCCTCTTCCTTCTCCTCCATGTCCTCGTCCATGTCCACGATATTGGCCACAACCTCGTCCTTTTTGGCTCTTGTAATTTGCATAGTTTGCTTCCTTTATGTTGAGTTGTAGTAATTGCTCCATAGCCTCCTTTTGTTTAATTTTTCTCTATTGTTTTTCTTCGTATGCTTGTAAGGAACCCATGAGTTGCTCAATAGTCATGGTCTTTAGATCCTTATTTTGTTCAATATTGGTAACAATAAAGTCAAAACTTGGATTTAAAGTGCGAAGTATTTTCTCCATGACTTTCACATCATTAACATCTTCACCATTTCTCTTAAGTTGATTGACTACAGCCAATACTCGAGAAAATAATCTAAAAATTGACTCAGACTTCTTCATAAATAAACGTTCAAAGTCACCTCTAAGAGTTTGAAGACGAATCTTTTTTACCTGCTCAACTCATTTGTTGCAAGTTTGAAGCTTGTCCCATGCTTCTTTGGCTGTTGTTGCATTGGATATCTTCTCAAAAGAATCTTCATCCACCGATTGATAAATGAGAAAGAGAGCTTTCTTGTCTCTCTTTCTTGACTCCTTCAATGTCTCTCTTACACCTTGGCTTAGCGAGGATTCATCTTGATCCTTGAAGCCTTTCTCAACAATATCACACATCTTGAGCTCCTAGTAGTTCCTTTATCTTGATACTCCAATTATCATAGTTGTTCTTTGTGAGCATCGACATTTGGAAAGAGAAACCACCATTCGCCATTTTGTGGATCTTGAAGCTCTGATACCACTTTGTTGGAAATAAGACCTTTTATGTTAAGGAGAAGTGTGTGGAAATATTGAAGGTTTGAATATAAGTAGGATAATTCTTTATGGAGGAGAAGAACTTTGTATTTTTGCTTGATACAAATGTGTGAGATTATATCTCTATTTATAGTACTCTAAGGAGAACTTTAGACACACTAATTCTAGAGAGTTCTCAACTCTAGAGATCCAAACACTATTCTAGAAAATATTACAATTATAAAAAATATCTAGAGATTCCAAATATTACAAGAATTCTCTAGAAAACTACTTAAGCCCAAAATAACTAAGCCCAAAAACCAATTAATAAATTTAGGCCCAAATCAAGTTTAATATTTTCAACAATATCTTGATCAACAAAATTGACAGAAAAAATAGGTTAAGATATTAAATTGGATCTGATAAACATAGATAGTTTGATATAGAAATTAAAATTACCTTGCATTTTTTCCAAAAAATTCTTCACTGCTCCAGAACAGCCTAGGCAGGACATTGCTACTTTGAGGACTACATTCTGCAATCAAAATGCCAAAACTCATATTGAAAAAGCAGAAAACAGAAAAATCATATATTCATTATAATATGATAATAACCCCAAATCCACAGATTCATCGATTTCGTTTATAAATGGAAAATGAAAGAAAGAGAGAAACAATCATTCTTGGTTTCTTGGTGTTTTATTTAACGTTCCAGTCTGTAATTTGTTGCATACAATAACAATTAAATATGTATCATGCAATTGTTATCTAAATCAAAAAATGAAAGAGTTTGTTGTAATACTTCGCCTAAATGATACACATGTAAAAACATATAGGAAAATATAAACAAATGTTCATTTTTCACTACCATATATGTATAGTTATTTGCATTAGTTAGAAAAACAATATGAACTAATTTATCTATTGCTTAAATATTTGAGATGCTTTCTTGAAAATTTAAGATTTAATTCAAAATGAATAAATAAAGAGAATTTTCCATGTTCACATAAGACCATCTAGCTTGGACAAAACCAAGTTCAAGATTGCCATGTAATAGGAAAGTCATATGCAAAAACATAGTTACATAAGAGTGTTTTGACAGGAACAACAATACAATAACGTAAAGAGAAAGGAAAACAACAATACAATGACATATATATATATATATATATATATATATATATATATATATATATATATATATATATATATATATATATATATATATATATATATATATATATATATATATATATATGTGAATTCAGAAAGAAAAACAATGTTGGAAATAAGTGTGGGAATATTGAAAGTTTGAATATAAATTTGATAAGTAGGATAATTCTTTATGGAGGAGAAGAACTTTTTATTTTTGTTTGATACAAATGTGTGAGATTATATCTCTATTTATAGTACTATAAGGAGAACTCTAGACACACTAATTCTAGAGAGTTTTCAACTCTAGAGATCCAAAAACTATTCTAGAAAATATTACAATTAAAAGAAATATCTAGAGATTTCAAATATTACAAGAATTCTCTAGAAAACTACTTCAATCCAGAATAATTAAGCCCAAAAACCAATTAATAAATTTAGGCCAAAATCAAGTTTAATATTTTTAACATCCCCCCTTAAACTTGATTTGTGACTCCAAGCATACTCCTTAGCTTCACGAAAGTTTCCAACTTTAGTGGCTTGGTGAAAATGTCGGAAACTTGATCTTGAGACATTACATACTTCAACTTTACCTATTTTTTCTCAATGCATTCTCTTATGAAGTGGTAACGGGTGTCGATGTGCTTACTTGTTTCATGAAAGACTGGACTCTTTGCCAAAGCAATTGATGATTTATTATCAACACATATTTCCATTGGATCTTCTTGTGGCATTTTTAACTCTTTCAACAAGTTTCTTAGCCAAATTGCATGACAAACGAATGATGTGGCAGTGACATACTCGACTTCACAAGTTGATAGTGTTACTATTGGTTGCTTCTTTGACATGCAAGTGAAATCAGTATCTCCCATAAAGAACACATAACCAGTAGTGCTCTTCCTATCATCCAAGTCTCCACTCCAATCGCTATCACTATAGCCAACAATCTCATAATTATTAGAAGAGTAATAGTGCAAGCCAAAGTTAGTTGTACCTTTAATGTATCTAAGAATTCTCTTTTCCTCCTTGAGGTGAGTTGTTGTTGGAGCTTCCATGTATCGGCTTACAACTCCTACAACATAGAGAATATATGGTCTTGTACTTGTTAAGTAACGTAGACTTCCAACCAAACTTTTGTAAAGAGTTGGATCCATATTCTCCCCGTTTTCATGCTTTCTTAACTTCCTACCACATTCCATCGGGGTGCCAACTGGATTGGAATCATTCATCTTGAACTTCTTAATGACTCTTTGGCATAGCCTTCTTGGGTGATGAAAATTCCCTTGTCTTCTTGCTTTACTTTGATGCCAAGATAATATGCCATGAACCACATATCTGTCATCTCAAATTCATTTGACATGTCTTTCTTGAACTCTTCGAACATGCTTGGATTGTTCCCTGTGAAAATTAAGTCATCTACATACAAGCACACAATTAAAATATATCCACTTTGCGCTTTGATATAGAGTGCATGCTCATATGGGCACTTGATGAAGTTCTTGTCTTGAAAGTACTTGTCAATTCGGACATTCCAAGCTCTCGGTGCTTGCTTGAGACCGTACAATGCCTTCTTCAACTTCAAGACTTTTTCTTCTTGCCCTTTTACTTTATAACCTAGTGGTTGCTCGATATAAACTTCTTCTTCGAGAAAACCATTCAAGAAGGATGATTTCACATCCATTTGATAGATCTTCCATTCATTTTTGGCTGCCAAGGAAATGATCAGTCTAATAGTTTCAAGACGAGCAACAGGAGCAAATACCTCATCATAGTCAATTCCTTGTATTTGACTATAGCCTTTCGCCACCAATCTTGCTTTGTATCTCTCCACATCTCCTTTTGCATTCTTCTTTTCCATGTACACCCATCTTACTCCAACTGCTTTATGTCCTTGTGGAAGTGTAGTAAGTTCCCATGTATCATTCTTTGTGATAAACTTGATTTCTTCATCCATGGTGTCTCTCCACTTTATGTTTTCTACCGCTTCTTGATAGCTTAGAGGCTCATAATCACCAAAAGACAAACGAAGTTAATGTCGTTTTGGTTTTCAGTTACCTCATAAAGCTCTTCAATGCTCCTTAGTCATGGTGTCTTCTCACTTGAACTTGTTTCATCCAACCTTGGTGTCGGTGAGGGAGGTGGTGTAATATGTTCCTCTATCATTGGTTGTTCCATTTCTTCTTCTTCTTCTTCTTCAAAGTAAGGAAGAAAATAATACTTGTCTTCTTGAGCACTCCAATCCCAATAATCTTTTTCGTCAAACTCCACATCACAACTTATGATGATCTTTCCACTATTTGGGTTATAAAGCTTGTACCTTTTAGAGCTTCAGTCATAACCCACAAACACATACTTCTCTCTTTTATCATCGAGTTTTGTTCTTATTTCATCTGGAACATGGGTATAGGCAATGCTTCCAAATACTTTGAGGTGAGAGATCCCAGGTTTCCTTCCACTCCATGCTTCTTGGGGTATCTTTTCATGCACGCTTCTTGTTGGGGAACTATTTGTTAAGTAAACTGCACATGCCACTGCTTCGGCCCAAAACTCCTTCAGCATCTTCTTTCTCTTGAGCATGCTTCGTACCATGTTAAGTATATTCCGATTCTTTCTCTCTGCTATTCCATTTTGTTGAGGCGATCTTGGCACAGTCAATGGGCGAAGGATTCCATGGTTTTCACAATATTTGTTGAACTCATTTGAAGTGAACTCTCCTCCTCAGTCAGATCTCATGGCCTTGTTGGAAAGACCACTTTCTTTCTCCACAAGGGCTTTTAACTTCTTAAAGTTATCGAATACTTCTGACTTCTCCTTCAAGAAATAAACCCATATTTTTCTGGAACAATCATCAATAAAGAGGAGAAAGTATTTATTCTTACCAAACGAGTTGGGTTTGATTGGTCCACAGGCATATGTGTGTATGAACTCTAGTGGCTTTGTCTCTCTTGACGTTGATTCCTTTGGAAAACTTTTTCGGAATTGCTTCCCAATTAGGCATCCTTCACATAGTTGGTAAGGGTGGTTGATCTTAGGCAAGCCTCTCACCATCTCTTTCTTCGACAAACATTCTAAACCATCAAAGTTGAGGTGCCCGAATCGTATATGCCATAGCCATGAAGAATCGGTATAGCAAGCCTTGAGACACTTTGCTATGTCATTTTGAATGTTGAAGAGGAACATTCTATTTTTAGACATAGGCACCTTAGCAATCAAGTTATGACTACAATCTCTTAAGAAAAGACTATGTTCTTTTAAGTGGATGTCATAGCCCTTCTCTAATAATTATCCCAAACTCAAAATATTATTCTTCATGTTAGGCACATAATAGACATTGGATATGAATTGATGACTCTCATTCTTCAAGCGTATGAGAATTTTACTTTTGCCTTTAACCGGTATCTTTGAGTCATCTCCAAATGATACATCACCAGTTGCCGCTTCATTGATCTCTACGAACATGCTTCGATCGCCACACATGTGGTTGCTTGCGCCAGTGTCCAAGTACCACTTATTTCTTTTCTCTTCAACTTCGTTTTGACACGCGAGTAGCAAAGTTTCTTCTTCTCCACCTTTTTCTTCTACAAAATTATCTTTCTCTTCCACCTTCTTCGAGAATCTACATTCGGTTGCGTAATGACCAATCTTGTTGCAGTTGAAACATTTGACATGTGATTTATTGCTCCTCGACCATGAGGTTCCTCTTCCATGATCTCTTGTTGCTTGTGGATTCCAACATCTTTATCCATTGTTGAAGTTGTTGGAGTAGTTATTGCAACCGCCTCTTCCTTCTCCTCCATGTCCTCGTCCACGTCCATGATATTGGCCACGACCTCGTCCTCTTTGGCTGTTGTAATTCGCATAGTTTGCATATTTTATGTTGAGTTATAGTAATTTCTCCATAGCCTCCTTTTGTTTTTCTTCGTATGCTTGTAAGGAACCCATGAGTTGCTCAATAGTCATGGTTTTTAGATCCTTATTTTCTTCAATGTTGGTAACAATGAAGTCAAAACTTGGATTTAAAGTGCGAAGTATTTTCTCCATGACTTTCATATTATCAACATCTTCACCATTTCTCTTAAGTTAATTGACTACAACCAATACTCGAGAAAAATAATCTGAAATTGACTCGGACTCCTCCATAAATAAACGTTCAAAGTTACCTCTAAGAGTTTGAAGACGAATCTTTTTTACCTGCTCAACTCCTTTGTTGCAAGTTTGAATCTTGTCCCATGCTTCTTTGGCCGTTGTTGCGTTGGATATCTTCTCAAACGTATCTTCATCCACCGATTGATAAATGAGAATGAGAGCTTTCTTGTCTCTCTTTCTTGACTCCTTCAATGTCTCTCTTACACCTTGGCTTAGCGAGGATTCATCTTGATCCTTGAAGCCTTTCTCAACAATATCCCACACATCTTGAGCTCCTAGTAGTGCCTTCATCTTGATACTCCAATTATCATAGTTGTTCTTTGTGAGCATCGACATTTGGAAAGAGAAACCACCATTCGCCATTTTGTGAATCTTGAAACTCTGATACCACTTTGTTGGAAATAAGACCTTTTAGTTAAGGAGAAGTGTGTGGAAATATTGAAGGTTTGAATATAAGTAGGATAATTCTTTATGGAGGAGAAGAACTTTGTATTTTTGCTTGATAAAAATGTGTGAGATTACATCTCTATTTATAGTACTCTAAAGAGAACTTTAGACACACTAATTCTAGAGAGTTCTCAACTCTAGAGATCCAAAGACTATTCTAGAAAATATTACAATTATAAGAAATATCTAGAGATTCCAAATATTACAGTAATTCTCTAGAAAACTACTTAAGCCCAAAATAACTAAGCCCAAAAACCAATTAATAAATTTAGGCCAAAATCAAATTTAATATTTTCAACAATTTCTTGATCAACAAAATTGACAGAAAAAATAGGTTAAGATATTAAATTGGATCTGATAAACATAGATAGTTTGATATAGAAATTAAAATTACCTTGCATTTTTTCCAAAAAATTCTTCACTGCTCCAGAACAGCCTTGGCAGGACATTGCTACTTTGAGGACTACATTCTGCAATCAAAATGCCAAAACTCATATTGAAAAAGCATAAAACAGAAAAATCATATATTCATTATAATCTGATAATAAACCCAAATCCACATATTCATCCATTTCGTTTATAAATGGAAAATGAGAAAATGAGAGAAACAATCATTCTTGATTTCTTGGTGTTTTATTTGACGTTTCAGTCTTTAATTTGTTGCATGCAATAACAATTAAATATGTATCATGCAATTGTTATCTAAATCAAAAAATGAAAGAGTGTGTTGTAATACTTCGCCTAAATGATACACATGTAAAAACATATAGGAAAATATAAACAAATGTTCATTTTTCACTACCATATATGTACAGTTATTTGCATTAGTTTGAAAAAACAATATGAACTAATTTATCTATTGCTTAAATATTTGAGATGCTTTCTTGACAATTTAAGATTTGATGTAAAATGAATAAATTAAGAGAATTTTCCATGTTAACATAAGACCATCTAGCTTGGACAAAACCAAGTTCAAGATTGTCATGTAATAGAAAAATATGCAAAAACATAGTTACATAAGAGTGTTTTGAAAGGAACAACAATACAATGACGTGAAGAGAAAGGAAACCAACAATACAATGGCATATATATATATATATATATATATATATATATATATATATATATATATATATATATATATATATATATATATATATATATATATATATATATATATATATATATATATATATATATATATATATATATATATATATATATATATATATATATATATATATATATATATATATATATATATATATATATGTGTGAATTCAGAAAGGAAAACAATGTTGGAAATAAGACCTTTTATGTTAAGGAGCAGTGTGTGAGAATATTAAAAGTTTGAATATAAATTTGATAAGTAGGATAATTCTTTATGGAGGAGAAGAACTTTGTATTTTTGCTTGATACAAATGTGTGGGATTATATCTCTATTTATAGTACTATAAGGAGAATTCTAGACACACTAATTCTAGAGAGTTCTCAACTTTAGAGATCCAAAGACTATTCTAGAAAATATTATAATTATAAGAAATATCTAGAGATACCAAATATTACGAGAATTCTCTAGAAAACTACTTAAACCCAAAATAACTAAGCCCAAAAACCAATTAATAAATTTAGGCCCAAATCAAGTTTAATATTTTCAACATCCCCCCTTAAACTTGATTTGTGACTCCAAGCATACTCCTTAGCTTGACGAAAGTTTTCAACTTTAATGGTTTGGTGAAAATGTCGACAGCTTGATCTTGAGACATTACATAGTTCAACTTTACCTATTTTTTCTCAATGCATTCTCTTATGAAGTGGTAACGGGTGTCGATGTGCTTACTTCTTTCATGAAAGACTGGATTCTTTGCCAAATCAATTGTTGATTTATTATCAACACATATTTCCATTGGATCTTCTTGTGGCATTTTTAACTCTTTCAACAAGTTTCTTAGCCAAATTGCATGACAAACGCATGATGTGGCAGCGACATACTCGGCTTCACAAGTTAATAATGTTACTATTTGTTGCTTCTTTTACATGCAAGTGAAAGAAATATCTCACATAAAGAAAACATAACCAAAAGTGCTCTTCCTATCATCCAAGTCTCCACTCCAATCGCTATCACTATAGCCAACAATCTCATAATTATTAGAAGAGTAATAGTGCAAGCCAAAGTTAGTTGTACCTTTAATGTATCTAAGAATTCTCTTTGCCGCCTTGAAGTGAGTTGTTGTTGGAGCTTCCATGTATCGGCTTACAACTCCTACAACATAGAGAATATATGGTCTTGTACTTGTTAAGTAACGTAGACTTCCAACCTAACTTTTGTAAAGAGTTGGATCCACATTCTCCTCGTTTTCATGCTTTCTTAACTTGCTACCACATTCCATCGGGGTGCCAACTGGATTGGCATCATTCATCTTGAACTTCTTAATGACTTCTTTGGCATAACCTTCTTGGGTGATGAAAATTCCTTTGTCTTCTTGCTTTACTTTGATGCCAAGATAATATGCCATGAACCACATATATGTCATCTCAAATTCATTTGACATGTCTTTCTTGAACTCTTCTAACATGCTTGGATTGTTCCCTATGAAAATCAAGTCATCTACATACAAGCACACAATTAAAATATCTCCACTTTGCGCTTTGATATAGAGTGCATGCTCATATGGGCACTTGATGAAGTTCTTGTCTTGAAAGTACTTGTCGATTTGGATATTCCAAGCTCTCGGTGCTTGCTTGAGACCGTACAATGCCTTCTTCAACTTCAAGACTTTTTCTTCTTGCCCTTTTACTTCATAACCTAGTGGTTGCTCGATATAAACTTCTTCTTCGAGAAAACCATTCAAGAAAGATGATTTCACATCCATTTGATAGATCTTCCATTCATTTTGGGCTGCCAAGGAAATGATCAGTCTAATAGTTTCAAGACGAGCAACAGGAGCAAATACCTCATCATAGTCAATTCCTTGTCTTTGACTACAGCCTTTCGCCACCAATCTTGCTTTGTATCTCTCCACATCTCCTTTTGTATTCTTCTTTGCCATGTACACCCATCTTACTCCAATTGCTTTATATCCTTGTGGAAGTGTAGTAAGTTCCCATGTATCATTCTTCGTGATAGACTTGATTTATTCATCCATGGCGTCTCTCCACTTTATGTTTTCTACCGCTTCTTGATAGCTTAGAGGCTCACAATCACCAAAAAGACAAAAGAGGTTAATGTCGTTTTGGTTTTCAGTTACCTCATAAAGCTCTTCAATGCTCCTTAGTCGTGGTGTCTTCTCACTTGAACTTGTTTCATCTAACCTTGGTGTCGGTGAGGGAGGTGGTGTAATATGTTCCTCTATCATTGGTTTTTCCATTTCTTCTTCTTCTTCTTCTTCTTCAAAGTAAGGAAGAAAATCATACTTGTCTTCTTGAGCACTTCAATCCCAATAATCTTTTTCGTCAAACTCCACATCAAGACTTATGATGATCTTTCCACTATTTGGGTTATAAAGCTTGTACCCTTTAGAGCTTGAGTAGTAACCCACAAACACATACTTCTCTCTTTTATCATCGAGTTTTGTTCTTCTTTCATCTGGAACATGGGTATAGGCAATGCTTCCAAATACTTTAAGGTGAGAGATCCCAGGTTTCCTTCCACTCCATGCTTCTTGGTGTGTCTTTTCATGCACGCTTCTTGGAGGGGAACAATTTGTTAAGTAAACTGCACATGCCACTACTTCGGCCCAAAACTCCTTCGGCATCTTCTCGCTCTTGAGCATACTTCGTACCATGTTAAGTATAGTCCGATTCTTTCTATCTGCTATTCCATTTTGTTGAGGCGATCTTGGCATAGTCAGTGGGCGACAGATTCCATGGTCTTCACAATATTTGTTGAACTCATTTGAAGTGAACTTTCCTCCTCGGTCACATCTCATGGCCTTGATAGAAAGACCACTTTCTTTCTCCACAAGGGCTTTGAACTTCTTAAAATTGTCAAATACTTATGACTTCTCCTTCAAGAAATAAACCCATATTTTTCTGGAATAATCATCAATAAAGTGGAGAAAGTATTTATTCTTACCAAACGAGTTGGGTTTTATTGGTCCACAGAAATCCGTGTGTATGAGCTCTAGTTGCTTTGTCGCTCTTGACGTTGATTCTTTTGGAAAACTTTTTTGGAATTTCTTCCCAATTAGACATCCTTCATAGAGTTGGTCTGGGTGGTTGATCTTAGGCAAGCCTCTCACCATCTCTTTCTTCGAAAAACGTTATAAACCATCGAAGTTGAGGTGCCCAAATCGTAGATGCCATAGACATGAAGAATCCGTATATCAAGCCTTGAGACACTTTGCTACGTCATTTTGAATGTTTAAGAGGAACATTCTATTTTTTGACATAGGCACCTTAGCAATTAAGTTATGACTACAATATGTTAAGAAAAGACTATGTTCTTTTAAGTGGATGTCATAGCCTTTCTTTATTAATTATCCCAAACTCAAAATATTATTCTTCATGTTAGGCACATAATAGACATTGGATATGAATTCATGACTCCCATTCTTCAAGCGTATGAGAATTTTACCTTTGCCTTTGACCGATATCTTTGACTTATCTCCAAATGATACATCACCAGTTGTCGCTTCATTGATCTCTACGAACATGCTTCGATCGCCACACATGTGGTTGCTTGCACCTCCAAGTACCACTTATTTCTTTTCTCTTCAACTTCGTTTTGACACGCGAGTAGCAAAGTTTCTTATTCTCCACCTTTTTCTTCTACAAAATTGGGTTTCTCTTTCACCTTCTTCGAGAATCTACACTCGGTTGCATAATGACCAATCTTGTTGCAGTTGAAACATTTGACTTGTGATTTATTGCTCCTCGACCATGAGGGTCCTCTTCCACGACCTCTTGTTGCTTGTGGATTCCAACTTCTTTCTCCATTGTTGAAGTTGTTGGAGTAGTTATTGCAACCTCCTCTTCCTTCTCCCTCATGTCCTCGTCCACGTCCACGATATTGGCCACGACCTCGTCCTCTTTGGCTCTTGTAATTCGCATAGTTTTTTTCCTTTATGTTGAGTTGTAGTAATTGCTCCATAGCCTCCTTTTGTTTAATTTTTCTCTTTTGTTTTTCTTCGTATGCTTGTAAGAAACCCGTGAGTTGCTCAATAGTCATGGTCTTTAGATTAATATAACCTTTAATATTCTATCTTGTGATCTCTATATAAATCACTTTGTACTCATATTAAAAGTGGTTGGACATTTAATAAAGAAAGCAGTTTAAAGTTCACTCCCATTTTTCTTTTCTCTTCAATTTCTTCAAATTGGTATCAGAGCGCATGACAAATATGATGGGTCAAATTCCACTGCCACGACTATCAAAGTCGAATTATGAGAATTAGACTATTTAGATGAAGGCGCTTCTGGGATCGTTAGATGTATGGGAAGTAACTAACGATAGGTTTGAAGAACCATCAGATACGACGACAATCACAACTGCTCAGAATAAGACGTTGAAAGAAATGCGAGCAAAGGATAAAACAACATTGTACATGCTATTCAGAGCAGTTGACGAATCAGTTTTCAAAAAGATTGCTGGTTCGACTACATCGAAGGAGGCGTGGGACACGCTAGAAAAGGCTTTCAAAGGAGCAGATAGAGTCAAGAAAGTTCGATTGCAGACTCTTAGAGGAGAAATGGTGAGAATGAAGATGAAGGAGACAGAGTTCGTATCGGACTATATCACTCGTGTGTAGACGGTGACAAATCAACTCAATCGAAATGGAGAAGCAATGACTGATGCTCGCATTTTCGAAAAGATTCTGAGATCTTTGACAGACAAGTTCGAAAATATAGTATGCACAATAGAAGAGGCAAACGACCTTTCGAAAATCACTGTCGAAGAAGTCGCTGGTTTACTTGAGGCACATGAACAACGCAAAATAAAGAAGAAGGAGGAGACACTTAAGGATGCAGAACCCAACAGAGACGAAAAGACACTTTTCTCTCAAAATTGGCATGGAAGAGGACATGACCGTGGAGGATGTAATGGTGGTTGGAGTTACCAAAATAACAACTTCGACAGAGGACAATCAAGCTAACAAAACTGGCATGGCAAAGGACGTGGCCAGAGAGGTGGAAGGTCAAATTACAACAATATTGAATGTTACAAATGTAACAAACAGGGGAACTATGCGAAAGATTTCAACTCCTACAGTTGCTAAAACTATGGTAAAGTGGGACATCTTGCAAAAGATTGTCGACTCAGAAGAGAGATAGAAGAAACCTTGTGTATTGCCCAAGGCACATTGGCTTTGTTTGTGAGGGCTATTATTTGTCATTTCATATATCATCAATAAAACATTGGACGATCCTTGCATACAAATTTTGCACTCTCTATTTTTCTTTCGTATTTTCACTTTATCAAAATAGTTATGCTCTTACACACACTCACGTATCATACTGCAGGTCCATATCCACTATGGATCCCATTGATAACAGCTCTGCTACTGTCCGTTATGACTTCGAAAATCCAATCAACCAAGCCGAAGACGAAGGTGAGGATGATTGTGAGGTGCCTGGAGAACTTGGTAGACTATTACAGCAGGAAGAAAGGGCTATACAACCTCATGAAGATCCAATTGAGACAATAAACCTGGGCACGAAGATAGACAGAAAAGAGGTCAAGATCGGCACAAATTTGGAAGTTAAGGTCAAACAGCGGTTGATACAAATGTTGCACGAATATATTGAGATATTCGCCTAGTCATATGAAGACATGCCAGGTTTAGACACTGATATTGTGGTTCATCGTATGCCGACCAAATAAGACTGTCCTCCGGTTAAACAGAAGGTCCATCGTATGCGCCATGAAATGTCAGAGAAGATCAAGGAAGAGGTCATGAAGCAGTTCGACGTAAGGTTCTTAGCTATCACCTCCTATCCACAATGGGTTACTAATGTCGTTCCGGTACCTAAGAAGGTAAGGTACAAATGTGTGTGAATTATAGAGACCTGAACAGGGCAAGCCCCAAGGATGACTTCCCACTTCCTCACATTGACGTTCTGGTTGACAACACCGCACAACACAAAATCTTCTCCTTCATGGACGGTTTCTCTGGCTACAACCAGGTCAAGATGGCTCCTAAAGACATGGAGAAGACAACCTTCGTCACACAGTGGGGCACCTTCTGTTACAAGGTGATGCCTTTCGGGTTGAAAAATGTTGAGGCAACTTATTAGCGCACCATGGTCGCTTTGTTCCACGATATGATTCACCACGAGATAAAAGTTTATGTTAATGACATGATAGCCAGGTCTTAAACGAAGGAAGAGCACCTTGTTCATCTACAAAAGTTGTTCGACAGGTTAAAGATGTACAAGCTGAGGTTGTATACGAATAAGTGCACCTTCGGGGTAAGGTCTGGTAAACTTATGGGTTTCATTGTCAGCGACAAAGGCATCCAAGTAGATCTTGCGAAGGTAAAAGCCATACAAGAAATGCCAGCTCCCCGTACAGAGAAGAAAGTTAGAGGTTTCTTGGGACGTTTGAATTATATCGCCAGGTTCATTTCACATCTGACTGCTACTTGTGAGCCCATCTTCAAGCTTCTGAAGAAAGATCAAGTCGTAAAGTGGAATGACGAATGCCAGACATCTTTCGAAAGAATCAAAGAATACCTACAAGAACCGCCAATTCAGATGCCTCCGGTTGAAGGAAGGCCTTTGATATTGTACTTAACAGTGCTAGACAATTCAATGAGGTGTGTTCTGGGGCAGCATGATGAGTCTGGATGAAAAGAACATGCAATATACTACCTTAGCGAAAAGTTTACCGACTGTGAGACAAGATGCTCACTGCTCGAGAAAACTTGTTGCGCTTTGGCATGGACTGCTCGTCGACTAAGAGAGTATATGCTGACTCACACTACTTTATTGATATCTAAGATGGATCCAATCAAATACATCTTCGAGAAACCCACTCTCTCCAGAAGGATATCAAGATGGCAGATGATCTTAACTGAGTACGATATACAATATACAACCCAGAAAGCAATCAAGGGGAGTGTATTGGCTGATCATTTGGCTCACCAGGCCGTGGATGACTACCAGTCCATGAATTTTGAGTTCCCAAATGAGAATATTATGCTAGTGACTGACTATGAAGAACTTGGACCGAATGAAGGACCCGAAGAGGGATCCCGATGGACTATGGTTTTTGACGGGGCTTCGAACACACTTGGTAATGGCATCAGCGTTGTAATCATATCTCCCGAGGGTTGTCATACTCCTTTCACCGCTCGACTATGTTTCGACTGCACTAACAACATGGCGGAGTATGAAGCTTGCATCATGGGTCTCAAGGCCGCTATTGACCTCAGGATCAAGTTCTTGGACGTTTTCGAGGATTCAGCCTTGGTAATAAGTTAGATTAAAGGTGAATGGGATACTAAGCATCTGAATCTCATCCCATACAAAGATTACGTGTTGACATTGCTCCCACACTTTGAGGAGGTAACTTTTGAACATTTCCCGCGAGAGGAGAATCAGTTAGCGGACGCGCTAGCTACCATGTTTTCTATGTTCCAAGTTAGGTGGGACAACGTGGCTCCCCAAATCACCATTGAGAGGTTGGACGAACCAGCACACTGCTGTGAAATTGATACCGAAGAGGTGGAAGACAAACCCTGGTTTCACGAAGTCAAAAGGTATCTCGAGGCTCAAGAGTATCCCGAAGGGGCATCTGTCAGCGATACAAAGTTTTTGTGAAGATTCGATGTGAAGTTCTTCCTCAACAATGGAATCCTCTACAAGCGCAATAATGACTCTACATTACTACAGAGTGTAGACAAGATCGAAGCAGAGAGGATTATGACAGATCTACATGAAGGTACCTTCGGAACCCATTCCAATGGACATACCATGGCTAAGAAGATCCTACGGGAAGGATATTACTGGTCCACTATGGAAGCCCATTGTTATCAACACTCTCGAACTTGTCATAAGTGCCAAATCTACGCTGATAAGGTGCATGTGCCTCCGGTTCCCTTAAACGTCTTGACAGCTCTGTGGCCCTTCGCAATGTGGGGAATTGACATGATCGGATAAATCAGGCCCACTGCTTCCAATGGACATCGCTTCATTCTAGTGGCCATTGATTACTTTACGAAGTGGGTTGAGGCGGCCTCTTTTGCTATTGTAACCAAGAACGTGGTGGCGCGGTTTATCCGACATAATCTAATATGTCGGTATGATGTGCCAGAGAGAATTATTACTGACAATGGTACAAATCTCAACAACACAATGATCACTGAGCTCTGTAAATAGTTCAAGATACAGCATCATAACTCTTCTCCCTACCGGCCGAAGATGAATGGCGCTATTGAAGCGGCTAACAAGAACATCAAGAAAATTGTACAGAAGATGACAGTGACATACAAAGACTAACACGAGATGTTACCATTTTCTCTTCATGGATACCGTACCTCGGCACGGACGTCGACAGGGGAAACACCCTCCTCTCTGGTATATGGCATGGAGGCAGTCCTACCCATCAATGTCCAGATACCTTCTCTCAGGATTATGAAGGATGCAGGTTTGAACAAAGACGACTGGATCCAAACTCGACTTGATCAGCTAAATTTAATCGATGAGAAGAGACTTACTGCTATCTGTCATGGTCAGACGTATCAAAAGAGAATGATCAAGGCTTTTAATAAGAAAGTTAGACGTTAAGAATATCAAGTCATGGATCTAGTGATCAAGCGCATCATACTGCCACAAGGTGATCCCAGGGGAAAATGGACTCCCACATACTAAGAGCCATTTATGGTTAAAAACCTCTTCTTGGGTGGAGCTATGATTCTAACCACCATGGACGGTAATGACCTTCCTTACCCTGTCAATGTAGACATAGTGAAAAGATACTACGCGTAATTAAAAGACCCGCTAGGTTAACTAGCCTAGGCAAAAATAAGGGCTTCCCGGCGAACCAAAAGGGATCGGGAAAAAATAAGGGATGAAAATGAAAAAATCTGTACACCCGACAAGTCGAAAACCCAAAAGGGCGGCTTGGGAAAAAAAGGGTATCCCGGTGGACTGAAAACCCGAAGGGGAAGTCTAGGAAAAAGTTAGGGATGCAAAGCGTATTACTATGTCCCATTCGATCATCTTGCGACCAGACTTCGGTATCGACTATCAAGCTCGGACGGCACCAATCCATCTAATCAACCTTCGGCCAAGTAGCAAAGTGATGAGACGCTCGAAGACATGAGGGGAATAGAAGAGTTGGAACTCAATGGAATTGTTTCACATAGCTGTTTTCTTTTACACAAAATTGTATAACTTCTATTTTTACGGCGGTGTTATCTTACTAGAGCGTCAGCCTCCTTGTACGAAAACTCCTATTACAGGACAACTTAAAAAATCAATACAAAATCATTTTCACAAGAAACTTTGAGTTTTTTTTCCTTTTTCTGTTTTGTTTTGCATGAACGTCCAATGATTTATTCTTGACATATGCATTTGAATATAATTGCTGCTCATAAATATTTACATAAGAAACAAAAAGACAATTACTCGTAATTCTAGAAACAGGGGAAAAAACAAGAAGTGTCAAACCCGACAGTTACTCTGCCCAGCAGGTGCCGGGACAGAAACAACTTTAGAACATAATCATTGGTACATACACTCCCCATAGAGTAAAAATATCCAAAAGCATTGATGTCGACTCTCTAGAAACAGGAAGTAATCTCCCCAGCCAGGGTCATTCAGAAACTTGATAGCTATATCCCCCGACCAAATTTCATAATCGCGAGTGGGCCAGTAAATTTTACCTCCCAAGCAAATTTTATTTCTCTAGATGCAGAAGCTCAATCCCCGACATAGCTCATTACTTCAGCTACAGAAATTCACTTTCCAAGTTATTCCCCGCAGAGTTATTCTCAAACGGAATCTCTTCCTGATAGAATATTCATGAATAACAAAGAGTAACTCTCCAGCATAGTCATTTCTGTTCACCATCCCCGACGGAAGTAGAATAACCACAATTCTCTACAACAGTCAAGAATGCTATATTCTCCAAACAGTAGTCAGGGATTTATTTTCCCAGACTCGGATGTACCACGATAGCATTTCATTTACATACATCATGACATGCGCATACATATCATATACAACATAATCTAATTTATTTTGAGAATATTATCCCACCATTCATTTCATGCATCGCATATAATTAACCCTATTATCTTTTCAGGAAAGACAATTATCATCAACAATCCCAGCAGTTATACAGGTCACGTCTGCAGACGACTAATGGAAACTCAGTTCCCGAAACCAAATGGGTCAACCATCCAGGCTTTCATCTTGAAGTAACCCTATAACCTAGGTTCCTTTCTATAAGCCCTACCATCCCGGCTTTCATCTTGAAGTAACCCTACCATCCAGGTTCCTTCTCATAGCCCTACTATCCAGACTTTCATCCAGAAGTAACCCTACTATCCAGGTTCCTTCTCATAGCCCTACTATCCAGGCTTTCATCCCGAAGTAACCCTATTATCCAGGTTCATTCTCATAGCCTTACTATCCAGGCTTTCATTCCTAAGTAACCCTACTATCCAGGTTCCTTCTCATAGCCCTACTATCCAGACTTTCATCTCGAAGCAACCCTACTATCCAGGTTCCTTCTCATAGCCCTACTATCCAGGCTTTCATTCCGAAGTAACCCTACTATCCAGGTTCCTTCTCATAGCCCTACTATCCAGGCTTTCATCCCGAAGTAACCCTACTATCCAGGTTCCTTCTCATAGCCCTACTATCCAGGCTTTCATTTCGAAGTAACCCTACCACCCATGTTTCTTCTCATAGCCCTACTATCCAGGCTCTTATTTCGAAGTAACCCTATAACCCAGGTTCCTTTTCATAAGCCCTACCATCTAGGCTTTCATTCCTAAGTAACCCTACTATCCAGGTTCCTTCTCATAGCCCTACTATCCAGGCTTTCATGCCGAAGTAACCCTACTATCCTGGTTCCTCTCATAGCCCTACTATCCAGGCTTTCATTTCGAAGTAACCCTACGACCTAGGTTTCTTCTCATAGCCCTACTATCCAGGCTCTCATTTCGAAGTAACCCTACGACCCAAGTTCCTTCTCATAAGCCCTACCATCCAGAATCTCATCTCGAAGTAACCCTACGATCCAGGTTCCTTCTCCCTTATCTCTAGACAATAGTTTACAACACTGTAAGACCTGAACCCTACCAGATACAGTCAATTTCACAATTCCCCAGTAGAGTAATGGACAACTGAAGCTCCTATACTGTATTTTCCAGGACATAAATCAACATTCCCCGATGAAGTCCTCCTCAACGGCAGGTGCAGGAATTCTCGCAAAGGAATCTCTTTTGCAACCGATATCTTTTTTGGATGGCATCTTTAAGCCCATCTCTGAAGATTCTCTGTCGACTTCCAAACGGCATCTATAAGCCTATTCCCGATATCACCAATCAGTATTACTCCATGCGAGTGCAAATTTCTGGGCACTCTAGTGTTCAATCATCTTCCACCTTCAGATCACAAAAGACAGACAAGCTAATCTACATCCTCAGGTTTAAGAAGATTGAACAGGGGAAGCTGTTGCACCCCAAAATTTTCCCTCCCATGTTACTCAACACATGCTCATTAAGATCCTCAACTTGCTCAAGGATGCCCAAGAGTTGACTAGACAAACTCCCTCCTAAAGCAATGAACCTCCAATTAGGGTTTCCATTTTCATCAAGATGGGTAAGCTACAAAGGCCTCATATTCTCTCCATAGTCCTAATATGTCCTCAAGATCATCCATGCCAAGTTTCATACCTTGCACAAGAAGTTTGCTCAGTCAACTACTCAGATGCTTGAGAATCGACTGTATTAGGTCAAAAGTCAACTGTGACCCACATACAGTCAAACTTCAATATTTTTGGTCAACATCAACATTTTGAAGTGATATCCATCATTTGATCAAGGGTTTACCATGATTCCCAAAGGAATGCTCCTAATTCATCAAAACTCAAAAGTTGCTAAATTAGGGTTTCTTAGGAAAAGTCAACCAAACTTTGACTAAGCATAATGTTTCTCATACTTTATCAGAAATTTCTCATCCAAGGTTCATTTTTAAGGGAATTCAATTCCCTACAACTCATATTCATCCCTTAAGTTCAAGAAATGCACTCATAAAAAGATATGGATTTCTACATTATAGGTCCTTTTGAAAAGTCAACAAAAACACCTTTTGGGTCAAAGCTTCTTACATGAACATGGAAGACCCAATTGAGATGAGACCAAAAGGGTTGTTTAGGGGACATCCTAAGCTTTATGAAAAGTCCAAGAAAACCTCTCTAGGGTTAAAACTGGAAGAGATATGCATTGTCAAAAATTGACCATTTTTGGAAAATTGCCAAAAGGCAAATGTGCTCAAAAGTGCATTTTTTGTCAAATGGGCCTAGAATTTCAGGATTGTATCTTGTTAGGGACATGGTCCACGACCCAAATCAGCAGCCATATATTATTTTCTCTATTTATTGATTTTATTTTGATTTTTATTTATTAAAAGTCACATTAAATCAAATAAATAACAAAAAAATAATAAAAGCTGTTTTGGTTTGATTTTACATTAAAGGGCAATCCAAACATGCTGTATAATATCAAACAAAATCATGCCAAATCATGAGAGGAAAGATATTAAAAATTGGAAAGATTTGAAGAAAATTTGAATGACATTGGTATCTTGATCTCTTGGCATTTTTGTTGACCTAAAGTGATTCAAAATAAAAGCACAATGATCCCAACCCTAATGCACACGAGAAGGCTGCCTCAAAACCAAGAAAAAAGTTTCAAAAATATTCAAGCTTGGTGCAATTGGAGATCCCACGATCCATCCATTCTCCATTGATTCTAAGCCTCCAATCGTACTCCTGCAGCGTCAAGGGACTCAACCCAACTCGTGAGCAATCCTATAGCATCAAAAATCAGCAAATTCGTGCCTCACTTTTGGGTAAGATTTCTTTGATCTTAAACTTGTACAACGCCTAATTTAAATCCATATTGACTATATACATATGTTTTTATTAATGATTGTGAGTGTTTGGACGTATAACATGTGAAGCTAACACCCAGAAGCACCCTTTGCCATTAATGACCGTCGTTTCACGATTTTTCTTATAGCGTTGTTTGCAAGCTGTTTCAGCGCAAGATAAGGTCACCATTGGATCCGCAACCCTTAAATTAGGGGGGTAGGGTCCAATTAATTGTTGTTTTGTAGGTTTGTGTGAGTTGGATGAAGGAGATGGCCAGAGAAGACGACCAGAGCTAGGGCTCCGACGCTTCTATGGCGAGTCAAAGGTTGAAGGCCGTTTGACTGCATGTGTGGCTGGTCCTTATAACATGATTGGTCCATATTAGCTGACGTGTGCATTTGTTTAATTTATTGGGTTTAACACTTGATTTTCTTTTTATTATTTGCGTTTGGATATATGTATAAATGAACAACACAACACAGATGGCAAGGGCAGGGGGCGTGTGAAACCAAAGACCTGGGTTCGACCCCAGGCAAGCATTTTGTTATTTTATTAACACTCTATGCAGGATCCCGTGCGCCTCATGATCAAATGTCCATCATGCGTCTCCAAATTCAACCCCAAGATCTCATCATATCTAGATCCAACATCCAGTACGTGCAGTCATACCATGAACCATCAAAAGGAAGCTACACTGGATCTGGCGCAGGAGTGGGCTCAGCCATATTGGGTCTGGACAAATTCAGAAAGCCACCCCCCATTTGCTCATCATACATGCCCAAATTCTTACTTTTTTTATTTTAATTCTTTTTCTTATTATTTATTAATTATGTTTTTTTAATAACAGAAAAAAAATCATATATTTTATTTAATCAAAAAATCATAAAAACATCAAAAATAATTTTTTTCATAAAAATATTTTATTAATTTATTAGTTTGGTTAAATTAGGGTAATTTAATATCTTTTTTATTATAATTTAAAATAATTAGAATTAGGGTTTAATTTTGTACATAACCTAATTTTTCCTTAAAAAATAACATAAATACTTTCTCAAATTAGATTTTAGGGTTTCCAATTATTTCTCGCATTTAATTTGCCGCGCACGCTTTTAATTTTCTTTTTTATTATTATTGTAACTACTCCGAGTTTGTAATAGATTTAAATAGGGTTTTAATTCCGCATTTTATTTTCAGTCAAAAATAATTATGTATCTTCCCAAAGCCTTGTAATAATTAGGACTCTAGCTTCTCGCATTTTAATTTTCGCAAACTATAAACTGCTTAGATGTATGTATAGGATTGTATGGAAAGACGAATTAAAATTAAAACGGTAGAAAACCCTAATTGTGCAAAGATAATTAACTGAAAAAAATACACTTGCACATGCTCACTCCTAGGGTTTACTTCACTCGGTTGCCTCGAAAATAATGGTCGCGTCCCTCAAATATAGGGATACCTTAGCAATGACCCGCAATTCAAAATCGTCATAAAAATCATAGTCCCTACTTGTCCCTCGAGTTGCCTATGAATTGATCTTATGACGATAGTCCCTTCAAAATGCTAAGTTATCTTTACTTGTTGCCTTCAGAGACCATTTCATCCCTTCGAACGTCCCTTTACAAATCCAACGATAGGGCTACCTACTCCTTAATAGTAGGATAACACTGTCTAATGGAAAATGAACCGCCTTTTTCGAGTAGGTAAATAGTTCCTAGGTACTTGCTTAAAATAACAATTTTTACACATACACATTCAAAACAAGCTTTTCAAACAATGTTGTCAAAAACATTTTATCACACCCTTGAGGACTGATACAAGGGTTACCATAAAGTGAACCACCGCACTAAGGCAATTACAAAACTTTTTCAAAGTATACAAACACACAAAAGCAATTTAAAAATGAGCAAGTACCTAAGAGCCCGTGGAAAACCACAGATAGAAAGGGTGCTAACACCTTTCCTTTCTATAATCTACCCCCCGTACTCAGAAATATCTCGAAAAAAGGTTTTCTCTGTTCTTTTTCCTTTTCCTTTGTTAAATGAAATAAAAGTAGGCGGTGACTCTTGCTTACCGCAACATTTGCGAACAAAAAACGGAAAACATTATTAACAGTCGGTTCTGCCACCGTATCACAGGTTGAATCCCTTTTGAATAACTTTCATATATTCTTATTTGACAAAAATAACTCTCATTACCATGCAACATATTCTGTAAAAGAATTGAATAACCTTATATTCATATTTAACATAATATTTGATGGTCATACCTTGCGAATTTGAGTATTAGGAAAATCTTCATAAGCATATGACTGCTTTAAGTCAGGCTTTGACTCTTGTGAAGCTGCGACTTGATGACTTTGAGATGATGGTGTCTTTGCTTTAGATGAAGCAGGTTTTGGAGATAATTTTATTGATTTAATTACATAAAGAACTTATTTTTCAGTAGGGTTCTATGAGGACCAATTGCGTTCAATGTTGATGCATCCAATCCATATTCCATAATTAGTAACTTTGCAGCTAGACTGATTAGTGCAATATTGTTTTTGTGAGTTTTGACCTCACTTTTAGTGTTGGATTAAGGGGCCTTCTCCTTTTGGTTTAGTGATCTGCTGCTAAAAGAATTCTTTACAGCTTCAATATCATCTGCATCTTCAACCTAGCACAACAGAATGGCAGACATCATAAGTATTTCATACACCCAATGCTTTTCAAGACAAAAGCAAACGATAACAATTTGGTAATCCAACCAATAAATTACAAAGAACTGTTGTTGTACCCCAAAATTTGCCCTCTCATTTTCAAATCAAATTATTTCAAGAGGTCTCCTTATCTTCCTAGGGTTCTCAATTGCTCAAGGTTACTCAAGGAATTGATCAGACAAGTCTTCTCCTAAGCAATTAGCTTACAACTAGGGTTTTATTTTCTCAAAGGAAATTTGACTCTAATGCCTTAAATGGTTTTAATAACTCCTCATATTCTTCAAAGAATGCTCATGTCAAGTTTCATGCCTTGTATCATAAGTTTGCTCAGTCAATTGCTCAGATGATGGAAAAGCAACTGTATTGGATAAAAACTCAACCATGGTCAACATACAGTCAAACTTCAATATTTTTGGTCAAAATAAACATTTTGAAGTTATATCCATCATTTTATCAAGGTTTTATCACGATTCCTCAAGAAAAACCCTCAAATTATCAAAAGTCAAAAGTTGCCAAATTAAGGTTTCCTTAGGAGAAGTCAATTGAACTTTGACCAAGCATAACTTTCACATGCTTCATCAGTTCTTCCCCAACCAAATTTAATTTTGAATTAAATTCAATTCTCTACAACTTTGTCAATCTAAGCTCAAGTCAAAAAAATGCATCATTTGAGAGATATAAGCGAATACATTACAGGTCTTTTCAAAATTCAATAAAAAGACACTTTTTGTCAAGGAAACTTATATCAAAATAAAATCTTCAAATGCAAAAATGATAAACATAGAGATTGTAGAGGACATCTCGAGATTTCCAAAAAGTCCAATATCATCTTCATATAATGAAAATTGAGTGAGATATGGTTTGTGCAAGTTAGACAATTTTTTAGAAAATGCATGAAACTTCATTTGAGAAATCTTGAACTTTTAGACTAATGGGCCTAACTTTTGAGGTTTAAACATGTTTATAACATGTTAGAGGACCTCTAACTCCATTTATACATTACTTTGATTCTTTATTTTATTTATTTTTATTTTATTCAAATTAATTCAAAATAAATCAAATAAAATATGAGTTAATGGACCAAAGGGCATGTGGGCTTCATTTAGATACCTTCTAGAATGCCCAAGACCTCATAAGAGCTTACCAAAACCGTGAAAACATGTTGAGAACAAGAATCTTAAAGTTTGGAATGTTTTTAAAACAATTTTGGAAAGATTTCAATGTGTTTTCTTTGCATTGAATTGTGACATAACGATACAAGATCCTTTCCTTGTTTTGATCCATTTCATTCCTATATAAATACACGCAACTGCTGCCTCAAGAACCACTTCAAAAATATCTCAAAATTCAAGATTTAGGGCAAAAGCAAACCCTGGTCTCCATCATTTTTTAACCGATTCCAAGCATTCATTCATACTCTTGAGGACTCCAAAGGTCGTTCCCAATCATTACTCAAGATTAAGCGATCCCAGAACGTGTCTGTCAGGTAGCTCCATTTTGGTAAAATTACTTGATCTTAAACTCTTGATTCATGTAATATCAATCAACATGATACATTCATACATATTTATAATGATCATTAGAACATTTTTGAATCATTATTTGAAAGGTTTGACGCATGGATAAGAGAACGCCATTGTTAGGGCATGAAGCTTCGACTTCATCGTATCTCTTCTTGCAGGTACTTTCGAGATAAATGGAGGGCACCACTGAGTTTGCAGCCCCTGATTTAAGGGGGGGCGGAGGGGTAGGCTTAATTTTTTTTATCTTGAATCATGTTATTTCGTAGGATAGGGTTTTGAGATGATCGGAGAAGAAAGAGGCCAACCACCGTGTGTGGTGGTTTGACCCTCCCTAGGCTAACATGTCAAAATCCATGCATCTGATTCGTCAATTCAAACAATCATGGCCCACTGACGCGCATATTTTTTTATTTTGTTTGATTTCTGATCCAATTTTGTTATTATTTATTGATGATGGTAGTACTAACGCGAAACAACTAATGGTCCAATGGCATGACAACGCGTTTTAAGGCTTTAGTGCACAAGGGCAGGGGTTCGATCCCTGCCTTTTATGATTTTTTTCATATTTTCTAACTTTTCAAATCAAATGCAGCGCGTTTCCATGAGCCAATCGTACACCCTGCCACGCCTCACCATCAGATATGTATAGATCTGATCCAACAATCTCAGATATGCAAACGCACAGTGAACCTCTTGGAGCCACTCACACCGGATCCCGCGCTGGCACCTTGGGCCTGGACTTCTTCTTGCTATCCAACACCCCTCTTTTTTACTGAACCAGGCCTAATATCTTTTGTTTTATTCTTTGTATTTAATTTTCTTTTACTTTTTTATTTTATTTAATTAAAATACAAAAACTAATTTCTTAATTTTAAACAATTAGACTTAGGTTTTTTTTTAATTATTATCTTAATTTTCTTTAAAAAATTAGAAATAATTAGGTTTTAATTATTTTATTATCACTTTAATTTTCCATAAATAAAAAACCCAAAAATATTTTCCAAAATAATAAAACATCAAAAATATTTTTTCTACACTTAGAATCTTAGGTTTACTTAAACATTTTTTCTAACATTTATTTTTTCTTTGCTATTTAAATTCTAGAAAACAAATGTATAGGTCGCACGGGTAATTTTGTAATAGTCGTAGTTTACTTCCTCGCATTTTTTCTTATTTTTCTAACTGCTCATGGAATGTAATAACTTAGGATTTATTTTCTGCACTTTAATTTTCCGCAACTATATATATATATATATATATATATATATATATATATATATATATATATATATATATATATATATATATATATATATATATATATATATATATATATATATATATATATATATATATATATATATATATATATATATATATATATATATATATATATATATATATATATATATATATATATATATATATATATATATATATATATATATATATATATATATATATATATATATATATATATATATATATATATATATATATATATATAGCAACTAGGCATGTATGGAAAAATCTAAAACAAATTGTTAGATCACCCTAAACAAATATAAACATACATGAATTGAATCACTATACACACACGCACCTCTAGGATAACCTCTCTCCATTTCCTTCGGAAAAAACAATGTTCATATCCCTCGAACATAGGGATACCATTAGCAAAGATCCTCAGTTAAAATCATCATAAAGATCATAGTCCTGCGATGTCCCTCGAAGTTTTGAATGAGAAATGATGGTGTCCCTCGATGTTGTCTACGAATATATGATGACAGTCCCTTCTAATTGCTAAGGTATCCTTACATTTTGCCTTCTATGACCATAACGACGACCCTACGCCTATCCCTTCACATCTAATGGATGAGACTACCTATAAACTAATGGTATGGATAGCACCATTCTTAACAGAGAAGGAAAATAATAATGAAAGACCTTTCAGTGGGTAAGATACCCTTAATTGCTTTCTCACAAACTAAAATAATTTTCACACCTCACACTTTCAAAATAATTACTTTCAAACGCTTTATAAACACTCTTGAGAACTGATACAAGGGTTATTATAAAGCAGATTGCCTTACATTGGCATTTTCAAAACCTTTTCAAAGTACACAGAAAGAAAATTAAAGTGAGCTAAGCAATTAAGAGCCCGTAGATAACTACATATGAAAAGGATGCTAACACCTTCCATTTTCATAACTTATCCCCCGAACTCAAAATCAATAAAGGTCTTTCCTATTCTTTTCACCCATTCCTTATTGGATAAAATAAAATTCGGTGGAGACTCTTGCTATCTGTAACATTTGCGATAAAACGCAAAAATAAGTCAGTTCTCCCACTGTATTATAGAGCTGGCGACTCTGCTGGGGAAATACATAAAAAAGAGGGGTTACCTTAGG
Organism: Vicia faba; assembly: GCA_948472305.1. Lineage (NCBI taxonomy): Eukaryota > Viridiplantae > Streptophyta > Magnoliopsida > Fabales > Fabaceae > Vicia > Vicia faba. Next base: position 903,855,718 of record OX451735.1, on the reverse strand, counting down.
GATAGATCACTTTCACTTGCTTTGTTTGTTTTCTTTATATTTGGGGTTTTTCTCGGGTTTAATTTCTTGCAAAGATCCTATACGCGAATCTGAGGACATTTTAGGTAAGTAACAATAAATCATGGAAACTGTATGGCATATACCGATATGGTTGAAATGATGGCTACATTAGTGTGACAAATTGGTTTATAGTTGTGTTCCTTGAGTCAATAGAGGATACCACTAGGCTGCCGCGTGGTGTCATAAGCACTAACTGACCTTTAGAACCTTAATTGAACCAACTTAGGCATTAGAAAGTAGAGAGATGGCCGACTTTGGTGCAGTCCGAAGATGGTTGATACTCGATGCTACGCTCATTGAGATTCCACTCTCGAGATATTTCGGTGGCAAGTCAGTTTCTCTGCTGAAACAATGCATGAGAGAAAGATTGGTGATATGAGACTCCTAGAACCCGGTTACTATTCTTAGGACAGGTTGAACCAACTAAACTTGAAGAGGATACTTACCTATAAACCTCATGCAAGCCTTTAAACCTAAGGCCTTTGGTGTGATTTTATTGTGCTTGCTATCTTGTTTAAACATAACATCATAACATCATAAACATAACATTTTCATTGACCATTTCAAGAACCAAGATATTTATCTTTGTTCTGTTTTGCAGGCTATGGCCTCCGCTTGCAGAAATACTATCCGGATCAACTTCATGGGAATAACTTCCAAACTCAAAGAATTGGTCTCAAAGGTTCTCGAAAGCTCTCAGTTTAACAAAAGACATGGTCATTTTCTCAACTTGGTTATGTCTAGTTTTGAAGAAGGCATGATGAGCGTTTTATTCCAGTTCTTTGGTCCTAAACACCATTTCTTTACTTTCTCCAATTATCAGTTGGTGCCCACAATGGAAGAGTTCTCTAGGTTACTTGAGGTGCCTATACTATATTAGATACCCTTCACTGGTTTAGAGAAAGATCCAAGACCTGAAGATATTGCCACAGCCTTGCACCTGAAACCGTCCGACATTGCATCTAATTGGGAAATCGGCAGTGGGGTAAAGGTCTCCTTGCAAAATTTATGATGGAGAAAGCTCAGTTGTTTCTAGATGCCTTAAGTTTTCATGCTTTCGAAGATGTTTTGGCTTTACTAATGTATGGTTTGGTACGATTCCCCAATCCGGACCAACTTATAGATGTAAACGCCATCAAGATATTCCTCACTCATAATCATGTGCCTACTTTTCTCGGAGATATTCTACATTCTCTTCACACTCGCACCATGAGGAAGAGAGGAACTTTCATGTGTTATATACTTTTTCTATCCAGGTGGTTTATTTTACACCTTCCCCGCTCGATAATGAAGAATAAACAAGGTTTGAGGTATTCTCAAAGGATAATGTCACTCTCTCATTCAGACATTTATTGGTGTTTCCAATCCCAGGAAGACATCATTATTATTGACCACTGTGGAGAGTTCCCTAATGTGCCACTCCTGGGAATAAGAGGGGAATTACTTACACCCCTTCTCTTTATGTCAGTTTGGTTACGCTCGAAGAGACGGTCCTCATGATATGCTTATTCGAGGTGTTGTATTTGACTATGACAATGATCTTCAAGGTTACCGACAAAGATTTATCCGTGCTTGGGGCATGGTCAATAAGATTGATAGCAGGACTCCGGGACATAAGAACTCCATCCCTCTGGAGCCCTATCTCAAATGGGTACGAGCTCGTGCTCAAATCCTTATAATTCCATATTCTGCTGTCCTACCAGTAATCATGGAGCCTATTATCTAAGGAGACGTTTATCACACCATCCTTCATCCAGACATGCCTACTGACATTGAAGAATTGCATAAGTCATGGATTCAACTCAAGGAAGAACGAGACACCTTTGAGACTCAATTCTATGCAAGTGAGAAGAAAGTTTTGGAGATGACGAAGCAACTTCAAGAGGAGCAGAGTCTTAACGCATATGTCAACACAAAGAGGAGGCGTCCATCGGAAACTTAAAGGTTTAGGAGTTTTTAATTTATTTCTTTGTAATCTTTTGTTTTCACATAATCTTACTAATAAAAATCTTTGTTTATGTTTCCTTTTGGTTAACAAATTTAAATCTCATAAGGACCTTGAAAACATTGAAAATTGTTACCATTGTGCGTCCCAATCTAATGGTTGTATGTGGCTGAAAAAGGGTATTCAGCGTTTGATTGATAGCCGTGAAATTCTATTTGAGAAGACTCCGCCCGTGAAAGGTTTGCATGAAAGTATGTCTCAAGAGCTGAGACTGGAAGATGTTTCTATAATCAAAATTTCTAATACTCCTATAATAATCACCTCTAAAGGTCCTGTAAAGATTACTGTCAGGCCTAGGGTGGCTCTCCTGATCATTAATGCACTGTGGCCAGTCCCATATTCCTCTGACAAGGCTGTTCCCTAGAATTATGGAGCTAAAGTTTATTACCATGGTGTTAAGCAAGAACCGTGGGTTGCCGAAGATGAAGATTCTGAAGTTACTAACCTCAATGTTGAAAATATTGTTAGGACTAGTAAAGTTACCAGAACGGGAAGGGTCTTCTCTCCAGAGATCTCTCCTCCAATGACTATCACTACACTAGTTCATATCCCTACTACTGAGTCAACTACTGACACTCGGGGCAAAGAAAAGATGACTGGGCCTGCCCAGATGGAGGCACCATCAAAAGATGTTACTGTTGAAGATACTTCTAAATAAGAGATGGAGGAAATACTGAAGATCATCCGCAAAAGTGACTACAATATTGTTGAACAGTTGGGGTAGACGCCCTCCAAGATATCCATGTTATCCTTGTTATTATGCTCCGAAGCCCATGCTCAGGCTTTGGTAATATTTCTGAAGACTGCTCATGTAACACAAGAGACCTTTGCTGACCAGTTTGAGAATTGTGTTGAAATCCTAACAACTGATAATGGATTAGGCTTTTTTGATGCTGACTTAACTCTTACAGGGAAGAACCATAACAAGGCCATGCATGTCTCTATTGAGTGTAGGGGTACTACCTTGGCGCATGTGTTGGTTGATACAAGTTCTTCATTAAATGTCTTACCTAAGGTTGTGCTAGATAGACTAGACTATGAAGGGTTTGTACCGAAACCCAGTGATATTGTGGTGAGAGCCTTTGATGGTTCAAGAAGAATGGTACATGGAGAGGTTGATCTTTCAATCAAAGTGGGATCTCGGGTTTTCAACTCCACCTTCTATGTGATGGATATTCGTCCGACCTATTCCTGTTTTCTTGGGCGCCCTTGGATTCATGGGGTAAGCGTTATTACCTCTACCTTGCATCAAAAATTAAAGTATCATGTGAAAGGGAAAATTGTTACAGTTTGTGGAGAAGAAGATTATATGGTGATCCATTTAAATTCATTCAAATATATTGAGATGGATGGTCAATTCATTGAGACTCCCTGTCAGACCTTTGAAGTAATTCCTCTGACAATTATTGTTGCTAAGACTACTCCTGCCACTCCTAAGATTACTAAGGATCCACTAAGAATGGCTTCTCTGAAAGATGCTAGGGTTGTGGTAGAAGAAGGTGGTTGCACTATTTTGGGCTAACTTCCCAATATTCCTTACAAGTCCAACAAATTTGGTTTGGGTTTCACCTTAGAGGCTCAGAAGGCGGTTCATCGTGCTCGTGCTGGGAGTATACCTTTTCGCATCAACAATAATGAAGTCAATGCTATAGAAGACACTGATAGTGGCTGTGATTTAGATAATTGTATCTTCCCTACTACTGACGGTGGACTCGACAAATGGAAGGCTAAAGACTTTATACCAATCTCCTTTAGTCAGGACTAATTGCCATTTCCTGTTTTGTTGCTTTCAAGTTTTTGGGGTATGTAATTTTAAACAATAACTTTAAGCCTTGTGCCTTACCCGGGGCACAACGGTCCACTTGTTAGGGTTGTTATCTTTCATACACATATGCTCATTTAATAAATTATTGGATGTTTTGTATTCAAATTTTGCACTCACAGTCTTTTCATTACTTTGTTGCTTTCAATATAGCTATGTGTTTCTTACACACACCCACACAACACATTTCAAATCCACATCCACTCTAGATCCCGTTGATAACAATTCTGCTATTGCCACTTATGACTTTGAAAATCCGATCTACCAAGTCGAGGACGAAGGTGAGGAAGATTGTGAGATACCAAGAGAACTTTCCAGACTGTTAGTGCAAGAAGAGAAATCTATTCAACCACATGAAGAGCCAGTTGAAGTGGTAAACTTGGGTTCTAAAATAGACAAGAAAGAGGTCAAGATAGGTGCCAACCTAGAGGGAAATGTTAAGAACAAGTTGATTCAAATGTTGCAGGAACATGTTGAGATCTTCACTTGCTTGTACGAAGATATGCCAGGGCTCGATATGATGTCACTGCCAATGAAAGAAGGTTGTTCTCCAATAAAGCAGAAGGTTCGTCGCATGCGTCCTGATATGTTAGAGAAGATCAAGGCTGAGGTTATGAAGCAATTCGATACAGGTTTCTTAGTAGTGACATCATATCCTCAATGGATCGTAAATGTTGTTCCGGTACCGAAGAAAGAAGGAAAAGTGCGTATGTGTGTGGACTATAGGGATTTGAATAGGGCAAAGCCTTAAAGATGACTTTCCGCTTCCACATATTGATGTTCTGGTTGACAACACCCTCAACACAAAGTATTCTCCTTCATAGATGGTTTCTCAGGTTATAATCAGATCAAGATGGCACCCGAAGACATGGAGAAGACTACCTTTGTCACACAATGGGCACTTTCTGTTACAAGGTTATGAATTCCATGACATGATCCATCACGAGGTAAAGGTTTACATTGATGACATGATATCCAGATCTTCAGACTGAAGAAGAACATCTCGACCACCTACACAAGCTGTTTGAGAGACTGAACAAATATAAGCTGAGGTTGAATCCGAACAAGTGCACCTTTGGGGTAAGATCCGGTAAACTCCTGGGTTTCATCGTCAGTGGTAAAGGTATTGAAGTTGATCCCGCCAAGGTCAAAGTCGTTCAAGAAATGATAGCTCCCCGTATCGAGAAGGAAGTCAGAGGTTTCCTGGGATGACTGAATTATATTGCCCGATTTATTTCCCATCTGACCTCTACTTGTGAATTGATCTTCAAGTTACTGAAGAAAGACCAAGTAGTGAAATGGAACTACGAATGTCAGATAGCTTTTGATAAAATTAAGGAGTACCTTCAAGAATATCCGATTTTGATGCCACTAGTTTAAGGAAGACCTCTAATCATATACCTAACAGTGTTAGAGAACTCAATTGGGGTGTGTATTGGGGCAACATGAAGAGTCTGGTCGAAAAGAGAACGCAATATACTACCTTAGCAAAAAGTTTACTGACTATGAAACAAGATACTCACTGCTCGAGAAAACTTATTATGCTTTGGCTTGGGCTGCTCGCCGACTAAGACAATATATGTTGACGAAGCCTTTAATGCACTTGGAAACAAAATTGGTGTTGTAATTATCTCTCCTCAGGGTTGTCATACGTCCTTATCGCCAGATTATGCTTCGACTGTACCAACAATATGGCCGAATACGAAGCTTGCATCATGGGTATCAAAGCTGCCATTGATATGAGAATTAAATTTTTGAATGTATACGGGGACTAAGCCCTAGTGATCAGTCAAATCAAAGGAGATTGGGAAACTAAGCACCCAAACTTTATTCCTTATAAAGAGCATGTGTTGACACTGATCCCGTATTTCAAAGAAATTACCTTTGAACACATTCCACAAGAAGAGAATCAGTTGGTGGATGCGTTAGCTACCATGTCATCTATGTTCAAAGTCAGATGGGACAATGAGGCTCCTCATATTACTATTGAAAGACTAGATGAACCAGTACACTGCTACGAGGTTAATACTAACAAAGTAGAAGGAAAGCCTTGGTTTCATGAAGTGAAAAAATACCTCGAGGCTCAAGAGTGTCCTGAGGGGGCATCAATCAATGAGAATAAGTTTCTAAGTAGATTCTCTGCCAAGTTCTTTCTAAGTAATGGAATCCTGTACAAGCGTAATCATGATTCAACTTTACTTCATTGTATGGACAAGAAGGAAGCTAGGGAAATCTTGGAAGATATGCACAAAGGTGTTTTTGGTACCCACTATAGTGGACATACAATGGCCAAAAAGAATTTGAGAGCGGATTACTATTGGTCCACCATGGAAGCTGACTAATACCACCATTCCAGAACTTGTCATAAATTCCACATTTATGCTAGTAAGGTGGATGTGCCTCCAGTTCCATTAAATGTCTTGACTGCTCCTTGACCGTTTGCAATGTAGGGCATTGATATGATTGGAGAAATAAAGCCTAATGCTTTCGATGGGTATCGTTTCATCCTAGTTGTCATTGATTATTTCACGAAGTGGGTTGAAGCAGCCTCGTTTGCCTCTGTTACTAAGAATGTGGTTGCCCGATTCATTAAGCATAATCTTATACATAAATTTAAAATGAATTATTTAATTATAAAATAATTATATCTCAACTAAAAATAATTATTAATTAAAATAAAATATATATTTTGATGATAGTGATTCGTAAAAAAAATAAATTTTTTGTACATAGATAAAAACTATTGTTGTATTTGAGAATTGGGATAATGGTCCTTGAATAGTTCCACAGATCTTCTTTTTAGCATGTCATAGAAACTGCAACACTTGAATTTCTCTAATCAAGCAAGAAAGTATCTGTGTCAATTTTTGATGCAAGATAGAGAAAAAAATTGACATTTAAAAAATAAAGATTTTTTCTTTTAAATAAATACAATTATTAATTAAAATAAAATGATAGTGACACGTGAGATAGTTATTTTATTATCGTATTTATGTATTAATTCTTCATTCATTTTATCTATATGTCATCTCATAATTTAAAATATATATATATATATATATATATATATATATATATATATATATATATATATATATATATATATATATATATATATATATATATATATATATATATATATATATATATATATATATATATATATATATATATATATATATATATATATATATATATATATATATATATATATAGTTTTAGATTGATCCGATAATGAGAGTGGTCCCAGTCTAACCCCTTCTTTCGGTACGACTCATACGTCCATGGCCCGAATCTCCCACGCTCTCTATCAGACAACATCAATCCTTTTCCCTCCTGGACCAACACTGACCCACGATAATTGACGAGCACCTCTCAGTCTGTCCGGCCTTAAGGCGCGTAGATAACCAGGAACCAAACAGATCGATGCATGTAACCTATATCCTCCTCGGATCTAACGACTAGTTACAGACACACCTTCCCGATATGACCAAGTTCTGGCAGTTACCTATTTTTACGGATCCACATATCCAGGCCCAAAAACAGGAACCAATGGCTACGCGCCCGAGACATTATATAAACCCTCACACATGTGAGGGCCAGGTATCGAATATTCACTATTCACCACTAATACCCCAATAATTTGTTTGTATCTCTTTGCTCCCATACTTACTTGATCGTCGTAGTTCCTTGCAGGTACAACCCCTTTTTTCCCTCCTCGACATCACATCCCAACTGAAGATCATCATCCAGCTACCTTACAGGTTCTAATCAACCGATAAGATCAGTGGCGTCGTCTGGGAAAAGCCTGCTCTCCCCATCTTTCTTTTCTCCGAACTCAAATATCAAAGCAGATATTTAATATTACATTCACCAATCATGGCCGACCATGATGATCTCCACCTGCTCGAAAAGATTCCACTTTCCCCGATGCACAATACTGACGGAGGTCAGGGATATCCTCACCTCGAGGATAACTTCAACCTCCGCGACGGTCGAATTGCATCTCCAGATTCCATCGGCGCCCTGTGCAACAAACAACAATTCTTGGACGGACATCGTCCCAAGATCCATGCTGGGGAACTGCCAGAGATCCTACAACTAGTTCCTATCCCTCAGAGCACTGATCCGGCCATCACAACACTGCTCCCTTCCATCAACCAAACCAACGCCTTTATCTTTCAACAAAACAAAAAGATGGGAGCCTGGGAATAGAAGCAGTCAAGATCTCCTCCTCAGAGATCTCGACGATGATATTTCCCCAACATATCTCCACCAAGGCGTGGCCTTCCACCAACAAAGGAGAAGCGCGACATTTCTTTCTTCAAGAAACATGGCCGCTCACCTCCCCCAAAAGATCAAGACTTTATGTTGTCTAAAAAAAAAGACAACCACCAAGCCAACCGCTGTCGATCACCATCGCCCAAGCTGAGGCAGCAGCAGAGGAGTCCTTCCCCCCATTGGGACCACGACATCCGACGGGGATAGAATTATCACCCCCTTCCCCGTCTCTTATAGATAGCGACGATGATGAAGCCCATGGACCGTTGTCGAGGGAAATTACAGAAGCACCTCTCCCGGTTGGACTAGAGAAACCACCCCCTTTGGGGACGTACAAAGGGACGACAGATCCCGATGAACATATTGAGAACATCGACGCTCTCCTCGACTACCGAGTGGTTAGAGGAGCCATCAAATGCATGTTGTTCATGACCACACTCAGGAAGGGAGCTATGTTCTGGTACAAGAGTCTCCCTGATGAATCCATCACCTCCTGGAAGCAACTTGGGAGGATGATCTTGAGGTACTTCACAACCTCATGTTGACACCCTAAGTCGTAAGTTTCGCTCGAAGAAATCATCCAAGGCATGGATGAATCTCTCTGGGCGTACATCGAGCGCTTCAACAAGGAAGCAGTACAGATATCTACGATCGATAACATGAAGAAATACCTCCTTGAGCGCGGGCTCAGTCCCCACAGGGACTTCACCAAGGAAGCAGGTATCGATACACCGACAACGCTCGACTCCCTCCTCCTCAAACCTCAAGCGTACATATAGTACGAGGAGAAGGAAACCACCAACAACGCCCGGGAACCAAGGCACAAAGAGAGTGCCAAACTCTCGAGAAATGATGAACCTTAGACTTCTCGTCGAGGAGAGAAGAAACGAGAAGACAAATCTCGGGACCCCAAGGACTACAAGGGACCCGTCGGGAGGTTCTACGACTACACCCCTCTAACTAATTAGAGGGAGCATATTTCATCTGAATGCGCAAATTCTAAATTCAAACAAAATGGGGTGCGCTTTCCCCGACCAACACCCTCGAAACCAGGAACCGACAAAAGAAAATACTACAGGTTCCACAAAAGCCACATGCACAATACTGAAGATTGCATCCATATCAAGGATGCAATAGAAATATTGATTCGATACGGGAACCTCAAACAATACAAGAAGAAAGAGGTCGCTCGTGAAGAGGATCCAGAAGCCAAAAATATCAAAGAGGGAAGGAGTCCCCCGAAATTAATGCAATATTGGTCGCCATTAGCATTAGGCGGCCATAAGACTTCTACCTCCCGAACACGGAGGGCGTTCCTTTATACTTCTCCTCCCAAAGTCCATGGGAGTCATTCCCTGCCTCTATGGTCATCTCCGGCGGGGGATACAACAACACACGGTGGGATCTGTCAAAAGGAGAATCGACCAACTGATCGAGGCCAACTCTGACATGGATGCCACACTAGATAAATTTCGAGGGGGTTCTCACCCTATCGCCTTCTACAGAGAAGAACTACTAGGTGGGTCCCCCAACTCGACCATCCCGCTAATCATAAGGGACTGCATGGAAATTTTCAACATGCGGCACATCTTGGTCGATCAGGGAAGCTTGGTAGATATTATGTACTCCCAGTTGTTCACCACTCTGCAGCTGAATGAGAGCCATCTTACCCCATACATTGGATCAGATCTCTAGGGCTTCAATGGGGCAAGTACAAAACTATGGGGATACGTCGAGCTAATTGTCACCTTCAGAAGAGGAGTGATGGCCAGAGCCATCAAGACCTAATTTTTGGTAATAGACTACCCGTCTCTTTACCAGTGCATCTTCGGGAGAATAAATCTCATCGAGTTAATTGTATTTCCCTCCACCGAGCACCTCAAGATGAAATACTACACTACTGACAGTTTGGTCGCCACCCTCCATGGGGACATCCAAGCGGCGAGGAGATGTTTTGAAGCCTCAGCCAGAGGTCTCAGTTCCATCAACGCTTAGCCTCGAATAGTCACTGGAGCCACGATACCCTCTAGCTTTGAGGGAATCAAGCCACTACCAAGGGTCGACTCCATCAATCTCGACAGCCGTTTCTCCAAAGAGGATCAAGCTGAATAGAGAAACAAAGGAAAAGAACCCATGATTGAAGGCGAGTAATCTTCCTCATCTACGGGTAGCAAGGAACTCTCACGACCCATTCCGGACAGAGATTTCGAGCTTATCCCTCTCAAGAATGACCCCACTAGAGGAGTGAAGATTGGAGCTAGCCTCCTCAACATGGCGAAGAAGCAGCTCGAGGATTGCCTAAGAGAGAACGCCAACCTATTCGCCTGGAGCGTGGCCGAGATGCTTGGAATAAATCCATATATCGCATGCTATCACTTGATCATAGACCCTGCCCTCAAGGCGGTCACTCAGAGCAGGAGAAAGCAGTTCGCCGAAAAAATGGAGGTTGCCGAACTAATTGTAAAAGACCTCTTAGAGGCACATTTTATTTGTGAAGCTCAGTACACAACCTGACTTTCAAATGTAATCCTTGTAAAAAATCTAAAGGAAAATGGCGCATGTGCATTGATTATACTAATCTCAATCGGGCTTGCTCGAAAGATGCTTATCCCCTCCCCAATGTTAACAAGCTGGTTGACAACTCGGCCGATTTTAGATTACTGTCATTTATGGACACATATTTTGGCCATAACCAGATTCCGATGGCAAAAACAAACAAAAAATACACCGCTTTCATGACCGAATCAGGAAACTATTACTACAATGTAATTCCCTTCAACCTGAAAAACGCGAGCACTACATATTAGCGCATGATGAACAAAGTCTTTCGCAACAAAATAGGCGATATGCTTGAAGTTTATATGGATGAAATGATATCAAAATCCACAGAACAGGTCGACCACGCCCTTCACTTAAAGAAAGTATTTGAGCGAGCACGAAAATTCCAAATGTTGTTCAACCCAGAGAAATGTACCTTCGGGGTACAAGCGGGCAAGTTCCTCGGATTCTATCTAACAGAACGAGGCATTGAGGCGAACTCTGACAAATGTCGAGCATTCTCTGAGTTACCAATGCCCACTTGGAAAAAATCCATTCAAATCTTGAATGGCATGCTCACTTCTCTTTCTCGGTATGTGGTAAAATCCGCCCAACACGCCCCCCCCTCTTCAAGCTCCTCTGCAAAGAGGAAGTTTTTGAATGGACGCTTGAATGCGAGCAAGCTCTTGTTCACTTGAAAAGACGCTGAAATAGCTACCCTTCCTCTCCCGACCAGAAAAAGTTGAAACCCTCTATCTTTATCTGGTTGTTTCCTCCGAGGCTATGAGTGCAACACTAATCAGAGAAACTCCGGAAGGACAAAGACCAATTTATTTCACGAGGAAAGCCTTGCAAGGCCCTGAAATAAGATATCAGCGAATTGAGAAGGTGGACCTAGCCCTTGTTAATACGGCAAGGAGACTCAGGAATTACTTCTTGGCCCATACCAAAGTCGTCCGAACAGACCAACCGATAAAATAGTTTCTCAGAAGATCTGACATGGCGGGAAGAATGTTAGAATGGTCCCTAGAACTCTCTGAAATCGACGTCCAATATGAGAGCAGGAAAGCCCTCAAAGCTCAAGTATTGGCCGACTTCATAGCTGAAATGACCTTGCCCTGACCCCCATACGGAGCACGCACATGGACAATCTTCATCGACGGTGCCTCTAGTTTGACCGGGTGCGGTGTTGGTATCATACTGGAAAACAAAGAAGGAACCTTGATCTAGGTCTCCCTTGAATAACCAAGCTGGGTATGAGGCATTCCTTGCAGGCTTATGCCTAGCGGAGGATCTGGGAGCCGAGGAAGTTAATATCTTCACCGATTCTCAATTGGTGGCATCCCAGGTCCGGGGAGAAAGCCATGTCAAAAACGACCAACTCACTGAATATTGGGCCCTGGTCCCAGAAAGAAATAAGAGATTCAAATCGATGGACGTGCATCATGTTCCCCACAAACATAACGCTCGCACAGACGTCCTATCCAAATTAGCAAGTACGAAGAATAAGGGAGGAAACAAGTCGGTGATATAGGAAATCCTACCTCGACCAAGCACCCATAAACCCCCTTCAACCATAAAAGTATTCACCATAGGGGACAACGACTGTTGGATGACCCCCGTACACAACTACCTCACAAAAGGAAATCTGCCCGCTAACTCTAAAGAATCTGCCATCGTTAGACGTAGAGCTTTCTCGTACGTTTTGGTCGAAGACAAACTATACAGGAGAGGATTATTCATTCCCCTCCTTAAATGCGTCGATCAATGCAGCCCAGATCGTATCTTGCTCGAAATCCACGAGGGGATTAGCGGCCAACATCTAGGCGAAATATCCCTCACCAAGAAAGATTTACAAGCAGGATACTATTGGTGCACCATGCAGAATGACGCAAAAGAACACGTAAAAAGATGCAAAAAATGCCAACGACACGAAGACATGCATCTAGCTCTACCTAACGATCTCAAGTCTCTCTCCTCTCCTTGGTCCTTTGCCTGGTGGGGATTAGACCTCCTCGGCCCATTTGTGGTAGGAACCAATCAAAATAAATATTTGATCATTGCAGTCGACTACTTCACAAAATGAATAGGAGCCGAAGTTATAGCCAAAATTACGGCCCAAAAAATCCTCTGCTTCTACAAAAGAAACATCCTCGCTTGATTCGACATTCCATAAGCGATAGTCACCAACAATGGTACTTAGTTCACCGATCACGCCTTTCAGGAATCCGTCGCCAAGCTAGGCACCACCAAGCACTTCGCCTTTATCGAGCACCCCTAGACGAACGACCAAGTCGAATCTGCGAACATGGTAATTCTCAGGGGACTTAAGCAAAGATTAGACGAAAACAATAAGAGGTGGGTCGAGGAGTTGCACAGCATACTCTGGGGATATCGAATAACGACACATTTGTCCACCAGAGAAACTCCTTTCAAACTAACCTACGTGTTGTACCCCAAACTTTTCCCTCTCATTTCTCAAGATATTTCCTACAAAGATCTTCAATGCCTCAAGTTTGCGCCAATATCGACTGGGTCAAACAATTTCCTCAACACTGATACCTCAAATTAGGGTTTGAGTTTATACAAAGGATGTGGGATTCATAATGTTTCAATTGAATTTCATGGATCATTATGGACCCTCAGGATTATTTTTTGTCAAGTTTCAAGTCTTGGATCATAATTTTCAAATAAAGTCATTTAAAGTACCAAAAGGGCAAAATGGTAGGGTTTTTATTGAAAATGACTGAACTTTGATTTTTGACATAATACCTGGGTTATTTGGTGGAAGTATGATCTCAAGGATCCTAGCGCGTCATTTTGACCTAATTTCATTTTCCAGTTCATATCTTGAGATCAGCAGATTGATAGACAAAATTCGGTCAACTAGTGGGAAAAGTCAAATGTAGACTAAAAATTCAAACTTTGACTTTTTGACCAAAGTGGAGTCCCAAAAATCATATTTCATCAAAACATCCAAAACATAAAATTTGATCATCAAAAATCAAGAAAGTCAAAAATTCAACTTTTGTAAGACTTGGAAATTTTTCTAAGTTAAGTTCATTGCTTCATGACATCTTGTCACTACAATTAAAAATAATTCAAGTTATTATAAAGTGGAATTTTTGCAAGTTTACAAATCTTAAACTTTGTATTGCTTGGACTTTTTCTTTGGACTCAAAACCTTGCTACAATGTTTTGTCTTTGATATAATGTGCATAAATTTCTCCACAAACCAAACTTGTTTCATGCTGCAAACTATGTTGTCCAAGTTATTGCTGAACAAAAAAAATGCTACTTCTATACATTGCCACAACACTCCAAAACCTTGCTCAATTGCTGTCCTACAAAACCTTGTGCTATGCTGCACCACAAAGCTGTCATAAAACATGTGTATGCTATCCTATATAGTCCAAAATATGTCTAGAAAACCAGTCCAAAACTGCTCTATGCAGTCTGCTCCAACCTGCATCATAACAACCACAAAATTTCACCAAAATGGCAAAAGAAAATTGTGTTGAAAAAGTATCAAAGCAATAGGCAAAAATAGTTCAAAAATAACTTATTTTGTTTCCCTCCTAAACCTCAGTCAAGGGAGTACAAAAGGGGTTGTTTCATAAGACATATGGGGGATATTTTATGAGAAAAAAGAGAAGAGAAAAAACAGAACTTTTGTTTAACTCTGCTCATTCATAAAACCCAGCTCATTCATAAAACCCAGTTCATCCATAAAAACTCTGTTCATCTTAAACTCTGTTTTGACTCACAAAAATAGAAAAGATCCTTAACCCACTATATACAACCTTGTAAACTCTCTTATAAACGCTCTAAACACTTCACATCACATAGATATTATTCAAGCACAAGAACAGTTTATGTAGTGCCCTTATTCTAAACTTCTAAACACAAGACAATACTACACAAACTTGACTGTTTTGAGTTGGTTCATCAACCTTCAACATAAAGGGAGGTCTAGTAGCTTCCTAGAGTTTCATTAAGATCCACACAACATCTTGAAGGGTATTCAGACTTAAAACCTAAGTGCAGTTTCAAGGTAAGTCCGTCGCATGAGGCCAGAAATTTCAGAGAAAATCAAGACTGAAGTCATGAAGCAGTTCAATGTCGGATTCTTATCTTTCACCTCCTATCCACAATGGGTCGCCAATGTTGTTCTAGTGCCTAAAAAGGACGGTAAGGTATGTATGTGTGTGGACTACAAATACTTGAATAGGGAAAGCCCCAAGGATGACTTCCCGCTTCCCCACATCGATATTCTAGGTGACAACACCGCACATCATAAAGTATTTCCTTTCATGGACGGTTTCTCCGGATACAACCAGATTAAAATGGCACCTGAGGACATGGATAAAACAACCTTCGTCACACAGTGTGGTACATTTTGTTACAAAGTTATGCCATTCGGGTTGAAGAATGCTGGGGTAACCTATCAGCGTGCCATGGTAGCTCTGTTTCACGACATGATCCATCACGAGATAAAAGTCTACGTGGATGACATGATATCCAGACCTCAAACTGAATAGGAACACCTTGACCTTCTGCAGAAACTGTTTGAAAGACTGAAGAAATACAAACTAAGGCTGAATCTGAATAAATGCACTTTTGGAGTGAGGTCCGCAAACTCTTAGGCTTCATTGTCAGCGGCAAAGGTATTGAAGTGGACCCTGCAAAGTTAAAAGCAATACAAGAAATGCCTGCTCCTCGCACCGAGAAGGAAGTCATAGGATTCTTAGGACGGCTAAACTACATCTCTAGATTCATTTCTCACATAACCACTACTTGTGAACCAATCTTCAAATTACTGAAGAAAGATTAAGTGGTGGAATGGAACAACGACTGTCAGGCTGCCTTCAACAAGATCAAAGAATACCTTCAAGAGCCTCCTGTTTTGATGTTGCCAATCCAGGGAAGACCTTTGATCAT
The DNA here is from genome assembly GCA_948472305.1 of Vicia faba. Taxonomy (NCBI): domain Eukaryota; kingdom Viridiplantae; phylum Streptophyta; class Magnoliopsida; order Fabales; family Fabaceae; genus Vicia; species Vicia faba. The sequence continues at coordinate 903,840,071 of OX451735.1, read as the reverse complement.
GTATCTAACTATCTTGGAAAATTCAATGGTGTGTGTGTTGGGGCAGCATGACGAGTCTGGCCAAAAAGAGCATGCAATATACTACCTGAGCAAAAAGTTTACCAACTGTGAAACTAGATATTCATTGCTCGAGAAAACTTGTTGCACTCTGGCATGGGATGCTCGCCGGCTAAGATAGTATATGTTTACCCATACTACCTTATTATTATCCAAGATGAATCCAATTAAATACATATTCGAGAAGCCCGCCCTCTTAGGAAGAATAGCAAGATGATAGATGATCCTGACTGAATACGATATTCAATACACTACCCAGAAAGTAATAAAGGGGAGTGTGTTAGCCAATCACCTTGCTCATCAGGCTATGGATGACTATCAATCCATGAATTTCGAATTTCTGGACGAAGACATCATGTTGGTAAACAATTGTGAAGAATTCAGACCATATGACAGACCTGAACAAGGATTCTGATGGACCTTGGTTTTCGACAGAGCTTCCAACGCACTCGGCAATGGCATAGGCGCTGTGATCACATCCCCTAAAGGATGCCATACTCCCTTCACTTCTAGATTATGTTTCAAGTGTACCAATAATATGGAGGAATATGAAGCGTGTATTATGGGTCTCAAAGCTTCCATAGATTTGGGAATCAAGTCCTTGAGCATATTTGGAGATTCAGCCTTAGTCATCAGGCAGATCAAAAGAGAATGAGACACGAAGCATCTTAATCTCATCCCTTACAAAGAACATGTGTTGACATTAATCTCACATTTTGAGGAAATTACCTTTGAGCATTTTACACGAGAGGAAAATCAACTAGCAGACGCGCTAGCCATTATGTCATCCATGTTCAAAATCAGGTGGGATAATGAGGCTCCTCATATCACCATTGAGAGGATGGACGAACCAGCTCATCGTCACGAGATCAATACTGATGAAGTGGTGGACAAGCCTTGGTTCCATGAAATTAAGAGATATCTCGAGACCCAAGAGTATCTGGAGGGAGCTTCAGTCAATGACAAGAAATTCCTGAGAATATTCTCTGCTAAGTTCTTCCTCAGTAATGGAGTTCTCTATAAGCGCAATCATGAATCTACTTTGCTTTGATGCATAGACAAGAGCAAGGCAGACAAGATCATGGCTGACCTATACGAAGGAACTTTTGGAACCCATTCTAGTGGGCACACGATGGCTAAAAAGATCCTACGGGCAGGAAACTATTGGTCCACCATGGAGGCAGATTATCATCAACATTCACGAACCTGTCACAAGTGTCAGATCTATGCTGACAAAGTGCATGTGCCTCCAGTTTCCCTAAACGTCCTAACTGCTCCTTGGCCATTCGGGATGTGGAGCATCGACATGATTGGAGAAATCAAACCTATAACTTCCAATGGACACCGCTTCATCTTGGTCGCCATTGATTACTTCACGAAGTGGGTTGAGGCAGCTTCCTTTGCTTCTGTCACCAAGAATGTTGTGGCCCGATTCATCAAACAAAATATTATCCGTCGATATGGTATTCCGTAGAGAATAATTACAGATAATGGTACCAATCTCAACAATACTATGATCACTGCACTATGCGTGCAATTCAAGATCCATCATCATAACTCTTCTCCTTACCGGACAAAGATGAATGGCGCTGTAGAAGCCGCTAATAATAACATCAAGAAGATCATACACAAAATGACAGTTACTTACAAGGACTGGCATGAGATGTTACCATTTTCTCTCCACGGTTACTGTACCACGGCATGCACATCAACATGGGCAACTCCTTTCTCTTTGGTATACGACATGGAAGCTGTCCTACCAATTGAAGTCCAAATACCTTCTCTGAGAATCATAAAGGATGCAGGGTTGAGTGAAGATGAATGGATTCAAACTCGACTTGACCAGCTGAACTTAATTGATGAGAAGAGGCTTATAGCTGTCTGCCATGGTCGGATGTACTAAAAACGTATGATCAAAGCTTTTAACAAGAAGGTCAGACGTCAGGTATATCAGGTTGGTGACTTGGTAATCAAGCGTATCATACTACCACAAGGTGATCTCAAGGGAAAATGGACTCCTACATACGAAGGACCATTTGTGATCAAAAACATATTCTCTGGTGGAGCAATGATCTTAATCACTATGGACAGCGACGACCTCTCGCACCCTGTAAACGCGAACATAGTTAAAAGATACTACACATAAGCAAAGACCCGCTAGGTCGACTGGCCTAGGCAAAAATTAGGACATCCCGACGAACCAAAAGGGTTCGGGCAAAATTTAGGGATAAAACACGAAAAATCTGTACACCCGACAAGCTGAAAACCTAAAAGGGCGGCTTTGGCAAAAAAGGGTATCCCGATGGACTGAAAACCCAAAAGGGCGGTCCAGGAAAAAGTTAGGGATTCAAAGAATATGACTATGTCCCGTTGGATCACCTTACAGACAACTTTCAGTATCGATTGACAAACTCAAACGGTTCTAATCAATCCAATCAGCTTCGGACAAAGCAACAAGTGGATAAGACGCTCAGAGACATGAAGGCTATAGCAGAGTGGGAACCCCATGGGATTATTTAACATAGATGTATTTTCTTTGTATTAGTTTTCATTTTTACGACGACATTCTCTTACTAGGATGTTCGTCTCTTTGTACAAAAATATTTATTCAAGTTAATACAAAGACATTCCTTTAAAGGTGCAAAACTATTTGTTTTTCTTTTATTTTTCTTGTTTTGTTTGCAAAAACGTCCAGTGATTATTTTTGAACATATGCATTTGAACGTAATTACTGTTTACAAATAAGCGCAAAAAAAGGGGGGAATAGAAAATAGATAGACAACTACTAATGACTTTAAGAAATAGGATAATATCTATAGGCCATTCCATAAAATCCTCGCAGGTACTTTCTCCAGCAGGTGCAGAAGAAAGAACATCCTGTTGCAGGATCATTTCCATATCCCCAGCATGTAGTCTAATGGTTCCTTTTGCCTTCATATCTCCGACGAAGCAAAACTTCCAGTTGCCACCTCAAAGATTCCCCAGCAAAAGTTTCCCAGCTTCTCAGGATTCCACAGTAGAATTTCACGAAGTCCACAGGTAATGCACGGTGTTTACCTTCCCCAACAAAGTTTATTTCTCTAATAATGGAAACCCATCCATCAACACTTTAACTTCAACAAAATACGAAGACTTACACTCCTCATTTCCAGCAATAGTCAGGGATTCACTTTCCCCAATCTGATAACACTACAGCAGAACAACTTACATGCGCATACATTGCATCCATACATCATAAACATCGATGATGCAAATGCATATATCGCAATCTCATTACACTATGCATTTCGTGAATTATGGCATCACATACAACTAACTCTTTACCTTTTTCAAAAAAGATCAATCAATAGAAAATTATTATCAAAGTTTCAACAAGACAAGGCAAATATCTATGAACAAATCAAGCGTATATCACTTATCGAAACAAGACGGGGTGACTATCTACATGACAATTACTTCCTTCAGACTCCTGCCAGTTCAATTTAAACCCCTCAACGGTTTATCCTGATTCTTTCCCGCATACTTCTTCTCTGGTTCAGATAAATCACTCCAAGATTTATTCTGATTCTTTTCCAGACCCTTGCTGGTTCAGTTTAAAACCCTCAATGGTTTATCCTGATTCTTTCCTGCAGACATCTTATCTGGTTCAGATAAATTGCTCTAAGATTTATTCTGATTATTTTCCAGACCCTTGTTAGTTCAGTTTAAACCTCTCAACGGTTTATCCTGATTCTTTCCTGCAGGCTTCTTCTCTGGTTCAGATAAATCGCTCTAAGATTTATTTTGATTCTTTTCCAGACCCTTGCTGGTTCAGTTTAAACCCCTCAATGGTTTATCCAGATTCTTTCCCACAGACATCTTCTCTGGTTCAGATAAATCGCTCCAAGATTTATTCTGATTCTTTTCCAAACCCCTGCTGGTTCGGTTTAAATCTCTCAACGATTTATCCTGATCCTTCCCCAGTAGACACTTTCTCTGGTTCAAATAAATCACTCAAAGATTTATTCTGATTCTCTCCAGTTAAAGAATACCCAAGACCTCTTTTGGTTAAGTTTAAACCTCTCAACGGTTTATCCTGATTCATTCCAAATAAGATGCTTTCTCTGGCTCAGATAAATCACTCCAAAGATTTATCCCGATTCTTCCCAGTTAAAGATTATTCAGAATTTCTTCTGGGTTCAGTTTTAAATTGACCTAAGGTTTATTCTGATTCTGCCCCAGTTGAAGTCAAGTTTAGACTTAGTCTAATTTCTGTCAACAATCACCTCTGGATTGCATCTATAAGCCCATCTCCGCTAACTCTCCATCATCTCTCCAAATGGCATATTTAAGCCCATTCCCTGCACAATCAACCACCACATCATCAAGTGCAAATTTCTGGGCACTCTAGTGTTCAATCATCTTCCACCTTCAAGTCACGAATGGCAGATTCGCCAATCTCACGCTTCAGGTTTAATAAAATTGAACAGGGGCAACTGTTTTACCCCAAAATTTTCCCTCTCATTTCTCAAGATATTTCCTACAAAGATCTTTAATGCCTCAAGTTTACGCCAATATCGACTGGGTCAAACAATTTCCTCAACACTGATACCTCAAATTAGGGTTTGAGTTTGTACAAAGGCAGTGGGATTCATAATGTTTCAATTGACTTTCATGGATCATTATGGACCCTCAGGATTATTTTTGTCAAGTTTCAAGTCTTGGATCATAATTTTCAAAGAAAGTCATTCAAAGTACCAAAAGGGCAAAATGGGCGAAATTAGGGTTTTTATTGAAAATGACCGAACTTTGATTTTTGACCTAATACCTGGGTTATTGGTTGGAAGTATGATCTCAAGGATCCTAGCGCGTCAATTTGACCTAATTGCATTTTCCAATTCATCTCTTGAGATCAGCAGATTGATAGACAAAATTTGGTCAACTTGTCGGAAAAGTCAAATGTACGCTAAAAAGTCAAACTTTGACTTTTTGACCAAAGTTGAGTCTCAAAAATCATATTTCATCAAAACATCCAAAAAATGACATTTGATCATCAAAAATCAAGAAAGTCAAAAATTCAACTTTTGCAAGACTTGGAAATTTTTCTAAGTTAAATTCATTGCTTCATGACATCTTGTCACTATAATTAAAAATAATTCAAGTTATTACAAAGTGGCATTTTTGCAAGTTTACAAATCCTAAACTTTGTATTGCTTGGACTTTTTCTTTTGACTCAAAATCTTGCCACAATGTTTTGTCTTTGATACAATGTGCATAAATTACTCCACAAACCAAACTTGTTTCATGCTGAATATTATGTTGTCCAAGTTATTGTTGAACAAAAAAATGCTACTTCTATACATTGCCACAACACTCCAAAACCTTGCTCAATTGCTGTCCTACAAAACCTTGTGCTATACTACACCACAAACCTATCACAAAATTTGTGTATGCTATCCTATACAGTCTAAAATATGTCCTGAAAACCAGTGCAAAACTGCTTTATGTTGTCTGCTCCAACCTGCATCATAACAGCCACAAAATTGCACCAAAATGGCAAAAGAAATTTTGTGGAAAAAGCATCAAAGCAGTAGGAAAAAACAGTTCAAAATAACTTATTTTATTTCCCTCCTAAACCTCAGTCAAGGGAGTACAAAAGGGGTTGTTTCATAAGACATAGGGGGGTTTTTTATGAGAAAAAAAGAGAAGAGAAAAAACATAACTTTTGTTAAACTCTGCTCATTCATAAAACCCAGCTCATTCCTAAAACCTAGTTCATCCAAAAAAACTTTGTTCATCTTCAACTATATTTTGACTCACAAAAATAGAAAAGATCCTCAACCCACTATATATAACCTTGTAAACTCTCCCATAAACCCTCTAAACACTTCGCATCACATAGATATTGTTCAAGCACAAGAATAGTTTCTATAGTTCCCTTACTCTCAACTTCTAAACACAAGACAATACTACACAAACTTGACTGTTTGGAGTTAGTACAACTACCTTCAACATAAAGGGAGGTCGACTGGCCTAGGCAAAAATTAGGACATCCCGACGAACCAAAAGGGTTCGGGCAAAATTTAGGGATAAAACACGAAAAATCTGTACACCCGACAAGCTGAAAACCTAAAAGGGCGGCTTTGGCAAAAAAGGGTATCCCGATGGACTGAAAACCCAAAAGGGCGGTCCAGGAAAAAGTTAGGGATTCAAAGAATATGACTATGTCCCGTTGGATCACCTTACAGACAACTTTCAGTATCGATTGACAAACTCAAACGGTTCTAATCAATCCAATCAGCTTCGGACAAAGCAACAAGTGGATAAGACGCTCATAGACATGAAGGCTATAGCAGAGTGGGAACCCCATGGGATTATTTAACATAGATGTATTTTCTTTGTATTAGTTTTCATTTTTACGACGACATTCTCTTACTAGGATGTTCGTCTCTTTGTACAAAAATATTTATTCAAGTTAATACAAAGACATTCCTTTAAAGGTGCAAAACTATTTGTTTTTCTTTTATTTTTCTTGTTTTGTTTGCAAAAACGTCCAGTGATTATTTTTGAACATATGCATTTGAACGTAATTACTGTTTACAAATAAGCGCAAAAAAAGGGGGGAATAGAAAATAGATAGACAACTACTAATGACTTTAAGAAATAGGATAATATCTATAGGCCATTCCATAAAATCCTCGCAGGTACTTTCTCCAGCAGGTGCAGAAGAAAGAACATCCTGTTGCAGGATCATTTCCATATCCCCAGCATGTAGTCTAATGGTTCCTTTTGCCTTCATATCTCCGACGAAGCAAAACTTCCAGTTGCCACCTCAAAGATTCCCCAGCAAAAGTTTCCCAGCTTCTCAGGATTCCACAGTAGAATTTCACGAAGTCCACAGGTAATGCACGGTGTTTACCTTCCCCAACAAAGTTTATTTCTCTAATAATGGAAACCCATCCATCAACACTTTAACTTCAACAAAATACGAAGACTTACACTCCTCATTTCCAGCAATAGTCAGGGATTCACTTTCCCCAATCTGATAACACTACAGCAGAACAACTTACATGCGCATACATTGCATCCATACATCATAAACATCGATGATGCAAATGCATATATCGCAATCTCATTACACTATGCATTTCGTGAATTATGGCATCACATACAACTAACTCTTTACCTTTTTCAAAAAAGATCAATCAATAGAAAATTATTATCAAAGTTTCAACAAGACAAGGCAAATATCTATGAACAAATCAAGCGTATATCACTTATCGAAACAAGACGGGGTGACTATCTACATGACAATTACTTCCTTCAGACTCCTGCCAGTTCAATTTAAACCCCTCAACGGTTTATCCTGATTCTTTCCCGCATACTTCTTCTCTGGTTCAGATAAATCACTCCAAGATTTATTCTGATTCTTTTCCAGACCCTTGCTGGTTCAGTTTAAAACCCTCAATGGTTTATCCTGATTCTTTCCTGCAGACATCTTATCTGGTTCAGATAAATTGCTCTAAGATTTATTCTGATTATTTTCCAGACCCTTGTTAGTTCAGTTTAAACCTCTCAACGGTTTATCCTGATTCTTTCCTGCAGGCTTCTTCTCTGGTTCAGATAAATCGCTCTAAGATTTATTTTGATTCTTTTCCAGACCCTTGCTGGTTCAGTTTAAACCCCTCAATGGTTTATCCAGATTCTTTCCCACAGACATCTTCTCTGGTTCAGATAAATCGCTCCAAGATTTATTCTGATTCTTTTCCAAACCCCTGCTGGTTCGGTTTAAATCTCTCAACGATTTATCCTGATCCTTCCCCAGTAGACACTTTCTCTGGTTCAAATAAATCACTCAAAGATTTATTCTGATTCTCTCCAGTTAAAGAATACCCAAGACCTCTTTTGGTTAAGTTTAAACCTCTCAACGGTTTATCCTGATTCATTCCAAATAAGATGCTTTCTCTGGCTCAGATAAATCACTCCAAAGATTTATCCCGATTCTTCCCAGTTAAAGATTATTCAGAATTTCTTCTGGGTTCAGTTTTAAATTGACCTAAGGTTTATTCTGATTCTGCCCCAGTTGAAGTCAAGTTTAGACTTAGTCTAATTTCTGTCAACAATCACCTCTGGATTGCATCTATAAGCCCATCTCCGCTAACTCTCCATCATCTCTCCAAATGGCATATTTAAGCCCATTCCCTGCACAATCAACCACCACATCATCAAGTGCAAATTTCTGGGCACTCTAGTGTTCAATCATCTTCCACCTTCAAGTCACGAATGGCAGATTCGCCAATCTCACGCTTCAGGTTTAATAAAATTGAACAGGGGCAACTGTTTTACCCCAAAATTTTCCCTCTCATTTCTCAAGATATTTCCTACAAAGATCTTTAATGCCTCAAGTTTACGCCAATATCGACTGGGTCAAACAATTTCCTCAACACTGATACCTCAAATTAGGGTTTGAGTTTGTACAAAGGCAGTGGGATTCATAATGTTTCAATTGACTTTCATGGATCATTATGGACCCTCAGGATTATTTTTGTCAAGTTTCAAGTCTTGGATCATAATTTTCAAAGAAAGTCATTCAAAGTACCAAAAGGGCAAAATGGGCGAAATTAGGGTTTTTATTGAAAATGACCGAACTTTGATTTTTGACCTAATACCTGGGTTATTGGTTGGAAGTATGATCTCAAGGATCCTAGCGCGTCAATTTGACCTAATTGCATTTTCCAATTCATCTCTTGAGATCAGCAGATTGATAGACAAAATTTGGTCAACTTGTCGGAAAAGTCAAATGTACGCTAAAAAGTCAAACTTTGACTTTTTGACCAAAGTTGAGTCTCAAAAATCATATTTCATCAAAACATCCAAAAAATGACATTTGATCATCAAAAATCAAGAAAGTCAAAAATTCAACTTTTGCAAGACTTGGAAATTTTTCTAAGTTAAATTCATTGCTTCATGACATCTTGTCACTATAATTAAAAATAATTCAAGTTATTACAAAGTGGCATTTTTGCAAGTTTACAAATCCTAAACTTTGTATTGCTTGGACTTTTTCTTTTGACTCAAAATCTTGCCACAATGTTTTGTCTTTGATACAATGTGCATAAATTGCTCCACAAACCAAACTTGTTTCATGCTGAATATTATGTTGTCCAAGTTATTGTTGAACAAAAAAATGCTACTTCTATACATTGCCACAACACTCCAAAACCTTGCTCAATTGCTGTCCTACAAAACCTTGTGCTATACTACACCACAAACCTGTCACAAAATTTGTGTATGCTATCCTATACAGTCTAAAATATGTCCTGAAAACCAGTGCAAAACTGCTTTATGTTGTCTGCTCCAACCTGCATCATAACAGCCACAAAATTGCACCAAAATGGCAAAAGAAATTTTGTGGAAAAAGCATCAAAGCAGTAGGAAAAAACAGTTCAAAATAACTTATTTTATTTCCCTCCTAAACCTCAGTCAAGGGAGTACAAAAGGGGTTGTTTCATAAGACATAGGGGGGTTTTTTATGAGAAAAAAAGAGAAGAGAAAAAACATAACTTTTGTTAAACTCTGCTCATTCATAAAACCCAGCTCATTCTTAAAACCTAGTTCATCCAAAAAAACTTTGTTCATCTTCAACTATATTTTGACTCACAAAAATAGAAAAGATCCTCAACCCACTATATATAACCTTGTAAACTCTCCCATAAACCCTCTAAACACTTCGCATCACATAGATATTGTTCAAGCACAAGAATAGTTTCTATAGTTCCCTTACTCTCAACTTCTAAACACAAGACAATACTACACAAACTTGACTGTTTGGAGTTAGTACAACTACCTTCAACATAAAGGGAGGTCTAGCAGCTTCCTGGAGTTTCATTAAGGTCCACACAACATCTTGAAGGGTAATCAGACTCAAAGCCTAAGTGCAGTTTCAAGGTAAGTCATCTTAACCTTGCATTTTACATTCATCATTTTTGGTTTATTTCTGAAAATAAGATGTAGCAATCACTACTTTTGAAGTTAATCATTTACTTGTTGTTCATTTTTATCATTTATATGTTGAAAACTGACTGATACATGCAAAAGACTGGTGATAGAAGCAAAAAACTGTAACATGGTTCGACACATACCCATATGGGTCGACTCATTCTAAGTGAAAAAGTAGGGTATGAGTCGACACATGGTCGTATGCATCGACTCATACTGCTATCCATGGCCTAAAACAGAAAGACGGTGCATGAGTTGACACAAAACGCGTATGTGTTGACACAAGCAGCAAATGAGTCTACACATCCCATTATGCGTCGACTCATACTGAGTTGATTTAGTTTGGCAGGGGCAAGGAAAATTATGTGTTGATGCATAACAGCATGTGGCAACACATAATAGTTCAAAATGCAGTTTTTCCTTCTTTTTACATTGTTTCTGTATTTTATATATATATATATATATATATATATATATATATATATATATATATATATATATATATATATATATATATATATATATATATATATATATATATATATATATATATATATATATATATATATATATATATATATATATATATATATATATATATATATATATATATATATATATATATATATATATATACACTCCATTACTGTCCACTTATTCGATATGTTTGTAATAATTAGACACCTATTTCATCCCCATTTGCAAACTGTATCCCCATCCCCCTAATGATGTAATAGCGTAGGATTTTAATTTCTGCAAGTTTACCGCTTTCATATAATCACTAGTGAGATAGGGTATGTATGGCAAGATAAAAACAACAAATAGATAACCTCTAATCAAAGACTAAATGCATGCAAATCAAACACACTATCCACACATGCACCCTTAGGGTAACTCCACTTATTTCCTCGGAAAAACAGTCATGTCCCTCAAATATGGGACGCTTTAGCAAAGACCCCTTTGATAAAAAAGGTCGTAGTCCCTCGATGTCCCTCGATGTTGCTTTCGATAAAACGATCTAGCCCTTACGAAAATTGCTAAAGCGTCTCACAAGTTGCCTTCGATGACTGTACGATTGACCCGCGCCCGTCCCTTCACATCCAATGATGGGGTTTCTTACCAAAACAATGGTGAGATAATAACATCTAAAGAAGGAGGAAAATAACATTTAAGACCTTTTGAGTAGGTAGGTTACTCCTAGTTGCTCGCTTGCTCACAACAAAAACATTTTATACACTTTCACTTTGAAACATTTTTCAAAAGACAAAGCACTTTGTACGTGTTCTTATAGAGTCGAGAACCGTTACAAAAACATTCCTTTTCAAAATACTTTCAAAACCCACATCAGAAACACACTTTCAAACAAAAAGCAAGTGATCTAGCAAGCAACTAAGAGCCCGTAGATAACTATAGGTGAAAAGGGTGCTAATACCTTCCCTTTTCATAACCTACCCCCCGAACTCAAGAAATAATCTCGAAAGGTCTTTCCTGTTCTTTTCCGCCTTTCCTTATTGGATAAAAGAAAAGTCGGTGGCGACTCTTGTTATCCGCAACAATCGCGATCAAATGCAAAACATCCCAAGTCAGTTCTCCCACCATATTACACTACGGAACAAAGGCTGTCATTCCCACAGAGATCAGGTAACACTCCTGACGAAACGAGGCTCCCCCAGATGAGGAGATGCACGATGTTGCCCTTTGGAAGGAATTAGATCTATTAGAAGAAATCATAACAAAAGTGTCCCTACGAGAGGCCTCGTTCAAACAAAAGATAGTCATGCGCTATGACACCAAGGTCATACGACGAGAGTTAGAGTTCGACAACCTTGTCTTAAAGAGAAATCACAAAGAATCTCGCGTAGGCAAGCTCACAGCAAACTGGGAAGGCCCTTATCGCTTCTACGCAAAAACGGGGAGCGGGGCGTACTACTTAGAAAACTTACAAGGGGATTAACTCATTCGATCATGGAACTATGAAAATCTAAAACAATATTACAATTTAAAAAAACACTGATCAGTCGACGAGTTCTGTCAACAAGACAGACTCATGTAGGCCCGACCTCGCGTGCATGCCAAGGTACCAGCATAGCACCCAAAATATTTTGAAGGGGCGAAACCCCGCTCTTGTAACGAACGCGTCCTTAGCTCGACATGGATAGCTTGATAGAGCTCTATCATCCTCCTACCATAATAGTAGAACGCTTGGCTCATGAGCGGAAGTTCACGCCTCCGAACTCAGGTCCCTTGAAACGAGACCTGAGCTCCGGCCAATGCCCGATACTCATCCTGGCCGTTTTTCTAGTTTCCCCACACTGGTGAACATAAAAACCTAAACGAGCAAGTCCCTTCTAGGAACTCTTAGCAAAATAAAAGATGTCCCAAGCGGACAAGCATAACAGTAAACATGCAAACACGAGTCAAATATTTGGAACAAACGACCACCATGGTCGAAAAAATTAAAAAATACGATTGTCAGGGCTGTTATTGTATGAATATTACAAAAGGGGAGGCCGTTAGCCCCATCCAAAAGAATAATTTTTTAGCCACAAAGACCACACTTGTTCGGAAATTACATAAATGGGCAAAGGCCCGGAAAAACAAAATTACAACAATACGGCACGCATGCCGAAACATAATGAGAAAATCATCGAAGCATCATTCTGATGTTCTCTCCTCGACAACGGGAGATAACTGAGTAGGGTCCTTGGCTGGCTGAGCAACAAACTCTTTGAGGTAGTTTAGGATCAAGATTTTGCCAGGCAATGGCGGCGTAGAGAAGAGGGCGACGCTGGGGTAGGACACCGCCAGTCTAATGATATTTTTGGAGATGGTCGTTGCTTACACCGAGGAGAGTTCTTCGCAGGAGGCAGAGTTGAAGAAACTCCGGGCTAAGCTGGCCGCGTCTGAGAAGGGGTGGAACAATGAGGAAAACACCCGGAGGTTGGCCGAGGAGTATTCGAGGAGACTCTCTAAGGAGCGCATAATCATGTTGCTCAAAAAGAAGGTCTTGGAGGAAAAGGTAGAAGCTCTAACTACCGAGATTACACCCGTTGAAGATGAGCCAAAGAATACTAAGGATTTAAGGACTTGAGCTGAGCTTGTTTCTCGTTTTCAGCTGGCGGTGGACGATGCCCAAGCTGCCTCCGAGGGGAGTTTCAAGAACGCGGTGAAGCAGCTACACGTGCTGAACCCTAGGGTTGAACTCAACACCTCTGGTATGTGGGTTAACTACTACGTGGCTTTTGGAAAAATCCTGATCCCGAACTACCTCAAAAAGTTTGTTGCTCAGCCAGTCGGGGACCCTACTCAGTTATCACTCGTTTCCGAGGAGAGAACATAAGAATGATGCTTTAATGATTTTCTCATTATGTTTCGGCCTGCGTGCTACAATGTTGTAATCTTGTTTTTGGGCATATGCCCGTTTATGTAATTTCCAAACAAGCATGGCTCTTAGGGCCATAAAATTATTCTTTTGGATGGGGGGATAAAGACCTCCCCTTTTGTAATATTCGTACAATAACGGCCTGTCGGTCTTATTTTTTAATTTTCCGGCCATGGTGGTCGTTTGTTCCAAATATTTGACTCATGTTTGCATGTTTATTGTTATGCTTTTCTTCTTGGGACATATTTTATTTTGCTAAGAGTTCGTAGCGGGGACTCGCACGTTTTGGTTTGTATGTTCACCAATATGGGGAAACTGGACAAACAACCAGGGTGAGTACCGGAGCTCAGGTCTTGTTTCGAGGGGCCTGAGTTCGGCGGCATAAACTTCCCGTTGAAAGCCTGGTGTTTTACCTTCGTGGTACAATGACGATGGACCTCGATCTAGTTATCCATGTTGAGCTGAGGACGCGCTCGTTACAAGAGCGGGGCTTCGCCCCTTCAAAATATTTTGGGTGCTATGCTTGTACCTAGGCATGCATGCGTGGTCGGGCCTGGATGAGTATGTCTTGTCGACAAAACTCGCCAAATGATCAATGTTTTTTAACTATAATATTGTTTTATCATCTCATCGCTCCATGATCGAACAAGTTATTCCCCTTGTAAGTTTTCTAAGTAGTACGGTGTTGTACCCTAAAATTTTCCCTCTCATATTTTTCCAAGATTTTTCTCTTACATAGGTGATTACAAACACTTGAAAACAGGATTTTTTTTGTGAAGATAAACAAAGTCTTTCGATTGGCATGTCAAAGGGTCTTTCGATTGGCATCTTGATAGGCTTTGAGCGCCTAACCTCCTTCAAGCTTGCCTCAAATTTCCAAGCTTCGATTGAAGCTGTGATACGGTGGGAGAACTGACTTGAGGTTTTGCGTTTGTATTCGCACTTGTTCGGTTTAGCAAGAGTCGCCACCGACTTTTTATTTTATCCTAAGGAAAGGTTAAAAAGCACAGGAAAAACCTTTGAGATGTTTTCGTGGGTTCGGGGGGTAGATTATGAAAAGGGAAGGTGCTAGCACCCTTTTCATCCATGGTTATCCATGGGCTCTTAGTTACTTGTTTTAGATCACTTGCCTTGATTTTCAATTGTTTGAAATGGTGTTTGTGTGTATGGTTTTGAAAATGTTTTGAAAAAGATGCCTTGTCTAGGCAACCATTGTAACAATTCTTTACTCGAATGTTTTACAAAGGTGTTTGTCTTTTTGAAAAGATGTTTCAATGTTTTTGAAAGTTGTTTTGAAAGTTGTGTTGTGGAGTGTGTTTTGAAAGTAGGCAAGTGTATTTTACAAGTTTGATCAAGTAACTAAGAGTTGTCTACCCCTAAATTTACTCAAAGATCTTTCTCATGTTTTAACCCTTTTAACAGTGTTGTTTCACCATTGTATTTGGTGAACAACCTTGTGTTAGGATGTTAACGGGACGGGCGCGGGTCATCGTTTAGACCATGAATGCAATAGTGCCAAGTGTCTTTGGCAATTTTCCTTGAGGGACTATGATCATTTTGTTTAGGCAACTTCGAAAGCGTCATCGAGGGACTATGATCATTTGATTTGTTTTGTTTTGCCAAAGTACTTGACATGCAAACATGGCCCATTTTGGAAGGCAACAAGCAGGATTACCCTAGGGGTGCAAGTGTGAATTGTGTATTGATTGTCATGCATTTGTCTTGTATTAGGTTATCTAGCGGTTGGTTTTGGATCTTCACATACAAACCCTAATTACTATACAGTATATAGAAAGCGATAAATTGCGGGAATTTAAAGTCTAAGCTATTACAAATAAGTATCCGGGGATGGGGGTACAAATATTTACAAATGGGGATGAGTCTTATCAGGATAGTAGTGTCCAAATAATATTTACAACCAAATCGAATCGCATTCTCAATGTAAAATATAGCAATGTATAAAAATCAAAGAGAAATAAAAGTATTTGTGCAATGTATGTGATTATCTACAAATGATGCAAATATTAACTTAATGTATTTATTTATTTTTTTGTGTTTTTTTTGTTAATGTTATATGAAAAAAGTTTTTTTTAAAGAAAAGAAAAAGAAATTTTTTAAGTTAAAGAAAAATAGTATTTAGGTTTTTTAGTTAATGTTTTTATGTATAAAAAAAAGATTTATTAAAAAGAGTTTTAAGACAAAATCTATTAACCTAACAAATCTAATATTTACATATTCTTGTAAAAATGTAATAAATATTTAAGAAAAGTTTTGTACAAAAATTAATATATTGCTTTTTTTTAGTAAAATAAGTTATATAAAAAAATAATATTAGTAACATAAAAATAAATGTTTTCAAAAAACATAAAAAAGACAAGTGGGCTCTAGAGTTTGTATACATGGCCCAAACAAAAAACAAATAGAAATGGAACAAGGGGGGGTATAGGCGCTGAAAGAGGGGTAAGGCGCTAGAATGGAAATGGGCTTAGGCAGTTTACGCAAAGGACAGGCCCAGATGCTGTTTGACAAATTGTTTTAGGGTTTGTTTCGGTTTGCTCAGAACAAGGGTTTATGTTGTACGAACGGTGCCGCTTCCATCTTCTTCTTCGTTGTCTTCTTCATCTTTCTTGGGCCAAGCTACTGAACGAACATCCGTGCCTCAGCTGCTAGAGCGCCACCTCCACTTCCCTCTCTCCATGGTCATGCAAGGCGGTGATGAGAAAAGGTTTGATTTCTGTTTTATGCGTTTTTAGGTTTTCAAGTTTTACATGTTATTGTTTTTTGACACATTCTGATCTTCTATGTTATTATTGTTGTGTGAGGTGTTTAAAGAAAAGGGAAGGAGAATTTATACCTTTGTTGGCTTTTGGAGACGGAGGAGGAGAAGTGGACAGGAGGCGTCCTCAAGCGGCTAAGGCGAGGGAGTATGATAACGAGGGCTTGCTGGCTTCCCTGGTACTTTGTATCTTGCCTTCGTTTAATGATGATGTGTGATCGGTGGATCTGGAACTGACTGTTTAACGCTGGTTCGCGAAATGTCGCGGAAGCAAGAGTCGCCACCGTCTTTTATTTTCTCCAAATGGAAAGGACAAAAGCACATAAAAATTCCTTATTGAGATTAGCTCTCGGTTCGGGAGGTAGATTTATAGAAAGGGAAGGTGTTAGCACCCTTTCTATCCATGGTTATCCATGGGCTCTTAAATACTTGCTCATTTGTGTTTTCAAAAATGTTTGTTTTCTTTTCAACTGTGGGTTTAAAAAAAGTTTCTTTGAAAATTTCAGTTCGACTCTTGTATCAGTCCTCAAGAGTGTTTGAAAAGTTGCTTTTGAAAGCTTTTTGAAAGTGTCGGTGTGAAAAGAAGTTTTTGATTTGTTTTGAAATTAGAGCAAGCATCTAGAGTCGTCTACCTACCCTAAGGAATTCGTCTGTGTAAATGTCCTTGAAGTAGTGCCATCCCACCAGAGGTAGGTAGCACCACCGTTGGAGGTGTTCGGGTCAATTCGAGGGTTCGGGACATGGTGATCACCGGAGCAATAGGAAGACACCTTAGAAGCTACCCTCATGCCATGTTCATGGACATGAGGACTTACTAAAACGTCCTCTACTCGACGACCACCTTTCGAGGGGCAAGGCAACAGTGAGGCGTGCCCTAGGGGTGGTGTGTGATTTGTGCGTCATGTTCATATATGTTTATCTTGTTTATGCATTGGTGATCTACGCGTTGCTTTTATTTTGGCATTCATTCTTTCATGCAAGTTATTAACAGTTTAAAAGATGCGGAATTAAAAGTCCTACGCTATTACAAAGGCGCGGGTCTACATCGCCAAATTAATCCAAGACCCGATTTGAAATAAAATAAAATGCGGGAAGATAAATGTCCAATTAATCTATTACACGGCTTTGGGATAATTACATTATATTCACAAAAAGAAATAAAAGTGAAATGCGAGAAAAAAGTAAAGTCGGGAATGCGAGGACGTTGGACCCTTTTAAGGAAATTAAATTAGAATTAATGAAATTAATTAAGTTAAATGAGAAAAGGAAATTATTTTTGAGTTTTTTTTGTATTTATGGAATTTAGTAAGAAAATTAAATGAGATTAAAACCCTAATTCTAACTATTTTTAATTTATTAAAAAAATATTTAAATCTAACCTAGTTTTAATTAATTATTTACATGGCAAATTTATTTACAAAATAAATAATTAATTATTAATAATGGTGAAAGAAAAGAAAAAAAGGATAAAAGTATTTAAAACCCTAATTCTACATTTTTTTTAGTTTATTACAAAAATATTAACATTAAAACCTAGAATTGGAACTAAATCAATTATTACATTTATTTAAAAAAAACATTTAAATAAAATATATTTTTATTTTTTGTCTTTCTGATTTTTTTGGTATTTTTATGTCATAAGAAATTAATTTGTGGAATTTAAAAAGAGAGTAATTAAATTAAAGTAAATAATAAAAAAAAATAAAACAAAGAATGAAGGGAAGAAGTACAAACAAAAGGGGGTGGTAGACCCAATTATGGAGGTTTTTGGACAGCAGTTAGGCCCACTGATTGGAGGCCTGGTTGACTTTTCTGGGACGCATGTGGCTCCATTGACCAAGGCGTATGGTGTTCTTCAGATCATGGCCATTGGTTTGATCTTTATGTATAGATGGCAAGCACAGATATGGAGGCCTATGGTACTCCCTTGAGAACATGCTGCATGGAATTATGTTAGCAAGAAAAATATTGAAATAACGTGGGGGGACCTGGGGATCGAACCCAGGTCCCATTGCTTACCATGCCATATGCCTGCCAACTGAGCCATTAGCGCGCTTTGTGTATAATATGGAAAATAAAGAATATAATGTAAAACAATGATTAGTGGTGTATTTCGCGCGAAATTCAAACGCGCCTGTGAGCAATGGACACGTCCTCCATCTTCTTCATGCTTCCTGCAAAATAAAAAGAGATAGCGGAGGTTTTAAACCCCCACTAAATAGCATATGTGAAAATAGCGATTAGGCCACCGTCGCTCATAAATTGAGCGTGATAGGTGTAATGAATTCGTATGAAGGTCGTGAGTTCAGTGGTCCAGGTCTTGTTGGCCAATTTTCCCCCAAGCGCAAAGCCCTAATTTTTGACCTCAGAAACCCTAAAGAGCTTCCATGGCAACTTCCTATTCAGACCACCATTCTCCAATTGAATCACATCATTAGCTTTAGAATCATCACATTAGTATAGTTCAAACATTAAAATGCATGAAAAGTATGTATAAATTCAAACACGAATATGCATTTTTTAGAAGAAAGTCAAGTTTCCATCTACCAATTCTTTGAGTATGGAAGTGTGATTCTGATTGGAAATGATTCCTGGAAACCTTGGAAAGCTTTTGGAATAGTTCTTTCGCCTTGAAACTCCCTGCAATATCGTTTTCAGTTTTGAAAAATTTGATGAAAAATGCAAAGTTGGTTTTGGTTCTTAGGCGCAACTTTCTCCTTGTATGCACTAGGGTTGTGATCAGCTTAAGTATGCCAATGGATTAGGGTAAGAATTTTGAGTCAAAAGCCTTTGCATTGATGAATCAAATATTTGATTTCCATGGAATCTTTTCCAATCTTTTCCTCATGAATAACATGCCAATTTGCACCAAATCTTCCCTTTTTTGATGTGCACGAGATCTTGAGTAATCAATGAGGGCATATGCTGCATAAAAAGATTCAAACACACTTGTTTTGTATTTTTGTCATATTTTATTTAATTAAATGAATTAATGGTGATAAAAATTCAAATAAATAATAAAAAATGATGAAATAAATCCCCTTTGGGTCAAATGGTCGTGCATAGCCTTTGGATAATGATTCTTGGAAGAAAACGTGGCCCATTAGCAATTTTGAGGCATTTGAAGTAAAGTTGACTTTTCAAAATTCCCAAAAATTTCCCAACTTCCACAAGGCATATCTTGCTCAATTTTTAAGATTTGATCATGTTCTTGGACATTTTGGAAAGGTCGTGAAGTCCTCTAACCAATGTCTTTGGTCCCATGTCATTTTGATTTACCAATCTCAAGTTATGGTCTTTGACTTAAAGTGCCTTTTTGTGGACTTTTGAAAATGACCTATAATGTTGAAATTGATAACTTTTTGTGAGAGCATTTCTTGGACTTGAAGTGTGAAGAGGAGTTGTAGGAAATGTCTTTCTCTTCAAAATGAGCTTTGGATGGAATTTTTCTGATAAACCATGTGGAAGTTATGCCTTGGTCAAGTTACAGTTGACTTTTTCAAGTGTCCAAATATGGAAACTTTTGCATCTTGAGACTTTTTGAGCCATGCCTTGAAAATCATGATCAAGAATTGATCACATGATGTTTGTGGCTTCAAAATAAGATGTTGACCAAAAATTTGAACTCTTGACTGTCAAATGACCATTTTGCCCCTACAGTTGACTGTTGAGCAATTAGGGTTTTTGACTGTGCAATTTTGTGCTGTAAGTCTTGAAACTTGGCATGAGGATGCTTGACCATGTTTGTAGGCATGTGGGACTTGATTGGACCCTTGGAAACTTCAATTTCTTTGCCAGAACCAAAACCCTAATTTTGACTGTTAGGTGGCCCTTGAACTGAGCAACCTTTAGGAGATTTTGAAGCATGCTCTTTTGCAAATCTTGAAGAATATGGGAGGGAAAATTTTGGGGTACAACAGTTTCCCCTGTTCAATCTTCTTAGACCTGAGGATGTAGATTGGCTGTCATGCCTTTCATAGTCCGAAGGTGGAAGATGATTGGACACTAGAGTGCCCAGAAATTTGCGCTCACATGTTAGCAGTGTAGTGGGGGGAATGGGCTTATAGATGCCATTTGGAGATTGATGGATAGGATGATGGGCTTATAGATGCCATGCTAAGAGATGATGGAAGAGTGGATGGGCTTATAGATGCCATCTGGGTGTCGATCGCGTAAGAGATTCCTTAGCGAGAACTTGCGTACCTGAAAAAGAAAAGATGATTACCTGACCTATTACAGGAGTTGGTCTTCAAGCTCTTATGTAGATGTGCCCTGACTGGTTACAGGAATTGGGTCTGGAGCTTCAAAAGGTTATGAATGAACCAGGGATGGTTACTACCTCAACATGAACGCTGGTAGAATCCTGGAGCGATTACTACCTCAATCAGTAACGATGAGAGAATCCGGGGTGATTACTACCTCAATAGTAACACTGAGAGAATCATAGGCGACTTCAACCTCAACAGTAACACTGAGAGAATCTTGGGCGACTTCAACCTCAACAGTAACGCTGAGAGAATCATAGGCGACTTCAACCTCAACAGTAACGCTGAGAGAATCTTGTGCGACTTCAACCTCAACAGTAACGCTGAGAGAATCTTGGGCGACTTCAACCTCAACAGTAACGCTGAGAGAATCTTGGGCGACTTCAACCTCAACAGTAACGCTGAGAGAATCTTGGGCGACTTCAACCTCAACAGTAACGCTGAGAGAATCTTGGGCGACTTCAACCTCAACAGTAACGCTGAGAGAATCTTGGGCGATTCAACCTCAACAGTAACGCTGAGAGAATCTTGGGCGACTTCAAACTCAACAGTAACGCTGAGAGAATCTTGGGCGACTTCAACCTCAACAGTAACGCTGAGAGAATCTTGGGCGACTTCAACCTCAACAGTAACGCTGAGAGAATCTTGGGCGACTTCAACCTCAACAGTAACGCTGAGAGAATCTTGGGCGACTTCAACCTCAACAGTAACGCTGAGAGAATCTTGGGCGACTTCAACCTCAACAGTAACGCTGAGAGAATCTTGGGCGACTTCAACCTCAACAGTAACGCTGAGAGAATCTTGGGCGACTTCAACCTCAACAGTAACGCTGAGAGAATCTTGGGCGACTTCAACCTCAACAGTAACGCTGAGAGAATCTTGGGCGACTTCAACCTCAACAGTAACGCTGAGAGAATCTTGGGCGACTTCAACCTCAACAGTAACGCTGAGAGAATCTTGGGCGACTTCAACCTCAACAGTAACGCTGAGAGAATCTTGGGCGACTTCAACCTCAACAGTAACGCTGAGAGAATCTTGGATGTCTTCTACTGGGATAAGTATCAGGGAGATCTTAGGGTCGATCTGACTGAACCGGAGAAGGCCTTTGACTGGATAAAAATCAGGAAAATCTTAGGGTCGATTTAACTGAACCGGACAAGGTCTTGGAATATCTTCAACTGGATAAAAATCAGGGAGATCTTAGGGTCGATCTGACTGAACCAGAGAAGGCCTTTGACTGGATAAGAATCAGGAAAATCTTAGGGTCGATTTAACTGAACCGGACAAGGTCTTGGAATCTTCAACTGGATAAGAATCAGGGAGATCTTAGGGTCGATCTGACTGAACCAGAGAAGGCCTTTGACTGGATAAAAATCAGGAAAATCTTAGGGTCGATTTAACTGAACCAGACTAAAGTCTTGAAATGTAGCTGAGAAATTAACTGGATCTTTCCTGAAAGGTAAAGGTCAGTCATATGCAATGCATGATATGGATCAAGCAATGATGTTCTCAACATAAATGAGATTTGTAAGATATGATGCATATATGCATGCTATAATGTATGGAAGTGCGATGTTTATGAACGTATGTTTTTGTCTAGGAAAATGAATCCTTGACGGGTGCCGGGAAGTCACATCCTGGGCTGATGTTTGGAGAATAGTGCTTTATTGTCTCCGCTGGGGATGATAGTTGCAAAAATACCGGTAGGAGAAGATAACTCCGTGGGGGAATAAACTTGGCGAATGGGTTACTCTGCGGGGAGAAAATTACTCTAGCGATCTTGCTGGGGAACAATACTCTGTGGGAAGAGAGGTACTTGTTGGGGTTTGATAATAACTCCGCTGGGGATACCGTTGTTACGTTGGGAGTGTTAATAGACTTCGTTGGGGATAAGAAGACTTCGCCGAGAACGATCTTTCCGTGGCTTTTGGCTGAGGATAACCCAGTTATATCCTGGTAGGGAAATAACCTTTGAATAAAGCCGGGGGACGCGTTCATGCTCTGCGGGGGAGGAGCTTGAGGATCTACTGGGGATAAGCTTACTGCTTGGGGAGATGGATTCCAACTTTCATGGGGAAACTGGATTGGACTCTCCTGGGGAAGTTTTGAACTGTATCGGGGAAGTGACTCCATTGAACGTTTGATATACCACCGGGGAACAATCTTTAGGTCGAGACTGCCGGGGATGCTTGTTAAGAATATTCGTATATTGTGCTAGGGAATGTTGAGATCTGCGGGGGATACCCAACTTCCTTAAGGCTTGATAATATAGATTTGCTTGGGGAGAGTGTATTGACTTGCTGGCTCACTCTCTGGGGAGTTGAGATATACTGGTTATGTTCTTCGACTGAACTTACCTTGGTACCTTGATGGATATAACCATTAGACCGTTTGGACGACTCATTATTGCCCCTGTTTCTGAGGTGGGAGAGGAAGACCTGGGAGGTGCTGATAGTTGTTGATGGACAAACCTTCTTCTGGTAGGCAGGTGACAGGATGACAGGACATAGTCGTACGCTTTAATCCCTAACTTTTGCCTGGACCGCCCTTTCGGGTTTTCAGTCCACCGGGATACCCATTTTTGCCCAAGCCGCCTTTTCAGGTTTTCGACTTGCCGGTTGTACAGATTTTTCATTTCATCCCTTCATTTTGCTCGAACCCTTTTGGTTCGCCGGGAAGCCCTTATTTTTGCCTAGGTGTGTCAACCTAGCGGGTCTTTGATTACGCGTAGTATTCTTTTCGACTATATCCACGCTCTCAGAATGTAGGGAGTTGCCCCTGTTAGAAGTGTTTTGTCATGCCACCAGAAGGTGTTTGATCAGGCAAGATTCGTTGTTGGAATGCCCCAAGTGACTCAGGCGGAGATTTGCCCCCAGGCTATTTGGTCTTTGAGAGATTCTCTGAATCTTGATTGGACTGCCCCAGAAGTGTTTTGTCATACAACATGATGCTTTAATCTGAAAATGCTAGGATATCTGTTTCTGAAACTTCTTTTCCTCTTCTGCTTGCTTGCTTTATTTCCAATGCTATGATGATTTTGATTCTGAGTATGATGATGTTGTTGTTGCTTTTGCCTCAGTATTTTTGCTTCTGAGTTGCTTTCTGGCTTTTTTTTCAATGATGATTAATATCTGAGATCTTTTCCTCTCTCTTTTGGCTTTGATTCTGAGTTGGCTTTTTATCAATGATGATAATATTGAATCTGAGAGTTGTTTGGATTAAAGGGTTATTGGTACAGGTTTATTGTTTGCTTGTTTGAGTTTTGTTTGAATAAGGCTTGAGATAGGTTTTGATACTGAGTTGAAACAGGTTGTTCTGGCTTGTGTTTACATGCTTCAAGGCTTGATGTTTACAGGCTTTAAGGCTTATGGAAGTTTGAAACAGGCTGGAGATTTATCAGTTTGCTTGTTTGTTTCTGTTATGTGTTCTAGGCAGGATGTTACAGTTTGGAGGCAAGCTTAAGCAGGCTTGAAGGGCTTGTGTTATGCAGGTTTGAAAGGCTTGCGTTTTTAGGGGACAGGCCTTGGAGTTACAAGCTTATTGGCTTGTGTTTGCTTCTTGAAAGGCTTGTGTTCTGTTTACAGTTTGTAGCCTATATTTTTCTATGTGTTTCTGCCTCCTCTTTTCAGTGTTCTGATTTGTTCTCTTTATCTCTATTCCTGCCTGTAAGCCTCTACTTCTCTCTCTCTTTTCTCTCTCTATCAGAAAAGCATATTTTAATGCTTTACTGTCCTTTTTCTGAAAAAGTGATGGCCTGGAAAATGATGATTAAAAGTGTTTTGCTTGCATTGTTAGCTTTGCTCTGCCTCTTGTACTTTCTTTTGCATCTTTCCAGATTTCCTGTATTGCTTTGATATCTTCTTTGTCAGTTTTGACAGCTTTGATATCTTATGACAACTTTGATAGTTTTTGGACAGTTTGGTTGACATTGTGACTTAGTTGGCCATTTTGACAATTTGGTTGCCTTTTCAGTTTGCAATTTGGTTTGGATTTATGTAGCTTGTCCCTTTGGCTATTTTAAACTGTGCAGCTTGTTTGCCCATTTTAGTTTGCAATGTGGTTTGAAATTATGCAGCCTTGTTTTGGCATATTCAGTAGCTTTGTGCATTTCATATATTTGCAAGCATATTTCCCTTTCCCTCTTTGTGAACCAAGAGTCTTCTTGTGATTTGCAGAGAGGGCGAACAAACTGATTCCGGCCAACACTTTTAATGATGAGTTTTTTTAATTGACTGTCTGAGAATGCTCTTAATTTATCTGTGTTTGACTTTTTGTTTTTGTCTTTGCAGATAAAAATCAGTTGAGCAATGGGGAGCAGCAGTAGAAGATGAAGATCTCAAGCAATTTAGAATACAGTTTTATTTTATTTTAATCATTTGTAATAAATATTATTATAAATACTTGTAAATAAAATCACTTGTATTTAAATAACACTTGTACCAATAATTAAAAATAAATAAAAGTCTTTTTGTCAGACATCTCTTTTATTTCACTGTCTATTTAATTATTTAAGTTTTCTTGAATTAAAATAACTGGAAGTAAATCCCAATTATTCTAACTTAGATAAAATAAATAATTAATAAACATTGTAGTCTTGCAACTTCGCATTAATCAATAATAAACCCGACGTCCCAATTAACCATAAGCATTGCACAGCTAATCAAACAAACGTCCATATGCCTTTCCTTTTACTGATTTAAACCAAACACTGCAAATTTTCAACCAGAAGCCTCAGCTTCTAATCCAGAGGTTCAGGTTTTTTTGAGAACCAAACTGAAATCTTGAGCAGGCGTCAAAGCAGCGTAACAGCCAATTAAGACACTGGATTCAAATTCTTCTGAAAATGCGCGTGCAAACCCTAATTCTTGATTTATTGTCAAAGAAGCGTCCGCCTGATCAAACCCTAAGCCAAATTCAACCAAACCCTAACAACCTGCTTGAACTGATTCAAAATCAATAGAAACCCTAATTTTGTCTGACTGATGAGAAAAGTCTGTTTGACCGATTCTTAAGCCAATCTGAAAAATCAAGAAAAGCCCGAAGCTGTGATTTCTTGTGAAAAAGGGAGGGCAAATTTTGGGGTACAACAGAAGCCTTATCCTTTTGCTTGTTTATTGTATACAAGCTTCGACTGGGCATGTGTTTCCTTTGAAACAACCTCCTTCAATCCAAAAGGGAAGGGCCTCGTGTTAGTGCTCCTTCGATTGCACCATTGGCTTTGCATGCTGGCTTGATTCACAATGCAATGGCTACATGCATGCAAGCTTAATTCCTGCTTCAATTGGGCATTTGATTTCTTTAGAGCAAGCTTAATTCCTAATTCGATTAGGCATTTAATTTCTTTGGAGCAATATGGATTCCTGCTTCGTTTGGGCATTTGGTTTCTTTGGAGCAAGCTTGATTCCTGCTTCGTTTGGGAATTTGATTTCTTTGGAGCCAGCTTGATTCCTGCTTCGACTAGGAAAATTCTCCCTTTGTGCGTGCCTTCAGCGTACAAAGCAAGAATCCCCTACAAGTTTGTTTCGATCCACCAGCAGTGGCCTCCTACATGTTTATTTTTAGCGCACAAGGCAAAAGACTTCTTTTCAATGTATAAGACAAAGATTTCCTCGGTGCTTGCCTTCAATGCACAAGGCCAAGACTCCTCAACACAGTTTATGCACTATGGCACACAATATGGCCCCTTCGAAAGAGCATTCCAAAGGTCCAGTCAAAGGACACACATTGGAGAGTCATTCGAAGAAGGCACAAAGCATGCACGTGGTCCCTTAAAAAGAGCACACACATTGGTTCAAAACGAAGGGTACACCTTGGTGGCCCATTCGAAGAGGGCACAAGGAATACATATGAAATACACTAAAAAATTCCATTCGAAGGAGGCAACCAAAGGCCCAGTCGAAGGGTATACAAAAGGTCCATTCAAAAGTCCATTCGAAGGAGGAAACAAATGTCTATTTGAATGGTACACAAAAGGTACATTTAAAAGAGCCAGTCAAAGGAGGCAACTTGAGGCCAATCGAATAGCAGGGACTGAAGGCATTCGAAGGAGCCAAATGTGTCCATGTTCATTCAAATTCAAAAAGGGACAAGTTTACATGACTTTGGCAAAGTTACAAAACATCATGCATGGCCTTAAAACACCAACTTAATGGTTGTTTACTCTTTTGTCTTCTTGTCCCCTCAATCCCTCTATATAAGGAGACCACATACATATGCACAAGAGAGAGAGACACAAGCCCAGGGGAACCATATACACTATACGCACACGCTGCCTCATAAGCCACCAAATTTTTCAAAAATCTCCTAAGTAATCCAAATCGAAGGAATCTTCAACAACACTCCACTCACTCCTTGAAGTTGGCACAGAACGTGCCCAAGCACTAGGTATCTCCAACACGACAAATCCATACACCACAGTTGTTAAGGAAAAAGTAAGGAATCAAATTCCATTTTTTTTCTTTGCCTGTCATAGTCATTCGATTTTCATTCATGATCGAAGGGCCTGGGTGTGGTACCCAAGCCTATTTTTGTTTCCTTTTATTTATAACACTTGTTGCAGATCCAACATAAATAAGGCCAGTGCACACAGAGTAGAAGGACCTGGGCTTGGCACCCAGGTCATGCTTTTCGTTTTTCTACCACATCCTTGCAGATTCAGTTCCCTCATAGGTGATCCATCAGGCCTTTCCAACAACGTCCTCTGGATCGAAAGCCACATCTTGTCATTGGATCAAAGGGTAACACCCTTCACATAATTGAAAGCCAGCTTCCCCTCTGGATCGAAAAGCCCTTGTTTCTCCCTGGATCGAAGGATGTCCCCTTGTATTTTTATTTTTGTTTAAATCAAAAAATCACAAAAATATTAAGTTAATATTTTTTAATTACACTAATTTTATAAATAAATAAATAAATTATTTTTAAATTTTTTCTTGAAATTAAAATTAAATAGAATTAAGTTTGATTTTCTTTTATAAATTAAAAAAACAAACAAAAAGATTTCTCTTCCTTAGGATTTAGACGTCCCTGTTAATTTGTTTGCGTATTTATTTACTTTCGCATTTTTCATCTTATTATAACTGCTTCCCAGTTTTTAATAGTAACTAGGACTTTACTTTTCGGATTTCTATAATGTACCTCTCACAAAGCCATGTAATAACATAGGATTTACATTCCCGCACTTTACATTTCTGCACTTTAAATTCCTATATATACATATTGACTGCTAGTAACTAGGATTGCATGATAAGACTGAAAAACAAAAAACATTTTCAAACCTAATAACGCAAGATAAATAATTGAATTGAACAAAATTGCACATACGCACCTCTAGGGTATCCCACTTCGGTTGCCTTCGAAAAACGGTCACATTTCTCGAAACGTAAGAAGTTTTAGTGGATGTTCTCTAGTTTGAAAGATCACAAGTCCCTAAATGACCCTCTCGATGTTGCCTCGGTTAAAAGTGATCTTAGAACTTTAGGATAGTTACTAAAATTCCTCGCCAAGTTGCCTTCGTGACTGTAACGTCCCTTCAAATGTCCCTTATACATCCAACGACAAGGCTACATACTCACTAATATTAGGATAGCACTGTCTAAAGGATAGAAGGGAAAGAACTACCCTTTTTGAGTATAAAGTAGATAGCTTTTAGAAGTTTGCTCAAAATATTTTGCACTTACACAAATACTACTTTTCAAAAACAATTTCAAAACACTTTGTATACTTTCTCCACTATCCCGAGAAACATTACAAAGTTCGCCATACTAAGGCATTTTTAAAAACATTTTCAAACACACAAAGAACAAAGGTATTTCAAAATGAGCAAACCTCTAAGAGCCCGTAGAAAACTACGGATGAAAAGGGTGCTAACACCTTCCCTTTCCATAATCTACCCCCCTTACTCAGAAAATATTGAAAAGGTCTTTTTTTTTGTTCTTTTAACCCTTTCCTTAATTTGGATAAAAGAAAATTCGGTGGCGACTCTTTCTTACTGCAACATTTGCAAACACAAAACGCAAAACTAGTATTAACAGTCGGTTATGCTATCGTATCACATACGCCCCGGTCCCCGTTTTTGTGTAGATGCGATAAGGGCCTTCACAGTTTGCTACAAGCTTACCTTCACGAGATTTTTTGCAATTTCTCTTTAAGATAGGGCTTCTGACCTAGAACTCTCGTCGTATGACCTTGGCGTCGTAGCGCATGGCTATATTTTATTTGAGTGAGGTCTCTTGCAGGGCCGCTCGTGTTCTGATTTCTTCTACTAGATCTAATTCCTCCCAAAGGGCAACATCATTTATCTCCTCGTCTAGGAGAGCCTCGATTCGTCTAGAGGGTTCCTCAATCTCTACGGGAATGATGGCCTCCATTCCGTAGGTTATTCGGAAAGGAGTTTCTCCAATCGATGAATGTGTCGTTGTTCGATATCCTCATAGTACACTGTGCAACTCCTCGACCCACTTTTTCTTGGTTTCATCTAATCTCTGTTTAACTCCCCTGAGAATTACCCTGTTCGTAGATTCGACTTGGCCGTTCGTCTGGGGGTGCTTGAATGAGGCAAAGTGATGGGTGTTGCCTAGCTTGGTGACGAATTCCTAAAAGGTGGGATCAGTTAACTGAGTACCATTTTTTGTGACTATCACTTGTGGAATTCAGAATCGAGCGAGGATGTTTCTTTTGTAGAAGCGGAGGACGTTTTGGGCCTTAATTTTTTCCAAAGCTTCGACTTCTATCCATTTTGTGAAGTATTCGATCGCTACGATCAAATATTTATTTTAATTGTTCCCTACCACAAATGGGTCGTGGAGGTCCAATCCTCACCAGTTGAAGGGCCAAGGAGAGGAGAGAGACTTAATATCATTAGGTGGAGCTATATGCATCCACGAGGATTAGGTGGGCCAATAGTATCTTGCTCGTAAAGCTTTCCCGATGAGGGATCCTCCGGCTAGATGCTGGCCATTAATACCCTCGTGGATTTCGAGCAAGATACGATCTGCGCTGCATGGATTGACGCATTTGAGGAGGAGAATAGAGAATTCTCTCATGTATAGTTTTCGTTCGACCAAAACATACGAGCAAGCTATACGTCAGACGACGGCGGCTTCTTTAGAGTCGGCAGGTAGCTTTCTTTTTGTGAGGTAGGTTGGCTGAGGAAGGATTTCCTATATCACCGACTTGTTTCCTCCCTTCTTCTTTGTGCTTTCTAATTTGGATAGGACGTCTGCACGAGCGTTATGTTCATGGGGAACATGCGACACGTCCACCAATTTAAATAACTTCTTTATTTCCTGGACTAGGGCCCAATATTCAGTGAGTTGGTCTTTTTTGATCTGGTACTCTCCCCGGACTTGGGACACCATCAATTGAGAATCAGTGAAGATCTTAACTTCCTCGACTCTCAGATCCTTCGCCAGGCGTAAGCCCGCAAGGAATGCCTCGTACTCAGATTGGTTGTTCAAGTTCGAGAAGGATAGTTCGAAGGAGACCTCAACCAAGCTTCCTTCTTCATTTTCCAATATGATACCAACGTCGCTCCCGGTCGTACTGGAGGCGCCGTTGACGGAGATTGTCCACCTGTGTGCTCCATCCGAATGTCTGGGCGAGGTCATTTTAGCTACAAAGTTGGCCAATAGTTAAGTTTTAAGGGCTTTCCTGCTCTCATATTGGATTTCGAATTTAGATAGTTCTAGGGACCATTTCAACATTCTGCCTGCAATGTCAGGTTTTCTGAGAAACTGTTTTTCGGTTGGTCTGTTCGGACGTGTAATATGAAGAAAGAACTGAGTTATTTTGCATTTTATCGCAAATGTCGCGGATAGCAAGTCGCCACTGAATTTTCTTTTATCCAAAAGGAAATGGTGAAAAGTACAGGAAAGACCTTCGAGAATATTCTGAGTTTCGGGGGTAGGTTATGAAAAGGAAAGGTTTTAGCACCCTTTTCATCCATAGTTATTTATGGGCTCTTAATCGCTAGATCACTTTGTTTTGAAATGCTTTTGCATATGTGTTTGAAAATATTTTGAAAATCCCTAAGTTCGGCAACTTTGTAATGATTCCTGTATCAGTTGAGAATGCATATAAAGTGTTTGTTTTGAAAATATTTCAGAAGAGAAGTGTTTTGTGTGAAAAATATGTTTTGTGTGAGCAAGAGATTAATAGTATTCTACCCTTACTCAAAAGTCTTTCACATTATTTTCCTCCTCCTTAGATACTGGTATCTTACCATTAGTTAGTAGGAAGCCCTATCGTTGGATGCGAAGGGACAGTCGCGGGTTATCATACAGTCATAAAGGCAACTCGTAGGGCGCTTTAGAATTTTTATCGTAAGGGACTAAGATCATTTTCCGAAGGCAGCATTGAAGGGTCATCGAGGGACTACGATATTTTGTATCGAGGGTCTTTGCTAAAGCGTCCCCACGTTCGAGGGACATGATTATTTATTTGAAGGCAACATGTGAGACTACCCTAGAGGTGACTGTGTGAAGAGTGGTTCAATTCAGTTATTTAATCCTGATTAGGGTTATCTAGCAGTTGATTTTAGATCTTGCCATACACGCCTAGTTATTATACAATAATAAGGAAAATTAATAAAAGCAGAAAATAAATGTCCTACGCTATTACAAAGTTTCGGGGAAGGGAAGCATAAAACCACAAAAATTGGAGGGAAATAGAAAGCAAATAAAACCTAATTTAAATTATTACATTATGTAGCAATTACATAATAGGAAAACTAATGCAAAGAAAATAAAGCGCGCGAAGATTGTAAAATAAGAGGAAAATTGTTTGATAAAAAAAACTTGATAATTAACGTACACCTAATTGATTTTAATTTAGAAAAAGAATTAGTTGATTAAAAAAAGAATCGATTAATTAGGCAAACCCTAAAACTAAATTAAATTAAAAAAACCTAAAGTAAATTAAAACCTAAAATTAATTAAAACCTAAAATTAATTAAAACCTAAAATTGATAAAAAAATCTAAAATTAAATTTGTTGTACCCCAAAATTTTCCCTCTCATTTCACTCAAGACATGCCTCTAAAGGTCCTCAATTGCTCAAGGATGACTAAAAATTGACTAGACAAATTCTCCTCCTAAGGCAACAAACCTCAACCAGGGTTTCAATTTTAAGAAAGATGTGTGAGTCCCAAGGATCCAAAATGTTCTCCATTTTCCTAATATGTCCTCAAGATCATCCATGCCAAATTTCATGCCTTGAACAATAAGTTTGCTCAGTCAACTGCTCAAATGTATGGAAATCAACTATACTAGGTCAAAAGTCAACTGTGGCCCAAATACAGTCAAACTTCAAGATTTTTGGTCAACATTAAAATTTTGAAGTGATATCCATCATTTGATCAAGGGTTGATCATGATTCTTCAAGAAATGCTCCTAACTCATCAAAAGTCAAAAATGGCAAATTAGGATTTCTATAGGAAAAGTCAACCAAACTTTGACCAGGCATAACTTTCTCATTCTTTATCAAAAAGTTTTCCACCAAGGCTCATTTTGAAGATAATCTAATTCCCTGCAACTTCTCTTTAGCCCTCAAGTTCAAGAAGTGCCTCAATCAAAAGATACAAGCTCAGACATTATAGGTCCTTTCAAAAAGTCAACAAAAACACCTTCTGGGCCAAAGATCCTTACATGAACATGGAAGACCCAATTGAAATGAAACCAAATTTTTTATTTAAAGGACATCCTAAGCTCTCTAAAAAGTCCAAGAACACCCTCTTAGGGTTAAAAATGAGAGAGATATGCATTGCTAAAATTGACCAATTTTTGGAAATGTGCATGAAGCCATTATTGACCTAACTTGATTTTTTCCCAAAATGGGCCCATGTTTTCATGCTTGAAACTTGTTCTTAACATGGACCACGACCCTTGAGCTCAGCATACATTATTTTATTATTTATACTATTTATTTTGATATTTTATTCGTTAAAATGCAAAATTAAATAAAGTAAATAATAGAAATAATGGAAGATTTGATTGAGAATCTTTTTCTATTCAAATGATGGACAAAACATGCTGGAAAATCAAAGAAGAATCGTGGAGAGAAGGAAGATTGGATTTGTTCCAAAATAAGCCAAAAATCAAATATTTGGAAAGAAGATATTTCTCATAAAGGCATGGATATTTTGCTACAAATATAAACCTAATGAGATTCACTACATATAGAGAACAACCCTAGACCTAATGCACATGCGCAACCAGCCTAACAAGAACCCTAAAGAATTTTCAAAATTTCAAAGGATGTTGCAAACACATATCTCGTGTTCCAGCCACTATCTGGATATTTCAAGCATTCAAACACCTCCCCGAGGCTTCCAGGACCCCAGCCCAGTCTTCAAGCAAGCAGTGCAACGTCCAGATCTAGCGTATCACCATTACTCCATTTGGTATTTTTGACGATCTCAAACTTTTTCTTTACGTAATATAAATGATTTTCATATGCATATTTGTGTTTATACTAATGATTACGTGTGTTTAGAGTCATTACATGAGTGATTTAACACAGGGATGATGGTTTGCCATTATTAGGGAAAAGCTTCAGCCAAGCTTCGTATCTCAAGATACATGCCTCTTTAGAGCAAACCAGCCCTGCCATTGGAATCACAAGGTCTCAATTAGTCAAGTAGGGTTATTTTATTATTTGTTTCCATTGAATTTCGCAGGTTGGGATTTTGTCCAAACAGAGAAGATGACCGGAACCACCATTCAGGGTGGTTTGACCGACCAAGGACTTTGCGTGGCATGTTAGGAGGTTATGATTGGTTCGTTTCAAATATCAGGGGCCCACAAGTGCGTGCGTGTTTGATGACTCAACCATTTGCCTTGTTTTTATATTATATTGTTTTTTTGTAGTTTATTTTTTCTAATGAGTTTCTTGGAGATTCAGTGGTTCCATACCAAGCGCGCATACCATATTCCCTATCATCATCACCATCAAATCAATCATCCTCCAGATCAAACGCTTCAGGAGACTGGAGACCATGGTGGACATCCCAGCAAGCCTCCCACTAGATCTCACGCAAGCTGTGGGCCAACAAGATTTGGGCCCTGGAGTTCAGCAGCACACCCCTCCAATTGGGTTTCTCACCCCCTCAGTCCCATTTCTTAATTTCTTAAATTTTTTATTTAGTTTATATTTTCTTTATTTATTCCTTTTAAAAAAAATCATAAAATCAAAAAAATCATAAAATTAGGATTTAGAGTTTTTTTTAGGAAAAATTAATTTTTGCAAATTAATTTAATTTAATCAACTTTAATTTGTTTTCTTTAATTTAAAATTAATTATAGAATTAGGTTAAATAACCCAATTTTTTTCATAAAATACCCAAACAATATTTTTAATAGGCAATTAGACTTTTAGGGTTTCAAACATAGGCCAGTCTTGATTTTTGTGCACTATTATTTTTCATACGATTATTTCTTATTATGTAACTATGCCCGGTTTGTAATAGTTTAATTAGGGTTTTCGATTTTTGCATTTTACTTTTCGTTCATTACTCATGTAACTACACCAAAGCCTTGTAATAGCTGTAGGAACTTTATTTTCTCGCTTTTATATTACTGTATGCTTGTATATGAACTGTTAGTAAATTAGGCATGCATGATAAGAAATTAATCAATTAACCCTTAGACCACTAACATCAAGATAAAATATCTGAAAAAAGCACAGTGTTGCACACTTGCACCCTTAGGGTACTCCTCACTTGGTTGCCTCGGAAAACAATGGTCATGTCCCTCGAACGTAGGGATATCTTAGCAAAAACCCTCAGTTTAAAAGTCGTCATAAAGATCATGATCCCTTAACGTCCCTCGAGTTGCCTACGAGAAATGATCTTGTCCCTCGATGTTTCCTATATGATGACAGTCCCTTCGAATTGCTAAGGTATCCTTACTGGTTGCCTTCAATGACTATAAACGTCCCTTTCGATAGTCCCTCAACATCCAACGATAGGGCTACCTACTCACTAATAGTAGGATAGCACTATCTAAAGGATAGGAGGAAAAAAACATCCTTTTTCGAGTAGGTAGATAGCTATTAAGTACTTGTTCAAAACCAATTCCTTTTTACACTTACACACTTTCAAACTTCTTTTCAAAAAATGCTTTATCACACTCTTGAGGACTGATACAAGAGTTATCATAAAGCAAACAAAAATATTTCAAAAACACACAAACACGAAAACAATTTTCAAAAATGAGCAAGTACCTAAAAGCCCGTGGAAAACCACGGATGGAAAGGGTGCTAACACCTTCCCTTTCCATAATCTACCCCCTTACTCAGAAAATCTTGCAAAAGGTCTTTTTCTGTTCTCTTCACCCTTTCCTTTGTTGGATAAAAGAAAAGTTAGTGACGACTCTTGCTTACCGCACATTTGCGAATACAAAATGCAAAACCAGTATTAACAGTCGATTCTGCCAATGTATCATAGAACTGGAGACTCTGCTGGGGAATTCTTATAAAAGTGGGGTTTACCTTAGGGTCTAGATCATTTCTAAACTATTTTCTTTGTCTGTCTTGATTGCTTTATTTTTAAGGGTACTGTTTGGGTTACTATAGATCCTACACCCGGATCTGGGGAAACCTTTTAGGTAAGTAGCAATAGATTGTGGAAACTGTACGGGGTATACCAACAAGGTTGAAGCGATGGCTATGTTGATGCGAAACTTTGGTTGGTACCTGTATCCCTTGAGTTAATCAAGGAGAATACGGGGCCGCTGTGTGGTGTCATGAAGCATCAGCTGACCTTAGAACCTTAATTGAACAACTTGGCTATTAGGATGTAGTGAGATAACCATCTTTGGTGTATTCCCAAAGTCGGTTGATACTCGATGCTACACTCATTGAGATTTGACTCCCGAGTTTTGTTTGGTTACAAGTCAGTTGCCTATCGGAAAGAAACTTGTGGGAAAGTTCAGTGATATTGAGATCCCTTAGAACCGAGTTACTATTCATAGGACAGGTTGAACCAATCAAAACTTCAAGAGGGTATTACCTTAAAACCCATGCAAGCCTTAAACCTAAGGTCTTTGTGTGATTTGCTTGTGCTTGCCATATCTGTGATTTATTAGCATAATCATGACATCATAACATGGAATATCATACCAACCATTTCAAGGATTTTCTAGGGCTTATCTTTGTCTTGTTTTGTAGGACATGACATCAGCTCACAGGAATACTATCCAAGTCAACCTTGTGAAAGTACATCCTAAACTCAAGGAATTAGCATCAAGGATTCCTGAAAGCTCTCCCTTCACTGAAAAACATGGTCGAATTCTCAACTTGGTCACTTCAACCCCTGATGAAGAAATGTTAAAGGTGCTCTTTCAGTTCTTTGACCCGTTACATCACTGCTTCACTTTTCCTGATTAGCAGTTAGTGCCTACTATGGAGGAGTTTTCTCAGTTATTGGGGGTACCTATCCTTAATCAGCTACCATTCAACGATATGGAAAGAGACCTAAAGCCTAAAGAGATTGCTCAAGCTCTATCTTTACAACGGTCTGATGTAGTGGCAAATTGGGAAACCAGAAGAAGTGTCCAAGGATTTCCATCTAAGTTTCTATTTGAGAAAGCTCACTATTTTTGGGATACCCTTGATTTAGAGGCTTTTTAAGAAGTGTTAGCCCTTCTCATCTATGGGATGGTACTATTCCCTAACACGGACCACCTCGTAGATGTGAATGCGGTTAAGGTTTTTCTGTCTCATAATCCAGTGCCTACTTTACTTGGGGATATTCTACACTCTCTACATACTCACACTCTAAAGAGAAGGGGGACCCTTCTGTGTTGCACTCCTCTACTGGCTAGATGGTTTATTTTGCACCTACCTCGGTCTGTCTTGAGAAATGAGCAGGGTATGAGATGGTCTCATAGGCTGATGTCCCTTACACATTCAGATATTCATTGGTGTTTGCGATCTTCGGAGAATGTTACCATCATTGATCGCTGTGGGGAATTCCCTAATGTCCCTCTCTTAGGCAGTAGAGGAGGAATCACTTATAATCCTTGTTTAGCGTTATGACAGTTTGGTTATGCTAGAAAGGATGGTCCTCACGACACGCTCGTCCAAGGAATCACATTTGACTATGAGAATGATGTTCAAGGTTATCGTAAGAGGTTCATTTGAGCTTGGGGCATGATAAACAGAGTTGATAGCAAGACACTGGGGCATAAGAATTCCATCCCTCTTGAGCCTTACCTCAAACGGGTGTGAGCTCATGTTCAATCTCTTATGATGCCTTACCCCGCCATCTTACATGTGATCATGAAGCCAACTGCTGAGGGAGACACTCCTTACATTGTTCTTCATCCTGACATGCCAACTGATTTTGAGGAGCTACGGGAATCCTGGATCCAACTCAAACAAGAACGGGATACCTTTGAATCCCAATTCTACGCCAGTGAGAAGAAGGTTTTAGAACTCACCAGGTTACTTCACGAGGAGAAGAGTATAAATGCTTACATTTCACCAAAGAGGATGCGCCTGTGGGAAGCTTGAGTCCTTTTGCTTAGAGAGTTATTTTTGCTTTGCTACCTCCTTTGTAAGCCCAAAAGGCATTATGGTGATCGATAAAACTTTTTAATGCAATTAACGTTTGTTCTCTTTCTGTTTAAGCAATTTTAAGTCTTAGAAATCCTTGAAAACATTGCATACATATATCATACATATCATAGAATAAGCATGTTTCAAAGCAAGTTTCTCATCCTCTTCGATGTTTATTTCAGCAATGGATCTAGAACAAACAGTGAAGGATCTACAGACTCAAAATGCACAGCTTCAACAGATGATCATGGCTCTGGCCAAGGGGAAAGAAGAACTGAAAGCCCTAATTCTCAAAGAGAAGACTAAGAAACCAAGGAAGACAGCTGGAGTGGTGAACTTGGGAAGGAGGTTCAAAGGACCCTTAAGGAAATTTTTAGAGCTGACATCTTCATCAAAAGAAGGTGATAATCAAGAAGGGGAGAGAAGAGTGGAAGACCCTAGTCCAAGGGAATCTGATAATGAGACTGACTATAATGAAGAGAAGTACCCTCCGGCCAACGAAAAGTACAAACAGTTGGAAGAGCGTGTGAGTGCAATGGAAATCCAGAAGGTGTCTGGGTTGGATTTTGATGAGCTAGGTTTGGTGTCTGGGGTTGTCATCCCGCAGATGTTCAAAGTGTCGGTGTTCGCCAAATATGACGGGGTTTCATGTACCAAGATGCACCTCCAATCTTATGTGAGGAAGATTCAGCCTCACACTGTTGACAAGGACCTATGGATCCACTTATTTCAACATAGTCTATGTGGGACTCAACTAGAGTGGTTCTACTAGCTGGAAGGGACCAACATTCGTAATTGGGAAGACCTGGATGGTGCTTTCTACAAGCAGTATCAGTATAATGCAGACCTTGCTCCCACCCGTACAAAACTCCAAAGTATGTCTATGGGTTCGAGCGAGGGCTTTAAACATTATACTCAGAAGTGGAGGGACTTAGCAGGAAGAGTCCAACCTCCCCTGTCTGATAGGGAGTTAGTGGATATGTTTTTGGTTACCCTAACTGGTCCATTTTTCAATCATCTGATTGGAAGCTCCTCAGTCGGCTTTACTGAGTTGATCTTGACAAGATAAAGAGTGGAAGCTGGGATTAGAAGTGGCAAGATTCAGAAGGATTCCTCTTCAAGTGCGGGAAAGAGAACTTTCATAGGGAAAAAAAGGTCAGTGATGTGTACAATCAACAAAATCAGGACAGAACTGAACGCCGTCCAGTGGTAGGGGCTGTTATGATCTCTAAACCTGCACCTACTCAACAAAGGAACAATCAGCCAAGAGCAGAAAGGCCTGTAAGACAATTTACCCGTATAAACATGACTCTGTATCAAGTCTTGTCGCACTTGCTGAAATCTAATCTGGTGACTTTGTGGGAAGCTCCTAAAAATCCCAACACCACGTCTCCTTGCTACAATCCAAATGCTTGTTGTGCTTACCATTCAGACAGTCCAAGTCATGATACAAACCACTGTTGGGCTTTGAAAAACAAGGTGCAATACCTTATCAAGGCGAAGGAAATTGAATTTGACGCTCCTGAGATTCCCAATGTTATCACTGCTCCTATGCCCAAGCACGTTCGTTGTGTTAATGCTATTGAAGATGATTTGTTTGTTACTGTTGTTGAGGAACTTGTTACTCCCCTCATGACCATTAAGTGGAATTTATTGAAAGTCGGTTTATTTCCGGGTTGTGGCGAAGGTTTCCACTTATGTTTATCTCTACCTACTGGTTGTCATTTGTTGAAGGCAAGTGTTCAGCGCCTGATGGTGATAGAGAGATTTTGTTTGAGAAGACTCCCATCCTGACTGTTTCTTGCAAGGATGTTTCAATTATAACCAATTCCGCCAATCCTCCCAGGGTCTCCACCAAAAGACCCTTCAGGATTACATCTGCTCCGAAGTTGGCTCCACTGATTATCATTATGCCAGGGCCAATCCCATATTCCTCGGAAAAAGTTGTTCCCTGGAACTATGGGGCTGACGTCTACTACCACGGAATCAAGCAGGACCTGCTGGCTGTTGAAGACCAAGTTTCCGAAAATGCTGATCCTGACATTGGTAACATTGTTGGAACCAACAAAATAACAAGAAGTGGAAGAGTGTTCTCCCCTGAGATTTCTCCTCCAAGAGCTGTTACTAGTCCTGTGATCATTCCTACTGTTGTTCCCGCTGATATTAATACCACAATTCCTGTGAATACTCCTGTTGCCACCCCTATCACCGAGTCGGCCGAGACTCGGGGCAAAGACATATTGATTGAGCCTGTCCAGACAAAGTCACATTCAATATCTATCCCAGAGGCTTCCAAGAAGGAAATGGAAGAAATTTTAAAGATTATAAAGAAGAGCGACTACAATGTGGTCGAACAGCTGGGGCATACCCCTTCCAAGATTTCTTTGCTATCCTTATTGTTGTGCTCCGAAGATCATGCAAAGGCTTTGGTGAAGTTCCTTAAAACTGCCCATGTGCCACAAGAAACCTCCGCTGACCAATTTGAAGATTGTGTGGCCAGTTTGATGGTTGATAACAGTTTGGGTTTTTCTGATGTTAATCTGACATCCAGAGGGAGAAAACACAATGCTGTGTTGCATGTCTCTGTCGAATGCAGGGGCACTACTTTGGCCCATGTTCTAGTAGACACTGGTTCATCATTGAACGTGCTGCCCATGAAAGCTCTGGACAAGTTAGACTGTGAATGTTTGACCCTGAAACCCAGCAACATTTTAGTGAGGGCTTTCGATGGATTAAAGAGAATGGTGCATGGGGAGGTGGACATCACCATCAAAGTAGGATCTCAGACCCTTGACTCCACCTTGTACGTGATGGATATCAGACCATCTTATTCTTGTTTGCTGGGTCGCCCTTGGATCCATGGGGAGGGAGCTGTCACATCCACTCTGTATCAGATGATGAAATACCCGGTGAAAGGAAAGATTATCACGGTACATGGCAAAGAAGAGTACATGGTAAGTCACATGAACTCCTTCAGGTACATGGAAATGGATAGCGAGTTCATAGAGACTCCATGTCAGAACTTCGAAGAGGTGCCTCAGACTATGGTTGCAACTGAAACTGTCACCAATCTGCCCAAGATCACCAGACCTCCCTTGAAGATGGCTTCTCTCAAGGACACCAAAGCATTTATTAAAGAAGGTGGGTGTACCATCTGGGGACAACTCTCTGACATTCCATACAAATCTGATAAATTTGGTTTGGGTTTCTCTTCAAGGGCTCAAAGGGTTGTTTGTCGTGCTCATGCTAGAAGACCTCCCCTATGCATCAGCAATCATGGGGTTAACGCCTTAGAAGACAGTGATGGTGATCATGACATGGATAGCTGAATCTTCCCTACTACCAATGGTGGACCCAATAATTGGACAACAAAAGACTTTGTACAAATTACTTTTATTCAGAAGTAGTTGTCTTTCTTATTTTTGGATATGTAATAAACAATATAAACTCTTTGGCCATGTGTCTTACCGGGGCACAATGGTTTATTTGTGAGGGTTATCATGTTTCAATTTCATATGGCATTAATAAAGCATTGGAAGTTTTGCATGCAAATTTTGCGCTCTCTGTTTTTCTTTTCTACTTTTTACTTTATCTATACAACTATGCTCTTACACACACTCACGTATCAAACTGTAGATCCATATCCACTCTGGATCCTATTGATAACAGTTCTGCTATTACCCGTTATGACTTTGAAAATCCGATCAACCAAGACGAGGATAAAGGTGAGGAAGATTGTGAGGTACCCGGAGAACTTTCTAGGCTGTTACAGCAGGAAGAAAGGGCTATACAGCCTCATGAAGATCCAGTTGAGACAATAAACTTGGGCACAAAAGAGGACAGGAAAGAAGTTAAGATAGGTGAAAATTTGGAGCTTGGTGTCAAACAGCGGTTGATACAAATGTTGCATGACTATGTCGAGATCTTTGCTTGGTCATAGGAAGACATGCCAGGACTAGACACGGATATTATGGTTCATCGTCTGCCAATCAAAGAAGATTGCCCTCTGGTAAAGCAGAAGGTCCATCGTATGCGCCCCTAAATGTCAGAGAAGATCAAAGCAGAGGTTATGAAACAATTCAACGCTGGTTTCTTAGCTGTCACTTCTTATCCATAGTGGGTTGATAACATGGTCCCGATGCCTAAAAAGGACGGAAAAGTTTGGATATGTGTGGACTACAAAGATTTGAACAGGGCAAGCCCCAAGGATGACTTCCCGCTTCCCCACATTGACGTTCTGGTTGACAACACCTCACGTCATAAGATCTTTTCATTCATGGATGGTTTCTCTGGCTACAATCAGATCAAGATGGCACCCAAAGACATGAAGAAGACAACCTTCATTACGCAATGGGGCACTTTCTGCTACAAAGTGATGTCGTTTGGGTTGAAGAACGCCGGGGTCACCTATCAGCGAGCTATGATAGCTTTGTTTCATGACATGATTCACCATGAGATAGAGGTCTATGTTGATGACATGATAGCCAGATCTCAAACTGAGGAAGAACACCTTGATCATCTACAAAAGTTGTTTGATAGGTTGAAGACGTACAAGCTAAGGTCAAATCCAAACAAGTGCACCTTCGGGGTAAGGTATGGTAAACTTCTAGGCTTCATTGTTAGTGACAAGGGAATTCAGGTAGACCCTGCAAAGGTGAAGGCTATATAAGATATGCCGGCTCCTCGCACTAAGAAGGAAGTTAGAGGCTTCTTGGGATGCCTAAATTATATTTCCAGGTTCATTTCCCATTTAACTTCTACTTATGAGCCAATCTTCAAGCTTCTGAAGAAAGATCAAGTGGTAAAATGGAATGACGAATGCCAGACTGCCTTCGAGAGAATCAAATAATACCTTTAAGAGCCTCCAATTCTGATGCCTCCAATTGAAGGAAGACCTTTGATAATGTACTTAAAAATGTTAGATAATTCAATGGGGTGTGTGATGGGGCAGCATGACGAGTCCGGTCGAAAATAGCATACAATATACTACCTTAGAAAAAAGTTTACCGACTATGAAACAAGATACTCACTGCTCGAGAAAACTTGTTGCGCTTTGGAATGGGCTGCTTGCCGACTGAGACATTATATGTTAACCTATACTACTTTGTTGATATCTAAGATGGACCCGATCAAGTACTTCTTCGAGAAGCTCGCTCTCTCCAGAAGAATAGCAAGATGGCAAATGATTCTGACCGAATATGATATCCAATACACGACCCAAAAAGCAATCAAGGGAAGTGTACTAGCTGATCATTTGGCTCATCAGGCTGTGGATGACTACCAATCCATGAACTTTGAATTCCCAGATGAGAATATTATGTTAGTGACTGACTGTGAAGAACCTGGACCAGATGAAGGACCTGAGGAAGGATCCCGATGGATTATGGTTTTTGATGGAGCCTCCAACGCACTTGGCAATGGAATTGGTGCTGTAATCATATCTTCGGAGGGTTGTCACACTCCTTTCACCGCCAAATTATGTTTCAACTATACTAACAATATGGCGGAGTATGAAGCATGCATCATGTGTCTCAAAGATGCTATTGACCTAAGGATCAAGTTTTTGAGCATCTTCGGGGATTCAGCCCTGGTAATAAGTCAAATCAAAGGGGAGTGGGACACGAAGCACCTGAATCTCATCCCTTACAAAGAACATGTGCTGAGATTGCTTCCACACTTTGGGGAAGTCACCTTTGAACATTTTCCACGAGAAGAGAACCAGTTAGAGGACGCGCTAGCTGCTATGTTATCTATGTTCAAGGTCCAGTGGGGAAACGAGGCTCCTCGAATCACTATCGAGAGGTTGGATGAACCAGCATACTGCTATGAGATTGACACTGAAGAAGTAGCAGACAAACCTTGGTTTCATGAAGTGAAGATGTATCTCGAGGCTCAAGAGTATCCTGAGGGGGCGTCTGTCAATGATAAGAAGTTTCTAAGAAGGTTCTCCGCAAATTTCTTCCTTATTAATGGAATCCACTACAAGCGCAACCATGACTCTACTTTACTTTGATGCGTAGATAAGAACGAAGCAGAGAGGATTATGGAATATTTACACGAAGGTACCTTTGGCACCCACTCTAGTGGACACACCATGGATAAAAAGATCCTACGGGTAGGATGCTATTGGTCCACTATGGAAGCAGTCTGTTATCAGCATTCCCGAACTTGTCACAAATTCCAAATCT
Source organism: Vicia faba (assembly GCA_948472305.1). Lineage (NCBI taxonomy): Eukaryota > Viridiplantae > Streptophyta > Magnoliopsida > Fabales > Fabaceae > Vicia > Vicia faba. Next base: position 903,796,872 of record OX451735.1, on the reverse strand, counting down.
ATGCTGATAAAGTACATGTACCTCTGGTTCCCTTGAATGTCTTGACAGCTCCTTGGCCCTTTGCAATGTGGGGAATTGACATGATCAGAGAGATTAGGCCTACCGCTTCCAATGGGCATCGCTTCATCCTAGTGACTATTGATTACTTCACGAAGTGGGTTGAGGCTACCTCTTTTGCGACTGTTACCAAGAATGTTGTGGCACGGTTCATCAAGCATAACCTGATTTGTCGGTATGGTGTTCCAGAGAGAATCATCATAGACAATGGTACAAATCTCAACAATACAATGATCACCGAACTCTGTAAACAATTCAAGATCCAGCATCATAATTCTTCCCCTTACCGGCTGAAGATGAATGGCGCTGTTGAAGCTGCTAATAAGAATATTAAGAAAATCATACAGAAGATGACAGTGACATACAAATACTGGCATGAGATGTTACCATTTTCTCTTCATGGTTACCGCACCTCAGCGCGTACGTCAACAGGCGCAACACCTTACTCTCTGGTATATGGTATGGAGGTTGTCCTGCCTATTGAGGTCCAGATCCCTTCTTTGAGGATCATGAAAGATGCAGGCTTGAATGAAGACAATTGGATCCAAACTCGACTTGATCAACTGAATCTGATTGATGAGAAAAGCTTACTGCTGTCTGTCATGGACAAATGTATCAAAAACGGATGATCAAGGATTTCAACAAAAAGGTCATACGTCAAGTATATCAAGTGGGTGATCTAGTAATCAATCGCATTATACTGCCACAAGGTGATCCCAGGGGAAAATGGACTCCCACGTACAAAGGGCCATTTGTAATCAAAAGCATATTTTCCGGTGGAGCCATGATTCTAACCACCATGTATGGTGACGACCTTCCTCACTCTATGAATGCAGACATAGTGAAAAGATACTACGCATGAATAAAGAACCGCTAGGTTGACTGGCCTAGGCAAAAACAAGGGCGTCCCGGCGAACCAAAAGGGTTCGGGCAAAAATTAGGGATAAATACGAAAAATTTTGTACACCCGGAAAGCCGAAAACCTGAAAAGGCGGCTTGGGCAAAAAAGGGTATCCCAGTAGACTGAAAACCCGAAAGGGCGGTCCTGGAAAAAGTTAGGGATTTAAAGCGTACTACTATGTCCCAACGGATCACCTTGTGACCAGACTTCAGTATCAACTATCAAGCTCAAACGATACCAATCAATCCAGTCATCTTCGGACAAGTAGCAAAGTGATGAGACGCTCAAAGACATATGGGCAATAGCGGAATTGAAACTCAATGGGATTGTTACACATAACTGTTTTCTCTTTGTGCACTATTTTGTGTAATTTTCATTTCTTACGACAACATTCTCCTACTAGAACGTCAGTCTCTTTGTACAAAATGCCTGTTATAGGCGAACTTCAAAAAAAATCAATACAAGTCATTCCTTGAAAGTACAAAACTATTTGTTTTTATTTTCCTATTTTGTTTTGCAAAATAGTCCAGTGATTTATTTTTGACATGTGCATTTGAATATGATTACTATTCACAAATACTTCCATAAGAAACAGAAAGACAGTTGCTAATGACTTTAAGAAACGGGGCAAAATCTAAAAAACAATTTGTAGTCCCGACTGTTACTCCTTCCAGCAGGTACAGGGGCAAAGATAGTTTGAGACGAAGTCGCCATTACAATATGACCCCGTGATGTTTATGTTCCCCATAGAGTAGAAACCACCAGAGTTTTGATCTCTTCTTCCCCAAGCAGGAATTATCTCCTTCAACAAGGTTCCTTCAGAGAGTTGAAATCTGTATTCCCCAGCCAAGTTTTATAATTGCAAACATTTTATAAAACCTCCTCCTGGGTAGAGTTTATTTCTCTAACTGCGGAATTTCAGGCCCCAACTAAGTTTATTTCTCTACATCAATAGAGCCTTTCAACAAAGCATTATCTCTCTCCACAGAGTCAATCCCCAGTAGAATATCCTCAAACAAAAAGAGGAAATCCTCGACAAATCATATCCATTCATCATCCTCAGCCGAAACGAAGGATTGACCTTCCCAATACTCTTCAGCAGCAATCCGGGATTTACTTTCCCAGACTAAGAAACATCGCAATAGTATTCCATATTCATACATCATGGCATGCGCATACACATCGCATACAGCACAATCTCATTTATTTTGAGAACATTATCATCACAACGCATTTCATACATCATGACATTTCATACGACTAACTCTTTACCATTTTCAGGAAAGATCAAATCAACAAGCATTGTTGACTACTTACGATACTTGGTAGTCTTCTCAAAAGCTACGTCTGATGAAGGGCTATTTCAGCTATCTTAGTATCGATCTAACTGAGCCAGAGAATACTATTCCAGTTAAAGAAACTGCAAAGCCTGGACAACTGAAGCTCCTAAACTCTATTTCCCAAGACAAAAACCAACATGCCTCAGCGGAGTCCTCCTCAACAATAGGAATAGGGGTTCCCACAAAGGAGTATCTCATGAAATCAACATTTCTCTGGATGGCATCTCTAAGCCCATCTCCGACGACTCTCCGTCACATTCTCTGGATGGCATCTATAAGTCCATATCCGATGATCTTATGTCACCTTCTCCAAATGACATTTGTAAGCCTATTCCCAATATCATCTCTACAGTCAAGTATCACTTCCGACGAGTGTAAATTTCTGGGCACTCTAGTGTTCAATCATCTTCCACCTTCAGATCACGAAAGGCAGACCAACCAATCTACATACTCAGGTTTAAGAAGATTGAACAGGGGCAGCTGTTGTAACCCAAAATTTTCCCTCTCATTTCACTCAAGACATACCTCTAAAGGTCCTCAATTGCTCAAGGATGACTAAGAATTGGCCAGACAAGTTCTCCTCCTAAGGCAACAAACCTCAACTAGGGTTTCAATTTTAAGCAAGATGTGTGAGTCCCAAGGATACCAAATGTTCTCCATTATCCTAATATGTCCTCAAGATCATCCATGCCAAATTGCATGCCTTGAACAACAAGTATGCTCAGTCAACTGCTCAAATGTCTGGAAATCAACTATACTAGGTCAAAAGTCAACTGTGGCCCAAATACAGTCAAACTTCAATATTTTTGGTCAACATAAACATTTTGAAGTGATATCCATCATTTGATCAAGGGTTGATCATGATTCCTCAAGAAATGCTCTTAACTCATCAAAAGTCAAAAATGGCAAATTAGGGTTTCTATAGGAAAAGTCAACCAAACTTTGACCAGGCATAACTTTCTCATACTTTATTAGAAATTTTTCCACTAGGGATCATTTTGAAGATAATCCAATTCCCTACAACTTCTTTTCAGCCTTCAAGTTCAAGAAATGCCTCAATCAAAAGATACAAGCTCAGACATTATAGGTCCTTTCAAAAAGTCAACAAACACACCTTTTGGGTCAAAGATACTTACATGAACATGGAAGACCCAATTGAAATAAAACCAAAAAGGTTGTTTAGAGGACATCCTAATCTCTCTAAAAAGTCAAAGAACACCCTCTTAGGGTTAAAAATGAGAGAGATATGCATTGCTAAAGTTGACAAATTTTTGGAAATGTGCATGAATCCAATATTGACCTAACTTTTGGAAATGTGCATGAAGCCATTATAAACCTAACTTGAATTTTTTCCAAATGGGCACATGTTTTCATGCTTGAAACTTGTTCTTAACATGGCCCACGACCCTTGAGGTCAGTCATACATTATTTTATTATTTATACTATTTATTTTGATATTTTATCCATTAAAATGAAAAATTAAATAAAGTAAATAATAGAAATAATGGAAGATTTGATTGAGAATCTTTTTCTATTCAAATGATGGATAAAACATGCTGGAAAATCAAAGAAGAATCGTGGAGAGAAGGAAGATTGGATTTGTTCCAAAACAAGCCAAAAATCAAATATTTGGGAAGAAGATATTTCTCATCAAGGCATGGATATTTTGCTACAAATATAAACCTAATGAGATTCACTACATATAGAGAACAATCCTAGACCTAATGCACATTCACAGCCAACCTAACAAGAACCTTAAAGAATTTTCAAATTTTCAAAGGATATTGAAAACACATATCTCGTGTTCCAACCACAATCAGGATCTTTCAAGCATTCAAACACCTCCCTGAGGCTTCCAAGACACCAGCCCAGTCTTCAAGCAAGTAGTGCAACGTCCAGATCAAGCGTATCACCATTACTCCATTTGGTATTTTTGACGATCTCAAACTTTTTCTTCACATAATATAAATGATTTTCATATGCATATTTGTGTTTATACTAATGATTATGTGTGTTTAGAGTCATTACATGAGAGATTTAACGCAGGGATGAAGGTTTTCCATTGTCAGGGCAAAGATTTAACCAAGCTTCATATCTCAAGATACAGGCCTCTTCAGAGCAAACCAGTCCTGCCATTGGAATCACAAGGTCTCAATTAGTCAAGTAGGGATGTTTTATTGTTTGTTTCCATAGAATTTCGCAGGTTGGGATTTTGTCCAAACAGAGAAGATGACCGGAACCACCATCCAGGGTGGTTTAACTGGCCAAGGACTTTGCGTGGCATGTTAGGACGTTATAATTGGTTCATTTCAAATATCAGGGCCCCACAAGTGCGCGCGTGTTTGATGACTCAGCCATTTCCTTATTTTTATATTGTATTGTTTTTTGTTGTTATATACATGAATGATCCAGCAGCGCAAATGGAAAAGGCATAAGGTTGCAAAGGAAGAGACCCGGGTTCGATTCCCAGGTCTTGTATTTTATTTTTTCTAATGAGTTTCTTACAGATTCAGTGGTTCCATACCAAGCGCGCATACCATATACCCTATCATCATCACTATCAAATCAATCATCCTCCAGATCCAATGCTCCAGGTGACTGGAGACCATGGTGGACATCCCAGCAAGCCTCCCACTGGATCTCACGCAAGCTGTGGGCCAACAAGATTTGGGCCCTGGAATTCAACAGCACACCCCTCCAATTGGTTTTCTCACCCCCTCAGGCCCATTTCTTAATTTCTTAAATTTTTTATTTAGTTTATATTTTCTTTGTTTATTCCTTCTTTAAAAAAATCATAAAATAAAAAAAAATCATAAAATTAGGATTTAGAGTGTTTTTTAGGAAAAATTAATTTTTGCAAATTAATTTAATTTAATCAACTTTAATTTGTTTTCTTTAATTTAAAATTAATTAGAGAATTAGGTTAAATTCCCAATTTTTTTCATAAAATGCCAAAAAATTATTTTTAGTAGGAAATTAGACTTTTAGGGTTTCAAGCGTATGCCAGTCTTAATTTTTGCACGCTATTATTTTTCATACGATTATTTCTTATTATGTAACTGTGCCCGGTTTGTAATAGTTTATTTAGGGTTTTCGATTTTAGCATTTTACTTTTCGTTCATTACTCATGTAACTACACCAAAGCCTTGTAATAGTTGTAGGAACTTTATTTTCTCGCTTTTATATTTCTTGTATGTTTGTATATGAACTGTTAGTAAATTAGGCGTGCATGACAAGAAATTAATCAATTAACCCTTAGACCACTAACATCAAGATAAAATATCTGAAAAAAGCACACTATTGCACACTTGCACCCTTAGGGTACTCCTCACTTGGTTGCCTCAGGAAACAATGGTCATGTTCCTCAAACGTAGGGATATCTTAGTAAAGACCCTCAATTAAAAGTCATCATCAAGATCATGGTCCCTTAACGTCCCTCGAGTTGCCTACGAGAAATGATCTTGTCCCTCGATGTTGCCTATATGATGACAATCCCTTCTAATTGCTAAGGTATCCTTACCGGTTGCCTTCAATGACCATAAACGTCCCTTTCGATTGTCCCTCAACATCCAACGATAGAGCTACCTAATCACTAATAGTAGGATAGCACTATCTAAAAGATAGGAGGAAAATAACATCCTTTTTTGAGTAGGTAGATAGCTATTAAGTACTTGCTCAAAACCAATTCCTTTTTACACTTACACACTTTCAAACTTCTTTTCAAAAAACGCTTTATCATACTCTTGAGGACTAATACAAGAGTTATCATAAAGCAAACAAAAATCTTTCAAAAACACAACCACGAAAACAGTTTTCAAAAATGAGCAAGTACCTAAGAGCCCGTGGAAAACCACAGATGGAAAGGGTGCTAATACCTTCCCTTTCCGAATCTACCCCTCTTACTCAGAAAATCTCGAAAAAGGTATTTTTCTGTTCTTTTCACCCTTTCCTTTGTTGGATAAAAGAAAAGTCGGTGGCAACTCTTGCTTACCGAACATTTGCGAATACAAAATGCAAAGCTAGTATTAACAGTCGGTTCTTCCACCGTATCACAAAATTATATTAGGTTTTTTAAAAAGGTTTTGTTAATTAATAAAAGGTTTATGCAAAAATAAAGGGAAAAGAGTTAGAAGAAATAGAAAATTGTGTAAAAAACTCAAAAGTGGTAGGGGTGGATGTTGAACCCACGTCTTCAGTAGTTTCCAGCAGCATGCTCACCACTAGGCCAGGCGCGCGCCTGTATTATGATACGCGTTCAACATGTTTTATAATCAACCTGCAAGAATATGAGAAATATGAAAAAAATAAGCAAAACTGGGGATCGAACCCATGACCAAAGGGAGGAATGACTTAGCGCGCACGTTTCAACCACTGGGGTGGTGATACATCCATTAATACAACTGAACCAATAAATATATATTATATAATCAAATATACTTACCGAAGAAGCGTTAGAGCCTTAGCTCTGGTCGTCTTCTCCGGTAACCCCATTTTTTAAAACCTGCAAAAAAACAAAGCATTAACGATCCAACAATGACATTTCTCCCCTAGTACAGGGGTTGTGAATCCAATGGGTATATTTTTGAAGTCTAATTCATCCTGGTTTGTGAGTTATGGCCAAAATAACATGAATCAGTTTGATCATGGCCATTCATGGTTCAGATAGCATAGGACTCATGTTATGATTCAAACTTGCACATTAGCATCTTAAGTACACGTTAGTGGCATTAGTGTGCATTAAAACATCATGAAAACAAAAATACAAGAATAATGAAATAATGAAAAAAATAATGGTGCACGTATGTTGGTTCAGGTCCTTTGGGTCATGGTAATCGATCCAATATTACCCTTCAGTATTCCTGGAAGTTAATGGAATGGAAGTTTGGTGGTGAAGAGGCTTGAAAATAGGGTTTTCAAGACTTAGGGCTCTTGAGAAAAATTGATGTTTTTTGAAAATTGTATGGTGCAAAGATTCGTTTCCTTTGTTCTTATCTTGATGTCTGAATATATAGAGGATTTTTAGGGCAAAAACAAATGGGCTTGGGCCTTGTAGTAAGATATAATTTTATCTTATATTATTTTGTATTATTAATGAATTAAATCAAAAATAATTAAAATAAAACAAGGCCAAAGGGTGTATGAGTGAGTTCTGAGGTGAATGAAGAGTATAAAACATGTTTGGACCTCAAAACCATGGCCTAATAGTCCAAAATATCAAGCTTGCTCACTTTGAACTTCATACATTTGCTCAAAATTTACCAACTTGCAATGGTCATAACTCACTCAATTTGTTTTGAAGGTAATCTTGGACTTTTTGGAAAGCTCAATATGTTCTCTACAACCTCTATGTTGATAATTTTTCTTTTGAAGACTTTATCTTGATGTAAGTTGCCTTGACAAAAAGTGTCTTTTTGTTGACTTTTGAAATGACCTATAATGTATTGGCTTATATCTCTCAAATGATGCATTTTTTGGACTTGATCATAGAGATAAAAAGTTGTAGAGAATTTAATTTCCTTCAAATCAGGCTTTGGGTTGGGAAAAGCTGATGAAGCATGTGAAAGTTATGCCTGGTCAAAGTTCAGTTGACTTCTTCTAAGGAAACCCTAATTTGGCAACTTTTGACTTTTGATGATTTGAGGGCTTTTCTTGAGGAATTGTGATCAACCCTTGATCAAATGATGAATATGACTTCCAAAACATGATGTTGACCAAAAATCTTGAAGTTTGACTGTAAGTTGACCATAGTTGACTTTTTACCCGATATAGTTGATTTTCCATCATCTGAGCCATTGACTGAGCAAACTTGTGATGCAAGTCATGAAACTTGATATGAGCATTATTGAATACATACGGGTAATCATGAAAACCACTTGAGACCTTGGAAATCCAATCTTCCTTGAGAAACACAAAACCCTAGTTGTGGACCCATTGAAGGAAAATTTGTCTAATCAATTCTTAAGCCAACTTGAGCAAATAAGGATCTCATCAGAATGTCTTAAACGAAAATGGGAGGGAAGATTTCAAGGTATAAAAGCTGCCCCTATTCAATCTTCTTAAACCTGAAAAGTTAGATTGGCACATCCGCCATTTGTGACTTGAAGATAAAAGATGATTGAACACTTAAGTGGCCAGAAATTTTCACTCGTATGTGCACGAAGTAACACTCTTGGTTGACTATACCAGGAATGGGCTTAAAGATGCCATTTGGAGTGGTGATGTGATGTCGTTAGAGATGGGCTTATAGATTCCATCTAGAGTAACTTGTTGATAGGAACATCAGAATAAGTCTACGTCTGACTTTGTCTAAATGAATATTAGAGTGAATCTACGCTTGATTTTCATCCAAATGATGTAACACAATGAGTCTACGCTTGACTTTGTCTAGTTGATTTTTAGAAGGAATCTACGCTTGATTTCATCCGAACTAGAAGATGTCTACACCCGACTTAAAATATAAGAGGTACCGAAAAGAGTCTATATCTGACTTGTAACACGGTGGGAGAGCTGACTTGGTGTTTTTTGCATTTGATTGCAATTGTTGCGGTTAGCAAGAGTCGCCACCAACTTTTCTTTTATCTAAAAGGAAAGGCTGAAAAGAACAGGAAAGACCTTTAGAGATGTTTTCTGAGTTCGGGGGGTAGATTATGAAAAGGGAAGGTATTAGCACCCTTTTCAACCGTAGTTATCTACGGGCTCTTAGTTGCTTGCTAGATCACTTGCTTTGTTTGAATGTGTGCTTGTGGTGTGGGTTTTGAAAGTATTTTGAAAATGTCTTTGTAATGGTTCTCATTTCTATAAGAACGCGTACAAAGTGTTGTTTCTAAAATAGTTCAAAAGGTGTTTGTGGAATGTGTTTTTGAAAGTGATTTTGAAAAGGTGTCTTTGTAATGGCTCTCGTTTCTATAAGAACGCGTACAAAGTGTTGTCTTTTAAAAATGTTTTAAATGAGTGTGTGGGTGTATAAAATTGTTTTTTTGTGAGCAAGCGAGCAACTAGGAGCAAATCTACCTACTCAAAAGGTCTTAGATGTAATTTTCCTCCTCCATTAGATGTTGCTATCTTACAATTGTGTTGGTAAGAAGCCCCGTCGTTGGATGTGAAGGGACGGGCGTGAGACATTTTTATAGTCATAGAAGGTAACCTATGGGACGTTTTAGCAATGTCATTTAGGGACTAGATCATTTACCGAAGGAAACATCGAGGTTCATCGAGGGACTACAATCTTTTATCGAGGATCTTTGCTAAAACGCCCATGTTCGAGGGACATGAATATTTTTTCGATAGGAAACAAGTGAGATTACCCTAAGGGTGCATGTGTGAATGGTGTGTTTGATTTGCATGCATTTTTGTCTTGATTAGGGGTTGTCTACTTGTTGTTTTTATCTTGCCATACACGCCTAATTTACTAGCATTTGTACAAAGTAAATAAAATGCAGAAAGATAAAATCCTACACTATTACAACCATATCTAAAGGCATAAAAATATGAAGGCAAAAATAAGATAAAAGTGAGAAAAATGAGTGTCTTTCGATTGGGGGGAAGCAGCCTTCGATTTGCATTATGTTGGCCTCTTTTGATTGGGGCTGGCAACAACAAAGTCAGGTCCTTCGATTGGGCCTTGGCAGCAGCAAGGTTTGGTCCTTCGATTGGGCATTCTGGGGCTGGGAAGCAGCAAGTGATATCCTTCTACTGGGCCTGGAAGAAACAGGTTATGCCTTTTGATTTTGGCTTTCTAGAGCTTGGCAGCAGTAGTGGTATCCTTCGATTGGGCTTGGAAGCCAGTGTGGTGCAGCCTAAGGTTCTGTCTTTCGATTTTGTTGGACTTTAGTGCAAGCGTGCCTTTTTATTCTTCCTTTCTGCCTTGGAAATTAGCAAGGAAGCCCAAGGCTTCGTTTAATGTTTCATTTCCCCTGTATCTTTCATTTGAGGCATTAAATGGCAACATGGCCTAAGGCCATGCTAATATTTGTCTTGCAAACAGTTTAATAGTTAAAGCAAGTTCAGGTAAACAAAAAGCAAAACGAAAGGGGTAGCTCTGAAAAACATATTGAAAGGGTGGAAACGAAAGGAACAATGGTATGTACAATGCTTGAAACGAAAGAAAAGCTTATTTACATATTATGCTATGAAACAAAAAGTCCAAGGGTAAGAGTGACTTGCCTGGCTGGAGGCTTCGAATGGTTGTGGGACCTTGAGTGGAGGCCCAAGGAGCTGTATTCGAAAGAGGGGGCCAAAAGTTATGCTTGGGACACTAGATTCGAAGGAAGGAAAGAAACAAGTCTTATGTTTCTTTCCCAAGCTGGATTCGAAGGAATGTAAAGCGTGGGGACTTCTCAGAATCGAAAGAGGGAGATGTTTGGGATTTTGGGTTTTATTTATTTATCAAGTTTTGATGAACTTGAGAGTTTTGTGTTTGTGTTTGAGAGAAATTTGGAGATTCTTTCCGCCTGGTCCAAAATTCCTTCTTTTTCTTGTTCATCGTTCCTCTATTTATAGAGGAAAGAATGGATATGTTTGAGGTAGCCATCCTTGCAAAACAATTATAAAATAATGTAGCGTGAAAGTACATGTGGGGGGGGCCTGTTGGCAGTTGATTATACTTGTGATTTTTCTTGTACTCAGACAAAAATGGATTTTGGGGCTCAAGGAGCTGACTTGGTGATTAAAATCACCTTTATGAAAATAGATAACGAAACTTTTCGCTATTTCATCCAAAGATAGTAATATCTAATGGATAAACTTCGATTTTGTGTGCAATCCTCTAATCATGTGGAGATTTATAAGCAACAGCCTGACAAGTAAGATTTAGTCTTGGGATTTGTTCAGACTTGCTTCAAACAAGCTTACTTCGAATGGACCAGACTGGATTCGAAGCATGCTGGTTCGAAAGGAATCAGAACTTCAATAGAAGCTTTGTAGGTAGATACTTTTTGTTCAATCGAAGGCTTGCCTTCCCAGGGGTCACATGTGGCCAAACGAAAGGTGCATGTTTGAGTCAAATGCCTTGTGTCTGTTTAGCATGAGGGAAGTTCCTTCTGAATCGAAGGGTGTTCCTTCAAGGGAAACAAGAACTTTAGTCAAATCTTGCATGAAGACACCTCTTGGCCCAAACGAAGCTTGCCCTAAACGAAACAACATGCAGGCAGTAGGCAGTAGGCAATATGTGCCCAATCTAAGCAGCTAGCAGGAAGTATGCAGTAGGCAGCATGTGCCCAATCGAAGTAACTTACAGGAAGCATGCAATAGGCAGTATATGCCCAATCGAAGCAGCTTGCAGGCAGCAGGAAGCATGTGCCCAATCGAAGTAGCTTGCAGGCAGCAGGAAGTAGGTAGCATGTGCCCAAATGAAGCAGCTTGCAGGAAGTATGTTCCCAATCGAAGTATCTTGCAAGCAACATGCAGCAGGAAACAGACAACTTGTTCCTAAATGAAGCAGCTTGCAGGCAGCATGTGCCCAATCGAAGCAGCTTGCAGGCAGTTGATTTTGAGCAATCTAAGGAGGCTGAGAGGCAGTAAACTTGGGAAATCTAAAGAGGCTAAGAGGCAATCAAAGGGTTTGTCTTGCAAGGGGCACGTGTGGCCAGCATGTCATGGCCTTCGATTGCAAGCATGCAGGTAGCACACTTGTCCAATCGAAAGGCTGAATCGAAAGAGGCCTATTTTCTCCAAAATTTTCAAAATGTTATTTTTATCTGTTTTCTCCCTTTTTGACAGTTTCCTTTTAATCTTGGTACTGGAAAATCCAAAAGCACTTGTGAAAGCCTGAACCCTGAGAATCTTTGTGAGAAAACCCTTGAGAATTGAGAGGGAAAATTTTGGGGTACAACAGCTGCCCATGTTCAATCTTCTTACACTTGAAGAGTTAGATGGGTAAATCTGCCATTCTTGACTTGAAGGTGGAAGATGATTGAACACTAGAGTGCCCAAAAATTTGCACTCGATGATGTTGTGGTCGATTGTGTAGGGAATGAGCTTAAAGATTCCATTTGGTAAGATGATAAAGAGTTGTTAGATATGGGCTTATAGATGCCATCCAAAGGTGATTGTTGATTGAAATTAGACTAAGTCTAAGCTTGATTTCAACTGGAAAAGAATCTGAATAACTCTTGGAGCGATTTATGTGAACCAGAGAAAGGTGTATGTGGGAAAGAATCAGAATAAACCATTGAGAGATTTAAACTGAGTCAGCAGTGGTCTGGAGAAGAATCAGAATAAATTTTGGTGTGATTTATCTGAACCAGAGATAATGTCTATGGGAAAGAATCAGGATACACAGTTGAGAGATTTAAACAGAACCAACAGAGGTCCGGAAAGAATCAGAATAAATCTTGGAGCGATCTATCTGAATCAGAGAGAATGTCTACGGGAAAGAATCAGGATAAATCGTTGAGATTTAAACTGAACCAGCAGAGGTATGGAAAGAATAAAAATAAATCTTGGAGCGATCTATCTGAACCAGAGAGGATGTCTACGGGAAAGAATCAGGATAAACTGTTGAGAGATTTAAACTGAACCAGTAGAAGTCTTGAATTTTCTTTAACTGGAAAGAATCCGAATAAATCTTGGAGCGACTCATCTGAACCATAGAAAATGTCTACGGGAAAGAATCAAGATAAATCATTGAGAGATTTAAACTGAACCAATAGAGGTCTTGAATTTTATTTAACTGGAAAGAATCAGAATAAATCTTAGAGCGACTCATCTGAACCAGAGAAAATGTCTACAGGAAAGAATTAGGATAACCAGTTGAGAGATTTAAACTGAACCAATAGAGGTCTTAAATTTTCTTCAATTTATGATGGGCCTGTGTAGGGTTGCTTCATGGTGAGTTCGTGTAAAAATTCATTTGGAATTGTTTGAGAAGGAACCTGGGTAGGATTACTTCATGATGAGTCTGTAAAATTGCATCTGGAAATGAGAAGGAACCTAGGTAGGGTTGCTTGATGATGAGTCCATGTTAAACTTCATCTTGAAAAATGAGAAGGAGCATGTGTAGGGTTTCTTCATGACGAGTCCGTTTAAAACTTCATCTTGGAAATAGGAGAAACCTGTGTAGGGTTGCTTCATGACGAGTCAGTGTAAAAATTCATCTTGGAAATAGGAGGAACCTGTGTAGGGTTGCTTCATGACTAGTCCGTGTAAAACATCATCTTGGAAAAAGGAGAAACATCTGTAGGGTTGCTTCATGATGATTTTGTGTAAAAATTAATCTTGGAAATAGGAGGAACCTGTGTAGGGTTGCTTCAATTGGTCGTATAGATAAATACCCTGACTTTTTACAGGTATTAATCTGGAACTTGAAAATGGTTGATGGTAGCCATCTGTTGATTGACCTTTTCCTGCAAAGGTATAACGTTAGTTGTATGCAATGTAATGATGTCTGAAATGCATGGTGCAATGATGTTCTCAAAATAAATGAGATTGTGTCGTATGCATTTGTCATGTATGTAACCAGGATGTATGAAATGTGAAATGTTAATGAATGTACTTTTGTCTGGGGAAAATAAATCCTTGACAAATGCTGGGGAGTCATTAAATCCTGGCCTATTGTTGAAGAGTAGGTGTGTCTCCAAACTTAGCTTAGAATGTTTCCATCGGGGATTCCTGTTTTTTTATCTGAGGAGAATTCCATTGGGGAATATTGAAACTCTATGGAGAGTGTTAATTCTTTCTTGGGGAAAAGAGATCAGGAGTCTCGGTTGTTTCTTGCTCTACTGGGAGTTATCTCTTGATGGACGAAGGTGAACTGATATTTGGTAGGGTCCAGGCTTCACAGTAACTTGTTGGGGATTGTAGAGTAGTCTACTAGAGAAGAGGAGTTGTGGTCCTTTAATTTGTAGTAGTCGGAGAGGCAAACTCAAGCTAGGAAATCCTGTTGTTTGTTGGGGAAATAAACCATGTTTCTAGTCTATTGGAGAGGTAGCGACTCCACTGGGGAAAATCCTCGAGGATTCTTGAAATCATCTTAGCTGGGGAATAGGTATTTAGAGATTGAAACTCCGACTAGGGGTCATCCTATGAGAAGGATATTGGGGAGATTTGTCACTGCCCCTAGTAGCAATTGTTTGTGGCACTTCTAGGAAATGTTTGACTGTACATAACCCTTTTGTTGGGATTTGCGTTCAATGCCCCAAGTGATGGAGATGGAGACCTGCCCCTGATTATGCAACACCTCTTGAGAGATTTCTTGGAATCTTGACTGGACTGTGAAGAAGTGAAAAACACAAGAAGGGGGGTTGAATTGTAAAACTTGAAATCAAATGCAGACAACACGTTATTTTTATCCTGGTTCGTTTGATCTCAAACTACTCCAGTCCACCCGTCAAGGTGATTTCGCCTCTCTCCAACGAGGTCTTAATCCACTATATTCAACTGAATATTACAACTGCTTTAACAACTGCTAAAGCCTTCTTGAGTCAAACCACAAACCGGTTTCTCAAGGAAATACTTTCTTACAGATAAATGAAATCTAAGTGTGTTGAATGTTTTCTACAAAACTGTTTATCACAACTGTGATACTACACAAATTAAGCTTATGAGAACTGGAATGCTAAAACAATAGAATAAGTAATTTGAGAGCTTTAGCAAACTGGGAATGAGGATGAATATGAATAGCTTTTGGCGTGTAGAGAGTTGTAGAGCATTAACCGTTTCATTCTTCACTGACTTGTTTATATAGCATATGGAAGAGATACGTTGTAGCCAATTATGCCATTTCAATGTCCATTACATTCTTTCCATATTGAGAAGATCTTTGTCTGGAATAATGCCGTTGATAATAAAGAATCTTGAATGCACATTACCGTTGCCAATTAAGCGTGTTCTGGCTTTTGCTTAATCTGACGCTGCTAGGTTCTGATGAATTGTTGTGGTCTTGATCAGAGTTTAGATTGTTACGCGCAGATCTGTTCATCAAGCTTCAGCGTAAGCACATGTTTTGATCTTCTGATTCTGGCATCTAATATAACATCTTCTGATGCTGATATTGAAGTTTCATCTTCTGATGCTGATGATGATATTCTTATGCTGATACTCATCAGAGTTTCTGTAAAACAAAATATAATTTTTAGGTAGCATATATGTCTTACATGAATCATACAATTTATATTTTCTTGCATTTTGTTATCATCAAAACTTTAACTTAGGGTCGTAGATTCAAACTTTGTTCTAACAATCTCCCCCTTTTTTATGATGACAAAAACTAGATTTTTTCAATTGAAAATTAACGAGAAAAGTATCAGAGATAACCAAATAAATTGTATCAGAATTAAATAGGAAGTTATCAAAGATAAGAAGATAAGGGATAAAGAGGTATAAGAGTTTAGATCGGAAATACTCCCCCTGAATTTATTACTTCCCTTTTTAATTCCATGAGTTTTTTAGGATCAGATCTTTATTGACTTTCTTTGAACATCAGATCTTTCTTTGAACTTTCTTTTACTCGAGCAGAGCTTCAGTGTATCAGAGATAATTAACTTCTTGTACCTGTAAGCTTATGCAGAACAGGGAAACATTCAAGTATATCAGAGTGTTAGAATGTCTGAGACTTTGTCTCAGTAATCCGTTATTGAAAAATATCATTCTTTTTCTCCCCCTTTTTGCCAGCAATCAAAAAGTGTAAGTAATTGAAGATAAAACGATCAGTGCAGAAAAACTTGTTATATTTAATTCAAAGCTTAGAAGATAGTACAGAGAACATGGAAAGAAAACAATGAAAAACAAAATCTAAGGTTGGGGTGGAAGGCATGTGAACAGAGCTTCTAGCATGTTCTTAATCTGATCAGCAGTTTCCTTCTGCTGATGCACCATGCTGACCACTGTATCAATCTTACTGTCTTGCACATCCATCCTTTCCTTCATCCGTTGATCATTCTCATCCATTCTTTTCTGCAGACGAATATCATTTTTCTTCAGCTCTTCAAGAGTCTGCCTGTCCAAGGAAGCTTGAGAGACGTCAGAAACAGGATGCTTCTGAGAGCTTTCTGCAACATCTTCTGCTTGATTAAAGTCTTCAGGTTGAATTGTCTGATCTTCTTCTAGTTGAACTTTTAATGCTGGTTGCTTTTCAGACCATGGATCACTATCCAGAAAGAGAACTTCCTCCTTCAGCAGCTGACTCATGACTGGACCTTCAACTTCTTTCAACAGCTTGCTGAAGTTCTGTTGAGCCTGTTCATAGTTTATGTCTTGCATCTTGAAGGTTTCAGTGCGTACCCAACTTCTGAATCGTGTCCAGAGTTGGTCTGAAGCAGCAGGATCAATCATTCCAGGACAAACCTGCTTTAGAGAAGCAATCCAATTCTGCATGCCTGTTTCAAAATTCAAAATACTAGAACCAACATCTGGTTGTTTGGGTTTTGGAATGGCGGTTTTGTTGATAATGGCAGCAAAACGATCAAGGACTGTGAGATCGATGAAGGTTTTGCTGTGGTCTTCTATATTTTGCTTGGGAGATGGAGTGGGAGAATCAGAAATGATTATTGGACTGTTTGGAGTATTAGGAGGGGTAGTTTCTGGTGAGGATGGCAGTTGGGGTATGTTTACAGTTGTACCACAAGGCATTTGAATTTCCAAGGGTTGTGGTTCATAGGATTGAGGTGATTGAGGTTCAGTGGTTTGAGGTTCAGGTGATGGAGTTTCAGAGTGTTGAGACTCAGGTTGTGGAGATGATGGTTGAGGTGAAGGTGGATTAAGTTCTGGTTGTAGAGAGGGAGGTGGAGTTTCAGGTTATGGAGAGGGAGGTTGTGGAATTTCTGGTATGGGTGAGAGTGTATGTTCTGGTTGAGGTGAGTGGGCAGTTTCTGGTTGAGTGTTTGGATTTTCTGAGAGGGGAGCGGAAGAACGTTGATCAATTTCAGAAAGAACTTTATCAAGTTCTGATTCTGTTGATGTTGTGGGTTTTGGATTTTTGGTGCGGGATCTCCTGAGAGTTAGTGACTCAGAAGGGTCAAACTCTGGTTCGGTGTCATCAATAGTTGGTATGGGAATTGGGAGTTCATATGAAGCTGGGGTTGGAATCAATGTTGGAACAGCAGATGAATTTAAAACATTAACAACAGATAGATTACCTCTCTTATTAGGTCTCTGCTGGGATGGTCCTTCTGAAGCAGCCTTTCTCTTCTTACTCTTGTTCAAAGTAACCTCTGGTGTTTGCTGGTGCAGATCTTTGATGTTCAGATCAGGATCTGTGCCATCAACTTTACATGCATCCAAGTATTTGAGAACGATGACTAGTTTAGAGTCAATCTCAGAGAATATGGGAAAGTCGCTCAGAGGGACTTTTCTGCTGGTGATGTTAGCAAGAGGAGTGACGCTGGGCTCCTTTCTGATATTCTCTATCAGTTTCATCTTTTTCAGATTCTTGGCGTTCAGTTGCTTGCCAACCGCTGGTTCCAGAGAGCTTATTTCCTGAGCCTCTGTTAGGTGTTATATCAGCCTATTCTCAGTTAGAATATCTGATATTAATCTTTCGAAGGGTATCCAATCCCTTTTAGTCTTCTATTCTTCTCTCGTCTCCTTGACGCTGGTCTTCAGATGATTGAACAGAAGATGAGCAAGGTTGATCTTGATCTTCTTTGCAATAAAATAGAGCAGAAATTGCTGATCTATGTTGATGTAGTCAGGAGAGCTTGTGGGCTTCCTGTGGTTGAAGCAGCCCAAGATGATCTTTGCCCAGATTCTGTGCTGATCCATCAAGTCTCTGATCTTGCTGCTGGGAACCCCATGAGTGAAAATATGTCTAGCAACTATGCCAGTGTTTCCAGCTCTTTCTGCCATGTCAATACAGCGGATGCCACCACCGTTGTATCCAATCAGTCTAGCAATGTGATCCTCAGTGATCACTATCTTCTTCCCCATGATATATGATGTGACCTGATGAGTTGAGGCAGAAGCATGAATCCATAACTCTTTAACCAGAATGGGGAATGTTGGACCCACCAACCTATCAAAATACTTCTCCCATCCTTGTGCCCTAATTTCTTCAGTCAAATCGAAGCCATTTTCTTTCATACTGTTGAAATCAACGATCAGTTTAGACAAAACTTCCAGGTTCTTCACCGGAGTAAGTAGAGTTCTGAAGGGAATTTGATATTGTTCAGATGAAGCCTCTTGCTGGGAACCTGCAGAAACAGTGCTAGAAGTTGCCATGTTCACACTAGGGTTTCTTTGAGAAAAACTTGAAAAAGGGTTTCTTTGGAAAAAGATGAACACACAAGTAAGAATGCAGAAAATTTTTAGATGATTGCAAGAGACGGTAAAAATTTAATGAATGATGTTAAGGCGTTTAAATAGATTTCAAAAGATGTTTTGAAAACGTAAACGGTTTTAAGAGAGAGAATTAACTCATGATTACAGTTTAACTCATGATTACACGCATTTAATGTTTGCTGATTTTGGGGGATTTGAGAAAGATATTTGGAACGGTTACCAGTGACATGTGTCTCAATGCATCCAATCAGCGTTTTGCCTTCTCAGAAGCGTGCACGCGTGTTCT
Organism: Vicia faba; assembly: GCA_948472305.1. NCBI lineage: Eukaryota > Viridiplantae > Streptophyta > Magnoliopsida > Fabales > Fabaceae > Vicia > Vicia faba. The sequence goes on along the minus strand of OX451735.1, from coordinate 903,778,076 downwards.
GCTTCAGAGATTTGCTGATGACTGGATGACACTTGTTTGATTTGGTGAACAGCACATCTATCCTTGAAATGAGACGCTCAGATCTTTATGGATAGACTCTGATACAATCTGCATGTCTAACTTTCTGAAAGAAGATTGATCAGAAGTTCACAGTAAAATAAAACACATTTTGAAGGTTAATATATAAAATTAAAACATTTTCACTCTGGGCAGAGCTTCATGCTGAGATGTTTCAGAATGAAGTTGAACCTATCTTCAGAAAGTGGTTTAGTGAAGATATCAGCCCATTGATGGTCTGTATCAATAAATTTTAAGTTCAAAATTCCTTTCTGAATATAGTCCCTAATGAAATGGTGTTTTATTTCTATATGCTTAGACCTAGAATGAAAAATAGGATTTTTACTTAAGCAAATGGCAGAAGTATTGTCAGAGTATAAGGATGTTACTATCAAAAATCTGGAAGTCTTCAAGCTGACTTTTCATCCAGAGCATTTGTGTGCTGCATCCAGCTGCTGCTATGTACTCAACTTCTGCTGTTGATAGCGCAATTATGGATTGCCTTTTGCTGGACCAAGAGATCAGATTTTCTCCCAGAAACTGGCAGCTTCCAGAAGTACTTTTACGCTCTACTCTGTCTCCAGCAAAGTCAGCATCGCAGTAACCTACTAAGCTGTAATCACTAGATTTTCTATAAAATAAACCCAGATTAGTAGTACCTTTCAGATACTTGAAAATTCGCTTAACAGTTGTTAAGTGAGATTCTCTAGGATCTGATTGGAATCTTGCACAAATACATACGCTGAATAAAATATCAGGCCTTGAAGTCGTCAGATAGAGAAGAGAACCAATCATACCTCTGTAGACCTTCTGTTCTACCTTTTTGCTTACCTCTTCTCTTTCCAGAATGCAAGTGGGATGCATTGGAATCTTTGATGACTTACATTCTGAGAGATCAAATTTCTTCAGAAGTTCTCTGACATATTTTCTCTGATGAATGTAAGTTCCCTTAGGATTTTGATTGATCTGAATTCCCAGAAAGAATTTCAGTTCTCCCTTGAGGCTCATCTCAAATTCTGCCTGCATACACTTAACAAATTTTCTTCCAAGAGAAGAATTAGTAGATCCAAAAATAATATCGTCAACATAAATTTGACAAACTAAGATGTCATTCTTAACTGACTTACAGAATAAGGTAGTGTCCACCTTCCCTCTGGTGAATTCTTTTTCTAACAGAAAGTTACTTAGTCTTTCATACCAAGCTCTGGGAGCTTGTTTCAGACCATATAGTGACTTCTTTAGTTTGAAAACATATTCTGGATTTTTTGTACTTTCAAAACCAGGGGGTTGGTGCACATAAACCTCTTCTTCTATATATCCATTTAAGAATGCACTCTTGACATCCATCTGATACAGAGTGATGCCTTTATTAACAGCAAACGAAATTAAAAGTCTGATAGATTCTAACCTGGCGACTGGGGCAAAGGTTTCTGTATAGTCTATCCCCTCTTGCTGACTATAACCTTGTGCTACCAGTCGTGCTTTGTTTCTGATAACTTCACCTTGTTCGTTCAGCTTGTTTCTGAACACCCATTTTGTTCCAATGACGTTGAATCCTTTTGGTCTGGGAACAAGATCCCATACGTCATTTCTGGTGAATTGATTCAGCTCTTCTTGCATTGCTAGAATCCAGTCGTTGTCCAGAAGTGCTTCATCAATTGAGGAAGGTTCAATCAGAGAAACAAGTACCATGAGGGATTCTTCAGAGTTTCTGAAGCTGGCTCTTGTTCTGATTGGATCTTCCTTTCTTCCTAAGATAGTTTCTTCTGGGTGATCCATGTTGTTTCTGGGTAGTCTTTTCTGAGGTTGATCAGCAGCTGTTGCTGGATTGCTTGCAGTGCTCCTTTTAGATGTTGAAGGAGTGTCTTTGTTGAGAGCTTCTGATGACTTGTCTTCAGAACCTGTGAATTCTACTTCCATACCTGCAAATACTTCATTCTGCTTTGACTTTTCAGAGTCAAGCTTATCATCAAAACGAACACTGATTGATTCTTCCACAATCTGTGTTTCTGTATTGTATACTCTGTACCCTCTTGAGCGTTCAGAGTATCCTAACATAATACACTTCTGTGCTTTAGAGTCAAACTTGTTCAAATAATTTTTTGTATTTAACATAAAACAAGTACATCCAAATGGATGAAAATATGAAATGTTGGGCTTTCTGTTCTTCCACAATTCATATGGAGTCTTTTCCAGAATAGGTCTTATGGAGATTCTATTCTGAATGTAGCACGCTATGTTTATTGCCTCTGCCCAGAAGATCTTAGCAACGTTTGTCTCATTGATCATGGTTCCGGCCATTTCTTGCAATGTTTTGTTCTTTCGTTCTACAACTCCATTTTGCTGGGGAGTTCTAGGACAAGAGAAATCATGAAGAATGCCTTTGTCATTAAAGAATGACTCAAAATCTTTGTTTTCAAACTCTCCACCATGATCACTTCTGACTTTAACGATTCTAAGATCCTTTTCATTCTGAACTTGGTTACAGAAGGTGACAAACACAGAGTGTGACTCGTCCTTGTGTCTTAAGAAGTTTACCCATGTCCATCTGCTATAGTCATCTACGATTACTAACCCATACTTCTTGCCACTGACTGAAGCAGTTTTAACTGGTCCAAATAAGTCAATGTGCAGAAGTTCTAATGGCTTAGAGGTAGAAACAGCATTTTTAGATTTGAAAGAAGGTTTTGCAAACTTGCCTTTCTGACATGCTTCACACAGAGCATCTGAATTGAACTTCAGATTAGGAAGTCCTCTGACCAGATTGAGTTTGTTAATCTAAGATATTCTTCTCATACTAACATGCCCCAATCTTCTGTGCTAGATCCATTGCTCGTTGATAACAGACAGAAGACACTTTACATTCTGACTTTTCAGTTCAGAAAGTTTGATTTTATAAATGTTATTTTTCCTCTTTCCATTAAATAGGATAGTCTCATCTTTATGACTAACAGCTTTACATGATTTTTGATTAAAGATTATATCATAACCGTTATCACTTAATTGACTTATGGATAACAGATTATGCATTAATCCATCTACTAACAGAACATTGTTTATAGAGGGAAGATTTCCATTACCTACAGTTCCAAAGCCAATGATCTTTCCCCTCTGATTGCCTCCAAAGCCTACGTGGCCTCCAGGCTTAAGTTCCAGGCTTTGGAACATATGCCTTCTTCCTGTCATGTGTCGTGAGCAGCCAGAGTCCAGGTACCATGACTGGTGTTTCTGATTTGCTGCTAAAGATATCTGCAACATGTATTATTTTATCCTTAGGTACCCATATTTTCTTGGGTCCTGATTTGTTAGCTTTACCAAAACTCTGGTTGAATTTTGGTTTCACAGAATAAATACTACTAGTATATTTAATGTCATGTGTGTGACCATACACAAAGTGTGAATTCAGAGGAGTGTGTTTAATAGTTAAATCCATGGCATTATTTGGTGTAGGAACCTTACCTTGGTATCCTATTCCCTTTCTGCCGTTTCTGCTAACTCCATAGATCATTGAAGCCATTTTGCTTCTATCTATGCTTTTAGCAAGGAACTTCTGAAAGCTATGATCATACTCCTTGATGATCTCATCAGCGCTGCTGGGAGTTTCAGAAATTGTTTCCTCCTGAGAGTTTTGTAAAACATTTTCTAATTTTGAAATTTTATTTTTCAACTCAGAATTTTCCAATTTGAGACTCTCAGTTTTGTCAGAGTCAGAGTCAAGATTCCTTTTCAGGTTTCTGAATTTAACTCTGATCTGCGGGTACCTTTCCAGAATTTCGTTAAGGCTTTCAGCAAGTTCATCCTTAGTAAAATTAATTGCAAAGTCAGGAAATACCTCTTCGGTGTCTGATTCTGAGTCTGATTCAAAAGCTTCACTGTCTTCTAATATGTTGGCCATGAGAGCTATGTTTGCTCTCTCATCATCTGATTCTGAGTCAGCTTCAGACGAGTCAGAGTCATCCCATGTAGCCATGAGACTTTTCTTCTTTTCTCTTCCAAACTTCTTTTTGGGCTTTTCCCTATGAAGCTTTGGACAGTCACTCTTATAGTGTCCTTGCACGTTGCATTCATAGCAAGTGATGTCCTTGGTGTTTGACTTCCTGCTTCCTGAAGAGCCTTCAGATCTTCTGTATCCAGAGGAAGAGTCTGACCTTCTGTATCTGGAAGAGGACTCATTCTGATCAGATCTTCTGGGATTCCTGAATTTCCTTTGCCTCTGCTTCCATAGTTGGTTCACTCTTCTGGAGAGGAGGGAAAGTTCGTCTTCTTTTGATGAGGACCCATCGGATGTTTCTTCAACTGCCTGCAAAACTTTAGAGTCAGATTTTCTGTTAGATTTTAATGCTAGAGGCTTACCTTGCTTCTGAGGTTCATCAGCTTCTAGCTCTATCTCGTGACTTCTGAGGGAGCTGATAAGTTCCTCCAGAGAAATTTTGTTGAGATCTTTAGCTAGCTTCAGCGCTGTAACCATTGGCCTCCACTGTTTTGGCAAGCTTCTGATGATCTTCTTGACATGATCAGCAGTAGAGTATCCTTTGTCCAGAACCTTGAGACCAGCCACCAAAATTTGGAATCTTGAGAACATTGTTTCAATGGATTCACTCTCTTCCATTTTGAATGCCTCATACTTCTGAATGAGCGCAAGAGCTTTAGTTTCTTTGACTTGAATGTTGCCTTCATGCGTCATTCTGAGTGAGTCAAACATGTTCTTTGTTGTGTCTCTGTTAGATATATTTTCATATTCAGCGTAAGAGATGGCGCTGAGAAGAATGGTTCTGGCCTTGTGGTGATTTTTGAAGTCACACTTTTGTTGATCAGACATTGCTTTCCTGTCAATCTTCTGACCGCTTGCATTCACTGGGTGCGTGTATCCATCTGTCACCATGTCCCACAGATCAGCATCATGTGCCAGAAAGAAGCTTTCGATTCTGTCTTTCCAGTAATCAAAATTCTCTCCATCAAAAACTGGAGGTTTGCCGCTGAATCTGTCTCTATCTTCATTGTTGTCATTGCTGCTGTGTTGATATGTTCCTGCCATTGTGTTTTTCTGACGCTGGATCTTGTACTGACACGGTTAAGTGTTTTAGCTCAGAACCAGGCGCTCTGATGCCAATTGAAGAAGTGAAAAACACAAGAAGGGGGGTTGAATTGTAAAACTTGAAATCAAATGCAGACAACACGTTATTTTTATCCTGGTTCGTTTGATCTCAAACTACTCCAGTCCACCCGTCAAGGTGATTTCGCTCTCTCCAACGAGGTCTTAATCCACTATATTCAACTGAATATTACAACTGCTTTAACAACTGCTAAAGCCTTCTTGAGTCAAACCACAAACCGGTTTCTCAAGGAAATACTTTCTTACAGATAAATGAAATCTAAGTGTGTTGAATGTTTTCTACAAAACTGTTTATCACAACTGTGATACTACACAAATTAAGCTTATGAGAACTGGAATGCTAAAACAATAAAATAAGTAATTTGAGAGCTTTAGCAAACTGGGAATGAGGATGAATATGAATAGCTTTTGGCGTGTAGAGAGTTGTAGAGCATTAACTGTTTCATTCTTCACTGACTTGTTTATATAGCATATGGAAGAGATACGTTATAGCCAATTATGCCATTTCAATGTCCATTACATTCTTTCCATATTGAGAAGATCTTTGTCTGGAATAATGCTGTTGATAATAAAGAATCTTGAATGCACAACACCGTTGCCAATTAAGCGTGTTCTGGCTTTGGCTTAATCTGACGCTGCTAGGTGCTGATGAATTGTTGTGGTCTTGATCAGAGTTTAGATTGTTATGCGCAGATCTGTTCATCAAGCTTCAGCATAAGCACATGTTTTGATCTTCTGATTCTGGCATCTGATATAACATCTTCTGATGCTGATATTGAAGTTTCATCTTCTGATGCTGATGATGATATTCTTATGCTGATACTCATCAGAGTTTCTGTAAAACAAAATATAATTTTTAGGTAGCATATATGTCTTACATGAATCATACAATTTATATTTTCTTGCATTTTGTTATCATCAAAACTTTAACTTAGGGTCGTAGATTCAAACTTTGTTCTAACAGACTGCCCCAGGTGTGCTGGATAGTGACATGTCATGCCCCCTTGTTGATAGGAGATTTGGAAGTGTCATCCCACTTGAAGTGACTATGTTCACCCAGAGAGCTTTCGTTCATCGGGTATTCGTTGTGTGAATTTCTCCGCTGTCAAACAAATAGCCATATGCAAACAGTGATATTCAAATAATGCAAAGTTTATGCTTGTCTTGAAGTTTTAAAAATGTGTTTTTAGCAAGAAATTAAATTTTGTAAGAAAATTCAAACTCAGGATTTAGAGTAAAGCCTTACAGCAGTCAGGATACCTTTTGTAACAATATGCTTTTGAACTAACCCATGCTTCAATTAGGACTTTTGAAGGGTTGTAACGTGGCTTTGTTCACGGTTTAAGAAACAAAGGATAAAGGCTCAAAGTGTAATTGTACTCTCCCATTCATAGTGATGTTCTTTAGTCTTAAACTCTGTTAATTGTGCGTTTGAACTCCAATTGAGTTTGAAATGACATTTTGGTGATGGTTCAGACAAGTTAAGTTTATCGGAAGACAGTAATTTTTTTGCAACATTTTTCAGGTTGTTGAGGATTTGTAGTGACCTCTTTCTTTTAATTTATTATCCCTAATTTTTGCCTGACTGTTCTTGTTTACGGTCAGCGGGATGCCCCAGTTTTTCCCAAGTTTCCTTTGTAGGTTTTGACTTAGTGGGATTTTCTTTTTGAGAGATAATGACTGCCTATTTGGTAGGGAACCATCACTGTCATTTGATTCCAGAGGAATGTTTTTGATATCACTCGTTGTATACAAAGTGAAAGTCTGCAACTGAACACGCATTTGAACTAACTGAGAGGCTACCCTGCCCCAGATTTTGATTAAAGGTTTCAGTTTGTGTAAAAAAGAAAACTTCTACTTCTTTGGCTCGAAAGGGTTGACTAGGGATTATCTTCCTTATTACTCCAGTGTTTAGGATTTGAAAGAAACGACTGTACATCGTCAGCAAGGTCTGTCCAAAAGCATACTGTATGAGATGAAGGCATTGTTTTCATCATCCTCCCTCTAAAGGCTTGTAAATTTTAGAAAGAGTTGAATGTCATAAAGAGAATAAAAAAGCATAGTTTAAATATAGTGAAAAGGAATGGATGAATTAAAGACAAACATATGCAATGCATTAATGAAACAGAGTTTGACATTAATAGATAATTGTTTGAATAACAAAAGAAATTACAATTGAAAATTCAAAATGAACAAAATGCTCTCAATGATTCGGCATAGGAGTAGTGACCATGTTTGGAGTCTCCAGAGGGTCAAACTCGATCTCCTTGGCGTCAATCAAATTCTGAATCTTGTACTTCAATGCCCAACAATCGTTAGTATCATGCCTGGGACTACTGGAATAATAGTCACACGTTGCATTAGGATTATAGTTAGGAGAATAAGTTTTGGGGTTTGGATGAGTTCCTATCAACGTAATCAGGTTCATCCTCAACAAGTGTTGTAGCGCTTGAGACAACAGCATCTTGATGTTGGTAAAATGTCTTGTGGGCTCGTCTGTCCTTCGTTTATTTCCCCTTTGCTGTTGTCGGTGCGATGTAGAACCAGAGATCAGGACTGCCCCCACATGTTGGTCATGACGACTCCTTTGACCATACACAGCATTGGACTCTTTCTTCCCATTGTATGGTTTTTTCTGAGCATCGGAGGGTGTAGCTCATTGGATCTTTCCGCTTTTGATGCCAGCTTCGACCCTTTCGCCAGTCAGTATTAGCTCGGTGAACCTGACCGAGGAGCTTCCGATTAGGTGTTTGAAGAAAAGTCCAGTCAAAGTTCCCATGAAGATGTCAATCAGCTCCCTGTCAGTTAAAGGGGGCTGCACCCTACCAGCCAGATCTCTCCTTTTTTAGGCGTATCCTTTGAAGCTATCATTGGAACCCATGGTCATGTTCTGCAATTGCACCCGAGTTGGTGCAAGATCAATATTGTATTGGTATTGTTTGTAGAAAGCAGCAGCTAGATCCTCCCAGGTATGGATGCGAGAACTCTCCAATTGATAGAACCATTCAAGTTGAGTCCCTAAAAGGCTCTCTTGGAAGAAATGGATCCAAAGCTTCAGATCAGTTGTGTATGGTTGAATCTTGCGGACATAAGACTTTAAGTGCATCTTAGGGAAAGAGACTCCATCATAGCGGGAAAAGGTATGGATTTTGAACTTTGGAGGGATGACCACTCCAGAAACCAAACCCATGTCTCCTAAATCCAAGCCCGGTATCTGCTGAATCTCCATAACATTAAGGTGATCCTCCAACTATTTGTACTTGTCATCAGCGGGAGGATATTGTTCCTCAGAGTAGTCAGCTTCGACTTCATCAATCTCCAGATTGTTGTCTTCTTCATGACTATCCCCCAGGTTGGATGGAGTTGGAAGATCTAGAGCTCCCTTGACTGGTCCTCTAAGTCTTCTTCCCAAGTTCAGGACGCCTACTGACTTCTTAGGTTTCTTCTTCTTGTCTTTGAGAAGGAGAGTCTTCGGGCCCTCTTGCCCCTTAGCCATGGCCAGGAACATTTGTTGAAATTGAGCGTTTTGAGCTTGGAGATCTTTCACTGCTTGTTCCATATCCATCTTACTGAAAAAAACAGTAGGAAGATAAGGAGACCTGTATGGGTGAAATCTGTCATGATATGATGCATGATATGTGGATGCATGTTTTCAAGGATCTCGCAGAGTAAATGTTAGTAGTCACTTACAATTTTGATTGGAGAACTTTGTATCGGTGGATGTCCTTCCACGAGAATTAAGCTCACCATGCCAAGTGGGTTTTAGCCTTTGACTCAAGTTTGTTGTACTTGACCTTTGACGGTGTTTGGTTAGAGGAAAATAAATCCTCTTGCCCCTTGATAGACGTCTGGTTCAATGTGACCCTGCATCAAAGACTCCCGAGCTCCTTGAGATGGTTACTGAAAATGCTACGGTATGATGCTATGATGTTATGTACAAGTGTGCAAAGTAAGCAAGTTTATATACAAATAATCATATACACATAACACAGACAAGTCCTTAGGTTTAGGCTTGCATGGAGTTTGTAGGTAAGTACCCTCTTGAAGTTGGATTGGTTCAATTTGTCCTATAAATAGTAATCGGGTTCTAAGGGATCTCAATATCGCTAACCTTTCCCACAAGTTTCATTCGATAGGCTATTGACTCGCAACCAAACAAAACTCAGGAGTTAAATCTTAATGAGTGTAGCATCGAGTATCTGCCGGCTTTGGGAATACAGCAAAGACGGCCATCTCGCTACGTCCTAATGGCCAAGTTGTTCATTTAAAGGTTCTAAGGTCAGTTGACGCTTCATGACACCACGCGGCGGCCCCGTACTCTCCTTGATTAACTCAAGGGCTACTGGTACCAACCAAAGTGTCTCATCAACGTAGTTATCGCTTCAACCGTGTCGGTATACCCCGCACAGTTTCCACGATCTATTGCTACTTACCTAAAAAGGTGCCCCAGATCCGGGTGCAAGATCTTTAACAATAACCCAAACAAGGACCAAAAAAATGTAAATCAAGCAAAGAAAGTAAAGGTCATCTAACCCTAAGGTAACCCCACTTTTATGTTTTCCCTAGCAGAGTCGACAGTTCTGTAACACGGTGGGAGAACCGAATTAGTGTTTTTTGCATTTGATCGCAATTGTTGCGGTTAGCAAGAGTTGCCATCGACTTTTCTTTTATCCAAAAAGGAAAGGCTATAAAGAACAGGAAAGACATTTAGAGATGTTTTCTGAGTTTGGGGGGGGGGGGGTAGATTATGAAAAGGGAAGGTATTAGCACCCTTTTCATATGTAGTTATCTACGGGCTCTTAGTTGCTTGCTAGATCACTTGCTTTATTTGAATGTGTGATTGTGGTGTGGGTTTTGAAAGTATTTTGAAAATGTCTTTGTAATGGTTCTCGTTTCTATAAGAATGCGTACAAAGTGTTGTTTTGAAAATAGTTTAAAAGGTGTTTGTGGAATGTGTTTTTGAAAGTGATTTTGAAAAGGTGTCAAAAAGGTGTCTTTATAATGATTCTCGTCTCTATAAGAACGCGTACAAATTATTGTATTTTGAAAATGTTTCAAATGAGTGTGTGGGTGTATAAAATGTTTTTATTGTGAGCCAGTGAGCAACTAGGAGCAAATATACCTGCTAAAAAGGTATTAGATATTCTTTTCCTCCTCCTTTAGATGTTGATATCTTACCATTGTGTTGGTAAGAATCCCCATCGTTGGATGTGAAGGGACGGGCGTGGGACGTTTGTATAGTCATAGAAGGCAACCTATGGGATGTTTTAGCAATGTCGTTTAGGGACTAGATCGTTTACCGAAGGCAACATCGAGGGACTACGATCTTTTATCGAGGATCTTTGCTAAAACGCCCATGTTCAAGGGACATAACTATTTTTCTGATAGGAAACAAGTGAGATTACCCTAAGGGTGCATGTGTGAATGGTGTGTTTGATTTACATGCATTTTTGTATAGATTAGGGGTTGTCTACTTGTTGTTTTTATCTTGCCATACACGCCTAATTTACTAGAATTTGTACAAAGTAAATAAAATGCAGAAAGATAAAATCCTACACTATTACAACCATATCGAAAGGCATAAAAATATGACGGAAAAAATAAAATAAAAAGTAAGAAAAATGAGTGTCTTTCGATTGGGGGGAAGCAACCTTCGATTTGCATTCTGTTGGCCTTCTTCGATTGGGGATGGCAACAGTAAAGTCAGGTCTTTTGATTGGGCCTTGGCAGCAGTAAGGTCCTGTCCTTCGATTGGGCATTCTGGGGCTGGGAAGCAGCAAGTGATATCCTTCTACTGGGCCTGGAAGAAACAGGTTGTGCCTTTCGATTCTGGCTTTTTGAAGCTTGGCAGCAGTAAGTGGTATCCTTTGACTGGGCCTGGAAGCCAGTGTGGTGCAACCTAAGGTTTTTCCTTTCGATTCTGCTGGACTTTAGTGCAAGCATGCCTTTTGATTCTACCTTTCTGCCTTGGAAATCAGCAAGGAAGCCCAAGGCTTTGTTTCATGTTTCCTTTCCCCTGTTTCTTTCATTTGAGGCATTAAATGGAAACATGGCCTAAGACCATGCTAATATTTGTCTTGTAAACAGTTTAATAGTTAAAGCAAGTTCAGGTAAACAAAAAGAAAAACAAAAGGGGTAGCTCTGAAAAACATGTTGAAAGGGTGGAAACGAAAGGAATAATGGTATGTACAATGCTTGAAACGAAAGAAAAGCTTATTTACATATTATTCTATGAAACAAAAAGTCCAAGGGTAAGAGTGACTTACCTGGCTAGAGGCTTCGAATGGGTGTGGGACCTTGAGTGGAGGCCCAGGGTGCTGGATTCGAAATAGGGGGGCAACAGTTGTGCTTGGAACGCTGGATTCAAAGGAAGGAAAGAAACAAGTCTTATGTTTCTTTCCCAAGCTGGATTCGAAGGAATGTAAAGCGTGGGGACTTCTCATAATTGAAAGAGGGAGATGTTTGGGATTCTGGGTTTTTTTTATTTCTCAAGTGTTGATGAACTTGAGAGTTTTATGTTTGTGTTTGAGAGAAATTTGGAGATTCTTTTCTCCTGGTCCAAAAGTCCTCCTTTTTCTTGTTCATGGTTCCTCTATTTATATAGGAAAGAATGGATATGTTTGAGGTAACCAGCCTTGCAAAAACAATTGTAAAATAATGTAGCATGAAAGTACATGTGGGGGGGCTGTTGGAAGTTTATTAGATTTGTACTTTTGTTTGTGCTCAGACAAAAATGGATTTGGGGGCTCAAGAAGCTGACTTGGTGATTAAAATCACCTTTATGAAAATAGATAACGAAGCTTTTCGCCATTTCGTCCAAAGATAGTAATATCTAATGGATAAAGCTTAGATTATGTGTGCAACCCTATGATCATGTGGATATTTGGAAGCAACAGCCTGACAAGTAAGATTTGGTCTTGGGATTTATTTAGACTTGCTTCTAACAAGCTTGCTTCGAATGGCCCAGACTGGATTCGAAGCATGCTGATTCGAAAGGAATCAGAACTTTAAACAAAGCTTTGTAGGTAGATACTTTTTGTTCAATCAAAGGCTTGCCTTCCCAGGGGTCACATGTGGCCAAACGAAAGGTGCATGCTGGAGTCAAATGCCTTGTGTCTGTTTAGCATGAGGTAAGTTCCTTCTGAATTGAAGGGTGTTCCTTCAAGGGAAACAAGAACTTTAGTCAAATCTTGCATGAAGACACCTCTTGGCCCAAATGAAGCTTTCCCCAAACGAAACAACATGTAGGCAGCAGGAAGTATGTGCCTAATCGAAGCAGCTTACATGAAGCATGCAGCAGGCAACATGTGCCCAATCTAAGTAACTTGCAGGCAGCATGCAGCAGGAAGTATGTGCCCAATCGAAGAAGCTTGCAGGCAGCAGGCAGCATGTGCCTAATCGAAGTAGCTTACAGGCAACATGCAGTAGGCAGTAGGCAGCATGTGCCCAAATGAAGCAGCTTGCAGGAAGCATGTGCTCAATCGAAGCAGCTTGCTGGCAGCATGCAACATGTGCCTAAACGAAACAGCTTACAGGCAGCATGCAACATGTGCCCAATCAAAGCAGCTTGCAGGCAGCTGATTTTGAGCAATAGAAGGAGGCTGAGAGGAAGTAAACTTGGGCAATCTAAAGAGGCTAAGAGGAAATCAAAGGGTTTGTCTTTCAAGGGCACGTGTGACCAGCATGTGATGGACTTCGATTGCAAGCATGCAGGCAACACACTTGTCTAATCGAAAGGCTTAATTGAAAGAGGCCTTTTTTCTCCAAATTTGTCAAAATGTTATTTTTATCTGTTTTCTCCCTTTTTGACAGTTTCCTTTTAATCTTGGTACTACAAAATCCCAAAGCACTTGTGCAAGCCTGAACCCTGAGAATCTTTGTGAGAAAACCCTTGAGAATTGAGAGGGAAAACTTTGGCGTACAACATGACTGTTTCCAAAAAGAGTATCAGAAAGAAATCTACGCTTGATTTCTTCCAAACTAGAAGATGTCTACGCCCGATATGATACGGTGGCAGAACTGAATGTTAATACTGGTTTGCATTTTGTATTCGCAAATGTGCCGTAAGCAAGAGTCGCCACCGACTTTTATTTCATCCAACTAAGGGAATGGAAAAGAACAGAAAAAAACCTTTTTTCGAGAGTTTTTTTAGTACGGGGGTAGATTATAGAAAGGGAAGGTGTTAGCACCTTTTCTATCTGTGGTTTTCCATGGGCCCTTAGGTACTTGCTCATTTGAAATTGCTTGTGCATTTTTTGAAAAGTTTTTTGTTTAACTTCGTGATAACCCTTGTATCTGTCCTCAAGAGTGTGACGAAGTTGTTTTTGAAAACTGTTTTGAAAGTGTTTGTGTGAAATTTGTTTGTTTGAGCAAGTACCTAAGAACTATCTACCTACTCAAAAAAAGTTTGTTTGTTTTCCTTTAGACAATACTATCCTACTATTAAGGAGTAGGTAGCTCCATTGTTGGAGTTTTAAGGGACATTCAAAGGACGAAATGGTCACTGAAGGAAACAAGTAAGGATACCTTAGCATTTCGAAGGGACTATCGTCATAAGATCATTTCTCGTAGGCAACTCGAGGGACAAGGAGAGACTATGATATTTATGATGAATTTGAATTAAGGGTCATTGCTAAGATATCCCTACGTTCGAGGGACACGACCATTATTTCCGAGGCAACCAAGTGAGGAAAACCCTAGGAGTGAGCATGTGCAAGTGTTTGACTTCAGTTTCATTAATCTTGCGCATTTAGGATTTTCTACTATTTTAAATTGATTTATCTTTCCATTCAATCCTATTATTCATACATCTAGGTAGTTTATAATTGCGGAAAGTAAAGTGCGAGAAATTAAAACCCTAGCTATTACAAGGCTTTAGGGAGGGGGATTACATAATCAAAAACCGGGGAAAATATTAAATGCAAAATAGTAAACCTAATTAACTATTACAAACTCGGAGCAGTTACAATAATTAATAAAATAGGGGAAAAAGAATGCGTGAAAGTTAAGACGGGAACAAAATTGAAACTCTAAAAGAAATCTAATTAGTTAGAGAAAAATATTTTTTGTATTTTTATTTGAAAGAAAAGTGATTAAATTATGATTTAACCTAATTTCTAATTGATTTTAATTATGAAAAAGAATTTAAATTACCCAAATTAAATTAACCTAATTAGTTAATGAAATTAAATATTTTATGAAAAAAAAACCTATTCTAATCTTTTGGTGTTTTTATGATTTAATTAAAAAATAATGATTTTTTTTTGTGAAATAATTAAAGCCAAATAATTAAATAGAAGAAATTAAAAGAAATAAAATGGGCCTGGTGCTGGAAGGAATTGAGGGGGTGCAGCGTTGAAATTGGTGTTAGGCCCCAAGCTGGTGGCCTAGAGGATCGTGCATGATTCAGTGAAACCATCTTCTGAGGGTCTATCATGAGCTTGAGTATGCTGGGCATTGGATCTGTCTGCAGATGGATCCAATGGATGGATGATGGGGAGCGCTTGGTGGACCCTCAATATAGTGATATGCTGGATCTGCAAGGAATATTCAAGAAAAATACAAAAGCAACATGCCTGGGATCGAACCCAGGATGTTTGCTTCAAACCCTCTGTCCTTAACCATCTGCACTGGCTGTTCGATTGTTAATATAATAAAAAATTGACATTATATAGAAAGTAACGTTAACATCATAAAAATGCACGCGTAATTCAAATCTCCCAATGGGAGTTTTCCACCTAGCCTTCTTCTTCCTCAGCACTGTCGTTTTAGGCTTAGACTTTTACCTACGGACAAAGTCTGTAAGTAAAACCATGTATCATTCAAAATTCCAGAACAAGCAATATAAATCATAATGGAGACCATGAATCAACTGGGCTACAAGCCCTGAACACCATGGTATCCACACCTAGCCCTAATTTTTCCTGTAGAAGGAAACCCTAAAACGAGCTTGGAAACCCTAAGAATGGCAAACCATGATTCTTGCACTTAAAACTCAATCAAACAATTCAGAAAGCATCGAAACCTTATGATAAACAAGAATACATGATTAGATTTCATTGAAAACACATGTATGCATGTAATCGAAAATCAAAAAGAGTTGGATAACAGAGTTGCGGATTTTACAATTCTGAGTGTTTTGGTGCGTGCAAAGGGTGCAGTTAGCTTCAAGAGATTTCCAGGAATGGATTGCTGGCCTTGAAACGCTTTGAATCACCCTGTAGAATGAAATTCGATGCTCACTTTTTTGTCCAAAATTTAAGTTCTTTCTCTTGCAGTTTACACATCCAACCCTTGTTCTTGTGCATTGGAATTGTTATGTATATGTAGTAGACTGAATTAGGTCAACAAAAAGCATTCATATCTTTTCAAATTATCAAGATTTGATTTGATTTCATCCTTGCATTATTTCTTTCTAAATAAAACCAAATCATTCCATTCTCATCCCAATCACCCTTTGCACGGTTTGATTTTGTTTGACAACATATTTGGATTGTAATTCCATTCAAAATCAGATCAAAAATAAAGCTTCGTTATTTTATATCATTTATTTGATTTAATTTGATTTTTAAATGATTAAAATCAAAATAAATTAAATAAATAAAACCAATAATATGTGGGAGAGTGTTTGGCTCATAGACCATGTTAGAAGTATGATGCAAGCATAAAAAGTTAGGCCCATTTGACAAAAAATGCAATTTTGGGTATTTTTGACTTTTGACAATTTTCCAAAAATGGCCAACTTTGACAATGCATATCTCCTCCAATTTTGGCCCTAAGAGGGTGTTCTTGGACTTTTTAGAAAGCTTGAGATGTCCCCAAAACAACCCTTTTTGTTTCATTTCAATTAGATCCTCCATGTTAATGTAAGAAGCTTTGGCCCAAAAGGAATATTTGTTGACTTTTGAAAAGAACCTATAATGTATGAATTTATATCTTTTCATGAGTGCACTTCTTGAACTTGAGGGCTGAAGATGAGTTGTAGGGAATTGGATTCTCTTCAAAATGAGCCTTGAATGAGAAATTTATGATAAAGTATGAAAAATTTATGCTTGGTCAAAGTTTGGTTGGCTTTTCTTGAGAAACCTTAATTTAACAACTTTTGAGTTTTGATGAATTTGGAGAATTCCTTGGGGAATCATGATCAACCATTGATAAAATGATGGATATCACTTCAAAGTGTTGATGTTGACCAAAAATCTTGAAGTTTGACTGTATATGGGCCACAATTGACTTTTGACCTAATATAGTTGATTTCCAAGCATCTGAGCAGTTGACTGAGCAAACTTCTTGTGCAAGGCATGAAACTTGACATGGATGGTCTTAAGAATATATTAGGACTATGGAGAGAATATGAGGCCTTTTGAGCTCACCCATCTTGATGAAAATGGAAACCCTAGTTGGAGGTTCATTGCTTTAGGAGAGAGTTTGTCTGGTCAACTCTTGGGCATCCTTGAACAAGTTGAGGATCTCAATGAGCATGTGTTAAGTAAGATGAGAGGGAAAATTTCGGGGTACAACAGCTGCCCCTGTTCAATCTTCTTAAACCTGAGGATGTAGATTGGCTGGTCTCCCTTTCGTGATCTGAAGGTGGAAGATGATTGAACACTAGAGTGCCCTGAAATTTGCACTCGTCTGAAATGATACTGGTAGTGTGGGTAATATCGGGAATGGGATAACAGATGCCATTTGGAAGTCAACCGGGAATCGTCGGAGATGGGCTTAAAGATGCCATCCAGAAAAGGTATCAGTTGCATAAGAGATTCCTTTGCGAGAAACTCTGTACCTGCTGTTGAGGAGAACTTCGCCGGGGAATGTTGATTTATATCCTGAGAGATAGAGTATAGGAGCTTCGGTTGTCCACTACTCTACTGGGGAATTAACTCCTGATTGAGGAGGTGGGGAGTAAGCTGCATATCTGGTTAGGGTCCAGGCTGCACCGCGACTTACTGGGGAAATGTGAGATTGACGGATTCTGGTCGGGTCCAGGTCTTACAGTTTTATAAATTGTTGTCTGGAGATAAGAGAGAAGGAACCTAGGTCGTAGGGTTACTTCGAAACAAAATCCTGGATGGTAGGAATATGAGAAGGAACCTGGGTCGTACGGTTACTTCGAAATGAGAGCCTAAATAGTAGGGCTATAAGAAGGAACCTGGTTCGTAGGGTTACTTCGAAATGAGAGCCTGGATAATGGGGCTATGAGAAGGAACCTGGGTGTAGGGTTACTTTAAACTGAGAGCCTGGATAGTAGGGCTATGATAAGGAACATGGGTCGTAGGGTTACTTCGAAATGAGAGCCTGGATAGTAGGCCTATGAGAAGGAACCTGAGTCGTAGGGTTACTTCGAAATGAGAGCCAGGATAGTAGGGCTATGAGAAGGAACCTGGGTCGTAGGGTTACTTCGAAATGAGAGCCTGGATAGTAGGGCTATGAGAAGGAACCTGGGTTGTAGGGTTAACTCATGGGGAGTTTGGGGTAAAACTGCATCTGAACCAAGAAGGAACCTAGGTAAGGTTTCTTCGTGAGGAGTTTAGGTAAAACTGCATCTGAACCGAGAAGGATCCTAGATAAGGTTGCTTCGTGAGGAGTTTAGGTAAAAATGCATCTGAACTGAGAAGGAACCTAGGTAAGGTTGCTTCGTGAGGAGTTTAGGTAAAACTGCATCTGAACCAAGAAGGAACCTAGGTAAGGTTACTTCGTGATGAGTTTAGGTAAAACTGCATCTGAACTGAGAAGGAACCTGGGTAACGTTGCTTTGTGAGGAGTTTAGGTAAAACTGCATCTGAACCGAGAAGGAACCTAGGTAAGGTTTCTTCGTGAGGAGTTTAGGTAAACCTGCATCTGAATCGAGAAGGAACCTAGGTAAGGTTGCTTCGTGAGGAGTTTAGGTAAAACAACATCTAAATCGAGAAGGAACCTAGGTAAGGTTACTTTGTGAGGAGTTTAGGCAAAACTGCATGTGCCGAGAAGGAACCTAGGTAAGGTTGCTTCGTGAGGAGTTTAGGTAAAACTGCATTTGAATCGAGAAGGAACCTAGGTAAGGCTGCTTCGTGAGGAGTTTGGGTAAAACTACATCAGAACCGAGAAGGAACCTAGGTAAGATTGCTTCGTGAGGAGTTTGTGTAAAACTACATTGGAACCGAGAAGGAACCTAGGTAAGGTTGCTTTGTGAGGAGTTTGGGTAAAATTTCATCTGAATCAAGAAGGAACCTAGGCGAGGTTGCTTCGTGATGAGTTTAGGTAAAAATGCATCTGAACCGATAAGGAACCTAGGTAAGGTTGCTTCAGGATAAGTCAGAGTGAAACTTCAGAAGGAACCTGGGTAAGGTTACTTTGGGATAAGTCTGTGTAAAACTTCGGGAGGAACCTGGGTAAGGTTACTTCGGGCTAAGTCTGTGTAAAACTTTGGGAGGAACCTGGGTAAGGTTATTACGGCATAAGTCCATGTAAAACTTCAGAAGGAACCTGGGTAAGGTTACTTCGAGATAAATTCATGTAAAACATCAGAAGGGACCTGGGTAAGGTTACTTCAGGATAATCTCGTATAAAACTTTATTTGGAAATGTATGAGAAGGAGCCCGTGTGAGATTTTTCAAGATAAGCCCGTGTGAAGCTGCATTTAGTAGAAACCCGTGTAAGATTTGCTTCCTGACGAACCTGTGTAAAGCAGCATTTGGTCGCACAGATAATTACCATATTTAGTTTCAGGAGCTAATCTTGGACCTGCTGGAAACTATTGATGATAACCATCTTTCTTGAAAAGGTATATGATTAATTGTATGTGATGCATGAAATGCATTGTATCATGATGTTCTCAAAATAAATAAGATTATGTTGTATGAAATATGTATGCGCACGTCATGATGTATGAACATGAAATTCTATTGTGACATATCCGAGTTTGGGAAAATAAATCCCTGACCGCTGCTGGAGAGTACTGGAAATTGATTTCCTGACCGTCGTAGAAAAAGTGGTTCTTCTACTTCTGCTGGGGATGGTGAACGGAGATGACTACGCTGGAGATTTGCTCCTTGTTTACAGATATTCTACCAGGGAGAGACTCTGTTTGAGAAAAACTCTGTGGGGGAATAATTATGTTGGAGGATGAACTTCCATAGCTGAAGGGATGAACTCTATCGGGGATTGAGATTTTGTATTCAGAGAAATAAACTTTGTTTGGGAGAAAATTTTATGACCCGCTTGCAATTATGAAATTCGGCTGAGGAATATAGATGTCAGTTTTCTGAAGGAACCTGGCTAGGGATAGTAACTCCTGTTTGGGGAAGCCGATGTCAAAGCTTTAGTTTCCTCTACTCTGTGAGGAGTGTAGATGTCACTGGGACGCATGTTGAGGATATGACAATGACTTTGCATCAGGACTTTTCTGCCCCTGTACTTGCTGGAGAAAGTACCTGCAGAGGCTTTATGGATAGCTTGAGTGTTATCCCAACTCCTGAGGTGTTTGGTAACTGCCGATCAGAATGATAAGTCTTCTACTGATAGGCAAGTGACAAGATGGCGGGACATAGTCGTCTACTTTGATCCCTAACTTTTTCCTGGACCGCCCTTTCAGATTTTTAGTCCATCGGGATACCCTTTTTTTCCCAAGCCGCCTTTTCAGGTTTTCGACTTACCGGCTGTACAGATTTTTCATATGTATATCCCTAACTTTTGTTCGAACCTTTTTTGGTTCATCGGGATGCCCTTATTTTTGCCTAGGCCAGTCAACCTAGCGGGTCTTTTTCACGTGTGGTCTTTTCCGACTATGTCCACGCTCTCAGGATGTAGGGAGTTGTCACTGTCCATAGTGTTGTGTGGTAGTACTATCAAAATGTTTTCTTGATGGCACATGATTCGTTGCTGGAATGTATGCGTAATTCCCCAAGTGATTCATATGGAGATCTGCCCCTGGTTATGGAAGACCTGTTGTTGGAAGTGTCTTTCCTGCTGAGGTGATTCTGTCCATTGAGAGGATGTTTGTTCGTTGAATATCCATTGTGCGGATTTTTCTACTGCCAAACAATTAGTCATATGCAAACAATGTCATTTAAAGAATGCAAAACTCATGTCTTTCTTGAAAAAAAAATTTAAAATGTGTTTTGTGTAGTAAAATAAAATTTGCAAGAATGTGATATCAACTCCGAATTCGTAACAAGTCCTATAGGAGTCAGGAGACCTTTGTAACAGTATGCTCTCAAACTAACCCATGCTTCAGCTAGGACTTTTAAGGGTTATAACGTGGCCTGGTTCATGGTTTACGAAACAAAGGATAAAGGATCAAAATTTATTTGTACCCACCCGTTCTTCGTGATGTCCTTCCATCCTATGCTTAGTTGATTGCGTGTTTAGAATCCCAGTTGAGTTCTGGAATATTGTCCTTGATGTTACGGTGATGGTTCGGATACTGACAATTTATTTTGAAAAGGAAGTCGTCTTTTTTGTTGAGGGTTTGTAGGACCTCTTCCTTTTTTGATTTTGTTATCCCTTTTTTTTCTTGAACTGTTTCTTTTGTGATTACAGACAGCGGGATGCCCCAGTTTTTTTCTTAAGTCTCCTTCATAGGTTTTGACTTAATGGGATTTTATTTCGAGAGATAATGACTGCCTGTCTTGACGATTATACGGAACCATCATCGTCTTTTGTTTTGGAAGGAAATCTTCGATCCCATTCATTGTGCACCTGAATTAACTGAGAAAACTACCCTGCCCCAGGTTGTGATTAAGGGTTTTAATTTGTGTGAAAGAAAAACTCCTACTTCTTTGGCTCAGAGGGCTTGACTAGGGATTATATTCCTTATAACTCCACTGTTTAGGATTTGAAACAACGCTTGTACATTGTCAGCAAGGTCTGTTCAAAAGCATACTATAGAGATTATGGTATCATTTTCGTCATCCTCCCTCTAAGGCTTTGAGATTTTAATCGAGAGTTGAATATCACGAAAAGGAAGTATAAAGCAGTTTAAGCATAGTGAAAACAGATTAATTCAAGACAAACATGTGTAATGCATTAATGAAATAAATTTTTTTTTGACATGACAATAATTGTTCGAATAACCAAATAAAATACAACTTGATAATTAAATGAACAAAAATGCTCTCAATTCTAGCCATGTTTTGGCAACAAAGTAGTGATCACGTTGGGAGTCTCCGGAGGGTCGAATTCGATCTCCTTGGCGTCAATCATATTCTGAATCTTGTATTTCAGCGCCAAACAATCGTTAGTATCGTGCCCCGAGCTTCCAGAATGATAAGCACACCTTGTATCCGGATTGTAGTCAGGAGAGGAAGTCTTGGGATTCGGATGAGGGTTTATCACCGTAATCAGATTCTTCTTCAACATGTGTTGCAATGCTTGTGAAAATGGCATGTTGATTTGGGTGAACTTCCTTTGAGGTCTTTCCACCCTTGGCTGATTGTTTCATTGTTGTGGTCGTTGTGTGCGTGCCGAATTAGAGATCAGCACTGCCCCCACAGATTGGTGGTAGTCTGCCTTGCTACGCCCTTTCTGGCCGTGCACCGCATTGGCTTCTCACTTGCCACCAAATGACTTCTTCTCTGTACTCGAAGAGCTATTTTTCTGGATCTTTCCACTCTGAATCCCAACTTCTACTCTTTCTCCAGTCAATATCAGCTCAGTGAAACCAGCTGAGGAGCTACCAATCAAGTGATTGAAGAATTGACCAGATAGTGTACCCAGAAACATGTCGACTAACTCCCTATCAAACAAAGGGGGTTGGACTCTCCCTGCCAGATCTCTCCATTTCTGTGCATAGTCCTTGAACCCTTCGCGTGCACCCATGGACATACTCTAGAGTTAAGTACGGGTAGGGGAAAGGTTAGCTTTATATTGATACTGCTTGTAAAAAGCAGCAGCCAGATCTTCCCGGTTGTGGACATTGGTTCCCTCCAGTTGATAGAACCATTCAAGTTCAGTCCCAGACATACTGTCTTGAAAGAAATGGACCCACAAGTTCCTATCAGCAGTGTGAGGCTGAATCTTCCTCACATAGGAACGAAGATGAAGCTTACGACAAGACACCCCATCATACTTCGTAAATATCGGAGCCATGAACTTCTGTGGGATGACTACCTCAGATATCAAACCCAGCTCTTCGAAATCCAGCCCTGGTATTTTTTAGATCTCCATCACGCTCAGGAGATCCTCTAATTGTTTGTACTTATCCTCAGCGGGGGGATACTGTTCATCATTGTAGTCAAATTCATCCTCAGAAACTCTCGGACTAGGGTCTTCTTCCCTTGTTTCGCCCTCTTGGTTCTCCCCTTCTTTGGATGAAGAGGTCAGGTCAACCATTTGCTTCAACGGTCCCCTAAATCTTCTGCCCAGATTCAGGATGCCGACAGTCTTCTTCTTCTTCTTCTCTTTCAGAATAAGGGCCTTCAGATCTTCCTGCCCCATGGCCAAGGCTACGAACATTTGTTGAAATTGGGCATTTTGTGCCTGTAGATCCTTGATGCTTTGTTCAAAAGACATTATTGCTGAAATAAACAGCGAAGAAGATGAGAAACCTGTTATGGTACCTGTTTATGCAATGATGTGTATGATATATGTATGCAATGTTTTCAAGAATCTCACGGGGTAAACAAGAAATGTCAAAAGTTGAATTTTGCAGCTTTGATTGAAGAACTTTGTATCGTTAAGAGTCCTTCTACAAGAGTCAAGCTCACCATATCAAGTGGGTCATAGCCCCTGACTCAAGTTGTTGTGTTTTGGTCTTCTGACGACATTAGCTAGAGGAAAATAAATCTTCTTGCCCCTTGCTAGACGTCTTGATTTATCATAACATGCATCACAAACCCTTGAGATCCTTGAAATGGTTAAGGAAATGTTAAGGCATGATGTTATGATGTGTATGCTATGCATTTAAGCAAAAGTGCGAGGTGATGTAAGCAAGTAAACCCTGCAAGAAATCCAAGTTATTGGATAATGGATGTAAACAAAACCTGGAAGGAACTCATGTTGTTAAATAATAAAACCCTGCAAGTAATTCAAGTTGAAAGCACACAAGTCACACAAACAGCCTTAGGTTTAGGCTTGCATGGGTTTTAAGGTCATACCCTCTTGAAGCTGGATTGGTTCAACCTGTCCTATAAATAGTAACCGGGTTCTAAGGGATCTCAATATCATTGATCTTTCCCCCAAGCTTCATTCAATAGGAGATTGACTCGCAACCAAATAAAACTCAGGAGTCAAACCTCAAGGAGTGTAGCATCGAGTATCTATCGACCTTGGGAATACACCAAAGTCGGCCATTTCACTACACCCTACTGGCCAAGTTGTGCAATTAAAGGTTCTAAGGCCAGTTAATGTTTATGATAGCACGCGGCAGCCTCGTACTCTCCCTGATTGACTCAAGGGTTACCGGTACCAACCAAAGTGCCACATCAACATAGCTACTGCTTCAACCGTGTCGGTATACCCCGCACGATTCCCTCACAGTTTATTGCTACTTACCTAAAAGGTGTCCCCAGATCCGGGTGTAGGATCTACATAACCCCAATAAAACCCTTGAATATAAAGCAGGCAAAGAAAAACAAGAAAGCATTTTTTTTAGAAATGACCTAGATCCTAAGGTATACCCCACTTATTATGTCCCCAGCAGAGTCGCCAGTTCTGTGATACGGTGGCAGAACCGAGTGTTAATACTAGTTTGCATTTTGTATTCATAAATGTGCGGTAAGCAAGAGTCGCCACCGAATTTTATTTCATCCAACTAAGGAAAGGGAAAAGAATAGAAAAACCTTTTTTCGAGAGGTTTTTGAGTAGGGGGGTGATTATAGAAAGAGAAGGTGTTAGCACCCTTTCTATCTGTGGTTTTCCACGGGCTCTTAGGTACTTACTCATTTGATTTTGCTTGTGCATTTTTTGAAAAAAAATTTGTTTAACATCGTGATAACCCTTGTATATGTCCTCAAGAGTGTAACGAAGTTGTTTTTGAAAACTATTTTGAAAGTGTTTGTGTGAAATTTGTTTGTTTGAGCAAGTACCTAGGAACTATCTACCTACTCGAAAAAAAGTCTATTTGTTTTCCTTTAGACAGCGCTATCCTACTATTAAGGAGTAGGTAACTCCATCGTTGGAGTTTTAAGGGACATTTGAAGGGACGAAATGGTAACTGAAGGAAACAAGTAAGGATACCTTAGCATTTCGAAGGGACTATCATCATAAGATCATTTCTCGTAGGCAACTCGAGGGACAAGGAGGGACTGTGATCTTTATGATGACTTTGAATTAAGGGTCATTGCTAAGATATCCATACGTTCGAGGGACACGACCATTATTTCCGAGGCAACCAAGTGAGGCAAAACCCTAGGAGTGAGCATGTGCAAGTGTTTGATTTCAGTTTCATTTATCTTGCGCATTTAGGGTTTTCTACTATTTTAAATTGATTTATCTTGCCATTCAATCCTATTATCCATACATCTAGGCAGTTTATAATTGCAGAAAGTAAAGTGCGAGAAATTAAAACCCTAACTATTACAAGGCTTTGGGGAGGGGGATTACATAATAAAAAACGGGGGAAAATAATAAATGCAAAATAGTAAACCTAATTAACTATTACAAACTCGGAGCAGTTACAATAATTAATAAAATAGGGGAAAAAGAATGCGCGAAAGTTAAGTCGGGAACAAAATTAAAACACTAAAAGAAATCTAATTAGTTAGAGAAAAATATTTTTTGTATTTTTATTTGAAAGAAAAGTGATTAAATTATGATTTAACCTAATTTCTAATTGATTTTAATTATGAAAAAGAATTTAAATTACCCAAATTAAATTAACCTAATTAATTAATGAAATTAAATATTTTATGGAAAAAAAACCTATTTCTAATATTTTGGTGTTTTTATGATTTAATTAAAAAATAATGATTTTTTTTGTGAAATAATTAAAGCCAAATAATTAAATAGAAGAAATTAAAATAAATAAAATGGGCCTGGTGCTGGAAGGAATTGAGGGGGTGCAGCGCTGAAATTGGTGTTAGGCCCAAAGCCGGTGGCCAAGAGGATCGTGCATGATTCAGTGAGACCATCTTCTGAGGGTCTATCATGAGCTTGCGTCTGCTGGGGGTTTGATCTGGCTGGAGATGGATCCAACAGATGGATGATGGGGAGCGCCAGGTGGACCCTCAACAGAGTGATATGCTGGATCTGCAAGGAATATTCAAGAAAAATACAAAAGCAACACGCCTGGCATCAAACCCATGACGTTTGCGTCAAACCCTCCATCCTTAACCATCTGCGCTGGCTGTTCATTTGTTAATATAATAACAAAATGACATTATATACAATGTAACGTTAAAATTATAAAAACGCGCCCGTAATTCAAATCTCCCAATGGGAGTTTGCCACCTAGCCTTCTTCTTCCTCAACACTGACGTTTTAGGCTTAGACTTTTACATGTGGATAAAGTCTATAAGTACAACCCTGCATCATTCAAAAATCCAACACAAGCAATATAAATTATAAGGGAGACCATGAATCAACTGGGCTTGAAGCCCTGAACACCATGTTATCCACGCCTAGCCCTAATTTTGCCTGTAGAAGGAAACCCTAAAACGAGCTTGGAAATCCTAAGAATGGCAAACCATGATTCCTGCACTTAAAACTCAATCAAACGATTCAGAAAGCAACGAAACCTTATGATAAACAAGAATACATGATAAAATTTCATTGAAAATGCATGTATGCATGTAATAAAAAATAAAAAAGAGTTGGATAACAGAGTTGCAGATTTTACGATTCTGAGTGTTTTGGTGCGTGCAAAGGGTGCAGTTAGCTTCAGGAGATTTCCAGGAAATGGATTTCTGGCCTTGAAACGCTTTGAATCGCCATGTAGAATGAAATCTGATGCTCACTTTTTTTTTCCAAAAATTGAGTTCTTGCTCTTACAGTTTACACGTCCAACCCTTGTTCTTGTGCAATGGAATTGTTATGTATATGTAGTAAACTGAATTAGGTCAACAAAAAGCATTCATACCTTTGTAAATTATCAAGATTTGATTTGATTTCATCCTTGCATTATATATTTCTAAATCAAACCAAATAATTCCATTCTCATCCCAATCACCCTTTGCACGATTTGATTTTGTTTGACAGCATGTTTGGATTGTAATTCCATTCAAAATCAGATCAAAAACAAATCTTCATTATTTTATATCATTTATTTGATTTAATTTGATTTTTAAATGATTAAAATAAAAATAAATTAAATAAATAAAACCAATAATATGTGGGAGAGTGTTTGGATCGTGGACCATGTTAAGCCCATTTGACAAAAAATGCAATTTTGGGTATTGTTGACTTTTGACAATTCTCCAAAAATGGCAAACTTTGACAATGCATATCTCCTTCAATTTTGACCCTAAGAGGGTGTTCTTGGACTTTTTAGAAAGCTTGAGGTGTCCCCTAAACAACCCTTTCGGTTTCATTTCAATTGGATCCTCCATGTTCATGTAAAAAGCTTTGACCCAAAAGGTGTTTTTGTTGACTTTTGAAAAGGACCTATAATGTATGAATTTATATCTTTTCATGAGTTCACTTCTTGAACTTGAGGGCTGAAGATGAGTTGTAGGGAATTGGATTATCCTCAAAATTAGCCTTGGATGAGAAATTTATGATAAAGTATGTAAAATTTATGGTTGGTCAAAGTTTGGTTGACTTTTCCTAAGAAACCCTAATTTAACAACTTTTGAGTTTTGATGAATTAGGAGCATTCCTTTGGGAATCATGATCAACCCTTGATCAAATTATGGATAGCACTTAAAAGTGTTGATGTTGACCAAAAATGTTTAATTTTGACTATATGTGGGCCACAATTGACTTTTGACCTAATACAATTGATTTTCAAGCATCTGAGCACTTGACTGAGCATATTGTTAGAACATAGTTTGATTCTACAATCCATATAAGAGTTTTGATGATAAAAAACACAAAGAACAAATATGCACTCTAAATTAGTGTTTTATGTTCTGACTGAAATAGCATCTGAAGTTAAGCCACATAAGCTTTCAAGCTGAGTAATCAGAATGTTCTGAAGAATGATGATCAGAATCGACGCTAAAGTAAAAGATATTCTGATTCTGAACAGAAGTCTAACGCGCCAACAGAACCTCATGTCTCTGAGTTATCAAAGTTCTAAATTAAAGAGCATGCAAGATTCCCAAGTTCTGAAGTGTTACTTTTCCATTAAGACAATATCATATGCAACTGCTTCATTCATACAAGAATCTTCTCAGTATGGAAAGTGCATTAAGTGTCCATTATCACGTTTCAATTTGGACAGATATCCACGCCTCTATAAACAAACTCAAAGGGTAAATCATTTACGATTTTCCTCACGACTGCTCCATACAATCTCAAAAAGCTACAAATATTCATATTCATCCTATATTCAAATTGTGTAATACATCACAGTAGTGATGCCGTTTTTGTAACGAAAAACAAATAGTACAAAGTAAATTTTTCTTTAACTAAGATTTTTTTCCTTGAGATAAACCGGGTTGTGGTTATACTCAAGAAGACTTTAGAAGTTGTCAAAGTAGATTTGTAATATGTTTGATTAGTGAATTAAGTCCTTGTTGGAGAGAGGTGGAATCACCTTGGCGGGTGGACTGGAGTAGTGCGAGATCAAGCGAACCAGGATAAAAATCTTGAGTCTATTGCTTTTGATTTTTAAGTTTCAATTCAACCCCCCCCCCCTTCTTGTGTTTTTCACTTCTTCAATTGGCATCAGAGCGCCTGGTTCTGATTTCATACACTTAACCATGTCAGTACAAGATCCAAGCTTTAGAAAAACACTATGGTGGGACCAAGTCAAAACATCAGCAATGACTATCATGATGACAAGGATAGAGTCAGCGGCAAACCTCTAGTCTTTGATGGAGAAAATTTTGACTACTGGAAAGACTGAATTGGGAGCTTCTTTCTGGCTCATGATGCAGAACTATGGGACATGGTAATTGATGGATACATGCATCCAGTGGATGAAAGTGGCCAGAAGATAGATAGAAAAAGAATGTCTGACTAACAAAAGCGTGATTTCAGAAACCATCATAAGGCCAGAACAATTCTTCTCAGTTCCATCTCATACTCAGAGTATGAGAATATCTCAAACAGAGAGACAACCAAAAACATGTTTGACTCTCTGAGAATGACGCATGAAGGTAACATACAAGTTAAAGAAACAAAGGCCCTTGTGCTCATTCAGAAATATGAAGCTTTCAAGATGGAAGACAATGAATCCATAGAAGCGATGTTCTCAAGATTCCAGATTCTTATTGCTAGGCTGAGAGTTCTTGACAAAGAGTATTCTACTGCTGATCACGTAAAGAAGATCATCAGAAGTTTACCAAAGCAATGGAGGCCAATGGTCACTGCTCTTAAGCTGGCTAAAGATCTCAACAAGATATCTCTGGAGGAACTTGTTAGCTCCCTCAGAAGCCATGAGATAGAGCTAGAAGATGACGAGCATCAGAACCAAGGTAAGCCTTTAGCATTAAAATCTAACAAGAAACTTGATTCTAAGGTTTTACAGGCTATGGAAGAAACCTATGATGGATCCTTTATAGAAGAAGATGAATTATCTCTTCTCTCTAGAAGGGTCAATCAGTTGTGGAAGCAGAGGCAAAGAAAATTCAGAAATTCCAGAAGATCAAAGAATTAGAATGAATCCTCCTCGGGATACAGAAAGTATGAGCCCTCCTCTGGACACAGAAGATCTAAAGCTTCATCTGGTCACAGAAAGTCAAACAACAGAGACATTATTTGCTATGAGTGTAATGAATAGGGGCACTACAAAAGGGATTATCCAAGGCTTCAGAAGGAGAAGCCCAAAAAGAAGTTCTTCAAGGAGAAGAAGAAAAGTATCATGGCAACATGGGATAATTCAGATACTTATGACGCAGACTCAAAATCAGATGATGAAAGAGCCAACATTGCTCTTATGGCTAATGTGACAGATGACAGCGAAGCATCTCAGTCAGACTCAGAATCAGACACATAAGAGGTATTTCCTGATTTTACTGTTAATTCCACTAAAGTTGAACTAGCAGAAATCCTGAATGAGATTGTGGAAAGGTATCAGCAGATTAGAGTAAAATTCAAGAACTTGAAAAGGGATCTTGTCTCCGACTCTGAAGAAACTGTGAGTCTTAGATTAGAAAATTCTGAGCTAAAAGAAAAGATTTCAAAACTAGAAATTGATTTACAAAACTCTCAGAAAGAAATAATCTCAGAGGCTCCCAGTAGTGCTGATAAAATCATAAAAGAATATAATCACAGCTTTCAGAAGTTTCTAGCTAAAAATATAGATAAAAGCAAGATGGCTTCAATGATTTATGGAGTTAGCAGAAATGGCAGAAAAGGAATAGGATACCAAGGTAAGGTATCTCCACCTAAGAAAGTCATGGACCTAGTAATTAAACGTACACCACTAAAATCACACTTCACATATGGGCACACACATGATCTGAAATACACTAGCAATGATTATTCTGCCAAACCAAAATTCAAACAGAATTTTGGTAAAACTAACAAACCAGGACCCAAAAAGATATGGGTACCTAAGGAAAAAATTATATATGTAGCAGATATCTTTAGCATCAAGGCTAAAACACCAGTCATGGTACCTGGACTCTGGATGCTCTCAACACATGATGGGAAGAAAGCATATGTTCCAAAGCCTAGAACTTAAACCTGGAGGCTACATGGGCTTTGGAGGCAACCAAAGAGGGAAGATCATTGGCTCTAGAACAGTAGTTAATGGTAACCTTCCTTCTATTAATAATGTGATGTTAGTTGATGGATTGATGCATAACCTGTTATCCATAAGTCAATTAAGTGATAACGGTTATGATATAATCTTTAATCAAAATCCATGCAAAGCTGTTAGTCAGAAAGATGGAACTATCATGTTTAATGGAAAGAGGAAAAACAACATTTATAAGATAAAACATTCTGAACTAAAAAGTCAGAATGTAAAATGTCTTCTTTCTGTTAACAACGAGCAATGGGTCTGGCACAAAATATTGGGGCATGTTAGTATGAGAAGAATATCTCAGATTAACAAACTCAATCTGGTCATAGGACTTCCTAATCTGAAGTTCAGCTCAGATTCTGTGTGAAGCATGTCAGAAAGCAAAATTTGCAAAACCTGCTTTTAAATCTAAAAATGTTGTTTCCACCTCTAGGCCATTATAACTTCTACACATAGACTTATTTTGACCAGTGAAAATTGCGTATGTTAGTGGCAAGAAGTATAGGTTAATGATCGTAGATGACTATAGCAGATGGACATGGGTAAAGTTCTTAAGACACAAGGACGAGTCACATTCTGTGTTCGTTGCTTTATGTAACCATGTTCAGAATGAAAAGGATCTTAGAATTGTCAAAGTCAGAAGTGATCATGGTGGAGAGTTTGAAAACAAAAAATTTGAAACATTTTTTAATGAAAAAGGAATTTCGCATGATTTCTCTTGTCCTAGAACTCCCCAACAAAATGGATTTGTAGAACGAAAGAACAGAACATTGCAAGAAATGGCCAGAACCATGATCAATGAGACTAACATTGCTAAGATCTTATGGGCAGAAGAAATTAACACAGCGTGTTATATTCAGAATAGAATCTCTATAAGACCTATTCTGGAAAAGAATCCATATGAACTGTGGAAGAACAGAAAGCCCAACATTTCATATTTCCAATCTTTTGGATGTCCATGTTTTATTCTGAATACTAAAGATCATCTGAACAAGTTAGACTCTAAGGCACAAAAGTGTATTATGTTAGGATACTCTGAACGCTCAAGAGGGTACAAAGTATACAATACAGAAACACATATGGTTGAAGAGTCAATCAGTGTTAGATTTGATGATAAGCTTGACCCTAAAAAGTCAAAGCAGAATGAATCCTTTGCAGATATAGACGTTGAATTCACAGGTGCTGAAGAGAACTCATCAGAAGTTCCCAACAGAGACACTCCAACAATGTCAGAAGTAAATGTGACAAGCTCACCCTGAAGATAAGATTCTGGGAAAGAAGGATGATCCAATCAGAATAAGATCAACATTCAGAAACTCTAAAGAATCCCTCATGGGATTGGTATCTCTGATTGAACCAACAACAATTTATGAAGCTCTTTTAGACAATGACTGGATTCTGGCAATGCAGGAGGAGTTAAACCAGTTCACCAGAAATGACGTATGGGATCTGGTTCCCAAACCAAAAGGATTCAACGTCAT
The DNA here is from genome assembly GCA_948472305.1 of Vicia faba. Classification (NCBI taxonomy): domain Eukaryota; kingdom Viridiplantae; phylum Streptophyta; class Magnoliopsida; order Fabales; family Fabaceae; genus Vicia; species Vicia faba. The sequence continues at coordinate 903,746,653 of OX451735.1, read as the reverse complement.
TGGAACAAAGTGGGCGTTCAGAAACAAACTGAATGAGCAAGGAGAAGTCATCAACAACAAGGCTCGACTGGTGGCACAAGGTTATAGTCAGCAAGAGGGGATAGACTATACAGAAACCTTTGCTCCAATCGCCAGGTTAGAATCAATCAGACTCTTAATCTCTTTTGTTGTAAATAATGGCATCACTCTGTATCAGATGGATGTCAAAAGTGCATTCTTAAATGGTTACATTGATGAAGAGGTATATGTGCACCAAACCCCTGGGTTTGAAAATTCCAAACACCTAGAATATGTTTTCAAACTAAAGAAGTCACTTTATCTTCTGAAACAAGTTCACAGAGCTTGGTATGAAAGGCTAAGTAAATTTCTGTTAGAAAAGGAATTCACCAAAGGGGAAGTGGACACAACCCTGTTCTGTAAGACATTTAAGAATGACATTTTAGTCTGTCAGATTTATGTAGATGACATTATATTTGGATCTACTAAACCTTCTCTGGGAAGAGAATTTTCTAAGTGCCTGCAAGAAGAGTTTGAGATGAGCTTAATGGGGGAACTTAAATTCTTTCTGGGCATTCAGATCAATCAAACTCCAGAAGGAACTAACATTCACCAGAGAAAATACGTCAGAGAACTACTGAAGAAATTTGACCTCTCAGAATGTAAGCCCTCAAAGACTCCAATGCATCCCATATGCATTCTGGAAAAGGAAGAGGTAAGTAAAAAGGTAGAGCAGAAGATCTACAGAGGTATGATTGGTTCTCTCCTTTATCTGACAGCTTCAAGGCCTGATATTTTATTCAGCGTTTGTTTATGTACTAGATTCCAATTAGATCCTATAGAATCTCACTTAACAGTAGTTAAGCGAATTTTCAAGTATCTGAAATGTACTACTAACATGGGTCTATTTTATAGAAAATCCAATGAATACAACTTAGTAGGATACTGGGATGCTGATTTTCCTGGAGACAGAGTGGAGCATAAAAGTACTTCTGGAAGCTTCCAGTTTTTGGGAGACAATCTGATCTCATGGACCAGTAAGAGACAGTCCACAATTATGTTGTCAACAACAGAAGCTGAATACATAACAGCTGCTGGATATAGCACACAGATGCTCTAGATGAAAATTCAGCTTGAAGACTTCTACATATTTGAGAGTAACATCCCTATTTTCTGTGATAATACTTCTGCTATCTGTTTATCCAGAAATCCCATTCTGCATTCTAGGGCTAAGCATATAGAAATAAAACATAATTTTATTAGGGATTATATTCAGAAAGGAATTCTCACTTTAAAATTTATTGACACAGACCATCAATGGGCTAATGTGTTTACAAAACCCCTTTCTGAAGATAGATTCAATTTCATTCTGAAACATCTCAGCATTAAATTATGTCCAGAATAAGATGTTTTATTTGCATATTCTAACCCTCAGAATTTTATTGTTTTCTGTGAACATATGATCAACTTGTCTTCAGAAGTTAGGAGTACAGTTGCCTCAGAATCTATCTATAAAGATCTGAACTTTTCATTTCAAAGATAGAGGCGTGAAGTTCACACCATCAAACATATGTCATCCACTCACAAGCTACCTTCTGAGGCTGAACACACGTTCAAATTCTGAAGGGTCCAAGGCTCTGATTACATGCATTGAGACAGTTGTCAATGGTAACTGTTCAGTATCTACACGAAATCCCCTAATTTCAGGTTTCATTAATTCAGTATAATCATTACTCATTTTCTCTTTCTTACTGATTAAGTTTTCAAAAGTGTTTATAAACTCAAAATTTACTATTTCGTTCACTTCTTACTGCTTTCACTATTCTCTCTCGCTCTAGTTTTAAAAAAATCATGTTTCTCATTTTTCTTCAACGAATCCGTGTGAATAATGGCATCCTCATCAAGCATAAAAAATCTCAATAATTCTCTTGGTTCTTCTTCAATAGAACAGTATGAGGAGCCCATTAGAACACTGCTCACTCTGGTAGATAACCTTAAAGTTATATATGAATTGATCGTCGATTTTGAGAGTTTAAAGGAAAACGGGTTTGATCTGTATGAAGATGTAATGGCACAGGGATGAAGCAGATACTTTGATCGTCTGTTGGGTCCAACATTTCCTATTCTTGTTAAGGAATTCTGGATTCATGCTACCTCATCCAACCATCAGGTTACGTCATATGTTATGGGAAGAAGATAATGATTACAGAAGACTTGATTGGGAAACTTATTGGGTATAATGGCAGCGGAGTCAGATGCATTGACATGGCTGACAAGTTGTTGACTTAAAATCTATTGCTAGGGTCATTTTCACTTCTGGACAGCCATCCAGCAAGATAAGAGACTTGAAATATTAATACAGAATCTGGGCTAGGATCATTTTGGGATATATCAATCACAAGAAGCCTACAAGCTCTCTTGATTACATCAACATTGATCAACAATTTATGTTATACTTCATTGCAAAGAAGACCAAAATAAATCTTTCATATTTGCTCTTCAACCATCTGAGAACAAGTGTGAAAGAGACAAGAGAAGAAGAAAGAACTAAGAGGGATTGGATTCCTCTAGGAAGATTTATTTCAGATATTCTGACGGAAAATAGGCTGATAGAACATCTGACAAAGGCTCAAGAGATCAGCACTCTAGAAGCAACTGCTGGGAAACCACTAAATGCAAAGAACCTGAAGAAAATAAAGATTATTGAAAGCATTAAGAAGGAACCAACAATTGCTTCTCATGAGGTCATCATGTCTATGAGAATCCCTCTGAAGGATTTTCCACTATTCTCTGAGATAGATGCTTCTCCAGAGATTATAGTCAAATACCTTGAAGCTTGCAAGGAAGATGGAACTATTCTAGAAATCAACATTCGTGACCTACACAAGGAAGCTCCAGAGGTTGTGCTAAAGAAATCCAGAAAGAGGAAGGCAGCAGGAGAAGGATCCTCTCAGAGGACACCCAAAGCTGCGAAAAAGAAAGGTAACACATCTTTTATTTCGGTTGTAGAATCTATAGTTTTTCCAACATCTGAAACCATTCCCCCTCAACCAACAGAAAATCCCTCACCACAAAAATTTGAGGATTTTGACATAGAGTTTGATCCATCTGTAACTCTTGGCAGTTTCTTAAATGAACCTCACTCCCCCAATCCAAATCCAGAACAAAATCAACCAGAACTTGCAAGAGTTCTCTCTGATATTGAACTGTTTGATCAAGAATTTCACTCACCTGTCCCAGAAAATCCAAATATCCAATCTCAACAACCAGAAAATACACACCCACACTCTCCACAATCAGAACATCAAAACCTCAACTCACCTCAACCAGAAAATGAAAACCCTCTAACTCCTCAATCTGAAAATTCAAATTCTGAATCACCTGAACCAGAAAATCAATACGCTACCGTAAACCAATCCGAAGACTCCCTTACAGACTCTGATACCACTACCCCAATTCATGGAATAATAGAACCTCTTATGGTTCGGTTACCTCTCTCCATCCATGATATTCCAGAAATATCTTCACCATATGATTCCACACCACCAAACACTCCTCACTCACCAATCCTGATTTCTGATTCTCCTACTCCCTCACTAATTAACCGTCCAACTGATCATCTTAGAACTGTCATTGATCTAGAAGCGCTGGACCATCTAGCTTCCACCTCAAATAAAATTGCCATTCCCAAACTTAAACCAACCTTAACCAAATCAGATGTTGGTAAGAACTTATTGATTTTTGAAACAGAAATACATGAATGGGTTACTTCTTTGAAGCAAGCAAGTCAAGAGATTTCCAAACCTGTTGCTTCTGATTCTCTGTGGGATAGATTCAAAAAATGGTTCAACTCTGAATCCTAGAGGCTAAAAGAATTGAACTATGAGATGGCTCAACATAACTTTGGTGATCAACTGAAAGCCTTCAAAAACCAAGTTCTAAGTCACTGGAACAAGAAAGAAATTCTTCTGCTGGAAAATGCTCCCTGGAAAGAGCACTAACCTTCAGAAGCCACTGAACCAGGTTCTGATAGTCACCCTCTGACAATTGCTACAGAAAAGGAAATTGCAACAGAAGAATTAGTTGAATCAGAAGAGGTTGTAGAGTTCTTTGAACGACATGCAACCTCTGAGGATATACCAGCTACGTCTCTAGTCATGCAAACTCTAGAAGAGTTGAAGAAGGAGAATGCCTTAATCCACACAAGGTTGGATAAGCAAGAAGACACAAATAGAGAGATAAGGGATATATTGGATAAGCAAGAAGATACATCAAAAGAAATAAAGGATATTCTGGGAAAGCAAGAAGAATCAAGCACTCAAATTAAGAGCTTGTTGGAAGCGTTATTCACACGACTTCCCCCTCCATCTTAGATTTTCTTTAACTTATATTTTGTATTCTTCATCTTATCCTCTTTGTTTCTGTAAAATGTCATTGCAGTCTGTTTTCAATACAAATCATCATCTTTTTTACTCTGATTATATTGCTTTTTGATACCTAACAAAAAGGGGGAGAACGTAAGATATTTTAAATAATAGTATACCGGGACAAAGTCTCAAACATTCTGAATATCTTAACTTCTATTTTTCTCTGAAAGCATGAACAGGAACATATTTTGATAAATACAGAAGGAGATGCATCAAAAGCTCTGATGAGAAGGAACTTCAGGGAAGTAATTCATCTCTATCTGAGTACTCAACTCAGGGGGAGACTCTCTTAAGTTTTTTGTTCTGCATATTTTTTATTGAAAATCATAGTTTTTGTCATCATCAAAAATGGGGAGATTATTGGAACATAGTTTGATTCTACAACCCTTATAAGATTTTTGATGATAACAAACACAAAGAACAAATATGCACTCTAAATTTGTGTTTTATGTTGTACAGAAGTTCTGACTGAAACAACATCAGAAGTTAAGCCACAAAAGCTTTCAAGCTGAGTAATCAGAATGTTCTGAAGAATGATGATCAGAATCTGCGCTAAAGTAAAATATATTATGATTCTGAATAAAATTCTAACGCGCCAAAAGATCCTCATGTCTGAGTTATCAAAGTTCTGAAGTAAAGCAGCATGCAAGATTCCCAAGTTCTGAAGCGTTACTTTTCCATTAAGATAATATCATATGCAACGGCTTCATTCAGACAAGAATCTTCTCAGTATGGAAAGTGCATTAAGTGTCCATTATCACGTTTCAATTTGGACAGATTTCCACGCCTATATAAACAAGCTCAAAGGGTAAATCGTTTACGATTTTCCTCACGACTGCTCCATACAATCTCAAAAAGCTGCAAATATTCATATTCATCCTATATTCAAATTGTGTAATACATCACAGTAGTGATACAATTTTTGTAACGAAAAACAAATAGTACACAGTAAATTTTTCTTTGATTAAGATATTTTTCCTTGAGATAAATCAGGTTGTGGTTATACTCAAGAAGACTTTGGCAGTTGTCAAAGTAGATTTGTAATCTGTTTGATTAGTGAATTATGTCCTCGTTGGAGAGAGGATAAATCACCTTGGTGGATGGACTGGAGTAGTTTGATATCAAGCAAACCAGGATAAAAATCTTGAGTCTATAGCTTTTGATTTTTAAGTTTCAATTCAACCCCCCCCCCCCCCCCCCCCCCCTTCTTGTGTTTTTCACTTCTTCACAAACTTCTTGTGCAAGGCATGAAACTTGACATGGATGGTCTTGAGAACATATTAGGACTATGGAGAGCATATGAGGCCTTTGGAGCTCACCCATCTTGATGAAAATGGAAACCCTAGTTGGAGATTCATTGGTTTAGGAGAGAGTTTGTCTGGTCAACTCTTGGGCATCCTTGAGCAAGTTGAGGATTTCAATGAGCATGCATTGAGTAAGATGAGAGGGCAAATTTTGGGGTACAACACCCGACTTCAACTAGAAAAGGTACCAGAAAGAGTCTACGCCTGACTTTTTCCAAAAAGAGTATCAGAAAGAAATCTATGCTTGATTTCATCTGAACTAGAAGATGTCTACGTCCGACTTCAACTAGAAGAGGTACCGGAAAGAGTCTACGCCTGAATTTTTCCAAAAAGAGTATTAGAAAGAAATCTATGCTCGACTTCATCTGAATGATGTACTAGAAGATGTCTACGCCCGAATTCATCTAGAAGAGATATTTTTTCATAATGATTTTCTGGGGAAAATGCTTAAGTAGTCACCGGTTAGATTTGGTCTCCGAGGGGAAATACTTGTCTGTTTGCAAACTTAACCTGAAAAGACAAAGTTAGTTTTATATAACGCCATGATGTATGTAATGTATTACGTGATGAGGCTCTCAAAGTAAATGAGAATGCGCTATATGCATTTCGTATGCATACTATGATAAATGATGTATGAATGTCAGATGTCATTGAAGTGTATCGGTAGCTTCATATAACATTCTTGATTGGGAAAATAAATTCCTGATTGTTACTGGGGATGATGAATATGAATCTTCGATCTGCTAGGGATTCCTACTTGTTGTTTGAGGAAACTTCACCGGGGAATGTTAATTTCTATTTGGGGATAAAAGCTTAAGAACATTGATCGTTCATCGCTCTACTGGGAAGTTTAATTCTTATGTACCCTCACTAGGGATAAATGATATGGATAATCTTTTGAGGTGTTGTCTGACCGATTTTTTGATATGGATGTCGACTTGCCTGGGGAGGATAAGATTAACTGATATCTGGTCCGATTTCCAATTTTATAATAACTCTTTGGGGATACTGGTCTGGACTACCCTTTGCTGGTGAGAGAAGTTTTACCGGTGATTTACAGTAGTCAAAGAGATAGACACAAGCTGAGGAGACTGAATTCCGCTGGGGAGATAAACCCTGTTGGAGAAATGAACCCTGTGGGAGAAACACTCTATTGAGAAAATAAACCTGCTAGTGGAATATGTTCAGCTGGGGACATGAGCCCTGGTAGAGAAGAGAAATCTGTAGGGGATTGAATCTGGATGGAGAAATAAACTCAGCTAGGGAAGAGAATTCCTGTGAACTGTGCTGCTATCGTAATCTACTAAAGATTGGATTTCTGTAAGTTAGCGACATTGTCGGAGAAAAGATTATACTCTTTCATCCGCTAGGGGGATCTGCTGGTGAGTATGATTAGAGTATTTCAGGCTTGTGGGGAATATGTCTTTGAAGGGAAGTTGATTCTGCGGGAAATAATCTTATGGAAACTGCTTTGTGGGGCCACTTTACTGGGGGATTGCTCTGTGGAGATTTATGGACGACTTGAACATTATCCCTTCTCCTATAGTCTTGAGTAAATACTTGTTCCTGTTTTTATGCATATATTGTTACCAATAATCATGTTCATATGCATATGTTCATTCAATTTAGTCATTGGACATTTTTGCAAACAAAATAGAAAAAGTAAAACAAAATTTAAAATTTGAAATTGTGTTTATATTGATAGTTTACCTATAAACAGGCGATTGTTGTACAAAGAGACATAAATCCTAGTAAGAGGAAATCGTCGTGAAATAAAAAGAGTGCAAATTAAAACAAAATGTATAGTTATGTGTAAATGATCTTGTCGGGTTCCAACTCTTCTATTGCCCCTATGTCTTCGAGCATCTCATCCCTCGCTTATCGGAAAAAGTTGATTGAATTGATCTGCACTATTTGAACTTGACGTTGGTAATAAAGCTGACTGTAAGTGATCCAATGAGACATAGTTGTACGCTTTAATCCCTAACTTTTGTCTGGACCTCCCTTTCGGGTTTTTAGTCCACCGAGATACCATTTTTTGCCCAAGCCGCCTTTTCATGTTTTCGACTTGCCAAGTGTACTGTCTTTTATATATCCCTAATTTTTTACCCGAACCCTTTTCGTTCGTCAGGATGTCCTTATTTTTCCTAGGTCAGTCAACCTAGAGGGTCGTCTTTATGCATAGTATCTTTTAACCATGTATGTGTTCATAAGGTGTGGAAGATCTTCACCGTCCATGGTAGTAAGTATCATAACACCGCCCAAAAATATCTTCTTGATTACAAATGAACCTTTGTAGGTAGGAATCCACTTTCCCCTGGAGTCACCTTGTGGTAGGATGATGTGATTTATTACCAAGTCACCAGCCTGATATACTTGATGCTTGATTTTCTTATTGAATTCTTTGATCATACGCTTCTGATACATCTGACCGTGACAAACAGCTGCCAACATTTTCTCGTCAATAAAATTCAATTGATCCAACCTAGTCTGAATCCATCCGTCTTAGTCAAAGTCTTCCTCTTTCATAATTATCAAGGAAGGAATCTAAACATCGACTGGTAGGACAGCTTCCATACCATAAACTAAAGAGAACGAGTTTTCCCTACTTGATGTTCGAGCTTAAGTGTGATAACCGTGAAGAGCAAATGGTAACATCTTGTGCCAATCTTTATACGTCATTGTTATCTTCGTTATAATCTTCTTAATATTCTTATTGGAGGCTTCCACTGTTCCATTCATCTTTGGTTGATACGGAGAATAATTGTGGTGCTTGATCTTGAAATGTGTGTAGAGTTCCATGATCATAGTATTGTTCAGATTAGTACCATTGTCTATGATAATCCTTCAGGGGATGCCATATCGACAGATAAGGTTGTGTTTAATGAATCGGGCAACAACATTCTTAGTAACAGAGAAAAACGAGGCTGCTTCAACCCACTTCATGAAGTAATCAATGGCGACGAGGATGAATCGATGTTCGTTAGAAGAAGTAGGTTTGATCTCTCCAATCATATCAATGCCCCATATTGAAAATGGCCAAGGAGCAGTCAAGACATTTAATAGAACTAGAGGTACATGTACTTTGTCAGCATAGATCTGGCACTTGTGACAAGTTCTTGAGTGGTGATGGAAGTCAGTTTCCATAGTCGACCAATAATAACATGCTCTCAGAATTTTCTTAGCCATAGTATGTCCACTGGAATGAGTACTAAAGATACCTTCATGCATATCCTCCATAATCTTCTCCGCCTCTTTCTTGTCCATACAACGAAGCAGAGTCGAATCATTGTTGCGCCTATACAGAATTCCATTGCTCAAGAAGAACTTAGATGAGAACCTCCATAGGAATTTCTTATCGTTGACAGATGCCCCCTCAAGATACTCTCGAGCCTCAGGATATCTTTTCACTTCATGAAACTAAGGCTTCTCTTCCACTCTGTTAGTGTCAATTTCATAACAATGTGCTGGTTCATCTAGCCTCTCAATGGTAATTTTGGGAGCCTCGTTGTCCCATATGACTTTAAACATAGAATACATGGTAGATAACATGTCTTCCAACTGATTCTCTTCTCTTGGGATGTGCTCAAAAGTGATCTTCTTGAAATACGGAATTAAGGTCAACACATGCTCTCGATACGGAATGAGATTCAGATGCTTTGTATCCCATTCTCCCTTAATTTGGCTGATTACCACGGCTGAGTCTCTGTATACGCTCAAAAACTTGATTCTCAGGTCAATAACAACTTTAATACCCATGATGCATGCTTCGTATTCATCCATATTAATGGTACAGTCAAAACATAATTGGGCGGTGAAAGGTGTATGACAATCCTGAGGAGAGATAATTACAACACCAATTCTGTTACCAAGTGTGTTAGAAGCTCCGTCAAAAACCATAGTCCATCAGGATCCTGGCTCAGGTCCTTCAAACGGTCCATGTTCTTCACAATTTGTAACTAGCATAATGTTCTCATTCGGGAATTCAAAATCCATAGATTGGTAATCGTCTACAGCTTGATGTGCCAAATGATTTGCCAATACGCTTCCCTTAATTGCTTTATGAGTGGTGTAGTGAATGTCGTATTCTGTTAAGACCATTTGACATTGGGATATTCTTTCGGAGAGAGCTGGCTTCTCGAATATATATTTGATTGGATCCATTTTAGAGATCAACAAGGTAATCAGAGTCAACATATACTGTCTTAGTCAGAGAGTAGCCCATTCCAAAGCACAACAAGTTTTATCGAGCGGTGAGTATCTTATTTCACAGTCGACAAACTTTTTGCTAAGGTGGTATATTGCATGCTCTTTTTGACCAGACTCGTCATGCTGCCCCAATACACACCCGCATTGAGTTCTCTAGCACTGTTAAATACATGATCGAAGGTCTTCCTTCAACTGGTGGCATCAGGATTGGAGGTTCTTGTAGGTACTCCTTGATTTTGTCAAAGTCTATCTGTTGTACCCCAAAATTTTCCCTCTCATTTTACTCAATACATGTCCATTGAGATCTTCAATTTGCTAAAGATTGCCCAAGAGTTAACCAGACAAACTCTCTCCTAAGGCAGTGCACCTCAAAATTAGGGTTTATATTTTCATCAAGATGGGTGAACCACAAAAGCCTTATATTCTCTCCATGGTCTTAATGTGTTCTCAAGACCCTACATGTCAAGTTTCATGCCTTGCACAAGAAGTTTGCTCAGTCAACTGCTCAGATGCTTGAGAATCGACTGTATTAGGTCAAAAGTCAATTGTGGCCCACATACAGTCAAACCTCAATATTTTTGGTCAACATCAACATTTTGAAGTGACTTCCATCATTTGATCAAGGTTTGATCATGATTCCTCAAGGAATGCTCCAAATTCATCAAAATCTAAAAGTTGCTAAATTAGGGTTTTGCAGGAAAAGTCAACCCAACTTTGACCAAGCATAACTTCTTCATACTTTATCAAAAAAATTCCATCCAAGGCTAATTTTTAAGAGGATGCATTTCCCTACAACTCATCTTCAGCTCACAAGTTCAAAATATGCACCCACAAGAAGATATGAATTTCTACATTATGGGTCATTTTGAAAAGTCAACAAAAACACCTTTTGGGTCAAAGCTTCTTACATGAACTTGTAAGATTCAATTGAGATGAAACCAAATGGGTTGTGTAGGTGACATCATAAGCTTTCTAAAAACTCCAAGAACACATCTCTAGGATAAAAATTGAGAGATTTGTGCATTGTCAAAGTTGGCAATTTTTGGAAAATTGTCAAAAGTCAACATAAATCAAATTTACATTTTTTCCAAAGGGGTCCATGTTTTCTTGCTTGAAACATGTTTCTAATAGGACCCACGACCCCTGAGCTTTTCCACCTATTATTTTATTATTTTTATCATTTATTTTAATTTTTATTCATTTAAATCAAAATAAATCAAATTAAATGGTAAAATAATGAAAACAAATCAAATCTTGAGATTTTTGTGCACATTTGGAGTCCATGTACAGCTAGCATGATGACCAATTCGTGCAAGAATCATTAGGGTTGAAAAAGAATGGATTGAAGCTTGTTTTAGAAAGATATCATACACGAATCAAATCAAATCATATTTTCATAATTCTCAAAGATATGGTGCAATTTTACAACCCTAATTCTATATGTATACAACAATTGCAGATCAAAAGGACGAGGTTGGAATCCGTGAAAAGCCAGGAATAAAATTCAAAAATTTGGGCAAAAGTGTGAGATCAAAATCCATCTTAGAGCCATCCTCAAGGAGTTTCAAGGCTAGCAATACGTTCCTGGACATCTCAGGAAGCTTCTCCATTCATTTGCAAGCCTCAAAGCATCAAGAATCATCACATTACAGTATCACGGTTTACATACAAAACTCAAATCTGATTTTAATGTTTCACGCATCATAAACATGTTCTAACCATATATTCTGGTTTATCATCTTGTTTGCAAGTTTTCTGTACCACTTAATTGTACCAACAGTGTAGGAATCCACACTTACCATTGCTAGGGTTTAAAGTCACGATTTGGGGATTTCTGGTACAGGAAAAATTGGGCCATGAATGAGGTACCATGACACTCGTGAGACCAAGACGAGTTGATTGGTACCATCACAATAAATTTATCATGCTTGTATTGCATTTTGGAAAACCACAGGTTTTTAGCAACGAACACTGTCCGTGGGTATAGGTGAATACCTAATATGATGGAATCCCTGAAAAAGACGATGACTTGGCTTCATGTGACTGGCTCGTTTGAACTTTCGCGCCTTCTGTTTTTGTTCAATTGTTTTGCAATATTATATTTCTTTTTCAGCATAATAATCAACAAGCCAGTTGGCCCAGTGGTGAGGCGCGCTAGTAGTAAATAGAAGGACCTGGGTTCGATCCCAGGTCCCAACAAAATATATTTTCTTATTTTACCTTTGCAGATCCAGTACAATGCTCCCTCACACACCTTCCATGCAACCTCAGTGCCCAACCACTAGATACACTGTTGGCCAGATCTCACGCTTCTCCTTTGAATGTCCTTGGTACACCTCAGGTCAACGCTTGCATAGAATCCAACGTGGTTGACTGGGCTTGGAGCTTATTGGGCTTGAAAATTCAATTCCACACCCCCCTTTCAGCTAGCATACAGGCCCATTTGGTTATTTCTTTTATTTTTTTCTTTAATTTCTTTTCTTTATTTCTTTTCCTTTTTTTTATTAATACAAAAATTATTTTTATTAAATTAACAAATCAAAAATCACAAAAAGATCTCTTTTCCTTAATAAATATTTTTTGAATTAATTAGTTGTAATTAATTTAGGGCAATTTAATTTTCTATTCATAATTAAAAAGATTAGAATTAGGGTTTTAGGCGTACATAATTTAATCATTCTTTTCTCAAAAATACCACCCAAATTATTTCTCAATTAGATTTTAGGGTTTTCAATTTTCTCTCGTATTTAATTCGTCGTGCGCTTGTTAATTATTTTCCATTATTTTTGTAACTGCTCAGGGTTTGTAAATAGTTAAATTAGGGTTTTATTTCTTGCTTTAAATCCCTGATTTTTTGCTATGTAATTAATCCCCCTCCCCGAAGCCGTGTAATATCTAGGTTTTATTTTTTGCATTTTAAATTCCTGCAAGTATTTAACTGCCTAGATGAATGCTAATAGGATTGTATGGCAAGAATGTCTGGAAATTTAAAACGGTAGATCACCTAATGTAAAAAGATTAAATAACTGAAACAAATCATATGCACATATTCACTCCTAGGGTTTACCTCACTTCGGTTGCCTTCGGTAAACAATCATTAAGCATGGGAGATTTTAGTGGTTGCCCTCTAGTCTAAAGAGATCAAAGTGTCCCATTCGAATGTTGCCTCGAAAATGTTGCCTCGGAAAGATCTTAAGACTCTAGGGTTACTACTAAGGTTTTCTAACTATTTCTTTAGTGATTGTATTTTTCCCTTTCGAACGTCCCTTACAACTCCAACGACGGTGCTACCTACTCCTTAATAGTGGGATGGCGCTGTCTAAAGGAAATAGAATGAACAATCCTTTTTTCGAGTAGGTAGAATCTTAAGTACTTGCTCAATGAAAACTTTTCACACAAACACTTTTCAAAACAAATTTTCAAATTAACTTCGTCACACCCTTGAGGACTGATACAAGGGTTATCACGAAGTAAAAGAATTTTCAAGACAAACATACACAAGCAATTTGAAAAATGAGCAAGTACCTAAGAGCCCGTAGATAACTACGGATAGAAAGGGTGCTAACACCTTCCCTTTCTATAATCTACCCCCCGTACTCAGAAACATCTCGAAAAAAGGTTTTTTCTGTTCTTTTTCCATTTCCATGATTGGATAAAATAAAAGTCAGTGGCGACTCTTGCTTACCACACATTTGCGAATATAAAACGCAAACCAGTATTAACAGTCGGTTCTACCACTGTATCACACTATCTAACAATCATCGTTCCATTTTACTACCTTATCTTTCTTCAGCAACTTAAAGATCGGTTCACAAGTAGCAGTCAAATGAGAAATAAATCTGGAATTATAATTCAGTCATCCCAAGAAACCTTTGACTTCCTTCTCAGTACAGGGAGGAGGCATTTCTTGAATAACTTTGACTTTAGAGGGATCAACCTCAATTCCTTTACCTCTAACAACAAAACCCACGAGCTTACCAAATCTCACCCTAAAGGTGCACTTGTTCGGATTCAGCCTCAACTTATACTTCCGCAGTCTCTTAAACAACTTATATAGATGGTTCAGATGCTCTTCTTCAGTCTGTGATCTGGCTATCATATCGCCGACATAGACTTCTATCTCATGGTGAATCATGTCATGGAATAAAGCTACCATATTACGCTGATATGTTGCACCCGTGTTCTTCAACCCAAAGGGCATAACCTTATAGCAGAAAGTGCCCCAATGTGTAACAAAAGTAGTCTTTTCCATGTCTTCAGGTACCATCTTGATCTGATTATACCTTGAGAAACCATCCATGAAGGAGAAAACCTTGTGTTGAGCGGTGTTGTCGACCAAAACATCAATATATGGAAGTGGGAAGTCATCTTTAGGGCTTGCCCTGTTCAGATCCATGTAGTTTACACACATACGTACCTTGTCGTCTTTCTTTGGTACCGCAACAACATTTGCAACCCATTAAGGATATGATGTCACTGCTAAGAACCATGCATTGAATTCTTTCATAACCTTAGCCTTGATCTTCTCTGACATCTTGGGACGCATACGATGAACCTTCTATTTTATCGGAGCACAACCCTCTTTCATCGGCAGACGGTGAACCACAATATCGGTATCAAGCCTTGGCATGTCTTCGTATGACCAAACAAAGATCTCAAAATATTCATGTAACATCTATATCAACCTATTCTTGACACTGTCCTCTAAGTTGGCACCTATCTTGACCTCTTTTCTATCTATTTAAATACCCAATTTTACCACTTTTACTAGCTCTTCATGTGGTTGAATAACTTTCTCTTCTTGCACTAATAGTCTGGAAAGTTCTCATGGTATCTCACAATCTTCCTCAGCTTCGTCCTTGGCTTGGTAGATCGGATTTTCAAAGTCATAAGTGGAAATAGCAGAATCGTTATCAACGGAATCCAGTGTGGATGTGAATCTGCAATGTATTGTGTGGGTGTGTGTAAGAACACATAGCTATTTGAAAGTGATAAAGGTAAAAAGAAAGATAGAGAGCACAAAACTTGAATTCAAAACGTCCAATTCCATATTAAATGAAGATATGTTTATGAAATGATAACCCTTAACAAATGAACCATTGTGCCCCGGGTAAGGAACAAGGCTTAAAGTCATTGTTCAAATATTACAAAGCCAAAACTTGAAAGCAATAAAAAAACAAACATGTAGCTATTACTCCTGACTAAAGGAGACAGAGATAACGTCTTCCGCCTTCCAATTGCTAATACATTTGCCAATGGTAGGAAAACTCCAACTGTCAAGGTCATAATCATTGTCCGCATCCTTTATTATGTTGACTCTGTTATTGTTGATGCGGAATGGTGGCCTTCCAGCTCGAGCACCACGAACAGACCTCTGACCCTCTGCAGTGAAACCCAAACCAAACTTGTCAGATTTATAAGGGATGTCAGGAAGCTGACCCTAAATAGTACAACCACCTTCTTCTATGGTAGCTTTAGCATCTTTCAATGAAGCCATCATGGGCGGAACCCTGGTAACTTTGGGAATGGCAGAGACATCTTCAATTGAGGCAGGAGGAATAACTTCAAAATTCTAACAAGGAGTCTCGATAAATTCACCATCCATCTCTACATACCGAAAAGAATTCAGATACCTAACCATATACTCTTCTTTGCCGCATACAATAACAATTTTTCCATTCACATGATACTTTAGGTTTTGGTGTAGGGTAGAGGTGACAACGCCTGCCCCATGGATCCAGGGACTTCCCAGTAAGTAGGAACAAGCTAGACGAATGTACATTACATAGAACGTGGATTCAATATCTGCGAACCCACCTTGATCGAAAGATCCACTTCCCCGTGTACCATCCATTTTGACCCATCAAAGGCTCGAACTATAATATCATTAGGTTTCAGTACAACCCCTTCACAATCAAGTCTGTCAAGAGCACCTTTTGGTAGAAAATTCAATGAAGAGCCAATATCAACAAATACATGAGCCAAAGTAGCGCCCATGCATTCAATGGAGACATACAGGGCCTTATTGTGGTTCCTTCCCTCAGGAGTCAAATCAGCATTAGAGAAACCTAGACCATTGTCAGTCGTCAAGCTAGAAACATAACTTCCAGATTGATCTGCAGAAATGTCTTGTAGCATGTGAGAAGTCTTCAAAACTTTCACCAGATTCTGTGTATGGGCTTCAAAACACAATAGAAGGGATAACATAGAGATCTTGGACGGGGTTTTCCCCAGCTGTTCAACAATCTTGTAGTCACTCTTGCGAATAATCTTTAATACCTCTTCCAACACTTTTATAGAGGTGTCTTCAACTGTAGCTTCCTAAGGTGCCTCCTTCAGGGTAGGCTCTGTCACTTGCTCTTTTCCCCGAGCCTCAACATTTGACTCGGTAGCAATAACTCTAACAGGTGTGGCAATAGTCTTCGAAGAGATTTCTGGAGAGAAAACCCTTCCACTTCTAGTAACCTTACTGGTTCCGGAAATTTTGTCAATGTTGGGATCAATAACTTTAGTAACTTCATCTTCAATAATCAGTAGTTCTTGTTTGACACCATGATAGCAGACGTCAGATCCATAGTTCCAAGGAATGGCTTTATTCGAAGAATATGGAATAGGTCCAGGTGTAGTGATGATCAGGGGAGCAACTTTCAGATTGGCAGTAATCCTTACAGGACCTTTGGAGGTTGTTGTACCCCAAAATTTTCCCTCCCATATTTCTCAAAACATTGCAAGAAAGATCTCCAAGTTGCTCAAGGTGGCTCAAGAATTGGTCAGACAAGCTATCTCCTAAGGCAGTCTATCCCAAATTAGAGTTTTGTGTTGCATTAAGATCTTTGAGTCCAAATGACCTCAAGTGCTCCCCAATGTTCTAATATTCTCTCAAGATCATCCATGTCAAATTTCAAGCCTTGCAAAGGAGGTTTGCTCAGTCAATTTCTCAAAGGTCCAAAAATCGACTGTGTTAGGGCAAAAGTCAACTGTGACCTACATACAGTCAAACCTCAAGATATTTTGTCAAAATTCTAATTTTGAAGGATATTTAATCATTTTATCAAGGGTTGATCATGATTCATCAAGGATTGCTCACAATTCATCAAGATTCAAAAGTTGCTAAATTAGGGTTTTGTAGGAAAAGTTAAATCAACTTTGACCAAGCATAACTTTCTCATACTTTATGCGAAATGACCCATCCAAAGCTCATTTTGAAGTGGATGCAATTCCCCACAATCCATATTCATACCCAAAGATCAAAAAATGCACTCACAAGAAGTTATGAATTTAGACATTATAGGTCATTTTTGAAAGTCAACAAAAACACCTTTTTTGTCAAAGCTTATAACTTGAGCATGGAATATAAAAATGATATGAGACCAAAAGGGTTGATTAGAAGACATCTCAAGCTTCCTATAAAGTCCAAGAACATCTCCAAAAGTTCAAAATTGAAGAAGTTATGCATTGTTGAAGTTGGACTTTTTTGTAAAATTGCCAAAAGTCAACTATCCCCAAAACTTCAAATTTTGCCAAATGGGCCCATTCTTTTCCAATTGGTTTGAGTTTGCATTGTAGCCCACGTGCCATAACTCCATCCATGTGTCCATATATCATTTTTACTATTTAATTTTATTTTTATTTGAATTAATTTATTTTAAATCAAATAAAATCATGTAAAATCTAAAGCATTGATAACACATGATTCTTTGGCTATTTCAAGCTCCAAATACAGCTATTATGTGAATCAAATTCGTATCAAAGGAACTGGTTACAAGAATATATGATTTGTATCAAATTTGGAAAGGTTTTCATGGAGAATCAAATCAAATATGCAATCATGGATAATGCAAGATTTGGACCACAAATGCTACCCTAATGCACTGAGTAATACATAAGCAAGCTGAAGGACACGAAAGAAGGGTTGGAAATCGTTGGAAGAGGCAGAACCACTTTGCAAAAATTTACAAAAAAGTTGGAGATCAAAATCCAGGTTAGAGGCAGTTTCAGGACGCGAGAGTTGGCTCAATCGATTCCTGGCCATTCACACAAGCTAACTGGATCCAAACCAAGCATTATCAGGTCCTCAATCGCACTGTAAGTCCCACACGAATTGCCTATGTTCTTGATTTCGTAACTCTCAAATTAGGCATCATTTTCATGTAATAATTGCGTATCCTTAACCCTCATATCATTTGCAAACTGATGGTAATAGCCAATTTCATTTATGTGCTCTGTATGGAAAATCACCATAGCTAGGGTTCCTTGTTTGTGTTTAGGGCTTTCTGTTTCAGGTATAATTGGCCCATAAGAAGAACATGGTTGTGATCAGGAGATCATGACGAACTCAACCCTAGCCTTGAAAATCATTTTTATGGCCTGGGGATGATTTTGGAATGAAGCTATGGTTTTAGCTGCGGATAAAAATCCGCAGGTAAAATTTACAGGGTTTTGATGAAGATGATGATGCGTTGTCACCCTTCTGTTGGTTCGTTTGAATTTCGCGCCAAATTCCATTAACGTGTTTGTTTTTATTATATTATCAATTCTTTGCATTATACTAACAACTAAAACAGCCTGGCGTAGTGGCAAGCAAGCATTTGATGTACCTTCAGGACCTGGGTTCGAATCCCAGGTCCCCCTCTTTCTCAATATTATTTGTTTTCAGCTAATCCAGTATGCGCGCATGCTAAGGGATCACCATATGCCCTCACCCATCCAAGCGCCAGATGGCCAATGGCCAGATCTGGTGGTCAGTGATTGGAGGTCCACCAAGATGCCAGTCAACACGCGCGTACCAGATCCAAAAAGTCAAAAAGGCCAGCTTCTATTGGGCCTACAAAATTGCTCTTTGCACCTCCTAATCAGGCCCAACTCCTCTCTCTTTTATTTATTTTTCTTTATTTAATTTAATTGTTTTATTTTATTTAATTATTTTCCAACCAATCACAAAATTCTTTTTTTATCAAATAAAATCACAAAAATATTTTTTATTCAATCAAATTTTAAAATTTTATTTTCCTTAATAAACTTATTAATTAATTAGGTTTTGAATTAGAAAACTTTAATTCATTTTTGTAAATAATTAAAATTAATTATATTTAATTAGGTTTTAACTACTAATTTAATTAATTTTATTTTCTTTCTTAAAAATAATCAAAAACTCCAAAAATAATTTATTTTTTTCATTAATTAATTTATTAATTCAATTTAGTTATTTAATTTAGGTTTAATTTCTTTTCTTAAATAGAAACAACAAAAAAACAATTTTCTTTCAAAAGGGTTAAAACCCTAAATTTCGCACTCCATTTAATTTCTGGCGTGTTGTATTTATTTTTATCATATTAATGTATCTTCTTACGGATTGTAATAGTTAAATAGGACATTTAATTATTTTTACCACTTTACTTTATTTTTTTAAGGGTTTTGTCTTTGGCGATGTAAATACCCGACGTCTTGTAAGTTAAATTCCGCATTTTAATTTCTGCAAATTATAACTGCTAGATGTTTGATAATAGGGCTTGCATGACAAGACTGAATGCTTAATCTTAAAATCAAATTAGATCACCTTTAACATGTACAAAGATAAAACTAACTGAAAATGACACACCCGCACATGCGCACTCTTAGGGTACACCCCACTTGGTTGCCTTCGTACACGGTCATTGAGTATAGGTTGTTTTAGAGGTCGCCCTCTTGTCTAAAAGATCATAGTCGCCTCGAAATGGTTGCCTCAGATATTGTTGCTTAAAACAAATGATCTAAGACATTAGGGTTACCGCTAAGGCGTCCTAACATTGCTTTAGTGACCGTATGTCGCTCATTTGAATTGACCCTCAAACTCCAACGACGATGTTACCTACTCATCAATAGTGGGATAGCATTTCCTAAAGGAAATTAGCATCGAACGATTCATTTTTCGAGTAGGTAGATGGTTCTTAGATACTTGCTCTTTCAAAAAACAAAACTCTTCACACTTACACTTTTCGAACAAAGTTTTCCAAAACACTTCATTACACTCTTGAGGACAGAAGTAAGAGTTAAATCGAAGTTTCATAACAAAAACTTTTTCAAACCCACAAGCACAAAGAAAACAATTTTGAAAACAATTGAGCAAGTACCTAAGAGCCCGTGGATAACCACGGATAGAAAGGGTGCTAACACCTTCCCTTTCTATAATCTACCCCCCGAACCCGAGAAATATCTCGAAAAAGGAATTTTTCTGAGCTTTTTTCCTTTCCTTATTGGATAAAATAAAAGCAGGTGGCGACTCTTGCTTACCGCGACATTTTGCGAAAACAAACGCAAAACGCAAACCAACATTCCAAAAAACAGCCAGTTCTTCCCACCATATCACAGAACTGGCGACTCTGCTGGGGAAAATATTATAAGTGGGGTGTACCTAAGTAATAGTTCATATTGTTTTCAATTGCTTGACTCGTATGCTTTATATTTTTGGGCTTGTATCGGAGTTACTATAGATCCTAACCCAGATCTGAGGGATACCCTTTAGGTAAATAGCAATAAACTGTGATGGAATTGTACGGCCTAGACCGATACGGTTGAAGTAGTAGCTATGTTGGTGTGGCACTTTAGTTTGTACCGATATCCCTTGTGGTGCAACAAGGAGAATATGGGTCTTCTAAGGGGTCATTAAGCACCAACTGACCTTAGAACCTTTAAATTGACAAACTTGGCCATAGAACAGTAGCAGTATGTGTGATACGGTGGGAGAACTGACTTGAGATTTTACGTTTGTGTTCGCAAATGTTTCAGTTTAGCAAGAGTCGCCACCGACTTTTTATTTTATCCTAAAGAAAGGTCAAAAAGCACAAGAAAGACCTTTGAGATGTTTTCTTGGGTTCGGGGAGTAGATTATGAAAAGGGAAGGTGCAAGCACCCTTTTCATCCATGGTTATCCATGGGCTCTTAGTTACTTGTTTAGATCACTTGCTTTTGCTTTTCAATTGTTTGAAATGGTGCTTTGTGTGTGGTTTTGAAAGATGTTTTGAAAAGAGGCCATCCTTGTGGAAACCTTTATAATGATTCTTGTTTGAATGTATACAAAGGTGTATTTGTCTTTTGAAAAGATGTTCAATGTTTTGAAAGTTTGATTTGGGAAATGTTTTGAAATTGTGTTGTGAAGTGTGTTTGAAAATAGCAAGGATGTTTTGCAAGTTTTGATCAAGTAACTAAGAGCTATCTACCCTATTTTACTCAAAGGTATCTCCTACACATTTTTAACCCTTTTGACAATGTTGTTTTACCATTTCATTTGGTAAACAACCTTGTATTAGGATGTTAAACGGGACAGGTGCGGGTCATCGTATAGACCATGATAGCAATTGTGTTAGGTATTTTTAGCAATTTTTGGAGGGACTAGATCATTTTGTTTAGGCAACCAAGATAGCGTCATCGAGGGACTATGATCTTTTGTTTTGTTTTTGTTTTGCCAAAGTACCTAACATGCATAACATGGCCCATTTTTAAGGCAACAAGTGGATGTAACCCTAGGGGTGCAAGTGTGCATTGTGTATTGATTTTCATGCATTTTTGTCTTTGCATTAGGTCAAACTATTTGTTGATTTTGGATTTTTACATACAAAACCCTAGTCTTTAACCATGGCATAATTGAAAGCATAAAGTGCGAGAATTAAAAGTTTAAGCTATTACAACATGATTATGGGGAGGGGGATACAATTTTCGAATGGAGATTATTTGACAAGAAATTAAAACCCTAATTTTACTATTACATCCAAATTGAATCAAATGGCATAAATAATAAATGGACAATACTTAAATAAACAAAGTAAATAAATATACCAAATAATATGAATTATGCAAAAAGGTTTTTGTTTATTTATGTATGTAAAAATATTTAATATAAAAGAAAGGAATAATAAAAAGAAATTATTTTTTTTTATAAAGGGTAAACCCTAATTTTATTTAAGAAAATAAATATATTAATTTTATTATTTATATACAATATAAAATAATGTATACACAAAAAATTAAATATGTTTAGCAAAAGTATTATTTTAAGTATAAATAATAATAATAAAAAGTATAATATTTCTATGTTTTTTATTTTAAAGTATCTATTAAATAAAATAAAAGTATATATACAAAAATAAAAATATATTTAGAAAAATATTTTTAGAAAAATATTTTTTATTGTGAATAAAATAAAGAATAAAAGTATATACAATAAATAAAACTAAAATATATACAAAAATAAAAATATATTTAGAAAAATATTTTTTATTGTGAATAAAATAAAGAATAAAATAAAAGTATAATGTTAATATTTATTATTTTCAAATTTTCAAGAAATAAAAGTATATATTATTTAAATTGTTTTCATGTTAGAAAAAATAAAATAAAAAATAAAATAAATGTAAGAAATTATAAAAATATTATTTTGGTATTTTTATATTTAGAAAATAAGAAAACAAAATCAGAAATGAAAATAAAATGGAAAAATACAAATGTATGAAGAAATGGGCCAAGGGGGTGCAAAAAGTAAAATGGGGTGTCAATAGTGAAGGGACCAAAGCCCAACCCAAGCCACTTCATCTTCAACCTCTGACTTTCAAAAAAACGTGCGCGCCTGGTTCCCAACATGAACAACCTGTATATGAGCTCTATTGCAAAAACACATAACATCAAAGTTGTAGGGTTTTTCAAGACGAATTCAACCATAAAAAACATGTCCTAACTCTCAAAGACCAGAGAGAATTTCTCTGGCCCTAAAATCTAACCTAATTTTTTTAGGATGTTCATGGACCAAATTCTCTTAGCACGCTTAATAAAAATGAAAACTGAGCATATGTACAACTTCATGGCAATGAATACTACATTTCTTATTCACAAACCTAAGGTTAAATGTTCCTAAATAGAGAGATAGGAAGTTGATAAAAACCTGTTTCAGCTGACTACGTGTATGGCAATGTGGAGCTTTTCAACAAGGCATGAGATGTCTAGGAGCTGGCTTGAACTTCACTTGACCTTCTCCAATGTCTAGCTTGCCTTGAATGCTCTTGAATAAGCCTACAGAACTCAACCTGAACAAGCTCAAATTGAAAATGGTAAACCCTGTAAATGGAGTTACAGTTGGTGTTTAAGGGTTGGGATAGTTTGGATGAGTTATGTGGAAGATGTTTGAACCAACTTGGGGCAAAACGCACGAGCAAAAACTGAGATAGAACTCAAGTTGCAGATGCTGCCCTGTTTTGCCAATGGAAGGTGATTTCTTGCTATGGGATGTTTGAGGGCTCAAAGAGTCGTGTTTTTGGTTCAAGGGGATGTGAGAAAGTTGTCTCAAATGCTTGCACAAGTTAGTTTTCACAGATGTTCCAGTTCTTGTGTTTTGGATATCTTTCTTGTATTTTAAGAAAACATGAGAAGTGATGTCCAACAGGCCTGTACAGGCTATCCATATGCTCGCACACTTTTCCCTTGGCCCCTCCAATTTGTGGATTTGATTTGCTGTATAAGATATGGACCAATGCTCAAGAAATCAGTTTTGACATAAAGCAAGATTTAAGCAAAAATGGTAATGTTGCTTTTTCTACTTAAGGATTAATTTTGTGTACAATGCCATAATGACCAAAACAATGCCTTAGACCAATGTATTTGCATTAAATTATTTAGTGTGAAATGGTTTAGAGGCCTGTAATCTAGTGCAAAGCAAGCTGATTTGAATTTGCAACTTGTATGAACATGAACATGCCATGGATGAAAGGTGAGTTTTTGCCAACTTCAAGCCTTCGATTATCCCTAACCAAAAATGATTTTGGAGAGTTCTTGGACATTTTGGAAAGCTTGCAACATGCTATACAATCCATATTTGAAATGAAATTTTAGATTCCAAGTGGAACTATGTGAAAAGTGGCCAAGAAGATAGGTCAAAATCCTGCCTAAACTAGGGCAAAATTTCACTAAGTTACAAGTTTCATGGACCCTTGTTCCAAAAATCATAACTTGAGATCCAAGCTTCTTTTGAGAAAACTTTGTGAATCAAAGTTGTAGACTTTGTGGAGGAATACAACTTTCATGTTGGAAGTTTTGTTTGAATCCAATTGCATCATGGTGAAAATGTTGGGCAAAGTTAGGAAAAATTAAGAAAATTCCATAACTTAGAAAAATTCTAAGTTATGAAAATTTTCAACTTTAAACCCTAATTTGCAAAAATGGGTTTCTTGATGAACAAGTTTCATGTTTTGACACATCTTGATGAAAAATGACCCTTGGCACTTAATTTTGACCAAAAAGTCAAAGTTTGACTTTTCAGTGTACAGTCAAATTTTGATCAGTTGACTGAAAAATTCATTTGTCAATCCAATGCAATTGAGGTCTTTTGAACTTGTTGAATAGGTCAAGATGATGCCATTGAGTCCTTGAATCCATGCTTGAACCCAATTTGCCATTGACCTGGTCAAAAGTCAGATATTGCTCTTTTGCAGTCAAAACCCTAAAAATGACCATTTTGCCCTTTTGAAGATCTGATCAAATTTCTTGAGGAGTTGTGGTCCAAACTTGATCAAATGGTTCATAGGAGCCTAGAATGTTGATGTGGGTCAAAAATCATGAGGTTTGACTGTAAATTGGCCATAGTTGACTTTTTCCCTAATACAGCTGATTTCTAGGTCAACTGTCCAATTGACTGGGCAAATATTTGATTCAAGGCTTGAAACTTGGTATGGACAAACTTATGGGTCCAACATGAAGTATGAAAGTCACTTTGAGCATTAGAAGTCCAAAAATCCATGTGCAAACTCAAGCCCTAATTTAGGTCATCAGTGCAAGGAGATGTCTTGAGCAGAGAAAAACCCCAATCCTATCTGGAGTTCAAGGAGCCTTGTGAGGGGAGATCTTGATAAAATGAGAGAGCAAATTTTGGGGTACAACAGTATGCTACACTCATCGAGACTAAACTCTTGCGATGATTCTGGCCACTAGAAAAGGTTGCCAAACTGGAATTATGATCGATCGAGGGTAGTCAGTGATATTGAGATCCTCTAGAACCCGGTTACTATTTTTAGGACAGGTTTGAACCAACTAAACTGAAAGAGGGTAATACCTAAACTCCTTGCCAGCCTAAAATCTAAGGGCTATCTGTGTGACTTGTTTGCCCTTACCATGTTTGCTATCTGTGAATACTTGTGATGTGTTACTATCATGACATCATGCATCATGACATTGCATGCATCTTGCATTGGACTAACCCATTTCAAAGACAAAGGGGATTCATCTTTGTTTTGTTTTGTAGGTCATGGCACCCATGCGTAGAAACACTATTCGGATCAACTTTGTCCAGATTCCCACTCAGCTTAAGGAATTGGTTGCAAAGGTTCCAGATACTTCCTCCTTTATCAGAAGACATGGGCACCTCCTTGGTTTGGTCACCTCCAAGATGGATGAACAGATGATGAGTGTCTTAGTCCAGTTCTTTGATCCACTGTACCATTGCTTTACTTTTCCGGACTACCAGTTGGTCCCTACCTTGGAAGAGTTCTATATCTACTTGGTATCTCCATTCTAGAGCAGACCCCGTTTACAGGTTGGGAGAAGATCCTTAGGCCGAAAGAGATTGATTTAGCCCTCCATCTGACATAGGCTGAGGTAATGTCTAACTGGGAGACTAGAAGTGGGAAAAAGGGCTTCTTGGCTAAATTCTTAGTTGATCGGGCTAATCAGTTCTGGGACAGTCTAGACTTTCAGGCATTCGAGGACATTCTGGCTCTTCTCATATATGGTTTGGTGTTGTTTCCTAACTCAGATTCTTTTGTCGACGTGAATGCAGTGAAGATCTTCATTTCCCGTAATTCGGTACCCACTCTCTTGGGTGACATTCTGCACTCTCTTTATGCCCGTACTGCTCGGAAACGGGGAACCCTTATGTGTTATGCACCATTGCTAGCGAGGTGGTTTATATCTCACCTCCCCAAATCAATTTTGAAGAACAAGGAAGGCATTGGCTGGGCCTACAGGATTATGTCTCTCTCTCACAATGACATCATTTAGAGTAATAAGGACATGGAAGAAGTGTCTATTATTGATCGTTGTGGAGAGTACCTCAATGTTCCATTACTTGGAGTTCGAGGAGGGATCACCTATAATCCTTGTCTGGCCTTACGTCAGTTTGGGCGAGCTAGGAGGGACGGACCTCATGATTTGCTAATTCCAAGTATTGTCTTTGACTTCCAAAGGGACAGTGACGAGCATCTCCGCAGGTTCATATGATCTTGGGATAGGGTGCACAGGTCTGATCCACATGAGTTAGGGATGAAGACCTCTCTTCCGATGGAAGCGTATCTCTGATGGGTTCGTATACGTGCTCAAAAGCTGGGAATGTCGTACGAAGCTGTCTTGCCTGTGATTGTTGAGGTTGCTGATGAAGAAGGGGTTCCACCTACCATCCTCCACCCGTACATGCCTACTGACATTGGGGCATTAAAAAGGTCTTGGTTGCAGATAAGAGAAGATCGGGATACTTACAGAGAAAAGTATCACGAGCAAGAGCGGAAGATCCTGAAGTTGACAAGACAATTGGAGAATGAGCAGATCCTCAACGACTATGTCAGCACCAAAGGCAAACGACCATGGGAGCGCTGATGTCTTTTGATTATTTCTAGATTTGATTTATTTTTCAGTATTTCTTTCTTGTAACGCCTTAAAGGCACTTATCAAACATTGTTTCAAGTTATTTATCTAATAAAAGTGTGGTTCGTTTTGGTTTATGAATTTGAATCTCTCGACGTCTTTGAAATCACATCATACGCATTTCATTCCATGCACCTCATCACAGGTACCCATTACAGGTTTCTCATCTTCTTCGTTGTTTATTTCAGCATCATGTCTGCTGAAACATCAACTGATCAAGCTATCAAGGCTCTACAAGCTCAAAACGCTCAATTCCAGGAAATGTTTATGAATTTGGCTAAGGGTCAGCAAGATCTGAAGACCCTTATCTTGAAAGAAAAGAAGAAGAAGAAGAAGAAGAAGAAGACGGTCCTACTGAATATGGGTCGCAGATTTGGAAACAATTTGCGAGAAGAGGTTGATTTGACTCACTCATATGAAGGGGGAGAAAATCAGGAAGAAAGGAGGGCTCCTAGACCCGTGGTTTCATACAACGAGACTGACTTTGACGAAGACCAGTATCCTCCGGCTGAGGATAGGTATAAACAGATGGAAGACCGGTTAAGTGCGATGGAGATCTAGAAGGTCCATGGATTGGACTTTGGTGATCTGGGTTTGTCATCTGGGATGGTAATTCCCCACAAGTTTAAAGCACCAATCTTTGATAAATACGACGGAGTTTCTTGCCCAAAACGGCACCTCCGTTCGTATGTTAGAAAGATTCAGCCATACACCGCTGACAAGAATCTCTGGATCCACTTCTTTCAAGACAGTCTTTCAGGGACTCAGCTTGAATGGTTTTACCAGCTGGAAGGAGCTAGTATCCGTAATTGGGAGGATTTTCCTGCTGCTTTCTACAAGCAGTAGCAATACAATGCCGACCTCGCTCCCACGCGTACCCAACTCCAGGGTATGTCTATGGGTGCGGGCGAAGGTTTCAAAGACTACGCTCAGAAGTGCAGGGACCTTGCTGGTAGAGTGCAACCTCTCTTGGCTGATAGGGAGTTAGTAGATATGTTTCTGGGGACCTTGTCTGGTCCGTATTTCAACCATCTGATTGGAAGTTCATTGTCCGGGTTTACTGAGCAGATTATGACCGGGGAAAGAGTTGAAGCCGGTATCAAGAGCGGCAAAATACAGAAGGGTGCTTCGTCTAGTGCCGAGAAGAAGCCTTTTAAGAAGGAGTCCAATGCTGTTTACAGTTTAAAAAAACAGAATAGACCTGAACGTCACCAAGCTGTTAATGCGGTTGTTATTTCAAGACCAACTGTTGTCGCGCAACGCAACAATCAGCCAAGGGCTGAGAGGCCGCGAAGACAATTCACTCAGCTCAACATGACTTTGTCTCAGATTCGGCCACAGTTATTAAAGACCAACTTGGTGATTCCGAAGGAGGCCCCAAAGAATCCCAACACAACATCACCAATGTACAACCCGAACGCCCGATGTGCTTTTCATTCTGATAGCCCGGGGCATGATACGAATGATTGCTGGGTCTTGAAGAATAAAGTACAGGACTTGATTGATGCTAAAGAGATTGAGTTTGAAGCACCAGAAATGCCTAATGTTGTGACTGCTCCTATGCCCAAGCATGGAGTGAACGCCGTAGATGAAGACTTATTTTTGGTTTCTGTGAAAGACATTGTTACTCCATTGATGACTGTGAAGAAGAACCTTCTGTTAGCCGGTTTATTTCTGGGCTGTGGCGAAGGTTGCCATCTGTGTGCTGTCCTACCTACCAGTTTCCATCTTTTGAAGTCAGGTGTCCAACGCCTGATGGATAATAAAGAAATTATGTTTGAGAAGATTGTTGTTCCTTTGGTTCCGACTGAAGAAGTTGCTATAATCACCATTTCCGAAAATTCTTCCAAGGCTTTCTCGAGAAAGCCTGTTAGAATTACATCTGTTCCAAGCATCGCTCCCTTGATCATTATTGTTCCTGGGCATATCCCCTATACATCCGATAAAGTTGTCATGTGGCATTATGGGGCTGACGTGTATTATCACGGGGTTAAACAAGACTTGAGTGCTGAAGAGGCTGATATTGACGTCATCAATATTGTCGGACTTGCCAAAGTCACTCGCAGCGGAAGACTTTTCTCCCCCGAGATCTCTCCACCAACTAATTGGAATCCAGTTGTTATTATACCGGCCAATACACCTGATACTATTCCTGTTCAAGTTCCCATTCTTACCCCTGTTGCCGAGTCATCTGATACTCAGGGCAAAGGGACCACCGGTGAGCCTACCCGGACGGAGGCACCGAAGAAAATTACCGTTGAAGCCTCTAGACAAGAGATGGAAGAAATTTTGAAGATCATCAAAAAGAGCGACTACAATGTAGTCGAACAGTTGGGGAAAACCCCGTCCAAAATCTTTATGTTGTTTCTGTTTCTATGCTCAGAAGCCCATGCCAAGGCTCCGATTGCCTTCCTGAAAACTGCGCACGTGCCGCAGGAGACGTCAGCTAATCAGTTTAAAGATTGCGTGGCTAGTCTGACCGCTGATAACAGGTTGGGTTTCTCTGACACAGACTTGACTGCTAAGGGGAAGAACCATAATGACGCCCTACATGTCTCCATTGAATGCAGGGGCACTACTCTAGCTCATGTATTGGTGGATACTGGTTCCTCATTGAACGTTTTACCTAAGAAAGCTCTAGACCGGTTGGACTGTGAAGGTTTAGAATTGAAGTCAAGTAACATTGTTGTTAGGGCCTTTGATGGGTCTAAGAGAATGGTACATGGAGAAGTGGATATTCCAGTTAAGGTTGGTTCTCAGATCTTCGCATCTACTTTTTATGTGATGGACATTCGGCCATCCTATTCTTGTTTGCTGGGTCGCCCATGGATCCACAAAGTTGGGGCAGTGACTTCTACGCTGCACCAGATGCTGAAATACCCAGTCAAGGGGAAAATTGTTACGGTACGAGAGGTGGAGGAGTACATGGTGAGCCACCTCAACTTTTTCCGGTATGTAGAGATGGATGGGGAGTTCATTGAGACCCCGTTTCAACATTTTGAAGAGGTTCCTCAGACGCTGGCATCAGCTGAAACTGTTGTTGAAGAGCCTCCAATGAAGATGGCTTCCCTAAAGGATTCCCAGGCTGTTGTTGAGAAAGGTGGGTGTGCAAATTGGGGCCAACTCCCTGATTTTGCACATAAGACTAACAAGTTTGGTTTGGGTTTCACTGCAGAAGCTCAAAGGGCCGTTTGGAATGCACGAATCAGAAGACCTCCCCTGTTTATCAGCAATTCAGGAGTAAATTCCATTGAAGACGATGTTGAAGAATCTGAATTCGACAGTTGGATCTATCCTACTACTGATGGCAGACTAAGCAATTGGACAGCAAAGGACTTCGTCCCAATTTCTTTTATTACCCAGTAATGAGACTTTTTATTTTGAATTTGTAACAGACAATGTTTTAAACTTTACGGCCCGGTGTCTTACCCGAGGCACCGTGGCTTTGTTTGTGAGGGCTTTATGTGTGTCATCTACATATATCATTAATAAAAGCATTGGATGTTTTCTTGTATTTCGAATTTTGAGCTCCTTGTTTTTCTTTTTTATATATTGCAAAATAGCTATTTTACACACACTCACATATACAGGTCTACATCCACTCTGGATCCCACTGACAACGACTCTGCTACTGCCAGTTATGACTTCAAAAGTCCGATCAACTTAGCCGAAGACGAAGGTGAAGATGATTACGAAGTGCCTGGTGAACTTGCTAGACTCTTAATTCAGGAAGAGAGGGCCATACAGTCGCATGAAGAGCCAGTGGAAACGTTAAATTTGGGTACAGAGGTAGATAAGAAAGAGGTCAAGATCGGTGCAAATCTGGAAGCTAGTGTTAAACAATGGTTGATTCAGATGCTGCATGACTACATTGAGATCTTCGCCTGGTCTTATGAAGATATGCCTGGGTTGGATACCGATATTGTGGTTCACCGATTGCCTACCAAGGAAGACTGTCCTCCAGTAAAACAGAAGGTTCGCCGAATGCGCCCAGAGATGTCTGAGAAAATCAAGGCAGAAGTTATGAAGCAGTTTGATGTCGGTTTTCTAGCAGTTACTTCTTACCCACAGTGGGTGGCCAACGTGGTTCCTGTGCCGAAGAAGGATGGTAAAGTTCGAATGTGTGTTGACTATAGGGATCTGAACAGGGCAAGGCCCAAGGATGATTTCCCTCTACCTCATATCGACGTTCTGGTTGACAATATCGCACAGCACAAGGTCTTCTCCTTTATGGATGGTTTCTCCGATTATTATCAGATTAAAATGGCTCCCGAAGACATGGAGAAGACAACCTTTGTTACTCAATGGGGTACCTTTTGCTACAAGGTCATGCCTTTCAGATTAAAGAATGTTGGGGCAACGTATCAGAGCGCCATGGTCGCTTTGTTCCATTACATGATCCATCATGAGATTAAGGTATATGTTGATGACATGATTGCAAGATCCCAGACCGAGGAAGAACATCTGGAACATCTTCAGAAGTTATTTGACAAGTTGAAGTTGTACAAGCTGAGGTTAAACCCGAACAAGTGCACCTTCGGGGTGAGATCTGGTAAGCTGTTGGGTTTCGTCGTAAGCGATAAAGGTATTCAAGTGGATCCTGCAAAGGTGAAGGCTATACAAGAAATTCCAGCTCCCCAAACAGAAAAAGAAGTCAGAGGCTTTCTGGGACGGTTGAACTACATTGCCTGATTCATCTCACACCTGACTGCTACTTGTGAGCCAATCTTCAAGTTGCTGAAGAAAGATCAAGTTGTAAGATGGAACGATGAATGCCAGGCGGATTTTGTGAGGATCAAAGAGTATCTCCAAGAGCCACCTATTCTGATTCCTCCAGTTGAAGGGAGACCTTTGATCTTATACTTGACAGTACTCGACAATTCAATGGGATGCGTGCTGGGGCAGCATGACGAGTCTGGCCGAAAAGAGCATGCTACTTATTACCTTAGCAAAAAGTTTACCGACTGCGAGACCCGATACTCGTTGCTCGAGAAAACTTGTTACGCTTTGGCATGGGCTGCTCGCCGGCTGAGAAAGTATATGCTGACCCACACCACTCTATTGATATCAAAGATGGATCCAATCAAGTATATCTTTGAAAAGCCTTCCTTGTTCGGAAGAATAGCAAGATGGCAGATGATCTTGACTGAGTATGACATCCAGTATACGACCCAAAAGGCAATCAAGGGAAGTGTGTTAGCAGACCATTTGGCA
This sequence comes from Vicia faba, assembly GCA_948472305.1. Taxonomy (NCBI): domain Eukaryota; kingdom Viridiplantae; phylum Streptophyta; class Magnoliopsida; order Fabales; family Fabaceae; genus Vicia; species Vicia faba. Next base: position 903,714,849 of record OX451735.1, on the reverse strand, counting down.
CATCAGGAAGTGGATGATTACCATTCTATGAACTTTGAATTCCCGGACGAGAGCATCATGATAGTAACTGACTGTGAGACACCTAGACTGGATGAAGGACCTGAGGAAGGATCCCGATGGTCTATGTACTTTGATGGAGCTTCAAACGCTTTGGGTAACGGCATTGGCGCCGTGATCATATCTCCTGAAGGCTCTCATACTCCATTCACCGCCCGACTATGTTTCAACTGCACCAACAACATGGCGGAGTATGAAGCGTGCATCATGGGTCTTCGAGCAGCAATTGACCTAAGGATTAAGTTTCTAAGTGTTTTCGGAGATTCCGCTCTCGTGATCAGTCAGATCAAAGGCGAGTGGGATACAAAACACCCAAATCTCATTCCTTACAAGGAGTATGTATTGACGTTGCTTCCGCACTTCGAGGAGATAACCTTTGAACACTTCCCAAGAGAGGAGAATCAGTTGGCGGACGCGCTGGCTACGATGTCTTCTATGTTCAAGGTCAGATGGGACAATGAAGCTCCCTGGATCACCATTGAAAGGTTAGACGAACCTGCACATTGCTATGACATTGAGACTGAAGAGGTGGCAGATAAACCCTGGTTCCACGAGGTGAAGAAGTATCTTGAAGCTCAGGAGTACCCCGAGGGTGCATCTGTTAATGATAAGAAGTTTCTGAGGAGGTTCGCAGAGAAGTTCTTCATCAGCAAAGGCATTCTTTACAAGCGTAACCATGATTCAACCTTACTGCGTTGTGTGGATAATAACGAAGAAGAAAGGATCATGATAGAGCTACATGAAGGTACTTTCGGGACTCATTCCAGTGGACACACCATGGCAAAGAAGATCCTTCGGGCAGGATATTATTGGTCCACAATGGAAGCCGACTGTTATCAGCATTCTCGGACCTGTCACAAATGCTAAATTTATGCTGATAAGGTGCACATACCTCCAGTACATCTGAATGTCTTGACGGCTCCATGGCCTTTTGAAATGTGGGGCATTGACATGATCAGCGAGATCAGACCTACGGCATCTAACGGGCATCGTTTCATCCTGGTAGCTATTGATTACTTTACGAAGTGGGTTGAAGCAGCTTCCTTTGCTACCGTAACCAAGAACGTCGTGGCACGGTTCATTTGGCACAATCTGATTTGTCGATATGGTGTACCAGAGAGGATCATTACGGACAATGGTACAAATCTCAATAATAAGATGATCACTGAGCTCTGCAAGCAGTTCAAGATACAGCATCATAACTCTTCTCCCTATCGGCCGAAGATGAATGGGGTTGTTGAAGCGGCTAATAAGAACATTAAGAAGATTGTGCAGAAGATGACGGTGACATACAAAGATTGGCACGAGATGTTACCATTTGCTCTTCGTGGGTACCGTACCTCAGCGCGGACGTCAACAGGGGCAACACCTTATTCCTTAGTATATGGTATGGAGGCAGTCTTTCCCATTGAAGTTCAAATACCCTCTCTTCGGATTATGAAGGATGCAGGTTTGAGCAAAGATGACTAGATTCAGACCCGGCTTGATCAGCTGAACTTAATTGACGAAAAGAGACTTACTGCTATTTGTCATGGTCAAACGTACCAAAAACGGATGATCAAGGCATTTAACAAGAAAGTTAGATGACAAGAGTATCAAGTTGGGGACCTGGTTATCAAGCGCATCATAATGCCACAAGGTGATCCCAGGGACAAATGGACCCCTACTTACGAAGGGCCATTTCTGGTTAAGAACATTTTCTCAGGAGGAGCTATGATTCTAACCACCATGGATGGTGACGACCTTCCTCACCCCGGCAATGCAGACATAGTGAAAAAATACTACGCATGAATAAAGACCCGCTAGGTTTACTGGCCTAGGCAAAAATAAGGGCTTCCCGGCGAACCAAAAGGGTTCGGGCAAAGATAATGGATGAAAATGAAAAAATCTGTACACCTGGAAAGTCGAAAACCTGAAAAGGCGGCTTGGGCAAAAAAGGGTATCCTGGTTGACTGAAAACCCGAAAGGGCGGTCCAGGAAAAAATTAGGGATCAAAGCGTAACACTATGTCTCATTGGATCACCTTGCAACCAGACTTTGGTGTTGACTATCAAGCTCGGACGTCATTAATCAATCTGATCTATCTTCAACCAAGTAGCAAAGTGATGAGATGCTTGAGGACATAAAGGCAATAGCAGAGTTGGAACCCAGTGGGATTATTCACATAGCTGTTTTGTTTAGTTTTTCACAAATTGTGTAAATTCTATTTGTTCGGTGGCATTCTCTTACTAGGGCGTCAGCTTCTTGTACAAAAACGCCTATTTACAGGCCAAAACTTCAAATCAATACAATTCATTTTCAGATAAATTTCAAACTGTTTTTCTTTTATTTGTTTTGTTTTGCAAAGAACGTCCAATGTTCATTTTTGATATATGCATTTGACATTAATTGCTACTCATAAATATTTACATGCGAAACGAAAGACGATTACTTGTATTGTCAGAAACAGGGGAAAATAAGAATTGTCTAAGCTTTACAGTTGCTCTACCCACCAGGTACAAGGGTAAATTTAGCTGAAGAATATGGTTGGAATACTTTCACTCCCCGCGGAGTAAGAAAGAGACAGTAATGTTAACTCTCCCCAACTGAGGCTTGCAACTGTGAATGAATCGGTAATATTCTCCCCAAGCAGAGTTTATCTACCATCAGCACTGAAAGGTCTTAATATTTCCCAACGGAGTATAAGAATACTCCCCGGCAGAGTACAAGATATCCCCAGTGGAGTTTGAAATTTTTCCCAACGCAGTCTGAAAAAAGCTTCCCCCAGTGGAGTTTGGAGAATCATCCTCAGTAGACTTTGGAAGATTGTCCCCAGCAGAGCTCAAAGGATTATCCCCGTTAGAGTCTAAAAGGTTATCCCCAGTGAAGTCGCAACTGAAAGATCATCCCCAGCGGAGTTCATTCCTTTCACAAACAGAAATTCAATCCCCAACAGGATTCAGTATCACCAGCAACGGTAATTCATCCCCAGCGGAACTTATCGGTGGAATCCCCTATAGAGAATCTCTTCCCCACAGAGTAATCTCCTCATCAGTATATTCCCCAGCAGAGTTATCCTCTCTTGCAGGTTTATTCTCACAAATATCTTCATTCGCTATCTCCAGCAGAAACGAAGAATTCAACCATTTTCTCCAGCAGCTATCCGGGATTTATTTTCCCCAGCTAAAAACATTACATACATCATGACACATGCATATACGCATCATACAACACAATCTCATTTATTTTGAGAACATCATTGTTTGATACATATCATGCATCACATACAGCTAACCTTTACCTTTCAGGAAGGATGTGGTTAAATTCTCATAAAATTCAAAGCTATGAAGCTTTTATCCAGTCGAATTACTGACAAGTTCTTAAATCTCAACCGAATTATCCTCAGTTGAATTACAGACAAGGCCCTAAATCTCGACAAGTTCCTCCGTCGAATTACAGGCAGTTCCTAAATCTCAGCAGAGTTTTCTCAGTTGAATTACGGGCGAGTTCTTAAATCCCGATGAAGATGTTTCCCTAAAGTCGAATTACTGACCAGTTATTAAATCTCAACCGAATTATCCTTAGTTGAATTACAGACAAGGCCCTAAATCTCGACAAGTTCCTCCGTCGAATTACAGACAGTTCCTAAATCTCAGCAGAGTTTTCTCAGTTGAATTACGGGCGAGTTCTTAAATCTCGATGAAGATGTTTCCCTAAATTCGAATTACTGACCAGTTCTTAAATCTCAATCGAATTACCCTCAGTTGAATTACAGACAAGGCCCTAAATCTCGACAAGTTCCTCCGTCGAATTACAGACAGTTCCTAAATCTCAGTAGAGTTTTCTTAGTTGAATTGCGGGCGAGTTCTTAAATCTCGATGAAGATGTTTCCCAAAGTCGAATTACTGACCAGTTCTTAAATCTAAATCGAATTATCCTCAGTTGAATTACAGATGAAGTTCTAAATCTCGACAAAGTTCCTCCATCGAAGTACAGACAAGTTCCTAAATCTCAGCAGAGTTTTCTCAGTTGAATTACGGGAGAGTTCTTAAATCTCGATGAAGATGTTTTCCCCCAGTTGAATTATGGACAAGTTCTTAAAACTCAACAGAGATGTTCTCTCAGTTGAAGTACAGGCAAGTTCCTAAATCTCAACAAAGATCAGACTTCCCCAGCGGAATCTTCCTCAACAGTAGGTATGCAAGCTCTCGCTAAGGAATCTCTTATGCGATCGAAACTCCTCCAAATGGCATCTGTAAGCCCATTCCCGACATCACAGGGCTGATACCACTTCATGCGAGTGCAAATTTCTGGGCACTCTAGTGTTCAATCATCTTCCACCTTCGGATCACGAAAGGCATGAAAGCCAATCTACATCCTCAGGTTTAAGAAGATTGAACAGGGGCAGATGTTGTACCCCAAAATTTTCCCTCCCATATTTCTCAAAACATTTCAAGAAAGATCTCCAAGTTGCTCAAGGTGGCTCAAGAATTGGTCAGACAAGCTATCTCCTAAGGCAGTCTATCCCAAATTAGGGTTTTGTGTTGCATCAAGATATTTGAGTCCAAATGACCTCAAGTGCTCCCCAATGTTCTAATATGCTCTCAAGATCATCCATGTCAAATTTCAATCCTTGCAGAGGAGGTTTGCTCAATCAATTGTTCAAAGGTCCAAAAATCGACTGTGTTAGGGTAAAAGTCAACTGTGACCTACATACAATCAAACCACAAGATTTTTTGTCAACATTCTCATTTTGAAGGATATTTCATCATTTGATCAAGGGTTGATCATGATTCATCAAGGATTGCTCACAATTCATCAAAATTTAAAAGTTGCTAAATTAGGGTTTTATAGGAAAAGTCAACTCAACTTTGACCAAGCATAACTTTCTCATAATTTATGATAAATGACCCATACAAAGCTCATTTTTAAGAGGCTGCAATTCCCTACAATCCATATTCATACCCCAAGATCAAAAAATGAACTCACAAGAAGTTATGAATTTGGACATTATAGGTCATTTTTGAAAGTCAACAAAAACACCTTTTTTGTCAAAGCTTAAAACATGAGCATGGAATATCAAAATGAGATGAGACTACAAGGGTTGATTATAGTACATCTCAAGCTTCTTATAAAGTCAAAGAACATCTCCAAAAGTTCAAAATTGAAGAAGTTATGCATTGTTGAAGTTGGACTTTTTTGAAAAATTGCCAAAAGTCAACTATCCCCAAAACTTCAAATTTTGCCAAATGGGCCCATTCGTTTCCACTTGATTTGAGTTTGCATTGTAGCCCACGTGCCCTAGCTCCATCCATGTGTCCATATCTCATTTTTACTATTTAATTTGATTTTTATTTGAATTAATTTATTTTAAATCAAATAAAATCATGTAAAATCTAAAGCATTGATAACACATGATTTTTTGGCTATTTCAGGCTCCAAATACAGCTATTATGTGAATCAAATTCGTATCAAAGGCATTGGTTACAAGAATATATGATTTGGATCAAATTTGGAAAGGTTTTCATGGAGAATCAAATCAAATATGCAATCATTGATAGTGCAAGATTTGGACCACAAATGCTACCCTAATGCACTGAGTAATACATAAGAAAGCTGAAGGACACGAAAGAAGGGTTGGAAATCGTTGGAAGAGGCAGAACCACTTTGCAAAAATTCACAAAAATGTTGGAGATAAAAATCTAGGTTAGAGGTAGTTTCAGGATGCGAGAGTTGGCTCAATCGATTCCTGGCCATTCACACAAGCTAACTGGATCCAAACCAAGCATTATCAGGTCCTCAATTACACTGTAAGCCCCATGATAACGAGAAAACATATCGTATAATTACCATGCTTTTTACTGATTTTTATATTTCATTAAGTCGTCTAACCCCCGATTATTCCGAGATTATGTGTCTTTTTACAGGTATAACATTTGTCGACTCAAACCGATGGAAAAGGACAACATGAAGAAGGCTAGACAATAAACAAAGAGAAAAAGAATAAAAAATACAAAGTTTGGATTTTTTGGAACAGTGACGGTCGTCACATCCTTGTGACAGGCGTAACACCCCCCAACATGAAGAAGCGCTCGTCACACACCACTGACGAGCGTAAGGCACTACTTCAGCGCGCTACGACCGTCACCCACCTATGACGAACGTCACGCTCGTGAAGGTGGACGTTATACATGGATTGAGACGTGGGCATTAAGGGAAGACTCGTTCTCCCTTGTTCTGCTGAGTCTCCTATTTTCCTGCCACCACTATTAGTGCTCCTATATTTTCTCCATGGAAGACTTCATCAAGAATTCAAAAACTGCTGATTTTTCCTATGCTATATATATGTGTACCAGTGCACAGTTCAAGGGTCGAAGAATTTTCCTCAGAACAAATATTATTTTCTTTTTGCAATTATTTTCCAATTTGCTTGTTTTGGAATTTTGTTTTCACGTTCCTGTAATTTTCATTCAAAGTCTTAGTTTTTAGTTTTAAGTGTTAATTCTTCTTTCAAGAATTAACACGAATTATTTATTGCAAATCAAGCTCAAAGATTGGATTATTGTAATACTTCAAGATTACCATAGCAACATTGATTCCAGGTTTTTATATTACAATTATTATTCATTCAGTTTTTATAATATGCCAATTATTGCCATGAATTATATTTTGAATTGTATTGCTGTTAAGTTAATTATGTCTGGCTAAATTATTAATACCGGTATGTGACCGTAAGAACTGAAAGAATTCAGTATACCTTGGCCAAAAATATTTATAAAACAATTTCTGGTTTCCAATTTCCAAGATTAATTTAACTATCCTTGTCACGAGAGTGAGAGGTTAATTAACACGATTTTGCCACGAGAGTGGGAAATCAATTAAGGCAAGAACCTGCATGCGAGAGCTGGGGTTCAACCCAAATAGTGGTAACGAAACATTGATTTTTAAATACACGAGAGTGTTTTAATAAATTAGTTAGATTCAAATTGTTTTCCAAAAGTGTTATTAAATTTAAAGTGCATCCACTAGGTTTAGTAGCATGACTTATTTCATAAACACGAGAGTGTATGTCTCAGGTTTTTAAACAATTAGCTTTTACCGAAATACTTTATAGGCCAAGCGATTCACCGAATTCCCTAAGTCCTATTATCACATACCGGTATAATTAGTACTATTACTTTTAATTAAACGGTTTCCCCCAAAAATCGAATATTCATCTCTTAGTTAGACAAACTGTAGCATTAGATCGTATGCGATTGATCCTCAGTCTTTGTGGGTTCGATAATCTTTTAAAACTAGAACGACTGAACTGTATACTTGCAGTTAGTATCCCGATAGACTTATAAAGTCCCGATCAAGTTTTTGGCGCCGTTGCCGGGGACTGGTAGTCAATTAATTACGATTCTTCTATTGCGCGTTTAGAATAGGCAACAGACACCCTTTGTCGATTTGTATGCCAAGGACTCGCTCACAAGGCGAACCACTTGACAAATCGACGGACGAACCTGAACGCATTCTTTCCGTAAGACATGCAGTCAGGGATTACTGTTTAAATCACGTTATTCCTTTACCTAAACCCGAAATCAAGATTGATTCTGAAACAGATTCTAATTCTTCCTCTGAAACCGAAACCAATCCAGAATTAGACATGGCCGAAGAACAAAGGACCCGTCCACTGAAGGAGTACGCGGCTCCATCACAACAAGAACCCCATAACAGCATTGTTGCTCCAGCAATAAACCGAAACGATTTCGAGTTGAAACCGTCATTGATATCAGCTATCCAACAACGCCAATTCTCTGGAGATCCTTCTGAGGATCCGAATGAACATCTTACAAAATTCGTTCAATTTGCTGACACAGTTATAGCGAACGGTGTTAGTAAAGATGCGATAAGATTACGTCTTTTCCCTTTCTCACTAAGAGATAGAGCTTGGGCTTGGTTGCAATCCTTGCCATCAAATTCCGTCACTACGTGGGAAGGACTGAAGATTGTATTCTTGGCACGATAATTTCCCCCAAGCAAGACCGCTGCACTAAGAGCCCAAATCAACGGATTTAGGCAGAAGGATACTGAATCGCTATTCGATGCATGGGAGCGCTACAAAGATATGATGCGAATGTGACCACATCACGGATTAGAAAAATGGCTGATAATCCACACATTTTATAATGGACTCTTGTACAACACAATACTATCTATAAATGCCGCCGCAGGTGGTACACTGATGGACAAGCCTTATGACAAAGCTAACCAACTCATTGAAAACATGGCTCAAAACCACTATCAGTGGGGAGGAGAAAGAACATATGTGGAGAAAACTCAAGCCAAAGGCGGGATGTACGAGGTTAGTAGCCTAGATAAAGTTAATGATAAGGTAGATGCTCTTACCCAAAAGATAGAAAGCTTGACCTTGCCTCCTGCAGCTACCGTGGCTGCAGTTACCCCAAGCTGCGAAGTTTGTGGAGTTCTTGGTCACGTTGGAACCGAATGTCAAATATTAGCAGGAATATCAGTTGATCAGGTAAATTACGCTCAAGGAAATCCTTATGCCAATACCTATAATCCTGGTTGGAAGAACCATCCTAACTTCTCGTACAAGAGCAATAACGCTTAATATGCACCTGGCCAAGCACCTGATGTACCTCCAGGGTATCAAAAACCCGTTGTCAATGTTCCTAACATTCCTAAGAAATCTAACCTTGAAATCCTAATGGACAATTTTATCGCTAATCAAGCCCAACAAAACAAAGAATTTCTCAATCAAAACGTTCACACCGGTGAACAGTTAAAGCTATTAGCAAACAAGGTAGATGCCCTAGCAACTCACAACAAAATGTTAGAAACCCAAATCTCCCAAGTAGCACAACACCAAGCTAGTTCTGCCACACCTGCTGGTACATTTCCTGGACAGCCACAGCCCAATCCTAAAGGACATGCAAATGCTATTACATTACGAAGTGGGACAGCCCTTGATGGACCGGTAGATCCTAGACTCCAAAACCCGACCATGTATCAAAAGCCCGAAAAAGAAATAGAGAAGTCGAAAGATCAATCTGAAAATGTAGAGGAAGACGCGAATGAGAACAGAGAGGCTTCAGAAAAACCTTATGTGCCTCCGCCACCATACAAACCACCAATTCCATACCCCCAAAGACTTGCAAAATCCAAGAACGAGGGACAATTCAAGAAATTTGTAGAACTTCTGAAACAACTAAACGTCACTATTCCGTTTACAGAAGCTATAACCCAAATGCCGTCATATTCTAAATTCCTAAAAGAAATATTGGCTAATAAGAAAAAAATCGTTGAAAACGAAACCGTCATGCTAACTGCCGAATGTAGCGCCATAATTCAAAACAACATGCCTCCAAAGCTAAAAAATCCTGGTAGTTTCTCCATACCATGTGTAATTGGAAAATCTGTCATAGACAAAGCTCTATGCGATTTAGGAGCCAGTGTCAGTCTAATGCCCTTATCTATTTGCGAGAAGCTCAAATTAGGCGACATGAGACCTACCAAGATGTCCCTATAACTAGCCGACAGGTCAGTCAAATTTCCTGTTGGTATGCTAGAGAACATTCCTGTCCGAATAGGACAATTTTACATACCGACCGACTTTATAATAATGGACATCAAGGAAGATTCAAACATTCCCATCATACTAGGAAGACCATTTTTAGCTACTGCAGGAGCCATCATAGATGTTAAGAAAGGAAAACTTACCTTCGAGGTAGGAGAAGAAAAAGTAGAATTCATTCTTTCCCAATTCTTTAAAGCCCCTACTATAGATGACTCATGTTGTCTCCTAGACATCATTGATGAATGTGTCAAAGAACTTGAATGCCAGGAGGACACCTATTTTGAGATGCTGAAAATTCAGACACCAACTATCCTCGAGAACGAAGACTGGAAACAAGAACACTTAGATGCCAACCTAAGCGAATGTTTAGCCTTAACGCCCGATCCTGACCCAACTAATAAGAAACCTGGCATAGAACTTAAAATATTGCCTGAAGATCTTAGGTATGAATTCTTAAATAAATAACTCGAACGACCAGTTATAGTCAATGCCAAATTAGGAGAGATCGAAACCGAAAAACTTCTTAGTGTGTTAAGGAAATATCCAGCCGCATTAGGCTATAATATATCAGATCTAAAAGGAATAAGCCCTTCTCTCTATATGCACCGCATTATGCTGGAGGAGGACTGCAAGACTTCTAGAGAACATCAAAGACGAATAAATCATATCCTAAGTGAAGTCGTTAAGAAGGAAGTGCAGAAATTACTAGAAGCAGGCATCATATACCCAATATCAGATAGCAACTGGGTCAGTCCAGTTCATGTAGTGCCTAAGAAAGGAGGCGTTACGGTTATAACGAACACAAAAGGTGAATCAGTAGCACAACATACTCAAACAGGATGGAGAATGTGTATCGATTATAGAAAATTAAACAAAGCTACACGCAAAGACCATTTCCCATTACCATTCATTGATCAAATGCTCGAGCGTTTAGCCAAACATTCCCATTTCTGCTACCTTGATGGATACTCAGGATTCTTTCAAATTCCCATTCATCCTAATGATCAAGAGAAAACTACGTTCACATGTCCCTATGGTACCTTTGCATACCGGAGAATGCCATTTGGACTATGTAATGCACCTGCAACTTTCCAACGATGCATAATGGCGATTTTCGCAGATTTTTTTGACAGAATCATGGAAGTATTCATGGACGATTTCTCTGTCTGTGGAGAGAGTTTCGACGGATGTTTATCAAACCTTGAATTAGTCTTGAAACGCTGTGTCAATGTCAACCTAGTGCTCAACTGGGAAAAATGTCACTTCATGGTAAGACAAGGAATTGTGTTGGGTCACATTGTATCAAACAGAGGGATTGAAGTCGATAAAGCAAAGATCGAAATTATCAAAAACCTTCAACCACCCAAAACAGTTATAGAAATACGAAGTTTTCTAGGACACGCGGGTTTTTACCGACGTTTTATAAAAGATTTCTCTAAAATCACCAAGCCACTAACCGAATTATTAATGAAAGAGGCTGAGTTTATTTTCGACGATAAATGCTTGAACGCATTCGAGACACTTAAAGAGGCCTTAATCTCAACACCTATTATGCAACCTCCTGATTGGAATTTACCATTTGAAATAATGTGTGATGCGAGCGACTATGCTGTAGGCGTAGTCCTAGGACAACGCAAAGAAAAAAAGCTTCACGCTATCTACTACGCAAGCAGAACGCTCGATCTCGCACAGATGAATTACGCCACTACAGAGAAGGAACTCTTAGCTGTGGTATTCGCGTTGGATAAATTTCGCTCCTACTTAGTAGGCGCTAAAATCATTATCTATACGGATCATGCTGCGATCCGATACTTACTAAGTAAGAAGGACACCAAATCGCGACTGCTCAGATGGATCTTACTCCTACAAGAGTTTGACTTAGAAATAAAAGACAAGAGAGGAACTGAAAACGTGGTAGCAGACCATTTGTCGAGATTAGATGGAATCCAAACCGAGAGTGTTCCCATAAACGAAGATTTCCCTTATGAACGCCTTATTGCCAAGCTAGAGATAAACCCTACCGACAGTTTAGATCAACATAATGAACCTTCAACAACTGCGGTAGTAAAAGCCATTTGTACTAACACCACATTACCATGGTACGCTGACTTCGTCAACTATTTAGCTGCCGGTGTTTTACCACCTGATTTGACGTACCAACAGCGGAAGAAATTTTTCCATGACCTTAAACACTACTTTTGGGATGAACCATTACTCTTTAAAAGAGGCGCCGATGGTATCTACTGTCGCTGCGTTCCCAATGATGAAATAGACGACGTCATTTCCCATTGCCATTCCACCCCTTATGGTGGACATGCTAGTACGTCAAAAACTTGTGCAAAAATACTTCAAGCTGGCTTCTTTTGGCCTACCTTATGGAAAGACGTCCACGTAACAATTATGAACTGCGATAGATGTCAACGCATAGGAAATATATCTAGACGCGATGAAATTCCGCAAAAAGGAATCCTCGAAGTAGAAGTTTTCGATGTATGGGGAATTGATTTCATGGGACCTTTCCCCGCATCTTTTGGAAATAAATATATTTTGGTAGCCGTCGACTATGTATCAAAATGGATTGAAGCCATCACCGCAGCCACAAACGATACACGTGTGGTACTAAAACTATTCAAGAATATTATCTTCCCACGATTCGGCGTACCAATACTAGTGATCAGCGATGGTGGCTCCCATTTTATCTCTAGAATCTTCGAAAAGTTACTTTCCAAATATGGCGTTAAACATCGCATAGCCACACCATACCATCCTCAAACGAGCGGACAAGTGGAAGTGTCAAATAGGGAGATAAAACAAATCCTTGAGAAAACCGTAACTTCATCCAGAAAGGACTGGTCCTCCAAGCTAAACGATGCTCTTTGGGCATATCGGACAACTTTTAAAACCCCTATCAGAACAACATCGTTTAAGTTAGTTTATGGAAAATCCTGTCATTTTCCAGTAGAATTAGAGCATAAAGCTTATTGGGCCATAAAAACCCTTAACTTAAATTATAAGAGTGCTAGCGAGAAACGAGTGTTAGATATCCATGAACTAGAAGAACTGCGTTTAGACGCTTATGAAAATGCTAAAATCTATAAAGAACGAACAAAAAAATGGCACGATAAGCGCATCTCGCAGAAAGACTTTAAGGAAGGAGACATCGTACTCCTATTCAACTCTAGACTGAAACTTTTCCCGGGAAAATTACGTTCCAGATGGTCCGGACCGTTCGAAATTAACAAAGTTTTCCCAAGTGGTGCGATAGAAATTAAAGGCAGTTCTATTGAACCATTCATAGTTAATGGCCAGCGCCTAAAGCACTACTTTAACTTCGGAAATATCGACTACTCGGCTTATCTTCAGTTAAGTGAGCTGCCTACCCCAAATACCTAACTGAATAGGTGTTAACTGTCGAGCCATCGACATAAAATAAAGGCGCTTCGTGGGAGGCAACCCATGTTTTACTTTAATTATTTTTTTCTGCTTTAACATGCTTTTCTTTTTCTTTTCTTTTTCTTAATCTTTAAAACATTTTCATGATTGCATCTCTTACTCCTTTCTATTTTTCTTCTGTTTTTATTTTTCCCTTTCATCTTTCTTTTTCATTTTAATTTAACTTTGGCAATTTCCTAACCCGAAAATACTTACTTAATTTCTCCTTTTTCAAACATTTATCAAATATTTTCAGGGGGTAATTCTTTTTCTTTCATATTTAGCGCTATGGATTGTGCAAACTTCATGAATGTCAAATTGAGAAGCAGACACCAAAGAAGACAATTTGCGGACCTGGGTGAACGGGAGATGTGCCCTACTATCTACGCAGATGATCATGCTATGGCCGCCCTTGGCATTCGTGAGAGTCTCATGTACTTGCTGCATCAGATTGGCTGGGACACTGCTCCTATCCGAAGACGGTTATGTACCTACAAAAAGATGACTCTTGAGTTCCTTAGCACCCTGAGTTTCATTCCAAATCATGGGATGGGATTCAACCGTGGGTTGATCACATTCAGGATGTTTAACATGGATTACACTTATAACCTACGGGAGTTTAGCTAGCTGCTTGGGTTCCCTTTTGGACACGATGTTATCAGTATGACACAGGAGAACCTCTTGCCTGAATCTGATCTTGATTATTTCTGGGGAAGCATCACTGGTAATAACCATCCTGAGCCGTCTGATCTTTACTCTGAATGCATCCATAACCCGGCTATCAGGTATTTCCACAAGATCATAGCCCACACCATCTTTGGCAAACAGCAGAATGTCACATCTGTATCCCGCAATGAGCTGTTTATTATGGATTGTGCATCCCAGAATCGTCCGGTGAACGGTGTAGCTTATATGCTCACTAATATGGAGCGTATCATCCAGACTCCGAATGCACCGATCTTGTTGGGTGGGTTAGTTACCATGCTATCTAATGCAATTGGACTCCACCGGCCTATGCTCGGATCTGCCCCGCTTTATGGAATAAAGCCGATGGACATTGCATTTTGTTTCAACACTAGCATGATCGGAAACCTTGGACCAGATCAATTTGACCTGCTCGTTAATCATCAGATCGTCCACCAGTTTAAGCTTCCGGACCCTATCACCAGTGTGCACAACCGAGATAACTGGTTGTTTGACCTTCACCATCCTGCTTCACCGCCCTCCTCACCATCTACGGTTGACATTTATGAGGTTCCAAACACTACTAATGCTGATGAAGATCCTGCTACACCGCCAGGATACCATGAGTTCCCTGATCCTTGGGAACAGCAGGCTACTTCCGCTGAGACCGCGACCCAGGCTCCTGAGACTACTCCACCTCCACCTACTGTTACCCTGGACTCCCTACATGAGGCAATTCCGGACATGCGGGGCGAGCTGACTTCTCTCAGGGTGGACTTCATAACCTTTATGGACTTGGTGACTTATCAGTTGGACTACATGCATCAGCATACTGTTTTATTTACGGTCTATGTTTATACGCAATATTTCTATTTCGTTATATACTGGTAACTAGTACTTTAATTATTAAATCACTTTTATATTTAAAACTCTAATTGATTAAAATATTTCAAAAAAATAAAAATTCTTCAAAAACCTTATTACCAAGAAAATAATAAAAACATAAACACCCCAACGGTCCTGTAACGGTCACCTTATTTATGACGCTGAACGCGTTACGACCGTCACACCCTTGTGACGAGCGTAACACGCATTTTTGCCTCATGACGAGCGTCACACCCTCGTGACGACCGTCACGCAAACAGTGTATCAGAACGGCTATTGCAGAGAACTGTTCCAACTTTCAACCATCCCCTTCATAAACCCACTTCCTCCATTGTTACCACATCACACGAAAAACTACCCACTCACTCCATTTTTCTTCTAACTTCTAAACTTCCAACACCAAATTACCATCCATACAGTACCCCATTTTCATATTCCCAAATCAAATCCTACCTACACCATGGCAAACAACCCACACATTCCAGCCATCAATTTCAGAATCGGCGAACAGGGAGAGAATCAACGAGCAAAGTTTCAGAAATTTCAACGTCGAGGTCTCCAATCCACAAGGTATGTTGACATTGACTGCCTGAGGAGTTTGGGACTACTCGACAGTGTCCGCCGATTATTGCAAAGCATGGATCTGTGGAACTTGTGCCGCGAACCAAGACCAATCTACGAAACTCTTAATCTTGAGTTCTTGAGTTCATTTGTTTACCTCACTCCGCCGGGTGTCACAAACCAACTGTCGGGCCTGGCAAAATTCCGCATGTTTGGCGTTGAGCACGAGTTGCCTCAATCCGACATCGCGAGACTTCTAGGATTTTGTTCGGACGAAGGTGCTCATTTCCGGGTACCGGATAGTTTTGGTGAGGAGGCTTTCAACTTGTGGCACAGTCTAACGAATATCCGTGTCGGATCCTACGACCACCTGAATGCCACCCACATTCACAATCCGGCCATCCGCTACTTCCATCACATACTTAGCAACACGATCTTCGCCCGCGATAGCAACCATGAGCTCAACTCCAAGGAGCTCTTATTTTTACATTGCGCGTTCACTGGGCAAAAGATCAATGCCGCCCCGTTCCTACTTGCTCACATCCACTCTATTTGTGCTAGAGGTGGAAAACCATTCTATTTCGGAGGGCTGGTTACTTCAATTGTCATTTGTCTAAACTACGGTGCTGCTCTCGCAACCTTGCCTTCTATGGCACCGACTTTGCTAACCTTGGATCACTGCAAAGCCGCACACCTCATCTACGAGCGGGAAGACGGCAGATTTCACCCTGTAATCAGGAACACCGTCTATCAGAATATCATTTTGCCGAACAGGGACCGAATCGATCCAAGTAACCGAGAAAACTGGTTGTTCGATCCTGAAATTCCCGCAGAGCGTGCACCTGCCCATGATGACCAACCTGCAGCCGCTGCAGACGAAGTACAAGAAGAGTTGGATAGTGCTCCTCCTGTCCACGACATTCCAGGATCCTCATTTGCACCTCCTCCTATTAATCTTGAAGACATCCTCCGCGCCCTCCACATGCAAAACCAAATGAATGCGGCGCTTGAAAGGAGGCAAGCCGAGCAATTTGAGTCTCTGTGCGCCCAAAACGCTCAGATCTTGACTGGGCAGCGCAACATGAATGAGAGGTTAGATGAGGCCCTGTCAGAGCTTAACGCCTTGAGGATAGATATGACCACCCTTGGCTTCCAAGACACCGACACTGAAGCCACTCCTACCAGACGCTCTTGCACCAGGAGTAGAGGACGTGGTCACCAGTAGTCTTTCTTTAATTTCTATGTAATTTGTTATTTTTCTGTTTCATTTCTTTTTTTTTCGTTTGTTTTTGTAATTGTACTTCCCCGCATATATACCGCAACATTGAGGACAATGTCGGATTTTGTGTGGGAGAGGTACCTTTCAATCTTTTATAAACTAGTAAATTCTTACGATATGTCTCGATTCAAATTCTTTGCTTTATTTAGCCATACCAAAAAAAATTTATTTTCACATTAGCCCGACATACCTATTTTAACGAAATCCCGATTGAGGAAGCCGAAAACGACATAACAAGATCGATACGGTTCTGACAACGTAGACTTCCTACTTACGCGATCCGTTTCAATAACCATTATACCGATATCTGGAGTTTCAAGTTCTAGAAGTAACCCCTAGTAGTTTATACTAGCAGACAGCATCGTCTTGACATAAACCACGTGGAGAATCGATGAATATAAGTGTTTGATGCCTGATTCTAAAAATATCCTTCCTATCTCGCTGCTAAAAGAAAATAAAATTTGTGTACCAAAATAGACGGGCACATATAAGAGCCGAGCAAATAATGAAGGAATCCAGTGTTGGTTGGTTCAGAGGTATCTGGTTCTGAACTCGGTAGGGCGTGCTACGGCCCGATCCCCCACAACCTCCAATTTGGATAACATATGTAGGGTTGCCACATTCATGTACCAGACCCCGTGCTAAAGGATCAAAGTCACTAACCGGTTACTCCACTATGTGCGTGCTAAGACAAAGGGCTTAATGTGATTGCGCCAGAACGAAACCGGGTGAAATAGATACGAGGAACTCCGGGCAGAGTTATAACAGAACTGTTGGATAGCTCGTTTAAAATGGAATTCTACGGCTAAGATTATTGCTTGTGTCATTAGCGTATATTTAGTGTTTTACTCAAGTATCGGCCGAACCTACGAGGACTTCCCGAAACTACTTTAAAAATCCAAGGTATGTCATGCTTATGCGCTTGACAAAACTTGCCCGACCTTTCGAATGACTATTTGCTTGAGGACAAGCAAAGGTTTAAGTATGGGGGAATTTGATAACGAGAAAACATATTGTATAATTACCATGCTTTTTACCTATTTTTATATTTCATTAAGTCGTCTAACCCCCGATTATTCTGAGATTATGTGTCTTTTTACATGTATAACATTTGTCGACTCAAACCGATGGAAAAGGACAACATGAAGAAGGCTAGACAATAAACAAAGAGAAAAAGAATAAAAAATACAAAGTTTGGATTTTTTGGAACAGTGACGGTCGTCACATCCTTGTGACGGGCGTAACACCCCTCAACATGAAGAAACGCTCGTCACACACCACTGACGAGCGTAAGGCACTACTTCAGCGCGTTACGACCGTCACCCACCTGTGACGACCGTCACGCGCGTGAAGGTGGACGTTATACATGGATTGAGACGTGGGAATTAAGGGCACACTCGTTCTCCCTTGTTCTGCTGAGTCTCCTATTTTCCTGCCACCACTATTAGTGCTCCTATATTTTCTCCATGGAAGACTTCATCAAGAATTCAAAAACTGATGATTTTTCCTATGCTATATATATGTGTACCAGTGCATAGTTCAAGGGTCGAAGAATTTTCCTCAGAACAAATATTATTTTCTTTTTGCAATTATTTTCCAATTTGCTTGTTTTGGAATTTTGTTTTCACGTTCCTGTAATTTTCATTCAAAGTCTTAGTTTTTAGTTTTAAGTGTTAATTCTTCTTTCAAGAATTAACACGAATTATTTACTGCAAATCAAGCTCGAAGATTGGATTATTGTAATACTTCAAGATTACCATAGCAACTTTGATTCCAGGTTTTTATATTGCAATTATTATTCATTCAGTTTTTATAATATGCCAATTATTGCCATGAATTATATTTTGAACTGTATTGCTGTTAAGTTAATTATGTCTGGCTAAATTATTAATATCGGTATGTGACCGTAAGAACTGAAAGAATTCAGTGATACCTTGGCCAAAAATATTTATAAAACAATTTCTGGTTTCCAATTTCCAAGATTAATTTAACTATCCTTGTCACGAGATTGAGAGGTTAATTAACACGATTTTGCCACGAGAGTGGGAAATTAATTAAGGCAAGAACCTGCATGCGAGAGCTGGGGTTCAACCCAGATAGTGGTAACGAAACATTGATTTTTAAATACACGAGAGTGTTTTAATAAATTAATTAGATTCAAATTGTTTTCAAAAAGTGTTATTAAATTTAAAGTGCATCCACTAGGTTTAGTAGCATGACTTATTTCATAAACACGAGAGTGTATGTCTCAGGTTTTTAAACAATTAGCTTTTACCGAAATACTTTATAGGCCAAGCGATTCACCGAATTACCTAAGTCCAATTATCACATACCGGTATAATTAGTACTATTACTTTTAATTAAACTGTTTCCCCCAAAAATCAAATATTCATCGCTTAGTTAGACAAACTGTAGCATTAGATCGTATGCGATTGATCCTTAGTCTCTGTGGGTTCGATAATCTTTTAAAACTAGAACGACTGAACTGTATACTTGCAGTTAGTATCCCGACAGACTTATAAAGTCCCGATCATCCCACGCGAATTGCCTCTGTTTTTGATTTCGTAACTCGCAAATTAGGCATCGTTTTCATGGAATAATTGCATATCCTTAACCCTCATATCATTTGCAAATTGATGGTAATAGCCAATTTCATTTATGTGCTCTGTATGGAAAATCACCATAGCTAGGGTTCCTTGTTCGTGTTTAGGGATTTCTGTTTCAGGTACAATTGGCCCATAAGAAGAACATGGTTGTGATCAGGAGATCATGACGAACTCAACCCTAGCCTTGAAAATCATTTTTATGGCCTGGGGATGATTTTGGAACGAAGCTATGGTTTTAGCTGCGGATAAAAATCCGCAGGTAAAATTTTTAGGGTTTTGATGAAGATGATGATGCGTTGTCACCCTTCTGTTGGTTCATTTGAATTCCGCGCCAAATTCCATTAATGTGTTTGTTTTTATTATATTATCAATTCTTTGCATTATACTAACAACTAAAACAGCCTGGCGTAGTGGCAAGCAAGCATTTGATGTACCTTCAGGACCTGGGTTCGAATCCCAGGTCCCCCTCTTTCTCAATATTATTTGTTTTCAGCTAATCCAGTATGCGCGCATGCCAAGGGATCATCATATGCCCTCACCCATCCAAGCGCCAGATGGCCAATGGCCAGATCTGGTGGTCAGTGATTGGAGGTCCACCAAAATGCCAGTCAACACGCGCGTACCAGATCCAAAAAGTCAAAAAGGCCAGCTTCTATTGGGCCTACAAAATTTCTCTTTGCACCTCCTAATCAGGCCCAACTCCTCTCTCTTTTATTTATTTTGCTTTATTTAATTTAATTGTTTTATTTTATTTAATTATTTTCCAACCAATCACAAAATTCTTTTTTTATCAAATAAAATCACAAAATATTTTTTATTCAATCAAATTTTAAACTTTTATTTTCCTTAATAAACTTATTAATTAATTAGGTTTTTAATTAGAAAACTTTAATTCATTTTTGTAAATATTTAAAATTAATTATATTTAATTAGGTTTTAACTACTAATTTAATTAATTTTATTTTCTTTCTTAAAAATAATCAAAAACTCCAAAAATAATTTATTTTTTTCATTAATTAATTTATTAATTCAATTTAGTTATTTAATTTAGGTTTAATTTCTTTTCTTAAATAAAAACAACAAAAAAGCAATTTTCTTTCAAAAGGGTCAAAACCCTAAATTTCGCACTCCATTTAATTTCCCGCGTGTTGTATTTATTTTTATCATATTAATGTATCTTCTTACGGATTGTAATAGTTAAATAGGACATTTAATTATTTTTACCGCTTTCCTTTATTTTTTTAAGGGTTTTGTCTTTGGAGATGTAAATACCCGATGCCTTGTAATTTAAATTCCACATTTTAATTTGTGCAAATTATAACTGCTAGATGTTTGATAATAGGGTTTGCATGACAAGACTGAATGCTTAATCTTAAAATCAAATTAGATCACCTTTAACATGTACAAAGATAAAAATAACTGAAAACGACACACCCGCACATGCGCACTCTTAGGGTACACCCCACTTGGTTGCCTTCGTACACGGCCATTGAGTATAGGTTATTTTAGATGTCGCCCTCTTATCTAAAAGATCATAGTCGCCTCGAAATTGTTGCCTCGGATATTGTTGCTTCAAACAAATGATCTAAGACATTAGGGTTACCGCTAAGGCGTCCTAACATTGCTTTAGTGACCGTATATCCCTCATTCGAATTGACCCTCAAACTCCAACGACGATGCTACCTACTCATCAATAGTGGGATAGCATTGCCTAAAGGAAATTAGCATAGAACGATTCTTTTTTCGAGTAGGTAGATGGTTCTTAGATACTTGCTCTTTCAAAAAACAAAACTCTTCACACTTACACTTTTCGAACAAAGTTTTCCAAAACACTTCATTACACTCTTGAGGACAGAAGCAAGAGTTAAATAGAAGTTTCAATACAAAAACTTTTTCAAACCCACAAGCACAAAGAAAACAATTTTGAAAACAATTGAGCAAGTACCTAAGAGCCCGTGGATAACCACAGATAGAAAGGGTGCTAACACCTTCCCTTTCTATAATCTACCCCCCGAACCCGAGAAATATCTCGAAAAAGGAAATTTTTTGTGCTTTTTTCCTTTCCTTGTTAGATAAAATAAAAGTCGGTGGCGACTCTTGTTTACCGCGACATTTTGCGAAAACAAACGCAAAACGCAAACTAGGATTCCAAAAAATAGTCAATTCTTCCCACCGTATCACAGAGGTGATCCTGACAGGAGGGCCGGAAATAACGGCTAAGTCTTGACACATATTCTCAGCAGATGGAACCTTCTCGGTCAGAGTTATATGATTTTCCATTAGGCGTTGAATGCCTTCTTTTAGTAATCTGCAGCCATTGGATTAGGCTGTGCAGCAGCAACATTTCTCAATATAGCCCAGAAATAAACCGGCCTGGAGCAGATTCTTCTTGATAATTGGTAGAGGAGTCATCAATTCACTTACAGTAGCAACATAAAGAATATCGTCAATTTCACTTATGCCTTTGTCATGCTTTGGCATAGGCCCAATAATCACATTTGGAGTCTCCGTAGGATCAAACCAATTTCCTTGTTGTCAATGATATCCTGAATTTTGTTTTTCAGGCTCCAGCAATTGTTGGTGTCGTGCCCAGGACTGTTAGAATAGTAGGCGCATCTCACGTTCGGATTGTACTTAGGAGAGGAGGTGTTAGGATTCTGAGGAGGATCCCTTAGTGTAATTAGTTTCGCTTTTAACAAATGTTATAACGCCTGAGATAATGGCATATTAATCTTGGTGAACTGCCTTCCCAGAGCGTCTGACTTACGCATGTTTCCCTGTTGTTGTTGTTGAACAGGTGCAAGGTTAGAAATTAGTACCGCTCCCATAGACTGATTGTGGTCATTTTTACCCCGGCCCTTGTGGCCATAAACATCATTAGTTTCCTTCTTATTATTGAACGTCTTCTTTACAACACTCAAAGACACAGCCACTTGAATTTTTCCACTCTTAATACCACTTTCAACTCATTCCCTAATTAGAATCAGCTCAGTAAAATTAGATGACGAACTCCCAATCAGCGGATTGAAGAATGGGCCTGTTAGATTGCCCGTGAACATATCAACTAGCTCCCAGTCAGACAAGGGAGGTTGCACCCTTCCAGCTAAGTCTCTCCACTTCTTGGCATATTCCTTAAATCCTTCATTTGAACCTATAGTCATGTTTTGTAATTGCACACGAGTCGGTGCAAGGTCAACATTATATTGATACTGCTTGTAGAAAGAAGCGGCCAAGTCTTCCCAAGTAACAATGTTGGTTCCCTCCAGCTGATAGAACAATTTGAGTTGTGTACCTGTTGTACCCCAATTTTTACCCCTAAGATTCCTTTATCATCTCATATCAACTCAATCACAACAAGATCACACTAGGGTTTGGTCCTTCTCCTTATCTTTAGGTTTGCCTATGGGAATCACCAAGCACCTTGATTTATATTTTGTGATCATCTATGTTCTATGTTTATTAAATTTTAACTAATAAATACAATGAATGTTTTCTCTAATTGATGATATTATAGGTGAGAGCACAACACATTCATCAAGTTGATTCATAGGTTCATGAGTTTATTTCCATGCCTCCTCCAACAGAATTTCATTGATATTCAAGCTTCATCATTGAATATACTTTGAAATAATATCATGACAAGGTCTACTATGATTCATTATTCCTCAAGTTGTCAAAGAAAATCAAAAGATACAAGAGTTGATTGAAGAAATTTGACCTAATTGGACAAGTTCTTGATTTCTTGATCACAAGTGCATAACTCTCTAAATTCTTAACATTTGGAGTTGGTTTTTGTTGCTATTGTTTCTTATTGTCATCCACAATAACTTCTATTCACATGGAAAGAGTAATTGTGAACGTTTGTTAAAATTGAAAGGGGTTTCCAAGTCATTTTTGTGCTCTAGGAGTTAGGGTTTTGAACTTCTAAGGGCTATATCTTGATTATCTTTTGGTGTTTTTGAGTGATTCCAAAGACATGATTGTATTTAAAGAGTTATAAACCAATCACTTCAAATGTTTCAAGAAAATTGTATGTGGAAGGTGCCTAATTATGAAGAAAGATTACATGTCATCTATATATGCCATCAAATTCTCTTATGTGACTTCAAAAGATCATAACTTGGACAATTTTTATCTTCTTGAGCCCATTCCTTTTCTACAATGATCTTAAGGATGTGAAACTCAACTCTTCTTTCATGTGAAAAGCTTGAAAATGGATGGAAGATGCCTTAAGAATGCAAAATATTATAGGCCATCTCATGAATTTTCACCAATTTTGCAAGACCGTAACTTTTTCAATACATGATATTTTTGAGTGATTCAAGTTTCACAATGCTCTTTGGGAAGTCTACTTCAATCTAACATCATTGATCAAAGCTCAATTTTGGAGGAAAGCCTTGGTTGAACTCAAAACATTTTAGGTCACTTTTGAAGAAAAACTTAGAATTTTTCTAAGTACAAAAGTCAGCATCTTTTTCTCAACTTTGACTCATCACAACTTTTATCTCAAGCATCCGATTGACATCACTCTTTTCACATTGAAAATTTTGTGACCTTTTCTTTCAAATTCTTCAAGAATCATGCCCTAAGGTTCCCTAAATTATGCACACCATGAGTTCAAACACAGCCACTTGAAACTGATTTTTTCCTCCAACTCAGAATTTGAAATGCACAATTCAGCTTCTAATCACTAAATTGTTGTGCGTTTTTACTTCTAATCATGTTTATCAATCTTCCAGAAGTGGTTAGCACCTTGAAACGCAGGTTTTGACTGAGGTTTGAGCAAAATGTGAGTCACATTTTTCATGCTTGCAACTTCACATGAATTCCCTCCAAACTTGAGCATTCCACACGCTTGAGAATCCCATTTTCTTCCCTATAAATAGAGGGTTATATCTCACTCATTTTCTCAAGCTTAAAAAACTAGAATCACCCTGCCCAACTCTCTCCTTAACCCATATTTATGCAACTTCAAATTTGGTTTTACAACCTTCTTCAATCCATTTTCTTTGTCAATTCTTCATCCTTGAACTTCACTAAAGCTAACAGAAGAAGAACCAAGCCCTAAAGCATCCTAAATCATGCTAGCTAAGTCAAGTTTCAGAGCTCTGAATTTTAACTTCAATAGGTAGACTCCTTCATCAATTCTCTCATTTGCTACCACAGTGAAGCTCTCATCATTCTGATACTAGTCACATTATTTGTTTTCAACTGGAAATGAGTTTTGGCCATGATTTTCAAATCCCTATTCAATTTTTTCCTTCTTGTTTTTTGCAAAACGATTGAGCTATACTTTAAATAAATATTTTGCAAGGGTACAGTTCTTTTCGTCTTGATGAGATGAAGCGAATGACATAAGTCTGAGCTCCTAATTTTACAGTATGAGAGACCTGCGATTCTCATGGCTGGAGGTTGAAGATGATCAACATGTCATCTCTTAACCAATGATAATGCGCGATTTGTTTATTCAAAAATATGATTTAACAATGGATCCAGTGTTTTATTCAATAAGGGCCATGATATGCACAACGTGCCAGGTCCCTTGGATCTGATTACTAACGCGTTTTAACATTCATCCAATGGTCTATATCTTTTTGTTGTATTTATTTATTTTTTTTCTTCTGATTTTTATATTTTAATTGATTTAAACTTCAAAAATTCACAAAACAATTCATTTCCAACTCAAAAAAATTCTTAAAAATTCTTAAAAATATTTTGGATTTTTCTCTTTCTGATTTTTATTTTTTCACAATTTTATTTTATAATTTGATATTTTCTATATTTTTTCACTTTAATTGAATTGTTTTAATTGATTAGAAAAATTTATTTTAAAATTCTGAAAAATTATGGAAAGGTCCTTTGGCCTTCTTGGCAATTTTTGATAACCTTGTTTTATTTTTATTCCCGATTATAATATTTTTCACCATTTTTAATTTGTTTTACCTATTTCTTTTATTTTAAAAAATAGTTTCTGACTTTAAAAAATTCTAAAAAAATTTGTCAACCTTTATTAAATCATGTTTGATCTCTGACTTTTTTAGGATTTTTATTTAGTGCTTTAATATACTTTGTGTATTTTTACCATTTATTTTCCTTTTAATTAATCTTTTAAGTATTATTTTATTGAATTTTATTTTATTATTTTATTTGATTCTGACTTGGGTATTATTTGGTGACAAATTCTTCAACCTCATTGGATCTTGGGTGTTGATAGGTTGAGAAACCAAATCCACCAAAAGGGATGAATGATGTTGATGATATTTGAAAACCTAATTTCATACCTTGCATCCCTTCCCTCTACATCTTATCCCTTTCTCATTATGTTATATGTTGTTAGAGGATGATCTACATATCATCTCTCCAAACATATGGCACATAGATTGATATTGACCGTCCTCAAAATAGGTGCGACTTCTATATAAGTCCACTTACGATTGCTTAACATAATGCTAAATTTTGTCCCGATTTGAGAAATAATCATTTGTGGCCCATACCTATGTTTGCAAGCCCAAGTATGTTTAATTTGAAACCTTTGATCCAATAACCTTGAGGTTCATCGTTAGAAGGCTTTTGTTTTATCAATCCTCTAATAAACTTTCATAAGATTTGGTCTAAGTGAATCACTTAAACATCGTTGATCATTTGTTGTTGCCTTGAAATTTTGAAATGAATGATATACTTGACAAAAAGAAAATGAAACTTTTTGTTGATAGGCTTTGATTTTCTCAACCTTCTAATGAGTTTTCAAATGCAAGTTTCAAGACGGTCATTTAACTAACCTCTAATTTCTAACAATTGACTTTATTTTATGCTTTTACTTTATGATTTTTAATTTAAGCACATTTATTTAGCATTTACATTTAAGTTTATTTTCATCTTTGCCCACTTGAGCATTTATCTTTATGTCTTTTTGTTTTGCTCACTTGAGCTTTTCATTTTCTTTTTGAAGATACTTAATAACCAACTTGAACAATAAAAAACATTAATATTACATGGACTATTTGGTTATTGTCCTTGGCATGATGGAGTTATGGACTTCTTGGACTTAGGAGTAGAGACCTTGACCTACCTTGAGACCATGTGACTTTTACTGTTATTTTGTATGGAGTTCTTGGGGTTTACCCCAAGACATTGGGTTGTTTGTTTTCTTTGTGTGCAGTTTATTCTGATTATATGTTTTGTCTGTGATTGGGAATTCATCTATATACAGCCGTTACTCTGCCCAATTTTTTTTGTGAAGACTTAATGCATTCGAAGCTTGGTTTTCTTAAGAGGTTTAATATCTTTTCTTTCTTGGTTTTAATCCAAAGGATGGGAATTCTACATTGACTTATTGTGTCGAGTGTTGACTTCTTATTAGTTAGACGGTTCTTTTCCCTAGATCTTACCTTATGATATAGGATAGTCCATTCATCTCCTCCCATCTTCTTTAATTTCAAAAATATTCTCCCTCCTTTCAAAACTATTCTTGTTTTAAACTTGAACCGCTTTCACAATAAACTTTGACTTAGGTCCATGCATTTTTTTTAAATATTTTCTTAATAAAATTTTAAATGACTTAATAATACTTTGACATTTTTGTGAGAATACTAAAAGTTAATCAATCTCCTTCAAACTATTTTTCCACTTTGGCTTTTTTTCTTAAAACTTTTCTCAAAAGATTAGACTCTTGTCAATCTTTGTAGTGATGTGAGCTACTACACTTCTATGATATGTAGTGAAGTGAGATATTTTCCACTTGGGTGTTGAGTGAGGCTTTATTAATTTTAACCCAAGCCATATCCTCCACCTTTAGATGACGCAAATACTCCTTTCTTATAATGGTGGGTAGTAAGTATGTTCTTCCACTCGGATAAGAGGATGATGTCTCATCTCTTAAAATTAGCCAACACACTTGTGTTTTAAAATTTTTAAAGGATAACTACGAGTACCCTGATCCTCTATTGCACGAAAGGTGGTACGTAGGCACTAAAGGTTTGCAACCGCGGCGGGTGCAAAAATTGTAAAAAATACTTCTTTTCTCATCCCCACGATCTATTTTTTTATACAAGTTTTATAGCCAAAATACACAGATTTTCAAAGAGGTTCATGTAGAGTACCGTAGATGTTTAGGGTGCTAATACCATCCATTTGCATAACCAACCCCCGAACTTAGATTCTCTCCCCTTCTTTTTGGGTTATTTGCTTTTTTCCCATTCCTCTAGAAACAATAAATCACGGTGGCAATTTTTATTTGATCTGTGCGAGTTAAGTGAATCTAATGGCTTAGACTTAACATTTCTACTACTATAGAAAAAATGGCAACCTCACTGGGGACAGATCAACCAAATGTTGGTTCATCCCTAAGTGGGTTGATCATATCTTTGTTTGTTTGTGTATGTGCTATTATTGTTTATATATTTTGTGTTGTATATATGTTTGTCTGGATTTTTCTGGTTTTCAGGATGCTTGGTGATTTCTCATAAGTCCTCTATCCGAACTTGGGCAAACTTAAGATAGGACGGGCGGTATAGTCATGTTAACTTTGAGGGAGTAATCCCAAAAAATGAGACATGAGATCCCCCACTAAGTGGAGACCCTTTTGACTATAGTGTTGTTTACCGAGTAATCGGGAAGATGTGCTACTTTCGACCTGGGAGCCTGATGAAACTGAGGACCGTAGAACCCTTAACCCATCTTGGCCTTTTAGGTGTAGTGCGGAAACTATGACGAAGTAATCCGAAAATGGTTGTGTTGTACCCCAAAATTTTCCCTCTCATTTCTCAAGGCATTTATCACAAGGGGCTCCCAAAAATTCAAGTTTACACAAATATATTTGGATTTTTTCAGCATCAAATTAAAGAGGAAATTGCTAAAAGGGGCAAAACAAATGAAAATACTCTTTTTGACAAAATTGAAGGAAAACAAGTTCTCTTTGATTTTACATCCTTCGACTGGACACTTTGGCTCCTACGATGTAGGCTTTGGTTGCATCCTTCATTTGGGCGCTGGACTCCTTTTGGGAAAATTCATTTCCTGCTTCGTTTGGGCACTAGACTTCGTTTGAATGTTTTATTCTCTTTGTGCAAATATTTCGTTTGGCCACATAGCATATTTCCTGCATGTTAGCCAAGATTTACAAGGCAGAATTCCTTACCATGTTAACATACACAAGGCCAAAGTCACCCTTTGAAGCAACTTGTTACAAGCTTCGACAGGGAAACACTTCTCATCAACTAGCTGCAATTCACAAGGTAAAATTCCTCCTAATGATGTCCTTCGATTCAGGAGGCCAAAGCCTCTCTTCTACTATCTTTCGATTACATATCTTGTCACCTGCAGGCCTCCTTCATTTGGGGAATATAGCCTTCCCAGTGTTGCAAGTTATGTTTGTGCCTTTCATCCTCTGCATGCATTCTTCATTTTGGTGTTTGAATCCTTCAGCACAAGCTCTTGGTCATACCTTTCATTTGGACATGTGGCTCCCTTTTTACAAGCCTTCATTTGAGCATAAGGTCACAAGGCAGGGGGGACCTCCTGCATACACCCTTTCGTTTGGCCATATGGCCCCTTGTAGGCAAGTTTGAGTAGGCAGTATCTCCCTTGGAAATGGCTTGCTTCAACACATAAATTCTACACTATGCCATTGTCTCATGCAAAAGAAGTACCATGGGGGCACATTTGAAGGAATTACCAGACATGTCTGAATGTCCCAATCAAATGACATGTTTTACTGACCCACCCCAGGAGCATGTGTTTAGACCATTTGAAGGAACCCATGAAGGGCCTGGTCGAAAGACACCTATTTGGGCCCCTTCAAAGGATACCCACGTGAGCCATTCGAAGGACACTTCGATTTGAAAAAAGAAATGATTGCTAAAGAGTCTGGTCGAAGGATAAAGCTAGGGGGTCAAGACAAAAGATTGAGATGCCCAAAGGTACTTGTTGACCAAGTCTCATGCGCTTCCAGGTTCAGGCCTGATACACTGGCCATAAAACTCCAAAACTGCTGCACAGCAGTCCTGCAACACTGCCTTATTCCTTGCACCAAAAAGGCATACAAACACTGTCCCTCGAAAGCTACAAATACAACATGCCTTTTTGTTTAAACCTTTTGTTTTCCCTCCTAAAACATCCTCTCAGGCCATCTATAAATATGAGACTCCACCACACATGCTAGGGGAGCCTGAAGAATTACAAGAGAACTCTTGTGAAAATTCCCAAAACTCTCAAACATTTCCCAACGTTTTTTTTCAAACACTTCTAAAAATTCAACCCTCTTTGTACACTAAGTAAATCCTTTAATTCACCCCCAAGTGACCATCTAGCTAGCCTTCGACCTAATTCCCCAACTACAATACAGTAACCCTTTGATTCATTTTGTTACTTGTCATAAAAAGAACCTTCGATCCACTCACACACCCTCCTTCGATTCAGTGATTGTTTGCATAAAGTAGTGACTGGATTAATCTTAGGAAGGCCCTAATGAACTTCCATTCACCACCAAGGAAGACAATTGCAGTTTCCTTCGATTTAAGAACTTCAAGAGGTAAGTTCCCTTTAAACTTGAATCTATTCTATTTTAATATCATGTGCACATGCCAATAAAGAAAAATGTAGATATTTCATATAGGGATCTTGACCATGTTTTAGCTTTCGATTCTGACTGCCCATATGCTAAAAATCTCAACTCTGACTAATTAGGCTTTAGACTTTGAGACCCAATAATTTTGTGCTAACCCTTGGCCTGTAGTTACACTTGAATGTTGCATTTTAAGAATTTGAGACAGGTGCATTGTACCTTTCAATTGGCTAAATGCTCAAGCCTTTCGAATCTCAACCTGAGGGCCTAGCATACTTACAATCGAAGGAATCGGCAAGGAGCCTGAGGCAAAGAATGCACTTCACACTGACTCCAAGCCTCAAATGAAGGAAGTAGCCAGTAGAATGCATTTCACACTGACTCCAGGACTCAAACGAAGGAAGTAACCAGAAAGGTTGCCTTTCTGACTTCCAACTCTCAGCCGAAGGACAAAACCTTGATGACTTCCAACTCCCAGTTGAAGGACAGAACCTTGCTGACTTCCAGCTACCAATTGAAGGGCGTGACTTCACTGGTTTCAGGCCCCAAATCGAAAGAGGTCAAAAAGTGCAGAATTGAAAGATGTTTCTGCCTAAATCGAAAGACCCTTTTTTCTTTCTTTTATTTTATTTTTGCCTTTATATTTTCATGCTATTCAATATGGTTATAATAGTGTAGGATTTTATTTTTCTGCATTTTATTACTTTTAGATGATTGCTAGTAAAATAGGGTATGTATGGCAAGATAAAAACAACAAGTATATAACTTAAAACTCTAAAGACAAAATGCATGTAATTAAACACACTATTCACACACATGCACCCCTAGGGTAATCTCACTTGTTGCCTCTGAAGAATAGTCATGTCCCTCGAATATAGGCGTTTTGGCAAAGACCCTCGATAAAAGATCGTAGTCCCTCGATGACCCTTAATGTTGCCTTCGGTAAATGATCTAGTCTCTAAACGATATTACTAAAATGTCCCATAGGTTGCCTTCTATGACTATACGAACGTCCCATGTATGTCCCTTCACATCCAATGATGGGGCTTCTTATCAAATCAATGGTAAGATAGCAACATCTAAAGGAGGAGGAAAATAACATTAAGACCTTTTGAGTAGGTAGGATGCTCCTAGTTGCTCACTTGCTCACAACAAAAACATTTTATACACCCACACTTTCATTTTGAAACATTTTTAAAAAACAAAGCTTTTTTTACGCGTTCTTATAGAGACGAGAACCATTACAAAGACACTTTTTAAAATCACTTTCAAAAACACATTCCACAAACACCTCTTTGAACTATTTTCAAAACCAACACTTTGTACGCGTTCTTATAGAAACGAGAACCATTACAAAGAAGTTTTCAAAATACTTTAAAAACATACACCACAAGCACATTTTCAAACAAAAAGCAAGTGATCTAGCAAGAAAATAAAAGCACGTAGATAACTACGGATGGAAAGGGTGCTAAAACCTCCCCTTTTCATAACCTACCCCCCGAACTCAAGAAATAATCTCGAAAGGTCTTTCCTGTTCTTTTCAATCTTTCCTTATTGGATAAAATAAAAGTCGATGGCAACTCTTGCTATCTGCAACAATTGCGATCAAATGCAAAACACCAAAGTCAGTTCTCCCACCGTGTTACAGAACTGGCGACTCTGCTGGGGAATTACTTAAAAGTGGGGTTACCTTAGGGCTAGATCACCTTTACTTGCTTTCTTTGTTTGACTTGTTTGCTTTACATTTTTTGGGTCTTTGCTTGAGCTTTTGTTAATCCTATACCCGGATCTGGGGCATATTTTAGGTAAGTAGCAATAAATCAAAGAAGCTGTACGGCATAGACCGATATGGACAAAGTGATAGTTATGTTAGCGTGATACTCTGGCTTGTACTAATGTTCCTTGAGTCAGTCAAGGATAACATTTTGCTTCCTTATAGTGTCATTAAGCGCTAACTAACCTTTAGAACCTTTACTTGACTCATCCTAAGCCATTAAAAAGTAGTGAGATAG
This sequence comes from Vicia faba, assembly GCA_948472305.1. Lineage (NCBI taxonomy): Eukaryota > Viridiplantae > Streptophyta > Magnoliopsida > Fabales > Fabaceae > Vicia > Vicia faba. Next base: position 903,683,210 of record OX451735.1, on the reverse strand, counting down.
CCGGATTTAGTTCCGACTGGAGTTTGGTTAATAATCGATGCTACACTCATTGAGATTAGACTTTTGGGATATTCTGGCTGCAATACTTCGGTGCTTGAGCTAGAACAATGCCTAAAAGAAAGGTCAATGATATGAGACTCCTTAGAACCCCGTTACTTTTAATAGGATAGGTTGAGCTAACTAAACTTCAAGAGGGTACTTACCTTTAAAAACTCATACAAGCCATTAAACCTAGGGTCTTTTGTGTGACTTGCTTGATATGTCTGTGATTTCAAATAATAACCATAACATCACAAACATCATGACATACACGCTAACCATTTCAAGGGGCTGGAGATTTATCTTTCCTTTTTGTTTTGTAGGGTATGGATTCAACTCACATAAAGACCATCTGAATCAATTTTGTAGAGGTCCCTCCCAAGCTCAAAGAATTGGTCCTGAGAATTCCCAAGAGCTCATCATTCAACAAGAGATATGGTCACTTGCTCGGTTTGGTTACTACCGGGTTTGACGAAGGTCTGGTGAGTGTTTTTTTCCAGTTCTTCGACCCTAAACACCATTGCTTCACTTTTCTAGATTACCAGTTGGTGCCTACGCTGGAAGAATTCTCCAAAATACTTGGGTCACCTATATTGGAGAAAGTACCTTTCACCGGTTTAGAACAAGATCTTGTTGCTGAAGGTGTTGCCATAGACTTGCATTTGAAACCATCTGACATTGAATCCAATTGGGAAAGAAGAAGTGGAGTTAAGGGCCTCCTTGCAAGTTTTCTAATGAAGAAAGCTCAAATATTATTAGATGACATGAGTTACCATGCCTTTGAAGATGTCATAGCTCTCTTAATATATGGATTGGTTCTGTTCCCCAATTCAGACCAGTTTATAGATGTCAGTGCCATCAACATCTTCCTTTCTTGCAATCCAGTGCCTACATTGCTCGAAGACGTGCTGCATTCACTCCACACTCGTACCATGAAGAAACGAGGGACTCTTATGTGTTGTACTCCTTTGCTCAATCGGTGGTGTATTTCGCACCTCCCTCGGTCAGTAATGAAAAATGAATTAGGTTTAAGGTGGAATCAAAGGATAATGCCCCTTTCTCACTCTGATATCTATTGGTGTCCTCGCTCTCAAGAAGACATCTTTTTTATTGATCGCTGCGGAGAGTTCCATAATGTGCCACTCCTTGGCATTAGAGGAGGCATCACTTACAACCCTTCTTTGGCCCTACGTCAGTTCGGCTTTTCCCGGAGGGATGGTCCCCACGATATGCTCATCCAGGGTATTGTGTTTGACTATTCAAATGATCTGCAAGGTTATCGCCAGAGGTTCATTCGCGCTTAGGGCATGGTAAATAAGATCGATAGCAATGCTTTGGGATGCAAAAACTCCATCCCTTTGGAGCCTTACCTCAGATGGGTGTGAGCTCGTTCTCAAAGTCTTATGATGCCATACGCTTCTATCCTGCCAGTGATCTCAGAGTCTGTTGATCAAGAAGACGAACCTCGCGTCATTTTTCATCCTGATTGCCAACAAGCTTCGAAGAGTTGCAAAAGTCTTGGATCCAGCTCAAGGAAGAACGAGACACCTTTGAGAATCAATTCTACGCCAGTGAGAAGAAGGTTTTGGATCTCACGAAGCAGCTTCATGAAGAGTGAAGTTCAAACGCCTATATTGCACCAAAGAGGATACATTCGACCTTTCTGTCTTAGGAGTTTTATTTCTGTATTTTATTTCTTCCATTGAAAGCCCCGAGAGGCATGATGTAATCAACTTTTATTTATTAATACAATGTGTGTTTCTTTTTTCTAAGAAAATTTAAATCTCCTAGTTTCCTTGTAATCATTTGCATAAGCACTTTCATTCATCATAACATAAATAGGTTTTCACAACAGGTCTCCTTATCTTTCTACTGTTTATTTCAGTGAAATGGATATTGAAAAGATAGTAAAAGATCTTCAAGCACATAATGCTCAATTCCAACAAATGTTCTTGGCTCTGGCTAAAGGACAAGAGGACTTGAAGGCTCTTATTATCAAAGATAAGAAGAAGAAGAAGGAGAAGAAACCAGTCACGTCTTGAATCTGAGAAGAAGGTTCAAAGGACCAGTCAACCAAACTCTAGATTTCGCAACCTCGTCGGGTGAAGGAGATAATCAAGAAGGAAAAAACAAGGAAGGAAATGACCACCCAGAATCTGAGGAAGAAGAAGAGGTTGACTATTCTGAAGAACAGTATCCTCCTACTGATGATAAATACAAACAGCTAGAGGATCGCCTCAATACTATGGAGATCCAGAGGGTACCCAGACTGAATTTTGAAGAGCTATGACTTGTCTCAGGGGTAGTCATCCCACAGAAATTCAAGGTCCCCGCGTTTGCTAAATATGATGGTGTCTCTTGTCCAAAACTACATTTAAGGTCATACATCAGGAGATTCAACCCCATACTACTGATAGGAACCTATGGGTACATTTCTTCCAAGAAAGTTTGTCAGAGACGCAGTTGGATTGGTTCTATCAGTTGGAAGGAACCAATATTCGCAATTGGGAAGATTTGGCTGCGGCTTTTTACAAGAAATACCAGTATAATGCTTACCTAGGTCCAACTCGAACACAACTGTAAGGTATGTGTATGGGTGCTGGTGAAGGTTTCAAAATTTATGCCCAAAAAATGGAGGGATCTCGCGGGAAGAGTCCAACCCCCTTTATCTGACAGAGAATTGGTGGATATGTTCTTAGGTACGTTGTTTGGTCCATTCTTCAACCATATGATCGGAAGCTCTTCGGCTGGATTTACTGAACTAATCATGACTGGTGAGAGGGTAGAAGTCAGTATTAAGAGCGGCAAAATTCAAAAGGATGTATCATCAAACACGATGAAGAAACCCTTTACCGGAAAGAAGGAGGTCAGCGTTGCTTATGACCATAGGAATCAAAATAAAACTGAACATCGTCCGACGGTAGGGGCTGTTATGGTTTCCAATCATGTATCAAATCAACAGTGAAACTATCAACGCAGGCCAGAGGCTCCCATAAGACGATTCATCCAGATCAACATGACCTTGTCCCAAGTTTTGCCACATCTATTGAAGTCCAATCTGGTGACTCTAAAGGAAGTTCCTAAGAACCCCAATACTGCTTCTCCCTGCTACAACCCGAATTCTCGATGTGCCTATCATTCTGAAAGTCCGGGGCATGATACAAACAATTGTCGGGCTTTGAAGAATAAGGTACAAGACCTTATCGAGGCGAAAGAGATTGAGTTTGATCCCCCAGAAACACCTAATGTAATAACGGCATCAATGCCCAAACATTGCCAAGGTGTCAATGATGTTGATGATGACTGTTTTGTTTCCTCCGTGGATGATTTAACTACTCCCCTTTTGACTATTAAACGGAATCTATTGCAAGCCGGTCTGTTTCCGGGCTGTGATGAAAGTTGTCACTTATGTATGTCTCTACCAAATGGATGTTTGTTACTGAAGATGGGCGTCCAGCGCCTGATGGTTAATAAAGAAATCTTGTTCGAGAAAATTCCTCTTGCCAGAAATTCCTGTCAAGATGTTTCAATAATCACCATTTCCGATAATCCTCCCAGGGTCTCCACCAAAATACCCGTCAGGATTACATCTATTCCAAAGTATGCTCCCCTAATCATCACCACGTCGGGGCCAATACCATATTCTTCGGATAAAGTTGTTCCCTAGAACTATGGGGCTGACATATATTACCATGGCGTCATGCAAGATCTATTGGCTATCAAAGACAAAGTTGCTGAAGGCACTGATCCTGACGTCAACAATATCATTGGGACCAGTAAGATAACAAGAAGTGGAAGGTTTTCTCCCCCTAGATCTCTCCAAAGACAATTGATACTCCTGTAGTTATTCCCGCTACCGCTCCTACCAGCATTCCCAGTGATACTCTCGTTGATAGTCCTACGGTTATCCCTGTTATGAAGACAAGGGGCAAGGAGGTATTGTTGGAGCCTATCCAGACGAAGGCGCATCCAGAGGTCATTCTTGAAGCTTCTAACAAGGAGATAGAAGAGATATTAAAGATAATCAAGAAAAGTGACTATAACATCGTGGAACAGTTGGGGCAGATCCCCTCAAAAATATCAATGTTGGCCTTACTTTTATGCTCTGAGGCCCATGCCAAGACCTTAGTATAATTTCTAAAGACCGCCCACGTGCCCCCAAGAGATCTCCATTGATCAATTCGAGAATTGTGTGGCCAGTCTAACTTCTGATAATGTACTGGGTTTTTCTGACGCTGATTTAACTCCCAAAGGAAGGAAACACAATGATGCCTTTCATGTCTCTATTGAGTTCAGGGGCACTACGTTATCCCACGTTCTGGTGGATACAGGTTCGTCGTTGAATGTCTTACCCAAGAATTCTCTTGACCGGTTAGATTGTGAAGGACTCACATTAAAGGCCAGCAACATTGTGGTGAGGGCCTTTGATGGTTCTAAAAGAATAGTGCACGGAGAAGTAGACATCCATATCAAAGTTGGAACTCGGACTTTTGATTCAAACTTCTATGTGATGGATATCCGCCCATCTTATTCCTGTCTATTGGGTCGACCCTGGATCCATGGCGCTGGTGTCGTAACTTCTATCCTACATCAGATGTTGAAGTACCCAGTCAAGGGAAAGATTATCACAGTCCATGGGGAGGAGGAATACATGGTTAGCCACCTGAACTCTTTCAGGTATGTTGAAATGGATGATGAGTTCATCGAGACCCCATGTCAGAATTTTGAAGAGGTCCCACAGACGGTTGCTGCAACCAAGACTGCTACCAAGACTCCGAAGGTTACCAGACCTCCATTAAAAATGGCCTCTCTGAAAGATGCTAGAGCAGAAGTTAAGGAAGATGGGTGTACCATCTGGGGTCAACTTCCGGATATTCCCTACAAATCCAAAAAATTTGGTTTGGGTTTTACTGCGGAAGCCCAAAGAGTTGTTCGAAGTTCTCGCATTGGGGGACCAATTTTATGCATCAGCAATTAGGGAGTCAATGCATTGAAAGACAGTGATAGCAATTGTGACATGGACAAGTGGATTTTTCCAACCATCGACGAAGGAATCAACAACTGGAAGGCCAAAGATTTTATTCCTATTAATTTTATTCAAGAGTAATTGTCTTTTAAATTTTTCGGACTTGTAATATTTAAACAATTTAGACTTTAAAACCTTGTTTCTTACCCGAGACGCAATGGTCCATGACGAGTCTGGCCGAAAATAGCATGCGATATACTACCTGAGAAAAAAGTTTACCGATTGTGAAACCAGATATTCACTGCTCGAGAAAACTTACTGCGCTCTGGCATGGGCTACTTGCCGACTAAGACAGTATATGCTGACTCACACTACCTAATTGATATCCAAGATGGATCCAATTAAATACATATTCAAGAAGCCCGCCCTTTCTAGAAGAATAGCAAGATGCCAGATGGTCCTGACTGAATACGACATTCAGTACACTACCCAAAAAGCAATAAAGGGAAGTGTATTAGCTGATCACCTGGCTCATCAGGCTGTGGATGACTATCTGTGATACGGTGGGAAGAACTGACTGTTTTTGGAATGCTGGTTCGCGTTTTGCGTTTGTGTTCGCAAAATGTCGCGGTAAGCAAGAGTCGCCGCCGTCTTTTATTTTATCCAACAAGGAAAGGAAAAAAGCACAGAAAAATTCCTTTTTCGAGATATTTCTGAGTACGGGGGTAGATTATAGAAAGGGAAGGTATTAGCACCCTTTCTATCCGCATTTATCTATGGGCTCTTAGGTACTTGCTCATCATTTTCAAAATTGTTTTCTTTGTGCTTGTGGGTTTTGAAAAGTTTTTGCTTTAACTTCGATTTAACTCTTGCGTATGTCTTCAAGAGTGTAATGAAGTGTTTTTGAAAACTTGTTCGTAAAAGGAGTGTAAGTGTGAAAAGGTTTTGTTTTGGATAAGCAAGTATCTAAGAACTAATCTACCTACTCAAAAAAGGAATCGTTCTATGCTAATTTCCTTTAGAAAATGCTATCCCACTATTAGTGAGTAGGTAGCACCATCGTTGGAGTTTGAGGGTCAATTCAAATGAGGGACATACGGTCACTAAAGTAATGTTAGGACGCCTTAGCGGTAACCCTAATGTCTTAGATCATTTGTTTGAGGCAACAGTATCTGAGGCAACCATTTCGAGGCGACTATGATCTTTTAGACAAGAGGATGACCTCTAAAACGACCTATACTCAATGACCGTGTACGGAGGCAACCAAATGGGGTGTACCCTAGGAGTGTGCATGTGCGAGTGTGTCGTTTTCAGTTATTTTTATCTTTGCACATGTTAAGGGTGATCTAATTTGATTTTTAAGATTAAGCATTCAGTCTTGTCATGCAAACCCTATTATCAAACATCTAGCAGTTATAATTTGCGGAATTAAAATGCGGAAATTAAATTACAAGGTGTCGGGTATTTACATCGCCAAAAGCAACCCTTTAAAAATAAAATAGAGGTAAAATAATTAAATGTCCTAATTAACTATTACATACCGGAAGCAGATATATTAATTGGATAAGAAAAATAAAGCGCGAGGCGAAATTAAATCGAATGCGAATTAGGGTTTTGACCCTTTTGATTAAAGAAAATGTTTTTTTTTGTTTTTATTTTAAGAAAAGAAATTAAATCCTAAATTTAAATACTAAATTAATTAATTAAATGAAAAAAATAATTAGTGACATGTTTTTGGAGTTTTTGTTAATTTAAGAAAGAAATTAAAAAATTAAATTAGAATTAAAACCTAATGATTTCTAATTAATTTTAAATATTTACAAAAATAAATTAAAGTTTCATAGAATTAAAAACCTAAATCAATTAGTTAGTATTTATTAATAAAAATAAAATTCTGAATTTTTATTGGATAAAAAGTATTTTTGATGATTTTTTGATTAAAAAAAAAGAAAATTAATCCATTGGTTAGAAATTAATTAAATAATATAAATAAATAAACTAAAATAAATAAAAATGTGAGAGAAAGAGAGAATGGGCCTTTTTTGGAGGTGCTGAAAGCATTTTTGTAGGCCCAAATGAAGCTGATCCATGTGGACTTTCTCTGATCCAGTGTGCACGTGTTGACTAGCTCTTTGGTGGACCTTCAATATTTGACCACCAGATCTGGCCCTTTGGCCATCTGGCGCTTGGATTGGTGAGGGAGTATGGTGTGAATCTGGCCCATGCGTGTATAGGATCTCCTGAAAAATATGAAGAAAATGCAAATTGCTGGAGGCAGGGATCGAACCCCTGACCTCCAGCCTTTGAATCCTTGAACGCTTATGTGGCCACCACTAGGCCAACTTATTTTATTTGTTATAACAAAATAAACATGATATAATATATAGAAACAAAGTATATGGCTTGAAATTAAAAAAAAATGCGCAAAATATTTGAATGGCCCAATGGATGGATGACACGAGTTCGTCCCTGTCCTCCCAGCATTGTAACTTTACCTGCGGATTTTTATCCGCAGCAAAAAACGCAGCTTCATTACAAAATCCTCCTCAGGCTATGAAAACGATGTCTAAGGACATGGTTGAGTTCGTCTCAAACCACTGATCACAACCATGACCAATATGATGGCCAATTTTCCTTGAAACAGAAAACCCCAAAAACAAAAGACGAAACCCTAATAATGGTGGGTCTCGTTACAAGTCACGAAAATGCAATTGAATGATACCAAATGCTTGCAAATGGTTTATAGGTTCAGAATATGCTGTCAATTCATATCAACCATGCTTAAATTGAGAAATACAAATTCAAGAACATGGCCATGTTACGAAGGACTTACAGTGCGTATGAGGGCCTGAGAATGCCTGGTTTGGATTGGGTTAGCTTGTGAGAGTTTCCAGGAAGCGATTGGGATACGTCTCAAGTCTTGAAAATGTCTCCAACCTTGATTTCAAAGTCACACTTTTTTGTGATTTTTGCAACTTTGGTTCTGCCTCTAGAATCGTTCTCCAACCCTGATTCTCGTGCCTTTTGCTTGCTTATGTAATGTGCATTGTATTAGGGTAACAAACTTTGTCCAAATCTTGCCCTATCAATGCTCTGGAATTTGATTTGATTCTTCCATTAAAACTTTCCAAATTTGGCCTAAATACAATCTCCTTGTGCATAATGCCCTTGATACGAATTTGATTGTAATGCTAGCTGTATTTGGAGCCTAAAACAACCAGAAAATCATTTGTTATCAATGCCTTAGATTTTGTGATTTTATTTGATTTAAAATGAATTAATTCAAATAAAAATCAAATTAAATAATAAAAATGAGATATGGACACATGGCCAAGGCTAGAGCACGCGGGCAACAATGCAAACTCAAAACAAGTGAAAACGAATTGGCCCATTTGGCAAAATTTAATGTTTTGGGGATAGTTGACTTTTGGCAATTTTGCAAAAAGGTCCAACTTCAATAATGCATAACTTCTTCAATTTTGAACTTTTGGAGGTGTTCTTTGAATTTTTAGAAAGCTTGAGATGTCTTCTAACTAACCCGTTTGGTCTCATTTCATTTTGATATTCCGTGCTCAAGTCAGAAGCTTTGTCAAAAAAGGTGTTTTTGTTGACTTTCAAAAATGACCTATAATGTCAAAATTCATAACTTCTTGTGAGTACATTTTTTGAACTTGGGGTTCGAGGATGGATTGTAGGTAATTGCATCCTCTTCAGAATGAGCTTTGGATGGGTCATTTCTCATAAAGTATGAGAAAGCTATGCTTGGTCAAAGTTGAGTTGACTTTTCCTACAAAACCCTAAATTAGCAACTTTTGAATCTTGATGAATTTTGAACAATCCTTCATGAAACATCATCAACCCTTGATCAAATGATGAAATATCCTTCAAAATGAGAATGTTGACAAAAAATCTTGAAGTTTGACTGTATATAGGTCACAGTTGACTTTTGCCCTAGCATAGTCGACTTTTGGACCTTTGAGCAATTGACTGAGCAAACCTCCTCTACAAGGCTTGCAAAATGACATGAATGATGTTGAGAACATATTAGGACATTGGGTAGCACTTGAGGTCATTTGGACTCAAGGATCTTGATGCAACACAAAACCCTAATTTGGGGTAGACTGCCTTAGGAGAGAGCTTGTCTGACCAACTCTTGAGCTACCTTGAGCCACTTGGGGATTTTCCTTGCAATGTTTTGAGAAATATGGGAGGGCAAATTTTGGGGTACAACAGCTGCCCCTGTTCAATCTTCTTAAACCTGAGGATGTAGATTGGCTTTCATGCCTTTCGTGATCTGAAGGTGGGAGATGATTGAACACTAGAGTGCCCAGAAATTTGCACTCGCATGAAGTGGTATCAGCCTTGTGATGTCGGGAATGGACTCACAGATGCCATTTGGAGGAGTGTCGATCGCATAAGAGATTCCTTAGGGAGAGCTTTCATACCTGCTTTTGAGGAAGATTCCACTGGGGAAGCCTGATTTTTGTTGAGATTTAGGAACTTGCCTGTAATTCAACTGAAGTGTTGAGATTTAGGAACTTGCCCGTAATTCAACTAAGGTGTTGAGATTTAGGAACTTGCCCGTAATTCAACTAAGGGGGGAAACATCTTCGTCGAGATTTAAGAACTCGCCCGTAATTCAAACTGAGAAAACTTCTCTGCTGAGATTTAGGAACTTGTCTGTACTTCAATAGAGGAATAACTTTGTCGAGATTTAGGACCTTGTCTTTAATTCAACTGAGGAAAACTCTGTTGAGATTTAAGAACCTGTCAGTAATTCAACTGGAGGGAAACATCTTCATCGAGATTTAAGAACTCGCCCATAATTCAACTGAGAAAACTCTGCTGAGATTTAGGAACTCGTCTGTAATTCGACGGAGGAACTTTGTCGAGATTTAGGACCTTGTCTGTAATTCAACTGAGGAAAACTCTGTTGAGATTTAAGAACTTGTCAGTAATTCGACTTGGGGAAACATCTTCATCTAGATTTAAGAACTCGCTCGTAATTCAACTGATAAAAATCTGCTGAGATTTAGGAACTCGTCTGTAATTCAACGGAGGAATTTTGTCGAGATTTAGGACCTTGTCTATAATTCAACAGAGAAAAACTCTGTTGATATTTAAGAACTTGTCAGTAATTCGACTTGGGGAAACATCTTCATCGAGATTTAAGAACTCGCCCGTAATTCAACTGAGAAAACTCTGCTGAGACTTAGGAACCTGTCTGTAATTCGACGGAGGAACTTTGTCGAGATTTAGGACCTTGTCTGTAATTCAACTGAGAAAAACTCTGTTGAGATTTAAGAACTTGTCAGTAATTCGACTTGGGGAAACATCTTCGTCGAGATTTAAGAACTCGCCCATAATTCAACTGAGAAAACTCTGCTGAGATTTAGGAACTTGTCTGTAATTCGATGGAGGAAAAAGCTTCATAGCTTTGAATTTTGTGAGAATTTAACCGCATCCTTCCTGAAAGATAAAGGTTAGTTGTATGTAATGCATGATATGTATCAAGCAAATGATGTTCTAAAAATAAATGAGATTGTGTTGTATGATGCGTATGCACGTCATGATGTATGGAAACGTAATGTTTTTAGCTGGGGGAAATAAATCCCGGGTAGCTGCTGGAGAAAAGAGTTGAATACTTTGTTTCCGCTGGGGAGAGCGAATGAAGATGCTTGTGATAATAAACCTGCAGGAGGGGATAACTCCGTTGGGGAATAAACTAATGAGGAGATTACTCTGTGGGGAATAGACGCTCTGTAGAGGATTCCACTGATAAATTCCACTGGGGATGAATTACTGTCGCTGGTGATACTAAATCCTGTTGGGGATTCAATTTTCTGCTTGTGAAGGGAATGAACTCCGCTGGGGGTGATTTTTCCAATAGCGACCTTACTGGGGATAACCTTTTAGGCTCTACTGGGGACAATCTGCCAGAGTCTACTGGGGATGATCCTCCAAACTTCGTTAGGGAAACTTTTTCAGACTGCGCTGGGGAAACTTTCCAAACTCCACTGGGGATATTTTATACTCCGCCGGGGTTGATAAGACTTTTCAGTGCTGATGATAGATAAACTCTGCTTGGGGAGAATATTACCTATTCATTCGCGGTTGTGAGTCTCAGTTGGGGAGAGCTGACATTACTGCCTTTTCTTACTCTACGGGGAGTGAAAGTATTTTAGCCATATTCTTCAGCTGAATCTACCTTTGTACCTGGTGGTCAGAGCAACTGTAAAGCTTGGACAATTCTTATTGCCCTTGTTTCTGATATTACAAGTAATCGTCTTTTGTTTCGCATGTAAATATTCATGAGCAGCAATTAATGTCAAATGCATATATCAAAAATGAACATTTGACGTTCTTTGCAAAACAAAACAGATAAAGAAAAATCATTTTGAAATTTCTTTGAAGATGAATTTTATTGATTTTGAAGTTTGGCCTATAAATAGGCGTTTTTGTACAAGAGGCTGACGTCTTAGTAAGAGAACACCGTCGAACAATAGAGAATTTATACAATTTGTAAAAAACAAAGAAAAACAGCTATGTGAATAATCCCACTGGGTTCCAACTCTGCTATTTCCCTTATGTCCTCGAGCATCTCATCACTTTGCTACTTGGTTGAAGGTAGATCAGATTGATCAGTGTCGTCTGAGCTTGATAGTCGATACTGAAGTTTGGTTGCAAGGTGATCCAATGGGACATAGTGTTACGCTTTGATCCCAAATTTTTGCCTAGACCACCCTTTCGGGTTTTCAGTCCACCGGGATACCCTTTTTTGCCCAAGCCGCCTTTTCAGGTTTTCGACTTGCCGGGTGTACAGTTTTTTCATTTTCATCCCTTATTTTTTCCCGAACCCTTTTGGTTCGCCGGGAAGCCCTTATTTTTGCCTAGGCCAGTCAACCTAGCGGGTCTTTGATCATGCGTAGTATCTTTTCACTATGTCTGCATTGACGGGGTGAGGAAGGTCATCACTGTCCATGGTGGTTAGAATCATAGCTCCTCCTGAGAAAATGTTCTTAACCACAAATGGCCCTTTGTAAGTAGGGTTCCATTTTCCCCTGGGATCACCTTAAGGTAAGATAATGCGCTTGATAACCAGGTCCCCAACTTGATACTCTTGTCGTCTAACTTTCTTGTTAAATGCCTTGATCATACGCTTTTGATACGTTTGACCATGACAAATAGCAGTAAGTCTCTTCTCGTCAATTAAATCCAGCTTGTTAGAACATAGTTTGATTCTACAACCCTTAATTAGAGTTTTGATGATAACAAAATACAAGAATAAATAAATTCAAAGATATATATATAGAACAAATATGCTACTTAAATTTATGTTTTGTATTTACAGAAGTTCTGATGGAATCAGCATCAGAAGCATCAGAAGATAAGTAATACGTAAGCATCATAAGATCAATAACATGTGCTACACACTGAAGCTACCAGATCATACGCTGAAGCTTGATGAACAGAATCTGCGCATAAAACACTTTGACTCTGATCAAGATCCTTACCAAGTCATCAGCACTCAGAAGCGTCAGCATAAGTTAAAGCAAAGAACACTCTGATTATCATAAAGAAGACTCTGAAGCGTTACTAAGTATTCAAGACATATTAATTGATAACGGCTCTCTTCAAGACGAGATCTTCTCAAAAAGGAAAGAACGTTATTATCATTGAAAGTGATTTATGGACAACAACGTATCTTTGCCTTGGCTATATAAACAAGTCTGTGTGAGAAAAGAATACGCTAATCTACATGCACGCACTCATACATTTTGCTAAGCCTTCAAACCACGCTTACTCAAACGCTCTAGCAAATCCAGTTTCATTCTAAGCTTAAATTTGTGTATTATCACAGTTGTGGTATACTGTTTTATTAGAAAACATCAAACACATTATTGTTCAATTATTTGTAAAGAGAATTCCTTGAGATAAACCGGTTTGTGGTTATACTCAAGAAGGCTTTAACAGTTGTTAAAGTAGTTGTGTAATCCTTTGAATATAGTGGATTAAGACCTCGTTGGAGAGAGGCGAAATCACCTTGACGGAAGGACTGGAGTAGTTTGAGATCAAACGAACCAGGATAAAAATACAGTGTTGTTTAAGCTTTTGATTTAAGTTTTACAATTCAACCCCCCTTCTTGTGTTTTTCACATCTTCAATTGGCATCAGAGCGCCTGGTTCTGAGCTTATAACACTTAACTGTGTCAGTACAAGATCCAGCGTCAGAAAAACACAATGGCAGAACCAAATCAAAACATCCGCAATGACAACAATGAAGAAAGAGACAGATTCAGTGGCAAACCTCTAGTCTTTGATAGAGAGAACTTTGACTACTGGAAAGACAGAATTGAGAGTTTATTTCTGGCCCATGATGCTGATCTGTGGGACATGGTGACTGATGGATACACGCACCCAGTGGATGGAAGTGGTCAGAAGATTGACAGGAAAACAATGTCTGATCAGCAAAAGCGTGAGTTCAGAAATCATCACAAGGCTAGAACAATTCTTCTCAGCGTTATCTCTTATTCAGAATATGAAAAGATATCAAACAAAGACACTGCAAAGAATATGTTTGACTCTCTGAGAATGACGCATGAAGGCAACATTCAAGTCAAAGAAACCAAAGCCCTTGCACTCATTCAGAAGTATGAGGCATTCCAGATGGAAGAGAGTGAATCAATAGAGACTATGTTTTCAAGATTTCAAATTCTTGTTGCTAGTCTAAAAGTTCTTGAAAAAGGGTATTCCACTGCTGATCATGTTAAGAAGATCATCAGAAGCTTGCTAAAACAGTGGAGGCCAATGGTCACAGCGCTTAAGCTAGCCAAGGATCTCAACAAAATCTCTCTGGAGGAACTTGTCAGCTCCCTCAGAAGTCACGAGATAGAGCTAGAAGCAGATGAACCTCAAAAGCAAGGTAAGCCATTAGCTTTAAAATCTAACAGAAAATCTGACTCCAAAGTTTTGCAGGCTGTAGAAGAAACCTCTGATGGGTCCTCATCAGAAGAAGATGAACTGTCTCTCCTCTCCAGAAGGGTGAACCAATTATGGAAGTAGAGGCAAAGGAAGTTCAGGAATCCCAGAAGATCAGAAAATCAGAATGAATCCTTCTCCAGATACAGAAGGTCAGAATCCTCCTCTGGACACAGAAGATCTGAAGGTTCTTCAGGAAACAGAAAGCCAAACAATAAATACATCATCTACTATGAATGTAACGAGCAAGGGCACTACAAAAGTGATTGCCCAAAGCTTCAGAAGGAAAATCCCAAAAAGAAGTTTGGCAAGGAAAAGAAGAAAAGTCTCATGGCTACATGGGATGATTCTGACACATCTGAAGCTGACTCAGAATCAGATGACGAAAGAGAAAACATAGCTCTCATGGCAAACATAACAGAAGACAATGAAGCTTCTGAGTCAGACTCTGAATCAGATACAGAAGAGGTATTCCCTGACTTTGCTATAAACTTTACTAAGGCTGAACTACCTGAAAGCCTTAATGAAATTCTGGAAAGATATCAGCAGATCAGAGTCAAATTCAGAAACCTGAAAAGGAATCTTGCTTTTGACTCTGATAAGACTGAGAGTCTCAAATTGGAGAATTCTGAGTTAAAAGATAAAATTTCAAAATTAGAAAATCTATTGCAAAACTCTCAGAAGGAAACAATCCCTGAAACTCCCAGCAATGCTGATGAGATCATCAAGGAGTATGATCCCAGCTTTCAGAAGTTTCTAGCTAAAAACATAGACAGAAGCAAAATGGCTTCAATGATCTATGGAGTTAGTAGAAATGGCAGAAAAGGGATAGGATATCAAGGAAAGGTACCTACACCAAAGAATGCCATGGATTTAGTTATAAAACGCACTTCACTTGATTCACACTTTATATATGGGCACACACATGACATAAAATATACTAGTAGTGATTACTCTGTCAAACCAAAATTCAACCAGAGTTTTGGTAAAACTAACAAATCAGGACCCAAGAAAATATGGGTACCTAAGGATAAAATAATACATGTGGCAGATATCTTTAGCAGCAAAGCAAAAACACCAGTCATGGTACCTGGACTCTGGCTGCTCACAACACATGACGGGAAGAAGACATATGTTCCAAATCCTGGAACTTAAGCCTGGAGGCCACGTAGGTTTTGGAGGCAATCAGAGAGGAAATATCATTGGCTCTGGAACTGTAGGTAATGGAATTCTTCCCTCTATAAGTAATGTTTTATTAGTAGATGGATTAATGCATAACCTGTTATCCATAAGTCAATTAAGTGATAACGGTTATGATATAATCTTCAATCAAAATTCATGCAAAGTTGTTAGTCAGAAAGATGGGACTATCCTATTTAATGGAAAGAGGAGAAACAACATTTATAAAATAAAACTTTCTAAACTAAAAAGTCAGAATGTAAAGTGTCTTCTGTCTGTTAACAACGAGCAATGGATCTGGCACAGAAGATTGGGACATGTTAGTATGAGAAGAATATCTCAGATTAACAGACTCAATCTGGTCAGAGGACTTCCTAACCTGAAGTTCAATTCAGATGCTCTGTGTGAAGCATGTCAGAAAGGCAAGTTTGCAAAACCAGCTTTCAAATCCAAAAACGTTGTTTCCACCTCCAAGCCATTAGAACTTCTGCACATTGACTTATTTGGACCAGTTAAAACTGCTTCAGTCAGTGGCAAGAAGTATGGGTTAGTAATCGTAGATGACTATAGCAGATGGACATGGGTAAAGTTCTTAAGGCACAAGGACGAGTCACACTCTGTGTTTGTTACCTTCTGCAACCAAGTTCAGAATGAAAAGGATCTTAGAATCGTCAAAGTCAAAAGTGATCATGGTGGAGAATTTGAAAACAAAGATTTTGAGTTATTCTTTAATGACAAAGGCATTCTGCATGATTTCTCTTGTCCTAGAACTCCCCAGCAAAATGGAGTTGTAGAACGAAAGAATAGAACATTGCAAGAAATGGCCAGAACCATGATCAAAGAGACTAACGTTGCTAAGATCTTCTGGGCAGAGGCAATAAACACAGCGTGTTACATTCATAATAGAATCTCCATAAGACTTATTCTAGAAAAGACTCCATATGAATTGTGGAAGAACAGAAAGCCCAACATTTCCTACTTTCACCCATTTGGATGTACGTGTTTCATTTTGAATACAAAAAATTATTTGAACAAGTTTGACTCTAAAGCACAAAAATGTATTATGTTAGGATACTCTGAACGCTCAAGAGGATACAGAGTATACAATACAGAAACACAGATTGTGGAAGAGTCAATCAGTGTTCGTTTTGATGATATGCTTGACTCTCAAAATTCAAAGCAGAATGAATTCCTTGCAGGTATGGAAGTTGAATTCACAGGTACTGAAGACAAGTCATCAGAAGCTCTTAACAGAGACACTCCCTCAACATTAGAAAGAGGCACTGCAAGCAATCCAGCACCTTCTGTTGATCAACTCCAGAAAAGACCATCCAGAAGCAGCATGGATCACCCAGAAGAAACAATCCTAGGAAGAAAGGAAGATCCAATCAGAACAAGATCTAGCTTCAGAAACTATGAAGAATCCCTCATGGGACTGGTTTCTCTAATTGAACCAACAATAATTTATGAAGCACTTCTGGAAAATGACTGGATTCTAGCAATGCAAGAGGAGCTAAATCAATTCACAAGAAATGACGTATGGGATCTAGTTCCTAAACCAAAAGGATTCAACGTCATTGGAACAAAATGGGTGTTCAGAAACAAACTGAATGAACGAGGTAAAGTCATCAGAAACAAAGCACAATTGGTAGCACAAGGTTATAGTCAGCAAGAGGGGATAGACTATACAGAAACCTTTGCTCCAGTCGCCAGGTTAGAATCTATCAGACTCTTAATCTCATTTGCTGTTAATAAAGGCATCACTCTGTATCAGATGGATGTTAAAAGTGCATTCTTAAATGGATATATAGAAGAAGAGGTATATGTACACCAACCCCCTGGTTTTGAAAGTTCCAAAAATCCAGAATATGTTTTCAAATTAAAGAAGTCACTGTATGGTCTGAAACAAGCTCCCAGAGCTTGGTATGAAAGACTAAGTAACTTCCTGTTAGAAAAGGAATTCACTAGAGGGAAAGTGGACACAACCTTGTTCTGTAAGACAGTTAAGAATGACATTTTAGTATGTCAGATTTATGTTGATGACATCATATTTGGATCTACTAAACCTTCTCTGGGAAGAAAGTTTGCTAAATGTATGTAGGCAGAATTTGAGATAAGCCTAATGGGGGAACTAAAATTCTCTCTGGGCATCCAGATTAATCAAACCCCAGAAGGAACTTACATTCATCAGAGCAAATATGTCAGAGAACTTCTGAAGAAATTTGATCTCTCAGAATGTAAGCCATCAAAGATTCCAATGCATCCCACATGCATTCTGTAAAGAGAAGAGGTAAGTAAAAAGGTAGAACAGAAGGTCTACAGAGGTATGATTGGTTCTCTTCTCTATCTGACAGCTTCAAGGCCTGACATTTTATTCAGTGTTTGCATTTGTGCTAGATTCCAATCAGATCCTAGAGAATCTCACTTAACAGCAGTTAAGCGAATTTTCAAGTATCTGAAAGGTACTACTAATCTGGGTTTGTTTTATAGAAAATCAAGTGATTACAGCTTAGTAGGATACTGTGATGCTGACTTAGCTGGAGACAGAGTAGAGAGTAAAATCACTTCTGGAAGCTGTCAGTTTCTGGGAGAAAATCTGATCTCATGGTCCAACAAAAGACAATCCACAATTGCTCTATCAACAGCAGAAGCTGAATACATAGCAGCAGTTGGATGCAGCACACAAATGCTCTGGATGAAAAGTCAACTTGAGGACTTCCAGATATTTGAGAGTAACATTCCTATCCTCTGTGACAATACTTCTGCTATTTGTCTTAGCAAAAATCCTATTTTGCATTCTAGGGCTAAGCATATAGAAATAAAACATCATTTTTAGGGACTATATTCAGAAAGGGATTTTAAATTTAAAATTTATTAACACATACCATCAATGGGCTGATATTTTTACAAAACCTCTTTCTGAAGATAGGTTCAACTTCATTCTGAAACATCTCAGCATGAAGCTCTGCCTAGAATAAAGTTGTTTTGATTCCATATCTTAACCTTCAGAACTTTGTTTATTTTTCTATGAACTACTGATCAATCTTTCTTCAGATCTTTAGAAGTGCAGACTGTATCAGAATCTATCCATGAAGATCTGAGCACTTCATTTCAAGGATAGAAATATGCTGTTCACTCAAGCAAACAAGTGTCATCCAGTCATCAGCTATTTTCTGAGGCTGAACACGCGTTCATGTTTCTGAAAAGACAAAAGCGCTGATTGGATGCATTGAGACACATGTCATGGGTAACCGTTCCAAATATCTTTCTGAATCCCCTAAAATCAGCTATCATTAAATGCTAATAATCATTATTAATTTCTCTCTCTCTCTCGCCGTTTATGTTTTCAAAATTGTTTAGAAATCTATTTAAACACACTTCACACCATTTACACTCTTTTACCTTCACTTTCATTTTCTCTCAAACTTACTGATTTCAGTTTTCATACCTTCTCAAAACCCTTTCATTTTCTTCAATACCTTCGTGTGAACATGGCTTCTTCCAACATTCCTACTTCAGGTTCCCAGAAAACAGGTTCATCTGAACAATATGAAGAACCTTACAGAATGCTTCTCACTCCAATCAAAAATCTTGAAGTTCTGTCAGAATTGATCGTGGATTTCAATAGCCTTCAAGAAAATGGGTTCAATCTCTCTGAAGAGGTTAAGGCTCAAGGCTGGGAAAAGTATTTTGACCGTCTGGTGGGTCCAACATTTCCTATTATGGTAAAGGAATTTTGGATTCACGCTTCTTCTTCAAATCATCAAGTTACGTCTTACATTATGGGAAAGAAGATTGTTATTACTGAAGACCTCATTGCACGCTTAATAGGGTACAGTGGTGGTGGTGTTCGTTGCATTGACATGGCAGAAAGGTGCGCTGATGCTGCCCTAATTGCAAGGGAAATCTTCACTCTAGGGCTTCCCTCCAACAAGATAAGGGATTTGAAAGACAAACACAGAATTTGGGCCAAGATCATTCTGGGGTGCATCAATCACAGGAAGCCTACCAGCTCTCCTGATTACATTAATATTGATCAGCAATTTCTGATCTATTTCATCTCTCAGAAGGTCAAGATAAATCTGGCTCATCTGCTGTTTAACCATCTCAGAACAAGTGTTAAGGAAACAAGAGAAGAGGAGCGTACAAAAAGGGATTGGATACCCTTAGAAAGACTGATATCAGATATTCTAACAGAGAATAAGCTGATTGATCATCTTACAGAGGCTCAGGAAATCAGCTCTTTGGAAGCTATTGTGGGCAAACAGCTGAATGCTAAGAATCTGAAGAAGATGAAGTTGATTGAGAACATTAAGAAGGAACCTAGCGTCACTCATTTTGCTGCAATCTCCAACAGAAGAGTCCCTCTGGACAACTCCCCTCTGTTCTTAGAGATTGATTCTAAACCAGATATAATACTCAGATATCTGGATGCTTGCAAGGCTGATGGTACAACACCAAATCTGAATATTCAAGATCTTCAGTAGAAGGTTCCAGAAGTTGTGCTGAAGAAAACCAAGAAAAGGAAAGTTGCAGCAGAAGGATCCTCCCAGCAGACTCCTAAAAAGAGAGGTAATATTTCTTCTGTAACTGTTTTAGATTCATTTGATGTATCAACATCTATCCCAATTTCCACTCAACCTGAAAACCCCACACCACAAACTTTTGATGACTTTGATATTGACTTTGACCCCTCTGAATCACTAACTCTTAGAAGATCTCGCTCCCAACCTCAAAATCCAAATATTGTTGAAACCCAACAAGAACTTGCAAAAATTCTTTCTGATATAGACCAACACACTTCTGCTCCCATTCCAGAAAATCCAAATCCTGAAACTACCACAGAACCACAACCAGAAATTCCCATCTCACCTCAACCAGAAATTCCCATCTCGCCACAACCAGAAATTCCACCCTCTCCAGAACCAGAAATCCCACTACCCTCATCTCCTAAACCAGAAATTAATCCACCTTCTCCACAACCTGAACCATCCCACCCAGAAGTTCAAACTTCTGAGGCTCCACAACCTAAACCATCTCACCCAGAAGTTCAAACTTCTGAGGCTCAACCCTCTGAATCCCCTGAACCAGAACCTCTGGCCATTCATTTGCCCTGTGGCACCATTGTGAATTTTCCACAACTTCCCTCTTCACCAGAATTAACTCCACCAAATTCCCCATCAAGTCCAATCATAATTCCTGACTCTCCCACTCCCTCACCAAAGAACAATACAGAAGATAACATCAAGACTGTCATTGACTTAATAGTTTTTGAACGTCTTGCTGCAATAAACCACAAAACAGCTATCCCAAAACCGAAACATCCAGATGTTGGTACCAGCTTGTTGACATTTGAAACAGAAGTGCAGAAGTGGATCACTTCTCTGAAACAAACAAGTCTTGAGTTGGTTGATCCTGCTGCATCAAACTACCTTTGGACAAAGTTCAGAAGATGGGTATGCTCTGAAACCTTTAAGCTGCAAGAACAGAGCTACGGACAAGCTCAACAGAACTTCAGCAATCTGCTGAAAGAAATTGAAGGTCCAGTTCTGAGCAAGCTGCTTAAGGAAGAAGTTCTCCCTCTGGACAATGCTCCTTGGTCTGAACACCGTCCAGCATCCAAAGTTCAACCTGATACTCAAGATCTGATGGTTCCTGCTGAAGCATTGGTTCAAGAAGAAAATATTGCAGAAAGCTCTGAGAAGCATCATGTTTCTGAAGATCCTCAAGCTTCCTCCATTGACAGACAGACTCTTGAAGACTTGAAAAGATCTGATATGCTGATGAATGAAAGAATGGATAAACAGGACAGCAAAATTAATGCAATAGAAAGCATGTTAACCCAGCAACAGGAAACCAACACCCAAATCAAGAGCATGTTGGAGGCTTTGTTCACACGACTTCCTCCTCCTTCTTAGAAATTTTCTTGTTTTTATAACTTGTTTATCTGTAATTTTTTTTACATTACTCTGAACTTATCATTGCTTATGTTTTTCAATATAAATGCATTTTTGACTCTGATTATTTGTGCTTTTTGATAACTGACAAAAAGGGGGAGAAATAATGATATTTTTCAATAACGGATTACTGAGACATAAGTCTCAAACATTCTGACATTCTGATCTATTTGAATTTGTTTCTTCTGAAAAGCTTGAACAGGTACAAAATTCTGACGAAAGATACAGTAAAGTACAGTAAAGTTCTGATGCTCAAAGACTCATGGAATTAAAGGGAAGTAATCAACTCAGGGGGAGTTTTCCCCTCTTAGCTCTGATACCTTTTATTCTTTATTTTTAATTGAAAAAAATCTGGTTTTTGTCATCATCAAAAAGGGGGAGATTTTTAGAACATAGTTTGATTCTACAACCCTTAATTAGAGTTTTGATGATAACAAAATACAAGAATAAATAAATTCAAAGATATATATATATATATATAGAACAAATGTGCTACTTAAAATTATGTTTTGTATTTACAGAAGTTCTGATGGAATCAGCATCAGAAGCATCAGAAGATAAGTAATACGTAAGCATCAGAAGATCAATAACATGTGCTACACGCTGAAGCTACCAGATCATACGCTGAAGCTTGATGAACAGAATCTGCGCATAAAACACTCTGACTCTGATCAAGATCCTTACCAAGTCATCAGCACTCAAAAGCGTCAGCATAAGTTAAAGCAAAGAACACTCTGATTATCATAAAGAAGACTCTGAAGCGTTACTAAGTATTCAAGACTCTGAAGCGTTCTTCTCAAAAAGGAAAGAACGTTATTATCATTGAAAGTGACTTATGGACAATAATGTATCTTTGCCTTGTCTATATAAATAAGTCTGTGTGAGAAAAGAATACGCTAATCTACACGCACGCACTCATACATTTTGCTAAGCCTTCAAACCAGGCTTACTCAAACGCTCTAGCAAATCCAATTTCATTCTAAGCTTAAATTTGTGTATTATCATAGTTGTGGTATATTGTTTTATTAGAAAACATCAAACACATTATTGTTCATTTATTTGTAAAGAGAATTCCTTGAGATAAACCGGTTTGTGGTTATACTCAAGAAGGCTTTAACAGTTGTTAAAGTAGTTGTGTAATCCTTTGAATATAGTGGATTAAGACCTCGTTGGAGAGAGGCGAAATCACCTTGACGGGTGGACTGGAGTAGTTTGAGATCAAACGAACCAGGATAAAAATACAGTGTTGTTTAAGCTTTTGATTTAAGTTTTACAATTCAACCCCCTTCTTGTGTTTTTCACATCTTCACAGCTGATCAAGCCGGGTCTGAATCCAGTCATCTTCGCTTAAACATGCATCCTTCATAATCCAAAGAGAGGGTATCTGAACTTCAATGGGCAAGACGGCCTCTATACCATAAACCAAGGAATAGGGTGTTGCCCCTATTGACGTCCGTGATGAGGTACGGTACCCATGAAGAGCAAACGGTAACATCTCGTGCCAATCTTTATACGTCACCGTCATCTTCTGCACAATCTTCTTAATATTCTTTTTATCCGCTTCTACAGCCCCATTCATCTTCGGCCAGTAAGGAGAAGAGTTGTGATGCTGTATCTTGAACTGCATGCAGAGCTCGATGATCATCTTATTATTGAGATTTGTACCATTATCCGTAATGATTCTCTCTGGTACACCGTATCGACAGATCAGATTGTGCCGAATGAACCGTGCCATGACGTTCTTGGTCACTGTAGCAAAGGAAGCTGCTTCAACCCACTTCGTAAAGTAATTGATAGCTACCAGGACGAAACGATGCCCGTTGGACGCCGTAGGTCTGATCTCGCCGATCATATTGATGCCCCACATTGCAAAAGGCCAAGGAGTTGTCAAGACGTTCAGAGGAAATGGAGGTACGTGCACCTTATCAGCATAGACTTGGCACTTGTGACAGGTCCGAGAATGCTAATAACAGTCGGCTTCCATTGTGGACCAATAATATCCTGCCCGAAGGATCTTCTTTGCCATGGTGTGTCCACTGGAGTGAGTTTCGAAAGTGCCTTCATGTAACTCTACCATAATCCTTTCTGCTTCGTTCTTATCCACACAACGCAATAAGGTTGAATCATGGTTAAGTTTGTAAAGAATGCCATTGCTGATGAAGAACTTCGCCGCGAACCTCCTCAGAAACTTCTTATCATTAACAGATGCACCCTCGGGGTATTCTTGAGCTTCAAGATACCTCTTTACCTCATGAAACCAAGGTTTATCTGCTACCTCTTCAGTCTCGATGTCATAGCAATGTGTAGGCTCGTCCAACCTCTCAATGGTAATCTGGGGAGCTTCATTATCCCATCTAACCTTGAACTTGGAAGACATCGTAGCTAGCGCGTCTGCTAACGGATTCTCCTCTCTAGGGAAGTGTTCAAAGGTTATCTCTTCGAAGTGGGGAAGCAACGTCAATACATACTCCTTGTAAGGAATAAGATTTGGGTGTCTCGTATCCCACTCGCCTTTGATCTGACTGATCACGAGAGCGGAATCTCCGAAAACACTTAAGAACTTAATCCTTAGGTCAATAGCTGCTCGAAGACCCATAATGCACGCTTCATACTCCGTCATGTTGTTGGTGCAGTTGAAACATAGTCGGGAGGTGAACGGAGTATGAGGGCCTTTAGGAGATATGATCATGGCGCCAATGCCATTAACCAAAGCGTTTGAAGCTCCATCAAAGTACATAGACCATCGGGATCCTTCCTCAGGTCCTTCATCCGGTCCAGGTGTTTCACAGTCAGTCACTATCATGATATTCTCATCCGGGAATTCAAAGTTCATAGACTGGTAATCGTCCACTGCCTGATGTGCCAGATGATCTGCCAACACACTTCCCTTGATTGCCTTCTGGGTCGTATATTGGATGTCATATTCAGTCAAGATCATTTGCCATCTTGCTATTCTTCCGGACAAGGAAGGCTTTTCGAAGATATACTTGATTGGATCCATCTTTGATATCAATAGAGTAGTGTGAGTCAGCATATATTGTCTCAGCCGGCGAGCAGCCCATGCCAAAGCGCAGCAAGTTTTCTCGAGCAACGAGTATCGAGTCTCGCAGTCGGTAAACTTTTTGCTAAGGTAATAAATAGCATGCTCTTTTCGGCCAGACTCGTCATGCTGCCCCAGCACACACACCATCGAATTGTCGAGTACTGTTAAGTATAAGATCAAAGGTCTCCCTCCAACTAGAGGCATCAGAATGGGTGGCTCTTGGAGGTATTCTTTGATCCTTTCGAAAGCGGCCTGACATTCATCGTTCCATCTTACCACTTGATCTTTCTTCGGTAACTTGAAGATTGGCTCACAAGTAGCAGTCAGGTGTGAGATGGCATGGGGAGCTGGCATTTCCTATATAGCCTTCACATTTGCAGGATCCACTTGAATACCTTTATCACTTATGACGAAACCCAACAGCTTACTAGATCTTACCCCGAAGGTGCACTTGTTCGGGTTTAACCGCAGCTTGTACAACTTCAACCTGTCGAATAATTTCTGAAGGTGGTCAAGATGATCTTCTTCAGTCTGGGATCTTGCAATCATGTCTTCGACGTATACCTCAATCTCATGATGAATCATGTCGTGGAACAAAGCGACCATGGCGCGCTGATACGTTGCCCCAGCATTCTTCAATCCAAACGGCATAACCTTGTAGAAAAAGGTACCCCATTGAGTAACAAAGGTTGTCTTCTCCATATCCTCGGGAGCCATCTTAATCTGATTATAACCAGAGAAACCATCTATAAAGGAGAAGACCTTATGTTGTGCGGTGTTGTCAACCAAGACGTCGATATGAGGCAGAGGAAAATCATCCTTGGGACTCGCCCTATTCAGATCCCTATAGTCAACACACATCTGAACCTTACCATCTTTCTTCGACACCGGAACCACGTTGGCCACCCACTGTGGGTAAGAAGTAACTTCTAGAAAACCGGCATCGAAATGTTTCATAACTTTGGCCTTGATTTTTCGGACATCTCTAGGCGCATTCGACGAACCTTCTGTTTCACTGGAGGACAGACTTCCTTGGTAGGCAATCAGTGAACCACAATATCAGTATCCAATCCAGGCATATCTTCATAAGACCAGGCAAATATCTCAACATAGTCACGCAGCATCTGAATTAGCCGTTGCTTAACACTAGATTCCAAATTTGCACCGATCTTGACCTCTTTCTTGTCTTCCTCTGTACCCAGATTTACTAATTCCACTGGCTCTTCATGCGGCTGTATGGCCCTCTCTTCCTGAAGTAACAGTCTAGCAAGTTCACCAGGCACTTCGCAATCATCTTCACCTTCGTCTTCGGCTAAGTTGATCGGACTTTCGAAGTCATAATCGGCAGTAGCAGAGTCGTTATCAGTGAGATCCAGAATGGATGTAGACCTGTATATGTGAGTGTATGTAAAATAGCTATTTTGCAAGATAAAAAAAAGAAAACAAAGAGCGCAAAATTTGAAATGAAAGAAACGTCTGATGCTTTTATTAATGATATATGAAAATGACACACATAAAGCCCTCACAAACAAAGCCATGGTGTCTCAGGTAAGGCGCCGGGCCATAAAGTTTTAAAAAATTGTCTGTTACAAATTCAAAACAAAAGTCTCATTACTGGGTAATAAAAGAAATTGGGACGAAGTCTTTTTCCATCCAAATGCTTAGTTCGTCGTTGGTAGTTGGGTAGATCCAACTGTCAAACTTAGATTCTTCAACATCGTCTTTAATGGCATTTACTCCTGAATTGCTGATAAACAAGGGAGGTCCTCCGATTCGTGCACGCCGTACAACCCTTTGAGCTTCTGCAGTGAAACCCAAACCAAACTTGTTAGTCTTATGTGCAAAGTCGGGGAGTTGGCCCCAATTTGCACACCCACATTTCTCAACAACAGCCCGGGCATCCTTGAGGGAAGCCATCTTCATTGGAGGATTATCAGTGACAGTTTCAGTTGATGCCAGCGTCTGGGGGACTTCTTCAAAATGTTGAAATGGGGTCTCAATGAACTCCCCATCCATCTCCACATACCGGAAAGAGTTGAGGTGGCTCACCATGTACTCCTCTTCTCCTCGTACCGTAACAATTTCCCCTTTACTGTGTATTTCAGCATCTGGTGGAGCGCAGAGGTGACTGCCCCAGCTTTGTGGATCCATGGGCGACCCAACAAACAAGAATAAGATGGCCGAATGTCCATCACGTAGAATGTAGATGCGAAAATCTGAGATCCAACCTTAATTGGAATATCCACTTCCCCATGTACCATTCTCTTGGACCCGTCAAAGGCCCTAACAACAATGTTACTTGGTTTCATCTCTAAACCTTCACAGTCTAACCGGTCTAGTGCTTTCTTAGGCAAAACGTTCGATGAGGAACCAGTATCCACCAATACATGAGCTAGAGTAGTGCCCCTACATTCAATGGAGACATGCAGGGCGTCATTATGATTCTTCCCCTTAGCAGTCAAGTCTGCATCGGAGAAACCCAACCCATTATTTGCTGTCAGACTAGCCACGCAATCTTTAAACTGATCAGCTGATGTCTCCTGCGGCACATGCGCAGTCTTCAGGAAAGTAATCAGAGCCTTAGCATGGGCCTCTAAACGTAGCAACAAAGACAACATAGAGATCTTAGATGGGGTTTGCCCCAGCTGTTCGACTACATTGTAATCTCTTTTCTTGATGATCTTTAAAATTTCCTTTATCTCTTGTCTAGAGGCCTCAACAGTAATATTCCTCGGTGCCTCCATCCGGGAAGGCTCATCGGTGGTCCCTTTGCCCCGAGTGTCAGCTGACTCGGCAACAGGGGTAAGAATTGGAACTTGAGCAGGGACAGTAGCAGATGTACTGGCCGGTGAAATAACAACAGGCTTCCGAACAGTTGGTGGAGAGATCTCGGGGGAGAAAAGTCTTCCGTTGCGGGTGACTTTACTATAACCAACAATATTGCTGACGTCAATATTGGCCTTTTTAGCACTCAAGTCTTGTTTAACCCCGTGATAATACACGTCAGCCCCATAGTGCCATGGGACAGCTTTATATGATGTATAGGGGATAGGCCCAGGAACAGTAATGATCAAGGGAGCGATTCTTGGAACAGATGTAATTCTAACAGGCTTTCTCGAGGAAGCCTTGGAAGAATTGTCGAAAATGGTGATTATAGCAATTTCTTCAACAGGAACCAAAGGAACAATAGTCTTCTCAAACAGAATTTCTTTGTTATCCATCAGGCGTTGGACACCTGACTTCAAAAGATGGCAACCGGTAGGTAAGACAGAACACAGACGACAACCTTCACCACAACCCGGAAATAAACCGGCTAATAGAAGGTTCTTTTTCACAATCATCAATGGAGTAGCAATATCTTTCACAGAAACCACAAACGAGTCTTCATCTACAGCATTCACTCCATGCTTGGGCATAGGAGCAGTCACAACATTAGGCCTTTCAGGTGCTTCGAACTCAATCTCCTTAGCATCAATCAAATCCTGTACCTTATTCTTCAGGACCCAGCAATCATTCGTATCATGCCCCGGGCTATCAAAATGAAAAGCACAGCGGGCGTTCGGGTTGTACAGTGGTGATGTTGTATTGGGATTCTTCGGGGCTTCCTTGGGAATCACCAGATTGGTCTTTAACAACTGCGGCAGAATCTGAGACAGGGTCATATGGAGCTGAGTGAATTGTCTTCGTGGCCTCTCGGCTCTTGGCTGATTGTTGCGTTGCGTGGCAACAGTTGGTCTTGATATAAAAACCGCATTGACTGCTTGGCGGCGCTCAGGTCTATTATGGCTCTTTGAATTGTAAACAACACTAGACTCCTTCTTAAAAGGCTTCTTTTTGGTACTTGACGAAGCACCCTTATGTATCTTACCGCTCTTGATATCGGCCTCAACTCTTTCCCCGGTCATAATCAGCTCAGTAAACCCGGACGATGAACTTCCAATCAGATGGTTGAAATACAGACCAGACAAACTCCCCAGAAACATATCTACTAACTCCTTGTCAGCCAGCGGGGGTTGTACTCTTCCAGCAAGGTCCCTCCATTTCTGAGCGTAGTCTTTGAAACCTTCGCTCGCACCCATAGACATACCCTGAAGTTGGGTACGCATGGGAGCGAGGTCGGCATTGTATTGGTACTGCTTGTAAAAAGCAGCAGCAAGGTCTTCCCAATTACGGATACTAGCTCCTTCCAGCTGGTAAAACCATTCAAGTTGAGTCCCTGAGAGACTATCTTGAAAGAAGTGGATCCAGAGGTTCTTATCAGCAGTGTACGGCTGGATCTTTCTAACATACGAACGGAGGTGTAGCTTTGGGAAGGAGACCCCGTCGTATTTAGCAAAGATTGGTGCTTTAAACTTGTGGGGAATCACCACCCCAGATGACAAACCCAAATCACCAAAGTCCAATCCAGGTACCTTTTGGATCTCCGTCGCACTTAACCGGTCTTCAATCTGTTTATACATATCCTCAGCCAGAGGATACTGGTCTTCGTCAAAGTCTGTCTCGTTGTCAGAAACCACAGGGCTAGGAGCCCTCCTTTCTTCCTGATTCTCTCCCCCTCCAGATGAGTGAGTCAAATCAACCTCTTCTCGCAAATTGTTTCCAAATCTGCGACCCATATTAAGTAGGACCGTCTTCTTCTTCTTATTCTTCTTATCCTTCAAGATAAGAGTCTTCATATCTTGTTGACCTTTAGCCAAGTTCATGAACATTTCCTGGAATTGAGCGTTTTGAGCTTGTACAGCCTTGATAGCTTGATCAGCTGATGTTTCAGAAGACATGATGTGCTGAAATAAACAGCAAAGAAGATAAGAGACCTGTAATGGGTACCTGTGATGAGGTGCATGGAATGAAATGCGTATGATATGATTTCAAAGACTTTAGGGATTCAAATTCGTAAACTAAAATGAACACACTTTTATTAGATTCAAAACTTGAAACAATGTTTGACAAATGCCTTTAAGGCGTTACAAAGGGAAAAACTGAAAAGTAAATCAAAACTAGAAATATAAAAAAGACATCAGCGCTCCCATGGTCATTTTCCATTGGTGCTAACATAATCATTGAGGACCTTCTCATTCTCCAGCTGCCTTGTAAGCTTTAGAATCTTCTGCTCCTATTCGTGATACTTTTCTCTGTAAGTATCCCGCTCTTCCCTTAGCTGCATCCAAGACCTCTTTAATGCCCCAATGCCAGTAGGCATGTATGGATGGAGGATGGTAGGAGGAACCCCTTCTTCATCAGCAATCTCAACAATCACAGGCAAGACAGCCTCGTACGACATTCCCAGCTTTTGAGCACGTGTACGAACCCACCAGAGATACGGTTCCATCGGAAGAGAGGTCTTCATCCCTAACTCATGTGGATTAGACCGGTGCACCCTGTCCCAAGGTCGTATGAACCTGTGGCGATGCTCGTCACTATCCCCTTGGAAGTCAAAGACAATGCTTGGCATCAGCAACTCATGAGGTCATTCCCTTCTAGCTCGCCCAAACTGGTGTAAGGCCAAACAAGGATTATAGGTGATTCCTCCTCGAATTCCAAGTAGTGGAACATTAGGATACTCCCCACGGCGATCAATAATAGCCACTTCTTCCATGTCTTTAGTGCTCCAGATAATGTCAGTGTGAGCGAGAGACATAACTCTGTAAGCCCAACCCATGCCTTCCTTGTTCTTCAAAACAGATTTGGGGAGGTGAGAAATAAACCACCTCGCCAGCAGTGGTGCACAACACATAAGGGTTCCCCATTTCCGAGAAGTACGGGCATAAAGAGAATGCAGAATGTCACCCAAGAGAGTGGGCACCGAATTACGGGACATGAAAATATTCACTACATTCACGTCGACGAAAGAATCTGAGTTAGGGAACAACACCAAACCATAAATGAGAAGAGCCAGAAGGCCTTCAAATGCCTAAAAGTCTAGATTGTCCCAAAACTGATTAGCCCGATCAACCAAGAACTTAGCCAAGAAGCCATTTGTCCCACTCCTAGTCTCCCAGTTAGACATTACCTTAGCCTTTGTTAGATGAAGAGCTGAAGCAATCTCTTCCGGCCTAAGGACTTTCTCCCAACCTGTAAACGGGGTCTGCTCTAAAATAGAGATACCAAGTATATCAGAGAACTCTTCCAAGGTAGGGACCAACTGATATTACGGGAAGGTGAAGCAGTGGTACAATGGATCAAAGAACTGGCACAAGACACTCAACATCTGCTCATCCATCTTGGAAGTGACCAAACCAAGGAGGTGGCCATGTCTTCTGATAAAGGAGGAAGTATCTGGAACTTTGGAAACCAAATCTTTAAGCTGAGTAGGAATCTGAACAAAACTGATCCGAATAGTGTTTCTATGCATAGGTGCCATGACCTACAAAACAGAACAAAGATGAATCCCATTTGTCTTTGAAATAGGTTAGTCTGATGCAAGATGCATGCAATGTCATGATGCATGATGTCATGATAGAAACACACCACAAGTATTCACAGATAGCAAACCTGGTAAGGGAAAACAAGACACACAGTAGCCCTTAGATTTCAGGCTGGCATGGAGTTTAGGTATTACCCTCTTTCAGTTTAGTTGGTTTAAACCTGTCCTAGTAATAGTAACCGGGTTCTAGAGGATCTCAATATCACTGACGACCCTCGATCGGTCATAATTCTAGTTTGACAACCTTTTCTTGCGGCCGGAATCATCGCGAGAGTTTGGTCTCAATGAGTGTAGCATACTGCTACTGTTCTATGGCCAAGTTGGTCAATTATAGGTTCTAAGGTCAGTTGGTGCTTAATGACCCCTTAGAAGACCCATATTCTCCTTGTTCCACCACAAGGGATATCGGTACAAACTAAAGTGCCACACCAATGTAGCTACTGCTTCAACCGTATCGGTCTACGCCATACAGTTCCCTCACAGTCTATTGCTACTTACCTAAAAGGTATCCCCAGATCCGGGTTAGGATCTATAGTAACTCTGATACAAGCCCACAAATATAAAGCATACAAATCAAGCAATTGAAAACATTATGATGAACTATTCCTAAGGTACACCCCACTTATTTCTTGTCTCTAGCAGAGTCTCCAGTTCTATGATACGGTGGGAAGAACTGACTGTTTTTGGAATGCTGGTTCGCGTTTTGCATTTGTGTTTGCAAAATGTCGCGGTAAGTAAGAGTCGCCACCGTCTCTTATTTTATCCAACAAGGAAAGGAAAAAAGCACAGAAAAATTCCTTTTTCAAGATATTTCTGAGTACGAGGGGTAGATTATAGAAAAGGAAGGTATTAGCAACCTTTCTACCCTCAGTTATCTATGGGCTCTTAGGTACTTGCTCATCATTTTCAAAATTGTTTTCTTTGTGCTTGTGGGTTTTGAAAAGTTTTTGTTTTAACTTCGATTTAACTCTTGCCTCTGTCTTCAAGAGTGTAATGAAGTGTTTTTGAAAACTTGTTCGTAAAAGGAGTGTAAGTGTGAAAAAGTTTTATTTTGGATGAGCAAGTATCTAAGAACTAATCTACCTACTCGAAAAAGGGATCGTTATATGCTAATTTCCTTTAGACAATGCTATCCCACTATTAGTGAGTAGGTAGCACCGTCGTTGGAGTTTGAGGGTCAATTCAAATGAGGGACATACGGTCATTAAAGCAATGTTAGGACGCCTTAGCGGTAACCCTAATGTCTTAGATCATTTGTTTGAGGCAACAATATCCGAGGCAACCATTTCGAGGCGACTATGATCTTTTAGACAAGGGGACGACCTCTAAAACGACCTATACTCAATGACCGTGTACGAAGGCAACCAAGTGGGGTGTACCCTAGGAGTGCGCATGTGCGAGTGTGTCGTTTTCAGTTATTTTTATCTTTGCACATGTTAAGGGTGTCATTTCCTGCAAAACCCTAATTTAGCAACTTTTGAATCTTGATGAATTTTGAGCAATCCTTGATGAATCATGATCAACCCTTGATAAAATGATGAAATATCCTTCAAAATGAGAATGTTGACAAAAAATCTTAAAGTTTGACTGTATATAGGTCACAGTTGACTTTTGCCCTAGCACAGTCGACTTTTGGACCTTTGAGCAATTGACTGAGCAAACTTCCTCTACAACGCTTGGAAAATGACATGAATGATGTTGAGAACATATTAGGACATTAGGGAGCACTTAAGGTCATTTGGACTCAAGGATCTTGATGCAACACAAAACCCTAATTTGGGGTAGACTGCCTTAGGAGAGAGCTTGTCTGACCAACTCTTGAGCTACCTTGAGCCACTTGGGGAATTTCCTTGCAATGTTTTGAGAAATATGGGAGGGAAAATTTTGGGGTACAACACTATCAATCCATGAATTTCGAGTTCCTAGACAAAGACGTCATGTTTGTAAATAATTGTGAAAAACTCAGATCGTATGACGGACCTGAACAAGGATCCCGATGGACCATGGTTTTTGACGGAGCTTCCAACGCACTCGGTAACAGCATCGGTGATGTAATCATATCCCCTGAAGGCTGTCATACTCCCTTTGCTGCTAAGTTGTGTTTCAACTGTACCAATAATATGGCTGAATATGAAGCGTGTATTATGGGTCTCAAAGTTGTCATATATTTGGGAATCAAGTCCTTAAGTGTATTTGGAGACTCAGTCTTAGTCATCAGTCAGATCAAAGGAGAATGGGACACGAAGCATCCTAATCTCATCCCTTAAATAGAACATGTGTTGACATTAATCCCATATTTTGAGGAAATTACCTTTGAGCATTTTCCACGAGAGAAAAATCAACTAGCAGACGTGCTAGCCACTATGTCATCCATGTTCAAAATCAGGTGGGATAATGAGGCTCCTCAGATCACCATTGAGAGGATGGACGAACTAGCTTACTGTCATGAGATTGATACTGAAGAAGTACTGGACAAGCCATGGTTCCATGAAATTAAGAGATATCTCGAGGCCCAAGAATATCTGGAGGGAGCTTCAGTCAACAATTAGAAATTCCTGAGAAGGTTCTCTGCTAAGTTCTTCCTCAGTAACAGAGTCCTCTATAAGCGCAACCACGACTCTACTTTGCTTCGGTGCATAGATAAGAGTGAGGCAGATAAGATCATGGCTGACTTACATAAAGGTACCTTTGGCACCCATTCTAGTGGGAACACGATGGCTAAAAAGATCCTAAGGGAAGGATACTACTGGTCCACCATGGAAGCGGATTGTTATCATCATTCACGAACTTGTCACAAGTGCCAGATCTATACTGATAAAGTACATATGCCTCCGGTTCCTCTAAACATCCTGACTGATCCTTGGCCATTCGCAATGTGGGGCATTGACATGATTGGAGAGATCAACCCTACAGCTTCTAATGGACACCGCTTCATCTTGGTTGCCATTGATTACTTTATGAAGTGGGTTGAGGCATCTTCATTCGCTTCTGTTACCAAGAACATTGTGGCCCGATTCATCAAACAGAATATTATCTGTCGGTATGGTATTCCAGATAGAATCATTACAGATAATGGTACCAATCTCAACAATACTATGATCATTGCATTATGCACGCAATTCAAGATCCAGCATCATAACTCTTCTCCTTACCGGCTGAAGATGAGTGGCGCTGTAGAAGCCGCTAATAAAAACATCAAGAAGATCATACAAAAGATGACAGTGACCTATAAAGACTGGCATGAGATGTTACCATTTGCTCTCCACGGTTATCGTACCACAGCGCGCACATCAACAGGGGCAACTCCTTTCTCTTTGGTATATGGCATAGAAGTTGTCCTACCAATTGAAGTCTAAATACCTTCTTTGAGAATCATGAGGGATGTAGGGTTTAGTGAAGATGAATTGATTCAAACTCGACTTGACCAGCTGAGCTTGATTGATGAGTAGAGGCTTATGGATGTCTTCCATGGTCAGATGTACCAAAAATGTATGATTAAAGTCTTTAACAAGAAGGTCAAACGTCAGTTATATCAGGTTGGTGACTTTGTAATCAAGCGTATCATACTGCCACAAGGTGATCCCAGGGGAAAATGGACTTCCACATACGAAGGACGATTTGTGATTAAAAACATATTTTCTGGTGGGGCAATGATCTTAACCACTATGAACGGTGATGACCTTCCGCACCCTGTAAACGCGGACATAGTCAAAAGAAACTACGCATAAAAAAAAGACCCGTTAGGTCGACCGGCCTAGGCAAAAATTAGGGATAAATAAAAAAATGTGTACACCCGGCAAGCTGAAAACCTGAAAAGCCAGCTTGGGAAAAAAAGGGTATCCCGGTTGTGATACGGTGGCAGAACCGACTATTAATACTGGTTTGCGTTTTTTGTTTGCAAATGTCACGGTAAGCAAGAGTCACCACCGACTTTTATTTAATCCAATCAGGAAAAGGAAAAAGAATAGAAAAAACCTTTTTTGAGATGTTTCTGAGTACGGGTGGGTAGATTATAGAAAGGGAAGGTGTTAGCACCCTTTCTATCAGTGGTTTTCCAAGGGCTCTTAGGTACTCCCTCATTTTGAAAACTACTTGTGTGTGCTTGTTTTGAAAAGTTTTGTTTTACTTCGTATTAACCCTTGTTTCTGTCCTCAAGAGTGTTACGAAGTTGTTTTTGAAAACTTTGTTTGGAAAGTGTTGGTGTGAAAAAGTTTTTGTTTGTTTGAGCAAGTACCTAGGAACTAATCTACCTACTCGAAAAAGGTTTGTTCAGTTTCCTTTTAGACAACGCTATCCCATTATTGAGAAATAGGTAGCATCGTCGTTGGAGTTTTTTGGGACATTCGAAGGGACAAATACGATCACAAAATCAATGTTAGGAAATGTTAGTAATCATCCTTAAGCCTTAAAATATTTTTTCGAGGTAACATCCGAATGGGTCATTTTAGATCTTTCGGGGCTAGAGGACAACCACTAACAAACCCTATACTTCATGACCATTTACCGAAGGCAACCGGAGTGGAGTAAACCCTAGGAGTGAGCATGTGCGAGTGTAATTTTCAGTTAATTTATCTTTGCACATTTAGGGTTTTCTACCATATTAATTTTCAGTTTGTCTTTCCATACAATCCTATTAACATACATCTAAGCTGTTTATAGATTGCGGAAATTAAAGCGAGAAAGTTAAAGTCCTAGCTATTACAGGGCATTTGCAGATACATAATTATTTTGACCGAAAATAAAGATGTGAAATTGAAACTCTAATTACTATTACAAACTCGGAGCAGTTACAATAATAATAAAAAGGAAATTAAACAATGTGTGCGGCGAATTAAATGCGAGAATAATTGGAGAACCCTAAGAAATCTAATTGAAAAAGATTTAGGTTATTTTTTGAGAAAAATTAGATTATGTACAAAATTAAACCCTAATTCTAATTATTTTTAATTATGAAAAGAATTAAACTGCCCTAATTTTAATTAAACTAATTAATTAAAGAAATAGAATATTTTATGAAAAAAATAATTTTTGATGTTTTTGTGATTTTTGATTTAATAAAAAAACTGATTTTTGTGTTATTTCTGTAAAAGAAAATAATTAATAAAATAATTAAAACAAGAAATAAAATAGAAAAGTAAAGAAGTGGGCCTGTATGGAAGCTGAAAGGGGGTATATTGTTGAATTTGTAAGGCCCAATAGCTGGTCAGCCCAGTCAACGTGCTGATTCTGTGCAGCCATGCTTGGAGGGTGTATCATGGTCTTTCCTTGATTGAGCGTTGGATCTGGATAAACAATGATCCATTGGTTGGATGGTAGTAGCGCATGGTGGATGCTTGGCAAGGTAATGTATAGAACCTGCATTTAAATGTTATGAAAATAAAGAAAATGTTGGGACCTGGGATCGAACCCAGGTCCTCCTACTTACACAACGCACGCCTTGCCATTTGGGCTATCATGTTTAGTTATCAATATAATAACAACAATAAGTAATATATAAAAAATGTGAATGACTCCAATAAGCGCGCGAAATTCAAATAAACTAATAGTGGTTAGACACGTTGTTATCTTCTTCGCAGATCTGTCGCCTTAGGCTAAACACTTTTACCTATAGACAAGCGTTTGTAGCCATAACCTGTACACTTCAAAAATCAATAAAAACGCATGATAAATGAAATTAAAGACCATGGTTCAACTTGTCTTAATGCCACGAGCATCATGGTACCCTTATCTTGGGCCAATTTCACCTGTATAAAGAAGCCCTAAAACGTGACTTCAAACCCTAGCCATGGCATTCATCAGTATATGCATCAAAACATCAATTAAACCAATCCAACACGTTGCAAACATGACAACCAACACAGATATACCATTAAAACATGTTCATGATGCAAGAATCATAGTAATCGGATTTTGAAAAAGAAGCAAACCGTGACGATCGTATGTCCTGTTTCTGGGCTTGGGAGAACTGGCAAATGATTGGAGAACGTTCTGGAGATGTCCAGGAATCGTTGGTAGCTTTGAAATGCTTTGAATTGCCCCCTAGGTTGGAGAATGATCCACTACTTTTTTGCCAAAACTTGAGTTTTGTTCTTAGCTTTCACGACCTGCAATCCTCCTCCTTTTGGCTTGGGTATGTTCTATATATGTAGTAGAACTGATTAGGTTAACAAAAAAAAATCTTTGTGAATCATGGAAATTGGATTTGATTTTGCTCTTGTATTATAACTTTCCAAAACAAGCATAGTCATGCCAATTTTGCTTCAATTATCCCTTGCACGATTTGATATGATATGCCAGTCTAATTGGATTTGATTCATACAAAATATCAGATCAAAAATTAATCTTTTATATTTTTTGCAATTTATTTGATTTAATCTAACTTTTAATAAATAAAAATCAAAATAAAATAAATAAATAAGCAAATAATATATGGAGGCTGATTTGGGTCGTGGACCATGTCACAAATAAGATACAATCATGAAAAGCTAGGCCCATTTGACAAAAAATGCACTTTTAAGAATATTTGACTTTTGGCAATTTTGCAAAAATGGTCAACTTTAACAAGGCATATCTCCTCCAATTTTAACCCTATAGAGGTGTTCTTGGACTTTTTAGAAAGCTTAGGATATCCCATAAACAACCATTTTGGTTTAATCTCAATTGGGTCTTCCATGTTCATGTAATAAGCTTTGACCCAAAAGGTGTTTTTGTTGACTTTTCAAAAGGACCTATAATGTAGAAATTCATATCTTTTGATGAGTGCATATTTTGAACTTGTGCGATGAAGATTAGTTGTAGGTAATTGCATCCTCTTCAAAATGAGCCTTGGGTGGAAGATTTCTAATAAAGTATGAAGAAGTTATGCCTAGTCAAAGTTTGGTTGACTTTTCCTAAGAAACCCTAATTTAGCAACTTTTGGGTTTTGACGAATTTGGGGGCATTCATTGAGGAATCATGATCAACCCTTGATCAAATGATGGATATCTCTTAAAAATGTTGATGTTGACCAAAAATCTTGAAGTTTGACTATAT
This sequence comes from Vicia faba, assembly GCA_948472305.1. Taxonomy (NCBI): domain Eukaryota; kingdom Viridiplantae; phylum Streptophyta; class Magnoliopsida; order Fabales; family Fabaceae; genus Vicia; species Vicia faba. Next base: position 903,645,591 of record OX451735.1, on the reverse strand, counting down.
GTGGGCCACAGTTGACTTTTGACCTAGTACAATTGATTTTCAGGCATCTGGGCAATTGACTGAGCAAACTTCTTGTGCAAGGCATGAAACTTGACATGGATGATCTTGAGAACATATTGGGACCATGGAAAGCATTTGGGACCCTTGGACTTCAACCATCTCGATGAGGAGTGAAACCTTAGTTTGAAGCTTGTTTCCTTATGAGGAGGATTTGTCTGGTCAATCCTTAGTCATCCTTGAGCAATTGAGGACCTCTAGAGGCATGTCTTGAGTGAAATGAGAGGGAAACTTTTGGGGTAAAATAGTTGCCCCTGTTCAATCTTCTTAAACCTGAGGATGTAGATTGGCTTGTCTGCCTTTCTTAATCTGAAGGCGGAAGATGATTAAACACTAGAGTGCCCAGAAATTTGCACTCGTCTGAGATAGTGCTGGACTGTGTAGGTAGTATCGGGAATGGGCTTACAAATACCATTTGGAGGAGATGACAGAAGGTAACCGGAGATGGGCTTAAGGATGCCATCCGGAATATATGACGGAGAATCGTCGGAGATGGGCTTAAAGATGCCATCTAGAGGATGTTGATTTCCCGAGATATTCCTTTGATGAGAACTCCTGTTCATGTCGTTGAGGAGGAATCTGCTGAGGAATGTTGGTCTCTGTCTTGGGAGAAATGGAATTTTAGGAACTTCAGTTGTCTGTTACTCTACTGGGGGATCATCTCTTAGTCAAGGAGAAGAAAATGAATTGTTATTTGGTCGTGCTCCAGGCCTTACAGTGATTTGCTGAGGATAATAAGACTGACTGCTATCTGGTCGTGCTATAGGTTTTACAGTGACTTACTGGGGAGATGAGATTAAACTTTCTATCTGGTCGTGCTCCAGGCTTTGCAATCTCAAAAACTGTTATTTGGTCATGCTCCAGGCTTCAAAAGGAATTAAGTGGTTATCCGGTTGCATCCGGGTTTCAACTTGAATTTAAGGCATACTAACATCTGGTCGTTTCCAGGCTTCAATAGTAATTGGTCGAGTAAACTGCTATTTAGTCAGATTCCAAGCTTCGCAGTACCTTATATTGTTATTTGGTCGTGCTCCAGGTTTCACAGTTTCTTTTACCGTTATCTGGTTGTGCTCCAGGTTTCAGTAATTTGGGGAAATCAAGTTATTATCCAGTCAGTTTTTGGGCTTCATAGCTTCTTTAACTGGAATAGAAATCTTAGTATCGATTTGACTGAACCAGGGAAAGGTCTCGAGCTATCTTCAACCAGGAAAGAAATCTTAGCATTGATTTGACTGAACTGGGGGAAGGTCTTGGATTGACTTTGACTGGCATAGAAATCAGGAGAATCTTAGCGGCGATTCGGATGACCCAAACGAAAGTCTTAGAACATCTTCAACTAGAATAGAAACCTTAGTGTCGGTTTGACTGAACCAAAGAAAATCTTGAAAAGTGTTGGAATATCTTCAACTGGAATAGAAACCTTGGTGTCGGTTTGACTGAACCAGAGAGAACTTGTGAGAACTTGATTGCATCTTTCCCTGAAAGGTAAAGAGTTAGTTGTATGTAATGTCATGATGTATGAAATGTATTGAGTAATGATGTTCTCAAAATAAATGAGATTGTGCTGTATAATATGTATGCACATTCCATGATGTATGGATATGCAATGCTATTGTGATATTCTCTAGCTGGGGAAAATAAATCCTGGACTACTGCTGGAGAGTATAAGGAGTTGAGTTCTTCATTTCTGCTGGGTGATCGAAGATGATTAGCTGGGGATTTACATCCATTCTGCTTAAGAACATTCTGTCGGAGGAGACTCTGTCTGAGAATAATCCTGCGAGGGAATGACTCTGTGGGGAAGAGAGATACTCTGTTGGAAGATCTGCTGATTTGGAGAAATAAACTCAGCTAGGGATGAACTTCCATTGCTGGAGAGAAGAACTCTGTTGGAGATTGAGCTTCTGTTGTCACAGAAATAACCTTTGCTTGGGATATGGCTTTATAAACTGCTCATGGTTATAAAACTCGGCTGGGGAATGCAGATATCAGCTTTCTGAAGGAACCTGCTGGGGAAGGAATTCCTGCTTGGGGATACGGAGGTCGAACCTTGGTTGTCTCAGCTCTGTGGGGAATATAGGTATCACTGGCTTGTATGTGATAGTGACTTTACTTCCAACTGTCTCTTCCCCTTGTACCATGAAGGGCGGGGTAACTATCGGTATTTAGGTTTTGTACCAGTTTCTTTGAGTTCTTAGTAACTGTCTTTCTGTTTTATATGCAGATATTTGTGAATAGTAATCATATTCAAATGCATATATCAAGAATAAAACATTGGACGTTTTTTTTTCAAAACAAAATAGAAAATGAAAAAAAAAACACAGTTTTGTACTCAAAAGACGCTTTGTATTGATTTGAAATTTGCCTATAATGGGCATTTTTTACAAGGAGGCTGACGCTCTAGTAAGAGAACGCCGCCTTAAAAATGGAAATTATTACAGAAATTGTGTACAAAAAGAAAACAGCTATGTGTAGTGATCCCATTGGGTTTCAATTCTGCTATTGCCCTTATGTCTTCGAGCATCTCATTACTTTGCTTCTTGTCCGAAGCTGATTGGATTGGTCGGTACCGTTTGAGCTTGATATCTGATTACTGAGGTTTGATCGCAAGGTGATCCAATGGGATATAGTGATACGCTTTAATCCCTAATTTTTTCCTAGACCGCCCTTTCGGGTTTTTAGTCCACCGGGATACCCTTTTTTTCCCAAGCCGCCCTTTTGGGTTTTCGACTTGCCGGGTGTACAAATTTTTTCATTTTTTATCCCTATTTTTTTCCTGAACCCTTTTGGTTCGTCGGGATGCCCTAGTTTTTGCCTAGGTATGTCAACCTAGCGGGTCTTTATTATGCGTAGTATCTTTTCACTATGTCCGCATTGACAGGGTGTGGAAGGTCGTCACCATCCATGGTGGTCAGAATCATGGCTCCACCCGAAAATATGTTCTTAATTACAAATGGTCCCTCATAGGTGGGAGTCCATTTGCCCCTGGGATCACCTTGTGGCAGTATGATGCGCTTGATTACCAGATCCCCTACTTGATACACTTGTTGTCTGATTTTCTTGTTGAAGGCCTTGATCATCCGTTTCTGATACATTTGACCATGGCAGACAGCAGTAAGTCTTTTCTCGTCAATTAAGTTCAATTGATCAAGTCGAGTCTGGATCCAATCGTCTTCTCTCAAACCCGCATCCTTTAAAATCCGTAGAGAAGGGATATGGACCTCCATGGGTAGGACAACCTCCATGCCATATATCAGAGAATAGGGTGTTGCCCCTGTGGACGTACGTGTTGAAGTACGGTACCCGTGAAGAGAAAACGGTAACATCTCGTGCCAGTCTTTGTATGTCATTGTCATCTTCTGTATGATCTTTTTAATATTCTTATTAGCAGCTTCGACAGCCCCATTCATCTTCGGCCGGTAAGGAGAAGAGTTGTGATGCTGAATCTTGAACTGTTTACAGAGTTCAATGATCATTGAGTTGTTGAGATTAGTACCATTATCCGTGATGATTCTCTTAGGGATACCATAACGACAAACCAAGTTATGCTTGATGAACCGTGCCACCACGTTCTTGGTAATTGTAGCAAAGGAGGCAGCCTCAACCCACTTCGTGAAGTAATCAATGGCCACTAGGATGAAGCGATGCCCGTTGGACGCGGTAGGTTTGATCTTGCCAATCATGTCAATGCCCCGCAATGCAAAGGGCCAGGGAGTTGTCAAGACGTTTAAGGGAACTGGAAGTACACGCACCTTATCAACATAGATTTGGCACTTGTGACAGGTTCGAGAATGCTGATAATAGTCGGCTTCCATAGTGGACCAGTAGTATCCTTCCCGTAGGATCTTCTTTTCCATGGTATGTTCACTGGAATGATTGCCAAAGGCACCTTCATGTAGGTCTTCTATGATCCTCTCTACTTCTCTCTTGTCTACACATCGCAGTAAGGTAGAGTCATGATTGTGCTTATATAGGATTCCATTGATGAGGAAGAACTTTGCAGCAAACCTTCTCAGAAATTTCTTGTCATTGACAGATGCCCCTTCGGGGTATTCTTGAGCCTCGAGATACCTTTTCACCTCATGAAACCAAGGTTTGATGGCTACCTCCTCAGTATCGATCTCACAGCAGTATGTTGGTTCATCTAACCTCTAAATAGTTATTTGGGGAGCTTCATTGTCCCACCTGACCTTGAACATTGACGACATAGTAGCTAGCGCGTCCGCTAACTAATTCTCTTCTCGTCGGAAATGTTCAAAGGTGATCTCTTCAAAATGTGGCAGCAGTGTCAGTACATGTTCTATGTAAGGGATAAGGTTTGGGTGTTTCGCATTCCACTCGCCTTTGATCTGACTTATCATCAAAGTGGAATCCCTGAATACACTCAAGAACTTGATCCTTAGGTCAATAGCAGCTCTAAGACCCATGATACACGCTTCATACTCTGCCATGTTGTTGGTACAGTTGAAACATAATCGGGCAGTGAACGGAGTATGACAGCCCTCGGGAGATATGATTACAGCGCCAATGTCGTTACCCAGTGTGTTTGAGGCTTCATCAAAAAACATAGACCATCGGGATCCTTCCTCGGGTCCTTCATCCGGTCCAGGTTCTTGACAGTCGATTACTAACATGATGTTCTCATCCGGGAACTCAAAATTCATGGACCGGTAGTCATCCACGGCTTGATGTGCCAAATGATCAGCTAACACACTTCCCTTGATTGCTTTTTGGGTTGTGTATTGGATGTCGTACTCGATTAAGATCATTTTCCATCTTGCTATTCTTCCGGAGAGAGCTGGCTTCTCAAAAATGTACTTGATCGGATCCATCTTAGATATCAATAAAGTAGTGTGGGTCAATATATACGGTCTCAGTCGGCGAGCAGCCCATGCCAAAGCGTAGCAAGTTTTCTCAAGCAGTGAGTATCGTGTTTCACAGTCGGTAAACTTTTGGCTAAGGTAGTATATTGCATTCTCTTTTCGACAAGACTCCTCATGCTGCCCCAGCACATACCCCATTGAATTATCTAGAACTGTTAAGTACATTATCAACGGTCTTCCTCCAGTCGGAGGCATCAGAATAGGAGGCTCTTGTAGATATTGTTTGATTTTGTCAAAGGCAACCTGGCATTCGTCATTCCACTTTACCACTTGATCTTTCTTCAGAAGCTTGAAGATTGGCTCACAAGTAGCAGTCAGATGTGAAATGAATCGGGAAATGTAATTTAGGCGTCCCAAGAAACCTCTAACTTCCTTCTCAGTATGGGGAGCCGGCATCTCTTGTATGGCCTTCACCTTTGCAGGGTCTACTTGAATACCTTTGTCACTGATGATGAATCCCAGAAGCTTACCAGACCTTACCCCGAAGGTGCACTTGTTCGGATTTAACCTCAGCTTGTATGTCTTCAACCTATCAAACAGCTTTTGTAGATGATCAAGATGTTCTTCCTCAGTTTGAGACATGGCTATCATGTCATCGACGTAAACCTCTATCTCATGGTGAATCATGTCATGGAACAAAGCTACCATAGCTCGCTGATAAGTTTCCCCAGCATTCTTCAACCCAAACGGCATCACCTTGTAGCAGAGAGTGCCCCACTGTGTAACAAAGGTTGTCTTCTCCATGTCTTCAGGTGCCATCTTGATCTGATTGTAGCCAGAGAAATCGTCCATAAAGGAAAATACTTTGTGTTATGCGGTGTTGTCAACCAGAACATCGATGTGGGGAAGCGGGAAGTCATCCTTGGGGATTGCCCTATTCAGGTCTCCATAATCCACACACATTCATACTTTACCATCTTTCTTAGGTACTAGAACCACATTAGCAACCCACTGCGAATAAGAGGTGACAGCTAAGAACCCTGCGTTGAACTGCTTCATAACCTCAGCTTTAATATTCTCTGACATCTCAGGGCGCATACGACGGACCTTTTGCTTTACCGGAGGGCAGTCTTCTTTAGTCGACAGATGATGAACCACTATATCCGTGTCTAGTCCCGGCATGTCTTCATATGACCAGGCGAAGATTTCAACATACTCATGCAACATCTGTACCAATCGTTGTTTGACACTAAGCTCTAGATTTGCACCTATCTTAACCTCTTTTCTGTCTTCCTCTGTACCCAAGTTCACTGTCTCAACCGTCTCTTCATGAGGCTGTATGGCCCTTTCTTCCTGTTGTAATAGTCTAGCAAGTTCTCCGGGTACCTCACAATCTTCCTCACCTTCGTCCTCGGCTTGGTTGATCGGATTTTCAAAGTCATATAAGCAGTAGCAGAACTGTTATCAATGGGATCCAGAGTGGATATGGATCTGCATTTGGATACGTGAGTGTGTGTAAGAGCATAGCTGTATAGACAGAATAAAAGAAAAGAAAGACAGAGAGCACAAAATTTGTATGCAAACGTCCAATGCTTTATTGATGTCATATGAAAATGAAACATGATAACCCTCACAAATAGAACCATTGTGCCCCGGGTAAGACACATGGCTATAGAGTTTATATTGTTTTTAAATTACATATTCGAAAAATCAGAAAGATAATTACTCTTGAACAAAAGTAATTGGTACAAAGTCCTTGGCAGTCCAGTTACTGAGTCCGTCGTTGGTAGTCGGGAAGATCCAGCTGTCAATGTTGGAATCACCATCACTGTCTTCAAGCGCATTGACCCCAGGATTGCTGATGCGTAGGGGAGGTCCTCCAGCCCGAGCGCGATGAACAGCCTTTTGAGCACCTGTAGTAAAGCCCAAACCAGATTTGTCAGACTTGTAATGAATAACCGGGAGCTAATCCTAAATGGTAGACCCACCTTCGAGGAATGTCGGTAGTTTCTACTGTAGCCATAATCTGAGGTACCTCTTCAAAGTTTTGGCAAGGAGTCTCGATGAACTCACCATCCATTTCCACGTACCTGAAGGAGTTCAAGTGACTGATCATATACTCTTCTTCACCATGCACAGTGACAATATTTCCTCTTACTGGGTATTTCAACATTTGGTGGAGGGTAGAAGTAACAGCCCCAGCCCCATGTATCCAAGGGCGTCCCAACAAGCAAGAATATGATGGTTTGATATCCATTACATAGAAAGTGGAGTCGAAGGTCTGGGAACCAACTTTGATAGGGACATCCACTTCCTTGTGCACCATCCTCTTCGAACCATCAAAAGTTATCACTACTATATTGCTAGGCTTCAAGGTCAAGCCTTCGCAGTCTAATTTGTCCAGTGCTTTTTTAGGTAGCACATTCAACGAGGAGCCAGTATCTACCAAAACATGGGCCAGAGTCGTGCCCCTGCAATCAACGGAAACATGAAGAGCATCATTATGCTTCCTCCCCTTTGGTTTTAGATCCGCATTGGAAAAACCCAAACCATTATCGGCAGTCAGACTAGCCACACAATCTTCAAACTGATTAGCAGATGTCTCTTGTGGCACGTGATCCGTCTTCAGAAACTTAACCAAATCCTTCGCATGGGCCTCAGAACACAACAACAAATCCAACATAGAAATTTTGGATGGGGTCTGCCCCAGCTGCTCGACCACGTTGTAGTCGCTCTTCTTTATTATCTTCAAAATTTCTTCCATTTCTTTTTTGGAAGCTTCTGGTATGGTTACTGAATTGGCCTTTGTCAGGACAGGCTCAATCAGTATGTCTTTGCCTCGAGTCTCGGCTGACTCCGTGATGGAAGGGTCAACAAGAGTGATTATTGGAATTGCAGTAGTAGTCTTGGGTGGAACCACAACAGGAATGATCACAGGTCCGGTAACAGTCTTCGGGGGAGAACATTATTCCACTTCTTGTTATTTTACTGGTTCCGGAAATATTGACGATGTCAGAATCAGCATTTTCAACAATCTTGTCTTTAATGGCTAGCATGTCCTTCTTTACGCCATGGTAATAGACGTCGGCCCCATAGTTCTAAGAAACATCTTTGTCCGGCGAGTATGGGATTGGCCCTGGCATGGTTATGATCAACGGAGTCACCTTCGAAATTGATGTAATCCTGACGGGTCTCTTAGTGGAGGCCCTGGGAGGATTGGAGGAAATGGTTATGATAGCAACGACTTCACAGGAAATAGTCGGAATAGGATTCTTCTCAAACAGAATCTCTTTGTCATCCATCAGGCGCTGAACACTTGTCTTCAACAAAGGGAAACCAGTCGATAGAAAAGAACAAAGGTGGCAACCTTCATCACATCTCGTAAATAAACCAGCCTTTAGCAAATTCCCTTTGATAGTCATGAGTGGGGTCACCAATTCTTCCACAGAAGTCATAAACACATCTTCTTCGACGACATTAACACCCGACCATGTTTCGGCATAGGGGCAGTGATAACATTGGGAGTCTCTGGGGGGATCAAATTCAATCTCCTTAGCATTAATCAGATCCTGTACTTTGTTCTTCAAAGCTCAGCAGTCATTGGTATCATGGCCTGGACTTTCCGAATGGTAAGCACAGCGAGCATTCAGTTTATAGTAGGGAGAGGTGGTGTTCGGATTCTTCAGAGCTTCCCTCAGAGTAACCAGATTGGACTTCAGCAAATGAGGTAAAACCTGAGACAGCGTCATGTTGATCTGAGTGAACTGTCTAGCTGGTCTTTCTGCTCTTAGCTTATTGTTTCTTTGCTGAGCAGGTGTAGGTTTGGGAATCATAACAGCCCCTATCGCCGGACGGCGCTCGGTTGGATTCTGATTCTTTTGGTTATAGATGGCACTGACTTCCTTTTTACCTGCAAACGGCTTCCTCGCAGCACTAGAAGAGGCATCCTTCTGAATTTTTCCACTTCGGATTCCAACTTCCACTCTTTCTCCAGTTAAGATCAGTTTAGTAAAACCCGCCGATGAACTTCCAATCAGATGGTTGAAGAATGGCCCAGTCAAAGTTCCCAGAAACATATCCACGAGCTCCTTGTCAGCCAAGGGAGGTTGAAGTCTTCTAGCCAAATCTATCCACTTCTGAGCATAATCCTTGAAACCCTCGTTCGAACCCATAGACAGATTTTGGAGTTGTGTATGAGTGGGAGCGAGGTCTACATTATACTGATATTGCTTATAAAATGCAGCAGCAAGGTCTTCCCAGTTACAAACATTGGCTCTTTCCAGCTGATAGAACCAATCCAGTTGTGTTCCAGACAGACTGTCTTGGAAGAAGTTAACCCATAATTCTTTGTCAGCAGTATGAGGTTGTATCTTCCTCACATAGGAACAGAGATGCATTTTAGGAAAAGAGACCCCATCATACATAGCAAATACTGGTGCCTTGAATTTTGGGGGGATGACAACCCTAGAAACCAGACCTAACTCTTCAAAATCCAGCCCAGGAAACTTCTGGATTTCCATAGCACTCAGACGCTCTTCTAACTGCTTATACTTTTCATCAGCCGGAGGGTACTAGTCCTCATTATAATCAGTTTCATTGTCAGACTCTTTAGGACTAGGGTCCTCTTCTCTGGCTTCACCCTCTTGATTCTCTCCCTCTTTAGATGAAGAAGCTAAATCAGCAACTCGTCTTGGCGGCCCTCTGAACCTTTTGCTCATATGTGCCACACCGGCTGTTCTCTTGGTCTTCTTATTGTTCTTCTTAACAATCAGAGCCTTCAGCTCTTCCTGTCCTTTAGCCAGAGCCATAATCATTTGCTAGAACTGCGTGTTCTGAGTCTGAAGATCTTTCACAGTTTGTTCAAGAGCCATTGCTGAAATAAACAGCGGAGGATGTGAGAAACCTGTTATGAATCCTGTTATGCAATGATATGTATGCAATGTTTTCAAGGGTTCTTAAAGGCTTAAATTTTCTTAAACAAAAAGGAACAAACGTGAATTGTATTAGTAAACTTGAATTGTTACAAAGAATGTATTTTGAGAGTATAATTAGGCAAAATAAAACAAAAAGAAGACTAGGTTTCCCATGAGCGCATCCTCTTTGGCGCGATGTAGGCGTTGATATTCCTCTCTTCATGAAGTAGCCTAGTGAGTTCCAAGACCTTCTTCTCGTTGGCGTAGAATTGGGCTTCAAACGTATCCCGCTCCTCTTTAAGCTGAACCCATGACTTTTGTAACTCTTTGTAATCAGTTGGCATGTCTGGATGAAGAACAAGATGAGGAGTGTCTCCCTCGGCAACTGGTTCCATAATCATAGGTCGGATAGCAGGATAAGGCATCATAAGAGTTTGAGCGCGGGCTCATACCCATCTAAGATAAGGCTCGAGAGGTGTGGAATTCTTATGCCCAAGTGTCTTGCTGTCAACCCTATGTACCATACTCCAAGCTTGTATGAACCTTTTGCAGTAACCCTGAACATCATTCTCATAGTTGAAGGCGATTCCTTGAATAAGTGTATCATGAGGACCATCCCTTCTTGCATAACCAAACTGTCGTAATGCTAAGCAAGGGTTATAAGTGATTCCTCCCCTAATTCCTAAGAGAGGGACATTAGGGAATTCACCACAGTGATCGATGATAGTAACATCTTCCGAGAATCGTGAACACCGATGAATGTCTAAATGCGTAAGGGACATCATTCAATGAGACCATCTTTTACCCTGTTCATTCTTTAAAGTACATCTGGGTAGGTGCGAAATAAACCACCTAGCCAATAGAGGAGTGCAACACTAGAGGGTCCCCCTTCTTTTTAGAGTGCGAGCATGCAGAGAGTGTAGAATATCCCTGAGTAATGTAGGTACCGGATTCTGAGACAGAAAAACCTGGATTATGCTCACCTCTACGAGTTGATCCACATTAGGGAACAGTACCATCCCGTAGGCAAGGAGCTCCAAAACCTCTTCAAAAGCTTGTAGATCTAGGGTATCCCAAAAATAGTAAGCCTTCTCGAACAGAAATTTAACCAGAATTCCTTGAACACTCCCTGTGGTTTCCCAATTTGTCCCTATGTCGGACCGTTGTAAGGATAGAGCTTTAGCAATTTCTTCAGGTTTGGGATGTCTTTCCGTACCGCTGAAAGGTAGCTGATCAAGAATGGGTATCCCTAATAACTGAGAAAATTCCTCCATAGTAGGCACTAACTGGTAATCCGGGAATGTGAAACAGTGATGCAGAGGATCGAAGAACTGAAACAGCACTTTCAACATTTCTTCATTAGGTTTTGCAGTGACCAAGTTGAGCAACCGACCATGCTTTTCAGTGAAAGGAGAGATTCCGGGAATCCTTACTGCTAAGTCCCTTAATTGGGGAGATACTTTCACTAGGTTAATCTGAATAGTGTTCCTGCGGGCGGATGCCATATCCTACAAAACAGAGCAAAGATGAGCCCTAGAAACCCTTGAAATAGTTAGTATGATATGCTATGGTATGATGTTTATGATGTCATGATAAATCACAGGTATAGCAAACACAGGCAAATCACACCAACTCCTTAGGTTTAAGGCCTGCTTGAGTTTTAAGGTCATACCCTCTTGAAGCTGGATTGGTTCAACCTGTCCTATAAATATGTAATCGGGTTCTAAAGGGATCTCAATATCACCGATCTTTCCCCCAAGCCTTATTCAATCGACGATTGACTTGTAATCAAAAAAAACTCAGAAGTCAAACCTCAATGAGTGTAGCATCGAGTATCTGTCGACCTTGGGCATACACCAAAGTCGGCCATCTCGCTACGTCCTACTGGCCAAGTTGTGCAATTAAAGGTTCTAAGGTCAGTTGATACTTTATGACACCATCCGGCAGCCCCGTACATCTCCCTGATTGACTCGAGGGTTACGGGTACCAACCAAAGTTCCACATCAACATATCTACTGCTTCAACTGTGTCGGTATACCCCAGCACAACTCCCTCACAGTTTATTGCTACTTACCTAAAAGGTGTTTCCCGATCCGGGTGTAGGATCAAATAACCCAAACAGTTCCCATAAATATAAAGCAAGCAAGACAATCAAGAGAAATAAATTAAATATAACCTAGATCCTAAGGTTTACCCCACTTTATATTTTATTCCCCAACAGAGTCGCCAGTTCTGTGATATGGTGGCAGAGCCGATTGTTAATACTGGTTTGTGTTTTTTGTTCGCAAATGTCACGGTAAGCAAGAGTTGTCACCGACTTTTATTTTATCCAACCAGGAAAAGGAAAAAGAACAGAAAAAACCTTTTTCGAGATGTTTCTGAGTACGGGGGGTAGATTATAGAAAGGGAAGGTGTTAGCACCCTTTCTATCTATGTTTTTCCAAGGGCTCTTAGGTACTTCCTCATTTTGAAAAATGCTTGTGTGTGCTTGTTTTGAAAAAAATTGTTTTACTTCATATTAACCCTTGTTTCTGTCCTCAAGAGTGTTACGAAGTTGTTTTTGAAAACTTTGTTTGAAAAGTGTTGGTGTGAAAAAGTTTTTGTTTGTTTTAGCAAGTACCTAGGAACTAATCTACCTACTCGAAAAAGGTCTGTTCGTTTTCCTTTTAGACAATGCTATCTCATTATTGAGAAATAGGTAGCATCGTTGTTGGAGTTTTTTAGGGACAAATACGATCACAAAAGCAATGTTAGGAAATGTTAGTAATCATCCTAAAGCCTTAAAGATCTTTTTCAGAGCCAACATTCGAATGTATCATTTTAGATCTTTCGGGGCTAGAAGACAACCACTAACAAACCCTATACTTCATGATCGTTTACCGAAGGCAACCGGAGTGGAGTAAACCCTAGGAGTGAGCATGTGCGAGTGTAATTTTCAGTTAATTTATCTTTGCACATTTAGGGTTTTCTACCGTATTAATTTTCAGTTTGTCTTTCCATACAATCATATTAACATACATCTAAGCAGTTTATAGTTTATGGAAATTAAAGCGAGAAAGTTAAAGTCCTATAGCTATTACAGGGCTTTTGCAGATACATAATTATTTTGACCAAAAATAAAGATGCGGAATTGAAACCCTAATTACTATTACAAACTCGGAGCAGTTACAATAATAATAAAAAGGAAATTAAAAAATGCGCGCGGCAAATTTAATGCGAGAATAATTGGAGAACCCTAAGAAATCTAATTGAAAAAGATTTAGGTTATTTTTTGAGAAAAATTAGATTATGTACAAAATTAAACCCTAATTCTAATTATTTTTAATTATGAAAAGAATTAAATTGCCCTAATTTTAATTAAACTAATTAATTAAAGAAATAGAATATTTTATGAAAAAAATAATTTTTGATGTTTTTGTGATTTTTGATTTAATAAAAAAAACTGATTTTTGTGTTAATTTTGTATAAGAAAATAATTAGTAAAACAATTAAAACAAGAAATAAAATAAAAAAGTAAAGAGATAGGCCTGTATGGAAGCTGAAAGGGGGTATATTGTTGAATTTGTAAGGCCCAATAGCTGTTCAGCCCAGTCAACGCGTTGATTCTGTGCAGCCATGCTTGGAGGGTGTATCATGGTCTTTCCTTGATTGAGCGTTGGATCTGGATAAACAATGATCCATTGGCTGGATGGTGGTAGCGCATGGTGGACGCTTGGCAAGGTAATGTATAGAACTTGCGTTTAAATGTTAGGAAAATAAAGAAAATGTTGGGACCTGGGATCAAACCCAGGTCCTTCTACTTACACAACGCACACCTTGCCATCTGGGCTATCACGTTTAGTTATCAATATAATAACAATAATAAGTAATATAAAAAAAACGTGAATGACTCCAATAAGCGCGCGAAATTCAAATAAGCCAATAGTGGTTAGACACAATGTTGTCTTCTTCGCAGATCCGTCACCTTAGGCTAAACACTTTTACCTACAGACAAGCATATGTAGCCATAACATGTACACTTCAAAACTCAAGAAAAACATTGGATAAATGAAATTAAAGACCATGGTTCAACTTGTTTTGATGCCACGAGCATCATGGTACCCTTTTCTTGGGCCAATTTCACCTGTATCAAGAAGCCCTAAAATGTTACTTCAAACCCTATCCATAGTGTGATACAGTGGGAGAACTGACTTGAGGTGTTTTGCGTTTTATCGCAAATGTTGTGGTTGAGCTAGAGTCGCCATCGACTTTTCTTTTATCCAATAAGGAAATGTGAAAAAGCACAGGAAAGACCTTTCGAGATGTTTTCTTGAGTTCGGGGGGTAGATTATGAAAAGGGAAGGTATTAGCACCCTCTTCATCCATGGTTTTCCATGGGCTCTTAGTTACTTGCTAGATCACTTGCTTTTATTTTGAAATGTGCTTTGTGATGTGGGTCTTGAAAGTATTTTGAAAAGGCGCCATCATTTAGGAAAACTTTGTAATAGTTCTCATTCGTAAGAACGTATACAAAGTGTTGAGCTTTTGAAAATGTTTCAAGTTTGGAAATATGTTTTGAAGTTGTTTTGAAAGTGTATGTGATTGTTTTGAAAATAGCAAGGATATTTGTTTTGAGAGTGAGCAAGTAACTAAAAGTAATCTACCTACTCAAAAGGTCTTAGATGTGCTTGTCCTCCTCCTTTAGATGTTGCTATCTTACCATTGATTTGGTAGGAAGCCCCATCATTGGATGTGAAGGGACGAGCATTGGTTCATCGTATGACCATGATAGCAATGTTGTGAGATGACTTAGCACTTTTTCTTTAGGGACTAAGATCCTTTTGAAATGAAACTTTTAATAGCGTCATCGAGGGACTATGATCTTGTATTTTTCGATTTGTTTGTGCTAAGACATCCCACATGCATAACATGGCCATTTTTGTAAGGCAACAAGTGGAATTACCCTAGGGGTGTAAGTGTGCGAGTGTATTTGATTGCATGCATAGTTAGTCTTGATTAGGGTGATATATTTGTCAATTTTATCTTGCCATACCCACCCTAATTACTAACAACATGTGAAAGTAATAACAACGCAAAAAATATAAAGTCCTACGCTATTACAATATTTAGGGGATGGGGTACATATTTATGAATGGGGGTTGCAAGTTAAAATTCTAGGTTACTATTACAACCATATTGAAATAGACAAGAATGTACAGGAAATGTAAAATGCTTATTTATTTAAGAAAAGAAGTAAGTTTTGTTTAAGAAAATATTTTTGTCTTTTTATGTTAAGATAAAAATATAATATGCAAAATATAAAATATTTTTGGTGTTTTTTGATTAACAATAAAAAAATAATATGATGGCAAAATAATAAAAGAGAAAGAAAACAAAATCAACGCAAATGCTAAAAATAGAAGAAGTCAGAAGTTCTGACTCTGCCTTGCTGCACAAAGAAAAACATTTTAGCAAAAATATGGAAGTTCTGAAGTTCTGAATCTTCTGAGAACTCAGAAGTTTTCAGAAGTTATGACGCAATTGTCAGAACTTTGCATCTCTCCATGACAGTCAGAACATCTGCAACTTGGTTACTTCTTAATAGAACAGAAGTTGCATACATGAAATATCAGAAGCATAAATCAGAAGCAACATGTTTTTGCTAATTATAATTCTGAGTCCTAATTTCTTTATGAAGCTATGAATAGGGATTTCTTCTACTTAAGGCAGGCAGATGCATGAATTTTCAGGATATGTACATCATCAGAATCAAAATATCTACATTGTGCTAAATGTGCAAAATCTGACAATGCTTAATCAATTATGATGAGAGTCAACTGAAAACTTACCTTGCAGCTGGAAAGGATTCTATGAACTGGAGGTTGGTCTTGAATTCTGGTGATGTTCTGAGCAACTTCTTCACGTACTCAGCAGGATGGAAGTTTATCACTTCTGGAACAGCCAAGAGGTGATATTCTGACTCCTTTGAGGTGGAAACGAATGGGGCGTGTATGGAAATAGGAATACAAAAGTTAAGGTAGTTTCTAATGTGTGAATCAGCAACTGCGCGGATGGCTTTAGTTAAGAACACTTGAGGAAAACAATGGAGTTTGAATGTAAGGAATCGATGCTAGGATTTTGGTATTTTGTGTTTATAGTTTCCTGGGTTCCTGGAATTTTTACAGTGGTTCAAAGCTTCCTTTCTCAATTCTCTCACTTCTTTCACAAATTTTTCTGGGCCTTTCTCAGTGGCCAATGGTGTTTTATTTATAGGCAAAGTTTTGCAGTTGGGGCGGTCAAGTGGTACCAACATTATGTGCTAGATTTTGACTTACTCTTGAAGTAAGCTTAAACAAGTGGGGGTTCAATGCATTCAAGTTGGATGGTTAACAGCGCCTCCTCAGCTGGATTTGGCAGCGTGAATTAAGGAAAAGTAGAAACAACGCGTAGATCTAGCATACTTTTGCACAGAGGTTTGTCTTCCCAATACAGTAGGGGTACACATGGGGAAAATCCCTTGGATAGAGAGTCCACAAGTGGTTGTGAGCATTAAATTGGTTCCCATGTGAAACTCTGCATCCTTGCTTAACTCTGGATTAGAAGTTCTGCTTCAGCGTAGCATCTCCTCTTCTGATCTTTATATCTTTTGGCTTCAGCACGTTCTGAGGGATCCTTCAGAACTTCCAGTATACTTACAGCACGCTTTGTAACCTTCTTTGATTTACCCTTGCAAACTCTGACCAAACCTTTCGGAAAACTGGCTCAAAAGTTCTGACCAAACTCTGTCTTGAGAATATCCAGAATTTGTTGAGCGTGGACACTGGCCCAGAAGTTCTAAAATTGTCATATTTCTTAAATACTTAGAAAAATTTCTAAGTTTTTAGAATTTGATTCTTCCAAAGTAAAATTTGACTTTTGAAACTCTTGATGAAATAAACTTCATATTCCAACATGTCTTGATGAAATATGATTTTTGAGATTTGATTTTGATCCAAAAGTCAGAGTTAGACTTCTCAGTATGCAAATGACCATTTTTCCCTTGTGATTGGTTTTCTTGGAAAAATTGATAACCAAAGGCTTGGAATTGGATGAGAGAAAATTTGAGGATCCAGGGTGATTCCTTGAGAAATGAGAGGGAAAATTTTGGGGTGCAACAGCTGGCCCTGTTCAAACTTCTTGAACCTGAAGAGTTAGATTGGCGGATCCGCCATTCGTGACTTGAAGGTGAAAGATGATTGAACACTAGAGACCAGAAATTTGCACTCGAAGATGGATGGTGAATGGGCTTATAGATTCCATTTGGAGGAATGTTGGTAAATGCTGGAAAAAGTATCAGCACAAATCTCTTGTTGATTCATACTAAACTTGATGTTTTACCTGTGGGAAAAGGGGTTAGTAAAATGCAGATTCTTGCATGGTGTCCACAAGATGTGGTATCATGCTAAATTCATTGGTATGTACATTCTATGATGTATGAATATGAAATGTGTGTTTTCGTCTGGGAAAATAAATCCCTGACTACTGTTGTGGAAATTCTAGGGGTTGAATCCCTGATTGCCTGTTGGAAATGAAGAATATGCATATCTTCAAATCTTATTGAAGGGATGCTTTTGCTGGGGAACATCACTCAAATATCAGCTGTTATCTGGTCGGATCCAGGCTTCACAGTTGTTGAGGATGAAGTAGTCGGTTGCTATCTGGTCGGATCCAGGTTTCATGGAAACTTACTGGGAGAAGAGATAGATTAACTATTATCTGGTCGGATCCAGGCTTCGCAAAAAATTTATTGAAATTGAATAGTCTTCTGGTCGGATCCAGGTTTTACAACAATTTGCTGGGGATGCGGAGGTTAACTGTTATTTGGTCGGATCGAGGCTTCACAGTAATTTACCGGAGGAAAGGATGAATTAACTGCTATCTGGTCGGGTCTAGGCTTTGCAGAAAATTTCTTAAAATTGAATAGTCATATGGGTGTGTCCAGGTCTTATGGTCTTTTGGAAAACTGTACTATTATCTGGTCGAATCCAGGCTTCATAGTGTCTTTTCGGGAATCATGGTTAATTGTTATCTGGTCGGGTCCAGGTTTCACAATATACTATTTGAAAACTGTTATCTGGTCAGGTCCAGGCTTCGCAGATTTCTGAGGTCGATGAGGTCAATTGCTATCTGGTCGGGTCCAGGCTTCACAATAGACTACTTGAAAACTGTTATCTGGTCGGGTCCAGGCTTCGTAGATTTCTTTTATGAAGTTAATTGTTATCTGGTCGGGTCCAGGCTTCACAATAAACTGGTTGAAAACTGTTATCTGGTCGGGTCCAGGCTTCTCAGATATCTTTGATGAAGTTAATTTTTATCTGGTCGGGTCCAGGCTTCACAATAAACTGGTTGAAAACTGTTATCTGGTCGGGTCCAGGCTTTACAGATTTCTTTGATGAAGTTAATTGTTATCTGGTCGGGTCCAAGCTTCACAATAAACTGCTTGGGGATTTAGTTGTTATCTGGTCGGTTTCCAGGTTTCACAACGAATCTCTGAGGGTGATTGCTATCTGGTCGGATCCAGGCTTCGCAATGGATTTCTTGAAAGGATGGAAATGAGGATTGATATCTGGTCGGGTCCAGGTTTCTCAGCCCTTCGTTTGGGGATAGAGAGACAACTCTACTGGGGAAAAGAAGTTTAAACCTTGGTCGGATTGAGTTCAGGTTCCTCTATATCTTTTGAGAGTTAAGCTATTATCTGGTCGGGTCCAGGTTTCATAGCATTTTGAGATCATTTGTTATCCGATCGGGTTCGGGCTTCAGTAACTCAAGAAGTCATATTGTTATCTGGTCGGGTCCAGGCTTCAGTAATTGAAAAAGTCAAGTTGTTATCTGGTCGGGTCCAGGCTTCAGTAATTTGAAGAAGTCAAACTGTTATCTGGTCAGGTCCAGGCTTCAATAATAACTTTGAAAATTGTGCTAATATATGGTCGGATCCAGGCTTCATAGCATTTCTTGGTAATAATAAAGGCTTTGTTGAAGGCTTTACTAGGGATCAGGGGTTGTGGCCTTGTGATTTGCAGACATTTGAAAGGGAAATTCAGACTGGAGAGTATAGATTCAGTCGGGTAAGGCAGAGTCAGCTTGGGGAGGATATACTCAGCTGGGGATGATGGGCTCATCTGGGGAGGATAGATTTTGTTTGGAGAAAATAGCCTCAGTTGGAGAAGATGTACTCAGCTGGGCAATTTGGACTCACTGGGGAATTGGGATTCGGTTTGGAGATAAAGCCTTGGTTGGAGAAGATATACTCAGCTGGGGAAGATAGGCTCAGCTAGGGGAAGATATACTCAACTGGGGATGATGTGCTCATCTGGGGATGATGGGCTCATCTGGGGATAAAAACCTCGGTTGGGGAAGATATACTCAGCTGGGCAATTTGGACTCACTGGGGAGTATATACTCAGCTGGGGAAGATGGGCTCAGCTGGGGAGTATATACTCAACTGGGCAAGATAGGCTCAGCTGGGGAGTATATACTCAGTTGGGCAAGATATACTCAACTGGGCAATTCGTGGTGTCTTGATTGTTGTACGTTGAGAAATTTGCACTTGGCTGGGGAAATAACTCTATTGGGGAAATAAACCATGTTGAGGAGGTGAATTCCCTTTAGGAAGAGATCTCCTAGGCTTTAGCTGGGGAGAAAGTTTCCAAGAGGTTGAGACTCTGGCCGGGGACTATCTCGTGTAAGGAGATTTTGTGGGCAACTCTGTTGGGGAAAGGTTAATTTTCACAGCCCTGGTGGGGATAATGATAATGAGATAACTCTGTGGGGCTATTTCACATACATTGAAAGAGATGCTTACTGATGTTGTGTGCTGATGCCCTGTTGATGTTGCTGCTTGGCAGGACACATGTGCCAAATAGTTTTAATTATGTTCATATGCATATGTTCATTCAATTTTAGTCATTGGACAAATTTGCATTCAAAACAGAGATAGAAAATTTGTATTTCAAAGTTTATTTGCATTGATATTTTTCCCATGAATAAGCGTTTTTGTACATAGAGACGGAAATCCCAGTAAGAGGAAATTGCCAAAAAGGAAAACAAAATTGAGAAATGAAAACAAATAGCCATGTGAAATGATCTCATTGCCTTCCAGCTCTATTATTTCCCATATGTCTTCGAACATCCTTCGCCGTTTGATCGAAAGTGATTGGATTGATCCTGGACCATTTGAACTTGGACCTTGGTGATAGAATTGACTGTGTTGATTTAACGGGACATAGTCGTACGCTTTTAATCCTAAATTTTTGCCTGAACCGCCCTTTCGGGTTTTCGGTCCACCAGAATACCCTTTTTTGCCCAAGTCACCCTTTTGGGTTTTCAACTTGTCGGGTGTACAATCTTTTGCATATATCCCTAATTTTTGCCCAAACCTTTTGGTTTGTCGGGATGCCCTTATTTTGCTTAGGTATGTCAACCTAACGGGTCTCTTATGCGTAGTATTTTTTAACTATGTCCGCGTTTATAGGATGTGGGAAATCTTCACCGTCCATGGTGGTCAGTATCATGGCACCGCCAGAGAAGACTCTCTTGACGACGAATGGTCCTTCGTAGGTGGGGGTCCATTTTCCTCTGGGGTCACCTTGTGGTAAAATGATGCATTTTATCACCAGGTCACCAACTTGGTATACTCGAGGCTTGACCTTTTTGTTGAAAGTTTCGATCATCCGTTTTTGAAACATTTGACCATGGCAAATAGCGGCTAATCATTTTTCATCGATCAAGTTTAGCTGATCCAATCTCATTTGAATCCACTCGTCTTCGTCTAGGCCTACCTCAATCATAATCCTCAGCAAGGGAATTTGAACTTCTACTGGCAAAACAACTCCCATGCCATAAGCTAGAGAGAAGGGAGTTGCCCCTGTTGATGTTCTAGCTGAAGTACGGTAGCCATGTAGAGCAAATGGTAACACCTCATGCCAATCTTTATAGGTCACTACCATTTTCTGCACAATTTTCTTGATATTTTTGTTGGCCGCTTCGACTGCGCCATTCATTTTCGGTCTATACGGAGAAGAATTGTGATGTTTGATCTTAAATTGAGTGCACAACTCCCTGATCATGGCATTGTTGAGGTTAGTCTCATTATTGGTGATGATCCTTTCAGGAATACTGTAACGGCAGATGAGGTTATGTTTGATAAACCTGGCTACCACATTCTTGGTTACTGAGGCATAGGAGGCGGCTTCGACCCATTTGGTGAAATAGTCGATAGCAACAAGAATGAAGTGGTGTCTGTTGGAAGTTGTGGGCTTGATTTCCCCTATCATATCAATGCCCCACATTGCAAATGGCCATGGAGCGGTCATGACATTCAGAGGGATTGGAGGTACATGGACTTTGTCAGCGTAGATTTGGCATTTGTGACAAGTTCTTGAATGTTGATGACAATCGGTTTCCATTGTTGACCAATAATAACCTGCTCTTAAGATTTTCTTGGCCATCGTATATCCACTTGAGTGAGTACCAAAAAGACCGTCGTGCATATGTTCTATGATTTTCTCCGCCTCCTTCTTGTCCACACATCGGATTAGAGTCAAGTCATGGTTGCGCTTATATAATATCCCGTTACTTAGGGAGAATTTGGCAGCAAATCTTCGTAAGAACTTTCTGTCATTGATAGATGCTCCCTCTGGATATTCTTGTGCTTCAAGGTATCTCATTACCTCATGGTACCATGGCGTTTCCGCATCAGTGTCAATCTCATAGCAATGTGCAGGTTCATCGAATCTTTCAATGGCAATCATAGGGGCTTTGTTATCCCATCTGACTTTGAACTTTGAAGACATGGTTGCCAAAGCTTCATCCAATTGGTTTTATTCTCTAGGGAAGTGCCCGAACGTGATTTCTTCGAAGTAGGGAACCAGGGATAGCACAAGTTCCTTGTAAGGGATAAGATTGGGGTGTTTAGTGTCCCAATCTCCTTTTACTTGGCTGATCACTAGGGCGGAGTCTCCAAACACATTCAAATGCTGGATCCTTAAGTCAATAGCAGCTTTTAGACCTAAGATGCATGCTTCATATTCGGCCATGTTATTTGTGCAACCGAAACATAATCTGGAAGTGAAAGGAGTGTGGCAACCTTCGGGAGAGATGATCACAGCACCAATTATGTTACCTAAGGCATTGGAAGCCCCATCGAATACCATAGCCCATCGGGATCCTTGTTCAGGTTTGTCATATGGTCTAAGTTTCACACAGTCGGTTACCAGCATAATATTCTCGTCAGGGAAGTCAAAGTTCATTGACTGATAATCATCCACAGCTTGATGGGCCAAATGATCTGCTAGTACACTTCCTTTGATGGCTTTTTGATTTGTGTATTGAATGTTGTGCTCAGTCTAGATCATTTGCCATCTGGCTATCCATCCGGAAAGGGCAGGTTTTTCAAAGATGTACTTAATCGGATCCATCTTAGAAATAAACAAAGTGGTATGAGTCAACATGTACTGCCTTAGCCGGCGAGCAGCCCACGCTAAAGCACGGTAAGTTTTCTCGAGAAGTGAATATCTGGTTTCACAGTCGGTAAACTTTTTGCTTAGGTAGTAAATTGCATGCTCTTTTCGGCCAGAGTTATCATGTTGGCCCAAAACACACCCCATAGAATTCTCTAGTACTGTCAAGTACATGATCAAAGGTCTCCCTTCAACTGGAGGCATGAGAATAGGAGGTTCTTGTAGGTATTCTTTGATTTTGTCAAAAGCAATCTGGCATTCATCGTTCCACCTGACTACTTGATCTTTCTTCAAGAGTTTGAAGAGTGGCTCACAGGTAGCAGTTAAGTGTGATATGAAACGGGCAATGTAATTAAGACGACCCAAGAATCCTCTAATTTCTTTTTCAGACTGAGGGACTGGAATTTCTTGGATGGCCTTTATCTTGGCGGGATCAACTTCAATTCCTTTATTGCTGACAACAAAACCTAGAAGCTTCCCAAAGCGTACCCCAAACGTGCACTTGTTAGGGTTTAACCTCAGCTTGTACTTCTTTAGTCTTTTGAATAGTTTGTGCAAGTGACCGAGATGTTCTTCTTCAGTTTATGATCTAGCAATCATATCATCCACATATACCTCTATCTCATGATGAATCATTTCATGAAATAAAGCAAACATAGCTCTTTGATATGTTGCCCCTACATTCCTTAACCAGAACGGCATAACCTTGTAGCAGAAGGTGCCCCATTGTGTAACGAAAGTAGTTTTTTTCATATCTTCGGGAGCCATCTTTATTTGATTATAGCCTGAGAATCCATCCATGAATAAGAAGACTTTATACTGAGCAGTATTATCGACTAAGATGTTAATGTGTGGTAGAGGGAAATCATCCTTGGGGCTTGCCCTATTCAGATCCCTATAGTCTACGCACATGCAAACTTTCCCGTCTTTCTTTGGCACTGGCACTATATTGGCCACCCATTGAGGATAGGATGTTACATCTAGGAATCCTGCATCAAATTGTTTCATTACTTCGGCTTTGATCTTTTCAGACATATCAGGCCTCATGCGACGAACTTTTTATTTGACAGGAGGGCAGTCTTCTTTAGTTGGCAGACGATGAACCACGATGTCAGTATCTAAACCAGGCATATCTTCATAAGACCAAGCAAATACTTCCATATAATCGCGTAACATCTGAACCAAGCGGCTCTTGACACTGCTTTCCAAATTAGCGTCGATCCTGATTTCCTTCTTATCTGACTCAGTACCCAAGTTGATAACTTCTACTGACTCTTCATGTGGTTGAATAGCTTTTTACTCTTGTAACAGAAGTCTGGCTAGTTCTCTTAGTATATCACAATCTTCTTCACCTTCATTTTCGGCTTGGTTGATAGGACATTCAAAGTCATAGTTGGCAATAGTAGAGTCATTGGCAATAGGATCCATAGTGGATGTAGACCTGCAAGAGTGTGTGTGTGTGCATGTAATATACATGGCTATCTTTTGGAAATGTATTTGAAAGAAAAGAAAGACAATGAACACAAATATTTGAATGCAAAAGAGTCCAATGTACTGAATGATCATATGATTTGATGAACATAAATAAAACCCTTGACAAAAGGACCAAGGTGCCCCAGGCTAGGCACATGGCTTAAAATTCATTATCAAAATATTACAGACAGCAAGTTCTTGAATTGATTAAAAGCTAAAACACGTAGATTACTCCTCAATGAAGAAGATGGGCACAAAGTCCTTTGTATGCCAATTGTTGAGCTTCCCTTTGGTTGTTGGGTAGATCCAGTCTTCAAAAGCACACTCATCATCAGAGTCTTCTACAGCATTCACTTCATGATTTTTGAGGTGGAGAGGCGGCTTTCCAGTACGAGCACCTCTAATTTCTTTCTAAGCTTCAGAGGTGAAACCTACCCCGAACTTGTCTTCCTTGAACGGGATATCGGGGAGTTGACCCCACATCTCATTATTTCCTTCTTCTACCACAACACGGGCATCCTTAAGAGAAACCATCTTGGGGATAACCTTATTGGCTCTTGGAGTATCGGAAGAGATTTTGGTGGTGGCTACAACTTCAAACGCCTGGCAAGGAGTTTCTATGAATTTGCCATCCATTTCTACGTACTTGAAAGAATTTAGATTGCTTACCATAAATTCTTCTTCACCGCAAACAGTGACAACCTTTCCTTGAACCGGATATTTTAACTTCTAGTGGAGAGTAGAAGTGACCGCACCTGCCCCATGGATCCATGGGCGATCAGGCAAGCAAGAATATGCAGGCCGTATGTCTATTATGTAGAATGTGGAGTTGAAAACCTGCAAACCAACCTTAATTGGGAGACCCACCTCTCCATGAACCATCCTTTTCGACCCATCAAATGCCCTCACAACAATATCACTTGGCTTCAAAACCAAACATTCACAGTCTAGCCGATCTAAAGCGCCTTTAGGTAACACGTTTAAAGATGAGCTTGTGTCCACCAAAACATGTGCCAGAGTGGTCCCCTTACATTCAACGGAAACATGCAAGGCTTTATTGTGATTCTTTCCCATGGGAGTTAAATCTGCATTAGAGAACCCTAAACCGTTGTCAGCCATCAGACTTGCTACGCAGTTCTCAAATTGGTCGGATGTGGTTTCTTGAGGCACATGGGCCTTTTTCAAAAACTTAATCAAATCTTGTGCATGGGCGTCGGAACATAGCAATAAGGACAACATTGATATTTTAGAAGGGGTTTGCCCCAACTGCTCTACTATTTTGAAGTCGCTTTTCTTGATGATCTTCAGAATCTCCTCCATCTCTTGAGTGGATGGTTCTTCCATAACAAACTTTTCAGCAGGTGCCTCTTCTCTGGCAGGCTCACTTTCTTTCTCTTTCCCTTTAGTACTGGCACTAGCATTTCCATTGGTTATACGGACTGGAACTGTGGTAGTGGTTGGCGGTGAGATAACAGAAGAAAAGACCCTTCCTGTTCTTGTGACTTTACTAGAACCAGTAATATTAGTAACACCAGCTTCATTATCATCAATCCAAGAATCTTGTTTTACCCCATGATAATAAACCTCGGCACCATAATTCCATGGTACCGCTTTATCAGAGGTGTATGGAACCGGTCCGGCAGTAGTGATTATGAGAGGAGCAATGATTGGTTCGTTTGAAATCCTGATAGGACCTTTGGATGAGATCCTAAGAGGTTTGTTTGAAATTGTTATGATGGCTAAATCTTCAGCTTTGTCGATTGAATTCTCGATGGTGGAAATCTTTTCGAATAGGATTTCGCGGCCATCCATTAGGCGTTGTATACCTTTCTTCAATTCCTCACACCCATTGGGTTGTCTCATACAGCACACACAGTGTTTTTCACAGCCAGGGAAAATCCCAGCTTTCAGTAGATTGCTCTTGATTACATTCAACTGAGTAGTTAATTCTTCAACAGAGGCAATGAAGATGGTGTCTTCGACAGCACTAACACCTTTGTCGTGCTTCGGCATTGGAGCAGTAATTACATTTGGCGTCGGTGGAGGATCAAATTTAATAGTCTTGTTGTCAATTAAATCCTGGATTTTGTTTTTCAAGGCCCAGCACTGATCAGTCTCATGCCTAGGGCTGTTTGAATGGTAAGCACACTTTGCATTCGAATTATATCTCGGTGACGAAGTGTCAGGGTTGGCAGGAGGATCCCGCAATGTCACTAAATTGGCCCTGAGTAGATGTTGAAGGGCTTGATATAATGGCATGCCTAACCTTGTAAACTGTCTTCTTGGAGCTTCAACACGTTGATGATTGGCAGATGTTCTTTGAGTAGCAGTCAGATTGGAGATTCGAACAGCATTGACAGACGGATGTTTATTCATTTTGGTATGTGCCTTTGCTCCATACACATCATTAACCTCTTTCTTCGCAGCAAAAGGTTTCTTGACAGGATTGGGAGTGGAAGTAGATTCCACAGAGATCTTTCCACTTTTAATGCCACTTTCAACTCTTTCACCGGTTAGGATTAATTCGGTGAAACCAGAAGAAGAGCAGCCAACTAATAGATTAAAGAAAGGACCAGATAATGTGCTCATGAACATGTCGATGTGTTCCCTATCAGTCAAGGGAGGTTGGACCCTACTAGAAAGGTCTCTCCACTTCTGCACATATTCCTTAAATCCCTCATTCTTCCCCATGGTCATACCTTGCAATTGAACCCTTGTCGGTGCCAAGTCGGCATTGTACTGATATTGATGGTAGAAGGCAGTAGCTAGACCCTCCCAAGTATTGATGCAAGAGCCATCCAACTGATAAAACCATTCGAGTTGTGTTCCAGCTAGACTCTCTTGAAAAAAGTGAATCCAGAGTTTTTTATCTGCAGTGTGCGGTTGTATCTTGCACACATAGGACTTCAAATGGAGCTTTGGACAAGAAACCCCATCGTATTTTGCAAAGGTTGGTATTTTGAACTTGTGGGGAATGACTACCCCAGAGATTAAGCCCAAATAGTCAAAATTTAAACCGGGAATAGCTTGGATTTCAACTGCTTTCAACCTTTCTTTTAGCTGCTTGTATTTGATGTCTGCGGGTGGATATTGTTCATTGAAATAATCATCATCAGATTCTTGGTCATTGATACAATCGGCCTGAGTACTCTTGACCTCACCAATTTGGTTCTCGTCCTCTTCGGATGGATCTTCCTCTATTGGAATTTGACGAATCGTCTCCCTTAACCTTTTACCCATGTTGAGTAGAGCTTTCTTCTTTGGCTTTTTCTTAGCGGCCAACAAGGCCATCATATCCTATTGCCTCTTGGCCAGGGCGAGTAAAGCTTCCTGAAATTGAGAGTTTTGGGATTGAAGTTCTGTCACAAATTTCTCTAGATCCATCTTACTGAAATGAACAACAGAGAGATAAGAAAACCTGGTATGCGGAAACATGTCATGTCATGATGCATGAATATGAAATATGCAAATGATTTCAAGGATTTAAGGAATTTAAATTTGTATAGACAAAGAGTGAATAAACGTTAACTTGCATTAAAGAGTTCTGATTTGAATACAAGCATGCGTCTTGGGCTTACTGTTAGAACAAAGTTTGAATCTACTACCCTAAGTTAAAGTTTTGATGATAACAAAATACAAGAGTATATAAATTGTATGATTCATGTAAGACATATATGCTACCTAAAAAATTATATTGTGTTTTACAGAAACTCTGATGAGTATCAGCATAAGAATATCATCATCAGCATCAGAAGATGAAATATCATCATCAGCATCAGAAGATGAAATATCAACATCAGCATCAGAGGATGGTATATCAGATGCCAGAATCAGAAGATCAAAGCATGTGCTTACGCTGAAGCTTGATGAACAGATCTGCGCGTAACAATCTAAACTCTGATCAAGACCACAACAATTCATCAGCACCTAGCAGCGTCAAAATAAGCCAAATCCAGAACACGCTTAATTGGCAACGGTACTGTGCATTCAAGATACTTTATTATCAACGGCATTATTCCAGACAAAGATCTTCTCAATATGAAAAGAATGTAATTGGCATTGAAACGGAATAACTGACTCCAACGTATCATTTCCAATGCTATATAAACAAGCAAGTGAGGAACGGATTGGCTAATGCTCTACAACTCTCTACACGCCTAAAGCAATTCATCTTCATCCTCATTCACAGTTTGCTAAAGCTCTCAAATTACTTACTCTATTGTCTTAGCATTCCAGCTCTCATAAGCTTAATTTGTGTAGTATCACAGTTGTGATAAACAGTTTTGTAGAAAACATTCAACATACTTAGATTTCATTTATCTGTAAGAAAGTATTTCCTTGAGAAAACGGTTTGTGGTTTTGACTCAAGAAGGCTTTAGCAGTTGTTAAAGCAGTTGTAATATTCAGTTGAATATAGTGGATTAAGACCTCGTTGGAGAGAGGCGAAATCACCTTGACGGGTGGACTGGAGTAGTTTGAGATCAAACGAACCAGGATAAAAATAACGTGTTGTCTGCATTTGATTTCGAGTTTTACAATTCAACCCCCCTTCTTGTGTTTTTCACTTCTTCAATTGGCATCAGAGCGCCTGGTTTTGAGCTAAAACACTTAACCATGTCAGTACAAGATCCAGCGTCAGAAAAACACAATGGCAGGAACATATCAACACAACAGCAATGACAACAATGAAGATAGAGACAGATTCAGCGGCAAACTTCCAGTCTTTGATGGAGAGAATTTTGATTACTAGAAAGACAGAATCGAAAGCTTCTTTCTGGCACATGATGCTGATCTCTGGGACATGGTGACAGATGGATACATGCACCCAGTGAATGCAAGCGGTCAGAAGATTGACAGGAAAGCAATGTCTGATCAACAAAAGCGTGACTTCAAAAATCACCACAAGGCCAGAACCATTCTTCTCAGCGCCATCTCTTACGCTGAATATGAAAATATATCTAACAGAGACACAGCAAAGAACATGTTTGACTCACTCAGAATGACGCATGAAGGCAACATTCAGGTCAAAGAAACTAAAGCTCTTGCGCTCATTCAGAAGTATGAGGCATTCAAAATGGAAGAAAGTGAATCCATTGAAACAATGTTCTCAAGATTCCAAATTATGGTGGCTGGTCACAAGGTTCTGGACAAAGGATACTCTATTGCTGATCATGTCAAGAAGATCATCAGAAGCTTGCCAAAACAGTGGAGGCCAATGGTTACAGCGCTGAAGCTAGCTAAAGATCTCAACAAAATTTCTCTGGAGGAACTTATCAGCCCCCTCAGAAGTCACGGGATAGAGCTAGAAGCTGATGAACCTCAGAAGCAAGGTAAACCTTTAGCATTAAAATCTAACAGAAAATCTGACTCTAAAGTTTTGCAGGCAGTTGAAGAAACATATGATGGGTCCTCGTCAGAAGAAGATGAACTTTCCCTCCTCTCAAGAAGAGTGAACCAACTATGGAAGCAGAGGCAAAGGAAGTTCAGGAATCCCAGAAGATCTGATCAGAATGAGTCCTCTTCCAGATACAGAAGGTCAGACTCCTCCTCTGGATACAGAAGATTTGAAGGCTCTTCAGGAAGCAGAAAGCCAAACACCAAGGACATCACTTGCTATGAATGCAATGAGCAAGGACACTATAAGAGTGACTGTCCAAAGCTTTAGAGGGAAAAGCCCAAAAAGAAGTTTGGAAGAGAAAAGAAGAAAAGTCTCATGGCTACATGGGATGACTCTGACTCGTCTGAAGCTGACTCAGAATCAGATGATGAGAGAGCAAATATAGCTCTCATGGCCAACATATCAGAAGACAGTGAAGCTTCTGAATCAGACTCAGAATCAGACACCGAAGAGGTATTTCTTGACTTTGCAATTAATTTTACTAAGGCTGAACTTGTTGAAAGCCTTAACGAAATTCTGGAAAGGTACCAGCAGATCAGAGTTAAATTCAGAAACCTGAAAAGGAATCTTGATTCTGACTCTGACAAAACTGAGAGTCTCAAATTGGAAAATTCTGAGTTGAAAAATAAAATTTCAAAATTAGAAAATGTTTTACAAAACTCTCAGAAGGAAACAATTTCTGAAACTCCCAGCAGCGCTGATGAGATCATCAAGGAGTATGATCATAGCTTTCAGAAGTTCCTTGCTAAAAGCATAGATAGAAGCAAAATGGCTTCAATGATCTATGGAGTTAGCAGAAACGGCAGAAAGGGAATAGGATACCAAGGTAAGGTTCCTACACCAAAGAATGCCATGGATTTAACTATTAAACACACTCCTCTGAATTCACACTTTGTGTATGGTCACACACATGACATTAAATATACTAGTAGCAATTATTATGTGAAACCAAAATTCAACCAGAGTTTTGGTAAAGCTAACAAATCAGGACCCAAGAAAATATGGGTACCTAAGGATAAAATAATACATGTTGCAGATATCTTTAGCAGCAAATCAGAAACACCAGTCATGGTACCTGGACTCTGGCTGCTCGCAACACATGACAGGAAGAAGGCATATGTTCTAAAGCCTGGAACTTAAGCCTGGAGGCCACGTAGGCTTTGGAGGCAATCAGAGGGGAAAGATCATTGGCTCTGGAACTGTAGGTAATGGAAATCTTCCCTCTATAAACAATGTTCTGTTAGTAGATGGATTAATGCATAATCTGTTATCCATAAGTCAATTAAGTGATAACGGTTATGATATAATATTTAATCAAAAATCATGTAAAGCTGTTAGTCAGAAAGATGGGACTATCCTATTTAATGGAAATAGGAAAAACAACATTTATAAAATCAAACTTTCTGAACTAAAAAGTAAGAACGAAAAGTGTCTTCTGTCTGTTAACAACGAGCAATGGATCTGGCACAGAAGATTGGGGCATGTTAGTATGAGAAGAATATCTCAGATTAATAAACTCAATCTGGTCAGAGGACTTCCTAATCTGAAGTTCAATTCAGATGCTCTGTGTGAAGCATGTCAGAAAGGAAAGTTTGCAAAACCTTCTTTCAAATCTAAAAATGTTGTTTCTACCTCTAAGCCATTAGAACTTCTGCACATTGACTTATTTGGACCAGTTAAAATTGCTTCAGTCAGTGGCAAGAAGTATGGGTTAGTAATCGTAGATGACTATAGCAGATGGACATGTGTAAAGTTCTTAAGACATAAGGACGAGTCACACTCTGTGTTTGTCACCTTCTGTAACCAAGTTCAGAATGAAAAGGATCTTAGAATCGTTAAAGTCAGAAGTGATCATGGTGGAGAGTTTGAAAACAAAGATTTTGAGTCATTCTTTAATGACAAAGGCATTCTGCATGATTTCTCTTGTCCTAGAACTCCCCAGCAAAATGGAGTTGTAGAACGAAAGAACAGAACATTGCAAGAAATGTCCAGAACCATGATCAATGAGACAAACGTTGCTAAGATCTTCTGGGCAGAGGCAATAGACACAACGTGCTACATTCAGAATAGAATCTCCATAAGACCTATTCTGGAAAAGACTCCATATGAATTGTGGAAGAACAGAAAGCCCAACATTTCATATTTTCATCCATTTGGATGTACTTGCTTTATATTAAATACAAAAAATTATTTGAACAACTTTGACTCTAAAGCACAGAAGTGTATTATGTTAGGATACTCTGAATGCTCAAGAGGGTACATAGTATACAATACAGAAACACAGATTGTGGAAGAATCAATCAGTGTTCATTTTGATGATAAGCTTGACTCTGAAAAGTCAAAGCAGAATGAAGTTTTTGCAGGTATGGAAGTTGAATTTACAGGTTCTGAAGACAAGTCATCAGAAGCTCTAAATAAAGACACTCCTTCAACATCAGAAAGAGGCACTGCTAGCAATCTAGCAACATCTGTTGACCAACCTCAGAAAATACTACCCAGAAGCAGCTTGGATCACCCAGAAGAAACTATCTTAGGAAGAAAGGAAGATCCAAACAGAATAAGAGTCGGCTTCAGAAACTCTGAAGAATCCCTCATGGGACTTGTTTCTCTGATTGAACCTTCCTCAATTGATGAAGCACTTCTGGACAACGAATGGATTCTAGCAATGCAAGAAGAGCTAAATCAATTCACCAGAAATGACGTATGGGATCTTGTTCCCAGACCAAAAGGATTCAACGTCATTGGAACAAAATGGGTGTTCAGAAACAAGCTGAACAAACAAGGTGAAGTTATCAGAAACAAAGCACGACTGGTAGCACAAGGTTATAGTCAGCAAGAGGGGATAGACTATACAGAAACCTTTGCCCCAGTCGCCAGGTTAGAATCTATCAGACTTTTAATTTCGTTTGCTGTTAATAAAGGCATCACTCTGTATCAGATGGATGTCAAGAGTGCATTCCTAAATGGATATATAGAAGAAGAGGTTTATGTGCACCAACCCCCTGGTTTTGAAAGTACAAAAAATCCAGAATATGTTTTCAAACTAAAGAAGTCACTATATGGTCTGAAACAAGCTCCCAGAGCTTGGTATGAAAGACTAAGTAACTTTCTGTTAGAAAAAGAATTCACCAGAGGGAAGGTGGACACTACCTTATTCTGTAAGTCAGTTAAGAATGACATCTTAGTTTGTCAAATTTATGTTGACGATATTATTTTTGGATCTACTAATCCTTCTCTTGGAAGAAAATTTGCTAAGTGTATGCAGGCAGAATTTGAGATGAGCCTCATGGGAGAACTGAAATTCTTTCTGGGAATTCAGATCAATCAAAATCCTGAGGGAACTTACATTCATCAGAGCAAATATGTCAGAGAACTTCTGAAGAAATTTGATCTCTCAGAATGTAAGTCATCAAAGATTCCAATGCATCCCACGTGCATTCTGGAAAGAGAAGAGGTAAGCAAAAAGGTAGAACAGAAGGTCTACAGAGGTATGATTGGTTCTCTTCTTTATCTGACGGCTTCAAGGCCTGATATTTTATTCAGCGTATGTATTTGTGCAAGATTCCAATCAGATCCTAGAGAATCTCACTTAACAGTTGTTAAGCGAATTTTCAAGTATCTGAAAGGTACTACTAATCTGGGTTTATTTTATAGAAAATCTAGTGATTACAGCTTAGTAGGTTACTGCAATGCTGACTTTGCTGGAGACAGAGTAGAGCGTAAAAGTACTTCTGGAAGCTGCCAGTTTCTGGGAGAAAATCTGATCTCTTGGTCCAGCAAAAGGCAATCCACAATTGCGCTATCAACAGCAGAAGCTGAGTACATAGCAGCAGCAGGATGCAGCACACAAATGCTCTGGATGAAAAGTCAGCTTGAAGACTTCCAGATTTTTGAGAGTAACATCCCTATACTCTGTGACAATACTTCTTCCATTTGCTTAAGTAAAAATCCTATTTTGCATTCTAGGGCTAAGCATATAGAAATAAAACACCATTTCATTAGGGACTATATTCAGAAAGGAATTTTGAACTTAAAATTTATTGATACAGACCATCAATGGGCTGATATCTTCACTAAACCACTTTCTGAAGATAGGTTCAACTTCATTCTAAAACATCTCAGCATGAAGCTCTGCCCAGAGTGAAAATGTTTTAAGTTTATATGTTATCCTTCAGAATTTGTTTTACTTCACTGTGAACTTCTGATCAATCTTCCTTCAGAAATTTAGACATGCAGATTGTATTAGATTCTACTCTTAAAGATCTGAGCGTTTCAGTTCAAGGATAGATGTGTTGTTCACTAAATCAAACAGGTGACATCCAGTCATCAGCTTATTCCTGAGGCAGAACACGCGTGCACGTTTCTGAGAAGGCAAAGCGCTGATTGGATGCATTGAGACACATGTCACTGGTAACCCTTCCAAATATCTTTCTCAAATCCCCCAAAATCAGCAAACATTAAATGCATGTAATCATGAGTTAATTCTCTCTCTTAAAATCGTTTACGTTTTCAAAACATCTTTTGAAACCTATTTAAATGCCTTAACATCTTTCATTAATTTTTACCGTCTCTTACAATCATCAAAATATTTCTGTGTTCTTATTGTGTGTTCATCTTTTTCAAGAAAACCCTTTTTCAAGCTTTTTCTCAAAAACCCTAGTGTGAACATGGCGTCCTCTAGCACTGTTTCTACAGGTTCCCAGCAAGATGCTTCTTTTGATCAGTACCAAATTCCCTTCAGAACTCTACTCACACCGGTGAAGAACTTGGAAGTTCTGTCTGAACTGATCGTTGATTTCACCAGTTTGAAAGAAAATGGCTTCGATTTGACTGAAGAAATTAGGGCACAAGGATGGGAAAGGTACTTTGATAGGTTGGTGGGTCCAACGTTCCCTGTATTGGTCAAAGAATTCTTGATACATGCGTCTTCATCAACACATCAGGTTACTTCATATGTCATGGGCAAGAAGATTGTGATTACTGAAGATCACATTGCTAGACTGATTGGATACAACGGTGGTGGCATCCGCTGTATTGACATGGCAGAAAGGGCTGGAAACACTGGCATAGTTGCTAGACAGATTTTCACGCATGGGGTTCCATCCAGCAAGATCAGAGATTTGATGGATCAGCATAGAATTTGGGCAAAGATCATCTTGGGCTGCTTCAACCACAGGAAGCCCACAAGCTCTCCTGACTACATCAACATAGATCAGCAATTTCTGCTCTATTTTATTGCAAAGAAGACCAAGATCAACCTTGCTCATCTTTTGTTCAATCATCTGAAGACCAGCGTCAAGGAGACGAGAGAAGAAGAAAAGACTAAAAGGGATTGGATACCCTTCGGCAGATTAATATCAGATATTCTAACTAAGAATAGGCTGATAGAACACCTGACAGAGGCACAGAAAATAAGCTCTCTGGAACCAACTGTTGGCAAGCAACTGAACGCCAAGAATCTGAAGAAGATGAAACTGATAGAGAATATCAGAAAGGAGCCCAGCGGTACTCCTCTTGCTGACATCACCAGCAGAAGAGTCCCTCCGAGCGACTTTCCCATATTCTCTGAGATTGACTCTAAACCAGTCATTGTTCTCAGATACTTAGACGCGTGTAAAGCTGATGACACAGATCCTGATCTGAACATCAAAGATCTGCACCAGCAAGCACCAGAGGTTACCTTGAAGAAGACTAAGAAGAGAAAGGCTGCTTCAGAAGGACCATCCCAGCAGACCCCAAAGAAGAGAGGTAATCTGTCTTCTGTAAATGTTTTAAATTCATCTGATGTTCCAACATTGATTCCAATCCCAGCTTCATATGAACTCCCAATTCCCATACCAACCATTGATGATACTGAACCAGAGTTTGACCCTTCTGAGTCACTAACTCTCAGGAGATCCTGCACCAAACCTCTAAATCCAAAACCCACAACATCAACAGAATCAGAACTTGATAAAGTTCTTTCTGAAATTGATCAACATTCACCTCAACCAGAATATACACTCTCACCAATACCAAAAAATCCACAATCACCAGAACCAGAAACTTCTCCACCTCCCTCTCCACAACCAGAACTTAATCCACCTTCACCTCAACCATCATCTCCACAACCTGAGTCTCAACACTCTGAAACTCCATCACCTGAACCTCAAACCCCTGAACCTCAATCACCTGAATCCTCTGAACCACAACCCTTGGCCATTCAACTGCCTTGTGGTACAACTGTAAACATACCTCAACTACCATCCTCACCAGAAACTACTCCACCTAACACCCCACACAGTCCAATAATCATTTCTGACTCTCCTACTCCCTCACCCAAACAAAATACAGATGACCACAGCAAGACCTTCATTGATCTAACAGTCCTTGACCGCCTTGCTGCCCTTAAATATAAAACTTCCATTCCCAAACCCAAACAACTAGATGTTGGTTCTAGCATCTTAAATTTTGAAACAGGCATGCAGAATTGGATTGCTTCTCTAAAGCAGGCTTGTCTGGGAATGATTGATCCTGCTGCGTCAGACCAACTCTGGACACAATTCAGAAAGTGGGTACGCGTTGAATCCTTTAAGCTGCAAGACATAAACTATGAATAGGCTCAACAGAACTTCAGCAAGCTGCTGAAAGAAGTTGAAGGTCCAGTCATGAGTCAGCTGCTGAAGGAGGAAGTACTCTTTCTGGACAGTGAGCCTTGGTCTAAAAAACGTCCAGCATTAACAGTTCAACCAGCAGAAGATGTGTGTCAAGAAGAAGACTTTGCAGAAAGCTCTCAGAAGCACCCTGACTCTGACATCCCTCAAGCTGCCTTGGACAGGCAGACTCTTGAAGAGCTGAAGCAAAATGATCTTCGTCTGCAGGAGAGAATGGATGAAAGTGATCAAAGGATGAAAGCAAGGATGGATGTTCAGGACAGCAAGATTGACTCAGTAGCCAGCATGGTGCATCAGCAGAAGGAAACCACTGATCAGATTAAGAACATGCTTGAGGCTCTGTTCACACGCCTTCCACCTGCACCTTAGTTTTTTTTCTCTTGATATTTTCATTGTTCTCTTTGCATATCATCTGTACTATTTTTCTGGCTCAGAACTGAATACAATCGTTTTTCTGCACTGATTCTCTTACTTCAATTATTTTTTACTTCCTCAATTATGTGCACTTTTTGATTGCTGACAAAAAGGGGGAGAAAGACTGATATTTTTCAATAACGGTTTACTGAGACAAAAGTCTCAAACATTCTAACACTCTGATATACTTGAATGTTTTTGTTCTGCATAGCTTACAGGTACAAGAATCTGATGAACTCTAATACATTGAAGCTCTGATGTTATGATGTTCAAAGAAAGTCAATAAAGATCTGATCCTAAAGAACTCACGGAATTAAAGGAAGTAATAAATTTAGGGGGAGTCTTTCCGATCTAAACTCTGATACCTCTTTATCCCTTATCTTCTTATCTTTGATAACTTCCTATTTAATTCTGATACAATTTATTATTTGGTTATCTCTGATACTTTTCTCGTTAACTTTCAATTAAAAAAATCTAGTTTTTGTCATCATCAAAAAGGGGGAGATTGTTAGAACAAAGTTTGAATCTACTACCCTAAGTTAAAGTTTTGATGATAACAAAATACAAGAGTATATAAATTGTATGATTCATGTAAGACATATATGCTACCTAAAAAATTATATTGTGTTTTACAGAAACTCTGATGAGTATCAGCATAAGAATATCATCATCAGCATCAGAAGATGAAATATCATCATCAGCATCAGAAGATGAAATATCAACATCAGCATCAGAGGATGGTATATCAGATGCCAGAATCAGAAGATCAAAGCATGTGCTTACGCTGAAGCTTGATGAACAGATCTGCGCGTAACAATCTAAACTTTGATCAAGACCACAACAATTCATCAGCACCTAGCAGCGTCAAAATAAGCCAAAGCCAGAACACGCTTAATTGGCAACGGTACTGTGCATTCAAGATACTTTATTATCAACGGCATTATTCCAGACAAAGATCTTCTCAATATGAAAAGAATGTAATTGGCATTGAAACGGAATAACTGACTCCAACGTATCATTTCCAATGCTATATAAACAAGCAAGTGAGGAACGGATTGGCTAATGCTCTACAACTCTCTACACGCCTAAAGCAATTCATCTTCATCCTCATTCACAGTTTGCTAAAGCTCTCAAATTACTAACTCTATTGTCTTAGCATTCCATCTCTCATAAGCTTAATTTGTGTAGTATCACAGTTGTGATAAACAGCTTTGTAGAAAACATTCAACACACTTAGATTTCATTTATCTGTAAGAAAGTATTTCCTTGAGAAACCGGTTTGTGGTTTGACTCAAGAAGGCTTTAGCAGTTGTTAAAGCAGTTGTTAAAGCAGTTGTAATATTCAGTTGAATATAGTGGATTAAGACCTCATTGGAGAGAGGCGAAATCACCTTGACGGGTGGACTGGAGTAGTTTGAGATCAAACGAACCAGGATAAAAATAACGTGTTGTCTGCATTTGATTTCGAGTTTTACAATTCAACCCCCCCTTCTTGTGTTTTTCACTTCTTCACTTACAACAACAGAAATAAGCATAAAGTGAACTCCTAAGACAGAAAAGTTGTGCGCATCTTCTTTGGTGCAATGTAGGTGTTTAAGCTCCTTTCTTCATGAAGTTCCCTTGTAAGCTCTAATAACTTCCTCTCGCTCTCATAGAACTTAGCTTCAAAGGTGTCTCGTTCTCCTTTTAACCGAATCCAAGCGTTTTGCAAATCTTCAAGAGTAGTAGGCATGTCAGGATAGAGGATAGTATGTGAAACATCTCCCTCAACTACTGGCTCCATGATAACAGCTAAGACAGATTCATAAGGCATCTTTAGACTTTAAGCACGAGCCCTCACCCATTTAAGATAAGGTTCCAAAGGAATGGAATTCTTACGCCTCAATGTCTTGCTATCAACTTTGTTAACCATACCCCAAGCTCGGATAAATCTTTGACGGTAACCTTGGGTATCATTTTCGTAGTCAAATGTAATTCTTTGGATGAGTACCTCATGAGGGCCGTCTCTCCTAGCGTATCCAAATTGTCGCAAAACTAAACTAGGGTTGTAAGTAATGTCTCCCCTAATGTCGAGTAGAGGGACATTGGGGAATTCCCCACAGTGATCAATGATGGTAATGTCTTCCAAAGAGCGATAATACCAACGGATATCAGCATGTGAAAGTGACATCAATCTTTTAGACCACCTCATACCTTGTTCATTCTTCACCACGGATCGAGGTAGGTGCGAAATAAACCACCTAGCCAAAAGAGGAGTGCGACACATCAAAGCCCCTCTTTTCTTCAAAGTGCGAGAGTGAAGAGAATGCAAGATGTCTCCAATTAATGTAGGCACCAAATTACGAGATATGAAAACCTTGATCGCATTTACATCTATAAATTGGTCGGGATTTGGAAATAGTACCAACCCATAGATGAGAAGAGCCAAAATTTCCTCAAAGGCTTGTAGATCTAAATTATTCCAACACTCTTGAGCCTTCTCCAACAAAAACTTTGCTAGGAACCCTTTGACACCACTCCTTGTTACCCAATTTGCTACTATGTCAGATGGTTGCAAATGTAGAGCTCGAGCAATTTCCTCAGGTTTAGGGTCTCTTTCAATACCGTTGAAAGGTAACTGATTAAGAATATGGGTCCCTATGAGTTGAGAAAATTCTTCTAAAGTGGGCACAAGTTGGTAATCAGGAAAAGTGAAGCAATGATGCAAAGGGTCGAAGAATTGGACAAGCACCTTTACCATATATTCTTCAATACTTGAGGTAACCAGACTAAGGAGTCGACCGTGTCTTTTGGTGAACGGAGAATCTTTAGGGACCCGTGATACTAACTCCTTGAGTTGTGGAGGTATCCTCACAAGACTGACTTGGATAGTGCTCCTACGAGCAGAAGCCATGTCCTACAAAACAGAACAAAGATAAATCCAAAAATCCTTGAAATGGTTAGTGATGTTTATGATATGATGTTTGTGATGCTTATGATGTTATGCATAAGTGTATATCCAAAGCAAACAAGTCCTTGAGTTTAGGCTTGCATGGGGTTTCAGGTAAGTACCCTCTTGAAGTTTAGTTGGCTCAACCTGTCCTAGTTAATAGTAACCGGGTTCTAAGGGATCTCAATATCACTGATCTTTCCCCCAAGTTTTGTTCAATAAGCAATTGACTCGCAACCAAACAAAACTCAAGAGTCAAACCTTAATGAGTGTAGTATTGAGTATCTACCAACTTCGGACTGCACCAAAGCCGGTCATCTCACTACGTCCTAATGGCCAAGTTGGTCAAGTAAGGTTCTAAGGTCGGTTGATGCTTTATGACACCGCGCGGCGGCCCCATACTCTCCTTGACTGACTCAAGGGTTACCGGTACCAACCAAAGTGCCACATCAACGTAGCTAATGCTTCAACCATGTCGGTATACCCCACACAGTTCCCTCACAGTTTATCGCTACTTACCTAAAAGGTATCCCCAAATCCGGGTGTAGGATTTAAAACAAACCCAAACAAGGAACCAAAAAATGTAAAGCAAACAACTCAAGCAATGTAAGCAAGTAAATGTGATCTATCCCTAAGGTAACCCCACTTTTAGAAGAGTTTTCAATATTCCCCAGCAGAGTCGCCAGTTCTGTGATACAGTGGGAGAACTGACTTGAGGTGTTTTGCGTTTTATCGCAAATGTTGCGGTTGAGCAAGAGTCGCCACCGACTTTTCTTTTATCTAATAAGGAGAGGTGAAAAAGCACAGGAAAGACCTTTCGATATGTTTTCTTGAGTTAGGGGGGTAGATTATGAAAAGGGAAGGTATTAGCACCCTCTTCATCCATGGTTTTCCATGGCCTCTTAGTTACTTGCTAGATCACTTGCTTTTATTTTGAAATGTGCTTTGTGATGTGGGTCTTGAAAGTATTTTGAAAAGGCGCCATCGTTTAGGCAAACTTTGTAATATTTCCCGTTCGTAAGAACGTATACAAAGTGTTAAGCTTTTGAAAATGTTTCAAGTTTGGAAATATGTTTTGAAGTTGTTTTGAAAGTGTATGTGATTATTTTGAAAATAGCAAGGATATTTGTTTTGAGAGTGAGCAAGTAACTAAAAGTAATCTACCTACTCAAAAGGTCTTATATGTGCTTGTCCTCCTCCTTTAGATGTTGCTATCTTACCATTGATTTGGTAGGAAGCCCCATCGTTGGATGTGAAGGGACGAGCGTTGGGTCATCGTATGACCATGATAGCAATATTGTGAGATGACTTAGCACTTTTTCTTTAGGGACTAAGATCATTCTGAAAGGCAACTTTTGATAGCGCCATCGAGGGGCTATGATCTTGTATTTTTCTATTTGTTTGTGCTAAGACATCCCACGTGCATAACATGGCCATTTTTGTAAGGCAACAAGTGGAATTACCCTAGGGGTGTAAGTGTGCGAGTTTATTTGATTGCATGCATAATTAGTCTTGATTAGGGTGATCTATTTGTCAATTTTATCTTGCCATACCCACCCTAATTACTAACAACATGTGAAAGTAATAACAACGCAAAAAATATAAAGTCCTATGCTATTACAATATTTAGGGGATGGGGTACATATTTATGAATGGGGGTTGCAAGTTAAAATTCTAGGTTACTATTACAACCATATTGAAATAGATAAGAATGTACAGAAAATGTAAAATGCTTATTTATTTAAGAAAAGAAGTAAGTTTTGTTTAAGAAAATATTTTTGTCTTTTTATGTTAAGATAAAAATATAATATGCAAAATATAAAATATTTTTGGTGTTTTTTGATTAACAATAAAAAAATAATTTGATGGCAAAATAATAAAAGAGAAAGAAAACAAAATCAGCGCAAATGCTGAAAATAGAAGAGGTCAGAAGTTCTGACTCTGCCTTGCTGTACAAAGAAAAACATGTTAGCAAAAATATGGAAGTTCAGAAGTTCTGGATCTTATGAGAACTCAGAAGTTTTCAGAAGTTATGACGCAACTGTCAGAACTTTGCATCTCTCCATGACAGTCAGAACATCTGCAACTTGGTTATTTCTTAACAGAACAGAAGTTGCATACATGAAATATCAGAAGCATAAATCAGAAGCAACATGTTTTTGCTAATTCTAATTTTGAGTCCTAATTTCTTTATGAAGCTCTGAATAGGGATTTCTTCTACTTAAGGCATGCAGATGCATGAATTTTCAGGATATGTACATCATCAGGATCAAAATATCTACATTATGCTAAATGTGAAAAATCTGACAATGCTTAATCAATTATGATGAGAGTCAGCAGAAAACTTACCTTGCAGCTGGAAAGGATTCTGTGAACTGGAGGTTGGTCTTGAATTTTGGTGATGTTTTGAGCAACTTCTTCACGTACTCAGCAGGATGGAAGTTTATCACTTCTGGAACAGCCAAGAGGTGATATTCTGATTCCTTTGAGGTGGAAATGAATGGGGCGTGTATGGAAATAGGAATACAGAAGTTAAGGTAGTTTCTAATGTGTGAATCAGCAACTGCGCGGATGGCTTTAGTCAAGAACACTTGAGGAAAACAATGTAGTTTGAATGTAAGGAATCAATGTTAGGATTTTGGTATTTTGTGTTTATAGTTTCCTGGGTTCTTGGAATTTTTGCAGTGGTTCAAAGCTTCCTGTTGTACCCCAAAATTTGCCCTCCCATTTCCTCAATATTTTCTCACCACAAGACCCTTGGAGCTCAAGATCAAGTTAGGGTTTACTCTGCTCAAGACTCCTCCTTGCACTGTTGACCCAAATTAGGGTTTGTGTTTGCACAAAGATGTTTTGACCTAAAATGCCTAAGATTACTTTCATGCCTCATGTTGGACCCACAAGTTTATCCATACCAAGTTTCAAGCCTTGATTCCAATCTTTGCCCAGTCAATTGGACAGTTGACCTAGAAATCAGCTGTATTGGGAAAAAGGTCAATTGTGGTCAATTGATAGTCAAACCTCATGATTTTTGACCCACATCAACATTATGAACTCATATGAACCATTTGGTCAAGTTTGGATCACAATTCCACAAGAAATTTGATCAGATCACCAAAAGGGCAAAATGGTCATTTTTAGGGTTTTGACTGCACAAAGGCAATTTTTGACTGTTTGACCTAGCCAATGGAAATCCAAGCTCACATATGGACTCAAGGACTCAGTGACATGGTCTTGACACATTCAACAAGTTCAAAATATCCCAAATGCACAAGATTGACAGATGAATTTTTCAGTCAATTGATCAATTTTTGACTGTATACTGAAAAGTCAAACTTTGACTTTTTGGTCAAAATCAAGTGCCAAGATTCATTTTTCATCAAAACATGTCAAATTATGAAACTTGTTCATCAAGAAACCCAAAATTACAAATTAGGGTTTGAAATGAAGAAATTTCATAACTTAGAAATTTTCTAAATTTTCTAAGTTATGAAATTTCCTAATTTTTTCCTAACTTTGTCCCATTTTTTCATCAAGATACATTTGGATTCAAACAAAACTCAAAACATGAAAGTTATAGTCCATTGCAAAATCTACAACTTTGATTCACAAAGTTTCCTC
Source organism: Vicia faba (assembly GCA_948472305.1). Taxonomy (NCBI): domain Eukaryota; kingdom Viridiplantae; phylum Streptophyta; class Magnoliopsida; order Fabales; family Fabaceae; genus Vicia; species Vicia faba. Next base: position 903,602,837 of record OX451735.1, on the reverse strand, counting down.
AAAAGAATTTTGTAGCTCAAGTTATGATTTTTGGAACAAGGGTGCAAAACATTCTTAACTTAGAAATATTTTGACCTATTCTAGGCAGGATTTTTGCCTAACTTCATGGCCATTTTTCACATGCTTCCACTTGTAATTTCAACTTGCATTACAAAGATGGATTGTATTACACATTCCAAGCTTTCCAAATTGTCCAGGAACTTCTCAAACACCCTTGTGGTTAGGGAGAATCGAATTTGTCAATATGGGCAAAAGTCACTTTGTTCATGGCCATTTTCATGTTCATAACTTAGGCATTTTTGAACTCAGCTTGCACAACTAGATTACAGGCCTTTTATCTCATCTTCACTCAATAATTAAATGCCAATCCATTGTGTTCTAGCATTATTTTGCTCATTTGGTCATTACATGAAGAATTAAGCCATATTTGGAAAAAGCATTTTAGCCATTTTGATAAAGCATGGCTTTATGTCAAAACACAAATCAAAGAAGTACAAAGCATATATTTTGGGCACAAGATTATGGACTAATCCCACTGATCAAGGAGAGATTATGCAGCATGCTTGAGGGGGCCTGTGGTAGCCTACAACCTAACTTGGCATTTTTGCTTAAGAGAGAAGAAACTTGCATTTTGAAACACAACATTGAGTTCCTGTCAACACAAGTCTAAACAAACTTCTTGAGCATATTCCAAACATCAAACCAGACCTAAGGCACTACCTAACCACCTTCCAAACCTCACCATTCATCAAAACACCATCCTACTGCAAAAAATAGAGTCCCTTCTGCAACTTGACTTCTACAAACACTTCCACTCGTGCACTTTGGCCAAAAAGAGTTCAAACATGTTCCATATCACCCACTGAAGTTATCCCAAGCATTGAACACAAACTGTAACATCCCTAACAACATTTTCCATTTTCAGTTTTCAACTCTGCAGGTGAACTTCCATAGCTCAATTCAGCTAGTTTCAGAGCAAGCTAGAGGTTGGAGAAGCATCCCTGAACTTCAAGCAAGTTGTACAAGTCCTCACTTTGCATTGAAAGTACCTCCATTATCATACACGATTCAAGCTGAACAGGTAAGTTTTTGAACTTCCATCTCTCAATCTAGGAAGAGTTAGACTTAGGTTTATGAATGAAAAATGCTCTACTCATGGCCCTGAAGCTACACATATAATCACTTTGCATTTATGTTGTGTGTACTGAGAGAATTTGGAACATGAACATTAGCAAAAACTTAGGTCAGGAATTAGGGATGGAGAAATTTTCTCTCATCCCTGAGAGTTAAGTCAAGTTTTTTATATGTCTGGATTCGTCTCTTGATGCTCTACATTTTTGGTGTTATGAGTTTTGCTTGAAAGTCCAGGAATCAGGAGTTAGGAAAACGCGCGTTGTTGTTGTTCAAACAAGTCTGGAGGTTGAAGACAACTCCTCTTGGGCTGGGCCTGAGATTGCTTTTCTGTTTTACACACTCATTTTCCACTTGCACCCCCTTGGCCCATTGTGTTTATTTTTATCATTTTTTTGATTTTTTCTTTTTGTTTCTGACTTGTTATTTTTTGGTAAAATATAAAAAAACGTAAAAAAATATTTTTTTACCTTTTTTTTGTATTTATTAGACATTTATTTGTTTTAATTTGATATGTAAATAAATATACATAATACCTTTTATTTAAAATACTAAAAATAATACAAATACATTTTATATTCTGATTTTATTTTATTTTATCTTTTGAAAACATTTTCTAAAAAATATAATTTTTTTGTAAATATTAAATATTTTATTTTTGTACATATTTAATATATTTAGTAAATAATATAAATACTTATATATTTATTAGAATATTTAGGATAAAAACATAAAAAATAATACATTTTTTATTTTTATTAATATTTGACCTCAAAAATCACTTTTTTACAACTTACTTCCTTTTTATTTATTTTTTGTATATAATTAATAAATATTGTACATAATAAATAATAATTACTTTTTATTTAGCAAAATTAGGGTTTTGCCCTAAACATGAAAAATACCCAAAGAAATTAACCTTTTATTTTTGTTTATTTGTCACATGAAAAACACTTTTACATACATATAAAAATCATTTTTTGCATCTTGCATATTTATTGTATTTTTATTTAATTATTGTATATTAAATAATTTGTATATTCAATTTGGATGTAATAGTTTAGATTTAATTTTTCTTGCTAAATATCCCCCATTTGAACATTTGTACCCCCCATCCCATAATTGTGTTGTAATAATTTAGGATTTTATTTTTCGCATTTAAAAGCTTTCTAAATATGCCATGATAGACTTAGGGTTTTGTATGCAAAAATCAACCAAACAAATAGATTGACTAAACAAAAGACAAAAAAGCATGAAAATGGACAACACTAATCACACTTGCACCCCTAGGATTACTCCACTTGTTGCCTTCCATAATGGGCCATGTTGCATGTTGGGTGTCTTTGGCAAAACAAAACAATTCAAATGATCATAGTCCCTCGATGACGCTTTCGAAAGTTGCCTAAAAATGATCAAGTCCCTTAAAGGAAAAATTGCCCAAAGACACTTGGCACTATTGCAATCATGGTCTAAACGATGACCCGCGCCTGTCCCGTTAACATCCTAACACAAGATTGTCCACCAAATACAATGGTGGAACAAAATTGTTAAAAGGGTTAAAACATAGAAAAAAAACCTTTGAGTAAATTTAGGAGTAGGCAAACTCTTAGTTACTTGAATCAACTTGCAAAACATACTTGCCTACTTTTCAAAACCACACCCCACAAACACTTTCAAAACAACTTTCAAAAACATTGAAAACTTTTCAAAAGATAAGTACACCTTTGTATACATTCAAACATGAATCATTACAAAGGTTTCCACCACATTGGCCTCTTTTCAAAAACATTTTCAAACACACACACAAAGCACCATTTCAAACAATTGAAAACACAAGGCAAGTGATCTAAGCAAGTAACTAAGAGCCCATGGATAACCATGGATAGAAAGGGTGCTAATACCTTCCCTTTCTATAATCTACTCCCCGAACCCAAGAAAACATCTCAAAGGTTTTTCTGTGCTTTTTAACCTTTCCTTAGGATAAAATAAAAGTCTGTGGCGACTCTTGCTCAACTGAAACATTTGTGAAAACAAACGCAAAACCCAAGTCAGTTCTCCCACTGTATCACAGAACTGGCGACTCTGCTGGGGAAAATTTTAAAGTGGAGTAACCTTAGGGCTTAGATCACCCTCTTGCATGACTAATTGTTTGCTTTGATTGCTTTACATCTTGGTTCTCTTGTTTGGGCTTGAAATCCTACACCCGGATTTGGGGAAACATTCATAGATAGCAATACGTTGTGGAAACTGTGCAGGGTATACCAACACGGTTGAAGCAATAGCTATATTAGTGCAACATATTTGTGAGTACCGGTAACCCTTGAGTTCAATCAAGGAGAGTACGGGGCCGCTGAGTGATGTCACTAAGCACTAATGACCTAGAACCTTACTTGACCATCTTGGCCTTTCATTAGGGGTAGTGAGATGACCGGCTTTGGTGCAGTCCGAAGTTGGTAGATACTCGATACTACACTCATTGAGGGTTGTTTTCTTGGAATATTTTGGTCGCTAGTTAAGTGGCTAAACCAAAACGATGAACATGGAAAACAATCCAATGATATTGAGCTCCTTAGAACCCGGATACTATTTATAGGACAGGTTTTTAAGCCAACTACACTCAAGAGGGTACTTACCTATGAAACCCCATGCAAGCCTGAAACTAGGGTTTTGTGTGATTTGCTTGTACATATGTTTGTGCATACATCATGAGCATCATGAAGCATCATATGCATCCACTAACCATTTCAAGGGTTTAGATCTTCATCTTTGTTCTTGTTTTGTAGGTCATGGAAATTCTTCGCAGGAAAACTATCCAAGTCAACCTTGTGAGAATCCCTCCTCAACTCAAGGAGCTCACATCCAGAATTCCGGAAAGCTCTCCTTTTAGTGAAAGACATGGTAGACTGCCAGCCTAATCAGCACCAGCATTGAAAAGGACATGGTAAAAGTGTTGTTCCAGTTCTTTGACCCCCTTCACCACTGTTTCACATTCTCCGACTACCAATTGGTGCCTACTTTGGAGGAATTTTCTCAACTCCTGAGAATTCCTATTCTTAATCAACTACCCTACAACGGTACAGAAAAAGAACCAAAGCCTGAAGATGTTGCTCAAGCCTTACACTTGCAACCATCTGACATCAAGGGGCATTGGGAAACTAGAAGCGGTGTCAAAGGCTTCTTGGCAAAATTCTTGTTTGAGAAGGCACAAGAGTGTTGGAATTCATTGGATCTACAAGCCTTTGAAGAAATTGTGGCACTCCTCATTTATGGGTTGGTCCTGTTCCCAAATCCTGACCAGCTTGTAGATGTCAACACCGTCAAGATCTTCTTATCCAGGAATCCAATACCAACATTACTTGGGGACATTCTTCACTCATTCTACACACGAAAAATGAGAAAGAGGGGTGTTCTCATGTGTTGTACTCCTCTTCTTGCAAGGTGGTTTATTTCGCACCTTCCACAATCTGTCTTGAAGAATGACCAAGGCTTAAGGTGGTCACAATGGTTGATGACCCTCACTCACTCTGATGTACATTGGTGCTCTCGGTCCAGAGAAAATGTCATCATCGTCGATCATTGTGGAGAGTTCCCTAATGTTCCATTGCTTGGCATTAGAGGAGGCATTACCTACAACCCTTGTCTAGCTCTGAGATAATTTGGATATGCACAGAGGGATGGCCCTCACGACATGTTGATTCCTGACCTAGTTTTTGACTTCGACAACGATGCGCAAGGACTTCGCCAAAGATTCATCAGAGCTTGGAGGATGCCTAACAAGGTAGACAGCAAGACACTGGGGCACAAGAACTCCATCCCTCTTGAGCCTTATCTCAAGTGGGTACGAACCCGAGCCCAGAGTCTAATGATGCCTTACCCTCATGTTCTCCCTGTGATTAAAGAGCCCGTTAAGGAAGGAGAGGTCCCATACACCATCCTGTATCCTGACATGCCAACATCGTGGGAGGAGATGCAGAAGAGTTGGATCCAACTCAAGGAGGAACGGAATACTTTTGAAGCCAGCTTTTGCGCCAGTGAGAAGAAGGTTTTGGAGCTTACCCGCCGACTCCATGAGGAAGAGACCCTCAACACCTACATCGCACCAAAGAGGATGCGCAACGTCTTTTTACCTTGAGAAGTTTTTGTAATATTTGGCCCATGGGGCATTTATGTACTGACAAATTTCTTCTTATTAATATGACGTGTGTTCTTTTTGTTCGCAACAATTTTGAATTTTCTAAACCCTTGAATGCATTGCATAAACAAACATATCATTCATCATGCGCATAAGCAGGTCTCCACACCAGGTTTCCTTATCTTTCTGCTGTTTATTTCAGTAAGATGGATCTCGAACAGACGGTCAAGGACTTGCAGTCTCAAAACTCACAGTTTCAACATCTCCTGATGACCTTGGCAAAGGGTCAGGAGGATCTGAAAGCCCTGCTTGGGAACAAAGAGCAAGTGAAAAAGAAGAAGAAGAGAGTCGGGGTGGCTACCCTAGGAAGAAGGTTTGAAGGTGAAGCCAAAAGAGTTCTTGAATTTCCCCCTACGTCTGAAGAGGGAACCAGTAAAGGAAATGCGGCTGCGGTACCTTCCGAATCTGAAGCTGAAGAAGGAGAGGCTGAGGAAGACGAAGACTACTCAGAGCAACAATACCCGTCCACCGATGATAAGTACAAAAGCTTGGAAGACGGGTTGGCAGCTATGGAGCTGCAGAGAGTTCCCGGCTTAGATTTCGAAGATTTGGGATTAATTGCTGGAATTATGATCCCCCTGAAGTTCAAAGTGCCAATCTTTGCAAGATATGACGGGCTGTCTTGCCCAAAAATGCATCTCAGATCATATATAAGGAAGATCCAACCTTACACTGCAGACAAGAACCTGTGGATCCATTTCTTTCAGGATAGCCTTTCAGGGGCTCAACTCGAATGGTTCTATTAGCTGGATGGAGCCAGTATCCGAAACTGGGAGGACTTGGCTACTGCCTTTTATAAGCAATATCAGTATAATTCTGACCTCGCTCCCACGCGTACCCAACTCCAGGGTATGTCACTGAGGACGGGCGAAGGATTCAAGGAGTATGCGCAAAAGTGGAGGGACTTGGCTGGAAGGGTGCAGCCACCTTTGACTGACCGTGAACTTGTTGACATGTTCCTGGGGACCCTGTCTGGTCCGTTCTTCAATCATCTGATTGGTAATTCTTCTGTTGGGTTTACAGATTTGATCTTGACTGGTGGGAGAATAGAATCTGGTATCAAGTCGGGGAAGATACAGAAAGGTGCCTCCTCGAGTACTGAAAAGAAACCTTTCAAGAAGGAAGCTAGTGCTGTTTATGGTCCAAGAAGACATAACAAACCAGAACGCCGCCAAGCTGTCAATGCATTGGTAATTTCAAAGCCTAATGCTGCTCCTCAGCAGTATAACCAACCAAGGGGTGAGAGACCCAAAACGCAGTACACTCGGCTCAGCATGACCCTGTCTTAGATTTTTCCGCAACTACTGTCAACCAATCTGGTAACTGTCAAAGAAGCTCCGAAGGTAGTGAACACAACCTCTCCAAAGTACAACCCCAACGCCCATTACGCTTATCACTCTGATAGCCCGGGGCATACCACGGATGATTGCTGGGCTCTGAGGAACAAGGTTCAGGACCTTATTGATGCTAAAGAAATACAGTTTGAGGCTCCTGAAAGGCCCAATGTTGTGACTGCTCCCATGCCCCAGCATGGAGCGAATGCTGTGGAAGAAGACCGGTATGTGGCCTCCGTGGAAGAGATTGTTACCCCGTTATTGACCGTCAAAAGGAACTTGTTGCTAGCCAGTTTATTTCCGGGATGTGGTAAAGGTTGCCTTCTATGTGCTGTTTCGCCTGTTGGTTGTCCTTTGCTGAAATCAGGTATCCAAAGCCTGATGGATAGCAAAGAAATCTTGTTCGAAAAGATTGTTGTTCCTGTTGTCCCTACTGAAGAAGTGTCCATTGTTACTATTTTCAGCAACCCTCCTAAAGCTCCCTCAAAGAAGCCTGTCAAAATCATGACCACTCAGAAGATTGCTCCTATCATCATCACTGTTCCAGGGCCCCTCCCCTATACATCCGACAAAGCTGTCCCGTGGCACTATGGGGCAGATGTTTATGTACTTGGAATAAAGCAAGAATTTGATGCTAGTACCGGTGTCAGCAACATCACCGGGCCTGCCAAGATTACTCGCAGTGGTAGGCTGTTTTCACCAGATATTGTGCCACCCGCTATTCAGAAACCTCTTATCATCACACCTGCAAGTGTGCCTGCTTCCCTTCATGATCAAGTTCCTGTCTCTACCCCTGCTGCCGAGTCATCTGACGCTCGGGGCAAAGGGACTGCTACTGATTTTCCTGCCCTGACGGAGGCACCAAAGACAACCACTATTGAGGCTTCCCAGCAAGAGATGGAAGAGATTCTCAAGATTATCAAGAAGAGTGATTTCAATGTAGTTGAGCAGCTGGGGCACACCCCATCAAAAGTTTCTATGATATCACTGTTGTTGTGTTCAGAGGCCCATGCCAAGGCCCTAATTTCCTTTCTGAAGACGGCCCATGTGCCACAAGAAACGTCTGCTGATCAATTTACCGATTGTGTGGCCAACTTGACTGCCGATAATGGGTTGGGCTTCTCTGACGCCGATCTGACCGCCAAAGGAAAAAACCATAACGATGCCCTGCATGTCTCCATCGAATGCAGGGACACTACTCTTGCCCATGTGTTGGTAGAAACTGGTTCTTTATTGAACGTATTACCCAAGAAGGCCCTAGACAGGTTGGATTGTGAGGGTTTGGAGCTCAAGCCTAGTAACATTGTTGTCCGGGCCTTTGACGGTTCGAAAAGGATGGTACATGGGGAAGTTGACATTCCAATCAGGGTTGGTTCTCAAGTTTTTGATTCTACTTTCTATGTGATGGACATCCGACCATCCTACTCTTGTTTGCTGGGTCGTCCATGGATCCACAAGGCTGGAGCGGTGACCTCCACACTACATCAGAAGCTTAAGTACCCGGTCAGAGGGAAGATTGTTACAGTTCAAGGGGAGGAAGAGTATATGGTCAGCCACCTCAACTCGTTCCGGTACATAGAGATGGATGGGGAATTCATTGAGACTCCATTCCAGCACTTTGAAGAAGTTCCTCAGACACTGGCATCAGCTGAAACTGTGATTGAAGACCCTCCTTTGAAGATGGCTTCCTTAAAGGATGCCCGGGATGTTATTGGGAAGGGTGAGTGCGCAAACTGGGGCCGACTTCCTGATTTCACTCCGAAGACCGACAAGTTTGGCTTGGGTTTCACTGCAGAGGCTCAGAGGGTTGTTCGTAAGGCAAAAATTGGAAGACCTCCTGTGTTCATCACCAACCCGGGAGTGAATGCTATTGAAGACGACATGGAGGAATCTGAATTCGACAGCTGGATCTGCCCAACAACCGACGGTGGACCAAGCAACTGGACTGCCAAAGACTTCACACCTATTACTTTTGTCACTCAGTAATGAACTCCTTTGTTTTGAATTTGTAACAGACAATATTTTGAAACTTTTATGGCTCGGTGTCTGACCCGGGGCACCGTGGCTTCATTTGTGAGGGCTTTTGTGTGTCATTTTCATATATCATCAATAAAAACATTGGACGTTTGTTGCATTTCAAAATCTTGCGCTCCTTTTCTTTCTTTATTATATATTGCAAAACAGCTATATTTACACACACTCACCTATACAGGTTCCAATCCACTCTGGATCTCACTGGTAACGACTCTGCTACCGCCAGTTATGACTTCGAAAATCCGATCAACTTAGCCGAAGACGAAGGTGAAGATAATTGTGAAGTGCCTGGTGAACTTGCAAGACTGCTACTCCAGGAAGAGAGGGCCATTCAGCCACATGAAGAACCAGTGGAAACGGTAAATCTGGGTACTGAGACAGACAGAAAGGAAGTCAAGATTGGTGCCAATCTAGAGCTCAGTGTGAAACAACGGTTGATTCAGATGCTGCATGACTATGTGGAAATCTTTGCCTGGTCTTACGAAGACATGCCTGGGTTGGATACCGACATTGTAGTTCATCACCTGCCTACCAAGGAAGAATGCCCTCCGGTAAAACAGAAGGTCCGCTGTATGCGTCCAGAAATGTCCGAGAAGATCAAAGCTGAGGTTATGAAACAATTTGATGCCGGATTTCTAGCAGTAACTTCTTACCCTCAGTGGGTTGCCAACGTGGTTCCAGTACCGAAGAAGGATGGTAAGGTCCGAATGTGTGTTGATTACAGGGATTTGAATAGGGCGAGCCCTAAGGATGATTTCCATCTGCCTCATATCGACGTTCTGGTTGACAACACTGCTCAGCATAAAGTTTTCTCCTTCATGGATGGCTTCTCCGGTTATAATCAAATCAAGATGGCTCCTGAAGACATGGAGAAGACCACTTTTGTCACTCAGTGGGGCACCTTTTGCTACAAGGTCATGCCTTTTGGGTTGAAAAATGCTGGGGCAACCTACCAACGTGCCATGGTTGCTTTATTTCATGATATGATCCATCACGAGATAGAAGTATACGTCGACGATATGATAGCAAGGTCCCAAATTGAGGAGGAACACCTTGACCATCTACGAATGCTGTTTGACCGTCTGAAGTTGTACAAGCTAAGGTTGAACCCAAACAAGTGCACCTTTGGGGTGAGATCTGGAAAATTGCTAGGCTTCGTCGTAAGCGACAAAGGCATTCAAGTGGACCCTGCCAAAGTGAAAGCCATACAAGAGATGCCAACTCCCAAGACAGAGAAAGAAGTCAGAGGCTTTCTAGGACGGCTGAACTACATTGCCCGATTCATCTCACATCTAACTGCTACCTGTGAACCAATCTTCAAACTGCTGAAGAAAGATCAAGTGGTACGTTGGAATGATGAATGTCAGGCCGCTTTCGAAAAGATCAAAGAGTATCTCCAAGAACCACCCATTCTTATGCCATCGGTTGAAGGGAGACCTCTAATCTTATACTTGACAGTATTGGACAACTCAATGGGGTGTGTGCTGGGGCAGCATGACGAGTCTGGCCGAAAATAACACGCCTTTTATTACCTTAGCAAAATGTTTACCGACATTGAGACCCGGTACTCACTGCTCGATAAAACTTATTGCGCTTTGGTATGGGCTGCTCGCCGGCTGAGACAGTATATGTTGACTCACACTACTCTGTTGATTTCAAAAATGGATCCAATCAAGTACATATTTGAAAAGCCCGCCTTGTCCGGAAGAATAGCAAGATGGCAGATGATCTTGACAGAATATGACATCCAGTACACGACTCAAAAAGCAATCAAGAGAAGTGTGTTGGTAGACCATTTGGCACATCAGGCAGTGGACGATTACCAGTCAATGAACTTTGAATTTCCAGACGAGGATATCATGGTAGTAACTGATTGTGAAGTACCTGGACTGAATGAAGGACCTGAGGAAGGATCCCGATGGTCTATGCACTTTGATGGAGCCTCGAACGCTTTGGGTAATGGTATCAGCGCCATGATCATATCCCCTAAAGGCACTCATACTCCACTCACCGCCCGGCTATGTTTCAATTGCACGAACAACATGGCAGAATATGAAGCATGCATCATGGGTCTCCAAGCTGCAATTAACTTAAGGATCAAGTTTCTGAGTGTCTTCGGAGATTCCGCTCTCGTGATCAATCAGGTCAAAGGCGAGTGGGATACGAAACACCCAAACCTTATTCCTTACAAGGAGTATGTGCTGACATTGCTTCCCCACTTCGAAGAGATAACTTTTGAACACTTCCCATGAGAGGAGAATCAGTTAGCGGATGTGTTGGCTACGATGTCTTCTATGTTCAAAGTCAAATGGGACAACGAGGCGCCCCGGATCATTATCTGGAAGTTGGATGAACCTGCACATTGCTGTGATCTTGAGGCTGAAGAGGTAACTGAAAAACCTTGGTATCATGAAGTGAAGAGGTACTTGGAAGCTCAAGAATACCCCGACGGCGCATCCGTTAATGACAAGAAGTTCCTGAGAAGGTTTGCGGCAAAGTTCTTCCTCAGCAATGGCATTCTCTACAAGCGAAACCATGATTCAACCTTACTACGTTGTGTGGATAAAACTGAAGCAGAAAGGATCATGGCGGAGCTACATGAAGGTACCTTCGGAACACATTCCAGTGGACATACCATGGCAAAGAAAATCCTTCGGGCAGGATATTTCTGGTCCACAATGGAAGCCGACTGTTATCATCATTCTCGGACTTGTCATAAATGCCAGATCTATGCTGATAAGGTGCACATTCCTCTGGTTCCTCTGAACGTCTTGACAACACCTTGGCCTTTTGCAATGTGGGGCATTGATATGATCGGCGAAATCAGACCTACGGCATCTAACGGACACCGCTTCATCCTGGTAGCGATTGATTACTTCACAAAATGGGTTGAAGCAGCTTCCTACGCTACGGTAACCAAGAACGTCGTGGCACGGTTCATTCGGCACAACCTGATCTGTCGATACGGTGTACCTGAGAGGATCATTACGGATAATGGTACCAATCTTAACAACAAGATAATCACTGAGCTCTGCGAGCAATTCAAGATACAGCACCACAATTCTTCTCCCTACCGGCCGAAGATGAATGGGGCTATAGAAGCGGCGAATAAGAACATCAAGAAGATTGTGCAGAAGATGACAGTGACCTATAAAGATTGGCACGAAATGTTACTGTTTGCTCTTCATGGGTACCGTACCTCAGCACGGACGTCAACAGGGGCAACTCCCTTTTCCTTGGTCTATGGCATGGAGGCAGTCTTGCCTATTGAAGTCCAGATACCCTCCCTCCGGATAATGAAGGATGCAGGTTTGAGCGAAGATGACTGGATCCAGACTCGGCTTGATCAATTAAACCTAATCGACGAAAAAAGACTCACTGCTATTTATCATGGTCAGACGTACCAAAAACGGATGATCAGGGCATTTAACAAAAAGGTCAGACGACAAGAGTATCAAGTCGGAGACCTGGTAATCAAGCGCATCATTCTACCTCAAGGTGATCCCAGGGGCAAATGGACCCCCACGTACGAAGGGCCATTTGTGGTCAAGCATATCTTTTCAGGAGGTGCGATGATTCTAACCACCATGGATGGTGACGACCTTCCTCACCCCGCCAATGCATACATAGTAAAAAGATACTACGCATGAATTAAAGACCCGCTAGGTCGACTGGCCTAGGCAAAAATAAGGGCTTCCCGGCGAACCAAAAGGGTTCGGGCAAAAATAAGGGATGAAATAAAAAAAATCTGTACACCCGGCAAGTCGAAAACTTGAAAAGGCGGCTTGGGCAAAAATGGGTATCCCGGTGGACTGAAAACCCGAAAGGGCAGTCCAGGCAAAAGTTAGGGATAAAGCATAATACTATGTCTCATTGGATCACCTTGCATCCAGAATTCGGCATCAACTATCAGGCTCAGGCGGCGCCAATCAACCAGCTTCATCTTCAACTAAGCAGCAAAGTGATAAGACGTTTGAAGACATAAAGGCGATAGCAGAGTTGGAACTCAGTGGGATTATTTTTCACATAGCTGTTTTGTTTCCTTTTCAAAATTGTATAAACTCTATGTTGCTCGGCGTCGTTCTCTTACTAGGACGTCAGCCTCTTGTACATAAAACGCCTATTTTCAGGCAAATTTCAAAATCAATACAAGTTCAAATTTTCAGACAAATTACCCATCGTTTTTCCTTTTCTTGTTTTTGTTTTGCAAAGAACGTCCAATGTTCATTTTTGATATATGCATTTGACATTAATTGCTAATCATGAATATTTGCATGCGAAAGAAAGGACTAATTACATATGACATCAGAAGCAGGGGCAGTAAAGATTTGTCTAAGCGATCTAGTTGTTTTGTCCACCAAGGTACCAAGGTAGGTTCGGCTGAAGAACGTAACCAGGTTACCTCAACTCCCCACAGAGTAAGACAAGATTCAGCAATACTCTCCCCAAGCAGAGTTGGTCTCCCGTCAACCCCGAAAAGGCACATCGTTCCCCTAGCAAGTCAGCGATACTCTCCCCAAGCAGAGTTAGTCTACTGTCAGCCTTAAGAAAATTGTGTATCCCCAGAAGATCTCAACATTCCCCAGTGGAGTGTAGACATCCCTCAGCAAGTATCCCCGACAGTCTTAATATAAGATTGTTCCCCGACGGAATACAGACATCCAGTGGAACCATTCCCCAGTACAATCTGAAAGGTTTCCCCAGGAAAAAGGAATCCATATCCCCAGCAGATTCTGGAAGCTTATCCCCAGTAGATTCTGGAAGCTTATCCCCTGCAGAGTACGAACGCATCTCCCCGGCTTTATTCAAAGGTTATTTCCCCACCAGGGTATAACTGGGTTATCCTCAGCTTAATTACCACGGGAAGTTCGTCCTCGGCGAAGTTCTTCCTATCCCCAGCGGAGTTCAACAAATTCCCCAACATAACTTATCAGTGGAATCCCTAGCGGAGCTCTCATCAAAACCTCAGCAAAGTATCTCTTCCCACAGAGTAATTCACCGCAGAGTAATCTCTCCAACAAGTTTATCCCCCGACGGAGTCATCTTCTCCTACCGGTTTATTCTTGCAACCATCATCCCCAGCGGAAGCGAAGAACTCTACTCTTCAACATCAGCCCAGGATTCAACAAGTTCCTGGCACTCGTCAAGGATTTATTTTCCTAGACGAAAATACATTCATAGACATTTCACACATCCTGCTTACATACATGATAAAGTGCATACAACACTATCTCATTTTGAGCATCATAACATCATGCATTTCATACATCATGACATTGCATACAACTGATGTTTTGCCTTTTCAGGAAAAGATCAATCCAAAGATGATTACTATCAACTATCACAATTCCAGATTCGATTCATGTATCTAGCCAGGGCACATCTGTGGGTGATTTAATTCCAGATTCGATACCTGTATCTAGCCAGGGCATATTTGTAGATAACAAATTCCAGATTCAATTCCTGTATCTAGCCAGGGCATATCTGTGAGTATTTGATTGTGGATTCGGCACCTGTATCTAGCCAGGGCACATCTGCATGAACAATTTCCAGATTCGATTCCTGTATCCATCCAGGGCACATCTGTAGACGTCAAATTCCAGATTCGATACCTGTATCCAGCCAGGGCATATCTGTAGACAACAACTTCCGGATTCGATTCCTGTATCCAGCCAGGGCACATTTGTAGACAACAAATTCCAGATTCGATTCCTGTATCTAGCCAGGGCATATCTGTGAGTATTTGATTGTGGATTCGACACCTGTATCTAGCCAGGGAACATCTGCATGAACAATTTCCAGATTCGATTCCTGTATCCAGCCAGGGCACATCTGTAGACGTCAAATTCCAGATTCGATACCTGTATCCAGCCAGGGCATATCTGTAGACAACAACTTCCGGATTCAATTCCTGTATCCAGCTAGGGCACATCTATAGACGTCAAATTCCAGATTCGATACCTGTATCCAGCCAGGGCATATCTGTAGACGACAACTTCCGGATTCGATTCCTGTATCCAGCCAGGGCATATCTGTAGACGACAACTTCTGGATTTGATTCCTGTATCCAGCCAGGGCATATCTGAAGACGACAATTTCCAGATTCGATTCTTGTATCTAGCCAGGGCATATCTGTGAGCGTTTGATTGTAGATTCGATACCTGTATCTAGCCAGGGCATATTTGCATGAAGAGACTGAAGATCAACACCTGTAGCAAGCCAGGAAACCATCTTTCTTTCTCAAGTACGCAAGTTCTCGCTAAGGAATCTCTTACGCGATCAACACTTCCAAATGGCATCTATAAGCCCATTCCCGACAAGGTTCTATCACGTCCCCAGATGGCATCTATAAGCCCATCCTCCTATCCACCATCTCTCCAAATGGCATCTGTAAGCCCATTCCCGCCATCACACTACTGATACTCTACCATGAGAGTGCAAATTTCTGGGCACTCTAGTGTCCAATCTCCTTTTACCCTCGAGTCGCGGAAGGAAAACTTGTCAATCTAACTCCTCAGGTCTAAGAAGATTGAACAGGGGAAACTGTTATACCCCAAAATTTTCCCTCCCATTTCCTCAATATTTTCTCACCACAAGACCCTTGGAGCTCAAGATCAAGTTAGGGTTTACTCTGCTCAAGACTCCTTCTTGCACTGTTGACCCAAATTAGGGTCTGTGTTTGCACAAAGATGTTTTGACCTAAAATGCCTAAGATGACTTTCATGCCTCATGTTGGACCCACAAGTTTATCCATACCAAGTTTCAAGCCTTGATTCCAATCTTTGCCCAGTCAATTGGACAGTTGACCTAGAAATCAGTTGTATTGGGGAAAAGGTCAACTGTGGTCAATTGACATTCAAACCTCATGATTTTTGACCCACATCAACATTATGAACTCATATGAACCATTTGGTCAAGTTTGGATCACAATTCCACAAGAAATTTGATCAGATCACCAAAAGGGCAAAATGGTCATTTTTAGGGTTTTGACTGCACAAAGGCAATTTTTTACTGTTTGACCTAGCCAATGGCAATCCAAGCTCACATATGGACTCAAGGACTCAATGACATGGTCTTGACACATTCAACAAGTTCAAAAGATCCCAAATGCACAAGATTGACAGATGAATTTTCCAGTCAACTGATCAATTTTTGACTGTATACTGAAAAGTCAAACTTTGACTTTTTGGTCAAAATCAAGTGCCAAGATTCATTTTTCATCAAAACATGTCAAATTATGAAACTTGTTCATCAAGAAACCCAAAATTACAAATTAGGGTTTGAAATGAAGAAATTTCATAACTTAGAAATTTTCTAAGTTATGAAATTTCCTAATTTTTTCCTAACTTTGTCCCATTTTTTCATCAAGATACATATGGATTCAAACAAAACTCAAAACATGAAAGTTATAGTCCATTGCAAAATCTACAACTTTGATTCACAAAGTTTCCTCAAAAGAAGCTTGTAGCGCAAGTTATGATTTTTGGAACAAGGGTGCAAAACATTCTTAACTTAGAAATATTTTGACCTATTCTAGGCAGGATTTTTGCCTAACTTCATGGCCATTTTTCACATGCTTCCACTTGGAATTTCAACTTTCATTACAAAGATGGATTGTAGTACACATTCCAAGCTTTCCAAATTGTCCAAGAACTTCTCAAACACCCTTGTGGTTAGGGAGAATCGAATTTGTCAATATGGGCAAAAGTCACTTTGTTCATGGCCATTTTCATGTTCATAACTTAGGCATTTTTGAACTCAGCTTGCACAACTAGATTACAGGCATTTTATCTCATCCACACTCAATAATTAAATGCCAATCCATTGTGTTCTAGCATTATTTTTCTCATTTGGTCATTACATGAAGAATTAAGCCATATTTGGAAAAAGCATTTTAGCCATTTTGATAAAGCATGGCTTTATGTCAAAACACAAATCAAAGAAGTACAAAGCATATATTTTGGGCACAAGATTATGGACTAATCCCACTGATCAAGGAGAGATTATGCAGCATGCTTGAGGGGGCCTGTGGTAGCCTACAACCTAACTTGGCATTTTTGCTTAAGAGAGAAGAAACTTGCATTTTGAAACACAACATTGAGTTCCTGTCAACACAAGCCTAAACAAACTTCTTGAGCATATTCCAAACATCAAACCAGACCTAAGGCACGACCTAACCACCTTCCAAACCTCACCATTCATCAAAACACCATCCTACTGCAAAAAACAGAGTCCCTTCTGCAACTTGACTTCTGCAAACACTTCCACTCGTGCACTTTGGCCAAAAAGAGTTCAAACATGTTCCATATCACCCACTGAAGCTATCCCAAGCATTGAACACAAACTGTAACATCCCTAACATCATTTGCCATTTTCAGTTTTCAACTCTGCAGGTGAACTTCCATAGCTCGATTCAGCTAGTTTCAGAGCAAGCTAGAGGTTGGAGAAGCGTCCCTGAACTTCAAGCAAGTTGTACAAGTCTTCACTTTGCATTGAAAGTACCTCCATTATCATACACGATTCAAGCTAAACAGGTAAGTTTTTGAACTTCCATCTCTCAATCTAGGAAGAGTTAGACTTAGGTTTATGAATGAAAAATGGTCTACTCATGGCCCTTAAGCTACACATATAATCACTTTGCATTTATGTTGTGTGTACTGAGAGAATTTGGAACCTAAACATTAGCAAAAACTTAGGTCAGGAATTAGGGATGGAGAAATTCTCTCTCATCCCTGAGAGTTAAGTCAAGTTTTTTATATGTCTGGATTCGTCTCTTGATGCTCTACATTTTTGGTGTTATGAGTTTTGCTTGAAAGTCCAGGAATCAGGAGTTAGGAAAACGCGCGTTGTTGTTGTTCAAACAAGTCTGGAGGTTGAAGACAACTCCTCTTGGGCTGGGCCTGAGATTGCTTTTCTGTTTTACACACTCATTTTCCACTTGCACCCCCTTGGCCCATTGTGTTTATTTTTATCATTTTTTGATTTTTTCTTTTTGTTTCTGACTTGTTATTTTTTGGTAAAATATAAAAAAACATAAAAAATATTTTTTTACCTTTTTTTTTGTATTTATTAGACATTTATTTGTTTTAATTTGATATGTAAATAAATATACATAATACCTTTTATTTAAAATACTAAAAATAATACAAATACATTTTATGTACTGATTTTATTTTATTTTATCTTTTGAAAACATTTTCTAAAAAATATACTTTTTTTGTAAATATTAAATATTTTATTTTTGTACATATTTAATATATTTCGTAAATAATATAAATACTTATATATTTATTAGAATATTTAGGATAAAAACATAAAAAAAAACAATACATTTTTTATTTTTATTAATATTTGACCTCAAAAATCACTTTTTTACAACTTACTTCCTTTTTATTTATTTTTTGTATATAATTAATAAATATTGTACATAATAAATAATAATTACTTTTTATTTAGCAAAATTAGGGTTTTGCCCTAAACATGAAAAATACCCAAAAAAATTAACCTTTTATTTTTGTTTATTTGTCACATGAAAAACACTTTTACATACATATAAAAATCATTTTTTGCATCTTGCATATTTATTGTATTTTTATTTAATTATTGTATTTTAAATAATTTGTATATTCAATTTGGATGTAATAGTTTAGATTTAATTTTTCTTGCTAAATATCCCTCATTTGAACATTTGTACCCCCCATCCCATAATTGTGTTGTAATAATTTAGGATTTTATTTTTCGCATTTAAAAGCTTTCTAAATATGCCATGATAGACTTAGGGTTTTGTATGCAAAAATCAACCAAACAAATAGCTTGACTAAACAAAAGACAAAAAAGTATGAAAATGGACAACACTAATCACACTTGCACCCCTAGGGTTACTCCACTTGTTGCCTTCCATAATGGGCCATGTTGCATGTTGGGTGTCTTTGGCAAAACAAAACAATTCAAATGATCATAGTCCCTCGATGACGCTTTCGAAAGTTGCCTAAAAATGATCAAGTCCCTTAAAGGAAAAATTGCCCAAATACACTTGGCACTATTGCAATCATGGTCTAAACGATGGCCCGCGCCCGTCCCGTTAACATCCTAACACAAGATTGTCCACCAAATACAATGGTGGAACAAAATTGTTAAAAGGGTTAAAACATAGAAAAAAAAACTTTGAGTAAATTTAGGAGTAGACAAACTCTTAGTTACTTGAATCAACTTGCAAAACATACTTGCCTGCTTTTCAAAACCACACCCCACAAACACTTTCAAAACAACTTTCAAAAACATTGAAAACTTTTCAAAAGATAAGTACACCTTTGTATACATTCAAACATGAATCATTACAAAGGTTGCCACCACATTGGCCTCTTTTCAAAAACATTTTCAAACACACACACAAAGCACCATTTCAAACAATTGAAAACACAAGGCAAGTGATCTAAGCAAGTAACTAAGAGCCCATGGATAACCATGGATAGAAAGGGTGCTAATACCTTCCCTTTCTATAATCTACTCCCCGAACCCAAGAAAACATCTCAAAGGTTTTTTCTGTGCTTTTTAACCTTTCCTTAGGATAAAATAAAAAGTCGGTGGCGACTCTTGCTCAACCGAAACATTTGCGAAAACAAACGCAAAACCCAAGTCAGTTCTCCCACCGTATCACACTTCCTTTCTCAATTCTCTCACCTCTTTCACAAATTTTTCTGGGCCTTTCTCAGTGGCCAATGGTGTTTTATATATAGGCAAAGTTTTGCAGTTGGGGCGGTCAAGTGGTACCAACATTATATGCTAGATGCTGACTTACTCTTGAAGTAAGCTTAAACAAGTGGGGGTTTAATGCATTCAAGTTGGATGGTTAACAGTGCCTCAGCTGGATTTGGCAGCGTGAATTAAGGAAAAGTAGAAACAGCACGTAGATCTAGCATACTTTTGCATAGAGGTTTGTCTTCCCAATACAGTAGGGGTACACGTGGGGAAAATCCCTTGGATAAAGACTCGACAAGTGGTTGTGAGAATTAAATGGGTTCCCATGTGAAACTCAGCATCCTTGCTTGACTCTGGATTAGAAGTTCTGCTTCAGCGTAGCATCTCATCTTATGATCTTTGTATCTTATGGCTTCAGCATGTTCTGAGGGATCCTTCAGAACTTCCAGTATACTTACAGCACGCTTTGTAACCTTCTTTGATTTACCCTTGCAAACTCTGACCGAACCTTTGTGAAAACTGGCTCAGAAGTTCTGACCAAACTCTGTCTTGAGAATATCCAGAATTTGTTGAGCATGGACACTGACCTAGAAGTTCTGAAATTGTCATATTTCTTAAATACTTAGAAAATTTTCTAAGTTTTTAGAATTTGATTCTTCCAAAGTAAAATTTGACTTTTGAAACTCTTGATGAAATAAACTTCATATTCCAACATGTCTTGATGAAATATGATTTTGAGATTTGATTTTGATCCAAAAGTCAGAGTTAGACTTCTTAGTGTGCAAATGACAAATTTGCCCTTGTGAATGGTTTGCTTGGAAAAATTGATAACTCAAGGCTTGGAATTGGATGAGAGAAAATTTAAGGATCCAGGGTGATTCCTTGAGAAATGAGAGGGCAAATTTTGGGGTGCAACACATGGCATTCATCAGTATATGCATCAAAACATCAATTAAACCAATCCAACATGTTGCAAACATGACAACCAACACAGATATACCATTAAAACATGTTCATGATACAAGAATCATAGTAATCAAATTTTGAAAAAGAAGCAAATCGTGACGATCGTATGTCCTGTTTCTGGGCTTGGCAGAACAGGAAAATGATTGGAGAACATTCTGGAGATGTCTAGGAATCGATTGGTAGCTTTGAAATTCTTTGAATTACCCTCTAGGTTGGAGAATAATTCACTACTTTTTTGCCAAAATTTGAGTTTTTTTCTCAACTTTCACGACCTGCAATCCTCTTCCTTTTGGCTTGGGTATGTTCTATATATGTAGTAGAACTGATTAGGTTAACAAAAACAAATTAAATCTTTGTGAATCATGGAAATTGGATTTGATTTTACTCTTGTATTATATCTTTCCAAAACAAGCATAATCATGCAAATTTTTCTTCAATCATCCCTTGCACGATTTTATATGATATGCCAGCCTAATTGGATTTGATTCCTACAAAAAAATCAGATCAAAAATTAATCTTTTATATTTTTTGCAATTTATTTGATTTAATCTAACTTTTAATAAATAAAAATGAAAATAAAATAAATAAATAAGCAAATAATATATGGAGGCTGATTTGGGTAGTGGACCATGTCACAAATAAGATACAATCATGAACAGCTAGGCCCATTTCACAAAAAATGCACTTTTGAGCACATTTGACTTTTGGCAATTTTGCAAAAATGGTCAACTTTGACAAGGCATATCTCCTCCAATTTTAAACCTAGAGAGGTGTTCTTGGAATTTTTAGAAAGCTTAGGATGTCCCCTAAACAACTCTTTTGATTTCATCTCAATTGGGTCTTCCATGTTCATGTAAGAAGCTTTGACCCAAAAGGTGTTTTTGTTGACTTTTCTAAAGGACCTATAATGTAGAAATTGATATCTTTTGATGAGTGCATATTTTGAAATTGTGGTATGAAGATGAGTTTTAGGTAATTGCATCCTCTTCAAAATGAGCCATGGATGGAAAATTTATGATAAAGTATGAAGAAGTTATGCCTGGTCAAAGTTTGGTTGACTTTTCCTAAGAAACCCTAATTTAGCAACTTTTGGGTTTTGATGAATTTCGGGGAATTCCTTGAGGAATCATGATCAAACCTTGATCAAATGATGGATATCTCTTCAAAATGTTTATGTTGACCAAAAATCTTGAAGTTTTACTGTATGTGGGCCACAGTTGACTTTTGACTTAGTACAATTGATTTTCAGGCATCTGGGCAATTGACTGAGCAAACTTCTTGTGCAAGGCATGAAACTTGACATGGATGATCTTGAGAACATATTGGGACCATGGAAAGCATTTGTGACCCTTGGACTTCAACCATATTGATGAGGATTGAAACCCTAGTTTGAAGCTTATTGCCTTAGGAGGAGGATTTTTCTGGTCAATCCTTAGTCATCCTTGAGCAATTGAGGACCTCTAGAGGCATGTCTTGAGTGAAATGAGAGGGAAAATTTTGGGGTACAACACCGGTGGACTGAAAACCCGAAAGGGCGGTCCAGGCAAAAGTTAGGGATTTAAAGCGTATGATTATGTCATGTTGGATCACCTTACATCCAATCTTCAGTATCAATCGTCAAACTCAAACGGTTCTAATCAATCCAATCAGCTTCGGACAAAGAAACAAGTGGATGAGACGCTCAGAGACATGAAGGCTATAGCAGAACGGGAACCCCATGGGATTATTTCACATAGTTATTTTTCTTTGTATTAGTTTTTGTTTTCACGGCGACATTCTCTTACTATGATGTTCGTCTCTTTGTATAAAAATACTTATTCAAGTTAATACAAAGATATTCCTTTAAAAGTAAAAAACTACCTGTTTTTCTTTTACTTTCTCGTTTTGTTTGCAAAAATGTCCAGTAATTATTTTGAACATATGCATTTGAACGTAATTACTATTTACTCATGAACGCATAAAAAAGGAAAACTGAACAGAAAGACAATTACTAATGGCTTTAAGAAACAGGATAATACCTACGGGTCATTCCATAAAATCCCCGCAGGTACTTTCTCCAACAGGATCAGAAGCAAGGACATCCTGCTACAGGAGCATTGCCATATCGCCAGTATGTAGCCTAACGGTATCAGGTGCAATCATATTCCTGATGGATCAAAGTTTCTAATTTCCACATCAAGGATTCTCCAGTGAAATCCGCCCAGCTGCCCAGGATTCCCCAGCAGGATTTCACCAAATCCACAAGCAATGCACGGCGTTTCCCTTCCCCAACAGAGTTTACTTCTCTGATGACGGAAATCCATCTATCAACACTTTAATTTCAACAAAAAATGAAGGCTTACACTCCACATTCCCAGCAGCAGTCAGGGATTTATTTTCCCCAATCTAAACAACACTACAGCAGAACAGCTAATATGTGCATACATTGCATTCATACATCATAACATCGACAACACAAAATTCATATATAAATCTCATTTATTTTGAGAAACAACATTATTCCATGCATCATGGCATTGCATACAACTAACTATTTACCTTTTCAGGAAAGATCAATCAACAGAAAATTATCATCAACAAATTTTCAACAAGACAGGATAACTATATGTGAACAAGTCAATTGTAGATTCTTTCCCGTAGACATTTTCTCTAGTTCAGATAAATAGCTCCAAGATTTATTTTGATTCTTTCCAGTTAAAGAATATTTAAGACCTCTACTGGTTCAATTTAAATTGATTAATGGTTTATCCTGATTCCTTTCTGGTAGACATTTTCTCTAGTTCAGATAAATTGATCCAAGATTTATTCTGATTCTTTTCCAGACCTCTGTTGGTTTAGTTTAAATCGATCAATGGTTTATCCTGATTCCTTTCCAGTAGAAATTTTCTCTGGTTCAGATAAATCGCTCCAAGATTTATTTTGATTCTTTTCCAGACCTCTGCTAGTTAAGTTTAAATTGATCAATGGTTTATCCTAATTCCTTTCTGGTAGACACTTTCTCTGGTTCAGATAAATCGTTCCAAGATTTATTCTGATTCTTTTTCAGACCTCTGTTGGTTCAGTTTAAATCGATCAATAGTTTATCCTGATTCCTTTCAGGTAGACATTTTCTCTGGTTCAGATAAATCGCTCCAAGATTTATTCTGATTCTTTTCTAGACCTCTGCTGGTTCAGTTTAAATTGATCAAAGGTTTATCCTAATTCCTTTCCAGTAGGCACTTTCTCTGGTTCAGATAAATTTCTCCAAGATTTATTCTAATTCTTTTCCAAACTTCTGTTGGTTCAGTTTAAATCGATCAATAGTTTATTTTGATTCTTTTCCAATCAAAGCTAAGCTTAGACTTAGTCTAAATTCTGTTAACAATCATCTTTGGATGGAATCTATAATCCTATCTCCAACAACTATCCATCATTTCTCCAAATGGAATCTTTAAGCCCATTCCCTACACCTCAAACACAAAATCATCAAGTGCAAAATTCTGGGCACTCTAGTGTTCAGTAATCTTCCACCTTCAAGTCACGAATGGCATATTCGCTAATCTAACTCCTCAGGTTTAAGAAGATTGAACAGGGGTAGCTGTTGTATCCCAAAATTTTCCCTCTCATTTCTCAAGGCATTTCTCACAAGGGGCTCCAAAAATTCAAGTTTACACAAATATATTTGGATTTTTTCAGCATCAAGATTAAAGAGGAAATTTCTAAAAGGGGCAAAACAGATGAAAATACTCTTTTTGACAAAATTGAAGGAAAAACAAGTTCTCTTAGATTTTACATCCTTCGATTGGGCACTTTGGCTCCTTCAATGTAGAATTTGGTTGCATCCTTTGTTTAGGCGATGGACTCCTTTTGGGCAAATTCATTTCCTACTTCGTTTAGGCACTAGACTTCGTTTGAACATTTTATTCTCTTTGTGCATATCTTTCGTTTGGCCACATAGCATATTTCCTGCGTGTTAGCCAAGATTTACAAGGCAGAATTCCTTACCATGTTAACATACACAAGGCCAAAGTCACCCTTTGAAGCAACTTGTTACAAGCTTCGACAGGGCAACACTTCTCATCAACTAGTTGCAACTCACAAGGGAAAAAGCCTCCTGATGATGTCCTTCGCTTCAGGAGGCTAAAGCCTCTCTTCTTCTCTCTTTCGATTACACATCTTGCCTCCTACAGACATCCTTCTTTTAGGGCATATAGCCTTCCCAGTGTTGCAAGTTCTATTTGTGCCTTTCATCCTCTGCATGCATTCTTCGTTTGGGGCATGTGAATCCTTTAGCACAAGTTCTTGGTCATACCTTTCGTTTGGGTATATGGCTCCCTTTTTACAAGCCTTCGTTTAAGCATAAGGTCATAACGCAGGGACCTCCTGCATACACCCTTTCGTTTGGCTATATGGCCCCTTGCAGGCAAGTTTGAATGGGCAGTATCTCCCTTGGAAACGGCTTGCTTCAACACACAAATTCTACATTATGCCATTGTCTCATGCGAAAGAAGTACCATGGGGGCACATTCGAAGGACTTGCCAGACATGTCTGAATGTCCTAATCAAATGACATGTTTTGTTGACCCACCCCGGGAGCATGTGTTTCGACCATACGAAGGAACCCATGAATGGTCTGGTCAAAAGACACTTATTTGGGTCCCTTCAAGGATACCCACATGAGCCATTCGAAGGACACTTCGATTTGAAAAAAGAAATGATTGTCGAAGAGTCTAGTTGAAGGATAGAGCTAGGGGGTCAAGACAAAAGGTTGAGATGACAAAAGGTACTTGTTGACCAAGTCACATGCGCTGCCAAGTTCAGGCCTGATACACTGGCTATAAAACTCCAAAACTGTTGCACAACAATCCTGTAACACTGCCTTATTCCTTGCACCAAAATGGTATACAAACACTATCCCTTGAAAGCTAAAAACACAACATGCATTTTTTGTTTAACCCTTTTGTTTTCCCTCCTAAAATATCAGCCCAGGCCATCTATAAATATGAGACTTAACCACACATGCCCAGGCCATCTTGCATTCTCTCAAACATTTCCCAACGTTTTTTTTCAAACACTTCTAAAAATTCACCCCTCTTTGTACACTAAGTAAATCCTTCGATTCACCCCCCAAGTGACCATATAGCTAGCCTTCGACCCACTTCCCCAGCTACAATATAATAACCCTTTGATTCATTCTGTTACATGTCATAAAAAGAACCTTCGATCCACTCACACACCCTCGTTCAATTCAGTGATTGCTTGTATAAAGTAGTGACTGGATTAATCTCAGGAAGGCCCCAACGAACTTCCATTCACCACCAAGGAAGACAATTGTAGTTTCCTTCGATTTTAGAACTTCAAGAGGTAAGTTCCCTTTAAACTTGAATCTATTCTATTTTAATATCATGTGCACATGCCAATAAATAAAAATTTAGATATTTCATATAGGGAGCTTGACCATGTTTTAGCTTTCGATTCTGACTGCTCATATGCTGAAAATCTCAACTCTGACTAATTAGGCTTTGGACTTTGAGACCCAATAATTTTGTGCTAACCCATGGCCTGTAGTTACACTTGAATGTTGAATTTTAAGAATTTGAGACAGGTTCATTGTACCTTTCGGTTGGCTAAATGCTCAAGCCTTTCGAATCTCAACCTGAGGGCCTAGCATACTTACAGTTGAAGGAGTCAGCAAGGAGCCTGAGGCAAAGAATGCACTTCACACTGACTCCAAGCCTCAAACGAAGGAAGTAGCCAGTAGAATGCATTTCACACTGACTCCAGGCCTCAAACGAAGGAAGTAACTAGAAAGGTGGCCTTGCTGACTTCCAACTCTCAGTTGAAGGATAGAACCTTGCTGACTTCCAACTCCCAGTCGAAGGACAGAACCTTGTTGACTTCCAGCTCCGAATCGAAGGGCATGACTTCACTGATTTCAGGCCCTAAATCGAAAGAGGTCAAAAAGTGCAGAATTGAAAGGTGTTTCTGCCTAAATCGAAAGACCCCTTTTTTCTTTCTTTTATTTTATTTTTGCCTTTATATTTTCATGCTATTCAATATGGTTGTAATAATGTAGGATTTTATTTTTCTGCATTTTATTACTTTTATATAATTGCTAGTAAAATAGGGTATGTATGGCAAGATAAAAACAACAAGTAGATAACTTAAAACTCTAAAGACAAAATGCATGTAATTAAACACACTATTCACACACATGCACCCCTAGGGTAATCTCACTTGTTGCCTCGGAAAAATAGTCATGTCCCTCGAATATGGGCATTTTGGAAAAGACCCTCGATAAAATATCGTAGTCCCTAGATGACCCTTAATGTTTCCTTCGGTAAATGATCTAGTCCCTAAACGACAATGCTAAAATGTCCCATAGGTTGCCTTCTATGACTATACAAACGTCCCACGCCCGTCCTTTCACATACAATGATGGGGCTTCTTACCAAATCAATGGTAAGATAGAAACATCTAAAGGAGGAGGAAAAGAACATTAAGACCTTTTGAGTAGGTAGGATGCTCCTAGTTGCTCGCTTGCTCACAACAAAAATATTTTATACACCCACACTTTTATTTTGAAACATTTTTAAAAAAACAAAGCTTTTTGTACGCGTTCTTATAGAGACGAGAACCAATACAAAGACACTTTTCAAAATCACTTTCAAAAACACATTCCACAAACACCTCTTTGAACTATTTTCAAAACAAAGACTTTGTACGCATTCTTATAGAAACGAGAACCATTACAAAGACGTTTTTAAAATACTTTCAAAACCCATACCACAAGCACATTTTTAAACAAAAAGCAAGTGATCTAGCAAGCAACTAAGAGCCCCTAGATGACTAAAGATGGAAAGGGTGCTAAAACCTTCCCTTTTCATAACCTACCCCTCGAACTCAAGAAATAATCTCGAAAGGTCTTTCCTGTTCTTTTCAACCTTTCCTTTTTGGATAAAAGAAAAGTCGGTGGCGACTCTTGCTATCCGCAACAATTGCAATTAAACGCAAAATACCCAAGTCAGTTCTCCCACCGTGTTACAGGTTGTCGTGTGATACTACACTCAGACAAGTTTTTCCTGAGAATATTACTAATTACCGAGTCAATCGGGACGTTGGTAATATCCAAAGGAAGGATGTAGACTCTAGAAACCTCTTAGAACCTTATTCGGCATGTGATAAACTATTAGACCATACCTTGTGGGTAGTACCTTTAACTTCATGCTCGTGACGTCAAACCTATGACCCCCATGTTTGTGATCTTGTGTGTGATTGTTGTATCATGCATTCATGCACCCATGAGCATCCTTCAAAACATTTTGGTTCAAGGGACTTAAAGTTGACTTTTTACAAATATCTCGGGTACTTTTGACCATGGATTAGGGAATAAAGACTCGGAAGTACAGTTTCAAGAATCCCAATATAGATGATTTGATGAGTCTAATTCCTGAGATTGAGAGTTCTACAGATTTTCGGAAGAAGTATGGATCCATCGTGTCTCTCTTGAAGCTCAGGATGAAGGAGGGTATTCTCTCGACTTTGGTCCAGTTCTATGATCTGATGTATCTATGTTTCACTTTCCCTAATTATTAGTTGATGCCTACATTGGAGGAGTATTCTTATCTACTGGATTTACCTATTATCGATCGTGTTCCTTTCACCGGTTTAGAGGGGGACCCAAATTCTCATGAGATTGCTGCTATGGTTCATTTGGGGAAGTCTGAGATTGAGGCCCATATGACTACTAAATGAGGAATTAGAGGATTACCTACTCATTTTTTATTGGATAAAGCTTGCTACTTTGCTAGGATGAAGAGTAAAGTTGCTTTTGAGGTCATCTTTGCTCTTCTTGCTTACGAGTTATTCTTATTTCTGAACGTCGACAACTTTGTGGATATAAATGTTATCAGGATCTTTTTGATAGGGAATCCAATCCCTATATTATTAGGAGATACTTATTACTCTATTCATCTTTGGGATTTTTATCATGGAGGGATGATTATTTGTTGCACGCCTTTGCTGTATCAGTGGTTTATTTCTCACTTACCTCGATCCGATGCTTTCTGGAATGTCAAGAAGGAACCTCGTTGAGCTCTAAAGATTATGGCCCTCACTCATTCAGATATTGTTTGGTATTATCAGGCTTACCATGATGTGGATATTGTCGATAGTTGTGGTAGTTTCCCTAATGTACTTCTTCTTGGTACAAAGGGAGGAATTAACTATAATCCCGTTCTTGCACGATGACAGTTTGGGTATCTGATGAGAGATAGGCCAAATAGTATTCATCTGAGTGGTTTCTTTCTCAAAGAGGGAGAGGATCATAAGAAATCTAAGGAGGGGATTGAAAATTCTTGGCACCATATTCACAGGAAGAGTAGAAAGGACTTGGGACCTAGAGGAGTTGTTGCTTTGGAACTTTATCTCCGGTGGGTACAGGCAAGGGCAGTTCAGCTGAAGATGCCATATTCTCGGGAAGAATCCATGCCTGATATATTTATGAAGACCACTCCTCCCCCTTTTAGATGATGTGGAAGAGCTTCAGCTTTCCATAGTCAGGATGCAGCATGAAAAAAAAGCTTGGAAGAATAAGTGTCAGACTTTAGAGATGTCCTTCCGAGCAGACTTGAAGGAGAAGGATGACCTAATTGAGATTCTTGAGATTTGTGTTATAGAGATGACGGAGAAGCAAGAGGACTTATTTTCCTCTCAAGCTCGATCAGGACTTAGTCATTCACTTCCCGACTCTGGTGATTGGAAAGTGGTTGCCGACAGGTATGCAAAAGAGAACAAGCCGTTGAAGGCTAGGATTGCAAGACTCACATGAAAGCGTTAGTGTGTGGAGTGATCTTCATCAGCTTTATTTTCTTAGGATTTTAGATTCTATCTTCTCTTGTATTTGGGATTGTTGAAACTTGTACTAAAAAGTTGTAATCCATTTTGAAGTTATTATAATGAGATTTTCAGTATTTCAAAATGTGTTAGTACTTTAGTATTTGCAAATTGCCTATAATTCTTTGAGTCCCTTGAAATATTAAAAACAATAAAATAAATCATATGCATTGTATATCATACATCATCTTGTACATATTTATTTCATTTCTATCCATACCCAAGGGTCTTACTGAGTTTCTCTGACTTTGTTCAACAAGTTGTCTCACAGGTACAATACACGGGCTAATTCCAGGAAGAAAATGGAGAATCTTGAATAGGAAAATCGTGAGCTGCACGAAGAAGTTACTGCTTTGAAGGTCGGTATGGATAATCTTACTTCTTTAATGGAATCATTGGTGGCTACTCAAAATCAACCACCACTTGCTCTGCCTCAATAGACAATGGTTGCTTCCAAAGAACCATCAGTTCTCATTTTCGTTACTCCAGTTATTGTTGCTCAGAATCGTATGCCTCAAGGTTATACGTGGCGAATGCTCAGAATCCAGTTGTTCAAGTTGCTGCTACTCTTGCAACTCCTGTGGTGCATGTTACTCCTGCTGCTAGAAATTAGATTCACTATGCTGCACCCCCTTCGGTGAATGTTATGTCGTTTGTTAATGATGAAGTTTATCATCTTGTTCCTCCACCAAGTGAGAGTGTGGGTTTCTATGACCGATTGGATGAATTTGAAGACCAGTTCAATGAGATGCAGAAGGAAATGAAGGCTCTTCGAGGAAAAGAATTGTTTAGACAAAATGTATGTGAACTTTGCCTATTTCCCAACGTAAAGGTGCCAGCAAAGTCTAAAGTTCCAGAATTTGAGAGGTACAAGGGCAACTCTTGACCTCGTGACCACCTTATGATGTATATCATGAAAATGTCTACCCATACTAACAATCAGCGTTTTCTTATTCATTTCTTCCAAGATAGTTTGACTAGTGCTGCTCTGAAGTGGTATATGAGTCTGGATAGTAATAGTATTCGTACCTTTAATGATCTGGGAGAAGCCTTTATCAAACAGTATAAGTACAATATGTTCATGGCACCTGACTGTGATCAGTTAAGGGAAATGACTCAGAGAGACAAGGAGTCGTTCAAAGAATATGCATAGTGTTGGCGCGAGATAGCTGCCTAGGTGGTGCCACCTATGGAAGAACAAGAAATGACTGAGGTCTTCCTGAGAACCCTTGGATCATTTTATTATGAAAGGATGGTCTCCAGTGTGCCGAGTGATTTTACCGAAATGGTAAGCATGGGTGTTCGTTTGGAAGAGGCTGTTAGAGAAGAGCGCTTAACAAAAGATGAAGGGACAAAGAAGTCATCGTACAGGTTCTCTCGAAAGAAAGAAAGTGAAATGAATGTTGTTATTGAGGAAAGGAAAGTTAAACCACCTAGAAGACATCATCGATATCAGCAACATTTTTCTTTTTTGTGACTCCAATCGTCAATATAGCTCCAACCACTATTGCTTATCAGAGACCATCTCCTCAGGGAAATAAAGGGCAAAGTCAGAATAGAGAGGCTTTTGACTCTATTCCAATGAGCTGTGCAGAGTTACTTCCGGATTTCATTCAAAAGAAGTTGGTTCAGACCAGGTTTCCCCCTACTATACCATCACCTCTGCCTTGGTACTATAAGGTAGACTAGACGTGTGCTTTTCATGAAGGAGCCCCATGGCACAACATAGAGAACTTTTAACCTTTAAAATATGAAGTACAAAAGATGGTGAGATCTGGCTTCCTATCCTTTAAATATGTTGGCCTTAACGTGAAAGATAATCCTTTGCTAAAGCATGGAGGAGAAAATGTTGTAAACATGGTTGCTGGTTGTCTAGGGGACTTCTAGATTTTTGATATCAACCTGGTTAGAGGGGATCTGGTGAAGATGAATGCTAACCTCTGTGAGTTCAGTTACTATACGCATGACCATGCTGGTTGTAGTATTTTTCGTACCAATATCCAAGGATGTGATGAGATAAAATTTGATCTTCAGGAAATGATGGACGAGGGCCTCATTCATATAATCAGGCCTAGGAAAGAGTATGAAGAAGATGTGAATATGGTCTTTGGATGTCCAGGAGAATTCCAGATTTTTGAAGTGAACCATATGAATGATGAATTGGTGCAGTTGCATGCTACCTTCTGTCACATGGATGGTCAAGAAGAACACCAATATGGGTCTTTTAGGATCTTCTGTAGAGACTCATGTGGTTGTTCCATAAGGAGAAGGGGTATTCAGTTGTTGTTGAACAATGGTACTATCAAAATTTTAGGCAATAGAGATGATTACCATGGAATTAACGTGATTGAAGATTGCTAGGCCGAGATTGTGTCAGATGATGAGTATGCTTCTGCAGATGAAGATGTGTTCTCCATCAATGATTCTCTGATGTCTAAGTATTCTGAAGAAGGGGTGAATGTTATTCTGCCTTGTTTTGGTGTTCCCTCCCCTATAGAGATTGAGTACCATAGCAAGTCAATCGTTGCTCCAGTGGTGATTTTCCTTCCGGGTCCTCTTCCCTACGAATCAGACAAGGTTGTGCCATATAAATACAATGTGACAATCCTAGAGGATGGTATGGAAGTTCCCATCCAACCTTTGTCTAATGTCAAGAATATTGTTGAAGCCAGCCGAGTCACTCGCAGTGGCCGTATTTTCGCACTTGTTATTCAAGGGAATGTTATTGCTAATAAAAAGGTTATTGAAAGTACTAAACCTAAGAAAGAAGTGGGAGAGTCTAGTGGTACTACTCTGGAAAGAGATGTGGATGATATATTGAAGATTATCAAGATGAGCGACTACAGGGTCATAGATCAATTGTTGCAGACTCCATCAAAGATATATATTCTAGCCTTGCTAATGAACTCTTCTGCCTATAGGGAATCTTTAATGAGAGTATTGGATCAAGCTTTCATGGAAAGTGATATTCCTTTGGAACAATTCAGCAGTGTCGTAGGGAATATTTCATCCTGTAATAACCTGAGTTTTTGTGATAACGAGTTGCCCGATGAAGGAAGGAATCAAATCTGGCTCTCCATATCTCCATGAACTGTAAGAACGATTCATTGTCTAATGTGTTAATTAACAATGGGTCAGCTTTGAATGTCATACCGAGGAGAACACTTATGAAGCTGAAGTACCAAGGAACTCCCATGTGCTCGAGTGGCATAATTGTGAAATCTTTTAATGGGTCGAGGAAGTCTGTTATCGGGGAAGTAGACTTTCCTATTCACATAGGACCACACCTATTTCAGATTACTTTCCAGGTTATGGATATTGTTCCCGCTTACAGTTGTTTACTGGTAAGACCATGGATACACGAGGTAGGGGTTGTTACTTCAACTTTGCACCAGAAGCTGAAGTTTGTGCGTGAAGGAAAGATGGTTATCATAAATAGATAACATGCATTGCTAATGTCTCATTTATCCTTTTTCAGTGTTGTGGAAGCGGATGAAGCTATTGTTGGAACTCAGTTCCAAGCTTTACCCATTAATAATATAAGGGAAAATGAGAATTCTATAGCTTCGTTTAAGGATGCTCAATAGGTAGTGCATAATATCCCTAGTAAGATGTAGGGGAAGATTGTTGATCCACCTGTGAATAAGAATAGAGTTTGTTTGGGATTCTCTGTGAAGAATAGTAAATGTGAGAATATGAAGCCGAAGTCTAATTTGGGAAAATATCAAGATATCTTTCATAGTGGAGGTTATCTTCATCCAACTGTTTCGAGGATCAATGCTATTGTGGAAGGTGAAGCAGAGTAGGAGATGCCAAACTATGTGATGCATTAGAGTCCAAAGTAATTTGCTTTTGGTAATCTTTTCAAAAAAAAATTGCTCTGCCCAAGATGAAAGTATTGACATTATATGGGCATATCTGTTGCTTTGATCTTTAAAATCAATAATAAAAGTTGTCTTTGATTCCCAAATTATGTCTTTATTTTATGCTTTTTCTTGGAAAATGGTAATCAGAAAAAAAACCTTTCAAAATAAATAATAAATGTAATTGAATCTGCATAATCACTTGTTATATGTGTCAGTTTCTAAACGCAATCATAAATCATATGTGCAGATTAATTAAAAAACCCATTGAGTACAATGACCCTGCATCCTCTCCCAACTTTGAATATCATGCGTATGTGGCTGAAGAAGAAGAATATGATGAAATCCAAGAAGAGGTTTCACTTTTGCTTAAGCGCGAGGAAAGTGTCATTCAGCTGTATAAAGAGCCGTTAGAGACGATTAATTTGGGTTTAGAGGAAGATCCAAAAGAAGTCAAGATTGGAGCATTGCTACATCCTGGCGTGAAGAGCAGATTGATTGAATTGTTGAAAGAGTATGTGGATATATTTTTCTAGTCTTACCAGGACATTCCAGGATTGGATACTGATATTGTGAAACATCATTTGCCGCTAAAGCCAGAATGCTCGCCAATCAAGCAGAAGTTGCAAAGAACTTACCCTGATATGGCAGTAAAAATTAAAGAAGAAGTTTTAAACAAATTAATGATGGTTTTCTTGTGACATCAGTGTACCCTCAGTGGATTGCCAATATTATCCCAGTACCAAAGAAAGACGTAAAAGTTCGCATGTGCGTTGATTATAGAGATTTAAACAAAGCTAGTCCAAAAGATGATTTTCCATTACCACATATTGATATGTTGGTTGATAGTACATCAAAATTCAAAGTATTCTCGTTCATGGATGAATTTTCCGGATATAATCATATCATAATGGCTCTTGAGGACATGGAAAAAACAACGTTTATCATACCCTGGAGAACATTCTGTTACAGAGTGATACCCTTCGGGTTGAAGAACACTGGTACAATGTACCAGAGGGCTATGACAACCCTATTCCATGATATGATGCACAAGGAAATTGAGGTATATGTTGATGATATGATTTCCAAATCCCAGACTGAAGAAGGGCATATAGAAGATTTGTTGAAATTGTTTCAGCGTTTGAGGAAGTATCGTCTCTGCTTGAATCCAAATAAATGCACCTTTGGTGTCCGATTAGGGAAATTGTTAGGTTTCATTGTCAGCCAAAAAGGAATTGAAGTTGATCCTGATAAAGTTAAGGAAATTCAAGAAATGCCAGCGCCAAGAATTGAAAAGCAAGTTAGAGGCTTCCTTGGCCGTTTGAATTACATTTCCAAATTTATCTCCTATATGACTACTACGTGCGAACTGATCTTTAAGTTGTTAAAGAAATATCAGGGATATGTGTGGACAGATGATTGCCAAAGGGAATTTGAAAGCATTAAAGAGTATCTGCTTGAACCTCCTATCTTTCTCCATGCTGTTGAAGGAAGACCATTGATTATGTATCTGACAGTGTTAGATAATTCTATGGGCCGTATTTTGGAACAACAAGATGAAACAGGGAATAAAGAATATTACATTTATCATCTCAACAAGAAGTTTACTGACTTGTGAGTCGCATTATTCTATGATGGAAAAGACATGTTGTGCTCTGGCTTGGGAGGCAAAATGGCTGCGGCAATATATGTTAAATCATACTACTTGGTTGTTTTCCAAAATGGATCCAATTAAGTATATTTTTGAAAAGCCTACTCTTACTGGGAGAATTGTCCATTGGCAGATGTTGTTATCTGAATATGATATTGAATACCATACTCAGAAGGCTATAAAAAGCAGCGTGTTGGCAGATTATCTTGCTCACCAACCGGTTTATGATTACCAGTCTGTTAAATATGATTTCCCTGGTGAGGATGTGATGTTTTTGAAAATAAAAGATTGTGATGAACCTTTTCCTGAGGAGGGTTCTGATCCTGAATCCCGACGGGGCATGGTGTTTGATGGAGCTGTGAATGCTTATGGGAAGGGAATTGGTGTTGTGATTATCACTCCCCATTGATCACATATCCTATTTACTGCAAGGTTGGCATTTGATTGCACCAATAATATGCCAGAGTATGAAGCTTGTATCATGGGACTCGAGGAGGCTATAGATCTCAGGATCAAAATTTTAGATGTATATGGCGATTCAGCTTTGGTATTAAATCAGATTAAAGGAGAATGGGATACTCGTCACCCTAGATTGATTCCCTATAAAGATTACGCTAGAAGATTATTACCTTTCTTTAATAAAGTGGAATTCCATTATATTCCCAGAGATGAAAATCAGATGGCAGATGCTTTAGCCACTCTGGCTTCTATGTATCAAGTAAATACTTGGAACGATGTGCCTCGTATCACGGTGCAACGTTTGGGTAGACTAACTCATGTGTTTGCAACAGAGGGAATGTCAGACAAAAAACCTTGGTATTATGATATCAAGCATTTTCTTCAGACTCAGTAATACCCAGCCCCGTGCGTCAAACAAAGATAGAAAGACATTGAGAAGTTTGGCATGTATCTTTTTCCTCAATGAAGATATGCTATACAAAAGAAATTATGACATGGTCTTGCTCAGATGCCTCTGACGCTTCTCAATGTTATTTCTTTCCTGTGGCCTTTCTCTATGTGGGGTATTGGCATGATTGGAATGATTGAACCAAGGCATCGAATGTACATCTTTTATCTTGGTGGCAATAGACTACTTCACCAAATGGGTGGAAGCAGCTTCCTATGCTAATTTTACTAAGTAGGTGGTAGTACGCTTTATCAATAATAATCTTATATGTCGATATGGTGTGCCAAGAAGGATTATCACCGACAATGGCTTGAATCTCAATAACAAAATGATGACAAAACTTTGTGAAGAATTCAAGATTATCCATCACAATTCATCTCCTTACAGACCAAATATGAATGGGGCTATTGAAGATTCTAATAAAAACATTAAGAAGATCATCCAGAAAATGGTTGTTACCTATAGAGATTGGCATGAAATGCTCCCTTTTGCTTTGCACGGGTATCGTACATCCATCCGCACTTCAACAGGGGAAACCTCGTTCTCTCTTGTGTATGGTATGGAAGCAGTGCTCTCTGTTGAGGTTGAGATTCCCTCTTTACGCGTGACAACAGAAACCAAGTTATTAGAGGTTAAATGGGTCTGGAACAGGTTTGACCAGTTGAATTTGATTGAAGAAAAGAGAATGATGGCCTTGTGTCATGGCCAGTTATACCAGAAGAGAATGAAGAAAGATTTTAATAAGAAGGTCAAGCCTCGTGAATTCATAGAAGGCGACCTCGTGCTCAGGAAGATCATGTCTTTTAACGCTGCTTCTAGGGGCAAGTGGACTCCCAATTTTGAAGGCCCATATGTTGTCAAGAAAGCCTTCTCTGGTGGTGCATTGATTCTTGAAACTATGGATGGTGAGGAGTTCCCACGTCCTATGAATGTTGATGCAGTCAATAAATACTTTTCCTAAATAAATAAAAGAAGAGCTCGCTAAGTCGAAAACCCGAAAGGGAGGCTTAGGCAAAAAAGAGCGTCTCGGTAGGTCGAAAACCTGAAAGGGCGGTCTAGAAAAAAATTAGAGACATAAACAGTATAAATTTTCCCGGTAGGTTGAAAACCCGCAAGGGCAACCTAGGAAAAAGTTATGGATTTTCTTGGCAAGTAACTGCATCAGACAAGACTTGATCATTGAAGCAACAATCTTCTTGGACTCTCACCATACTTCAACAGAATTCGCTGCTCAGGAATTTAAAGTTGTTAGGGATAATAGTAGTCATTGTATTCCAATGTATTACCATTTTCAAAACTTTGTAGTCATCTATGGAGTCTCGCCATTCGCAGACTACCATTCTATTAATAAAGTTTGAGCTTTTATCTAAATTCTTTGCAATTCTTATTTTATTCTGATTACAAAGACTCCATTTCTTATTGATAGTTATTTTCAAAACAAAGAGATTTAATAATATAAATTTTTTTTGAAAAGAATTTACAAATTACTTTTTACTTTAGACTTTGTGACCCAAGAAAAAACAAAAATAATGATTCCGAGGATGGACGAACTCTGAAATTTTGGAAGTATATATTCCCCAGGAAAGTTCTTTAAGGTCGCTTTCGCTAATATGCATATGATCTTCTTGTGTTTCTCGTATAGTTGGAGATGTTACCAATTGATGTACGGTGCGGTGTTGGGCCTATAATCCCATATTTCCCCAGTCAAGTCTTGGTTCATTTGTTTTCCTCCGGGTTGATCATTTTGATTTCTGGTTTTTCATGGTCTAAAGCCTTTATCCCAGATTCCCCAGTGAGGTCTTCGCGCATGTGAAGAAAGGCCCTTTGTGTGTTGAGGTGAAATCATTTTTTAAACATCTCCCTTTTGCAGTAATGGCATTATTGTTGTTGTTTGTTTCCCAGATAACTAGACAAGGGCAACATCTTTTCTAAGAAGTGTTGAAATAGTTGTCAACTTTTTGGATTTTCTCCCGCCAAGTGCTGGGTTTGATTTTAAAATCCCCATAATTATGATTTCTTGTTGTATTATTTAACTTCTTAAATCCCTAAGTAAAGTTGAGAAAATGTTTCTTTCTGAAAATGGGCATCCCCATGTGGTTTCATGATTTCTCCCCAGGGAAGTTTGTGTAATCATCACTCTTGGTATTGAAAAATGTATTTCGGGCTTCCCTCAACAATGTGGTATTGTCCTCCCCATTGAAGTCAATATGACATCCCCAGTTGATATCACGATGATACAGTTTTCATATGCCCTAATGAAGTCAATATTTGTAATCTCCAGTGGAAATCTAAACATTGGAATGTTGTTTTCCCTATTGAAGTTTGTGTGATGTCCCCGGGTGAAGCCTGAAGGAGAATGTTACATCCAAGGATCTGTTTTGATTCACTATTTAAAATTTATTATTTTCAGATTATGCTTCTTCCCAGTGAAGTTAAGCCGTGAAGTAGGACTTTGCTTCCTCAGTTGGTGCTTACTTTCTTATGAAAATTTTCTCTTGAACGTGATTTAGCCGAGTATTAACGTTACCCAAGCTTGTTTTGTCCAGTTATTCCCAGTGTTGTATGTTTTTTTTGTTAGCATATACATGATAACATTCATACATTCATACATACATCACGCACAACTGAATTTAACCATTCATTGCTCATTTGCAGTTATTGATGTTTTTGTTGGCATATTACCCTATTTTGCAGAGTTATGTTACCCTATCTCCAATAGAGTGTCAATCTTAAGCAGAAAGTGTATATTCTTTCAATTTCCCTATGGAGTTATCCCTCATGTTGTTTCAACCTTCCTATTCAGTTCATTGTTTGATTAGATCCTTGTTTCCCTTTTGAGTTTATTTCTCATCGAGTGCTATCTTGGTTGACTGTTTCATTTTGGTTTATTTCTGGTTTGAATTAGTGGTTCCTGGAAATATTATTATTCTGATTTCTGCAGGCTTTGAGCCCTGGTTTGAGAATGTGCATTTATTTTGCACAAGAAGACTTTACCTCCTCAGCAGGAATATATTGGCATTTCCCCAGGAAGTCATGATTCTTTTCCCAACAACATTATTGCAAATCCTTCTCATAACAACATATGGCAGGTCTCTTTATTTGAACAACCTGTACTTCCCCAGTAAGTCTGTTATTTCCCAGAGAAGATTCTTTTTTTACTCCAATGGATGATAGTCTCGTCATTATGGGAGATAGTTTGTTGTTGAAATTTGTTACTCCAATGGATGGCAGTCTCGTCATTATGTGAGATAGTTTTTTGTTGAGATTTGTGACTCCAATGGATGGTAGTCTCGTCATTATGGGAGATAGTTCGTTGTTGAGATTTTTGTTACTCTAATGAATGGTAGTCTCGTTAGTATGAGAGATAGTTTTTTGTTGAGATTTGTTACTCCAATGGATGGTAGTCTCGTCATTATGTGAGATATTTCATTGTTGAGATTTGTTACTCCAATGGATGGTAGTCTCATCATTATGGGAGATAGTTCGTTGTTGAGATTTTTGTTACTCCAATGAATGGTGTCTCGTCATTATGGGAGATAGTTCGTTGTTAATATTTGTGACTCCAATGGATGGTAGTCTCGTCATTATGGGAGATAGTTTGTTGTTGAGGTTTGTTACTCCAATGTATGGTAGTCTCGTCATTATGGGAGATAGTTCGTTATTGAGATTTATTACTCCAATAGATGGTAGTCTCGTCATTATGGGAGATAGTTCATTGATGAGATTTTTGTTACTCTGATGAATGGTAGTCTCATCATTAGGGGAGATAGTTCGTCGTTGAGACTCATTTTTCTCTGAAGAGTTTGTTTATTTCCAGATATAAGTATTGATGCTGGTCATTTGTGACTTACCCTAATATTGATGTTTGTTGGTATTATCCTAAAACTTCTTTCCCCTTGTGGGTAGACATTACCTTTTTTGCTATCTTCTTAGTGAGTGGATAGTTTACGGTTATATGTCGATCACTATTATCCTTTACTTTCTCTGCTCAATGTTTGAGTTAATGTTACTTTGTCTCCTCCTTGGGATTTACCCCATTAGAGTCGATTCTTCTATTCACCAGTGATTTATTTTCCTAGTCTAATTCTCTTTTGATTTTTTTTTATTTTCTGTTTCCCCAGTGGTGTCCCGTGTCACCTTTGGATCTGTTTATTTACATGCACAATCATAAGCATTGCATGGCCTCTTAGGGCCAAAAATAGGGTTTTTTTTATTTAAGTATCTTCAATCGCGTCGACACGGGGATTTTAACCTTCGTATCTCCGAATAGAAGACACTTAAATAAGGGCAGCTGTTGTACCCCAATTTTTGCCCCTAAGATTCTTTTATCATCTCATATCAACTCAATCACAACAAGATCACACTAGGGTTTGTTCCTTCTCCCTATCTCTAGGTTTACCTATGGGGAATCACTAAGCACGTCGATTTATATTTTGTGATCATCTATGTTCTGTGTTCATTAAATTTTAACTAATAAATACAATAAATGTTTGCTCTAATTGATGATATTATAGGTGAGAGCACAACACATTTCATCAAGTTGATTCATAGGTTAATGAGTTTATTTCCATGCCTTCTCCAACAAAATTTAATTGAGATTCAAGCTTCATCATTGAAGATACTTTGAAATAATATCATGACAAGGTCTAAAATGATTCATCATGCCTTAAGTTGTCAAAGAAAATCAAAATATGCAAGAGTTGATTGAAGAAGTTTGACCTAATTGGACAAGTTCTTGAATTCTTGATCACAAGTGCATAACTCTCTCAATTCTTAACATTTTTAGTTGTTTTTTGTTTCTATAGGTTCTTATTATCATCCAAAACAACTTCTATTCACATGGAAAGATTAATTGTGCAAGAAAGTTTGTCAAAATTGAAAGGGGTTTCCAAGTCATTTTGGTGCTCTAGGAGCTAGGGTTTTGAACTTCTAAGGGATATATCTTGCTTATATTTTGGTATTTTTGACTAATTCCAAAGACATGCTTTTCTTTAAAGAGTTATTAACTAATCACTTCAAAAGTTTCAAGAAAATTTCATGTGGAAGATACATAATGATGAAGAAAGATTACATGTCCTCTAGATATGCCATCAAATTATCTTATGTGACTTCAAAAGATCATAACTTGGACAATTTTTATATCCTTGAGCCTATTAATTTTCCACAATGATCTTAAGGATGTGAACTTCAACTCTTATTTTATGTGCAAAGCTTGAAAATGGATGGAAGATGCCCGAAGAATGCAAAAGATTATAGGTCAACTCATGAATTTTCACCAATTTTGCAAGACCATAACTTTTTAAATACTTTGTAGTTTTGAGTGGTTCAAGTTTCACAATTCTCTTTGGGGAGTCTACTTCAAGCTATAATCATTTATCAAAGCTCAATTTTGGAGGAAATCCTTGGTTGAACTCAAAACATTATAGGTCACTTTTGAAGAAAAACTTGGAATTTTTCTAAGTACAAAAAGTCAGCATCTTTTTCTCAACTTTGACTCATCACAACTTTTAGCTCAAGCATCCAATTGACCTCACTCTTTGAACATTGTAAAGTTTGTGACCTTATCTTTCAAATGCTTCAAGAATCATGCCCTAAGGTTCCCTAAATTATGCATACCATGAGTTCAAAGACAGCCACTTGAAACTGATTTTTTCCTCCAAGTCAGAATTTGAAATGCACAGTTCAGCTTCTAATCACTAAACTGTTGTGTGTTTTTACTTCTAATCATGTTTAGAAATCTTTCAGAAGTGATTAGCACCTTGAAACACAAGTTTTGGATGAGTTTTAAGCAAAATGTGAGTCACACTTTTCATGCTTGCAACTTCACATGAATTCCCTACTAACTTCATTATTCCACACGCTTGAGCATCCCATTTGCTTCACTATAAATAGAGGGTTATATCTCACTCATTTTCTCAAGCTTGAACATCCAGAATCACCCTGCCCAACTCTCTCCTTAACCCATATTTCTGCAACTTCGAGTTTGGTTTTACAGCCTTCCTCAATCTATTTTCTTTGTCAATTCTTCATCCTTGAACTTCACTGAAGCTAACAGAAAAAGAACCAAACCCTAAAGCATCCTAAATCGTGCTAGCTAAGTCAAGTTTCAGAGCTCTGAATTTGAACTTCAATACGTAGATTCTTCATCAATTCTCTCAAAATTTCTACCATAATGAAGCTCTCATCATTCTGATACTAGTCGCATCATTTGTTTTCAACTGGAAATGACTTTTGGCCATGGATTTTCAAATCCATATTCAATTTTTTCCTTCCGGTTTTTTGCAAAACGACTGAGCTACACTTTAAATAAACTTTTCGCGAGGGTACATTTGTTTTCGTCTTGATGAGACAAAGCGAATGACATAGGTCTGAGCTCCTAATTTTACAGTATGATAGACCTACAATTCGCGTGGCTGGAGGTTGAAGATTACCAACCTGTAAGCTCTCAACCAATGATAACGTGCCATTTGTTTTTTTCCAGAAATCCGATTTAATAATGGATCTAGTGTTTAATTCAATAAGGTTCGTGATATGCACAGTGTGTCAGGTCCCTTGGATCTGATTACTAACGCGTTTTGACATTCATCCAATGGTCTATATCTTTTTTTTTTATTTCTTTTTTCTTCTGATTTTTATATTTTAATTGATTTAAACTTCAAAAATTCATAAATTCATTTCCAACTCAAAAAAATATGAAAAAATTCTTTAAAATATTTTGGATTTTTCTCTTTCTAATTTTTATTTTTTTCACAATTTTATTTTATAATTTTATATTTTTTATATTTTTCACTTTAATTGAATTGTTTTAATTGATTAAAAAATATTTTTCTTAAATTTAAAATTATGAAAAAATTATGGAAAGGTCCTTTGGCCTTCTTGGCAATTTTCGATAACCTTGTTTTATTTTTATTCCTGATTTTAATATTTTTCACCATTTTTAGTTTGTTTTACCTATTTCTTTTATTTTAAAAAATAGTTTATGACTTTAAAAAATCCTAAAAAAGTTTGTCAACCTTTATTAAATCATGTTTGATCTCTGACTTTTTTAGGATTTTTCTTTAGTGTTTTAATATACTTTGTGTATTTTTACCATTTACTTTCCTTTTAATTAATCTTTTAAATATTATTTTATTGAATTTTATTTTATTATTTTATTTGATTCTGACTTGGGCATTATTTGGTGACAAATTCTTCTACCTCATTGGATCTTGGGTGTTGATAGGTTGAGAAATCAAATCCACCAAAATGGATGAATGATGTTGATGATATTTGAAACCCTAAGTTCATACCTTGCATCCCTTCCCTTTACATCTTATCCCTTTCTCATTGTGTTATATGTTGTTAGAAGGATGGTCTACATATCATCTCTCCAAACATATGGCACATATATTGCTATTGACCGGCCTCAAAATAGGTGTGACTTCTATATAAGTCCACTTATGACTGGTTAACATAGCACTAAATTTTGTCCCGATTCGAGAAATGATCATTTATGGCCCAAACCTATGTTTGCAAGACCAAGTATGTTTAACTTGAAACCTTTGATCCAATAACCTTGAGGTTCATTGTTAGGAGGCTTTAGTCTTATCAACCCTCTAATGAACTTTTATAAGATTTGGTCTAAGTGAATCATTTAAACATCGTTGATCATTTGTTGTT
Source organism: Vicia faba (assembly GCA_948472305.1). Taxonomy (NCBI): domain Eukaryota; kingdom Viridiplantae; phylum Streptophyta; class Magnoliopsida; order Fabales; family Fabaceae; genus Vicia; species Vicia faba. Next base: position 903,559,528 of record OX451735.1, on the reverse strand, counting down.
GCCTTAAGACTTTGAAATGAATGATATACTTGACAAAAAGCAAATGAAAATTGTTGTTGAGAGACTTTGATTTTATCAATCTTCTAATGAGTTTTCAAATGCAAGCTTCAAGATGGTCATTCAACTAACCTCTAATTTATAACAATTGAATTTATTTTATGCTTTTACTTTATGCTTTTTACTTTAGGCACATTTATTTTTGCATTTATATTTCATGTTATTTTTATCTTTGTTCACTTAAGCATTTATTTTTATGTCTTTTTGTTTTGCTAACTTGAGCTTTTCATTTTATTTTTGAAGATACTTAACCAACTCAAACAATAAAAAAACTTTAATGTTACCTGGACTATTTAGTTACTATCCTTGGCATGATGAAGTTATGGACTTATTGGACTTGGGAGTAGAGACCTTGACCTACCTTGATACCTTGTGACGTCTATTACTATTTTGTCTGGAGTTCTTGGGGTTTACCCCACAACATTGGGTTGTTTGTTTTCTTTGTGTGCAGGTTATTCTGATTCTATGCTTTGTCTGTGATTGGGAATTCATCTGTATACAGTCGTTACTCTGCCTAATTTTTTTTGGGAAGACTTAATGCATTCGAAGCTTGGTTTTCTTAAGAGGTTTAGTATCTTTTCTTAGTTGGTTTCAATCCAAAGGATGGGAATTCTACATTGACTCATTGTTTGGAGTGTTGGCTTCTTATTGGTTAGATGGTTCATTTCCCTAGCTCTTACCTTATGCTATAGGATAGTCCCTTCATCTCCTCTCATCTTTAATTTCAAAAATCTCATCCCTCCTTTTAAAACTATTCTTGTTTTAAACTTGAACCGCTTTTACAATAAACTTGGACTTAGGTCCATGCATTTTTTTAAAATATTTTCTTAATCAAATTTTAAACAACTTAATAATACTTTGACATTTTTGTGAGAAGACTAAAAGTTAATCAATCTCATTCAAAATATTTTGCCACTTTGGCTTTTTATCTTAAAACTTTTCTCAAAAGATTAGACTCTTGTCAATCTTTGTAGTGATGCGAGCTACTATACTTCTATAATATGTAGTGAAGTGAGATATTTTCCACTTGGGTGTTGAGCGAGTCTTTGTTGATTTTAAATCCAATCCATATCATTTACCTTGAGATGATGCAAATACTCCTTTCTCATAATTATGGATAGTAAGTATGTTCTTCCACTCGGATAAGAAGATGATGTCTCGTCTCTTAAAATTAACTAACACACTTGTGTTTTAAATTTTTTAAAGGTGAACTACGAGTACCCTGATCCCCTATTGCACAGAAGATGGTACGTAGGCACTAAAGGTTCGCAACTGCGGCAGGTGAAAAAAATTGTAAAAATACTTATTTTCTCATCCTCACAATCTATTTTTTGTATACAACTTTTATAGCCAAAATACACAGATTTACAAAGAGGTTCCTGCGGAGTACCATAAATGTTTAGGGTGCTAATAAATTCCCTTTGCATAACCAACCTTGGAACTTAGATTCTCTCCCCTCTTTTTGGGCTATTCGCTCTTTTCCCATTCCTCTGGAAATAATAAAGCATGGTGGCAATTTTTATTTGATATGTGCGAGTTAAGTTAATCCAATGGCTTAGTCTCAACATTTCTACCACTACAATACCAGACAAACTTTCCTGAAAGAAGTGAACCCATAACTTTTTATCAGTAGTATGTGATTGGATCTTCCGAACATAAGATCGCAGATGAAGTTTCGGACAGGACACACCATCATATTTAGCAAAAGCAGGGACCTTGAACTTGTGAGAGATAACTACCCCTGAAATAAGACCCAGCTCTCTGAAAACCAATCCAGGCACTTTATGGATTTCCGTAGCCTTAAGACGGTCTTCTAGCTGCTTGTATTTATCGTCGGAAGGAGGATACTGTTCATCATAATAGTCTTCGTCCTCGGAAATTTTTCCAAAACCAATGTTGCTTCCATATTCGGCTCTGACACTTCTACCATCCTCCTCTTGGTTGTCATCTTCATCAGAAGTGATATCAGCAGTTTGAACTTGTTTAGCAGGACCTTTGAATCTTCTTCCCATGTTGAAGATACCAATTTACTTCCAAGTCTTTTTCTTTTTTATGATGAGCGCCATCATATCTTTCTCTCCTTGAGTAAGATTCAAGAGGGTCTCTTGGAATTGGGAATTCTGAGCTTGGAGTTCCTTAACAGTCTATTCAAGATCCATCTTTTACTGAAATAAACAGCAAGAAGATGAGAAAACCTGTATGGGAAAACCTGTTATGTAATGATGTATGATATGTGAATGCAATGTTTTCAAGGATCTTCGCGGGATTTAAATTTGTTTAAACAAAAGGAAACAAAAGAAATTTTAGTAATAAAATCAAATTACAATTGCTTTAAATAAAAAGAGTTACAAAATAGCAAAAATATAAATTCAAGTTTCCCATGGACGCTTCCTCTTTGTGTTGACATAGGCGTTAAGGCTTTGTTCTTCATGGATTCGTTTTGTCGGCTCCAGTACTTTCTTTTCACTAACATAGAACTGAGCTTCTAATGTATCTCTTTCTTTCTTTAGTTGAATCCAGGACTTCTATAGTTCTTCGAGGTTGCTATGCATAGTAGGATGAAGAACAATATGAGAAATATCACCTTCAACAACAGGCTCTACAATCACTGGTAAGATAACAGGGTATGGCATTCTAAGATTCTGAGTACGAGACCGCACCCATCTGAGGTAAGGCTCTAGATGAATGGAAATCTTGTGTCCCAAAGTCTTGATATCAATCTTGTTGACCGTGCCCCAAGCACGTACAAACCTTTGATGATATCTTTGAGGATCATTCTCATAGTCGAACATAATACCTTGGATGAGCATATCATGAAGACCATACCTTCGAGAATAACCAAACTGACATAGAGCTAAAGAAGGGTTGTAAGTTATGCCCCATCTTATGCCAAGGAGCGACACATTAGGGAATTACCCACAATGATAAATGATAGTGACATCTTCCTGAGATCGAAGACACTAATGGATATCTTCATAAGTGAGTGACATCAATCTTTGAGACCACCTTAGACTTTGTTCGTTCTTTATCGCTGATCGGGGCAAGTGCGAAATAAACCACCTGGACAGTAGAGGTATGCAACACATAAGAGTTCCTCTCTTCTTCATAGTGCGAGTGTGGAGATGTTGTACCCCAATTTTTTCCTCTAAGATTCTTCTATCATCTCATACTATCACAATGCAATCAGATCACAAATTAGGGTTTGAGGTTTTTCTCCTACTGCATCTTGTCTTAGGGTTTGCCTATGGGAATCACCAAGCACCTTGAAGCACCTTTAATTTTGTATCTTTGTACATGTATGTTTTTAACTAACCTCAAGAGGTGTATATTTTGTCTCTTGGAATATCATATTGTAGGTAATGGCACAATTGTCTTCATCTCACCATCTCCTAGCACTGAGGATCAAAACTAGGGTTTAGATTTTAATCAGGAGATCTTTGGATTTTTGGACAATTCTTGATCCCACACTTCTATACATAGTCATGAGCATCTATCATTGGAAGATTGATCATCAACTTTGGCTTGAAAATGTTCAATTGATGAAAGGGGGTAAAATGGTCATTTTGTCAGAAGACAGTCAAAATCAGTTGTTGACCAAGTGGACTTTTGGTCAACCATCAATTCAATATCCCTATTCTCATATTTCATGGTCAATAGTGGCAAAAATATCAAGAGGAAGTGTGTATTGGAGATAACTTATCAAGGAAGTTATTTGAAGTTTTGAAATTTTTCTAAGTATCCATAGGGCTGAATTTTGATTGGCTACAACTTTCTCATTTTTTATTGAAAGTTTGTAAACTTTATATGCCTAGAAAGAGGATGAAAAATTCTCCAACTTTTTAGGATAGGCCACAAGTCCAAAAAATGAAAGAAAAAAAAGTTATGAAGCTTGAAAGATTTTGACACTTAGTGAAATTTTGGTTAAAAATGCAAAAATTAGACTTCTTCATGTCCATTTTTGAATGACTATTTGAACTCAAATCAAAAAGTTGGAAACAAGAAAGTTGTAGATTGAAGTTTTCTATTCATTTTTCATTCAAGAATTATCTCAAATGGTTAAATGTAGAGAAAGATATGGTGATTAGGATTTTGAGCTGAAACCTGAATTTTTGCCCAGCACAAGGCAAGTCACGCGCGCTAGCCAAGAATTTCATCAAACATGTTGTGAGAGTGCATTCATCATCACTTTTCTATGTGAAATATTCATTATTTTGAAAAATGTCCAACATCAAATATCAAGCCCTAAATGTGAGGAACAACTTTGCTTCAGAAAGTTTCTCCAGATTCTTTCTACATTTTGAGATATAGTTGTGAGAAATAGGCACCATACATGCTGAATTTTCTTCCTAGCAAGTCATCACGCGCGCGCAGCCAGCCCAGCCAGGCCCGGCATTTTATCAAACAGTTTGTAAGCACGTGTTCATGGCTAAATATATTATTGATTCAAGCCTCATTTTGAAAAATGTTGAACACGAAAGTTGGAGTATGAAGTGTCCTCTCCATTTTTTATTCAAAGTTTATGACATTTCATGCATCATAGAAGAAGATATAAAGAGGTAAAGAAGTGTTCATGAAATGGTGAAAATTGCATGGGAATGCATGGATTAATTTTGTGTCAACCAAGTCCCAACATGCCAACTCATACCCCATCCCTTCTCACTTAACAAAACACACATTTTCACCCTCCAAACAACACAAAATGAACAGCCTCTCACATTTCTCATTTTCCATCACTTTCTATATTCTCTTACTCTCTCTTTCCACACTCTATAAAAGGCAAAGGTATTCAACAAGCAAAAGGGTTGGTTGGAGGAAGAAAATCAGAAGCTCTCATTTAACTCTCTCACACGAAATTCTCTCTCTCTCTATCTCTTTGAATTTCAAATCAATTTCCACCATTGTTAAGCAAGCTTCCATCTCCAAGAAAATTTATTCTCATCTCTCTCTATTCATCATATCTCAACCTGTAAGCTATTGATCTCAAGTGCTTGCTCTTTATTTGAGTTTAAGCTTCAACAAGTTGATCGCAAAGTATATGATCCATTTTCTCTCTCTTACTATAGCCTTGTGTGTTGTTTGAGTCCATGAGTTTTTTTGAAAATCCAATTACATATTCATAATCCTTGCATTTTTCTGATCAATTTTCATTCTTGGATCATGCATTTCGGTGGAGAATTGAGGGAGAAAACTTAATCACAAAATTGTTTGTTGTAATGTTCAAATAAAAAAAGTGTTCATGTAGCATTCTTCATGCGCGTTTTTATTCATCATCCAGGTATTATTTCATGAAATTTTTGATCCTAGCATGTTCTACTAATTTCCCTCTTGAATTTTGGTGTTGGAACTTTTGAATTTCATCAAGAATTGCATGAGATATCGTGACATGAAAGTGGTGTTGCAAAACTGAAAAAACTAAAAATATCTGCATATTATGGCTCTTGGTAGGGACGATGACGTGTCCCTTCCTGATTGAACATGGAGATCTTTTTCTTTTACAGTGCATATGTTAAAAAGCATGTGTAATAGCCTTTGAACTTTATTTTTTTTATTTTCTTCTCTTTTTTTCTTTTAATATTTTCTTCACTTCAAAAATTATGGAAAAAATATTTTAGACTAATTTTTCAATATAATTTCATATTTTTATTTTTATTTCATTTTTTTCATCATTTTTATTGATTAAATAAAATCATGTAAATAACTAGGGTTTTATCATCTTTTTAAATCTTGAGTTTTATTTTTCTACTTCTATTAAATCAAAAAATCCATAAAAAATATTTTTTTTGCTCCTCTTTGAGTTTACTACTGAAAAATATTTTTTGTCCAATTTTATAAAATAATTTTGGTTAAATTTTAAAATTATTTGGATATAATATCTTTTATTTGCATTAATTTTGTTAGTTTGTGTAAATAATTTTCATCTATTTTTTCATTTTGAGATAAAATTCAAGAAAAATATGCTTGTTGATCATTAGAATTTTCTTAACATTTAGGTTACTTCACATCAAATTTATTTGACCTTTGGATCTAATTGATTAATTTTTGAACTTATTTTCCTTTTTTAGGGTTTGCTTGATCATGCATATTAATTGATTAAAATTTCTAACTTCTTATACCTATAAAATCAGAAATGAAGTTTATTAGAGTGCTTGAACATGTTGAGGCTATAAAAATCATTTTTCCGGAATTTTACAATGTGATTTCGTATTTTCACAAATTATTTCCCAAAACTATCTAGTTTAAGGCTTATACTTTCTAGTTTCCAAGTTTTCATTTCTAAAGAAAATTTCCACCTTAATCCAGGGACTCCAAATTTTATTTCTGACTTTTATAGGACTTTAGGAAGTTAGGGTTTTAATTTCATATTTTTTCAAGTCACTGTCATATTTTAAAACTATTCTTGACATAGGTGTGCATCTAGGGTTTTACCTTTGGATAATGTTTGTAAATTGAGAGCTTTTGTATATGATTCTTGTTCAATTATTGAAATAGCATGTGGTACTGACTTGAGACATATTTTGAGACAAATTCTTCAACATCATTGGGTCTTGGGTATTGATAGGTTGATAAACCAAATCCATTAAAATGGACTAATGATGTTGATGATATTTGAAACTCTAATCCCTTTCCCTCTTCATCTTATCCCCCTTTCTTATTGTATTACATGTTATAGTATAATGATCTCTATATCATTTAAAACGATCCCTGAGGTATCATAGAGTAAGTTCTAATCATTCTTGATGATCAAATGTGCCTAACACATGCATTCAAGACATCGTCGGTTTTGCATATATTATGAAATTCATATTTTAATATTTATGATGCTTTGCTTTAAACTAACAGCTTTAATATATTCCTGAGACGAAATAGCTCAGGTTTTATCCCTTGCATGAGGCTCGTGATTCTAGAACACTCAATCACCATTATTGCACCGTGTTGCTTTATGTTTCACTTTCCCTGATTATCAAAGGTGCCTACAATGGAAGAATTCTATCAACTACTAGGAGTGTCTGTTCTTGATCAAATACCCTTCACCGGTTTAGAGGAAACTCCAAAGCCCAAAGTTATTTCCAAGGCCTTACATCTGAAGAGTTCTGACATCATAGATAATTGGGAGACAAGAAATGGGGTCAAAGGCTTTTTGGCTAAGTTCCTGATAGAGAAGGCTCGACTATTTTGGGATACTTTGGATTTACAAGTTTTTGAGGAGATCCTGGCTCTTCTAATCTATGGGTTGGTGCTTTTTCCTAACCCTTACCAACTCATAAATGTGAATGCTGTCAAAATTTTCCTTACTCGTAACCCTGTGCCTATATTGCTTGGAGACATTTTGCACTCTCTTCATACTCGCATTGTGAAGAAGCGAGGGACTCTTATGTGTTGATTTCCTTTGCTGTCTAGGTGGTTTATTTCGCACCTTCCTCGATCAGTATTGAACAATGAGCAGGGTTTGAGATGGTCGCAAAGGTTAATGTCGCTTTCTCATACGGATATCCATTGGTGCTCTTGATCCCAAGAGGACATTACCATCATTTACCGTTGTGGGGAGTTCCCTAATGTTCCACTCTTAGGCATTAGGGGGGGTATCACTTATAACCCTTCTCTGGCTCTACAACAATTTAGCAATGCTCGAAGAGATGGTCCCCACGATGCACTCATTCAAGGTATTGTATTCGACTATGAGAACGATGTCCAAGGTTATCTTCAAAGGTTCGTACATGCTTGGGGCATGGTAAGCAAGGTGTATAGAAAGACTTTGGGGCGTAAGAACTCCATCCCTCTTGAGCCGTATCTCAAATGGGTATGAGCTCGTACTCAAAGTCTCTTGATGCCATATCCAGCAATCCTACTAATAATTATGGAGCCTGTTGTTAAGGGGGATGTTCCTTATACCATTCTCCACCCTGGTATGCCTACTGACCTTAAAGAGTTGCAAAAGTCTTGGATTCAAATGAAGGAAGAACGGGACATCTTTGAGACCCAATGTTATGCAAGTAAGAAGAAAGTGTTAGAACTCACAAGGAAACTTCAAGAGGAGCGGAGTCTTAATGCTTACATCGGTACAAAGAGGAAGCATCCTTGGGAGATTTAATTCTTAGATTTTAGGAGTTCATTTTATCTTTGAAAGCTTTTGTAAGCCTAAAAGGCAGTTGTAATTTGAACTTTGCTAATAAAATCTTTGTTTCCTTTTGGTTCACAAATTTAAATTTCCCGGAGTCCTTGAAAACATTTGCATTCACATATCATGCATCATTTCATGAACAGGTTTTCCAGTACAGGTTTCTCATTTTTCTCGTTGTTTATTTCAGCAGAAAAATGGCTCTTGCAGAGAATGTAAAAGATCTCCAGGCTCAACATGCACAATTCTAGGAGACTCTTCTGAACCTGGCCAGGGGCTAGCAAGAAATAATGACACTCCTTGCTAAGCAACATAAGAAGACCAAGAAGCATGTTGTCCTTAACCTGGGGAGGAGATTCAAGGGTCCCGCTCAACCAGTCCATGTAGAAGATGACTCCTCTGGAGAAGATAACCACGATGATTAGGATGACAAGGACAAGCAGTATTATGAGAATACTCTTGAAGATGAAGACTTTGATGATGAACAATATCCCCCTGCGAATGACAGATATAAGCAGTTGGAGGACATGCTCAAGGCAATGGAAGGCCAGAAGGTGCTTGGACTAGATTTTGGTGATTTAGGTCTGGTTCTAGGGGTGGTCATCCCACCTAAGTTCAAGGTCCCTATTTTTTATAATTACGACGGGGTCTCTTATCATAAACTTCACCTGAGATCATATGTCAGAAAGATTCAGCCTCACACTGCTGACCGGAAGTTATGGGTCCATTTCTTCCAAGAGAGTCTGGCTGGCACGGAACTGGAATGGTTCTATCAGCTAGAGGGGACCAGTATCCACACCTGGGAAGATTTGGATACTGCTTTCTATAAGCAGTATCAATACAATGTTGGCCTGGAAACAACCCGAAGCAATTACATAATATGTCCATGGGTTCAAGTGAAGGGTTCAAAGAATATATGCAGAAGTGGAGAGATTTAGCTGGCAGGGTGAAACCTACTCTGAATGATCGAAAAATGGTAGACATTTTCATAGGCACTCTGACATGCCCGTTCTTTAATTTGTTAATTAGAAGTTCTTCATCTGGCTTTATAGAGATAATCTTAACTACGGAAGAATTAAAAGCGGCATCAAGAGTGGGAAGATCCCGATGGCTGCATCTTCTAGTGCTGTGAAGAAGTTAGTGTTGTCTATGGCCAGAAAAGTCGTAGCAAGGTTAATCGCCATGAGTCTGAGGGAGCATTTTTTATTTCCAATCCGGCACCTGCCCAATAATAACGGTAGGGTAACCGTCAAAGGCCAGATGCTCCGAGAAGAAATTTTACCAAGCTCAGCATGCCTTTGTCTCAAGCACTATAACATTTGTTGAAGGTTGAACTCATAACACTGTGGGATCCTCCTCAGAATCCCAACATGGCCTCTCCTAAGTGCAATCCGAACGCGAAGTGTACCTTCCACTCCAACAGTCTGGGGCATGACCCCAACGACTGTTGGGCCTTCAAGAATAAAATTCAAGATATGATTGACAACAAGGAGATTGAGTTCGATCCTCCAGAGACTCCCAATGTGATTACCGCTCCGATGCCGAAACACGACAAAAGTGTGAATGCTATTGATGTTGCTTCTGCCGAAGAAGATGATGATTATGGCTTTGACAAATGGATCTTTCCTACTACCAATAACAGGCCCTGCAACTAGAAAGCTGAAGATGTTGTCTCAATCTCCTTCCAACAGGAGTAAATGCCATTTTCTGTTTTTTTTTAAGTTCTGGTTATGTCAAATTTGAACAATGACTTTAAAACCTTGTGTCTTACCCGGGGCACAATGGTTCATTTGTTGAGGGTCGGTCAATTCATAAACATTTTCTCATTCAATAAAAACATTGGACATTTCGCATATAAATTTTGTGATCTATGTTTTTCTTTTATCTTATTACATTTTCAAATAGCTATGTCTTCGTACACACACCCACACACTATATTGCAGATCCTCGTCCACTCTGAATCTCGTCGATAACGATTATGCTATTGCCTCATATGACTTTGACAATCCGATCTACCAAGCCGAAGATGAAAGTGAGGAAGATTGTGAAATACCTGGAGAACTTGCCAGACTTTTGATATAGGAAGAAAAGACTATTCAACCAAATGAATAGTCAGTCGAGGTGGTGAACCTGGGTACTGAGACAGATAAGAAAGAGGTCAAGATAGGCGATGACTTAGACAACAGTGTCAAGAGCAAGTTAATCCATATGCTACATGAATATGTTGAAATCTTTTCATGGTTGTACAAATACATGCTAGGGCTCGACACCGATATTATGGTTCACCGTCTGCCAATGAAAGAGGGTTATGCTTCGATTAAAGAGAAGGTTCGTCGCATGCATCTTGAAATGTCAGAAAAGATCAAGGATGAGGTTAGGAAACATTTTAACATAGGGTTCTTGACAGTGACATCATATCCTCAATGGGTGGCTAATGTTGTTCCAGTACCAAAGAAAGACGGTAAGGTGCATATGTGCGTAGACTACAGGGATCTGAATAGGGTGAGCCCCAAGGATGACTTCCCACTACCGCATATCAATGTTTTGGTTGACAACACTGCCCAGCATAAGGTATTCTCCTTCATGGATGTTTCCCTGGTTACAATCAGATCAAAATGGCACCTGAGGACATGGAGAAAACTACCTTCATCATGCAGTGGGGCACTTTCTGTTATAAGGTTATGCCTTTTGGGTTTAAGAACACAGGGGAAACTTATCAGCATGCCATTGTAGCCTTATTTCATGACATGATTCACCATGATATAGAGGTCTACGTTGATGACATGATAGCCAGGTCGTAAACTGAAGAAGAGCATCTTGATCACCTGCACAAACTGTTTGAAAGACTGAGGAAGTATAAACTAAGGATAAACCTGAACAAGTGCACCTTTAGGGTGAGATCTGGTAAACTCCTGGGCTTCATCGTCAGTGGTAAGGGTATTGAGGTTGATCTGATGAAACTTAAAGCCATTCAAGAGATGCCAGCCCCTCGTACCGAGAAGGAAGTCAGAGGTTTCTTAGGATGATTGAATTACATTGCCCATTTCATTTCGCATTTGACTGCTACTTGTGAGCCAACCTTCAAGTTGCTGAAGAAAGATCAAGTAGTAAAATGGAACGATGATTGTAAAATATCCTTTGATAAAATAAAGTAGTACCTACAAGAACCTCTTATTCTGATGCTGCCAATCGAAGGAAGACCTCTAATCATGTACTTAACAATGCTATAGAACTCAATGGGGGTATGTACTAGGGTAGAATGACGAGTCGGGTCGAAAAGAGCATGCAGTATACTACCTTAGAAAAAAATTTACCGATTGTGAAATAAGATATTCACTGCTCGAGAAAACTTGTTGTGCTTTGGTATGGGCTGCTCGCCGACTAAGATAGTATATGTTGATCCATACTACTTTGTTGATCTTTAAGATGGATCCCATCAAATACATATTCGAGAAGCCTGCTCTCTCCGGAAGGATTTCCCGATGGCATATGGTCTTAACAGAATATTATGTCCAGTACACCACTCAAAAGGTAATCAAAGGAAGTATATTGGCCAACCATTTGGCATATCAAGCGGTAGAGGACTACCAGTCCATGAACTTTGAATTCCCAGACGAGAATATCATGCTGGTAACAGACTGTGAAGAACCTGGACCATATGAAGGACCTGAACAAGGATCCCAATGGACTATGGTTTTTTATGGAGATTCCAATGCACTTGGAAATGGAATTGGTGTTGTGATCATTTCCCCTGAAGGTTGCCATACACCTTTTACTGCCAAACTTTATTTCGACTATACCAACAACATGGCCGAATATGAAGCTTGCATCATGGGTCTTAGGGCTGCTATTGACCTAAGAATCAAATTCCTAAGCATGCACAGGGATTCAGCTATGGTAATCAGTCAGGTTAAGGGAGATTGGGATACGAAGCACCTGAATCTCATTCCTTATAAAGAGCATGTACTAACCCTCATACCATATTTCGAAGAGATTACCTCCGAGCACATACCAAGAGAAGAGAATCAGTTGGCGGATGCTCTGGCTACCATGTCATCCATGTTCAAGGTCAGATTGGACAATGAGGCTCCCAGAATTACCATTGAAAGATTCGACGAACCTGCACCCTGCTATGGGTTGATACTGATAGAGTAGATAAAAACTTTGGTTTCACGAGGTGAAAAGGTACCTTGAGGCTCAAGAATACTCTGAAGGGGCATCCATCAATAACAAGAAGTTCCTACGAAGGTTCTCAGCTAAATTCTTCTTGAGCAATGGAATTTTGTACAAGCGTAATCATGATTCAACCCTGCTTCATTGTGTGGACAAGAAAGAAGCAGAATAAATTATGCAAGACATGCACGAGGGTGTCTTTGGTACTCACTCTAGTGGACACATTATGGCTAAAAGGATCTTAAGAGCTGGTTACTATTGGTCGACTATGGAAACTGATTGTCACCACCACTCAAGAACTTCTCATAAGTGTCAAATCTATGCTGATAAAGTTCATGTACCTCCAGTACCATTGAATGTCATGATTGCGCCTTGGCCATTCGCAAGTGGGGCATTGATATGATCGTAGAAATCAAGCTCACAGCTTCTAATGGACACCACTTCATCCTCGTCGCCATTGATCACTTTACAAAATGGGTTGAAGCAACCTCATTCGCCTCTGTCACCTAAAATGTGGTTTCCCGGTTCATCAAGCACAACCTGATCTGTCGGTATGGCATCCCCGAGAGAATTATCACAGACAACAGTACCAATCTTAACAACGCCATGATTACTAAGCTTTGCATGCAGTTCAAGATCAAATATCATAACTCTTCTTTGTATCGACCTAAGATGAATAGAGCAGTGGAAGCCACCAATAAGAATATAAAGAATATCATACAGAAGATGGTTGTGACATATAAAGATTGGCATGAGATGTTATCATTTTCTCTGCACGGCTACCACACCTCGGCTAGAACATAAACTAGGGAAACCCCATTCTCTCGGGTTTATGGTATAGAAGTTGTCCTACATGTCGAGGTCCAGATTCCCTCTCTAAGAATCATGAAAGATGCATGCTTAGACGAAGACGAGTGGATTTAGACCAGGTTGGATCATCTAAACTTGATTGACGAGAAAAGGCTTACGGTTTTCTGTCACGGTCAGATGTATCAGAAACGCATGATCAAGGCATTCAACAAACAGATCAAGCATCAGGTATATCAGGCTGGTGACTTGGTAATAAAGCGCATCATTCTACTGCAGGGTGATCCCAGGGGAAAATGGACTCCCACTTATGAAGGGAAATTTGTAATCAATAGAATATTCTCTAGCGGTGCTATGATATTAACCACCATGAACGGTGAGGATTTCCCACACCATGTGAATGCGGACATAGTCAAAAGATACTACGTGTGAAAATGACTCGCTATGTTGACTGGGGCCTAGGAAAAAATAAGGGCATCTCGGCGAACCAAAAGGGTTCGGGGAAAAATCAGGGATATATATTAAAAGATTGTACATCCGGCAAGTCAAAAACCTGAAAAGGAGGCTTGGGAAAAAAAGGGTACCCGGTGGACTGAAAACCCGCAAAGGAGGTCCAGGAAAAAATAAGGGATTAAAGCGTATGACTATGTCCTCATTGGATCACTACAACGAGCTTTATTATGGAAGTCAAAAGTTCAAACGGTATAGATCAATTCACTCATTTTCTTCCGGCAGCAAGGGATGAGATGCTTGAAGACATAGAGGCAATAGGAGAGTTGGAACCTGAAGATATTATTCCCATATAGCTATATGTTTTCACTTTGTAAATCTTTTCTTAGACGACTTCCTATTACTAGGATTTCTGTCTCTTTGTACAAAAATCGCCTGTTTATAGGCAAAACTATCAATACAATTTCAAAGCTAAATTTTGTTTTTACCTTTTTTATTTTGTTTGCAAAATATCCAATGACTAAATTTGAATGAGCATATGCATATGGATGCAATTGACTATTAACAAATGCATAAAAAATAGGAATAAGCGTTTGCTCAAGACTATAGGAGTTGGGATAATGTTCGAGCCATCCACAAATCCCCACAGAGTAATTTTCACAAGTTCATATGTTCCCCATAATTTCCCCGGCAGATCATTTTGGAGGATAAAGGAGTGTGATCTTCTTCCCAGCAATGTCACCAACCTACGGAGTTTCAATCAATATAGTTCACGGAAGTTCTCTTGCCCAGCTGAGCTTATTCCTCCGAGATTGCAAAACCCTCTGCATGTCTCTACTCTCCAGCAGAGTTCATTTCCTCAGCAAAGAGTTCCCCTCGGTAGGATATTCCTTCATCAATAGGGTTTACTTCCCCAGCGGAGTTCAGAGTTCCATCAACAAGGCTTATTTCTCCAACAGTTTATCATCTTCTAGATACAGTTCAAATACAATCTAGACATAGATTCGTTCTGACACTCATTCTAGATCATCTTCTAGATACAGTTCAGATAAAATCTAGATATAGATTCATTATGACACTCATTCCAGATCTCTCTTCCAGATACAGTTCAGATACGATCAAGATACAGATTCATTCTGATACTCATTCAGTACATTTTACAGATACAGTTCATATACAATCTATATATAGATTCATTCTGACACTCATTCCAGATCCATATACAGTCTAAATATAGATTCATTATGATGCTCATTCCAGATCCACTTATAAATACAATGCACATACAATCCAAGATACAGATTCATTCTAATACTCATTCAATACATCTTTTAGATATGGTTCAGATACAGTCCAGATATGGGTATTATTCTGATACACATTTAATACATTTTTAGATACAATCAAGACATAGATTTATTCTGACACTCCCCAACCTAAGTATACTTTTACTATAAATAACCAGCTAAAATCATCTCCCTGTGAAGTTTCCACTATCCCCCAGAGAGTTGCTACTGAATCGGAAACCGGACAGGTATCGTTCAACCTTGTTCTCTCCAGACAAGTCAGCATCCATATCGGAAACCCGGTCGGATAGCACCTCGAAAGGTTATCCATCTCTTTTATCCCTAGTCAGGGTATATAAGAATTAAATTCCCCAATAGAGCGGAGAACGACCAATTTTCTTGAATTCTTCTCCCCAAGCAGGAATTAATACTCTACAACCGAGTTTCCTCAAAAAAGAGCAAAAGTCAATGTTCCCCAGTGGAGTTTCCTCAAAACAGCAAACAGGAGTCCCCAGCGGAAATAATCCCTAAAAGATCGAAGATACACATACTCCCCAGCGACACTCACAGATTTATTTTCCCCAGACAAAGATGTTGCTCGAGTTTACAAATGAATTTTAAACTGTGTTGCATTCATACATCATTTACCAAATGTCATGGCATATGCATACGAAACGCATATAGCACAGTCTCATTTATTTTGCGAACATCATTACGCAATGCATTTCATACATCGTGACATTGCATACAGCTAACTCTTTACCTTTGCAGGAAAGATCAATCGACAAATATCATTAAATGCTTATATGACCTGACAGTCTTTTCAAAGGCTACACCTGATGAAGGGCTATTTCAACATTTTCCTCATAAGGTCATTCTTAAGTACAGACATTCGCTGGTTCAGTTTAAATCGGCCAATGATTTATCCTGATTCGTTTATGTTAGACTTCTTTCTCTGGTTCAGTTAAATCGACCCTAATATTTTTTTGACTCGTCTCCAGTTAAAGATAATTCAAGATATCTATTGGTTCAGTTTAAATCGACCAATGGTTTATTCTGATTTGTTTTCTGGTAGACTTCTTTCTCTGGTTCAGTTAAATCGACCCTAAGATTTTACTGTTTCATCTCCAATTAAAGTTATTTCAAGATATTTGTTGGTTCAGTCTAAATCGACCAATAATTTATCCTCATTAATTTTCCGATAGACTTCTTTCTCTAGTTCAGTTAAATCGACTCTAAGATTTTTCTGATTCGTCTCCAGTTAAAGATAATTCAAGACCTCTGATGGTTCAGTTTAAATAGACCAATGATTTATCCTAATTCGTTTTTGGTAGACTTCTTTCTCTGGTTCAGTTAAATCGACCCTAAGATTTTTCTGATTCGTCTCCAGTTAAAGATAATTCAACACCTCTGTTGGTTCAGTTTAAATCGACCAATGATTTATCCTGATTCATTTCTGGTAGACTTATTTCTCTAGTTCAGTTAAATCGACCCTAAGATTTCTCTAATT
The DNA here is from genome assembly GCA_948472305.1 of Vicia faba. NCBI lineage: Eukaryota > Viridiplantae > Streptophyta > Magnoliopsida > Fabales > Fabaceae > Vicia > Vicia faba. The sequence continues at coordinate 903,543,129 of OX451735.1, read as the reverse complement.
CGTCTCCAGTTAAAGATAATTCAAGACACCTGCTGGTTCAGTTTAAATCAACCAATGATTTATTCTTATTCGTTTTCGGTAGACTTTCTCCCTTGTTTGGTTAAATCGACCCTAATATTTTTCTGATTCGTCTCCAGTTAAATATAATCCAAGACCTCTGATGGTTCAGTTTAAATTTACCAATTATTTATCTTGATTCATTTCCAGTAGACACTTTCTATGGTTCAGTTAAATCGCCCAAAGATTTATTCTGATTCTTCTTCCAGATGAAGTGAACAATTACTTTGGATGACATCTATAAGCCCATCTTTGAGGATTCTCTGTCACCTCTCCAAATGGCATCTATAAGCCCATTCCCGATACAATTAACCAACAATGTTACCTCTTGCACAAGCGAGTGAAAATTTCTGGGCACTTAAGTGTTCAATCATCTTCTACCTTCAAGTCACGAATGGCGGATAAGCCAATCTAACTCTTCAGGTTTAAGAAGATTGAACAGGGGAAGTTGTTGTACCCCAAAATTTTCCCGCCCATTTTCTTCAAAGCATTCTTTCAAGGCTCTTCAAGTAGACAAGACACTCAAGGGTTGATTAGTCAAGATACACCTCTTAGACCAAAGGCCTATAACTAGTGTTTGGAATTTCTTAAATAAATTTGGTTTACAAAGGTCTAAAGTGGATTCCATGGTTCTTCATGGGTCCTTAACAAGCTTCATGTCAAGTTTCAAGCCCTACATCACAAATTTGCTTAGTCAATGGCTCAAATGTTTGAAAATTAACTGTATTGGTCAAAAGGTCAATTGTAGTCAACATACAATCAAACTTCAAGATTTTTGGTCAACGTCAACATTTTGAATTGATATTCATAATTTCATCAAGGGTTGATCATGATTCCCCAAGGAAAAATCTCAAATCATTAAAAGTCAAGATTTGTCAAATTAGGGTTTCCTTAAGAGAAGTCAACTGAACTTTGACCAGGCATAACTTTCACATGCTTCATCAACTTTTCCCCAACCAAAGATAATTTTGAAGAAAATTTAATTCTCTACAAATTTGCTTTTATTTTCAAGTCCAAAAAATGCTTCATCTGGAAGATATGATCTCATACATTATAGGTCATTTTCAAAAGTCAACAAAAGAAACTTTTTATCAAGGCAACTTACATTAATATAATATCTTCAAAAGCAAAAATGATAAACATAGATATTGTAGAGGACATCTTGGGCTTTCCAAACATTCCAAGATCATCTTCAAAAGATGAAAATTGAGCAAGTTATGGTTTGCACAAGTTGGGTAAATTTGTGAAAATGCATGAAGTCAACTTTGAGCAAAATTGCATTTTAAGTTAATGGATCTAACTTTTAGGGTTCAAACATGTTTATGACATACCCAAGGACCTCTAAACCTAACCATGCACCATTGTGATTTTTATTTATTTGAATTTTTATTCATTTAAATATGAATTAAATCAAATAAAAAGAAAACCTAATGGGCTAGTGCATTTGGGCTTAGCTTAACCCATTATGAGGCGCATATTTCGTGCAAGTCACATAAAGACTATCCAGGTTCATGTAAGGGATTGATATGGCAAGAATATCCTAAGTTAGGCAATTTATCAAATTTTATTATTGTCATGAAACCAAGGTTAATGCCTTGATCTTTTACCATGTTTGTCAACCTCCTTCCTCCCTCTATATAAAGAACAACAACCTCAAGCCAAGGAGACGGATATCACTGCCTAGAGAAGCTCTACCAAATTTCATAAAATCTCAAAGTTGCAAATTTCAAATGTCAATCTTCCAGCCTTCCTCCATCAAAACCAGTCATGCACTTGTGTTCCTGAGACTCCCAGGACTCATCCCAATCCTTCTTGAAACCTGAAATTCCCTAGAACGACCTATCCAAGTCCACTGGTGGTAAGGAGTTTTCATGTTTCTGAATTTTTAATTGTAGGAACATTTAATCCTTTTTGATGATACATATGTGCCCATAATGGAGTTTAGGACATGAACGAATGGTCGCATGCCATTTTTGACATCAGAAATATGCATCATCATGGCTGACTGTCGCTAGGGTTTTGCATTCCAACCAAACGGTCCATGAAGCTTTAGCAAGTTTAGAGGCCATATTCGTGTTCAGGAGATTTTTTAAGGCAATCTGTTTTATTTTGTTTTTATTTCGTCGCGTCTTGCAGAAGATCCCACCAGAGAAGACGGTGGAAACCATCGGCTCCGGTGGCTGGACTTATCTAACCTAAGTCAAAGGTTCGCGTGGCAAAATGATAGAACCTGATTCGTCCATTCAAATAATCAGGGCTCATTGAACACATGTGTGTTTGCTGACATGGATTTGGCTTGCGTTTATATTATATTTCTTTGTATAATTTAATGTAACGAATGAGTTAACTGGCCCAGTGGTAAAGTGCGCATGTTGGAAAGTCTAAGAGCCTGAGTTAGATCCCCAAGTTTTGCATTTTATTTTTATTATATTTTATTTTCAGATCCAGTGTTAGGCAGATTCACGCGTATGTCATGTGCTTCCACATTTGGACCATCAGATGCCAATGTAGGTAGATCCAGCTTATCAAAGGTGTGTTCCTATCATGGAACCTCAAGGGTTAGGCACACCAAATCATGTGCAACTGTTGGGTTCAACTAAGTTGGGCTTAATAATTTCATATTACACCCCCTAATCTCTTTTTTTTACAGCACCTGTTCTTTTTTTGTTGGGCCTAAGGGCTCCATCTTCAAACCCCCCTTTTGCTACTTCAACGCAGGCTCATAAAATTATTTTTTATTGTTTTTTTTAATTGTTTTTTCTTTATTCCCTTTTAATTAACACTTCTTTTGTTTATCTGTTTATTTCAATAAAAACCATAAAAATCAAAAATCACAAAAATAATTAGACTTAGATTTTTATTAATTAAAATTAATTTTAATTAATTGTTTAATCATTTATTTCTCTTAATTAATTAAGTTAAGTAGAATTAGGGTTTTCTTTAATTCAATTTAACTATTTTTTCTAAGCAAAAAAATGCAAAAACAACAAAAATATTTCTTTTCTTACTGTTTAGAAATTTCTAGGGTTTTATCTTCTCCTTGCGTTTATTTATTTTTGCTTGCGTTTATTTTCACAAATATATTGTAACTATACATGGGATGTAATAGACTTTAAACTAGGACCTTTTACTTTTTATCCCCCATTTTTCGGTTTGTAATTTCCCCCATCCCGAAGCGATGTAATAGTGTAGCTTAAATTCTCGCACTTTTATTTTATGTGTATATATATATATATATATATATATATATATATATATATATATATATATATATATATATATATATATATATATATATATATATATATATATATATATATATATATATATATATATATATATATATATATATATATATATATATATATATATATATATATATATATATATATATATATATATAACTGCTAGATGTATGCTTAATAGGATTGCATGATAAGATCTAAAAACAAACGGTAGAAAAACCTAAATGTTTAAAGATAAATCACACTCACACACACGCACCTCTAAGGTACCCTCGCTTGTTGCCTTCGGAAAAAAAGTCATGTCCCTCGAACGTGGGACATTTTAGCAAAGACCATCAGTTAAAAAGATCATAGTCCCTCGATGACCCTTCGATGTTGCCTTCGGTATACGATCTAGTCCCTTACGATAAAATTGCTAAAGTGTCCTACGAGTTGCCTTTATGACTGTATGATGACCCTCGCTTGTCCCTCAAAACATCCAACGACAGGGCTACCTACTGACTAATAGTAGGATAGCACTGTCCAAAGGAAAAGAGGAAAATAACAAAGGCAGTTCAAGTAGGTAGACAGTTCATAGTTGCTTGCTCACAAAAACAAACAAAACAAAATTTTCACACATACACAAACTCTTTTCTAAATATTTTCAAAGACTAAAAAAATTTTATATACGTTCTCAACGATACGAGAAACATTACAAAGTTCACCATACTAAGGAGTCTTTTCAAATACACTTATACAAAAAAGAAGCATTTTCAAAGTGAGCTAGAAACTAAGAGCCCGTAGATAACTACGGATGGAAAGGGTGCTAACACCTTCCCTTTTCATAACCTACCCCCCGAACTCAAAATCTTTAAAAAGGTTTTTCCTGTTCTTTTCACCCTTTCCTTTGTTGGATAAAAGAAAAGTCAGTGGCGAATCTTGTTAACTGCAACATTTGTGATAAACACAAAACCAGTAAAGTTAGCTCTCCCACCGTATTACAGCATCTATACATCATTTACAAAATATCATAACATACTCATATGAAGCGCATATACTATTCTCATTTGTTTTGAGAGCATCAACACAAAATACATTTCATGCATCATGACATTGCATAAAACTAACTTTATCTTTTCAAGTTAAGTTCACAAATAAACAAATACTATAAGAAATTTATATACAGGCCGTAGATCAATTCCCGAAACAAGACAGGGCGACTATCTACATGACCAGATGATTCCCCTTAGAGACTGAATTCTGACGAGCATTCCCTTCAAAGGTTTATTATGAAAAAGCATTCCCCTCAGAGGTTGAAATCTGACGAGCATTTCCTTCAGAGCTTCATTCTGAAAAGCATTTCCTTCAGAGATTCATTATGAAAAATAATTCCCCTCAGAGACTGAAATATGACGAGCATTTCCTTCAGAGCTTCATTCTGAAAAGCATTTACTTCATAGATTCATTCTGAAAAGCCCTCCCCTCAGAGACTGGAATTTGACGAGCATTTCCTTTAGAGCTTCATTATGAAAAGCATTTCCTTCAGAGATTCATTCTAAAAAGCATCTCCCTCAGAGACTTATTCTGACGAGCATTTCCTCATAGACCAATTCTGACGAGCATCTCCTTCAGAAATTCATTCTGAAAAGCATCTCCCTCAGAGACTTATTCTGACGAGCATTTCCTCCAGAGTTTCACTCTGAAAATAATTTCCTTCAGATATTCATTATGAAAAGCATTTCCCTTAGATAAGATCGGATAGAGTCATTCTAAAAAGCATTCTTCAGATAAAGTCAAGTGTAGACTCATTCTGATACTCCTATCGAAAGTTACTTTGGATGGCATCTATAAGTCCATCTCCGATGACACTCTATCATCTCTCTGAATGGAATCTTTAAGTCCATTTAAACAATATAATCAACAAACAGTGTTACTTCGAGCACATATGAGTGCAAATTTCCAGGACCTTAAGTGTTCAATCCTCTTCCACCTTCAGATCACGAATTGCGAGCATGCCAATCTAACTCTTCAGATTTAAGAAGATTGAACAAGGGCGACTTTTGTACCCCAAAACTTTCCCTCCTATTTTTCAATACAAATTGATTCAAGATATCTCCTCGTGCTGCTAGGTCTCAAACACTCAAGACTACTCAAGGGTTGACCATACAAACTCTCCTCTTAAGTAATGACCTACAACTAGGGTTTTGTTTTTCTCAAAGAATATTTGACTTCTAATGCCTCAAGTGGATTTCATGGTTTCTCATATGCTTCAAAGAATCCTCATACCAAATTTCAAGCCTTACAGCAAAAGTTTGCTCAGTTAATTAGTCAGATGATTGAAAATCACTTGTATTGGACAAAAAGTCAACTTTGACCAATTTACAGTCTAACTTCAAGATTTTTGCTTAACATAAATATTTTAAAGTCACGTTCAACATTTGATCAAGGGTTGATCATGATTCATCAAAAGTCAAAAGTTACTAAATTAGGGTTTTCTTTAGGAGAAGTCAATTGAACTTTGACCAAGCATAACTTTCACATGCTTAATTAGAAATTTATCAACCAAAGCCTATCTTGAAGGAAATTCAATTCTTACAACTTCGTCTCTCTAAGCTCAAGGCCAAAAAATGCTTCATTTGAAAGATATGGGCCAAAACATTACAGGTCATTTTAAAAGTCAACAAAAAGACACTTTTTGTCAAAGCACTTTACATCAAGATAAAGGATACAAATGAAACAATTACCAACACGAAAGTTGTAGGAGACATCTTGAGCTTTCCAAGAAGTCTAAGATCACCTTCATATGACAAAAACTGAGTGATTTATGATTGGTGCAAGTTGGTCAATTTTGAGAAAATGCATGAAATCCAAATTGAGCAAATTTGAATTTTTGGGCTAATGGGCTTATCTTCTAAAGTCCAAACGTGTTCCTGTCCTCATAATGGACCTCTAAGTTCATTCATGCATCATTTAAATTTTTATTTCATTTATTTTTATTTTTATTCATTTAAATTCAAAATTAATTCAAATAAATGTTAAATAAATATATAAGGCATAAAAGGCTTGTGATCTGAATCTTTTGGAGGCCTAACGTCATGCTACAAACTGTGTAGACTCATTGGTGAATCAAATCTTCATTGGTTTTGTAATATTTTAACTCATTTTCAAACAAAATCAAATATATGATTTCACATGATGTCCAAGCCCACCATTTACCTAATCTTTTCTCCTATAAGTACACTATAGGTTCGGACCAAAAAAGACACGTGAGGCTACTCAAGAAACAAGGGTTTTGATATTAAAATTTTCAAGAGAAGGAGTGAACTCGAATTCTAGTTTGCAGCCATCCTCAAGGTTAGATAACCATTCAAAATGATCCCTGAGGTATCATAGAGTAAGTTCCAATCATTCTTGATGATCAAATGTGCCTAAAACATGCATTCAAGACATCACTGGTTTTGCATATAATGAAATTCATATTTCAATATTTATGATGCTTTGCTTTTAACTAACATCTTTAATGTATTCCTGAGACAAAATAGCGCAGGTTTATCCCTTGCATGAGGCCCATGATGCCAGAACACTCAATCATCATTATTTCACCGTAATGCTTTATGTTGATCGCCTCTCACTGTACAGGTTGAATTAGCCAAAAAGAATGCCACCATTAGATTCACAAGGGTTGAATTAGGGGGATAGGATCTCTCTTAGTCTCTTAATCGTGTTATTTTTGCAGGTTGATATTTGACCTTACTGGAGAAGACGGTCGGAGCTAGGGCTCTGTCTCTTCCTTGGTTCACTCGTTTATTATATATTTAATAGTTTATGTTTTATAACAGAATTGAAGCGCACCGCAGTTGGTTGAGACAGAGGCATGTAACGTGAAGGGTTTTGGTTTGATCCTTGCGTCTTGCACTATTTTTTTGTTATTTTTCAAACTAACGCGCATGTTTTATATATATTTATCAATTCCTATTTCCATAACACCACAAGCAGTTTGGCTCAGTAGTAAGGGGCGTCTGTGAAGCTAAGGAGTGTGGGTTCAACACCCACCCCATGCAATTCTTTTTTTCTTATTTTACTAACCCTATTTTTCATCATAGTTTACTAATTATTTTTTAAATTAATAATTAACTAATCTAATCTTTTTTTAATACTAACAAATTAGGATTAGGGTTTTAGTTAGTAAATAAAATTTTCTTATTTTTTTATTTACTAATTAATTAATTAAACTTTTCTTCTTAATATTAAAATTAATTAGAATTAGGTTTTTAATTACTATTATCATTTAAACTATTTTCTACAAAAAAACACAAAATACATTTCATGCATCATGACATTGCATAAAACTAACTTTATCTTTTCAAGTTAAGTTCGCAAATAAACGAATACTATCAGCAATTTATAGACAAGCCGTAGATCAATTCCCAAAACAAGATGGGGCGACTATCTACATGACCAGATGATTCCCCTTAGAGACTGAATTCTGACGAGCATTCCCTTCAGAGGTTTATTCTGAAAAAGCATTCCCCTCAGAGATTAAAATCTTACGAGCATTTCCTTCAGAGCTTCATTCTGAAAAGCATTTCCTTCAGAGATTCATTATGAAAAAGCATTCACCTCAGAGGCTGAAATCCGACGAGCATTTCCTTCAGAGCTTCATTCTGAAAAGCATTCTGTTCAGAGATTCATTATAAAAAGCATTCCCCTCAGAGACTGAAATTTCACTAGCATTTCCTTCAGAGCTTCATTATGAAAAGCATTTCCTTCAGAGATTTATTCTGAAAAGCATCTCCCTCAAAGACTTATTCTGACGAGCATTTCCTTAGAGACCAATTCTGACGAGCATCTCCTTCAGAGATTCATTCTGAAAAGCATCTCCCTCAGAGACTTATTCTGACGAGCATTTCCTTCAGAGTTTCACTCTGAAAAGCATTTCTTTCAGAGATTCATTCTAAAAAGTATTTCCCTCAGATAAGATCGGGTAGATTCATTCTGAAAAGCATTCTTCAGATAAAGTCAAGTGTAGACTCATTCTGATACTCCTATCGACAGTTACATTGGATGGCATCTATAATCCCATCTCCAAAGACACTCCATCATCTCTCTTAATGGCATCTTTAAGCCCATTTAAACAATATAATCAACAAACAGTGTTACTTCGGGCACATATGAGTGCAAATTTCCATGCACTTAAGTGTTCAATCCTCTTCCACCTTCAGATCACGAATGGCGAGCATGCCAATCTAACTCTTCAGATTTAAGAAGATTGAACAGGGGCAGCTGTTGTACCCCAAAACTTTCCCTCCCATTTTTCAAGACAAATTGATTCAAGATATCTCCTCATGCTCCTAGGTCTCAAACACTCAAGACTACTCAAGGGTTGACCATACAAACTCTCCTCCTAAGTAGTGACCTACAACTAGGGTTTTATTTTTCTCAAAGAAGATCAGACTTATAATGCCTCAAGTGGATTTCATGGTTTCTCATATTCTTCAAATAATCCCCATACCAAATTTCAAGCCTTACAGCATAAGTTTGCTCAGTCAATTAGCCAGATGATTGAAAATCACCTATATTGGACAAAAAGTCAACTTTGACCAACTTACAGTCAAACTTCAAGATTTTTGCTCAACATCAATATTTTAAATTCACATTCATCATTTGATCAAGGGTTAATCATGGTTCATCAAGAGAACTCAAGATTCATCAAAATTCAAAAGTTACTAAATTAGGGTTTTCTTTAGGAGAAGTCAACTGAACTTTGACCAAGCATAACTTTCACATGCTTAATTATAAATTTCTAAACCAAACCCTATCTTAAAGTAAATTCAATTCTCTACAACTTTTTCTCTCTAAGCTCAAGGCCAAAAAATGCTTCATTTGAGAGATATGGGCCAAAATATTACAGGTCATTTTAAAAGTCAACAAAAAGACACTTTTTGTCAAAGCACTTTACATCAAGATAAAGGATTAAAATGAAAACATTACCAACATGAAAGTTGTAGGAGACATCTTGAGCTTTCAAAAAAGTCTAAGATCACCTTCATATGACAAAAATTGAGTGATTTATGATTGGTGCAAGTTGGTAAATTTTGAGAAAATGCATGAAATCCAAATTGAACAAATTTGAATTTTTGGGCTAATGGGCTTATCTTCTAAAGTCCAAACGTGTTCCTGGCCTCATAATGGACCTCTAAGTTCATTCATGCATCATTTAAATTTTTATTTCATTTATTTTTATTTTTATTCATTTAAATTCAAAAGTAAATCAAATAAATGTTAAATAAATATATAAGGCATAAAAGGCTTGTGATCTAAATCTTTTGGAGGCCCAAGGTTATGCTACAACCCATGTAGACTCATTGGTGAATCAAATCTTCATTGGTTTTGTAATATTTTAACTTATTTTCAAACAAAAATCAAAGATATGATTTCACATGATGTCCAAGCCCACCACTTAACCAAATCTTTTCTCCTATAAGTACACTACATGTTCAGACCAAAAAAGAAATGCAAGGCTACTCAAGAAACAAGGGTTTTGAGATTGAAATTTGCAAGAGAAGGAGTGAACTTGAATTCCAGTTTGCAGCCATCCTCAAGGTTAGATAACCATTCAAAATGATCCTTGAGGTATCATAGAGTAAGTTCTAATCATTCTTGATGATCAAATGTGCCTAAAACATGCATTCAAGACATCACCAGTTTTGCATATATTATGAAATTCATATTTCAATATTTATGATGCTTTGCTTTAAACTAACAGCTTCAATGTATTCTTGAGACAAAATAGCGCAGGTTTTATCCCTTGCATGAGGCCCATGATGCTAGAACACTCAATCACTATTATCGCATTGTGTTGCTTTATGTTGATTGCCTCTCATTGTACAAGTTGAATTATCCAAAAAGAATGCCACCATTGGATTCGCAAGGGTCGAATTAGAAGGATAGGGTCCATCTTAGTCTCTAAATCGTGTTATTTTTAAAGGTTGATATTTGACCTTACCTGAGAAGACGACCGGAGCTAGGGCTCCGGCGCTTCCTTAGTTCACTGGTTTATTATATATTTATTGGTTTATGTTTTATAATAGAATTGAAGTGCAACGCAGTTGTTTGAGACTGAGGCATGTAACGTGAAGGGTTTGGGTTCGATCCTTGCGTCTTGTAATATTTTTTTGTTATTTTTCAAACTAACGCGCATGTTTTATATATATTTATCAATTCCTATTTCCATAACACAATAAGAAGCTTGGCTCAGTGGTAAGGGGGCGTCTGTGAAGCTAAGGGGTGTGGGTTCAACACCCACCTCATGCAATTCTTTTTTCCTTGTTTTACTAACCCTATTTTTCATCATATTTTTTAAATTTATAATTAACTAATCTAATTTTTTTTTAATAATAACAAATTAGGATTTGTGTTTTAGTTAGTAAATAAATTTTTCTTATTTTTTTATTTACTAATTAATTAATTAATTAATTAAACTTTTCTTCTTAATATTAAAATTAATTAGAATTAGGTTTTTAATTACTATTATCATTTAAACTATTTTCTATAAAAAAAAAACAAAAACATTTTTTTTATTTTCATATTCTTTTTCTATTTTCTTTCCATGCTATTTAATTTTATTAGACAAAGTGTATAGGTCGCACTCTCCGATGTAATAGCGTAGATTTATATTTTCTCGCATTTTTCTTCTAATTATGTATCTTCTCTGAGGATGTAATAGCGTATGTGTACTTTCCCGCAAATTTGTACACCTATGTATCTCTCCCAAAGTCATGTAATAGAGTGGGACTTTACATTCTGAACTTTAATTGTTTTGTACATATTTAATTGCTAGTAACTAGGGTTTGCATGGCAAGACTAAAAGCAACCTAGAAAACCCTAATTCTCAAGATAAATAACTGAAATCAATACAATCTTCACACTTGCACCTCTAGGGTATCCTCTCTCGTTGCCTTACAAATATTAGTCACATCCCTCGAAAGTAGGGATACTTTTGCAAAATACTCTCGATCAAATCATTATGTCCCTTTCGAATAAAGATCATAGTCCCTCGATGATCCTTCGAAGTTTCCTACAAAATGATCTAGTCCCTTTGATACAATCTCTAAAGTATCCTTACTTATTGCCTTCGATGACCATACGATGACCCTACGCCTATCCCTTCATATCCAATAGATAGGTGTAACATGGTGGAGAATTGACTTAGGTGTTTTGCGTTTGATCGCAATTGTTGCGGATAGCAAGAGTCGCCACCGACTTTTATTTTATCCAATAAGGAAAGGCTGAAAAGAACAGGAAAGGCCTTTCAAGATTATTTCTTGAGTTCGAGGGGTAGATTATGAAAAGGGAAGGTGTTAGCACCCTTTTCATCCATAGTTATCTATGGGCTCTTAGTTTCTTGCTAGATCACTTGCTTTTGTTTGAAAGTGTGCTTTGTGGTGTGGTTTTGAAAGTATTTTGAAAATGTGTCTTTGTAATGATTCTCGTTTCTATAAGAACGCATACAAAATGTTGTTTGGAAAATAGTTCAAAGAAGTGTTTGTGTAATGTGTTTTTAAAAGTGATTTTGAAAAGGGTGTCTTTGTAATGGTTCTTGTCTCTATAAGAACGCATACAAAGTGTTGTCTTTTGAAAATGTTTCAAAATGAAAGTGTTTGGTGTATGAAATATTTTTGTTGTGTGTAAGCGAGCAAGTAGGAGCAATCTACCTACTCAAAAGGTCTTAAACGTTCTTTTCCTCCTCCTTTACATGTTGCTATCTTATCATTGATTTGGTAAGAAGCCCCATCGTTGGATGTGAAGGGACGGGCGTGGGTCATCGTATAGTCATGATAGCAATGTTGTGAGATATCTTAGCATTTCTCTTGAGGGACTAAGATCATTTGTAAGGCAACATTCGAAGCGTCATCGAGGGACTATGATCTTGTATTTTGATTGTTTTTACTAAGACGTCTCACATGCATAACATGACCATTTTTAATAAGGCAACAAGTGGAATTACCCTATGGGTGCATGTGTGGATAGTGTGTTTTACTTGCATGCATTTAATCTTTGATTAAGGTTGTCTACTTATTGGTTTTATCTTGCCATATATCCTAATTACTAACATTTATATAAAGCAATAAAAATGCAGAAAATAAATATCCTGCATTACTACAACCATATTGAATATCAAGAAAATGTAAAGACAAAAACAAAATAAAGAAGGGAAAATAAGCCTTTTTGATCCAGGCAGCAGCATCCTTCGATTCTGCTCTTCCTGGCTTCTTTCGATCTGGCATGGAAGGGGTGAAGGCGTGGCTTTCAGCTGAGGCCTGGGGGTCAGCATGTTATGCCTTTCGATTGGGGGCTGGCACTAGTGTAGGCGTGTCCTTTGATTGGGGACTGGAAGTAGCATGTTGTGCCTTTCGACTGGGGCTTAGAAGTAGCATGTTGTGCCGTTTGACTGGGCCTGGAATCAGTGGAGGCATACTTTTCGTCTGGGTCTGGAAGTCCACATGGCGTGCCTTCTGGTTACCTCTTTCGTTTGACCTGGAGGTTAGTGTGGAAGTCGGAGGCTTCGTTCTCTACTTCATGTTTCTTGTTGTCCTTTGTTTGAGATGTTAAATAGCAACATGGCCTAAGGCCATGCTAGCACTGCCTTACAACCAGTTTAATACTTAATGCATGTTTAGGTAAACAAGAAGCAAAACAAAAGGGTTAGCTCTGAAAACCCATTAAAAGGGTGGAAACGAAAAGAACAATAGTATGTACATGCTTGAAACGAAAGAAAAGCTTATTTACATTTTATACCAGAAACGAAAAGCTCAAGGTTTGGAACAACATACCTTGCTAGAGGCTAGAGGGTGTGCTGGATCTTCAAGTGGCTGAACTAAATGCTCTTGGATTCGAAGGAAAGGAATAGGTGTGGTATTCCTTTGACTGGATTTGAAGGTCATGAGGTGTAAGGGTGGTGTTTGTTATTTCTGGGTTTGAAGGAAGATAACATGTGTAGTTTTCTTTCTTGCTGGATTCGAAGGGGAACAAAAGTGTATGGGACTTTCCAGAATCGGAAGAGGTAAATGTTAGATACTGGGTTTTTGTTTTCACAAGTGTTTAAGTGTTTGAGAGCCTTATTGTGTTTGAGAAAATTTTGGAGATTCGTTCCTCTGGCCAAAAAGTCCTTTTTTTCTTTGCAAATGTTTATCTATTTATAGAGAAAAGGTTGAAGGTGTTTTGAAGTAACTAGGTTTGTATGATGACAAACCATGGTTTGGTTAAGGGTGAAACAAGTCAATCCCTTTTCGTTGTTCCCACGTTTCTAGTATAAGTGGGGGCCTGTTGACAGAAGATTGGACTTGTGCTTCTGGCATTGCTTGTGTTCAGACAAAAATCAAATTAGAAGCTAACTTTGTGATTAAAGTACTTTTTTATATAAAAAAGGGTACGTAGCTTTTGTCCTTTCATCCAAGAATGGTATTATCCAGTAGACAAAGTTTTGAACCTTTATGTAATGTATCACAAACTTGTGTAAACCTCTGATTATGTGAAGATTTGGAAGTAACATGGCCTGACAAGTGAGATTTGGAGGATAAGGCTATGAGATTTGCTCAATGCTCTTCAAACAGGCTTGCTTCAAATGGTTCAGATTGGATTCGAAGTATGCTGATTCGAAGGGAATTAAAACTCCAATCAAAGCTTTGTATGTAGGTGGCTCTTGTCCAATCGAAGGCTTGTCTGTCGCATGGCCAAATGAAGCTTGCAACAAAGGGGGCCACATGCCCAAAAAAAAGAGGTATGCAGAAGGCAAATTGTGCAATCAAAGGATGCTAAAAGGTGCAATCAAAGGATACTTTTCAGAAGGTTATTGCCTTCTGAATTGAAGGAAGCTTTCAGAAGATTATTGACTTTCTGAAATGAAGAAAACCAAAAGGAGGCCTTTACTTCCTGAATCGAAGGACGTTTTTTCAAAGGGAAATAAAACTCAGTTGAAGCTTGTATGAATATCATTTCCTTCTGAATCGAAGGAAGCTTTAAGGAAGTCCTAGTCCAATCGAAGCAGTCTTGAAAGAGACTAAAGTCCAAACGAAACAAGGGAAATCGAAGAAGGCCTAAAGGAGTCCAATCGAAGCCTTGTGAATCGAAGTAGGTTTGCAGGGGACCAAAAATCCAATCAAAGCAAGGGAAATCGAAGAAAACTTAATTTTCTCCAATTTTGTTGAAAAGATTAATTTTATTTGTTTTTCCCTTTTTAACAGTTTCCTCCAATTGTACTTGTGCAAGATTGAAATTTGAGAATCCTTGTGAGAAATGCCTTGAGAAATGAGAGGGAAAATTTTGGAGTACAACAATAGGGCTACCTACCAACTAATGGTATGAATAGTACTATCTCTAAAGGAGAAGGAAAAGAATAAGAAAGACCATGCTTTAGTGGGTAAGAACTCTTAAATGCTTGCTCACAACTTTTCTCACAAACAAAATATTTTTCACACATCACTTTCAAAACAACAAATATTTTGAAAAATACTTTGCAAACATTCTTGAGGACTGATACAAGAATTATTACAAAGTTAGCATTACATTGACAATTTCAAAATATTTTCAAACAAATCACACACACATAAAACAAGTTTTTCAAAAGTGAGCTAAGCAATTAAGAGCCCGTAGATAACTACGAATGAAAAGGGTGCTAACACCTTCCCTTTTCATAACTTACCCTCAGAACTCAAAATCTATCAAAGTTATTTCATGTTCTTTTTACCTTTCCTAAACATTGGATAAAAGAAAAGTCGGTGGCGACTCTAATTATCCGTCCATTTGGATAAAACCAAAAAAGTCAGTTATCCCACCGTATTACAACATGAAATTCTGGCAACAGATACTTAATGTTACAGTGAATGTTATGACACCGTATCTGACAAATTATACACAAACCAAACAGTAATTTAAAAGACAGTAAAGAACACAATCAATTGTTAACCCAGTTCAGTGTATAACAACACCTACATCTGGGGGCTACCAAGCCAGGGAGGAAATTCACTATAAGAGGTATTAATTTAGGAATAAACCAACCAGTTTATCTCCTTCACTTAAGACCTACCCAATGCAACTTCAATCTAAGTCCTACTTAAACCTGAGTTCCTACTCACTCCCCCTCAATCACAACAGTGATACTAATCTACTGATTAATAAGATTATGAAGACATTCTTCAATACACACGCTTGATTTTGCTTCAAAGCTTTAATCAAGAGACACAACACTCGTGCTTCAAAGCTTTGAGTTATAAACAACCCTTACAACCAAATCCTACTCCAAGTCACTTATCAAGTGATAATTGTTTGGCTCACAGTAATTACTAAAACTATCTACAAAATGCCTTATTGATCTTCTCTAAAAAGCACTGCACACCATTAGGATTCATGAGAAATATATATGCAGTCTATTCTTCATTTTGGGCTTCTATAAAAATAGCTAGGGTTAACCAAAGTTAACCTAAAGACTTGGTCTTGGGATTTCATCATAACAGATTAGGGTTAAGCAAGGTTAACCTAGTATCCACGTGAGCATCTGATCTAGTCAATATACTTCAATCTTGAATAGCACACCAGATTCCTGAAAATTCTCAGGAACAATAAATCTGCACAACAACTTGATCAGTACAGGATGTCTTAACATTGGTTATGACATCATGTATCCTGCTCACTGATTTTGGTAGAATTCAGTACATATGATCATAGCTTAATCATCATGATATTCACTCATACTGAGTTGTTCCTGTAGAACATTCCTTCTGCAGAATTTGTCTTTATCCCAGAATGTTATGACATCAGTCATGACATTTGCAAATCTGGTTTTACCAAAAATTAATGCCAACAAGCAAACACTTACAAACTCCCCCTTTGGCAAATTTTTGGCTAAAACCCCTAAACAATCAGAGATTAGAATGCAGCCGAATTTTTAATAACAGCTAATCTAACTACCAATATCCAATTCTACCCAAATTACCACAATTACTTCTCCCCCTTTTTAGCCATAAAGAGGCCAAAGGATCTAGTACTTCAAGTGATACAATCATCAAAAGGAAATCCAAAATACACAGAAACAGAGAGAAGGTATCAAATAGCAACAGCAAGTTCTAGCATCAATCTTTACAACTCAGCAAACACAGACCTTCAGGTACTGTCATCCCCTGAGGAAGCATTATTTTCAACAGCATCTTCTGGGGAGCTTCTTGCAGAACCATCATGATGTTCTTCATCAGCATCCTCTTCCCTCAATTGTTCTTCATTCTCCTCCTGTTCCAGACTAGTAATTAGCTCTTCAAGAGTCCTTTTTCTTGCATCAAGCTCTCTGCAGGTTTCTTTTAGAACATCTATAACATCAGCTTTCTTGGAATGAGCTTTGACATTTGATGTCTCAGCAGATGTCACAACAATGTCAGGGACATGTGTTCCCTGAAACAGCTTATAGTGAAAGCCAAGTGCAGGGGCTCTTTTGCACACAGAGTCCTTTTCAACCAGAATATCAGGATACTAATCAATGATTATACCACACGGGAGAGAGGGAAAAGCAATAGGGCCTTTAATAGCACAGCTCTCAGCATGTTTCATTGTTTGATCAAAGATTTAGTTGCCATAATCAAAGTTTGTTTTGGTTCCAACAGCATAGATAAATCTTCCCAAACCAGTGGAGATGGTGGATTTGTGGTTGGTGGGAACCCAGTTAGCTACACCAATTTTGTGCAGTATGGCAAACTTCACACTCAGCTTGCTTGCAGTTAGCTTCCCTTTCAAGGGCTAGTGCTTGACTTGCTTGGTAGTGATGGTTTGACAAATCTGGTTGTCAGTAACTTCAAGCTCAGGCTGAGCATCATCAGGCCTCCCTAGGTATTTGTTTATCACAGTAGGAGAGAAATTTACCTTCCTTCTCACATAAACACTCTGAAAATCAGCTGACTTTCCATCAGCACATCCACCAGACAAATTTACTATGAATTTTTTGACAAGAATCTCATAGTAGTTGGAAAACTTGATTAAAATATCTCTTTCAAACCTTGTATTAAGCAAAATTAATTGCTACATCTCTTCATATTGGCAAATACCCAACTTGCCCCTTAAATTGTCAAACTGAATAGCATCAAGTGCCTTGGTAAAAATATCAGCCAGTTGTAGTTCAGTGGCAACATGTTCCAGCTTAATCACCTTCTCCTCCACAAGATCTCTGATGAAGTGATGTCTAATGTCAATATGCTTAGTCCTGCTGTGCTGTATAGGATTCTTGGATATGTTAATAGTACTCAAATTGTCACAGTACAATGTCATGACATCTTGTGTGACATTATACTCAGTCAGCATCTGTTTCATCCAGATCATTTGAGAACAGCTGCTACCAGCTGCTATGTATTCAGCTTCAGCAGTCGATAGAGACACACAGTTTTGTTTCTTACTGAACCAAGAAACAAGATTATTTCCCAAAAAGAAGCATCCTCCAGAGGTGCTCTTTCTATCATCAGCACTACCAGCCCAATCAGCATCACAATAACCAGACAGAATTGGTTCACATCCATGAGAGTACAGCATGCCATAATTGTAAGTTCCACTCACATACTTCAGAATTCTTTTCACCTGGTTTATGTGACTTACTTTGGGTTCAGCCCGGTATCTTGCACATACTCCAACTGCAAAGGCAATGTCAGGTCTGCTGGCTGTTAAGTATAGCAGACTTCCTATCATGCTTCTGTACAAGCTTTGATCCACATTTGCCCCACTTGTGTCTTTGGACAACTTTAAATGAGTAGGTGCATGAGTCCTTTTATGATTGGCATTCTCCATCCCAAACTTCTTGACAATATTCTTTGCATACTTGCTTTGAGACAGAAAAATTGAGTCTTCCATTTGTGTGACTTGTAGTCCAAGAAAGTAGGTCAATTCTCCCATGAGGCTCATTTCAAATTCAGCTTGCATCTGGTTAGCAAAATGTTTAACCATTTTATCTGACATTCCTCCAAACACTATGTCATCAACATAAATTTGAGCTACCATTATCTTTCCTCCTTCATCCTTGACAAAAAGAGTTTTATCCAAACCTCCTTTCCTGTATCCTTTGTCAGTGAGGAACTTTGTCAACCTTTCATACCAAGCTCTAGGAGCTTGTTTCAGACCATATAATGCTTTCCTCAATTTGTAGACATGATCAGGACAGTTTGGATCCACAAATCCTTTAGGCTGTTCCACATACACTTCCTCATTTAAGTACCCATTTAGGAAGGCACTCTTCACATCCATCTGAAACAGCTTGAACTTAAGGAGACAAGCAACTCCCAAGAGAAGTCTGATTGATTCCAGTCTGGCTATAGGAGCAAAAGTCTCATCAAAATCAACCCCTTCAACTTGAGTGTATCCTTGAGCAACAAGCCTTGCCTTATTTCTGGTGACAACTCCTTCAGCATCTGACTTGTTCTTGTAGATCCACTTTGTGCCAATGATGTTTGTTCCTTCTGGTCTAGGAACTAACTCCCATACTTCATGTTGCTTGAACTGGTTCAATTCATCTTGCATTGCTCCAATCCAGTATTCATCAGTCAAAGCCTCTTTAACATTTTTTGGTTCAATCTTATACACAAAACAAGAGTTTGTGATGATTTCTCTAGATCTTATAGTGACCCCACTGTTAGGATCTCCTATAATGAGTTCCTTAGGATGATCTTTCTGAATTCTGATGGAAGGATCTTTGTTAGCTTCCTTTGATTCAGACTCTGATGGAGTAGGATTAGGCACATCATCCTTTTTAGACACTTGTGTTGAAGTCTCAAAGAATGTCTCAACATCATATGGGACATTTGTTTCCTCATGGTAATCATCAACTATGACATTTATAGACTCCATCATAACTTTGGTCCTGGAATTGAATACCCTATATGCTCTGCTGTTGGTAGAGTATCCTAGGAATATTCCTTCATCACTTTTAGGGTCCATCTTTCTCCTTTGTTCATGATCTGTCAGAATATAGCATTTGCTCCCAACGACATGGAAGTACTTCACTGTAGGCTTTCTTCCTTTCCATAGTTCATAAAGAGTGGATGATGTTCCCTTTCTCAAGGTGACCCTGTTGTGGATATAACAGGCTGTATTCATAGCTTCAGCCCAAAAATGAATAGGAAGCTTCTTGGCATGTATCATTGCTCTGGTAGATTCCTGTATAGTCCTGTTTTTCCTTTCCACAACTCCATTTTGTTGAGGAGTTATAGGTGAAGAGAACTCATGATTGATTCCTTCTGAGGAATAGAACTCATCAAACTTACTATTTTCAAATTCCTTACCATGATCACTTCTGATTCTGACAATGCATCCTTCTTTTTCTCTTTGAATTCTTTTGCACAATTCCTTAAATACATTAAATACATCAGACTTTTCCCTAATGAAGTTTATCCAGGTGAATCTGGAAAAGTCATCCACAACAACATAGGCATATCTCTTTCCACCAAGACTTTCCACCTGTATGGGACCCATCAGATCCATATGTAGAAGTTCTAGCACCTTAGAGGTGGTCAGATGTCTTGTCTTTGGATGTGACATTTTAGTTTGCTTTCCAACCTGACATTCACCATAGACTCTCCCTTCATCAATCTGAAGCCTTGGAATCCCTCTGACAGCCTCCATGGATATGATCTTTTTCATCCCTCTAAGATGTAAATGACCAAGTTTTTGGTGCCACAGTTTCACTTCCTTTTCTTCTTTGGCTATAGAGCACACAGAATAGTAGTTAGTGTTCTCAGACTCCCATAAGTAACAGTTGTCTTTTGATCTGACTCCTCTCATTACAACTTCTTGTTTTTCATTTGTTACAAGACATTCAGACTTGGTGAAGTTGACCTTGAATCCTAGATCACATAATTGACTGATACTTATGAGATTAGCAGTCAAACCATTTACCAGCAACACTTCATTTAGGTTTGGAACTCCAGGGCAGTCCAAGTTTCCAACTCCTTTGATTTCTCCTCTAGCACCATCTCCAAAAGTGACATAAATAGTAGTATGAGGTTTGACATTGTTGTACCCCAAAATTTGCCCTCCCATATTCCTCAAGACATGTCAAGAATAATCTTCAAGTTGTTCAAGATGGCTCAAGGGTTGGACAGTCAAATCACCTCCTAAGGCAGTCAAGTCAAAATTAGGGTTTTGTGTTGCATTAAGGTACTCACATACAAATGGCCTAAATTGTTCCCCAATGTCCTAATATGTTCTTAAGTTCATCCATGTCAAGTTTCAAGCCTTGTAGAGGAAGTTTGGTCAGTCAATTGTTCAAGAGACCCAAAAAATCGACTGTGCTAGGGCAAAAGTCAACTGTGGCCTACAAATAGTCAAACCTCAAGATTTTTTGTCAACATTCTCATTTTGAAGGATAATTCATTATTTTATCAAGGGTTGATCATGATTCATCAAGGATTACTCAAAATTCATCAAGATTCAAAAGTTGCTAAATTAGGGTTTTGTAGGAAAAGTCAACTCAACTTTGACCAAGCATAACTTTCTCATACTTTATGAGAAATGACCCATCCAAATATCATTTTGAAGAGGATTCAATTACCTACAATCCATCTTCACACCCCAAGATCAAGAAATGCTCTCACAAAAAGCTACAAATTTGGACATTATAGGTCATTTTTGAAAGTCAACAAAAACACCTTTTTTGCCAAAGCTTATAACTTGAGCATGTAACATCAAAATTAGATGATACGAAAAGTGTTGATTAGAGAACATCTCAAGGTTTCTAAAAAGTCCAAGAACAACTCCAAAAGTTAAAAATTGAAGAAGTTATGCATTGTTGAAGTTGGGCATTTTTCCAAATTTGCCAAAAGTCAACTATCCTCAAAACTCCAATTTTTGACAAAAGGGCCCATTTTTTTCCACTTGATATAGTCTTGTCATGCCACACACGTGTTCCATCTTTAATTTCATGACTAAACATTTATTTTTCTATTTTATTTCATTTTTATTGATTTAATTCATTATTAATCAATATTAAATCAAATAAAATCTAAAAATTGATGTAAGGGGATTCTTGTGATCAATACAGCTTGCAAATATCATGTGCAACTCAATCAAACTCGTGCCAAGTCAAAACATGCACAAAATCTCAGATTTGATGCAAATATGGCAACTTGGTTATGGTGATCAAAATCCAATCTTCCATCTTCAATGTACTTGATTTCAGACCAAAAGACCAAACCTAATTCATTCTATAACACTCACACAAGTCACACAAACCCACAAACACAAAGAAAAGCAAACTTTTGAAAACATAATGAGCAAGTACCTAAGAGCGTGTGGATAACCACGGATAGAAAGGGTGCTAACACCTTCCCTTTCTATAATCTACCTCCTGAACCCGAGAAATATCTCAAAAAGGAATTTTTCTGTGCTTTTGTCCTTTCCTTGTTGGATAAAATAAAAGACGGTGGCGACTCTTTCTTACCGCGACATTTTGAGAAAACAAACGCAAACGCGAACCAGCATTCCAAAAAAGTCAGTTCTATTCCCACCGATCACTGACATCATTCAGCAGATTCTTGATTCTAGTCATGTGTTTAGAGCATCCACTGTCAAAGTACCAGTCATCCTTGGCAGAAACTCTAAGGGAGGTGTGAGCTATCAGGGTTGCAGTCTTTTTCTTCCACTGTTGAGTATATGGTGCCTTGTTAGTCTTAGGTTTGACATATGGGGTCTGATTAGGATATCCATATAATCTGAAGCAGAATGGCTTTATGTGACCAAACCTCCCACAATAATGATATCTCCATCTTTGATACTTTTTCTTCATGTTTATCTGTTCTTGATGTTGAGTCATATGTTGTGACATCTGCTTTGACATTTGTTTATCAGGCCTGGTCTTCTTCTTGTCAACAGCAGATTTCTTTGCAGCCACAAATCCTAGACCAGGCATGTTTCCTGCATTTTGTCCAACCTGAAGGATTTCTTCCAACTTGTTAGTTCTAGTTGTTAACATCTTGACAGACTTAGTCATCTGATCAAGTTTGGAGTTCAACATTAGAACTTCACCTTTGAGATGGCTTATAGTAGTAGTGTCTGCCTTCTTCTCAGCCTCCAACTTCACTATGAGCTTTTTCTGTTTCTCATTTTACTGACAGACTTCAGCACTTCTGATACATAGCTTCTTGTAGGAGTCAACAAGTTCTTCAAATGTCACTTCCTCATCACTAGAATCATTATCAGAGTTACAAACACCAGATAGTGCAGTAACTAGTTTAGAAGATTCTTTTTCAGAGTCACTTTCTGAGTCACCATCAGACCAAGTAACAGACATTCCTTTCTTTTGTTTCTTTAGAAAGGTAGGACATTCAGCTCGAATGTGCCCATATCCTTCACATCCATGGCATTGGATTCCTCTGCTTTGATTTCCCTTTTCTTCAGACTTAGTTCTTCTATTGGAGTCATAGGATCTGCTAATGTCAGAGGAAATGTTCTTAACATTTGACCTTGACTTTGGGTCCATTCTCTTGATGAGTTTGTTGAACTGCCTTCCAAGCATAGCTATAGCTTCTGATATATTCTCTTCATCACTCTCCTTGCTTTCATCTTCAGTATTGGATACAAGGGCTATGCTCTTGTTTTTCTTGTCAACATTGTCACTGATCCCCATATCAAATGTCTGAAGTGACCCAATGAGTTCATCAACCTTCAAGTTGCAGATATCCTGAGCTTCCTCTATAGCAGTCACTTTCATTGCAAACCTTTTAGGTAAGGATCTGAGAATCTTTCTCACCAGCTTTTCTTCTGACATCTTTTCTCCTAATGCTCCTGAGGTGTTGGAAATTTCCAAGATGTTCATGTGAAACTCATGAATGGTCTCATCTTCCTTCATCCTTAGATTCTCAAATTTGGTAGTGAGCATCTGAAGTCTTGACATTTTTACTTTGGATGTACCCTCATGGGTGGTTTTGAGAGTGTCCCAAACATCCTTGGCCAATTCACATTGATGTACTAGTCTGAATATGTTTCTATCAATTCCATTGAACAAGGCATTCAATGCTTTAGAGTTACCCAGGGCTAACTCTTCTTCTTCTTTGCTCCATTCTTCCTCAGGTTTCAGACTAGTCATCCCATCTTTCCCAGTTATGGTGGGATGGTTCCATCCTTTGTCAGCAGCTCTCCAAGCTTTATTGTCCAGTGACTTCAAGAAGGAAATCATACGAGGTTTTCAGTAGTCATAGTTTGATCCATCTAGAATAGGTGGTCTGTTCCCAAATCCTCCTTCCTTGTTCATAGCGCCAGAAAATAATATCCCTAGATTTCACCTAGAAAGACAGGCAGGGTGCCTGCTCTGATACCAATTGAAATTCTGGCAACAGATACTTAATGTCACAGTGAATGTTATGACACTGTATCTGAAAAATTGTACACAAACCAAACAATAATTTAAAAGACAGTAAAGAACACAATCAATTGTTAACCCAGTTCAGTGTATAACAACACCTACATCTGGGGGCTACCAAGCCAAGGAGGAAATTCACTATAAGAGGTATTAATTTAGGAATAAACCAACCAGTTTATCTCCTTCACTTAAAACCTACCCAATGCAACTTCAATCTAAGTCCTACTTAAACCTGAGTTCCTACTCACTCCCCCTCAATCACAGCAGTGATACTAATCTACTGATTAATAAGATTATGAAGACATTCTTCAATACACACGCTTGATTTTGCTTCAAAGCTTTAATCAAGAGACACAACACTCGTGCTTCAAAGCTTTGAGTGATAAACAAACCTTACAACCAAATCCTACTCCAAGTCACTTATCAAGTGATAATTGCTTGGCTCACAGTAATTAATAAAACTATCTACAAATTTCCTTATTGATCTTCTCTAAAAAGCACTGCACACCATTAGGATTCGTGAGAAATATATATGCAGTCTATTCTTCATTTTGGGCTTCCATAAAAATAGCTAGGGTTAACCAAAGTTAACCTAAAGACTTGGTCTTGGGCTTTCATCATAACAGATTATGGTTAAGCAAGGTTAACCTAATATCCATGTGAGCATCTGATCTAGTCAATATACTTCAACTCCGAATAGCACACCAGATTCCTGAAAATTCTCAGGAACAATAAATCTGCACAATAACTTGATCAGTACAGGATGTCTTAACATTGGTTATGACATCATGTATCCTGCTCACTGATTTTGGTAGAATTCAGTACATATGATCATAGCTTAATCATCATGATACTCACTCATATTGAGTTGTTCCTGTAGAACATTCCTTCTGCAGAATTTGTCTTTATCCCAGAATGTTATGACATCAGTCATGACATTCGCAAATCTGGTTTTACCAAAAATTAATGCCAACAAGCAAACACTTACACAACATTCTACATATTTTATATCATTAAAATCTAACTAAAAAGAGATTAGAAAAATAATGAGAGAAAAACAATTAGCTGGGGTGAGTCTCGAAACCAGGTGTTGATTCAATAAGCCTATGCTAAGCCCAATAGAAAAATGTCCAAATTGCTATTTTTTGTTTCATGCTTCCAATATTTCTGCAAAAATGGCCATAGGCCTCTCCAATAGGCTAATCCAATCCAACAAACAATATTCACATCAGCATTTTCTTATATGTATCATCCTTAGCATCATCTTTGTCTAATTATCAACAATTAAAAGGAAAAATGAAATAAATTGAATATTTAATAAAACAGCACATCAACCAAAAAGGATAGGGTTAAACTTTAGGGAGACTCTGCAACTTCCACGAGCAAACTTCCATCTTCTCTCTCACATGAAAAATGGCACCGTTAATCTTTCTTCTTCAACGCGACTTCAACATCGTTAATGCCACGAGCGATATCATCACCGCCCTCGCTCGTCACCTCTTGGCTTGAAACTCTGAATTGAAATCCCTAACAAAGTACAATTTGTGCGTTTGGGTTGGGGAAAGGCTCGTCGGGAAATGGTGAATCGGACTCCTTTCGAATCAGTGACTGGTTTTACTAAAGATGAAGATGACCGCGTCGAGAGAAACCACGGCTATTAGGTACAAATTTTTCCCTTAACCTTGCGTTCTCAATCTCACCTTCTTCTACTCCTTCTTTGTGTTTTTTTCTATTTGTTGTATTGATACTCTTGGTTGTTGAAACAAGTTAATGAAGCAGTAGAATGAAGGAAGCAAGTTGGTTGCGGATTGTTAAAGAATCGTTGTTGATGAGGATGATGAAGGTTCATTGAAGAAATTGAAGGTGACGATACAGTACGGTTATGGAGAGAGAGTTTCTGAGATCTTGCAAAATGAATGGTGGTGGATTTTTCTGTGACTTTTCCTCTGGGTGTGATTTGAATCTCTCCTCTCTGAGTTCCTTTTGAGTATTGTTGTGTAATTTGTGTGAGTGTTTGGTGTAAATCGTTGCGTTTTGGGAGTGGTTTTCATGTGTGATCTAAGCAGAGGTTATGAGAAGTTTGGATTGAGGGTGAGTATGGAGATTGAGCTCAACGGGATTGAAGAGAGATTGCAAGGAAATAAGCTGAGGGAGTATGATGGTTCCATGAGTGATTTTTTGCAGGGACTGTTATGAGTGAATTGAGTGGTTATTGATAGGGGTGGACAGCTTTTGATAAAATCGTGAATATCCAACCGATCCACCATAACCGTTTACATGCGGTCGGTTTTAAAATGGGTGTCGGATTAACATGTTGATTTAAACCGGTTTCTAATGATTTATACCGGTTTGGTTCGGTTGAGACAATCTAACCCAAAATTAACCGAATCCGACCGCTATAATATATGGACTGGTTTGAACTTTTTGTAAAGCCCATTAAACATATCCTTCATGTACTATATCTTAACGGTATATAAATTAAAAACTCTAGCCGTCTGATACCCTTCATTGTTTACTTCATCTTCTCCACAGTTTATCCTTCTTCTCTATTTCAAATATCTTTCATTGGTAATTTCATCTTCTCCACCATTTATCCTTCTTCTCTATTTCAAATAGAACATAATGATTCTGAGATTCTTTGTATCCATGGATGCTGACTTAATATCCACTATTTCAAAGAACACCGCCACTATATTTAGCTTACATATTCTCTTCTTTACCTCACCTCAAACTTACTGTGTTTGATTTGTTGTTTACCCAATTTATTTGACAAAACATTTATCAAATCTTTGCAAAGCAGATAATGTAAAAATTTCCAGATTTTTTTCCAAATCTCCTTGCAATTTTGTAGCAGTGAAAATAATTTTGCGATAATTCTCAAATGTTTTCCCGGATCTATCTTTAAAAACTCTAATAAAACATTGATAGCTTATGTTTTAAAGAACATTTAGTTTTTAATTTTTAATCGCAGCTTTTTAAATGGAGTACCGATTAAACCGAACCGACAACTGTTCAATCCGACAAACCGTAAATCGACGAAACCGAAGATTTAAATGGTCGAAATTGGATGTTCATTATGGACCCGCGGTTTAGGTCTGATTGGATTTTTGGATCCGAATCCAATCCAATCCGACCGTTGTCCAGCCCTGGTTATTGAGAGCCGAGTATTTTGCAAGTTTTTTCAGGTGATTTCCCTGCCTCCTTTATGAGCTAATGATTAGGTGTTTTTATAGCATAATAGGAGTGAGGGTAAAAGAGTATTTGTGAGAGTGATTTGGATAAGGATTAGAGATAAAATTTGTTAAGAGTGGATAAGAATGGAGAGAGGAAAAGAATCGTGGATGGCAAGTTTGTGTGAGATGTAAAATATGTTTTCCTAATTTTCTATTGTATTGTTATTTCTTCTTTTTTTTCTGATTTTTTCTGATTATTATTTTTGCTTCTCATATTCTCTTGTATGTTGTCACAGTTTCCCCCCTTATTTCTCTCTATTTTTCTGTTATGCTGAGCTGGAATTCAAATGAATTTATTCTGATTTTTTTTTCTGGTTTTTATGTTTGTATTGGACTGCCTTGTTAGATTGGGCTTGGTATGTAGTGCTTGTTAGTGCAAGGTGATGAAATTGAGGAAGAAGAGAGAAAAGGAATAAATGCTAAAAGCTGTCACAAATGATCGAAGAGAATTGATTGTATTAAATGTAAACCTAGTACACCTATTTATACACAAAAGTAGTAAAGATAAGAATGTCACATAGGGCCTAAAGAGAATATCCAATAAAAGGCAAATAATAAATTACCCTTTAATAGTGCTGAGTTTATAATTGTGGAATGAATTCCATTTGCATGGCTGCAACTCTGTTTGGGTTGGAACTTGGGCAGATAAGGTTTCTTGGTCATTTGGATAGCAGCTTGGAGTATGGAAAATGGTGATTGAAGCATGAAGAATAATTGAAATTTAGGATAGGTTTAGGTTAAGGAAAATGGAACTTAGTGTAGGAAATAACTTTGTATTCCTTTTGTGTAATTTTGTTGAATGATATAATGGAAGATGGTGTAATGGGTTGTGATTTGGTATTTGAATTTTGTAACAGAACTTGAAATTGGATGGTGTTTGGAACTTTGAACTTTGATGGATAATTTGAATGAAAATTTTGGACAAAACTGGGATGTAATTGATTGAATAACAAACTCGAATCGCTTGAACTTTGGATGATGTGTGAGCGATGTTGAATTATGGATGAGTTTGTTTAAAAGCAATAGAGAAAATGATCCTGATATAATAAAGTACTTGAACAGTTTTGAAACAAAGTTCAATGACACGTTTGAATGTATCATGAAATTGGCCATTTGAAGCGGTCTGTAATCTTATTTCACTTTGTGAATTTGAATGAAGTAATAGCATAAGATGATGAAACTTGACCAATACACTTTGATGACTATGACACTTGATACTTTGGTCTTGTGGATGAAATTGAATAATTATTAATGATACTCGAAATCGAATTTTGAATTTTGAATTTATAACTTGTCTTCAAAAGATCCTCACGAACAAACATATATAATCTTTGAGCAAAATTCAAACTCATGGCATCAAATAATCCCTTGAATAAACACTTCCACAATTATGAATCCATATAGATTCATCTCTTCAACCCACACCAAACTTGCTTTACAAGTAACAACCCATAAGAGAATAAAAAATGATTTAAACCCAGTGAATCCATAACATCATCCTTGTAACCTTGAATCAATAGCCTAAATGATGTGAGAACCAAAGATTTTAAAATGGCATTTGATTTCTAACCTTTATTCTTGTATAAGATCTAAAGTCAAAACCCAAGAAAATGAACTATGAACTACTATGAACTGAAGACTTGCACCTTCCAATGATGGATAACATTTAGGATGAGAAAAATTCAAGTAAAATCCTGATGAGGATAACTTGTACCACAAATAAACCAACTGATTAAACGAAGATCTTTGCATCTTAATGCACACTCTTAAGAAAAAAACCACTTGACTATAATTATAAGAACACCTCAGATGAAAACCAAATCAAGCTCAAACATAAAGGATTAGAGACCCTAATTCCTCCATTCTTAATGATCATTGCTGGAGAACAGTCTTGTATTTTGAGGAGGGAGGAAGTTCAGTGTAACCACTCTTCATAACCCTAATGCCACAACTTCACCACTTGAGGAAGAACTTGAAGAATCAACCTTATTGAATATATACACCTCAAAATAACAGAAAACCATAATATTGCACAATCAACTGAACTCTTGAACCACTGTACTTTATTGAATGAAATGACATGTTATGCTAATGACCTAATGAAAATATGAAAATGAAATGCAGTACGCTAAAAGAAAATATATAAGGATAGGACAAATTTGGGGTATGACAATTACGAACTTTAGGACCTATCCAAGCTAACTTTTCCCTCCCTTCAATAACTTTTACACACCAAGAACATTCTATTACCCTAAAAAGGGACCCCCTCCTCCCATCCAACTCATACAACATTTCACCAAACGTGCCACCTAATCCATACCAATTCCATCTCATCCTTACATTTAATGATCATGCAATTAGTAGATTTTCTCTCAACCCCAATTGAACCAACCCCTTCCCCACTTGAAGTCTTACCTTCTAACATTCAACCTGATATTTCTGACCTTATAAATTTTTACCAACCCATTTTTCAATCACCAAGTGACCTTCCCCCTCTTAGACTTCATGACCATCATATAAACCTTTTGCCTAACACTCCACCTATCAATGTGAAGCCTTATCGTTATCCATACTCACAAAAAAGATGTTATGACCTCAATCATTCAAGAAATCACTATTACAAAATGCATAAATAATAATGCCTAATACACCACGGTTCTACCCAACACCGTGGTGACATCTCTAAACTAAGACACTAACATTTTTTATTAAAAATTGTTAGGTAATAATAACGGTTGTTGAGATAACTGTGGTTATACAATCAAGCTTTCATGGGTTTGAAACTCAGCTCCATCAAATAATTTATTCATTTAACATTAAGATGCGCCTTTTCTTTTTATTTATTTTTAAATGAAAAATAGAAGGGATGTCACTACAGTTATTTTGTTAAAGCATTGTGACACACACACACACACACACACACACACACACACACACACACACACACACACATATATATATATATATATATATATATATATATATATATATATATATATATATATATATATATATATATATATATATATATATATATATATATATATATATATATATATATATATATATATATATATATATATATATATATATATATATATATATATATCACCACGATTGGTAACTTTAACCATTGTGCAATTGCTTACCCATATATAAGTGAATCAAGTCTCGCTTCTTGACAGTATCACCGTATCTTTCACAGTAAACCCATATAACCCATTTTTTCTCTTCTTCTTCTTCATTAGATTTCTTATTATACAGTATAGTCATCAATCGTGTTCTTCATACATAAAGATATTCTTCTTCTTTCTTAATCTCTTGTTTTTGTGTATGTTGTTGTTATGTTTCACATCATTTTCATATGATTTTCTTCTTGTTAGATAGTTTATAGTTTTTTTTTTATTGTTGTATGTTGTTGTTGATAAATATAGATAAATATTTGTTGACATGAATCAACTTCTGTAAGTCCATCATCTTCTATAAGTACAACTTAACCTCTAAGCACTCTGAGCGGGCTTGACATGCGCACCCCTAAATCAAACCTGCTCTTTTCAGCTTTTCAAACACCTCTCCCATGCGAATTTTAATATTATTTACTTCGTGTATGTTGTTGTTATGTTGATGTTATTGTTATGTATGTTGATAAATTTTGTTGGATTATAATATCATGCTAGTTTATGTTAACATGTTATTTTTTTCCATCGTGATTGTAGGATTCAAATTCTCATAGTATGGTTGTGGTTCACATGATGGTTTGTGGTTCACATAGTATGATAAAAAAATACAAGGAGGGTGAATTAAAGGTATTTATATTGTTGATAAATGTTGTTTATGTTCTTGTTGTTGTTGATGTTGTTTTGTGTGTTTTTGTTAATAAATAGTTTTTCATGTGCAACTAGCAAGTAGTTATGGTTCTTTACTTATCACTTAAAGCTTCAAGAAATGGTTAGTTATTCAGTTCTCCCAATCTATGTAAATTAATTTGATGTTTTTGTTGATAAATATTGTTACTGAATTTGTTATATCATATGTGATAGCTTGTTTCACTAACCTATCATTGAACTTGAATTCATTTAAAAATATTCTTTAAGATAATAATTAAAAATATATATTCTTGAAAATCAACTTAGACGATCCAATGTTTTTTTAATTGCATGCATGTTGAAAATAATAATTTTCTCTTTAGGGTATAGAATTTCATTCAATGTTACAAATTCTTCAAAACAATGTTGATAAATGGGTGTCAGTCTGGATCTTTCACACAAATCTTGATGTTTGAAAAATAAAGTAGAAAAGAATAGGAAATCAAATTTTATGTGAAAGACTCAGACTGACATCTATTTATCAAAATTACTTTGAAGAATTTGGAATTGAATCAAATCCTATATGCTAAAGAGGAAATCATTACTTACAGGAGGCTTGCAATTCAATAAATATTGGATCTTTTAAGTTGTTTTTCAAGAATAACTTAATTTTTATGATTATCATATCAAAAATCTAAGTTAATGGTTGTATATGGTTAATGAGGGGCAGGGAAAAATAATCATTCCCATATTTTATAATAAACTCTTACATATATCACAATAGTTGGAACTTATAACTGTGGTAAAATGCTATTTTTTATGCACTTTAATTTTGGTTGTAGCTAGGTATTGAACCCATGCCACTATATTTATGACAATGGTTGTTTACATCAACTATTGTGATAGATAATTTACTGTAATGGTCACCAGACCGTGATTGTAAGTGACGCATATACAACCACACGTTACATAACAACGTCTGGTCCCGTGTAATAATTTATCTTTTCCAACCGTTGTTGAATGTCTTTTCTGTAGTAGTGAGTGTTGCGGGACGACACTTTCATCCATCGTAATAGCCCTTTTTCCTCACCAATTTTACTAGTTAAAAATAAGGATGGTACCTGGCATTTTTGTGTTGATTACAGGGCACTTAACGCAATTACAATTAAAGACAAATTTCCCATACCCACAATAGAAAAATTACTAGATGAGCTAGGCTCAGCAACCATTTTCACCAAGATAGACTTAAGCTCTAGCTATCACCAAATCCATATCGCATCAAAAGATACGCATAAGACAACTTTTCACACTTTCAATGGGCATTATGAGTTTCTTGTTATTCCCGTAGGATTAACAAATGCATCATCCATTTTCCAATCTGCTATGAATGATTTATTGCAACCTTATTTACAACGGTTTGTGCTAGTCTTTTTTGACGACATACTAATTTACAACACTAATTTTCATGATCACCTAATTCATTTGAATGTTGTGTTTGAGTTATTACAATCCCACTCTTTTTTTGTAAAGTTGTCCAAGTGTGTTTTTGCAGTTGATAAAATTGACTATTTAGGCCATGTGATTTCAGTGGGTGGTGTTGCACCCAATCCAGATAAAGTAAAAGCAATTTTGGATTGGCATCCCCCTCGTTCACTCAAATCTCTCTGTAGTTTTTTGGGACTCACCAGATTTTAACGATGTTTTGTTTGTAATTATGCCAATCTCGTCGCTCCTCTCACATATTTGTTGTGTTCCACTAAATGCAAATGGAGTATAAAGTATGAGTCCGCTTTGAAGAGTTAAAGAAGAAAATGACAGACATGCTGGTCCTGGCTTTACTAGATTTTACAAAGATTTTTATTATCGAAACAAATGCGTGTGGAGTGGCCATTGGTACAATCTTGTCTCAGGATGGTCATCTGATTTCCTTATTCAGCAAGAAGATGTGCCCAAGAATGCAAGCAACTTCTGTTTACGTTGTGAGATGTTTGCTGTCATAAAAGCTGTCAAAAAATGGCGTCAGTGGCTCATTGGTAAAAAATTCCAAAATTTACACAAATCAAAAGAGTCTCAGAAATTTGCTAATGCAGAAAATCCAAACTCCAGAACAACAAAAATGGGAATCTAAGTTACAAGCATTTAATTTTGAGATTTCTTATAAACTTGGAAAATAAATTTTAATACATGATGCGTTATGTTGGAAGTTTTGCTCTAATGAACCTATGCTTCTATCCTTGTCCTCTCCCATCCCAGATCTCTTAACAACTCTCCACAAGATCTATGCATATACCAATGTAGGACAACAGTTAGTAAAGCAAACTGAGCAGAATACTAGTGACAACAACTTGTACAAGTTTTCAAATGGACTGCTATATTACAAGGACAAATTTTTTATACCTGACATTTCACAGCTTTGCAGCAGTATTCTCCATGAGTACCATCACACCCAAATAACAGGATATTTAGGTGTTAAAGCCACTTTGGCACACCTATCTTCTTCTTTCAGTTGGCCCGGAGTTCACCTTGAAGTCAAAAAAATGGTTAAGCAATGTGCCATTTGCCAGCAAAATAGATATCAAACTCAGAAGAAGAAGGGACTTTTATAACCTTTACTTATTCCTAACAAGGTTTGGGATGAACTTACCATGATCACTCATTTTCCCAACTCGTTTGGACACACTATTATTTGGGTCATCAGTGATCACTTGACCAATTTTATGCATTTGCTTTACCAACAAAATTTTCAGACAAAGATATTGTATCTTGTTTCGCTGTTAAAATCTTTCGCCTTCATGGTTTTCTAAAATCCATAGTCTCTGACTACGACCCCTTGTTTCTCAGTACCTTCTGGAAGGAATTCTTTAAGATCCAAGGCACTACACTTAAATACAATATAACTTATCATCCTGAAACAAATGGACAAACTGAAGTAGTAAATCGATCTGTGGAAACATACCTTAGATGTTTAGCTAGCGACCATCCTCGTCAAAGGTATAAATTTTTGCACCTCACTGAGTTTTGGTATAACACCTCCTTCCATACAACCAACCAAATGACCCCTTTTAAAGCATTGTAGGGTCGCGACCCTCTGAATATTCTAGACTATTTGGCTGGAACAACGCTTGCAATTTCTTTAGACTTCTCTTTATAACAACGCCCGAAAATTATCATACAGTTAAAAGTCAACCTAAAAAAGATCTGCATACAGATGGAAAAACAAGATAACAAAACACGTATGGATTTTACCTTCAGTAAGGGCGGTCTTGTTTTGCTGAAGCTTAAACCATACCTCCAAACTAGCGTCAGTCGACGAGTCTCCTAGAAGTAGTCAAAATTCTTTTTCAGACCCTTCAAAGTCATCAAACGTGTTGGAGTCGTCGCCTACATGCTACCATATTCTTCGAGGATGCATCCAGTTGTCCATGTTTCCCTTTTGAAATCATATCATGGTACAAACCCAAGTGCAAATTTTCGTTCTCTTCCTCCAAATAACAACTTACACTTCAGTGACGTGGAGGATATTCTGAACAACACCATGTTTCAACCCATAACTGAACCAAGTAAAGATGTGGGTCTTAAATCTCTTATTGACAGAGACGAAGAAAGAAAAAAACAGTTGAGTTTAAAGGAAGTGTTAGACAAAAATGTGGAACTAAGGACTTAGAGAGTGTAAGTCAAGTGCATACAAGTACGGAACTTCCAAATGGAAAACTGAAAGGACATCCACAACATAAAAAGGTTCACTTCCCAAATACAGCAGGTTCACGTGACCCAGGGGGCCCCACACAGACATCTTATCATCCTTTCCCTAACTGATATTTTTCCCGTCCATCTCAATTTTATCCAAATCCCCTTTACACACAACCTCACCCACGATTTCACACCTCAACATTGGATATCATTTCCCACACTCCTCATGTGGCTCGAGGCAAGCAGGCCCCCACTACTATTTTCCCCACTTCCCCACATGCAATCTGTCAAGATTCTCATTCAGCTGTATCCCCTACTCCACCATACAATCTGATTCCACCTTATTTTTTTGACCCTTACTGTGACCCACTCAACTAGTACCACGTCCCCACCCCTGCCAATCCCTTTTTCCATTTATCCTCAGCCCATTAATAATCCACTTGCCTCTCCGCCCAAGATCGGCCCATTTACAATTTCATCATTATATTAGAATTTTGGTTGTTGGTCTTATTTCTATGAGGCCCATGACCCAACTTAGTATTTAAAAACTCTCTCTCTATCTATATATATATATATATATATATATATATATATATATATATATATATATATATATATATATATATATATATATATATATATATATATATATATTATGAAAATATTATGAAAAAAGTTGTTTTATCATTTTTATGTTATATGTAACATAGATCTAGATTAGTTTAGTTTAGTCTATCATAATACTTTAAATATAATTAAGATAATAGTCAAACAATTATAAAAATATGACGGTAATGATTAACTTATAGTGTAAAACTTATTTATACGATCGATATATATAATTAAATCCAAGTTTTAGATCCTCTTAGAATTTCGAATTATCTCCTTCAAACACACTATAAATTTTTTCCAAATGTCAATCAATAGATCTATTGTTGCCAAATCACTATTAAATTTTATCTTATTTCAATTCATTTGTATTTAACCACCTGACCTTTTTAGAAGACTTATTTTTATATTCGAGTTTGATTTTTCTTAAAGAATTTGATATGATAAATTCGGCTACTTTAAAGCCAAAGGTGATTTCAAAATAACATAATTAAATAAATAATTTTATTTATACTTAAATATTCGAATATATTAGATTTGTTCATAAACTTTATGATTTCTATCGATATAAAAATCAAGAATAAAACTCTAAATAAAACCCTTAAATCCATATCCGAATACAATTATGAGAATGAAAGCAGAAACATACTTGGATTTGCCATTGAGAATCATTGAAGGTTTGCGGACATTTGATCTTCTGATTTATAGAGTTCCTTATGGCTCATTGATTCTCCTCTGGTGGAGATGAAGAGAGAAATATCGATAAACTGTTTTTTGTTGTCTACAAATAGGGACCATAACCCCTATAAATAATCTTAGAGTTATTTCTTAGTTTTCAATAATCTAATTTGGCCCCTCATCAAATTAGACATTGAATTATGGTATCTACACAATTACCTTTCATGATATTTATGCTTTTAGCCACAAACTTATTATTAATTAGACCACTATAACTTTAGCTAATTACATAATGGCCCTAACACATGCAATATTACTTTTGTGATGCAAAAATTCTAACAATCTCCCACTGGTCATATATGTAATCATGCACATGTGTTAGACTTTATGAGCTCAAAATTCGCTATTATATTCCTTAAGCATATCCAAATTATCTCGTCCATTAGTCATGCCAATATATAGAATCAAGTGATTTTCATTATATAAATCATAACTAAACCCATCAATGATCACCAATAGTGACATAACTAAATGACATAAATCCATCATGAAATGTGCAGCATGAAAATCACATGAAGTTGGTTTGCATTTGTCGATTTTCAATTGGTCCTACTTTACTTTAGTAAGATTATTCAATAACTTTATTGTACAAAATGTAAACTGCTGAATATCAAAATTTAAATAATTTAAAAAATATCCAAAATCATAGTATGCATACATAATACCAAAATATAAAACATAAATTTCTTAATCGATGAACTCCAACTAAACTAAAGACTCATCTAATGGTAAAACACCCATGTGAGCAATGTGCTCATGAAATACCTTGGGTGGAAGACCTTTTGTAAGAGGATCTACTATCATGGAGTTTGTCCTTAATTGTTCTATGAAAATCTGTCCACTTTGTACCATTTCTTTAACAACTAAGAACTTGATGTCAATATGCTTTGACTTGGTTGAGCTCCTATCATTGTTGGAATACAGGACGTCTGATTTATTGTCACAGTATAACTTAAGTGGCCTTTCTATTCCTTCCATAATTCATATTCCAGTGATAAGATTCCTCAGCCAAATCTCATGGTTAAATGCCTCATAACATGCTATAAACTATGTTGCCATTGTGGATGGAGTCGTAAGAGTTTACTTGGTACTGCACCAAGAAACTACACCACCAACCAATATGTAGATATATCCTAAAGTGGATCTTTTACTGTCTTGACATCCAACAAAATCTGAGTTAGAGTATTCAGTGATCTCAAACTGATCTGACCTCCTATATGTGAGCATATAGTCTTTTGTTCTCTTTAAATACCTTATAACTTTTTTGGCTGCTTTCTAATGATCCACTCCTGGATTGCTCAAATGTCTGCCTAGCATCCATCGAGGAATTTCATCTTGACATCCATTTGATGGAGTTCTAGGTCATAATGTGCAACAAGAGCCATGATTGTTCTAAAAGAGTCTTTCAATAAAACAGGAGAGAAAGTCTCTTTAAAGGAAACCACTTCTTTTTTAGTATAATCCTTAACCACAAGACGAACTTTATACCTCTCCACATTAGTGTTAGAATCCTGCTTGGTTTTAAAAATCTATGTGCAACCAAGGGGTTTCACACCTTCTGGCAATAGGACAAGTTCCTAGACTTTACTATCTTGCATGGACTTATACTTCTCCTTCATTACTTCAATCCACTTTTCCGAGTTGGAATCTTGTATGGCTTGACGGAAGTTGATTGGATCACCTTCCATCATACCATTTTTTTCCTCATGTTCCTGGAGAAAGACCATGTAATCATTCAGAATAGCATTTCTCCTTTTTCTAATGGATCTCCATAAAGGTATTGGTTCTTGTAACACCTGTTCTTGAGGATTTTGAGTTTGTTCTTCATAAATTACCAAATCATCTTGAGTAGGATGAAAATCAACAATATCTTATGGAGGTTCTATACTTGCTTGGTCAAAAGCAACTGTATGAATCAGTTTTGGAATTGTTACTGATTCTTCCTCTAAAACAAAGTCTCCAACCTTATTCTTCCCCCTAAACTCAATATCCTCAAAGAATTTGGTTGTTCCTGTCTCAAAAATTGAATTTAATTTGGAATCATACAATTTGTAGTCCCTAGATCTTCAGAATAACCAATAAAGTAGCTAGTTGGTCACTGTTCGGGAGTCCAATTTCTTTTCATTTGGCTTATAAGGCATTGCCTCAGCTGGACATCCCTACACTGAAACTGTTTTAAACTAGGCTTTCGCCCAGTCCAAAGCTCACAAGGTGTTGTGGCAGCTGCTTTTGTTGGTACTCTATTTAGAATGTAAGCTGCGGTCTTTAGTGTCTCTCTCCAGAGTGACTCTAGCAAGGTAAAATGACAAATCATACTTCCTATCATATCCTTGAGAGCCCGATTTCGTCTTTCCGCAACACCGTTCATGCTAGGCGATCCTAGCATGGTGTATTGTGGGACGATTCCAGATCTCTCTAGGTATTTGGAAAAAGACCCTGGACATTATTCACCTGACCCGTTATATCTGCTGTAATACTCACCGCCACAGTCAGATTTGACTTTCTTAATTCTTTTGTTGAGTTGATTCTCAACTTCGTCCTTAAATGATTTGAACACAACCAATGATTGAGGCTTTTCATGGATGCGAAATATGTATGCATGTCTAGAATAACCGTCTATGAATGATATAAAAATATTATTGACCATTCCAAGAAGATGTAGGAAATGGTCCGAAAATGTCCGTATGTATCAATTCTAAGACACCTGTAGCTCTATGTGCACCATATTTCTTTGTTTTGGTATGTTTACCTTAACGCGTTCAACAAAAACATCAAATTTTATGAAGTCAATAGAATCCAAAATTCCATCTGACACTAGTCGCTCAACTCTATTTTTAGAGATGTGACCTTGGCGTTTGTGGCATAATACTCATGAATTGTTATAATCAATTTTATGCTTAGTACCACGTGATTCCACATTCAAGGAATCACCATTGACAGTTATTGTGTCAAGAAAATATAGATTATCATGACCTATAAGCGAACCAGTTCCAACAATATGTGAATAGAAAGACAACTTGAACATATTGTTTCCAAATGAACAAGAATAACCTGATTTTTCCAAATAAGAAATCAAGATTAAATTTCGTCTA
The DNA here is from genome assembly GCA_948472305.1 of Vicia faba. Lineage (NCBI taxonomy): Eukaryota > Viridiplantae > Streptophyta > Magnoliopsida > Fabales > Fabaceae > Vicia > Vicia faba. Next base: position 903,504,303 of record OX451735.1, on the reverse strand, counting down.
AATGACGGAACCACAAAAGTGTATTTCAAATCCAAATAAAACTGGTACACAGTAATAATCTAAAATTTCCTATAGCTTCCAGCCCCACCGACTTGCCATTTCCCACATAGACGTATCTTTCAACATCATTTGACTTTCAGTGGTTTAGGCAACCCTTCATTGAAATACTGATGTTAGTAGTTGCACCAGAGTCTAACCACCAAGTGTTTTGAGGTACTGAAGCCAAATTGACCTTAGAGTAGACCAAACCACGATTCATAGGATTTGTCCGAGTAAAGACCAAAATTATATTCAGATTAACAGATATTGAAGCAATTGTAGCTGAAAAGCAAGAACAAAATTAAATAATTTAAATATACTCACATAAAAGAAAACTTAATTATCAATTTGTTCAAATAATGATGTAACCCATCTCATGTGATATATAAAGAAAAGAAAATTAATAATAATGAAATACTCAATGCTAAAATACTACTTATAATTATTTAGGGTGTGTTTGGATTGGAGATGTAAAAAATTGATTCTAATAGAATTGAATTTAGTAAAATTGATTTTATTAAAATTGAGTTTAGCAAAATTCATTTATATTTAGATACATTTATATAAAAGTGAGTTAAACAATCTATCTCAGTGTAAGAATCATCCAAAATCAATTTGGGAAACAAAAATTAAAAATTCTAACTTCAAATGAAATCAATTCTAAATACAAAATACAACAGGTTCACGTGACCCAGGGGGCCCTACACAGACATCTTATCATCCTTTCCCTAACTGATCTTATCCCCGTCCATCTCAATCGTTCATCCAAATCCCCTTTACACACAACCTCACCCACGATTTCACACCTCAACATTGGATATCATTTCCCACACTCCTCACGTGGCTCGAGGCAAGCAGGCCCCCACTACTATTTTCCCCACTTCCCCACATACAAGTTGTCAAGATTCTCATTCATCCTTATCCCCTACTCCACCATACAACCTGATTCCACCTTATCTTATATCTTTGACCCTTACCGCGACCCACTCAACTAGTACCACGTCCCCATCCCTGCCAATCCCTTTTTCCATTTATCCCCAGCCCATTAATAATCCACTTACCTCTCCGCCCAAGATCGGCCCATTTACAATTTCATCTCCACCTGGACCATCATCCATGAATCTTGAGGACAAGGTTCCTTTTGGGTCAATGAGTATTATTAGGAAACTATCTCGGCCCATTAGAAATAAAAGGGATTCAGTATTGCTAAGAGACTTTTATTATTAATAAGGGGTGAACTTATCATTATATTAGAATTTTGGTTGTTGTTGGTCTTATTTCTATGAGGCCCATGACCCAACTTAGTATTTAAACCCTAACTCCCTCTCTCTCTCTCTCTCTCTCTATATATATATATATATATATATATATATATATATATATATATATATATATATATATATATATATATATATATATATATATATATATATATATATATATATATATATATATATATATATATATATATATATATATATATATATATATATATATATATATATATATATATATATATATATTAATTATAAATGTGATATGAAAATATTATGAAAAAAATTGTTTATTCATTTTTATGTTTTATGTAACATAGATCTAGATTAGTTTAGTCTATCATAATACTTTAAATATAATTAAGATAATAGTCAAACAATTATAAAAATATGACGGTAATGATTAACTTATAGTGTAAAACTTATTTATACCATCAATATATATAATTAAATCCAAGTTTTAAATCCTCTTAGAATTTCGAATTATCTCCTTCAAACACACTATAATTTTTTCCAAATGTCAATCAATAGATCTATTGTTTCCAAATCACTATTAAATTTTATCTTATTTCAATTCATTTGTATTTAACCACCTGACCTTTTTAGAAGACTTATTTTTATATTCAAGTTTGATTTTTCTTAAAGAATTTGATATGATAAATTCGGCTACTTTAAAGCTAAAGGTGATTTCAAAATAACATAATTAAATAAATAATTTTATTTATACTTAAATATTAGAATATATTAGATTTGTTCATAAACTTTATGATTTCTATCGATATAAAAATCAAGAATAAAACTCTAAATAAACCCTTAAATCCATATCCGAATACAATTATGAGAATGAAAGCAGAAACATACTTGGATTTGCCATTGAGAATCACTGAAGTTTTGCAGGCATTTGATCTTATGATTTGTAGAGTTCCTTATGGCTCATTGATTCTCCTCTGGTGGAGATGAAGAGAGAAATACCGATAAGCTGTTTTTTGTTGTCTACAAATAGGGATCATAACCCCTATAAATAATCTTAGAGTTATTTCTTAGTTTTCAATAATCTAATTTGGCCCCTCATCAAATTAGATATTGAATTATGGTATCTACACAATTACCTTTCATGATATTTATGCTTTTAGCCACAAACTTATTATTAATTAGACCACTATAACTTTAGCTAATTACATAATGACCCTAACACATGCAATATTACTTTTGTGATGCAAAAATTCTAACAATCTCCCACTGGTCATATATGTAATCATGCACATATGTTAGACTTTATGAGCTCAAAATTCGATATTATATTCCTTAAGCATATTCAAATTATCTCGTCCATTAGTCATGCCGATATATAGAATTAAGTGATTTTCATTATATCAATCATAACTAAACCCATCAATGATCACCAATAGTGACATAAATAAATGACATAAATCCATCATGAAATTTGCAGCATGAAAATCACATGAAGTTGGTTTGTATATGTCGATTTTCAATTGGTCCTACTTTACTTTAGTAAGATTATTCAATAACTTTATTGTACAAAATGTAAACTGTTGAATATCAAAATTTAAATAATTTAAAAAATATCCAAAATCATAGTATGCATACATAATACCAAAATATAAAACATAAATTTCTTAATCGACGAACTCCCACTAAACTAAAGACTCATCTAATGGTAAAACACACATGTGAGCAATGTGCTCATGAAATACCTTAAGTGGAAGACCTTTTGTAAGAGGATCTACTATCATGGAGTTTTTCCTTAATTGTTCTATGAAAATTTGTCCACTCTGTACCATTTCTTTAACAACTAAGAACTTGATGTCAATATGCTTTGATTTGGTTGAGCTCCTATCATTATTGGAATACAGGACGTATGATTTATTGTTACAGTATAACTTAAGTGGCCTTTCTATTCCTTCCATAATTCACATTCCAGTGATAAGATTCCTCAGCCAAATCCCATGGTTGAATGCCTCATAACATTCTATAAACTATGCTGCCATTGTGGATGAAGTCGTAAGAGTTTACTTGGTACTGCACCAAGAAACTACACCACCAGCCAATATGTAGATTTAGCCTAAAGTGGATCTTTTACTGTCTTGACATCCAACAAAATCTGAGTTAGAGTATTCAGTGATCTCAAACTGATCTGACCTCTTATATGTGAGCATATAGTCTTTTGTTCTCTTTAAATACTTTCTAACCTTTTTGGATGCTTTCTAATGATCCACTCCTGGATTGCTCAAATGTCTGCCTAGCATCCATCGAGGAATTTCATCTTGAAATCCATTTGATAGAGTTCTATGTCATAATGTGAAACAAGAGCCATGATTGTTCTAAAAGAGTCTTTCAATAAAACAGGAGAGAAAGTCTCTTTAAAGGCAACCACTTCTTTTTGAGTATAATCCTTAACCACAAGACGAACTTTATACCTCTCCACATTAGTGTTAGAATCCTGCTTGGTTTTAAAAATTCATTTGCAACCAAGGGGTTTCACACCTTCTGGTAATAGGACAAGTTCCTAGACTTTACTGTCTTACATGGACTTATACTTCTCCTTCATTACTTCAATCCACTTTTCTGAGTTGGAATCTTGTATGGCTTGACGGAAGTTGATTGGATCACCTTCCATCATACCATTATTTTCCTCATGTTCCTGGAGAAAGACCATGTAATCATTCAGAATATCATTTCTCCTTTTTCTAATGGATCTCCACAAAGGTATTGGTTCTTGTAACACCTGTTCTTGAGGATTTTGAGTTTGTTCTTCATAAATTACCAAACCATCTTAAGTAGGATGAAAATCAACAATGTCTTATGGAGGTTCTATACCTGCTTGGTCAAAAGCAACTGTATGAATCGGTTCTGGAATTATTACCGATTCTTCCTCTAAAACAAAGTCTCCAACCTTATTCTTCCCCCTAAACTCAATATCCTCAAAGAATTTGGTTGTTTCTGTCTCAAAAATTGAATTTAATTTGGAATCATACAATTTGTAGCCCCAAGATCTTCAAAATAACCAATAAAGTAGCTAGTTGGTCACTGTTCGGGAGTCCAATTTCTTTTCATTTGGCTTATAAGGCATTGCCTCAGCTGGACATCCCCACACTGAAACTGTTTTAAACTAGGCTTTCGCCCAGTCAAAAGCTCACAAGGTGTTTTGACAGCTGCTTTTGTTGGTACTCTATTTAGAATGTAAGCTGCAGTCTTTAGTGTCTCTCCCCAGAGTGACTCTAGCAAGGTAAAATGACAAATCATACTTCTTATCATATCCTTGAGAGCCCGATTTCGTCTTTCAGCAACACCGTTCATGCTAGGCGATCCTAGCATGGTGTATTGTGGGACGATTCCAGATCTCTCTAGGTATTTGGAAAAAGACCCTGGACATTATTCACCTGACCCGTCATATCTGCTGTAATACTCACCGCCACAGTCAGATTTGACTTTCTTAATTCTTTTGTTGAGTTGATTCTCAACTTCGTCCTTAAATGATTTGAACACAACCAATGATTGAGGTTTTTCATGGATGCGAAATATGTATGCATGTCTAGAATAACTGTCTATGAATGATATAAAATATTATTGACCATTCCAAGAAGATGTAGGAAATGGTCAAAAAATATCCGTCTGTATCAATTCTAAGACACTTGTAGCTCTATGTGCACCATATTTCTTTGTTTTGGTATGTTTACCTTAACGCATTCAACAAAAACATCAAATTTTATGAAGTCAATAGAATCCAAAATTCCATCTGACACTAGTCGCTCAACTCTATTTTTAGAGATGTGACCTTGGCGTTTGTGCCATAATACTCATGAATTGTTATAATCAATTTTATGCTTAGTACCACGTGATTCCACATTCAAGGAATCACCATTGACAGTTATTGTGTCAAGCAAATATAGATTATCATGACCTATAAGCGAACCAGTTCCAACAATATGTGAATAGAAAGACAACTTGAACATATTATTTCCAAATGAATAAGAATAACCTGATTTGTCCAAATAAGAAATCAAGATTAAATTTCGTCTAAATGACGGAACCACAAAAGTGTACTTCAAATCCAAATAAAACCGGTACACAGTAATAATCTAAAATTTCCTATAGCTTCCAGCCCCACCGACTTGCCATTTTCCACATAGACGTGTCTTTCAACATCATTTGACTTTCGATGGTTTAGGCAATCCTTCATTGAAATACTGATGTTAGTAGTTGCACCAGAGTCTAACCACCAAGTGTTTTGAGGTACTGAAGCCAAATTGAACTTAGAGTAGACCAAACCACGATTCATAGGATTTGACCCAGTAAAGACCAAAATTGTATTCAGATTAACAGATATTGAAGCAATTGTAGCTGTAAAGCAAGAACAAAATTAAATAATTTAAATATACTCACATAAAAGAAAACTTAATTATCAATTTGTTCAAATAATGATGTAACCCATCTCATGTGATATATAAAGAAAAGGAAATTAATAATAATGAAATACTCAATGCTAAAATACTACTTATAATTATTTAGGGTGTGTTTGGATTGGAGATGTAAAAAATTGATTTTAATAGAATTGAATTTAGTAAAATTGATTTTATTAAAATTAAGTTTAGCAAAATTGATTTATATTTAGATACATTTATATAAAAGTGTGTTAAACAATCTATCTCAGTGTAAGAATCATCCATGATCAATTTGGGAAACAAAAATTATAAATTTTAACTTCAAATGAAATTAATTTTAAATACAAAATCAATTCCACTTTTGCCTAATCAAACATCTCAAAAAAAAACCACCGCTCAATATATGAAACCGGGGAACCTTTCTAACATGGTCACTATCTATCATCTCTTTTAACTTTCTAAAAACGAAAAACAAATATGCGGATTATATCCATACACGATACTGAGTATTCTTTCCCCTTCTCGAGCCCTATCATAATATCACAATTATCGTCAACAATAACGGAACTAAAGTTACGTCATCGTCGCCGTCATTTTCACCGTGACCGCCTTTGCCACCGTAGTCGAAGGTTGGATCAATCCCACACTCTTCCTCGGCAGCAACCACCTCCGCCCGCGTCTACTCATCGCCGCGATTACGTTCCGCTAAACCTCCGTAACCGTCCCCGGATTCAAAGTTGAGCGTAGAAAAGATATCGGAATGGGTAATTGGAGTGAACAAAATCTCAGCGGTGATCGAATTGATTATTCTTGCGTTAAAGCTTGCAGGAATCTCAGAAGTGCTTATGTAAGTAGTTAAGTTCAAATTAATCAATTCAAATTGTTCTTTGTTGTACAATAATAGTTTTTTCATGATTCCTATTGTTTCCAGTTTTCTATAAGATCATAAATGAGAATTTGGATTGTCTTCATTTATCATTTCCAAGAGTTTATAGGTCATGCAATCAGAAACTCTGGCACAGATACCGGACACGATATTAACACTGAAGCTGGTAATAATTTTAAAAATGAACAAACTAAATGTAATCCAAATGTCCCGATAGTATTGGTGTCTGACACTGACTCGGACATGGACACCTGTTTTGTTTTTCAAAGGTGTGAGTGCTACGTAGCATTTGATCAATTTTCGATGACGATTTGTTCTGTATGCTAATGTAGGTCCTTCCTTATCTTAGTTTTTAATGATATACTCAATTGAATATAGAGATAAAATCCACTTTAAAGAAAAACATAAAATTGGAGTCGTTCAATCGTGATCGATCGGTTATGGGCTGCTAAATGCGTAGGTGTGTGGAAATTGTGATTACATACTATCTAAGTTCTCATAGATGATGAACGAGATCACCAATAAACAAATTAAGATTTTATTTCATTACTTTAGGACTGAAAATTCCCTTTTTGGTTTGATATATATGGGGCCATGATTGAAAACTAAGGGGAGAAGGGCCCATATATGCAAAGGTTGGTAAGGAAGATCCTTATCTTACTTTTTGATGATTTACTCAATTGGATTTAGAGATTTAAATAAAAGGAAACTGAAATTTTTTAAATCTATATTGATTGATGAATTTGGAAGACTAGCTTTGGAACACATTAAACTTATATGAAATCTCATTACTTTCACTCAATCATTCATTCATTCATTATCTTATGTTAAAGTAAAACTAGTTTCCATGGTAGAGTAAAAGGTTAACATGTTGTTTAAAGTAACTGATCTTAGGCCCGAATGCTTGATATATTTGGATTTTAATCATTCCATTTGCATCCTATAAGGTTGTTCTTTGATGATATAGAAAATCAAGAGTATAAATTAATGTTTTTTAATGTTGTAGGAAAAAACCTTTAACTTCAAATGCTTTCAAATTAATCTCTGCATCAAGAAGCTGTCAATGTAGAGCTGAGAATTTTTACAAGAAATCTAAAGAAGCATGTGAATATAATAGATGTGGAATCAATCAAACATTACTGGAGGGGAAAATAGAGGTATGTGATCTTTAGTTCTGATGAATGAACCTGATGAAGTTGAATGCATCATTACATTGATCCTGGCTAAAATGTTGATGTTCACACTTAAAAACATAGGTTGATATTAAATACAAATGATATGTTTTTAACAAAACTACAATTATTGTATAATATTAGAGAATGGCAGCTTATGTAGCACCGACACTTCTGAAAAAAGACGTGTACGTGTCCGTGTTATTATCGGACACCATCACCGACACTTGTGATTACATTTAAATCATTAATTTTTATAAATTATTACCAGTGTCACCGTGTCAGTGTTAGGGTCGTATTTGGGGGCGTCTGTGCTCATTGTCAGCTAAAGGGTTTTTTTGACAAAATGGATCATTCACATCATATTGGAATTCAAGATACTGTGAAAAAAATCCTTAAAATATTCCAAGTTGTAAGATTCAACTTATGAAGGTAGCCATATAATTATACGATATGCATATATTCATGCCATTTCAGTGTAGCAAGAACCACTATTTTTAAATAGGTTCTCTTGCTGAAGATGAGTTCACTTCCATTATCATGAACTCATTATTTCTCATAATGAATACACATACACTGCAATAAGATAAGATCTAGAAATTAAATGTCACTTAAGTACGATTTTGTTTTAGCATAACCTCCTTAATCACTTTTTCCAAGTTCATGTATGAACAACCTCCAGGTCTTGTATCCTCCTCCACCTTCTTCTTCAATTCAGTTGTCTTTTGCCTCATCTTCTTTCCTTTCTCTCCCACCATCAATTCAATGACCAACTTCTCCACCTCCTCTCTCTTCACATTAGTATCGATTTCAATTCCAATCTCCCATGTATTGCAGATATAGCTACAGTTTGCTGGCTGATCGGTAAAAAATGGCCAACACAACATTGGAACTCCAGCACAAATGCTTTCGGTCGTTGAGTTCCATCCACAATGAGTTAGGAATCCACCGATCGAAGGGTGGCTTAACACTTGCTCCTGCTGACACCAGCCTGCAATTAGGCCTCTGTCCGAAATTTCATTCACATTCTCAGATGACAAAACCACTGAGCCACCGATGACAAGGTCAGGCCTAATGATCCGCAAGAACGATTGCTTGCTATTGGCTAAACCCCAAGCAAACTCTAACAATTTTTCTGGAGTCATAACTGTCATGCTCCCAAAATTCACATAAACAACAGATCCCGATTCCTTGGATTCAAGCCAATCAAGACACTTATTATCTTCTTTCCAAAGATTAGTACTTAAAGATGCCAAGTGATTTTGTGGACTTTGATATAAAAATGAAGATAAAGGACCAATGGCATAAACGCAAGGGAACATAGTCGAGAGAACATTCAATACATCACTTTCAAGTTCATTGGAAGTATTAAAAATTATTGCAGAGGCTCGGTGAGCCCTTTCTGACGCTTCATTGATAAATTCTACCATGGAATCATTTGGATCTGTAACCCTTATAAAGTCTGGCAGATCTTTCAATCGAAAGTCCTGCAGACCTGGAATACAATCTACTCTAGCGTCCAAATATCCGTTTGTCAAATAACTCTCATCTGCATATCAAATTTATAAAAGGTGTTAGCTTGAAATTTAATAATCTATGAACACTTTAACTACACCACACCTATGAAGAAAGAGAGTATATTAATTAATTTGTTACCTTTTAGTGGTATGACACCTTTATCAAATAATGTTGGTAAATGTAAACCAGACAAGAATGTACAAGCATTGGCTGGACTAAAGAAAACAATAGGGAGTGAAAATTCTTCAGCAGCTTGTATAGTAAAAGACATGCCATTATCAGAAACTATGCAACTAACTGGAGGGACAAGACCAGAAGTTGCAGATTCATTAAGTCTAGCAAGAAGTTCGCGGAACGGTTTGATGAAGTTCTTTCTAATCGATTTACAAAGTGCGAATATGTCTTGGCTAACATCACCATGAGCATCACCATCTGTTGGAGTTAAACCATCCGGAATAGTCTCAAAGCTAAAACCGGTGAAACCATCAAAGGCGTTCGGACCCCTTGATTTGAGCAAGCGTTTGTGATTGTATTCAGTGTTGACAAAGGTTATGTGAAAGCCTCTAAGATGAAGAAGCTTTGCTAGTTTGATCAATGGATTGATGTAGCCTTGAGCTGGATATGGAATCAACACAGCATGTGGTTTTTTATCATCCATTTCTGAGTTCTTTTGTTTGAATGTGGAGCAAAGGGATTAGCCAGTGGTTTAATAGGGATACTGTCCAACCTTTCTTGGATTTGTGGAATAGAAAATAGAGAAACAAGACAAGGGAAAAAATAAAAAATTCAAAGAGGTGTTTTTCTTTTAAAATTAAGTAATTCTATGTAACAATAATTAATGCATACTAAGTCAAGCCACCATGTTTTTTTACTATTGTTTTTAAAAAAGCTAATAAAATTTCAAAATAAAAAATAGATTTTATTAAAATTTAGAAAATAGTAGAATTTTTTTAGTATTGACAAAAAATTAATTTAACCTATTATATTTTTGATTTGTTTAGGTAATATAATATTTTTAGAATTTTTAGATATTAATTATCTAGTTCAATCCAGTTCAATCCAATTTAATATGTATATAATTTTATAATCGTGACTTTACGTGACCAAGTAATTTGATTTTATCATATGTCATACAATTCAACCAATAATTCTCTACCCTTTCTAATATTTCTCCATTTTAGCTTCTTCTTAACACTTCTTAATTGTCTCTTCTTAAGAGTCTAAATTGCTCCTTTTAGACAAGGAAGACTATTTAAAAATTATTGATTTACAGGACATTTTCTTAACTTTTTAAAAATTACAAAATAAGAAAGCTAAATAAATAATTGAAGCATAACTGATTTTTACTCTCATGTGTGATGAAAAATGAAAGAATACTAATACACAATTATTATAATAAACATTTGTTATTATTTAAAATCTAACAAAAATATTGAACCATATCCAATAATTACTTGCATTGGACTGCAACCACTCACTAGAAGATTTTAGGCAGATTTTATCAAAGATTATCATCGTATGATTGTGGACCACTTCCATAAGTTTCAGTTTTAGTATCAAAACAAAGATGCTAGTTGTAAAGAAGAAAACATGACATCAGACAAAAAGGACTCGAGATTATGTCCAAAACTACATTGAGAAAAATCTAAGTTTGCCTTTATTGTGAACCTCACTGATGAATGTGTTATCCCTATCATCATTTTGTTGAAAAAAAAACAAAATATAAAAAACAAGAGAAATCAAATAATAACATAAGAGATTAACGTAAAAATTTTAAAATTGAAAAAAAAACTATGATCTTTGTTAAATGATAACTAGAGAGAAAAAACAATACTATGTAAAAATTATTACAACACATAAACTACTCTTAACCACCCTAAGGTCTCAATACACACGAGCTCTCCATTAAATTGGCGTCTGTTATCTTTGTTCTATAAGTCCATGCTAGTTGACGTTTGTCTACTTTGTAATTTCACGTTAGATGACATTTGCCTGCTTTGTAATTCCATGTTAGTTGGCGTCTGTTGTCTAAAGTCCATATTCGTTGTCTAAAGTCCATATTCGACTGGCACCTTTTCCAAATCTTATCCCCCAGTTGAGTTCTGTTGTGTCGACTCAAGTTCACTTGGTTAAACATTCCCTTAGAAAAATCTTGTTAGGATATCACCATCATCATCAAAAAAAACATCTATCATAAAAAACAGTACACCCTCTCTATTTCTAGAAAGCAAATTTTCTGATTCTTTTAGTATTTAATCCTCTCCTACTTTGAATGGTTGAAAGACTAACGTCAATCACACCTTCAGGTTTAAGATGATTAAATAGGGGAAATTGTTGCACCTCAAAATTTTCCCTCTTGATTTTACTTTTATCTGACTTAGGCTTTGCATTTTATTTGCATCATTTTTTAGGTCATGTCAATTACAATCATTCATATCATTGATTCTTAAAAGAATGGGATCATAATCTCCTTGTAATTGGGGTTTTGAGAGGGATAAGATCTTTTTTCAGAGGATTAGATCATCATCATGATTTATATCAAAGCACAAGGATTATCATCTTCTTCAAGATTTCCTCAAGTGTTAGGGTTTCATCATTGGTTCATCTGTTGATTTGAAGTGAACTAGAGTTTTGGCATTCATCAGTGAAAAACAGGAATTAGGGTTTTGTGGATTGAGCTTCAGGAGCACCTCATTAAAAAATAATCATCAATAATATCATCTTATGATCTTTAAAGCATCTTAATTACATCATAATCACAATATTTCATTTGGTTGTAGAGGATTTGAATTCATCTATTGAAAAGTCAAATGCAAAGTCAAAGCTTTGACTTTTGGAATTTTTAATCAAACATGGACTTCTCAAGTCAAGGATCTTGAAAATTTGATTGATAAAATCATTTGATCAAGTTTAATCAAGGAAATCAAGAAGAAGAATCAAAGATGAAAAATCAGGGTTTGGAAAATTTCAAAGTCATTAAAGTTCTCATGTTCAAGTGAACTACTTTGCAAGATTGTAAATTTCTCATCAAGCCACTATTTTTCTTGCTCCAATGATCATATTGAAGATAATGTTTCATACTACAAATTTTTCATAGGGGATGATCTCCAAAAAAATACATGGATAAGGAGATATGAGCTCATAAAGTCATGACTCCGTTAGCCAACACTTAGAGAAGATTCTCAAGTGTTTCTGACCTTGCAAAGTAACTGACTATGTGGCCAATTTTCACCAAGATCCCAATTTATTCAGGGAAAGTCGTCAACATGAAAGTTGAAGAGGATGTTTTAAGCTTTCCAAAAAGTCCAAGAGCATGTAAAAATGATGTTTGAGCTAGGATATTCATAGAAATGAACATGGTCTCTCATAAGCTGAAATTCAAAGTCATTATGCCATGACCAACTTCTTTGTACACGAGCCTAAGCAAAGAGATTACACTTTTCAGGTCATTTGGCTTGTAAATCTCACCATAATCTAGTGTTTACACAACTAATTGATGCATTATCCAAGTGTTCCAGACTTTGTCCAAGAACCATGTCATTTTGAGAAGATAGACACCACTTCCATTTTGATAAAGATGATTTTTATCACAAAGTCAACTACATGAGCCTCTAACTTATTTTCTTTGATCACACACAATGCAAACATCAGAAGCAAGACCTCTAAAAAGTGTCAACAACCGTAGAGAGCTTGTATCTATGCCTTGCAACCATGGATTTATTGAAATTTCTATTTGCATTTCAACTAAGTCTCAAAACCTTAAGTCTCAAACCTGATCAGTTCAATCCCTCAAGCTTTCATATAAATAGGGGATCAATACCTCAACCCAAAACACACTTGAACACACAAAAAAATACCCTACACACTCAGAATAACACATAGTAAAACTTTGAGACTCCAGTAAAGCTTAAAAAAACCATTTCTTCAAAATTCTCAAACCTTGCAAGTTTTGTGCAATCTAATCATCCAAGCACCATCCATATACATCATAGAGGATACTGTATGCATTAGTTTGCATCTGTAGTCGCCCAATCACTTCACCCAAGTCCTACAGATTTACACTTGCAACTTGAGTTGGTTGGAATAGTTTATGAAGTTTCAAGGCATTCTATCCATTGTAACACGTTACTAGAGCATCAAGGATTCTAAAGAGATAATTAGTTCTCATCTGGAGCCATTAAAAAAGGCACTGGACCTTACTTCAATAGGTACATTTTTCTTGATTTTAAAGTTACTCATACAACATCATTTTGAATATTTCTTGATACTATTCTGCTTGTTTAATTAACATGAATAAAAGACTTATGAAAATAGGCATTGGTTGAGCTTATATATCACTTAATTTAACTTTGAAAAATGTTAGGTTTTCTGTTTTTTGCTTAAATTCGTCAGCTACAAGAAAAATAAATGAAAACTATGACTATACTTGAAATCCTTGCGAAATTCTCAGCAAAATGCTATATTCACTTGTTTGATTTGGTGCAAAAATAAGAGAGATTCATTTTTTGAGAAAAATAAAGTTACAATAACAATAGCAAGAGGTTGAAGATGAAGTTGAAATTTCAAATTTAAATATTGTTTTATTATATATTTATTGATGTGTTATAATAAACTAATGACATTACGTCAGAGAGATTGTTATCTTGCAAGCGAAAGGGAGAGGATTTGATCCATATTTTGACATTTTATTCATTTTTATTTGTTTTGTTAAATTCATGAAGGTTAAAGGATTTGATCCATAGTGAACCTCCCTTTTGACATTTTATTCATTTTTATTTGTTTTGTTAAATTCATGAAGGTTGTTTACCGTATTTTAATTATTTGTGATTAGCTATCCTCACTTAGCGCGTGACTCTGTGGTTAGTATTTTGTGTGGTAAGCTGAAGGGTGTGGGTTCAACACCCTTAGGCCCCAAACCATTATTTTAGCACTTGTTTATTTTGTTATTTTTCTTCAACTTTCCAATTATTTTTTTACATGCAAATTAATTCCTTCTGAGCTGATTTTTTTTGTATACTTGTCATTTATAACCTCTATTTTGTGAATATGTGAAAAAATATTAAAAATATTTTTTATTTTGACTACTTTTGTGTAGTTGAAAATTAAGTCTTTTAGGTGTTCTTCTAAGACTTCTCTTTTGATTTCCTTGTTGATTTCTTGACTAAATTCAAATTGAATGATCATAACATGATATGTATTGACTATTCTTTGATGACATGCTTCTTGTGATGCTTATACCATGATTAACTTGATCTTTGTTTAGAGTTTTAGCATGACTTTGATGTATATTTCTTCTTTTACTTCAAATTTGAATCATGATGTTTTGTTTTAACTTTTGATATATGAAACCTTTGTCACTTGTTTTTTGATCTATGATGAGTGTTTGACATATGCTTGCTATAAACTTGAATCATCATTGATCACATGTTCATATGCTCCTAACTTTTGTTACCATGATTTCTTTTGATACTAATCTTCATTTTTGCCCTACTTGACATTTTTTGATGATTGAGTTAACCATGCATTATGAATTGTTTACCTCTTGGGATATATTTCCTTCAGAAACTCTTTTTAACCACAAACCATAACATGTTTGATTGATCTTTTCATCAAAATGTGCTTTCATCTTTCATCCTTTTATCACAATTTTTACTTGATAAACATGTTTGATTTTCTTTGGTTGAATTCATTCAATTGTTTATTCATTGCTTGTGTGACTCATATGCTCCCTTAGGCTCACTTGATTCATCTTAATCTTTGATTAAGATTTGAATCAAGATAGACATTAAGATCTTAATCCAAGCATGACAACATTAGAATAGAAGTTTCTCATTCAATCCAAACTCTAAGCCCATCATGGCATGACAACATTAGGTTAGATTCCCCTATAATCTTAACCTTAGGTCTACTTTGCATGACAAAATTAAGATCTCAAGTCTCTCTTTATACTTCTTTCTTTTTGCATTGCATCTCTTTAAGACTAAAACATTTTCTCCATCAAAATCCAAAAACACTTAACAATATTCAAAATCCTTTCAAAACTAAAGGTGTAAAGGTGATGAGTGTCTTCTTGGATGACGTTGTACTTATTACCACTCTCCTAACAAAAATACAAATCAAATCCAAATCATTTTGCCACTTGGTTTTTCTCCTTAAAGCCTTTTCAAAAAGGATATGTTAACTCTGTTCTACCGCAAACAGACAAGCTCTAACTGTTAGAATGCAAAATTAAAATCGTTCATAGAAAACACAAAACAAACCAATGTTTTCAAGAAGAACTACTATGTTTTGATTCCTTCACGAATACGTCGGCATGGGGTTGCAAAGCTCATGCAAACACACTAACAAAAATCTTTTCTCTTTCCCAATGAATTTATGCACACATTCCCCTTTAGCAAGTTAGTTGTACATATATACACACACTCATTGTTTAGAACAACTATAGTGGATTTCGTAGAGTAACACAGACGTGAGGGGGTGCTAATACCTTCTCCTTGCGTAACCGAATTTAGTACCATTTCTTTTGGTTGCGAGACCATGTGCTGTTTCCATTTTTGAGGTTTTTTCTATATTTCCCTTTCTCTATTTTTGGTATAAATAAAGTTAGATAACGACTCTGTTTGTTTTAGGAAGTTGTGTGTATAAGCATTTTTCCGCATAACATAAGTTGACAACTCTGCTGGGAACTGCGAGGGCAAGATTCATGTTTTCATGATGTCAAAATCTCTCCTATCCTCAATGACATGTGTACTACATAAAATATACTTGGGACAAAGTATGAGATGCAAGCTTGGATGAAAATAACCTTTTTGGCAAGAAAAACGAAGTCTACGTCGACGCAAACTAGTTTCGGTCAACTCAAAGCTTTGTGCTTCTCCCGGGTTGTGTTGCTGCTTACCAGTGATTTCTGACAAACAACTGCTAGTCTTCCAAACTCTACGCTTTGGTAACTTACATGATCGGCTAGATTGATCTTAGGACATGTGTCTTAGTGTTTTTACAATCTGACTCAAAGTTTGGCATTATATGAATAATAACAAGATCTTTCTATGTGATTATGATTATCCTAAGATATTAAAGTTTGACTATAAATCCTAAATGTAACTTAAAGGAAATGATATGGATATTTGCAAAAATGTAAAGACAGTGCTAATAAGGAAAGTTCAACAAAATTTGTTAAAGGCTTGACTGGAAACGAAAAAAATAAGAAAGTGATTAAAGTAACTTTGTATTGAGAAAATGACTTTAAATAAATTGATGGTGTTCTTACACATACATTATCAGCAAACTCTTTTCTCTCACTCCGATACTTTGAGTATTAAATGATTTGTATACAATGTGAACACCCTGAATCCTAACATCTAAGACTCATATTTATACTAATTCGACCCTAACGGTCTTTCTATGAGATCACACCACATTCGATGTTTTCAAACACATATGTTCTGACGCTTCCACGCGTCCTCCTAGCAAAAACGCATCAGTTTGAATTTCAAACTTTTCTCGCTCGAAGCTTTGAATTCATCTAACGTGACTGTCGAAGCGATCTTCACATATCTTGAAATATGATTTCATTCTTTTGACTCTGATTTGCACTTCGATATATCAAACTATAAGAATAAACGTTATAAAATAAACTTATAAGGCCAAGTTTCATGCCATCCTTTGAAACATGATTTTCTCAAATCAACTTTCATCAAATATCAAAATCTTCAGCTAACAAATTTCCCCCAATAAATATCTATTTCGAATTAGTGTAGAAATGGACATTTCTTGTAATAACCATATTTTGACTAACAACCTTTCATTTTCCTTTAATTCCTGACGTCATAGTTAATCATGACTACTTTTTCAAAACGTTTGATCAAGACGTGCATCCAGCAGTTTAAACATCATTATGTATCAACTTTCAAGAAAATGAATAATGGCCTTTCACCTTTCTTCACAAGATGCTGACACGTGCCCCACTAACTCCTTGAGGTGTAACCTCTAACTCTTCCACTGACCACTATAAAAGGTCATCTTTTTTACTTTTTCTCTTTCTTCTTTTACAAACCCAGAAATCTTCACATTTTTCTCTAATTTACGCTCCAATTTCTCTCAAAAGCTTCATCAATTTCCACTTATTATGTTACCAAATCCTTGGCAAACAAAACTGTACCCCCCAAGGAGAACATTGAAAACTCCACTAAGAAGCCCAAAAAATCTTCTAAGGATAAAACCTCTGAGGATATTCCTTCAAACCCTAAGGCAGAGAGAGAAGCTTTCCAACTAGATTACATAACTGAGAGCTTTAGACCCTTTCGATCACGCCCAACCTTAGATAAATCCTATTTAGCTTGGCTTACTAAGGTTGAAAAGAAAAAAACTCAGGTTTAGAAAGAATTAGGAATCTTCGACTTTATTCAAATGTCGAAACTAGGTTTTAGCTATTGCCAGCCTTTTTTGCTAGTGTCCCTGTATTTCCGGGGTAGCACTTACAATACTTTTCATCTCCCTTGTGGGATGATAACCCCAACTTTCTTCGATATTGCTGCTATCACTGGACTTCCTCATATTGGAGAGACTTTTGATCCTTATTTGGAGTCTGAAAACACCATTGACTTCAATGTCAAAAATGCTTCTTTTAGCACTTATATAGACCTGTATCATGTTGATGGTGAAGATGTTTCTAACGTTGAACACATAGCTTTCCTAGACTTATGGTTATCCAAATTCATTTTTTGCTGCAAATCTCTGCAAGTAGCCAAGATATTTCTGACCCTTGCAAACCAGTTACATTCTGGTCGAAAGGTGTGTTTGAGTGAGTTGCTTCTAGCTAGCCTGTATATAAGTTTAGGGGCTGCTACTGCCAAACTTAAGGATTATGAAGCAGGCACCAACCTACTTTTATCTGGACCCTATTGGCTTCTTCAATTGTGGTTAAATGCCATTTTTGAGCCTTCTCTTCGAACTGCTGGAACTGTTGACAAAAATGACCCTGAAATAGCAGGTTGAATCATTGAAGGAACTAGACTTTTACAATTAACTCCCAATGATGATGATGAAAACCTTTAAGCTTGCCTCACTAAATACATGCTGATGTTCTCAAAACGTCACAATTTTACCCCCTCTATGGCTCCTTTCGCCAATCAAACTCATGGTCCTTCCTAGTTTACTTCGTCAATTAAAGACGCTGTGAAGAATGCATATAGTGATATTGAAAGCATATGGCGCACATTTCTTCTTCCTAGACTCCTAGTCTCCAAGATCTTGCCAGTGAAAAGCTATGTTTGCTTTCTGGCTTATCAGCCCAATTTTATCTCACGACAGTTTGGATTGTGCCAACTCATCCCTGAATCTATCACCATAATACTTTTCTTGAATCAACAACCATGATTATGTATAAATGTTAATTTTTGAGAAGAGAGGATGAAGATGATGAGCACTATGTGTATCTTTCACTAGTTCTTGTTAACTACTCAAAAGGAATCAAAACTCTATTTATATGTGTTAGTAAAATAAATAATATTTGAGAAATAAAGAAAATAAGACAAACAAAATTTTGAGTATGTAAAGTGAGCGATCGACCGCTCTAGAGGCTTGGGTCGGTGCAACACAACCCGCGCCTAGGAGATGAGCCAAAAAACTTGAATGCATCGACCCCACCAGGGGGTTTGCGTCGATGTAACCTTCAATTTTCTTGACCATCAGGTTGAGTGGACCAAGGGGTCGACACAACACAACCCAGGAGAAGCACAAAGCTTTGAGTTGACTGGAGCTAGTTTACATCGACGTAGGCTTCATTTTTCTTGCCAAAAAGGTTATTTTCATCCAAGCTTGCATCCCATACTTTGTCCCAAGTATATTTTATGTAGCACACATGTCATTGAGGATATGAGAGATTTTGACATCATGAAAACATGAATCTTGCCCTCACATACTCCCCCTTTTTGATGATGACAAAACCTACACAATATTGTCAAATAAAAACACATTAAATGACATAAGAAGGAACTCCCTCTGAGTTTGTGCACATCTTCATAACTCAGAAATTGTAAGTCTATCTCACTCTCATATCACTTCTCCCTCTTTGACAACATCAAAAAGAGAAAAACATTTGATTAATAGTAGCAATTAAAAGTAGAGTAGAGATCATAAATTTGCACCTTAACGCACTAAAGATCATTCACATAAAATGAAAAATAGTGCAAATGAGATAATTAAACAATCATCATAAAATACTATATATGCCAAATGACAAATAAACTTAAACAAACACAAAGCAGTTTTTACGAAAAGCAAATAAAGTTAGGCAAAACATGATAAAATTATATCAAGATGAAATTTAAGCTAAAAATAAGACACAAAGCAGGTTCAATTTTCATTGTCTTGGGTTGAAGGACCTTGTTGAGGAGGATGCTGAAAGAGTTGCGTGAAGGTGGATTGTAAGGAGGCTAAGTTGTCAGCTTGTGTTTGAATAATACCATGCAAGGTTGAATATCTTTGAGCTTGGGCAACAGAGTAAGAAGCAAAGCTTTCACTTTGGA
The DNA here is from genome assembly GCA_948472305.1 of Vicia faba. Taxonomy (NCBI): domain Eukaryota; kingdom Viridiplantae; phylum Streptophyta; class Magnoliopsida; order Fabales; family Fabaceae; genus Vicia; species Vicia faba. The sequence continues at coordinate 903,484,482 of OX451735.1, read as the reverse complement.
CCTTGATAATATTGTAGAGGTTAAAGATTTGTTCATTTTGGAGAGAATCATATTCATGTTGTTGGATCTGCATCCTTTCCAATTGAGCTAACACACTAGAGTTGTTGCTTTGAGCAGCAGGAGTATCCTCATCCATATCTTCAGCATCTTCATCACCTTCTTCTTCTTCACTCCCAATATCAATTTCCTCATCCTCTTCACCATTACTGTTCTGGAATTGTACACGGTTACTTCTTACGGTGTGTTTGTATCTTCGCCTTTGGGAATCCCACAGAAAACCCATTAAGGTGAGTGATTTGCTAGAGAATTCTTGGTCCATACCCAAACTCATGTAAGAGATATCGGGCACACGAATACTTTCTCTGTTGAGAACTCGTTGGATAAATGATGGGTAGCATAGTGCAATCCCTCTCTCAAACTTTTGTAGACCGAAGATCCTGCTAACAAAGTAGTATGGCCAATGAATCTTGATCTTGTTCTTGAGCACATACATGAGATGAACCTCTGGCTTCTCCATGCAAGAGTACCCACCCTTTTTGGGTCGAATGATGTGGCAAACGATCCAAAACAAAATCCTATCAAGAGGAGCTAGGGCACTTGTGTTCACAATCCGCTCAGTGTAGAGTTTCTTGAGCATAGAGTTCAAAGCAGTCTTAAATTCATATCCAGGAGAAACATTAGAGTCAGAAGATTTAATTGAATCAGAGTCAACAGGGCACATATAAACCAAATCTTTCCAAACATGGGAACTGATCATATAACTTTTGTTATTCATTCTATACCTAAACTCAAAATCCTCAAAATTTACTTGGACACCCGCAAAAAGTATCCTAACCAGATCTTCATTATACTTATCCTTACATTCAAGAAAGTTGTGAAGTTTATGAAATCTAATAAGATCAATGAGTTCAGGAAGGTGTAAATGACCCAAAGTTGTCATTTCCAAAAAAATTGCTTAACAACCTTTCTCTTTCCAAACTTAGCTTCATAAGATTCAACTATGTCATCAGAGAGAAGAGAAAGAGCATTTACTGGAGATTCAGAAGGAGCATTTGAGGATCTACCTCTGAGGGTTCTCTTCTTTGCAACCCTAGATGTGGCCATGATGAAGTTTTCTTGAAGGGTTTGGAGTAAAGGGAATTTCGTTTTTGGTTTAGAGGAGTTTAGGGTTTGTGTGGTTTGAAAGAAATAAGGATAATTGAATTAATACAAACCACACAACATACAAATAAAATTATGAAAATTTGCAAGATGCGTCGACCAAACCAGGTCGTGCATCGACACAATTTTAAAAAAATGATACTGAAGAGTTTATATAAGAGTGCGTCGGTGCAATCTTGTTGTGGGTCGACTCATCCTGTGATATTTTAAGATTTACTACATTTTTGAAGGAAAGTCATGTAATAGGGGAAGTAACAATAAATCACACATGCATATAAACAGTATAATGAATGTAGAGCAAGAAGATGACCTAAATAAACACATATATATGATCAAGAAGGGGAAATAGATAGGATGGATATTACATTCATGAAGATTGATGAGAGCTTTCACTAAAACTCTATACCTTTTTATATCGACGAGTTTACCATTTTCATCCCGGTCTAAGTTCATGGTCGTAGGCATATAAGTATCGATTGCTTTTGAGTTTTTCATGTCGAATCGCTTGAGTAGGTCAAGAAAATATTTCATTTGGCTCACGAATGTCCCTTCATTTAGTTGCTTGATTTGAAGTCCAAGGAAGTAGTTTAACTCCCTCATCATGCTCATCTCAAATTCTCCCTGCATTAGCTTAGATAATTCCTTGACCAAAGATATGTTAGAAGAATAAAAAATAATGTCATGTACATATACTTGAACTAAAATAGAATGTTTTTCTTCATTCTTAATAAAAAGGGTTGTGTCAACCTTTCCTCTTGAGAATTCTTGATCTAGTAAGAATTTGCTAAGACGTTCGTACCAAGCCCTAGGGGCTTGTTTAAGACCGTATAACACATGCTTAAGTTTGTAAACATAGTTGGGATTCTCAAAATTCTCAAAACCGGGAGGTTGAGACACATAAACCTCTTCATTAATGTATCCATTTAAGAAAGCATTCTTTACATCTATTTGAATAATTTAAAGTTTTGTGAGCATGCATATGCAAGTAAAAGGCGTATAGCCTCGAGTCGGGCCACCAGATCGTAAGTTTCCTTATAATCGATGCCTTCCTCTTGGTTATACCCTTGGGCAACAAGACGAGCCTTGTTGCGAGTTATAATTCCGTTTTCGTCTAGTTTGTTCCTAAATACCCATTTAGTTCCAATAACTCGATGATCTCGCGGAGGAGGGACAAGGTCCCAAACCTCATTTCTTTTAAACTGATTTAGTTCCTCTTGCATAGCTAAAAATCAATGTTCATTGAGTAAGGCGTCTTTGGAAATTTTAGGCTCAATTTGAGAGACGAAAGCAAAAGTGATAAAAGTTACTTATCTTAGAGCGAGTGGTGACTCCCTTTGATATGTCTCCTAGGATGTTGTCGATAGGATGATCCTTAGAGGTTTTACATTCCAAAGGAAGATCATTTTTATTACTTGGATGATCTTCTCCTCTTTCTTTGGATACTTGATCCAACTTTTCCTCAATTTTAGTAGATTCCGAGTCCTTTTCTTTGGGATATTTTAGTATGCTTTTCGAAGATACACCTGCACCATCATAAACACTACCCTTTTCGACTAATTTTGGATCAGATTCATCAAAGGAAACATGCACAGACTCTTCAACAATATGTAACCTTTTATTAAATACTCTATAAGCTTTACTTGATTGAGAGTATCCAAGAAAGATACCTTCATCGGCTTTTGAGTCAAATTTACCTAGATTCTCCTTACCATTATTTAACACAAAGCATTTACATCTGAAAACGTGAAGATGAGAAATATTTGATTTTCTTCCTTTTAAAAGTTCATAGGGAGTTTTGTTTAGAATAAGACGTATTAGAACCCTATTCAAAACATAACATGTCGTGCTAATGGCATCGGCCTAAAAGTATTTTGGAAGACGGTGTTCATTGATCATAGTTCTTTCGAGTTCTTCTAAAACACAGTTTTTACATTCCACCACTCCATTTTGTTGCGGAGTACGTGGGGCAGAAAAATTATGATCAATGCCATATTTTTCACAAAATTTATCAAAGATATCATTCTCAAATTCACCACCGTGATCGCTTCGAATAGTAACTATGCTAGTGTTTAATTTGTTTTAAGAAATCTTGGCAAACTTTTCAAATTCCGAAAAAGTGTCACTTTTATTTGCTAAGAAAGATGTCTAACAAAATCTAGAGTAGTCATCTACAATAACAAATTCATAGTAGTTACCACCTAGACTTTTAATTCAGATGGTCCAAAAAGGTCCATATGGAGAAGTTTAAGAGGTCTCATTGTAGAAATAATGTTTTTAGATTTAAACGAGATTCTTGTTTGCTACCCCATTTGGCAAGCATCGCATAAGTGATCCTTGGAGAATTTTAGTTTGGGTAAACCGACTAGTAAATCTTTTGAGACAATTTTATTTAACAAATCAAAATTCAAGTGAGCTAGACGTCTATGCCAAATCCATGAGTCCTCACTTAAAGTGACCAGACATTAGCTCCGGTTAAGGATACATTATTCAAGTCAAGCATGTATACATTGTTTACCCTCAAGCCTTTGAACACGTCATCTTTCTTATCATTATGTTCAATTATGCAACAATCTTTTGAAAAAGAGACATTATATCCTTTGTCGAATAATTGACTAATGCTAATAACAATGTGTTTAAGACCATCAATTAATAGGACATCAGAGATAGTAGTAGAAGAGGGATTACCTACACTACCTTTACCGAGTATTGCTCTCTTGTTATTATCGCCATAGCTGACAAATCCTTTCTTTTTCGCTACAAAGTCAACAAATAGGGAGATGTCGCCCGTCATATGTCTTGAGCATCCACTATCGAGAAACCATATTTTCTCCGTAGTCTCAAGACATTCCACCTACAAATTTAAACAAGGGAAATAGGTATCCAATTTTTATTGGGTCTTTGTGTGTGAGTGATACTTGAGTTGCATTTTGGAAACCATTTGAAAATTCCTCGAGGAACCAAAAACCTCCTAAATCGGAATTTACCAATGGTGTGGCCCCTTTTGCAACAATATAAACAAGTTAGAGTTTTATGTAAGTTACTTTTGCTTGGAGGATCTCTTATTTCATAAGTGTATTTTTGATAAGGATTAATCATACTACTTTTGAAATTTGATTTATCAATGCCAAAAGTAATTTTGGGTTATAAAGCGTTGTCAAGTTTGGCTTTGAGAGTTTTTACCTCTCTTTGCCAAATATAACAAGTTTCACATCCAGCCCAATCATGCCAAGAAAACTTGTCATCTTTACTATCAGTTTTGATTTTCTCTACCATAGATGCCTTGAGGGCTTCCAACTCTTTTTCAGAATTGGACAATTTTTGCCCAAGGTATGAAATTTTTTTCTTGTTTGAGGCTAATCGTTTAAAAGATTCTTTAGCCTTATTTTGTAGAGTATCAAAAGCTCTTTACAATTCTATGTGAGACATTTTATCAATAAGATCATATTTAGAGTGACTTACATTCCTTTTCTTCTTTTGATGAACCATGAGACAAAGGTTGACCGTTTCTTCTTCGTCACTAGTGTCACTTTTGCTTGAAGCTTCACTATCACTATCCCAAGCAATGTACGCTCTTTAAGCTTTGTTAGGTCTCTTTTGGAATTTGTCTTTTCCTTTGTCTTTCTTGAGCAACAGGCAATCTGGTTTATAGTGACCGGGTTTTCCGCAGTTGAAACACGATCCTCTTGATTTAGATTTCTTACCTTCATCTTGTCTTGAAGGTTTTGATTGGCTTCTATAATTGATGAGATTTGTGTCTGAGTGTTGGACTTCATTCTTTCAGATATATCTATGATATTTTCTCACAAACAACCCCATGTCTTCACTTGAACTTCCATCATCATCACTAGAATCACTCACACATGGGTTATTGGTGGAGGACTTTAAGCTTGAAGCCTTTAATGCAACAAACTTCTTTTCCGTGTCTTTTGGTTTTTCTTTCTTTTCCTTTTTCTCGTGCTTGTTGAGATTTATGAGCTCTTGCTCATGCTCTTGAAGCTTCCCAAAAAATGTTGTTATGTCAAGTGTAGCTAGATTGTTGGCTTCCTTGATTGTTGTAACTTTAGGTTTCCATTCCCTATTAAGACATCTCAAAATTTTGTTAGTAGCAACAACATTGGGAGTAACATGACCAAGAGTGTGTAAGCGATTGATTATATGAGAAAATATCTTTTGCATATCCGCAATGGTTTCACCATGCTTCATGTGAAAGAGATCAAACTCTTGAGTCAATGTATTTATTCTAGCAAGTTTAACATCATTTGTCCCCTTATGGGAAATTTGTAGAGCATCCCACATTTCCTTAGCAGTAGCACAATGTGAAACTCTAAAATACTCATCAACACCTAAAGATGCAATAAGCATATTTCTACATTTCCAATCATAGCTATACTTTTTCTCGTCTTCCTCATGCCATAGTGCTTCCCGTTTGGGTATGGTGACGTTATCCTCATTGGTTATGGTTATTTGTATAGGACCATCCTCGATAACTTTCCATATCTTTCTATTAACAGAGTTAATATGCACATGCATACAATCTTTCCAATAGCTATAGTTTTCACTGGTGAAAACAAGAGCTCTCGTATAAGCCCCTTTTGGATCGTTCTCCATATTCTACAAAGTAATATATGAAGCACTAGATAAACTGGAACTCTGATACCACTTGTTAGACGATGTGATCGATCTAGAAGGGGGATTAAATAGATCATTTTAAAAATTATTTGTGATTTTTAAAATTGCTTTTCAGATATTTATGCAAAAGCTCCCGGAATCTCCAATCGTTTAAACGACCCTCTATTGAAAAGATCGGATATGCGTAACTGTATGGGATATGATGACAAAGTAAGAATCAATACGTTTTACTCAATTGATCAATCACTTAAACATCCTCAATGAGTATGAATTACTTTTAATTAGTTGATTAAGATAAAGCTAAACACAATGAATAATTTGTGGATGAATTAATTTGTCAAACACCTTATCTGCAAAGCACCTTAGGTTTGATTTTACTAAATTGTAGTGGTGAGTTTTCTTATTAATCAAATTGCTACTATTAATCAAATGCTTTTCTCTTTTTGATGTTGTCAAAGGGGGAGAAGTTCTATGACAGTGAGATAGACTTACAATTTCTGAGTTTTGAAGATGTGCATAAACTCAAGGGGAGTTCCTTCTTCTGATGTCATTTGCTGTATTTTTGATTTGACAATAATGTGTAGGTTTTGCCATTATAACAAAGCGGGGGGGGGGGGGGGGGGGGGGGTATGTGAGGGCAAGATTCATGTTTTCATGATGTCAAAACCTCTCCTATCCTCAATGACATGTGTGCTACATAAAATATACTTGGGACAAAGTATGGGATGCAAACTTGGATGAAAATAACCTTTTTGGCAAGAAAAATGAAGCATGCGTCGATGCAAACTAGCTCCGGTCGACTCAAAGCTTTGTGCTTCTCCCGAGTTGTATTGCACCGACCCCTTGGTCGACTCAACATGATGATCAAGAAAATTGAAGGCTGCGTCGACACAACCCCCTGGTGCAGTTAATGCATTCAAGCTGTTTGGATCATCTCCTATGTGTGGGTTGTCTTGCACCGACCCAAGCCTCTGGAGCGGTCGACCGCTCACTTAACATACTCAAAATTTTGTTTGTCTTATTTTCTTTCTTTCTCAAATATTATTTGTTTTACTAACACATATAAATAGAGTTTTGATTCCTTTTGAGTAGTTAACAAGAACTAGTGAAAGATAGACATAGTGCTCATCATCTTCATCCTCTCTTCTCAAAAATCAACATCTACACATAATCATGGGTGCTGATTCAAGAAAAGTGTTGTGGTGATAACGTTCAAATCAAAGATTCAATTCAGATTTGGGTTGAGCAATTGTGGACTATTCTTGAATAAACTCTGATCGGTAAAATAGCAAGTGTACTATTTTATCGATGTAGTAATAATGGGAAAAACCCCAAAGTCGATCTCTTGAGGACTGCACAGTGAAATTAAGTTTGTTTGAATGAATATCAATTGAACAAAAGCAATGGTTGATTGTTTGTTTCGAGCTACAATAATACGAAAACTAAATTTACGAGAAGATTATATGTGACGATGAGAATAATGCCCGGGCGGTGTATGAATCGCGATACAATGACCAATTTGTTTCGTTATTCTAAAAAGCTATGTTTCACCTTTTCTTTCCCTATGCCTAAAGTTATTTTTCCGCAATTCCTTTTAAGAAAAACCTTTGGTATTCTCTCTTTGCCCTAATTCCTCAGATGCCAAGAGAGAATATCAAGCACTAGTTCAAACATGAAAAACAGGTATTCAGAGGGTATTCTAATTCCTTAGGAATATCGACTATGATAAAAGTGATGCAACAGGATTAGGATTGCTGATCAGGCAAACCCTAATTACGATAAATAATCATTTCTTCCAAGCAGATTAAGCATTAAAAACATCGCACACAATAAAGAATAAGGTTTAAACATAAAACTCATATTACGAAATATCAATTAGTCATTACAAAGCAAATTAGGGACACCTCCCTGACATTGGGAGGTTTAGCTACTCATGTTCATAATACTAATGAAAACAGAATCAAGAAGAAAAGTCATTACAATAGGATTTGGATAGGTTGGATCGTCGATTGCTTCCGCTCTTGATCGATCCTTCTTCTCCTTGAATCACCACTCTAAGCTCTCTCCAATACGTTAATTCTCCAATTCCCCCCTCAAAAAAATCCCCCAGTCCTCTAACCCTCGTCTCTAATATAACAGTATTCTAAAATATTAAAAGAAATGTCCAAACTTCCCTCAAACTTGTCCCAGTCAGCATGTCGAAAAATAGAAATTTTGCCTCCAGATGCCCTGACACGGGCCGTGTTGTGTGACACGGGTGGCCGTGTCAGGTCGCTGCTTCACAGAATAAAATCCACGCCTTCAGGGGACACAACACGGTCTGTGTTGTACAACACGGGTGGCCGTGTTGTGTTGCTGGTTTGGCATGTTTTCCATCTTCTGCAGGTGCCACGACACGGGCCGTGTTGCACGACACGGGCACCCGTGTCACACTTCTGAAATCTTCGTTTTCATGCGTTTCTTCTGTATTTGGATCATTTTCGCATTGGTGTCGGATAGCCAACTAGACAGAAACCTGAAACATCTTGAAACAACAACCAAATTACACGCACCAACGGTAAAAATGATGAAAACATGGACACATGACTTGCTTATCCTAATCAGAGAATACTGATGAAACATAATTAAAATACTAAAAGAAAACTCATGAAAACACAAGAAACGACACTAAAACCTGCTTGGAAAGTACGACAAAAGATCACTGATCAAACTCCCCCGAACTTGAACTTTTGCTTGACCTCAAGCAATAGGCTTGCATAGCACCTTAATAACCCAATCAATAGCTTAAAACTTGCGGATGAAACGATGATACTCGTACGTGAGTTTTCGTTCTAAGTCACCGGATGAATACTTTCTGGTACTTCTCTCTCAATCAAGGTATCGCACGAACACTAAACCGCAGTGTACCACGGACCTCAATCTCCTTTGTGGTAACCTCTCTAACTATGCTTTGGGCTTAGGTCTTATTTTTCGATTTTCTACCCTTTTCATTCGGACAATCATTTTTAAGGCTTTTTATGATTTTTCATTGTATGCACAAGATTGATCAAATGTATTTTTCTTTACACCCTTTTTTTTTCTTGTCCCTTTAGGGACGACCTTTAGGTTCAACCGCCGTTAGGCTGAATAACCGGGTGAGGGTTACCCAACTTAGAAGGATCGATTGTCTAATTGTCTTTATTCATTTTTTCGGTGCTCTTTTTTTTATTCAACAATTTTCTCGATCAACCTTGCACACACACTTAGTATAGATTAAGCCTGACTGTCAGTAGAAACTATTCGGGGCATACTTCTCAGATCAAAGTACCATGGCACAAATCTACACGTTAGACTCGTTCCTTACTCAGAAGACTCAGTGTGTTCGTGTTATACCTCAACATCAAGATTTTTCTAATTTCCCCAACCGGTTTCTTTTCACTCAACTCTACATACTTTCTCCTCACTTCACTCGCAAAAACCAAATACAATACGCAACACTAATTAATTTTTCCGTCCAAGTCGGGGTGTTTTCACAACGGATTTCCAACATATTTCCAAACAAGCAACTTAAAACAACTACTGACTCAAAAGAAAACTGACACAAAGGAAAGAAAACTAAAAGAAAACTAGAATAACAAAGCAAAACACATAAATAAACAAATAAATACCCCCCACACCTGAACTCAACAGTGTCCTCACGGTTGAAGAACGAGTGCAGGAGGGGACTCACTGAGATCACTGAGGTGGCTGTTGGCCGTGCAACCGCATCTGTTGCATCCACTCATGCATTTCCCCAATGAGCTTCCCTTGGCGGAGCTGCTCCTCCCTGTCTCTTTTCTGCTCATCGCCTTGCCTTGTCTGCTCACTACGGATATAGCACATCTGATCGTGCATCCAATCCCATTCGTTTTTGGTCATGCTCCACGAACCGGTCGACGAGTCACCAGGATTCGGCATATGAGTCTCTTCTGGGATAGGGTCCTCACCAGGTTGATTATCCGCTTCACCTTCCGAACCTGCACAAGCATCAAAATTTTCTCCATCGTCTTGCATAGGACTTGCGTACAACCAGTTAGCTTGTTTGTCAATAGAAATAAAATCAGGAGCAGGTAAAGCTAACAAATGGTGATTACGGGTAACCAGGGAATAATAATCATTAAAAACTTTGATCATACCTTGGGTGGTGAGTGTAGCTAAGTCAATCTTAGTCTTACCTCCCACTGTGGGTTCCTCCATCAGTTGTGGACCGTAGCCGAGGTAGTCAGCTATCTGGGTGATCATCCCTCCAACAGAAATGTCACCAGTAGCGGCATTGGCTACCCGCTTCAGGTGATCGGCAGCAAAAGCAGCGATATTGATGAGTTCCTTGTTAGCCATGCCATAGAGCAAGTATAGCTCTCTTTGTGTGGCCACCCCGGTACTATCCCCTCGGAAGAAAAGGGTGTAGGCCAACCCCTTTTGGGCATATCGGAAACAAGGGTTGTGAATGCAAGAAGCCTTGGCCCCCTTAGCGACATATTCAGAGCTCCCTGTAATTGCTTTCCAAAAGTCGCTTGCAACAAAAGTGGTGGGAGGTGCCCCAGGGCCAAAGCTCGGGAGCTTAAGAACGCGCCCCAACTCCGCGACCGATAGAGAATGGTCATTATCAAACAAACGAAACTTGAGAGTGCCAAAATACTCCTCATCAGAGCCTGTCCACCTATGACGAAGCTGAAAATCCAAAGAACTCAAAAATTTGAAGGTTATGCGCTCAAATGTCGGCGCTTCAAACTGCATAAATTCAAGCATGCCTAAAGTATGAAACATCCTATGTACCTCCATTCGCAGCCCTAAGTTATCTAAAGTTTCATTACAAATGTACCTGGCCGGAATCAACTTACGTTTCACCAATCGAACATACTTGCGTTGATGGTCCGGATCCTCAAATAGAATACCATGAGCATTCGCCATGCGATGAGCTCGTTTCTTAGGGCGGGAGGATTCAGCGACAGCCTTTCCAGTATCTCTGCGTGGAGGCATGGTGAGAACCTGTAATAACACAAATAATAAAAAAAAAAATTCGACAGAGAGATTAGACAAAACGGAGACCGTAGGAATAACAATGGAGATGAGATGATCAACTTTCTCAACAGGGATGAGGAGTTTTAGTGAGTGGGTAATGCCAAAAAGTGAAGCTTAAAGGAAGAGTAGCAATGAAGGCTAGGGCTTGGAGAGTGAGAGAGAGGTAGAAGAAGAAGGGTTAATGAGAATAATAAAATAATATGTGGTAAATAATAGAGTTAAAAGTGGGAAAGGGATAAAAATTCGTGGGCCCAACTAAAAAAAATTGTAAATTTCGCCTGCTGACACGGGCCGTGTTGCACGACACGGGCACCCGTGTCAGACCCCTGGTATGCTGCTGTGAAAAATAAATAAAGGAAAAGCTTCAGTTGCCACAACACGGGCCGTGTTGCACGACACAGGCACCCGTGTTGCATCCCTGTTCTGCCACAAAATTAATTTTTAAAACCATTTCCTGACACGGGCCGTGTCAAGCAACACGGGTGGCCGTGTCAGGGCTCTGAAATCACACCAAATCATGAATTTTGCTGCTTTTTCAACCCCATTTATTCGACACCTCTCTTTCCGGCTTGATCAGTGAGACACATCAACTACATACCTACAAAATGAACAAACAAAAATTAAATAAAATCGTGGGTTGCCTCCCACGTAGCAATGCGTTTATCGTCTCGTGGCTCGACGGTCCGTTGTCCTACTGAGTAAGACGAATGACCTCAACCTGTCCAACCTTTTGACCTTGAAAATAAGGCTTAAGTCTCTGCCCATTAACTTTGAAGATGTCTCCATTGGCTTGATTCTTAATCTCGACCGCTCCATACGGAAACACCTTATGAACCACAAAGGGTCCGGACCATTTGGACCGCAATTTTCCTGGGAATAGCTTCAAGCGGGAATTGTACAGAAGGACCAGCTGTCCTTCCCAAAACTCTTTTTTCTGGATTCTCCCATCGTGCCACTTCTTGGTCTGTTCCTTGTAAACCTTGGCATTCTCATACGCAGAATTCTGAAACTCTTCTAATTCATGCAGTTGCAGAATCCTAGAATTTCCTGCTAGAGATACGTCCATGTTCAAGAATTTGGTTGCCCAAAAGGCCTTGTGTTCCAACTCTAGAGGCAGATGACAGGCTTTGCCATAGACGAGTTGGTACGGTGACACGCCGATAGGTGTTTTGAAAGCAGTTCGGTAAGCCCATAATGCATCATCTAACTTTGTCGCCCAATCTTTTCGCGACGAACTCACCGTCTTCTCCAGAATCTGCTTGATCGGTCAGGAAATGGTTTTAAAAATTAATTTCGTGGCAGAACAGGGATGCAACACGGGTGCCCGTGTCGTGCAACACGGCCCGTGTTGTGGCAACTGAAGCTTTTCCTTTATTTATTTTTCACAGCAGCATACCAGGGGTCTGACACGGGTGCCCGTGTCGTGCAACACGGCCCGTGTCAGCAGGCGAAATTTACAATTTTTTTTAGTTGGGCCCACAAATTTTTATCCCTTTCCCACTTTTAACTCTATTATTTACCACATATTATTTTATTATTCTCATTAACCTTTCTTCTTCTACCTCTCTCTCACTCTCCAAGCCCTAGCCTCCATTGCTACTCTTCCTTTAAGCTTCACTTTTTGGCATTACCCACTCACTAAAACTCCTCATCCCTGTTGAGAAAGTTGATCATCTCATCTCCATTGTTATTCCCACGGCCTCCGTTTTGTCTAATCTCTCTGTCGATTTTTTTTTTTTATTTGTGTTATTACAGGTTCTCACCATGCCTCCACACAGAGATACTGGAAAGGCTGTCGCTGAATCCTCCCGCCCTAAGAAACGAGCTCATCGCATGGCGAATGCTCATGGTATTCTATTTGAGGATCCGGACCATCAACGCAAGTATGTTCGATTGGTGAAACGTAAGTTGATTCCGGCCAGGTACATTTGTAATGAAACTTTAGATAACTTAGGGCTGCGAATGGAGGTACATAGGATGTTTCATACTTTAGGCATGCTTGAATTTATGCAGTTTGAAGCGCCGACATTTGAGCGCATAACCTTCGAATTTTTGAGTTCTTTGGATTTTCAGCTTCGTCATAGGTGGACAGGATCTGATGAGGAGTATTTTGGCACTCTCAAGTTTCGTTTGTTTGATAATGACCATTCTCTATCGGTCACGGAGTTGGGGCGCGTTCTTAAGCTCCCGAGCTTTAGCCCTGGGGCACCTCCCACCACTTTTGTTGCAAGCGACTTTTGGAAAGCAATTACAGGGAGCTCTGAATATGTCGCTAAGGGGGCCAAGGCTTCTTGCATTCACAACCCTTGTTTCCGATATGCCCAAAAGGGGTTGACCTACACCCTTTTCTGCCGAGGGGATTGTACCGGGGTGGCCACACAAAGAGAGCTATACTTGCTCTATGGCATGGCTAACAAGGAACTCATCAATATCGCTGCTTTTGCTGCCGATCACCTGAAGCGGGTAGCCAATGCCGCTACTGGTGACATTTCTGTTGGAGGGATGATCACCCAGATAGCTGACTACCTCGGCTACGGTCCACAACTGATGGAGGAACCCACAGTGGGAGGTAAGACTAAGATTGACTTAGCTACACTCACCACCCAAGGTATGATCAAAGTTTTTAATGATTATTATTCCCTGGTTACCCGTAATCACCATTTGTTAGCTTTACCTGCTCCTGATTTTATTTCTATTGACAAACAAGCTAACTGGTTGTACGCAAGTCCTATGCAAGACGATGGAGAAAATTTTGATGCTTGTGCAGGTTCAGAAGGTGAAGCGGATAATCAACCTGGTGAGGACCCTATCCCAGAAGAGACTCCTATGCCGAATCCTGGTGACTCGTCGACCGGTTCGTGGAGCATGACCAAAAACGAATGGGATTGGATGCACGATCAGATGTGCTATATCCGTAGTGAGCAGACAAGGCAAGACGATGAGCAGAAAAGAGACAGGGAGGAGCAGCTCCGCCAAGGGAAGCTCATTGGGGAAATGCATGAGTGGATGCATCAGATGCGGTTGCACGGCCAACAGCCACCTCAGTGATCTCAGTGAGTCCCCTCCTGCACTCGTTCTTCAACCGTGAGGACACTATTGAGTTCAAGTGTGGGGGGTATTTATTTGTTTATTTATGTGTTTTGCTTTGTTATTCTAGTTTTCTTTTAGTTTTCTTTCCTCTGTGTCAGTTTTCTTTTGAGTCAGTAGTTGTTTTAAGTTGCTTGTTTGGAAATATGTTGGAAATCCGTTGTGAAAACACCCCGACTTGGACGGAAAAATTAATTAGTGCTGCGTATTGTATTTGGTTTTTGCGAGTGAAGTGAGGAGAAAGTATGTAGAGTTGAGTGAAAAGAAACCGGTTGGGGAAATTAGAAAAATCTTGATGTTGAGGTATAACACGAACACACTGAGTCTTCTGAGTAAGGAACGAGTCTAACGTGTAGATTTGTGCCATGGTACTTTGATCTGAGAAGTATGCCCCGAATAGTTTCTAATGACAGTCAGGCTTAATCTATACTAAGTGTGTGTGCAAGGTTGATCGAGAAAAATTGTTGAATAAAAAAAAGAGCACCGAAAAAATGAATAAAGACAATTAGACAATCGATCCTTCTAAGTTGGGTAACCCTCACCCGGTTATTCAGCCTAACGGCGGTTGAACCTAAAGGTCGTCCCTAAAGGGACAAGAAAAAAAAAGGGGTGTAAAGAAAAATACATTTGATCAATCTTGTGCATACAACGAAAAATCATAAAAAGCCTTAAAAATGATTGTCCGAATGAAAAGGGTAGAAAATCAAAAAATAAGACCTAAGCCCAAAGCATAGTTAGAGAGGTTACCACAAAGGAGATTGAGGTCCGTGGTACACTGCGGTTTAGTGTTCGTGCGATACCTTGATTGAGAGAGAAGTACCAGAAAGTATTCATCCGGTGACTTAGAACGAAAACTCACGTACGAGTATCATCGTTTCATCCGCAAGTTTTAAGCTATTGATTGGGTTATTAAGGTGCTATGCAAGCCTATTGCTTGAGGTCAAGAAAAAGTTCAAGTTCGGGGGAGTTTGATCAGTGATCTTTTGTCGTACTTTCCAAGCAGGTTTTAGTGTCGTTTCTTGTGTTTTCATGAGTTTTCTTTTAGTATTTTAATTATGTTTCATCAGTATTCTCTGATTAGGATAAGCAAGTCATGTGTCCATGTTTTCATCATTTTTACCGTTGGTGCATGTAATTTGGTTGTTGTTTCAAGATGTTTCAGGTTTCTGTCTAGTTGGCTATCCGACACCAATGCGAAAATGATCCAAATACAGAAGAAACGCATGAAAACGAAGATTTCAGAAGTGTGACACGGATGCCCGTGTCGTGCAACACGGCCCGTGTCGTGGCACCTGCAGAAGATGGAAAACATGCCAAACCAGCAACACAACACGACCACCCGTGTTGTACAACCCGGACCATGTTGTGTCCCATGAAGGCGTGGATTTTATTATGTGAAGCAGCGACCTGACACGGCCACCCGTGTCACACAACACGGCCCGTGTCAGGGCATCCAGAGGCAAAATTTCTATTTTTCGACATGCTGACTGGGACAAGTTTGAGGGCAGTTTGGACATTTCTTTTAATATTTTAGAATACTGTTATATTAGAGACGAAGGTTAGAGGACTGGGGGATTTTTTTGGAGGGGGAATTGGAGAATTAACGTATTGGAGAGAGCTTAGAGTGGTGATTCAAGGAGAAGAAGGATCGATCAAGAGCGGAAGCAATCGACGATCCAACCTATCCAAATCCTATTGTAATGACTTTTCTTCTTGATTCTGTTTTCTTTAGTATTATGAACATGAGTAGCAAAACCTCCCAATGTCAGGGAGGTGTCCCTGATTTGCTTTGTAATGACTAATTGATGTTTCGTAATATGAGTTTTATGTTTAAACCTTATTCTTTATTGTGTGCAACGTTTTTAATGCTTAATCTGCTTGAGCTGTCTATTAGACACTTTGACCTGACCACTCGTTTGAGGATGGTAAGGAGTGGCTACTCGGTGCTTCACATTGTACTTTTGAAGGAGTTTCTCCATGAGGTGATTTAGGAAGTGAGTTCCTTCATCACTTATCAATGCTCGCGGTACTCCGAACCTGGAAAAGATGTTCTCTCGCAAGAACTTGACTACTACCTTAGCATCATTGGTTGGTAAGGCTACCGCTTCCACCCATTTTGATACATAATCCACAGCAACAAGGATGTAGTTCTTCCCGAATGACGGTGGAAATGGACCCATGAAGTCAATCCCCCAAACATCGAATAACTCGACCTCTAGCATGAAATTCTGGGGCATTTGATTTCTCTTTGATATGTTCCCGGTCCGCTGACCCTTATCACACTCCTTCACCATCTCCTGGGCATCCTTGAACAATGTCGGCCAGTACAATCCGGATTGCAAAACTTTAGATGCAGTGCGGTCACCGCTAAAATGTCCACCGTATTCGGAATCATGACATGCTCTCAACACACATAGAAGTTATTGATTCCGAATACGGTGGACATTTTAGCGGTGACCACACTGCATCTAAAGTTTTGCAATCCGGATTGTACTGGCTGACATTGTTCAAGGATGCCCAGGAGATGGTGAAGGAGTGTGATAAGTGTCAGCGGACCGGGAACATATCAAAGAGAAATCAAATGCCCCAGAATTTCATGCTAGAGGTCGAGTTATTCGATGTTTGGGGGATTGACTTCATGGGTCCATTTCCACCGTCATTCGGGAAGAACTACATCCTTGTTGCTGTGGATTATGTATCAAAATGGGTGGAAGCGGTAGCCTTACCAACCAATGATGCTAAGGTAGTAGTCAAGTTCTTGCGAGAGAACATCTTTTCCAGGTTCGGAGTACCGCGAGCATTGATAAGTGATGAAGGAACTCACTTCCTAAATCACCTCATGGAGAAACTCCTTCAAAAGTACAATGTGAAGCACCGAGTAGCCACTCCTTACCATCCTCAAACGAGTGGTCAGGTCAAAGTGTCTAATAGACAGCTCAAGCAGATTAAGCATTAAAAACGTTGCACACAATAAAGAATAAGGTTTAAACATAAAACTCATATTACGAAATATCAATTAGTCATTACAAAGCAAATCAGGGACACCTCCCTGACATTGGGAGGTTTAGCTACTCATGTTCATAATACTAATGAAAACAGAATCAAGAAGAAAAGTCATTACAATAGGATTTGGATAGGTTGGATCGTCGATTGCTTCCGCTCTTGATCGATCCTTCTTCTCCTTGAATCACCACTCTAAGCTCTCTCCAATACGTTAATTCTCCAATTCCCCCCTCAAAAAAATCCTCCAGTCCTCTAACCCTCGTCTCTAATATAACAATATTCTAAAATATTAAAAGGAATGTCCAAACTGCCCTCAAATTTGTCTCAGTCAGCATGTCGAAAAATAGAAATTTTGCCTCCGGATTCCCTGACACGGGCCGTGTTGTGTGACACGGGTGGCCGTGTCAGGTCGCTGCTTCACAGAATAAAATCCACGCCTTCAGGGGACACAACACGGTCTGTGTTGTACAACACGGGTGGCCGTGTTGTGTTGCTGGTTTGGCATGTTTTCCATCTTCTGCAGGTGCCACGACACGGGCCGTGTTGCACGACACGGGCACCCGTGTCACACTTCTGAAATCTTCATTTTCATGCGTTTCTTCTGTATTTGGATCATTTTCGCATTGGTGTCGGATAGCCAACTAGACAGAAACTTGAAACATCTTGAAACAACAACCAAATTACACGCACCAACGGTAAAAATGATGAAAACATGGACACATGACTTGCTTATCCTAATCAGAGAATACTGATGAAACATAATTAAAATACTAAAAGAAAACTCATGAAAACACAAGAAACGACACTAAAACCTGCTTGGAAAGTACGACAAAAGATCACTGATCAAACTCGTTTAGATTTTCTCCTCCAAGATTCCAATTAGTGCGGGGTTTTTTGCACAAGTCTATGTTAGAACATAGTTTGATTCTACAACCCTCAATTAAAGTTTTGATGATAACAAAATACAAGAATAAATAAATTGTAAGATTTATATATAAGACATATATGCTACTTAAAATTATGTTTTGTATTTACAGAAGTTCTGATGGAATCAGCATCAGAAGATCAGTATCAACATCAGCATCAGAAGATATGTCAGCATCAGAAGATCAATAACATGTGCTACACGCTGAAGTTACCAGATCATACGCTAAAGCTTGATGACCAGAATCTGCGCATAAAACACTGACTCTGATCAAGATCTTTACCAAGTCATCAGCACTCAGAAGCGTCAGCATCAGTTAAAGCAAAAGAACACTCTGATTACCATAAGCAGAGAACACTCTGAAACGTTACTAAGCATTCAAGACAGATTAATTACCAACGACTTTATTCAAAGACAAGATCTTCTCAAAAAGGAAAGAACGTTATTATCATTGAAAGTGATTTATGGACAACAACGTATCTTTGCCTTGGCTATATAAACAAGTCTGTGTGAGAAAAGAAAAGGCTAATGATCTACGCGCACGCACTCATACAAATTGCTAAGCTTTCCAACCACGCTCATCAAAACGCTCTAGCAAATCCAGTTTTATTCTAAGCTTAAATTTGTGTATTATCACAGTTGTGGTATACTGTTTTGTTAGAAAACATCAAACACATTAGTTATTCAATTATCAGTAAAGAGATTTCCTTGAGATAAACCGAGTTGTGGTTATACTCAAGAAGGCTTTAACAGTTGTTAAAGTAGTTGTTGTATTCAGTTGAATATAGTGGATTAAGACCTCGTTGGAGAGAGGCGAAATCACCTTGACGGGTGGACTGGAGTAGTTTGAGATCAAACGAACCAGGATAAAAATACAGTGTTGTCTGCACATTTGATTTAAGTTTTACAATTCAACCCCCCTTCTTGTGTTTTTCACATCTTCAATTGGCATCAGAGCGCCTGGTTCTGAGCTTATAACACTTAACCGTGTCAGTACAAGATCCAGCGTCAGAAAAACACAATGGCAGGACCACATCAAAACATCAGCAATGACAACAATGAAGAAAGAGACAGATTCAGTGGCAAACCTCCAGTCTTTGATGGAGAGAACTTTGACTACTGGAAAGACAGAATTGAAAGTTTCTTTCTGGCCCATGATGCTGATCTGTGGGACATGGTGACTGATGGATACACGCACCCAGTGGATGGAAGTGGTCAGAAGATTGACAGGAAAGCAATGTCTGATCAGCAAAAGCGTGATTTCAGAAATCATCACAAGGCCAGAACAATTCTTCTCAACGCCATCTCTTATTCAGAATATGAAAAGATATCAAACAAAGACACTGCAAATAATATGTTTGACTCTCTGAGAATGACGCATGAAGGCAACATTCAAGTCAAAGAAACCAAAGCCCTTGCACTCATTCAGAAGTATGAGGCATTCAAGATGGAAGAGAGTGAATCAATAGAGACTATGTTTTCAAGATTTCAAATTCTTATTGCTGGTCTAAAATTTCTTGACAAAGGGTATTCCACTGCTGATCATGTTAAGAAGATCATCAGAAGCTTGCCAAAACAGTGGAGGCCAATGGTTACAGCGCTTAAGCTAGCCAAGGATCTCAACAAAATCTCTCTGGAGGAACTTGTTAGCTCCCTCAGAAGTCACGAGATAGAGCTAGAAGCAGATGAACCTCAAAAGCAAGGTAAGCCATTAGCTTTAAAATCTAACAGAAAATATGACTCCAAAGTTTTGCAGGCTGTTGAAGAAACCTCTGATGGGTCCTCATAAGAAGAAGATGAACTATCTCTCCTCTCCAAAAGGGTGAACCAATTATGGAAGCAGAGGCAAAGGAAGTTCAGGAATCCCAGAAGATCAGAGAATCAGAATGAATCTTTCTCCAGATACAGAAGGTCAGAATCCTCCTCTGGACACAGAAGATCTGAAGGTTCTTCAGGGAACAGAAAGCCAAACAACAAAGACATCATCTGCTATGAATGTAACGAGCAAGGGCACTACAAAAGTGATTGCCCAAAGCTTCAGAAGGAAAAGCCCAAAAAGAAGTTTGGCAAGGAAAAGAAGAAAAGTCTCATGGCTACATGGGATGATTCTGACACATCTGAAGCTGACTCAGAATCAGATGATGAAAGAGCAAACATAGCTCTCATGGCAAACATAACAGAAGACAGTGAAGCTTCTGAGTCAGACTCTGAATCAGATACAGAAGAGGTATTCCCTGACTTTGTTATAAACTATACTAAGGTTGAACTAGCTGAAAGCCTTAATGAAATTCTGGAAAGATATCAGCAGATCAGAGTCAAATTCAGAAACCTGAAAAGGAATCTTGCCTCTGACTCTGATAAGACTGAGAGTCTCAAATTGGAGAATTCTGAGTTAAAAGATAAAATTTCAAAATTAGAAAATCTATTGCAAAACTCTCAGAAGGAAACAATCCCTGAAACTCCCAGCAGTGCTGATGAGATCATCAAGGAGTATGATCACAACTTTCAGAAGTTTCTAGCTAAAAACATAGATAGAAGCAAAATGGCTTCAATGATCTATGGAGTTAGCAGAAATGGTAGAAAAGGAATAGGATACCAAGGTAAGGTACCTACACCAAAGAATTCCATGGACTTAGTTATAAAACGCACTTCACTTGATTCACACTTTATATATGGGCACACACATGACATCAAATATACAAGTAGTAATCATTCTGTCAAACCAAAATTCAACCAGAGTTTTGGTAAAACTAACAAAACAGGACCCAAGAAAATATGGGTACCTAAGGATAAAATAATACATGTGGCAGATATCTTTAGCAGCAAAGCAAAAACACCAGTCATGGTACCTGGACTCTGGCTGCTCACGACATATGACGGGAAGAAGGCATATGTTCCAAAGCCTGAAACTTAAGACTGGAGGCCACGTAGGTTTTGGAGGCAATCAGAGAGGAAAGATCATTGGCTCTGGAACAATAGGTAATGGGAATCTTCCCTCTATAAGCAATATTTTATTAGTAGATGGATTAATGCATAACCTGTTATCCATAAGTCAATTAAGTGATAACGGTTATGATATAATCTTTAATCAAAATTCATGCAAAGCTGTTAGTCAGAAAGATGGGACTATCCTATTTAATGGAAAGAGGAGAAACAACATTTATAAAATAAAACTTCCTGAACTAAAAAGTCAGAATGTAAAGTGTCTTCTGTCTGTTAACAACGAGCAATGGATCTGGCACAGAAGATTGGGACATGTTAGTATGAGAAGAATATCTCAGATTAACAAACTCAATCTGGTCAGAGGACTTCCTAACCTGAAGTTCAATTCAGATGCTCTGTGTGAAGCATGTCAGAAAGGCAAGTTTGCAAAACCAACTTTTAAATCCAAAAACGTTGCTTCCACCTCTAAGCCATTAGAACTTCTGCACATTGACTTATTTGGACCAGTTAAAACTGCTTCAGTCAGTGGCAAGAAGTATGGGTTAGTAATCGTAGATGACTATAGCAGATGGACATGGGTAAAGTTCTTAAGACACAAGGACGAGTCACACTCTGTGTTTGTCACCTTCTGCAACCAAGTTCAGAATGAAAAGGATCTTAGAATCGTCAAAGTCAGAAGTGATCATGGTGGAGAGTTTGAAAACAAAGATTTTGAGTCATTCTTTAATGACAAAGGCATTCTGCATGATTTCTCTTGTCCTAGAACTCCCCAGCAAAATGGAGTTGTAGAACGAAAGAACAGAACATTGCAAGAAATGGCCAGAACCAAGATCAACGAGACTAACATTGCTAAGATCTTCTGGGAAGAGGCAATAAACACAGCGTGTTACATTCAGAATAGAATCTCCATAAGACCTATTCTGGAAAAGACTCCATATGAATTGTGGAAGAACAGAAAGCCCAACATTTCCTATTTTCATCCATTTGGATGTACTTGTTTTATTTTGAATACAAAAAATTATTTGAACAAGTTTGACTCTAAAGCACAAAAGTGTATTATGTTAGGATACTCTGAACGCTCAAGAGGGTACAGAGTATACAATACAGAAACACAGATTGTGGAAGAATCAATCAGTGTTCGTTTTGATGATAAGCTTGACTCTCAAAAGTCAAAGCAGAATGAATTCTTTGTAGGTATGGAAGTTGAATTCACAGGTACTGAAGACAAGTCATCAGAAGCTCTTAACATAGACACTCCCTCAACATCAGAAAGAGGCACTGCAAGCGACCCGGCACCTTCTGTTGATCAACTCCAGAAAAGACCATCCAGAAGCAGCATGGATCATCCAGAAGAAACAATCTTGGGAAGAAAGGAAGATCCAATCAGAACAAGATCTAGCTTCAGAAACTCTGAAGAATCTCTCATGGGACTGGTTTCTCTAATTGAACCAACATCAATTGATGAAGCACTTCTGGACAATGACTGGATTCTAGCAATGCAAGAGGAGCTAAATCAATTCACAAGAAATGACGTATGGGATCTAGTTCCCAAACCAAAAGGATTCAACGTCATTGGAACAAAATGGGTGTTCAGAAACAAACTGAACGAACAAGGTGAAGTCATCAGAAACAAAGCACGATTGGTAGCACAAGGTTATAGTCAGCAAGAGGGGATAGACTATACAGAAACCTTTGCTCCAGTCGCCAGGTTAGAATCTATCAGACTCTTAATTTCATTTGCTGTTAATAAAGGCATCACTCTGTATCAGATGGATGTTAAGAGTGCATTCTTAAATGGCTATATAAAAGAAGAGGTATATGTGCACCAACCCCCTGGTTTTGAAAGCTCCAAAAATCCAGAATATATTTTCAAACTAAAGAAGTCACTATATGGTCTGAAACAAGCTCCCAGAGCTTGGTATGAAAGACTAAGTAACTTCCTGTTAGAAAAGGAATTCACCAGAGGGAAAGTGGACACAACCTTATTCTGTAATACAGTTAAGAATGACATTTTAGTATGTAAGATTTATGTAGATGACATCATTTTTGGATCTACTAAACCTTCTCTGGGAAGAAAGTTTGCTAAGTGTATGCAGGCAGAATTTGAGATGAGCCTAATGGGGGAACTGAAATTCTTTCTGGGCATTCAGATCAATCAAACCCCAGAAGGAACTTACATTCATCAGAGCAAATATGTCAGAGAACTTCTGAAGAAATTTGATCTCTCAGAATGTAAGCCATCAAAGATTCCAATGCATCTCACGTGCATTCTGGAAAGAGAAGAGGTAAGCAAAAAGGTAGAACAGAAGGTCTACAGAGGTATGATTGGTTCTCTTCTATATCTGACGGCTTCAAGGCATGACATTTTATTCAGTGTATGCATCTGTGCTAGATTCCAATCAGATCCTAGAGAATCTCACTTAACAACAGTTAAGCGAATTTTCAAGTATCTGAAAGGTACTGCTAATCTGGGTTTGTTTTATAAAAAATCAAGTGATTACAGCTTAGTAGGATACCGTGATGCTGATTTTGCTGGAGACAGAGTAGAACGTAAAAGCACTTCTGGAAGCTGCCAGTTTCTGGGAGAAAATCTGATCTCATGGTCCAACAAAAGACAATCCACAATTGCTCTATCAACAGCAGAAGCTGAATACATAGCAGCAGCTGGATGCAGCACACAAATGCTCTGGATGAAAAGTCAACTTGAGGACTTCCAGATATTTGAGAGTAACATTCCTATCCTCTGTGACAATACTTCTGCTATTTGTCTCAGCAAAAATCCAATTTTACATTCTAGGGCTAAGCATATAGAAATAAAACATCATTTTATTAGGGACTATATTCAGAAAGGGATTTAAAATTTAAAATTTATTAACACAGACCATCAATGGGTTGATATTTTTACAAAACCTCTTTCTGAAGATAGGTTCAACTTCATTCTGAAACATCTCAGCATGAAGCTCTGTCCAGAATAATATTGTTTTGATTCCATATCTTAATCTTCAGAACTTTGTTTATGTTTCTATGAACTACTGATCAATCTTTCTTCAGATCTTTAGAAGTGCAGATTGTATCAGAATCTATCCATGAAGATCTAAGCGCTTCATTTCAAGGATAGAAATGTGATGTTCACTCAAGAAAACAAGTGTCATCCAGTCATCAGCTATTTTCTGAGGCTGAACACGCGTTCATGTTTCTGAAAAAGGCAAAGCGCTGATTGGATGCATTGAGACACATGTCATGGGTAACCGTTTCAAATATCTTTCTGAATCCCCTAAAATCAGCCATCATTAAATGCTAATAATCATTATTAATTTCTCTCTCTTGACGTTTATGTTTTCAAAACCTTTTTAGAAATCTATTTAAACACACTTCACGCCATTTACACTCTTTTACCTTCACTTTCATTTTCTCTCAAACTTACTGATTTCAGTGTTCTTACTTTCTCAAAAACCCTTTCAATCTTTTTCACAAAAACATCGTGTGAACATGGCTTCTTCCAGCATTCCTACTTCAGGTTCAAGAAGAAGATATAACAGAAAGCTCTGAGAAGTATCCTGTTTCTGAAGCTTCCTCCATTGACAGGCAGACTCTTGAAGACTTGAAAAGATCTGATATGCTGATGAATGAAAGAATGGATAAGCAGGACACCAAAATTGATGCAATAGCGAACATGTTAACTCAGCAACAGGAAACTAACACCCAAATCAAGAGCATGTTGGAGGCTTTGTTCACACGACTTCCTCCTCCTTCTTAGAAATTTCCTTGTTGTTTTTATAACTTGTTTATCTGTAATATTTTTACATGTTCTGAACTTATCATTGCTTCTTTTTAATATAAACGCATTTAAAGCTCTGATCATTTTAGCTCTGATTATTTGTGCTTTTTGATAACTGACAAAAAGGGGGAGAAAGAATGATATTTTTCAATAACGGATTACTGAGACATAAGTCTCAAACATTCTGACATTCTGATCTATTTGAATTTAAGCTTGAACAGGTACAAAATTCTGATGAAAGATACAGTAAAGTACAGTAAAGTTCTGATGCTCAAAGACTCATGGAATTAAAGGGAAGTAATCAACTCAGGGGGAGTTTTCTCTTCTTAGCTCTGATACCTTTTGTTCCTTATCTTTAATCTCTGATACCTTTTATTCTTTATTCTGAATTGAAAAAAAAATCTGGTTTTTGTCATCATCAAAAAGGGGGAGATTGTTAGAACATAGTTTGATTCTACAACCCTCAATTAAAGTTTTGATGATAACAAAATACAAGAATAAATAAATTGTAAGATTTATATATAAGACATATATGCTACTTAAAATTATGTTTTGTATTGACAGAAGTTCTCATGGAATCAGCATCAGAAGATCAGTATCAACATCAGCATCAGAAGATATGTCAGCATCAGAAGATCAATAATATGTGCTACACGCTGAAGTTACCAGATCATACGCTGAAACTTGATGACCAGAATCTGCGCATAAAACACTCTGACTCTGATCAAGATCTTTACCAAGTCATCAACACTCAGAAGCGTCAGCATCAGTTAAAGCAAAAGAACACTCTGATTACCATAAGCAGAGAACACTCTGAAACGTTACTAAGCATTCAAGACAGATTAATTACCAACGGCTTTATTCAAAGACAAGATCTTCTCAAAAAGGAAAGAACATTATTATCATTGAAAGTGATTTATGGACAATAACGTATCTTTGCCTTGGCTATATAAACAAGTCTGTGTGAGAAAAGAAAAGGCTAATGATCTACGCGCACACACTCATACAAATTGCTAAGCTTTCCAACCACGCTCATCAAAACGCTCTAGCAAATCCAGTTTTATTCTAAGCTTAAATTTGTGTATTATCACAGTTGTGGTATATTGTTTTGTTAGAAAACATCAAACACATTAGTTGTTCAATTATCAGTAAAGAGATTTCCTTGAGATAAACCGGGTTGTGGTTATACTCAAGAAGGCTTTAACAGTTGTTAAAGTAGTTGTTGTATTCAGTTGAATATAGTGGATTAAGACCTCGTTGGAGAGAGGCGAAATCACTTTGACGGGTGGACTGGAGTAGTTTGAGATCAAACGAACCAGGATAAAAATACAGTGTTGTCTGCACATTTGATTTAAGTTTTACAATTCAACCCCCCTTCTTGTGTTTTTCACATCTTCAGTCTTTGCTTCATCGATTCAGCTGAGTGAAAGGATTAAGAAACGGTGGGCTTGCTTAATCAAGTAGCGGTAACTGGAGGATTGTGAAGTAAGATTTGGGATCAAACTTCTTGCGATCGAAATCAGCCGAGTGAAAGTATTGCAAAACAAGAGTTCATGCAAATCAAGTAGCGGTAACCAGAGGTTTGTTCAAAGTATTTGGCATTTGATTTGGCTCAAACAAAGGAAAGGGAAGAAGACTGTTATATCAGCAACATTGGTTTGTTTTTATTATGAACTATCACTTCTCTTATAACATTTGCATCTTAATATCAAATATCTAAATTCTAGATTATAGAATTGGGGGCATACATACCCTACGCGGGAACGACAAGGGGAACTGCCTTAACAAATCGTGTGCTCTTCTTCTTTTTTTTACTTCCATACTTGACTACTATAATTTGAGGGAATTAAATTGTCGAATTTGCTTGTACTGAAATTGTGGTGTGTTGAGATCATTTCACAACATTGGTAAATCCGTTTGATTAATATTTAAGAAAAATCACTACTACAATTTAGTAAAATCAAACCTAAGGTGCTTTGCACATAAGGTGTTTGACAAATTGATTCATCCACAAATTATTCATTGTGTTTAGCTTTATCTTAATCAACTCATTGGAAGTAATTCATAGTCATTGAGGATGTTTAAGTGACTGACCAATTGAGTAAAACGTATTGATTCTTACTTTGTCATCCTATCCCATACGGTTACGCATATCCGATCTTTTAAATAGAGGATCGTTTAGACGATTGGAGATTCTGGGAGCTTTCGCATATATTTCTGAAAAACAATTTTAAAAAGCACAAATAATTTTTTAAACGATCTATTCAACACCCCTTATAGATCGATCACATCGTATAACAAGAACCCTTTACCTAAGCAAGTCAGTCCTAACTCTTGTGTATTTCCTTCTCTTTGGGTGTCTATTTATTTGCTTTACTTGCTTTATTCCTTACATTCATTGCACTATATTACTTTGGATATTCTGGATATTGGTGATTGTTTCTTTGTTGGATGGGTGTTACTTGAAAGATAAGCCCATTACACAGACTTGAGTTTACACAGTCATGTCACCTAAGGGGTAGATTCCCTATTAGTGTGTCATGAAAGCCACACCCAGACTAGGTTCACTTGGGGGCACAACTATTATGACGTAGATACGTTACGACGCTGTACTTTTCAATAAACCCATGATTCTGGGAAAATCTCTAGGAACCTTTGTCCAAGATTAGAACCAACATGTGAGATGGTTTGGGCCTTTTTGACATGAAACTTTGACCTTCATCCTATCTGGTTTTCTTGTATTCAGAGTTCCAAACTTTTGATCCTGTTATATTCAACTAGTTCAGAGACTATTCAACAATTATTCAGAAGATTATACAATTTTTATCCATGATATTGCTGATTCTTTTGAACCTTTAGTATTGCATATCATTGCATTAATCATCACATAAAGTTCATTTTACTTATCATTCATGCATCTCATTAGTTTCAACCTGGATACTCATTGCAACCTGGCCTGTTATTCAGAGTCACCAGAACACAAGACTGATTTCCCAACATCGTCATTATCATGGAGCAATTACAGGCAGACATGGATGAGATGAGAACACAGATAGGGACCCAGATGGGTCAGTTCATGGAGGTTATTCAGAACATCGCTCATGGACAAGAAGAGTTGGGACATACTGTTCAGAGGCCCGCTTCTACTACTGTGGATCTAGGTGATGTTAATCCAACATGTGTTAATCTTACCCCAAAAGAGGTTCTCTTGAACCATAATGTTAGAAACAATGTTGAGGTCCCCGTTAATGGAACTCTACACCTTGAGGACAATTCTGAACCATCTTTTGACATCTTCAGGTTTTCGATTGATGAGAATGAGGAGAAGTTTCACCTGCTGGAGAAGAGGATGAAGGCCTTATAAGTTCGTAATTCCTCTGATTTAGACGTTGCTAATTTGTGCCTAATGGCTGGTATCAAGATTCCTCCTAAATTAAAAGTCCCAAGCTTTGATAAGTACAAATGTAACACTTGTCCAAAGACTCACATCAAGGAATTTTGCAATAAGATGGTTCCTTATACAGAAAATGAGAAGCTACTTATGCACTTCTTTTAAGATAGCCTCAGTGGAGCATTTCTTGAATGGTATACTCAGCTCAAAGGGATCCACATTCAAACTTGGAGGGAACTAACATAGGCCTTTCTCAAACAGTGCAAGCATAAAAGTAACATTGCTCCTACCAGAATTCAACTTCAGGATTTGACTCATAAAGATGACGACTTTCAAAGAGTATGCACATAGATGGAGAGAATTAGATGCCATGGTTCAACCTCTTTTTTTGGAACGAGAGCTTGTTGATATGTTCATTGATACTTTGTAAGGTCTCTATCTGGATATGATGGTTGGATGTGTTTCCTATGAATATTCAGACTTGCTTATCATAGGAGAATGAATTAAGAATGCTCTTAAAATTGGTAAGATTCAGGATGTCACTACTACTTTTGAGTTCCCAGAGAAGAAGGATGACGAATAAACAAGTATAGTCTCTGAGGACAAAGAGAAAGCTTCCGCTTATCCTCAAGTTCAGGTTCCTTACTACCAAGCAATAGTTATTCCTAATCAGTGTGCTCCACAAATCTGTGCTGCAACTATCAGCCAACCACCAGTTCAACATGTTCAATATGCTCCTTAACAACAGTATACCCCGCAGCAACAAAACCGTCAGTGGAACTATCAACAACAACGTAGGCAAAAATTGAGGAGGCCAAGAAGAATGCATGACCCGATCCCTATGCCTCATAGTCAGTTTCTTTCTCACATACTCCAAAATTCTCTGGTGGAGCTACAATAGCTTATGCCTCTTCCTTTCCTCTATCCTTTGGGATATGACCCCAATGCCCACTATGAGTACCATTTTCGGGCACCTGACCATACAATTAAAGATTGCAATGCATTCAAAGGTAAAGTCCAGGACCTCACTGATTCAAGAGCAATTGTGTTCACTCCACATGGTCTGCGCAAAAATTGAAGTCTCCTTTGACCCAGTAAATTTCAAGACTACAAAGAGCATCCTCTAAAGAAATAAGTCTATAAGGAGTCAAGTCTCCTTAACAATGACAATCTTTAGTTTCTTTTCAACATACTAATTTGTAATCTTTCTTGTTTTGTTCAGTACTGATTGTATGCAAAATTTATTTTTTTTATTATGATAATCAATGCATTGACTATGTTTGTTTTGAAGTAATCCATTCATTTCATTCTTAAATGTTTTTCTTTGCCTTTTGATACTTAACTCTATTCAAATAAAGCAAATAAATCTAGAGGGAGGATGATGAAACCCAATACTTAGAATCTCAAATGGTATGCTTTTGAATAAAACCCTGTTGACGAATCTCAACCCCTGCAAATCTCAATTCAATATTCTCTGCTACACAAGATCCTAAATGGGCATTATCGAACCTCGTCTAGATGGCACCCTAACAACAAATTATTATGATGATCTGTTAGTGTATAAGCATAGGTTGGAGGTTGAAGGTGAAGAGCAATTGCATGAAATTTTTATGGTATCATCGAGTTGCAATGATGCATGAATGATATATTTATAGTTGTGAATTTTTTAGGCAAAAAAAGGAAGTTTCAGAATGAAAAAATTATGAAAAAATGACCCACAAAACAGTATGTGTCGACCTGAAAAGGTTATGTGCTAACACATACAAAATAGTAGTTACATGCTTTAATAATGTAGTACATGTGTCGACGCATAAATCGTATGTGTCCGCGCATGTGCCTGTGTTTTAAAGCAGAAATATTGAATGTGCTACAAGCTTTAATATTGAAGCACTTTGTAGGCGCATAAATCATATGTGTGGACACATACTGAGTTTTTTAAGAAACTGCATAAATTTTTATTTTATGTGTCGACACATACGAATTTCAGGTCGACACATAAACATGTTTGTTGTGTAGAAACTGATTTTTCATGATTGAAACTAATTTTAAACTTGTTTTAAATGATTCCCAACACCTCTAATGCAAGATAGTGCCATAGACATAAAGATACCGTCCAATATACAAAAATGTTAAGTTTTCTTAACTTTGACATCATGCAAAACATCTAATGATTAAGTTGCACTCACATCTTGCACCCGGCATAATTTTTCCTGGCGATTTGAAGACTTTTTTTATATAATGACAAATTATTACTATTTATATTTACACTTTTGCCAAATCATGGATCCCAAATCCTTTTAACTCTTAGCTCAACTAGTTTAAGTCACTGGAACGCTCTCTCCCACTTATTTTAAATTATCCCTTCCACTCGTATAGATATTTCTTTGATAAAGTTTTGGTAAATATTTCTGTAATTGTTTTTTCAATATTTGTATCTAAAAATAAAATACATTTTCAAAATCCAATGTGATTTGAGTGATGTTTAAATAACCGGATCAAAAATCAAATCGAATCAAATAAAATAAAATTAAGATTTGAATCAAATAGAACACATAATTAAAAAGTAAATAGGAAGAACAATAATTGACCCGTTTATAAATACTCACATTGCAATAAATTAGATCACTTGAAATCTTTGTTTTGATAAATTAAAAAAATTTAAAGGAAATAAACCTAAACCTTATAGAAGCACAAACACACTTGGACTCCAAAAAATTTAGACACCAAAGATTAAACCCTATTATATTTTGCGAGATGCTTTGAAGCTCAAAGACTTGGCACTCATTAAAAGAAGTAATGAAAAACAAAGTGTATACTCTTGAGTAAATTTAAATTATATACTTAAAAATACAGCACACCAGTCAATAGAAATAGCTTGTAAAATTCTAGATACTGGGATTGATCATTGTTAGGTTTGTGAAGAAAAACTGAACGCAAGTGTTATCAAAGTTCAGTACAACTGAACAGAACTGTTATGGCTCATTTTGAACTGAATCAAACTAATACTAAGATTCAGTGCAGCAGTCATATGGTTCCAAATTGAAGTTGTTCAACTTCGTTTTTTATTTGTCGTAAACATTTAAATTATGTTATTTGTGGTTCCATTTATAATTTTTCTTAGAAGTTCTAGATACAACTAGTACTTCTAAAAGATACATCGTTTTTGTTTGACAATAAAGTACATTAAATAGAAGAAAATCAATAAGGTAGTACAATGATGCAGTGTTGAAATAATTCTAATTCTATTTCATATCTTTTCCATTTTGTCTCTGAATTTTCATATATATATATATATCATTAATAATTCATTATCGCTTTGAATATCACTAATACTTTTAAAAAACATACTTTAAATCTATGATATAAATAAAAACAAAGATAGATCAAATTATTTTTTCTAGCAACATACAATCTGTTGCGGGATGATGCGGTCCGATGTAGATTGATGCAGTCGTTGTGGTGTTATGATGCAGTTGTTACAGCGTTATAATACAGTTTTTTTTAATGTGATTTACGATCACACCGTAATTAGGACTTGACGCAGATGTGGAAACTACTGCAACCATAATATTACAGCCGCATCACGTGACAGCAATTTAAAACCATGATTGGAATCTATAGATGCTAATTGATGATTATGTGGATCTTGGTTTAACAATAAAGGTAAAGGGCCAATGTCGTAAACAAAAGGAAACATAGAGATGAGAGCATTTATTATATCACTCTCAAGTTCATCGAAAGTATTCAAAATGATAGTTGATTCTCTATGAAATCTATATGCCATATCAATTAAGAATTGTTAATGAGATATATATGAAAATTCAGAGACAAAATGGAAAAGATATAAACTAAATGTGCTGACTCATTACAATTAGTTACAAATGGAATGATCATAGTTCACTTAACTACTCTAATAGGTTTCCCACAAGACTTGGGTCATACTTGAGTAAGATAAAACTCAGGAAAATGTTTTAAATCCTAACGATTGCAGTTTATGTTTTTTTAATGATTTATTTCATCTACGCCACTTTCACCACGCGAAATGTTATACTTTTCCCCTCGGTTGTGATTTCCAACCGAGATGAAATAGTTTACTTATATATATAACTTAGCCTGTAGTTCTCTTGAATTTAACTTTCCTAAAAAAATACACCCATAATCTTAACGAAATTTATCATCTCCATTAACAACGAGAGTGCTAAACACATATCATTCTTAACTCGTTCACCATCCTATGTAACTCCATATCCATGTATTCTCAAACTCGTAAAAAAGCAAGGAAATACAAAGATGATGTGTGTTTCTGGGTATTATTCGATACTTGCAACAAGAAAATACCAAAATCATTTTTTTTACTTCTTCACATATCTGGTATGTGAAACATCACTACTCATGATACATGAATGTTGTTGTTGTTATTGTTGTTACTGTTGTTGTTATTGTTTTTGTTGTTATTGTTGTCGAAACCTTAAATTCTAGAGATTTAATGTTGTTGTGGTTGTTTATGTGAACAAGAATTAGTTTGTTCCTAGAATAAGGGTTTGTTTCTAGAATAAGGGAAACAAATCAGAAATTGATTTATTCTCATTAAATATAATTATTTAGTGTAATTATCTGTATAGCTCTGTAACCTCTATATATATATATAAGAAATAACAATGAGAAAGACATGAAGTCAATTTTCCTGACAATTTCACATAGGATATTGTCTCTTGTCCTCCTAATATCAAAACCCATTGGCTACAAATGGGTGTATTATGTGAAATTGAATTCTGATGGATCCATCAATTATTTCAAAGCTCGCTTGGTTGCCTTAGGAAACAAGTAAGAATATGGAATTGATTATGATGAGACATTTGCACTGGTTGCCAAAATCACAATTGTTCAAACTGTAATATCTATAGCTTCTTCTAATAGACAGTCTCTTCATCAAATGGATGTGAATAATGTTTTTCTTCATAGTGACCTGACTGAAGATATCTATATGACACCTCCTCAAGGTCTGTTCTCTTCATCCAAGGGTGTTTGCAAGCTTAAACGCTCTTTATATGGTTTGAAGCAAACACCCAGAACATGGTACGATAAATTTCGCTCCACTCTACTTGGGTTCTCCTTTACTCAGAGTCAATATAATTCCTCTTTATCTATTCATAGCACATCTGCGGGTATTGTTCTGCTTCTATTGTATGTTGATGATATGGTTATTACTGGTTCTGATCATGCTTCCATTCGACGACTTAAGCAACAGTTACATGCCTCATTTCACATGAAATATCTTGGTAATCTACATTATTTTCTTGGTCTTGAGGTTCATTATATGTCCAAGGGAACATTCCTCCATCAGCATAAGCATGTCACAAATTTGTTTTCTATGGTTTGTCTCCAATCAGCTAGTCCAGTAGATACTCCTCTTGAGGTTAATGTTAAATATCTTTGTGATGATGGTGATTTCTTTCCCGATCCCTTGTGTGATACGGTGGCAGAACCAGAACTATTTGAATGCTGATTTGCGTTTTACGTTTGTATTCGTAAAATATCGCGGTAAGCAAGAGTCGCCACCGACTTTTATTTTATCTAACAAGGAAAGGAAAAAAGTACAGAAAAATTCTTTTTTCGAGATTTTGAGTATGGGGGGTAGATTATAGAAAGGGAAGGTATTAGCACCCTTTCTATCCGTGGTTTTCCACGGGCTCTTAGGTACTTGCTCATCATTTTCAAAATTGTTTGTGTGTTTTTGATTTGAAAGAAGTTTTTGTTTTACTTCGATTTAACCCTTGTTTCTGTCTTCAAGAGTGTTACGAAGTGTTTTTGAAAACTTTGTTTGAAAAGAGTGTAAGTGTGAAAAAGTTTGTTTGGATTGAGCAAGTACTTAAGAACTAATCTACCTACTCGAAAAAGAGAATTGTTCTATGTTTATTTTCTTTAGACAGTGCTATCCTACTATTAGTGAGTAGGTAGCACCGTCGTTGTAGTTTTAAGGCTCAATTCGAAAGGGATGTACGATCACTAAAGCAATGTTAGGAAGTCTTAGTAATAACCATAATGTCTTAAGATCAATATTCGAGGCAACAATTCCGAGGCAACCATTTCGAGGCAACTATTCCGAGGCAACTTTTCCGAACGGGACTTTGATCTTTGTTTAGACAAGAGAGCGACCACTAAAATACCCTATACTTAATGATCGTTTACCGAAGGCAACCGAAGTGAGAGTATACCCTAGGAGTGCGCATGTGCGAGGGATTCAATTTCAAGTTATTATCTTTGCATATTTAGGGTTTGCTAACTGTTTTAAAGTTTACATACATTCTTGTCATGCATCCCTATTATTCATACATCTAACAATTAATATTTTGTGAAATTTAAAGTGCGGAAAGTAAAGCTAAGCTATTACAAGGCTTCGGGTATTAATTACATAGCCAAAAACAACCCGTCAAAATGATAAATGAAAAGGAGAAAAATCCTAATTAATCTATTACAACTTGTGAGCGATTACATCAATATGGTAAAAAAATAAATAAAGCGCGCACGAATAGAGACGAAAGAAAATTAGGGTTTTGACCCCGTCTAACCTAATTAAAAGAAAAAATTATTTTTGTTGTTTTTGTGAATTTTTAAGAAAAAAGAATAAGGTTTTTAAATTAAATACACAACTAATTAGTAATTAAATTAAATTAAAGAAAATAATTTACATGGCCTATTTTTATATTTTGGTTATTTTTTAGGAAAAATAAAATAGAATTTAAATTAAGCTAAAACCCTAATTTTCTAATTGTTTTAATTTATTAAAAAAGAATTTAAGTTACCCTAAAATTAAATAAACTAATTAAATTAATTAATTTTTTTGATAAAAAATAAACCTAACTCTAATTGGATGAAAAATTGTTTTTTTTGTGATTTTTTTAATAAAAAAGGAATTGATTTTATGTTAGTAAAAATGATTAAAACAATTAATAAAGACAAAAATATAAAAAAGAAAAAGAAGAATTGGGCCTGAGAAGTCAGCAAAATGGGGGGTGTGAATAGCAAGCCCTGGGCCCAAAAGAAAGTGATCCACGTTGACTCCCATGTTCCCATGCTATGCGTTTATTGTGGTTGTTGGTGGTCTTTCATATGATAGCCATCAGATCTGGCTTCCTGGACATCTGGCTGGTTGGATGATGATGGACCATGGTGGACATCCCACCTATACACGCGCCTGATTACTGAAAGAAAAATAATATGAAATAATGGGGGGGGGGGGCAGGGATTCGAACCCAGGTCCTGAAGCCTTTTCCAATCACCTTGCTACCAACTGCGCTGGACACGTTTCTTGTATATAGAATAACAACAATTGATAATATATAATAATGATAGTTAGTGGGGAAAAATAAAAAAAATTGCGCCAGAATTCAAATGAACCAATACAATGGTGCCACACAAGTCGTCCCTGCTGAGCATTATGATGCCCTTCTTGTGGGCCAATTTCACCTGTACCAAAATGTGATACGGTGGGAGAACTGACTATGGTTTTGCGTTTGTTTTCGCAAATGTTTCGGTTGAGCAAGAGTCGCCACCGACTTTTTATTTTATCCTAAGGAAAGGTTTAAAAAGCACAGCAAAAACCTTTTGAGATGTTTTCTTGGGTTCGGGGAGTAGATTATAGAAAGGGAAGGTATTAGCACCCTTTCTATCCATGGTTATCCATGGGCTCTTAGTTACTTGCTTAGATCACTTGCCTTTTGTTTTCAATTGTTTGAAATGGTGCTTTGTGTGTGTGTGTGGGTTTGAAAATTGTTTTGAAAAAGAGGCCAATGTGGTGGCAACCTTTGTAATGATCCATGTTGGGATGTATACAAAGGTGTATGTCTTTTAAAAAAGGTTTTCATTTGTTTTTGAAAGTTGTTTTGAAAGTGTTGTGAGATGTGGTTTTAGAAAATGGGCAAGTGTTTTGTTTTTGCAAGTTTGATTCAAGTAACTAAGAGGTTATCTACTCCTAAATTTCTCAAAGTTTATTGCTATGTTTTAACCCTTTTAACAAGTTTGTTCCACCATTGTATTTGGTGGACAATCTCATGTTAGTATGTGAAAGGGACGGGCGCGGGTCATCGTTTAGACCATAATTGCAATGGTGCCAAGTATCTTTGGGCAATTTTCTTTAAGGGACTTGATCATTTGTTTAGGCAACATTTTGAAAGCGTCATCGTGGGACTATGATTATTTGATTTGTGTTTGTTTTGCCCAAAGAGACCTAACATGCAATATGGCCCATTTATTGAAGGCAACAAGTGGAATACCCTAGGGGGTGCAAGTGTGATTTGTGTGTCCATTTTCATGCTTGTTTATCTTGAAATTAGGTCAAACTATTTTCATTGTTTTTCGCATACAAACCCTAATTCTAACATGGTATAATTAGAAAGCAATAAAGTGCGAAAAATAAATTTACTAAGCTATTACAACACAATATATGGGAAGGGGGGTACAAATGTTCAAATGGGGATTTTGACAAGGAATTTAAACCTAAACTATTACATCAATATTGAATTATTTACAAGATAATTTAATTGCATAAATTAAATAAAATAAGAATAAATATGCAAGATGCAAAAATGGTTTTTGTATATATGAAAAAAGTATTTTTATATGTCAAAATAAACAAAAAGAAAAGTATTATTTTTTGGAGCTTTTTCATGTTTAGGGCTAAACCCTAATTTTATTAAATAAAATGTATTATTCATTTATTATGCATAATATTTATTTATTACAAAAATAAAATAAGAAATGAAGAATATTTGTGAAAAGGGTATTTTTATATTAAATATTAATAAAAAAAATAAAAATGTGTATATTTTGTATTTTAACCTAAATATCCTAATATATATATATATATATATATATATATATATATATATATATATATATATATATATATATATATATATATATATATATATATATATATATATATATATATATATATATATATATATATATATATATATATATATATATATATATATATATATATATATATATATATATATATATATATATATATATATATATATATATATATATATATATATATATATATATATATATATATATATATATATATATGTATTATTTTCTAAATATGTATTATATATACAAAAAATAATAATATTTAATATTTATAAAAAAATTATTTTTTATATAAAATATTTTCAGAAGATAAAACAAAATAAAAATGAAAATAAAAATGTTTTTGCATATTTTTTAGTATTCCTTAATAAAATGTATCTATTTATTTATTTATGCATAAAAAACTTAATCTAAACAAACAAATACCTAATAAATTCAAAAATGGTGTAAAAAATTATTTTTATATTTTTTATATTATGAGGAAAAATAAATAAGTCAAACCAAAAAAAAAAGTCAAAAAAATCATTAAAATGAACAAAATGGGCTTAGGGGGTTCAGAAGTAAATGTATGGTGCAAATAAGAAAAACATTCCAGGCCCAGCCCAGAACCAGTCATCTTCAACCTCAGAACAAACTTTGTTCAAGAAAACACGTGTTTCCTATCTCCCAATTCCCGGACTTTCAAGCAAAACTCACAACATGAAAAATGTAGAGCATGAGAAGACGAATCCAACCATATAAAGAACTTGACTTAACTCTCTAAGATGAGGGAAAATTTCCTCTTCCCCAATTCCTGACCTAGTTTTTCATCAATGTTCAGACCTTAAATTCTTGCAGCACACATAATATAAATGAAATCTAATTACATGGGCATGTTCAGGGCTATGAATGTGACATATTCTCTTCACAAACCTAAAGCTAACAATGCCTAATAAGAGAGATACGAGTTCATGAACTTACCTGTTCAGTTGAAGTTGTATCTGGCAATGGAGAAGCTTTCAGTGCAAGGTGATGATTGGTATAGCTTCCTTGAGGTCCAGGGATGCTATTCCAAGCTTTACTTTATCTTGAAACCTTTTGAATCGTGCTATGGAACTTCAACTGCAAAACAAGAAAATGAAAATGGTGGAACTGGCTAGAGGAGTTACAGGTCGTGTTTTATGTTTGGATTAGCTTCAAGTGATGCTAGGGAATGTGTTTGATGAGCTTTTAGCAAGAAAGCATGAAAGGGATGAGAGTTGGAACTCAATCTGCAGAGGTTACTCTGTTTGGGCAGTTTGAAGGTGATTCTGGGAATGAGAGGGTGTTGGGGATGGTTGGCTCGTGTTCTAGCTTGTGTTTGATGTTTAGGATATGTTTGATAACTTTTGCTTAGGCATGCTTGTGCTGAGATGAAAGTTGGTACATGTTATGCTGTGTTTCTTGAACTTTAAGCAAGCAATGGTCAAGTTGTGTTCTAGACAGGTAGAGGACCCCTAAACATGCTGCAAACCTTGGCATTGATCAGTGTGATTAGTCCCTAAACTTGTGCCAAGGGGATTTGATCTGTACTTCTTGGATTTGCATTATGACATAAAGCTTGCTTTTGCAAAAATGGCTTTTTCACTTTTTCCATTTATGGCCTAATCTTGCATACAATGCTTGGATACACAAAATAAGGCTTTGGCACAATGAGTATGCATTAAATTATTGAGTGTTGGATGGTTTAGAGGCCTGTAATGTAGCATAAACCAAGATGACTTGAAAATGGCAATGTGTATGAACATGTCTTGGTCAAGAACAAAAGTGACTTTTTGCCATATTGAAAAATTCGATTCTCTCAAGTCATGAGGTTGTTTGATGAGTTCTTGGACATTTTGGAAAGCTTGGAATGTGTACTACAATCCATCTTTGAAGTGAAAATTTAAATTCCAAGTGGAAGTATGTGAAAAATGGTCTTGAAGTTAGGTAAACACCTTGCCTAAAAAGGTCAAAATTTCACTAAGTTAAGAATGGTTTGGTACCCTTGTTCCAAAAATTGTAACTTGAGATACAAGCTTATTTTGGGAAAACTTTGTGAATCAAAGTTGTAGATTATGCAATAGGCTACAACTTTCATGTTTTGACTTTTGCTTGAATCCAAATGAATCTTGGTGAGAAAGTGGGGCAAAGTTGGGAAAAAATTAGGGTTTTTCATAACTTAGAAAAATTCTATTATGAAAAATTCTCATTTCAAACCCTAATTTGCATTTCTTGATTTCTTGATGGACAAGTTTCATGATTTGGCATGTTTTGATGAAAAATGAATCTTGACACTTGATTTTGACCAAAAAGTCAAAGTTTGACTTTTCAGCATACAGTCAAAATTGATCAATTGACTGGGAAATTCAACTGTCAATCTTGTGTATTTGGGATCTTTTGAACTTGTTGAGCATGTCAAGATAATTCCATGGGGTCCTTGAGTCCATATGTGAGCTTGGTTTGCCATTGTCTAGGTCAAACAGTCAAAAATTGCCTTTGTGCAGTCAAAACCCTAAAAATGACCATTTTGCCCTTTTGGTGATT
This sequence comes from Vicia faba, assembly GCA_948472305.1. Classification (NCBI taxonomy): domain Eukaryota; kingdom Viridiplantae; phylum Streptophyta; class Magnoliopsida; order Fabales; family Fabaceae; genus Vicia; species Vicia faba. The sequence continues at coordinate 903,445,101 of OX451735.1, read as the reverse complement.
TGATCAAATTTCTTGTGAAGTTGTGGTCCAAACTTGATCAAATGGTCCATGTGAGTTCATAATGTTGATGTGGGTCAATTTTCATGAGATTTGACTGTCAATTGGCCACAGTTGACTTTTTCCCCAATACAGTTGATTTCTAGGTCAACTGTCCAATTGACTGGGCAAAATTTGGAATCAAGACTTGAAACTTGGTATGGATAAACTTGGGAGTCCAACATGAAGCATGAAAGTCATCTTAGGCATTTTAGGTCAAAATATCTTTGTGCAATCACAAACCCTAATTTGGGTCAACAGTGCAAGGAGAAGTCTTAAGCAGAGGAAACCCTAACTGGATCTTGATCTTCAAAGGTCTTGTGATGAGAAAATGTTGAGGAAATGGGAGGGAAAATTTTAGGGTACAACAGTTGCCCCTGTTCAATCTTCTTGAACCCGAAGAGTTAGATTGGCAAGTTTGCCTTTCGTGACTCGAGGGTAAAAGGAGATTGGACACTAGAGTGCCCGGAAATTTGCACTCGCATGTCGAAGTATCAGCAATGTGATGTCGGGAATGGGCTTACAGATGCCATTTGGTGAGATGGTGGATAGGGAGATGGGCTTATAGATGCCATCTGGAGATGCGACAGAACCTTGTCGGGAATGGGCTTATAGATGCCATTTGGAAGTGTTGATCGCATAAGAGATTCCTTAGCGAGAACTTTGTGTATTTGAGAAAGACAGATGTTTTCCTGGCTTGTTACAGGTGTTTGATCTTCAATCTCCTCATGCAGATATGCCCTGGCTAGATACAGGTGTCGAATCTACAATCGGTTGCTCACAGATGTGCCCTGGCTGGATACAGGAATCGAATCCGGAAATAGTCATCAACAGATATGCCCTGGCTGGATACAGGAATCGAATCTTCGAACTCTTCAGACGTGCCCTGGCTAGATACAGGAATCGAATCTTCGAACTCTTCAGACGTGCCCTGGCTAGATACAGGAATCGAGTCTGGAAATATGGTCAACAGATATGCCCTGGCTGGATACAGGAGTCGAATCTTCGAACTCTTCAGACGTGCCCTGGCTAGATACAGGAATCGAGTCTGGAAATAGTCGTCAATAGATATGCCCTGGCTGGATACAGGAATCGAATCTTCGAACTCTTCAGACGTGCCCTGGCTAGATACAGGAATCGAGTATGGAAACTAATTACTCACAGATGTGCCCTGGCTAGATACAGGAATCGAATCTGGAATTGTGACAGTTGGAGGTAGTTGTCTTTGGGATTGTTCTTTTCCCTGAAAAGGAAAAATCATAAGTTGTATGCGATGTCATGATGTATGATATGCATGATGTCATGATGTTCAACATGAGATAGTGTTGTATGCACTTTATCATGTATGTAAGCAAGATGTATGAAAATGTGAAATGTTTATGAATGTATTTTCGTCTTAGGAAAATAAATCCTTGGCGATCGGCCGGGGAATGGCTCCGTGGAAGAGATACTTTGCTGAAGTTTTGATGAGAGGCCTGCTGAGGACTTCAATGATGGATTCCGCTGGGGATAATGATGATAAACTCCGCCGGGGATACCAAAGATAAACTCCGCTGGGGATACCAAAGATAAACTCCGCTGGGGATTGAAAGAACTTTGTCGAGGGCGATCTTCCGTGGCAATTAGCTGAGGATAACCCAGTTATAAGCCCTTGTGAGGAATAACTTTGAATAAAGCTCGGGAGAGACGTCCGTATTTTGCAGGGAACAAGCTTCTGGAATCTACTGGAGATAAGATTTAAGACCTGCTGGGGATATGGATTCCACCTTCCTGGGGAAACTTTTGGAATTGCACTGGGGTACTGATATTCTGCCGGGGAACCATCTTGGGTCAAGACTGCCGGGGACGCTTGCTAATGAATGCCTATACTCCACTGGGGAAAGTTTATATTTTCAGGGTTGATAGGGAACCAACTCTGCTTGGGGAAAGTATTGCTGAATCTTGTCTTACTCTGCGGGGAGTTGAGATGATTTGGTCACATTCTTCAGTTAAATCTACCTTGGTACCTTGGCGGACAAAGAAACCAGACTGCATCAGACAACCTCACATTGCCCCTGTTTCTGATGTCACCTATAATTAGTCTTTTGTTTCATATGCAAATATTTATGAATCAGCAATTTAATATCAAATGCATATATCAAAAAATGAACATTGGACGTTCTTCGCAAGACAAAACAAAAAAAGGAAAAACAATGGCAATTTGTATGGACAAGTGAATTTATATTGATTTTGAATTTTGCCTGTGAATAGGCGTTTTTGTACAAGAGGCTAACATCCTAGTAAGGGAATGCCGCCGAATAACATAGATTTTACAATTTTAAAAAGGAAACAAAACAGCTATGTGAACAATCCCACTGGGTCCCAACTCTGCTATCGCCTTTATGTCTTCAAGCGTCTCATCACTTTGCTACTCAGTTGAAGATGAAGCTGATTGATCGATGCCGAGATCTGAGCCAGATGGTTGATGCCGAATTCCGGATGCAAGGTGATCCAATGAGACATAGTGTTACGCTTTATCCCTAACTTTTGCCTGGACCGCCCTTTCGGGTTTTCAGTCCACCGGGATACCCATTTTTGCCCAAGCCGCCTTTTCAGGTTTTCGACTTGCCGGGTGTACAGATTTTTTTTCATTTCATCCCTTATTTTTGCCCGAACCCTTTTGGTTCGCCGGGAAGCCCTTATTTTTGCCTAGGTATGTCAACCTAGCGGGTCTTTTATTCATGCGTAGTATCTTTTCACTATGTCTGCATTGGCGGGGTGAGGAAGGTCGTCACCATCCATGGTGGTCAGAATCATGGCTCCTCCTGAGAACACATGTTTAACCACAAATGGCCCTTCGTATGTAGGGGTCCATTTGCCTCGGGGATCACTTTGAGGAAGGATGATGCGTTTGATTACCAGGTCCCCAACTTGATACTCTTGTGGTCTGACTTTCTTGTTAAATGCCCTGATCATCCGTTTTTGGTACGTCTGACCATGACAGATAGCGGTGAGTCTCTTTTCGTCAATCAGGTTTAATTGATCAATTCGAGTCTGGATCCAGTCATCTTCACTCAAGTCTGCATCCTTCATTATCCGGAGAGAGGGTATCTGGACTTCAATTGGCAAGACTGCCTCCATGCCATAGACCAAGGAGAAAGGAGTTTCCCCGATTGACGTCCTTGCTGAGGTACGGTACCCATGAAGAGCAAACGGTAACATCTCGTGCCAATCTTTATAGGTCACTGTCATCTTCTGCACCATTTTCTTGATATTCTTATTAGCTGCTTCTACAGCCCCATTCATCTTCGGCCGGTAAGGAGAATAGTTGTGGTGCTGTATCTTAAATTGTTCGCAGAGTTCAGTGATCATCTTGTTATTGAGATTGGTACCATTGTCCGTAATGATTCTTTCCGGGACGCTGTACCGACAGATCAGGTTATGCCGGATGAAACGTGCCACGACGCTCTTGGTTACTGTTGCGTAGAAAGCTGCCTCAACCCACTTCGTGAAGTAATCGATCGCCACCAAGATGAAGCGATGCCCATTGGATGCCGTCGGTCGGATCTCCCCGATCATATCAATGCCCCACATTGCAAAAGGCCAAGGTGCCGTCAGGACGTTCAGAGGAACCGGAGGGATGTGCACCTTGTCAGCATAGATCTGACATTTGTGACAAGTTCGAGAGTGTTGGTAACAATCGGCTTCCATTGTGGACTAGAAATATCCTGCCCGAAGGATTTTCTTTGCCATGGTGTGTCCACTGGAATATGTTTCGAATGTACCTTCATGCAGTTCTATCATGATCTTCTCTGCTTCAGCCTTATCCACACAACGCAGTAGAGTCGAATCATGATTCCGTTTGTAGAGAATGTCGTTGCTGAGGAAGAATTTTGCAGCAAACCTCCTCATGAACTTCTTGTCATTGACAGATGCACCTTCAGGGTATTCCTGAGCTTCCAAGTACCTCTTCACCTTGTGATACCAGAGTTTTTCAGTCACCTTTTCGGCCTCAAGATTGCAGCAGTATGCTGGTTCGTCCAACTTCCAGATAGTGATCCGGGGAGCCTCATTGTCCCATTTAACTTTGAACATTGAAGACATCGTAGCTAGTGCGTCCGCTAGCTGATTCTCCTCTCTTGGGAAGTGCTCAAAAGTTATCTCTTCAAAGTGGGGAAGCAAGGTCAACACATACTCCTTGTAAGGAATAAGATTTGGGTGTTTCGTATCCCACTCGCCTTTGATCTGATTGATCACGAGAGTGGAATCTCCGAAGACACTCAGAAATTTGATCCTTAAGTCGATTGCAGCTTGCAGACCCATGATACATGCCTCATATTCTGCCATGTTGTTGGTGCAGTTGAAACATAATCGGGCGGTGAGTGGAGTATGAGTTCCTTTGGGAGATATGATTACAGCACCGACGCCGTTACCCAAAGCATTGGAGGCTCCGTCAAAATGCATAGACCATCAGGATCCTTCCTCAGGTCCTTCATCCGGTCCAGGTACTTCACAGTCAGTTACCACCATGATATCTTCGTCCGGAAAATCAAAGTTCAATGATTGGTAATCGTCCACAGGTTGGTGTGCCAAATGATCTGCCAGTACACTCCCTTTGATTGCTTTCTGAGTTGTATACTGGATATCATATTCTGTCAAGATCATTTGCCATCTCGCTATTCTTCCAGACAGAGCAGGCTTTTCGAATATGTACTTGATGGGATCCATCTTTGAAATCAAAAGAGTAGTGTGAGTCAGCATATACTGTCTCAGCCGGCGAGCAGCCCATACCAGAGCGCAACAAGTTTTCTCAAGCAGTGAGTAACGAGACTCACAGTCGGTAAACTTTTTGCTCAGGTAATAAATAGCGTGCTCTTTTCGGCCAGACTCGTCATGCTGCCCCATCACACACCCCATTGAATTGTCAAGTACTGTTAAGTATAGTATCAGAGGTCTTCCTTCCACTGGTGGCATAAGAATGGGTGGCTCTTGGAGATATTCCTTTATCTTTTCAAAGGCAGCCTGACATTCATCATTCCAACGTACTACTTGATCTTTCTTCAGTAGTTTGAAGATTAGCTCACAAGTAGCAGTCAGATGTGAGATGAATCGGGCAATGTAATTCAGTCGTCCCAGGAAGCCTCTGACTTCTTTCTCTGTCTTTGGAGTTGGCATCTCTTGTATGGCTTTTACCTTGGCAGGGTCCACCTGAATACCTTTATCACTTACAATGAAACCTAGCAATTTTCCGGACCTCACCCCAAAGGTGCATTTGTTGGGATTCAACCTCAGCTTGTATAACTTCAGTCGGTCAAACAGCTTCCTTAGATGATCAAGGTGTTCTTCCTCAGTTTGGGACCTTGCAATCATGTCATCAACATATACCTCAATCTCATGATGGATCATATCATGAAATAAAGCAATCATGGCACGTTGATAGGTTGCCCCAACATTTTTCAACCCGAATGGCATGACCTTGTAACAGAAGGTGCCCCACTAAGTCACAAAGGTAGTCTTTTCCATATCTTCCGTAGCCATCTTGATCTGATTATACCCTGAAAAACCATCCATGAAGGAGAACACCTTGTGTTGAGCAGTATTGTCAACAAGAACGTCAATGTGAGGTAGAGGAAAATCATCCTTGGGGCTTGCCCTGTTTAGATCCCTGTAGTCGACACACATTCTGACTTTACCGTCCTTCTTCGGCACTGGCACCACATTGGAAACCCATTGAGGATAAGAAGTTACTGCTAGAAAACCGGCATCGAATTGCTTCATAACCTCAGCCTTGATCTTTTCGGACATCTCTGGGCGCATACGGCGGACCTTTTTCTTTACTGGAGGGCAGTCTTCCTTGGTTGGCAGGTGATGAACTACAATGTCGGCATCCAAACCAGGCATGTCCTCGTAGGACCAAGCAAATATCTCCATGTAGTCATGTAGCATCTGGATCAATCGTTGCTTCATGCTGAGCTCTAGATTGGCACCAATCTTGACCTCTTTCCTATCTGTCTCAGTACCCAGGTTCACTGTTTCCACCGGCTCTTCATGTGGTTGAATAGCCCTCTCTTCCTGGATTAGCAGTCTTGCGAGTTCACCAGGAACTTCGCAATCATCCTCACCTTCGTCTTCGGCCAAGTTGATCGGATTCTCGAAGTCATAACTGGTGGTAGCAGAGCTGTTACCAGTGAGATCCAGAGTGGATTGAAACCTGTATAAGTGAGTGTGTGTAAATATAGCTGTTTTGCAATATATAACACAGAAAGAAAAAGAGCACAAGATTTGAAATGCAACAAACGTCCAATGTTTTGATTGATGATATATGGAAATGTCATACAAAAAGCCCTCACAAATGGAGCTACGATGCCCCGGGTAGGACACCGAGTCAATAAAGTTTTAACATATTGTTTGTTACAAATTGAAAATCAAAAGAGTTAATTACTGCGTGACAAATGTGATAGGTGTAAAATCCTTTGTCGTCCAGTTTCTTGGTCCGTTGCTGGTGGTTGGATAGATCCAACTGTCAAACTCTGCTTCCTCTACGTCCTCCTCGATAGCATTCACCCTCGGATTGGTGATAAACACTGGAGCCTTTCTGATCTTGTCCTTGCGCACTACCCTCTGAGCCTCTGCAGTAAAGCCCAGCCCAAACTTGTCATTCTTTTGAGTGAAGTCTGGAAGCTGACCCCAATTTGCATAATTTCCTTTCTCGATTACAGCCCGGGCATCCTTCAAGGATGCCATCTTCAACGGAAAGTCTTCTTCAACCACTGTTTCAGCCGATGCCAACGTTGGAGGTACCTCCTCAAAATGTTGAAAGGGGGTTTCAATAAACTCCCCGTCCATCTCGATATACCGGAATGAATTCAAGTGACTAACCTTGTATTCCTCCTCACCCCGCACAGTAACAATCTTCCCTTTGACAGGGTATTTGAGCTTTTGGTGTAGAGTGGATGTTACTGCCCCAGCCTTGTGAATCCAGGGTCGACCCAACAAGCAGGAATAAGATGGACGAATATCCATTACATAGAACGTTGAGTCGAAAACTTGGGAACCCACACGAATAGGAATGTCTACTTCACCGTGCACCATCCTCTTAGAACCGTCGAAGGCTCTAATAATGATGTTACTAGGCTTCAATTCCAGACCCTCAAAATCCAAGCGATCCAATGCCTTCTTGGGCAAAACATTCAGGGAAGAACCGGTATCCACCAACACGTGTGTGAGAGTAGTGCCCCTGCATTCTATAGAGACATGCAGGGCATCATTGTGATTTTTCCCTTTGGCGGTAAGGTCAGCATCCGAGAACCCCAAGCCATTGTCAGCTGTCAAATTAGCCACACAGTCAGTGAATTGATCCGCGGAGGTCTCTTGCGGCACATGGGCCGTTTTCAGAAATGAAATCAGGGCTTTTGCATGGGCCTCTGAGCATAGCAGCAATGATATCATAGAGATTTTGGAGGGGGTATGCCCCAACTGTTCAACAACATTGAAGTCACTCTTTTTAATGATTTTAAGGATTTCCTCCATTTCTTGTTGGGAGGCTTCAACAACAGTCTTTTTTGGTGCCTCCGTCCTGGCAGGCAAATCGGTAGCAACTTCTTTGCCCCGAGTATCAGAGGACTCGGCGGCAGTAGTAGACACAGGAACTTGATTCGGAACATGCACACTTGCGGGTGTGATGGTAAGAGGTTTTCGGATAACTGGTGGTGCAATGTCAGGAGAGAAGAGCCTGCCACTACGGGTAATCTTGGCGGGACCAGTGATGTTACTGATACTGGTATTGGTGTTGAACTCCTGTTTTACTCCAAGCACATACACGTCGGCCCCATAATGCCATGGAACAGCTTTATCAGACTCATAGGGGAGAGGCCCCGGAAGAGTAATAGTAATGGGTGCAACAGACATAATTTGGAATGGCTTCCTCGGGGGAGCTTTGGTAGGATTGTAAATTGTGACAACAGATATTTCTTCAGCGGAAACAAACGGAACAACATTTTTCTTGAACAGAATTTCTTTGCTATCCATCAGGCTTTGGATGCCTGATTTCAGCAGCGGACAACCGGTAGGGATAACAGCACACAGGAGGCAACCCTTGCTACAACCCGGAAATAAACCGGCTAGTAGTAAGTTCCTCTTAACAGTCAATAGAGGGGTAGCAACATCATTCACCGAAACATCATACAAATCTTCCTCGACGGCATTTACTCTATGCTGGGGCATAGGAGCAGTTACAACATTTGGCCTCTCAGGCGCCTCAAACTGAATTTCCTTCGCGTCGATAAGATCTTGCACTTTATTTCTCAAGGCCCAGCAATCATCAGTAGTATGCTCGGGGCTATCGGAATGATAAGCACAACGGGCATTTGGGTTATACTTAGGAGATGCAGTATTCACGACCTTTGGCGCTTCTTTGATGGTCACCAAATTGGTTGATAACAGTTGTGGTAAGATTTGTGACAAGGTCATACTCAGCCGAGTATACTGCCTCTTGGACCTTTCACCTCTTTGTTGATTGTACTGCTGAGGAGAAGCAACAGGTTTTGAAATGACCAAAGCATTGATGGCTTGGCGACTTTCCGGCTTGACTTGTCTTCTAGGACCATAGACTGCACTTGCTTCTTTCTTGAAAGGCCTCTTCTCAGTACTTGGGGAGGCATCTTTTTGTATCTTTCCTGACCTGATGCCAGCTTCAATTCTTTCACCCGTCAGAATCAAATCTGTAAACCCAGCGGAGGAGTTACCAACCAAATGATTGAAAAATGGACCAGACAAAGTCCCTAGAAACATGTCAACCAGCTCACGATCAGTTAATGGAGGCTGCACCCTGCCAGCCAAATCTCTCCATTTTTGTGCATATTCTTTGAACCCTTCGCCCGTTCCTAGAGACATACCCTGAAGTTGGGTACGCGTAGGAGCGAGATCAGAATTGTATTGATATTGTATGTAAAATGCTGCTGCCAAATCTTCCCAATGTCGGATACTGGTTCCATCTAGTTGGTAGAACCACTCAAGCTGTGACCCCGAAAGACTATCTTGGAAGAAGTGAATCCAAAGTTCTTATCCGCCGTGTAAGGTTGGATCTTCCTTACGTACGACCTCAGATGCAGCTTTGGACAGGAAACCCCGTCATATTTGGCAAAGGCAGGCGCCTTAAACTTGTGTGGAATTACTACCCCAGAAGATAATCCCAAATCTCCGAAATCCAGCCCCGGTACATTCTGAATCTCCATGGCGCTCAAGCGGTCCTCCAATTGCTTGTATCTGTCAGCAGCAGGTGGGTATTGTTCGTCATTATAGTCCGTCTCGTTGTCAGAGACTGCAGGACTAGGAGCTCCTCCCCCCCGGGGACTGTCTTTCTCAGCAGAAGAAGTAGTTGGATCAGCTTCATTATGGAGTGTGTTCCCAAATCTGCGTCCGGTGTTGAATAACGCAGTCCTCTTTTTCTTCTTCTTCTTCTTCAGGAGTAGGGTCTTCAACTCTTGCTGACCTTGGGCCAGGCTCAGGACCATTTCTTGAAACTGGGCACTTTGGGCCTGAAGGGCCTTGATTGCTTGCTCACTGGATGAGTCTGGATTCATGATGACTGTTCAAATAAACAGCGAAGAAGATTAAGCAACCTGTGAAATAGGGTACCTGCTATGCATATGGTGCAATGAGATGCGTGTGTTTTATGTTTTCAAAGACAAACAAAATTCAACTTTGTAGACAAAAGGGAAACACACTTCATTAGATTCAAATTTTAAATGTTCAACAACTTTCCCTTAGGTATTACAGGAATGAAAAATACTGGAAAGGAAATAAAAGCTATAAAAGGAAATATCCAAAGCCCATCAGTGCTCCCATGGCCTCCTTTTCTCAGTGTTGATGTAGCTATTCAGGACCCGCTCTTCCTCCAATTGCTTAGTCAGCCTTTGGATCTTTCGTTCCTGCTCGTTGAACTTTTCCCGATAGAAATCCTGTTCTTCCTTTAGCTGCACCCAAGATCTCTTCATTGTGTCAAAATCAGTGGGTATCTGAGGAGGGAGGACAGTTGGAGGAACCCCATCTTCATCAGGAGATTCAAGAATGATAGGTCTGACAGCTTCGTACGGCATACCTAACTTCTGAGCACGGATGCGGACCCATTTGCAATAGGGTTCCATTGGTAGAGAAGTCTTTGGTCCCAACTCATGTGGGTCAGCTTTGTGAATTCTGTCCCAAGCCTTAATGAATCCATGGCGTAGTTTGTCATTGTCTGCCTGAAACTCAAAATGGAAGTGAGGAACCAACATTTCATGAGGCCCAACTCTTCTGGCTCTTCCAAACTGGCAGGGAGCTAAGCATGGATTATAAGAGATTCCTCCTTGGATACCAATCAACGGAACATTAGGGTATTCTCCGCAACGATCAATAACAGCTACCTTATCCAAACCTCTGAGAGTCCAAGTGATGTCATTATCAGTGAGAGACATTAGCCTACGAGCCCAACCCTTTCCTTCTTCATTCTTCAGCACGAACTTAGGAAGGTGCGAAATAAACCACCTCACTAGCAAAGGAGCACAACACCACGGAGTTCTCTGTTTTCGGGCAGTACGAGCATAGAGTTGTTGCAGAATATCACCCAAAAGAGTGGGTACAGGATTCCGGGACATGAAGATCCTTATGGCATGGATACTGATAAAGGTGTCAGGATTGGGAAACAATACCAGACCATAGATCAAAAGAGCCAGAATATCTTCGTACGCCTTGAAGTCCAAGTCATTCCAGAAATCATTAGCTTTGCCAACCAGAAATTTGACCAAAAGCCCTTAACTCCACTTCTAGTTTCCCAGTTAGCCAATACCTCTTCCTTGGTCAAGGGGAGAATTGCAGCAATCTCTTCAGGCCTAGGAGTCTTTTCCAAACCAATGAGAGGAGTTTGCTCCAAGACAGGGATCCCAAGCAAATAAGAGAATTCTTCCAGGGTAGGAACCAGCTGGAAGTCTTGAAAGGTGAAACAATGATACATGGGGTCATAAAACTGGGTCAGAACACTTATCAGTTGTTAGTCCCATTTTGCAGTGATCAAGCCAAGGAGAGAACCATGCCTGTTGATGAAGGAAGAAGTGTTTGGAATCCTACCAACCAAATCCTTGAGCAAAGTTGGTGGTTGAACAAAGTTGAGCCGGATAGTATTCCTACGCACGGGCATCATGATGTCCTACAAAACAGAGCAAAGATGAAACTTTTTTGTCTTTGAAATGGGTTAGTCCTTTATACAGGATGCATGCATTGGTATGATGGCATGATGCTATGATGAAGCACACCACAAGTATTCACACAGGAAAACATGATAAGGCACACAAGTCACACAAGACAACCCTTAGGTTTCAGGCCAGCATGAAGTTTAGGTATTACCCTCTTTTGGTTTCGTTGGTTAAAACCTGTCCTATCAAAAGTAAACCGGGTTCTAGAGGATCTCAAATAATTGACTACCCTCAATCGGTCATAACTCCAGCATCACAATCTTTTCTTGCGGCCAGAACCATCGCGAGAGTTTAGCCTCAATGAGTGTAGCATACTGCTACTGTCCTAATGGCCAAGTTTGGTTAATTTAGGGTTCTAAGGTCAGTTGGTGTTTAATGACTCCTTAGAAGACCTATATTCTCCTCATTGCAACACAAGGGATATAGGTACAAACCAAGGTGCCACACCAACGTAGCCACTGTTTCACCCATGTCGGTCTACGCCGGACAGGTCCCTCACAGATTATGCTACCTAAAAAGGGTATTCCCCAGATCCGGGTTAGGATCTATAAAACTCCGATGCAAAACCCACAAATATAAAAGCAAAAAAAGCAAAACAATTGAAAACAAGGGTGATCTAAGCCCTAAGGTTACTCCACTTTTAAATTTCTCCCCAGCAGAGTCGCCAGTTCTGTGATACGGTGGGAGAACTGACTATGGTTTTGCGTTTGTTTTCGCAAATGTTTCGGTTGAGCAAGAGTCGCCACCGACTTTTTATTTTATCCTAAGGAAAGGTTTAAAAAGCACAGCAAAAACCTTTTGAGATGTTTTCTTGGGTTCGGGGAGTAGATTATAGAAAGGGAAGGTATTAGCACCCTTTCTATCCATGGTTATCCATGGGCTCTTAGTTACTTGCTTAGATCACTTGCCTTTTGTTTTCAATTGTTTGATATGGTGCTTTGTGTGTGTGTGTGGGTTTGAAAATTGTTTTGAAAAAGAGGCCAATGTGGTGGAAACCTTTGTAATGATCCATGTTGGGATGTATACAAAGGTGTATGTCTTTTAAAAAAGGTTTTCATTTGTTTTTGAAAGTTGTTTTGAAAGTGTTGTGAGATGTGGTTTTAGAAAATGGGCAAGTGTTTTGTTTTTGCAAGTTTGATTCAAGTAACTAAGAGGTTATCTACTCCTAAATTTCTCAAAGTTTATTGCTATGTTTTAACCCTTTTAACAAGTTTGTTCCACCATTGTATTTGGTGGACAATCTCATGTTAGGATGTGAAAGGGACGGGCGCGGGTCATTGTTTAGACCATAATTGCAATGGTGCCAAGTATCTTTGGGCAATTTTCTTTAAGGAACTTGATCATTTGTTTAGGCAACATTTTGAAAGCGTCATCGTGGGACTATGATCATTTGATTTGTGTTTGTTTTGCCCAAAGAGACCTAACATGCAATATGACCCATTTATTGAAGGCAACAAGTGGAATACCCTAGGGGGTGCAAGTGTGATTTGTGTGTCCATTTTCATGCTTGTTTATCTTGAAATTAGGTCAAACTATTTTCATTGTTTTTCGCATACAAACCCTAATTCTAACATGGTATAATTAGAAAGCAATAAAGTGCGAAAAATAAATTTACTAAGCTATTACAACACAATAGATGGGAAGGGAGGTACAAATGTTCAAATGGGGATTTTGACAAGGAATTTAAACCTAAACTATTACATCAATATTGAATTATTTACAAGATAATTTAATTGCATAAATTAAATAAAATAAGAATAAATATGCAAGATGCAAAAATGGTTTTTGTATATATGAAAAAAGTATTTTTATATGTCAAAATAAACAAAAAGAAAAGTATTATTTTTTGGAGCTTTTTCATGTTTAGGGCTAAACCCTAATTTTATTAAATAAAATGTATTATTCATTTATTATGCATAATATTTATTTATTACAAAAATAAAATAAGAAATGAAGTATATTTGTGAAAAGGGTATTTTTATATTAAATATTAATAAAAAAAAAATAAAAATGTGTATATTTTGTATTTTAACCTAAATATCCTAATATATATATATATATATATATATATATATATATATATATATATATATATATATATATATATATATATATATATATATATATATATATATATATATATATATATATATATATATATATATATATATATATATATATATATATATATATATATGTATTATTTTCTAAATATGTATTATATATACAAAAAATAATAATATTTAATATTTATAAAAAAAGTATTTTTTATATAAAATATTTTCAGAAGATAAAACAAAATAAAAATGAAAATAAAAATGTTTTTGCATATTTTTTAGTATTCCTTAATAAAATGTATCTATTTATTTATTTATGCATAAAAAACTTAATCTAAACAAACAAATACCTAATAAATTCAAAAATGGTGTAAAAAATTATTTTTATATTTTTTATATTATGAGGAAAAATAAATAAGTCAAACCAAAAAAAGAAAAGTCAAAAAAATCATTAAAATGAACAAAATGGGCTTAGGGGGTTCAGAAGTAAATGTATGGTGCAAATAAGAAAAACATTCCAGGCCCAACCCAGAACCAGTCATCTTCAACCTCAGAACAAACTTTGTTCAAGAAAACACGCGTTTCATATCTCCCAATTCCTGGACTTTCAAGCAAAACTCACAACATGAAAAATGTAGAGCATGAGAAGACGCATCCAACCATATAAAGAACTTGACTTAACTCTCTAAGATGAGGGAGAATTTCCTCTCCCCCAATTCCTGACCTAGTTTTTCATCAATGTCCAGACCTTAAATTCTTGCAGCACACATAATATAAATGAAATCTAATTACATGGGCATGTTCAGGGCTATGAATGTGACATATTCTCTTCACAAACCTAAAGCTAACAATGCCTAATAAGAGATATACGAGTTCATGAACTTACCTGTTCAGTTGAAGTTGTATCTGGCAATGGAGAAGCTTACAGTGCAAGGTGATGATTGGTATAGCTTCCTTGAGGTCCAGGGATGCTATTCCAAGCTTTACTTTGTCTTGAAACCTTTTGAATCGTGCTATGGAACTTCAACTGCAAAACAAGAAAATGAAAATGGTGGAACTGGATAGAGGAGTTTCAGGTCGTGTTTTATGTTTGGATTAGCTTCAAGTGATGCTAGGGAATGTGTTTGATGAGCTTTTAGCAAGAAAGCATGAAAGGGATGAGAGTTGGAACTCAATCTGCAGAGGATACTCTGTTTGGGCAGTTTGAAGGTGATTCTGGGAATGAGAGGGTGTTGGGGATGGTTGGCTCGTGTTCTAGCTTGTGTTTGATGTTTAGGATATGTTTGATAACTTTTGCTTAGGCTTGCTTGTGCTGAGATGAAAGTTGGTACATGTTATGATGTGTTTCTTGAACTTTAAGCAAGCAATGGTCAAGTTGTGTTCTAGACAGGTAGAGGACCCCTAAACATGCTGCAAACCTTGGCATTGATCAGTGTGATTAGTCCCTAAACTTGTGCCAAGGGGATTTGATCTGTACTTCTTGGATTTGCATTATGACATAAAGCTTGCTTTTGCAAAAATGGCTATTTCACATTTTCCATTTATGGCCTAATCTTGCATACAGTGCTTGGATACACAAAATAAGGCTTTGGCACAATGAGTATGCATTAAATTATTGAGTGTTGGATGGTTTAGAGGCCTGTAATGTAGCATAAACCAAGCTGACTTGAAAATGGCAATGTGTATGAACATGTCTTGGTCAAGAACAAAAGTGACTTTTTGCCATATTGCAAAATTCGATTCTCTCAAGTCATGAGGTTGTTTGATGAGTTCTTGGACATTTTGGAAAGCTTGGAATGTGTAATACAATCCATCTTTGAAGTGAAAATTGAAATTCCAAGTGGAAGTATGTGAAAAATGGTCTTGAAGTTAGGTAAAAACCTTGCCTAAAAAGGTCAAAATTTCACTAAGTTAAGAATAGTTTGGTACCCTTGTTCCAAAACTTGTAACTTGAGATACAAGCTTCATTTGGGAAAACTTTGTGAATAAAAGTTGTAGATTATGCAATAGGCTACAACTTTCATGTTTTGACTTTTTCTTGAATCCAAATGAATCTTGGTGAGAAAGTGGGGCAAAGTTGGGAAAAAATTAGGGTTTTTCATAACTTAGAAAAATTCTAAGTTATGAAAAATTCTCATTTCAAACCCTAATTTGCATTTCTTGATTTCTTGATGGACAAGTTTCATGATTTGGCATGTTTTGATGAAAAATGAATCTTGACACTTGATTTTGACCAAAAAGTCAAAGTTTGACTTTTCAACATACAGTCAAAATTGATCAATTGACTGGGAAATTCAACTGTCAATCTTGTGTATTTGGGATCTTTTGAACTTGTTGAGCATGTCAAGATAATTCCATGGGGTCCTTGAGTCCATATGTGAGCTTGGTTTGCCATTGGCTAGGTCAAACAGTCAAAAATTGCCTTTGTGCAGTCAAAACCCTAAAAATGACCATTTTGCCCTTTTGGTGATTTGATCAAATTTCTTGTGGAGTTGTGGTCAAAACTTGATCAAATGGTCCATGTGAGTTCATAATGTTGATGTGGGTCAATTTTCATGAGATTTGACTGTCAATTGGCCACATTTGACTTTTTCCCCAATATAGTTGATTTCTAGGTCAACTGTCCAATTGACTGGGCAAAATTTGGAATCAAGACTTGAAACTTGGTATGGATAAACTTGGGAGTCCAACATGAAGCATGAAAGTCATCTTAGGAATTTTAGGTCAAAATATCTTTGTGCAATCACAAACCCTAATTTGGGTCAACAGTGCAAGGAGAAGTCTTGAGCAGAGGAAACCCTAACTGGATCTTGATCTTCAAGGGTCTTGTATGAGAAAATGTTGAGGAAATGGGAGGGCAAATTTTGGGGTACAACACAAAAGATCCTAAAACGAAGCATAAAACCCTAATAATGGCAATTCTTGAGATAGTCCATAAAAATGCAATTGAATGTTATAGATAGCTTGCAAATGTTTCAAGGAGCAAGAATATACAAGTATTTCATGCTATAGATGCCAAAATCATGTAATTCGATTTCAAGAAGAAGCCATTGTCGTGGCTGACTTACAGTGAGTTCTAGCGCTGGAAAGTCCTTTTTCTTGATTGGTATAGCTTGCTTGTGATCCCAAGAAGCGAGTGAGACGGTCAGGGAGCCTTGTAATCGCCTGGAACTATGAAATCAACTCAGCACTTTTTTCTGATTTTTCCAAGTTTATTCTGCCTTTTCACGCCTCTCAAGCCTTGTGTTTTAGATCTGCAAATGTTCACTATATACCAAGGATTGAATTAGGGTTGAAATTACGCTCTCAATCTTTATCCATTATAGCTTTTGATTTTGATTTGATTCCTTTGAAAATCTTTCCAAAATAGGCCAAACTCAATATTTTTGTGCACACAAAGGCCTTGCACGAGTTGATTCACTTGCCAACTGCATATAGGACCTGAAATGTGCACAAGATCTTGAAGTTTCAATGATTTGGATTTTTCATGATTTATTTTGATTTAAATTGATTTAATTGCAATAAAAATCAAAATAAATAATAAAAATAAGATAAAGACAAGTGGAAAGGGATAGGGCTCGTGGACCATGCTACCAACTCAAAACAAGTGCAAAAAGTTAGGCCCATTTAGCAAAAATTGCAATTTGAGGCATAATTGACTTTTGACAATTTTGCAAAAAAAGATCAACTTCACCAACGCATAACTTCCTCAATTTTGACTCTTTGAAGGTGTTCTTGGACTTTTTAGAAAGCTTGAGATATCTTATAAGAAACCCTTTTGGTCTCATCTAAATTGAGTCTTCCATGTTCATGTATGAAGCTTTGACAAAAAAGGTGTTTTTTGTTGACTTTTCAAAATGACCTATAATGTCCAAATTCATAACTTCTTGTGAGTGCATATTTTGAACTTGGGAGCTGAATATGGATTGTAGGTCTGTGCATCCTATTCAAAATGGGCTTTGGATGGGTCATTTATCATAAAATATGAGAAAGTTATGCTTGGTCAAAGTTGAGTTGACTTTTCCTTCAAAACCCTAATTTAGCAACTTTTGGTTCTTGATGAATTGTGAGCAATCCTTGATGAATCATGATCAAAACTTGATAAAACGATGAATGATACTTCAAAATGAGGATGTTGACCAAAAATCTTAAAGTTTGACTGTATGTGGGCCATAGTTTACTCTTGCCCTAGCACATTTGATTTTCAGGCCTTTGAGCAATTGACTGAGAAAATTTCCTCTGCAAGGCTTGAAACTTGACATGGATGATATTGAGAACATATTGGGACAATGGTGAGAATTTGAGATCCCTTGGACTCAAGTGTATTGATGCAACATGAAACCCTAATTTCAGGTAAACTGCCTTAGGAGAGAGTTTGTCTGGTCAACCCTTGAACTTCCTTGAGCAACTTGAGGATCTTTCTTGAAATGTTTTGAGAAATATGGGAGGGAAAATTTTGGGGTACAACAGCTGCCCCTGTTCAATCTTCTTAAACCTGAGGAAGTAGATTGGCTTGCCTGCCTTTCGTGATCCGAAGGTGGAAGATGATTGAACACTAGAGTGCCCAGAAATTTGCACTCGCATGAAGTGGTATTTGTCTTGTGATGTTGGGAATGGGCTTACAGATGCCATTGGAGATTGATGACAGAAGATGGGCTTAAAGATGCCATCCAAAGGAGTGTCGATCGCATAAGAGATTCCTTAGCGAGGGTCTGTGTACCTGTTGTTGAGGAAGAATTCGCTGGGGAATGCTGGTCTCTGTCTTGAGAGGAATAGAATTTTACGAGCTTCGGTCGTCCGTTATTCTACTGGGGAAATCGTCTCTTAGTTAAAGAGGTGAAAATGAACTACTATCTGGTCGTAATCCAGGCTTCATAGTGATAAGACCGACTACTATCTAGTCGTAATCCAGGATTTACAGTGACTTACTGGGGAGAAGAGATTAAACTTGTTATCCGGTCGTGATCCAGGCTTCACAATTTCTTGATTCTTATCTGGTCGTAATCCAGGCTTCAGAAGGAATTAAGTTGTTATCCGGTCGCATCTGGGCTTCAACTTGAATTTAGGGCATACTAATATCCATGCTTCTTAGTAATTGTCCAAGTAAACTGCTATTTGGCCGAAATCCAAGCTTCACAGTGTCTTGTACTATTATCTGGTTGTAATCCAGGCTTCAATACTTTTATCGTTACCTGGTCGTAATCCAGGCTTCACGATGCTTTATACCATTATCTGGTCGAATCCAGGCTTCATGGTGTTCTGTACTGCTATCTGGTCGTTTCCAGGCTTCACAATACCTTACTTCTTATTTGGTCGTAACCCAGGCTTCAGAAGAAATCAAGTGGTTATCCGGTCGCCTCCGGGCTTTCCTTTGATTTTTAGGCCTACTAATATCCGATCAAATCTGGGCTTCATAGTAATTGGCCGGGTAAACTGCTATTTGGTTGTAATCCAAGCTTCATAGTGTCCCTCACTGTTATCTGGTCGTAATCCAGGCTTCAGTATTTTTTTACCATTATCTGGTCGTAATCCAGGCTTCGCGATGTCTCATACCATTATCTGGTCGAATCCAGGCTTCATGGTGTTCAGAGAAATCAAGATACTATCTGGTCGACTCCGGGATTCATAACTTGAGTTAAAGATATACCACTATCTGGTCGTAATCCAGGCTTCGCGGTGTCTTTGGCTGCTATCTGGTCGTAATCCAGGCTTCACAGAAACTTGTATTGCTATCTGGTCGTAATCCAGGCTTCGCAATAACTTGCTGAGCTGTTATCCGGTCGTAATCCGGACTTCACGGCTTGTGTTTATGATATACCAATATCTGGTCGAATCCAGGCTTCATGGTGTCTCAGACTTCTATCTGGTCATAATCTAGGCTTCACAGTAACTAGATGAGCTGTTATCTGGTCGTAATCCGGGCTTCACGGCTTGCTGGGGATTAAACTATTATCCGGTCGTTCTCCGGGCTTCATAGCTTAGAGATAAACCACTATATGGTCGAATCCAGGCTTCACGATGTTTGATACTGTTATCCAGTTGTTCTCCGGGCTTCACAATATGATGTAGAAATCAAGATACTATCCGGTCGGATCCGGGCTTCATAGCTTGAACTTTGTAAGAGTTTGATTGTATCCTTCCTGAAAGGTAAAGGTTAGTCGTATGTAATGCATGACATGTATCAAGCAATGATGTTCTCAAAATAAGCGAGATTGTGTTGTATGATGCGTATGCGTATGTCATGATGTATGGATATGCAATGTTTTTATGATATTCTCTAGCTTGGGAAAATAAATCCCGGGCTGCTGCTGAAGAGTAAAAAGAGTTTCGCATGCTTGGGATAACGACCGAAGATGATTGTGAGAATAATCCTGCTGGGGAATAAACTGTCGAGAAAATGATTCTGTGGGGAAGAGATATTCTGTTAAAGGATCTGTTGATTTGGAGGAATAACCTCGGCTGGGGATAAATATTCTAGTGCTGCTGTTAGATAAACTCTGCTTGGGGAGAATCACTGTTTTTAGATACCTTTTGCTCTGCGGGGAGTGAATGTACCTTTAATCGTATTCTCCAGTAAGGTCTATCCCTGTACCTGGTGGACTGAGCAACCGTAAGGTTTGGACATTTCTTGTTTGCCCCTGTTCCTGATATTACGAGTAATCGTCTTTTGTTTCGCATGTAGATATTTATGAGCAGCAATTATTGTCAAATGCATATATCAAAAATGAACCATTGGACGTTCTTGCAAAACAAAACAGAAAAAAGAAAAACAATTTGAAATTTCTTTGTGAAAATGAATTGTATTGATTTTGAAGTTGGCCTGTAAATAAGCGTTTTTGTACAAGAGGCTGACGTCCTAGTAAGAGAACACCGCCGAACAAACAGAATTTATACAATTTGTGTAAAAGAAAGAAAAACAACTATGTGAACAATCCCACTGGGTTCCAACTCTGCTATTACCTTTATATCTTCGAGCGTCTCATCACTTTGCTACTTGGTTGATGGTAGATCAGATTGGTTAGTGCCGTCCGAGCTTGATAGTTGATACCGAAGACTGGTTGCAAGATGATCCAATGAGACATAGTGTTACGCTTTGATCCCTAATTTTTGCCTGGACCGCCCTTTCGGGTTTTCAGTCCACCGGGATACCCTTTTTTGCCAAAGCCGCCTTTTCAGGTTTTCAACTTGTCGGGTGTACAGTTTTTTTATTTTCATCCCTTATTTTTGCCCGAACCCTTTTGGTTCATCGGGAAGCCCTTATTTTTGCCTAGGCCATTCAACCTAGCGGGTCTTTGATTATGCGTAGTATTTTTTCACTATGTCTGTATTGACGGGGTGAGGAAGGTCGTCACCATCCATGGTGGTTAGAATCATAGCTCCTCCTGAGAAGATGTTCTTAACCACAAATGGCCCTTCGTAAGTAGGGGTCCATTTGCCCCTGGGATCCCCTTGTGGCAGTATGATGCGTTTGATCACCAGATCCCTGACTTGATACTCTTGTCGTCTAACTTTCTTATTAAATGCCTTGATCATCCATTTTTGATACGTCTGACCATGACAAATAACAGTAAGTCTTTTCTCGTTGATTAAGTTCATCTGATCAAGCCGGGACTGGATCCAATCTTCCTCGCTCAAACCTGCGTCTTTCATAATCTGAAGAGAGGGTATCTGGACTTCAATGGGTAAAAATGCTTCCATGCCTTTCACCAAAGAGTAAGGTGTTGCCCCTATTGAAGTCCGTGTTGAGGTTTGATACCCATGAAGAGCAAATGATAACATCTCGTGCAAATATTTGTATGTACCGTCATTTTCTGCACAATCTTCTTGTTGTTATTATTATCTGCTTCAACAGCCCCATTCATCTTTGGCCGGTAGGGAGAAGTGTTGTGATGCTGTATCTTGAACTGCTTGCAGAGCTCGGTAATCATTGTATTGTTGAGATTTGTACCATTGTCCGTAATAATCCTCTCTGGTACACCATATCGATAGATCAAATTATGCCGAATAAACCGTGCCACGACGTTCTTGGTTACTGTAGAAAAGGAAGCTACCTTAACCCACTTTGTAAAGTAATCAATAGCCACCAGAATGAAACGATGCCCATTGGACGCAGTAGGTCTGATCTCACCAATCATATCGATTCCCCACATTGCAAAGGTACACGGAGCCGTCAAAACATTCAGAGGAACTAGAGGTATGTGCACCTTATCAGCATAGACTTGGCACTTATGACAGTTCCGAGAATGCTGATAACAGTCGGCTTCCATGGTGGACCAATAATACCCTGCCCGTAGGATCTTTTTTTCTATGGTGTGTCCACTGGAATGAGTTTCAAAAGTGCCTTCACGTAACTCTGCCATAATCCTTTCTGCCTCTTTCTTATCCACACAACACAATAAGGTTGAATCATGGTTACACTTGTAAAGGATACCATTAATGATGAAGAAATTCGCCGCGAACCTCCTCAGAAACTTCTTATCATTAACAGATGCACCCTCGGGGTATTCTTGAGCCTCAAGATACCTCTTTACCTCATGAAACTAGGGTTTATCTGCTACTTCTTCAGTCTCAATATCACAGCAATGTGCGGGTTCATCCAACCTTTCAATGATAATATGGGGAGATTCATTGTCCCACCTGACCTTGAACATAGAAGACATGGTAGCTAGCGCGTCCACTAACTGATTCTCCTCTCTAGGGAAGTGTTTAAAGGTTATAACCTCGAAGTGCGGAAGCAACATCAATACATACTCTTTGTAAGGAATAAGATTTGGGTGTTTCGTATCCCACTCGCCTTTGATCTGACTGATCACCAGAGCGGAATCTTCGAACACACTCAAGAACTTAATCCTTAGGTCAATAGCTGCTCGAAGGCCCATGATGCACGCTTCATACTCCGCCATGTTGTTGGTGCAGTTAAAACATAATCGGGCGGTGAACGGAGTATGACAGCCCTTAGGAGATATGATCACGTTGCCAATGCCATTACCCAATGCGTTTGAAGCTCTGTCAAAAAACATAGACCATCGGGATCCGTCCTCAGGTCCTTCATCCGGTCCAGGTTTTTCACAGTCAGTCACCAACATGATGTTCTCATCCGGAAACTCGAAATTCATAGACTGGTAATCATCCACGGCCTGATGCGCCAAATGATCTACCAACACACTCCCCTTGATTTCCTTTTGGGTTGTGTATTGGATGTCATACTCAGTTAAGATCATCTGCCATCTCGTTATTCTTCCGGACAAGGCAGGCTTTTCAAAGATATACTTAATTGGGTCCATCTTTGATATCAATAGAGTGGTGTGAGTCAGCATATACTGTCTCAGCCGGCGAGCAGCCCATGCTAAAGCGCAACAAGTTTTCTCGAGCAACGAGTATCGGGTCTCGCAGTCGGTAAACTTTTTACTAAGGTAGTAAATAGCATGCTCTTTTCGGCCAGACTTGTCATGCTGCCCCAGCATGCACCCCATTGAATTGTCGAGTACTGTCAAGTATAAGATCAAAGGTCTCCCTTCAATTGGAGGCATCAGAATGGGTGGCTCTTGGAGATATTATTTGATCCTTTCGAAAGCGGCCTGACATTCTTCATTCCATTTTACCACTTGATCTTTCTTCAGCAGCTTGAAGATTGGCTCACAAGTAGCAGTCATATGTGAAATGAATCGGGCAATGTAGTTTAGACGTCCCGAAAAGCCTCTTACTTCTTTTTCTGTTTGGGGAGCTGGCATCTCCTGTATAGCCTTCACCTTGGCAGGATCCACTTTAATACCTTTATTACTAACGACGAAGCCCAACAGCTTACCAGACCTTACCCTGAAGGTGCACTTGTTCGGGTTTAACCTCAGCTTGTACATCTTTAACCTGTCGAATAGTTTCTGGAGATGGTCAAGGTGTTCTTCTTCAGTCTGGGATCTTGCAATCATGTCGTCAACGTAAACCTCAATCTCATGGTGAATCATGTCATGGAACAAAGCAACCATGGCGCGCTGATACGTTGCCCCAACATTCTTCAATCCGAATGGCATGACTTTGTAGAAAAAGGTACCCCACTGCATAACTAAGGTTGTCTTCTCCATGTCTTCAGGATCCATCTTAATTTGATTGTAACCAGAAAAACCATCCATAAATGAGAAGATCTTATGCTGCGCGGTGTTGTCGACCAGAACATCGATGTGAGGGAGTAGGAAATCATCCTTGGGGCTTGCCCTATTCAGATCCCTATAGTCCACACACAATCGTTCCTTACCTTCTTTCTTCGACACTGGAACCACGTTGGCAACCCACTGCGGGTAAGAAGTAACTGCTAGAAAAACGGCGTCAAACTATTTCATGACCTCAGCTTTGGTTTTCTCAGACATTTCTGGGCGCATGCGGCGAACTTTCTGCTTTACCGGAGGACATTCTTCTTTAGTTGGCAAGCGGTGTACCACAATATCAGTATCCAACCCAGGCATATCTTCATAAGACCAAGCGAAGATTTCAACATAGTCGCGTAGCATCTGTATCAACCGTTGCTTGACACTAGGCTCCAGATTCGCATCGATCTTGACCTCTTTCTTGTCTTCTTCTTTACCCAAATTTATTGATTCAACCGACTCTTCATGGGGCTGTATGGCCCTCTCTTCCTATAGTAACAGTCTAGCAAGTTCCCCAGGCACTTCGCAATCATCCTCACCTTCGTCCTCGACTTGGTTAATCGGATTTTCGAAGTCATAACTGGCAGTAGCAGAGTCGTTATTAGTGGGATCCAGAGTGGATGTGGATCTGCATTATGATATGTGAGTGTGTGTAAGACAATAGCTGTTTTGATAAAGTGCAAGATAGAAAAGAAAAACAAGGAGCGCAAAATTTGTAATGCAAGAAAACGTCCAATGCTTTATTGATGATATATGAAAATGACAAATAGTAAACCCTCACAAACAAAGCCGAGGTGCCTCGGGCAAGGCACCGGGCCGTAAAGTTTTGAACTGTCTGTTACAAATCTCAAAAACAAAAGTCTATTACTGTGTAATAAAAGAAACTGGCACGAAGTCCTTCTCCGTCCAATTGTTCAATCCACCGTCGGTAGTCGGGTAGATCCAACTGTCAAAATCTGACTCTTCTTCATCAACCTCAATTGCATTCACTCCCTGATCATGTTTGGGCATAGGAGCAGTTATGATGTTGGCCTTTTCCGAAGCGTCGAACTCGATCTCTTTAGCTTCAATCAAATCTTGCACCTTATTCCTCAAGGCCCAACAGTTGTTTGTATCATGCCATGGGCTATCAGAATGATAGGCACAACGGGCGTACGAATTATACAGCGGAGAGGTGGTGCTAGGATTCTTCGGGGCCTTCATCAGAGTTACCAGGTTAGTCTTTAACAATTGCGGAAGAATTTGAGACAGGGTCATACTGAGCCGAGTATACTGTCTTTGCGGTCTCTCCATTCTTTGCTGATTGTTGCATTGTGGGGCAACGGTGGGTCTTGATATTACTACCGCATTAACTGCTTGGCGGTGTTCAGGTCGGTTTTGGCTCCTCGAGCTGTAAACTGCACTAGCTTCTTTTCTGATAGGCTTCTTTTCTGTACTTGATGAAGCACCTTTCTGTATCTTGCCACTTTTGATACCAACTTCTACCCTCTCCCCGGTCAAAATCAATTCAGTAAACCCTGATGATGAACTGCCGATCAGATGATTAAAAAATGGACCAGACAAAGTCCTAAGAAACATGTCCACCAACTCCCTATCAGACAGAGGGGGTTGGACTCTTCCAGCCAGATCTCCCCATTTTTGGGCATTGTCCTTAAAGCCTTCTCCTGCACCCATAGACATACCCTAAAGCTGAGTATGCGTGGGAGCAAGGTCGGCGTTATACTGGTATTGCTTGTAAAAAGCAGCAGCAAGGTCCTCCCAGTTGCGGACATTAGCTCCTTCCAATTGATAGAACCATTCAAGTTGTGTCCCGGACAGACTATCTTGAAAGAAATGCACCCATAGATTTCTATTAGCAGTGTAGGGTTGGATTTTTCTGACGTACGAGCGGAGATGGAGCTTCGGGCAGGATACCCCATCATATTTAGCAAAAACAGAAGCTTTAAACTTTTGAGGGATCACCACCCCAGATGCCAGTCCCAAATCTCCAAAGTCCAAACCAGGTATCTTCTGAATCTCCATTGCAGTGAGCCGGTCTTCGAGTTGCTTATACCTATCTTCAGCAAGAGGATACTGTTCTTCATCAAAATCAGTGTCATTATCAAAGACCACAGGACTAGGAACCTTTACTTCCTCTTGATTCTCTCCTCCTCAAGATGAATGAGACAGATCCGTTTCCTGTCGCAACCTATTCCCAAATCTGTGACCCATATTCAGCAGAACCGCCTTCTTCTTCTTCTTCTTCTTCTTCTTTTTCTTCTCTTTCAGGATGAGAGTCTTTAAATCCTGTTGTCCTTTGGCCAAGTTCAGGAACATTTCCTGGAATTGAGCATTCTGTGCTTGAAGAGCTTTGATGGCTTGATCAGTAGGTATTTCAGAAGACATTCTGTGCTGAAATAAATAGCGAAGAAGATAAGAAACATGTAATGGTACCTGTGATGAGGTGCATGGTAAGGGAATGCGTATGAAATGATTTCAAAGACTTTGGGAGATTCAAATTTGTAAAACAAAATAAAACACACTTTATTAGATTAACTTGTAAAAATGTTTAACAATGCCTTCAAGGCGTTACAAAAGAAATAAACTGAAAAGCAAATCTAAACTAGAAACAATAAAAGATATCAGAAATCCCATGGTCGCTTTCCCATTGTGCTGATGTAGTCATTGATTGTCCTTTCATTCTCAAGCTGCCTCGTGAGCTTCAAGATCTTCCTTTCCTGCTCATGATACTTCTCTCGGTAGGTATCCCTTTCTTCCTTTAACTGGATCCAAGATCT
The DNA here is from genome assembly GCA_948472305.1 of Vicia faba. Classification (NCBI taxonomy): domain Eukaryota; kingdom Viridiplantae; phylum Streptophyta; class Magnoliopsida; order Fabales; family Fabaceae; genus Vicia; species Vicia faba. Next base: position 903,418,885 of record OX451735.1, on the reverse strand, counting down.
CTTCAATGCCCCAAGATCAGTAGGCATATAAGTATAGAGGAACGTATAAGGAACACGTTCTTCATTAGTATGCTCTACACTCACCGGTAAAACATCTTCATAAGGCATTCCCAGCTTTTGAGCACGGGCTCGAACCCACTAGAGATAAGGTTGCATAGGGACATAAGTCTTTAGTCCTAGCTCGTGAGGGTCAGACCTGTTCACCATGCCCCAAGCCCGTATAAACCTTCGGCGATGCTCTTTGACGTCCTCCTTATAGTCAAAGACAATGTCTGTAAGAAGCAGCTCATGAGGACCGTCTCTCTGAGCGCGACCAAACTGTCGTAAAGCCAAACAAGGACTGTAGGTTATTCCCCTTCTAATTCCAAGCAATGGGACATTAGGGCATTCCCCACATCGATCAATGACAACTACTCTTTCCATATCCTTAGAACTCCAAAGAATGTTCGTATGAGCAAGGGACATGATTCTGTAAGCCCAACCTACACCTTTTTCATTCTTCAATACAAACTTGGGGAGGTGCAAAATAAACCACCTCGCCAGCAGCGGCGTGCAACACATGAGGGTCCCCCTTCTTTGCACAGTACGAGTATAGAGAGCATGTAAAATATCACCCAGAAGAGTAGGCACTGGATTACGAGACAAGAAGATCTTGACCGCATTCACATCTATGAAGGAATCTGGATTCGGGAAAAGAACCAAACTGTAGATGAGGAGAGCCAAGATGTCTTCAAAATCTTGAAAGTCTAAGTTATCCCAAAACTGTTGAGCTTGATCCATTAGAAACTTGGCCAAGAAACCTTTAACCCCGCTCCGTGTCTCTCAGTTGGATATTACATCAACCCTTTTTAGATGTAGGGCTGGAGCAATATCCTATGGCCTAGGAGCCTCTTCTAAACCTGTGAAAGGTGTCTGCTCGAGAATGGATATACCTAGTAAGTCAGAAAACTCCTCCAAAGTGGGAACTAGCTGATACTCTGGGAAGGTGAAACAATGATGCGTCGGATCAAAGAACTGGAAAAACACGCTCATCATCTGCTCATCCAACTTTTAAGTGACCAAGCTAAGGAGACGACCATGTCTTCTAACGAATGAAGAAGTATCAGGAACTTTTGAGACTAACTCTCTGAGCTGAGCAGGCATTTGCATGAAGTTAACTCGAATGGTGTTTCTGCGCATGGAAGCCATGATCTGCAAAACAGAACAAAGATAAATCCCCTTGGTCTTTGAAATGGTTAGCATAATGAAGTATGCATGCTATGTCATGATGCATGATGTCATGATAAAACACACAACAAGTACAGCAGGTAACAAACATGGTAAAGGCAAACAAGTCACACAATAGCCCTTAAGTTTCAGGCTTGCATGGGGTCTAGGTATTACCCTCTTGAAGTTCAGTTGGTTTCAACCTGTCCTAATAATAGTAACCGGGTTCTAGAGGTTCTAAATATCACTGACCATCCTCCATCTGTCATGGTTTTAGCTCACGCAATCTTTTCTTGCGGCCGTAACTATCGCGAGAGTATGGTCTCAATGAGTGTAGTATCGAGTATCAACCGATTCTCAGCTCTATACCGAGGCCGGCTATCTCACTACTTCCTATGGCCAAGTTGGTCAATCATAGGTTCTAAGGTCAGTTGATGCTTAATGACCCATATAGCAGCCCCATATTCTCCTCGTTCCTCCAGGAGGGATACCGGTACCAACCAATGTACCACATCAACGTAGCTACTGCTTCAACCGTATCGGTCTACACCGTACAGTTCCCTCACAGTTTATTGCTACTTACCTAAAAGGTGTCCCCCAGATCCGGGTTAGGATCTATAGTAACTCCAATACAAATCCCACAAAGATAAAGCAATCAAATCAAACAATATAAGTAATATGATAAACTAATCCTAAGGTATACCCCACTTAGTAAGTCCCCAGCAGAGTCGCTAGTTCTGTGATACGGTGGCATAACTAGAACTGTTTGAATGCTGGTTTGCATTTTGCGTTTGTATTTGCAAAATGTCGCGGTAAGCAAGAGTCGCCACCGACTTTTATTTTATCCAACAAGAAAAGGAAAAAAGCACAGAAAAATTCCTTTTTTGAGATTTTGAGTACGGGGGGTAGATTATAGAAAGGGAAGGTATTAGCACCCTTTCTATCCGTGGTTTTCGACGGGCTCTTAGGTACTTACTCATCATTTTCAAAATTGTTTGTGTGTGTTTGATTTGAAAGAAGTTTTTGTTTTACTTCAATTTAACCCTTGCTTCTGTCTTCAAGAGTGTTACGAAGTGTTTTTGAAAACATTGTTTGAAAAGAGTGTAAGTGTGAAAAACTTTGTTTGGATTGAGCAAGTACTTAAGAACTAATCTACCTACTCGAAAAAGAGAATTGTTCTATGTTTATTTCCTTTAGACAGTGCTATCCTACTATTAGTGAGTAGGTAGCACCGTCGTTGGAGTTTTAAGGGTCAATTCGAAAGGGACGTACGATCACTAAAGCAATGTTAGGACGTCTTAGTAATAACCCTAATGTCTTAAGATCAATATTCGAGGCAACAATTCCGAGGCAACCATTCCGAGACAACTATTCCGAGGCAACTTTTCCGAATGGGACTTTGATCTTTGTTTAGACAAGAGAGCGACCACTAAAATACCCTATACTTAATGATCGTTTACCGAAGGCAACCGAAGTGAGAGTATACCCTAGGAGTGCGCATGTGCGAGGGATTCAATTTCAAGTTATTATCTTTGCATATTTAGGGTTTGCTAACTGTTTTAAAGTTTACATACATTCTTGTCATGCATCCCTATTATTCATACATCTAACAGTTAATATTTTGTGGAATTTAAAGTGCAGAAAGTTAAGCTAAGCTATTACAAGGCTTCGGGTATTAATTACATATCCAAAAACAACCCGTCAAAACGATAAATGAAAAGGAGAAAAATCCTAATTAATCTATTATAACTTGTGAGCGATTACATCAATATGGTAAAAAATAAATGAATAAAGCGCGCACGAATAGAGTCGAAAGGAAATTAGGGTTTTGACCCCGTCTAACCTAATTAAAAGAAAAAAATATTTTTGTTGTTTTTGTGAATTTTTAAGAAAAAAGAATAAGGTTTTTAAATTAAATACACAACTAATTAGTAATTAAATTAAATTAAAGAAAATAATTTACATGGCCTATTTTTATATTTTGGTTATTTTTTAGTGAAAAGAAAATAGAATTTAAATTAAGCTAAAACCCTAATTTTATAATTGTTTTAATTTATTTACAAAATAATTTAAGTTACCCTAAAATTAAATAAACTAATTAAATTATTAATTTTTTTTGATAAAAAACAAACCTAAATCTAATTGGATGAAAAATTGTTTTTTTGTGATTTTTTAATAAAAAAGGAATTGATTTTATGTTAGTAAAAATAATTAAAACAATTAATAAAGACAAAAATATAAAAAAGAAAAAGAAGAATTGGGCCTGAGAAGTCAGCAAAATAGGGGGTGTGAATAGCAAGCCCTGGGCCCAAAAGTAAGTGATCCACGTTGACTCCCATGTTCCCATGGTATGCGTTGACTGTGGTTGTTGGTGGTCTTTTATATGATAGCCATCAGACCTGGCTTCCTGGACATCTGGCTGGTTGGATGATGATGGACCATGGTGGACATCCCACCTATACACGCGCCTGATTACTGAAAGAAAAACAATATGAAATAATGGGGGGACCTGGGATTCGAACCCAGGTCCTGAAGCCTTTTCCAATCACCTTGCTACCAACTGCGCTGGACATGTTTCTTGTATATAGAATAACAACAATTGATAATATATAATAATGAGAGTTAGTGGGGGAAAAATAAAAAAAATTGCGCCAGAATTCAAATGAACCAATACAATGGTGCCACGCAAGTCGTCCCTGTCCTCTCTCCATTGGTAAAAGTCAAAGACTTTTACCTACGGACAACGTCCGTCACTACAACCCTGGCTTGTTTCAAAACCTCCCATGGTCATGATAAATGGAGTCTAAGGCCATGAATCAAACCGTCTTGATCTGCTGAGCATTATGATGCCCTTCTTGTGGGCCAATTTCACCTGTACCAAAAGATCCTAAAATGAAGCATAAAACCCTAATAATGGAAATTCTTGAGATAGTCCACAAAAATGCAATTGAATGTTATAGATAGCTTGAAAATGTTTCAAGGAGCAATAATATACAAGTATTTCATGCTATAAATGCCAAAATCATGCAATTCGATTTCAAGAAGAAGCCATTGTCGTGGCTGACTTACAGTGAGTTCTAGCGCTGGAAAGTCCTTGTTCTTGATTGGTATAGCTTGCTTGTGATCCCAGGAAGTGAGTGAGATGGTCAGGGAGCCTTGTAATCGCCTAGAACTATGAAATCAACTCAACACTTTTTTTTTCCAAGTTTGTTCTGCCTTTTCACGCCTCTCAAGCCTTGTGTTTTAGGTCTGCAAATGTTCACTATATACCAAGGATTGGATTAGGGTTGAAATTACGCTCTCAATCCTTATCCATTATAGCTTTTGATTTTGATTTGATTCCTTTGAAAATCTTTCCAAAATAGGCCAAAATAAACCTTTGTGTGCACACTAAGGCCTTGCACGAGTTGATTCACTTGCCAGCTGCATATAGGACCTGAAATGTGCATAAGATCTTGAAGTTTCAATGATTTGGATTTTTCATGATTTGTTTTGATTTAAATTGATTTAATTGCAATGAAAATTAAAATAAATAATAAAAATAAGATAAAGACAAGCGGAAAGGGATAGGGCTCGTGGACCATGCTACCAACTCAAAACAAGTGCAAAAAGTTAGGCCCATTTAGCAAAAATTGCAATTTGAGGCATAGTTGACTTTTGACAATTTTGCAAAAAAGATCAACTTCACCAACGCATAACTTCCTCAATTTTGACTCTTTGAAGGTGTTATTGGACTTTTTAGAAAGCTTGAGATGTCCTATAAGAAACCCTTTTGGTATCATCTAAATTGAGTCTTCCATGTTCATGTATGAAGCTTTGACAAAAATGGTGTTTTTGTTGACTTTTCAAAATGACCTATAATGTCCAAATTCATAACTTCTTGTGAGTGCATATTTTGAACTTTGGAGCTGAAGATGGATTGTATAGAATTTCATCCTCTTCAAAATGGGCTTTGGATGGGTCATTTCTCATAAAGTATGAGAAAGTTATGCTTGGTCAAAGTTGAGTTGACTTTTCCTGCAAAACCCTAATTTAGCAACTTTTGGTTCTTGATGAATTGTGAGCAATCCTTGATGAATCATGATCAACCCTTGATCAAATGATGAATGATACTTCAAAATGAGGATGTTGACCAAAAATCTTGAAGTTTGACTGTATGTGGGCCACAGTTGACTTTTGCCCTAACAAAGTCGATTTTCAGGCCTTTGAGCAATTGACTGAGCAAATTTCCTCTGCAAGGCTTGAAACTTGACATTGATGATCTTGAGAACATATTGGGACAATGGTGAGAATTTTGGATCCCTTGGAATCAAGTGTCTTGATGCAACATGAAACCCTAATTTGAGATAGACTGCCTTAGGAGAGAGTTTGTCTGGTTAACCCTTGGACTTCCTTGAGCAACTTGAGGATCTTTCTTGAAATGTTTTGAGAAATATGGAAGGGAAAATTTTGGGGTACAACAACTGCCCCTGTTCAATCTTCTTAAACCTGAGGATGTAGATTGGCTTGCCCGCTGTTGTACCCCAAAATTTGCCCTCCCATATTCTTCAAGATTTGCCAAGATCAATCTCCAGATAATTCAAAATCTTTCAAGGGTTGCACAATCCAATTGCCTCCTAACACAGTCAAAATTAGGGTTTTGGTTCTTGCAAAGAAAGTTAGGTTTTCAAGGGTCCAATCAAGTCCCATGTTCCTATATACATTATCAAGCATCCATATGTCAAGTTTCAAGACTCACAGCATCAAGTTGCACAGTCAAAAGCCCTAATTGCTCCACAACCAACTGCAGGGGCAAAATGGTCATTTGACAGTCAAAAGTCAAAATTTTTGGTCAACATCTTATTTTGAAGCCACAATCATCATTTGATCAATTCTTGATCATGATTCTCAAATCATGGCTCAAAAAGTCTCAAGATGCAAAAGTTTCTATTTTTGGACAGCCGAAAAGTCAACTACAAATTGGCCAAGGCATAACTTCCTCATGGTTTATCAGAAAAATCCCATCCAAAGCTCATTTTGAAGGGGATGGCATTTCCTACAACTCATCTTCACACTCCAAGTCCAAGAAATGCTCTCACAAAAAAGTTATCAATTTCAACATTATAGGTCATTTTCAAAAGTCAACAAAAAGGCACTTTAAGTCAAAGACCATAACTTGAGATTTGTAAATCAAAATGACATGGGACCAAAGGCATTGGTTAGAGGACTTCAAGACCTTTCCAAAATGTCCAAGAACATGATCATATCCTCAAAATTGAGCAAGATATACATTGGAGAAGTTGGGAAATTTTTGGGAACTTTCAAAAGTCAACTTTGCCTAAAACACTTCAAATTTGTTAATGGGCCTCAAATTCTTCCTTGAATCATTACCCAAAGCCTATGCACGACCCATTGAGCTTAAAAGGATTTATTTTCTTATTTTTAATTAATTAATTGAATTTTTATTCTTATTAATTCATTTAATTAGTTTTAATTGTAGAAAAATATCAAATAATGGTTGTCAAATCTTTTTATGCAGCAAATATACTCCACACATGCTAAGGATTTCGTGCACCAATCAACAAGACAAGATCTTCCATAATTGGAAAAGTTTCCATGGAAAAAGATTGAAAAAAGATATGATTAGTAATCAAAGATTCAAGTCATCAATTCATGGATTCATGGGCTTTGTTTTGACCTAATTTGCTTCACATACTTATGCAAGAGTGAACCCTATTCAGAAATACACGAAAAAGCTGCTGAAAGCTCATAACCAATTTGCAAAAAATAGAGAAAAAGCTTGAAACTGATTTCATAGTTGCAGGATAATTCAAGGCCTAAAGTCTAATGCAACACCTTGCTGACATTACCGGGAAGCGTTTGCAATCAAGAACTAGCCCAAACGCATAAAGAATCCAAGAACATAGACCACACGGTTTGCTTTATTTTCCAGATTTGCTCATCACGATTCATGCATTGTTAATACATTTGGTTGATTGTTTTGTGTTCACAACATTCAGGCAAAGCTTTTGGTATGATTTAATTCCATTAATATGCCTTGAAACGAAATTCACCATGGATGAAACCTAGGATTTCTGAAACTCCAAATTAGAGCTTTCTTGTTGGGGAAAAATTGAACCTTGAGACCTATGCAGTTGAATTCAGGAGCTCAACACGAGTTGAATGGAAACCTCGCGCTCAATTTATATTACCTGTGGGCGTAATCGCTATTTTCCATACTTTCAATTTGTGGGGGTTTAAAACCCCCGCTATCTCATTCATATTGCAGGTGAAAACGAAGAAGAAAGCTGAGGTGTCCAAGCGTGGTTAGGTGATTCAAACTGCGCGCGTATTTTTTTGTTTTATATCATTAACATTGTTTTTTTATATAACATTTGTTTTCCATTATATGTACAAACGCGTTGCCTGGCTCAGTTGGTTGATGAGGTGTATTGCAAGCATTGGGAACTGTGTTCGATTCCCAGGTCCCCCCATATAATTCATAATCTTTTTTCCAACGCGTTCCAGTGCATTGCATGTCAAAGATCCATCACGAGCCTTCAACGCTCCATGTGCCAAGTGGCTGGGACCATCAATCCAAAGGCTGCAGGAGGAGGTCTATCATACGCCTGGGTCAACCAACGTGCACATGATTGGGGAAGTCAAACAAGGCCTTGTCTTGATGGGCCAGAATTGCACAATTAACCTCCATATGGGCCAGACACCCCCCTTGGTTTGCAATTTAATCTTCTTTTCTTTCTTTTAATTTCTTTCAATTGTTTTTTATAATTATTATTAATTCCATAAAATAATTTCTTCCATAATAAAAAACAGAAAAAATCAAAAATACAAAATATGTTTAATTAATATTTAATTTACCATTAATTTATTTTTGTAAATAAACTCTAACAATTAATCTAGTTTAAATTAGGTTTTAATTCTAATATTTTTCTTAATAAATAAAAAATACATAGAATTAGGTTTTGACATTTTTATCTTTTTTCTTAAATAATTATGACCATCATTATTTATTATTATTATTAACTATTATTTTTGTAAGTAAACATGTAAATTAAATAATTTAGTTAATTAGCCTAATTTTATTATTTTCATTAATAATTAAAATAATCTAGATTTAGGGTTTCCTTTTAATTCTTTATTTCATAAATACAAAAACATAAAAACACTTCTTGTAAATAATTAAATAATTAATTAGGTCTTTAATTTCATTTAATTTCAAGCAAAAGGGTCAAAACCCTCGGACATTCCAATTTATTCTTTTCGCGCGTTATTTTTTTATCAATTATTATGTAACTGCTTCCCGAATGTAATAGTAATTAGGTATTTTAGTTACTTTCCGCATCTTTTATCAAAAACGGGTCTTTGTATTTTGGCGATGTATAGACCCGCGCCTGGTAATAGCGTAGCTTTTATCTTTCTGTCTTTTACTTTCCGCACTCTTAAATTCTAAATTGCATGAAAGAATGTATGGTTAATTAAAAATAACTCGTAGCTCACAATGCCATGACCAAAGATAACTGTTAAGCTGAAAACTACACACAAATACACACACCACTTCTAGGGTACGCCTCACTTGTTGCCTTCGAAACGTGGTCGTCAAGTATAGGATGTTTTAGCGGTCCTTATGTCCATGATCCAGTTGCCTCGAAACAGTTGCCTCGAAATAGTTGCCTCGAAACAGTTGCCTCGAAACGGTTGCCTCGGATTTAAAAGGATCTAGGACATAAGGGTAGCCTCTAAGGTGTCTTACTATTGCTTCGGTGACCACACTGTCCCTACAATCGAATTGACCCGAACACCTCCAACGGTGGTGCTACCTACCTCTCAATGGTGGGATGGAACTACCTTAGGGACTTTTACACAGCCTAATTCTTTAGGGTAGGTAGATGACTCATAGATACTTGCTCTTTTCAAAAACAAATCAAAAACCTTTTCACACCGACACTTTCAAAAAGCTTTCAAAATAATTTTTCAAACACTCTTGAGGATTGATACAAGAGTTATTCAGAAATCTTTCAAAGAAACTTTTTCAAACCCACTCACACTTTGAAAAGCAAACATTTTGAAAACATAAGAGCAAGTATCTAAGAGCCCATGGATAACCATGGATAGAAAGGGTGCTAACACGTTCCCTTTCTATAAATCTACCTCCCGAACCGAGAAACTATCTCATAAGGAATTTTGCTGTGCTTTTGTCCTGTCCATGTTGGAGAAAATAAAAGACGGTGGCGACTCTTGCTTCCGCGACATTTCGTGAACCAGCGTTAAACAATCAGTTCTAAATCCACCGATCACAGAACTGGCGACTCTGCTGGGGATACTTAAAAGTGAGGTATACCTTAGGATAGCTCATACTTGTGTTTTCAATTGCTGTGTTTTGTTTGCTTTGTTATTGTGGGCACTGTCTTGGGAGTTTCATAGATCCTAACCCGGATCTGGGGATACTCTGTTAGGTAGCATAAGCTGTGAGGGACCTGTCCGGCGTAGACCGACACGGGTAAAGCAGTGGCTACGTTGGTGTGGCACCTTGGTCTGTACCGATATCCCTTGTGTTGAAACGAGGAGAATATGGGTCTTCTGAGGAGTCATTAAGCACCAACCGACCTTAGAACCCTAATTTGACCCAACTTGGCCAATAGAACAGTAGCAGTATGCTACACCCATTGAGGCTAAACTCTCGCGATGGTTCTGGCCGCAAGAAAAGATTGCGATGCTGGAGTTATGACCGATTGAGGGTAGTCAGTGGTATTGGGATCCTCTAGAACCCGGTTACTTTTTGATAGGACAGGTCTTAACCAACAAACTGAAAGAGGGTAATACCTAGACCCCATGCTGGCCTAAACTCTAAGGGCTGTCTTGTGTGACTTGTGTGCCTTATCATGTTTGCCTTTGTGAATATTTATGGTGTGCTTTATCATGACATTATACCATCATAGACATTGCATGCATCCTGCATAAGGACTGACCATTTCAAAGACAAGAGGGTTTTACCTTTGCTCTGTTTTGTAGGACATCATGATGCCTATGCGAAGGAACACTATCCGGTTCAACTTTGTTCACCCACCTGAATTGCTTGAAGAATTGGTTAGCAGAATTCCAAACACCACTTCCTTCATCCAGAGGCATGGTTCTCTTCTCGGTTTAGTCACTACAAAGTGGGACCAACAACTGATGAGTGTCCTGACCCAGTTTTATGATCCTTTGTACAACTGCTTCACCTTTCAAGACTTCCAGCTGGTCCCGACCCTGGAAGAATTCTCTGATTTGCTTGGCATCCCTATCTTGGATCAGCCCCCCTTCACTGGTTGGGAAAAGACTCTTAGGCTTGGGGAGATTGCTGCAGCCCTTCCCTTGACCCACAAAGAGGTAATGGACAACTGGGTGACTAGAAGCAGAGTTAAGGGTTTCTTGGCCAAGTTTCTGATTGGTAAAGCTAACCGTTTCTGGAACGATTTAGACTTCAGGGCGTATGAAGACATCCTGGCTCTCTTAATCTATGGTCTAGTTTTGTTTCCTAATCCTGATAACTTCATTAACATCACTGCCATAAGGATCTTCATGTCTCGGAACCCTGTGCCCACTCTCTTGGGTGATATCCTGCAACAACTTTATGTTCGTACTTCCCGAAGACGAGGAACTCTATGGTGTTGTATTCCTTTGTTAGTGAGGTGGTTTATTTCTCACCTCCCTAAGTTCGTGCTGAAGAACAAAGAAGGAAGAGGTTGGGCTCATAGGTTAATGTCTCTCACTGATAATGACATCATTTGGACTTTCAGGGGTTTGTATGAGGTAGCTGTTATTGATCGTTGCGGAGAATACCCTAATGTTCCTTTGATTGGTACCCAAGGAGGAATCTGTTATAATCCATGTCTAGCACTCCGTCAGTTTGGAAGAGCCAGAAGAGCAGGGCCTCATGAGATGTTGGTGCCTCACATCAGTTTTGAGTTTCAGGTAGATAGTGACGAGATGCGTCGTAGGTTCATCATTGCTTGGGACAGAATTCACAAAGCTGACCCACATGAGTTGGGACCAAAGACTTCTCTACCTATGGAACCCCACTACAAATGGGTCCGCATCCGTGCTCAAAATTTAGGTATGCCATATGAAGCTGTCAGACCCATCATTCTTGAATATCCTGATAGAGATGGGGCTCCTCCAACTGTTCTCCCTCCTCAGATACCTACTGATGTTGATACACTAAAGAGGTCTTGGGTGCAACTACGAGAAGAACGGGATTCTTATCGGGAAAAGTTCAACGAGCAGGAATTGAAGATCCAGAAGCTGACCAAGCAATTGGAGAACGAGCGGGCCTTGAATGACTACATCCGTACTGAGAAGAAGAGACCCTGGGATCACTGATGAGCTTTGGATGTTCTTTTACAATTTTTATTTCCCTTTTCAGTATTTCCACTTTATGTAACACCTCAGGGCAATCTGTTGAACAATCTAAATTTCAAAGTTGAATCTAATAAAGTGCGTTCCTTTTTGTTTACAAATTTGAATCCCGATTGTCTTTGAAAACATAAATCATACGCATTCCATTCATCATATGCATCACATGTACTCTTCTTTTCAGGTTGCTTAATGTTCTTCGCTGTTTATTTCAGCTCGCCATCATGAATCCCGAATCATATACTGAGCAACCCATCAAGGCCCTCCAGGCTCAGAACGCCCAGTTCCAAGAGCTGGTCATGAGTTTGGCCCAAGGTCAGGAGGAATTGAAGGCTCTGCTGGTCAAGAAGAAGAAGAAGAGAACTGTACTATTCAACACTGGCCGGAGGTTTGGCAATACACTACAGAATGAGGTTGATCAAGCTGGTTCTTCTGTAGGGAAAGGCAGTCCCAAGGGGGGAAGGGTTCCTAGCCCTGTGGTCTCTGACAACGAGACTGACTTCAACGAGGAGCAGTATCCTCCAGCTGAAGACAAGTACAAGCAGTTAGAGGATCGTCTGAATGCCATGGAAATTCAACAAGTGCCTGGGTTGGATTTTGGAGACCTGGGTCTATCTTCTGGTGTGGTGATCCCACAGAAGTTCAAAGCACCATCTTTCGCAAAGTATGACGGGGCGTCCTGCCCTAAGCTACATCTCAGATCTTATGCGCGGAAGATCCAACCATACACTGTGGACAAGAACTTATGGATCCATTTCTTCCAGGAGAGTCTTTCAGGGACTCATCTCGAATGGTTCTATCAGCTGGATGGAACCAAGGTTCGTAACTGGGAGGACTTGGCTACTGATTTTTACAAGCAGTATCAGTACAATGCCGACCTCGCTCCTACACGTACCCAACTCCAGGGTATGTCGCTAGGATCGGGAGAAGGTTTTAAAGAGTATGTGCAGAAATGGAGGGACCTGGCTGGCAGGGTGCAGCCACCGTTAACCGACCGTGAGCTAGTGGACATGTTCTTAGGGACCCTATCCGGGCCGTTCTTCAATCATCTCATTGGTAATTCGTCTGCAGGGTTTACAGACCTCATTATGACTGGGGAAAGGATAGAGGCTGGTATGAAATCAGGGAAGATACAGAAAGGTGCGTCCTCAAGTTCTGAGAAGAAGCCTTTCAAGAAGGAAGCCAGTGCTGTGTATGGGCCTAGGAGGTAAAATAAATCGGAACGCCGCCAAGCTGTCAACGCGGTGGTAATTGCAAAGCCTGCTGCTGCTCCTCGGCAACCTAACCAACCAAGGGGTGAGAGACCCAGAAGAGAATATACTCGGCTTAGTATAACCTTGTCACAGATCTTGCCACAACTGCTATCAACCAACTTGGTAACCGTCAGAGAAGCTCCGAAGGTGGTAAACACAACCTCTCCGAAGTATAATCCCAATGTCCGCTGTGCTTATCACTCTGATAGCCCGGGGCATTCTACTGATGATTGCTGGGCCCTAAGAAATAAGGTTCAGGACCTTATCGATGCCAAGGAAATACAATTTGAGGCGCCCAAAAGGCCCAACGTTGTGACTGCTCCCATGCCCCAGCATGGAGTAAATGCTATTGAGGAAGACCTGTATGCAGTTTCTGTGGATGATGTTGCTACCCCTTTGTTGACTGTCAAGAGGAACCTGTTGCTAGCCAGTTTATTTTCGGGTTGTAGCAAGGGTTGCCTTCTTTGTGCTGTTTCCCCTACTGGTTGTCCGTTGCTGAAGTCAGGCATCCAAAGCCTGATGGATAGCAAAGAGATCTTATTCAAGAAGACCGCTGTTCCTATTGTTCCTGTTGAAGAAGTATCCGTTGTCACCATTTTTAACAATCCTACCAAGGCTCCCCCGAGGAAGCCAGTCAAAATCATGTCTGTTGCACCTATTATCATTACTGTTCCGGGGCCCCTCCCCTATAAATCTGACAAGGCTGTCCCATGGCACTATGGGGCAGATGTGTATGTACTTGGAGTGAAGCAGGAGTTCAACACCAGTACCGGTATCAGTAACATCACCGGTCCCTCTAAAGTTACTCGCAATGGCAGACTCTTCTCGCCTGACATTGGCCACCAGTTATCCGAAGACCTCTTATCATCACGCCTACAAGTGCGCCTGTTTCCCCTCCTGGTCAAGTTTCTACCCCTGCTGTCGAGTCATCTGATACTCGGGGCAAAGGGATTGCTGATGTGCCTGCCCGGATCGAGGCACCAACGACTGTTAATGTTGAAGCCTCCCAGCAAGAGATGGAGGAAATCCTTAAGATCATCAAGAAGAGCGATTTCAACGTCGTTGAACAGCTGGGGCATACCCCCTCTAAGATCTCCATGCTATCATTATTGTTGTGCTCAGAGGCCCATGCCAAGGCCCTGATTTCCTTTCTAAAGACGGCTCATGTGCCACAAGAGACGTCCGCTGATCAATTCACTGATTGTGTGGCCAACTTGACCGCTGACAACGGGCTGGGTTTCTCTGATGCTGATCTGACCGCTAAGGGAAAGAACCACAATGACGCCCTGCATGTCTCCATAGAATGCAGGGGTACTACTCTTGCACACGTGTTGGTAGACATCGGTTCGTCACTGAATGTATTACCCAAGAAGGCCTTAGACAGGTTGGATTGTGAGGGTCTGGAGTTGAAGCCTAGTAACATCGTTGTCCGAGCCTTTGACGGGTCGAAGAGGATAGTACATGGTGAGGTAGATATTCCGATTCGTGTTGGTTCTCAAGTCTTTGATTCAACGTTCTATGTGATGGACATTCGTCCATCTTATTCCTGTTTGATGGGTCGACCTTGGATCCACAAGGCTGGGCCTGTGACCTCCACTCTACACCAGAAGCTTAAATACCCTGTCAGAGGGAAGATTGTCACAGTACAGGGGGAGGAAGAATACATGGTTAGTCATCTGAACTCGTTCCGGTATATAGAGATGGACGGGGAGTTTATTGAAACCCCCTTTCAACATTTTGAAGAGGTACCTCCAACATTGGCGTCAGCGGAAACAGTGATTGAAGAAGACTTCCCTTTGAAGATGGCTTCCTTGAAGGACGCCCGAGCTGTAATTGAGAAAGGTGAATGTGCTAACTGGGGAAGGCTCCCTGATTTTACTCCTAAGACTGACAAGTTTGGGCTGGGTTTCACTGCAGAGGCTCAGAGGGCTGTACGCAAAGCAAGGATCGGAAGACCTCCCGTGTTCATCACCAACCCGGGAGTGAATGCTATTGAAGGCGATGCAGAGGAATCAGAGTTTGATAGTTAGATCTACCCGATGACCGATGGTGGACTGAACAATTGGACTGCAAAAGACTACATACCTGTTACTTTTGTTATGCAGTATGAATTCCTTTGTTTTTTAATTTGTAATGAACAATAATTTGAAACTTTATGGCCCGGTGTCTTACCCGGGGCACCGTTGGCTTCATTTGTGAGGGCTTATTACTTGTCATTTCCATATATCATGAAAAAAGACATTGGACATTTTTCGCATTTCAAATCTTGTGCTCCCTTTCTTTCTTTATATATTGCAAAACAGCTATATTTACACACACTCACCTATACAGGTTTCAATCCACTCTGGATCTCACTGGTAATGACTCTGCTACTTCCAGTTATGACTTCGAAAATCCGATCAACTTAGCCGATGACGAAGGTGAAGATGATTGCGAAGTGCCGGGTGAGCTTGCAAGACT
Source organism: Vicia faba (assembly GCA_948472305.1). Taxonomy (NCBI): domain Eukaryota; kingdom Viridiplantae; phylum Streptophyta; class Magnoliopsida; order Fabales; family Fabaceae; genus Vicia; species Vicia faba. Next base: position 903,403,574 of record OX451735.1, on the reverse strand, counting down.
GTTACTCCAAGAAGAGAGGGCCATTCAGCCACATGAAGAGCCAGTGGAAACGGTAAATCTGGGTACGGAGACAGACAGAAAGGAAGTTAAGATTGGTGCCAACCTGGAGCTCAGCGTAAAACAACGGTTGATTCAGATGTTGCATGATTATGTGGAAATCTTTGCCTGGTCCTACGAAGACATGCCCGGTTTGGACACCGACATTGTGGTTCATCACCTGCCTACCAAGGAATACTGTCCTCCGGTAAAACAGAAGGTCCGCCGTATGCGTCCAGAGATGTCCGAGAAAATCAAAGCTGAGGTCATGAAACAATTTGATGCCGGTTTTCTTGCAGTGACTTCTTACCCTCAGTGGGTTGCCAACGTGGTTCCAGTACCGAAGAAAGATGGTAAAGTCAGAATGTGTGTTGACTACAGGGATCTGAATAGGGCGAGCCCCAAGGATGAATTCCCTCTGCCCCACATCGATGTTCTGGTTGACAATACTGCTCAGCACAAGGTTTTCTCCTTCATGGATGGTTTTTCAGGTTATAATCAGATCAAGATGGCTCCTGAAGACATGGAGAAGACTACCTTTGTTACTCAGTGGGGCACCTTTTGCTACAAGGTCATGCCTTTTGGACTGAAAAATGCTGGGGCAACCTACCAACGTGCCATGGTTGCTTTATTTCATGACATGATCCATCATGAGATTGAAGTGTACGTCGATGATATGATTGCAAGGTCCCAAACTGAGGAGGAACACCTTGACCATTTACAGAAGCTGTTTGACCGTCTGAAATTGTACAAGCTGAGGTTGAACCCAAACAAGTGCACATTTGGGGTAAGATCTGGAAAGTTGCTGGGCTTCGTCGTAAGTGACAAAGGTATTCAAGTGGACCCTGCCAAGGTTAAAGCCATACAAGAGATGTCAGTTCCCAAGACAGAGAAAGAAGTCAGAGGCTTTCTAGGACTTCTGAATTACATTGCCCGATTCATCTCGCATCTAACTGCTACCTGTGAACCAATCTTCAAGCTGCTGAGGAAAGATCAAGTAGTACGTTGGAATGATGAATGCCAGGCCGCTTTCGATAGAATCAAAGAGTATCTCCAAGAACCACCCATTCTTATGCCACCGGTTGAAGGGAGACCTCTAATACTATACTTGACAGTACTTGACAGCTCGATGGGGTGTGTGCTGGGGCAGCATGACGAGTCTGGCCAAAAAGAGCATGCCATTTATTACCTTAGCAAAAAGTTTACCGACTGTGAGACCCGATACTCACTGCTCGAGAAAACTTGCTGCGCTTTGGTATGGGCTGCTCGCCGGCTGAGACAGTATATGCTGACTCACACTACTCTGTTGATCTCTAAAATGGATCCAATAAAGTACATATTCGAAAAGCCTGCTCTGTCCGGAAGAATAGCAAGATGGCAAATGATCTTGACAGAATACGACATCCAGTATACAACTCAGAAAGCTATCAAAGGAAGTGTATTGGCAGACCATTTGGCACACCAGGCAGTGGATGACTACCAATCTATGAACTTTGAATTTCCTGACGAGAGCATCATGGTAGTGACTGATTGTGAAGTACCTGGACCAGATGAAGGACCTGAGGAAGGATCCCGATGGTCTATGCACTTTGACGGAGCCTCCAACGCTTTGGGTAACGGTATCGGTGCTGTGATCATATCCCCTCAAGGCACTCATACTCCACTCACTGCCCGACTATATTTCAACTGCACGAACAACATGGCGGAGTATGAGGCATGCATCGTGGGTCTTCAAGCTGCGATTGACTTAAGGATCAAGTTTCGGAGTGTCTTCGGAGATTCCGCTCTCGTGATCAATCAGATCAAAGGCGAGTGGGATACGAAACACCCGAACCTTATTCCTTACAAAGAGTGTGTGTTGACATTGATCCCCCATTTCACAGAGATAACTTTTGAACACTTCCCAAGAGAGGAGAATCAGTTGGCGGACGCGCTGGCTACGATGTCTTCTATGTTCAAAGTCAAGGGGACAATGAGGCTCCCCAGATCATTATCTGGAAACTGGACGAACCTGCATATTATTGTGATCTTGAGGCTGAGATAGTAACTGAAAAACCTTGGTATCATGAAGCGAAAAGGTACTTAGAAGCTCAAGAATACCCTGAAGGTGCATCTGTCAATGACAAAAAGTTTCAGAGAAGGTTCGCAGCAAAGTTCTTCCTCAGCAACGGCATTCTGTACAAGCGGAACCATGATTCAACCTTACTGCGTTGTGTGGATAAGACTGAAGCAGAAAGGATCATGGCAGAGCTACATGAAGGTACCTTCGGAACGCATTCCAATGGACACACCATGGCAAAGAAAATCCTTCGGGCGGGATATTTCTGGTCCACAATGGAAGCCGACTGTTACCAACATTCTCGGACATGTCATAAGTGCCAGATTTATGCAGATAAGGTGCACGTTCCTCCAGTTCCTCTGAATGTCTTGACTGCACCTTGGCCTTTTTCAATGTGGGGCATTGATATGATCGAAGAGATCAAACCTACGGCATCCAACGGGCATCGCTTCATCCTGGTGTCGATCGATTACTTTACAAAGTGGGTTGAAGCGGCTTCCTACGCCACGGTAACCAAGAACGTTGTGGCACGGTTCATTTGGCATAATCTGATCTGTCGATACGGCGTCCCGGAAAGAATCATTACGGATAATGGTACCAATCTTAACAACAAGATGATCACTGAGCTCTGCGAGCAATTCAAGATACATCACCACAACTCTTCCCCTTATCGGCCGAAGATGAATGGAGCTGTAGAAGCAGCAAATAAGAATATTAAAAATATTGTGCAGAAGATGATAGTGACCTATAAAGATTGGCACGAGATGTTACCGTTCGCTCTTCATGGGTACCGTACCTCAGCAAGGACGTCAACCGGGGCAACTCCCTTTTCCTTGGTCTATGGCATGGAGGCAGTCTTGCCGATTGAAGCCCAAATACCCTCTCTCCGGATAATGAAGGATGCAGGCTTGAGCGAAGATGACTGGATCCAGACACGACTTGATCAGTTAAATCTAATTGACAAAAAGAGACTCACTGCTATATGTCATGGTCAAACGTACCAAAAACGGATGATCAGGGCATTTAACAAGAAAGTCAGACCACAAGAGTATCAAGTTGGAGACCTGGTAATCAAGCGCATCATTCTTCCTCAAAGTGATCCCAGGGGCAAATGGACCCCCACATACGAAGGGCCATTTGTGGTTAAACATGTCTTCTTAGGAGGAGCCATGATTCTAACCACCATGGATGGTGACGACCTTCCTCACCCCGCCAATGCAGACATAGTAAAAAGATACTACGCATGATAAAAGACCCGCTAGGTTGACATACCTAGGCAAAAATTAGGGCTTCCCGGCGAACCAAAAGGGTTCGGGCAAAATGAGGGATGAAATGAAAAAATCTGTACACCCGGCAAGTCGAAAACCTGAAAAGGCGGCTTGGGCAAAAATGGGTATCCCGGTGGACTGAAAACCCGAAAGGGCGGTCCAGGAAAAAGTTAGGGATTAAAGCGTAATACTATGTCTCATTGGATCACCTTGCATCCAGAATCCGGTATCAACATCAAGTTCAGACGGCATCGATCAATCAGCTTCATCTTCAACTGAGCAACCAAGTGATGAGACGCTCAAAGATATAAAGGCGATAGCAGAGTTGGAACCCAGTGGGATTATCTCTTTTCACATAGCTGTTTTGCTTTCCTTTCTTACAAAATTGTATAAACTCTATGGTTCGGCGGCATTCTCTTACTAGGACGCCAACCTCTTGTACATGAACGCCTATTTACAAGCAAATTCAAAAATTAATACAAATTCACTTTTCGGACCAATTGCCAATTGTTTTTCCTTTTTCTTTTTTGTTTTTTAAAGAACGTCCAATGTTCAATTGTGATATATGCATTTGACAATAATTGCTAACTCATAGATATTTGAATACGAAACAAAGGATTAATTACAGGTGACATTAGAAACAGGGGCAATAATGAGTTGTCTAAGCGATCTAATTGCTCTGTCCACCAAGGTACCAAGGTAAGTTCTGCTGAAGAATGTAACCCAGATACCTTCACTCCCCGCCAAGTAAGACAAGAATCAACAATTCTCCCCAAGCAGTTGGTCTCCAATCAACCCTGACAAGGCACCGTATCTCCAGCAAGTCAGCGACACTCTTCCCAAGCAGAGTTAGCATATTTCCAGCCTTAAGGAAGTTGGGTATCCCCAGAAAATCTCAACATTCCCCAGCGGAGTATACAGACATTCCTTAAACAAGCTTCCCCGGCAATGTTGATCTAAGATTGTTCCCCGGCGGAATACCGGACATCCAGTAGGAAGCTTATCCCCAGTAGATTCTGGAAGCTTACCCCTGCAAAGCACGAACGCCCCTCCCGGCTTTATTCAGAAGGTTATTTCCCCACCAGGATATAACTGGGTTATCCTCAGCCAATTGCCACGGAAAGATCGTCCTCGGCGAAATCTTCCTATCCCCAGCGGAGTTCATCAAAGCTTCCAACAAAACTTATCAACGGTATCCCCAGCGGAGTTATCAGCAACATCTCAGCAAAGTGCCTCTCTTCCCACAGAGCATTCCCCGCAGAGCAATCTATTCGCCAAGTTTATTCCCCAACGGAGTCATCTTCTCCTACCAGTATTCTTGCAACCATCATCCCCAGCGGAAACGAAGCTCTACTCTTCCACATCAGCCCAGGATTCAACTTCCCGGCACCCGTCAAGGATTTATTTCCCTAGACAAAAATACATTCATGAACATCATATCTTCATACATTATAGCATGCACATACGCATCATGAACATACAATCTCATTTATTTGGAGAACATCGCGCATGTCATACATCATGACATTGCATACAACTAAAATTTTATCTTTTCAGGACAAAAGTCAGTACAAAGACGATTACTATCAACTGTCGTGATTCCAGATCCGATTCCTGTATCTTGCCAGGGTGTATCTGTTGACGACTAATTCCAGACTCGATTCCTGTATCCTGCCAGGGCACGTTTGAAGAGTTCGAAGATCCGATTCCTGTATCTTGCTGGGGTGTATCTGTTGACGACTATTTCCAGACTCGATTCCTGTATCCTGCCAGGGCATGTCTGAAGAGTTTGAAGATCCGATTCCTGTATCTTACCAGGGTGTATCTGTTGACGACTAATTCCGGACTCGATTCCTGTATCTTGCCAGGGCACGTCTGAAGAGTTTGAAGATCCGATTCCTGTATCTTGCCAGGGTGTATCTGTTGACGACTAGTTCCAGACTCGATTCCTGTATCTTGCCAGGGCACGTCTGAAGAGTTTGAAGATCCGATTCCTGTATCCTGCCAGGGTGTATCTGTTGACGACTAATTTCCAGACTCAATTCCTGTATCCTGCCAGGGCACGTCTGAAGAGTTTGAAGATCCGATTCCTGTATCTTGCCAGGGTGTATCTGTTGACGACTATTTCCAGACTCGATTCCTGTATCTTTCCAGGGCACGTCTGAAGAGTTTGAAGATCCGATTTCTGTATCTTGCCAGGGTGTATCTGTTGACGACTAGTTCTAGACTCGATTCCTGTATCTTGCCAGGGCATGTCTGAAGAGTTTGAAGATCCGATTCCTGTATCCTGCCAGGGTGTATCTGGTGACGACTAATTCCGGACTCGATTCCTGTATCTTGCCAGGGCACGTTTGAAGAGTTTGAAGATCCGATTCCTGTATCTTGCCAGGGTGTATCTGTTGACGACTAGTTCCAGACTCGATTCTTGTATCCTGCCAGGGCACGTCTGAAGAGTTTGAAGATTCGATTCCTGTATCCAGCCAGGGCACATCTACATAAAGAGTTTGAAGATCAACTCCTGTAACCGGCCAGGTAATTATCTTTCTTTCTCAGGTACACAAGTTCTCGCTAAGGAATCTCTTACGCGATCGACACCTAGATGGCATCTATAAGCCCATCCACATACCAGCAGTCTCTAGATGGCATCTATAAGCCCATCCTCCTATCCACCATATTTCCAAATGGCATCTGTAAGCCCATTCCCGTCATCACACTGCTAACATTCTACTTTGTGAGTGCAAATTTCTGGGCACTCTAGTGTTCAATCATCTACCACCTTCGGATTACGAAAGGCACGCCAGCCAATCTACATCCTCAGGTCTAAGAAGATTGAACAGGGGCAACTGTTGTACCCCAAAATTTGCCCTTCCATATTCTTCAAAATTTGCCAAGATCAATCTCCAGATAATTCAAAATCTTTCAAGGGTTGCACAGTCCAATTGCCTCCTAACACAGTCAAAATTAGGGTTTTGGTTCTTGCAAAGAAAGTGAGGTTTTCAAGGGTCCAATCAAGGTCCATGTGCCTATATACATTGTCAAGCATCCATATGTCAAGTTTCAAGACTCACAGCATCAAGTTGCACAGTCAAAAGCCCTAATTGCTCCACAGCCAACTGCAGGGGCAAAATGGTCATTTGACAGTCAAAAGTCAAAATTTTTGGTCAACATCTTATTTGGAAGCCACAATCATCATTTGATCAATTCTTGATCATGATTCTCAAAGCATGGCTCAAAAAGTCTCAAGATGCAAAAGTTTCTATTTTTGGACAGCTGAAAAGTCAACTGCAAATTGACCAAGGCATAACTTCCTCATGGTTTATCAGAAAAATCCCATCCAAAGCTCATTTTGAAGGGGATGAAATTTCCTACAACTCATCTTCACACTCCAAGTCCAAGAAATGCTCTCACAAAAAAGTTATCAATTTCAACATTATAGGTCATTTTCAAAAGTCAACAAAAAGGCACTTTAAGTCAAAGACCATAACTTGAGATTGGTAAATCAAAATGACATGGGACCAAAGTCATTGGTTAGAGGACTTCAATACCTTTCCAAAATGTCCAAGAACATGATCATAGCTGTAGGTGTTTAGGTATTGGCTTGCATTTTTGGTAAATCCCAAGTGTATGTGTGAATGTCATGACTGATGTCATAACATTCTAGTTCAGGTTGTACTAACTCAATAGGTACATGTGCAGAAAAATATTGTAATTCAAATACTGATGTTTATAAGTGTGTATCTGAGCATGTTTGCAAAATGATCACATTTTGCTAAATCAGTAGACAGGTTTTCTCAGATGTCATAACAGATGTTATGACATCCTGTTCTGAACTAACAGGATTGCAGGATTGGATAAGTCTGAGTTTTTTCAGGAAATAACTCAGTCCCTTCTAAACAGAATCCTGCGTTTTCTGAGGAGTAACCTAGCTCAATCCTAACCTGATCAATAAAGTATTGTGACCTGATCTTTAGGTCAAACAGAATCAACCCTAGGTTTTTGGAAACCCTAAACTGAAGTTGCAGCTGCTATATATTCAACAGAGCTGCGGTTTTTCAAGTGATCCCTGCTGATTGATTAGAAGATCAATTTTGTAATATGTATAGATTTGTTTATTGTACTCCAAGCAATTATCATTGTGATAAGTGCCTTGGAATAGGTTTCAATTGTAAGGGTTGTGTAGCACTCAAAGCTTTGAAGCAAGAGTGTTTGAATGTTACTTGACTAAAGCTGTGAAGCAGAGTCAAGTTAGTTGTGTACATCACTCAAAGCTGTGAAGCACGAGTGATTGTGTTACTTGATTAAAAAGCTGTGAAGCTTAATCAAGTGTGTGTTTTGAAGAGTGTCTTCATCAATTCTTAAGTCAAATTGGTTTATGTATCACTGCTGTGATTGAGGGGGAGTGAGTAGGAACTCAGGTTTAAGTTGTACTTAGATTAGAATTGCATTGGGTAGGTCTTAAGTGAAGGAGATAAACTGGTTGGTTTATTCCTGAATTAACATCTCTTATAGTGGATTCTCTCCCTGGCTTGGTAGCCCCCAGAGTAGGTGTTGTTGCACACTGAACTGGGTAAACAATTGACTGTGTTATTTACTGCTTTTGTATTTACTGTCATATAGTAAGTCAGATACGGTGTCATAACATTGGACGTGACATTGAGTATCTGTAGCCAGAATTTCAATTGGCATCAGAGCGGGCACCCTGCCTGTATTACTGGGTGAGATCTAGGGATATCACTTTCTGGCACTATGGACAAAGAAGGAGTTTTTGGAAATAGACCACCCATTCTGGATGGAACTAATTATGACTACTGGAAACCTCGTATGATTGCCTTCCTAAAATCTCTGGACAAAAAGGCTTGGAGAGCTGCTGACAAAGGATGGATTTATCCCACCATAACTGAAAGAGATGGGACAATAAGTCTGAAGCCTGAGGAAGATTGGAGTAAAGAAGAAGATGAGTTAGCTCTGGGAAATTCAAAAGCTTTAAATGCCTTGTTCAATGGAATAGATAGAAACATCTTCAGACTAGTACATCAATATGAACTGGCCAAGGAAGTTTGGGATACTCTCAAAACTACTCATGAGGGCACTTCCAAAGTAAAAATGTCAAGGCTTCAGATGTTGACCACTAAGTTTGAGAATCTAAAAATGATGGAAGATGAAACCATTCATGAGTTTCACATGAACATCTTGGAGATTGCCAACACCTCAGGAGCACTGGGAGAAAAAATGTCAGAAGAAAAACTGGTGAGGAAGATTCTCAGATCCTTGCCTAAAAGATTTGCAATGAAGGTAACTGCCATAGAGGAAGCCCAGGACATTAGCAAGTTAAAAGTGGATGAACTTATTGGGTCTCTTCAGACTTTTGAGATGGGGATCACTGATAATGGTGACAAGAAGAACAAAAGCATAGCACTTGTATCCAACACTGATGTTGAATACAAGGAAGATGAAGAAGAAAACATATCAGAAGCCATTGCCATGCTTGGAAGACAGTTCAACAGGCTCATCAAAAGAATGGACCCAAAGTCAAAGTCTAATGTTCATAACATTCCTTCTGACATTGACAGCAGAAGACCAAGGTCAGAAGATAAGGGAAACCAAGGCAGAGGTATTCAATGCCATGGATGTGAAGGATATGGACATATTCGAGCTGAATGTCCTACCTTTCTTAAGAAGCAAAAGAAAGGAATGACTGTTACCTGGTCTGACTATGATTCAGAAAGCAATTCTGAAGAAGAATCTGCCAAACTAGTTACTGCCCTAACTAGTGTTTGTACTTCTGAAAGTGACACCAGTGATGAAGAAGTGACATTTGAAGAACTGGCTGATACCTACAAGAAATTGTGTATCAGAAGTGGTGAAGTCTGTGTGCAAAATGAGAAACAATCAAAACTCATTGTAAAGCTGGAGGCTGAAAAGAGGGCAAATCTTGAAACTATAAGTCATTTAGAAGGAGAAGTTCAACTGCTGAACTCACAACTGAATCAAATGACCAAATCTGTCAAGATGTTGACCAATGGAACAGACAAATTGGAAGAGATCCTTCAGGCTGGACAAAATATGGGAAATAAATCTGGCATAGGATTTGTGGAAACAAAGAAATTTGTTACCGGGAAGCAAATGTCAAAACGGATGTCTCAACATTACTCTCAACATCAGGGACAGAGACATATGAAGAAGAGGTACCAAAGATGGAGATGTCATCATTGTGGGAAATATGGTCACATAAAGCCCTTCTGCTTCAGATTACATGGATATCCGAATCAGAACTCAGATGTCAAACCTAAGTCGAAAAGGGTACCACACACTCCTCAATGGAAGAAAAAGGCTACTGCACTTATAGCTCACACTTCCCTGAAGATCTCTGCAAAGGAAGATTGGTACTTTGACAGTGGATGTTCCAGACACATGACTGGATTCAAAAATCTCCTCAATAATGTTATGCCTCACACCACCAGTTTTGTGACCTTTGGAGATGGTGCTAAAGGAGAAGTCAAAGGAGTTGGTAATTTGGACTACCCTGGAGTTCCAAGTCTGAATAAGGTACTGCTGGTAAAAGGATTGACTACTAATCTCATTAGCATCAGTAAATTATGTGATCTAGGATTCATGGTCAACTTCTCAAGATCTGAATGTCTAGTATTTAATGAAAAACTAGATGTTGTAATGAGAGGAATCAAATCCAAAGATAACTGTTATGTGTGGCAGCCTGAGAACACTGATATCTCCACTATGAGTCAAATCATCAAAGAAGAAAAAGAGATGAAACAGTGGCAACATAAGCTTGGAAGAATAAAAAGAGCTATTCCTATGGAAGCTGTCAGAAGAACTCCAAAACTAAAGGCTGATAATATATGTGATGTGGCAAATAAACTTGAAAAAGAATGTGTTGTCAGAACCTTAAGTCATCTTGACAAGGATGTTGGAAAGAACAAGTCTCATAAATTCTGTTCTCAAAACATCTGGTCAAAACAGATGCTACCTAAGTACAATGTTACACAAGATGTTGTGACATTGTGGTGTGATAATCTGAAAACATTCAACATCTCCTTGAACCCTATTGACTTTGAAGAGAAGAAGTCATTTGAACTGGAACATAGCTTCTCTAAGCTTCAGCTGACTGATTCTTCTACCAAGGCGCTTGTTGGAAATAAACTTGAAAATTTGAGGGGCAGATTGGGTATTCACCAACATGATAAATTATAGCAATTAGTTTTGCTGAAAACAAGGGTTGAAGGGATTAATTTTATTAAGTCTATATTTAGTGGGTTAATCATATTCATTCACAATTCCTTCAAAAGCCTTAAGAAGTTGAAGAGACTCCCTTGTACTCCCTACCTCTCTCATCCTTGCAACCTGTTTCCTCCTCCCAATCAAAGAGTTTTCTCAAACTGCTACTATTACTCAACGTTAAACACAATGTCTCAGACATCGTCTTCCACCATGGCGGCTTCGTCTCACTCATCATCGTCGTCATCTGATCAAGATTCTAGGGCAATCACTACATGCATAGAATCTGAAGTTCTTGAGGTCACTCCTCTCAGGGAGATGGCAACTGACCCAGCCAGAGTCAAAAAGCTCAGGACCAGACATGCAGGAAGAGCTCAAGCTACAGTCTCTGGTAATTCTTCTCTTCCTTCGTCTTCTATACCTAATAAAGAAGGATCAGTTCAAGTACACCAAGCTATTGCTAGACTGGTTACTAGCATTCTGAGTGGCAACCAATCTGTACCGGGGATTTCTATCCCTTTGAATCAATCAGAAAGTCCAAATGTGGAAGGTTCTGAAAATATAGATGTCACTGAGGATGTTGTGACACCAAAAGACAACATTCAGAATCCCTCTGAAAAGGCTGCTGATCCACCTATCATTGATGTGGATGAAGATTACTCAGATAATGAACTGATTGCTAATGTGAACCCTAGCATTGCTAGGAGATTGATGAAAAGAAAGAGTAGTGAGACTGTTAAACCTGATGCTAAGAAATCCAAGGCTGAAGGGATGGCTGAGAAAATTCAGACAAAAGGGAAGAAGGCACAGGTGCAGACTGCTAGACAACCAATCTCCAAGAAAAGTAAAGAACCTGAAACTTCTGATTCTGATGATGAATCAGAATTTGAGATTGACATTGACAATACTCCCATCAGAAGGAAGCTCCCCTCTAGCAAGATTGCTAGAGTGCCTGAAGTGCCAACAGACAACATCTCCTTTCATCATCCTGACAATGCAAACAGATGGAAGTATGTGTGCTTGAAGAGAATAGCCTTGGAGAGAGAACTCAACAATGATGCCTTGGAGTGCAAAGACATCATAGATCTGATCAGGAATGCTGGGCTAATGAAGACAGTGATGAAGTTTAACAAATGTTATGAAAATATGGTTAAAGAGTTTGTAGTGAACCTGTCCAATGATTGTGCTGATGGGAGGTCAGCTGACTTTGAGAGTGTGTTTGTTAGAGGAAGAAGGGTCAAGTTCTCTCCATCAGAAATCAACAAGTTTCTTGGAAGAACAAATAAGGACTGTCCTGATCTAGAGGCAACTGACAATGAAGTGTGCTTGACCATCACTGCCAGGCAAGTAAAGTACTGGCCATTGAAAGGGAAGCTGAAGGCTAGTAAACTCAGCATGAAATTTTCCATCTTGCATAAAATAGGTGCAGCCAACTGGGTGCCTACAAATCACAAATCAACCATCTCCACAGGATTGGGGAGATTTATCTATGCTGTAGGAACCAAGACTGCCTTTGACTATGGAAGGTACATCTTTGAACAAACCTTGAAGCATGCTGGCAGTTATGCTGTCAAAGGACCAATTGCTTTTCCCTCCCTCCCTTGTGGAATCATCCTTGCACAATACCCTGACATCCTTGTAGCAAGAGATACAGTCTGCAAAAGAGCCCCTGCCCTTGGCCTGCACTACAAACTGTTTCAGGGATCCCATGCTCCAGACATTGTCATAACATCAGCTGAGACATCGTCTGCAAAGATCCAGTCCAAGACATCAGATGTCATAGCTGTTTTAAAAGAAACTTGCAAAGATCTGGATGCTAGAAAAAGGACCCTAGAAGCTCTGATTGCCAGGCTAGAAAAGGAGGAAGCTGAAGAAAGCAGAAGGGAAGAAGGTATAGAAGCTGAAGGACAGCTTAACATTGAAGAAAATGGCTCCTCTGAGTCTGATGACAGTGCTTGAAGGTTGATTGCTGCTTGGTGGTGTTGCTGGTGGAGTTTGGAAGTGTGTTCTGCTGTTGTCAGCTGCTGATCTCATTATTTTGGTTTGGATAACTGTATAACTTTATGAACATGTATCTTTGGCCCATTTGTGGCTAAAGTGGGGGAGAATATTTTAGTACTTGCTTAATTAGTACTTGACATTATATTTTTCTGCTGTCACTTAATTCTGCTGCTATCTATCTATCTCTGATTGTTTAGGGACTTTAGCCAAAAATCTGCCAAAGGGGGAGTTTGTAGGTGTTTAGGTATTGGCTTGCATTTTTGGTAAATCCCAAGTGTATGTGTGAATGTCATGACTGATGTCATAACATTCTAGTTCAGGTTGTACTAACTCAATAGGTACATGTGCAGAAAAATATTGTAATTCAAATACTGATGTTTATAAGTGTGTATCTGAGCATGTTTGCAAAATGATCACATTTTGCTAAATCAGTAGACAGGTTTTCTCAGATGTCATAACAGATGTTATGACATCCTGTTCTGAACTAACAGGATTGCAGGATTGGATAAGTCTGAGTTTTTTCAGGAAATAACTCAGTCCCTTCTAAACAGAATCCTGCGTTTTCTGAGGAGTAACCTAGCTCAATCCTAACCTGATCAATAAAGTACTGTGACCTGGTCTTTAGGTCAAACGGAATCAACCCTAGGTTTTTGGAAACCCTAAACTGAAGTTGCAGCTGCTATATATTCAACAGAGCTGCGGTTTTTCAAGTGATCCCTGCTGATTGATTAGAAGATCAATTTTGTAATCTGTATAGATTTGTTTATTGTACTCCAAGCAATTATCATTGTGATAAGTGCCTTGGAATAGGTTTCAATTGTAAGGGTTGTGTAGCACTCAAAGCTTTGAAGCAAGAGTGTTTGAATGTTACTTGACTAAAGCTGTGAAGCAGAGTCAAGTTAGTTGTGTACATCACTCAAAGCTGTGAAGCACGAGTGATTGTGTTACTTGATTAAAAAGCTGTGAAGCTTAATCAAGTGTGTGTTTTGAAGAGTGTCTTCATCAATTCTTAAGTCAAATTGGTTTATGTATCACTGCTGTGATTGAGGGGGAGTGAGTAGGAACTCAGGTTTAAGTTGTACTTAGATTAGAATTGCATTGGGTAGGTCTTAAGTGAAGGAGATAAACTGGTTGGTTTATTCCTGAATTAACATCTCTTATAGTGGATTCTCTCCCTGGCTTGGTAGCCCCCAGAGTAGGTGTTGTTGCACACTGAACTGGGTAAACAATTGACTGTGTTATTTACTGCTTTTGTATTTACTGTCATATAGTAAGTCAGATACGGTGTCATAACATTGGACGTGACATTGAGTATCTGTAGCCAGAATTTCAATAGCCTCAAAATTGAGCAAGATATGCATTGGAGAAGTTGGGAAATTTTTGGGAACTTTCAAAAGTCAATTTTGCCTAAAACACTTCAAATTTGCTAATGGGCCTCAAATTCTTCCTTGAATCATTACCCAAAGCCTATGCACGACCCATTGAGCTTCAAAGGATTTATTTTCTTATTTTTAATTAATTAATTGAATTTTTATTCTTATTAATTCATTTAATTAGTTTTAATTGTAGAAAAATATCAAATAATGGTTGTCAAATCTTTTTATGCAGCAAATATACTCCACACATGCTAAGGATTTCGTGCACCAATCAAAAAGACAAGATCTTCCATAATTGGCAAAGTTTCCATGGAAAAAGATTGAAAAAAGATATGATTAGCAATCAAAGATTCAAGTCATCAATTCATGGATTCATGGGCTTTGTTTTGACCTAATTTGCTTCACATACTTATGCAAGAGTGAACCCTATTCAGAAATACATGAAAAAGCTGCTGAAAGCTCATAACCAATTTGCAAAAAATAGAGAAAAAGCTTGAAACTGATTTCATAGTTGCAGGATAATTCAAGGCCTAAAGTCTATTCCAACACCTTGCTGACATTGTCGGGAAGCGTTTGCAATCAAGAACTAGCCCAAACGCATAAAGAATCCAAGAACATAGACCACACGGTTTGCTTTATTTTCCAGATTTGCTCATCACGATTCATGCATTGTTAATACATTTGGTTGATTGTTTTATGTTCACAGCATTCAGGCAAAGCTTTTGGTATGATTTAATTCCATTAATATGCCTTGAAACGAAATTCACCATGGATGAAACCTAGGGTTTCTGAAACTCCAAATTAGGGCTTTCTTGTTGGGGTAAAATTGAACCTTGAGACCTATGCAGTTGAATTCAGGAGCTCAACACGAGTTGAATGGAAACCTCGCGCTCAATTTATATTACCTGTGGGCGTAATCACTATTTTCCACACTTTCAATTTGTGGGGGTTTAAAACCCCCGTTATCTCATTCATATTGCAGGTGAAAACGAAGAAGAAAGCTGAGGTGTCCAAGCGTGGTTGGGTGATTCAAACTGCGCGCGTATTTTTTTGTTTTATATCATTAACATTGTTTTTTTATATAACATTTGTTTTCCATTATATGTACAAACGCGTTGCCTGGCTCAGTTGGTTGATGAGGTGTATTGCAAGCATTGGGACCTGGGTTCGATTCCCAGGTCCCCCCATATAATTCATAATCTTTTTTCCAACGCGTTCCAGTGCATGGCATGTCAAAGATCCATCATGAGCCTTCAACGCTCCATGTGCCAAGTGGCTGGGACCATCAATCCAAAGGCTGCAGGAGGAGGTCTATCATACGCCTGGGTCAACCAACATGCACATGATTGGGGAAGTCAAACAAGGCCTTGTCTTGATGGGCCAGAATTGCATAATTAACCTCCATATGGGCCAGACACCCCCCTTGGTTTGCAATTTAATCTTCTTTTCTTTCTTTTAATTTCTTTCAATTGTTTTTTATAATTATTATTAATTCCATAAAATAATTTCTTCCATAATAAAAAACAGAAAAAATCAAAAATACAAAATATGTTTAATTAATATTTAATTTACCATTAATTTATTTTTGTAAATAAACTCTAACAATTAATCTAGTTTAAATTAGGTTTTAATTCTAATATTTTTCTTAATAAATAAAATATACATAGAATTAGGTTTTGATATTTTTATCTTTTTTCTTAAATAATTATGACCATCATTATTTATTATTATTATTAACTATTATTTTTGTAAGTAAACATGTAAATTAAATAATTTAGTTAATTAGCCTAATTTTAATATTTTCATTAATAATTAAAATAATCTAGATTTAGGGTTTCCTTTTAATTCTTTATTTCATAAATACAAAAACATAAAAAACACTTCTTGTAAATAATTAAATGATTAATTAGGTCTTTAATTTCATTTAATTTCAAGCAAAAGGGTCAAAACCCTCGGACGTTCCAATTTATTCTTTTCGCGCGTTATTTTTTATCAATTATTATGTAACTGCTTCCCGGATGTAATAGTAATTAGGTATTTTATTTACTTTCCGCATCTTTTATCAAAAACAGGTCTTTGTATTTTGGCGATGTATAGACCCGCGCCTTGTAATAGCGTAGCTTTTATCTTTCTGTCTTTTACTTTCCGCACTCTTAAATTCTAAATTGCATGAAAGAATGTATGGTTAATTAAAAATAACTCGTAGCTCACAATGCCATGATCAAAGATAACTGTTAAGCTGAAAACTACACACAAATACACACACCTCTTCTAGGGTATGCCTCACTTGTTGCCTTCAAAACGTGGTCGTCAAGTATAGGATGTTTTAGCGGTCCTTATGTCAATGATCCAGTTGCCTCGAAACAGTTGCCTCGAAACAGTTGCCTCGAAACGGTTGCATCGGATTTAAAAGGATCTAGGACATAAGGGTAGCCTCTAAGGTGTCTTACTGTTGCTTCGGTGACCACACTGTCCCTACAATCGAATTGACCCAAACACCTCCAACGGTGGTGCTACCTACCTCTCAATGGTGGGATGGCACTACCTTAGGGACTTTTACACAGCCTAATTCCTTAGGGTAGGTAGATGACTCATAGATACTTGCTCTTTTCAAAAACAAATCAAAAACCTTTTCACACCGACACTTTCAAAAAGCTTTCAAAACAATTTTTCAAACACTCTTGAGGACTGATACAAGAGTTATTCAGAAATCTTTCAAAGAAACTTTTTCAAACCCACTCACACTTTGAAAAGCAAACATTTTGAAAACATAAGAGCAAGTATCTAAGATCCCATGGATAACCATGGATAGAAAGGGTGCTAACACCTTCCCTTTCTATAAATCTACCTCCCGAACCGAGAAACTATCTCATAAGGAATTTTGATGTGCTTTTGTCCTGTCCATGTTGGAGAAAATAAAAGACGGTGGCGACTGTTGCTTCCGCGACATTTCGCGAACCAGCGTTAAACAGTCAGTTCTAAATCCATCGATCACACCCGCCTTTCGTGATCCAAAGGTGGAAGATGATTGAACACTAGAGTTCCCAAAAATTTGCACTCGCATGAAGTGGTCTTTGTCTTGTGATGTTGGGAATGGGCTTATAGATGCCATTTGGAGATTGATGACGGAAGATGGGCTTAAAGATGCCATCCAAAGGAGTGTCAATCGCATAAGAGATTCCTTAGCGAGGGTCTGTATACCTGTTGTTGAGGAAGACTTTGCTGGGGAATGCTGGTCTCTGTCTTGAGAGGAATAGAATTTTAGGAGCTTTAGTCGTCTGTTATTCTACTGGGGAAATCGTCTCTTAGTTGAAGAGGTGAAAATGAACTACTATCTGGTCGTAATCCAGGCTTCATAGTGATAAGACCGACTAGTATCTAGTCGTAATCTAGGCTTTACAGTGACTTACCGGGGATATGAGATTAAACTTGCTATCTGGTCGTGATCCAGGCTTCGCAATTTCTCGATTCTTATCTCGTCGTAATCCAGGCTTCAGAAGGAATTAAGTTGTTATCCGGTCGCATCTGGGCTTCAACTTGAATTTAGGGCATACTAATATCTGATCAACTCCAGGCTTCTTAGTAATTGTCCAAGTAAACTACTATTTGGTCGAAATCCAATCTTCGCAGTGTCTTGTACTGTTATCTGGTCGAAATCCAATCTTCGCAGTGTCTTGTACTGTTATCTGGTCGTAATCCAAGCTTCAGTCCTTTTATCGTTATCTGGTCGTAATCCAGGCTTCACGATGCTTTATACCATTATCTGGTCGAATCCAGGCTTTATGGTGTTTTGTACTGCTATCTGGTCGTTTCCAGGCTTCACAATACCTTACTTCTTATCTGGTCGTAACCCAAGCTTCAGAAGAAATCAAGTGGTTATTCGGTCGCCTCCGGGCTTCCCTTTAATTTTTAGGCCTACTAATATCCGGTCGAATTCGGGCTTCATAGTAATTGGCCGGGTAAACTGCTATTTGGTCGTAATCCAAGCTTCATAGTGTCCCTCACTGTTATCTGGTCGTAATCCAAGCTTCACAGTGTCCCTCACTGTTATCTGGTCGTAATCCAGGCTTCAATGTTTTTTTACCGCTATCTGGTCGTAATCTAGGCTTCGCGATGTCTCATACCATTATCTGGTCGAATCCAGGCTTCATGGTGTTCAGAGAAATCAAGATACTATCCGGTCGAATCCGGGCTTCATAACTTGAGTTAAAGATATACCACTATCTGGTCGTAATCTAGGCTTCGTGTTGTCTTTGGCTGCTATCTGGTCGTAATCCAGGCTTCAGAGAAACTTGTATTGCTATCTGGTCATAATCCAGGCTTCGCAATAACTTGCTGAGCTGTTATCCAGTCGTAATCCGGGCTTCACGGCTTGTGTTTATGATATACCACTATCTGGTCGAATCCAGGCTTCATGGTGTCTCGGACTTCTATCTGGTCATAATCTAGGCTTCACAGTAACTAGATGAGCTGTTATCCAGTCGTAATCCGGGCTTCACGGCTTACTGGGGATTAAACTATTATCCGGTCGTTCTCCGGGCTTCATAGCTTAGAGATAAACCACTATCTGGTCGAATCAAGGCTTCACGGTGTTTGATACTGTTATCCAGTTGTTCTCCGGGCTTCACAATATGATGTAGAAATCAAGATACTATCCGGTCGGATCCGGGCTTCATAGCTTGAACTTTGTAAGAGTTTGATTGTATCCTTCCTGAAAGGTAAAGGTTAGTCGTATGTAATGCATGCCATGTATCAAGCAATGATGTTCTCAAAATAAGTGAGATTGTGTTGTATGATGCGTATGCGTATGTCATGATGTATGGATATGCAATGTTTTTATGATATTCTCTAGCTAGGGAAAATAAATCCCGGGTTGCTGCTGGAGACTAAAAAGAGTTTCGCTCACCGGGGATAACGACCGAAGATGATTGTGAGAATAATCCTGTTGGAGAATAAAATGTCGAGAAAATGATTCTTTGGGGAAGAGATATTCTGTTAGAGGATCTGTTGATTTGGAGGAATAACCTCGGCTGGGGATAAATCTTCTAGTGCTGGTGTTAGATAAACTCTACTTGGGGAGAATCACTGCTTTTAGATACCTTTTGCTTTGCGGGGAGTGAATGTACCTTTAATTGTATTCTCCAGCTAGGTCTATCCCTGTACCTGGTGGACTGAGCAACCGTAAGGTTTGGACATTTCTTGTTTGCCCCTGTTCCTGATATTACGAGTAATCGTCTTTTGTTTCGCATGTAGATATTTATGAGCAACAATTATTGTCAAATGCATATATAAAAAATGAACCATTGGACGTTCTTGCAAAACAAAACAGAAAAAAGAAAAAAAATTTGAAATTTCTTTGTGAAAATGAATTGTATTGATTTTGAAGTTGGCCTGTAAATAGGCGTTTTTCTACAAGAGGCTGACGTCCTAGTAAGAGAACGCCGCCAAACAAACAAAATTTATACAATTTGTGTAAAAGAAAGTAAAACAACTATGTGAACAATCCCACTGGGTTCCAACTCTGCTATTGCCTTTATATCTTCGAGCGTCTCATCACTTTGCTACTTGGTTGAAGGTAGATCATATTGGTTAGTGCCGTCCGAGCTTGATATTCGATACCGAAGTCTAGTTGCAAGATGATCCAATGAGACATAGTGTTACGCTTTGATCCCTAAGTTTTTCCTGGACCACCCTTTCGGGTTTTCAGTCCACTGGGATACCCTTTTTTGCCCAAGCCACCTTTTTAGGTTTTCGACTTGCCGGGTGTACAGTTTTTTTATTTTCATCCCTTATTATTGCCCGAACCCTTTTGGTTCGCCGGGAAGCCCTTATTTTTGCCTAGGCCAGTCAACCTAGCGGGTCTTTGATTATGCGTAGTATTTTTTCACTATGTCTGCATTGACGGGGTGAGGAAGGTCATCACCATCCATGGTGGTTAGAATCATATCTCCTCCTGAGAAGATGTTCTTAACCACAAATGGCCCTTCGTAAGTAGGGGTCCATTTGCCCCTGGGATCACCTTGTGGCAGTATGATGCGTTTGATCACCAGATCCCTGACTTGATACTCTTGTCGTCTAACTTTCTTGTTAAATGCCTTGATCATCCATTTTTGATACGTCTGACCATGACAAATAGCAGTAAGTCTTTTCTCGTCAATTAAGTTCAGCTGATCAAACCGGTTCTGGATCCAATCGTCCTCGCTCAAACATGCGTCTTTCATAATCCGAAGAGAGGGTATCTGGACTTCAATGGGTAAAACTGCTTCCATTCCATTCACCAAAGAGTAAGGTGTTGCCCCTGTTGAAGTCTGTGCTGAGGTTCGGTACCCATGAAGAGCAAATGATAACATCTCGTGCCAATCTTTGTATGTCACCGTCATTTTCTGCACAATCTTCTTGATGTTCTTATTAGCTGCTTTAATAGCCCCATTCATCTTCGGACGGTAGGGAGAAGATTTGTGACGCTGTATCTTGAACTGCTTGCAGAGCTCGGTAATCATTGTATTGTTGAGATTTGTACCATTGTCCGTAATGATCCTCTCTGGTACACCATATCGACAGATCAAATTGTGTCGAATAAACCGTGCCACGACGTTCTTGGTTACTCTAGAAAAGGAAGCTACCTCAACCCACTTTGTAAAGTAATCAATAGCCACCAGAATGAAACGATGCCCGTTGGACGCAGTAGGTCTGATCTCACCAATCATATCGATGCCCCACATTGCAAAGGGACACATAGCCGTCAAAACATTCAGAGGAACTGGAGGTATGTGCACCCTATCAGCATAGACTTGGCACTTATGACAGGTCCGAGAATGCTGATAACAGTCGGCTTCCATGGTGGACCAATAATACCCTGCCCGTAGGATCTTTTTTGCCATGGTGTGTCCACTGGAATGAGTTTCGAAAGTGCCTTCATGTAACTCTGCCATAATCCTTTCTGCCTCGTTCTTATGCACACAACGCAGTAAGGTTGAATCATGGTTATGCTTGTAAAGGATACCATTACTGATGAAGAAATTCGCCGCGAATCTCCTCAGAAACTTCTTATCATTAACAGATGCACCCTCGGGGTATTCTTGAGCCTCAAGATACCTCTTTACCTCATGAAACCAGGGTTTATCTACTACTTCTTCAGTCTCAATATCACAACAATGTGCGGGTTCTTCCAACCTTTCAATGATAATCTGGGGAGCTTCATTGTCTCACCTGACCTTGAACATAGAAGACATGGTAGCTAGCGCGTCCGCTAACTGATTCTCCTCTCTCGGGAAGTGTTCAAAGGTTATCTCCTCGAAGTGCGGAAGCAACATCAATACATACTCTTTGTAAGGAATAAGATTTGGGTGTTTCGTATCCCACTCGCCTTTGATCTGACTGATCACCAGAGCGGAATCTCCGAACACACTCAAGAACTTAATCCTTAGGTCAATAGCTGCTCGAAGGCCCATTGTTGTACCCCAAAATTTGCCCTCCCATATTCTTCAAGAAATTGCCAAGTCAAGCTTCAAAATTCCCCAAGGGTTGCACAGTGTAAGGGCCTCCTAACAGTAAAAAATTAGGGTTTTGGTTCTGGCAAAGAAATTTAAGTTCCCAAGGGTCCAATCAAGTCCCACATGCCTACAAATATGGTCAAGCATCCTCATGTCAAGCTTCAAGACTTTCAGCACAAAATTGCACAGTCAAAAACCCTAATTGCACTACAGTCAACTGTAGGGGCAAAATGGCCATTTGACAGTCAAAAGTTCAAATTTTTGGTCAACATCTCATTTTGAAGTCACAAACATCATTTGATCAATGCTTGATCATGATTCTCAAAGCTAGGCTCAAAAATCATCAAGATGCAAAAGTTTCCTTATTTGGACAGCTGAAAAAGTCAACTGTAAATTGACCAGGGCATAACTTTCACATGGATTATCAGAAAAATTCCATCCAAAGCTCATTTTTAAGAGAAAGACATTTCCTACAACTCCTCTTCATACTTCAAGTCCAAGAAATGCTCTCACAAAAAGTTATCAATTTCAACATTATAGGTCATTTTCAAAAGTCAACAAAAAGGGACTTTAAGTCAAAGGCCATAACTTGCGATTGGTGAATCCAAATGACATGGGACCAAAGGCATTGGTTAGAGGACTCAAAGACCTTTCCAAAATGTCAAATAACATGAGCAAAGATTAAAAATTGAGCAAGTTATGCTTTGTGGAAGTTGGGAAATTTTTGGGTATTTTGAAAAATCAACATTGATTCAAATGACCTAAAATTGCTAATGGGCCGATTTTTCTTCCACAATTCAACATCCAAGGCATATGCACGACCACTTGGCCCAAAGGGGAAGTTTTTATTCATTTTTTATTTATTTATTTGAATTTTTATTAATAATAATTCATTTAAATCAATTAAATACATGAAAAATACTTAACCTAAGTTTTTCAATCTTTTTGTGCATGAAATATACTCAAAAATTCGTGCATAATCAAATATGGAAAGATTTGAAGAGAATTGGTCATGATTGGTACAAAATAGCATGGAAAATATTGGAAAAAGATCTTGAAAAATCAAATCTCAAAAACCATGAATGCCAAGGATTTGGATTGTTTTCTTTGACCTAATTCACTCATACATAAGTATAGAACACAACCCTAATGCCATAAACCAAAAAGCTGCGCAGAAAACACCATTGGCAAACTTGAAAATTATCAAAAAATCTCAAAACTGAAAACAGGGTTAGAGGTCGTTCCAAGCCACAAAACTCTTTCCATTGCATTCCTAGGACATCAAGCAACCTTCCTGGATCAAAATCATCAATCCTAACCCCTTGAATCATTGTACAGAAGTCAAGCTTTTTCCATTTTTTTTCATAATCGTATTTGATAATTTAAGCACATTCATTGCATTTTATTCATGGATTCTTATTAATTGACTAATTCTGAAGCTAACTCAATTGCTTAATTGCGTTTTTATGCACTATTGGAGAATCTGCCATTGTTGTTTTTTAGGGTTCTTAAGCTTTTGAATTAGGGGTTTTTTAATACAGCAAAATTGGAGAATCACGATGCCATGGTTGCAACCAGCATGCTTGGACAAAGAGATTAGATGCCTCGCGCTCAATTTATGAGCCACTACAAGCTATTCGTTATTTTCTGGAAAGGCACCTAAGGGAACGTTCGTAAAACCGTGGCCTATGTTCTTTATATTTCAGAAAAAAAAATAAACAAGGAGGACGATGACTCGGTGGCAGGCAATGGTTGGTTGATTCAAACTTCGCGCGAAAAGCGCCCCACTAACGTTGTTTTATTTTATATTTTTTCTTAGGTATATTATAATCAGAACGCGCGTTTGGCTTGGTTGGTTAGGCATATGTGTGGTAACGTTCAGGACCTGGGTTCGAGCCCCAGGTCCTCACCCCCTTTCATATTTTTCTTCAATAAATGCTTCTATGCAGTTTCAACATCAAAGTCCACCATACACCTTCAAAATCAAGCTGTTCACGTGGCCAATGGATTCAATCAAGGGTCATGATCTGGAGGGCACGGTGTACTATAGTCAACGCGCATACATGCTAACCAAAAAGTCTACCAGGCCAAGAGTAATTGGGCCTGAATCACTACAAAAAACCTCCCAATTTGGGGGCAGACCCCCCTGAGGTTTGCAATATTTTTCTAATTTTCATTCTTTTTTATTTTCAATTATTATCCTTTTATTAATTCTTGTAATTTAATTATTTTTCATAAAAACACAAAACCATAAAAAAATCAGAAAAGAGAAAAAATAATAAATATTTTTTATTTTAATATTTCTTGTAAATAAATTCATAAATTAACTAGTTTTAAATTAGGTTTTAATTTTAACTCTTTTAATAAAAATCTAAAAAATATAGAATTAGGGTTTATGATAATTTTTATTCCTTTTTATTTTTCTTCCATAATAATTAAATATTTACTATTATTTATTTTTGTAATTAAATTGCAATAAAATAATTAGGGTTAATTTTAGGATTAAAACTTTAATATGTTTTCTTAACAAATAAAAATTGTAGAATTATGTTTAATTGCATTTAATTCTTTTTCCCATTAAAATCATAAATTACTAAAAAATACCAAAAACAATTTCTCTTCCTTTTTTATTAATTTCATCATTTAATTCAATTTTGCAAAAAGGGTCCAACGCCCTCGTTAATTCTTATTTAATTCGCGCGTTTATTGTTTATTTCTTTTAATATTTATGTATCTCTCCCAAGGCCGTGTAATTAATTCCTCGCACTTTATTTTCTTTACTTTCTTTATTTTTCTGTCAAATCGGGTTCGAGAAATTTTGGCGATGTGGACCCGCGCCTTTTGTAATAGCTTAGAACTTTACTTTTCTCGCAATTTTTAACTGTTAATCAAGGCATGAAAGAATGTATGGACAAAAATAAAAACAAACGCTAGATCACCAATAACATGACAAAAGACAAAAATATCTGAAAACGACACACAAACCACACACCACCCCTAGGGTACGCCTCACTGTTGCCTTGCCTCGAAAGGTGATCGTCGAGTAGAGGATGTCTTAGTAAGTCCTCATGATCCGGGAACCTGGCATGAGGGTAGCTTCTAAGGTGTCTTCCCATTGCTCTGGTGATCACCATGTCCCGAACCTCGAATTGACCCGAACACCTCCAATGGTGGTGCTACCTACCTCTCAATGGTGGGATGGCACTACTTTAAAGGACATCTACACAGACGAATTCCTTAGGGTAGGTAGACGACTCTAGATACTTGCTCTAAATTTCAAAACAAATCAAAAGTACTTTTCACACCGACACCTTTTCAAAAAGCTTTCGAAAGCAATTTTTCAAACACTCTTGAGGACTGATACAAGATTCGAACTGGAATTTTCAAAGAAACTTTTTAAAACCCACGATTGAAAAGCAAACAAACCATTTTTGAAAACACAGTGAGCAAGTATCTAAGAGCCCATGGATAACCATGGATAGAAAGGGTGCTAACACCTTCCCTTTCTATAATCTACCTCCCGAACCGAGAGCAATCTCTTTAAGGAATTTTTCTGTGCTTTTGTCCTTTCCATTTGGAGAAAATAAAAGACGGTGGCGACTCTTGCTTCCGCGAAATTTCGCGAACCAGCGTTAAACAGTCAGTTCCAGATCCACCGATCACAGAACTGGCGACTCTGCTGGGGACATAAACTTAAAGTGAGGTGTACCTTAGGGCTAGTTCATAACTGTGTTTTCAATTGTTTTCCTTGTGTGCTTTAAATTGTGGGTTGCTTGGGAGTTCTATAGATCCTAAACCCGGATCTGGGGATACCTTTCTTAGAAAGTAGCAACAAGGCTGTGAGGGAACTGTGCGGGGTATACCGACATGGTTGAAACAGTCTGCTACGTTGATGTGGCACTTTGGTGTGTACCGGTAACCCTTGAGTTCAGTCAAGGAGAGTACAGGGCCTCCGCGTGGTGTCGTGAAGCATCAACAGACCTTAGGAACCTTAATTGAACTATCTTGGCCTCTTTAGGGTAGTGAGATAACTGACTTTGGTGCAGTCCGAGGTTGGTTGATACTCGATACTACACCCAATTGAGGGTTGCTTTCCTGGAATATTTCGGTCGCCAATTCAGTGGCTAAATCGAAACGATGAACAATGAAAGCAATCCCGTGATATTGGGACCCTTAGAACCCGGTTACTTTGATAGGACAGGTTGAACCCACCAACTTCAAGAGGGTACTACCCAGACCCCATGCTGGCCTTAAACCCTAAGGGCTTGTCTTGTGTGCCTTACATGTTTGTCTTTGTAAATATCTGTGGTGTGTTTAATCATAGCATCATGACATCATCCAGCATCATATGCATTGACTAACCATTTCAGGGGTTCGAATCTTCATATTTGTTTTTGTTTTGTAGGACATGGAAACCGTTCGTAGAAAGACAATTCAAATCAGTCTTGTAAGGATCCCTCCTCAGCTTAAGGAGCTTATATCCAGGATTCCCGAGAACTCTTCATTCAGCGAAAGACATGGAAGTCTCATCAGCTTTGTCAATACCAACATTGAGGAAGATATGATAAAGGTCCTGTTCCAATTCTTTGACCCTCTGCATCACTGTTTCACCTTCTTAGACTATCAGTTGGTACCTACATTGGAGGAGTTCTCCCGGCTCCTGAAGATCCCTATCCTTGATCAACTACCCTACAACGGTACGGAAAAGGAACCTAAGCTTGAAGAGATTGCTAAAGCCTTGCACCTACAGTCATCTGACCTCAAGGGACACTGGGAAGTTAGAAGTGGTATCAAAGGGTTCTTAGCCAGGTTTCTGTTTGAAAAGGCCCATGAATGTTGGAACTCCCTTGATTTGCAAGCTTTTGAAGAAGTGGTGGCCCTCCTTGTCTATGGTTTGGTGTTGTTCCCTAATCCAGATCAGCTTATTGATATCAGTGCTGTCCAGATCTTTATGTCCAGGAATCCTATACCTACGTTGCTAGGGGACATCCTTCACTCATGTTACACTCGAACCATGAGAAAAAGAGGTGTCCTTATGTGTTGCACTCCTCTCCTGGGAAGGTGGTTTATTTCGCACCTTCCACAATCAGTCTTGAAGAATGAGCGGGGTTTGAGATGGTCACAACGATTGATGACTCTTACACATGCAGATATACATTGGTGCCCTAGGTCCAGAGAAGATGTCACTATCATTGATCGTTGCGGGGAGTACCCTAATGTTCCTTTACTCGGAATCAGAGGAGGTATTACCTACAGCCCGTGCCTGTCTTGGAGACAGTTTGGTTATGCTCGGAGGGATGGTCCTCATGACATGTTAATTCCTGACATAGTTTTTGACTTCGACAATGATACTCAAGGACTTCGCCAGAGATTTATCAGAGCCTGGAGGATGCCAAGTAGGATAGACAGCAAGACACTGGGGCACAGGAACTCCATCCCGTTGGAACCTTATCTCAAGTGGGTACGAGCCTGCTCCCAGAAGTTAGTGATGCCTTATCCTCATATGCTCCCTGTGATCAAAGAACCAGTCTTGGAAGGAGAAGTGTCCTGCACCATTCAGCACCCTGATATGCCCACATCCTGGGAAGAGATGCAGAAGAGCTGGATCCAGCTTAAGGAAGAACGGAATTCTCTTGAGACCAGTCTACATGCCAGTGAAAAGAAGGTCTTGGAGCTCACCCGCCTGTTGCATGAGGAGAGGAATCTCAACACTTACATAGCTCCAAAGAGGATGCGTAGTGTATTTTGGGATTGATTTGCTTTTGTATTATTTTGCCCATGAGGCTTTGATGTACTAAACAATTATTTCCTTAATAATAACGTGTGTTCCTTTTTGTCTACAACAAATTTGAACTTTCGAACCCTTGAATGCATTGCATAAACACATATCATTCATCATGTGCATAGCAGGTTTTCCTCTTTTCAGGTTGCTTACAGTTCTTCGCTGTTTATTTCAGCATCATGAATCCTGACTCATCATCAACTGAGACATCCATCAAAGCTCTTCAGGAGCAGAATGCGCAATTTCAGGAATTAATCAAGGGTTTGGCTCAAGGCCAAGAAGAGCTGAAGGCTCTGCTCCTGAAGAAGGAGAAGAAGAAGAAGAGAAGAACTGTTCTGTTTAGCTCGGGCCGAAGGTTTGGCAACACTTTGCAAAATGAAGAGACTGGTTCTTCCATTGGCAAGAGTACTCCTCAGGCAGAAAAAGGTCCTAGTCCGGTAGTCTCCGACAACGAGACTGATTTTGATGAAGAGCAGTATCCTCCGGCAGAAGACCGTTACAAGCAGCTGGAGGATAGGCTGAATGCTATGGAGATACAACAGGTGCCTGGGATGGATTTTGGAGATCTGGGTTTGTCTACTGGTGTGATCATTCCTCGGAAGTTCAAAGCACCATCTTTCACTAAATATGACGGGGCGTCTTGTCCCAAGCTACATCTCAGGTCCTATGTTCGGAAAATTCAACCGTACTCAGCGGATAAGAATTTGTGGATCCACTTCTTCCAGGAGAGTCTTTCAGGGACTCATCTCGAATGGTTCTATCAGCTGGATGGGACCAAGGTTCGTAACTAGGAGGAGTTGGATACTGCTTTCTATAAGCAGTATCAATATAATGCCGACCTTGCCCCTACACGTACCCAACTCCAGGGTATGTCGTTAGGTTCAAGTGAAGGTTTTAAAGAGTACGCTCAGAAGTGGAGAGACCTGGCTGGCAGGGTGCAGCCCCCGTTGACTGATCGGGAGTTGGTAGACATGTTCTTAGGGACCCTATCTGGGCCATTTTTCAACCATCTTATCGGGAATTCGTCTGCAGGGTTCACTGATCTGATTCTGACTGGAGAGAGAATTGAGGATGGGTTGAAGTCTGGAAAGATTCCGAAGGGTGCATCGTCTAGTTCTGAGAAGAAACCCTTCAAAAAGGAGGCTAGTGCTGTATATGGTTCCAAGAGATCAGAGAGATCTGAGCGCCGCCAATCTGTCAGTGCGGTAATGATTGCTAAGCCTGCTGCCGCTCCTCGACCAACCAATCCTCAAAGGGCTGAAAGACCCCGGAGAGAGTTCACCCGTTTGAGCATGACTTTATCGCAGATCTTGCCACAGTTGCTCTCAACCAACTTAGTGACTGTCAGAGAGGCGCCGAAGTTTCCAAATACTACATCTCCTAAGTACAACCCGAATGCTCGTTGTGCTTACCATTCTGATAGCCCGGGGCATTCCACTGATGATTGTTGGGCATTAAGGAGTAAGGTGCAAGACCTTATCGACGCGAAGGAGATACAGTTCGAAGCGCCTGAGAGGCCAAATGTAGTTACTGCTCCTATGCCTCAACATGGGGTAAATGCTGTTGACAAAGATGTTTACGCCGTTTCTGTGGATGATCTAGCTACTCCTTTGAAGACCGTCAAGAGGAACCTACTGCTGGCCGGTTTATTTCCGGGTTGCAGTGAGGGTTGCCTGTTCTGTGCTGTTTCCCTATCTGGTTGTCCCTTGCTGAAGGTAGGCATCCAAAGCCTAATGGATAGCAAGGAGATTCTGTTTAAGAAGTCTGCTGTTCAGTTGGTTCCGGTGGAAGAAGTTTCTGTGGTTACCATCTTCAATAATCCAATCCAGGTTCTCTCGAAGAAGCCTGTTCAAATCATGACTGTTGCACCTGTGGTTATCACTGTTCCGGGGCCTCTTCCCTATGTATCTGATAAAGCTGTCCCCTGGCACTACGGGGAAGACGTATATGTGAATGGGATCAAACAAGAATTC
This sequence comes from Vicia faba, assembly GCA_948472305.1. Classification (NCBI taxonomy): domain Eukaryota; kingdom Viridiplantae; phylum Streptophyta; class Magnoliopsida; order Fabales; family Fabaceae; genus Vicia; species Vicia faba. The sequence continues at coordinate 903,374,353 of OX451735.1, read as the reverse complement.
AACACTGGCGCCAGCATCTGTGATATCACTGGCCCAGCCAAAGTCACCTGCAGTGGCAGGCTCTTCTCGCCTGACATTGCACCGCCTGCTGCTCAAAGACCACTTCTTATAACTCCTACAAGTGTACCTGTTCCTATTGCCGATCAAGTTGTTTCTCCTTCCGCCGAGTCATCCAATGCTCGGGGCAAAGGAATTGAAGTTGAGCCTGCCTAGATGAAGGAACCTATACCTGTAACTGCTGAAGCCTCCCAACAAGAAATGGAGGAGATTCTAAAGATAATAAAGAAGAGTGACTTCAATGTTGTGGAACAGCTGGGGCACACGCCCTCCAAGATCTCCATGCTCTCTTTATTGCTGTGCTCAGAGGCCCATGCTAAGGCCTTGATCTCGTTCCTCAAGATGGCCCATGTGCCACAGGAGACATCTGCAGTCCAATTCACTGATTGCGTAGCAAATTTGACAGCGGACAACGACTTAGGTTTCTCAGATGCTGACCTGACTGCAAAGGGAAGAGACCACAACGATGCCCTGCATGTCTCTATCGAATGCAGGGGCACTTCTCTGGCACATGTATTGGTGGATACTGGTTCGTCCTTGAACGTGCTACCCAAGAAGGCTTTAGACCGTTTAGATTGTGAAGGCCTGGAGCTGAAACCCAGCAATATCATCGTCAGGGCCTTTGACGGTTCAAAAAGGATGGTTCATGGAGAGGTTGACATTCCGATTCGTGTGGGCTCTCAGGTGTTTGACTCTACATTTTATGTGATGGATATCCGTCCATCGTACTCTTGTCTATTGAGTCGACCTTGGATCCATAAAGCTGGGGCAGTGACCTCTACCTTGCACCAGAAGCTGAAGTACCCTGTCAGAGGGAAGATCGTCACTGTGCAAGGAGAGGAGGAGTATATGGTAAGCCACCTGAATTCCTTCAGATACATTGAGATGGACGGGGAGTTTATTGAAACCCCCTTTCAGCATTTCGAGGAGGTGCTCCCAATTTCAGCAGCAGCAGAAACAACGGTCGGAGAGGATGTTCCCTTGAAGATGGCTTCCCTGAAGGATGCCCGGGCTGTGGTTCAGAAAGGTGAATGTGCTAACTGGGGCAGGCTTCCCGACTTTACACAGAAGACTGACAAATTTGGGCTGGGTTTTACTGCAGAGGATCAGAAAGCTATGCGGAAGGCGAAGACCAGAAGACCTCCTGTGTTCATTACAAATCCAGGAGTGAATGCTGTTGGGGAAGACAACGAAGTGGATGAAGCAGAATTCAATAGCTGGATCTACCCGACGACCGAAGGCGGATTGACCAATTGGATTGCCAAAGACCATACTCCTGTTACCTTTGTGACGCAGTAATAAATTTCTTTGTTTCGTTATTTGTAATAAACAATAAATAAACTCTATGGCCCGGTGTCTTACCCGAGGCACCGTGGTTTCATTTGTGAGGGCATATAAATTGTCATTTCATATATCATGAATGAAAATCTTGGACGTTTTCTCGCATTGCAAATCTTATGCTCCTTTTCTGTCTTTCTTTCTTTTACATATATTTCAAAACAGCTGTATTTACACACACACTCACTCATACAGGTTTCAATCCACTCTGGATCTCACTGGTAACGACTCTGCTACTGCCAGTTATGACTTCGAAAATCCGATCAACTTAGCCGAAGACGAAGGTGAAGATGATTGCGAAGTGCCTGGAGAGCTTGCAAGACTGTTACTTCAGGAAGAGAGGGCAATTCAACCCTATGAAGAGCCAGTGGAAACCATAAACCTGGGTACAGAGGCAGACAAGAAAGAGGTAAAGATTGGTGCCAACCTAGAGCTCAGCGTGAAGCAACGGTTGACTCAGATGCTACATGATTATATGGAGATCTTTGCCTGGTCCTACGAAGACATGCCCGGGTTGGACACTGATATTGTGGTCCATCACTTGCCAACTAAGGAAGACTGCCCTCCGGTTAAGCAAAAGGTCCGCCGTATGCGTCCAGAGATGTCGGAGAAGATCAAAGCCGAGGTTATGAAACAGTTTGACGCTGGGTTTCTTGCAGTGACTTCTTACCCTCAGTGGGTTGCTAATGTGGTGCCGGTACCTAAGAAGGATGGAAAGGTCAGAATGTGTGTCGACTACAGGGATCTGAACAGGGCCAACCCCAAAGATGACTTCCCCTACCTCACATTGATGTCCTTGTTGATAATACAGCTCAGCACAAGGTATTCTCTTTCATGGATGGCTTTTCAGGTTACAATCAGATCAAGATGGCACCTGAAGACATGGAAAAGACTACATTTGTTACTCAGTGGGGCACCTTCTGCTACAAGGTCATACCTTTTGGACTAAAGAACGCTGGGGCAACCTACCAGCGTGCCATGGTTGCTTTATTTCATGATATGATCCATCATGAGATAGAAGTGTATGTGGACGACATGATCGCAAGGTCCCAGACTGAGGAGGAGCACCTAGATCATCTGCAGAAGTTGTTTGACCGATTGAAACTATACAAGCTGAGGTTGAACCCGAACAAGTGCACCTTCGGGGTAAGATCTGGGAAGTTGCTAGGCTTCGTTGTAAGTGACAAGGGAATTCAAGTGGACCCTGCCAAGGTCAAAGCTATTCAAGAGATGCCGGTTCCCAAGACAGAGAAAGAGGTCAGAGGCTTTTTAGGACGCCTGAATTACATTGCTCGCTTCATCTCACACCTAACTGCTACCTGTGAGCCAATCTTCAAGCTGCTGAAGAAAGATCAGGTAGTACGTTGGAACGATGAATGTCAGGCTGCTTTCGACAGAATCAAGGAGTATCTCCAAGAACCACCTATCCTTATGCCACCGGTTGAAGGGAGACCTCTGATACTATATCTGACAGTACTCGACAACTCAATGGGGTGTGTGCTGGGGCAGCATGACGAGTCTGGCCGAAAAGAGCACGCCATTTATTACCTTAGCAAAAAGTTTACCGACTGTGAGACCCGATACTCACTGCTTGAGAAAACTTGCTGCGCTTTGGTATGGGCTGCTCGCCGGCTGAGACAGTATATGCTGACTCATACTACCTTGTTGATCTCAAAGATGGATCCTATAAAGTACATATTCGAAAAGCCTGCTCTGTCTGGAAGAATTGCAAGATGGAAAATGATCTTGACGGAATACGACATTCAGTACACGACCCAGAAAGCCATCAAGGGAAGTGTATTGGCAGACCACTTGGCACATCAGGCCGTAGATAACTATCAGTCAATGAACTTTGAGTTTCCGGATGAAAGCATCATGATAGTGACTGATTGTGAAGTACCTGGACCGGATGAAGGACCTGAGGAAGGATCCCGATGGTCTATGCACTTTGACGGAGCCTCCAACGCTTTGGGAAATGGTATCGGCGCCATAATCATATCACCTCAAGGTACTCATACTCCACTCACTGCCCGGCTATGTTTCAACTGTACGAACAACATGGCAGAGTATGAGGCGTGCATCATGGGTCTTCAAGCTGCGATCGACCTACGGATTAAGTTTCTGAGTGTCTTCGGAGATTCCGCTCTCGTGATCAATCAGATCAAAGGAGAGTGGGATACGAAACATCCGAACCTTATTCCTTACAGAGAATGTGTGTTGACCCTGATTCCCCACTTAACAGAGATAACCTTTAAACACTTTCCGAGAGAAGAGAATCAGCTGGAGGACGCGTTAGCTACAATGGCTTCTATGTTCAAAGTTAAATGGGATAATGAGGCTCCCCGGATCATCATCTGGAAGCTGGATGAACCGGCATACTGTTGCGATCTCGAGACGGAATTGGTGACTGAGAAGCCTTGGTACCATGAGGTGAAGAGATATTTGGAAGCTCAGGAATACCCTGAAGGTGCCTCTATCAATGATAAGAAGTTCTTGAGGAGGTTCGCAGCGAAGTTCTTCCTTAGCAACGACATCTTGTACAAGCGAAACCATGATTCAACCCTACTGCGTTGTGTGGATAAAACTTAAGCAGAAAGGATCATGGAAGAGCTACATGAAGGGACCTTTGGTACACATTCCAGTGGACACACTATGGCTAAGAAGATCCTTCGGGCAGGGTATTACTGGTCCACAATGGAAACTGACTGCTATCAACATTCTAGGACATGCCATAAGTGCCAGATTTATGCAGACAAGGTGCATGTTCCTCCAGTTCCCCTGAATGTTCTGACCGCGCCTTGGCCGTTTGCAATGTGGGGTATAGACATGATCGGCAAGATTAAACCTACGGCATCTAATGGGCATCGCTTCATCCTGGTAGCGATTGATTATTTTACAAAGTGGGTTGAAGCAGCTTCCTACGCTACGGTAACCAAGACTGTTGTGGCACGGTTCATTCGGCACAACCTGATATGTCGATACGGTGTCCCAGAGAGAATTATTACAGACAACGGTACCAATCTGAATAACAAGATGATCACTGAGCTCTGCGAGAAGTTTAAGATACAGCACCATAACTCTTCTCCCTACAGACCGAAGATGAATGGGGCTGTCGAAACAGCAAATAAGAACATTAAGAAAATCGTGCAGAAGATGACAGTGACTTATAAAGATTGGCACGAGATGTTACCGTTCGCTCTATATGGGTACCGTACCTCAGCTAGGACGTCAACCGGGGCAACTCCTTTCTCTTTGGTTTATGGTATGGAGGCAGTCTTACCGATCGAAGTGCAAATACCCTCTCTCCGGATAATGAAGGATGCAAATCTGAACGAAGATGATTGGATCTAGACACGACTTGATCAGCTCAACCTCATTGATGAAAAGAGACTTGCTGCTATCTTCCATGGTCAGACGTATCAGAAACGGATGATCAGGGCATTTAACAAAAAGGTCAGACCACAGGAATATCAAGTTGGGGATCTGGTAATCAAGCGAATCATCCTTCCTCAGAGTGATCCAAGGGGCAAATGGACCCCTACGTACGAAGGGCCGTTTGTGGTTAAGCATGTGTTCTCAGGAGGAGCCATGATTCTAACCAACATGGATGGTGACGACCTTCCTCACCCCGCTAATGCAGACATAGTAAAAAGATACTACGCATGAAAAAAGACCCGCTAGGCTGACATGCCTAGGCAAAAATTAGGGCTTCCCGGCGAACCAAAACGGTTCGGGCAAAATGAAGGGATGAAAATGAAAAAATCTGTACACCCGGCAAGTCGAAAACCTGAAAAGGCGGCTTGGGCAAAAATGGGTATCCCGGTGGACTGAAAACCCGAAAGGGCGGTCCAGGCAAAAATTAGGGATAAAAGCGTAATACTATGTCTCATTGGATCACTTTGCATCCAGAATCCGGTATCTACATCAAGTTCAGACGACATCGATCAGTCAGCTTCACCTTCAACCAAGGTCATCAAGTGATGAGACGCTCGGAGATATAAAGGCAATAGCAGAGTTGAAACCCAGTGGATCATTCATATTTCACACAGCTGTTTTATTTCCTTTTGTACAAAATTTGTATAAACTCTTTTGTTCGGTGGCGTTCTCTTACTAGGACGTCAGCCTCTTGTACACAACGCCTATTTTCAGGCCATTCAAAAATCAATATAAATATACTTTTCAGTTAAAAGTGCCCATTGTTTTTCTTTTTCTGTTTTGTTCTGCGAAGAACGTCCAAGGTTCAATTTATGATATATGCATTGACAATAATTTTCTAACTCATGAATATTTGCATACGAAACAAAGGTTTAATTACGGGTAACATTAGAAACAGGGGCAATAAAGAGTTGTCTGAGAAATCTAATTGTTCTGTTCTCCAAAGGTACCAAGGTAGGTTCAGCTAAAGAACATAACCGTCATATCTTAATTCCCCAGAGAGTACGTCAGCAAGTCCACATACTCTTTTCCAGCAAAGCTATAGTATCAAACTTAAGGAAGTTGGGTATCCTCCAGCAGATCTCAACATTTCCCCAGCAGCATACATGTTCATAACAAGCATCCCCGGCAATCTTGGTCTAAGGATTGTTCCCCGGCGGTACACCAATATTCAAAGGAATCGCTTCCCCCGCAATTCAAAACTTCCCCAGGAGAGTCCAAACCAGTATCCCCAGGAAAGTTGGAATTCATCTCCCCAAGCCGTAAGCTTATCCCCAGTAGGTTCTGGAAGCTTATCCTCGCAGAACACGAACGTGTCGTCCGACTTTATTCAAAGAGTTATTTCCTTACTAGGATATAACTGGGTTATCCTCAGCCAAAAGCCACGGAAAGATCGTCCTCGACGAAGTCTTTTTATCCCCAACGAAGTCTATCAACACTTCCAGCACATCAAGGGTATCCCCAGCAAGTTATTATCAACACTCAGCAAAGTATCTCTCTCCCCACAGAGTATTGCTTCCCAGCAAAAATCATTAGAGTACTTTCCTCCCCAACGGAGTCATCTTCTCCTACCGGTATTCTTGCAATTATCATCCCCAGAGGAAGCAAAATCTATTCTCCAACGTCAGCCCAGGATATGACTTCCCGGCACCCGTCAAGGATTTACTTTCCTAGACGAAAAACATATATTCATAAACATCACACTTTCATACATCATAGCATGCATATACGCATCATATCTTACAAATCTCATTTATGTTGAGAACATCATTGCTTGGTCCATATCATGCATTGCATATGACTGACCTTTACCTTTCAGGAAAGATTCAGTTAAATTCTCAATCATATTTCAAGACCTAGACCGGTTCAGTTGATCGACTCCAAAGATTTCTTATCCAGTCCAAGGCCTTCTCTAGTCCAGCTAGATCGACCCCAAACAGATTTTCCTGATGAAGACTCAGTAGAGGTTATCAAAGGTTTTTCTCAAACGTCCGCTTTTGAGATTATAATTTCCTATGGTTTCTCCCCAATGCTGCGGAGATGATAATTCCACTCCAGGTTTTTCTCAAACGTCCGCTTTTGAGATTATAATTTCCTATGGTTCTCTCCCCAATGCTCGGAGATGATAATTCCACTCCAGGTTTTTCTCAAACGTCCGCTTTTGAGATTATAATTTCCTATGGTTCTCTCCCCAATGTTGTGGAGACGATAATTCCATTCCAGGTTTTTCTCAAACGTCCGCTTTTGAGATTATAATTTCCTATGGTTCTCTCCCCAATGTTGCGGAGACGATAATTCCATTCCATGTTTTTCTCAAACGTCCGCTTTTGAGATTATAATTACCTATGGTTCTCTCCCCGATCCTGCGGAGATGGTAATTCCCACCAAGATTCTCTCAACGATTGCTGTTGAAGTTGAAGTCGCCCAAGGTTCTCTCACCATTCCTGTTGAGGTTGTAACCATCCCTGGTTCGTTCATTACCGCTTGAAGATGCAAACTCAGCTCCTGTAACCAGTCAGGACACATCTATACAAAGCATCCGAAAACCAGCTCCTGCAATATGTCAGGTACTCATTTTTCTTTTGCAGGTACGCAAGTTCTCGCTAAGGAATCTCTTACGCGATCAACCTCCAGATGGCATCTATAAGCCCATCATCCTATTCATCAATCTCCAAATGGCATCTATAAGCCCATTCCCATCATCACACTGCTACTATGTGAGCGCAAATTTCTGGGCACTCTAGTGTTCAATCATCTTCCACCTTCGGATTACGAAAGGCACGTCAGCCAATCTGCATCCTCAAGTCTAAGAAGATTGAACAGGGGCAACTGTTGTACCCCAAAATTTGCCCTCCCATATTCTTCAAGAAATTGCCAAGTCAAGCTTCAAAATTCCCCAAGGGTTGCACAGTGTAAGGGCCTCCTAACAGTAAAAAATTAGGGTTTTGGTTCTGGAAAAGAAATTTAAGTTTCCAAGGGTCCAATAAAGTCCCACATGCCTACAAATATGGTCAAGCATCCTCATGTCAAGCTTCAAGACTTTCAGCACAAAATTGCACAGTCAAAAACCCTAATTGCACTACAATCAACTGTAGGGGCAAAATGGCCATTTGACAGTCAAAAGTTCAAATTTTTGGTCAACATCTCATTTTGAAGTCACAAACATCATTTGATCAATGCTTGATCATGATTCTCAAAGCTAGGCTCAAAAATCATCAAGATGCAAAAGTTTCCTTATTTGGACAGTTGAAAAAGTCAACTATAAATTGACCAGGGCATAACTTTCACATGGATTATCAGAAAAATTCCATCCAAATCTCATTTTGAAGAGAAAGACATTTCCTACAACTCATCTTCATACTTCAAGTCAAAGAAATGCTCTCACAAAAAGTTATCAATTTCAACATTATAGGTCATTTTCAAAAGTCAACAAAAAGGGACTTTAAGTCAAAGGCCATAACTTGAGATTGGTGAATCAAAATGACATGGGACCAAAGGCATTGGTTAGAGGACTCAAAGACCTTTCCAAAATGTCAAAGAACATGAGCAAAGCTTAAAAATTGAGCATGTTATGCCTTGTGGAAGTTGGGAAATTTTTGGGTATTTTGAAAAATCAACATTGATTCAAATGACCTAAAATTGCTAATGGGCCGATTTTTCTTCCACAATTCAACATCCAAGGCATATGCACGACCACTTGGCCCAAAGGGAAGTTTTTATTCATTTTTTATTTATTTATTTGAATTTTTATTAATAATAATTCATTTAAATCAATTAAATACATGAAAAATACTTAACCTAAGTTTTTCAATCTTTTTGTGCATGAAATATACTCAAAAATTCGTGCATAATCAAATATGGAAAGATTTGAAGAGAATTGGTCATGATTGGTACAAAATAGCATGGAAAATATTGGAAAAAGATCTTGAAAAATCAAATCTCAAAAACCATGAATGCCAAGGATTTGGATTGTTTTCTTTGACCTAATTCACTCATACATAAGTATAGAACACAACCCTAATGCCATAAACCAAAAAGCTGCGCAGAAAACACCATTGGCAAACTTGAAAATTATCAAAAAATCTCAAAACTGAAAACAGGGTTAGAGGTCGTTCCAAGCCACAAAACTCTTTCCATTGCATTCCTAGGACATCTAGCAACCTTCCTGGATCAAAATCATCAATCCTAACCCCTTGAATCATTGTACAGAAGTCAAGCTTTTTCCATTTTTTTTCATAATCGTATTTGATAATTTAAGCACATTCATTGCATTTTATTCATGGATTCTTATTAATTGACTAATTCTGAAGCTAACTCAATTGCTTAATTGCGTTTTTATGCACTATTGGAGAATCTGCCATTGTTGTTTTTTAGGGTTCTTAAGCTTTTGAATTAGGGGTTTTTTAATACAGCAAAATTGGAGAATCACGATGCCATGGTTGCAACCAGCATGCTTGGACAAAGAGATTAGATGCCTCGCGCTCAATTTATGAGCCACTACAAGCTATTCGTTATTTTCTGGAAAGGCACCTAAGGGAACGTTCGTAAAACCGTGGCCTATGTTCTTTATATTTCAGAAGAAAAAAATAAACAAGGAGGACGATGACTCGGTGGCAGGCAATGGTTGGTTGATTCAAACTTCGCGCGAAAAGCGCCCCACTAACGTTGTTTTATTTTATATTTTTTCTTAGGTATATTATAATCAGAACGCGCGTTTGGCTTGGTTGGTTAGGCATATGTGTGGTAACGTTCAGGACCTGGGTTCGAGCCCCAGGTCCTCACCCCCTTTCATATTTTTCTTCAATAAATGCTTCTATGCAGTTTCAACATCAAAGTCCACCATACACCTTCAAAATCAAGCTGTTCACGTGGCCAATGGATTCAATCAAGGGTCATGATCTGGAGGGCACGGTGTACTATAGTCAACGCGCATACATGCTAACCAAAAAGTCTACTAGGCCAAGAGTAATTGGGCCTGAATCACTACAAAAAACCTCCCAATTTGGGGGCAGACCCCCCTGAGGTTTGCAATATTTTTCTTATTTTCATTCTTTTTTATTTTCAATTATTATCCTTTTATTAATTCTTGTAATTTAATTATTTTTCATAAAAACACAAAACCATAAAAAAATCAGAAAAGAGAAAAAATAATAAATATTTTTTATTTTAATATTTCTTGTAAATAAATTCATAAATTAACTAGTTTTAAATTAGGTTTTAATTTTAACTCTTTTAATAAAAATCTAAAAAATATAGAATTAGGGTTTATGATAATTTTTATTCCTTTTTATTTTTCTTCCATAATAATTAAATATTTACTATTATTTATTTTTGTAATTAAATTGCAATAAAATAATTAGGGTTAATTTTAGGATTAAAACTTTAATATGTTTTCTTAACAAATAAAAATTGTAGAATTAGGTTTAATTGCATTTAATTCTTTTTCCCATTAAAATCATAAAATACTAAAAAATACCAAAAACAATTTCTCTTCCTTTTTTATTAATTTCATCATTTAATTCAATTTTGCAAAAAGGGTCCAACGCCCTCGTTAATTCTTATTTAATTCGCGCGTTTATTGTTTATTTCTTTTAATATTTATGTATCTCTCCCAAGGCCGTGTAATTAATTCCTCGCACTTTATTTTCTTTACTTTCTTTATTTTTCTGTCAAATCGGGTTCGAGAAATTTTGGCGATGTGGACCCGCGCCTTTTGTAATAGCTTAGAACTTTACTTTTCTCGCAATTTTTAACTGTTAATCAAGGCATGAAAGAATGTATGGACAAAAATAAAAACAAACGCTAGATCACCAATAACATGACAAAAGACAAAAATATCTGAAAACGACACACAAACCACACACCACCCCTAGGGTACGCCTCACTGTTGCCTTGCCTCGAAAGGTGATCGTCGAGTAGAGGATGTCTTAGTAAGTCCTCATGATCCGGGAACCTGGCATGAGGGTAGCTTCTAAGGTGTCTTCCCATTACTCTGGTGATCACCATGTCCCGAACCTCGAATTGACCCGAACACCTCCAATGGTGGTGCTACCTACCTCTCAATGGTGGGATGGCACTACTTTAAAGGACATCTACACAGACGAATTCCTTAGGGTAGGTAGACGACTCTAGATACTTGCTCTAAATTTCAAAACAAATCAAAAGTACTTTTCACACCGACACCTTTTCAAAAAGCTTTCGAAAGCAATTTTTCAAACACTCTTGAGGACTGATACAAGAGTCGAACTGGAATTTTCAAAGAAACTTTTTAAAACCCACGATTGAAAAGCAAACAAACCATTTTTGAAAACACAGTGAGCAAGTATCTAAGAGCCCATGGATAACCATGGATAGAAAGGGTGCTAACACCTTCCCTTTCTATAATCTACCTCCCGAACCGAGAGCAATCTCTTTAAGGAATTTTTCTGTGCTTTTGTCCTTTCCATTTGGAGAAAATAAAAGACGGTGGCGACTCTTGCTTCCGCGACATTTCGCGAACCAGCGTTAAACAGTCAGTTCCAGATCCACCGATCACACCCATGATGCACGCTTCATACTCCGCCATGTTGTTGGTGCAGTTAAAACATAATCGGGCGGTGAACGGAGTATGACAGCCCTTAGGAGATATGATCACGTTGCCAATGCCATTACCCAACGCGTTTGAAGCTCTGTCAAAAAACATAGACCATCGGGATCCATCCTCAGGTCCTTCATCCGGTCCAGGTTTTTCACAGTCAGTCACCAACATGATGTTCTCATCCGGAAACTCGAAATTCATAGACTGGTAATCATCCACGGCCTGATGCGCCAAATGATCTGCCAACACACTCCCCTTGATTTCCTTTTGGGTTGTATATTGGATGTCATACTCAGTTAAGATCATCTGCCATCTCGCTATTCTTCCGGACAAGGCAGGCTTTTCAAATATATACTGAATTGGGTCCATCTTTAATATCAATAGGGTGGTGTGAGTCATCATATACTATCTCAGCCAGCGAGCAACCCATGCCAAAGCGCAACAATTTTTCTCGAGCAACCAGTATAGGGTCTCACAGTCGGTAAACTTTTTACTAAGGTAGTAAATAGCATGCTCTTTTCGGCCAGACTCGTCATGCTGCCCCAACACGCACCCCATTGAATTGTCGAGTACTGTCAAGTATAAGATCAAAGGTCTCCCTTCAATTGGAGGCATCAGAATGGGTGGCTCTTGGAGATATTCTTTGATCCATTCTAAAGCGACTTGAAATTCTTCATTCCATTTTACCACTTGATCTTTCTTCAGTAGCTTGAAGATTGGCTCACAAGTAGCAGTCAGATGTGAAATGAATCGGGCAATGTAGTTTAGACGTCCCAAAAAGCCTCTGACTTCTTTTTTTGTTCGGGGAGCTGGCATCTCCTGTATAGCCTTCACCTTGGCAGGATCCACTTGAATACCTTTTTCACTAACGACGAAGCCCAACAACTTACCAGACCTTACCCCGAAGGTGCACTTGTTCGGGTTTAACCTCAGCTTGTACATCTTTAACCTGTCGAATAGTTTCTGGAGATGGTCAAGGTGTTCTTCTTCAGTCTGGGATCTTGCAATCATGTCGTCAACATAAACCTCAATCTCATGGTGAATCATGTCATGGAACAAAGAAACCATGGCGCGCTGATACGTTGCCCCAACATTCTTCAATCCGAACGGCATGACTTTGTAGCAAAAGGTACCCCACTGCATAACGAAGGTTGTCTTCTCCATGTCTTCGGGAGCCATCTTAATTTGATTGTAACCAGAAAAACCATCCATAAAGGAGAAGATCTTATGCTGCGCGGTGTTGTCGACCAGAACATCAATGTGAGGGAGTGGGAAATCATCCTTGGGGCTTGCCCTATTAAAATCCCTATAGTCCACACACATTCTTACCTTACCATCTTTCTTTGACACTGGAACCACGTTGGCAACCCACTGCGGGTAAGAAGTAACTGCTAGAAAACCGGCGTCAAACTATTTCATGACCTCAGCTTTGATTTTCTCAGACATTTCTGGGCGCATGCGGCGAACTTTCTTCTTTACCGAAGGACATTCTTCTTTAGTTGGAAAGTGGTGTACCACAATATCAGTATCCAACCCAAGCATATCTTCATAAGACTAAGCGAAGATTTCAACATAGTCACGTAGCATTTGTATCAACCGTTGCTTGACACTAGGCTCCAGATTCGCACCGATCTTGACCTCTTTCTTGTCTTCCTCTTTACCCAAATTTATTGATTCAACCGGCTCTTCATGGGGCTGTATGGCCCTCTCTTCCTATAGTAACAGTCTAGAAAGTTCCCCAGGCACTTAGCAATCATCCTCACCTTCGTCCTCAGCTTGGTTGATCGGATTTTCGAAGTCATAACTGGAAGTAGTAGAGTCGTTATTAGTGGGATCCAGAGTGGATGTGGATCTGCATTATGATATGTGAGTGTGTGTAAGACAATAGCTGTTTTGATAAAGTGCAAGATAGAAAAGAAAAACAAGGAGCGCAAAATTTATAATGCAAGAAAACGTCCAATGCTTTATTGATGATATATGAAAATGAAAAATAGTAAACCCTCACAAACAAAGCCGAGGTGCCTCAGGAAAGGCACCGGGCCGTAAAGTTTTGAACAGTCTGTTACAAATCTAAAAAAAAAAGTCTATTACTGTGTAATAAAAGAAACGGGCATGAAGTCCTTCTCCGTACAATTGTTCAATCCACCGTCGGTAGTCAGGTAGATCCAGCTGTCGAAATCTGACTCTTCTTCATCAACCTCAATTGCATTCACTCCCTGATCATGTTTGGGCATAGGAGCAATTATGATGTTGGGCTTTTCCGAAGCGTCGAACTCGATCTCTTTAGCTTCAATCAAATCTTGCACCTTATTCCTCAAGGCCCAACAGTTGTTTGTATCATGCCATGGGCTATCAGAATGATAGGCACAGCGGGCGTACGGATTATATAGCGGAGAGGTGGTGCTGGGATTCTTCGGGGCCTTCCTCAGAGTTACCAGGTTAGTCTTTAACAATTGCGCAAGAATTTGAGACAGGGTCATACTGAGCCGAGTATACTGCCTTTGTGGTCTCTCCATTCTTTGTTGATTGTTGCGTTGTGGGGCAACGGTGGATCTTGATATTACTACCACATTAACTGCTTGGCGGCGTTCAGGTCGGTTTTGGCTCCTCGAGCTGTAAACTTCACTAGCTTCTTTTCTGAAAGGCTTCTTTTCTGTACTTGATGATGCACCTTTCTGTATCTTGCCACTTTTGATACCAGCTTCTACCCTCTCCCCGGTCAAAATCAATTCAGTAAACCCTGATGATGAACTGCCGATCAGATGATTAAAAAATGGACCAGACAAAGTCCCAAGAAACATGTCCACCAACTCCCTATCAGACAGAGGGGGTTGGACTCTTCCAGCCAGATCTCTCCATTTTTGGGCATAGTCCTTAAAGCCTTCTCCTGCACCCATAGACATACCCTAAAGCTGAGTATGCGTGGGAGCAAGGTCGGCGTTATACTGGTATTGCTTGTAAAAAGAAGCAGCAAGGTCCTCCCAGTTGTGGACATTAGCTCCTTCCAATTGATAGAACCATTCAAGTTGAGTCCCTGACAGACTATCTTGACAGAAATGCACCCATAAATTTCTATCAGCAGGGTAGGGTTGGATTTTTCTGACGTACGAGCAGAGATGGAGCTTCGGACAAGATACCCCATCGTATTTAGCAAAAACATAAGCTTTAAACTTGTGAGGGATCACCACCCCAGATGCCAGTCCCAAATCTCCAAAGTCCAAACTAAGTATCTTCTGAATCTCCATTGCACTGAGCCAGTCTTCGAGTTGCTTATACCTATCCTTAGCAGGAGGATACTGTTCATCATCAAAATCAGTGTCATTATCAGAGACCACAAGACTAGGACCCGTTCCTTCCTCTTGATTCTATCCTCCTCCAGATGAATGAGACAAATCCATTTCCTGTCGCAACCTATTCCCAAATCTGTTACCCATATTCAGCAGAACCACCTTCTTATTCTTTTTCTTTTTCTTCTCTTTCAGGATGAGAGTCTTCAAATCCTGTTGTCCATTGGCCATGTTCAGGAACATTTCTTGGAAATGAGCATTCTGTGCTTGAAGAGCTTTGATGGATTTATCAGTAGGTATTTTAGAAGACATTCTGTGCTGAAATAAACAGCGAAGAAGATAAGAAACCTGTAATGGTACCTGTGATGAGGTGCATGGTAAGGGAATGCGTATGAAATGATTTCAAATACTTTGGGAGATTCAAATTTGTAAAAAAAAATAAAACACACTTTATTAGATTAACTTGTAAAAATGTTTAACAATGCCTTCAAGGCGTTACAAAAGAAATAAACTGAAAAGCAAATCTAAACTAGAAACAATAAAAGATATCAGAAATTCCATGGTCGCTTTCCCATTGTGCTGACGTAGTCATTGATTGTCCTTTCATTCTTAAGCTGCCTCGTGAGCTTCAAGATCTTCCTTTCCTGATCATGATACTTCTCTTTGTAGGTATCCCTTTCTTCCTTTAACTGGATCCAATATCTCTTCAATGCCCCAAGATCAGTAGGCAAATAGGGATAAAGGACTGTATAAGGAACACCTTCTTCATTAGTATGCTCTACAATCACCGACAAAACAGCTTCATAAGGCATCCCCAACTTTTGAGCACGGGCTCGAACCCACTGGAGATAAGGTTGCATAGGGACATAAGTATTTAGTCCTAGCTCGTGAGGGTAAGACCTGTTCACCATGCCCCAGGCCCGTATAAACCTTCAGAGATGCTCTTTGACGTCCTCCTTATAGTCAAAGACAATGTCTGTAAGAAGCAGCTCATGAGGACCGTCTCTCTGAGCGCGACCAAACTGTCGTAAAGCCAAACAAGGACTGTAGGTTATTCCCCCTCTAATTCTAAGCAGCGAGACATTAGGGTATTCCCCACATCGATCAATGACAGCTACTCTTTCCATATCCTTAGAACTCCAAAGAATGTCCGTATGAGCAAGGGACATGATTCTGTAAGCCCAACCTACACCTTCTTCATTCTTCAATGCAGACTTGGGGAGGTGCGAAATAAACCACCTCGCCAGCAGCGGCATGCAACACATGAGGGTCCCCCTTCTTCGCACAGTACGAGTATAGAGAGCATGTAAAATATCACCCAGAAGAGTAGGAACTGGATTATGAGACAAGAAGATCTTGACCGCATTCACATCTATGAAGGAATATGGATTCAGGAAAAGAACCAAACCGTAGATGAGGAGAGCTAAGATGTCTTCAAAATCTTGAAAGTCTAAGTTATCCTAGAACTGTTGAGCTTGATCCATTAGAAACTTGGCCAAGAAACCTTTAACCCCGCTCTGTGTATCCCATTTGGATATTACATCAACCCTTTTTAGATGTAGGCCTGGAGCAATATCCTCTGGCCTAGGAGCCTCTTCTAAACCTGTGAAGAGTGTCTGCTCGAGAATGGATATACCCAGTAAGTTAGAAAACTCCTCCAAAGTGGGAACTAGCTGATAATCCGGGAAGGTGAAACAATGATGCGCCAGATCAAAGAACTGGAAAAGCACGCTCATCATCTGCTCATCCAACTTTGAAGTGACCAAGCTAAGGAGATGACCATGTCTTCTAACGAATGAAGAAGTATCAGGAACTTTTGAGACTAACTCTCTAAGATGAGCAGGCATTTGCATGAAGTTAACTCGAATGGTGTTTCTACGCATGGAAGCCATGATATGCAAAACAGAACAAAGATAAATCCCATCGGTCTTTGAAATGGTTAGCGTAATGAAGTATGCATGCTATGTCATGATGCATGATGTCATGGTAAAACACACAACAAGTATAGCAGGTAACAGACATGGTAAAGACAAACAAGTCACGCAATAACCCTTAAGTTTCAGGCTTGCATGGGGTCTAGCTATTACCCTCTTGAAGTTCAGTTGGTTTCAACCTGTCCTAATAATAGTAACCGGGTTCTAGAGGTTCTCAATCTTTTCTTGCAGCCGAAACTATCGCGAGAGTAGGTCTTAATGAGTGTAGTATCGAGTATCAACCAATTCTCAGCTCTATACCGAGGCCGGCTATCTCACTACTTCATATGGCCAAGTTGTTCAATTATAGGTTCTAAGGTCAGTTGATGCTTAACGACACATATAGCAGCCCCGTATTCTCATTGTTCCTCCAGGAGGGATACCAGTACCAACTAATGTGCCACATTAACGTAGCTACTACTTCAACCGTATCGGTCTACGCCGTACAGTTCCCTCACAATTTATTTCTACTTACCTAAAAGGTGTCCCCCAGATCCGGGTTAGGATCTATAGTAACTCCAATACAAAGCCCACAAAGATAAAGCAATCAAATCAAACAATAAAAGCAATATGATGAACTAATCCTAAGGTATACCCCACTTAGTAAGTCCCCAGCAGAGTCGCTAGTTATGTGATACGGTGGCAGAACAAGGAATGTTTGAATGCTGGTTTGCGTTTTGCGTTTGTATTCGCAAAATGTCGCGGTAAGCAAGAGTCGCCACCAACTTTTACTTTATCCAACAAGGAAAGGAAAAAAGCACAAAAAAATTCCTTTTTCGAGATTTTGAGTATGGGGGGTAGATTATAGAAAGGGAAGGTATTAGCACCCTTTCTATCCGTGGTTTTCCACGGGCTCTTAGGTACTTGCTCATCATTTTCAAAATTGTTTGTGTGTTTTTGATTTGAAAGAAGTTTTTGTTTTACTTCGATTTAACCCTTGCTTCTGTCTTCAAGAGTGTTACGAAGTGTTTTTTTCAAACATTGTTTGAAAAGAGTGTAAGTGTGAAAAACTTTGTTTGGATTGAGCAAGTACTTAAGAACTAATCTACCTACTCGAAAAAGAGAATTGTTCTATGTTTATTTCCTTTAGACAGTGCTATCCTACTATTAGTGAGTAGGTAGCACAGTCGTTGGAGTTTTAAGGGTCAATTCGAAAGGGACGTACGATCACTAAAGCAATGTTAGGACGTCTTAGTAATAACCCTAATGTCTTAAGATCAATATTCGAGGCAACACTTCCGAGGCAACTATTCCGAGGCAACTTTTCTGAACGGAACTTTGATCTTTGTTTAGACAAGAGAGCGACCACTAAAATACCCTATACTTAATGATTGTTTACCGAAGGCAACCGAAGTGAGTGTATACCCTAGGAGTGCGCATGTCCGAGTGATTCAATTTCAAGTTATTATCTTTGCACATTTAGGGTTTGCTAACTGTTTTAAAGTTTACATACATTCTTGTCATGCATCCCTATTATTCATACATCTAACAGTTAATATTTTGCGGAATTTAAAGTGTGGAAAGTAAAGCTAAGCTATTACAAGGCTTCAGGTATTAATTACATAGCCAAAAACAACCCGTCAAAACGATAAATGAAAAGGAGAAAAATCCTAATTAATCTATTACAACTTGTGAGCGATTACATCAATATGGTAAAAAATAAATAAATAAAGCGCGCACGAATAGAGACGAAAGGAAATAAGGGTTTTGACCCCGTCTTATCTAATTAAAAGAAAACATTATTTTTGTTGTTTTTGTGAATTTTTAAGAAAAAAGAATAAGGTTTTTAAATTAAATACACAACTAATTAGTAATTAAATTAAATTAAAGAAAATAATTGACATGGTCTATTATTATATTTTGGTTATTTTTTAGGAAAAAGAAAATAGAATTTAAATTAAGCTAAAACCCTAATTTTCTAATTGTTTTAATTTATTTACAAAAGAATTTAAGTTACCCTAAAATTGAATAAACTAATTAAATTAATTAATTTTTTTGATAAAAAAAAACCTAAATCTAATTGGATTAAAAATTGTTTTTTTGTGATTTTTTAATAAAAAAGGAATTGATTTTATGTTAGTAAAAGTAATTAAAACAATTAATAAAGACAAAAATATAAAAAAGAAAAAGAAGAATTGGGCCTGAGAAGTCAGCAAAATGGGGGGTGTGAATAGCAAGCCCTGGGCCCAAAAGGAAGTGATCCATGTTGACTCCCATGTTCCCATGCTATGCGTTGGCTGTGGTTGTTGGTGGTCTTTCATATGATAGCCATCAGATCTGGCTTCCTGGACATCTGGCTGGTTGGATGATGATGGACCATGGTGGACATCTCACCTATACACGCGCCTGATTACTGAAAGAAAAACAATATGAAATAATGTGGAGGCCTGGGATTCTAACCCAGGTCCTGAAGCCTTTTCCAATCACCTTGCTACCAACTGCGCTGGACACGTTTCTTGTATATAGAATAACAACAATTGATAATATATAATAATGATAGTTAGTGGGGAAAAATAAAAAAAATTGCGCCAGAATTCAAATGAACCAATACAATGGTGCCATGCAAGTCGTACCTGTCCTCTCTCCGTTGGTAAAAGTTAAAGACTTTTACCTACGGACAACGTCCGTCACTACAACCCTGGCTTGTTTTAAAACCTCCCATGGGCATGATAAATGGAGTCTAAGGCCATGAATCAAACCGTCTTGACCTGCTGAGCATTATGATGCCCTTCTTGTGGGCCAATTTCACCTGTACCAAAAGATCCTAAAACGAAGCATAAAACCCTAATAATGGCAATTCTTGAGATAGTCCACAAAAATGCAATTGAATGTTATAGATAGCTTGCAAATGTTTCAAGGAGCAAGAATATACAAGTATTTCATGCTATAGATGCCAAAATCATGCAATTCGATTTCAAGAAGAAGCCATTGTCATGGCTGACTTACAGTGAGTTCTAGCGCTGGAAAGTCCTTGTTCTTGATTAGTATAGCTTGCTTGTGATCCCAGGAAGTGAGTGAGATGGTCAGGGAGCCTTGTAATCGCCTGGAACTATGAAATCAACTCAACACTTTTTTCTAATTTTTCCATGTTTGTTCTGCCTTTTCACGCCTCTCAAGCCTTGTGTTTTAGGTCTGCAAATGTTCACTATATACCAAGGATTTGATTAGGGTTGAAATTACGCTCTCAATATTTATCCATTATAGCTTTTGATTTGATTCCTTTTAAAATCTTTCCAAAATAGGCCAAACTCAATCTTTTTGTGCACACAAAGGCCTTGCACGAGTTGATTCACTTGCCAGCTGCATATAGGACCTGAAATGTGCACAAGATCTTGAAGTTTCGATGATTTGGATTTTTCATGATTTGTTTAGATTTAAATTGATTTAATTGCAATAAAAATAAAAACAAATAATAAAAATAAGATAAAGACAAGTGGAAAGGGCTAGGGCTCGTGGACCATGCTACCAACTCAAAACAAGTGCAAACAGTTAGGCCCATTTAACAAAAATTGCAATTTGAGGCATAGTTGACTTTTGACAATTTTGCAAAAAAGGTCAACTTCACCAATACATAACTTCCTCAATTTTGACTCTTTGAAGGTGTTATTTGACTTTTTAGATATCTTGAGATGTCCTCTAAGAAACCCTTTTGGTCTCATCTAAATTGAGTCTTCCATGTTCATGTATGAAGCTTTGACAAAAAAAGTGTTTTTTGTTGACTTTTCAAAATGACCTATAATGTCCAAATTCATAACTTCTTGTGAGTGCATATTTTGAACTTGGGAGATGAATATGGATTGTAGGGAATTCCATCCTCTTCAAAATGGTATTTGGATGGGTCATTTCTCATAAAGTATGAGAAAGTTATGCTTGGTCAAAGGTGAGTTGACTTTTCCTACAAAACCCTAATTTAGCAACTTTTGGTTCTTGATGAATTGTGAGCAATCCTTGATGAATCATGATCAACCCTTGATCAAATGATGAATGATACTTCAAAATGAGGATGTTGACCAAAAATCTTGAAGTTTGACTGTATGTGGGCCACATTTGACTTTTGCCCTAACAAAGTCGATTTTCAGGCCTTTGAGCAATTGACTGAGCAAATTTCCTCTGCAAGGCTTGAAACTTGACATGGATGATCTTGAGAACATATTGGGACAATGGTGAGAATTTGGGATCCCTTGGACTCAAGTGTATTGATGCAACATGAAACCCTAATTTGAGGTAGACTGCCTTAGGAGAGAGTTTGTCTGGTCAACCCTTGGACTTCCTTGAGCAACTTGAGGATCTTTCTTGAAATGTTTTGAGAAATATGGGAGGGCAAATTTTGGGGTACAAAACCTTGTTGTATCGTAAACTTGTGGGTATTCTTAATTACTTGACTATTACTAACCCTGACATATCTTTTGTTGTTCAACAAGTAAGTCAATTTATACAATCTCCTCACCACCTTCACTTGGCAGAAGTTTGTCGCATAACTCGTTACTTGAAGGGGAGCTCTCATCGTGGTTTATTATTTCCTATTGGAGTTGCTCCTAAATTGAGTGCTTATAGTGATATCGATTGGGCAAGATGTTTCGATACTCGATGATTTGTCACTGGTTGATGCATGTTTCTTACCTCTTCATTGATCTCATGGGAAAGTAAGAAACAAGTGAGAGTCTCTAAATATTCTATTGAATCTGAGTGTCGTGCCATGTCTGCTGCTTGTTCTGAAATAATTTGGCTTCACGGTCTTTTGGTCGAACTTGGATTTTCTCAAATAGAGTTGACTTCACTTTATGCTGACAATACAAGTGCCATTCAAATAGTTGTGAATCTTGTTTTTGATAAACTCACCAAACATATCAAAGTTGATTGTCACTCAATCTGTGACGTATATGATGATGGACTAATATTACTTTCTCATATTTTTACTTAGTTGCAGGTGTTGCACCCTAAAATTTGCCCTCTTTGTTTTAACGTTGATTGGCTTATACTTTGTTTGCATATACACATGCATGCATCTCATTGGTTCCGTATTCATGGAATAAATTTATTTGATCAACACAACAGAGCTCTCATAATTTTTCAACGCATGTTTGAGTTGTGGAAGATTTGGGTGTTTTCGGTGAGTTTAAAACAGTGCGAATTGGAAATAGTGTTTTGAATGATTAGAGTTTGAAAATTCGCATCTCCAGATTGGAATGGTGTTTTTGGTTGATTCATGAGGTTTTGAAACCGTCTCTATGTTCTCTTCAAATTTTGTGTTCGGACCAAAAGTTAATTCTTAAAGGAAAGTCTCCGGATACGCGGTTCTTTTGGAAGTTATATGGTGAAAAATACAAAGAAAAAGGTGCTGAAAGTGCAGTTTTCGCACACTAAAAAATTCATAACTCGAAGACTATTTATCATTTTGAACCCGTTCTGGTGGCTAAAATTCCATCTTGATGTAATCTATATTTCGTATCTCACAGACGGAAGGCAGTTCTACCCAGAGAGTCTTTGAATATATGAATTTATCAAATATATTCGCACGAGAAAATTGTGACAAATATTCACCGGCTTCATCATCAGAAAATCATAACTCGGTCGATTCTTATCGTATCGAGTCAGTTCGAGTGGCATTGATTCAAAAATTGAGTTGGTTAAATATTGCTTTCAGATTTCCAATTCGAGCGGTATCCCGAAGGCCTTCGTTTTTGGTCTGAAGCGTGCACAACGCGTTTGAAAATCCTGAACTGAGAAATATTTTCATCTGAAACGAAACTTAAAAAAATAATAACTAAATCACCATTTATCCTATCGAGCTCATCTTTGGACATGATGTTGTTCTCGACGTTGGCTACATTTTAGTTTCACATTTCAACTTCAAAAGTCGCACCGAGATTCCTGCGAATTTTCCCGAAACGTGTCGCACTCAAGTGAATTACCAAATTGGTCTTCAGCAACTGTGGCAATATCTGGGACAAGGTCATGCTGAGGGGAGTGAATTGCCTTCTAGGTCTCTCTTCCCTTTGTTGGTTGCGACGTTGAGGAGCACTGGCCGGTTTTGAAATAACTACCGCGTTGACATCTTGGCGGTGTTCGGACCTATTCTGTCTTCTTGAACCGT
Source organism: Vicia faba (assembly GCA_948472305.1). NCBI lineage: Eukaryota > Viridiplantae > Streptophyta > Magnoliopsida > Fabales > Fabaceae > Vicia > Vicia faba. The sequence goes on along the minus strand of OX451735.1, from coordinate 903,351,592 downwards.
AGACAACACTGGATTCGTTCTTGAATAGTTTCTTCTCAGTGTTCGAGGAGTCACCCTTTTGTATCTTCCCAGACTTGATACCAGCTTCAATTCTCTCACCAGTCAAGATAAGGTCTGTAAACCCGGCAGAAGAATTCCCAATCAGATGGTTGAAGAATGGACCAGACAGGGTCCCCAGGAACATGTCAACAAGCTCACGGTCAGTTAAGGGTGGCTGCACCCTTCCAGCAAGGTCTCTCCACTTTTGAGCATACTCCTTAAATCCTTCTCCCGTCCCTAGTGACATACCCTAGAGTTGGGTACGCGTAGGAGCGAGGTCGGAATTATACTGATACTGCTTGTAGAACGCAGTAGCCAAGTCCTCCCAGTTACGAATGCTGGCTCCATCCAGCTGATAGAACCATTCGAGTTGAGTCCTTGAAAGACTATCCTGGAAGAAATGGATCCATAAATTCTTGTCTGCAGTATAAGGTTGGATCTTCCTTACATATGATCTGAGATGCAGCTTAGGACAGGAAGCTCCGTCGTACTTTGCAAAGGCAGGTGCCTTGAACTTGTGTGGAATCACCACCCCAGAAGATAAGCCTAGGTCCCCAAAGTCCAACCCGGGCACATGTTGAATCTCCATAGCACTTAGGCGGTCCTCCAGCTGTTTGTACCTGTCCTCAGCAGGAGGATACTGCTCATCATTATAATCCGTCTCGTTGTCGGAGACCACGGGACTAGGAACCCTTCTTTCTTGGGGATTGCCTTTCCCTACAGAGGAAGTAGCCAGATCAGCCTCATTTTGCAGTGCATTCCCAAATCTTCGTCCAGTGTTAAACAAGACACTCCTCTTCTTCTTCTTCTCTTTCTAAATCAGAGTCTTCAACTCTTGTTGACCCTGGGCTAGGATCATGACCAACTCTTGAAACTGGGCGTTCTGGGCCTGGAGGGCCTTGATAGCTTGTTCGGTAGTAGGTTCAGAAGTCATGATGATTGCTGAAATAAACAGCGAAGAAGATAAGTGACCTATAAAAAGGGTACCTGTAATGCAATGATATGTATGTATGCAATGTTTTCAAGGATCTCGCGGGATAGACAAGAAAAATGTTAGAATTTGAATTTGGTAGCTTGATTGAAGGTACTTCATGTTGCTGGGAGTCCTTCTTCAAGAGTCAAGCTCACCATATCGAGTGGGTCATAGCCCCTGACTCAAGTTATCATTTTTTAATCTCCGAACAATCTTGGCTAGAGGAAAATAAATCCCCTTTGCCCCTTGCTAGACATTTGGTTCATCATGACCTGCATCACAAGCCCTTGAGATCCTTGAAATGGGTTAGTCCTTATGCAGGATGTATGCAATGGTATGATGGTATGATGTTATGCTATGCGTGGAGTGATGTAAGTAAACCCTATTATAAGCCCAGATTAAGGACTGTAAACAAAACCTGCAAGGAACTCATGTTGTCAGATAACAAGAATGTGCAAGTAGTTCAAGTTTGAAGGCACACAAGTCACACAAAAGAGCCCTTAGATTTCAGGCCAGCATGAAGTTTAGGTACTACCCTCTTGAAGTTGGTTGGCTCAAAACCTGTCCTATCAAAAGTAACCGGGTTCTAAGGAGCTCAATATCATTGGGTTGTTTTCTATGTTCATTGTTTTGATTTAGCCACTGAACTGGCGACCAAAATATTCCAAGAAAACAACCCTCAATGAGTGTAGTATCGAGTATCTACCAACTTCGGACTGCACCAAAGTCGGTCATCTCACTACCCCTAAAGAGGCCAGGATGGTCAAGTAAGGTTCTAAGGTCAGTTGATGCTTCACGACACAACGCGACGGCCCCGTACTCTCCTTGACTTGACTCAAGGGTTACCGGTACTCACCAAAGTGCCACATCAACGTAGCAACTGCTTCAACCATGTCAGTATACCCCGCACAGTTCCCTCACAGTTTGTTGCTACCTAAAGGGTTTTCCCCAGATCTGGGTTAGGATCTATGAAACTCCGATGCAAGCCCACAATATTAAAGCAAACAAGGCATACAATTGAAAACATAGAATGATCTAATCCTAAGGTACACCTCACTTATAAAGTCTCCCCAGCAGAGTCGCCAGTTCTGTGATCGGTGGAAATAGAACTGACTATTTTGAAATGTTGGTTCGCGAAATGTCGCGGTAATCAAGAGTCGCCACCGTCTTTTATTTTCTCCAACAAGGAAAGGACAAAAGCACAGCAAAATTCCTTTTCGAGATGTTTCTCGGTTCGGGAGGTAGATTATAGAAAGGGAAGGTGTTAGCACCCTTTCTATCCGTGGTTATCCACGGGCTCTTAGGTACTTCCTCACTATGTTTTCAAAAGATGTTTGCTTTTCTTGTGTTTGTGGGTTTTGAAAAAGTTTGTTTGAAAAACTTCTAGGTAACTCTTGTATCAGTCCTCAAGAGTGTATGAAGTGTTGTTTGAAAACTTTTGTCAGAAAAGTGTAAGTGCGAAAAGTTGTTTTTGTTTTGAAAGAGCAAGTACCTGAGAACCTCTACCTACTCAAAAGAAATTAAGCTGTGTAAATGTCCTTTAGACCGTACTATCCCACTATTGAGAAGTAGGTAGCACCATCGTTGGAGTTATTCGGGTCAATTCGATTATAGGGACATGTGTGGTCACCAAAGCAATGGTAGGACGCCTTAGCGGTAACCCTAATGTCCTAGATCCTTTTTATCCGAGGCAACCGTTTCGAGGCAACTGGATCTTTAGACAGGAGGGCGACCTCTAAAACACCCTATACTTAATGACCACCTCGAGGCAACCAAGTGAGGCGTACGCTAGGAGTGGCATGTGCGAGTGTGTCAGGATTCAGTTTATATTATCTTTGCACATGTATCATTCTGAGCTACATTTTGATTTTATTTTCAGGCAAGTATTGTCATGCATAGTTAACAGTTAATAATTATGCGGAAAGTAAATTGCGGAAAGTAAATCTACGCTATTACAAGGCGCCGTGTATTTACATCGCCAAAAACATAACCCTTTGGAAAATAAATGCGAGAAATAAATAAAGCGATAAAAGTCCTAATTATCTATTACATTCTCGGAGCAGTTACATAAATATGGTCAAGATAGGAATCAAGAATAAACATGCGCGAGAAAAATTGAATCGGGAGAAGTCTTAGGGTTTTGACCCTTTTTGAGAAAAGAATGAAATTTGATCCTTTTTGCATTTAATTAAATCTAATTCTAATTGATTAATTAATTAAAAGAAAAAGTATTTTTTATGTTTTTTATGTTTTAATGAAAATAAAAATAAAAGAAATTAAAAGTTGTCAAGAAAACCCTAAGTCTAATTTATTTTATTTGTTGTGAAAAAAATCAAATTTTAACCTAATTAACTAAATTAATTTGTTAGTATTTATTTACAAAAAATAATTAATAATGAAATTAATAAATAATAAAAATAAATAATATTTTAGGTTTCTGAATTTATTATGAAAAATAATTATGTGAGTTAATTAAGTAAGAATAATAATAGTTAATAAAAGAAATTAAAAAGAAAGAAAATAAGAAAATAAGAAACCAGGGTGGTGATGGGCCCAAATATGGAGGTATTGAAGCAATTTCCAGGCCCATTTGTTGGCCAGTCCGTTTGACCTTCTTGCTTGTCTACGCATGGGTTGACTAGGAGTATGGTGTTCTTCATCTCCTGGCCATTGGATGGATGCATAAGGCCACTTGGCGCGCTGAAGTGTGAGATATATGATGGAACGCGTTTGAACGCCTGCACATGATTTCCTGAAATAAAATAGCACAAAGGTTTTTGGGGGACCTGGGATTCGAACCCAGGTCCCAAGGGACTATGCATGTGCGCTTCAACCAACCCAACTGCCTTGTTTATTTTTTAGTATAATAAAGACTAAATATAATATTCATAAATCAATTAATATGCTAGCAAAACAAAAAAAAAACGTGCTTTGATTTTAAATGGGCCAATCACACTGCGACACATCATCGTCTTCTTCATAAAACTTGCTGGTTATTTACCTGCGGATTTTTATCCGCAGGAAGTTTCATAGGCCTTTCCTAAAATCGTCCCTAGGCTGCAAAAATTCATTCCAAGACCAAGGTTGGTCTCGTCTCCATCTCATGAGCACTCCTGTACCAATTATGGTGACCAATTTTCCCTGCATTGAAAACGCCTAAAAAGCAAGCCCATAAACCCTAGAATCGGGTATCACAGTATAGGGCATAAAAACAAAATTGAATATTGCCATTAGGTTAGAAATCAAACAAGAAACATGAATATGCCAATGCTTTGAAGAAAAAGTGCAAGAATTGAGAGTTGCGATTTCGTGTTCAAGGCTGACTTCGTGATAACTTACAGCGTTGTTCAGGGGGTTTTAGGACGTGGTGTTGATCGCGTTAGCTTCAGTGGATAGCAAGGAAGAAGGCTACGTGCTCCTTTTGGTTTGAAAACGCCTGCAATACTGCTCTTGATCACCCACTTTTCCAACAATTTTCAGTTTTGCCTTGGCCGTTTTTAGCAATCCTTAGGTCGTGAATTAGGTTTAGGCTCCTTGTATACGTATAAGGCAATCAGTCTAGGTCAAAATTTGGGCTTGTATCTTTGTGTATTGAAGTTTGGAGATTTGATTGACCACCATTGAAAACCTTTCCAAATTTGAAGCAAATCTAAGATTTTATGCACAAAAAATCCCTAGCACGAATTGGTTAGTTGGCACATGATATATGAAAGCTGTTCAAATCATAAAGATACTATTCCATTGATTTTTAGATTTTATTTGAATTATTATAGATTTAAAATGAATTAAATCAATAAAAATTAAATAAAAATAGAAAAATAAACGTTTGATCTTGAAATTAATCATGGGACACGTGTGTGGCATGACAAGGCTGAATCAAATGGAAGAAAGTGGGCCCTTTTGTCAAAAATTGAAGTTTTAAGGATAGTTGACTTTTGCAAATTCATAAAAATTTCCCAACTTCTCCAATAAACAACTTGCTCAATTTTGATCCTATGACCATGTTTTTGGACATTTTGGAAAGGTCTTGAAGTCCTCTAACCAATGCCTTTAGTCCCATGTCATTTGGATATACCAATCTCAAGTTATGGTCTTTGACTTAAAGTGCATTTTTGTTGACTTTTGAAATTGACCTATAATGTAGAAATTGATAACTTTTTATGAGAGCATTTCTTGGACTTGGAATGTGAAGATGAATTGTAGGAAATTTCATCCCCTTCCAAATGAGAATTGGATGGGATTTTTATGATGAACCATGAAAAAGTTATGCCCTGGTCAAGATACAGTTGACTTTTCTACTGTCCAAGAATAGTAACTTTTGCATCTTTGATGATTTTTGAGCCATGCTTGTGGAATCATGATCAAGACTTGATCAAATGATGATTGTGAGCTCAAAATAAGATGTTGACCAAAAATTCTGACTTTTGGCTGCAAAATGACCATTTTACCCCTGTAGTTGACTGTGGAGCAAATGAAGCTTTTGACTGTGCCAATTTGACATTGTGAGTCTTGAGACTTGACATGTAGATGCTTGACAATGTATATAGGCCTATGAGACTTGATTGAGCCATTGGAAACCTCAAATTCCTTGAAATAATCAAAACCCTAATTTTGACTGGCTTAGGGGGCATTTGGACTGTGCAACCCTTGAGAAATCTTGAACCATTTGAAGATGATTCTTGATAAATCTTGAAGAATATAGGAGGGCAAATTTTGGGGTACAACATTAGGTTAGGTAGATTCTAACACTAACTTTGATTTAGGTGTTGTAACATAAACTAACAATTAGTTTAGTTTAGGCCTAATATTTGATTTTCAATATTTACTACATGTTTCCAATTATTTTTGGTTGATGATCATTGATATTTTTGTGCATTTGAAATGCATATTTTGCATATGATCTCAAGTTACTAATTCTTGATATAATCTAATCTTTTACCAATTTTTGATTGATTACTTGTTGCTTTCCATTTCAATAAATTGAGATAATTTCTAATGGACTCAAATGTCATTACTAAACATTTTTGAAGTAAGTTTGATTGAGTTTGATAGAAAATATCTCAATACTTGGTAAATGGCAAAGTTTGACATAATTGGTGTTTTTGCTCTAACTTTTGATTCGTATTGTTTTTCCGACTTTCTTTAATGAAAACCGATTTTCTTGAGCCATCCGGAATCTCTCACGCGATTATTTTTTTGATTCGGACAAATTTCGTTTTGTTTTTCTGCTACTGTAGCAGTTTCAAAAATCATATTTCAGAACGGAATTTGGCCGAACCGAGTTAATTTTTGGAACCGTTGACATGTTTCTATGTCACCTTAATTTTTGCGGTTGATTTCTGATGCTTTTCTATTAATTTTCTAACTTTTCGATTCAAGTTTTTTTTTGCATATTATCTTGTGTTTCATTGTTGAATTGTGATACTTTTTGTGTGTTACTCATACTTTGATGTCAAGTAATATCATTTGGTTTTAACTAATTGTTTGAGAACTTTGTGAATTTAGCGTATCAGAATACATTTTGATTCACAACTTTTGTGTTTGGAAAATTGTGAGTTGATTCCTATTCATCACACTTTTGGCATAAATACATAAACTCATGGATTGGAATTAATTTGCAATTTGTTGATTAAATTCCGATACATTAAATTCATGTAGTTTTAAGACTTTAATTCTTGATTTTTAGATCAATCTTGAGGTTACATGTTCATGTGCAAGTTCCGGATAACCATCTCATGCTAATATTCAAGATTAATGCACTAAAACTTTGATTTCCAAATCGATTCATGATGAATTTCAAAATGTGCATAATGTTGTCTGAAACTTGTATTTCGCATGTGCATTGAGTTTTAGTTTGTGAATATGCATTGTTATACTTATTTGAGCATTTCTTCAATATCAATAGCAAGTTTGGATGTTTCTAAATCGGTTTTTGCACCTATTTTCATGAGTACAAGGTTGCTGTCCAGAATGATATGTTATGCTCCCTTTGACTTGTTTTCTTTGTCTTGTACTTATTCATACTTCATTTTTGTGCATATTGTTAATTGCCATTATCACATTTGATTTTGTTGTTATCTATTAACAAATTCTGTGAGATGTGCATACTTTGAGAAGAAATTTGGACACCATTCGCTTTGGTGACGGATACGCTTTGCTTGCATATGTTGTTCACACTTCTGACGTTATTTGTTGTTGATGCTAGTTTGTGGCGCCCTCCGAGCTTTCGCCATGCTTTGACTTGGTTTTTGCGGATTTTTATTATCCGTTTAATATGGTTTCAGTCCATTTGTTGTAATATTATATTTACCACTTTCTAGAGATCATATATAGTGGGAGCATTTATCACTTTCTAGAAATCATGTGAAGTAGGAAGTAGGAAATAAAGAGCGTGCGCTCGAAGTCACTGTTTAAAGACCTGTAGCAGGCATTCCGCACTTCATTTGCTATATGTGTTGTGCTTGTGTTTGTTTACTTTCTTGTTGATCGATGAGTCACTCAATTTAGAAATTGAGATCATGACTTCGCTCTCAGTGCATGCTCCATATAGAATTTTATCGCTTTCCTTTATTTCTTGTTGATCGATGAGTCACTCAATTTAGAAATTGAGATCACGACTTCGCTCTCTTTGCATGTTCCCCATAGGATAGTTTTGTTAGACTTTCTTTGGTATGCTAGCCTAGGTAGGATCTCTCTAATTTTGCTCTCTTGAGCTTATTGGCTTGTTTGTTTGATTTCATCTTTGTGTGCATGTTTTGAGATGACATACCCTCGGCACGTTCTCTTAGGAGCTCTCGATTCAACTATAGATGGTGATTCGAGATAGACATAGTTTTAGGTGATAGACCCTTGGTATGCTCCTTTGGGACTTCTTGATTCATCTATAGATGATGATTTGAGATAGACATTAGGATTGTTATCCAAGCATGTCAACTTAGGGTAGAGATTCCCTTCAAAACTCAACCATAGGACCCCCATTGTATGATAATATTAGAGATAGATTTAGGTTAGTCTCCCTTTAGACTTTTCTTTCCCCCTTTTGCATTTGCATTAAAACAAAAACTTATTTTTCTTGCAAACTTCAAAACACTTAAAGATTATTGATGAGAATCATACCTTTGTTAAGTATGAGAGATGATAAGCGGGTTTCTTCTCGGTCTTATTGTTCTCCTATTCTAAGCTTTGGTGTGGTTCAAGTCTCAAATACTTATTTTATGAATAAGTAGAGAAATGGCTAAAATCTCTCTCTTGAGGTCAACTAGCTGTTATCTACAAGAAAAAACACCAACCAACACAAACTCTTTTGCCTACGGGCTTTTTTCTTTCAAAACCTTTTCAAAAGAATATGTTAATTCACTTCTGTGCTGACGCGTAAGTCTCCAAAGGTCGAGTTGCGACAAAAGACGAAATTAATACTGTTCATTAAAAAAATACAAACCAACAAAAACATATGAGTCGAACTACGACTGCTCTGATTCCTTAAAAGGGATACGTAGGCATCGGGGTAGGGCCCGAACAAGCACAACTTTTATTTTCCCTACATTCTTTTCTCCTTTTCTTTTGCATGCATTCTCCCTTTAGCAGTAATAAACAATAAGCATAAATTAAACATACCCATAAGATAGATAACAAGAGTGGATACCATAGAGTACTACGGGCGTGTGGGGTGCTAATACCTTCCCCTCGCGTAACAGACTCCCTTACCTGTATCTCTTGGTCGTTCGACCTTGATTTCACCCTTCTCAGGTTTACTCGATATTTACCTTTCCCTTCCTGTGGGATAAAAAATGTTCGATGGCGGCTTCATTGTTTGATGATTTTCAACCGGTTGTTTCAGCAGGTTACATATATTCTTACAAAGGCTATTTCGCGTCCACATCATCAATTTCTTGTTAGCAAATTGATGCTCATTGACCAGCAACATCAATTTGAGGGGGGTGTGAATAGTTGTTCCTAGAATAAGGGTTTGTTCCTAGAATAAGGGAAACAAATAAGAAATTGATTTGTTCTCATTAAATTCAATTAATTAGTGTAATTACTTTTGACAAACGCACTTGGATTTTCTCAAATAGAGCTGACTTCACTATATGCCGACAATACAAGTGCCATCCAAGTAGTTGTGAATCCTATTTTTGATAAACGCACCAAACATATCGAAGTTTAGTGCACTCAATCTGTGACGCATATGATGACGGACTAATATCACTTCCACATGTTATTATTTAGTTGCAGGTTACAGATATCCTTATCCAGGCTGTTCCGCGTCCATGTCATTAATTTCTTGTTAGCAAATTGATGCTCATTGGCCAGCAGCATCAATTTGAGGGGGGGGGGGGTGAATAGGAATTAATTTGTTCCTAGAATAAGGGAAAAAATAAGAAATTGATTTGTTCTCATTAAATATAATTATTTAGTGTAATTACTTGTATAGCCTTGTAACCTTTATATGTACAAGAAATAACAATGAGAAAGGTATGAAGCCAATTTTCCTGACAGTTTCAACTGTGATTTAGTGTTATATATTGTTGATTTTGTTGACATAAGTATATAATAGGTTTATTGTTGATGTTGTTGTAGTTTTGTTGAAATTGAGATTGTTTTTTTAGTTGTTGTTTAATATTGTTGTTTATACTAAGGTTGAATGTTATATGTTGTTGTAGTTTTGTTGAGATGGCCATTATTCTTTAACTAGAAAGAATCAGAATAAATCTTGGAGCGATTTATCTGAACCAGAGAAAATGTCTACCAGAAAGGAATCAGGATAAAACATTGATCAATTTAAACTGAACCAGCAGAGGTCTTGAATATTCTTTAACTGGAAAGAATCAGAATAAATCTTTGAGCGATTTATCTGAACCAGAGAAAATGTCTGCCAAAAAGGAATCAGGATAAACCATTGATCAATTTAAACTGAACCAACAGAGGTCTTGAATATTCTTTAACTGGAAATAATCAGAATAAATCTTGGAGCGATTTATCTGAACCAGAGAAGTGTCTATCAGAAAGGAATCAGGATAAACCATTGATCGATTTAAACTGAACTAGAAGAGATCTTGAATATTCTTTAACTGAAAAGAATCATAATAAATCTTTGGAGCCATTTATCTGAACCAGAGAAAGTGTCTACCGAAAAGGAATTATGATAAATCATTGATAGATTTAAACTGAACCAGTAGAGGTCTGGAAAAGAATCAGAATAAATCTTTGGAGCGATTTATCTGATCCATAGAAATTGTCTATCGGAAAGGAATTAGGATAAACCATTGATAGATTTAAATTGTACCAGTAGAGGCCTTGAATATTCTTTAACTGGAAAGAATCAGAATAAATCTTGGAGCGATTTATTTGAACAAGAGAAAATGTCTACCGGAAAGGAATCAGGATAAACCATTGATGGATTTAAGCTGAACCAGCAGAGGTCTTGAATATTCTTTAACTGGAAAGAATCAGAATAAATCTTAGAGCGATTTATCTGAACTAGAGAAAGTGTCTACCAGAAAGGAATCAGGATAAACCATTGATCGATTTAAACTGAACCAACAAAGGTCTTGAATATTCTTTAACTAGAAAGAATCAGAATAAATCTTTGGAGCGATTTATCTGAACCAGAGAAACTGTCTACTGGAAAGGAATCAGGATAAACCATTGATAGATTTAAACTGAACCAGCAGAGGTCTGGAAAAGAATCAGAATTAATCTTTAGAGCAATTTATCTGAACTAGAGAAATTTTCTACCAGAAAGGAATCAGGATAAACCATTGATAGATTTAAACTGAACCAACAGAGGTTTTGAAAATAATCAGAATAAATCTTTGGAGCGATTTATCTGAACCAGAGAAAGTGTCTACCGGAAAGGAATCAGGATAAACCATTAATTGATTTAAATTGAACCAGCCGAGGTCTTGAATATTCTTTAACTGGAAAGAATCAGAATAAATATTTGGAGCAATTTATCTGAACTAGAGAAAGTGTCTACTAGAAAGGAATAAGGATAAACCATTGATCGATTTAAACTGAACTAGCAGAGGTCTTGGATATTCTTTAGTTTATGATGTGCCTGTGTAGGGCTGCTTTAGGAGACATATGAGAGGGAGACATGGGTAGGACTGCTTCAAGATGAATCCATGTGAAGCTTCATCTAGAATTTAAGAGAAGGAACCTGGGTAGGGTTGCTTCAGGACGAGTCCGTATAAAAACTGCATCTGGAAATGAGAGAAGGAACTTGGGTAGGTTTGCTTCAGGACGAATCCGTGTAAAAATGCATCTGGAAATAAGAAGGAACCTGGGTAGGGTTGCTTCAGGATGAGTCTGTGTAGAACTGCATCTGGAAATGAGAGAAGGAACCTGGGTAGGGTTGCTTCAGGACGAGTCCGTGTAAAACTTCATTTGGAAATGAGAGAAGGAACCTGGGTAGGGTTGATTCAGCTGGTCGTGTAGATAGTTTCCCTGGCTTGTTTTAGGTATTGATCTTTGACCTTAAAAAGAAAGATAGTTTTCCTGGCTTGTTATAGGTATTAATCTTCAATATTCTCATGTAGATAACTTTCCTGGCTTGTTACAAGTATTAATCTACAATTGATCGTCTACAGATAGTTGTCATGTCTTGTTACATGTATTAATCTAGAACTGTTGAAAATTGTTGACGATAGTTATCTGTTGTTTGATCTTTCCTGAAAAGGTAAAGAGTCAGCTGTATGCAATGTCATGATGTATGAAATGTATGGCACAATGATGTTTCTCAAAATAAATGAGATTATGCCGTATGCATTTATCATGCATGTAAATATGATGCATGAAATGTTGTCAGAATGTAATTTTGCCTTGAAAAATAAATCCTTGACATGTGCTCGGGAGTTTTGGGAAGCTGAACCCCGGACGGCCGTTGGGGATGAAGAGTATGAACACCTTTCCTGACCTTGTTGTTTTAGAATGTTTCCGCTAGGGATTCTTGTTTTGTTGATTGAGGAGAACTCTGCTGGGGAATGTTGATCTTGTTTGAGGGAAAACTCTATGGAGAGTGTTTGTTCCTGCTTGGCGAAAAGAGTTCAGGAGTTTTTTAGCTGTCTGCTGCTCTACTAGGGAGTTATCTCTTGATGGAAGAGAAAGGAAGTTAACAACTTGTTGGGGATAAATAAATTAACTGTTATCTGGTTGTCTCCTAGGTTTTGCAGCAACTCACTGGGGATTGTAAAGCAGTCTACTGGGGAAGAGGAGTTGTGGTCCCTTGATTTATAGTAGTCAGAGAGGCAAACTCAAGCTGGGGAGTCTGTGATTTGTTGGGGAAGTAAACCCCGTTTCCAATCTGCTGGAGAGGCGTTTTATTTTGGCAGAAATCCTCGAGGATTCTTGAGATCAACTCAGTTGGGGAGATGTTTTCAGAGATTGAAACTCTGGTTGGGAACCATCCTATGAAAAGGACTTTGTGGGAGATTTATCACTGCCCCTAGTAGAAAGTGTTTGTAGTATTTTCGGGAAATGTTTTCCTGACTGTACATAACCCTTTGTTGGAATTCACGTTCAATGCTCCAAGTGATTCAAATACAGACTTACCCCTGGTTATTCAGCATATCTTGGGGGATTTCTTAGAATCTTGACTTGACTTCCCCGGACGAATTGGATAGTGACATGTCATGCCCCCTTGTTTATAGGGGATTTTTCCTTGGAAGTGTCATCCCATTTGAAGTGATTTTGTTCACTGAGAGAGCTTTCGTTCGCTGGGTATTCGTCGTGTGAATTTCCCCGCTGTCAAATAAATATCTATATGTAAACAGAGATATTCAAATAATGCAAAGTTTATGCTTGTCTTAAAGTTTTGAAAATGCGTTTTAGCAAGTAAAGAATTTTTGTAAGAATGTGAATTCAACTCAGGATTTAGAGTAAGCCTTACAGGAGTCAGGATACCTGTTGTAACAATATGCTTTCGAACTAACCCATGCTTCAATTAGGACTTTTGAGGGGTTGTATCATGGTCTGGTTCACGATTTAAGAAACAAAGGATAAAGTGAAATGTGAAAAACACAAGAAGGGGGGTTGAATTATAAAACTTAAATCAAATGCTTAGACAACACTGTATTTTTATCCTGGTTCGTTTGATCTCAAACTACTCCAGTCCACACGTCAAGGTGATTTCGCCTCTCTCCAACGAGGTCTTAATCCACTATATTCAAAGGATTACAATAACTACTTTACCAACTGTTAAAGCCTTCTTGAGTATAACCACATACCGATTTATCTCAAGGAAATATCTTAACAAATAATTGAACAATAATGTGTTTAATGTTTTCTAATAAAACAGTATATCACAACTGTGATAATACACAATTTAAGCTTGGAATGAAAACTGAATTGCTAATGCGTTTGAGTAAGCGTGGTTTGAAAGCTTAGCAAAAAATGTATGAGTGCATGCGTATAATTAGTGTGGTCTTTTCTCACACCGACTTGTTTATATAGCCAAGGTAGAGATACATTGTCCATAAAGCCAATTTAATGCTGATAACACACTTTCCTTTTTGAGAAGATCTTGTCTTGAAGAGAGCCGTTAGCATTTAATCTGTCTTGAATACTTAGTAACGCTTCAGAGTCTTCTTTGCTTATGATAACGCTTCAGAGTGCTCATGACTTGGTAAAGATCTTTGATCAGAGTCAGAGTGTATATGTTTATGCGCAGATTCTGGTCATCAAGCTTCAGCGTATGATCTGGTAGCTTCAGCGTGTAGCATATGTTACTGATCTTCTGATGCTGACGTATTACTGATCTTCTGATGCTTCTGATGATGCTGATGCTGGTTCCATCAGAACTTCTGTATATACAGAACATAAATTTAAGAAGCATATTTGTCTTATGTATAAATCTTACAATTTATTTATTCTTTGTATTTTGTTATAATCAAAACTCTAATTAAGGGTTGTAGAATCAAACTATGTTCTAACAATCTCCCCCTTTTTGATGATGACAAAAACCAGATTTTTTCAATTAAAAATAAAGAATGAAAAGTTTAGAATTTTAGAAAGAGAAACTCCCCCTGAGTTGATTACTTCCCTTTAATTCCATGAGTCTTTGAGCACCAGAACTTTACTGTACTTTACTGTATCTTCCATCAGAATTTTGTACCTGTAAGCTTTTCAGAAGAGAAAAAATTTAAATAGATCAGAATGTTTGAGACTTATGTCTCAGTAATCCGTTATTGAAAAATATCATTCTTTCTCCCCCTTTTTGTGAGTTATCAAAAAGAACAAATAATCAGAGCCAAAATGCATTTATATTCAAAAACCAGAAGCAATGATAAGTTCAAAACAATGTAAAAATATTACAGATAAACAAGTTATAAAAACAAGGAAATTCTAAGAGGGAGGAGGAAGACGTGTGAACAGGGCCTCCAACACGCTCTTGATCTGGGTGTTGGTTTCCTGTTGCTGGGTTAACATGCTTGCTATTGCATCAATTTTGTTGTCCTGCTTATCCATTCTTTCCTTCATCAACATATCAAATCTTTTCAGGTCTTCTAGAGTTTGCCTGTCAATGGAGGAAGTTTGAGGATCTTCAGAAACAAGATGCTTCTCAGAGCTTTCTGCAATGTATTCTTCTTGACCCAGTGCTTCATCAGGAACCATCTTCTCTTGTGTATCAGGTTGAACTTTGGATGCTGGACGATGTTCAGACCAGGGAGCATTGTCTAGAGGGAGAACTTCTTCCTTAAGCAGCTTGCTCAGAACTGGACCTTCAATTTCTTTCAGCAGATTGCTGAAGTTCTGTTGAGCTTGTTCGTAGCTCTGTTCTTGAAACTTAAAAGTTTTAGAGCATACCCATCTTCTGAATTTTGTCCAAAGGTAGTCTGATGCAGCAGGATCAACCAGCTCAAGACTAGCTTGTTTAAGAGAAGTGATCCACTTATGTACTTCTCTTTCAAATGTCAATAAGCTGGTACCAACATCTGGATGTTTTGGTTTTGGGATAGCTGTTTTGTGGTTTATGGCAGCAAGACATTCAAAAACTGTTAAGTCAATGACAATCTTGATGTTGTCTTCTGGATTGTTCTTTGGTGAGAGAGTGGGAGAGTCAGGAATTATGATTGGACTTGATGGGGAATTTGGTGGAGTTAATTCTGGTGAAGAGGGAAGTTGGGGAAAATTCACAATGGTACCAAGGGGAAAATGAATGGCCAGAGGTTCTGTGATTCCAGGAATGGGAATGGTATCAGAATCAACAGTTTGATTCTGAGGTTCTGGTTCAGGGGATTAAGAAGGTTGAGCCTCAGAAGATTGAACTTCTGGGTGAGATATTTCAGGTTGAGGAGAAGGTGGATTAATTTCTGGTTGAGGAGATGAAGGTAGTGGGATTTCTGGTTCTGGAGAGAGGGGAATTTCTGGTTGTGGTGAGATGGGAATTTCTAGTTGTGGTTCTATGGTGGTTTCAGGATTTGGATTTTCTGGTGTGGGAGCAGAAGTATGTTGGTCTATATCAGAAAGAACTTTTGCAAGTTCTTGTTGGGTTGCATTAATATTTGGATTTTGAGGTTGGGAGCGAGATCTTCTAAGAGTTAAGGATTCAGAGGGGTCAAAATCAATGTCAAAGTCATCAAAAGTTTGTGGTGTGGGGTTTTCAGATTGAGTGGAAATTGGGATAGATGTTGATACAGAAATTGAATCTAAAAAAGGTACAGAAGCAGGATTACCTTTCTTTTTAGGAGTCTGCTGGGATGGTCCTTCTGCTACAACTTTCCTTTTCTTGGTTTTCTTCAGCACAACTTCTGGAGCCTTCTGTTGTAGATCCTGAATATTCAGATTAGGTGCTGTCCCATCCGCCTTGCAAGCATCCAGATATTTGACTATGATATCAGGTTTAGAATCAATTTCTGAGAACAATGGGAAGTTATCCAGAGGGACTATTCTGCTGGAGATTGCTGCAAAAGGAGTGACGCTGGGTTCCTTCTTGATGTTCTCAATCAACTTCATTTTCTTCAGATTCTTTGCATTCAGCTGTTTGCCAACAGTAGCTTCCAAAGAGCTGATTTCCTGAGCCTCTGTAAGATGATCAATCAGCTTATTCTCTGTTAGATTATCTGATATAAGTCTTCCTAGGGGTATCCAATCCCTTTTTGTACGCTCCTCTTCTCTTGTTTCTTTAACACTTGTCCTGAGATGGTTAAACAACAGATGAGCCAGATTTACCTTGACCTTCTGAGAGATGAAGTAGATCAGAAATTGCTGATCAATATTGACGTAGTCAGGAGAGCTGGTAGGCTTCCTGTGGTTTATGCATCCCAGAATGATCTTGGCCCAAATTCTGTGATGGTCTTTTAAATCCCTTATCTTGCTGGAGGGAAGCCCCAAAGTGAAGATTTCTCTAGCAATTAGGGCAACATCAACGCATCTTTCAGCCATGTCAATGTAACGAACACCACCACTACTGTAGCCTATTAGTCTTGCAATGAGGTCCTCAGTAATAACAATCTTCTTCCCCATGATGTATGAAGTAACTTGATGGTTGGAAGATGAAGCATGAATCCAAAATTCCTTTACCAGAATTGGGAATATTGGACCCACCAGTCTGTCAAAGTATTTTTCCCAGCCTTAAGCTTTAACTTCTTCAGAGAGATTAAACCCATTCTCTTGAAGACTGTTGAAATCCACGATCAATTCTGACAGAACTTCAAGATTTTTGACTGGTGTAAGAAGCGTTCTGTAGGGTTCTTCATATTGTTCAGTGGAATCTGGTTTCTGAGAACTGGAAGAAGGAATGCTGGAGGAAGCCATGTTCACACGAAGGTTTTGTGAAAAAGAATTTGAAAGGATTTTGAGAAAGTATGCAAACTGAAATCAGTAAGTTTGAGAGAAAATGAAAATGAAGGTAAAAGAGTGTAAATGGTGAGAAGAGTGTTTAAATAGATTTCTAAACAATTTTGAAAACATAAACGGCAAGAGAGAGAAATTAAATATAATGATTATTAGCATTTAATGATAGCTGATTTTAGGGGATTCAGAAAGATATTGGAACGGTTACCCATGACATGTGTCTTAATGCATCCAATCAGCGCTTTTGCCTTTTCAGAAACGTGAACGCGTGTTCAGCCTCAGAAAGTAGCTGATGATTGGATGACACTTGTTTTCTTGAGTGAATTGCACATTTCTATCCTTGAAATGAAGCGCTCATATCTTCATGGATAAATTCTGATACAATCTGTAGTTCATAGAAAAATAAACAAAGTTCTGAAGGTTAAGATATGGAATCAAAACAATTTTATTCTGGGCAGACTTTCATGCTGAAATGTTTCAGAATGAAGTTGAACCTATCTTCAGAAAGAGGTTTTGTAAAAATATCAGCCCATTGATGGTCTGTGTTAATAAATTTTAAATTTTAAATCCCTTTCTAAATATAGTCCCTAATAAAATGGTGTTTTATTTCTATATGCTTAGCCCTAGAATGCAAAATAGGATTTTTGCTGAGACAAATAGCAAAAGTATTGTCACAGAGGATAGGAATGTTACTCTCAAATATCTGGAAGTCCTCAAGTTGACTTTTCATCCAGAGCATTTGTGTACTGTATCCAGCTGCTGCTATGTATTCAGCTTCTGCTGTTGATAAAGCAATTGTGGATTGTCTTTTGGTGGACCATGAGATCACATTTTCTCCCAGAAACTGGAAGCTTCCATAATTGATTTTAAGTTTTACTGTCTCCAGCAAAATCAGCATCACAGTATCCTATCAAACTGTAATCACTTGATTTTCTATAAAACAAACCCAAATTAGTAGTACCTTTCAGATACTTAAAAATTCGCTTAACTACTGTTAAGTGAGATTCTCTAGGATCTGATTGGAATCTAGCACAAATGCAAACACTGAATAAAATGTCAGGCCTTGAAGCCGTCAAATAGAGAAGAGAACCAATCATACCTCTGTAGACCTTCTGTTCTACCTTTTTACTTACCTCTTCTCTTTCCAGAATGCACGTGGGATGCATTGGAATCTTTGATGACTTACATTCTGAGAGATCAAATTTCTTCAGAAGTTCTCTGACATATTTGATCTGATGAATGTAAGTTCCTTCTGGGGTTTGATTAATCTGAATGCCTAGAAAGAATTTTAGTTCCCCCATTAGGCTCATCTCAAATTCTACCTGCATACATTTAGCAAACTTTCTTCCCAGAGAGGGTTTAGTAGATCCAAATATGATATCATCAACATAAATATGACATACTAAAATGTCATTCTTAACTGTCTTACAGAACAAGGTTGTGTCCACTTTCCCTCTGGTGAATTCCTTTTCTAACAGGAAGTTACTTAGTCTTTCATACCAAGCTTTGGGAGCTTGTTTCAGACCATAGAGTGACTTCTTTAGTTTGAAAACATATTCTGGATTTTTGGAACTTTCAAAACCAGGGGGTTGGTGCACATATACCTCTTCTTCTATATAGACATTTAAGAATGCACACTTAACATCCATCTGATACAGAGTGATGCCTTTATTAACAGCAAATGAGATTTAGAGTCTGATAGATTCTAACCTGGCGACTGGAGCAAAGGTTTCTGTATAGTCTATCCCCTCTTGCTGACTATAACCTTGTGCTACTAGTCGTGCTTTGTTTCTGATGACTTCACCTTGTTCATTCAGTTTTTTTCTGAACACCCATTTTGTTCCAATGACGTTGAATCCTTTTGGTTTAGGAACTAGATCCCATACGTCATTTCTTGTGAATTGATTTAGCTCCTCTTGCATTGCTAGAATCCAGTCATTGTCCATAAGTGCTTCATCAATTGTTGTTGGTTCAATTAGAGAAACCAGTCCCATGAGGGATTCTTTAGAATTTCTGAAGCTAGATCTTGTTCTGATTGGATCTTCCTTTCTTCCTAAGATTGTTTCTTCTGGGTGATCCATGCTGCTTCTGGATGGTCTTTTCTGGAGTTGATCAACAGAAGGCGCTGGATTTCTTGCAGTGCCTCTTTCTGATGTTGAGGGAGTGTCTCTGTTAAGAGCTTCAGATGATTTGTCTTCAGTACCTGTGAGTTCAACTTCCATACCTGAAAGGAATTCATTCTGCTTTGAATTTTGAGAGTCAAGCTTATCATCAAAACGAACATTGATTGACTCTTCCACAATCTGTGTTTCTGTATTATATACTATGTACCCTCTTGAGCGTTCAGAATATCCTAACATAATACACTTTTGTGCTTTAGAGTCAAACTTGTTCAAATAATTTTTTGTATTCAGAATAAAACATGTACATCCAAATGGGTGAAAATAGGAAATGTTGGGCTTTCTGTTCTTCCACAATTCATATGGAGTCTTTTCTAGAATAGGTCTTATGGAGATTCTATTCTGAATGTAACACGCTGTGTTTATTGCCTCTGCCCAGAAGATCTAAGCAACGTTAGTCTCGTTGATCATGGTTCTGGCCATTTCTTGCAATGTTCTGTTCTTTCGTTCTACAACTCCATTTTGCTGAGGAGTTCTAGGACAAGAGAAGTCATGCAGAATGCCTTTGTCATTAAATAATGACTCAAAATCTTTGTTTTCAAATTCTCCACCATGATCACTTCTGACTTTGACGATTCTAAGATCCTTTTCATTCTGAACTTGGTTGCAGAAGGTAACAAACACAGAGTGTGACTCGTCCTTGTGCCTTAAGAACTTTACCCATGTCCATCTGCTATAGTCATCTACGATTACTAACCCATACTTCTTGCCACTGATTGAAGCAGTTTTAACTGGTCCAAATAAGTCAATGTGCAGAAGTTCTAATGGCTTGGAGGTGGAAATAACGTTTTTGGATTTGAAAGCTGGTTTTGCAAACTTGCCTTTCTGACATGCTTCACACAGAGCATCTGAATTGAACTTCAGGTTAGGAAGTCCTCTGACCAGATTGAGTTTGTTAATCTGAGATATTCTTCTCATACTAACATGTCCCAATCTTTTGTGCCAGATCCATTGCTCGTTGTTAACAGACAAAAGACACTTTACATTCTGACTTTTTAGTTCAGAAAGTTTTATTTTATAAATGTTGTTTTTCCTCTTTCCATTAAATAGGATAGTCCTATCTTTCTGACTAACAACTTTGCATGAATTTTGATTGAATATTATATCATAACCGTTATCACTTAATTGACTTATGGATAACATATTATGCATTAATCCATCAACTAGTAAAACATTACTTATAGAGGGAAGATTTCCATTACCTACTGTTCCAGAGCCAATGATCTTTCCTCTCTGATTGCCTCCAAAATGTACGTGGCCTCCAGGCTTAAGTTCCAGGCTTTGGAACATATGCCTTCTTCCCGTCATGTATCGTGAGCAGCCAGAGTCCATGTACCATGATTGGTGTTTTTGCTTTGCTGCTAAAGATATCTGCCACATGTATTATTTTATCCTTAGGTACCCATATTTTCTTGGGTCCTGATTTGTTAGTTTTACCAAAACTCTGGTTGAATTTTGGTTTGACAGAGTAATCACTACTTGTATATTTTATGTCATGTGTGTGCCCATATATAAAGTGTGAATCAAGTGGAGTACGTTTTATAACTAAATCCATGGCATTCTTTGGTGTAGGTACCTTACCTTGATATCCTAGCCCTTTTATGCCATTTCTGCTAACTCCATAGATCATTGAAGCCATTTTGCTTTTGTCTATGTTTTTAGCTAGAAACTTCTGAAAGCTGTGATCATACTCCTAGATGATCTCTTTAGCATTGCTGGGAGTTTCAGGGATTGTTTCCTTCTGAGAGTTTTGTAATTGGTTTTCTAATTTTGAAATCTTATCTTTTAACTCAGAATTCTCAAATTTGAGACTCTCAGTCTTATCAGAGTCAGAAGCAAGATTCCTTTTCAGGTTTCTGAATTTGACTCTGATCTGCTGATATCTTTCCAGAATTTCATTAAGGCTTTCAGCTAGTTCAGCCTTAGTAAAGTTTATAGTAAAGTCAGGGAATACCTCTTCTGTATCTGATTCAGATTCTAACTCAGAAGCTTCACTGTCTTCTGTTATGTTTGCCATGAGAGCTATGTTTTCTCTTTTATCATCTGATTCTGAGTCAGCTTCAGATGTGTCAGAATCATCCCATGTAGCCATGAGACTTTTCTTCTTTTCCTTGCCAAACTTCTTTTTGGGCTTTTCCTTATGAAGTTTTGGGCAATCACTTTTGTAGTGCCCTTGCTCGTTACATTCATAGCAGATGATGTCTTTGTTGTTTGGCTTTCTGTTTCCTGAAGAGCCTTCAGATCTTCTGTGTCCAGAGGAGGATTCTGACCTTCTGTATCTGGAGAAAGATTCATTCTGATTTTCTGATCTTCTGGGATTCCTGACCTTCCTTTGCCTCTGCTTCCACAATTGGTTCACCCTTCTGGAGAGGAGAGAAGTTCATCTTCTTCTGATGAAGACCCATCAGAGGTTTCTTCCACAGCCTGCAAAACTTTGGAGTCAGATTTTCTGTTAGATTTTAAAGCTAATGGCTTACCTTGCTTTTGAGGTTCATTTGCTTCTAGCTCTATCTCGTGACTTCTGAGGGAGCTGACAAGTTCCTCCAGAGAGATTTTGTTGAGATCCTTGGCTAGCTTAAGCGCTGTGACCATTGGCCTCCATTGTTTTGGCAAGCTTCTGATGATCTTCTTAACGTGATCAGCAGTGGAATACCCATTGTCAAGAACTTTGAGACCAACAACAAGAATTTGAAATCTTGAAAACATAGTTTCTATTGATTCACTCTCTTCCATCTTGAATGCCTCATACTTCTGAATGAGTGCAAGGGCTTTGGTTTCTTTGACTTGAATGTTGCCTTCATGCGTCATTCTCAGAGAGTCAAACATATTCTTTGCAGTGTCTTTGTTTGATATCTTTTCATATTCTGAATAAGAGATGGCGCTGAGAACAATTGTTCTGGCCTTGTGATGATTTCTGAACTCACGCTTTTGCTGATCAGACATTGTTTTCATGTCAATCTTCTGACCACTTCCATCAACTGGGTGCGTGTATCCATCAGTCACCATGTCCCACAGATCAGCATCATGGGCCAGAAAGAAACTTTCAATTATGTCTTTCCAGTAGTCAAAGTTCTCTCCATCAAAGACTGGAGGTTTGCCACTGAATCTGTCTCTTTCTTCATTGTTGTCATTGCTGATGTTTTGATTTGGTCATGCCATTGTGTTTTTCTGACGCTGGATCTTGTACTGACACAGTTAAGTGTTATAAGCTCAGAACCAGGCGCTCTGATGCTAATTGAAGATGTGAAAAACACAAGAAGGGGGGTTGAATTGTAAAACTTAAATCAAATGCTTAGACAACACTGTATTTTTATCCTGGTTCGTTTGATCTCAAACTACTCCAGTCCACCTGTCAAGGTGATTTCGCCTCTCTCCAACGAGGTCTTAATCCACTATATTCAAAGGATTACAACAACTACTTTAACAACTGTTAAAGCCTTCTTGAGTATAACCACAAACCAGTTTATCTTAAGGAAATCTCTTAACAAATAATTGAACAATAATGTGTTTAATGTTTTCTAATAAGACAGTATATCACAACTGTGATAATACACAATTTAAGCTTGGAATGAAAACTGAATTGCTAATGCGTTTGAGTAAGCGTGGTTTGAAAACTTAGCAAAAAATGTATGAGTGCATGTGTGTAATTAGCGTGGTCTTTTCTCATACAGACTTGTTTATATAGCCAAGGTAGAGATACGTTGTCCATAAAGCCAATTTAATGTTGATAACGCACTTTCCTTTTTGAGAAGATCTTGTCTTGAAGAGAGCCGTTAGCGTTTAATCTGTCTTGAATACTTAGTAACGCTTTAGAGTCTTCTTTGCTTATGATAACGCTTCAGAGTGCTGATGACTTGGTAAAGATCTTTGATCAGAGTCAGAGTGTATATGTTTATGCGCAGATTCTGGTCATCAAGCTTCAGCGTATGATCTGGTAGCTTCAGCGTGTAGCATATGTTACTGATCTTCTGATGCTGACATATTACTGATCTTCTGATGCTTCTGATGATGTTGATGATGGTTCCATCAGAACTTCTGTATATACAGAACATAAATTTAAGAAGCATATTTGTCTTATGTATAAATCTTACAATTTATTTATTCTTTGTATTTTGTTATCATCAAAACTCTAATTAAGGGTTGTAGAATCAAACTATGTTCTAACATAAGGCTTAAAGTGTATTTGTACCCACCCGTTCTTTATGATGTTCTCCAATCCTAAGCTCAGTCAATTGTGTGTTTGAACTCCTTTTGAATCTGGAACGATGGTTCAGATATTTGGAAGTTTATTTGAGACGACGGTCATTTTTGCAACACTTTTCATGTTTTCGAGGATTTCTTAGTGACCTCTTTTTTTGATTTATTATCCCTGATTTTTTTGCTTGACTGTTCTTGTTTTTAGATTACAGTCAGCGAGATGCCCCAGTTTTTCTTAAGTCTCCTTCGTAGGTTTTGACTTAGTGGGCTTTTCTCTTGGGAGATAATGACTGCCTATTGGATAGGGAACCGTCACCGTCTTTTTATTCCAGAGGAATGTTTTTGATATCATTCGTTGTATACGAAGTGAAAGTTTGTGACTGAATGTGCATTTGAATCAACTAAGAGACTAACCTGCCCCAGGTTTTGATTAAAGGTTTCAATTTGTGTGAAAAAGAAAACTCCTACTTTTTAGGCTCAAAGGGGTTGACTAGGGATTATCTTCCTTATAACTCCAGTGTTTAGGAATTGAAACAAACGCCTGTACATCATTAGCAAGGTCTGTCCAAAATCATACTGTATGAGATTATGACATTGTTTTCGTCATCCTCTCTCTAAAGGCTTGAAAATTTTTGAAACAAGAGTTGAATATCATAAAGGGAGTAAAAAAACATAGAGTGAAAATGAATGGATTAATTCAAGATAAACACATGCAATGCATTAATGAAAGTAACCAAAGTATGACATATAGATAAGTGTTTAAGCAAACAAAGAAATTACAACTGAAAATTTGAATAAACATAAAATTCCTCCGCCTAACTTGGTCACTTCAGTTGGTATGTTTTGAGGATGACAGAAGAACTCCAGCTGACCATCTTGTGCGAATTCCAACGCTCTTTCATCGATTAGGTCTTGAATCTTGTTTTTCAACGGCTAACAACTATCAGTATCGTGCCCTGGACTATTGGAGTGATATGAACACCTTTCATTGGGATGGTAACTAGGAGCAGCATTGTTAGGACTCCGAGGGGGATCCTTCAGTGTGACCAAATTCAGATCCAACATGTGTAGCAAGACTTACGACATTGGCATGCTGAGTTTGGTATATTGCCTATTGGATGCATTCCGTTTACACTGATTACCTTGTCCTTGTTGACGAGATGGTTGTTGGGATCGTGATGTGGCAACAATTTGGAAAGGTCCACTCTTCATCAGAGGATGATTAATGACTCGATCCCCAATTCTAGCTGTTTGCCCCATTTGGTTGCGTCCGTCTTGATGAAGCTTGTTGACAAGGGCTCTCAAATCTTCTTGTCCTTGAGCCAAGTTTTGGATAAGATCCATCTGGCCTACCAGTTGTCCCATCATTTGACTTTCATTGTTGCCATTTTAGTTTGTAGCCGTTTCAGCTGGTCATCCTTGTTGTCCTCAAGATTCCCTATGGTCATGCCTCTAGTGAGGAGTTCTTTCACTTCTTCTTGTCCCTTGGATAGGTTCAAGAACATTTCTTAAAGTTGATTGTTTTGAGTTTGAATGTCCTTGATAGTCTGTTCTAGAGTCATCTCTACTGAAATAAACAGTAAGCAGATGAGAGACCTGTGTGGGAAAAGCCTGTCATGATATGATGCATGGTATGTGGATGCAATGTTTTCAAGGACTTAGAAAATTTAAATTTATTTTAGCCAAGAAAGGAGAAAACATTAATTGTATTAATAAGTTTAAATTGATTACAACCATACCCCTTGGGCTTACAATGGAAGCGTAATGTAGGCGTTTAGATTTCGCTCCTCATGAAGCTGTCTTGTAAGCTACAAAACCTTCTTTTCACTCGCGTAGAACTGGGCTTCAAAGGTGTCTCGTTCTTCCTTCAGCTGGATCCAAGCTCTTTGTAAATCTTCAAGAGAAGTAGGCATGGTAGGATGAAGGATAGCATAAGGAACATCTCCTTCAACTAAAGGCTCCATGATGATAGGCAAAGTGGCAGGGTATGGCATACCGAGTCTTTGAGCACGAGTTCATATGCCATTCTTTTGTACCTAAAAAGGAGATTCCCTCTAAAAGGTATCTGGAGTAGATTACAACAAAAGGCATTGACTGATCATTATACGTCACAAGCAGGCTATTCAGACTAAGCCCGGTTCTCCCAATTATTTAACACACAAGGATGCCCTTCAATACTTGCAAAAACAAATGTTCTATCATGTGAGGCCACCACATAACTGAACCCATGCTTGAGGATAAACTTCTCAAAGCATGATCCTTTGGTTCCAAAACAAAATCCTCCTCCTTACTCCAGACAATAATCTGAAATTCTCATCCTAGGTGATTCAGATGACACTTCAAAAATGCAGACACTAATCAACTACTTCTCCAATGCAGACAATCCCTTAGATGTGTCTTCCATTACAAAACAAGAGTTTCATGCTCTCATAGACTTGATAGGGATATCAAGTTTGAGTAAACAACCTTCATCCTGTATATGAAAAACACCAACCAGACAAGTTGAGAAAAATAAATTCTCAACACACAGATGTCAAGACATTATGTCTGATATATCTTCAAGTTCTTCCAGCTTCAGATTAAGGAATCCCCCCTTATTAACTTCCGAGAACTCCTAAGGGAATTATACACTCTCCCCTTCAATAGATGCACATCTTGTGGTTGGTACACACAAATTACTCCTTTTAAGTTGAATATGTTATATGGCCATAAACAAGATTCCATAAACCTAGATCCTTTGATTAGAAGGATCCTCTAGATATCTGAAAGAATGTCCTTGACATTTGAACTTTATGTACAAGGAACCTGGCTGAGATAACATAACTCTATTGGACTCTAGAACTCAACCTCTGCACTTCTACTAACTTGGATCATAAATAAACTGAACCAAGAAGCAACCAAATGGTTGATCAACATTCAACCATCCCACCAATCTGAGACATGTTTTTTCTAGATAAAACATCTTAGATTCACAGCCCAGATGCCTCATCTTCCAAGTCAGGAGTATGTTCTAAACATATGTGATCCCACATAAGTTTAGCACCCAGAGCATATGCTTTTCAACAAGAATTTGCACACCTGCTGACATGATGTCCCAACATCTGGTAGGACATCCGTTCCCTTCTTCTGGAACACAAAACTGAACTTGGTTCTGAAGCCATTACTGCTTCCAGAAAATCAAAACACCCCTTGATCACCTTCAAGGTTTTCAAAATTAGTCCAAGCTTCAGCTACACCAACAACAACAAGACTAAGAGTCAATTTCCTAATTAGGTCAAGAATTAGGAAGACTCTTTTAGAAACCAAAATAAATGGTTTTATCCTTTCTTCAATAGTCCGTCAAGAAAATGTCAGGTTTCTTGAAAAAAATAAATCAATCATACACTAAAGTGCCTTTATGAATGGACTTGAGAAATAAAACTCAAGTATCGTTGGAAAATTTACAAAGTTAGTTAAAACAATCTTGCACATATCCAATCACCATAGGATAAACTTGCTGAGAAGACCAAACCCTAATGCCATGCCGACCAGAGTTTTAATAGATACCATGCAATGAACAACACACCAAACGCTCCTCAACATCCATCAGGCACAACATAAAACCTTGCTCATAACCACCATAGTCCAGGTGCAAACAAAATAACCTAGGTTTGAAAGTAAATTAAATCTCAACACATCATCTCACCATTAAAGCTACAGACCTGACAACACCCTGTCATGAATAGTCTATCCTTGACTTCAAGAGACCATTCAAACAATAATATGAACTTATCCAAATTCAATAATATTTTCAATAGATACCTCCTTCCTTTCCCATTACCAGAAAGTATCATCCCAGGATCTCACCCAAAAATAGAACATGATGCCTACTTTAATACCAATTGAAATTCTGGTATATCAGACTTCAGATGTCCTATGACATGTTAGGAATCTGATCCGACTTAAACAACACAGGAAAGGTATAAACAATATAAAACAGTACCGAAAAGAATAAATAACACACATGAATTGTTAACCCAGTTCGGAGAAACTCTCCTACTCTGGGGGCATACTAAGCTAGGGACAAGTCCACTATGATAAGATCAATTCATAGACCCTACAACAAACATACCATTTTATGATCTACTCAATTAATCACTGCCCATGCTATACTTCTATCTAAGACTCACCAATATATAAGGCCCTCCTCAATCCC
Organism: Vicia faba; assembly: GCA_948472305.1. Taxonomy (NCBI): domain Eukaryota; kingdom Viridiplantae; phylum Streptophyta; class Magnoliopsida; order Fabales; family Fabaceae; genus Vicia; species Vicia faba. The sequence goes on along the minus strand of OX451735.1, from coordinate 903,324,216 downwards.
TCATCAATCATAGATAGCGATTGGAGAAAACAGAAAGACACAATTCCATTACATAACAACTAGAAGACACATTTCTATGACAATACCTAGCCAAGAATCTTGACTAAGAACACAAATTGGAGTTCCTTAAAAGCTTCCTCTAAGAACAATACTCACTCTTGATTCATAACTTTGAGGAGAACAATAATCAACTCATTACCTAAAGGCTTTTGAGTGATAACAGAACCTTACATCCAAGGAATAAAATCCAAATCACATGTCGAGTGGGTCACACATACTAACTCTCCTAGAGAGTGCCTTACAGACTCATCCCTAATGATTACATCTTTCTAATTCTCGGCTGGTACCTTTCTTAGGTTACAATTCTTATATTTATAACCTATATCCCAACTGGATTTGGGATTCAAATCACATCATATCAGCTATTAAAAATCAACAGAAGATTCTACTATAAAATAGGTTTTCAATCAAATCTTTCCTAAAAAGTCTCCTTATTTAGAAAGTCAATATTCTTCAATATTCTTCTTGATTCTTCCAGACCTTTAAATCAGTGCCACATAGGAATACATAATATTCCCATAATATTCTACATCTGTTAAATCATAACAAAATCTAACTGATTAGCTTAGCTCAGGCGTGATGTCGTATAACCCTGCATAGGACATCTTATCCAACATGTTGTTCCAGATGTTAAAACAATTCAACTCAACATATTCTCCATAAAATATGACTTCTTGCTTCACATATTGTTCATAGCAAGTAATCACATCCTATTTAACATATTGTTGTTATATTTGTTTTACTAAAATTAATGCCAATCCTAAAAATAGAGAATTAATAACATTATTTACATCTAGCTGAGTGATGTGCCAACCTTTTGAGATTACAATGGTAAGGAAAACCTTGACATTCAAAGGCTTCACAACTGAATATAAGGTCTCAGTGAAGTTAAAGATATGTTATTGGTGGAAACCCTTTGCAACCAACCTGACTTTGTACTTGTTGATAGTCCCAACAAGATTTTGCTTAATCTTAAACACCAACTTACACCATATTGCATGAATATTTGGTGGTAAAAGAGTAAGAGCTCTGGTTTAATTCTTTATTAGAGCTCAATACTCATCATTCATAGCTACCGGCCACTTAGGATCCTTGAGATCCATCTTGTGGGAAAGTGGTTCAAGTTCAATGAGAAGACGTGTAAGATGCAATATAGGTTTGACTATTCCATATTTTCTTTGTATGGCTATAACATGGGTATTTTGAGGATGTGGGAAGGGAATTTTGGTTGAAGATAAAGGCGAATAAGAAGATACATTTGAAGAAGATGAAATGTATTATGTGGAAGTAGGTGAGTATTCTGGCGAGGAATTAGATTAGGGAGTATGTGCAGATGAGGCATTGTGAGAGGGGATTGGGGATGATGGGGTGACACATATTGAGATGAAGAGGAGTATGGTGTGTTAATTTGAGATGAAGAGGATTGAGGTGTACTTGTAAATGAGGATTATGGTGAGACATTAGGGTGCATTGGTGTTTCATATGAGAATGTAGGATGCATACTATTAGTTATGGGAGGAAAATAGGGAAAATAAGGATGTGGTAGTCTTGGGAGGGGAGGGAAAGGACTGAGTGGAAAATAGGTGAAAGTAGGGAAACTTAGTTTCATTGAAAACAACATCTTTGGATATATAGATTCTTCCATTGGAGGTTAGGCATTTGTAACCTCTATGGCTTAAGGAGTAGCGTAGGAAGATGTGTTCTTGTGATTAAAACTAAACACGGCTGAATAAGGCATAATATATGGATACCAAGTATATTCAAAGTCCTTGAGGAATTTATAGTTAGGAACCTTCCTATAGAGCATAGAATAAGGAGACTACTGCTTAATAGGGGGTTGGCATCCTATTAATCAAGTAAGTGGTAGTGAGGCAGACATGGTCCCATAATTTTAACGAAAGATTTTCTTAAGCTAGCAAAGTGAGGCCTGTATCAACTACATGCATATTTTTCCTTTCCATAAATCCATTATGGTGGTGTGTGTGCGGGAAACCTAACCTACGAGAAATGGATTTAGTTTGAAACACAGATATGAGAGCCTGAAACTCTCCACAACTATCAATTTCAACTTCCTTCACTTTATAGAGAAATGAACTTCAACACATGTGAGAAAGTGTGTGAAAGGGAGAAACACATGATATTTAAGCTTTATAGGTAACACCTAGGTATATTTAGAAAATGCATCAACACAGTTCGATAAGTATTTATAGCCATAAGTAGAAGTCTTAGGGATAGATCCCCATACATCTACAAATAACAAATTAAATGACATTGTGTATTCAGTGTGTTAGGGTGTTGTGATACGGTAGGAGAACTTACTTGAGGGTTTTGCGTTTGATCACAAATGTTGCGGTTAGAAAGAGTCGCCACCGACTTTTCTTTTATCCAAAAGGAAAGGTGAAAAAGCACATGAAAGACCTTTGAGATTTTTTCTTGAGTTCGGGGGGTAAATTATGAAAAGGGAAGGTATTAACACTCTTTTCATCCATGGTTATCCATAGGCTCTTAGTTACTTGCTAGATCACTTGCTTTTGTTTGAAATTGTGCTTTGTGTGGTTTTTGAAAGTATTTTGTAAAGAGGCAATTGTTTAGGCAATCTTTGTAAGAATTCTTGTTTGTAAGAATGTATACAAAGATGTTTGATCTTTTGAAAATGTTTTCAATTTTGTAATATGTTTGAAGGTGTATATGTTTGTTTTGAAAATAGCAATGATGTTTGTTTTTAAATGGAGCAAGTAATTAGGAGCAATCTACCTACTCAAATGTATTTCTTGTTCATTTTCTTTTCCTTTGACATTGTTGTCTTACCATTGATTTGGTAAGCAACCCTATCTTTGGATGTAAATGGGACGGGCGTGGGTCATCGTATAACCATGATTAGCAATGTTGCAAGGTATCTTAACATTCTTTTGGAGGGACTAAGATCATTTATAAGGCAACTTAGATATCGTCATCGAGGGAATATGATCTTGTATTTGCTTGTTTTTGCTAATACACCTTACATGCGTAATATGGTCATTTTGTATAAGGAAACCAAGTGGATTTACCCTAGGGGTACTTGTGTTCAAGTGTGTTATTTTCATGCTTTGTTTTTGTCTTGAATTAGGGTTTTCTATTTGATTGATTTTAGTCTTTCCATACAAAACCCTAATTACTAGCATTTGTATATAAAACGATAAATTGCGGGAATAAAAATTACTACGCTATTACATCATTTAGGGGAGGGGGTGTACAAATTACAAATGGGGATTTGCAAAAAAATAAACCAATTTATCTATTACAACCATATTGAATATTATACAAAATTGAATAAATAAAATGTAAGAATGTACATGTAAAAAGAAAATGATTTTTTGTTTGGTTTCTTTTTTATGAAAAAAAAGGGTTTTTGACCTAGTTAAGAAAATGATTAATTAAAATTAAAACTAAACCTAAATTAATTAAGAAAAGAAATTAAGTTTGAAACATTTTTATGGTTTTTTAAGAAAAGGTTTTAAATTAAAATAATATGAAAAATTAACTAATTAAAATAAACCTAAGTTTAAATTTAATTTACAAGGAAATAAAATAAAAATAATAATTAAACCTAAATCTAAATATTAATTATTAAAAAGGAAATTAATTTATTGAGAAAATGTCTTTTTTTGTTCTTTTGTATTTATAAAGAAAATAAAATAAATAAGTGTAAAAATGATAAATAAAATATTTTTGGATTTTTTTGTTAATAATAATAAAAATTGTATTAATAATAAAAATAATAAAAGTAATAAAAGAAAAATGCGAAATTAAAATAAAATAAAATAAATAGAAAAAGGAATAATAAAATAATGAGCCAGGGGTGCATAAGCAGGCAGGGAGGTCAGCTAGCAAAAATAAAAACAATACCAGGCCCAAAGAGCCCAGCGCCTGCAAAAAAATGTTAGAAAGTCAAAAAAATTTGAAAAATGTGCAAAAGGGTACCACTAGGGCTCGAACCCAGGTCCCATAGGTTAACAGGCGCGCGCTTTACCACTGGGTGGCTATACATCCGTTCATATAAACAAAACAATAACTATGTAAGGCAAATCAAGTCCTGATAACTTCATCTTCAGCCTCCAGCCAGTGTACCTGCAACTTCTTCATTTCTCAACAAAAATAGAAGATGACAAAATGAAAGTTGTTGCATTCTTCCTCACGAATCTAACCATGTAAATAACTAAATCTAAAAGTCAAAGATAAATGAGAATTTCTCTGGCCCTAATTTGAACCCTAAAAATTTCAGAAACTTCAACTCTAAAATTCTCTAAGCTCAGGCCATGTAAATGCAAACTATGGATATGTACAGCTTCGTGGCAATGAGGTCTACATTTTATCTTCACGAATGCAATCCTAACAATGCCTAAGTAATGAGATAGAATTTCAAGAAAAATACCTCAAAACTGGAAATCATGAAATGGATTTGAGCTTGTTTCAGGCAGTGCTGATGATCAGGTTAGCTTCTTTGGACCTCTAGGAAGCTAATGCAATGGCTGGCTTGAGCTGAGGGTGGCTGAGGAGCTCTGGAGAAGTCAAGTTATAGACCTCTGTTTTTGAAAATGGAACTTGATGATGGAAGTGTTAAGGTTGAGCAAATGGACTTTGAATGGTTTGTATTTGATGTTTAGAAGCTTTTGGAAGTGAAAGGCCAAAGAACGCACGAGGGGATTTGGAGTTTGGTATGTAAAGTCAGAATTTGCACAATAATGGTGTTTTGAGACAGTTTCTTGCTGGAGGGAATTTGAATGAGTTTAAGGGTCTTCAAGCTCGTTTCCTAGCTCACAAATAGTGCTTCTATTTATAAGCAACAAGTTTGGAGACTTGTTGATGATCAGAATTTGAAATTACATGTTTATGCATAACATGTGATTTTTTGAGAAAAAAGTTTCAATGCCTTATGTACTTGCTAAGATAGAGTGGTTATAATTTAAACAAACTTGCTTCTGACTTTGTAGATGAAGTGTGATCAGAGGGAACAAGTTAGAGGCTCAAGAATGGACTTTATGCATAAAGCTTGCTTTTCAAGAATGGTATTGTTAACTTTCTTCCCAAAATGGAAATGTGAATTGGATAAAGCTTAAATCACTTGGATTATAGCTAAAAAATTTGTGTAATACATTAATTATGGAGTGACAAACAAGTTTGAGGCCTGCAAAGCAAAGATTATGCAACCTAACATTGATTTGGTTCACATGTTCATCCAAAATGACTTGTAATTCAAGTGACAAAACACCAACTTCATCTATTCGATTCTCTCTACTCAAGAATGATCTCAAGGAGTTCTGGGACATTTTGGAAAGCTTTCAATGTTCTCTACAACCCATATTTGAATTGATTTTGAATATTCCCCTTGGAACTATGTGAAAAAATTCCACAAGGATAGGTCAAAAAATCTGCCTAACTAGGGCAAAATTTCACTAAGTCTTTTTTAGTTCATGAGCATGTATTCATAAAATTATAACTTGAGATCCATGAATTTTTGGAAGAAGTTGTGTGAATAAAAGTTGTAGATTTAATGGAGATCTACAACTTTTATGTTGGAAGTTTCCTTTGAATCATCTTGCATCATAATGAAAAAATTGCTCAAATTATGAAAAAATAAGAAATTTTTGACACTTAGAAAAATTTCTAAGTTTAGAAATTTTGACTTTTCAAAATAAAATCTTGATTTCTTGATGAATAATTTTCTTATTTTGACATTTTTTTATGAATTGTGATCTTTGGTGCTTAAATTTGACCAAAAAGTCAAAGTTTGACTTTTCAGTATACAATTGACTTTTGATCAGTTGACTGCAAAAATCATTTGTCAATCCAATAGATTTGCAATGTTTTGAATCATGTGATTAGGTCAAAATGATGAAATTGGACTCTTGAGACCATTCCTTAAACCAATTGACCATCCGTGTCTAGAGCGTATCTGAACTGTATCTGAGAGTTGAATCTGAATGAGTATCAGAATGGCATCCGTGTCTGGAGCGTATCTGAACTGTATCTGAAGGTTGAATCTGAATGAGTATCAAGATGGCATCCGTGTCTAGAGCGTATCTGAACTGTATCTGAAAGTTGAATCTGTATGAGTATCAGAATGGCATCCGTGTCTGGAGCGTATCTGAATTGTATCTGAAAACTCTGAACATTGTTAATGATAGCTGTTAATCTTATCCTGAAAAGGGTAAAATGTTAGCTAGAATGAAAAGTCATGTTGTATGAAATGTATGATATAATGCATTCGTTTTATCAATATTTATGATATGCGGATGCAATGTATGCGTATGTGAGCTGGTCTACCATACCGCTGTTGGATTGGGGAAAATAAATCCTTGATCGCTGCTGAGGATATGGAGTGTAAGTCTTCATGTTGTGAAGTTGAAGTGTTGATGAATTTCCGCTTAGAGAAACAAACTCTGTTGTAAGGGAAATGCCATGTACTGTTTGTAAAATCCTTCTTGGGGAATCTGGAGAAATTGGATGATTGCTATCAGGGATTGATAATTGGAAACTTTGTTCCGCTAGGGATTAAACTGTACACTGCGGGGGATTTTTCATGGAAAATAACTTGGAGAAGTTTCCCTATCTCTTAAAGCCATCCGTAATTGTCTTTTATTTTGTTTATTTGTAAACAATAATTATGTTCAAATGCATATGTTCAACAATGAATCATTGGTCGTTTTTGTAAACAAAACATAAGAGTAAAGAAAAAAAGATAGTTTTTCACTTTCAAAGGAATATCTTTTCATTGACTTTGAGTAAGTATTTTTGTACAGTGAGACAAACATTCTAGTAGGAGAACGTCGTCGTAAAAATGAAAATTTTAATACAAATAAAAGATAGCTATGTGTATTTATCCCATGGGGTTCCCATTCTTCTATAGCCTTTGTATCTCTGAGCATTTTGTCTATTTGTTGCCTTGTCCGAAGTTGATTGAATTGATCAGAATCTCTGAGTTTGCAGGTTGTCCGTAAGGTGATCCAACAGGACATAGTCATACGCTTTAATTCCCTAACTTTTGCCTGGACTGCCCTTTCGGGTTTTCAGTCCACCGGGATACCCTTTTTTTGCCAAAGTCTCCCTTTCGGGTTTTCAACTTGCCGGGTGTACAAATTTTTTGTTTTATCCCTAATTTTTGCCCGAACCTTTTTGGTTCGCCGGGATGCCCTTTTTTTCCCAGGTGTGTCAACCTAGCGGGTCTCTTATGCGTAGTATCTTTTGACTATGTCTGTGTTCGCAGGGTGCGGCATGTCGTCACCATCCATGGTGGTCAAGATCATTGCTCCACCAGAGAAAATGTTTTTGATTACAAATGGTCCTTCATAGGTAGGAGTCCATTTTCCCTTGGGATCACCTTGCGGTAGTATGATACGTTTGATCACCAGATCTTCAACTCGATACACTTGGCATCTGAACTTTTTTTTGAAAGCCTTGATCATCCTTTTTTGATACATTTGACCATGGAATATAGCAGTAAGTCTCTTCTTATCAATCAAGTTCAGTTGATCAAGTCGGGACTGGATCCAATCGTCTTTGTTCAGCCCTGTATCCTTCATAATCCTCAGAGAGCGGATCTGAACCTCGATAGGAAAGACAACCTCCATGCCGTAAACCAAAGAATAGGGTGTTGCCCCGGTTGATGTGTGAGTTGTGGTACGATACCCGTGGAGAGCGAATGGTAGCATCTCATGCTAGTCTTTGTATGTGACTGTCATTTTCTGTATGATCTTTTTAATGTTCTTGTTTGTGGCTTCAACAACACCATTCATCTTCGGCCGGTAAGGGGAAGAATTATGATGCTGAATCTTGAATTGCTCGCATAGGGCAGCGATCATAGTATTGTTCAGGTTTGTACCATTGTCGGTGATGATCCTCTCCGGGATACCATAATGACAAATGAGATTATGCTTGATGAATCAGGCGACAACGTTCTTGGTAACGGAAGTGAAGGAAGCTGCCTCCACCCACTTTGTAAAATAGTCAATGGCTACTAGGATGAAGCGGTGTCCATTGGAGGCCGTTGGCTTGATTTCCCTAATCATATCAATTCCCCGCATAGAAAAGGGCCAAGGAGCCGTCAAGACATTCAGAGGAACCAGAGGTACATGCACTTTATCAGCATAAATCTGACACTTGTGGCAGGTTCGAGAGTGTTGATGGCAATCTACTTCCATGGTAGACCAGTAATAGCCTGCCCGTAGGATTTTCTTTGCCATCGTATGCCCACTGGAATCTGTGCCAAAAGTGCCTGTATGCAACTCAGCCATGATCCTTTCTGCTTCAACCTTGTCTACGCATCGAAGTAACACAGAGTCATGATTGCGTTTGTACAGGATGCCATTACTAAAAAAGAACTTAGCAGATAATCTTATTAAGAACTTCTTATCATTGACTGAATCTCCTTCTGGATATTCTTGAGCCTCAAGATACCTCTTGACTTCGTGGAACCAAGGCTGGTCCACTACTTATTAAGTATTAATCTCGTGACATTGCGCTGGTTCCTCCATTCGTTCGATGGTGATCTAGGGAGCCTCTTTATCCCAATTAAGTTTAAGCATAGATGACATTGTGGCTAGAGCGTCTGCTAGCTTATTTTCTTCTCGCGGGAAATGCTCGAAGGTAATCTTCTCAAAATGTGGTAGCAAAGTCAAAACATGTTCTTTGTAAGGGATAAGGTTTGGGTGTTTGGTGTCCCATTCCCCTTTGATATGGCTGATAACCAAAGCTGAATCTCCTAATACATCGAAGGATTTGATCCCCAAGTCTATGGCAGCTCTGAGGCCAAAGATGCATGCTTCATATTCTGCCATGTTGTTTGTACAATTGAAGAAGAGTCTTGCTATAAAGGGAGTATGACACCCTTCCAGAGATATGAGTACAACACCAATACCATTGCCAAGTGCGTTGGATGCCCCATCAAAGAATAGGGTCCATCAGGATCCTTGTTCAGGTCCGTCATATGGCCTGAATTCTCCACAATTATTTACCGTCATGATGTCTTCATCTGGGAATTCAAACTTCATGGGCTGGTAGTCTTCCACAACTTGGTGAGCAAGGTGATCCACTAGCACACTGTCCTTTATAGCTTTCTGGGTAGTATACTGTATCTCATATTCCGTCAGGATCATCTGTCATCTCGCTATTCTTCCAGAAAGAGCAGGCTTCTCGAAGATGTATTTTATCGGATCCATTTTAGATATCAACAAAGTAGTATGAGTCAACATATACTGTCTTAGCCGACGAGCAGCCCATGCCAGAGCACAACAAGTTTCCTTGAGCAGTGAATATCTTGTTTCACAGTCGGTAAACTTTTTGCTTAGGTAATAAATAGCGTGCTCTTTTCGGCCAGACTCGTCATGCTGCCCCAGCACACACCCCATTGAATTTTCCAAAACGGCCAGATACATGATCAATGGTCTTCCCTCAACTGGTGGCATCAAAACAGGAGGCTCTTGTAAGTATTCTTTGATTTTGTCAAAAGCAACTTGGCACTCGTCATTCCATTTGATTACTTGATCTTTCTTCAACAATTTGAAGATTGGTTCACAAGTAGCTGTCAGGTGAGAGATGAATCTGGCAATGTAGTTCAAATGCCCCAAGAATCCTCTGACTTCCTTCTCAGTATGAGGAGCAGGCATCTCTTGTATTGCTTTAACTTTAGCAGGATCTATAACACCCCAATTCTACCCCAAGCAATTAATCGGAAAATCAGAGTATAAAAGTTTCTAATATAATCAGGATGTCACATATTCAACATAAACACCTAAACTTGTCATGATTTTCGAATAGATACATAACACTCAAAGAAGTGGAATGAACACAACTCAAGAATATAGTCTTCATAACATAAACAAAACTTCGATTAATCACGCAGCAAATTCATAATAATTCTCTAAATAAGATATGGCATCTTTTGAATCATGAAACAACATCAATACGATAAACTCCTCAAATAACAACATAAGGTTAAATAATTAAATAACAAAACAGACAAGCGTTCATTTCCCCCCGAGTGCTACGTATCAGAGCAAATGACACCGAACTCAAATTAACAATTCTACCGGCTACTCATCTTGGTTACCTACACGTTACCAACAAAGGGAAACATTCAAACAGAAGGGGTGAGATATCAAACTATATAAATAGGGTTATGATAAACAATATATTAGGTAAAGAATAAAAAGAATCACCACTTGATACAACAACAACATAAAGCAACGCAATTTACCAACACATCAATTTAACTTATAACATCACCAGGCATAAATAACACTTTAAACAAGAAACAAATGCATGTGGTACCATTGGAGCAGAACTCCCAACTTAGAAATTGCCAGTAATTCCGAGGCATAAGGCATAAGCCTTCAACATAAAATCTTGCTAATAAAGGCCAACATGGTGAGCATTCGCTCCAACTTAGAAGATGTCAATCCAGGCCAACTTTAATGCTATGCTATGCGACGATATGAACAACCACAACTCGACAACGCAACAACAACAACAACATAACAACGGTTGACATAACAACAATCACACCGTTCAACATTGGCCAAAGGCCTACCACACAACATGTCAATGGAATCAACAACTTTTCATGGTAACAACATGTTCTTCATATATTCACTAGGATTCACACCATAAGGCTACCCACAAAAATAAATCATAATCACCTTATTAATATCGAATTCCACATATATTCAATGATATCTCGCAACATCAACACATTCATCAACCAACACAAAATAATACAACATTGGTCACAAGACCTATAACTAACCATATCCATAAACCGGATGGAACGACTTGACCTAGTGTACTGGCAATTCGGTATAATCGACATAATTTAAACAAAGGACACATCCACAATTACCTACTAATTAAACTTAGTTACCCAGTCAAATTTTGTTAAATTCCGGACAAGTAATTATACCGCCTAATTCGGCTACTGATCAATGGTTCTACATAAGAAATTAATAGTCACTTAATCCTTCCTTCACCTAATTGATGTTTTATTCCCTATCACCCTATTTTATGTTTTGGCTTGCATAAGAATCAAACAGGACGAATCGGGTCAGAAAAACTGCATAATTCTAAGTTCAGAAAATTTGCTACAACAGTTGACACGGGCGGCAGCGTCAGCTGACACGGTCGTGTCAGGAGAGGAAATGGGAAAAACGTGAGGCACAGGGGATGACACGGGCGGCAGCGCCAGCTGACACGACCGTGTCAGAAGTCTTGGAGCTAAAAACCAGTTTTTCCTCCTTTTTCACATATGCCTAGTTCTTGTTCATTCTTGTTTCAATTCACCCATTTATCCTAGTTTAGCATTAATCCAACACAGTTCAAATACAACAAAAAACGACACAACTCAAGTCAATTGTCAATTTTAATAACAACACAAACAATCTTTTTGCACAACATAGTAGAGAAACTAATACCCTAAACCCCAAATAAGATTCATCATACTCCCATTTATTTAGCAAGAACCCCACCCTTACCTTGGATCAAGTGCAGCTCTAAGAAACAAAGATGGAATTTCTGGGAATTGGCACTAGTGGCAACCTCCTCTTGTTTTTCTTCTCCTTTCCAAAACCCTATTCTTCTTTCTCTTTCTTGTTTTCCTGATACATTATCCTCTCTTCTTCCCTAACTCTATTTCTATATAATATATTATTATATTACTTAATAAATCTAAATGGGCCTAAGTGACATACCCCCCTATTACTTCACAACACCACAAATTAAGCTCAATCTCATATTTAAGCTTAATAATAAAATAATACCTCAACTTAATTCCATCTAATTAAATTCGATTATTTATCATGCCACCAAATAAAATAATTCTGACTTCGACGATAAAAATTTGAATTAATATAAAATATTCAAAAATATTTAATTAAATAAATAATTAAATATCGAGGTGTTACAACTCTCCCCCACTTAATATATTTTCGTCCTCGAAAATCTACTTGATACGGTCTCTCTTAATGCGAATTTCACATCCAACTCTCTGATCTTTAATTCGCGTTTGGCAACACTTCGACCACTAATTTCTCGATATAACAACGCTTAACATTATATAATTCAAATCCACATGTGCTAATCATTCAACATCTTCGCGACATAATCGTTAATAACTTATCAACCATTTCAATAATATTTTGACACATCAACATTTAAATTGGTAACACACTGATACTTGGTGTTGTACCCCAAAATTTTCCCTCCCATATTTCTTAAAACATTTCAAGAAAGATCTCCAAGTTGCTCAAAGTTGCTCAAGGATTGGCCAGACAAGCTCTCTCCTAAGGCAATCTACCCCAAACTAGGGTTTCATGTTGCATCAAGATCCTTGAGTCCAAGTGGTCCCAAATTCTCACCACTGCCCTAATATGTTCTCAAGATCATCCATGTCAAGTTTCAAGCCTTGCAGAGGAAGTTTGCTCAATCAATTGCTCAAAGGTCCAAAAATCGAATGTGCTAGGGCAAAAGTCAACTGTGACCTACAAACAGTCAAAACTCAAGAATTTTTGTCAACATCCTCATTTTGAAGTATATTTCATCATTTTATCAAGGGTTGATCATGATTCATCAAGGATTGCTCATAATCCATCAAGATTCAAAAATTGCTAAATTAGGGTTTTGTAGGAAAAGTCAACCCAACTTTGACCAAGCATATATTTCTCATACTTTATGAGAAATGACCCATCCAAAGCTCATTTTTAAGAGGATGCAATTACCTACAATCCATCTTCAGCTCCCAAGATCAAAATATGCACTCAAAAGAAGTTATGAATTTGGACATTATAGGTCATTTTGAAAAGTCAACAAAAACACCTTTTTTTGTCAAAGCTTCATACATGAGAATGGAATATCATAATGATATGAGACCAAAAGGGTTGCTTAGAGGACATCTCAAGATTTCTAAAAAGTCCAAGAATACCTCTAAAGAGTAAAAATTGAGGAAGTTATGCATTGTTGAAGTTGGACTTTTTTGCAAAATTGCCAAAAGTCAACTATGCCCAAAACTTCAAAATTTGCCAAATGGGCCCATTCTTTTTCACTTGTTTTGAGTTGGCAATATAGCCCACGTGCTCTAGACTTGACCATGTGTCCATATCATATTTTTTTATTTAATTTGGTTTTTATTTGAATTAATTCATTTTAAATCAAATTAAATCAAATAAAATCAAAAATATTGAAAACCAAAGATCTTTTGATGATTTCAGGCTTCATTGGACAACTAGCACCATTCCAAATTCACATCAAAGCTTGTGTGCACAAAAAGATTCAAAACAAGCCAATTTTGGAAAGATTTAAAGGAGGATTAAATCAAATATCAAAGTCATTGAAAGAGGAAGATTTGGGCAAGGCAATCAACCCTAATGCATTGTGTCGTACATAAGGGTTGCGTGCAGATAAAAAACGGGGTTGGAGATCAAGCATAGAGCCAAAACAGAATTTGCAAAAACAAGCAAAAAGTGTGAGTTCGAAACCACTCTTGGAGGAAGTTTCGAGGCTCTTTAACGATCTCAATCGTTTCCTGGGAGTCTCCACAACCTAAAGCAATCAAAACCAGGCGTTTTCGAGCCCTCTCACGCACTGTAAGTCGTTCACGGAACCCCTATGTTCTTGAAATTGACTAACACTATTCTTGCATCTATAATGTAAAATAATTGCATATTCTTAATCTACAAATCATTTGCAAGCTTTTGCCAATAGCCAATTTCATTAATATGACTTATATCGTGAATCACCATTGTTAGGGTTTCTTGGAGTTTTTTAGGGTTTTTGTTTTCATGAATAATTGGCCCTAGTAATGGGCATGGTTGCAAACAGGAGGATGAGACGAACTCAACCATGGTACTAGAAATCATTTCCATGGCTTGTACGAGATTTTAGAATGGACATGACTTATACTGACGGAGAACGTCCGTAGGTATAGGTTTCAGAGTTTTTAGCCACGGTTCAAGGAAGGGGACGATGAGTTGTCACCCCACCATTCATCCATTCAAACAAGCGCACGTTTTTTTTTTGTTTCTGACCACTAACTCTTGTTTTATTATATTATCATTTATTTGTATTATATTAACAAAAAGGAACAAGTGGCATGGTGGCAACGGAGTGTATGGAGTTCCTCTCAAGACCTGGGTTCGAATCCCAGGTCCCCCTATTTTCTCAATAATGTTTTCTTGCAGGAAATCTAGTGCGTGCATGAGCTTGACGACCACGATATACCTTCCTCATCAGTGTGCCAGATGGCCAGATCTAATGGCCAGCATTGAGGGTGCACCAAAGGACCAAGTCAACGCCAGCGCACAGGATCCAAAAAGTCAAATGGATCACCACAATTGGGCCAAGAAAATTGCTATTCACACCAAATAAATCATGCCCATCTCACTCTTTTTCTTATATTTGTTTTTTTCATCTAATTATTTTATTTTATTTTATTTAATTACTAACCAATAAAATAATTTTTTTTTATCAAAAAAATCACAAAAAAATATTTTATGTCCAATTAAATTTCAGAATTTTATTTTTTCATTAATAAATATTAATTAAATTAATTAGGATATTAATTTTAGATAATTTTCATTTATTTTGTAAATATTTAAAACTAATTAGAATTAATAGTTTTTTAACCCTAATTTAATTATTTTATTTTCTTTCCTAAATTAACAAAAACTCCAAAAATATGTCATTTAATATTTTTCATTAATTAATTAATTTAATAATTAATTTAGCATTTAATTTATTTTCTTTAAAATAAAAAACAAAAAATATTTTCTTTTAATTAAAAGGGTCAAAACCCTAATTTCACATCCGATTTAATTCCGCATCGCGCACTTTGTTTTTTATTCAATTATTGTACCTGCTCTCGGTTTGTAATAAATAATTAGGACATTTATTTATTTTTCCGCTTTTAAATTTCAAATGGTTTGTTTTTGGCGATGTAAATACCTGACGCCTTGTAAAAATTTAGTTTAATTTCCGCACCTTTAATTTCTGCAAATATACAACTGTTAGGTGTTTGATAATAGGGTTTGCATGACAAGAATGAATGCCTAATTTTTAAAACAATTAGATCACCCTAAACATGTGCAAATGTAAAAATAACTAAAATCAACACACTAGCACATGCGCACTCCTAGGGTACACCCCACTTGGTTGCCTTCGTACACGGTCATTGAGTATAGGTTGTTTTAGAGGTCGCCCTCTTGTCTAAAAGATTATAAGTTGCCTCGGAAAGGTTGCCTCGGATATCGTTGCCTCGAATAAATGATCTAAAACATTAGGGTTACCACTAAGGCGTCCTAACATAGCTTTAGTGACCGTATGTCCCACTTTCGAATTGACCCTCAAACTCCAACGACGGTGCTACCTACTCACTAATAGTAGGATAGCGTTGTCTAAAGGAAACAAACATAGAACGATTCCCTTTTCGAGTAGGTAGATTAGTTCTTAGATATTTGCTCATCCAAAAACAAAACTTTTCACACTTACACTCTTTTACAAATAAGTTTTCAAAAACACTTCATTACACTCTTGAAGACAGATGCAAGAGTGAAATCGAAGTCAAAACAAAAACTTTTCAAAAACCACAAGCACAAAGAAAACAATTTTTGAAAATGATGAGCAAGTACCTAAGAGCCCGTAGATAACTACGGATAGAAAGGGTGTTAATACCTTCCCTTTCTATAATCTACCCCCCGTACCTAGAAATATCTCGAAAAAGGAATTTTTCTGTGCTTTTTTTCCTTTCCTTGTTGGATAAAATAAAAGACGGTGGCGAATCTTGCTTACCGCGACATTTTGCAAACACAAACACAAAACACAAACCAGCATTCCAAAAACAGTCAGTTCTTCCCACCGTATCACACTTGGATATACAACATCACATTAGCATCTTAACAACATTTTCAACACCAAAAACACATACACAATTTCATTCCCATATATATACATATGTATGTCAATTATCAACACAATATTAACAACTCCGTTCATATCATCATATCACCCTTATAGTGACATCAACATATCCAACATAATCAACTTCATCTTATTATAGAGTATTATCCATGATTTACGGTAACTAACAACAACATCACAACAACAGGGACAAAATTATTATAACATCAACGTAACAATATAACTCAACAAATATACACACAACTCACCATCAACTAATAACCACAATAAATTCTTATAGGATCAACAAATATCTCTGAGATATCACAACACCTTGGCACATCATCCCTACATCAATAATCTACCAAATCAAGCATGTAGATTCGTATACTCATAGCAACTGCGTCACATACGATTCAGCTGTGCAACTCTAATAATCCATCTTAAGTCACCGTCCTTATTAAAGTTTCTGCCAACTATACAGTTTACAATCCTCATTCCAGTTCCAGGCTTTCCTCAACATCCACCATAAAACCATTGTTCACTTGATATTCTCAATCTTTCACTTTGCAACGTTAGCTCGCATATAAACCTGCTACTCCAAATTGTTCAATACGTCACAACTCTTTCCTAGCAATTCCCTTATTACTTCACACAAACGGGTGAACAGATACCTCATGATATAACATTAACCACTTCACCCATCATTAAGATAGCAAGACAAGTCTATACCATCCAACACGATCTCGTCTACTATCAACAAGAGATTAAGGGTGACCGGTTCCTCAATTTGTCAATAGATAGCCGACAATCATAATGGAGTATAAACCATCGTTACTAAACTATAATAGTTTTTTTTAGAACTTGTACTTAAGTCGCCTAACGTACCATAATCCAATAATTTCTAATGAGGTTTACAAATAGTCCCATAATTTCCCTCTCATTCGATTTTATCGATGAGACACCAACGCTTAACATATTGCACGGTCCATATTATACTCACTTAGCCTCACACGAAGGTTAAGTATCCTCCAACTCAAGAATTACTTTCTTCATCTCCGCATCATCAGGAATACAAATTCGATTACAAAATCTCAAAACACCCTGCACCTCTAACTCGAAATCATCATTCTCAGACTGATCGAGTCCAACCATCGAATCTACCAATTTCACATCTAGCTTATGAGCTTCTTTGATACTGTCCAAAAAACCATTTGATAATTTTCAACAGTCCTAACATAACACCCTTCGGTGCCACCTTGCGAACTAAACTTGTATCTCTGAATTGTTCAATTAATCCCAACCCTTTAACCATCATTATCGACATATGTAAAGTCCTTTGACTTAACGCATCACCCACCACATTAGCTTTACCTTGGATGATAATTCAAACCAAAATCATAATCTTCCAATAACTCCAACCATCTTCGTTGTCTCCTATTCAATTACTTCTGATCAAATAAATACTTTAAACTCTTATGGTCGTTAAATACTTCAAATATAGAACCAAAAAGACAATGTCTCCAAATCTTCGACATAAACACCACTAAGTCCCATCTTAGACGTGTTCATAATACACTACAAATGACTCACTCGGATTAGGAAAAACCAATATCGGAGCAGTCGTCAATATTTTCTTTAGTTCTATAAAACTTTCTTCACATGAAACATCCTATACTTGAAATGACAAACGACTATCCCTTTTAATGCTTAACATCTCAATTCTCAACTTATTCTCCAATAACATATTACGCTTGACCTCGTCTCGAACAACCGTGATAATAACCAATCATGCCCAAAAAGCCTCTAGTTCCGTAAACGACTTCAGAGTTCCTCCATATGGGAATGCATCAACCATATTTGAAAACACTCTCATATGATAGAATACATTTCTATCTCCTCATAGGTTCAAAGAAAACACTAATCTGATACTCGGAACATAAGATATGAATTTCCAAAGTTATCCGAAAATGAGAACACCAACGTCATGCAGCGACATACTTTCACATACTTTACGATAACATCAGAACAAAATTTTCTCTGCACCAGTACCAACACTTACCATTCTTGAAATCTTACTCATCTCCTTTCATTTCCGACTCTGACTCGCGATTCAAAACATTCCAACAACTTCAACAACTTTTACAGTCACTCCCAAGGATCCCACGACAAGGTCTACATAAATCTATCATTCTACCACCGTTCAAACATCAACGTCTTATGCATGGCTACTCAAACCGATAACTTCATAGTCCACCAGCAGCGCTGAAACATCGCAACTTTCCAAATTCCATCTTCTAAAAATTGTCTTTGTTACTTAGAAATCACCTTTAGAAACATCAGGGATTTACAATCTACTCGTATATCAACAATCGTTACATTGCTCCTCATCCTTCGAGAAGTAAACATCAACAATGTCTGATCATCCTCCCTCAAGATGTTCCAACTTGATTAACAAACAAAGTCTTTAATCCACGACACCTTCATATTCGGGAAACAACAAAACTTCAGAAATACTTGCACTGTCGCCATCAACAGCATACCGAACTAACATCTTACAACCAAAATGTATAAGAGAAACAAAGTTTCTCCCCGGCTTATCTTCAAACCAACTCCTGCACACAACTCGATTAGAAAAACAACAAGTACCGACAGTGTTTCACACACTTGTCACATACTAAGGAAAAAACAACATTAGACAACTTGGCCGGATGGACCGACCTGCTCTGATACCACTAATGTAACACCCCAATTCTACCCCAAGCAATTAATCGGAAAATCAGAGTATAAAATTTTCCAATATAATCAGGATGTCACATATTCAACAGAAACACCTAAACTTGTCATGCTTTTCGAATAGATACAGAACACTTAAAGAAGTGGAATGAACACAACTTAAGAATATAGTCTTCATAACATAAACCAAACTTTGATTAATCACGCAGCAGATTCATAATAATTCTCTAAATAAGATATAGCATCTTTTGAATCATGAAACAACATCAATACGATAAACTCCTCAAATAACAACATAAGGTTAAATAATTAAACAACAAAACAGACAAGCGTTCATTTCCCCCCGAGTGCTAAGTATCAGAGCAAATGACACCGAACTCGAACTAACAATGCTACCGGCTACTCATCTTGGTTACTTGCACGTTACCAACAAAGGGCAACATTCAAACATAAGGGGTGAGATATCAAACTACATAAATAAGGTTATGATAAATAATATATTAGGTAAATAATAAAAAGAATCACCACTTCATACAACAAGAACATAAAGCAACACAATTTACCAACACATCAATTTAACTTATAACATCACCAGGCATAAATAACACTTTAAACAAGAAACAAATCAACGACTCCAAATGCGACTCAACTGTGAAAATGCATGTGGTACCATTGGAGCAGAACTCCCAACTTAGAAATTTCCAGTAATTCCGAGGCATAAGGCATAAGCCTTCAACATAAAATCTTAACAATAAAGGCCAACATGGTGAGCATTCGCTCCACCTTTGAACATGCCAATCTAGACCAACTTTAATGCTATGCTATGCGACGATATAAACAACCACAACTCGACAATGCAACAACAACAACAACATAACAACGGTTGACATAACAACAATCACACCATTCAATATTGGCCAAAGGCCTACCACACAACATGTCAATGGAATCAATAACTTTTCATGGTAACAACGTGTTATTCATATATTCACTAGGATTCACATCATAAGGCTACCCACAAAAATAATTCATAATCACCTTATCAATATCGAATTCCACATATATTCAATGATATCTCGCAACATCAACACATTCATCAACCAACACAAAATAATACAACATTGGTCACAAGACCTATAACTAACCATGTCCATAAACCGGACGAAATGACTTGACCTATTGTACCGAAAATTCGGTATAATCGACATAATTTCAACAAAAGGACACATCCATAATTACCTACTAATTAAACTTAGTTACCCAGTCAAATTTCGTTAAATTCCGGACAAGTAATTATACCGCCTAATTCGGCTACTGATCAATGGTTCTACATAAGAAATTAATAGTAACTTAATCCTTCCTTCCTTCAACTAATTTACGTTTTATTCCCTATCACCCTATTTTATGTTTTAGCTTGCATAAGAATCAAACAGGACAAATCGGGTCTGAAAAACTGCGTAATTCTAAGTTCAGAAAATTTGCTACAGCAGCTAACATGGGCGGCAAGTCAGCTGACACGGCTGTGTCAAGAGAGGAAATGGGAAAAACGTGAGGCACAAGGGCTGACACGGGCGGCAGCGTCAACTGACACGACCGTGTCAGAAGGCCTGGAGCTAAAAACCAAATTTTCCTCATTTTTCACATATGCCTAGTTCTTGTTCATTCTTGTTTCAATTCACCCATTTATCCTAGTTTAGCATTAACCCAACACAGTTCAAATACAACAAACAATGACACAACTCAAGTCAATTGTCAATTTTAATAGCAACACAAACAATCTTTTTGCACAACATAGTAGAGAAACTAATACCGTAAACCCTAAATAAGATTCATCAACCTCCCATTTATTTAGCAAGAACCCCACCCTTACCTTGTATCAAGTGCAACTCTAAGAAACAAAGATGGAATTTCTGGGAATTGGAACTAGTGGCAACCTCCTCTTATTCTTCTTCTCCTTTCCAAAACCCTATTCTTCTTTCTCTTTCTTGTTTTCCTGATACATTATCCTCTCTTCTTCCCTAACTCTATTTCTATATAACATATTATTATATTACTTAATAAATCTCTTCTTTCAGGGGCTCTCTGTCTTTGAGGAGCTCTCGGGCCTTGGAGATGTTGATTTGGTTGTTGATAAGTTGTAGGAGGTGCAAATTGTTGTTGTGGAACATAATGTGGTTGCGGAGCGAAAGGACGTTGTTGGGACATCCAGGGTGCTGGAGTTGTAGCAGCATATACTTGAGGAACACATTGGTTGGGAACAGCAGCAGGTGTAGTAAAATAAGGGAATCGGACTTGAGGAAATGCGAGAGCTCTTCCTTGGTTGATGGTGATGGCACTGGTCTCGCCCTCTTTCTTCTTGACAAAACCAGAAAATGGTTTTCTACTCATGCTTTTATTGTTGTTAGCATTATTAGGAACACCTTGAATCGTCCCAGCCTTAATGCACGTCTCAACGCGTTCACCAATAATGACCATATCAGAAAAAGAAGTAGAAGTGATACTGAGCATATGCTGGAGATAAGGGCCTCGTATAGTACCCATAAACAGATCAATTAAATCACGATCCAAGAGAGGAGGTTGGACCCTTGCAGCCAGTTCACGCCACCTTAGAGCGTATTCTTTGAAAGACTCTTCAGATTTTTGTACCATCCCTTGGAGCTGAAGACGGCTAGGAGCCATGGCAGTATTGTAATGGTAATGTTTCAAAACAACATCAACAAGCTCTCCCCAAGTACTGACATGAGATCTTTCCAATTGCATATACCAATCCAACGATGCCCCGATCAAACTATCTTGAAAGAAATGCATGAGCAAAGGTTCATTTTCAGCATAGGCCGCCATTTTGCGACAATAGGAACGAAGATGAGTCTCTGGGAAACAAGTGCCTTTGTTTTTGTCAAACTCTGGGACTTTGAACTTGGGAGGAATAACTACCCCAAGAACGAGGCACATTGCAGCAGTATTGAATTCGGAAGCCTTGATACCCTCCATGGCTCTAAGTCGCTCTTCGAGAGCATGATACATTTTTGCAGTCTCGGCAACCCCGACAGTAAGGTTCACTTGGGGTTCATCAAGATCAATAACATCATGATGATCGTCGACATCATTCCTAGGAGCATCAGTAGGAGTCTCAACATTTACATTGTCATTTCTCCCATTAGCAAAAGTGGAAGGAGCAGCAGTAGTAAGCTTGGCAACACTTTGGTGTAGTTCTTCTTGACCCTTGATTACGACATGAAGGATTTCCATGAGTTGATTCATGCGAGTACCCATAGTGTCCATATCCCGACGGAGTGCATTCTTATTCTCTTCAAAAAGATCCATTAGCCTTTGCTTGTTGCCTCTGGTACGGTAAGGATGTGGATGAGTCGTCTTTGCTGTTTACCGGATTTCTGAGAAAGGGGACCCGAATGAGTTTTTGTTGTGAAAAATGAATGCATGGTAGTATGAATGAATGCTTTATCTTCACTTCTAAGGAGACCCAAAGAATCGTCTATCTTTTAAAATTTCCTTTTTTGAAAAGCTATATCAACGAGACTTGTCTTTGGATTTCCCTAGATATGAGATGTATATACATGAAGATATGATGTCATGGTATGCTATGGCATGAAGTCTCAGCTCCACATATTCTAGATAACCATTGCGTAGTCCGTTGCACAGGCTGAAAGTAACAGGATCAAAAGTTCGACGTCACAGGCATGGAGTCAAAGTAACCACCCACGAGGTATGTACTAGGGGTTTATCGCTTGCCGAACAAGGTTCTAAAGAGTTCCCGAAGTCTACGCTCTTCCTTTGGATATTACCGACGTCCCAATTACTCGGTAATCAGTAATATTCGCAGGAAAAACTCGTCTGAGTGCAATATCACGTGACAACTACTTCCGGATTACCCCGTTATAGTCTCCGCACTTCACCTAAAAGGCTAGGATGGGTTAATGGTTCTACGAACCTCAGCTTCTCGAGCTCCCAGGTCGAAAGCAACGACGTCTTCCCGATTACTCGGTAAACATCACTACTTCCAAGGGGACCTCCACTGAGTGGGGGATTTTTATGCCTCCTTCTTCAGGATTACTCCCTCAAAGTTAACATGACTATACTGTCCGTCCTAATCCTATGTGTAACCCAAGTCAGGGTATAGGACTTATCAAAAGTAATCACCAAACCCAACATCACAATGTATCCATAATATGTGAGTAGCAACAATATATGCAATATATACAAAAGAATACAATAAAGCAATAAAGAAATAAAACAGTAAAGAAACATGAAGCAAATAAATAAACACCCAAAAATACAAATAAACAAAACTGGGAGAGACTCGCTAAAGATCCCCAGCAGAGTCGCCAGCTGAAGCTACCGGCAGAAAACACAGAGCCGCCACCGAACTTTATTTATCCCGAAGGAAGGGGAAATATCGATAAAACCAAAAGGGTATGGATAAGATGGTCTTGCGACCAAGAGAAAGGGTAAGGGAGTCGGTTATGCGAGGGGAAGGTATTAGCACCCCTCACATCCGTTGTACTCAACGGGATCCATTTTGTTTGTTTGTCTCAAAAGGGTGTATTTATCTACAACTATGCTTGCTTAAAGGGAAATGGATGGTTTTTATTATTGTGTTCGTGAGGGTTTCGTGATCCTTTGCCTACGTATCCAATGAAGGAATCAGAACACCATGGTTCCTCTAGAAAAAGGTTGGTTTGTTTGTATTTTTTAGTGGACGACGTTAACGCACACATTCTAGTGATAGGCACGACCGGTATCACAGTAGAACGAAGATAACATGCCCTTTGGGGGAGTTTTGCTTGGTTGAGAGTTTTAAAATAAATTCAAGAAATGATTAAAGGTGTTTTTGTATTTTTGATTTCTGAATGTTAAGTTTTAATTACAAAGGAAGGAAAAAAAAGAGGAAATTCTAACCTAATGTATATGTACTTGTTGGGCTACAAAAAAAGGATGCGGATGAGATTTTGAAAATACAACGGCCTAAAGTCGAAGCTTTGACTTCTAAGGTATAAGTTTGGAAATTGAATCTTCGGGGAAATTATCTTAAGTTTTAACAAAATAATAAACAAATGAAAGAGGAATGAGGGTATTCACATGATTAGACGAGACGTGTTCGATGACATGAGTTCAACAAAGTCAAAATATTTCCCTTGGATTCGAGACGAACGAAAGATATTAACGATCGATGAAAAAATTAGTTAAAATAACGATTGAATAATTAAATAATGAAAATTTATAATAGCATGCATTTTTTTAAAACAATTTCAAACAAATAATAAAAATTAAATAAAAACTAAATTATAAAACATATACATTTTGGAATAATTGATAAAGATTAAATTATGAACATGTTTTTTATGTTTTCTTATAATAATTATAAACAAATGACAAGTTAGAAAAATGGAGGAAATAAAGCTAAAAAGGAAAAAAAGCGTCCCAAACTGGACTTGAACCGTGTCCCTCTTAAACTAATGCGAACTGCCTTGCCAAATGAGCTATATTGTTTAACTGTTACTATTACGCTTTTATTAAAATAAGAAAGGTGAGGATGATAGCGATTGGGCCAACCAGCCCATTGAAGTGGACCCGGGTTTGGAGAAAAACGAATGGAAAACTTTTGCAACCCTAGAATACCAAGGGAGGCGCCGAATTGGTGTTGCATTGGGAAGGGAAGAAGAATTTGTCTTTAATCTAAATTAATCTTATTTTAATTCCAAGAAAAATACTCAATTAAAACAAAACAAAAACAAAAAAACTCTCTCTCTTATCTCATCCTTCCACACTCTCTTCCCATTGTCTAACTCGTCTCCACCTCACTCTGTTATTTCCTTCTCAAAATTCGTTCCATCTCTTTCAAACACACTTCTACATCTCTGTTCCTAATCACAACTAAAAGACCAAAATCATGACAAATATTTATCTATTTTCCACGCTTCTGAACCCTCTGTATTCATCCTTTTCTTCTGGGTCATAGATGATGCGTTTGAAATCTTTTATTCTGTTTTTGCGGTTTTTGCTTTTGAATCTTCTGTTTGTACTCGTGAATCGCCTGTGATGCCATATTGTTGTTTCTGTTTCTCTGGTCGTGACAGTATTCTGAGCATGTGATTATGGATTACGAGGTTTTCAGTTTTGAGGTTTGAAGGTTGCTCTGTGTTACTGTAGGTTGAGTTCTGCTGAGGGTGAGAGGGTCTCGATTTGGTTGTTGTAGGTGATGGTGGTGGTTAGATCCGAGAGATAAGGCGGTGTCAGCTTATGGTATTGTTGGTTTCACGTTTGGAGGTATCGAAGTTAAATATTTGTTATTACAAAAGGGAGATGGTTCTGAAGTTATTAAGAGATTGAGGGTTTGGATGTTCTTTACTATTTTTTTGTTCTCCCTTTCTGGATTGATTTTTGACTAGAAATTTGACAAGAATTTGCAGGTTGATGGAGGTTTATGTTCAAGCCTATTTAGAGTTTCGGTTTGAAACTCTTAATAATTTATGACGGAGCTTTGATGGAAGGTTATGGAGGAAGAATTTTCTAGATGAGTTTTTGCAACCCTTACTGTATTGTTTTTTATGACTATATATTTGTGTTCAATAGGTCACAGGGTTAGTGAGAAGTCACGGGGTTAGAGAAAAATCACAACAACAACAAATCACATATTACAATCAAATCAGAAGGTGAACAAACATGGTTATGCAAAGTTGAGAGAATAAACGGTACCTATTGAAGTCCCTCTGATGGCATTCCAAAGAAAATAGTGAGTTTAAATCTGCACTTGATTCCTGTATCCTTCTATTTTGAACTGACTTGAGTGTGGTTATGGAAAGTGTTAAAGGTATTGTGGAAGAAGATTAAAGGATTTTTTAGAGAGAGAGAATGCTGAGTTTTTTGTGTGTTCTTCTCTTCCTTTGCTTCAATGAAATAGTGGCTTTTATAGTGAAATAGAGGTGGAAATATAGGGGGGAAATTGGTGAATTTTGAACATTGATGGAAAGCTGAGTTGTGGCCTTTTTTAGTATAGTTTTTGTCTTACTGATTTTATGCAAAGTTTAAAGTGTATGATGCAGGTTTTTGGCTTGTTCTGTGGGACAGTTTTATATGCACGTGATATCTTTTTCTCTCTTACCTCTCAATGATGTAAAGCACCCTGCTTTTATCCTCTAGGAAAATGATGCATTTGAGGTTTTGGCTGTTTGTTAGGCTTTTATATTATTGAATCATTGCTATTTTGTACTTGCTGATTTTGCTGCTTTATTTTGGCCTGTTGCCGCTGCTGTTTCTGCTTGTGTTTGTTGTTATTATTTTCTTTGCTGGCCTTGTTACAGCTCTGTTTGGTTTCTTTTTGAGATGCAGTAGCTGCTATTATTCTGTTGCTTTTTGTGCTTCATGTTTATTGTAGCTATGCTGTTGTTTGCTTTTTTGGTGTTCAGATATGCTGTGCACTTGGGCCTTTGGGCTGCATTTCTTTGGATGTTTATGTGCTGTTGGCAGTTTGACTATTTCACTTTAGCAACAAAAAAAATGTTTGCAATTTTCTTTCTTCTCTTTGTGAACCAAAAGGAAAACTTTTTGTGATTTGCAATTAGGAGAAGATGGCCCATGATTAGAAATAAATACCTCTTTAACTGATTCCAAATGCGAACCCTTATGATGAGACACTGATTCTTTTTATCAATTAATTCTTGTTTGGAATTTCTTTTTTTTCCCCGTATGTTGATTGCTAACTTTTTCTTTTTCCTTATTTCATGAACCCGAGGATTGGATGATCGAGGAAAGGTTAAAAGATGAAAAAGACATAGCTAGCAAGGAGCGGATGAATTTCTTGAAGATGAAGCAAGACATTCAATTCTTTTTTTTTTGTTTTTTGCTTTGTAAACCGCAATTATACTTGTAATTCCAAGCCTTATAACTCGTATCAAAAAAATGTAATGAACACAAGCTTGAATGAATTTATTTTGAATGAATTTTTTGTATGGAAATCAAACAACTCTTGATCTTTGATTAAAAGTGGCAATTTCCACTTGAATGATTTGAATGCATCCTTTGACTTTGTAACTTAAACTTCAAGAAATTGTGAGCAATTGTTATAACTTGTATTCCAAAAAAATCACGCGCCTGATCTTTCAAAATCCAATCAAACTCTCAAACAAAATAAATGCTTAAGAATTTAATTCCACTAGTTAATCCGAACTCAAAACACTGGTCGCTTAAACCTTGATCTTCATATCATTCCTGAACCACACTTGCACTTCTCGACCAGAAACCTAATTTTTGATATTCAGCCCACAATAACTTGTAACTTAAGCAACAAAAACATGTCTTGATTATCATGAACCTTTAACCTCATTTCCTGAAGTGCTCGAACTCCACATTTGTCAATTCAAACTTCAAATTCTCAACTCAATGGCTTAGAGACCTAAAGAAGAAACTTGAAATGCGAGGGGATGACATTCTTGACCTAATGCACTGAGCTTTGAGCCATCCTCGAGGCCGGCGAAAGAAACATCTTCACAGAAACCAAAAACTCGAAACCCTAGCATCTTGACTAACATCCATAGGGAAATAAACCCTAATCCAGGCTCCGATAAATTTGAGCGAGAACCAACCTTACAACGTGATGACAAAATTTGTTCCACGATCCACTAATCGAGAACCAAATCCGTTTCCTTTCTACCTGATAAGAAAAACTCAAAACAAGATTAGACATAAAAGAGGGCGCAACCCTAAAACTTTAAACCAAAGCGCCCGATTCCATGAGATGCGGGACATGCAAATGACTGAATAATAAAATGATGCAAATGGAATGCAAAGTCCCAAGCTAGACCAAAAATAAAAAGATAGGGAAAATTTGGGGTACGACACCATGTTCCTTCTCACAGCCCTACTATCCAGGCTTTCATTTCGAAGTAACCCTACTATCCAGGTTCCTTCTCACAGCCCTACTGTTGTACCCCAAAATTGGTCCTCCTATATTTCTCAAAACATTGCAAGAAAGATCTTCAAGTTGCTCAAGGTAGTCCAAGGGTTGGCCAGACAAGCTCTCTCCTAAGGCAGTCTACCTCAAATTAGGGTTTCATGTTACATCAAGATACTTGAGTTCAAGTGATCCCAAGTGCTCACCAATATACTAATATGTTCCCAAGATCATCCATGTCCAGTTTCAAGCCTTGCAGAGAAAGTTTGCTCAGTCAATTGCTCAAAGGCCTAAAAATCGACTGTGCTAGGGCAAAAGTCAATTGTGACCCACATACAGTAAAACTTCAAGATTTTTGGTCAACATCCTAATTTTGAAGTATATTTCATCATTTTATCAAGGGTTTATCATGATCCATAGATTATTGCTCATAATTCATCAAGACTCAAAAGTTGCTAAATTAGCGTTTTGCAGGAAAAGTCAACTCAACTTTGACCAAGCATAACTTTCTCATATTTTATGGGAAATGACCCATCCAAAGCTCATTTTTAAGATAATGCAATTCCCTACAATCCATCTTCATCTACCAAGTTCAAAATATGCACTCACAAGAAGTTATAAATTTGGACATTATAGGTCATTTTGAAAAGTCAACAAAAACACCTTTTTTGTCAAAGCTTCATACATGAGCATATAATATCAAATTGAGATGATACCAAAAGTTTTGATTAGAGGACATCTCAAGATTTCTAAAAAGTTGAAGAACACCTCCAAAGAGTCAAAATTGAGGAAGTTATGCATTGGTGAAGTTGACCTTTTTTGCAAAATTGCCAAAAGTAAACTATCCCCAAAACTTTAAATTTTGCCAAATGGGCCCAATCGTTTTCACTTGTTTTGAGTTGGCAACATAGCCCAAGAGCTCTAGCCTTTTCCACTTGTCCATATCTTATTTTTATTATTTATTTGTATTTTTATTTGAATTAATTCAATTTAAATCAAAATAAATCATATAAAATCAAAAACATTGAAAACAAAAGATTTGGTGATTGTTTCAGGTTCCAATTACAGCTAGCAAAGCATTCAAACTCGTGTAAAGGCATATGTGCACAAAAAGATTGAATAAAGCCATGTTTGGAAAGATCTTAAAAGTGAATCAAATCAAATCAAAAGTCATTGAAGGAGAAAGATTTGGATGCAATTATCAACCCTAATGCATTCACTCATACATATAGAACGAGGCCAGACCTAAAAGAGGGCTAGAAACAGGCGCTAGAGGAAGAACAAAATCTGAAAAAAGTGAAGAAAAGTGTAAGATCGTAATCCCATTTGGAGACAGTTTCGGGACCTTTGAACGATCCCAATCGACTCCTGGGACTCTCAGCAAGCTAAAGCCATCAAGAACCAAGCATTTCAAGCCCCAAATCGCTCTGTAAGTCGTTCACGACATACCCATGTTCTTGAATTCGAATCTCACGATTTATGCATTGTTAGGTTGAAATAATTATACATTCTTGATCACAATCATGTTTGCAAGCTCTCTGTATTCTTTAATTGCGTTTTTATGGCCTGTACAGGATTTCACCATTGTTAGGTTTTAGAGCTTTGTTTTAGGGTTTTTGATTACAGGAACAACTGGCCTTCGTAAGTGGTACCATTGTGATCAGGAGGATGAAACGAACTCATCCATGGCTTTAGATGTTATTTCCATGGCCTGTGGAAGATTTTGAGAAGGCACGGGTCTGTAGCAACGGACGTTTGTCCGTAGGTATAGGTTATCAAACCTTTAGCGACAGAGAGAGGAAGGAGACGATGAGTTGTCACTCCCCTACTGGCCAATTCAAATTTTAGCGCGCATTTTCTTTTTTGTTTCCACTAATACTTGTTTTTTCATATTATTATTATTATTATTCTGTAACTGTACAATGAAAACAAAGTGGTGTAGTGGTGGCCACGTGAGCGCTTAAGGCTTTAGAGGCTGGAGGTCAGGGGTTCGATCCCTGCCTCCCGCATTTGCTATTTTCTTATTTTCTTCCAGGTGATTCAATATACGCGCAAGCCAGGAGATCCACCATATGCCCTCATCATCAAACGTGCCAGATGGCCAGATGGCCAAATCTGATGGCCACCACTGAAGGTCAATCATGAGCCAAAGTCAGCGTGCTACACAGGATCACAAAGGTCAAGGTGGACCTCTATTTGGGCCCAGAATTCTGAGTATTGGCACCCCCTTAAATCAGGCCCATCTCTATCCTTTGATACTTTTTTTTTATATTCCATTTAAATTATTTACTTTTTTATTTTACTAACCAAAAATAATTTTCTTTTTATCAAAAAATCACCAAAAATATTTTTATGTCCAATTAAAATTAGAATATTATTTTTAGCAATAAATTAATTAATTTAATTAGGTTTGATTAATTAGACAATTTTAATTTCCTTTTGTAAATAATTAAAATCAAATTAGAATAAATAGGATTTATACTAACTGAATTACATTTTATTTTTTCCTAAAATAATAAAAAAAACCAAAAATATGTCATGTAATTATTTTTATTAATTAATTTAATCACTAATTAATTTAGCATTTATTTTTAAAACCTAATTTCTTTTCTTTAAAAAATATTAAAAACAACAAAAAAACAATTTTTATTTTAAATAGGATAGAAGGGTCAAAACCCTAATTTCACATTCGATCTAATTTTCTCGCGCGCTTTATTTTTATCCAATTATTGTATCTGCTCATAATTTATAATAGTTTTAATTAGGAATTTTACATTTATCGCTTTTACTTTCAAAGGGTTTGATTTTGGCTATGTAAATACCTGAAGCCTTGTAATAGCGTAGTTTTAATTTCCGCATTTTAAATTCCGCAAATTATTAACTGTTAGATGTATGAATAATTAGGGTTTGCGTGACAAGAATGTATGACTGAATTTAAAACAGTTAGATCACCCTAAATGTGCAAAGATAAAAATAATTTGAAATTCAATCATTCACACATGCGCACTCCTAGGGTATACTCCCACTTGGTTGCCTTCGGTTAACGGTCATTGCGTATAGGATGTTTTAGTGGTTGTCCTTTTGTCCAAAGATCAAAGTTGCCTCGGAAAGGTTGCCTCGGATATTTGTTGCCTCGGATAAATGATCTAAGACACTAGGGTTATTACTAAGATGTCCTAACATTGCTTTAGTGATCGTGCGCCCCTTTCGAATTGACCCTCAAAACTTCAGCGATGGTGCTACCTACTCACTAATAGTGGGATAGCATTGTCTAAAGGAAACAAGCATAGAACGATTCTTTTTCGATTAGGTAGATTAGTTCTTAAGTACTTGCTCAATTCAAAACAAATTTTTCACACTTGCAAACAAAGTTTTCAAAAACACTTCATTACACTCTTGAAGACAGAAGCAAGGGTTAAATCGAAGTTAAAACAAAAACTTTTCAAAACCCACAAACACAAAGAAAACTATTTTGAAAATGATGAGCAAGTACCTAAGAGCCCGTAGATAACTACGGATAGAAAGGGTGCTAATACCTTCCCTTTCTATAATCTACCCCCCGTACTCAGAAATATCTCGAAAAAGGAATTTTTCTGTGCTTTTTTCCTTTCCTTGTTGGATAAAATAAAATTTGGTCTCGACTCTTGCTTACCGCGGCATTTTTCAAAAACAAACACAAAACGCAAACCAGCAAAATTTCCTTAACGAAATAGGGAAACCACGATCCCGGTTCTGGCCACCGTACCACAGAACTTGCGACTCTGCTGGGGACTGAATAAGTGGGGTGTACCTTAGGAATAGTTCATCATATTGTTTTCAATTGCTTGATTTGATTGCTTTATTTTGTGGGCTTTGTATCGGAGTTACTATAGATCCTAACCCGGATCTGGGGATACCTTTTAGGTAAGTAGCAATAGACTGTGAGGGAACTGTACGACGTAAACCGATACGGTTGAAGTAGTAGCTACGATGGTGTGACACTTTAGTTGGTACCGATATCCCTTTTGGAGGAACGGGGAGAGTATGGGGCTGCTAAGGGGTCATTAAGCATCAACTGACCTTAGAACCTATAATTGACCAACTTGGCCATAGAAAAGTAGCAGTATGCTACACTCATTGAGACCATACTCTCGCGATGATTCTGGCCGCAAGAAAAGGTTGCTAAACTGGAATATGATCGATTGAGGATGGTCAGTGATATTGAGATCCTCTAGAACCCGGTTACTATTACTAGGATGGGTTGAACCAACTAAACTGAAAGAGGGTAATAGCTAAACTCCATGCCAACCTGAAATTTAAGGGTTATTGTGTGACTTGTTTTCCCTTACCATGTTTGCTATCTGTGATACCTGTGGTGTGTTTCTATCATGACATCATGCACCATGACATTGCATGCATATTTCATTAGAATAACCATTTCAAAGACCGAGGGGATTCATCTTTGTTCAGTTTTGCAGATCATGGCATCTATGTGCAGAAATACTATTCACATCAACTTCGTACAAATCCATACTCAGCTTAGAGATTTGGTTTCTAAGGTTCCTGATACTTCTTCCTTTGATAGAAGACATGGTCATCTCCTCAGCCTGGTCAATTTCAAGTTGGATGAACAAATGATGAGTGTCTTGTTCCAGTTCTTTGACCCGTTACACCACTGTTTCACCTTCCCGGACTATCAGTTGGTCCCTACTTTGGAGTAGCTCTCTGATCTACTTGGTATATCTATTCTATAGCAGACGCCATTTACAGGTTTGGAGGTAGCTCCTAGGCCGGAGGATATTGCTTCAGCCCTACATCTGACAAAGGCTGAGGTAATGTCTAACTGGGACATTCAGAGTGGGGTTAAAGGCTTCCTGGATAAGTTCTTGATTGATCAGGCTCAACAGTTTTGGGAAAGTTTGGACTTTCAAGCATTTGAAGACATCCTAGCACTTCTCATATATGGCTTGGTTTTGTTCACTAATTCAGATTATTTTGTCGACGTGAACACAGTCAAGATCTTCATGTCCCGTAATCCAGTGCCCACTCTCTTAGGTGACATTCTGCATACTCTCTATGCCCGTACTGCTCGGAAAAGAGGAACCCTTATGTGTTGTGCACCGCTGTTGGCGAGGTGGTTTATTTCTCACCTCCCCAAATCTGTATTGAGGAACGGGGAAGATATGGATCGGGCCTACAGAATTATGTCCCTTGCTCACATGGACATCATTTGGAGTACTAAAGACATGGAAGAGGTAGCTGTCATTAACCGGTGCGGAGAATACCCCAATGTTCCATTGTTGGGAATTAGGGGAGGGATAACCTATAATCCTTGGCTGGCCTTACAACAGTTTGCACGAGCTCGAAGGGACGGGCCCCATGAGTTGCTGCTTCCAAGCATTGTCTTTGACTTCCAGGGAGATGTTGAGGGACATCGCCGCAGATTTATACGAGCTTGGGACAGGGTGAACAGGTATGATCCGCATGAGCTGGGAATGAAGACTTCTCTCCCAATGCAACCATATCTCCGGTGGGTTCGAGCCCGCACTCAAAAGCTAGGGATGCCATACGAAGCTGTCTTGCTGGTAATTATGGAGCATGCTGATGAAGAATGGATTCCTTGTACGGTCATCCATCCTTACATGCCTACTGACATTGGGGCATTAAAAAGGTCTTGGATCCAGCTAAGGGAAGAACAGGATACTTACAAAGAGAAGTGTCATGAACAGGAACGGAAGATCCTGAAGCTTACAAGGAAGCTGGAGAATGAGAGGGTCCTCAACGACTATGTCAGCACGCAAGGAAAACGACCATGGGAGCGCTGATGTCTTTTGCTATTTCTAGTTTTGATTTACTTTTCAGTTTTTCTTTTTGTAACGCCTTAAAGGCATTTGTTAAACATTGTTTCATGTTTTTAATCTAATAAAAGTGTGTTTTATTTTGGTTTACAAATTTGAATCTCCCTAAAGTCTTTGAAATCATTTCATACGCATTCCATTCCCATGCACCTCATTACAGGTACCCTTACAGGTTTCTCATCTTCTTCGCTGTTTATTTCAGCAATCATGTCTTCTGAAACCTCTACTGATCAAGCTATTAAGGCTCTTCAAGCTCAAAATGCTCAGTTCCAGGAAATGTTCATGAACCTGGCCAAGGGGAAGAAAGATTTGAAGACTCTTATCTTGAAGGATAAGAAAAGAAGAAGAAGACAGTCCTCCTGAATATGGGTCACATATTTGGGAACAGGTTGCGAGAGGAAGTTGATTTGTCTCACTCATCTGGAGGGGGAGAGAATCAAGAAGAAAGGAAGGCTCATAGCCCTGTTTTTTCTGACAATGACACAGACTTTGATGAAGACCAGTATCCTCCTGCCGAGGATAGGTATAAGCAACTCGAAGACCGATTGAGCACAATGGAGATCCAAAAGATACCTGGGTTGGACTTTAGAGATTTGGGCTTGGAATTTGGGGTGGTGATCCCACAGAAGTTTAAAGCGCCTATATTTGCTAAGTACGATGGGGTCTCCTGTCCGAAGTTACACCTCCGCTCGTATGTCAGAAAGATTCAAGCATATACTGCTGATAGGAACCTCTAGGTTCATTTATTTCAAGATAGTCTGTCAGGGACTCAACTTGAATGGTTCTATCAACTAAAAGGAGCTAACGTCCGTAACTGGGAAGACCTTGCTGCTACTTTTTACAAGCAGTACCAATATAATGTCGACCTTGCTCCCTTGCGTATCCAACTTCAGGGTATGTCTATGGGTGCGAGCGAAGGTTTTAAGGACTACGCTCGGAAGTGGAGAGATCTTGCTGGTAGAGTCCAACCCCCTCTGGCTGATAGGGAGTTGGTGGATATGTTTCTTGGGACTTTGTCTGGTCCATACTTCAATCATTTGATCGGAAGTTCATCGTCAGGTTTCACTGAATTGATTATGACTGGGGAGAGAGTTGAGGCCGGTATCAAGAGCGGCAAGATACAGAAAGGTGCTTCGTTAAGTACAGAGAAGAAGCCTTTAAAGAAGGAGTCTAGTGCAGTTTACAGCTCGAGGAGCCAAAATCGACTTGAGCGCCGCCAAGCGGTTAATGCAGTAGTTATTTCAAGACCAACTGTTGCCCCACAACGCAACAATCAGCAAAGAGTAGAGAGACCACAAAGACAGTTTACTCGGCTCAGTATGACTTTATCTCAAATTCTTCCGCAACTGTTGAAAACTAACTTGGTGATTCCGAAGGAGGCTCCAAAGAATCCCAACACCACATCACCGTTGTATAATCCAAACGCTCGTTGTGCTTATCACTCTGGTAGCCCAGGACATGATACCAATAATTGCTGGGCTTTGAAGAATAAAGTGCAGGATCTGATTGATGCTAAGGAGATCGAGTTTGAAGCGCCAGAAAATCCTAATGTCATGACTGCTCCTATGCCCAAGCATCGAGTGAATGTTGTGGATGATGACTCGTTCGTGACTTCCGTGAAAGACCTTTCTACTCCATTGATGACAATGAAGAAGAACTTATTATTGTCCGGTTTATTTCCAGGCTATGGCGAAGGTTGCCACCTGTGTTCCATCCTACCTACTGGTTGCCATCTATTGAAGTCAGGTGTCCAACGCTTGATGGATAATAAAGAAATCTTGTTCGAGAAAACTTTGGTTCCATTGATTCCTATTGAAGATGTTTCCATAATCACCATTTTCGCCAATTGTTCCAAGGCTTCCTCGAGAAAGCCTGTTAGAATTACATCTGTTCCGAGAATTGCTCCATTGATCATTACTGTTCTTGGACCTATCCCTTACACGTCGGATAAGGCTGTCCCGTGGCACTATGGGGCCGATGTATATTATCACGGGATTAAACAAGACTTTAAGGACGAAGAGGCTGATACTGATGTCAGCAATATTGTTGGATCTAGTAAAGTCATCCGAAGCGGAAGACTTTTCTCCCCTGAGATCTCCCCACCAATTGTTCGGAAGCCTGTTGTTATTTCACCTACCAGTACATCTGCTACTGTCCCTGTTCATGTTCCAATCCTTACCCCTATCGCCGAGTCATCTGACACACGGGGAAAAGGGATCACCGGTGGGCCTGCCCAGACGGAGGCGCCGAGGAAGATTACTGTTGAAGCCTCTAGACAGGAGATAGAGGAAATTTTAAATATCATTAAGAAAAGTGACTACAACTTAGTCGAACAGCTGGGGTAAACCCCGTCGAAGATCTTTATGTTGTCTTTATTATTTTGCTCAGAAGCCCATGCTAAGGCTCTGATTGCTTTCCTGAAAACTACGCACGTGCCCCAGGAAACATCTGCTGACCAGTTCAAGGACTGTGTGGCTAGTTTGACTGCTGATAACGGGTTGGGTTTCTCCGACACAGATTTGAATTCCAAAGGAAAGAATCACAATGACGCTCTGCATGTTTCAATCGAATGTAGGGGCACTACTCTAGCCCACGTGCTGGAGGATACTGGGTCCTTGTTAAATGTTTTACCCAAGAAACATTGTGGTTAGGGCCTTTGACGGGTCCAAGAGGATGGTACATGGAGAGGTGGATATTCCAGTTAAGGTTGGTTCTCAGATTTTCGCGTCTACATTCTATGTAATAGACATTCGACCATCTTATTATTGTTTGTTGGGTCGCCCGTGGATCCATAAAGCTGAGGCAGTAACTTCTACGCTCCACCAGATGCTGAAATACCCAGTAAAGGGGAAGATTGTCACAGTACGAGGAGAAGAGGAGTACATGGTAAGCCACCTCAACTCATTCCGGTATGTGGAAATGGACGGGGAGTTCATTGAAACCCCGTGTCAACATTTTGAAGAAGTCCCCCAGACTCTGGCGTCGACTGAAACTGTTGCTGAAGATCCTCCAATGAAGATGGCTTCCCTCAAGGATGCCCAGGCTGTTATTGAGAAAGGTGGGTGTGCAAATTGGGGACAACTCCCTGACTTTTCACACAAGACTGACAAGTTTGGTTTGGGTTTTACTACAGAAGCTCAAAGGGCTGTTCGACGTGCACGGATTGGAAGACCTCCCCTGCGTATCACAAATCCTGAAGTGAATGCGATTGAAGACGATGATGAAGAGTCTGAGTTTGAAAGCTGGATTTACCCGACTACCGATGGTAGATTAAGCAATTGGACGGCAAAGGACTTCGTGCCAATTTCTTTTATTACACAATAATAGACTTTTGTTTTGGATTTGTAATAGACAATTTTAAACTTTACGGCCCGGTGCCTTACCCGAGGCACCGGGGCTTTGTTTGTGAGGGCTCAATATTTGTCATTTCCATATATCATCAATAAAATAATTGGACATTTTCTTGCATTACGAATTTTGCGCTCCTTGTTTTTCTTTTCTATCTTGCAAAATAGCTATTTTACACACACTCACATATACAGGTCTACATCCACTCTGGATCCCACTGATAGCGACTCTACTACTGCCAATTATGACTTCGAAAGTCCGATCAACCAAGATACGAACGAAGGTGAGGATGATTGCGAAGTGCCTGGTGAACTTGCTAGACTATTACTTCAGGAAGAGAGGGTCATATAGCCGCATGAAAAGCCAGTGGAAACAGTGAATCTGGGTACATAAGAAGACAAGAAATAGGTCAAGATTGGTGCAAATATAGAATCTGGTGTTAAACAACGGTTGATTCAGATGCTGCGTGACTATGTTGAGATCTTTGCCTGGTCTTATGAAGATATGTCTGGGTTGGATACTGATATTGTGGTTCACCGCTTGCCCACTAAGGAAGACTGTCCTCCAGTGAAACAGAAATTTCATCGAATGCGCCCAGAGATGTCTGAGAAAATCAAGGCCGAAGTCATGAAGTAGTTTGATGCCGGTTTTCTAGCAGTTACTTCTTACCCGCAGTGGGTAGCCAATGTGGTTCCGGTGCCGAAGAAGGATGGTAAGGTTCCAATGTGTGTTGACTATAGGGATCTGAACAGGGCAAGCCCCAAGGATGATTTCCCTCTGTCTCATATCAACGTTCTGGTTGACAACACCGCACATCATAAGGTCTTCTCCTTTATGGATGGTTTCTCCGGTTACAATCAGATTAAAATGGCTCCCGAGGATATGGAAAAGACAACCTTTGTTACGCAATGGGGTACCTTTTGCTACAAAGTCATGCCATTTGGATTGAAGAATGATGGGGCAACATATCAGCGCGCCATGGTCGCTTTGTTCCATGACATGATTCATCATGAGATTGAGGTATACATTGACGATATGATTTCAAGATCCCAGACTGAGGAAGAACATCCTGACCATCTTCAGAAGCTATTTGACAGGTTGAAGTTGTACAGATTGAGGCTAAACCCGAACAAGTGCACTTTCGGAGTGAGGTCTGGTAAGCTGCTGGGTTTCTTCGTCAGTGATAAAGGTATTCAGGTGGATCCTGCAAAGATGAAGGCTATATAGGAAATGCCAGCTCCACAAACTGAAAAATAAGTCAGAGGCTTTCTGGGATGTTTGAACTACATTGCCCGATTCATCTCACACCTAATTGCTACTTGTGAGCCAATCTTCAAGCTACTGAAGAAAGATCAAGTGGTAAGATGGAAAGATGAATGTTAGGCCGCCTTCAAAAGGATTAAGGAATATCTCCAAGAGCCTCCTATTCTGATGCCTCCAGTTGAAGGGAGACCGTTAATCTTATACTTGACAGTACTCGATAATTCAATGGGGTGCGTGCTGGGGCAGCATGACGAGTCTGGCCGAAAAGAGCATGCTATTTACTACCTTAGCAAAACATTTACCGACTGTGAGACCCGATACTCACTGCTTGAGAAAACTTGTTGCGCTTTGGCATGGGCTGCTCGCCGGCTGAGACGGTATACGCTGACTCACACTACTCTATTGATATCGAAGATGGATCCAATAAAGTATATCTTCAAGAAGCCTGCCTTATTCGAAAGAATAGCAAGATGGCAGATGATCTTGACTGAGTACGACATACAATAAACGAACCAGAAAGCAATCAAGGGAAGTGTGTTGGCAGATCATCTGACACATCAGGCAGTGGATGATTACCAGTCTATGAACTTTGAATTCCTTGATGAGAACATCATGTTAGTGACCGACTGTGAAACACCTGGACCGGATGAAGGACCTGAGGAAGGATCCTGATGGTCTATGTACTTTGATGGAGCTTCAAACGCTTTGGGTAATGGCATTGGCGCTATGATCATATCTCCTAAAGGATCTCATACTCCGTTCACCGCCCGACTATGTTTCAACTGCACCAACAACATGGCGGAGTATGAATCGTGCATCATGGGTCTTCGAGCAGCCATTGACCTAAGGATTAAGTTCTTAAGTGTTCTCGTAGATTCCACTCTCGTGATCAGTCAGATCAAAGGCGAGTGGGATACGAAACACCCAAATCTTATTCCTTACAAGGAGTATGTACTGACGTTGCTTCCACACTTCAAGGTGATAACCTTTGAACACTTCCTAAGAGAGGAGAATCAGTTAGCGGACGCGCTAGCTACGATGTCTTCTATGTTCAAAGTCAGGTGGGACAACGAATCTCCCCAGATTACCATTGAAAGGTTGGATAAACCTGCACATTGCTGTGACAATGAGACTGAAAAGGTAACAGATAAACCCTGGTTCCACGAGGTAAAAAGGTATCTTGAGGCTAAAGAATACACTGAGGGTGCATCTGTTAATGATACGAAGTTTCTGAGGAGGTTCGCGGTGAAGTTCTTCATCAGTAATGGCATTCTTTACAAGCGTAACCATGACTCAACCTTGCTGCGATGTGTGGATAAGAATGAAGCAGAAAGGATTATGGTAGAGTTACATGAAGGTACTTTCGGGACTCATTCCAGTGGACACACCATGGCAAAGAAGATCCTACGGGCAGGATATTTTTGGTCCACCATGGAAGCCGACTGTTATCAGCATTCTCAGACATGTCATAAGTGCCAAGTCTATGCTGATTAGAGCACATACCTCCAGTACC
Organism: Vicia faba; assembly: GCA_948472305.1. Taxonomy (NCBI): domain Eukaryota; kingdom Viridiplantae; phylum Streptophyta; class Magnoliopsida; order Fabales; family Fabaceae; genus Vicia; species Vicia faba. The sequence continues at coordinate 903,284,636 of OX451735.1, read as the reverse complement.
TCTGAATGTCTTGACAGCACCTTGGCCTTTTGCAATGTGGGGAATCGACATGATTGGTGAGATCAGACCTACTACGTCCAACGGGCATCGTTTCATCCTGGTAGCTATTGATTACTTTACGAAGTGGGTTGAAGCAACTTCCTTTGCTACAGTGACCAAGAATGTCGTAGCACGGTTTATTCGGCATAATCTGATTTGTCGATATGGTGTATCAGAGAGGATCATTACGGACAATGGTACAAATATCAATAATAAGATGATCACCGAGCTCTGCAAGAAGTTCAAGATACAACATCACAACTCTTCTCCTTACCGGCCAAAGATGAATGGGGTTGTTGAAGCGGCTAATAAAAATATCAAAAAGATTATGCAGAAGATGACGGTGACATACAAAGATTGGCACGAGATGTTACCATTTGCTCTTCATGGGTACCGTACCTCATCGCAGACGTCAACAGAGGCAACACCCTATTCCTTGGTTTATGGTATGGAGGTGGTCTTTCCCATTGAAGTTCAGATACCCTCTCTTCGGATTATGAAGGACGCAGGTTTGAGCGAAGATGACTGGATTCAGACCCGACTTGATCAACTGAATTTAATCGACGAAAAGAGACTTACTGCTATTTGTCATGGTCAAACGTATCAAAAGCGAATGATTTAGGCATTTAACAAGAAAGTCAGACGATAAGAGTATCAAGTTGGGGATCTGGTGATCAAGCGCATCATTCTACCACAAGGTGATCCTAGGGGAAAATGGACCCTGTGATCGGTGGAAATAGAACTGACTTTTTTTTAAGCTGGTTCGCGCGGTAAGCAAGAGTCGCCACCGTCTTTTATATTCTCCAACAAGGAAAGGACAAAAGCACAGGAAAATTCCTTTTCGAGATGTTTCTCGGTTCGGGAGGTAGATTTATAGAAAGGGAAGGTGTTAGCACCCTTTCTATCAGTGGTTATCCACGGGCTCTTAGGTACTTGCTCACTATGTTTTCAAAAAAAATTGTTTGCTTTTCTTTGTGTTTGTGGGTTTTGAAAAAGTTTGTTTGAAAAAACTTCTAAGTAACTCTTGTATCAGTCCTCAAGAGTGTATGAAGTATTTGTTTGAAAACTTTTTGAAAGTGTAGGTGCGAAAAGATGTTTTTGTTTTTTGAAAGAGCAAGTACCCAGGAGAAATCTACCTACTCTAAGGAATTAGGCTGTGTAAGAGTCCTTTCGACAGTACTATCCCACTATTGAGAAGTAGGTAGCACTGTCGTTGGAGTTATTCGAGTCAATTCGATTATAGGGACAATGTGGTCACCAAAGCAATGGTAGGACGCCTTAGCGGTAACCCTAATGTCCTAGATCCTTTTTATCCGAGGCAACCGTTTCGAGGCAACTGGATCTTTAGACAGGAGGGCGACCTCTAAAACACCCTATACTTGATGACCACGTCGAGGCAACCAAGTGAGGCGTACCCTAGGAGTGGCATGTACACGTGTGTCAAATTCAGTTAAGATTATCTTATACATGTTATTGGTGAGCTACGAGTTGGTTTTATTTTTCAGACAAGTCTTGCATGCATATTTAACAGTTAATAATTTGCGGAAAATAAATTGCAGAAAGTTGAATCTACGCTATTACAAGGTGTCGGGTATTTACATCGCCAAAAACATAACCCTTTGGAAAATAAATGCGAGAAATTAAAAGAAAGCGATAAAAGCCCTAATTATCTATTACACCCTCGGAAACAGTTACATTAATATGATCAAAATAATAATGCGCGTAAAGAAATTGAATCGGGACGTCCTTAGGGTTTTGACCCTTTTTGAGAAAAGAAAGAAATTTGGTCCTTTTTTGTTGCAATTAATTCAAATTAAACCTAATAACTAATTAATTAAATAATTACAAGAAAAAAGTATTTTTTATGTTTTTTATATTTTAATGAAAATAAAAAAAGGAAATTAAAAGTTATCAAAAGAAAAACCCTAATTCTAAGTTTATTTTATTTATTGCAAAAATATTCAATATTAACCCTAATTAAACTAAATCAATTTATTAGTATTTATTTACAAAAATAATAAAGTAATAGTGAAATTAATAAATAATAAAAATAAATAATGTTTTAGGTTTCTGAATTTATTATGAAAATAATTATTTGTGAATTAATTAAATAATAATAATAATAGTTATTAAAAGAAAATAAAAAGAAAAAAAGAAAAAAAGAAAAAAAAGAAAACCAGGGGGTGTGTTGACCCATTAGGAGGTGAAGCCTGGAATTTTCTGGCTCATTTGTTTCACAATCCATTTGACTTTGGGGATTGTCTAGGCAGGCATTGACCAGGGAGCATGGTGAGGATCATCTTATGACCACTGGATTTGTGCTGGTAGACACCTAGCGTATGGACAATTGAGGTATATGGTGGACACCTCCTAAAGCGCTGCATGAGAATACATTATGAAAAATATTATGAGAATTTTGGGTGGACCTGGGAATCGTACCCAGGTCCCAATGATAACCAGCCAGATCACCAACCACTGAGCCATGCACCTGCATTTGTTAGCATAATAATGAGTAAATATAATATAAAAAACATGACAATTATGCTGGAAACAAAATCACGCGCGCTTTTATTTGAACGCTCCAATCACAAGCCAACACGCAGTCATCTTTCTCGTTTACCTGTAAAAAGAATAAAGAGATAGCGGGGGTTTTTAACCCCCACAAAATAGGACGACCAAAAATAGCGAATAGAGCTATGCTCTATATAAATATGGCACGATGGTCTCAATGTATTCGTCTCGTCTTGACGGTCTCAACCATGGGTCTTAGAGGTCCCAATTTTTCCTGTATGGGAATGCCCTAATTCAAGAACTCAAGAACCCTAGAATTCTCCAATGGCAACTTTCGATTCACTGCATAATAATTCAATTAACCTATGCCAAAAGATTTGTAAAGGTTCAAGCAATGCATAACAATCAATAAATCATGTTAAACGTGCATGAAATATGAATTATGATTATGAACAAAAGTGTCAAACCGTGAGTCTGTTTAAGGTGATTCCTGGAGCTTTAGCACGTGGTTTTGATTCCAAAAGGTTTCTGAGAGTTCCAGCAATGTGTTTGAATCCTTAAATTGCTTTGAAAGGGCCTGGGAGTGAGAAAACAATTTTGAGTTTTCTTGATTTTTTTTCAATATTGGCTATGGCTTTCTGCAGCAATTCTCACGTGTAATGCATTAGGGTTAGGTTCTGTATATATAATGGAATGGATTTAGGTTAAATCTTGGCCAAGAAATCCATGGAATAATGGTTGGAATATTTGATTTTCAATCATATCTTTTTGCATCTTTTTGATTGAAAAATCTTGCCAAATTGAGAGATCCTTGTCCCCTTGATGTGCACACGAATTTTCCAGCTCTTGTAGGTCATATTCGCTTCATGAAAAGATTGCAAAACCATATCTTGATATTTTCCTACAATTAAATGAATTAAATGAATTAATATTGATTAAAAATTCAATTAATTAATATAAAAAATAAATCAATTCAATTTAATCTAATTGGGTCGTGCATAGGCCTTGGACAAAGTTTCAAGAAGAAATTTGAGGCCCATTAGCAAAAACAAGGTGTTTTGGGCAAAGTTGACTTTTGCAAATTCCCAAAAATTTCCCAACTTCTCCAATGCATATATTGCTCAATTTTGATCATATGAACATGTTCTTGGACATTTTGCAAAGGTCTTGAAGTCCTCTAACCAATGCCTTTGGTCCCATGTCATTTGGATTTACCAATCTCAAGTTATGGTCTTTGACTTAAAGTGCATTTTTGTTGACCTTTGAAATTTACCTATAATGTAGAAATTGATAACTTTTTGTGAGAGCATTTCTTGGACTTGGAATGTGAAGATGAGTTGTAGGAAATGTCATCCCCTTCAAAATGAGCATTGGATGGGATTTTTCTGATGAACCATGAAAAAGTTATGCTTTGGTCAAGATACAATTGACTTTTCTACTGTCCAAAAATAGTAACCTTTGCATCTTTGATGATTTTTGAGCCATGCTTGTGGAATCATGATCAAGACTTGATAAAATGATGATTGTGAGCTCAAAATAAGATGTTGACCAAAAATTCTGAATTTTTGACTGCAAAATGACCATTTTGCCCCTGCAGTTGATTGTGGATCAAATGGGACTTTTGACTATGCAAACTGGCATTGTGAGACTTGAGACTTGACATGTAGATGCTTGGCAATGTTTATAGGCATATGAGACTTGATTGGACCATTGAAAACCTCAAATTCTTTGAAAGAACCAAAACCCTAATTTTGACTGGCTTAGGAGGCATTGGGACTGTGCAACCCTTGAGGAATCTTGAACCATTTGAAGATGATTCTTTACAAACTTTGAAGAATATGGGAGGGCAAATTTTGGGGTACAACAGTTGCCCCTGTTCAATCTTCTTAGACCTGAGGATGTAGATTGGCTTGCATGCCTTTCGTGATCCGAAGGTGGAAGATGATTGAACACTAAAGTGCCCTGAAATTTGCACTCGCATAGTAGAATATCAGCAATGTGATGTCGGGAATGGGCTTACAGATGCCATTTCGAGATATGATGGATAGGAGGATGGGCTTATAGATGCCATCTAGAGACGTGACAGAATCTTGTCGGGAATGGGCTTATAGATGCCATTTGGAGATGTCGATCGCATAAGAGATTCCTTAGCGAGAACTTGCGTACTTGAGAAAGAAAGATAATTTCCTGGCCAGTTACAAGTTTTGATCTTCAAACTCTTCATGCAGATATGCCCTGGCTAGATACAGGTATCGAATCTACAATCAATCGCTCACAGATATGCCCTGGCTAGATACAGGTATCGAATCTGGAACTTCAAAAGGTTGGTAGAGATAGCTTTCCTGGCTGGATACAGGTGTAGATCCCTTCATGCTCTTCATGCAGATATGCCCTGGCTAGATACAGGTATCGAATCTACAATCAGACGCTCACAGATATGCCCTGGCTAGATACAAGTATCGAATCTGGAATTAGTCGTCCACGGATATGCCCTGGCTAGATACAGGTATCGAATCTGGAATTAGTCGTCTATAGATATGCCCTGGCTAGATACAGGTATCGAATCTGGAATTTCAAAAAGTTGGTCGAGATAACTTTCCTGGCTGGATACAGGTGTAGATCCCTTCAAACTCTTCATGCAGATATTCCCTGGCTAGATACAGGTATCGAATCTACAATCAATCTCTCACAGATATGCCCTGGCTAGATACAGGTATCGAATCTGGAATTAGTCGTCTGCAGATATGCCCTGGCTAGATATAGGTATCAAATCTGGAACTGAGAATGAGAGATAATTTCCTGGCCTGTTACAGAGGTTGCTCTTCAAACTCTTCATGCAGATATGCCTTGGCTAGATACAGGTATCGAATCTACAATCAATCGCTCACAGATATGCCCTGGCTAGATACAGGTATCGAATCTAGAACTGCGAAAGGTTGGTCGAGATAGCTTTCCTGGCTGGATACAGGTGTAGACCTCCGACCTGAGAATGAAAGATAATTTCCTGGCCTGTTGCAGGTGTTGATCTTCAAACTCTTCATGTAGATATGCCCTGGCTAGATACAGGTATCGAATCTACAATCAATCGCTCACAGACATGCCCTGGCTAGATACAGGTATCGAATCTGGAACTTCAAAAGTTGATGGTCATATCTTTTGATTGACTTTTTCCTGAAAAGGCAAAACATTATTTGTATGCAATGTCATGATGTATGAAATGCATGATGTCATGAGATCGTGTCGTATGCACTTTATCATGTATGTAAATAGGAGATATGAAATGTAAAATGTTTATGAATGTGTTTTCGTCTGGGGAAATAAATATTTGACGAATGCAGGGAAGTTAAATCCTGGGCTGACGTTGAGGAGTTGAGTTCTTCGTTTCCGCTGGGGATGATGATTGCAAGGATAAACCGGTAGGAGAAGATGACTCCGTTGAGGAATAAACTTGGTGAAGATTACTCTGCGGGGAGATACTCTGTGGGGAAGAGATGCTTCGCTGAGATTTTAATGAGAACTCCGCTGGGGATTCCATTGATAAGTTATGTTGGGGAATTTGATGAACTCCGCTGGGGGATAGGAAGAACTTCGCCGAGGACGATCTTTCCGTGGTTATTAGCTGAGGATAACCCAGTTAGTCCCTGGTGGGGAATAACCTTTGAACATGGTCGGGGAGAGATATGTACTCTGCAAGGGATAAGCTTCCAGAATCTACTGGGGATAAGCTTCCAGAATCTACTGGGGATAAGCTTCCAGAATCTACTGGGGAGATTGATTCAACTCTTCTGGGGAAACTTTTGGACTGTACTGGGGATATGGCTCCACTGAGGTGTCTGTATTCTGCTGGGGAACAATCTTATATTTCCGTCGAGGAATATTAAGACTGTCGGGGATGCTTGTTGAGGAATATCTGCATACTCCGCTGGGGAATGTTGAGATCTTCTGGGGATACCCCACTTCCTTAAGGCTGGCAGTAGGCTAACTCTGCTTGGGGAGAGTGTCGCTGACTTGCTAGGGATACTGTGCCTTTTCGGGGCTGATGGGAGACCAACTCTGCTTGGGGAGAGTGTTGCTGAGTCTTGTCTTACTCTGCGAGGAGTGGAGGTAACTTGGTCATGTTCTTCAGCTGAACTTACCTTGGCGCCTTGGTGGATAGAGCAACTAGATCGCTTAGACAACTCATTATTGCCCCTGTTTCTGATGTCTCTTGTAATTAGTCCTTTGTTTCACATGCAAATATTTATGATTTAGCAATTAATGTCAAATGCATATATCAAAAATGAACATTGGACGTTCTTTGCAAAACAAAACAAATAAAGGAAAAACAAATGGCAATTTGTATGGAAAAGTGAGCTTATATTGATTTTTGGAATTTGCTTGTAAATAGGCGTTTTGTGTACAAGAGGCTGACGTCCTAGTAAGAGAACGCCGCCGAACAAGATAGAGTTTTATACAATTTTGTGAAAAGAAAACACAACAGCTATGTGAAAAAATCCCACTGGGTTCCAACTCTGCTATCGCCTTTATGTCTTCAAGCGTCTCATCACTTTGCTGCTTAGTTGGAGATGAAGCTGATTGCTTGATGCCGTCTGAGCCTGATGGTTGATGCCGAAGTCTGGATGCAAGGTGATCCAATGAGACATAGTATTACGCTTATCCCTAACTTTTTCCTGGACCTCCCTTTCGGGTTTTCGGTCCACCGGGATACCCATTTTTTCCAAAGCCGCCTTTTCAGGTTTTCGACTTGCCGGGTGTACAGATTTTTTCATTTTTCATCCCTTATTTTTTGCCTGAACCCTTTTGGTTCGCCGGGAAGCCCTTATTTTTTCCTAGGTGTGTCAACCTAGCGGGTCTTTTAATCATGCGTAGTATTTTTTTACTATGTCTGCATTGGCGGGGTGAGGAAGGTCGTCACCGTCCATGGTAGTTAGAATCATCGCTCCTCCTGAGAAGATGTTCTTAACCACAAATGGTCCTTCGTACGTGGGGGTCCATTTGCCCCTGGGATCACCTTGAGGGAGAATGATGCGCTTGATTACCAGATCCCCAACCTGATACTCTTGTCGCCTGACTTTCTTGTTAAATGCCTTGATCATCCGTTTTTGGTACGTCTGACCATGACAAATAGCAGTGAGTCTCTTTTCGTCTATTAGGTTTAATTGATCAAGCCGGGTCTGGATCCAGTCATCTTCGCTCAAACCTGCATCCTTCATTATCCGGAGAGAGGGTATCTGGACTTCAATAGGCAAGACTGCTTCCATGACATAGACCAAGGAAAAGGGATTTGCCCCTGTTGACGTCCGTGCTGAGGTACGGTACCCATGAAGAGCGAACGGTAACATCTCGTGCCAATCTTTGTAGGTCACTGTCATCTTCTGCACAATCTTCTTGATGTTCTTATTAGCTGCTTCTACAACCCCATTCATCTTCGGCCGGTAGGGAGAAGAGTTATGGTGCTGTATCTTGAATTGCTCGCAGAGCTCAGTGATCATATTGTTGTTAAGATTGGTACCATTGTCCGTAATGATCCTTTTTGGGACACCGTAGCGACAGATCAGGTTATGCCGAATGAACCGTGCCACGACGTTCTTGGTTACGGTAGTGTAGGAAGCTGCTTCAACCCACTTTGTGAAGTAATCAATCGCTACCAGGATGAAGCGATGCCAATTGGATTCCATAGGTCTGATCTCGCCGATCATATCAATCCCCCACATTGCAAAAGGCCAAGGTGCCGTCAAGACGTTCAGAGGAACTGGAGGAATGTGCACCTTGTCTGCATAGATCTGGCATTTGTGACACGTTCAAGAATGTTGATAACAGTCGGCTTCCATTGTGGACCAGAAATATCATGCCCGAAGGATTTTCTTTGCCATGGTTTGTCCACTGGAGTGGGTTCCGAAGGTACCTTCATGCGGCTCTGCCATGATCCTTTCTGCTTCAGTCGTATCCACACAACGCAGTAAGGTTGAATCATGGTTTCGTTTGTACAGAATGTCATTGCTGAGGAAGAACTTTGCCGCGAACCTTCTCAGAAACTTCTTGTCATTAACAGATGCGCCTTCGGGGTATTCTTGAGCTTGAAGGTACCTCTTCACTTCATGATACCAAGGCTTTTCTGTTAACTCTTCTGTCTCAAGATCACAACAATGTGCAGGTTCATCCAACTTTGAAATAATGATCCGGGGAGCCTCGTTGTCCCATTTGACTTTGAACATAGAAGACATCGTAGCCAGCGCATCCGCCAACTGATTCTCCTCTCTTGGGAAGTGTTCAAAAGTTATCTCTTCGAAATAGGGAATCAACGTCAATACGTACTCCTTGTAAGGAATAAGATTTGGGTGTTTCGTATCCCACTCGTCTTTGATCTGACTGATCACAAGAGTGGAATCTCCGAAGACACTCAGAAACTTGATCCTTAGGTCAATTGCAGCTTGAAGACCCATAATGCACGCTTCATACTCCGCCATGTTGTTGGTGCAGTTGAAACATAGTCGGGCGGTAAGTGGAGTATGAGTGCCTTTTGGGGATATGATCACAGCGCCGATACCGTTACCCAAAGCGTTTGAGGCTCCGTCAAAGTGCATAGACCATCGGGATCCTTCCTCAGGTCCTTCATCCGGTCCAGGTACTTCACAATCAGTCACTACCATGATATTCTCGTCTGGAAATTCAAAGTTCATGGACTGGTAGTCATCCACTGCCTGATGTGCCAAATGGTCTGCCAACACACTTCCCTTGATTGCTTTCTGAGTCGTGTACTGGATGTCATATTCTGTCAAGATCATCTGCCATCTTGCTATTCTTCCGGACAAGGAAGGCTTTTCAAAGATGTACTTGATGGGATCCATTTTTGAAATCAACAGAGTAGTGTGAGTCAACATATACTGTCTCAGCCGGCGAGCAGCCCATACCAAAGCGCAACAAGTTTTCTCGAGCAGTGAGTATCGGGTCTCACAGTCGGTAAACTTTTTGCTAAGGTAATAAATAGCATGCTCTTTTCGGCCAGACTCGTCATGCTACCCCAGCACACACCCCATTGAGCTGTCAAGTACTGTCAAGTATAATATTAGAGGTCTCCCTTCAACCGGTGGCATAAGAATGGGTGGCTCTTGGAGATACTCTTTGATTCTTTCGAAAGAGGCCTGACATTCATCGTTCCAATGTACTACTTGATCTTTCTTCAATAGCTTGAAGATTGGCTCACAGGTAGCAGTTAGATGTGAGATGAACCGGGCAATGTAGTTCAGACGTCCTAGAAAGCCTCTGACTTCATTCTCTGTCTTGGGAACTGGCATCTCTTGTATGGCTTTCACCTTGGCAGGGTCCACTTGAATCCCTTTGTCGCTTACGACGAAACCTAGCAATTTTCCAGATCTCACCCCAAAGGTGCACTTGTTCGGATTCAACCTCAGCTTGTACAACTTCAGACGGTCAAACAGCTTCTGTAGATGGTCAAGGTGTTCCTCCTCAGTTTGGGACCTTGCAATCATGTCGTCGACATATACTTCGATCTCATGATGGATCATGTCATGAAACAAAGCAACCATGGCACGTTGGTAGGTTGCCCCATCATTTTTCAACCCAAAAGGCATAACCTTGTAGAAAAAGGTGCCCCACTGAGTAACAAAAGTGGTCTTCTCCATGTCTTCATGAGCGATCTTGATTTGATTATAACCGGAGAACCCGTCCATGAAGGAGAATACCTTATGCTGAGCAGTGTTGTCCACTAGAACGTCGATGTGAGGTAGAGGGAAATCATCCTTGGGGCTTGCCCTGTTCAAATCCCTGTAATTAACACACATTCGGACCTTACCATCTTTCTTCGGCACTGGAACCACATTGGCAACCCACTGAGGGTAAGAAGTCACTGCTAGAAACCCGGCATCAAATTGTTTCATAACCTCAGCTTTGATTTTCTCGGACATCTCCGAACGCATACGACGGACCTTCTGTTTTATCGGAGGGCATTCTTCCTTGGTAGGCAAGTGATGAACCACAATGTCAACATCCAACCCAGGCATGTCTTCGTAGGACCAGGAAAAGATTTCCACATAGTCATGCAGCATCTGGATCAACCGTTGTTTCACACTAGACTCCAGATTGGCACCAATCTTGACCTCCCTTCTGTCTGTCTCAGTACCCAGATTTACCGTTTCCACTGGCTCTTCATGTGGCTGAATGGCCCTCTCTTCCTGGAGTAGCAGTCTTGCAAGCTCACCAGGCACTTCGCAATCATCTTCACCTTCGTCTTCGGCTAAGTTGATCGGATTTTCAAAGTCATAACTAGCAGTAGCAGAGTCGTTACCAGTGAGATCCAGAGTGGATTGGAACCTGTATAGGTGAGTGTGTGTAAATATAGCTGTTTTGCAATATATATAATAAAGAAAGAAAAGGAGCGCAAGATTTGAAATGCAAAAAACGTCCAATGCTTTTATTCATGATATATGACAATGACAAATAATAAGCCCTCACAAATGAAGCCACGGTGCCCCGGGTAAGAGACCGAGCCATAAAGTTTCAAATTATTGTCTGTTACAAATTCAAAACAAAGGAGTTCATTACTGAGTGACAAAAGTAATAGGTAGGAAGTCTTTCGCAGTCCAGTTGTTCAGTCCACCGCTGGTCGTTGGGTAGATCCAGCTGTTGAATTCAGAGTCCTCCACGTCATCCTTTATAGCATTTACTCCCGGGTTGGTGATGAACACAAGAGGTCTCCCAATCCTTGCCTTACAAACAGCCCTCTGAGCTTCTGCAGTGAAACCCAAACCAAACTTGTCAGTCTTCGGAGTGAAATCAAGAAGTCGGCCCCAGTTTGCACACTCACCCTTCTCAATCACAGCCCGGGCATCCTTTAAGGAAGCCATCTTCAATGGAGAATCTTCTTCAGTCACAGTTTCTGTTGATGCCAGTGTTTGAGGAACCTCTTCAAAATGCTGGAATGGAGTCTCAATGAATTCCCCATCCATCTCTATGTACTGGAACGAGTTGAGGTGGCTGACCATGTATTCCTCCTCCCCCTAAACTGTCAAAATCTTCCCTCTGACCGGGTATTTCAGCTTCTGATGTAGTGTGGAGGTCACAGCTCCAGCCTTGTGGATCCAAGGACGACCAAACAAACAAGAGTAGGATGGTCGGATGTCCATCACATAGAACGTTGAATCAAAGACCTAAGAACCAACCCTAATTGGAATATCAACTTCACCATGTACCATCCTTTTGGACCCGTCAAAGGCCCGGACAACAATGTTACTTGGCTTGAGCTCTAATCCCTCACAATCCAGCCTGTCTAGAGCTTTCTTGGGAAATACATTCAACGAGGAACCAGTGTCAACCAGCACAAGGGCAAGAGTAGTGCCCCTGCATTCGATGGAGACATGCAGGGCATCGTTATTATTCTTCCCCTTAGCAGTCAGATCAGCGTCGGAGAAACCCAAACCATTATCAGCAGTTAAGTTGGACACACACTCGGTAAATTGATCAGCTGATGTCTCTTGTGGCACGTGGGCCGTCTTCAGGAAGGTAATCAGGGCCTTGGCATGGGCCTCTGAACACAACAACAGTGATAGCATAGAAATCTTTGATGGGGTGTGCCCCAGCTGCTCAACTACATTGAAATCACTCTTCTTGATAATCTTAAGAATCTCTTCCATCTCCTGTTTGGAAGCTTCAACATTGGTGGTCCTTGGTGCCTCTGTCTGGGCAGGCACATCAGTAGCAGTCCCTTTGCCCCGAGCGTCATATGACTCGGCAGCAGGGGTAGAAATAGGAACTTGGTCAGGAAGGGGAGCAGGCACACTGGCAGGTGTGATGACAATAGGTCTCTGGATAGCTGGTGGTGCAATATCTAGTGAGAACAGTCTACCACTACAAGTGACTTTGGCAGGTCCGGTGATGTTACTGACGTCGGCACTAGTATCGAACTCTTGTTTAACTCCAAGAACATAAACATCTGCCCCATAGTGCCATGGGACAACTTTGTCAGATGTATAGGGGAGGGGCCCCGGAACAGTGATGATGATAGGTGCAACCTTCTGAGTAGACATGATTTTGACAGGCTTCTTTGAGGGAGCCTAAGGAGAGTTGTTGAAAATAGTAACAATGGACACTTCTTCAGCAGGGATAGCAGGAACAACAATCTTCTCGAACAAGATCTCTTTGTTATCCATCAGGTTTTGGACGCCTGATTTCAACAAAGGACAACCAACAGGTGAAACAGAACACAGATGACAACCTTTACTACATCCCGGAAATAAACCGGCTAGCAACAGGTTCCTCTTGACGGTCAACAGTGGAGTAACAATATCATCCATAGAGGCTACATACAGGTCCTCCTCAACAGCATTCACTCCATGCTTGGGCATGGGAGCTGTTACCACATTAGGCCTCTCGAGTGCCTCGAACTCAACCTCTTTAGCATTAATTAGGTCCTGAAACTTATTCCTCAGAGCCCAACAATCATCCGTAGTATGCCCCGGGCTGTCAGAGTGATAAGCGCAGCGGGCGTTAGGATTATACTTTGGAGATGTTGTGTTCACAACCTTCGGAGCTTCTTTGACAGTTACCAGATTGGTTGACAGTAGTTGTGGCAATATCTGAGACAGGGTCATACTGAGCCGAGTGTACTGCCTTTTGGGTCTCTCACCCCTTGGTTGGTTATATTGCTGAGGAGCAGCAACAGGCTTTGAAATTACCACCGCGTTGACAGCTTGGCAGCGTTCCAGTTTATTTTGTCTCCTTGGACCATAAACAACACTAGATTCTTTCTTGAAGGGCTTCTTTTCAGTACTCGAGGAAGCACCCTTCTGTATCTTCCCCGACTTGATACCAGCTTCGATCCTATCACCAGTCAAGATCAGATCTGTAAACCCAGCAGAAGAATTCCCAATCAGATGGTTGAAGAACTGACCAAACAGGGTCGCCAAGAACATGTCAACGAGTTCACGGTTAGTCAAAGGTGGCTGCACCCTGCCAGCCAGGTCTCTCCACTTTTGCGCATACTCTTTGAATCCTTCACCCGTCCCTAGTGACATACCCTGGAGCTGGGTACGCGTAGGAGCGAGGTCGGAATTGTACTAATACTGCTTATAAAACGCAGTAGCCAAGTCCTCCCAATTGCGAATGCTGGCTCCATCTAGTTGATAGAACCATTCGAGTTGAGTCCCTAAAAGACTATCCTGGAAGAAATGGATCCATAAGTTCTTGTCAGCTGTGTAAGGTTGGATCTTCCTTACATATGATCTGAGATGCAGCTTAGGACAGGAAGCCCCGTCGTACTTCGCAAAAGCAGGTGCCTTGAACTTGTGTGGGATCACCACCCCAGAAGATAAGCCTAGGTCTCCAAAGTCCAACCCAGGCACATGTTGGATTTCCATAGCACTTAAACGGTCCTCCAGCTGTTTGTACCTGTCCTCAGCAGGAGAGTACTGTTCATCATTGTAATCTGTCTCGTTGTCGGAGACCACAGGACTAGGAACCCTTCTCTCTTGGGGACTGTCTTTCCCTACAGAGGAAGTAGCCAGATCAACCTCATTTTGCAGTGCATTCCCGAATCTGTGTCCGGTGTTAAACAACACAATCCTCTTCTTCTTCTTCTTCAGAATCAGAGTCTTCAACTCCTGTTGACCCTGGGCTAAGCTCATGACCAGCTCTTGAAACTGGGCGTTCTGGGCATGGAGGGCCTTGATAGCTTGTTCAGTAGTAGGTTCAGAAGACATGATGATTGCTGAAATAAACAGCGAAGAAGATTAAGCAACCTGTAGAAAAAGGGTACCTGTTATGCATATGATGCATGGAATGCGTATGATTTATGTTTTCAAAGACAATCGGGATTCAACTTTGTAGACAAAAGGAAATAAACTTTATTAGATTAAACTTTGAATTGTTCAACAAATTGCCCTTAGGCGTTACAAGAATGAAAATACTGAAAAGGAAATAAAAGCTGTAAAAGAAACATACAAAGCCTATCACTGCTCCCATGGCCTCCTCTTCTCGGTGCGGATATAGTCATTCAAGATCCGCTCGTTCTCCAATTGCTTGGTCAGCTTCTGGATTTTCTGTTCCTGTTCATTGAACCTTTCCCGATAAGAATCCCGTTCTTCCTGTAATTGCACCCAAGACCTCTTTAGTGTATCAACATCAGTGGTTATCTGAGGAGGGAGTACAGTTGGAGGAACCCCGTCTCTATCAGGAAATTCAAGAATGATAGGCCTGACAGCTTCGTATGGCATACCTAACTTCTGAGCACGGATGCAGACCCATTTGTAGTAGGATTCCATTGGTAGAGAAGTCTTCGGTCCCAACTCATGTAGGTCAGCTTTATGAATTATGTCCCAAGCCTTGATGAATCTACGACGCAGCTCGTCACTGTCTACCTGAAACTCAAAACTGATGCGAGGCACCAACATCTCATGAGGCCCTGCTCTTCTGGCCCTTCCAAATTGACGGAGGGCTAGACATGGATTGTAAGAGATTCCTCCCTGGGTACCGATCAATGGAACATTAGGATACTCTCCGCAACGATCAATAACAGCTACCTCATCCAAACCTCTGAGAGTCCAAATGATGTCATTATCAGTGAGAGACATTAACCTATGAGCCCAACCCCTTCCTTCTTTGTTCTTCAGCACGAACTTAGGGAGGTGCTAAATAAACAACCTCACTAACAAAGGAGCACAACACCACAAAGTTCCCCGTCTTCGGGAAGTACGAGCATAGAGTTGTTGCAAGATGTCACCCAAGAGAGTGGGTGCAGGGTTCCGAGACATGAAGATCCTTATGGCATTGACATTAACAAAGGTATCAGGATTTGGAAACAATACTAGACCATAGATTAAGAGAGCCAGAATGTCTTCGTACGCCCTGAAGTCTAAGTCATTCCAGAAACTGTTAGCTTTACCAATCAGAAACTTAGCCAAAAAGCCCTTAACTCCACTTCTAGTCACCCAGTTATCCATTACCTCTTTAGTGGTCAAGGGAAGGGCTGCAACAATCTCCTCAAGCCTAAGAGTCTTTTCCCAACCAGTGAATGGAGTCTGTTCTAAAACAGGGATACCAAGCAAATCAGAGAATTCTTCCAGGGTAGGGACCAGCTGGAAGTCTTGGAAGGTGAAGCAATGGTATAGGGGATCATAAAACTGGGTCAGGACACTCATTAGTTGTTGGTCCCACTTTGAAGTGACTAAACCGAGAAGAGAAACATGCCTCTGGATGAAGGAAGTAGTGTTTGGAATTCTGTCAACCAATTCTTTGAGCAGATCAGGTGGGTGAACAAAGTTGAGCCGGATAGTATTCCTTTGCATAGGCATCATGATGTCCTACAAAACAGAGCAAAGATGAAACCCTATTGTCTTTGAAATGGGTCAGTCCTTATGCAGGATGCATGCAATGGTATGATGGTATGATGTTATGGTAAAGCACACCACAAATATTCACAAAGGCAAACATGATAAGGCACACAAGTCATACAAGACAACCCTTAGAGTTCAGGCCAGCATGAAGTTTAGGTACTACCCTCTTTCCGTTTCAGTTGGTTAAGACCTGTCCTAAAAAATAGTAACCGGGTTCTAGAGGATCTCAATACCATCGACTACCCTCAATCGGTCATAACTCCAGCTTCGCAATCTTTTCTTGCAGCCAGAACCATCGCGAGAGTTTAGCCTCAATGAGTGTAGCATACTGCTACTGTTCTATGGCCAAGTTGGGTCAATTTAGGGTTCTAAGGTCGGTTGGTGCTTAATGACTCCTTAGAAGACCCATATTCTCCTCGTTCCAACACAAGGGATATCGGTACAGACCAAGGTGTCACACCAACGTAGCTACTGCTTCACCCGTGTCGGTCTACGCCGGACAGGTCCCTCACAGCTTATCCTACCTAAAGGGTATTCCCCAGATCCGAGCTAGGATCTATGAAACTCCGATACAAGCTCACAATATTAAAGCAAACAAGGCATACAATTGAAAACATAAGTGTTCTAATCCTAAGGTACACCTCACTTATAAAAGTCCCCAGCAAAGTCGCCAGTTCTGTGATCAGTGGAAATAGAACTGGCTGTTTTTTAAGCTGGTTCGCGAAATGTCGCGGTAAGCAAGAGTCGCCACCGTCTTTTATGTTCTCCAACAAGGAAAGGACAAAAGCACAGCAAAATTCCTTTTCGAGATGTTTCTCAGTTCGGGAGGTAGATTTATAGAAAAGGAAGGTGTTAGCACCCTTTCTATCTGTGGTTCTCCACGGGCTCTTAGGTGCTTGCTCACTATGTTTTCAAAAAAAATTGTTTGCTTTTCTTTGTGTTTGTGGGTTTTGAAAAAGTTTGTTTGAAAAAACTTCTAAGTAACTCTTGTATCAGTTCTCAAGCGTGTATGAAGTATTTGTTTGAAAACTTTTTGAAAGTGTAGGTGCGAAAAGATGTTTTTGTTTTTTGAAAGAGCAAGTACCCAGGAGAAATCTACCTACTCTAAGGAATTAGGCTGTGTAAGAGTCCTTTCGACAATACTATCCCACTATTGAGAAGTAGGTAGCACCGTCGTTGGAGTTATTCGGGTCAATTCAATTATAGGGACAATGTGGTCACCAAAGCAATGGTAGGACGCCTTAGCCGTAACCCTAATGTCCTAGATCCTTTTTATCCGAGGCAACCGTTTCGAGGCAACTGGATCTTTAGACAAGAGGGCGACCTCTAAAACACCCTATACTTGATGACCACGTCGAGGCAACCAAGTGAGGCGTACCCTAGGAGTGGCATGTGCACGTGTGTCAAATTCAGTTAAGATTATCTTGTACATGTTATTGGTGAGCTACGAGTTGGTTTTATTTTTCAGACAAGTCTTGCATGCATATTTAACAGTTAATAATTTGCGGAAAATAAATTGCAGAAAGTTGAATCTACGCTATTACAAGGCGTCGGGTATTTACATCGCCAAAAACATAACCCTTTGGAAAATAAAAGCGAGAAATTAAAAGAAAGCGATAAAAGCCCTAATTATCTATTACACCCTCGGAAACAGTTACATAAATATGATCAAAATAATAATGCGCGCAAAGAAATTGAATCGGGACGTCCTTAGGGTTTTGACCCTTTTTGAGAAAAGAAAGAAATTTGGTCCTTTTTGTTGCAATTAATTCAAATTAAACCTAATAACTAATTAATTAAATAATTACAAGAAAAAAGTATTTTTTATGTTTTTTATATTTTAATGAAAATAAAAAAAGGAAATTAAAAGTTATCAAAAGAAAAACCCTAATTCTAAGTTTATTTTATTTATTGCAAAAATATTCAATATTAACCCTAATTAAACTAAATCAATTTATTAGTATTTATTTACAAAAATAATAAAGTAATAGTGAAATTAATAAATAATAAAAATAAATAATGTTTTAGGTTTCTGAATTTATTATGAAAATAATTATTTGTGAATTAATTAAATAATAATAATAATAGTTATTAAAAGAAAATAAAAAGAAAAAAAGAATAAAAGAATAAAAAGAAAACCAGGGGGTGTGTTGACCCATTAAGAGGTGAAGCCTGGAATTTTCTGGCCCATTTATTTCACAGTCCATTTGACTTTGGGGATTGTCTAGGCAGGCATTGACCAGGGAGCATGGTGAGGATCATCTTATGACCACTGGATTTGTGCTGGTAGACACCTAGCGTATGGACAATTGAGGTATATGGTGGACACCTCCTAAAGCGCTGCATGAGAATACATTATGAAAAATATTATGAGAATTTTGGGTGGACCTGGGAATCGAACCCAGGTCCCAATGATAACCAGCCAGATCACCAACCACTGAGCCATGCGCCTGCATTTGTTAGCATAATAATGAGTAAATATAATATAAAAATCATGACAATTATGCTGGAAACAAAATCACGCACGCTTTTATTTGAACGCTCCAATCACAAGCCAACACGCAGTCATCTTCGTCGTTTGCCTGTAAAAAGAATAAAGAGATAGCGGGGGTTTTTAACCCCCACAAAATAGGACGACCAAAAATAGCGAATAGATCTATGCTATATATAAATATGGCGCGATGGTCTCAATGCATTCGTCTCGTCCTGACGGTCTCAACCATGGGTCTTAGAGGTCCCAATTTTTCCTGTATGGGAAAGCCCTAATTCAAGAACTCAAGAACCCTAGAATTCTCCAATGGCAACTTTCGATTCACTGCATAATAATTCAATTAACCTATGCCAAAAGCTTTGTAAAGGTTCAAGCAATGCAAAACAGTCAATAAATCATGTTAAACATGCATGAAATATGAATTATGATTATGAACAAAAGTGTCAAACCGTGAGTCTGTTTAAGGTGATTCCTGGAGCTTTAGCACGTGGTTTTGATTCCAAAAGGTTTCTGAGAGTTCCAGCAATGTGTTTGAATCCTTAAATTGCTTTGAAAGGGCCTGGGAGTGAGAAAATTGTTTTGAGTTTTCTTGATTTTTTTTCCAATATTGGCTATGGCTTTCTGCAGCAATTCTCACGTGTAATGCATTAGGGTTAGGTTCTTTATATATAATGGAATGGATTTAGGTTAAATCTTGGCCAAGAAATCCATGGAATAATGGTTGGAATATTTGATTTTCAATCATATCTTTTTGCATCTTTTTGATTGAAAAATCTTGCCAAATTGAGAGATCCTTGTCCCCTTGATGTGCACACGAATTTGCCAGCTCTTGTAGGTCATATTTGCTTCATGAAAAGATTGCAAAACCATATCTTGATATTTTCCTACAATTAAATGAATTAAATGAATTAATATTGATTAAAAATTCAATTAATTAATAAAAAACAAGAAAATAATTCAATTTAATCTCATGGGTCGTGCATAGGCCTTGGACAAAGTTTCAAGAAGAAATTTGAGGCCCATTAGCAAAAACAAGGTGTTTTGGGCAAAGTTGACTTTTGCAAATTCCCAAACATTTCCCAACTTCTCCAATGCATATCTTGCTCAATGTTGATCATATGAACATGTTCTTGGACATTTTGGAAAGGTCTTGAAGTCCTCTAACCAATGTCTTTGGTCCCATGTCATTTGGATTTACCAATCTCAAGTTATGGTCTTTGACTTAAAGTGCATTTTTGTTGACCTTTGAAATTGACCTATAATGGAGAAATTGATAACTTTTTGTGAGAGAATTTCTTGGACTTTGAATGTGAAGATGAGTTGTAGGAAATGTCATCCCCTTCAAAATGAGCATTGGATGGGATTTTTCTGATGAACCATGAAAAAGTTATGCTTTGGTCAAGATACAGTTGACTTTTCTGCTGTCCAAAAATAGTAACCTTTGCATCTTTGATGATTTTTGAGCCATGCTTGTGGAATCATGATCAAGACTTGATCAAATGATGATTGTGAGCTCAAAATAATATGTTGACCAAAAATTCTGACTTTTGACTGCAAAATGACCATTTTACCCCTGCAGTTGATTGTGGATCAAATGGGACTTTTGACTATGCAAACATGCATTGTGAGACTTGAGACTTGACATGTAGATGCTTGGCAATGTTTATAGGCATATGAGACTTGATTGGACCATTGAAAACCTCAAATTCTTTGAAATAACCAAAACCCTAATTTTGACTAGCTTAGGAGGCATTGGGACTGTGCAACCCTTGAGGAATCTTGAACCATTTGAAGATGATTCTTGACAAACTTTGAAGAATATGGGAGGGAAAATTTTGGGGTACAGCAGAACCCAACGTACGAAGGGTCATTTATGGTTAAGAACATTTTCTCAGGAGGAGCTATGATTCTAACCACCATGGATGGTGACGACCTTCCTCACCCCGTCAATGCAGACATAGTGAAAAAATAATACGCATAATCAAAGACCCACTAGTTTGACTGGACTAGGCAAAAATAAGGGCTTCCCGACGAACCAAAAGGGTTCAGGAAAAAATAAGGGATGAAAATAAAAAAATTTGTATACCCGGCAAGTCGAAAACCTGAAAAGGCGGCTTGGGCAAAAAAGGGTATCCCGGTGGACTGAAAACCCGAAAGGGCGGTCCAGGCAAAAATTAGGGATCAAAGAGTAACACTGTGTCTCATTGGATCAACTTGCAATCAGACTTCGGTATTGACTATCAAGCTCAGATGACGCTAATCAGTTTGATCCACCTTCAACCAAGTAGCAAAGTAATAAGATGCTCGAGGATATAAGGGCAATAGCAAAGTTGGAACCCAATGGGATTGTTCACATAGCTGTTTTTCTTTGTTTTTCACAAATTGTATAAATTCTATTTGTTCGGCGACATTATCTTACTAGGACGTCAGCCTCTTGTATAAAAACGCCTATTTACAGGCTAACTTCAAAATCAATACAAGTCATTTTTAGAAAGAAATTTCAAACTACTTTCCTTTTTCTGTTTTGTTTTGTAAGAACGTCCAATGTTCATTTTTGATATATGCATTTGACATTGATTGTTGCTCATAAAAATTTACATGCGAAACAAAAGAAGATTACTTGTAATATCAGAAATAGGGGCAAACGAGAAATGTCCAAACTGTACAGTTGCTCTGTCCACCAGGTATAGGGATAAACCTAGCTGGAGGAAACGATTGAAAGTACATTCATTCCCCGCAGAGTAAGAAGAAAGATAGTGGTGTTAAAGCTCTCCCCAGTTGAGACTCGCAACTGTGAATGAATTGGTGATATTCTCCCCAAAGCAGAGTCTATCTACCATCAGTTTGAAAAATTATCCCCAGCGGAGTATAAAAAATATCCTAAGTGGAGTTTGAAAAAATTGTCTCCAATAGACTCTGGAAGATTGTCCCCAGTAGAGTCTAAAAGGTTATTCCCAGTGAAGTCGCAACTGAAAGATCATCCCCAGCGGAGTTCTTTCCATTCACAAACAGAAATTCAATCCCCAATAGGTTTCATTATCACCAACAACGATAGTTCATCCCCAGTTGAATTTATCAGCAGAATCCTCAGCAGAGCATCTCTTCCCCACAGAGGCATTCTCTCGTCCGCTTATTCCCCAACAGAGTTATCCTCTCCTGCAGGTTTATTCTCACAATCATCTTCATCCACTATCCCCAACGGAAATGAAGAATTCAACTCTTTTCTCCAGCAGCAATCTGGGATTTGTTTTCCCCAGCTCAAAACGTCACATTTCCATACATCATGACATGCATGCGCATCATACGACACAATCTCATTTATTTTGAGAACATCATCGCTTGATACATATCATGCATTACATACAACTAACCTTTAACTTTCAGGAAGGATACGATTAAATTCTTACATAATTCAAGCTATGAAGCTTTTACCTCAGTTGAATTACAGACGAGTTCCTAAATCTCAGCATAGATGTTTCCTCAGTTGAATTACGTACGAGTTCCTAAATCTCGACAGAGATGTTTCCTCAATTAAATTACGGACGAGTTCCTAAATCACAGCAGAGATGTTTTCTCAGTTGAATTACGGACGAGTTCTAAATCTCAGCAGACATGTTTCCTCAGTTGAATTACGGACGAGTTCCTAAATCTCGGCAGAAATGTTTCCTCAGTTGAATTACAGACGAGTTCCTAAATCTCAGCAGAGATGTTTCCTCAGTTGAATTACAGACGAGTTCCTAAATCTCAGCAAAGATGTTTCCTCAATTAAATTTCGGACGAGTTCCTAAATCTTAGTAGAGATGATTCCTCAGTTGAGTACGGACGACTGAAGTTCCTAAATATCAGCAGAGATGTTTCCTCAGTTGAGTATGGACGATCGAAGTTCCTAAATATCAGCAGAGATGACTCCTCAGTTGAGTACGGACGATCGAAGTTCCTAAATATCAATAGAGATGACTCCTCAGTTGATTACGGACGATCGAAGTTCCTAAATATCAGCAGAGATGATTCCTCAGCTGAGTACAGACGATCGAAGTTCCTAAATATCAACAGAGATGGTTCCTCATTTGAGAACAGACGACCAAAGTTCCTAAATATCATCAGAGACGACTCACCAGCAGAATAACAGATGATCGAAGCTCCTAAAATTCTACTTCTCTCAACAAAGATCAACCTTCTCCAGCGGAATCTTCCTCAAATGACAGGTATACGAGCTCTCGCTAAGGAATCTCTTATGCAATCGACACTCCTTCGGATGGCAGCTTTAAGCCCATCTCCCATCAGCAATTTTCAAATGGCATCTGTAAGCCCATTCCCGACATCATAAGACAATTACCACTTCATGCGAGTGCAAATTTCTGGGCACTCTAGTGTTCAATCAACTTCCACCTTCGGATTACGAAAGGCACGAAAGCCAATCTACATCCTCAGGTTTAAGAAGATTGAACAGGGGCAGCTGGTTTACCCCAAAATTTTCCCTCCCATATTTCTCAAAACATTGCAAGAAAGATCTTCAAATTGCTCAAGGTAGTCCAAGGGTTGGCCAGACAAGCTCTCTCCTAAGGCAGTCTACCTCAAATTAGGGTTTTATGTTACATCAAGATATTTCAGTCCAAGTGATCCCAAGTTCTCACCAAAGTCCTAATATGTTCCCAAGATCATCCATGTCAAGTTTCAAGCCTTGCAGAGAAAGTTTGCTCAGTCAATTGTTCAAAGGCTTGAAAATCGGTTGTACTAGGGCAAAAGTCAACTGTGACCCACATACAATCAAACTTCAAGATTTTTGATCAACATCCTCATTTTGAAGTATATTTCATCATTTGATCAAGGGTTGATCATGATTTATCAATGATTTCTCATAATTCATCAAGACTCAAAAGTTGATAAATTAGGGTTTTGTAGGAAAAGTCAACTCAACTTTGACCAAGCATAACTTTCTCATACTTTATGGGAAATGACCCATCCAAATCTCATTTTTAATAGAATGCAATTCCCTACAATCCATCTTCAGCTCCCAAGTTCAAAATATGCATTCACAAGAAGTTATGAATTTGGACATTATAGGTCATTTTGAAAAGTCAACAAAAACACCTTTTTTGTCAAAGCTTCATACATGAGCATGGAATATCAAATTGATATGAGAACAAAAGGGTTGATTATAGGACATCTCCAGATTTCTAAAAAGTCTAAGAACACCTCAAAAGAGTCAAAATTGAGGAAGCTATGCATTGGTGAAGTTGACCTTTTTTGCAAAATTGCCAAAAGTCAACTATGCCCAAAACTTCAAATTTTGCCAAATGGGCCCAATCTTTTTCACTTGTTTTGAGTTGGAAACATAGCCCACGAGCTCTAGCCTTTTCCACTTGTCCATATCTTATTTTTATTATTTATTTGGATTTTTATTTGAATTAATTCAATTTAAATCAAAATAAATCATATAAAATCAAAAACATTGAAAACAAAAGATTTGGTGATTGTTTCAGGTTCCAATTACAGCTAGCAAAGCATTCCAACTCGTGTAAAGGCATATGTTCATAAAAAGATTGAAAAAATCCATGTTTAGAAAGATCTTAAAAGTGAATCAAATCAAATCAAAAGTCATTGAAGGAGAAAGATTTGGATGCAATTATCAACCCTAATGCATTCACTCATACATATAGAACGAGGCCAGACCTAAAAGAGGGCTAGAAACAGGCGCTAGAGGAAGAACAAAATCTGAAAAAAGTGAAGAAAAGTGTGAGATCGAAATCCCATTTGGAGACAGTTTCAGGACCTTTGAACAATCCCAATCGACTCCTGGGACTCTCAGCAAGCTAAAGCCATCAAGAACCAAGCATTTCAAGCCCCAAATTACTCTATAAGTCATTCACGACATACCCCTGTTCTTGAATTCGAATCTCACGATTTATGCATTGTTAGGTTGAAATAATTATACATTCTTGATCACAATCATGTTTGGAAGCTCTCTGTATTCTTTAATTGCATTTTTATGGCCTGTACAAGATTTCACCATTGTTAGGTTTTAGAGCTTTGTTTTAGGGTTTTTGATTACAGGAACAATTGGCCTTCGTAAGTGGTACCATTGTGATCAGGAGGATGAAACGAACTCAACCATGGCTTTAGATGTTATTTCCATAGCCTGTGGAAGATTTTGAGAAGGCACAGGTCTGTAGCAACGGACATTTGTCTGTAGGTATAGGTTATCAAACCTTTAGCGACGGAGAGAGGAAGGAGACGATGAGTTGTCACTCCCCTACTGGCCTATTCAAATTTCAGCACGTGTTTTCTTTTTTGTTTCCACTAATATTTGATTTTTCATATTATTATTATTATTCCATAACTGTACAATGAAAACAAAGTGGTGTAGTGGTGGCCACGTGAGCGCTTAAGGCTTTAGAGGCTGGAGGTCAGGGGTTCGATCCCTGCCTCCAGCATTTGCTATTTTCTTATTTTCTTTCAGGTGATTCAATATGCGCGCAAGCCAGGAGATCCACCATATGCCTTCATCATCAAACGTGCTAGATGGCCAGATGGCCAAATCTGATGGCCACCATTGAAGGTGCATCATGAGCCAAAGTCAGCGTGCTACACAGGATCATAAAGGTCAACATGGACCTCTATTTGGGCCCAGAATTCTGACTATTGGCACCCCCTTAAATCATGCCCATATCTATCCTTTGATACTTTTTTTTATATTCCATTTAAATTATTTACTATTTTATTTTACTAACCAAAGATATTTTTCTTTTTATCAAAAAATCACCAAAAATATTTTTATGTCCAATTAAAATTAGAATATTATTTTTAGCAATATATTAATTAATTTAATTAGGTTTGATTAATTAGACAATTTTAATTTCCTTTTGTAAATAATTAAAATCAATTAGAATAAATAGGATTTATACTAACTTAATTACATTTTATTTTTTCCTAAAATAATCAAAAAAACCAAAAATATGTCATGTAATTATTTTTATTAATTAATTTAATCACTAATTAATTTAGCATTTATTTTTAAAACCTAATTTCTTTTCTTTAAAAAATATTAAAAACAACAAAAAAGAAAATTTTCTTTTAAATAGGATAGAAGGGTCAAAACCCTAATTTCGCATTCGATCTAATTTTCTCGCGCGCTTTATTTTTATACAATTATTGTATCTGCTCACAGTTTATAATAGTTTTAATTATGACTTTTACATTTATCACTTTTACTTTCAAAGGGTTTGTTTTTGGCTATGTAAATACCCGAAGCCATGTAATAGCATAGTTTTAATTTCCGCATTTTTAATTCTGCAAATTATTAACTGTTAGATGTATGAATAATTAGGGTTTGCATGACAAGAAAGTATGACTGAATTTAAAACAGTTAGATCACCTTAAATGTGCAAAGATAAAAATAATCTGAAATTGAATCATTCGCACATGCGCACTCCTGGGGTATACTCCCACTTGGTTTCCTTCGGTAAATGATCATTGAGTATAGGATGTTTTAGTGGTCGTCCTTTTGTCCAAAGATCAAAGTTGCCTCAGAAAGGTTACCTCAGATATTTGTTGCCTCAGATAAATGATCTAAGACACTAGGGTTATTACAAATACGTTCTAACATTGCTTTAGTGACCGTACGTCCCTTTCGAATTGACCCTCAAAACTCCAACGATGGTGCTACCTACTCACTAATAGTGGGATAGCATTGTCTAAAGGAAACAAGCATAGAACGATTCTTTTTCGAGTAGGTAGGTTAGTTCATAAGTACTTTCTCAATTCAAAACAAATTTTTCACACTTACAAACAAAGTTTTCAAAAACACTTCATTACACTCTTGAAGACAGAAGCAAGAGTTAAATCGAAGTTAAAACAAAAACTTTTCAAAACCCACAAACACAAAGAAAACAATTTTGAAAATGATGAGCAAGTACCTAAGAGCCCGTAGATAACTACAGATAGAAAGGGTGCTAATACCTTCCCTTTCTATAATCTACCCCCTGTACTCAGAAATATCTCGAAAAAAGAATTGTTCTGTGCTTTTTTCCTTTCCTTGTTGGATAAAATAAAAGTCGGTGGCGACTCTTGCTTACCGCGACATTTTGCAAAAACAAACGCAAAACGCAAACCAGCAAAATTTCCTTAACGAAATAGGGAAACCACGATCCTAGTTCTGGCCACCGTACCACACCTACTATCCAGGCTTTTATTTCAAAGTAACACTACTACCCAAGTTCCCTCTTACAACCCTAATATCCAGGCTTTCATTTCGAAGTAACCCTACGACCCAGGTTCCTTCTCAGAGCCCTACTATTCAGGCTTTTATTTCGAAGTAACCCTACTATCCAGGTTCCTTCTCACAGCCCTACTATCCAGGCTTTCATTTCGAAGTAACCCTACTATCCAGGTTCCTTCTTACAACCCTACTATCCAGGCTTTTATTTTGAAGTAACCCTACTACCCAGGTTGCTTCTCACAACCCTATTATCCAGGCTTTCATTTCGAAGTAACCCTACGATCCAGGTTCCTTCTCACAACCCTACTATCCAGGATTTTATTTAGAAGTAACCCTATGAACCAGGTTCCTTCTCACAGCCCTACTATCCAGGCTTTCATTTCGAAGTAACCTTACGACCCATGTTCCTTCTCATAGCTTGATAACACGAAAATGTATCGCTTTTTAGGCCTAATTTACATGAGTTATTTATACGTTTTTATCGAATAATATGCATCAGGAAGGTATTTTTATTTGTTTTCAGGTAAATTATATTTTCCAAGGCATAAGATGGCAAATAAGCTAAAAGGAGCAAAACAAGCTAAGAAATGGCAAGAAGAAAGACGAAAAATGACATTTTGCCAAGAAACTCACACCAGATTACGTTACAAGCGCAACACTTAGTGTTACGAACGTAACGCCTAGCGCACACTATTACGAATGTAACATAACGCGTTACGAACGTAACAAAGGGCCTAGCTGTTACGAATGTAATGAATTCCATTACGAATGTAACACTTAAAAACTTAGTTTATGGAATCAGCCACGAAGCAGCCCACACGAAGTCCACACAACCTCATTCCATCAGTTGAGAATTTAACGCACGTACTGAAATAATGGAACATGACAGTTACAAGAGAGATCCTATATATATTTTCAAGAATTCACTTTGAAAGGGTCGGAGAATTTGTTTCAGAACCGTAAATTCTTTCTGCATTTCTTTTATGATACGGTGGCCAGAACCGGGATGTGGTTTCCCTATTTCGTTAAGGAAATTTGCTGGTTTGCATTTTGCATTTTTGTTCGCAAAATGTCGCGGTAAGCAAGAGTCGCCACCGACTTTTATTTTATCCAACAAGGAAAGGAAAAAAAGCACAGAAAAAATCCTTTTTCGAGATATTTCTGAGTACGGGGGGTAGATTTATAGAAAGGGAAGGTATTAGCACCCTTTCTATCCGTAGTTATCTACGGGATCTTAGGTACTTGCTCATCATTTTCAAAATTGTTTTCTTTGTGCTTGTGGGTTTGAAAAAGTTTTTTTTGTTTTGAAAACTTCGATTTAACTCTCGCTTCTATCCTCAAGAGTGTAATGAAGTGTTTTTGGAAAACTTTGTTCGAAAAGTGTAAGTGTGAAGAGTTTTATTTTTGAAAGAGCAAGTATCTAAGAACCATCTACCTACTCGAAAAAAAGAATCGTTCTATGCTATTTTCCTTTAGGCAATGCTATCCTACTATTGATGAGTAGGTAGCACCGTCCTTGGAGTTTGAGGGTCAATTCGAATTAGGGACTTACGGTCACCAAAGCAATGTTAGGACGCCTTAGCGGTAACCCTAATGTCTTAGATCATTTGTTTTGAGGCAATCATATCCGAGGCAACCATTTCGAGGCGACTATGATCTTTTAGACAAGAGGGCGACCTCTAAAACGACCTATACTTAATGACTGTGTACGAAGGCAACCAAGTGGGGTGCACCCTAAGAGTGCGCATGTGCGAGTGTGTCGTTTTCAGTTATTTTTTATCTTTGTACATGTTAAGGGTGATCTAATTTGATTTTAAGATTAAGCATTCAGTCTTGTCATGCAAACCCTATTATCAAACATCTAGAAGTTATAATTTGCGGAATTAAAATGCGGAATTTTAAATTACAAGGCGTCGGGTATTTACATCGCCAAAGACAAACCCTTTGAAAAATAAAATAAAGCGGTAAAAATAATTAAAAGTCCTATTTAACTATTACAATCCGGGAGCAAGTACATTATTGGATAAAAATAAGTAAATCGCGGCGCAAAATTAAATCGGACGTATGACTAGGGTTTTGACCCTTTTGGTTAAAGAAGAAATCTTTTTTAGGTTTTTGTTGTTTTTATTTAAGGGAAAGAAATTAAACCTAAATTAATTACTAAATTAAATTAAATTAATTAATTAATAAAAATAAATTATTTTTTGGAGTTTTTTGATTATTTAGGAAGGAAATAATAATAATTAAATTAATGGTTAAAACTAATTAAGTCTGATTAATTTTATTTATTTTACAAAAGGAATTAAAGTTTTTCTAATTAAAACCTAATTAATTAATAAATTTATTAAGAAAAAATAAAAGTTTAAAATTTGATTTGAAATAAAAATATTTTTTTTGTGATTTAATTTTAATAAAACAGAATTTTGATTGGTTAGTAATTAAACAAAAATAATAAAACAATTAATAAAACAAAATAAATAAATAAAAGGGAGAGGTATTGGGCCTTAATTTGTGGTGCTTGTAGTAATTTCGTGGCCTAATAATGTTGGCCCTTTTTGACTTCTCTGATCCAATATGCATGCGTTAACTAGTGCTTTGGTGGTCCTTCAATCCCAAGCCATCAGATCTGGCCATTGGCCACCTGTCTCTTGGATGCACGAGGATGCATGGTAGGTTGCAAGCTAATGCGCGCATAGGAATACCTGAAGAGAAAAAATATTGAGAAAGTGGGGGACCTGGGATTCGAACCCAGGTCCTGAAGGAGATTGCACCAACAAGCTTGCCACCACGCCACGCTGATTCATTTGTTAATAAAATGCAAAGAATACATAATATAATAAAACAAATCACATTCCAACAAAACAAAAAAAGGTGCGCTTGGTTTGAATCCACCAATGGACGAGTGACACAGAGTCATCCTTGTCTTCAACCCTGTAAAAGAATACCTGCAGATTTGAATTCGCAGCTAAAAACGCAGGCTTATGCTAAAACTCTCTCCAGGCCATATAAATCCATTGCAAGAACATGGTTGGATTCTTTATGGCCTCCTGATCAAAGCCATGTTCTTCTTGAGTCACAATTTCACCTGAAACAGAAAACCCTAAAAAAAAACGAAGAACCCTAGCTATGGTGGTTCTCCATTCAGGCCAGATAAACGCAATTGAATAATACCAATCGCTTGCAAATTTTATGTAGATTCAAAATATGGTATTGATTCATGAAAAAGATGCTTGAATTCAGAGTTGTGAAATCAAGAATAGGGGTGGCTATCGTGCGACTTACAGTGCGTTTGGACGTCTGAAAATGCTTGTTTTGGATCCAGTTAACTTGTATGAATGGCCAGGAAGCGATTGAGACCACTCTCGTGTCCTAAAACAGCCTCTAGCTTGGACTTTGATCTCCCACTTTTTGTGAATTTTTTCACTTTTTGTTCTGCCTCTCTCAACACTTTCCCACCTTGATTTCATATGCCTTTGCTTGCTTATGTCATATGCTTTGTATTAGGGTAAAAATTATGGACCAAATCCCTCCATATCAATGCACATGAATGTGATTTGATCTCCATTGAAAACCTTCCAAATTTGATTTGATTTGGATCTTTTCGCACATGATTTGGATTGATACGAATTTGATGGTGATGCTAGATGTGAACAAAGCCTAAAACAATAAAAAAAATCAAGATTTATTAATTATTTGGATTTTCTATGATTTTATTTGATTTAAAATGAATAAATTCAATAAAAAATCAAATTAAATAATAAAAATGAAATATGGGCTCATGGCTGAAGCTAGGACACGTGGGCAACTATGCAAGCTAAAATCAAGTGGAAAAGAATGGGCCCATTTGACAAAATTTGAAGTTTTGGTGATAGTTGACTTTTGGCAATTTTGCAAAAAAGTCCAACTTCAACAATGCATAACTTCTTCAATTTTGAACTTTTGGAGGTGTTCTTGGAATTTTTAGAAATATTGAGATGTCCTCTAATCAAACCTTTTGGTCTCAGATCATTTTGATATTCCATGCTCAAGTTATAAGCGTTGGCAAAAAAGGTGTTTTTGTTGACTTTCAAAAATGACCTATAATGTCCAAATTTATAACTTCTTGTGAGTGCATTTTTTGATCTTGGGGTATGAAGATGGATTGTAGGAAATTGCATGCTACTCAAAATTAGCTTTGAATGGGTCATTTATTATAAAGTATGAGAAAGTTATGCTTGGTCAAAGTTGAGTTGACTTTTCCTGTAAAACCGTAATTTAGCAACTTTTGAATCTTGATGATTTTTGAGCAACCCTTGATGAATCATGATCAAACCTTGATCAAATGATGCAATATACTTCAAAATGAGAATGTTGACAAAAAATCTTGAAGTTTGACTGTTTGTAGGTCACAGTTGACTTTTGCCCTAGCACAATCAATTTTTGGATCTTTGAGCAATTGAATGAGCAAACTTCCTCTGCAAGGCTTGAAATTTGACATGGATGATCTTGAGAACATATTAGGACATTGGAGAGAACTTGAGGTCATTTGGACTCAAGGATCTTAATGCAACACAAAACCCTAATTTGGGGTAGACTGCCTTAGGAGATAGCTTGTCTGTCCAACTCTTGAGCAAACTTGAGCAACTTGGAAATTTTTCTTGCAATGTGTTGAGGAATATGAGAGGGAAAATTTTGGGGTATAACAGCTTCCCCTGTTCAATCTTCTTAAACCTGAGGATGTAGATTGGCTTTCGTGCCTTTCGTGATCCGAAGTTGGAAGATGATTGAACACTAGAGTGCCCAGAAATTTGCACTCGCATGAAGTGGTATCAGCCTTGTGATGTCGGGACTGGGCTTACAGATGCCATTTGGAGAAGTGTCGATCGCGTAAGATATTCCTTAGCGAGAGCTTGTATACCTGTTGTTGTGGAAGATTCCGCTTGGGGAAGTCTGATCTTTGTTGAGATTTAGGAACTTGCATGTACTTCAACTGAGAGAACATCTCTGCTGAGTTTTAAGAACTTGTCCGTAATTCAACTGGGGGAAACATCTTCGTCAAGATTTAAGAACTTTCCCGTAATTCAACTGAGAAAACTCTGTTGAGATTTAGGAACTGTCTGTACTTCAACGGAGGAGAATTGTCGAGATTTAGAACCTTATCTGTAATTCAACTGAGGATAATTCGGTTGAGATTTAAGAACTGGTCAGTACTTCGACTGAGGGAAACATCTTCACCGAGATTTAGGACTTGTCTGTAATTCAACCGAGGATAATTCTGTTGAGATTTAAGAACTCGTCCATACTTCGACGGAGGAACTTTGTCAAGATTTAGAACCTTATCTGTAATTCAACCGGGGATAATTCAATTGAGATTTAAGAACCGGTCAGTACTTCGACTGAGGGAAAAATCTTCATCGAGATTTAGGACTTGTCTACCGAGGATAATTCTGTTGAGATTCAAGAACTCGTCCATACTTCGAAGGAGGAACTTTTTCGAGATTTAGAACCTTATCTGTAATTCAACCGAGGATAATTCAGTTGATATTTAAGAACCGGTCAGTAATTTGACTGAGGGAAACATCTTCATCGAGATTTAGGACTTGTCTGTAATTCAACGGAGGATAATTCTGTTGAGATTTAAGAACTATCAGTAATTTGACGGAGGAACTTTGCCGAGATTTAGAACCTTATCTGCAATTCAACCGAGGATAATTCAGTTGAGATTTAAGAACCGGTCAGTACTTTGACTGAGGGAAACATCTTCATCAAGATTTAGGACTTGTTTGTACTTCAACGGAGGATAATTCTGTTGAGATTTAAGAACTCGTCCATACTTCGACGGAGGAACTTTGTCGAGATTTAGAACCTTATCTGTAATTCAACTGAGGATAATTCAGTTGAGATTTAAGAACCGGTCAGTACTTCGACTGAGGGAAACATCTTCATCGAGATTTAGGACTTGTCTGTACTTCAACGGAGGATAATTCTGTTGAGATTTAAGAATTGTCAGTAATTCGACGGAGGAACTTTTCCGAGATTTAGAACCTTATTTTTAATTCAACCGAGGATGATTCAGTTGAGATTTAAGAACCGGTCAGTACTTCGACTGAGGGAAACATCTTCATCGAGATTTAGGACTTGTCTGTACTTCAACGGAGGATAATTCTGTTGAGATTTAAGAACTCGACCATACTTTGATGTAGGAACTTTGTCGAGATTTAGAACCTTATTTGTAATTCAACCGAGGATAATTCAGTTGAGATTTAAGAACTGGTCAGTACTTCGACTGAGATAAAAGCTTCATAGCTTTGAATTTAACTGCATCCTTCCTGAAAGGTAAAGGTTAGCTGTATGAAATGTATGATATGTATCAAACAATGATGTTCTCAAAATAAATGAGATTGTGTTGTATGATGCGTATATGTATGTATCATGATGTATGAAAATGTAATGTTTTAGCTGGGGAAAATAAATCCCGGGTAGCTGATGGAGAAAATAGTTGAATTCTTCGTTTCCGCTGAGGATGGCGAACGAAGATGATTGTGAGAATAAACCTGCAGGAGAGGATAATTCTGTTGGGGAATAATCTGATGAGGAGATTACTCTGTGGGGAAGAGATTCTCTGCTGAGGATTCCACCGATAAATTCTGCTGGGGACGAATTACCGTTGCTGGTGATACTGAATCCTGTTGGGGATTGACTTCTTGTTTGTGAAAGGAAAGAAATCCGCTGGGGATAACCTTTCAGTTGCGACTTCACTGGGGATAACCTTTTAGACTCTTATGGGGATAATCCTTTGAACTTGCTGGGGATAATCTTCCAAAGTTTACTGGGGATATTTCCAAATTCCACTGGGGAGGCTTTTTCAGACTGCACTGGGAAAAATTTCAAACTCCATTGGGAATATCTTGTATTCTGCCGGGGAATATTCTTATACTCCGCTGGGGAATATTAAGACCTTTCAGTGCTGTTGGTAAATAAACTCTGCTTGGGGAGAATATTACCGATTCATTCGCAATTGTGAGTCTCGACTGGGGAGAGCTATCATTACTGTCTTACTCTGCGGGGAGTGAAAGTACCTTATCCATATTCTTCAGTTGAATCTATCTTATACCTGGTGGATAGAGCAACTGTACAGTTTGGACAATTCTTATTTGCCCCTATTTCTGATATTACAGGTAATGGTCTTTTGTTTCGCATGTAAATGTTCACGAGCAGCAATTAATGTCAAATGCATATATCAAAAATGAACATTGGACGTTCTTTGCAAAACAAAACAGAAAAAGGAAAAAACAGTTTGAAATTTCTCTGAAAATGAATTGTATTGATTTTGAAGTTTGGCCTGTAAATAGGCGTTTTTGTACAAGAGGCTGACGTCCTAGTAAGAGAACGCCGCCGAATAATAGAGTTTACACAATTTGTGAAAAAAATAAACAACACAGCTATGTGAATAATCCCACTGGGTTCCAACTCTGCTATTGCCCTTATTTCTTCGAGCATCTCATCACTTTGCTACTTGATTGAAGGTAGATCAGAAGGTTTAGTGTCGTTCGAGCTTGACAGTTGATACCGAAGTCTGGTTGCAAGGTGATCCAATGAGACATAGTGTTTCGCTTTGATCCCTAATTTTTTCCTGGACCGCCCTTTCGGGTTTTCAGTCCACCAGGATACCCTTTTTTGCTCAAGCCGCCCTTTCAGGTTTTCGACTTGCCGGGTGTACAGATTTTTCATTTTCATCCCTTATTTTTGCCCGAACCCTTTTGGTTCGTCGGGAAGCCCTTATTTTGCCTAGGCCAGTCGACCTAGCGAGTCTTTGATCATGCGTAGTATTTTTTCACTATGTCTGCATTGACAGGGTGAGGAAGGTCATCACCATCCATGGTGGTTAGAATCATGGCTCCTCCTGAGAAAATGTTCTTAACCACAAATGGCCCTTCGTAAGTAGGGGTCCATTTACCCCTAGGATCATTTTGAGGTAGAATAATTCACTTGATTATCATATCCATGACTTGATACTCTTGTTGTCTAAATTTCTTATTAAATTCCTTGATCATCCATTTTTGATACGTCTGACCATGACAAATAGCAGTAAGTCTCTTCTCGTTGATTAAATTCAGCTAATCAAGCCGGGTCTAAATCCAGTCACCTTCGCTCAAACCTGCATCCTTCATAATCTGAAGAGAGGGTATCTGAACTTCACTGGGCAAGACTGCCTTCATGCCATAAACCAAGGAATAGGGTGTTGCCCCTGTTGACGTCTGTGCTGAGGTACGGTACCCATGAAGAGCAAATGGTAACATCTCGTGCCAGTCTTTGTACATCACTGTCATCTTCTGCACAATCTTCTTAATGTTCTTATTAGCCGCCTCTACAACCCCATTCATCTTCAGCCGGTAAGGAGAAGAGTTCTGATGCTGTGTTTTGAACTACTTGCAGAGCTCGGTGATCATCTTATTGTTGAGATTTGTACCATTGTCCGTAATGATCCTCTCTGGTACCCCATATCGACAGATCAGATTGTGTCGAATAAACCGTGCTACGATGTTCTTGGTTACAGTAGAAAAGGAAGCTGCTTCAACCCACTTTGTGAAGTAATCAATAACTACCAGGATGAAACGATGCTCGTTGGACGCTGTAGGTCTGATCTCGCCGATCATGTCTATACCCCACATTGCAAAAGGCCATGGAGCCGTCAAGACGTTCATAGGTACTGGAGGTATATGCACCTTATCAGCATAAACTTGGAACTTGTGACAGGTCCGAGAATGCTGATAACAGTCGGCTTCCATTGTGGACCAATAGTATCCTGCCCGAAGGATTTTCTTTGCCATGGTGTGCCCACTGGAATGAGTTTCGAGAGTACCTTCATGTAACTCTGCCATGATTCTTTCTGCTTCGTTCATATCCACACATCGTAGTAAGGTTGAATCATGGATACGCTTGTAAAGAATACCATTGCTGATGAAGAACTTTCTCGCGAACCTCCTCAGAAACTTCTTATCATTAACAGATGCACCCTCGGGGTATTCCTGAGCTTCAAGATACCTCTTCACCTCATGAAACCAGGGTTTATCCGCTGCCTCTTCAGTCTCAATGTCACAACAATGTGCGGGTTCGTCCAACCTCTTAATGGTGATCCGGGGAGCTTCAGTGTCCCATCCGACTTTGAACATAGAAGACATTGTAGCCAGCGCGTCCGCTAACTGATTCTCCTCTCTAGGGAAGTGTTCAAAAGTTATCTCCTCGAAATGTGGAAGCAACATCAACACATACTCCTTGTAAGGAATAAGATTAGGGTGTTTCGTATCCCACTCGCCTTTGATCTGGCTGATCACGAGAGAGGAATCTCCGAAAACACTTAAGAACTTAATCCTTAGGTAAATTGCTGCTCGAAGACCCATGATGCACGCTTCATACTCTGCCATGTTGTTGGTGCAGTTGAAACATAGTCGGGCGATGAACGGAGTATGAGAGCCTTCAGGAGATATGATCACGGCGCCAACGCCATTACCCAAAGCATTTGAAGCTCCATCAAAGTAAATAGACCATCGAGATCCCTCCTCAGGTCCTTCATCCGGTCCAGGTATTTCACAGTCGGTCACTATCTTGATATTCTCATCCGGGAATTCAAAGTTCATAGACTGGTAATCATCCACTGCCTGATGTTCCAGATGATCTGCCAACATACTTCCCTTGATTGCCTTTTGGGTCGTGTATTGAATGTCATACTCAGTCAATATCATCTGCCATCTCGCTATTCTTTCGGACAGGGCAGGCTTTTCGAAGATATACTTAATTGGATCCATCTTTGATATCAATAGAGTAGTGTGAGTCAGCATATATTGTCTCAGCCGGCGAGCAGCCCATGCCAAAGCGCAGCAAGTTTTCTTGAGCAACGAGTATCGGTTCTCGCAGTCGGTAAACTTTTTTCTAAGGTAATAAATAGCATGCTCTTTTCGGCCAGACTCGTCATGCTGCCCCATCATGCACCCCATTGAATTATCGAGTACTGTCAAGTATAAGATCAGAGGTCTCCCTTCAACTGGAGGCATCAGAATGGGTGGCTCTTGGAGATATTCTATGATCCTTTCAAAAGTGGCCTGACATTCATCGTTCCATCTTACCACTTGATCTTTCTTCAGTAGCTTGAAGATTGGTTCACAAGTAGCAGTCAGGTGCGAGATAAATCGGGCAATGTAATTCAGATGTCCCAGAAAGCCTCTGACTTCTTTCTCTGTTCGGGGAGCTGGCATTTCCTATATAGCCTTCACCTTTGCAGGATCCACCTGAATGCCTTTATCACTTACGACGAAACCCAGCAGCTTACCAGATCTCACCCCGAAGGTGCACTTGTTCAGGTTTAACCTCAGCTTGTACAACTTCAACCTGTCGAATAGCTTCTGAAGGTGGTCAAGATGTTCTTCCTCAGTCTGGGATCTTGCAATCATATCGTCAACGTATACCTCAATCTCATGATGGATCATGTCGTGGAACAAGGCGACCATGGCGCACTGATACGTTGCCCCAACATTCTTCAATCCGAAAGGCATGACCTTGTAGCAAAAGGTACCCCATTGAGTAACAAAGGTTGTCTTCTCCATATCTTCGGGAGCCATTTTAATCTGATTATAACCGGAGAAACCATCCATAAAGGAGAATACCTTATGTTGTGCGGTGTTGTCAACTAGAACATTGATATGAGGCAGAGGGAAATCATCCTTGGGACTTGCCCTGTTCAGATCCCTATAGTCAACACACATTCGAACCTTACCATACTTCTTCGGCACTGGAACCACGTTGGCAACCCACTGCGGGTAAGAAGTAACTGCTAGAAAACCGGCATCAAACTGCTTCATCACTTCAGCCTTGATTTTCTCAGATATCTCTGGGCGCATTCAGTGGACTTTCTGTTTCATTGGAGGACAGTCTTCCTTGGTAGGAAATCGGTGAACCACAATATCGGTATCCAACCCAGGCATATCTTCATAAGACCAGGCGAAGATCTCAACATAGTCACGCAGCATCTGAATCAACCATTGCTTTACACTAGCTTCCAGATTTGCACCGATCTTGGCCTCTTTCTTGTCTACCTTTGTACCCAGATTCACTATTTCCAACGGCTCTTCATGCCACTGTATAGCCCTCTCTTCCTGAAGTAACAGTCTTGCATGTTCACCAGGCACTTAGCAATCATCTTCACCTTCGTCTTCGACTAAGTTGATCAGACTTTCTAAGTCATAATCGGCAGTAGCAGAGTCGTTATCAGTGGGATCCAGAGTAGATGTAGACCTGTATATGTGAGTGTGTGTAAAATAGCTATTTTGCAATATATAATAAAAGAAAAACAAGGAGCGCAAAATTTGAAATGCAAGAAGCGTCCAATGCTTTTATTAATGATATATGTAGATGACACACATAAAGCCCTCACAAATAAAACCACGGTGCCCCGGGTAAGACACCGGGCCATAAAGTTTAAAACATTGTCTGTTACAAATACAAAAAAAAGTCTCATTACTGGGTAACAAAAGAAATTGGGATGAAGTCCTTTGTTGTCCAGTTTCTTAGTCCATCGTCAGTATTAGGATAGATCCAACTGTCGAACTCAGATTCTTCAACATCGTCTTCAATGGCATTTACTCCTGAATTGTTGATAAACAGGGGAGGTCTTCCATTCCTTGAACTCCGAATAACCCTTTGAGCTTCTACAGTGAAACCCAAACCAAACTTGTTAGTCTTATGTGCAAAATACGGGAGTTGGCCCCAATTTGCACACCCACCTTTCTTAACAACAGCCCGGGCATCCTTGAGGGAAGCCATCTTCATTGGAGGATCTTCAATAACAGTTTCAGCTGATGCCAATGTCTGGGGAACCTCTTCAAAATGTTGAAACGGTGTCTCAATGAACTCCCCATCCATCTCTACATATCGGAAAGAGTTAAGGTGGCTCACCATGTACTCTTCTTCTCCTCACACTGTAACAATTTTCCCTTTGACTGGATACTTCAGCATCTGGTGGAGCGTAGAAGTGACTTCCCTAAATTTGTGGATCCATGGGCGACCCAGCAAACAAGAATAGGATGGCCGAATGTCCATCACATAAAAAGTAGACGCAAAGACCTGAGAACCAACCTTCACTGGAATATCCACTTCTCCATGTACCATTCTCTTTGACCCATCAAAGGCCCTGACAACAATGTTACTTGGCTTCAACTCTAAACATTCACAGTCCAACCGGTCTAGAGCTTTCTTAGGTAAAACATTCAATGAGGAACCAATATCCACCAATACATGAGATAGAGTAGTGCCCATGCATTCAATAGAGACATGCAAGGAATCATTGTGATTCCTCCCCTTAGCAGGCAAGTCTGCGTCGGAGAAACCCAACCCATTATCTGCTGTCAGACTAGCCACACAATCTTTAAACTGATCAGCTGATGTTTCCTGCGGCACGTGCGTATTCTTCAGAAAGGCAATCAGGGCCTTGGCATGGGCTTCTGAGCATAACAACAAAGATAACATAGAGATCTTTGATGGGGTTTGCCCCAGCTGATCGACTACATTGTAGTCGCTCTTTTTGATAATCTTCAAAATTTCCTCCATCTCTTGTCTAGAGGCTTCAACAGTAATTATCTTTGGTGCCTCCATCCGGGAAGGCTCATCAGTGGTCCCTTTGCCCCGAGTGTCAGATGACTCGGCAACAGGGGTAAGAATGGGAACTTGAACAGGGATAGTAGTAGGTGCATTAGCAGGCGTAATGACAACAGGTGGCCGAACAACTGGCGGAGAGATCTCAGGGGAGAAAAGTCTTCCGCTGCGGGTGACTTTGGCAGGTCCAACAATATTGCTGACGTCAGTATCAGCATTCAAATCTTGTTTAACTCCGTGATAATATACGTCAGCCCCGTAATGCCACAGGACAACTTTATCAGATGTATAGGGGATAGGCCCAGGAACAGTGATGATCAATGGTGCGATTCTTGGAACAAATGTAATTCTAACAGGCTTTCTCGAGGAAGCCTTGGAAGAATTGTCGAAAATGGTGATTATAGCAACTTCTTCAGTGGGAACCAAAGGAACAACAGTCTTCTCAAACAGAATTTCTTTATTATCCATCAGGCGTTGGACACATGACTTTAAAAGATGGCAACCAGTAGGTACGACGGAACACATATGGCAACCCTCGTCACAGCCCGGAAATAAACCGGCTAGCAGAAGGTTCTTCTTTATATTCATTAAGGGAGTAACAATGTCTTTAACAGAAACCACAAACAAGTCTTCATCTATAGCATTCACTCCATGCTTGGGCATAGGAGCAGTCACAACATTAGGTTTTTTAGGTGCTTTGAACTCAATCTCCTTAGCATCAATCAAGTCCTGTACTTTATTCTTTAAGACCCAGCAGTTATCCATATCATGCCCCGGGCTATCAGAGTGAAAAGCACAACGGGCATTTGGATCGTACATCGGTGATGTTGTATTTGGATTCTTCGGGGCCTCCCTTGGAATCACCAGACTGGTCTTTAATAACTGCGGCAGAATTTGGGATAAAGTCATGTTGAGCTGAGTGAATTGTCTTCGCAGCCTCTCGGCTCTTGGCTGATTGTTGCGTTGAGGAGCAACAACATGTCTTAATATAACCACCGCATTAACAACTTGACGAAGTTCAGGTCTATTATAGCTCTTTGAACTGAAAACAGCGCTGGATTCCTTCTTAAAAGGCTTATTCTCAACACTAGACGAAGCACCCTTATGTATCTTACCGCTCTTGATACCAGCTTCAATTCTTTCCCCGGTCATAATCAGCTCTGTAAACCCGAACGATGAACTTCCAATCAGATGGTTGAAATACGGACCAGACAAGGTCCCTAGAAACATATCCACTAGTTCCCTATCAGCCAAGGGAGGTTGAACTCTTCCAGCAAGGTCCCTCCACTTCTGAGCATAATCTTTGAAACCTTCACCCGCACCCATAGACATACCTTGGAGTTGGGTACACGTGGGAGCAAGGTCGGCATTGTATTGGTACTGCTTGTAGAAATCAGCAGCCAAGTCCTCCCAATTACGGATATTGGCTCCTTCCAGCTGGTAAAATCATTCAAGTTGAGTCCCTGAGAGACTGTCTTGAAAGAAGTGGATCCAGAGGTTCTTGTCAGTAGTGTATAGCTGGATATTCCTAACATACGACCGAAGATGCAGCTTCGGACAAGAAACTCCGTCGTATTTAGCAAAGGCTGGTGCTTTAAACTCGTGGGGAATCACCACCCCATACGACAAACCTAGATCACCAAAGTCCAACCCAGGGACCTTTTGGATCTCCATCGCACTTAACCGGTCTTCAAGTTGTTTATACCTATCCTCAGCCGGAGGATACTGGTCTTCGTCAAAGTCAATTTCATGGTCAGATACCATAGGGCTAGGAACCCTCCTTTCTTCTTAGTTTTCTCCCCATCCAGATGAGTGGGATAAATTGACTTCATCTCACAGCCTATTTCCAAACCTGTGACCCATGTTCAGGAGGACTGTTTTCTTCTTCTTCTTCTTCTTCTTCTTCTTCTTATCTTTCAGGATAAGGGTCTTCAGATCTTGCTGACCCTTATACAGATTCATGAACATTTCCTGAAATTGAGCGTTTTGAGCTTGTAGCGCCTTGATAGCTTGATCAGTTGATGTTTCAGAAGACATGATGTGCTGAAATAAACAGCGAAGAAGATGAGAAAACCTGTAAGGGTACCTGTTATGAGGTGCATGATATGATTTCAAAGACGTCGAGAGATTCAAATTCGTAATCCAAAATGAAACACACTTTTATTAGATAAACTTTGAATTCAATTGTTCAACAGATGCCTTTAAGGCGTTACAAAAAAGGGAAATACTGAAAAGTAAATCAAAACTAGAAATAATCAAAAGACATCAGCGCTCCCACGGTCGTTTGCCTTTGGTGCTGACATAGTCATTGAGGATATGCTCATTCTCCAACTGCCTTGTCAACTTCTGGATCTTCCGCTCTTGCTCGTGATACTTTTCTCTATAAGTATCTCGTTCTTCCCTCAGCTGCATCCAGGACCTCTTCAATTCCCCAATGTCAGTAGGCATGTAAGGGTGTAGGATGGTAGGAGGAACCCCTTCTTCATTAGCAACTTCAACAATCACAGGTAAGACAGCTTCGTAGGGCATTCCCAACTTTTGGGCACGTATGTGAACCCATCGGAGATATGGTTCCATTGGTAGAGAAGTCTTCGCACCCAGCTCGTGTGGATCAGACCTGTGTACTCTATCCCAAGCTCTTATGAACCTGCGGCGTTGCTCGTCACTATCCCCTTGGAAGTCAAAGACAATGCTCGGTATTAGTAACTCATGAGGTCCTTCCCTCCTAGCTCGCCCAAATTGACGTAAGGCCAAACATGGGTTATAGGTGATTCCTCCATGGGTTCCTAGCAGTGGAACATTGGGGTATTCCCCACAACGATCAATAATAGCCACGTCTTCCATACCCTTGATAGTCCAAATGATGTCATTATGAGAGAGAGACATAATCCTATAGGCCCAACCCATGCCTTCCTTGTTCTTCAAAACTGATTTGGAGAGGTGAGAAATAAACCACATCGCCAGCAATGGTGCACAGCACATAAGGGTTCCCCGTTTCCGAGCAGTACGGGCATAAAGAGAGTGCAAAATATCACCCAAGAGAGTGGGCACAGGATTACCGGATATGAAAATCTTCACTGCATTCATGCTGACGAAAGAATCTGAGTTAGGAAACAACACCAAGCCATATATCAGAATGTCTTCAAATGCCCGAAAGTCTAGACTGTCACAGAACTGATTAGCTCGATCAACCAGGAATTTAGCCAAGAAACCTTTTGTACCACTTCTAGTCTCCCAGTTTGACATTACCTCAGCCTTTTTCAAATGAAGGGCTGAAGCAATCTCTTCCGGCCTAAGGATCTTCTCCCAACCTGTAAACGGGTTCTGCTCCAGAATAGAGATACCAAGTAGATCAGAGAACTCTTCCAAGGTAGGGACCAACTGGTAGTCCGAAAAAGTAAAGCAATGGTACAGTGGATCAAAGAACTGGACTAAGACACTCATCTTCTGTTCATCCATCTTGGAGGTGACCAACCCCAAAAGGTTCCCATGTCTTCTGATAAAGGAAGAAGTATCTGGCATCTTTGCAACCAAATCCTTGAGCTGAGTGGGAATCTGGACAAAGTTGATCCGAATAGTGTTTCTACGCATGGGTGCCATGACCTACAAAACAAAACAAAGATGAATCCCTCATGTCTTTGAAATAGGTTAGTCCGATGTAAGATGCATGCAATGTCATGATGCATGATGTTATGATAGAAACACATCACAAGTATTCAAAGATAGCAAACATGGTAAGGGAAAACAAGTCACACAGATAACCCTTAAATTTCAGGCTGGAAAGGAGTTTAGGTATTACCCTCTTTCAGTTTAGTTGGTTCAACCTGTCCTAAAATAGTAACCAGGTTCTAGAGGATCTCAGTATCACTGACTACCCTCGATCGGTCATAATTCCAGTTTAGCAACCTTTTCTTGCGGCCGGAATCATCGTGAGAGTTTATTCTCAATGAGTGTAGCATGCTGCTACTGTTCTATGGCCAAGTTGGTCAATTAAAGGTGCTAAGGTCAGTTGGTGCTTAATGACCCCTTAGCAGACCCATATTCTCCTCGTTGCGCCACAAGGGATATCAGTACATACTAAAGTGCCACACCAACGTAGCTATTGCTTCAACCGTATCGGTCTACGCCGTACAGTTCCCTCACAGTTTATTGCTACTTAACTAAAGGGTATCCCCCAGATCCGGGTTAG
Source organism: Vicia faba (assembly GCA_948472305.1). Classification (NCBI taxonomy): domain Eukaryota; kingdom Viridiplantae; phylum Streptophyta; class Magnoliopsida; order Fabales; family Fabaceae; genus Vicia; species Vicia faba. Next base: position 903,241,218 of record OX451735.1, on the reverse strand, counting down.
GATCTATAGTAACTCTGATTCAACCCACAAAGATAAAGCATACAAGTCAAACAATTGAAAACAATATGATGAACTATTCCTAAGGTACACCCCACTTATAAAACATCCCCAGCAGAGTCGCCAGTTCTGTGATACGGTGGCCAGAACCGTGACGTGGTTTCCCTATTTCGTTAAGGAAATTTGTTGGTTTGCATTTTGCTTTTTTGTTTGCAAAATGTCGCAGTAAGCAAGAGTCGCCATCGACTTTTATTTTATCCAACAAGGAAAGGAAAAAAAAGCACAGAAAAATTCCCTTTTCGAGATATTTCTGAGTACGGGGGGTAGATTTATAGAAATGAAAGGTATTAGCACCCTTTCTATCCGTAGTTATCTACGGGCTCTTAGGTACTTGCTCATCATTTTCAAAATTGTTTTCTTTGTGCTTGTGGGTTTGAAAAAGTTTTTTTTGTTTTGAAAACTTCGATTTAACTCTCGCTTCTGTCCTTAAGAGTGTAATGAAGTGTTTTTGGAAAACTTTGTTCGAAAAGTGTAAGTGTGAAGAGTTTTATTTTTGAAAGAGCAAGTATCTAAGAACCATCTACCTACTCGAAAAAAAGAATCGTTATATGCTATTTTCCTTTAGGCAATGCTATCCTACTATTGATGAGTAGGTAGCACCGTTGTTGGAGTTTGAGGGTTAATTCGAATTAGGGACTTACGGTCACCAAAGCAATGTTAGGACGCCTTAGCGGTAACCCTAATGTCTTAGATCATTTGTTTTGAGGCAATCATATCCGAGGCAACCATTTCGAGGCGACTATGATCTTTTAGACAAGAGGGCGACCTCTAAAACGACCTATACTTAATGACCGTGTACAAAGGCAACCAAGTGGGGTGCACCCTAAGAGTGCACATGTGCGAGTGTGTTGTTTTCAGTTATTTTTTATCTTTGTACATGTTAAGGGTGATCTAATTTGGTTTTAAGATTAAGCATTCAGTCTTGTCATGCAAACCCTATTATAAAACATCAAGCAGTTATAATTTGCGGAATTAAAATGCGGAATTTTAAATTACAAGGCGTCGGGTATTTACATCGCCAAAGACAAACCCTTTGAAAAATAAAATAAAGCGGTAAAAATAATTAAAAGTCCTATTTAACTATTACAATCCGGGAGCAAGTACCTTATTGGATAAAAATAAGTAAATCGCGGCGCAAAATTAAATCGGACGTATGACTAGGGTTTTGACCCTTTTGGTTAAAGAAGAAATCTTTTTTAGGTTTTTGTTGTTTTTATTTAAGGGAAAGAAATTAAACCTAAATTAATTACTAAATTAAATTAAATAAATAAATTAATAAAAATAAATTATTTTTTGGAGTTTTTTGATTATTTAGGAAAGAAATAATAATAATTAAATTAATGGTTAAAACTAATTAAGTCTAATTAATTTTATTTATTTTACAAAAGGAATTAAAGTTTTTCTAATTAAAACCTAATTAATTAATAAATTTATTAAGAAAAAATAAAAGTTTAAAATTTGATTTGAAATAAAAATATTTTTTTTGTGATTTTATTTTAATAAAACAGAATTTTGATTGGTTAGTAATTAAACAAAAATAATAAAACAATTAATAAAACAAAATAAATAAATAAAAGGGAGAGGTATTGGGCCTGAATTTGTGGAGCTGGTAGTAATTTCGTGGCCCAATAATGCTGGGCCATTTTGACTTCTCTGATCTAATATGCATGCGTTGACCAGTGCCTTGGTGGTCCTTCAATCCCTAGCCATCAGATCTGGCCATTGGCCATCTGTCCCTTGGATGCATGAGGATACATGGTAGGCTGCAAGTTAATGCGCGCATAGGAATACCTGAAGAGAAAAAATATTGAGAAAGTGGGGGACCTGGGATTCGAACCCAGGTCCTGAAGGAGATTGTACCAACAATCTTGCCACCACGCCACGCTGATTCATTTGTTAATAAAAGGCAAAGAATACATAATATAATAAAAAAAATACATGCCAGCAAAACAAAAAAAAGGCGCGCTTGGTTTGAATCCACCAATGGACGAGTGACACAAAGTCATTCCTGTCTTCAACCCTGTAAAATAATACCTGCGGATTTGAATCTGCAGCTAAAAACGCAGGCTTATGCTAAAACTCTCTCCAGGCCATATAAATCTATTTCAAGAACATGGTTAGATTCGTTATGGCCTCCTGATCAAAGCCATGTTCTTCTTGAGTCGCAATTTCACCTAAAACAGAAAACCCTAAAAAACAAATGAAGAACCCTAGCTATGGTGGTTCTCCATTTAGGCCAGATGAACGCAATTGAATAATACCAATCGCTTGCAAATGTTATGTAGATTCAAAATATGGTATTGATTCATGAAAAAGAAGCTTAAATTCAGAGTTGTGAAATCAAGAACAGGGGTGGCTATCGCGCGACTTACAGTGCGTTTGGACGTCGGAAAATGCTTGTTCTGGTTCCAGGTAGCTTGTATGAATGGGTAGGAAGCGATTGAGACCACTCTCGTGTCCTGAAACAGCCTCTAGCTTGGACTTTGATCTCCCACTTTTTGTGAATTTTTTCACTTTTCATTCTGCCTCTCTCTGCACTTTCCCACCTTGATTTCGTATGCCATTGCTTGCTTATGTAATATGCTTTGTATTAGGGTAAAAATTATGGACCAAATCCCTCCATATCAATGCACATGAATGTGATTTAATCTCCATTGAAAATCTTCCAAATTTGATTTGATTTAGATCTTTTTGCACATGATTTGGCTTGATACGAATTTGATGGTGATTCTAGCTGTGAACAAAGCCTAAAACAATCAAAAAATCAAGAGTTATGAATTATTTGGATTTTCTATGATTTTATTTGATTTAAAATGAATAAATTCAATAAAAAATCAAATTAAATAATAAAAATGAAATATGGGCTCATGGCAGAAGCTAGGACACGTGGGCAACTATGCAAGCTCAAATCAAGTGGAAAAGAATGGGCCCATTTGACAAAATTTGATGTTTTGGGGATAGTTGACTTTTGGCAATTTTGTAAAATAGTCCAACTTCAACAATGCATAACTTCTTCAATTTTGAACTTTTAGAGGTGTTCTTCGACTTTTTAGAAAGCTTGAGATGTACTTTAATCAAAACTTTTGGTCTCATCACATTTTTATATTCCATGCTCAAGTGATAAGCTTTCGCAAAAAAGGTGTTTTTGTTGACTTTAAAAAATGACCTATAATGTCCAAATTTATAACTTCTTCTGAGTGCATTTTTTAATCTTGGGGTATGAAGATGGATTGTAGGAAATTGCATCCTCTTCAAAATTAGTTTTGGATGGGCCATTTCTCATAAAGTATGAGAAAGTTATGCTTGGTCAAAGTTGAGTTGAGTTTTCTTGCAAAACCCTAATTTAGCAACTTTTGAATCTTGATGATTTTTGAGCAAACCTTGATGAATCATGATCAAACCTTGATCAAATGATGAAATATCTTTAAAAATGAGAATGTTGACAAAAAATCTTGAAGTTTGACTGTTTGTAGGTCACAATTGACTTTTGCCCTAGCACAATCGATTTTTGGACCTTTGAGCAATTGATTGAGCAAACTTCCTCTGCAAGGCTTGAAATTTGACATGGATGATATTGAGAACATATTAGTACATTGGAGAGAACTTGAGGTCATTTGGAATCAAGGATCTTGATGTAACACAAAACCCTAATTTGGGGTAGACTGCCTTAGGAGATAGCTTGTCTGTCAAACTCTTGAGCAAACTTGAGCAACTTGGAGATTTTTCTTGCAATGTCTTGAGGAATATGAGAGGGAAAATTTTGGGGTACAACAGCTTTACTTTGTTTTCTTGCTTTTGAACCATCATTTTCCTTTCAAGCCTCTGTAATTTTCCAGTTCCCTAAAGTGTTAATTCTTCACATCAAAGGATTAACACACACTTAGTTTTATATTTCAATTAATTGTATCGCAAAAGCTACTGTAGGAATTCAAGATTACCACGGAAATATAAATTACAGGTTTTTTATGCAATTCGATCTTTGTTGTTTATATGCTATGTTGATTATTTTCATGAACTGTATTTTACGTTGCATGTTTGCTAAATACATTATGTCTGGCTAATTTTGTTTGTACCGGTATGTGACTCTTAAGCACCGAAGGAATTCAGTGATAACTTGACTAAAATATTTTATAAATAATTTCTGGTTTCCAATTTCCATATTTAATTTAACTACCCTTGTCACGAGAGTGAAAGGATATTTAACACGATTTTGCCACGAGAGTGGGAAATTAATTAAGGCAAGAACCTGCATGCGAGAGCTGGGGTTCGACCCAGATAGTGGTAACGAAACATTAATATTTAAATACACGAGAGTGTTTTAACAAATTAATTAAACTCGAGTTGTTTTCAAAAAGTGTTATTAAATTTAAAGTGCATCCACTAGGTTTAGTAGCATAACTTATTTCATGAACACGAGAGTGTATGTCTCAGGTTTTTAAACAATTAGTTTTTACCGAAATACTTTATATGCCAAGTGATTCACCGAGTTCCCGAAGTCCGACTATCACATATCGGTATAACTATTACTATTGCTTTTAATTAAAACCTTTTTCCCCTAAAACCAAATATTCATTGCTTAGTTAAACATTTGTAACATTAGATCGTATGCGATTGATCCTCAGTCTCTGGGTTCGATAATCATTTACAACTAGAACGACTAAATTGTATACTTGCAGTTAGTATCCCGATAGACTCATAAAGTCCCAATCAAGTTTTTGGCGCCGTTGTCGGGGGCTGATTAGTCAATTAAGTACGATTCTTCTGTTGCACGTTTAGACTAGGCAACAGAAACCCTTTTTCGATTGAATGCCAAGGACTCTCTCACAAGGCAAACCTCTTGACAAATCGACTGACGAACCTGAATGCATCCTTTCCGTAAGACGTGCAGTCAAGGATTACTGTTTAAATCACGCTATTCCTTTACCGAAACCCGAAATCAAGATTGATTCTGAAACAGATTCTAATTCTTCCTCTGAAACCGAAACCAATCCAGAAATAGACATGGCCGAAGAACGAAGGACCCTTCCACTGAAGGAGTACGCAGCTCCATCACAACAAGAACCCCACAATAGCATTGCTGCTCCAGCAATTAATCGAAACGATTTTGAGTTCAAACTGTCCTTGATATCATCTATCCAACAACCCCAATTCTATGGAAATCCTACCGAGGATCCAAATGAACATCTTATGAAATTCGTTCAATTTGCCGACACAATCATAGAAAATGGTGTTAGTAAAGATGCAATAAGATTACGTCTTTTTCCTTTTTCGCTAAGAGATAGAGCTTGGGCTTGGTTGCAATCCTTGCCATCAATTTCCGTCACTACGTGGGAAGGACTTAAGACTGTATTCTTAGCATGATACTTTCCCCTAAGCAAGACTGCTGCATTAAGATCTCAAATCAACGGATTTAGGCAGAAAGATACTGAATCGCTATTCGATGCATGGGAACGCTACAAAGATATGATGCGAATATGCCCACATCACGGATTAGAAGACTGGATGATTATCCATACGTTTTACAATGGACTCTTGTACAACACAAGACTCTCTATAGATGCCGCCGCAGGTGGTACACTGATGGACAAGCCTTACAATGAAGCTAACCAACTCATTGAAAATATGGCTCAAAACCACTATCAGTGGGGAGGAGAAAGAACACATGTGGAGAAAACTCCAGCCGAAAGTGGGATGTACGAGATTAGTAGCCTAGATAAAGTTAATGCAAAGGTAGATGCTTTTACCCAAAAGATAGAAAGCTTGACCTTACCTCCTACAGCCACAGTGGCTGCCGTAACCCCAAACTGCAAAGTTTGTGGAGTTCCTGGTCATGTTGGAACCGAATGTCAAATCCTAGCAGGAATATCAGTTGATCAGGTGAATTACGCTCAAGCTAATCCTTATGCTAATACCTATAATCCTGGTTGGAAAAACCATCCTAACTTCTCGTACAAGAATAATAACACTTTATATGCACCTGGCCAAGCACCCACTGTACCTCCAGGGTATCAAAAACCCGCTGCTAATGTTCCTAACATTCCTAGGAAGTATAACCTTGAAATCCTAATGGAAAACTTTATTGCTACTCAAGCTCAACAAAACAAAGAATTCCTCAATCAAAACGTTCACACCGGTGAACAATTGAAGCAATTAGAAAATAAGGTAGATGCCCTAGCAACTCACAATAAAATGTTAGAAACCCAAATCTCCCAAGTAGCACAACACCAAGCTAGTTCTGCCGCACCTGCTGGTATGATTCCTGGACAACCACAACCCAATCCTAAAGGACATGCTAATGCTATCACATTATGAAGTGGGATAGCACTTGATGGACCGGTAGATCCTAGACTCCAAAACCCGACCATTTATCAAAAACCTGAAAAGGAAGCAGAGAAATCGAAGGAACAATCTGAGAATGTAGAGGAAGACGCAAACGAGAGCGGAGAGGTTTCAGAAAAAGATAAACCTTACGTACCTCCACCGCCATATAAACCACCAATTCCATACCCTCAAAGACTTACAAAATCCAAAAACGAGGGACAATTCAAGAAATTCGTAGAACTTCTGAAACAACTAAAAGTCACTATTCCGTTTACAGAAGTTATAACTCAAATGCCATCATATGCTAAATTCCTAAAGGAAATACTGTCTAATAAGAAAAAAATTGTTGAAAACGAAACCGTTATGCTAACTGTCGAATGTAGCGCCATAATTCAAAATAACATGCCTCCAAAGCTAAAGGATCCTGGTAGTTTCTCCATACCATGTGTAATTGGAAAATCTGTCATAGAAAAAGCTCTATGCGATTTAGGAGCAACTGTTAGTCTAATGCCCTTATCTATTTGCGAGAAGCTCAAACTAGGTGACATGAGACCTACCAAGATGTCCTTACAACTAGCCGACAGATCAGTCAAATTCCCTGTTGGTATGCTAGAAAACATTCCAGTCCGAATAGGACAATTTTACATACCTACTGACTTTATAATAATGGACATAAAGGAAGATTCAAATATTCCCATCATATTAGGAAGGCCATTCTTAGCCACTGCAGGAGCCATTATCGATGTTAAGAAAGGAAAGCTTACCTTCGAGGTAGGAGAAGAAAAAGTAGAATTTATTCTTTCCCAATTATTCAAAGCCCCTGCTATAGACGACTCATGCTGTTTCCTAGATATTATCGATGAATGTGTCAAAGAACTAGAAAGTCAAGAAGACACCTATTCTGGAATATTGAAAATTTTGACACCATCTATTTTCGAGGATGATGACTGGAGACAGGAATATCACGATGCCAACCTAAGCGAATGTTTCACCTTAACACCCGATCCTACCCCAACTGCTAAGAAAACTGGTATAGAACTTAAAACGTTACCTAAAGATCTAAGGTATGAATTTTTAGATAAAGAACTCGAACGGCCAGTTATAGTAAATGCCAACTTAGGGAAGATCAAAACTGAAAAACTTCTTAATGTGTTAAGGAAGTATCCAACTGCGTTGGGATATAACATATCGAATCTAAAAGGAATAAGTCCTTCTGTCTGTATGCACCGCATTATGCTATAAGAGGGCTGCAAGACTTCTAGAGAACATCAAAGACGAATAAATCCTATTTTAAGTGAAGTCGTAAAGAAAGAAGTGCAAAAACTACTAGAGGCAGGCATCATATACCCGATATCCGATAGCAACTGGGTCAGTCCTGTTCATGTAGTACCTAAGAAAGGAGGTGTTACCGTTATAACAAACACAAAAGGTGAATCGGTAGCACAACGTACCCAAACAGGATGGAGAATGTGTATCGATTACAGAAAACTAAACAAAGCTACGTGCAAGGACCATTTCCCATTACCATTACCATTCATAGATCAAATGCTCGAGCGCTTAGCTAAACATTCCCACTTCTGCTATCTTGACGAATACTCAGGATTCTTTCAAATTCCCATTCATCCTGATGATCAAGAGAAAACTACGTTCACATGCCCCTATGGTACCTTTGCATACTGAAGAATGCCATTTGGACTATGTAACCACCTGCAACTTTTCAATGATGCATGATGGCGATTTTCGCAGAATTTTTGGACGGAATTATGGAAGTATTCATGGACGATTTTTCTGTCTGCAGAGAAAGTTTTGACGGATGTTTATCAAATATTGAGTTGGTACTAAAACGTTGTGTCAATGTCAACCTAGTGCTCAACTGGGAAAAATGTCATTTCATGGTGAGGCAAGGAATTGTGTTGGGTCACATTATATCAAACAGAGGGATTGAAGTCGATAAAGCAAAAATCGAAATTATCGAAAACCTTCAACCACCCAAAACAGTTAGAGAAATAAGAAGTTTTCTAGGACACGCTGGTTTTTACTGACGTTTTATAAAAGATTTCTCTAAAATCACTAAGCCCCTAACTGAACTATTGATGAAAGACGCTGAGTTTATTTTTAACGATAAATGCTTAAACGCATTTGAGACGCTTAAAGAAGCATTAATTTCAGCACCTATAATACAACCTCCTGATTGGAACCAACCATTTGAAATAATGTGCGACGCGAGCGATTATGCTGTAGGCGCAGTCCTAGGACAACCCAAGGATAAAAAGCTTCACGCTATTTACTACGCAAGCAGAACACTTGATCCCGCACAAATGAATTACGCCACTACGGAAAAGGAACTCTTAGCTGTTGTATTCTCTTTGGAAAAATTTAATTCCTACTTAGTAGGTTCCAAAATTGTTATTTACACGGATCATGCTACAATCCAATACTTGCCAAGTAAGAAAGACGCCAAACCAAGACTACTCAGATGGATCTTACTCCTACAAGAGTTTGACTTGGAAATAAAAGACAAAAGGGGAACTGAAAACATAGTAGCAGACCATTTATCAAGATTGGATGGAATCCAAACCGAGAGTGTTCCCATAAATGATGATTTCCTATATGAACGCCTTATTGCTCAACTAGAGACAGCTCCTACCGACAGTTTAGAACAATGCGATGAACATTTAACAACTACGGTAGTAGAAGCTATCTGTACCAACACCACACTACCATGGTACGCTGATTTTGTTAACTACTTAGCCGCCGGTGTTCTACCACACGATTTAACGTACCAACAGCGAATGAAATTCTTCCATGATCTTAGAAAATACTTTTGGGATGAACCACTACTCTTTAAAAGAGGCACCGATGGTATCTACCGTCGCTGTGTTCCTAATGATGAAGTGGACGACGTCATTTCTCATTTCCATTCCGCCCCTTATGGTGGACATGCTAGCACTTCGAAAAGTTGTGCAAAAATACTACAAGCTGGTCTTTTTTGGCCCACTTTATGGAAAGACGTCCACGTGGAAATTAGAACTGCAATAGATGTCAGCGCACAGGAAATATATCTAGACGTGACGAAATGCCGCAAAAAGGGATTCTCGAAGTTGAAATTTTTGATGTATGGGGAATTGATTTCATGGGACCGTTTCCCGCATCCTTTGGAAATAGGTATATACTGGTAGCTGTTGATTATGTATCAAAATGGATTGAAGCCGTCACTGCACCCACAAACGATACACGAGTGGTACTTAAATTATTCAAGAATTTTATCTTCCCACGATTCGGTATACCAAGATTAGTAATTAGTGATGGTGGTTCCCATTTTATCTCTAGAATTTTCGAAAAACTACTTTCAAAATATGGCGTTAAACATCGCATAACCACACCATACCATCCTCAAACAAGTGGACAAGTGGAAGTGTCAAATAGGGAAATTAAACAAATCCTTGAGAAAACCGTAGCCACATCTAGAAAGGATTGGTCCTCCAAGCTAAATGATGCTCTTTGGGCATATAAGATAGCTTTTAAAACCCCTATAGGAACAACGCCGTTTAAATTAGTTTATGGAAAATATTGTCATTTGCCAATAGAACTAGAACATAAAGCTTATTGGGCTATTAAAACTCTTAACTTAAATTACACGACTACTGGCGAGAAACGAATATTAGATATCCATGAATTAGAAGAATTGCGTTTAGACGCTTATGAAAATGCTAGAATCTATAAGGAGAGAGCAAAAAAATGGCATGATAGGCGTATCTCGAGGAAAGAATTTAAGGAAGGAGACATTGTACTCCTACTCAACTCTAGACTGAAGCTCTTTCCGGGTAAATTACGTTCTAGGTGGTCAGGACCATTCGAAATTAATAAAGTTTTCCCTAGTGGTGCGATAGAAATTAAAGGAAATTCCATAGAACCATTTATAGTCAATGGCCAGCGTTTAAATCATTATTTTAACGTCGAAAATCTAAAATATTCGGCTTATCTGAAATTAAGTGAGCCACCTACCCTGATACCTAACTGAATAGGTACTGTCTGTTGAGCCATCGACATGAAACAAAAGCGCTTCATGGGAGGCAACCCATGTTTACTTTTAATTGTTTTTTTGTTGTTTTGATATGCTTTTTATTTTTTAACTTTGTTTTAATCTTTCAATTTTTATGTTGCATCCTTTATTTATTTTTATTTGAACTTCTTTTTCTTTTGATTAACTTCGGCATTTTAACCTGAAAATACTAACTTAGTTTTTCATACATTTATTAAATATTTCAGGGTAATTCATTAGCTTTGTTTTTTAGCTCCATAGCACGTATGAACTACATGAACATAACCCTGAGAGGTAGGCATCAGAGAAGGCGTTTTGAGGATCTAGTTGAGCGAGAGATGCGTCCAACCATTTATGCTGACGACCATGCGATGAATGCCTTAGGCATTCGTGAGAGCGTTATGTATCTGCTTAACCAAATAGGTTGGGACGTTGCTCCAATTCAGAGACGCTATTGTACCTACCGTAAGCTGACCCTTGAGTTTTTGAGCATACTAAGTTATCTTCCAAACCATGGGATAGGTTTCAACCGCGGGCTGATCACCTTCAGAATGTTTAATATGGACTACCGCTACAATCATAGAGAGTTTGCCGATCTGTTAGGATTCCCTAATGGCCCTGATGTTTTCACCATGACCCAAGAAGACCGAATGCTAGATCATGGCCTTGATTACTTCTGGGGTAGTATTGTTGGAAACAACCATCCTGAGCCAAATGATCTTTACTCGGAGTCCATCCATAACCCTGCTATTAGGTACTTCCACAAAATCATTTCCCACACCCTCTTCGGAAAAGAGCAGAATGTTACATCTTTGTCACGTGATGAGCTTTCCATCATGTATTGTGTTTCGCAGAACCGTCCAGTTAATGGTGCCACCTACATGATTGCTAATATGGAGCGAATTATCCAAACAGAGAATGCACCAATCCTCATAGGTGGGTTAGTTACTATGATCTCCAATGCTATTGGACTTCGAAGACCTATGTTAGGAACAAATCCGCACTGTGGGATTAGGCCAATGAATATTGAGTTTTGCTTTAACACTAGCTTCATAGAAAACCTTGGGCCGAATGAATTTGAGCTGCTGATTAACCATGAAACTGTTCACCAGTTTGTACTCCCAAATCCTATTACTAGTGTCCATAACAGAGAAAATTGGATTTTTAATCTCCACCATACTCCTACACCGCCTTTGACTCCATCCACTATTCAAATTTATGAAGTCCCAAATACCCCTCTAGCTGCTGAAGAATCCGATCCTGAAACACCACCTGGATACCACCAATTTCCTGACCCATGGGATCAGCCTGTAGTGTCCACTGAGTCTACCTTCCCAGTTCCTGAGACACCACCACCACCTCCACCTACTGTCACACTTGACTCTTTGAATACTGAAATAACTAGCATGCGGGGTGAGCTTACCTCTTTACGTGAGGATTTCCATGGTTTTATGGATTTGGTAACTGAACAATTGGATTTCATTCACCAACATCTGTTCTCTACTCATCGTGGCTAGGAGTTGCCGTAGTTATGTTAATGTGTTTCGTTTCTTGCATTTAGGTACACAGTGAGGTCACTGTTTCGTCTAAGTGTGGGGGAGGAACCTTAGTTTTAGTTTTTTTTATTCCATGCATTTAGTTATTGTTTGTTCCGAATTGTTACTGTTTTTGTTTGTTTCAAATTCTAAATAATTCTATTAGTTAATGATATTTCATTTATTTATCATCAGTTTCAATTTTACTGTCATTATTTTTTCTGCTATTACGAGCTATTATTGTTACTGTTTAATGCTAATATTGCTGCTTTACACTACTGTTACTATATTCAACTATGTTGTTATGTGTTTTATCTTCCCTAATAATAACAAGTGCAACTAATGATGCTAAGGAGAATGGCACGATAATGAATATGAAAAGTTGAGTTTGTTTGATTCTAAGCTATTTTCCCATAAACAGAGGTGTTACGAACGCAACACCGTTGTTACGAATGTAACCGTCCCTTTTGAGTTACGAACGTAACGCCCCTACATTGTGAACGTAACGAGGCTCCTCTCTGTTACGAAATAGAAACAGAGGCGCATCACTTCATTTTTCTTTCCCCTCTCATTCTTCTAAACGCGCGCTGTAAACCCTAGCACTTACTCATGTTCAAAATTCTCCACCATTCCCATTTTTTCAAACTTCCTGCATTAAGAGCATTCATTCCCATTTAAGAGCAACCCACATTTACATCCTATAAAGAGCTTCACATAGTTTCATCCCATTCCATTCGAACACTCTCTGCAAAATCTCTCCCTTACCACTTTCACAGTAGAGCCTTGCTTCAGTCAACAAATTATCAATGGAGAACAGAGAGGCTGACATGGCTGGAATTGTTTTTAGGAATCAAGACGGTGGACACCAAAGGGATCAATATTTGAAGTTTCATCGTAGAGGAGTCTTGGCCATGAGATATCCCGACGACGATTGTCTTAACAAATTGGGAATATTTGATGGAGTGCATTGGCTGCTCCATCTCTCTGGCCTCTCATTCGCATGCATGCAACATCACCCGACGTACCCTTGAAGAGGTGAAAAACACAAGAAGGGGGGGTTGAATTGAAAAACTGAAATCTAAAGCAATGAACACGATATTTTTATCCTGGTTCGTTTGATCTCAAACTACTCCAGTCCACCCGTCAAGGTGATTTCGCCTCTCTCCAACGAGGTCTTAATCCACTATATTCAACTGAATATTACAGACTGCTTTAACAACTGCTAAAGCCTTCTTGATTTAAACCACAACCCGGTTTGTCAAGGTAACACTTTCTTACAAAGAGATAAAACTATGTGTGTGGATGTTTTCTACAAAACTTTATCACAACTGTGATGTATACATAAATTGAAGCTTAGAAACTAGATTGCTAAACAGTAATGGAGTATCAGAGTATGTAGTTTAGCAAAACTGGTAGAACGAAGATTATGGTTCAGCTTTTGTGCGTGTAGAGATTTGGAGAGCATTAGCCATCATAATCTTCAAAGCCTTGTTTATATAGCATTGGGATGATGAACGTTGGATGCAATATTCTTGATTCAATGCTAATAACAAGCTTTCCTTATTGAGCAGATCTTGTCTGGAATGAGGTCGTTGGAATTAATTAGCTTTGAATGCACAGTACCGTTGCTTCCTTAATGCACGTTCTGGCTTGGCTCATTCTGATTCTGCTTCGCTGCTGATGAACTATTGTTTCTGTATCAGAGTGTTGAGCGCAGTCTTGTTCATCAGGCTTCAGCATGTACGTGAGTTGATCATCTGATTTTGACGTTCTGATGTAGCAACTTCTGATGCTGGTGATGAAATCAAATTCTGATGCTGAATAAATGTGATCTTGCTTATATCAATCAGAGTATCTGCAAGTCAGAACATAATAATTTTAGGCAGCAGATAGTTCATTCATGAGACTTATAAATACTATATCTTTTCACTTTGTTATCATCAAAACTCAAATATAGGGTAGTAGATTCAAACATTGTTCTAACAATCTCCCCCTTTTTGATGATGACAAAAACTAGATATTTTAAATGAAAAATAACGTGAAAAGGTATCTGGGAAAATGTATCAGAGTAAGAAGTACGGAGAAGTCAGAGTTAAGAGATACTCCCCCTGAGTTGATTACTTCCCTTTGATTATACGTGTTCTTCAGGATCAGATCTTTTTCTTTCTTTGAACATCAGATTATCAGAGTCTTTGACTTATCAGAAGCTTTATGTCAGAGTAGAGCTTCAGAGCTTTTTCTTGTCAGAGCTTTGCTTTGGATCAGAACTTCATATTGATCAGAGCTTCTTCATATTGATCAGAGCTTCTAGTCTTCAGAGTGTCCTTGTGCCTGTAGACTTTAAACAGAACAGAAAAACATTTCAAGTAATAGAGTTAGAATGTTTGAGAATTTCTGTCTAGTTAGCCGTTATTGATTTAAATATCATTCTTGTTCTCCCCCTTTTTGTCAGCAATCAAAAAGTGTTGGTGATGTGCTAAAACAATTAAGATCAGAAAAACTAATTATATTAAGATAGTTCAGAATCAGAGCAAGAAAATATTACAAAACGTAATCAAAACAGTACATCAGAAAATCAAGAAAACATGAAAAAGGTCATGCATGAAAAAGATTAAGGTTGAGGAGGCAAGCGTGTGAACAGGCTCTCCAGCATGGCTTGAATCTTTTCAGAAGTTTCATTTTGCTTATGCACCATGCTGACAACAGTGTCAATCTTGCTGTCCTGCACATCCATTCTTGCTTTCATCTTCTGATCGTTTTCATCCATCCGCTGCTGCAGACGCATGTCATTCAGCCTTAGTTCTTCCAGAGTCTGCCTGTCCAAGGCAGCTTGAGAAGCATCAGAAGGAGGAGGCTTCTCAGAACTTTCAGCAACGTCCTCTGCTTGATTTTCAGCCTGAATGGTCTTGTCTTCTTCTGATGGTTGCACCTTTGCAGCTTGCTGTTTCTCAGACCAAGGTTCACTGTCCAGAGGGAGCACGTCCTTTTTCAGAAGCATACTTTCAGCTTCATTCAGAAGTTTGCTGAAATTTTGTTGTGCCTGCTCATAGTTGATATCCTGCAACTTGAGGGCTTCAGCACGTACCCAAAGTCTGAACTGTGACCAGAGCTGATCAGAAGCAGCTGGGTTAATCATCCCAGGACAGACTTGCTTCAAAGAAGCAATCCATTGCAGCACACCTGTTTCAAAATTCAAAATACCAGAGCCAACATCTGGTTGCTTTGGTTTTGGGATGGCAATTTTGTGTTTTAGATCAGCAAGACGGTCAAGACTGGTTAAGTCAATGAAAGTCCTGCTGGGGTTTTCAAAGGTTTTCTGAGAGGCTGTTTGTTTTGGAGGAGGGGTATCAGAATCAGATATTTCGATTGGAGTGGGTGGTGTTTTGGGAGTTTTTGGAGGTGTTGATTCTGATGAGGATGGTAACTGGGGCATGACAACAGTGGTTCCACATGGCAACTGGATTGCCAGCGGTGATGGTTGAGGTGATTGAGGTTCAGATAGATGAGGAGAAGGGGTTTCAGAATGGTGAAACTCTGTTTGTGGTGAAGGTGGATTAATTTCTGGTTGGGGAGAGGGAGTTGGAATCTCTGATTGCTCAGGGATCAGAGGTTCTTCTGAGAGTGGTTGTTGTTGTTCTGGTTGTGGAGGAGGAACATTTTGTGGTTCAGAGTTTGGTTGAGCAGAGGCATGTTGACGCTCAATATCAGCCAGCACTTGGTCAAGTGCTGTTGTTGTTGAAATTGTTGGTTGTTTGGGGAGTTTGGTTCTAGGTCTTCTGAGTTTTAATGCCTCAGAAGGGTCTTCTTCTTGTATGGTTTCATCAATGGTAGGGATGGGAATTGATATTCTATGAGAGGTTTGAGGAGGTATAGATGTTGGAATAGTAGATGAGATTTAAACAGGGGCAGCAGATGAAATACCTCTTTTCTTTGGAGTCTGCTGAGATGATCCTTCTAATGGCGCTTTCCTCTTCTTTGTCTTCTTCAAAGTCACTTCTGGTTGGGGTTGACGCAAATCCCTGATATTCAGCTTTGGATCTGTATCATCTGCCTTGTACGCATCTGGGTACCTGAGAAACATCTCTGGTTTGGATTCCATTTCAGAAAATACCGGAAAATCACTCAGAGGCACTCTTCTGCTGGAGATATCAGCAGTGGAAGTAGCTCTGGGTTCCTTCTGAATATTCTCTATCAGCTTCATCTTTTTCAGATTCTTTGCGTTCAGAGGTTTCCCAATTGTTGGTTCAATAGTGCTCAGCTCTTGAGCTTCTATCAGATGTTCAATCAGCCTATTCTCTGTCAGAATATCTGATATTAGCCTTCCAAAAGGTATCCAGTCCCTCTTGGTTCTTTCTTCTTCCCTTGTTTCTTTCACACTGGTTTTGAGATGGTTGAACAAGAAGTGAGCCAGATTGATCTTTATCTTCTGATCAATAAAGTAGATCAGAAACTGCTGATCCACATTTATGTAATCAGGAGAACTTGTTGGTTTCCTGTGGTTGAAGCACCCCAGAACAATCTTAGCCCATACTCTGCAATGATCCTTCAGATCCTTAATCTTGCTGCTGGGCATCCCAAGAGTGAAAATCCTGTTAGCTACCACACCTATATCAGCACATCTTTCAGCCATGTCCACACAACGGACGCCACCACCACTTTGACCGATTAGCCTTGCAATGAGATCTTCAGAAATCACAATCTTCTTCCCCATGACAGAGGAGATGACTAGATGTTTTGAAACCTTGGCGTGAATCCAAAATTCCTTGACCAGCGCTGGGAATGTTGGTCCAACCAACCTATCGAAATACCTCTCCCACTTTTGAGCCCTAATTTCTTCAGTTAGGTCAAAACCATTTTCCTTCAAGCTTTCAAAGTCAATGATTAACTCAGAAAGCACTTCAAGATTCTTCACCGGAGTGAGGAGAGTTCTGAGTGGCACTTGATATTGCTCAGATGATGCTTTCTTCTGATTACCTGCAGAAACGCTGCTGGAGGATGCCATTGTTCACACTAAAAAGGGTTTTGAGAATGAATTGAAGAAAAAGGTTTGCAAGAGATGAACTCAGAAATATGCAGAAAATGCTTGAGTGTTAGTGAGAAAGCGTAAAGAATAAGAATGAGAGATTAATGTGCTTAAATAGAGTTTTCAAAATTATTTTGAAAAGATAAACGTTTTTAAGAGAGAGAAAAATCATGATTGCCATTTAAAAGCATGATTACTTTTCATTAAATGCTTGCTGATTTTGGGGGATTTGAGAAAGATACTTAAAAACGGTTACCAGACATGTGTCTCAATGCACCCAATCAGCGCTTTGCCTTCTCAGAAGCGTGCACGCGTTCTGCTTCAGAGATATGCTGATGATTGGATGACACTTGTTTGATGTAGTGATCAGCACGTCTGTCTTTGAGCTTAGACTCTCAGATCTTTAGACTTGCATCTGATACAATCTGCATGTTCTATCTTTCTGAAAGGAGATTGATCAGAAGTTCACAGTAAAATGATTACATTCTGAAGGTAAATATATGGAATTAAAACATTTTCACTCTGGGCATACTTTCATGCTGAGATGTTTCAGAATGAAATTAAACCTATCTTCTGAAAGGGGTTTAGTAAAGATATCAGCCCATTGATGGTCTGTATCTATAAATTTTAAGTTCAAGATACCTTTCTGAATATAGTCCCTAATGAAGTGATGTTTTATTTCTATATGCTTAGCTCTAGAATGTAAAATGGGGTTCTTACTTAAGCAAATAGCAGAAGTATTATCACAAAGTATAGGAATGTTACTCTCAAAAATCTGGAAGTCTTCAAGCTGACTTTTCATCCAGAGCATTTGTGTGCTACATCCTGCTGCTGCTATGTACTCAGCTTCTGCTGTTGACAGAGCAATTGTTGATTGCCTTTTGCTGGACCAAGAGATCAGATTTTCTCCCAGAAACTGGCAGCTTCCAGAAGTACTTTTACGTTCCACTCTGTCTCCAGCAAAATCAGCATCACAGTAGCCTACTAAGCTGTAATCACTATATTTTCTATAAAACAAACCCAGATTAGTAGTACCTTTCAGATACTTGAAAATTCGCTTAACAGCTGTTAAGTGAGATTCTCTAGGATCTGATTGGAATCTAGCACAGATACAAACACTGAATAATATGTCAGGTCTTGAAGCAGTCAGATAGAGGAGAGAACCAATCATACCTCTGTAGACTTTCTGTTCTACACTTTTGCTTACCTCTTCTCTTTCCAGAATGCACGTGGGATGCATTGGAATCTTTGATGGCTTACATTCTGAGAGGTCAAATTTCTTCAGAAGATCTCTGATGTATTTGCTCTGATGAATGTAAGTTCCTTCTGGAGTTTGATTGATCTGAATTCCTAGAAAGAATTTCAGTTCCCCCATGAGGCTCATCTCAAATTCTGCCTGCATACACTTAGCAAATTTTCTTCCAAGAGAAGGATTAGTAGAACCAAAAATAATATCATCAACATAAATTTGACAGACTAAGATGTCACTCTTAACTGTTTTACAGAATAGAGTAGTGTCCACTTTCCCTCTGGTGAATTCATTTTCAAGCAGAAAGTTACTTAGCCTTTCATACCAAGCTCTGGGAGCTTGTTTCAGACCATACAGTGACTTCTTTAG
Organism: Vicia faba; assembly: GCA_948472305.1. Lineage (NCBI taxonomy): Eukaryota > Viridiplantae > Streptophyta > Magnoliopsida > Fabales > Fabaceae > Vicia > Vicia faba. Next base: position 903,222,622 of record OX451735.1, on the reverse strand, counting down.
TTTGAAAACATGTTCTGGATGTTTTGTATTTTCAAAACCTGGGGGTTGGTGAACATAAACTTCTTCTTCTATATAACCATTTAAGAATGCACTTTTGACATCCATCTGATACAGAGTGATGCCTCTATTAACAGCAAATGAAATTAAAAGTCTGATAGATTCTAACCTGGCGACTGGGGCAAAGGTTTCTGTATAGTCTATCCCCTCTTGCTGACTATAACCTTGTGCAACCAGTCGTGCCTTGTTTCTGATGACTTCACCTTGTTCATTTAGCTTGTTTCTGAACACCCATCTTGTTCCAATGACGTTGAATCCTTTTGGTCTGGGAACGAGATCCCATACGTCGTTTCTGGTGAATTGATTCAGCTCTTCTTGCATTTCCAGAATCCAGTCATTATTTAGGAGTGCTTCATCAATAGAAGAAGGTTCAATCAGAGACACCAGTCCCATAAGAGTTTCTTCAGAGTTTCTGAAGCTTGCTCTTGTTCTGATTGGATCTTCCTTTCTTCCTAGGATAGTCTCTTCTGGGTGATCCAAGCTGCTTCTGGGTAATCTCTTTTGAGGTTGATCAGCAGCTGTTGAAGGATTTCTAGCAGTGCTCCTTTCATACGTTGAAGGAATGTCTGTGTTGAGAGCTTCTGATGACTTGTCTTCAGAACCTGCAAATTCAATTTCTATACCTGCAAAAATTTCATTCTGCTTTGACTTTTCAGAGTCAAGCTTATCATCAAAATGAACACTGATTGATTCTTCCACAATCTGTGTTTCTGTATTGTATACTCTGTACCCTCTTGAGCGTTCAGAGTATCCTAACATAATACACTTCTGTGCTTTAGAGTCAAACTTGTTCAAATAATTCTTTGTATTTAATATAAAGCAAGTACATCCAAATGGATGAAAATATGAAATGTTGGGCTTTCTGTTCTTCCATAATTCATATGGAGTCTTTTCCAGAATAGGTCTTATTGAGATTCTATTCTGAATGTAGCATGCTGTGTTTATTGCCTCTGCCCAGAAAGTCTTAGCAACGTTTGTCTCATTGATCATGGTTCTGGCCATTTCTTGCAATGTTCTGTTCTTTCGTTCTACAACTCCATTTTGTTGGGGAGTTCTAGGACAAGAGAAATCATGCAGAATGCCTCTGTCATTAAAGAATGACTCAAAATCTTTATTTTCAAATTCTCCACCATGATCACTTCTGACTTTAACGATTCTAAGATCTTTTTCATTCTGAACTTGGTTACAGAAGGTAACAAACACAGAATGTGACTCGTCCTTGTGTCTTAAGAACTTTACCCATGTCCATCTGCTATAGTCATCTACGATTACTAACCCATACTTCTTACCACTGACTGAAGCAGTTTTAACTGGTCCAAATAAGTCAATATGCAGAAGTTCTAATGGCTTAGAGGTAGAAACAACATTTTTGGATTTAAAAGAAGGTTTTGCAAATTTGCCTTTCTGACATGCTTCACACAGAGCATCTGAATTGAACTTCAAATTAGGAAGTCCTCTGACCAGATTGAGTTTGTTAATCTGAGATATTCTTCTCATACTAACATGCCCCAATCTTCTGTGCCAGATCCACTGCTCGTTGTTAACAGACAGAAGACATTTTACATTCTGACTCTTTAGTTCAGAAAGTTTGATTTTGTAAATGTTGTTTTTCCTCTTTCCATTAAACAGGATAGTCCCATCTTTCTGACTAACAGCTTTACATGATTTTTGATTAAAGATTATATCATAACCGTTATCACTTAATTGACTTATGGATAACAGATTATGCATCAATCCATCTACTAGAAGAACATTATTAATAGAGGGAAGATTTCCATTACCTACAGTTCCAGAGCCAATTATCTTTCCCCTCTGATTGCCTCCAAAGCCAACGTGGCCTCCAGGCTTAAGTTCCAGGCTTTGGAACATATGCCTTCTTCCCGTCATGTGTCGTGAGCAGCCAGAGTCCAGGTACCATGACTGGTGTTTCTGACTTGCTGCTAAAGATATCTGCAACATGTATTATTTTATCCTTAGGTACCCAGATTTTCTTGGGTCCTGATTTGTTAGTTTTACCAAAACTCTGGTTGAATTTTGGTTTCACAGAGTGCTTACTGCTAGTATATTTGATATCATGTGTGTGACCATACACAAAGTGTGAATTCAGAGGAGTGTGTTTAATGGTTAAGTCCATGACATTCTTTGGTGTAGGAACCTTACCTTGGTATCCTATTCCTTTCCTGCCGTTTTTGCTAACTCCATAGATCATTGAAGCCATTCTGCTTCTATCTATGCTTTTAGCTAGGAACTTCTGGAAACTGTGATCATACTCCTTGATGATCTCATCAGCGTTGCTGGGAGTTTCAGAAATTGGTTCCTTTTGAGAGTTTTGTAAAGTGTTTTCTAATTTTGAAATCTTATCTCTCAGCTCAGAACTTTCCAATTTGAGACTCTCAGACTTATTAGAGTCAGATTCAAGATTCCTTTTCAGGTCTCTGAATTTAGCTCTAATCTGCTGATAACGTTCCAGAATCTCATTAAGGCTTTCAGCAAGTTCAGCCTTTGTAAAGTTAACAGCGAAGTTAGGAAATACCTCTTTTGTGTCTGATTCTGAGTCTGATTCAGAAGCTTCACTATCTTCTGAAATGTTAGCCATGAGAGCTATGTTTGCCCTTTCATCATCTGATTCTGAGTCAGCTTCAGACGAGTCAGAGTCATCCCATGTGGCCATGAGACTTTTCTTCTTCTCTCTTCCAAACTTCTTTTTGGGCTTTTCCCTCTGAAGCTTTGGGCAGTCACTCTTGTAGTGTCCTTGCTCATTGCACTCGTAGCAGATGATGTCTTTGGTTTTTGGCTTCTTGCTACTGGAGGAGCCTTCAGATCTTCTGTATCCAGAGGAAGAATCTGTCCTTCTGTATCTGGAAGAAGACTCGTTCTGATCAGATCTTCTGGGATTCCTGAACTTCCTTTGTCTTTGCTTCCACAGTTGATTTACTCTTCTGGAGAGAAGAGAAAGTTCGTCTTCTTCTGATGAGGATCCATCAGATGTTTCTTCAACTGCCTGCAAAACTTTAGACTCAAATTTTCTGTTAGATTTTAATGCTAAAGGCTTACCTTGCTTCTGAGGCTCATCAGCTTCTAGCTCTATCTCATGACTTCTGAGGGAGCTTATAAGTTCCTCCAGAGTGATTTTGTTGAGATCTTTAGCTAGCTTCAGAGCAGTAACCATAGGCCTCCACTGCTTGGGTAAACTTCTGATTATTTTCTTGACATGGTCAGCAGTAGAGTATCCTTTGTCCAGAACTTTGAGACCAGCTACCAGAATCTGGAATCTAGAGAACATAGTTTCAATGGATTCAGATTCTTCCATTTTGAATGCCTCATACTTCTGAATGAGCGCCAGAGCTTTTGTTTCTTTGACCTGAACGTTGCCCTCATGCGTCATTCTGAGAGAATCAAAGATATTCTTTGATGTGTCTCTGTTGGAGATCTTTTCATACTCAGTATAGGAGATGGCACTGAGGAGGATGGTTCTGGCCTTATGGTGATTCTTGAAGTCACGCTTTTGTTGATCAGACATTGATTTTCTATCAATCTTCTGACCACTTGCATTCACAGGGTGCGTGTATCCATCTGTCACCATATCCCACAGATCAGCATCATGTGCTAGAAAGAAGCTTTCAATTCTGTCTTTCCAGTAATCAAAGTTTTCTCCATCAAAGACTGGAGGTTTGCCACTGAATCTGTCTCTGTCCTCGTTATTGTCATTGCTGATGTGAGAATTGTTTCCTGCCATTGTGTTTTTCTGACGCTGGATCTTGTACTGACACGGTTAAGTGTTTTAGCTCAGAACCAGGCGCTCTGATGCCAATTGAAGAGGTGAAAAACACAAGAAGGGGGGGTTGAATTGAAAAACTGAAATCTAAAGCAATGAACACGATATTTTTATCCTGGTTCGTTTGATCTCAAACTACTCCAGTCCACCCGTCAAGGTGATTTCGCCTCTCTCCAACGAGGTCTTAATCCACTATATTCAACTGAATATTACAGACTGCTTTAACAACTGCTAAAGCCTTCTTGATTTAAACCACAACCCGGTTTGTCAAGGTAACACTTTCTTACAAAGAGATAAAACTATGTGTGTGGATGTTTTCTACAAAACTTTATCACAACTGTGATGTATACACAAATTTAAGCTTAGAAACTAGATTGCTAAACAGTAATGGAGTATCAGAGTATGTAGTTTAGCAAAACTGGTAGAACGAAGATTATGGTTCAGCTTTTGTGCGTGTAGAGATTTGGAGAGCATTAGCCATCATAATCTTCAAAGCCTTGTTTATATAGCATTGGGATGATGAACGTTGGATGCAATATTCTTGATTCAATGCTAATAACAAGCTTTCCTTATTGAGCAGATCTTGTCTGGAATGAGGCCGTTGGAATTAATTAGCTTTGAATGCACAGTACCGTTGCTTCCTTAATGCACGTTCTGGCTTGGCTCATTCTGATTCTGCTTCGCTGCTGATGAACTATTGTTTCTGTATCAGAGTGTTGAGCGCAGTCTTGTTCATCAGGCTTCAGCATGTACGTGAGTTGATCATCTGATTTTGACGTTCTGATGTAGCAACTTCTGATGCTGGTGATGAAATCAAATTCTGATGTTAAATAAATGTGATCTTGCTTATATCAATCAGAGTATCTGCAAGTCAGAACATAATAATTTTAGGCAGCAGATAGTTCATTCATGAGACTTATAAATACTATATCTTTTCACTTTGTTATCATCAAAACTCAAATATAGGGTAGTAGATTCAAACATTGTTCTAACAATCTCCCCCTTTTTGATGATGACAAAAACTAGATATTTTAAATGAAAAATAACGTGAAAAGGTATCTGGGAAAATGTATCAGAGTAAGAAGTACGGAGAAGTCAGAGTTAAGAGATACTCCCCCTGAGTTGATTACTTCCCTTTGATTATACGTGTTCTTCAGGATCAGATCTTTTTCTTTCTTTGAACATCAGATTATCAGAGTCTTTGACTTATCAGAAGCTTTATGTCAGAGTAGAGCTTCAGAGCTTTTTCTTGTCAGAGCTTTGCTTTGGATCAGAGCTTCTTCATATTGATCAGAGCTTCTAGTCTTCAGAGTGTCCTTGTGCCTGTAGACTTTAAACAGAACAGAAAAACATTTCAAGTAATAGAGTTAGAATGTTTGAGAATTTCTGTCTAGTTAGCCGTTATTGATTTAAATATCATTATTGTTCTCCCCCTTTTTGTCAGCAATCAAAAAGTGTTGGTGATGTGCTAAAACAATTAAGATCAGAAAAACTAATTATATTAAGATAGTTCAGAATCAGAGCAAGAAAATATTACAAAACGTAATCAAAACAGTACATCAGAAAATCAAGAAAACATGAAAAAGGTCATGCATGAAAAAGATTAAGGTTGAGGAGGCAAGCGTGTGAACAGGCTCTCCAGCATGGCTTGAATCTTTTCAGAAGTTTCATTTTGCTTATGCACCATGCTGACAACAGTGTCAATCTTGCTGTCCTGCACATCCATTCTTGCTTTCATCTTCTGATCGTTTTCATCCATCCGCTGCTGCAGACGCATGTCATTCAGCCTTAGTTCTTCCAGAGTCTGCCTGTCCAAGGCAGCTTGAGAAGCATCAGAAGGAGGAGGCTTCTCAGAACTTTCAGCAACGTCCTCTGCTTGATTTTCAGCCTGAATGGTCTTGTCTTCTTCTGATGGTTGCACCTTTGCAGCTTGCTGTTTCTCAGACCAAGGTTCACTGTCCAGAGGGAGCACGTCCTTTTTCAGAAGCATACTTTCAGCTTCATTCAGAAGTTTGCTGAAATTTTGTTGTGCCTGCTCATAGTTGATATCCTGCAACTTGAGGGCTTCAGCACGTACCCAAAGTCTGAACTGTGACCAGAGCTGATCAGAAGCAGCTGGGTTAATCATCCCAGGACAGACTTGCTTCAAAGAAGCAATCCATTGCAGCACACCTGTTTCAAAATTCAAAATACCAGAGCCAACATCTGGTTGCTTTGGTTTTGGGATGGCAATTTTGTGTTTTAGATCAGCAAGACGGTCAAGACTGGTTAAGTCAATGAAAGTCCTGCTGGGGTTTTCAAAGGTTTTCTGAGAGGCTGTTTGTTTTGGAGGAGGGGTATCAGAATCAGATATTTCGATTGGAGTGGGTGGTGTTTTGGGAGTTTTTGGAGGTGTTGATTCTGATGAGGATGGTAACTGGGGCATGACAACAGTGGTTCCACATGGCAACTGGATTGCCAGCGGTGATGGTTGAGGTGAGTGAGGTTCAGATAGATGAGGAGAAGGGGTTTCAGAATGGTGAAACTCTGTTTGTGGTGAAGGTGGATTAATTTCTGGTTGGGGAGAGGGAGTTGGAATCTCTGATTGCTCAGGGATCAGAGGTTCTTCTGAGAGTGGTTGTTGTTGTTCTGGTTGTGGAGGAGGAACATTTTGTGGTTCAGAGTTTGGTTGAGCAGAGGCATGTTGACGCTCAATATCAGCCAGCACTTGGTCAAGTGCTGTTGTTGTTGAAATTGTTGGTTGTTTGGGGAGTTTGGTTCTAGGTCTTCTGAGTTTTAATGCCTCAGAAGGGTCTTCTTCTTGTATGGTTTCATCAATGGTAGGGATGGGAATTGATATTCTATGAGAGGTTTGAGGAGGTATAGATGTTGGAATAGTAGATGAGATTTAAACAGGGGCAGCAGATGAAATACCTCTTTTCTTTGGAGTCTGCTGAGATGATCCTTCTGATGGCGCTTTCCTCTTCTTTGTCTTCTTCAAAGTCACTTCTGGTTGGGGTTGACGCAAATCCCTGATATTCAGCTTTGGATCTGTATCATCTGCCTTGTACGCATCTGGGTACCTGAGAAACATCTCTGGTTTGGATTCCATTTCAGAAAATACCGGAAAATCACTCAGAGGCACTCTTCTGCTGGAGATATCAGCAGTGGAAGTAGCTCTGGGTTCCTTCTGAATATTCTCTATCAGCTTCATCTTTTTCAGATTCTTTGCGTTCAGAGGTTTCCCAATTGTTGGTTCAATAGTGCTCAGCTCTTGAGCTTCTATCAGATGTTCAATCAGCCTATTCTCTGTCAGAATATCTGATATTAGCCTTCCAAAAGGTATCCAGTCCCTCTTGGTTCTTTCTTCTTCCCTTGTTTCTTTCACACTGGTTTTGAGATGGTTGAACAAGAAGTGAGCCAGATTGATCTTTATCTTCTGATCAATAAAGTAGATCAGAAACTGCTGATCCACATTTATGTAATCAGGAGAACTTGTTGGTTTCCTGTGGTTGAAGCACCCCAGAACAATCTTAGCCCATACTCTGCAATGATCCTTCAGATCCTTAATCTTGCTGCTGGGCATCCCAAGAGTGAAAATCCTGTTAGCTACCACACCTATATCAGCACATCTTTCAGCCATGTCCACACAACGGACGCCACCACCACTTTGACCGATTAGCCTTGCAATGAGATCTTCAGAAATCACAATCTTCTTCCCCATGACAGAGGAGATGACTAGATGTTTTGAAACCTTGGCGTGAATCCAAAATTCCTTGACCAGCGCTGGGAATGTTGGTCCAACCAACCTATCGAAATACCTCTCCCACTTTTGAGCCCTAATTTCTTCAGTTAGGTCAAAACCATTTTCCTTCAAGCTTTCAAAGTCAATGATTAACTCAGAAAGCACTTCAAGATTCTTCACCGGAGTGAGGAGAGTTCTGAGTGGCACTTGATATTGCTCAGATGATGCTTTCTTCTGATTACCTGCAGAAACGCTGCTGGAGGATGCCATTGTTCACACTAAAAAGGGTTTTGAGAATGAATTGAAGAAAAAGGTTTGCAAGAGATGAACTCAGAAATATGCAGAAAATGCTTGAGTGTTAGTGAGAAAGCGTAAAGAATAAGAATGAGAGATTAATGTGCTTAAATAGAGTTTTCAAAATTATTTTGAAAAGATAAACGTTTTTAAGAGAGAGAAAAATCATGATTGCCATTTAAAAGCATGATTACTTTTCATTAAATGCTTGCTGATTTTGGGGGATTTGAGAAAGATACTTAAAAACGGTTACCAGACATGTGTCTCAATGCACTCAATCAGCGCTTTGCCTTCTCAGAAGCGTGCACGCGTTCTGCTTCAGAGATATGCTGATGATTGGATGACACTTGTTTGATGTAGTGATCAGCACGTCTGTCTTTGAGCTTAGACTCTCAGATCTTTAGACTTGCATCTGATACAATCTGCATGTTCTATCTTTCTGAAAGGAGATTGATCAGAAGTTCACAGTAAAATGATTACATTCTGAAGGTAAATATATGGAATTAAAACATTTTCACTCTGGGCATACTTTCATGCTGAGATGTTTCAGAATGAAATTAAACCTATCTTCTGAAAGGGGTTTAGTAAAGATATCAGCCCATTGATGGTCTGTATCTATAAATTTTAAGTTCAAGATACCTTTCTGAATATAGTCCCTAATGAAGTGATGTTTTATTTCTATATGCTTAGCTCTAGAATGTAAAATGGGGTTCTTACTTAAGCAAATAGCAGAAGTATTATCACAAAGTATAGGAATGTTACTCTCAAAAATCTGGAAGTCTTCAAGCTGACTTTTCATCCAGAGCATTTGTGTGCTACATCCTGCTGCTGCTATGTACTCAGCTTCTGCTGTTGACAGAGCAATTGTTGATTGCCTTTTGCTGGACCAAGAGATCAGATTTTCTCCCAGAAACTGGCAGCTTCCAGAAGTACTTTTACGTTCCACTCTGTCTCCAGCAAAATCAGCATCACAGTAGCCTACTAAGCTGTAATCACTATATTTTCTATAAAACAAACCCAGATTAGTAGTACCTTTCAGATACTTGAAAATTCGCTTAACAGCTGTTAAGTGAGATTCTCTAGGATCTGATTGGAATCTAGCACAGATACAAACACTGAATAATATGTCAGGTCTTGAAGCAGTCAGATAGAGGAGAGAACCAATCATACCTCTGTAGACTTTCTGTTCTACACTTTTGCTTACCTCTTCTCTTTCCAGAATGCACGTGGGATGCATTGGAATCTTTGATGGCTTACATTCTGAGAGGTCAAATTTCTTCAGAAGATCTCTGATGTATTTGCTCTGATGAATGTAAGTTCCTTCTGGAGTTTGATTGATCTGAATTCCTAGAAAGAATTTCAGTTCCCCCATGAGGCTCATCTCAAATTCTGCCTGCATACACTTAGCAAATTTTCTTCCAAGAGAAGGATTAGTAGAACCAAAAATAATATCATCAACATAAATTTGACAGACTAAGATGTCACTCTTAACTGTTTTACAGAATAGAGTAGTGTCCACTTTCCCTCTGGTGAATTCATTTTCAAGCAGAAAGTTACTTAGCCTTTCATACCAAGCTCTGGGAGCTTGTTTCAGACCATACAGTGACTTCTTTAGTTTGAAAACATGTTCTGGATGTTTTGTATTTTCAAAACCTGGGGGTTGGTGAACATAAACTTCTTCTTCTATATAACCATTTAAGAATGCACTTTTGACATCCATCTGATACAGAGTGATGCCTCTATTAACAGCAAATGAAATTAAAAGTCTGATAGATTCTAACCTGGCGACTGGGGCAAAGGTTTCTGTATAGTCTATCCCCTCTTGCTGACTATAACCTTGTGCAACCAGTCGTGCCTTGTTTCTGATGACTTCACCTTGTTCATTTAGCTTGTTTCTGAACACCCATCTTGTTCCAATGACGTTGAATCCTTTTGGTCTGGGAACGAGATCCCATACGTCGTTTCTGGTGAATTGATTCAGCTCTTCTTGCATTTCCAGAATCCAGTCATTATTTAGGAGTGCTTCATCAATAGAAGAAGGTTCAATCAGAGACACCAGTCCCATAAGAGTTTCTTCAGAGTTTCTGAAGCTTGCTCTTGTTCTGATTGGATCTTCCTTTCTTCCTAGGATAGTCTCTTCTGGGTGATCCAAGCTGCTTCTGGGTAATCTCTTCTGAGGTTGATCAGCAGCTGTTGAAGGATTTCTAGCAGTGCTCCTTTCAGACGTTGAAGGAATGTCTGTGTTGAGAGCTTCTGATGACTTGTCTTCAGAACCTGCAAATTCAATTTCTATACCTGCAAAAATTTCATTCTGCTTTGACTTTTCAGAGTCAAGCTTATCATCAAAATGAACACTGATTGATTCTTCCACAATCTGTGTTTCTGTATTGTATACTCTGTACCCTCTTGAGCGTTCAGAGTATCCTAACATAATACACTTCTGTGCTTTAGAGTCAAACTTGTTCAAATAATTCTTTGTATTTAATATAAAGCAAGTACATCCAAATGGATGAAAATATGAAATGTTGGGCTTTCTGTTCTTCCACAATTCATATGGAGTCTTTTCCAGAATAGGTCTTATTGAGATTCTATTCTGAATGTAGCACGCTGTGTTTATTGCCTCTGCCCAGAAAGTCTTAGCAACGTTTGTCTCATTGATCATGGTTCTGGCCATTTCTTGCAATGTTCTGTTCTTTCGTTCTACAACTCCATTTTGTTGGGGAGTTCTAGGACAAGAGAAATCATGCAGAATGCCTCTGTCATTAAAGAATGACTCAAAATCTTTATTTTCAAATTCTCCACCATGATCACTTCTGACTTTAACGATTCTAAGATCTTTTTCATTCTGAACTTGGTTACAGAAGGTAACAAACACAGAATGTGACTCGTCCTTGTGTCTTAAGAACTTTACCCATGTCCATCTGCTATAGTCATCTACGATTACTAACCCATACTTCTTACCACTGACTGAAGCAGTTTTAACTGGTCCAAATAAGTCAATGTGCAGAAGTTCTAATGGCTTAGAGGTAGAAACAACATTTTTGGATTTAAAAGAAGGTTTTGCAAATTTGCCTTTCTGACATGCTTCACACAGAGCATCTGAATTGAACTTCAAATTAGGAAGTCCTCTGACCAGATTGAGTTTGTTAATCTGAGATATTCTTCTCATACTAACATGCCCCAATCTTCTGTGCCAGATCCACTGCTCGTTGTTAACAGACAGAAGACATTTTACATTCTGACTCTTTAGTTCAGAAAGTTTGATTTTGTAAATGTTGTTTTTCCTCTTTCCATTAAACAGGATAGTCCCATCTTTCTGACTAACAGCTTTACATGATTTTTGATTAAAGATTATATCATAACCGTTATCACTTAATTGACTTATGGATAACAGATTATGCATCAATCCATCTACTAGCAGAACATTATTAATAGAGGGAAGATTTCCATTACCTACAGTTCCAGAGCCAATTATCTTTCCCCTCTGATTGCCTCCAAAGCCAACGTGGCCTCCAGGCTTAAGTTCCAGGCTTTGGAACATATGCCTTCTTCCCGTCATGTGTCGTGAGCAGCCAGAGTCCAGGTACCATGACTGGTGTTTCTGACTTGCTGCTAAAGATATCTGCAACATGTATTATTTTATCCTTAGGTACCCAGATTTTCTTGGGTCCTGATTTGTTAGTTTTACCAAAACTCTGGTTGAATTTTGGTTTCACAGAGTGCTTACTGCTAGTATATTTGATATCATGTGTGTGACCATACACAAAGTGTGAATTCAGAGGAGTGTGTTTAATGGTTAAGTCCATGACATTCTTTGGTGTAGGAACCTTACCTTGGTATCCTATTCCTTTCCTGCCGTTTTTGCTAACTCCATAGATCATTGAAGCCATTCTGCTTCTATCTATGCTTTTAGCTAGGAACTTCTGGAAACTGTGATCATACTCCTTGATGATCTCATCAGCGTTGCTGGGAGTTTCAGAAATTGGTTCCTTCTGAGAGTTTTGTAAAGTGTTTTCTAATTTTGAAATCTTATCTCTCAGCTCAGAACTTTCCAATTTGAGACTCTCAGACTTATTAGAGTCAGATTCAAGATTCCTTTTCAGGTCTCTGAATTTAGCTCTAATCTGCTGATAACGTTCCAGAATCTCATTAAGGCTTTCAGCAAGTTCAGCCTTTGTAAAGTTAACAGCGAAGTTAGGAAATACCTCTTTTGTGTCTGATTCTGAGTCTGATTCAGAAGCTTCACTATCTTCTGAAATGTTAGCCATGAGAGCTATGTTTGCCCTTTCATCATCTGATTCTGAGTCAGCTTCAGACGAGTCAGAGTCATCCCATGTGGCCATGAGACTTTTCTTCTTCTCTCTTCCAAACTTCTTTTTGGGCTTTTCCCTCTGAAGCTTTGGGCAGTCACTCTTGTAGTGTCCTTGCTCATTGCACTCGTAGCAGATGATGTCTTTGGTGTTTGGCTTCTTGCTACTGGAGGAGCCTTCAGATCTTCTGTATCCAGAGGAAGAATCTGTCCTTATGTATCTGGAAGAAGACTCGTTCTGATCAGATCTTCTGGGATTCCTGAACTTCCTTTGTCTTTGCTTCCACAGTTGATTTACTCTTCTGGAGAGAAGAGAAAGTTCGTCTTCTTCTGATGAGGATCCATCAGATGTTTCTTCAACTGCCTGCAAAACTTTAGACTCAAATTTTCTGTTAGATTTTAATGCTAAAGGCTTACCTTGCTTCTGAGGCTCATCAGCTTCTAGCTCTATCTCATGACTTCTGAGGGAGCTTATAAGTTCCTCCAGAGTGATTTTGTTGAGATCTTTAGCTAGCTTCAGAGCAGTAACCATAGGCCTCCACTGCTTGGGTAAACTTCTGATTATTTTCTTGACATGGTCAGCAGTAGAGTATCCTTTGTCCAGAACTTTGAGACCAGCTACCAGAATCTGGAATCTAGAGAACATAGTTTCAATGGATTCAGATTCTTCCATTTTGAATGCCTCATACTTCTGAATGAGCGCCAGAGCTTTTGTTTCTTTGACCTGAACGTTGCCCTCATGCGTCATTCTGAGAGAATCAAAGATATTCTTTGATGTGTCTCTGTTGGAGATCTTTTCATACTCAGTATAGGAGATGGCACTGAGGAGGATGGTTCTGGCCTTATGGTGATTCTTGAAGTCACGCTTTTGTTGATCAGACATTGATTTTCTATCAATCTTCTGACCACTTGCATTCACAGGGTGCGTGTATCCATCTGTCACCATATCCCACAGATCAGCATCATGTGCTAGAAAGAAGCTTTCAATTCTGTCTTTCCAGTAATCAAAGTTTTCTCCATCAAAGACTGGAGGTTTGCCACTGAATCTGTCTCTGTCCTCGTTATTGTCATTGCTGATGTGAGAATTGTTTCCTGCCATTGTGTTTTTCTGACGCTGGATCTTGTACTGACACGGTTAAGTGTTTTAGCTCAGAACCAGGCGCTCTGATGCCAATTGAAGAGGTGAAAAACACAAGAAGGGGGGGTTGAATTGAAAAACTGAAATCTAAAGCAATGAACACGATATTTTTATCCTGGTTCGTTTGATCTCAAACTACTCCAGTCCACCCGTCAAGGTGATTTCGCCTCTCTCCAACGAGGTCTTAATCCACTATATTCAACTGAATATTACAGACTGCTTTAACAACTGCTAAAGCCTTCTTGATTTAAACCACAACCCGGTTTGTCAAGGTAACACTTTCTTACAAAGAGATAAAACTATGTGTGTGGATGTTTTCTACAAAACTTTATCACAACTGTGATGTATACACAAATTGAAGCTTAGAAACTAGATTGCTAAACAGTAATGGAGTATCAGAGTATGTAGTTTAGCAAAACTGGTAGAACGAAGATTATGGTTCAGCTTTTGTGCGTGTAGAGATTTGGAGAGCATTAGCCATCATAATCTTCAAAGCCTTGTTTATATAGCATTGGGATGATGAACGTTGGATGCAATATTCTTGATTCAATGCTAATAACAAGCTTTCCTTATTGAGCAGATCTTGTCTGGAATGAGGCCGTTGGAATTAATTAGCTTTGAATGCACAGTACCGTTGCTTCCTTAATGCACGTTCTGGCTTGGCTCATTCTGATTCTGCTTCGCTGCTGATGAACTATTGTTTCTGTATCAGAGTGTTGAGCGCAGTCTTGTTCATCAGGCTTCAGCATGTACGTGAGTTGATCATCTGATTTTGACGTTCTGATGTAGCAACTTCTGATGCTGGTGATGAAATCAAATTCTGATGCTGAATAAATGTGATCTTGCTTATATCAATCAGAGTATCTGCAAGTCAGAACATAATAATTTTAGGCAGCAGATAGTTCATTCATGAGACTTATAAATACTATATCTTTTCACTTTGTTATCATCAAAACTCAAATATAGGGTAGTAGATTCAAACATTGTTCTAACAACCCTAAGCTGACGCTCGAGTTCCTTAGTTAGTTCTCGTATTCAACACCGACTGATGACGCCATGTTCCTCACGGGCACTACATCTTTTCGTATGTTTAACACCGAATATACCTTAGACCAAGAAAGAATCACGGGGCTACTCAAATTTTCAATTAAGGAAGACGAATCTGAGACGGTGCACCACAAGGTCCCTGCTACCGAATATTGGACCGTTGTTTTGTTCGAATTGTGGAAGAAAATCACCAATGACTCGACAGGAAATTGGGATGAGTGTTTGGCATCCCACATTCACAACCCCACCACTAGGTACTACTTCAAGATTCTCTCTAACACCATTTTTGGACGAGCTAATAGCAACAAAGGAAACTCAAAGGAGGTATTTTTCCCACATTGCTGCTTAGCTGAGAAAACCAAGGTAAATGCTACTCCGTTCCTTCTACGTCATATTGAGTCCCTTTGTGCAAGGGAACAACAACCATTTTTGATCGGAGGACTGATAACCACATTAGCTCATGGGCTTAATTTGCAAAGACAACTGGAGACTCTTGATGCTCTACCGCCTCTTCTCATGGATTTGGATAACTGCAAATACATGCATTTGATTAGGAACCGAGATGATGGCAGGTATAATTTGATGGTGAAGAACACGATTGTTCCAAGTGTGATTATGACGGATAGGTTGCTCACAAATGTGTCGAATATGGATAAGTGGATTTATGATTTAAATTCCCCTGAACCCGACCTAGCTTCTCAGATGAATCAAAATCCTCAACCTGTTGATGAGGTAGAAGAAGAAATGGATGCACAATAGCAGACAACACCTCAACAGGATATACCAAGCACTTCTACTAGGCACAGAAGAAGGCCTCGTTGCCCGACAACTGAAGACCTTTATGAGGCAATGATGGATCAAAACCAAAGGATGACAGATATGCATGCTCAGCTTACCCGCCAATCCCAACAGGCCACTGATATCCAAGCTCAGCAAACTGCAATGATGCAACTCATGCAGCAACAACAAATTGAAGAGGGAGCTAGGTATGAGGCCCGTATGGATACTTTGACGACAGAAATGGGTGGTTTGAGTGTACGCATGGACGATTTTCAAGAGATCCTGCGCCATTTTGGATTGCCTGGCTTTGATGGGCAGAGAAGAGGTCGTGGAAGAGCCAGAGGGAGAGGGCCTGAATGAATATATCTCCTCTCATCCTTACCTCATTTACCTTATTTCGAAACATTGAGGACAATGTTACATTTAAGTGTGGGGGAGGAAACTCTATCATTTTATTTCACTTTCTAGATTAGATTTAATTTTTCACATCGTTTTTCCTTTCATGTACTTTCCCTTCAATAAAACAACTTCATGTACAATTAAGTCCTTAATTGCTAAGTTCTTTTTCGTGCATTATTGGATTTCCCCAAACTTTACAATTCTTGAGCCATAACGAAAAATATACGATTATCAAACAACGCGATGTGTCCAAATGGCTAGCTAAAACCAAATATTCAATTCAGTTTAGGCCACTTGAGGAAGTTTGACAAAATCGTTACGATTTTGACATTTTAGAACTCCACCTTATGTGATGCCATTTTGGGTACTTATTATACCGCCAACCGCGAATTTTACTTTAAATTAGCCCCTAGTAGTTTATCTAGCAGTCGGCACCGTCAAAACATAAACTACGCAAGGAACCAATGAACATAAGTGAATGATCCGAAATAGATGGTGATAAAATAGAAATCTTTGTCGTGAAATGCCCAAAGTAAGTTAGGTGACCCTCACTCGGTCATTTAGCCCAAAGCATTGAATTCTCACAAGATAAAAGAAAACTTATTGTAAATTGACTCAGAAGTATCTGGTACTGAACTTGGTAGGGCAGACTACGGACCGATCCCCCGCAATTTACAATTAAGTTATAAAAAGAAGGGGTTACCACTTCTAAGTTCCAGAACCCCAAGAATCAACGGATCATAGTCGCTAACCGGTTACTTTGCTATGTACGTGTGGAGATAAAGGGCTTAATGTGATTGCGCTTGAATGAACACGGGTGAAATTTAGTTTAAAGGGTTGATTGGTGTTATAACAACATGACTCGGAACGGTTTGCACAAATGGAGTACTCTATGTAAGTTCAGATGCGCCTAAGAGGGGGGGATGAATTAGGTTCTTTAAAACTTTTTCTGAATTGTATGAATATTTTTGCAAGTGTTTATTTTCTTTCTTTTTGTGATAAGTGATGAAAGCAGTAAATGCGGAAAGTAAAGAACACAATGATGTATCCTGGTTCCCCTCACAGTCCGAGAGTACTCCAGTCCCCTTTCAACATGAAAGAGATTTCCTTATTGTTGGTAATTTGTACAAGACTACCTAACAAGCCAAGAACAATCCTCTTGGACCAAGAACAATCCTCTTGGATTTTCACTAAGACCACAAAGAGAACAATCCTCCCTAAGTGTCTTTCTTGTTTCCAACAATCCTGAAAACAAGTACAATAGTTTGTTTGATTTGTATAAGAATTTGAAAGTGTAAGAGCAATGTCAATCACTTGATTGATCTTTTCTTATCAATATGAAATTTAATATGGAATACTCTTCTAAGTGCTCCAGAACAATTTTCAGAATGCATATGAAAATGATGAACAAGATCTTAAGTATAAAGAGTATAATCAAAAATAAGAAAGTTTTTATATTTTTGTGATTGATTCTTTTTGATTTATTTTTGATTGATTTTCAAAATTCTAAAGAGAAAATAATTTATAGTGAAGTAATTCCTTTTCAATGAAACATAGCAATGTTTAGACCATTTTTACTAAACCAATGTATATAAAAATATACAAGCATTGCCATGAAAAGGTGTTACCAAAGGTTGCTGGAAAAATAATATTTTTCAAAATTTAAGGCACAACAACCGATTGCACCATAGCAGCAATCGATTGCAGCATAGCAATGTTTTAAAAAATTGAAATTTATAACTAGGACAACTGATTGTCATTGAGGAGCAATCGGTTTCTCTAAAGCCAACGTTCAAAAAATTTGAAAATAAAACACATGACAACCGATTGCTGCCAGACGACAACCGATTGCATGTCAAACAGAATCAAATGTTTCTTGGATGCAACCGATTGTCGTTTTATGACAATCGATTGCTTCAGTATAAAAATTGAAAAAATGTTATTTTCAAAGATTTTAAACAATTTAAACTATCCTTCTTTAATGATACTTAGTATATACTCAAAATATTATTTTAATAAATTAAATGCATGATTAAAAATAGTTTTGAGCACTAAGAGCATAAGATCAAAAATCTCATATACCTTAAGCCATAAGTCTTGAAATGTTGATCTTGATCAATGAATCTTTGCTTGAGATAAATCTTCTATCTTGATCCATTCATTTTTGCATGCTAGTTTGTCTTCATCAAAACATTTGGAAAACTTGATTTCACAGTCTCCCCCTTTTTGATGATGACAACCATTGCTTGAAGTTTGGAGTGCATCTTCGTTTTCTCTAATCAAGTTCTTTAAAAATAAAATAAAAACTCCCTAAATCAAAGACTCCCCCGTGGTCTATTTCATGAGGATTTTGAAGATTGCTTGCTTGCTGCAATTTGGGTTAGAGAAACACAAAAGAAACTACAAAGTCTTCTCCCCCTTTGTCATTAGCAAAAAGGAATGGGAAAGAAGATCATAACATTTTGCACATAGAAACAACATAGCATAAATAGAGTTTGCATACATAGACATAACAGAAACAAAGTGCACAAAAAAAAAGGATCATAATACACGAAACTAGAAGAACGACATAAAACATAAGAACATAAAGTACTAAAAACATAAGAACTTAAAAATTAATCATCCATGCCTTCAACAAAGTCTTCATCATCTTGACCTTAACCATCATTGCCTTCATTAGGTTGAGGTTGAATGAAAGGGTAATGATAAGGTTGAGCTTCATAAGGAGGGACATTGGTATGGGCATAGAGATGAGCAAATTGATTGTTCATGTTGTTGTTCATGTATTGGAGATATTCAAAAACTTGATTGTAAGAGTTTTCCATTGGTTGTGGAGGTTGGTTTTGAGGTTGTTATTCTTATTGAGGTTGGTTTTGTGGAGGAGTATGAATGTATGTGATGGTTCTATTAATTGGATCAAACTTGACGCCGGTTTTGGTATTGGATACTTTCTTCGGAGTTATTTCATGTTTGGGGTCAGACATCAGCACCATGTGTTCACCAGACAAGGAAACATTGAACTTCTTAAAAACAAGGGTAAGCCAAGAGCCATAGGGCAAAGCAGAAGCATTTTCATTATGAAGTTCCATATGATGTAGAATCACATAAGACCAGTTGATTTGAATCCCATTCTTCATCGCATACAAAATCTGCATCTCACAATCATTGACATTGGAAATATTTGAGAACTTTGGCATAACCACATACGCCAAAAAGTAGTGGATCAAACGATCATCAATAGTGAGAATTCCTGCAGACCAAGAGTTCCTCTCCGGAGTACCACCAAGTAGTCTTTGCCTTTTCTGAATAAAATCACGCTCGGGAATTCTTGCAATTCCATAGTAGAAGTCTCTTTTGTTGTAGCCAGGTAGATTTGCATTTGAGAGAATAATGAAAGCACCATCATTTGGAATACCCAAAGCTTCACCAAAATTTTGCACTGTGAGTTCTATAGGAACCCCTTTAACATTTGAAATCATGCAACCTTTAGAAATGGTTAGATTGCTGTAGAAAGTTCTTACCAAAGTGGGGTAAATGGGTCCATTAACACCAATCAAGTTGTATATCCCTTGAGATCTAAATAATGCTGGAAAGCTAAAGCATTCAGAATAAAAGTTGTCAAGATTACCGAACCTTGGAAAAAGAACCGTCATCTTTTGAAAGTGAGACATAAATCTTTCCCTTTGGCTTCTTGATGGAATGAGTCTTGAGATATCACCACCTTGAGATGAGGAAGAAGCTTTTCCCTTGCCTTTCTTTGATGTTGACATGGTGAGAAATGAGAGAATTGGAAGGGGAAAGGATATTTGGTGTTTGTAGGGTTTTCTTGAGATGAAAGAGGATATGTGAGGCTTAGGTTTTGGTTGAGCTTTTATAGAGAGATAAGCATTTAATGGTTAGGTAAGGCATGCAATGGTTTAGTCAAAACAATAAATACTTGTACCATAGAGATTCTTGAGTGTGTAAGTATCCAAAAAAAATTGTCAGAGGAAAGGACTATGCATTTAAAAGTTGTTGACCAAACACTTAAAACATTCAAAAAGAGAATAAGAATCTTTGTACACAATAAATATTAGTAATGGCAATGGAAGAGAAATGAATAAGAGTAGTGTAACTGAAAAAAAATAAAAAATTTCAAAAATTTGAACTGTGCAATCGATTGTCGTGGAGTGACAATCGATTGTCATGAAGACAGAGTCTAAAAATTATAAGATACAACCGATTGTCACTCTATGACAACCGATTGTCATTAGCAAAAAAATGAAAAATACTTGATTTTTGTGCATTTCATGGTCATATATCATAAGTTTAGTAATAAGAACATGGATTGAGACATATTACCATAAAGTTAAGATTAAAAACATAGCCATGTACCTTAATTAGATAATGTCATTTTCGTCCAAGATACCTAGCTCTCTTCGGATCTTCAAAAATGGTTCTCTTGCCAATGGTTTAGTGAAAATATCTGCTAGTTGATTATACGTATCCACGAAGGTGACTTCAACATCTCCTTGAAGTACATGATCACGAAGAAAGTGATGTCGAATGTCGATATGCTTCGTTCTAGAATGCATCACAGGATTTTTTGTAATGTTGATTGCACTTGTGTTGTCGCATCGGAGTGGAATGCATCCAAGGTCGAGTCCGTAGTCACGGAGTTATTGCTTGAGCCATAGAATTTGCGCACAGCAACTACCCGCTGCAATATATTCCGCCTCGGCCGTACTAAGAACCACACAAGCTTGTTTCTTGCTTGCCCAAGAGACTAATGCATTTCCCAAAATGTGACAAGTGCCACTTGTGCTTTTTCTATCTGTTTTACATCATGCATAATCAGCATCATAATAACCAATTAAATTGCATATATTACCTTTTGGGTAACAGAGGCCGACATTGGTTGTTCCTTTGAGATATTTCATGATTCTTTTTACCGCCATGAGGTGAGATTCCTTCGGGTTTTCTTGAAATCGTGCACAGAGACATACACTGAACATGATGTTAGGACGACTTGCCATCAAGTATAACAGTGAGCCAATCATGCCTCGATATTTTGTAATATCAATGGAAATACCGGACTCATCTTGATTAACATAAGTACCTGAGCCCATTGGCGCGTGCATTGATTTGCAATTATCCAAATCAAACTTTTTCAAAAGTTCCTTGCAATATTTTGATTGATTGATGAAGATACCATCGTTCAGTTGCTTAATTTGCAATCCAAGGAAATAGTTCATCTTGCCCATCATAGACATCTCAAATTCTCCTTGCATCATCAACGAGAATTCTTCACACAAATCTTGGTTAGTTGAACCAAATATAATATCATCGACATAGACTTGTAATAATAAAGTGTTACCTTTGATCTTCTTTATGAACAAGGTCTTATCTAATTTAGCTTTCTCGAAACCTTTTTCGCATAAGAATGTACTGAGTTTGTCATACCATGCTCTAGGTTCTTGTTTTAAGCCATAAAGAGCTTTTCTCAACTTAAAGACATGTGAAGGATTCTTGAAGTCTTCAAAGCCTGGGGGTTGTTTGACATAGACTTCTTCATTGATGTAGCCATTTAAGAATGCACTTTTGACGTCCATTTGGTAAAGCTGAAAATTCAATGAACAAGCGTAAGCAAGTAAAACACGAATAGCTTCTAAC
The DNA here is from genome assembly GCA_948472305.1 of Vicia faba. NCBI lineage: Eukaryota > Viridiplantae > Streptophyta > Magnoliopsida > Fabales > Fabaceae > Vicia > Vicia faba. Next base: position 903,201,447 of record OX451735.1, on the reverse strand, counting down.
CTTGAAACCGGAGCGAAAGTTTCTTCAAAGTCAATTCCCTCTTCTTGGTTGTATCCTTGGGCTACCAATCTTGCTTTTTTCCGGACAATTATACCGTTCTCATCGAGTTTATTTTTGAACACCCATCTTGTACCTATGATGTGTTTGTCATTTGGTCTAGGAATAAGTTCCCAAACTTGATTTCTCTCGAACTGATTTAATTCTTCTTGCATAGCAATTATCCATTGGTCGTCTCCTAATGTGTCGTCGACTTTGGAAGGTTCGATTTGAGAGACGAATGCCATGTTTAAGCAAGCATCTTTGAGTTTCAATCTTGTTGAAACGCCTTGACTTATGTCACCGATGATTTTATCAATAGGGTGATCTCTATGGGTTCTCCATTCCTTAGGTAGATCATTGTTATTTGATTCATCCGGAATTTGTTCTTCTTGTTGTTCCAATTGATTCTCATTGTTGGTCTTGGAGCCATCTTCTTGAGGAATATCTAGAATCTCATCATCATTATTTAAAACAATAGTATCCTCCCCGGAGGGGTTAGATTCATCAAATGATACACGCATAGATTCCTCAATAGTTATAGTTCTTTTATTGTATATACGATAAGCTTTACTAGATAAGGAGTAACCAAGAAAAATACCTTCATCCGATTTTTCATCAAACTTACCAAGGTTGTCTTTCTCGTTGTTAAGGACAAAACATTTGCAGCCAAAGACATGAAAGAATGAAATATTTGGTTTCCTTCCTCGAAAGAGTTCATACGGATTTTTCTTCAAGATAGGTCGAATATTAACTCTATTGCTCACAAAGCATGGCGTGCTTACCGTATCCGCCCAAAAGTATTTTGGAAGGTTTGAATCACTAAGCATTGTCCTTGCAAGTTCAATAAGAGACCTATTCTTCCTTTCTACAACTCCATTCTGTTGAAGAGTCCTTGGTGCTAAGAAATTATGTGATATTCCATGTTCTTCACAGAAATCTTCAAAGGAGGAATTATGGAATTCTCCACCATGGTCGCTTCTTATGGAAGCAATAGATAGTGACTTCTAATTTTGAATTTGCTTTGCAGATTTCTTGAATGCCTTGAATGCATCATTTTTCTGCACTAAAAAGAGTGTCCAAGTATATCTAGAAAAGTCATCAACAATAACTAGAGCGTATACATTACCTCTGAAGCTTCTTGTTCTTGAAGGGCCAAACAAGTCCATATGAAGCAGTTGTAGTGGCCTAGTAGTGGACACCACATTCTTGGATTTGAAAGTTGATTTTGTTTACTTTCCCTTTTGACATGCATCGCAAAGTCTATCTTTGATGAACTTTATCTTAGGCAGCCCAACAACAAGGTCCTGCTTAATCAATTTGTTTAAATGTTCCATATGAATATGAGCGATTCTTTTGTGCCATAGCCATGAGTCGTTGTTGTTTGCCATGAGACATTTAACCTTCAAAGACAAATCGTTAAGGGAAATCATAAAGATATTATTTACTCTTTTACCTTTAAGTTTAGCCTCATGTGTGACTTCATCTTCTATCAAACAATCATCTTTAGTGAACTTGATCTTGAAGCCTTTGTCACATAGTTGGCTAATGCTTAGAAGATTGTGCTTTAGTCCTTCGACATAAAGAACATCTTCAATTGATGTGAAGGGTGGACCACCAATTTTGCCTATGCCAAGAATCTTTCCTTTGTTTTTATCTCCATACGTCACATAACTCTTGGCCTTAAGCGTTAGATGTGAAAATTTGTCGATATCTCCCGTCATATGCTTGGAACAACCACTATCGAGATACCATAGATTTGAAGTGGTCGTCAAGCTTACCTACAAAACAAGATTAGGTTTTGTTAGGTACTCAAGTTGCTTTGGGTCCTTCATAATTAGTTCCTTTCTTAACCCACACATAATACCCATTTGTCATGCCAAAGTTCTAACATAACAAGCATTAGGTGTGTGTCCTCGAATACCACAATAAAAACAAGTAGGTTCAAATTTACTTCTATATCTAGAAGGATAAGATTTCTTCTTAGGGGTTATTTTCTTTTTAGGATAGTGATGAACCATTTTGGGAGTTATTTCTTTCTCTTTGGTTAGTTGATCGCTAGCATTGACAAAGATGGTCTTATTGGTACTTGGTTTTGAAAATTTTGAGTATCCAAGACCACTTTTGTCATTTGAGTATCTTTGTTGGCTAAGCACACCTTCCAATCCAATTTGTCATTTTTCATACCTTTCAATAACCCTTTTTAATTGGACAATTTGGAAAGAGAGAGATTCACATTTTGTGCATACAAAATTCTGTTTTTCATCACTAACTTTTTGCTTTTCATCTTTGAGATCTTTTTCAATAGATCCACATTTTTCTTCCAACGATGAAATTTGTTTCATTTGTGATGAGATAGTTTTGTACAGAATTTTGCATTCACTTAACAGTTCATTTATAGCACCTTGTGCATCACTATCAAAAAGAGAGAATATGTTACTAACCTCATCATCTTCGCTTTCGGAGTGGTGTGATGCCATTAACGCAAGATTGGCACTTTCGTCGCTATCGGAGTCGGATGACGAACTTAGTTCAACATCTTCCCATGCAACATATGCTTTCTTATCTTTTGATTCCTTCTTGCCTTTGTAGCCACTTTTCTTTGAAAGTTTTGGACAATCCGGTTTGATGTGACCTTGTTTACCACATTCATAACAAGTAACTTCTTGTGTTGATGAGGATCCTTCCTTCTTCTTGAAGTGTTTCTTCTTTTTTGAGTGCGAGAAGGCTTTGTCATTTTTACCAAAGAATTTTCCAAGTCTTCTAACGAGAAGCATGAAGTTTTCATCTTCATCAGGATTATCTTTCTTTTCGTCTTCCTTGGAGTCAATCTTCAAGGCAATGTTCTTAGACTTCTTTTCTTGATTTTCACGCTTTTCCAATCTACCAAGTTCTGTCTCGTATTCTTGAAGTTTTCCGAACAAGGTTGCGGATGTCATAGTAGCGAGACTCTTCTTTTCTGAGATTTCCGTTACCTTTGGTTGCCACTCTCTAGTCAAGGATCTGAGCACTTTTAGATTCAATTCATCATTAGTCAATGTTTTGCCAAGTTCCATTAGATAATTTGTTAGATGCACAAAATCTCTTTTGCAAATCAAGAATGGATTCTCCGGGTTGCATGCGGAACAATTCATATTCTTGACTTAATGTATTAAGTCTCGATCTCTTAACTTCAGTTGTTCCTTCATGTGTTTCAACCAATGTATCCCAAATCTCTTTTGCTGTTGTACATGCTGAGACACGGAAGAATTCATCCATACTAAGTGCGCTTTGAAGGAGGTTTATTGCCTTTTTGTCATACAAGACCTTTTTCTTATCATCATCATCCCATACAGTTTTAGGTTTTGATGAACCAACGCCGTTTACAACAGTTACTGGAATAAAAGGACCATTTTGGACAACATCCCATATTTCTTCTCCTTGTGCTTCTAGATGAGCCTTCATACGGATCTTCCAGAAATCAAAATATTCACCACAGAATAGAGGAGGCTTGTTGCTACTGCCACCGTCTCTGAACACAGAATTGTTGTTTGCGGAAGCCATTCTGGATCTAATAGGAATAGGTTACCTATAACCTTCTCTGATTCCAATTGTAAGTTCAGATGCGCCTAAGAGGGGGGGTGAATTAGGTTCTTTAAATTTTTTTTCTGAATTGTATGAATATTTTTGCAAGTGTTTCTTTTCTTTCTTTTTGTGATAAGTGATGAAAGCAGTAAATGCGGAAAGTAAAGAACACAATGATGTATCCTGGTTCCCCTCACAGTCCGAGAGTACTCCAGTCCCCTTTCAACATGAAAGAGATTTCCTTATTGTTGGTAATTTGTACAAGACTACCTAACAAGCCAAGAACAATCCTCTTAGACTAAGAAAAATCCTCTTGGATTTTCACTAAGACCACAAAGAGAACAATCCTCCCTAAGTGTCTTTCTTGTTTCCAACAATCTTGAAAACAAGTACAATAGTTTGTTTGATTTGTATAAGAATTTGAAAGTGTAAGAGCAATGTCAACCACTTGATTGATCTTTTCTTATCAATATGAAATTTAAGATGGAATACTCTTCTAAGTGCTCAAGAACAATTTTCAGAATGCATATGAAAATGATGAACAATATCTTGAGTATAAAGAGTATAATCAAAAATAAGAAAGTTTTTAAATTTTTGTGATTGATTCTTTTTGATTTATTTTTGATTGATTTTCAAAATTCTAAAGAGAAAATAATTTATAGTGAAGTAATGCCTTTTCAATGAAACATAGCAATGTTTAGACCATTTTTACTAAAACAATGTATATGAAAAGATACAAGCATTGCCATGAAAAGGTGTTACCAAAGGTTGTTGGAAAAATAAGAATTTTCAAAATTTAAGGCACAACAACCGATTGCACCAGAGCAACAATCGATTGCAGCATAGCAACGTTTTAAAAAATTGAAATTTATAACTAGGACAACCGATTGTCATTGAGGAGCAATCGGTTGCTCTAAAGCCAACGTTCAAAAATTTTGAAAATAAAACACATGACAACTGATTGCTGCCAGAAGACAACCGATTGCATGTCAAACAAAATCAAATGTTTCTTGGATGCAACCGATTGTCGTTTTATGACAATCGATTGCTTCAGTACAAAAATTGAAAAAAAATTATTTTCAAAGATTTTAAACAATTTAAACTATCCTTCTTTAATCATACTTAGTATATACTCAAAATATTATTTTAATAAATAAAATGTATGATTAAAAATAGTTTTGAGCACTAAGAGCATAAGATCAAAAATCTCATATACCTTAAGCCATAAGTCTTGAAATATTGATCTTGATCAATGAATCTTTTCTTGAGATAAATCTTCTATCTTGATGCATTCATTTTTGAATGCTAGCTTGTCTTCATCAAAACATTTGAAAAGCTTGATTTCACACTCTATTGTCGTCACTGTACCTCCTTTGCGTCTAAATCTCTTGGCCTAATCAAAAATTACAAACTAGCTAGTTTGCGAACATCGTCGCGTGTGTTTAATTATTCGTTTTTATAAACCGCCTTATCTTTTTGCTTGAGGACAAGCAAAGGTTCAAGTGTAGGGGAGTTTGATAACACGAAACGTATCGCTTTTTAGGCCTAATTTACACGAGTTATTTGTACGTTTTTATCGAATAATATGCATCACGAAGGTATTTTTATTTGTTTTCAGGTAAATTATATTTTCCAAGGCATAAGATGGCAAATAAGCTAAAAGGAGCAAAACAAGCTAAGAAATGGCAAGAAGAAAGAAGAAAAATGACATTCTGCCAAGAAACTCACACCAGATGACGTTACGAGCGAAACGCTTAGTGTTACGAACGTAACACCTGGCGCACACTGTTACGAATGTAACGTAATGCGTTACGAACGTAACAAAGGGCCTAGCTGTTATGAACGTAATGAATTCCATTACGAAAGTATCACTTAAAAACTTAGTTTATGGAATCAGCCACGAAGCGGCCCACACGAAGTCCACACGACCTCATTCCATCAGTTGAGAATTTAACGCATGTACTTAAATAATGGAACATGACAGTTACAAGAGAGAGCCTATATATATGTTCAAGACTTCACTTTGAAAGGGTCGGAGAATTTGTTTCAGAACCGTAAATTCTTTCTGCATTGCTTTACTTTATTTTCTTGCTTTTGAACCATCATTTTCCTTTCAAGCCTCTGTAATTTTCCAGTTCCCTAAAGTTTTAATTCTTCACATCGAAGGATTAACACACACTTAGTTCTATATTTCAATTAATTGTATCGCAAAAGCTACTGTACGAATTCAAGATTACCACGACAATATAAATTACAGGTTTTTTATGCAATTCGATCTTTGTTGTTTATTAGCTATGTTGATTATTTTCATGAACTGTATTTTACGTTGCATGTTTGCTAAATACATTATTTTTGGCTAATTTTGTTTGTACCGGTATGTGACTCTTAAGCACCGAAGGAATTCGGTGATAACTTGGCTAAAAGCTTTTATAAATAATTTCTGGTTTCCAATTTCCATATTTAATTTAACTACCCTTGTCACGAGAGTGAAAGGATATTTAACACGATTTTTCCACGAGAGTGGGAAATTAATTAAGGCAAGAACCTGCATGCGAGAGCTGGGGTTCGACCCAAATAGTGGTAACAAAACATTAATTTTTAAATACACGAGAGTGTTTTAACAAATTAATTAAACTCGAGTTGTTTTCAAAAAGTGTTATTAAATTTTAAGTGCATCCATTAGGTTTAGTAGCATAACTTATTTCATGAACATGAGAGTGTATGTCTCAGGTTTTTAAACAATTCGTTTTTACCGAAATACTTTATATGCCAAGTGATTCACCGAGTTCCCGAAGTCCGACTATCACATATCGGTATAACTATTACTATTGCTTTTAATTAAAACCTTTTTCCCCTAAAACCAAATATTCATCTCTTAGTTAAACATTTGTAACATTAGATCGTATGCGATTGATCCTCAGTCTCCGTGGGTTCGATAATCATTTAAAACTAGAATGACTAAACTGTATACTTGCAGTTAGTATCCCGATAGACTCATAAAGTCCCGATCATAGCCCTATTATCCAGGCTTTTATTTCGAAGTAACCCTACTATCCAGGTTCCTTCTCACGGCCCTACTATCCAGGCTTTCATTTCGAAGTAACTCTACTATCCATGTTTCTTCTCACAACCCTATTATCCAGACGTTCATTTCAAAGTAACCCTACTATCCAGGTTCCTTATCACAACCCTACTATCTATGCTTTCATTTCAAAGTAACCCTACTATCCAGGTTCCTTCTCATAACCCAACCATCTGGGTTTCTTCTCTCTTATCTCCAGACAACAGTTCACAACACTATAAAACCTGGGCCTGATCAAACACGATCAATTTCGCATTTCCCCAGTAATTCATTGTGCATCCTGGACCCTGACCAGATACACCACTCACTTCCACTTCCTCAATCAATCCCCAAGTAGAGTAACGGACAACTGAAGCTCCTAAACTCTATCAGCATTCCCCGGAGAAGTTATCCTCAACAGCAGGTACATGGATCCTCGCAAAGGAATCTCTTATGCGATCGATATCTTTTCCGGATGGCATCTTTAAGCCCATATCTGAAGAGTCTACATCAATTTCCAAATGGCGTCTGTAAGCCCATCTCTGATATCTCCGATCAGCGTTACTTCATCGAGTGCAAGTTTCTGGGCACTCTAGTGTTCAATCATCTTCCACCTTCAGATCACGAAAGGAAGAACGACCAATTTATATCTTCAGGTTTAAGAAGATTGAACAGGGGAAGCTGTTTTACCCCAAAATTTGCCCAATCATTTTACTCAACACATGTCAATGGAGGTCCCCAATTTGCTCAAGGAAGCCCAAGAGTTGACCAGACAAACTCCCTCCTAAGGCAAATGTACCTCAAACTAGGGTTTCCATTTTCGTCAAGATGGGTGAACTCCAAAGACCTCATATTCTCTCCATGGTCCTAATATTTTCTCAAGACCCTCCATGTCAAATTTCAAGCCTTGCACAAGAAGTTTTCTCAGTTAACTGCTCAGATGCTTGAGAATCGACTATATTAGGTCAAAAGTCAACTGTGGTCCACATACAGTCAAACCTCAAGATGTTTCGTCAACATCAACATTTTGAAGTCACTTTCATCATTTTATCAAGGGTTGATCATGATTCTTCAAGGAATGCCCCAAATTTATCAAAAACCCCCAAGTTACTAAATTAGGGTTTCTCAGGAAAAGTCAACCAAACTTTGACCAAACATAACTTCCTCATACTTTATCAAAAATTTTCCATCCATGGCTCATTTTGAATAGGATGCAATTACCTACAATTCATATTCAGCCCCCAAGTTCAAAATATGCACTCATCAAATGATATGAATTTCTACATTATAGGTCCTTTTGAAAAGTCAACAAAAATACCTTTTGGGTCATGGCTTCTTACATGAACATGGAAGACCCAATTGAAATGAGACCAAAAGGGTTTCTTAGGAGACATCATAAGCTTTCTAAAAAGTCCAAGAACATCTCTCTAGGGTTAAAATTGGAGGAGATATACCTTGTCAAAGTTGACCTTTTTTGCAAAATTGCCAAAAGTCAAATATGCTCAAAAGTGCATTTTTTACCAAATGGGCTTAGCATTTCATGATTGCACCTCACTTGTAGCATGGTCCACGATCCAAATATCCACCCACATGTCATTTGCTTCATTTTCCATTTTATTTTGACTTTTTATTAATTAAAAATTGAATAAAATCAAATAATTGGTAAATAATATCAAAGATATGTTTTGATATGATTTTTTGACAGGATCTCAATCAAATTATGCTGAGATATCAAGACCAAATCGAATAAAGCATGATTGGTACAAGATTGGCATGATTTGGCTTGATATATAAAGATATCATACAAGGATTAAGACCAAATCAAATCTTCATAATGGACCAAAATTTAGCTCATTTTTGTTGACCTAATGTATTCCATTACATATACAGAACATATCCAATGCACAAGGACAAGGTTTTGCAGTCGTGAAAAAGAAAAAACAAACTCAAAAAAGTTGTCAAAATGTAGGGATTAGATTTCACTCCACAGGAGCTTTCAAAGCAATTTAAGGCCAGCAATCGCATCCTTGGCTTGCACTGAAGTTGTCCTAATCATTTGCAAGGCCTGAAGCATCAAGAATCGCGCGCTGCAACTCATACGGTTTTCCCTTTATTTCAAATTCGATTACTACGATTCTTGCATCATAAACATGTTTTAATGGTATGTATGTGTTTGTTATCATGTTTGGACATATTGATAGTTGCCATTGTTAGGCTTTGAGGTCGTATTTTAGGGTTTCTTGATACAGGTACAATTAGGCCCAAAGAAGGATGTCATCATACTCGTGAGATCAAAACGAGTTGATCAATATGCTTGGAATTGATTTATATTGCTTGTAGTAGATTTTGTAAATTTACAGGTTTGTAGCCATGGAAGATTGGCCGTAGGTAAAAGTCCCTTAGCTAACACGACGGAGGACTGAGGAAGATAACAACGTGGGTGACCACCGTTGGACAATTTGAATATTCGTGCATTTTCTAAAGCTCGTGACCAGTTTGCATTATTTTGTTTTCGTTTCAATATTATAACAAACAGATACAGGTGGCCCAGTGGTGAAGCGTGTGGTTGGAAAGGTAAATGACCTGGGTTCGATCCCAAGTCCCAGCATTTTCTTGTTTTCTAACTTTATAACTACAGATCCTATGCATACGCGTCCCAGGGGCATACCATGCACTGTCATCATCTAGCCAACGATTCCCTTATGAATCCAATCCAATGCCCATGCAAGAAAGGACCATGGTGCACCAACAGGAGGAGGCATCATGGAATCCAAGGCGTTAACTGGGCTCAGCACATCTTGGGCTCAACAATTCAGTGATACACCCCCCTAATTTCTTCATCACAGACCCAATCTAATTTCTTTTATTTTATTTATTTTATTTATTTTGTTTTATTTAGTTATTTACTTTCACAAATTAATTAATTTTTTTATTAACTACAAAAAACCATAAAGTCACAAAAACACCCAAAAAAATCATTTTTTTCTCCATAAAATAGTTATTTTCTTTAATTAATTATTTTAGTTTAAATTAGGTTAATTTAATTCCTTTTCATAATTAAAACTAATTAGAAATCAGGGTTGTAAATAATTAATTTTCTCCAAAAAATAACCAAATTATTTTTTTAATTAGATTTTAGGTCTCTTAATTAATTCTTCGCATTCAATTTGTCACGCGTTAATTACTGTTTCGATTATTATTTATGTAACTGTTTCGAGGTTGTAATAGATTTTAATTAGGGTTTTTAATTTCCGTAATATTTAAATAATTATGTATCTGCGAAATCCATGTAATAGTTAGGATTTCTATTTCCGCACTTTAAATTCCCGCAATTATTAATTGTTAGATGTATGCTAATAGGATTGTATGGCAAGAATATCTGAAAATTAAAACGATAGATAACCTAAATGTGCAAAGACAAATTAAATGAAAAAAGCTCACTCGCACATGCTCACTCCTAGGGTTTACTCCACTTCGGTTGCCTTCGGTTAAGCGGTCATGAAGTATAGGGTTTGTTAGTGGTCTTCCTCTAGCCCCGAAAGATCTCAAATGACCCATTCGGATGTTGCCTCAGAAACAGATCTTTAAGGCTTTAGGATGATTACTAACACCTCCTAACATTGTTTTTGTGACCGTATCTGTCCCTTCGAACATCCCTTTAAACTCCAACGATGGTGCTACCTATTCCTTAATAATGGGATAGCCCTGTCTAAAGGAAAATGAACAGTCTTTTTCGAGTAGGTAGATTAACTTTTAAGTACTTGCTCAAACAAATAATTTTTTCACACCAACACCTTTCAAAACAATTTTCAAAACAACTTTGTCACATCCTTGAGGACTGATACAAGGGTTATCACGAAGTAAACTTTTTCAAAACAAGCACACACAAGCAATTTTTAAAATGAGCAAGTACCTAAGAGCCCATGGAAAACCATGGATAGAAAGGGTGCTAACACCTTCCCTTTCTATAATCTACCCCCCGTACTCAGAAATATTCTCAAAAAAGGTTTTTTCTGTTCTTTTTCCTTTTCCTGATTGGATGAAATAAAAGTCGGTGGCAACTCTTGCTTACCGCGACATTTTGCAAACAAAAAACACAAAATGCAAACCACTAAAAACAGTCGGTTCTGCCACCGTATCACACAAGTCAATGTACTATCTCGTATAACTGTTGAAAAGCAAGGAGTACAAAAGGTCATCTACAGGGGGAGAAAAAGTATCAGAGTGTGTTGATCTTGTAACTATTTAAGGGTATGTCATGCTTATGAGATCTTGTTGTTGTTGTTGTAGTTTATGGTGTTTAGAGATATTGAACCAGATGTTCTGAAATTTTGTTTATGTGTGAACTTGGATTGCTCATGTGTGTTGTTCTAAGGAGATGAGTCTCATATGTGTAAACTTGGATAACTCATGCAAGTCGTTTGGGTTTTCCTCAATTTTGGTCTGGCGATTTATTGGTCTGGTTGTCTTGTGCTTTGGGAAAAGTTTCTTCTTCCACTTGGGGAGGAGAATTAATTCTTTGTGCCTAGAAGTGGTTCTGAGTGACAGGGGGAGTAATAAGCCTATTAGTTTATAACTGCTTCTGTATGCAGTGTGTGTTTCCACTGGTTGTGTATATTTACTTCAGTTTTTGTCAAGATTTTGGCTAAAAAATGGGAGTAAAGTGTCAATGTGCTTTGTTTCCTAATGTTACATCACACGTATTTACATGTTGATTTAGCATTGTGATAGGACGATCTGCTATTGCAGGGGAGAGTAGCTATTATGGTTGCTTATTGAATGCAACTATTAAGGGGGAGCATGATAGTTTGTCGTGTTGACTAAACTGGAGGATGTTAATGTTGTTGTTGCTGCTCTAATGAGATGTGTGCAAAGATATCAAACAAAGTTTATGTGACATTATGCATGATGAAGAATCTCTTGGATTTTTTTATGATAAATATTGTTTTAGCCAAAATTTGCAAAAGGAGGAGATTGTTAGTACGATGGTTTTACGATTGGCTAAATTTTTGAAAAACATGGTTTATTATAACAAAATGTGTTGTTATGTGATTTTCAACCAGATGTCGAAGAAAATGTTATGACATCTTGGTCTGGTGCAACAAGTGTTGTTGTATGATATTTCTTGACAAGATTTGATTTGATTTTTTGAGATTCCTTTTGGATATATCTCAGCTTTTTTCGTAGGTCAAAAAGATGCAATCTGGAATAAGTGAATTAAATCTCTAACAACATTAAAAGTTTCTAAAAATGGTTGTTGAGCTAATTTAGGATAATTGCAGATTTGTTCCAAGATTTAAGGAGATATCTTCTATAGCAATTAACACATGCATTAAGGAATATTTGGGCAGAGACTTCGAAGCCCATTGATAGCTGAAGGCTTATAAAAGGAAGACCAAGACCTAGGGAAAAATAGTTCTTAACAGTTTGTAAAATTAGTGTTTAGGTTTGAGAGTCTCTCGTGCTCATTGTGGTGTAAGTCACCCATGTATCTTTTGATACTTGTGGTAGACATAGTGTTCTCACTCAGAAACCTTTAGGTAATGACTTGAGTATTGTTCTTCTCTAAGCTTTTAAGAAAATATTTGAGTATTGTTCTTGGTGGAAGCTTTTAAGTAACACAGGTACTGTTTTTAGTTAAGAGTCTTAACTAAGTATTTGTAATTGAGAAGTATATTCTTCCTGGCAGTTCCTGGGATTGGGATTGTCTTTCCCTATGATTAGGGGTTTGATATCACTGCGATGATTGGAAGTGAGTGAGTTCTCATATCTAGGAAGTACCTAGATAGTACCTTTTGGATAAAGGTGTGGATTGCTCTACGAACTGTGTAGGGTGTAGTGATTGTGAAGAAAACAATTTTCACGTGTTTTTTCAGTGCCCGAAAAGTGTCGAGTGTTGGGAAAGGAGCGGTCTTTAGCCTTTTATCCATTCATTGCCACGATTGGCGATACCTTTTCTTCTGTTATCTTTTCTTCTTTGCGGGTTTTAAATCAAGACCAACAAGCGAGTTTCTCTAATATTATGTGGAGCATCTAGACGTCTAGAAATAATCAAATCTGGAACCATATTGTGGAATCCCCGATTGATACTTGTTATAGAACGATGCAGATGTTGACTGGGTCGCCAGATGCTGAAATCGTCCACATCGGTAACACAACTCCGAGTCACACTTCAATTGTCTCTAAGTGGATGAAACCTTTGGCAGGGCGGTTCAAGTGCAACATAGACACCTCGTTTATGACGAGGGTTATTTTGTTGTTGCTCGTACAAAATGGTTTTCTCCTATCACTAACATTGCAACTGTTGGGTCATCATGGAGAGTATCCACATTGGGTCAAGAGCAACACACAAGTGAGAGAGACACCACATATTCACCCAAAATCTTGGGTTGAGATGTGGTGTCTCCCTCTCTTGTGGTCCTAGAGCATTAGTCTCATTGGTGCTCCCGACTTTCTATGACTCCTCAACAGCAACAGAGAAGCTCTTGGTCTTTTAGCTGCTATTAGATGGGTGCATGAGCTTGGGCTTGATAATATGGATTTTAAACTAGATGTTAAAAGTGTGGTTGATGGTATGAATTACTTAAAACTAAATGATTCAGAATTTGGTGTGACTACCCGTGAATGTAATTGCTTGTTGTCTATTCTTTTTACAAACTCTCATATTAAATTCTTTAAGCGACAATCTAATAAAGTTGTTCATGCTATAACACAAATGACTCTATCTCTTACTAGTTTTCATATTTTCACTATTGTTTCGACATGAAATCAAAATATTATTATTAATTATATGAGTTAAGCTTTTTTTCCTTTAAAAAAAACCTTAACTTCTTGCATGATTTTCATTTACGGTATAAATTTGATTTTAATGTATTTGTGTCTTATCTTCAAAATTCAAAGACATTATTTATCCATTAAACTTTCTCGCAAACCCAACTGTTATGACATACAAATATATAATACTGCACATCTTAACTAATTTAGTACAGTGATTTATTATTACTGAATTATTTTTCATCTTACAAATATGTGAATGGAATATTTTTCAGATAAGTTTTTTCATATATTGTTTTTTTATTCAAAACGATTTATTCATTGAAAGTTTATTTTTTACTAAATAAATTACTTATTTATTAATACTAACATAAAGGACATTTAAGTTAAATAGTTGTTTCAATGTGATACACTTCACAATCATATTTTTTAAGAAGAATTGACGCTGAATTTAAATACGGAGAATTACGCTTCGATTTCCACAACTATAATTGGAAAGGAATTGAATCCATTTGATACTAGAATTGATCATCAAACCGATTATACTGGTAGTAAAAAAAAAAAGGTATTATAATCTAGAATTTATTCATAATAAAGGGAATTCAAACCTCTTTATTAAATGAAAATTTATTTAGTTACTAATTAAATTACTTACTGTTATTTATAATATAATTGTGATTACAATAAAATTATTTTCTATGAATACAATTTAATATCCATATTGAATAATTTTTTAAAAATTGAACGCATATTGTAAATTATTTATTTTATCGTGTACACTTTTACAGTTTAAAATGCCTTTATAAAAAAATTAGATATCTTTTAAACAATCGTTTATAAATTTTTAGTGACACTTATTTTACAAATATTTATTAATAATATTTGATTTTTTTAGAAATGAACTCAATGTACAATTAAATTGACATTTAAGTGAGATTATTATCTTCGCCATTTCCTTTATTTATTGGTGTCGCTATGTCATTTAAGTCTTTATTACCATCTCACGTTGTTCTGTCTCAGCTTTCATTGTCGCCTCACGTTGCGCTGACTCACGTCTCGCCTCATTTAATGCCAATTATCTTATTGTTTCTTGTATTTTTGGTGTCAATTATGATGGACGCGACGATCCTTCCCCATCTCTAACTCTTTGAAACAAAGCTCTATCACCTCTTTTATAGGTCCCCACCAAATTTCCACCACAAAAAAAAATAACTGTTAGGTCCCTTTTCGCCATTGACTTTACTCTAAATATAAAAAATCCACATCTAGATGAAGCGGCTCTGAACCTCTTGGAGTATATTGAAGATTATGAACCAAAACATTTATGAGCAATATCATATAATCCTCCTACACATACGACAAAAAAATTAAGTTAAATATAATTTAAATTAAATTAAGTTAAATATAACTTAACTTAACTTAAATTAAATAATGAATGAAATATAGACACATGATTTTCACACCACAACATCTCATTTACAACTTGATTTTCACGTCACAACATCTCACTTGCCACGTGAAAATCACGCCACAAAGTTGCCATTAAATAAAAAAAGTAGAAACAACGTAAATTAAATAACTTACCATAGATTTTTGTGTACGTTCGTCAACTAAATACCCATTTTTTTTTGTCTGGGTCTTTTTAACCAGCTCAGTCATTAGTGGTTGTCTCCCCAAAATCTTAACCTAAATAATAAATTTAACTTTAATTAAAAATCTATATTAAAAATCAAAAGATAACTTAAAAATGTGGTAATAATTACCATGCGTCGAGCATGCTCATCAATACTTATACTTTCAAATGCATTAAGGCTACCTCTTTTTCAGATTCTTTCATTTTCTTTACATTTTCAGATTTAGCCTTAAATCCTAGTGTATTCGTATAGACAAGAAGTTCCTCAAAGACTTCTTTTCCTATCCAATTGGGACAGATACTCATACGTTCCCAACGTTTTCTATCACGCCGTAGCATGTCAGAAAAACATCTTGATGTTCTGCTATAATAATTTTTTTTAGTCTCCTTCTCGTTCATTTCTTCCCACGTATACTTTTCCTACAATATTGTATGACATTAAAATAAATAATTAGATGATTTAACTAAATTTTTTTAAATAACAATAACTTAAAAAATAAATTAATTATACCTTAAATAACTTGAACAAAGCTTCTTTATCTGGAAACTTCTTTAAAACTCTTCCATGATTATTTATACATTTATTGAATTACATAACTTACAATTTTGACAGCAGTCCGATTCGGCCCGAAACTAAACAACAATAATTTGAATTAGCATTAAATTTAAATTTATATTAAAAATGGAAATGTATACTTAAATAAAAATTTATAAATAAGAAACTTACGAACTTCCGACAGGCCAAATATAATATATTTTGTCAACGATATGAATCTCACTCGTATCATCCTCCCCCTATAGATCGTCCCCATTCAATTGAAGATCGTCCCCATCCAACTCAATATCGTCATCATCCGACTCCTCATGATCATCCTCAAGTGCAAGTATATATGTAGTAAGTGAGATGTGGGATCTCCCAATCTGCATGGATGGTGAGGCACTCGTGTGGGAGTGGGATGCGGGATCCCCCAGTCTGCTGAAATGAAAAACTAGGTCCTCCAGTCTGTTGGAAGGATGAGGGTGTATCACCCAATCTTTCAGAATAAATTATTTAAATGAGTTATTAAAAATATTTATGGATTATTGATGAATATGTGATGTTTTATTGAGTATGATGTGTGCTATGTAGTTATGTTGTGGATTATTGGGTGATTGATGAATATAAAGTATTTTAATAATTAGATAATTATCTAGTAATAATAATTATTAGAATTATTATTATTTAAATAATAAGGAATAATTGATGTAGAAAAGCTAGGGGCAAGATGGTAATTGGTGCAAGGCTAAGTGAGAACAAGTTGAGAATATATTATAGGTCTAAAGGTTAAAGGAATAATAGGAGAAGGTTATTTCATTAGTACGCTCGTGAAAATATTAGAAGGACTGGCGTTGTGAAGAGAAAGTTAGGGCACAAAGAACAAGGAGGATTTCGGTAGAACGCTAAGGAGGATTGCAATTCGCTGGAAATATAAGGTAAGCGGGTGATATGTCATTATATTTGGTATGGGTTTTAGATGTATGTAGGTGTTTTGGGGTTTTGGGATGGATTGATAACATGATGAATATGATGAAATTGGTGATATTTTAATATAATGCTAAGTAATGATGTATGTGATGCTTGCAATGTTGTATGATTATGTTATTGTGAAACTATGATGATTTAGATGAGTTTTGAGTCTATTTTGGTGAAAAATCAAAAAGGAATTAGGACTAGTTTATGCAGGAAATCATAACAGGAAAACCCTGTTCATACAGGATCGTCGGACGACGAAAGAATGTCGTCGGGCGATGATAACTCACTTGGCTGTCGCTGGGCGAGCCAAGGGGTGATGGAGGACAGAAATGGAGGAAGTTAATGGAGTGTGTCGCTCCAAGCGTCGCTTGGAAACAGTAGACGCGAAGGGTGCGTTGTCGGGAGATGGAAGTTGCGTCGACGGGCGAAGGTGTCCAGATTTGGATGGTTGTGTCAGATTTTCTTGAAAGCGTCATAACTTGAGTTTTAGAACTTGATTTGGAGTGTCGTTTGAAGTGTTGGGTAGCTAAAGTGATGAACTATGGTTGGATCTAATAAAATAAGGAATAAAAAGTAATTTCCCAAATACCTAGATTTAGATAGGCTTAGATCCTTAAGGAGTAGTCTATAACAATATATGTTGTTATGAAGAATTATTTATACTATAATGGAATAAATGGTATGATGAATTGAAAATACTATGATGATTATTGTTCTCCAAAATTTTCCCTCTCATTTCTTAAGATTTGTCTCACAAGATCTTCCATGACTCAAGTTTGCAGCACTGATACATTAATTTAGGTTTGGAATTGGCACAAGGGCAAAATGGTCAAAATGCACACTAAAAAGTCAAACTTTGACTTTTGGATCAAAATCTAGTTTCAAGAATCATATTTCATCAAGACATGTTAGAATATGAAGTTGGTTCATCTAGAAAATCAAAAGTCAAATTACTTTGGAAAAGTCAAAGTTCTAAACACTTAGAATTTTTTCTAAGTGTTAAGAAAGTATGATAAGTTCAAAACTTCTTGCCAGATTTTCATCATGATGTAAGATGATTCAGGAAGAACTTCTAACACAAGATTTGTAGATCTCAATAAGATCTAAAACATTGCAGAACAAAACTTCTCATAGAAATGATGGGATTTCAAGCTATAAATCCTTGAAGACACCTCCATGAAACTAAAACACTTAGTAAATTCTGAGCCTTTCCAAGTCAGAATTTGGTTAGAACTTCTGGGACAGTTTTCACAAAGGTACGATCATAGTTTGCAAAAGTGATTCAAAGAGGGTTTACAAAGCATGTTACAAGCTTTCTGAAAATTCTGATAACTCCTTCATATCATGCTAGAGCAGGGAGAATCAAAGATCAGAAGTTGGACATTTGTTCTTAATCCAAGTTATGTCCATGCTGAACTTCTGATCCAGTTTTAAGCTAGGCTGAATAATCTCAAGTGGCATGTCTTCTTGCTTGTTAAACCTCATCATCATTTAATTCTCACACCCACTTTTGAGTCTTTATCCCAATGTTTAAACCTTTATCCAAAAGATCTTCCCACGTGTGGCATGAAAGTACCACTGCTGTCCTTGGAAAGTAAACTTTTGTACAAAGTTTATTTTGGGCCCATACCTTACTTTTTTTTCTGAGTGTACTTCTCCAAAAATCATTCCTACAAAATCAGATTAGGCGTGGTTAAAGCTGCTAACCACTCTACTTTTCCTTGAAACCATACTTGTCTAAACTTGCTTCAAAAATAAGTCAACGAGCTATAACACATGATGGTTGTACTCCTGATTTCTCCAACCTTCTAAATCTTTTGCCTATAAATTAAACTTCATTTGCAAACTAAAAGGGGGTGGGAGATTGAGAAAAGGCCCTGAAACCTTGCTGAAAATTTCCAAGTACTTGAACTGCAGCCCAAACACGAAACCTGCTAGTTTCTGATTTTTGCATCCAAACTCTAATTTTTCTTGTGTATTTCTTGATCAAATCATCCATACAGTTTCTAGTATACACATAGAAGCTTTCCCAACCTCTGTTTTTAAACTGTAAAACAGTCTTCACCACTCTATATTTTAAAAAACCAGAACTTTGCACCTTGACTGCTCCAGAACTTTCCCACCATTCATAGCTCAAGTTAAGAGTTGCTTTAGCTTTCTGAGAACTTAAGGAAGCTGACCAGAACATCACAACAATATGAACCAGGCTCTAATTCACAGAACAATTTCCAGCTGCAAGGTAAGTTTCTTATGATTTTTATCTCATCACTTAAGCATTGATAGGCTTGCATTTTCAAAAATACAATGTAGATATCATGTCTCTGATTCTGTACATATTTATAGATTTCATTTATATGGCCTAAGTAGAGAGAATTTCAGATCAAAACTTCTTGAGGAAATTAGGATTCAGAATTAGGATTA
Source organism: Vicia faba (assembly GCA_948472305.1). Classification (NCBI taxonomy): domain Eukaryota; kingdom Viridiplantae; phylum Streptophyta; class Magnoliopsida; order Fabales; family Fabaceae; genus Vicia; species Vicia faba. The sequence continues at coordinate 903,182,445 of OX451735.1, read as the reverse complement.
GCAAAGTTCATGCTTGCTTCTGATTTACAGTTTTGATGCTTTGTATTTCTGAAACCATGATAAAATTTTCCATAACTTCTATGTTTGTATTTTCCATTTTTGTTGAGAAATAACTAAGTTGCAGATACTCTGGATGGCACGAAGAAGAAGAAGAATTTCATCATCAGAATTTACTTTGTAATATATGTTTATGTTTTTGTTTCTAATACCAGATGTATAGCCACCCCATTGGTAGAGAGCGAGCGCATAAGGCATTAGTGTTAAGGGTCCTGAGTTCTAGCCCCAGAAACACCATTTTATGTTTATTTCTTGACATTTTTACTCCATTATTTGTCAAACAATATTCTTGGACCAGAACTTCTAGATAAACCCCTCCAATTGTGTGTCAAAACAGTACTCCTGGACCAAAACTTCTAGATATCCTTACCCAATAGCATTGATACCTCACTTACCCATTATCATAACTTCTAACCTTCCAATAACACTAGAACTTATAGGTTTCCAGTGGAATCAGAATTTCCAGGCTCTCTCAACCACCAGAACCTCTAACTTTCCAGTAACATTAGAACTTCTAGGTTTCCAGCTACATCAGAACTTCTAGGCTCCTTCAGCAATCAGAACTTCTAGTCTTTCCTTTGTTCTTAGAAACCCCAGAACTTTAGTGCATTTGGATCTATAACTTTTGGCCTTCCCTATTTCTGCTAACATTTTCTTTCTGATTTGCAGCGCACCAGAGTCAGAACTTCTGCTCCTTCTTATTTCCATCCTTTCAGAAAATGCGCTGACTCTATTTCTTTTTCTCTTATTATTTGTATCATCACTTTTATTTTCATTAATCAAAAACACCAAAAATACTTTATATTCATACACTTTGATTTTTTTCTTTTAAAACAAAAGACTAAAAACATTTCCTTAAGCAAATTTATTTCTTCGCTTAACCAAAAGCAAGCAAATCTATTTTACATTTCAATTCTTGTACACTATTTCAATATGGTTGTAATAGATGATTAGGACTTTAATTTTCTTGTAATCCCCATTTGTAAATTTGTACACCCCATCCCTAATTGATTCTAATAGTGTAGAATATTTACTTTTCACATTAATAGCTTTCATATAAATGCTAGTAAAGTAGGATTTGTATGGGAAGATAAAAATCAATCTTAGAGAACACTAATCTAAGATAAACCAAGCATGAAATACAAACACTTGCACACTTGCATCTCTAGGGTTAACTCCACTTGTTGCCTTATAAAAATGGTCTTGTTATGCATGTGAGACCTCTTAGCAAAAATAATCAAAATACAAGATCATAGTCCCTCGATAACACTTCGAATGTTGCCTTACAAATGATCTTAGTCCCTCAAGGGAAATGCTAAGATATCTCACAACATTGCTATCATGACTATACATGACCCACGTCCGTCCCTTTACATCCAAATATAAGGCTTCTTACCAATCAATGGTAATATAGCAACATATAAAGGAGGAGGAAAAGAACAAAGACTTTTGAGTAGGTAGAAACGTTCTTAGTTGCTTGCTCATCTTAAAACAAACATCTTTTTAAATACACACTAAACACTTTCAAAACATGAAATATTTTCAAAAGTCAAACACTTTGTATACATTCTTATAGAGACGAGAATCATTATAAAGTTTTCCTAAACGAAGGCGATTTTCAAAAATACTTTCAAAACCCGCCACAAAGCATATTTTCAAACAAAAGCAAGTGATCTAGCAAGCAACTAAGAGCCCATAAATAACTATGGATGAAAAAGGTGCTAACACCTTCCCTTTTCATAATCTACCCCCCGAACTCAAGAAAATAATCTCAAAGGTATTTCTTGTTCTTTTCACCCTTTCCTTTATTGGATAAAAGAAAAGTCGATTGCGACTCTTGCTATCCACAACAATTGTGATCAAACGCAAAACATCCCAAGTCAGTTCTCCCACCGTATTACAGAACTGACGACTCTGCTGGGGATATCTTAAAAGTGGGGTTACCTTAGGGCTAGATCACCTTTACTTTCTTTTCTTTGTTTAACTTGTTTGCTTTACATTTTGGTTCCTTGTTTAGGCTTGTTTTGATCCTCTACCCGGATCTTGGACACCTTTTTAGGTAAGTAGAAATAGATTGTAGAAATTGTATGGCATAAACCAATATGGTTGAAGCAATGGCTACATTAGTGTGACGCATTTGTTAGTACTAGTATCCCTTGTGTTAAATCGAGGAGAATACGGGGCCGATGAGCAGCATCATGAAGCACTAACTGACCTTAGAACCTTAATTGAACAACTTGGCCATTAGGAAGTAGTGAGATAGACGGTTTCGGTGGAAAGCCTAAAATTGGTTGATACTCGATACTACACTCATTGAGATTGGACTTTTGGGATATCTCAGCCACAAGAAAAAATTGATTGTTCTAAGAAAATGCCTAAAAGAAAGGTCAATGATATTGAGATCCCCTAGAACCCGGTTATTTTCTAGGACAGGTTGAGCCAACTAAACTTCAAGAGGGTACTTACCTACCAACTCCATGCAAGCCTAAAACTAAGGACTTGTCTGCTTTGTGTGTACATAATAACTTGCTTACTTGTACATAACATCATAAACATCATAACATCATAAGGATTCTCACTAACCATTTCAAGGATTTAGGAATTTATCTTTGTTTTGTTTTGTAGGCCATGAATCCCGTCTGAAAGAATACCATCCGAATCAACTTCGTGAAAGCACACCCTCAACTCCAAGATTTAGCATCAAGGGTGCATGAAGACTCTCCTTTCACCAAGAAATATGGTCGACTCCTTAGTTTGGCTACCTCCAATTTCCAAGAAGAGATGATATGCATGCTCTTCCAATTCTTTGATCCCATGCATCATTGCTTCACCTTCCCTGACTATCAGTTGGTGCCAACACTAGAAGGATTCTCTCTACTATTAGGATTTCCCGTGCTTGATCAAGCACCGTTCACCGGTTTAGAAGGGATTCCAAAACCCGGAGTCATTGCCGAAGCCCTGCATCTAAAAAGAGCCGACATTATAGCAAATTGGGAGACAAGAAGTAGAGTTAAAGGGTTCCTAGCCAAGTTATTATTGGAGAAGGCTTGTTCATGCTGGGAAGATATGGATTTTTGAGCCTTTGAAGATATCTTGGACATTCTAATCTATGGTTTGGTTCTATTTCCCAATTCGGACCAATTCATAGATGTGAATGCCATCAAAGTCTTTCTCGCTCGTAATCCTATACCTACCTTGTTGGGAGACATCTTACATTGTTTCCATACTCGCACCATGAAGAAAAGAGGTACTCTCTTGTGTTGTATTCCCTTACTCGCCAAGTGGTTTACTTTGCACCTATCTCGATCAATATTGAAGAACTAGCAAGGATTGATATGGTCTCAAAGGATGATGTCTCTCACCCACTATGACATTCAGTGGTGTTCTCGATCCTTGGAAGATACTTCTATCATTGACTGTTATGGGGAATTCCTTAATGTCCCTCTGCTTGGCATTAGGGGAGGTATCACTTACAACCCTTGCTTAGCTTTACGACAGTTTGGGTATGCCCGAAGAGACGGTCCTCATGATATGCTCATCCAAGGAGTGGTGTTCGACTATGAGAGCGACGATCAAGGCTATCGTCAGAGGTTTGTCCGAGATTGGATGATGGTAAAAAAAGTGGATAATGAGACACTGGGATGCAAGAATTCTATTCCCCTTAAACCTTACCTTAGGTGGGTATGAGCTCATGCTCAAAAGCTCATGATGCCTTACCCCTCCATCCTACCAATTATCATGGGGCCTGTTGCTGAAGGAGAAGTCTCGTATACTATCCTCTATCCCAACATGCTTACTTCTCTTGAAGACTTACAAAAGGGTTGGATTCAGTTAAAGGAAGAGCGAGACGCCTTCAAAACTCAATTCTACGCAAGCGAGAAAAGGGTTTTGGAGCATACAAGGCAACTTCATGAAGAATAGAGCTTGAACGCCTACCTAGAACAAAAGAGGATGCGTTCAACCTTTTTTTCTTAGGAGTTTACTTTGTAAGCCCAAGAGGCACGTTGTAACCATTTTGAACTGATTAATAAAAATTGACGTTCGTTCATTCTTTGTCTAGACAAATTTAAATTTTATAAATCCTTGAAATAATTTGCATGCACATTTTTCATGCATCATAACACAACAGGTTTTCCACGATAGGTTTCCTTATCTTTCTGCTGTTTATTTCAGTAAGATGGATATCGAGAAAATACTGAAGGACCTACAAGCACAAAATTCCCAGTTTCAAGAGACTCTACTGACCATGGCCAAGGGGAAAAAAGAGTTGATAACGTTGCTGGCATCCAAAAAGAAACCAAAAAGGAAAGCCCTAGTCAACATGGGTAAAAGATTCAGAGAGCCGATCCGCGAGATACCTATAGTTGAAGATTCGTCTGAGGAAGACGAAAATCAAGTTGGAGAAGCAAGGAGTACCCAGGCTGGGTGTGTCAATGACCGAGTGTCTGATGACGAATACTATTTTGACAAGAAGTATCCTTCTGTCGATGATAAGTACAAGCATCTAGAGGATAGACTGAAGGCGGTTGAGATTCAAGCCATCCCTGGTTTGGATTTTGATGATTTGGGTTTAATATCAGGGGTTGTCATTCCCCATAAATTCAAGATACCTGTCTTCGTTAAATACGACAGGGTTTCCTACCCAAAGTTTCATCTGAAGTCTTACGTGCGCAAAATACAACCGCACACCACCGACAAGAAACTCTGGGTCCACTTCTTTCAAGAAAGCTTGGTTGGGACTCAACTAGAGTGGTTTTACCAATAGGATGGTTCCCGTATCCATACATGGGAAGACTTGGCCACTGCTTTCTATCACCAATACCAATACAATGCCGACATGGTGCCGACTAGAGTTCAACTGCAAGACATGACAATGGGTAAAAATGAAGGGTTCAAAGAGTACGCCTAAAAGTTGAGGGATCTTGCCAGTAGGGTCCAACCACCATTAACTGATAGGGAACATATTGATATGTTTATGGGTACGTTATCTGGTCCATTTTTCAACTTAATGGTTGGATGTTGTAACGCCCGTAATTTAATTAATTATGTAATTAAATTAATTTTTGGAATATTTGTGAAGTTGTGTTATAATTAATTGGATTTACTTATTTTATTAAGTGGAGAAATAATATTATAAGTATAATATTATTAAGTGGTGAAATAATATTAGAATTATAATATTATTGGTGTGGGCTTATTTTGAAGGAATAGAAGTAATACAGGGGTGTATTGGTTTTAAGCCCATTAAGGAGTAAATAGAATAATAGGGTTATTTTATTGTTGTTGGAAAAGAAAGAAAGAAGCAGTAGAAGAATAAGGATTGAGAAAGAACGTGCAAGCTGCTAGAGAAAGTGGAAAATGACAAGCACGAGAATTCAACCGGAAATTGTAGAGCGACCTTCAATCCAAGGTAAGGGTGGGGTTCTGACTCTATAATTGGGTTTATGATGATTGGTATGTGGGGTTAGAGGTGATTGTTGTCTTGTTCTTGAATTGAGAATATATGATTGATGTATGATGAGAATTGATGAATTTCGATGAATATTGATGTCTTGATGCTGTTAAAATGATGTAGAATTAAAAGGAAATTATGGGTGATGAATTGTCATTATTAGATTAAGTTTTAGGGCTTTAATTATGGAACCATAGTGAGATGCAAAGAAGGAAAAACGCAGAATTATTGCAGTGATGAAAAACACAGAATTACGCTGGAACGATACCAGGTGTTGCTGCATTAGAATGATGAATTAATTTGGAGAATAGAATTTGTCAATACTGTTCTTAGTTAGGTTGATATCGGGCAAAGAATTAGAACAATAGGATGAATAGAACATAACAATTCTGATGTTAGACGTAGGTTGTTAGAAGTTGCGTGGCTTAGTGAAAGATAGAAATTTTGATGCTAGAAGTTGCGTTGAATCATTAGAAAGTAACAATTCTGATGTTAGAAGTTGCATGGGTTAGAAGCTATGCTTCCAGAGGACCGTGTCATCAGAATTTGCATTAGTCAGAATTTGTATTAGTCAGAAGATGTGGTTAGTCAGAAACTGTGATGATCAGAAGTTGTATCTGGTCAGAAGATGGGGTTAGTCAGAAGCTGTGATGATCAGAAGTTGTATCTGGTCAGAAGATGGGGTTAGTCAGAAGCTGTAATGATCAGAAGTTGCATCTGATCAGAGGTTGGGTTAGTCAGAAGTTTCATTAGTCAGAAGTTATAGTAGTCAGAAGATTGTGTAGCCCAGAAGTTGTGTCATTAGAAGCTGTGTTATTAGAAATTGTGTTGGTTAGAGGATGCGTGGTTAGAAGCTGTGTTGGCCTTTACGTTATTTTCGAACAAAATGATGAACGTTAGATTCTTAGAAGCTGCTGTTTGAACTATAACAGTAGGAATAGTGACGGTGATGACATTTGAGTTACAGAATAGCAATATTGATTTACTGTGGAATTAATGTTCAACTGAGTTGTTAGTGAGAAGTTATTGATGATGTTTTGTTGATGATTTATAATAAATAAATGATGTTTGATGATTTATAATAAATAAATGATTTTTAATAAATTATTTTGATGATATGAGATGTTTATGACGAGACGCTGAGATGCATTTGAGATGTTAATTGAGATGTTTTTGAGATGATTTGATATGTTGTTAACTTGGGTGTTGTTATTACATTCATGGTTATGTCGCATACATTGCATTTTTGAGATGGAGCTTATGCTCGTTGAGATGGCCTGTATTGGAGAATTCTGAGATGAAGGCTATGCCTTATTGATGCCTTTATTAATTTGCAAATTTTTGAGATGGGAGTTCTGCTCCAATGGTACCACATGCATTTTCATAGTATTGAGTCGCATTATAGGACGGCATAAAGAAGTGTATTTTGATGTTGATGAATGTGTATATGCGTTGTAATTATTGTTGATTATGAGATGAGAAGTGGTGATGTTATTGATCTAATTTAATATATTAATTATCATTCACTTTATTATATTGTTAGATATCTCACCCCTTCTGTTTGAATATTTCCCTTATGTTGGTAACGTGCAGGTAATCGAGAGTGAAGGTTGTATTTCTTGAATAGTTCGAGTCGGTGTCATTGCTCTGATATGTAACACTTGGGGGGATGAACGCTTGTTGTTTTTTATTGTTGATTTTCAGTTGTTGAACTTTAAATTGATTATTCCTAAATATGTGATGTTTCAAAGTTGTTGTTTTGTTGTTAGAGATGTTATTAAGAATTACGCTGCATAGATGTTGAATTATTTGATTAAAGTTGTTATGTTGATGGTTCACCCGATGTTTTAAAAAGTGTTATATATCCACGATGAATGCAATGAATTTTGATAGAAGAATTTGTGACGTCCCGATTCGTTTATATGATTGAATTTTATAACTCTGATTTATTTATATAATTTTCCGGGGTAAAATTGGGGTGTTACAAAGTTGGTATCAGAGCAAAAGGTTGGTCCGACCTTATCGTCGAGTCGTAGTTGTCTAACAGTCGAGTATTGTTATTTGAGTTCTAATTGTTGTTTATGTCGTAGTGATAAGTTGAGATGGCTGGAAGGAATGATGTTGCACTTGCTGCTGCTCTTGAAGCAATGGCTCATGCGATGGAAAATCAGCCGAATGCTGACGGGAATGCTGGATCTCGTAGCTTGGCGACCTTCCAAAGAGAGAATCCACCTATGTTCAAGGGAAAGTATGATCCTGAAGGAGAATTGGAATGGTTGAAAGAGATTGAGAGAATCTTTCGCGTGATGGACTGCACTTCAGCATAGAAGGTTCGTTATGGGACTCATATGCTAGCAGTCGAGGCTGATGAATGGTGGCTAGAGACTTGCCAGAAATTTGAAGCTGCAGGTGAGAATGTCACTTGGGCTGTGTTCAGTAGGGATTTTTTGAGAAAGTATTTTCCTGTAGATGTCCGTGGTAAGAAGGAAATTGAGTTCCTTGAGCTGAAGCAAGGAAGTATGTCTGTTGTTGAGTATGCTGTCAAGTTTGCTGAGTTGGCTAAGTTTTATCCGCATTACGCCGAGGAAAATGCTGAGTTTTCAAAGTGTATTAAATTTGAGAACGGGTTGCGCCCGGAGATTAAGAAAGCAGTTGGATACCAGAAAATTCGTGTCTTTGCTGATTTGGTTGATAGTTGCGGGATTTCTGAGGAGGATAATAATGCTCATTACAAGATTATCAGTGAGAAGAGGGGTAAGCACCCACAGAATCATGGTAAGCCTTATGATGCCCCTGCTGGTAAAGGTAAACATATAGTTGCTCGTGGTCAAAGGACTAGTGGGGGATATGCTCCTGCTGGTGTGGTTTGTTTTAAGTGTGGGAAACCTGGACACAAGAGTAATGTGTGCACTGCTAAAGTGAAGGTGTTTCCGTTGTGGTAAGAACAAACATGTTGTATCTGAGTGTGAACATAAAGATGTGATTTGTTTCAACTGTAAAGAAGAAGGGCACATTGGTAGCCGGTGTCCGAAAATGAAGAGGGCTCAGTCAAGTGGTAAAGTGTTCGCTTTGGTGGAGGATCAGATGGCTGCGGAGGACAGACTTATCAGAGGTACATGTTTCATTAATAGTACTCCTTTAATCACTATTATTGATACTGGTGCTAGGCATTGTTTTATTGCTGCTGATTATGTTGAAAGATTGGGTCTTATGTCATCTTCTTTGGATGGAGAAATGGTCGTCGATACTCCAGCCAAGGGGTCGGTGACTACTTCTTTTATGTGTGCTAAGTGTCCCTTGTCGATCTTTGACAGAGACTTTGTTGTTGATTTGGTTTGTTTACCATTAAGAGGTTTGGATGTAATTTTGGGCATGAACTGATTAGAGCATAACTATGTTCATATTAAATGTTATGACAAGTCTGTGAAGTTTTCTACTCCTGAAGAAGAGGAAGATGGCCTGTTGTCTGCTAGACAGTTGAGGAAGTTGATGCAAGAAGAAGTACAGATGTTCTCGTTGATGGCGTCGCTATCTGTAGAGACTCAAGCTATAATTGAGGAATTGCAGGGGGTGTGTGAATTTCCTGAAGTTTTCCCTAATGAAATTCCTGATGTACCGCCAGAGAGGGAAGTTGAAATGGCAATTGATCTTGTACCTGGTTCCAGACCTGTGCCTATGGAACCATATAGGATGTCTGCATCTGAATTGTCAGAGTTAAAGAAGAAATTGGAAGAGTTGCTTGAGAAGAAGTTTGTAAGACCAAGTGTATCATCGTGGGGAGCTTCAGTGTTGTTAGTAAAGAAGAAAGATGGAAGTATGAGGCTTTGTGTTGATTATAGACAACTGAATAAGGTGACGATTAAGAACAAGTATCCGCTTCAAAGAATAGATGACTTGATGGATCAATTGGTGGATGCTCGTGTGTTTAGCAAGATTGATTTGAGGTCGGGTTACCATCAGATTAAAGTGAAGGATGAAGATATTCAGAAGACGGCTTTCATGACGCGTTATGGACATTATGAGTATTCGGTGATGCCTTTCGGTGTTACTAATGCACCGGGAGTATTCATGGAATACATAAATCGTATCTTTCATACTTATTTGGATCAGTTCGTAGTGGTGTTCATTGATGATATTTTGATTTACTCTAAGTCAGAAGAAGAGCATGCAGAGCATTTAAGAGTAGTATTACAAGTTTTGAAAGAGAATAAGTTGTATGGAAAGCTGTCCAAGTGTGAGTTTTGGTTAAATGAGGTTAGTTTTCTTGGTCATGTGATCTCAGGTAGTGGCATTGTTGTAGATCCATCGAAGGTTGATGCTGTGTTGCAATGGGAAACTCCAAAGTCAACTACTAAGATTAGAAGCTTTTTGTGATTAGCTGGTTATTATAGAAGGTTTATCGAAGGATTTTCTAATTTGTAACTTCCGTTGACTAAGTTGACTTGTAAAGGTAGAGCTTTTGTTTGGGATGTTCAGTGTGAAGAAATTTTTACAGAATTGAAGAAGAGGTTGACGTCGGCTCCGATTTTGACGTTGCCTAATCTAGGAGAGCCTTTTGTGGTGTATTGTGATGCTTCTAAGATGGGTTTAGGAGGTTTGCTTATGCAGAATGGTAAGGTAGTTGCTTATGCGTCAAGGAAGTTAAGGACTCATGAGAAGAACTATCCTACGCAAGATTTAGAGCTTGCTGCAGTTGTCTTTGTGTTGAAGATTTGAAGGCATTATCTTTATGGTTCTAGATTTGATGTGTTTAGTGACCATAAGAGCTTGAAGTATTTATTCGATCAGAAGGAGTGGAATATGAGGCAACGAAGATGGTTAGAATTGTTAAAGGATTATGATTTCGGTTTGAATTATCATCCAGGAAAAGCGAATGTGGTAGCTGATGCATTGAGTCGAAAGACTTTACATATGTCAGTAATGATGATTAAAGAGTTGGATTTGATTGAGCAGTTCAGAGATATGAGCTTAGTTTGCGAGGTTACTCCGCAAAGTGTTATGTTGGGTATGTTGAAGATTAATAATGAATTTCTAGACAGTATCAGAGAAGCTCAGAAGTTGGATATGAAACTGGTAGATTTGATGGTTGGGACTGATCAATATGAGAATAGTGATTTTAAGCTAGATGAGCAAGGTGTGTTGAGATTTCGTAACCGGATTTGTATTCCTGATGATGCTGAGATGAAGAAAGTGATACTTGAAGAGAGTCATAGAAGTAAGTTGAGTATTCATCCAGGAGCTACGAAGATGTATCAAGATTTGAAAGGTTTGTTTTGGTGGCCTGGGATGAAGAGTGATGTGGCTCGTTTTTTGTATGCATATTTGAATTGTTAGAAGTCAAAAGTTGAACATCAGAAGCCTGTAGGATTGATGCAACCATTGGAAGTTCCAGAATGGAAATGGGATAGCATTTCAATGGACTTTGTGACAGGATTGCCTAATACTTTAAGAGGACATGATTCAATTTGGGTGATTGTTGATAGGCTTACGAAGTCAGCTCATTTTGTTCCTATTAACATCAGTTTTCTAGTGTCGAGGTTGGCTGAGATTTATACTAGTGTGATTGTGAAGTTGCATGGTGTTCCTTTATGCATTGTGTCAGATAGAGATCCAAGATTTACTTTTGATTTTTGGAAGAGTTTGCAAGAAGCGTTGGGTTCTAAGTTGAGGTTGAGTTCAGCATATCATCCTCAGACAGATGGACAGACTGAACGGATGATTCAATCGTTAGAAGACTTGTTGAGGGCATGTGTTCTTGAGCAGGGAGGTTCATGGGATACTTATCTTCCGTTGATAGAGTTCATGTATAATAACAGTTACCATTCTAGTATTGGGATGGCACCTTTTGAAGCGTTATATGGTCGAAGATGTAGAATTCCTTTATGTTGGCATGAATCTGGAGAAAGTGTAGTACTTGGACCTGAACTTGTTCGTGAGACTACTGAGAAGGTGAAGTTGATTCGAGAAAAGATGAAGGCTTCACAAAGTAGACAGAAGAGTTATCATGACAAGCGAAGGAAATATTTATAATTTCAAGCAGGTGATCTTGTGTTTTTGAGAGTTACACCTGTGACTGGTGTTGGGCGAGCATTGAAGTCTAAGAAGCTCACTTCTCGTTTTATTGGACCATATTAGATTTCGAAGAGAGTGGGGAATGTTGCTTATAGAGTGGCTTTACCGCCTAATCTTTCGAATTTGCATGATGTGTTTCATGTGTCGCAACTTCGGAAGTATATTTCATATCTATCTCATGTGATTCATATGGACGATGTGCAAGTACGGGATAATCTTACGGTGGAGACGATGCCTGTACGGATTGCGGATCGTGAAATGAAGACTCTTAGGGGAAAAGAGATTGCATTGGTTAAAGTGGTTTGGATAGGAGCTGCTGGTGAAAGCATGACTTGGGAGTTGGAGAGCAAGATGCGAGACTCCTATCCTGAATTGTTTGATTGAGGTAAATTTTTGAGGACGAAAATACTCTAAGTGGGGGAGAGTTATAACGCCCGTAATTTAATTAATTATTTAATTAAATTAATTTTTTGAATATTTGTGAAGTTGTGTTATAATTAATTGGATTTAATTATTTTATTAAGTGGAGAAATAATATTAGAAGTATAATATTATTAAGTGGTGAAATAATATTAGAATTATAATATTATTGGTGTGGGCTTATTTTGAAGGAATAGAAGTAATAAGGGGGTGTATTGGTTTTAATCCCACTAAGGAGTAAATAGAATAATAGGGTTATTTTATTGTTGTTGGAATAGAAAGTAAGAAGCAGTAGAAGAATAAGGATTGAGAAAGAACGTGCAAGCTGCTAGAGAAAGTGGAAAACGGCAAGCACGAGAATTCAACCAGAAATTGTAGAGCGACCTTCAATCCAAGGTAAGGGTGGGGTTCTGACTCTATAATTGAGTTTATGATGATTGGTATGTGGGGTTAGAGGTGATTGTTGTCTTGTTCTTGAATTGAGAATATATGATTGATGTATGATGAGAATTGATGAATTTCGATGAATATTGACGTCTTGATGCTGTTAAAATGATGTAGAATTATAAGGTAATTATTGGTGATGAATTGTCATGTTTAGATTAAGTATTAGGGCTTTAATTATGGAACCATAGTGAGATGCAGAGAACGAAAAATGCAGAATTATTGCAGTGATGAAAAACACAGAATTACGCTGGAACGATAACAGGTGTTGCTGCATTAGAATGATGAATTAATTTGGAGAATAGAATTTTTCAATACTGTTCTGAGTTAGGTTGATATCAGGCAAAGAATTAGAATAATAGGATGAATAGAACATAACAATCCTGATGTTACACGTAGGTTGTTAGAAGTTGCGTGGCTTAGTGAAAGATAGAAATTCTGATGCTAGAAGTTGCGTTGAATCATTAGAAAGTAACAATTCTGATGTTAGAAGTTACTAAAGATGTGAAAAACACAAGAAGGAGGGGTTGAATTGAAAACTTGAAATCTAAAAGCTCAATGACACAATATTTTTATCCTGGTTCATTTGATCTCAAACTACTCCAGTCCACCCGTCAAGGTGATTTCGCCTCTCTCCAACGAGGTCTTAATTCGCTAATCTCAACAAGATTACAAAAGCTACTTTAACAACTGTTAAAGTCTTCTTGAGTACAACCACAGTCCGGTTAATCTCAAGGAACACTGCTTCAATGCAATTATACAAGATATGTGTTGTTGTGTTTCTAACAAAAACTGTTTATCACAACTGTGATAAATTACACAGGATTATAGCTTGGAAAAATAAAGAATGTTGCTTGCAGCTTTGAATATGCCTCAGTGATAATATGGAAAAATCGTTGTTGATTTTGAAAGTTGACTTTGTTTATATAGGCAGTGGAATGACGTTGATCATAAAGCATGTTTAATGTCATTAACACACTTTCCATTTGGAGAATATCCTGTCTGAAAGAAGCCGTTGGAATTGATGTTGTCTTGAATGATCAGTAAAGCTTCAGAATCTTATCTCCTTACTTGCTGATGACGCTTCAGAATATTGATGACTTGGAGTAACATGTTCTTGTTCAGAGTCAGAGTTTACTTTGATTAAGCGCAGATTCTGGTCATCAATCTTCAGCGCATGTTCTGATTGCTTCAGCGTGTAGCTCTTATGGCTTATCTTCTGATGCTGATATGATCAATACTTCTGCATACATAAAACATAATTTTTAAGGTGCATATTTGTTCTTTGAATTTATTATTTATTCTTTGTATTTGTTATCATCAAAACTCTAACCAAGGGTTGTAGAATCAAACAATGTTCTAACAATCTCCCCCTTTTTGATGATGACAAAAACTAGAATTTTCAATTAAAAATAAAGAATAAAAGGTTTAAGAGAAACTCCCCCTGAATTGGTTACTTCCCTTAAGTTCCTTGAGCATCAGAGTTCAGCTGCATCTTTCATCAAAATTTGTACTTTTGTTCCTTCAGCATCAGAGTTTATACATGTTCAAACTTTTCAGAAGATATAGGTTAAGTAATTCAGAATGTTTGAGACTTCTGTCTCAGTAAACCGTTATTGAAAATATCTTACTTTCTCCCCCTTTTTGCCAGTTATCAAAAAGGCAATATAATTAGAGCCAAAATAGTTGAATTATATTAAAAACAAGAAGCAGTGATAAGTTCCAGAAACAAAGTGGTAAAAAAAATTAAGCGTTACAGATAAACAAATTTAAAACAGAAAAAAATCTAAGAAGGAGGAGGAATTCGTGTGAACAAAGCTTCCAGCAAGCTCTTGATCTGAGTATTAGATTCTTCTTGTTTTCTAAAGATGCTTCTAATCTCTTTGTTTGTGTCCTCCTGCTTATCCAACCTTGCACAGATTAGAGCATTTTATTTCTTCAACTCTTCCAGAGTTTGCATGACTAAGGAAGATGCTGGAGATTCTTCAGAGGTTGGACGTTGCTCAGAGCATCCTGCAGCTTGTTCATAGTGAACCATTTCCTCTGCTGTGATCATCTCTTCTGGAGCAGCAGTCAGGGAGAGAATTTATGATTCTGGTTGAACTTCATCTGAGAGATAATGCTCTGTCCAGAGAGAATTATCCAGAGGGAGAATATATTTCTTGAGCAGCTAGCTCAGAATTTGGTCTTGAAAAACCTTTAGCTTAGCACTAAAGTTCTGTTGAACCTGTTCATAACTCTGTTCCTTCATCTTCAGTGTTTCAGAACTAAGCCAGTTTCTGAATTTTGTCCATATATAATCAGGAGCAGCAGGATTAGTCATCTCTTGACTAGCATACCTCAAAGAATTTATCCATTCATGTATCCCTATTTCAAAAATCAACAAACTTGTACCAACATCTGATGTGGTTTCAGTTGGTTTGGGTTTGGGAATGGTAGTTTTGTGAGATATAGAAGCTAGTCTTTCCAGCGCAATTGAATCAATGACAAGTCTTACATTGTCAGATGGACTGCTAGTGGGTGAAGGAGTGGGAGAGTCAGGTATGATGATTGGACTGGTATGGGAGTTTGGTGGTGTGGATTCCAGAGAAGAAGGAATTTCTGGAATGTCCTGGATGGTGAGAGGCATGCGAATGGTAAGTGGTTCTGTGATTCCAGGTATTGGGATTGTATCAGAATCTGAATGAGGTTCTTCAGATTTGTTAGTTGAAACACGGTAAGGTTCTGGTTCATGGATATCAGAAGATTGATTCTCAGAAGGTTGAGCTTCTGGTTGTTGTATTTCAGGTTGAGGTGATTGTGGAGAGAGAGGTTGCGGAATTTCTGGTGTGGTATCAATTCCAAACCATGGAAAAGGTGTCAATGCAATTGAAGATACCATTTTTATTTCCTCCGTCGAAGATCTAACTACTTTGTTAACCATTGTCAAAAATAATTTGCTGAAAGCCAGGGTTTTCCCTGGCTGTTTGAAGGACTGTGATTGCTGCGCCAAACAAGTTAATGGATGCGAATGGCTGAAAGAAGGTGTTCAACGCCTGATGAATAGCCATGGGATCTTATTTGAAAGAACTCCGTCCACCAAAAGTTTGACCAGTATGATTGAAGACCTATTCATCATAACAATTTCAAACAAGCCTCTTAGGATCTCCTCAAAGGGTTCTATCAGGACTTTGAATCAACTGACTGTTGCTCCTCTGATAATTACTACCCCTAGGTCAATTCTGTATTCTTCCAATAAAGCAGTACCGTGGAACTACGATGCTGAAGTATTTTATCATGGAATAAAGCAAGATGCTTGGATTGAAGAAAGCAAGGCTGATGACGTTTGTAATATTACTGGCTCTAGTAAGGTGAATAGATCCGGGAGAATCTTTTCGCCCAACATTTCACCCCAACCTGCTACAATGACACCTGTCCGCATCACCACTGATAAGCCTGGTGCTGACACAAGGGGAAAGGATAAAGTAGTTGAGCCTGCTGAGACAGAAACGCCCGCAAAAGACATTGCTGCTGAGGAACCTTGCGCTTAAGAAATGGATGAAATATTAAAGATTATAAAGAGGAGTGATTTCAAGATAGTGGATCAGCTGGGGCAAACCCCTTCCAAGATCTCCATGTTATCTTTTCTACTTTGTTCCGATACTCATGCCCGAGCATTAATCAAATTCTTAAATAAGGCTCATGTACCTCATGAGACTACAATTTACCAATTCAAAAATTGTGTGACGAGCTTGACGGCCGACAATGGATTAGGATTTTCATATGCAGATCTGACACCACTTAGAAGAAACCATAACAATGCTCTGCATGTTTATGTTGAATGTAAGGGGACTACCCTAGCACATGTTCTGGTTGCCACCGACTCTTCTTTAAACGTGCTACCCAAGGGGGCTTTGGACCGGTTAGATTGTGAAGGACTGGTGTTGAAGCTGAGTGATATTATTGTGAGGGCTTTCTATGGGTCCAAAAGGACAGTTCATGGAGAGGTGCATCTCCTGATCAAAGTGGGCTCACAGACTTTCAACTCTACTTTCTACATCATGGACATCCGTCCAGATTACTCTTGTTTGCTGGGTTGCCCTTGGATCCATGAAGCAGGGGCAGTAACATCTACGCTTCACCAAAAGCTAAAGTACCCAAGTAAGGGAAGTATCGTCACTGTTTGTGGTGAGGAGGAGTTCATGGTAAGCCACCTCAATTCTTTCAAATATGTGGAGATGCATGGCGAATTTATAGAAACCCCGTGTCAGGATTTTGAATTTGTTCCACCTATGGTTGCTACTGCCAAAATTCCCCCTGACGTGCCCAAAGTTGATAAGGTTGTGCCAAGGATGGTTTCATTTAAGGATGCTCGTGCCGCAATCGAAGATGGAAGTTGTGATACCTGGGGGCAACTCCCCGAGATCCCGTTCAAATCAGACAAATGTGGGTTGGGTTTCACTATCAAGGCTCAGAAGGAAGTGAGGCGCGCTCGTATGGGAAAGCCCCCTTTCTGTATTGGAAATCATGAAGTAAACGACGTGGAATATTCTGATGATGAATGTGTGTTTGAAGAGTGGATATACCCTACTACGACAGAGCTCAACAACTGGCACACAAAGGACTTTCTTACCGTCTCCTTCATTGAGGAGTAATTACTTGTTTTTTCCTTTCTATCAATTCAAGATCCTTTATCTGTAATATTAAACAATGACTTTTAAGCCACATGCCTTGCCCAGGGCATTATGGTCCATTTGTTAAGGGTTTTATTTATGTTTATTTTATTATATGATCATTCAATATAAACCATTGGACTTTTTGCATTCAAATTTTTGAGTTCATTGTCTTTGTTTCTCTTTAATACACTTTTCAAATAGCCATGTATGAGGATGTTACATGACTATGTGGAAGTGTTTGCTTGGTCGTATGAGGATATGCCAGGATTGGATACCGACATTGTAGTTCGTCGTCTTCCAACAAAGGAAGATTATGCTCCTGTCAAGTAAAAAGTTCGTTGTATGAGGCCTGGCATGTCTGAAAAGATAAAATCTGGAGTGATGAAACAGTTTGACACAGGATTCCTAGCAGTGACATCTTATCCCCAATGGGTTTCAAATGTGCTTCCAGTGCCAAAGAAAGAAGGAAAAGTTTGTATGTGCATAGATTACAGGGATCTGAATAGGGTAAGCCCCAAGGACGACTTCCCTCTACCTCATATTGATGTCTTGGTCGATAACACAACTCAATATAAAGTCTTCTAGTTTCATGGATGGTTTCTCCGGCTATAATCAAATTAAGATGGCTGCCGAAGACATGGAGAATACCACCTTTGTTACGCAATGGGGCACCTTTTGTTACAAGGTCATGCCATTCGGACTGAAGAATGCAGGGGCAACATATCAAAGGGCTATGGTAGCTTTGTTTCATGATATGATCCATCATGAAATAGAAGTATATATGGATTATATGATTACAAGGTCACAAAAAAAAGAAGAGCATCTCAATCACCTATACAAGCTATTCGAGAGGTTGAAAAAGTACAAGTTGAGGTTGAACCCTAATAAGTTCACATTCAAAGTGCGATCTGGAAAACTTCTAGGTTTTGTTGTCAGTGGTAAAGGCATCGAAGTTGATCCTGTAAAGGTAAAAGCCATATAAGAAATGCCTATTCCCCATTCTGAAAAGGAGGTTAGAGGGTTTTTGGGTCGTCTTAACTACATCGCCCGCTTCATATCTCACTTAACTGCTACTTGTGAGCCAATCTTCAAACTCTTGAAGAAAGATCAAGTAGTCAGATGGAATGATGAATGTCAAGCTGCCTTCAAAAAAATCAAGGAATATCTATAAGAACCTCCTATCCTCATGTCTCCAGTTGAAGGAAGACCCTTGATCATGTACTTGACTGTGCTAGAGAATTCTATGGGGTGTGTATTGGGCCAACATGACGAGTCTGGCCGAAAAGAGCATGCAATTTACTACCCGAGCAAAAAGTTTACCGACTGTGAAACCATATATTCACTTCTAGAAAAAACCTACTGCGCTCTGGCATGGGCTGCTCGCCGGCTAAGACAATATGTGTTGACTCATACCACTCTATTGATTTCTAAGATGGACCCCATCAAGTACATCTTCTAGAAACTTGCTCTTTACGGATGAATAGCTAGATGGCAAATGATTTTGAATGAGTACGATATTCAATACATAACACAAAAGGCCACCAAAGGAAGTGTATTGGCAGATCATCTGGCCCATCAAGCTGTTGATGATTACCAGTCTATGAGCTATGACTTCCCGGATGAGAATATCATGTTAGTAACTGACTGCGCGAAACATGGACCGTATGACGGACCTGAACAAGGATCCCGATGGACTATGGTGTTCGATGGGGCCTCCAATGCTTTGGGTAACAGAATTCGTGTTGTGATAGTTTCTCGGGCCTGAAGGCTGCCATTGATTTAAGGATCAACCATTTAAATGTATTATGAGATTCTGCTGTAGTGATTAGCCAAGTAAATGGAGATTGGGACACTAAGCATCCTAATCTTATTCCTTAGAAGGAGCTTGTGTTATCTCTGATTCCTTACTTCGAAGAAATCACCTTTGAACACTCCCCTAGAGAAGAAAATCAGTTAGCTAATGGTTTGGCCACAATGTATTCTATGTTCAAGGTCAAATGGGACAACGAAGCTCCTATGATTGCAATTGAGAGAATTGACGAACTTGCACAATGCTATGAGCTTGACACTGACACCGAGAAGCTGTGGTACCATGAGGTGAAGAGATACCTTGAAGCACAAGAGTATCCTGAAGGAGCTTCCATCAATGATAAAAAGTTCTTACGAAGATTCTCAGCCAAATCTTTCCTAAGTAATGGAATCCTGTACAAACGCAACCATGATTCTACTCTAATCCGATGTGTGGACAAGAAGGAGGAAAAATAAATTATGGAAGACATGCATGATTGTCTCTTTGGGACTCACTCTAGCCGACATACCATGGCTAAAAAAATCCTGAGAGCTGGTTACTATTGGTCAACAATGGAGACCGGTTTCCACCACCACTCAAGGACTTGCCACAAATGCCAAATCTATGCTGATACGGTCCATGTGCCTCCTATTACTCTAAATGTCATGACCGCTCCATGGTTGTTCGCAATGTGGGGGAATTTACATGATCAGAGAGATTAAATCTACTGCCTCCAATGGACATCGCTTCATTCTTGTCGCTATCAATTATTTCATCAAATGGGCGAAGCCGCCTCATTTGCCTCAGTTACAAATAACGTTGTAGCCAGATTCATCAAGCATAACCTCATCTGCTGCTATGGTATCCCCTAAAGGATCATCACTAACAATGGGACAATTCTCAATAATGTTATGAATACAGAACTTTGCACTCAGTTCAAAATCAAGCATTACAATTCTTCTCCTTATAGACCTAAAATGAATGGCGCAGTGGAGGCAGCCAACAAAAACATTAAGAAGATTATGAAGAAGATGGTAGTGACCTACTGTTGTACCCTAAAATTTGCCCTCTCATTATACTCAATACATGTCTATTGAGATCCTCAATTTTCTCAAGGTTTCCCAAGATTTGACCAGACAAGCTCTCTCCTAAGGCAGTGCACCTCAAAATTAGGGTTTCTATTTTCATCAAGATGGGTTGACCATAAAGGTCTCATATGCTCTCCATGGTCTTAATATGCTCTCAAGACCCTACATGTCAAGTTTCATGCCTTGCATAAGAAGTTTGCTAAGTCAACTATTCAGATGCTTGAGAAATCGACTATATTAGGTCAAAAGTCAACTGTGGCCCACATATAGTCAAACCTCAAGATTTTGGAGTGACTTTCATCATTTGATCAAGAGTTGACCATGATTCCCCAAGGAATTCTCTAAATTCATCAAAACCCAAAAGTTGCTAAATTAGGGTTTCTTAGTAAAAGTCAACCCAACTTTGACCAAGCATAACTTCTTCATGCTTTATCAGAAATTTTCCATCCAGGGCTCATTTTGAAGAGTATGCCACTCCCTACCATTAATCTTCAGCCCTCAAGTTCAAAATATGCACCCACAAAAAGATATCAATTTCTACATTATGGGTCATTTTGAAAAGTCAACAAAAACACCTTTTAGATCAAAGCTTCATACATGAACATGGAAGATCCAATTGAGATGAAACCAAAAGGGTTGGTTATGGAACATCCTAAGCTTTCTAAAAAGTCCAAGAACACCCTCCTAGGGTCAGAATTGAGAGAGTTGTGCATTGTCAAAGTTGGCAACTTTTGGAAAATTGTCAAAAGTCAACATTGATCAAATTGGCATTTTTTCCAAAGGGGCCCATGTTTTCTTGCTTGAAACGTGTTTCTAATAGGACCCACGACCCTTGAGCTCATTCACCTTTTATTTTATTACATTTATCATTTATTTTGATTTTTTATTCATTTAAATCAAAATAAATCAAATTAAATGGTAAAATAATGAAAACAAATCAAATCTTGGGATTTTTATGCATATTTGGAGTCCATATACAGTTAGCATGATGATCAATTCGTGCAAGGCTCATTAGGGTTGGAAAAAATTGGATTGAAGCATGTTTTAGAAAGATATCATACATGAAGCAAATCAAATACAATTTTCATAATTCTCAAAGATATGATACAATTTTGTTGACCTAATTCAGTCTACTACATATACACAATAATTCCAGACCATAAGCACAAGGTTTGCAGCCGTGAAAAGCCAGGAAGAAAACTAAAAAATTTGGACAAAAGTGTGAGATTAAAATCCATCTTAGAGCCATCCTCAAGGAGTTTCAAGGCTAGAAATACATTCCTGGATATCTCAGGAATCTTCTCCATTCATTTGCAAGCTTTAAAGCATCAAGAATCATCACATTACAATATCACAGTTTGCCTCCCAAACCTAATTTCGATTTCTATGTTTTACGCATGATAAATCTATTCTACCCATATATTCTTGTTCATAATCATGTTTGCAAACTTTTTGTATCACTTAATTGTACTAACATTGTAGGAATCCATATTCACCATTGTTAGGGTTTAAGAGCACGATTTGGGGATTTCTGATACAGGAAAAATTGAACCATGAATGAGGTACCATGATACTCGTGAGACCAAGACGAGTTGATTGGTACCATCACAATTAATTTATCATGCTCGTACGAGATTTTGGGATTTTTGCAGGGTTGTAGTTACAGAAAACGTCTGTAGGTATAAGTCTTTTACCTAAGATGACGGTTGCAGTGAAGAAGGTGATGCGTGGCAGCCCCTGACCGGTTGGTTTGAATTTTCGCGCATTTTTCTGGGCATCGTGCGTTTTTATATTATATGATATTTTGTTTACTTGTATTAACAAAGGAACCAGCAGCGCAGATGGTTGGGAGGCACGCCTTTGATGCACACATCCTGGGTTCGATCCCAGGCGTGTGCATTTTATTATTTTCCTAATTATTTCAGGAAAATCCAGTACAATGCTCCCTCACACGCCTTCATACAACCTCCATGCCCAACCATTGGATGCACTTCTGGCCAGATCTAACGTCTCTCCCTTGAATTTCCTTGGTTCTCCTCAAGTCAACACTTGCACCTAATCCAATATGGTTGACCGGGATTGATGCTTATTGGGCCAAAATTCAGATTTTTACACCCCCCTTCAGCTTACAACACAGGCCCATTTGGTTATTTCTTTCATTATTTTCTTTAATTTCTATTTCTTTATTTCTTTCCCTTTTTTTAATTAATACAAAAAATTATTCTTATTAAATTAACAAATCAAAATCACAAAAAGATTTATTTTCTTAATAAATATTTTTTTTAAAAATTAATTAGTTTAATTAATTTAGGGCAATTTAATTTTCTTTTTATAATGAAAAACAATTAGAATTAGGGTTTGAGTTTGTACATAATTTGATTGATTTTCTTTAAAAAATACATCAAAAATCATTTTTTCTCATAAATATTTATTCCTTTAATTAATTAGTTTAGTTAGAAAATTAGGTTAATTTAATTTCTTTCATAATTTAAAAACAATTAGAAATTAGGTTTAATTAATTTGCAATTAAACATTTTCTCAAATAAAATCCAAAAAAATCTTTTTCTCTCAAACTAGGGTTTTAGATTATTTCAATCGTCCTCGCATTTAATTCGCCGCGCGCTTGTTAATTATTTGTCCAATATTTTGTAACTGATCAGGGTTTGTAAAGTTAACTTAGGGTTTCTATTTACTATTTAAATCCCCGATTTTTGGTTATGTAATTAATCCCCCTCCCCGAAGCCTTGTAATAGCTAGGTTTTATTTCCTCGCACTTTCAATTTCCGCAATCTTTAACTATCTAGATGTATGGCTAATAGGATTGTATGGCAAGAATGTTCGGAAAATTAAAACGGTAGATCACCTAATGTGCAAAGATTAAATAACTGAAACAAATCATATGCACATATTCACTCCTAGGGTTTACCTTACTTCGGTTGCCTTCGGTAAACAATCATTAAGCATAGGAGATTTTAGTGGTTGCCCTCCAGTCTAAATAGATCAAAGTGTCCCATTCGAATGTTACCTCGGAAATGTTGTCTCAGAAATGTTTCCTCAGAAAGATCTTAAGACTCTAGGGTTACTACTAAAGTTTTCTAACTATTGCTTTGGTGATTGTACTCGTCCCTTTCGAATGTCCCTTACAACATCCAACGATGGTGCTACCTATTCCTTAATAATATGATAGCGTTGTCTAAAGGAAAACGAACAGGCCTTTTTCGAGTAGGTAGATTAGTTCCTAGGTACTTGCTCAAACAAACAAACTTTTTCACACCAACACTTTTCAAACAGTTTTCAAAAACAAATTCGTAACACTCTTGAGGATAGAAACAAGGGTTAGAATGAAGTAAAACAAAACTTTTCAAAACAAAGCACACACAAGCAATTTAAAAATGAGCAAGTACCTAAGAGACCATGGAAAACCATGGATAGAAAGGGTGCTAACACCTTCCCTTTCTATAATCTACCCCCCGTACTTAGAAACATCTCGAAAAAGGTTTTTCTGTTATTTTTCCTTTTCCTGATTGTATAAAGTAAAATTCGGTGGTGACTCTTGCTTGCTGCGACATTTGCAAACAAAAAACACAAACCAGTATTAATAGTAGGTTCTACCACCGTATCACAGAACTGGCGAATCTGTCGGGGACAAAGAAAGTGGGGTATACCCTAGGATCTAGGTCATTAAAATTGCTTCTCTTGATTATCTTGATTGCTTTACTTTTGAGGGTTTGTTTGGGGTTACTATAGATCCTACACCTGGATCTAGGGGCACTCATTAGGTAAACAACAATAGATCATGGAGACTGTACGGTGTAGACCGATATGGTTTAAGCGATGGTTGTGTTGGTGTGTGTTGTACCCCAATTTTTGACCTAAGATCCTATTTTTACTTTTGCAAGGTCACTAAATACAGTTGGTTTTCAACCTCTCACCTTTGAGCATTGATTGTGCAGAAATTGTCAAGTGTTTTGAACATTTTTTGCCTATGTATCACTAAATTCTAATCAAGCACGAAATGTGTGTTTTTGTTTCTTTGATTTCATGTGTTGACAGGTATCCTTCGAATGCAACTTGGGCATGTCCTTCATTTTGAACTCAAAAACTCTTTCGAATGCAAGTTTAAGCCTACTTAGATTTGGACATATTTGATGCCTGCAAGCCTGTTTCGATTTAGACAAGTGCTGCCTGCAAGCCTGTTTCGATTTGGACAAGGTTACTGCTTACAAGCCTGTTTCGATTTGGACAAATTTTACTGCCTGCAAGCCTGTTTCGATTTGGACAAGGTTACTGCTTACAAGCCTATTTCGATTTGGACAAGTGCTGCCTGCAAGCCTACTTCGACCTGGACAAGTTTACTGCCTGCAAACATGTTTCGATTGGACAACATTTCTTCCTTCGAACACGGGCTTTCGATTGGGCAATATGTCTCCTTTCGATCCACAAGCTTTGATGGGCAATACAGTCTCCCTTCAGTCACAAGCTTCGATTAGACAATACAGTCTCCCTTCAGTCACAAGCTTCGATGGGCAATACAATCTCCCTTCAGTCACAAGCTTCGACTTGGAAATACAGCCTCCCTCGATTCAAAAGTTGGACCACTGTACTGCCATGCAACAAACACTACTGAGCTTGCTACAACAGTCCTGCACCAACCTGCCACTACGCTCCAAAACACTACTGAGCCTGCTACAACAGTCCTATACTTCCCCAAAAAGGAGTGCACAAGAGCTGCGTAGAAGAAAGGATCGAAACAACATTCCCAAATTGTTCAAATTATTTTGTTTTCCCTCTAAAACTTCAGCAAATCTGCCTATAAATACAAGGCTTCACAACATGAAAAAAGAGGACTTTGGGCCAGACGAATCTCTCCCCAATTTTCTCCAACCTAGAAAAATTCTCAAAGATTCTTAACACTGTAGAAAATCACAAAAAAAAATCCAAGAGGACTTTTGGGCCAGACGAACCTCTCCCAAATTTTCTCAAACAGTAGAACTCTCAAAAATTCATAAACACTTCATAAAATTCTCAAAAACACCAAACTTTCTCAAACACAAAAATCTCTCAAGTCCCTTCAATACTCGTGAGAACAAACCCAGAATCCCCAAACACTTACTTCCTTCGATTCTGAAGGACAACCACTTCAGTCCCCTTCGAATCACAGAAGCATCACGCTTGCTTCTCTTTTCCTTCAAGTCCAACGCTCCAAGCACAACTTGTGACCCTTTCCTTCGAATCCAGCACTCCCAGCACAGCCTGTGACCCCTATTTCGAATCCAGCATCCAGGCCACCACTCAAGGCCCCACATCCATTCAAGGCCTGAAACAAGGTAAGTCCCTCTTACCTTTGAATTTTTCATTTCATAACATGTAAATAATACTTTTGTTCGTTTCAAGCATGTACATACTGTTCCTTTCGTTTCCACATTTTTAACATACCTTTCAGAACTACCTCTTTCGTTTCTGCTTACTGTTTACTTGAACTAGCTTGAATTATTAAACTGTTTTACTAGCATGGCCTCAGGCCATGTTGCCGTTTAATGTTTTAAATGAAAGAAACAGGAAACAGGAAACAGGAAACGAAGCTTCTGGTTTTTACCCCCTTTCTCCAGGTCAAACGAATAAGACAACCAGGAGGCAAACCAGAGGAAAATCGAAAGACAAAACCTCACTGGTGTGAACCCCCAGTCGAAGGATACCACTCACTGACTTCCAGGCCATTCGAAGGACATAACCTCACTGGTGCCAGCCCCCAGACGAAGGATACAACTTGCTGCTGCCTTTGCCCAGTCGAAGGATACAACTTGCTGCTGCCTTTGCCCAATCGAAAGGCGTGACTCTGCTGTTGCCAGCCCCAATCGAAGGAGGTCAACAAAATGCCAGTCGAAGGATGCTACTGCCTGGGTCGAAAGACACCCATTTTTCTTACTTTTTTTCTTTTCCTTCATATTTTTTATGCTTTTTGATATGTTTGTAATAGCGTAGGTTTTTATCTTTCTGCACTTTTATTTACTTTGTACAAATGCTAGTAATTAGGCAAGATAAAATCAACAAGTGAACAAACCACAAAAATCAAAAACACTCTTTAATCATACTTGAACATACTTTAAAACATGAAAAAATAATCAACAAATCAAAACTCCCCCAAGGGCATGTTATCGCCGTTCTACCGCGATACCGGCCATGCCTATTGCTAGAATGTGTGTATTAATGCCGCCCACTAAAAAAACAAACAAATCAACCTTTTTCTAGAGGAACTACGGTGTTTTGATTCCTTCATTGGATACGTAGGCAAAGGGTCGCGAAACCCTCACGAACGCAATAATAAAAACTCTTTCCTTTCCCCTTAAGAAAACATATTTGTAGATAAATACACCCTTGTACATAACAAACAATTTTAAACCAAAAAACAGATATTTCAAAAGGTTCCTGCGGAGTACCGCAAATGCATTGGGTGCTAATACCTTCCCATTGCATAACCAACCCCCGAACTCTTGATCTCTTTCAAAAAATGCATTGTATTTTTACTTTACATTGCATGTTTTTTTAGGGTTTTATTTCGCTCTTTTCCCTTTCCCCTTGGAAATAATAAAGCGCGGTGGCGACTCTTGCTTTTGAGAGTCAAGTTAATTAATAGCTTGATCTCTGATTTTCACTGCTACAGTGTCGCACTTTGGTTGGTACCGGTATCCTTCATGGGGAAACGAGGAGAATACGGGGCCGTCGCGTGGTGTCGTGAAGAACCAATGGACCTTAGAACATTAGTTGAATGACTTGGCCATTAGAAAGTAGTGAGATAGCCGGCCTCGGTATAGAGCTGAGAACTGGTTGATACTCGATGCTACACTCATTGAGACCAGACTTTCGGGATATTTTGGTCGCAAGAAAAGATTGAGAGCTGAAACAATTCCCTATAAAGGATGGTCAGTGATATTGAGAATCTCTAGAACCCGATTACTTTTTACGACAGGTTTGAACCAACTAAACTTCAAGAGGGTACTACCTTTAACCTCATGAAAGCCTTAAACCTAAGGATTTGGTGTGACGTGACTGTGTTTGCTATACCTGTGTTTGCTATACATGTGTTTGCTATACCTGTGGTTTATCATGACATCATGCATCATAACATGGCATCCACGATTATTGCACTAACCATTTCAAAGACCAAGGGAATTTATCTTTGTTCTGTTTTGCAGATCATGGCTTTTGTTCGTAGAAACACTATCCGAATCAGCTTTGTGAAGATACCTTACCAACTCAAAAAGCTAGCATCAAGGGTTTCTGAAACTTCTGCGTTCACTAAGAGACATGGTCAACTTTTCAACCTGGTTACTTCAAACTTTGATGAAAAGATGATAAGTGTACTCTTTTAGTTCTTTGATCCCAAGCACCACTTCTTCACCTTTCCAGACTATTAGTTGGTGCCTACCTTGGAAGAATTCTCTCAGCTATTGGATATACCTATTCTTGAACAGGTACCCTTCACAGGTCTAGAAGAAGTTCCTAAGCCAGAAGTCATTGCCTCAGCGTTACATCTGAAACGGGCCGACGTGGTATCCAATTGGGAAACTGAAAGCGGAGTCAAGGGTTTTCTAGCTAAGTTTCTGATAGACAAAGCCCAGCTGTTTTGGGATAATATGGATTTCAGGCTTTTGAGGAAGTCTTGGCTCTTCTTATCTATGGTTTAGTTCTCTTTCCTAATCCGGACTCATTCATAGATGTGAATGCTATTAAGATCTTTCTCTCTCGCAACCCGGTGCCTACTTTGCTCGGAGATATTTTGCATAATCTCCATACTCGTACCATGAGGAGAAGAGGGATTCTTGTGTGCTGCATGCAATTGTTGTCGAGGTGGTTTATTTCTCACCTCCCTAAGTCCATACTAAAGAATGAAGAAGGTCTGGGTTGGTCACAAAGGATAATGTCACTCACTCATACAAATATTCTTTGGTGTTCTCGATCTATAGAAAACATTGCTATCATTGACCTCTGCGAGGAGTATCCTAATGTCCCACTGCTTGGTATCAGAGGGGGTATAACTTACAATCCTTGTTTAGCTCTTCAAAAATTTGGTCCCGCTCGAAGGGATGGTCCCCATGAGTTACTTATCGAGGGTATTGTATTCAACTATGAGGATGATATTCAAGAGTATCGTCGGAGGTTCATACAAGCTTGGGGCATGGTAAACAGATCCAGCGTCAGGGCTTTGGGGCCAAAGACTTCCATTCTAATGGAACCTTATCTACAATGGGTACGAGCTCGTGCTCAGCAGCTTAGGATGCCCTATGTTGCTGTTTTCCCAGTGATTGTGAAACCCACTACTGAAGAAGGTATTCCTTACACGGTTCTCTATCTTTACATGCCCACTGATCTTGGGGAATTACAGAGGTCTTGGATTCAGTTGATGAAAGAGCGGGATACTTATAGGGATCAGTTTCATGCTCAGGAGAGAAAGGTTTTAGAGCTCACAAAGAAACTCCATGAGGAAAAAGGACTGAATGATTATCTCGGTGCAAAGAGGAAGCATCCATGGGACTTTTGATTTTTCTTTCTAGTTTTAGATTTATTTTTGATTGTAACACCTAAAAGGCATTTGAACTTCAAATTCAGCTAATAAAGTTTTTATTTAATTTGGTTTGCAAATTTAAATTTTCCGAAGTATTTGAAATCATTACATACACATCCCATTATCATACACATCATTACAGGTACCATCACAGGTTTCTCATCTTCTCCGTTGTTTATTTCAGTATAAATGTCTTCCGAACAAAGCATTAAGGACCTGCAGGCACAGAACGCCCAATTCCAACAAATGTTTATCAGTCTGGCAAAGGGACAGGAGGATATGAAAGCCCTTATTCTGAAGGAGAGGAAGAAAAAGAAGAGGGATGCTGCTATTCTGAACATGGGCCGAAGGTTTGGAGAGCGGTTGAAGCGACATGTCGACCTGACCTCTTCATCTAAGGAAGGGGAGAACCAAGAAGGAGAGAAGGACCCTAGTCCTGCAGTCTTTGACAATGATACTGATTATAACGATGAGCAATATCCTCTTGCTGAGGATAGATACAAATAGTTGGAAGATTGTCTGAGTTCCATGGAAGTTCAGAGGATACCTGGATTGGATTTTGAAGAATTGGGTTTGGTGTCGGGAGTGGTCATCCCGCAGAAGTTCAAAGCTCCAGTTTTTGCCATGTATGATGGGGTGTCCTGCCCAAAGCTCCATCTCCGCTCTTATGTCAGGAAGATTCAGCCACACACTGCTAATAGAAATTTATGGGTGCATTTCTTTCAAGATAGTCTGTCAGGTACTCAACTTGAATGGTTCTACCAGCTAGAGGGAGCCAATGTCCGAAACTAGGTAGATCTTGCTGCTTCTTTCTACAAGCAGTATCAGTATAATGCCGACCTTTATCTCACTCGTACTCAACTACAGAGTATGTCCATGGGTGCAAGTGAAGGTTTTAAGGATTATGCACAAAAATGGAGAGACTTGGATGGGAGAGTTCAACCCCCGTTGTCTGATAGGGAGTTGGTTGACATGTTTTTGGGGACGCTATCTGGTCCAATTTTCAATCATCTGATCGGTAGCTCGTCAGCTGGTTTCACCGAGCTGATTCTAACTGGAGAAAGAGTAGAAGCTGGGATTCGAAGCGGCAAAATACAGAAGGATGCCTCTTCAAGTTCAGTAAAGAAGCCTTTTGCTGGTAAGAAGGAAGACAATGCCGTCTATAGCCCGAGGGGTCAGAACAGGGCTGAACAACGTCAGGCAGTAAGTGTCGTGATGATACCTAGACCTGCAGTTTCTCCATAATGCAACCATCAACAAAGGGTTGAAAGACCACAATGGATGTTTACCCGCATCAACATGACATTGGCTGAATTTCTACCTCACTTGCTGAGATCCAACTTGGCAACCTTGAGAGAGGCTCCCAAGAATCCAAATACTACATCTCCCTGATATAATCTGAATGCCCAGTGTGCCTATCATTCTGAGAGTCCTGGCCACGACACAAATGTATGTTGGGCCCTGAGAAACAAAATACAAGACTTGATTGAAGCTAAGGAAATATATTTTGATGCTCTAGAGAAGCCAAATGTCATAACTTCCCCCATGCCTAAGCATGGTCGTGGAGTTAATGCTATTGATACTGATTTGTTTGTTACCTCTATCGATGAAGTGTCTACTCATCTCATGACTGTCAAGAAGAATTTGCTGTTGGCCGGTTTATTTCCAGGTTATGGTGAAGATTGCCACATGTGTTCGCTTCTACCTTTTGGTTGCCGTTTGCTGAATTTAGGTGTTCAACGCCTGATAGATAGCAAAGAGATTTTGTTCGAGAAAACTATGATTCCTGTTGTTCCAATTGAAGACGTTGCCATTATAACCATTTCCGCCAATCCTTCCAAGGTTTCCTCGAGAAGACCTGTTAGGATTACATCTGCTCTAAGAATTGCTCCGCTGATAATCACTGCTCCTGGTCCTGTCCTATATGTCTCGGACAAAGCTGTCCCATGGCATTATGGTGTCGATATGTACTATCATGGCATCAAACAAGATCTGAAAGATGAAGAGGCTGATCCGGGTATTGATACAATTGTCGGAACCAGTAAAATCACCCGAAGTGGAAGGGTCTTCTCTCCTGAGATTTCCCCTAAGTCTGTCAATAAGCCTATTGTCATTCCATCTGTTGTTCCTGCTAGCACATCCACTACTGTTCATGTTCTTACTCTAGTTATTACCCCTGTCGACGAATCGTCTGATACCCGCGACAAAAAGGTTGTAGGTGAGCCTGCCCGGACGGAGGCGCCTAGGAAAGTTGTTGTGGAAGCCTCCAAACAAGAAATAGAGGAAATACTGAAAATCATTAAGAAGAGCGACTACAATTTGGTCAATCAGCTGGGGTAGACCCCATCAAAGATATCCATGTTGTCTTTGCTCTTGTGTTCTGAAGCCCATGTGAAGGCTTTGATTGCATTTCTCAAGACTGCGCATGTGCCGCCAGAAACTTCAGCTGATCAGTTCAAGGAATGTGTGGCCAGCCTGACTGCTGATAATGGGCTAGGTTTTTCAGATGCATATTTAACACCAAAAGGAAGAAAGCATAATGACGCTCTGCATGTCTCGATTGAATGCAGCGGCACCACTATGGCTCATGTGTTGGTAGATACTGGGTCTTCACTGAATGTTTTGCCGAAGAAGGCATTGGACCGGTTGGATTTCAAGGGTCTAACTCTAAAGCCTAGTAACATTGTGATAATGGCTTTTGATGGATCGAAGAGAATGGTGCACGGGGAGGTGGACATCCCTGTCAAAGTAGGTTATCAGACTTTTGGGTCCACTTTTATGTGATGGATATCAGGCCGTCGTATTCTTGTTTGCTGGGTTGTCCTTGGATCCACGAGGTTGGGGCAGTCACCTCCACACTCCACTAAATGCTGAAATATCCAGTGAAAGGAAAGATTGTCACAGTGCGGGGTGAAGAATAATATATGGTGAGTCACCTTAACTCCTCCCGCTACGTAGAGATGGACAGGGAATTCATCGAAACTCCTTGTCAAAATTTTGAAGAGGTCCCTCAGATCTTATCATCAACTGAAACTACTACCAACAAACCTCCTTTAAAGATGGCTTCTCTCAAGGATGCCAAGGATGTGGTTGAAAAAGGTGGGTGTGCCAATTGGGGTCAGCTCCCTGATTTCACTCATAAAACTGATAAATTTGGTTTGGGCTTTACTACAGGGGCTCAAAGGGAAGTTAGACGCGCTCGGGCTGGAGGACCTCCCCTATGCATCAGCAATCGGGGAATTAATTCCATTGAAGATAGTGAAGAGGACTCAAACATCGACATCTGGATCTACCCAACTACCAACGGTGGACCGAGTAACTTGACGGCTAGGGTCTTCATACCTGTTTCTTTTATTCCGCAGTAATTGCCTAATTTGTTTTAAGATTTTGTAATAAACAATTGGAAACTTTACGGCCCGGTGCCTTGCCCGAGGCACCTTGGCTTTGCTTGTGAGGGCTGTTTTTTGTCATGTCATAATAATTAATAAAGCATTGGATGTTTCTTGCATACAAATTTTGCGCTCTCTATTTTTCTTTCCTGCTTTCACTTTATCAAAACAACTATTCTCTTACACACACTCACGTATCATAATGCAGATCCATATCCACTATGGATCCCATTGATAACAACCCTGCTATTGCCAGTTATGACTTCAAAAATCCGATCAACCAAGCCGAGGACGAAGGTGAGAATGATTGTGAGGTGCCTGGAGAACTTGCTAGACTATTACAGCAGGAAGAAAGGGCCATACAGCCTCATGTAGAGCCGATTGAGACAATGAATTTAGGTACATATGAAGATAGAAAAGAGGTTAAAATAGTTGCGAATTTGGAGCTTAGCGTCAAACAGAGGTTGATATAGATGTTGCACGACTATGTTGAGATCTTCGCCTGGTCCTATGAAGACATGCCTGGTTTGGACACTGATATTGTGGTACACAGCCTGCCGACTAAAGAAGACTATCCTCGAGTTAAATAGAAGGTTCGTCGTATGTGCCCTGAAATGTCAGAGAAAATCAAGGCAGAGGTTATGAAACAGTTCGATGCAAGATTCTTAGCTGTCACTTCTTATCCACAGTGGGCTGCTAACGTTGTTCTGGTACCTAAGAAGGACGGTAAGGTATGGATGTGTGTTGATTACAGAGATCTGAACAGGGAAAGCGCCAAGGATGACTTCCCACTTCCTCACATCGATGTTCTGGTCGACAACATCGTGTAGCATAAAATCTTCTCCTTCATGGATGGTTTCTCTGGCTACAACCAGATCAAGATGGCTCCTGAAGACATGGAGAAGACAACCTTTGTCACACAGTGGGGCACCTTCTGCTACAAGGTGATGCCTTTTGGGTTGAAGAATGCTGGGGCAACATATCAGCGCGCTATGGTCGCTTTGTTCCACGACATGATTCACCATGAGATCGAAGTTTATGTTGATGATATGATAGCCAGGTCTCAGACTGAGGAAGAGCACCTTGATCATCTCCAGAAATTGTTTGACAGGTTGAAGACATACAAGTTGAGGTTGAATCCGAACAAGTGTACCTTCGGGGTAAGGTCTGGTAAGCTTTTGGGTTTCATCGTCAGTGACAAGGGTATTCAGGTAGCCCCTGCAAAGGTAAAAGCCATAAAAGAGATGCTGGTTCCCCGCACAGAGAAGGAAGTTAGAGGTTTCTTGGGACGTCTGAATTACATCGCCAGGTTAATTTCACATCTGACTACTACTTGTGAGCCAATCTTCAAGCTTCTGAAGAAAGATCAAGTGGTAAAGTGGAGTGACGAATGCTAGACCGCCTTCGAAAGAATCAAAGATTACCTGCAAGAACCGCCAATTCTGATGCCTCCAGTTGAAGGAAGACCTTTGATATTATAGTTGACAATGCTAGACAATTCAATGGGGTATGTGTTGGGGCAGCATGACGAGTCTGGTCGAAAAGAGCACGCAATTTACTACCTTAGCAAAAAGTTTACCGACTGTGAGACACGATACTTATTGCTCGAGAAAACTTGTTGCATTTTGGCATGGGCTGCTCGCCGACTGAGACAGTATATGCTGACTCACACTACCTTATTGATATCAAAGATGGATTCGATCAAGTATATTTTCGAGAATCCCGCTCTCTCTAGAAGGATAGCAAGGTGGCAAATGATCTTAACTGAGTAAGACATATAATATACAACCCAAAAAGCTATAAAGGGGAGTGTATTGGCTGATCATTTAGCTCATCAGGCCGTGGATGACTACCAGTCCATGAATTTCGAGTTCTCGGATGAGAATATCATGTTAGTGACTGACCATGAGGAACCTGGACCGGATGAAGGACCCGAGGAGGGATCCCGATGGTCTATGTATTTTGATGGAGCCTCGAACGCACTGGGTAACGGAATTGACGCTATTATCATATCTCCAGAGGGCTGTCATACTCTGTTCACCGCCCGATTATGTTTCAACTGCACCATCAACATGGCGGAGTATGAAGCGTGCATCATGGGTCTTCGATCTGCTATTGAACTGAGGATTAAGTTCTTAAGTGTATTCGGGGATTCTGCTCTTGTGATAAGTTAGATCAGAGGCGAGTGGGATACGAAGCACCCAAATCTCATTCCTTACAAAGAGTATGTACTGACATTGCTTCCACACTTTGAGGAGGTAACCTTTGAACATTTCCCACGAGAGGAGAACCAGTTAGAGGATGCGCTAGCTACCATGTCTTCTATGTTCAAGGTGAGGTGGGACAATGAAGCTCCCCAGATTACCATTGAGAGGCTGGATGAACCAGCACACTGCTGTGAGATCGACACCGAAGAAGTGGAAGACAAACCCTGTTTTCACGAAGTCAAAAGGTATCTCGAGGTTCAGGAATATCCCGAAGGGGCATCTGTCAACGATAAGAAGTTTCTGAGAAGGTTCTCTGCGAAGTTCTTCCTTAGTAATGGGATCCTCTATAAATGCAACCATGACTCTACATTATTACGGTGCATAGACAAGAGCGAAGCAGAGAGGATCATGACAGATCTACATGAAGGCACTTTCGGAACCCATTCTAGTGGACATACCATGGCTAAGAAGATCCTATGGGCGGGATATTACTGGTCCACTATGGAAGCCGATTGTTATCAGCACTCTCGAACCTGTCATAAGTGCCAAATTTATGCTGATAAGGTGCATGTACCTCCAGTTCCTCTGAACGTCCATACAGCTCTGTGGCCCTTTGCAATGTGGGGTATTGACATGACTGGCGAGATCAGACCTACTGCGTCTAGCGGACATCGTTTCATTCTGGTGGCTATTGATTACTTCACGAAGTGGGTTGAGGCAGCTTCCTTTGCTATAGTAACCAAGAAAATCGTGGCGCGGTTTATCCGACATAATCTGATCTGTCGATATGGTGTACTAGAGATGATTATTACTAACAATGGTACAAATCTCAATAACACAATGATCATCGAGCTCTATAAATAGTTCAAGATACAACATCATAACTCTTCTCCCTACTGGCCGAAGATGAATGGCGTTGTTGAAGCAGCTAACAAGAACATCAAGAAGATTGTACAGAAGATGACGATGACATGCAAAGACTGGCACGAGATGTTACCATTCGCTCTTCATGGGTACCGTACCTCAGCATAGATGTCGACAGGGGCAACACCCTACTCTCTGGTATATGTCGGCAGTCCTACCGATAGAAGTCCAGATACCTTCTCTCAGGATTATGAAGGATGCAGGTTTGAACGAAGACGACTGGATCCAAACCCGACTTGATCAACTGAATCTAATCGATGAAAAGAGACTTACTCCTATCTGCCATGGTCAGATGTATCAAAAACAAATGATTAAGGCTTTTAATAAGAAAGTCAAGCGTCAAGAATATCAAGTCGGGGATCTAGTGATCAAACGAATCACACTGCCGCAAGGTGATCCCAGGGTCAAATGGACTCCCACGTACGAAGGGCCATTTGTGGTTAAGAACATTTTCTCGGGAGGAGCTATGATTCTAACCAACATGGATGGTGACGACCTTCCTCACCCTGTCAATTCAGACATAGTGAAAAGATACTATGCATAATCAAAGATTCGCTAGGTTGACTGGCCTAGGCAAAAATAACGGCTTCCCGGAGAACCAAAAGGGTTCAGGAAAAAGTAAGGGATGAAAATAAAAAGATCTGTAGACCCGGCAAGTCGAAAACCTGAAAGGGAGGCTTGGGCAAAAAAGGGTATCCCGGTGGATTGAAAACCCGAAAGGGAAATCCAGGAAAAAGTTAGGGATTGAAGCGTATCACTATGTCTCATTGGATCATCTTGCGACCAGGCTTCAGTATCGATTATCAAGCTTGAACGGCGCCAATCAATCTGATCAACCTTCGGCCAAGTAGCAAAGTGATGAGACGCTTGAAGATATAAAGACAATAGTAGAGTTGGAACCCAATGGGGTTGTTTCACATAGTTGTTTTTCTTTCTTTTACACAAATTGTAACTTCTTTCGGCGGCGTTCTCTTACTAGAACGTCAGCCTCTTTGTACAAAAATGCCTATTACAGGCCAATTTCAAAATCAATACAAGTCATTTTTACAAAACTTTAATTTGTTTTTCCTTTTTTTGTTTTGTTTTGCAAGAACGTCTGTTGTACCCCAAAATTTTCCCTCTCATTTATCAAGATTTTTCTCACAAGACTTCTTGGACTCAAGAAAAGATTAGGGTTTACTCAGCTCAGGACACCCATCTTGCACTGATACCCTAAAATTAGGTTTGAGTTTGCACAAGGATTTTTGGACCACCAATGCTTCATGGGACTTTCATACTTCATCTTGGACCCCTAAGATTGCTCATGACAAGTTTCAAGCCTTGAACCACATTTTTGATCAGTCAATTGGACAGTTGACCTAAAAATCAACTGTATTGGGGAAAAAGTCAACCATGGCCAATTTACAGTCAAACTCCATAATTTTTGATCCACAACAAGATTTTAGACTCATATGTACCATTTGATCAAGTTTGGATCACAACTCCTCAAGAAATTTGATTAAATCATCAAAAGGGCAAAATTGTCAAAATTTGGGTTTTGATTGAGAAAGGGGAATTTCTGATTTTTTAACCTAGTTAATGAACAATTGAGTTCAAGCATGATTTAAATGGTTTAATGGCATCATCTTGACCTAATTACAAGTTTCAAAAGATCTCAAACTCATTGGATTGACAGATGAATTTTGCAGTCAACTGATAAAAAGTCAACTGTACACTGAAAAGTCAAACTTTGACTTTTTGGTCAAAATTAAATTCCAAGAGTCATAATTCATCAAGATATGTCAAAATATGAAACTTGTTCACCAAGAAAACCAATTTTGAAAATTAGGGTTTTGAATTTGAAAATTTTCATAACTTAGAATTTTTCTAAGTATGAAAATTTTCTTATTTTTTCCCAACTTTCCACCACTTTTTCACCATGATGCAATTTGATTCAAAGAAAACTTCCAGCATGAAAGTTTTAGTCCTCAATGAAATCTACAAATTTTCTTCACAAACTTTTCCCAAAAGAAGCTTGGATCTCAAGTTATGAATTTTTGAATATAGGTCCATGAACTAAATAACATAATGAAAATTTGCCCTAATTTAGGGAGGTTTTGGACCCAACTTCATGGACATTTTTCACCTAGTTCCAAGAGGTATCTCAAAATTCATTTCAAAGATGGATTTTATACCACATTGCAAGCTTTCCAAAATGTCAAAGTACTCTCCAATATCATTTGTGGTTAGGGAGAATCGAAGAAGAGAAATTGGCATTTTATCACTTTTGTTCATGCCATTTTCACAAAGTGTCAAGTTGCAAATCAGATCCATGATGCTTTTACCTTGAAATACAGGTCCTAAACTCATTCTACACTCCATAATTAAATGCAAACTTAGAGGTTAAAGGCTTTATTTTCACTTTTGAAGCATTGTACAAGTTGTAATTCCATTTTTGGCCAAAAGTGAACAATGCCATTTTCATAAAGGTGAGCTTTTGCAACTTTATCATTCCCGAGCCTTGGAACTGTCCCTTTGGTGCAGGCAATTTCCACAGATCTTAAGCAACTTGTACAGGCCCTTTGTAGCTCACAAGCAAGCAAGGACATGCCTGTTAGCATGGTCACTTCAACTTTTCTTCAAATGCAAGATAAGTTGCAAAAAGTGCTAGAACTGGTACAGCTAGTGAGAATGGACTTTGTATCCATTCTATACAAATATACCAAGTCATTACAAGGCTGAACACGAATTGATAGCATCCAAAATACTCTCAAGCTCAAAAAACACAAAATTCTGCTCAAACATTGCAGTTCTGCAAAATCATTTCCAACTCCATTTTGGCTCGTGCGTTTTGCCTTTTAACATTTGAAACACTTCATACACATTATACCAAAGCAGTCCAAGCATTCATCCTGCACCTGTAAGCCATGTTTCAGCCATTTCCATTTTCAAACTTGGAGCTTGCAACTTGACTTGTACAGAGATTTCTGGCCATCCACAAAGCAAGCTAGGCATTGGAATAACTTGAAGGAAGTTCAAGGAAGCTCACATGATCCTCAGGCCTCACTCAAAGTCCCCACATTGTCATATCCAAATCCAGCTGAAGGAGGTATTTTTCAAATCTCTATCTCTCTATTTAGGCATCCTCAAGCCACGATTTGTGAAGAAAAAATGTATCCCTTATCTTGGTGAAGCTGTACATATGCATACTTGTCATTTATATTAATTGAGCTAAGAGAATTTGAAGCTTGAAGTTGCTGAAATATTTAGGTCACAATTTAGGGCCATTAAAATTTTCCCTGATCTTTGAGAGTTAGGTTACAAATTTTATATCATTGGAATCGTGAGATAAAATGCTACATATTTTATGTTATGGGTTTTTGTTTTTGTGCAAGCATTAGCAAGATACAGATTTGAAGAAGAATGCGCGCGCAAAGCTGAAGGACAAGGACGAAGATGACTTGCCTTGGGCCTTTGGCGCGCCTGGGCCTTTTTTTTTATTTTCACACCCCCTGACCACTATTTGCACCCCCTGACTATTATTTTATATTTTTTGCATTTTTCTTCATATTTTCATGTTTATTGTTTTTAATCATTTTTTCTGAACATTAAAAATCCTAAAAAATAATTAAATAATTTTTTGCAATTTTATTTTATTTTTATTATTATTTTTACATGGAAAATAGTTTATTTTAATAAATAGAACTTATTTTCTTATAATAAATTGTAAATACATTTAAAAATACTATACATTTTTATTTTATTATTTTACATATAAAATATTCATTTTCTCATACATACTTAATTTTTAATATTTATATATTTTTTATTTATTATTTTCTTATACAAAAATGGACAAAATAATAATATAGAACATATATTTTCTTTTAATTGAAAATTAGGGTTTCACCCCTTTCCAAAAATAATACTTTTATTTTTCTAGGGTTTACATAAATCATTTTCTCATACAAAAATCAAATATAAAACATCTTTAGCATAAATACATTTGTATTGTATTTTTAATATTTGTACATTTATTTAATATGCACAATATTCAATTGGGTTGTAATAGTATTTTTAGGTTTATTTTGTACAATATCCCTATTCAAAAACTTGTATCCCTCCTCCCATAATAATTGTTGTAATAGCTTAGTTTACATTTACGCAATTTATCGCATTTATACCATGTTTAGTAAACTAGGGTTTGCATGACAAGAACCAAAAACCAAACAAATAGATAAGACCTATTACAAGAAAAATCAAATGCATGAAAAATGACACACATTGCACACAAGCACCCTTAGGATTTCACCCACTTGGTTGCCTAAAATAAAAATGGCCATGTTAAGCACGCGAAGTATCTTGGCAAAACAAAACAAAAATAAGATCATAGTCCCTCGATGACACTATCAAAAGGTTACCTAAAACAAAATGATCTTGGTCCCTCCAAACATGCTAAGATACTTGGCAACATTGCTATCATGGTCATACGATGACCCACGCCTGTCCCGTTTAACATCCAAAGATAGGGTTGTTTACCAAATCAATGGTAAATCAACAATGTCAAAGGAATAAAAATGCACAAGAAAGACATTTGAGTAGGTAGATAGCTTCTAGTTACTTGATCAATTTCAAAATAATCCTTGCTCTTTTCAAAAACAAACACACATACATTTTAAAAACATTTCCAAACATCTTTCAAAACATTGAAACATTTTTCAAAAGACAAACATCTTTGTATACATTCTTACGAACGAGAATCATTAGAAAGATTTCCTAAACGAATGGCCTCTTTTCAAAATACTTTCAAAACCACACAAAGCACCATTTCAAACAATTTCAAAAGCAAAGCAAGTGATCTAAACAAGTAACTAAGAGCCCATGGAAAACCATGGGTGAAAATGGTGCTAGCACCTTCCCTTTTCATAATCTACCCCCAGAACTCAAGAAAACATCTAAAAGGTCTTTCCTGTGCTTTTTTACCTTTCCTTTTGGATAAAATAAAAGTCGGTGGCGACTCTTGCTAAACCGCGACATTTGCGACAAAACGCAAAACCTCAAGTCAGTTCTCCCACCGTATCACAGAACTGGCGACTCTGCTGGGGAAAATTACAAAAGTGGGGTTACGTTAGGGTTTAGATCACCTTTATTTGCTTACAATTGTTTTACTTATTTTCTTTACATCTTGGTTCTATTGTTTGGGTTTGAATCCTCTACCCGAATTTGGGTAACATTATAGGTGAATAGCAATACGTTGTGGAAACTGTGCGGGGTATACTGACACGGTCTAAGCAATATCTATGTTAGTGTGACATATTTGTGGGTACCGGTAGCCTTTGAATCAATCAAAGAGAATACGGGGCCGCTGAGTGATGTCGTGAAGCACTAACGAACTTCTAGAACCTTTACTTGACCAACTTGGCCTTTTAGGATGTAGTGAGATGACCGACTTTGGTGCAGTCTGAAGTTGGTAGATACTCGATACTACACTCATTGAGGGTTGGTTCCTTGGAATATTTCGGTCGCTAATTAAGAGGCTTGAATTGAAACAATGAACAAGGAAACAATCCAGTGATATTGAGCTCCTTAGAACCCGATTACTATTACTAGGACAGGTTGAGCCAACTAAACTTCAAGAGGGTACTTACCTATGAAACCCCATACAAGCCTAAAATAGGAACTTGTGTGATTTGCTTGTACATATATACTTGTGCATAAACATCATGGACATCATGAGCATCATTTGCATCCACTAACCATTTCAAGGATTTTGGAAATTCATCTTTGTTTCTTGTTTTGTAGGTTATGGATTCACTTCGCAGGAAAACTATCCAAATCAACATTGTAAGAATTCCTCCACAACTCAAGGAGCTAGCTTCAAGGATTCCTGAGAATTCTCCATTTACCAAGAGACATGGTCGTCTACTCAACTTGGTCACTTCAAACAAAGAGGAGGATATGCTGAAAGTTCTTTTCCAGTTCTTTGACCCTTTGCATCATTGCTTCACATTTCCTGACTATCAACTTGTGGGGTTTGGAAGAATTCTCTCAACTTCTAAGGATTCCTATTCTCAATCAACTACCCTTCAACGGTACGGAAATAAATCCAAAGCCAGAAGAGATTGCTCAAGACTTGCACTTGCACTCATATGATGTCACAACACATTGGGAAACTAGAAGTGGTGTCAAAGGCTTCTTGTCAAAGTTTCTGTTTGAGAAGGCCCAAAGCTATTGGAATTCTCTAGACTTGCAAGCTTTTGAGGAGATTGTAGCTCTTCTAATCTATGGGATGGTCTTGTTCCCTAATCCTGACCAACTCATAGATGTGAGCGCTGCCAAAATCTTCATGTCTCGCAACCCGGTGCCTACTTTGTTTGGAGATATCTTACACTATTTTCACACTCGTACAATGAGGAAAATAGGTGTTCTCATGTGTTGCACTCCTCTCCTGGCAAGATGGTTTATTTCTCATCTTCCCCAATCAGTCTTGAAGAATGAGCAAGGTTTCAGGTGGTCACAAAGGTTGATGACTCTTACACATTCAGATATTCATTGGTGTTCTCGATCCAAAGAGAATGTTATCATCGTCGACCATTGTGGGGAATTCCCTAATGTCCCTCTACTTGGCATTAGGGGAGGCATCACCTACAACCCGTGCTTGGCTCTAAGACAGTTTGGTTATGCCCGAAGGGATGGCCCACATGATATGCTAATTCAAGGCTTGGTTTTCGACTTCGACAACGAAGATCAAAGTCTTCACCAAAGGTTCATCTGAGCTTGGAGGATGCCCAACCAGGTAGATAGTAAGACTTTGGGAGACAAGAATTTCGTCCCTCTTGAGCCTTACCTCAAGTGGGTACGAACCCGCTCCCAAAGTCTTATGATGCCTTCCCTCAAGTGGGTACGAACCCACGCCCAAAGTCTTATGATGCCTTACCCCTCCATTCTCCCAGTGATTATAGCGCCTGTTAAGGAAGGAGAGGTTCCATACACCATCCTACAACCTGACATGCCGACATCACTCGAAGATCTACAAAGGAGTTGGATACAGCTCAAAGGAGAATGCGATACTTTCGAAGCCCAATTCTACGCAAGCGAGAAGAAGGTTTTTGAACTCACTCGGCTACTTCATGAAGAGCAGACTCCCAACACCTACATTGCACCAAAGAGGATGCGCAACATCTTTTTACCTTAGAGTTTTGTATTATTTTTCCCAAGGGGCATTGATGTACTCACAATTCTATCTTATTAATATGAAGTGTGTTTCTTTTTGTTTAAAACAAATTTGAATTTCTGCATCCTTGAAAGCATTGCATGAATACATATCATTCATCATAAGCATAAACAGGTCTTCACACCAAGTTTCCTGATCTCTCTGCTGTTTATTTCAGCAAGATGGATCTTGAACAAACGGTCAAAACTTGCAAGCTCAGAATTCACAATTCCAACAATTACTCTTGACCTTAGCCAAGGGGCAGGAGGAGATAAAGACTCTGCTAGAGAAAGAGAAAAAGAACAAATAGAAGAAGCCAACTGGTGTGGTTATCGTGGGAAGAAGGTTTTAGGGACAAGCCAGACGGACCTTAAAATTCCCAACAACATCTGAAGAGGGGAAAAGAAAAGGGAAAGAAATGGAAGTACCATCGATTCTGAAGCAGAAGTAGAGGAAGAAGAGGAATACTATGAACAACAATACCCTCCGGC
Source organism: Vicia faba (assembly GCA_948472305.1). Taxonomy (NCBI): domain Eukaryota; kingdom Viridiplantae; phylum Streptophyta; class Magnoliopsida; order Fabales; family Fabaceae; genus Vicia; species Vicia faba. The sequence goes on along the minus strand of OX451735.1, from coordinate 903,139,702 downwards.
TGATGACAAATACAAACACTTGGAAGAGCGTCTAGCTGCTATGGAGATACAGAGGGTATCGAGCCTAGATTTTGAGGAACTGGGGTTGGTGTCATGAATTGTAATCCCTCCAAAGTTTAAAGTGCCATTATTTGCCAAGTATGATGGGGTGTCTTATCCCAAAATGCACCTCAGATCATATGTCAGGAAGATTCAGCCACATTCTGCTGACAAAGACTTGTGGGTTCACTTTTTCCAAGACAGTTTATCAGGAACGCAACTTGATTGGTTCTACCAGTTAGAGAGGGCTGATGTCCAAAATTGGGAAGACTTGGCAGCCGCCTTCTATAAACAATATCAATACAATGCCGATTTGGCACCAACCCGTACTCAACTCCAGAGTATGGCTATGGTATCAAATGAGGGATTCAAAGACTACGCCCAAAAGTGGAGGGATTTAGCCGGAAGGGTGCAACCACCTTTATTTGAAACAGAGCTAGTGGACATGATCTTGGGAACTCTGTCAGGTCCTTTCTTTAATCACCCGATTGGAAGATCCTCTGCAGGGTTTACGGAATTAACTTTAACCGGCGAAAGGGTGGAGGCTGGTATAAGAAGTGGGAAAATTCAGAAAGACGCATCTGCCTCAACTGCTGTGAAAAAGCCCTTCACTGGAAAGAAGGAAGTGTCTGCTGTCTATTCACATGGGAATCAGGGAAGAACCAAGCGTCGACCAACAGTGGGGGCCGTTATGATTCAAAAGCCTGCGTCAGACCAACCGAGAAATAACCAGTAAAGGGTAGAAAGGCCATTTCAACAATTTACCAAGATTGACATGACTCCAGCCCAGGTCCTACCACATCTTCTGAAGTTGAATCTGGCCATACTAAAAGAGGCCCCAAAGAATCCTAATACTACGTCTCCATACTACCATCCCAACACCAGATGTGCATACCATTCTGAAAGTCTAGGGCACGACACCAACAACTGTTGGGCTCTGAAGAATAAAATTCAAGATCTGATAGATGCGAAGGAAGTTGAGTTTGAAGCGCCTGAGAAACCAAATGTTATTTCCGCTCTGATGCCGAGGCATGGTCATAATGCCAATGCTATTGAAGAAGATCTGTTTGTTTCTACCGTGGATGAACTATTAACTCCGCTCCCGATTATCAAGTTGAATTTGTTGAAAGATGGCATCTTCCCAGGTTGTGACCAAGACTGTCATGTTTGCCTGTCCTCATCATTTGACTGCCCTCTGTTGAAGAAAGGTATCCAGCGACTGATGGATAACCAGGAAATTTTGTTTGAGAAAGCTCCTGTTTTACCCGTTCTAGTTAAAGAAGTTTCAATAAAAACCATCTACGCCAATCCTTCCAGGGTCCCTAAAAGACCCGTTAGGATTACATCTTCTCCAAAGACTGCTCCGCTCAATGCTTGTGCCGACCCCATACAATTCAGACAAAACAGTACCATGGATCTATGGTGGAGAAATCTACTACCATGGAATTAAACAGATTGAACTGACTGCCGAAGAAGAAAGCTCCGAAGAGGACAATTCCGACATTAGCAATATCGTTGGAACTAGCAAGATCACCCGCAGTGGTAGGATCTTCTCTCCAGAGATTTCTCCTCCAACAACAGTCTTTGGACCCGTGGCCGTTCCGAAGATTATATTTGTACCAGTGATTGTACTCGCAAGCGTACCCATCAACAAAGACAATGTAATTCCTATCCTTACTTCCACTACTGAGAATAAAGGAAAGAACGTTCAAGAGGAGCCTGTCCAAACGAAGGCTCAATCACTAGCTATTCCTGAAACATCCAAGAAGGAGATGGAAGAAATCCCGAGGATCATAAAGAAGAGTGATGATGATGTGGTTAAACAATTGGGGAAGACCCCTTCTAAGATCTCTATTCTAGCCTCGCTGCTGTGCTCTGAAGCACATGCCAAAGCTCTGGTAAAATTTCTGAAGACAACTCATGTGCTGCAAGAGACGTCTGCGGATCAATTCCAAGAGTGTGTGTCCAGTTTGACAGCTGATAATGGCCTGGGCTTCTCCGATACTGACTTGACACCCAAAGGGAGAAAACACAACGATGCATTACATGTCTCAGTAGAGTACAGAGGAACAACCCTGGCTCATGTCTTGGTTGATACTAGGTCATCTCTGAACGTCTTGCCGAAGAAAGCCCTTGATAGGTTGGATTATGAAGGGCTGACTTTAAAACCCAGCAACATAGTGGTGTGAGCTTTTGATGGTTCGAAGAGGATGGTCCATGGAGAGGTGGACATCCCGATCAAGGTGGGAACTCAGGTCTTCAACTCCACATTCTATGTGATGGACATCCGTCCTTCTTACTCTTGTCTGTTGGGACGCCCCTGGATTCACAATTCCGGAGCTGTCACCTCCACCTTGCATCAGATGCTAAAGTACCCCGTCCAAGGGAAGATCATAACTATCCACGGGGAAGAGGAGTACATGATTAGTCACCTGAATTCTTTCCGATGCATAGAATTGGACGGCGAGTTCATTGAAACCCCTTTCCAACATTTTGAAGAAGTCTCTCCTGAAATAGCAGCGACCAAGGCGGTATCCTCAACTCCTATGATCACAAGACCTCCACCTCGGATGTCTTCTCTAAAAGATGCAAAGGCAGTAGTGGAAGAAGGGGGATGCACCATCTGGGGGAAGCTTCCAGACATTCCTTACAAATCAGACAAGTTTGGCTTGGGATTTACTTCAACTGCTCAGAAGGCCGTGCGCCGCGCCCGTGCCGGAGGGCCACCTGTGAAGATCAGCCACCAAGGGGTTAATGCACTAGAGGACAGTGAAGAGGAGGGCAGCTTGGAAGATTGGATATTTCCTACTGTCAGTGGAGGACTATGCAACTAGGAAGCCAAAGACTTTATCCCGATAATTTTCATTGATCAGTAATTTATCTTTTACATTTCTGTTGGATTGTAATAATTTGCAAACAATTCGTACATTTTCAACCTTGTGTCTTACCCGAGGCACAACGGTCCATTTGTAAGGGTTTTTTATTTCATTTTCATATGTCATTCAATGAATCATGGACGCTTTTTCATATATAAACCTTTTATGCTCATTGTCTTTCTTTTATGTTTTGTTGTTTTAAGATGGCTATCCCTTACACACACACACACACACTCATAAATGCAGGTACCCTTCCATTCCGGATCCCATGGGTAACGATACTACTATAGCCTTCAGTGACTCTGAAGATCTGATCTACCAAGCCAAATACGAAGGTGAGGAAGATTGTGAGGTGCCAGGGGAACTGGCCAGATTATTACAACAAGAAAAAAGAGCAATTCAGCCTCATGAGGAGTTGTTGGATACAATCAACTTGGGTACCGAGGAAGACAGAAAGGAAATCAGAGTGGGTGCAAATCTAGAGCCGAGTGTCAAGGAGCGCCTAATTTAGCTATTGCATGATTATGTTGAGATCTTTGCCTGGTCATACGAAGACATGCCGGAACTCGATACAAACATTGTGGTACATCGTCTACCCACAAGAGAATACTGTCCACCAGTGAAACAAAAGGTCCGCCGCATGAGACCTGACATGTGAGAGAAGATCAAAGCAGAAGTTAAGAAACAATTCAATGCTGGGTTTCTGGATGTTACTTCCTATCCACAATGGGTTGCTAACATTGTTCCCGTGCCTAAAAAGGACGGCAAAGTGAGAATGTGCATGGATTATAGAGATTTAAACAGGGCCAGCCCTAAAGATGATTTTCCACTTCCACACATCGACATCCTGGTTGACAATACATCTCAGCACAAAGTATTTTCTTTCATGGACGGATTCTCAGGCTATAACCAGATCAAAATGGCACATGAGGACATGGAGAAAACTACATTTGTCACATAGTGGGGTACATTCTGCTACAAAGTGATGCCATTCGGACTGAAGAATGCCGGGGAAACCTATCAACGCACCATGGTAGATTTATTTCATGATATGATACATCATGAGATAGAGGTCTACGTAGATGACATGATAGCCCGATCACAAACTAAAGAAGAACACCTTGATCACTTGCAAAAGCTGTTTGTCAGGTTAAAGGAGTACAAGCTAAGGCTGAATCCAAACAAGTTCACATTCGGAGTCCGATCCGGTAAGCTCTTAGGTTTCATTGTCAGCAACAAAGGCATCGAGGTTGATCCTTCCAAAGTCAAATATATACAAGAAATGCCTGCTCCTCGCACTGAGAAGGAAGTCAGAGGTTTCTTGGGACGCCTAAACTACATTGCTAGGTTCATTTCTCACCTAACATCTACTTGTGAACCAATCTTCAAGCTGTTGAAGAAAGATCAGGTAGTTAGATGGAATGATGACTGTCAGATTGCTTTCGATAAAATCAAGGAGTATTTACAAGAGCCTCCAACTTTGATGCCACCCGTCGAAGGGATACCGCTAATCATGTATATGACTGTCTTAGAGAATTCAATGGGGTGCGTACTGGGGCAGCATGACGAGTCTGGCCGAAAAGAGCACGCCATTTATTACCTTAGCAAAAAGTTTACTGACTGTGAAACCAGATATTCACTGCTCGAGAAAACTTGCTGCACTTTGGTATGGGCTGCTCACCAGCTAAGACAGTATATGTTGACTCATACCACTTTGCTGATATCTGATATGGATCCGATAAAATACATCTTCGAGAAGCCTGCTTTGTCTGGAAGGATAGCTAGATGGCAGATGATCCTAACAGAATACGACATACAGTACACTACCCAAAAAGCTATAAAGGGGAGTGTGCTAGCTGACCATCTGGCTCATCAAGCTGTAGAAGATTATCAATCCATAAAGTTTGACTTCCCTGACGAAGACATCATGACATTGGACAAAATTGAAGATTTCAGACCATATGACAGACCTGAACAAGGATCCCGATGGACCCTGTACTTTGATGGGATTTCCAATGCACTTGGTAACGGTATCGGTGTTGTGCTTATATCTCCAGAAGGATGTCATACTCCTTTCACCGCCAGACTTTGCTTCAATTGTACGAACAACATGGCCGAGTACAAAGCATGCATCTTTGGACTCAAGGCTTCCATAGACTTGGGAATCAAATCTTTCATTGTGCTTGGGGATTCAGCTTTGGTCATCAGTCAGATCAAAGGAGAATGGGACACTAAACATCCAAACCGTATCCCTTACAAAGAACATGTCTTGACATTGTTACCACATTTCAAGAAGATTACCTTCGAGCATTTCCCGCGAGAAGAAAATAAGCTAGCCGATGCTCTAGCTACAATGTCATCCATGTTTAAACTTAATTGGGATAACGAGGCTCCCCAGATCACCATTGAATGGATGGACGAACCAACACACTATCACGAGATTAATACCGAAGAAGTAGTGGACCGGTCGTGGTTTCATGAAGTCAAAAGGTATCTTGAGGCTCGGGAATATCCAGAAGGAGCTTCAGTCAATGACAAAAAGTTCTTAAGAAGATTCTCAGCTAAGTTCTTCCTAAATAATGGCATCTTGTACAACTGTAATCATGATTCTATTCTGCTCTGTTGCGTGGACAAGATTGAAGCTGAAAAGATCATGGTTGAATTGCATGAAGGTACCTTTGGCACTCACTCTAGCGGGAATACGATGGCAAAGAAGATTCTACGGGCAGGCTATTACTGGTCTACCATGGAAGCTGACTGCTATCAACACTCCCGGACTTGTCATAAATGTCAAATCTATGCAGACAAGGTGCACGTGCCTCCGGTTCCTCTAAATGTCTTAACAACTCCTTGGCCCTTCGCTATGTGGGTAATTGACATGATTGGGGAGATCAAGCCTACAACCTCCAATGGACACCGCTTCATTTTGGTGGCCATTGACTACTTCACCAAGTGGGTTGAAGCAGCTTCCTTCGCATCCGTTACTAAGAATGTTGTTGTCCGCTTCATCAAGCAGAACCTTATTTGCCGGTACGGTATCCCAGAAAGGATCATCACTGATAAAAGTACAAACTATAACAATACTATGATCACCACCTTGTGCGAGCAGTTCAAGATTCAACACCACAATTCATCCCCCTATCGGCCAAAGATGAATGGTGCAGTCGAAGCTGCTAACAAAAACATCAAAAAGATCATACAAAAAATGACAGTCACCTACAAGGACTGGCATGAGATGCTACCGTTTGCTCTCCACGGGTACCGTACCACGGCTCGCACATCAATTAGGGAAACACCCTATTCTTTAGTTTATGGCATGGAGGTTGTCTTGCCTATTGATGTTCAGATCCCCTCTTTGAGAATCATGAAGGATGCATGTTTAAGTAAAGACGATTAGATTCAAACCCGACTTGATCAATTGAACTTAATTGACGAAAAGAGACTTACTGTTGTTTGCCACGGTCAGACGTATCAAAAACGGATGATCAAGGCTTTCAACAAGAAAGTCAGACGCCAAGTGTATCAAGTTGGATATCTAGTGATCAAGCGCATCATCTTACCACAAAGTGATCCCAGGGGCAAATGGACTCCTACCTATGAAGGACCATTTGTAATCAAGAACATCTTTTCTAGTGGGGCAATGATCTTAACCACCATGGACGGTGACGACCTGCCACACCCTGCGAACACAGACATAGTCAAAAGATACTACGCATAAGAGACCCGCATGGTTGACACACCTAGGAAAAAAAAGGGCATCCTGGCGAACCAAAAAGGTTCGGGCAAAAATTAGGGATAAAAAATAAAAAAAATTTGTACACCCGACAAGTTGAAAACCCAAAAGGGCGACTTGGGCAAAAAAGGGTTTCCTGGTGAATCGAAAACCCGAAAGGGCGGTTCAGGCAACAGTTAGGGAATTAAAGCATATGACTATGTCTCGTCGGATCACTTTAAGGACAATCTCTTCACTGAAAAACTCTGAACTCCTGATTAATCCAATCATCTTCGGACGAAGCAACGAATGGACAAGATATTCAGAGATACGAAGGCTATAGCAGAATGGGAACCCCATGGGATTTTTTTACACATAGCTATCTTTCTTTGTATAAAATTTTCTCATTTATGACACCATCCTCTTACTAGGATGTCTGTCTCCTTTGTATAAAATACTTATTCAAAGCAAATACAAAGATGTCTTTTCAAAGTACATAAAACTATTTTCCTTTTTCTTTACACTTGTGTTTTTATTTGCAAAAACGTCCAATGATTCATTAATGAGCATATGCCTTTGAACATAATTACTGTTTACAAATAAACAGGATGGAAAAGAACAATTACTGTCAGGTTGCAAGAATAGGAAGACGTCTTTAGGCTATTCCATGAGCAATCCCTACAGTACATCATCTAGATCCCCAGCGGAGCTAAAATTTCAAACCCTCAATCCCCATCAGAGCCAAAACTTCAAACTATCAATCCCCAGCGGAAAGCATTCAGTATCTCCAAATTCCCCAGCAAGTTATCTTGAAGCCTGGAAATCAACCAGATAATAGTTAACTTTTGTTTCTCCCCAACCTAGGATAATTCCCCAGTAGAATGGTAGACAACCTAAACTCCTGAACCTACTCCCCAACAGAAGTTTTCATTGCTCCCCAACAGAATGAAGATTCTCTTTATTAACTCCCCGCAGAAGTCATCAGAGTTTTATTTATTTCCCAGCGGAACAAGGATTCCCTTTGTGTAATCCCAAGTAGAAGTCATCAAAATTCTCTGGATTCCCCAAGCAGATTACTTAAACAGTATATGTCATTACTCTCACAACAAAAATTTTATCAAATACTCCAACTTCAAGACATGAAGAATCCCTATATCCCCAGTGAAGTCGCCAAGGATTTCTTATCCTCAGCAATCAAGGATTTTTAAATCCCCAGCAACAATCAAGGATTTATACTCCTCAGCAATACAACAAATCAGCTTACATGCGCATACATTACATCCGTATATCATAAACATTGATAAAACACATATATTGCATCATGCATTTCATGCATCATAACTTTGTGTTTCAGCTAACATTTTACCATTTTCAGGATAAGATTAACAGCTACCATATGCAATCTTGATACAGTTCAGATACACTCCAGACACGAATGTTATTCTGTTACTCATTCAGATTCAGATCTCAGATACAGTTTAGGTAAGCTCCAGACACGAAAGCCATTCTATTTCTCATTCAGATACAGTACAAATATGCTCCAAACAAGGATGCCATTCTGGTACTCATCCAGATCTCAACTCAAGATACAGTACATATACGCTCCAGACACAATTGCCATTCTGTCACTTATTCAAATTATAGTACAGATACACTCCAGACACGGAAGTCATTCTGATGCTCTTTCAGACCTCAACATTCAGATATAGTACGGATACGCTCCAGACGAGGATGCTATTCTGATACTCATTCAGATTTCAAGTTCAAATACGCTCCAGACACGGATGCCATTCTGGCCCTCATTCAGATTCAACTTTCTGATATAGCTCGGATATGCTCCAGACACAGACGTTATTCCATTGCTCATTCAGATTCAGTCTCCAGATACAGTTCAGATACGTTCCAGATACAGACACCGTTCTGATACTCATTCTTTTGACTTACAACTTACAATTCAACAAACATTCTTGGATGGCATCTACAAGCCCATCTCCAACAAGATTCTATCACCTCTCCAAATGGCATCTTTAAGCCCATTCCCTCAACTACACTTTGTCGAGTGCAAATTTATGGGCACTCTAGTGTCCAATCATCTTTTACCTTTGAGCCACGAACGAAAAAGCTCGCCAATCTAACTCTTCAGGTTCAAGAAGATTGAATAGGGGTAGCTGTTGTACCCCAAAATTTTCCCTCTCATTTATCAAGATTTTTCTCACAAGACTTCTTGGACTCAAGACAAGATTAGGGTTTACTCAGCTCAGGACACCTCATCTTGCACTAATACCCCAAAATTAGGGTTTGAGTTTTCAAAAGGATTTTTGGATCACCAATGCTTCATGTTACTTTCATACTTCATCTTGGACCCCTAAGATTGCTCATGACAAGTTTCAAGCCTTGAACCACATTTTTGATCAGTCAATTGGACAGTTGACTTAAAAATCAACTATATTGGCGAAAAAGTCAACCATGGCCAATTTACAGTTAAACTTCATAATTTTTGATCCACAACAACATTTTAGACTCATATGTACCATTTGATCAATTTTGGATCACAACTCCTCAAGAAATTTGATCAAATCATCAAAAGGGCAAAATGGTCAAAATTAGGGTTTTGACTGAGAAAGAGGAATTTCTGATTTTTTAATCTAGTCAATGACCAATTGAGTTCAAGCATGATTTCAAGGGTTCAATGGAATCATCTTTACCTAATTACATGGTTCAAAAGATCTCAAACTCATTGGATTGACAAATGAATTTTGCAGTCAACTAATCAAAAGTCAACTGTATACTGAAAAGTCAAACTTTGACTTTTTGGTCAAATTCAAATGCCAAGGGTCATAATTCACCAAGATATGTCAAAATATGAAACTTGTTCACCAATAAAACCAATTTTGAAAATTAGGGTTTTGAATTTGAAAATTTTCAGAACTTAGAATTTTTCTAAGTATGAAAATTTTCTTATTTTTCCCAACTTTCCACCACTTTTTCACCATGATGCAATTTGATTCATAGAAAACTTCCAACATGAAAGTTTTATTCCTCCATTAAATCTATAACTTTGCTTCACAAACTTTTCCCAAAAGAAGCTTGGATCTTAAGTTATGAATTTGTGAATATAGGTCCATGAACTAAATAACTTAGTGAAAGTTTGCCCTAATTTAGGCAGGTTTTGGATCCAACTTCATGGACATTTTTCACCTAGTTCCAAGAGGTATATCAAAATGCATTTCAAAGATGGATTGTATAGAACATTTCAAGATTTCCAAAATGTCCAAGAAATCCCCAAGCTCATTTATGGTTAGGGAGAATCGAAGAAGAGAAATTGGCATTTTATCACTTTTGTTCATGCCATTTTCACAAAGTGTCAAGTTGCAAATCAGATCCATGATGCTTGTACCTTGCATTACAGGTCCTAAACTCATTCTACACTCCATAATTAAATGAAAACTCAGAGGTTAAAGGCTTTATTTTCACTTTTGAAGCATTGTACAAGTTGTAATTCCATTTTTGGCCAAAAGTGCACAATGCCATTTTCATAAAGGTGAGCTTTTGCAACTTTATCATTCATGAGCCTTGGAGCTGTCCCTTTGGTGCAGGAAATTTCCACAGATCTTAAGCAACTTGTACAAGCCCTTTGTAGCTCACAAGAAAGCAAGGACAGGCCTGTTAGCATGGTCACTTCAACTTTTCTTTAAATGCAAGAAAAGTTGCAAAAAGTGCTAGAACTGGTACAACTAGTGAGAGTGGACTTTGTATCCATTCTATACAAATATACCAAGTCATTACAAGGCTGAACACGAATTGATAGAATCCAAAACACTCTCAAGCTCAAAAAACACAAAATTTTGCCCAAACCTTACAGTTCTGCAAAATCATTGCCAACTCCATTTTGGCTCGTGCGTTTTTCCTTTTAACATTTGAAACACTTCATACACATTATACCAAAGCAGTCCAAGCATTCATCCTGCACTTGTAAGCCATGTTTCAGCCATTGCCATTTTCAAACATGGAGCTTGCAACTTGACTTGTACAAAGATTTCTGGCCATCCATAAAGCAAGCTAGGCATTGGAATAACTTGAAGGAAGTTCAAGGAAGCTCACACGATCCCTAGGCCTCACTCAAAGTCCCCACATTGTCATATCCAAATCCAGCTGAAGGAGGTATTTTTCAAATCTCTATCTCTCTATTTAGGCATCCTCAAGCCATGATTTGTGAAGAAAAAATGTAGCCCTTATCTTGGTGAAGATGTATATATGCATACTTTTCATTTATATTAACTGAGCTAAGAGAATTTGAAGCTTGAAGTTGCTGAAATATTTAGGTCACAATTTAGGGCCATTAAAATTCTCCCTGATTTTTGAGAGTTAGGTTACAAATTTTATATCATTGGAATCGTGAGATAAAATGCTACATGTTTTATGTTATGGGTTTTTGTTTTTGTGCAAGCATTAGCAAGATACAGATTTGAAGAAGAACGCGCGCGCAGAGCCGAAGGAGAGGGACGAAGATGACTTGCCTTGGGCCTTTGGTGCGCTTGGGCCTTCTGTTTTGATTTTCACACCCCCCTGACCACTATTTGCACCCCTGACTATTATTTTATATTTTTTGCATTTTTCTTTATATTTTCATGTTTATTGTTTTTAATCATTTTTTGTAAACATTAAAAATCCTAAAAAATAATTAAATAATTTTTTGCAATTTTATTTTATTTTTATTATTATTTTTACATGGAAAATAGTTTATTTTAATAAATAGAACTTATTTTCTTATAATAAATTGTAAATACATTTAAAAATACTATACATTTTTATTTTATTATTTTACACATAAAATATTCATTTTCTCATACATACTTAATTTTTAATATTTATATATTATTTTATATATTAATTTCTTATACAAAAATGGATAAAATAATAATATAGAACATATATTTTCTTTTAATTGAAAATTAGGGTTTCACCCCTTTCCAAAAATAATACTTTTATTTTTCCTTTTTTCTAGGGTTTACATAAATCATTTTCTCATACAAAAATCAAATACAAAACATTTTTAGCATAAATACATTTGCATTGTATTTTTAATATTTGTCCATTTATTTAATATGAACAATATTCAATTGGGTTGTAATAGTATTTTTAGGTTTATTTTGTGCAATATCCCTATTCAAAAACTTGTATCCCCCCTCCCATAATAATTGTTGTAATAACTTAGTTTACATTTATGCAATTTATCGCATTTATACCATGTTTAGTAAACTAGGGTTTGCATGACAAGAACCAAAAACCAAACAAATAGACAAGACCTAATACAAGACAAATCAAATGCATGAAAAATGACACACATTACACACAAGCACCCTTAGGGTTTCACCCACTTGGTTGCCTAAAATAAAAATGGCCATGTTATGCACGCGAAGTATCTTGGCAAAACAAAACAAAAATAAGATCATAGTCCCTCGATGACGCTATCAGAAGGTTGCCTAAAAAAAGATCTTGGTCCCTCCAAACATGCTAAGATACTTGGCAACATTGCTATCATGATCATATGATGACCCACGCCCGTCCCGTTTAACATCCAAAGATAGGGTTTTTTACCAAATCAATGGTAAATCAACAATGTCAAAGGAATAAAAATGCACAAGAAAGACATTTGAGTAGGTAGATAGCTTCTAGTTACTTGATCAATTTCAAAACAATCCTTGCTCTTTTCAAAAATAAACACACACACATTTCAAAAACATTTCCAAACATCTTTCAAAACATTGAAACATTTTTCAAAAGACAAACATCTTTGTATACATTCTTACGAATGAGAATCATTACAAAGATTGCCTAAACGAATGACCTCTTTTCAAAATACTTTCAAAACCACACAAAGCACCATTTCAAACAATTTCAAAAGCAAAGCAAGTGATCTAAAGAAGTAACTAAGAGCCCATGAAAAACCATGGATGCAAAGGGTGCTAGCACCTTCCCTTTTCATAATCTACCCCCCGAACTCAAGAAAACATCTCAAAGGTCTTTCCTGTCCTTTTTTACCTTTCCTTTTGGATAAAATAAAAGTCGGTGGCGAATCTTGCTAAACTGCGACATTTGCGACAAAACACAAAACCTCAAGTCAGTTCTTCCACCGTATCACAACGTCCAATGATTTATTTTTTATATATGCATTTGAAAATGATTGTTGCTCATAAATATTTACATAAGAGACAAAAGACCATTACTCGTAATTCCAGAAATAGGAAAAATAAGAAGTGCCCAACCCGACGTTTCCTCTGCCCAGTGGGTATCGGGATAGAGTCATGCTTAGGAACATAATTATTGGTATGCGCACTCCCCAGAGTAAAAGTACTCAAAAGGCATTGATGTCATATTTCCCGAAACAGGACATAAATACCCCCAGCCGCGGTTCGTAATCGCAGGCGAATCAATAAATTTCATCCCCCAAGCGGAGTCTATTTCTACAGATACAGAAGCTCAATCTCCAACAGAGCTCTTCAGCTCCAACAGTGGAATTTCATCCCCAGCTATGTTTGTTCCTCTAGATTGGCAAGTCAACCAATATAATATCTCTTCCCCCAAAGTCTGGTCCCCGCATAGTTATTCTCCAACATCTCTTCCCGACAGAATATTCGCGAATCTCCAACAACAGTCAGCGATTTATTTTCCCAGACATGAGCATACCCCGATAGCATTTCATGAACATACATCATGACAGACGCATACATATCATGTACAACCTAATCTCATTTATTTTGAGAACATCATCTCGCCCTGCATTTCATGCATCGCATACAACTAACCTTAATATCTTTTGCAGGAAAAGACGATTAGCTTCAACGAATCCAGCAGTTATACATATCACATCTACAAATAACTAATGGAAACTCAGTTCTCGAAGTCAAACGGGTCAACTAATCTACATTATCAGATCAAAGTAACCTTACCCCGGTTCATCCTGAAGTTTTACATAAACTTATAACCTTACCCCGATTCAGCATAAAGTTTTACACAAACTTATAACCTTACCCCAGTTCATCCTGAAGTTTTATACAAACTTATAACCTTACCCTGGTTCAGCCTGAAGTTTTACACAAACTTATAACCTTACCCCGGTTCATTCTGAAGTTTTACACAAACTTATCTCAAAGCAACCTTACCCAGGTTCCTGCTGCAGTTTTACCCAAACTCCTCACGAAACAATCTTACCCAGGCTTTCATATCAAAGTAACCTTACCCAGGTTCCTTTTGAAGTTTTACACGAACTTATCATAAAGTAACCTCACCCAGGTTCCTTTTGAAGTTCTACACGAACTTATCACGAAGTAACCCTACTACCCAGGTTCTTTCTCACAGCCCTATTATCCAGGATTTCATATCGAAGTAACCCTACTACCCAGGTTCCTTCTCACAGCCCTACTATCCAGGCTTTCATGTCGAAGTAAGCCTACTACCCAGGTTCTTTCTCACAACCCTACTATCCAGGCTTTCATATCACAGTAACCCTACTACCCAGGTCCCTTATCACAGCCCTACTATCCAGGCTTTCATATCAAAGTAACCTTAATATCCAGGTCCCTTATCACAACCCTAGTATCCAGGCTTTCATATCAAAGTAACCTTAATATCCAGGTTCCTTCTCCATTAACACGATTGGTTTCGCATTTCCCCCGTAAGTCGTAGTGCAGCTTGTACACTGACCAGATATGCAGTTCACCTCCAGAGTTAATTCCCCACTAGAGTAAAGGACAAATGAACCTCCTAAAATTCTATATCTCCCAAGACAGATACCAACATTCCTCAGCAGATTCCTTCTCAACAACAACAACATGGACTCTCGTTAAAGGAATATCTCAGGAAATCTACATCCTCTAGATGACATCTTTAAGCCCATCTCCGACGATTCTCCGTCGCATCCAGGATGGCATCTTTAAGCCCATCTCCGACAAATATTATATCATCAACCTCCAAATGGCGTCTGTAAGCCCATTCCCGATGTCACAAGTCGAGTGCCGCTTCATGCGAGTGCAAATTTCTGGGCACTTTAGTGTTCAATCATCTTCCACCTTCAGATTACGAAAGGTAGACGAGCCAATCTACATCCGCAGGTTTAAGAAGATTTAACAGGGGCAGCTATTGTACCCTAAAATTTTACCTCTCATTTTACTCAATACATGTCTATTGAGATCCTCAATTTGCTCAAGGTTGCCCAAGATTTGACCAAATAAGCTCTCTCTTAAGGCAGTGCACCTCAAAATTAGGGTTTCTATTTTCATCAAGAAGGATGGACCACAAAGGTCTCATATGGTCTTAATATGCTCTTAAGATCCTACATGTCAAGTTTCATGCCTTGCATAAGAAATTTGCTCAATCAATTGTTCAGATGCTTGAGAAATCGACTATATTAGGTCAAAAGTCAATTGTGGCCCACATATAGTCAAACCTCAAGATTTTGGGTCAACATTAACATTTTGGAGTTACTTTCATCATTTGATCAAGAGTTGACCATGATTCCCCAAGGAATGCTCTAAATTCAATAAAACCCAAAAGTTGCTAAATTAGGGTTTCTTAGTAAAAGTCAACCCAACTTTGACCAAGCATAACTTCTTCATACTTTATCATAAATTTTCTATCCAAGGCTCATTTTGAATAGGATTCCATTCCATACAATTCATCTTCAGCCCTCAAGTTTAAAATATGCACCCACAAAAAGATATAAATTTCTACATTATGGGTCATTTTGAAAAGTCAACAAAAACACCTTTTAGGTCAAAGCTTCATACATGAACATGGAAAATCCAATTGAGATGAAACCAAAATGATTGGTTAGGGGACATCCTAATCTTTCTAAAAAGTCCAAGAACACCCTCACAAGGTCAAAATTGAGAGAGTTGTGCATTGTCAAAGTTGGCAACTTTTGGAAAATTGTCAAAAGTCAACATTGATCAAATTGGCATTTTTTCCAAAGGGGCCCATGTTTTCTTGCTTGAAACATGTTTCTAATAGGACCCAAGACCCATGAGCTCATTCACCTATTATTTTATTACTTTTATCATTTATTTTGATATTTTATTCATTTAAATCAAAATAAATCAAATTAAATGGTAAAATTATGAAAACAAATCAAATCTTGGGATTTTTGTGCACATTTGGAGTCCATATACAGCTAGCATGATGATAAATTCGTGCAAGGCTCATTAGGGTTGGAAAAGATTGGATTGAAGCTTGTTTTAGAAAGATATCATACATGAAGCAAATCAAATCCAATTTTCATAGATCTCAAAGATATGATACAATTTTGTTGACCTAATTCAGTCTACTACATATACACAATAATTCAAGACTATACGCACAAGGTTTATAGCCGTGAAAAGCAAGGAAGAAAACTAAAAAATTTGGACAAAAGTGTGAGATCAAAATCCATCTTAGAGCCATCCTCAAGGAGTTTCAAGGCTAGCAATACGTTCCTAGATATCTCAGGAAGCTTCTCCATACATTTGAAAGCCTCAAAGCATCAAGAATCATCACATTATAGTATCACGATTTGCCTCCCAAACTCAATTTTGATTTCTATGTTTTACGCATGATAAATATATTTTATCCATATATTCTTGTTCATAATCATGTTTGCAAGCTTTCTGTATCACTTAATTGTACTAACAGTGCAGGAATCCATAATTACCATTGTTAGGGTTTAAGAGCACGATTTGGGGATTTCTGATACAGGAAAAATTGAACCATGAATGAGGTACCATGATACTCGTGAGACCAAGAAGAGTTGATTGGTACCATCAAAATTAATTTATCATGCTCGTACGAGATTTTGGAATTTTTGCAGGGTTGTACTTACAGCAAACGTCCATAGGTATAAGTCTTTAACCTAAGACGATGGTTGCAGTGAAGAAGGAGATGCGTGGCAGCCCGTGACCGGTTGGTTTGAATTTTCGCGCATTTTTTCGGGCATCATGCATTTTTATATTATATTATATTTTGTTTACTTGTATTAACAAAGGAACCAACAACGCAGATGGTTGGGAGGCACGCCTTTGATGCACATGTCCTGGGTTCGATCCCAGGCGTGTGCATTTTATTATTTTCCTAATTATTTTAGGAAAATCCAGTACAATGCTCGATTTTTTTTATTAATAACCATGTATTAAAAAAATATTTCGCAAATAACCGGGTTTCGGAAAAAATTACGCAAATAACCATGTTTCAGATGGCTCCACAAAGGAGGAGCCATCTCAATTGGCGCATGCACCTAGGGTTTTGCCCTAGGCGCCATCTCACTTGGCGCCTCCCTTGTCTTTTAGCCAAGTGAGATGGCGCATGCTCCTTAAAAATGAGAGGAGGCGCCATCTCACTTGGCGCCTAGGGCAAAACTAGGGCAAAATGCTGTTTTATAAATAATTCGTTCGTTTCTTTGAAATTTCTCACACTTTCTCGCACTGTATTTTTATTTTGTACTCCGTTATTTGCGTAATGACGTCGCCTATGATTTTTAGCAGAGATGGTTACGTTATATTCTCCGCCACGAAACCTGCGATGAAAATGAAATTCTGCCACATTCACTCCATGGAGCGTCTGAAGCGGGAGTTGATGCGGTGGCTAGATGGAGACATCGCGGAGGGGGAAAAATTTGAAGGATCCAGCGAAAACGAACAACAACCTCGCATGCGACAGGAAGACCTAATGTGTGGTTGGAGGAAGTCAAAACAGACAGTGATGTAATGCTGATGATGCATGGGTCAGATGAAATTGTGTTAACAGTTGTAATTTCCTAGATTGAATATCGTTAATCATTGTTGTACGCGAAAACCCTAATGTAATTTCCTATATTGAATTTCTTAAATTGTGTTAACAGTTTTATTAACGGAAAACCCTAATGTTTACAACACAAATATTGAAAAGATTTATTGTATTACAAAATTTATGTGGTCGAGCCAGACGCCCGATTCGGACAGCTTTTGCGATTGTGTCCGACCTGACGGCATAAACCACACTTTCTTTCCAACCTGTCAAGATCGTCCATTTCTGTTGTGATGCGCCTGCTTTTGGGACGACCCTTCTTGTTCCTTCGCATTTGGTCATTGTGCCAAACTATATTGCCGTTGTATTCAGGCCAATAGTCCGATTTTGCCACCAAAGGAAAGTTGTTGTTGTAAACAGTGAGCAACGTTTCAGATTTATAAACGTTTAAGAGCAGTTGAAGCGCGTCTTGATGGGTATGAGCACAAGCGGCAATGACATGAGAGCAAGGCATACGAAATGCTTGAAACTTGCCACAATCGCACCATTGAGAAGGTAAAATGACCCTGTATTCTTGTCTTGCCAGGCCTTCATTGTGGTCGATTGTCTCTTTCACAATGAAGTTGTGGCTGTGTCGGTCAAACAGTGTAACCATGTGAGTGTTGGCTTTAGCACTTTCAGCCTTAATGTATTTCATACAGCTTTCACTCCATAGTTGTCCTGATTGCAAGACCGCATACCACATTTCACCTCTTTTGGCAAATAACGCAGCCATCCTAAAATACGTGGATTTCACCAAGGCAGTGATTGGGAGGTTTCGTATGCCCTTGAATACCCCATTCATTGATTCAATAAGATTTGTTGTCATATGCCCCCATCTTTGGCCATTGTCGTATGACCTAGTCCACTTTTCGACCGGTATATTGTCGATCCATGTACCGGCTTCTGGGTTAGACAAACGGATCTCGTTGCGGTAATATTTGAATGTGGGTTGTGTCAGTGCGTATCCCGCATTCATCACCGCTTTCCTCAATGTTTTGTCCTTGACCTCCCTCGAGAAATTCTGGACGATATGCCTGACGCAATAGACATGCGTAGAAGGAGGGTCATGCCAACCATTTGCTGGATTATTATAGGCACTTTCAATGGAGGCATGTCTGTCCGAGATCAAACAGAGATCTGGTTGAGGAGCCACGTGTGTACGAAGATTTTTCAGGAAAAAGCTCCAAGCACCACCGGTCTCCCCCTCGACAAGGGCAAACGCAACGGGGAAAATGTTATTGTTGCCATCTTGTGCAACTGCCATCAATAGCGTGCCTTTGTACTTCCCATACAACCAAGTCCCGTCAATTTGTAGAATTGGTTTGCATGATGCAAACCCTGTGATGCATGGTTGAAATGCCCAAAACACGCGACTGAATATTCCGTTGCCATGCAGTAGACTACCATCTTGGGCGTACGCTGGCAATGTTTCCAGAACATAAACACTACCTGGAGAATATGTCTTGAGTGCATTTAGGTAGCGGGGAAGTTCTCGGTATGACTCCTCCCAGTTTCCGTACACCCTTTCAATCGCCTTAGTCTTTGCTAACCACGCCTTACGGTAAGACAGAGTGTAGTTAAAAACCATGGTGATGTGGGAGATGATTGTTTTCACCTTCAAAGAAGGGTCGTTGCTGACCAGGGGTAGGATTTGTTGACAGATTAGATCATGGTTGAGTTTTCGGTGGTCTTGTGATTGAGTGGAACTTACACAAGTATGGGTAGTCATGGAACCTATGACCCAGCAGTCACCCCTTAATCTGTATGATGCGGTCAGCTTGAACATACAGTCAGGGTGGACACACTTGATCTTGTACCTTTCCGGGTTTACACGATCCACCTTATAATCAACCGAGTTGAGCATGTGAAATTTTTTGATGGCCCTGATGCATTCCTCTCTGTTACGAAACTTGTCCTTCTCTTTTAAATTTTCATCCGACTGCATATACGGTTGGAAAAACAAGTCAGTAGAAGGTTCATCTCCGCACATGTTGAAGTTTGTCATGTGCGTAGGTGGTGTGTAGATTTTGTCAGTAGGAATACTTGGGATGCCATCATCGTCAGAATCGTCGTTCACCATTTCATCAAACTCTAACTCGTTATCTTCTTCTTCATCATCAACTGCATCTACCTCATCTTGTTCATTCTCCAAAGGATCAACCTCATGTGTCACCGGAGGCTCTTGAAGCAAAACGTACAACTCAATAGAGTCGTTTCCAGAATAGACATAGCTGGAAATCATGTTCTGGAGATCCTCGTCATCTTGAACTTCAACCTTATAAAAAATTACTTGATTGTTTCCAAAGAAAACTGGACTCTGATAAAATATCTGGGATACCGGGCCTCGTTCAAGTTTGGCCTCCAATCTTTTCTTAAAGTACGAGAAATTTGCTTTCCCGTTTAAGAGAAATCGAACGTTGTCGGTGTTTCTAAACAAAAACCCAACTGTGGGACAAATGTATGTCTCACCGTTGAAATGTGCTTTGACAACAAATTGTGGTGAAGAGGCCATTGTGTAGAATTGTTTTAAGGTTTGAAGGTTGGAATGTTTGAGGTTTATTGATTGTATGAAGGTATGAATGCTGGAATGTTTGAAGGTTTGATGACTGATTCGAAGGTTGGAAGATTTTACAGATTATGTGAATGAATGTTATGTTCAACGTAAGGCAAAAAATTTCAATTAAGTAAGGGATGCAACCCCCCAAGGCTGCCAATAATATTACATGCAATAATGAAACCCCATAGCCTGCCACCTATCCTGGCCCTATTCTGCATGCAACAAAGAATGGAATCCCAAAGGCTGTCACGTAGCCTGAGCCTATGCTGTAAGAAGTGACACCTTTTATTCGCCAAATGGGGTGGCGACACCATTCATTTTTGTACTCTTTCGCCAAGTGAGATGGCGCCTCCCTTACTGTCCAATCGTGATACATGCATGGGCTTATGAAACCCCATAGCCTGCCACCTATCCTGGCCCTATTCTGCACACATAAATGTTTTGTGTAAGACTCCACCCATCAACTCCAATGGCCTTGCATGCAACAAAGAACGGAATCCCAAAGGCTGTCACGTAGCCTGAGCCAATGCTGTAACAAATGACACCTCTTATTCGCCAAATGGGGTGGCGACACCATTCATTTTTGTACTCTTTCGCCAAGTGAGATGGCGCCTCCCTTACTGTCCAATCGTGATACATGCATGGGCTTATGAAGCCACCTAGCCTGCCACCTATCCTGGCCCTATTCTGCACACATAAATGTTTTGTGTAAGACTCCACCCATCAACTCCAATGGCCTTGCATGCAACAAAGAAAGGAATCCCAAAGGCTGTCACGTAGCCTGAGCCAATGCTGTAACAAATGACACCTCTTATTCGCCAAATGGGGTGGCGACACCATTCATTTTTGTACTCTTTCGCCAAGTGAGATGGCGCCTCCCTTACTGTCCAATCGTGATACATGCATGGGCTTATGAAGAAACCTAGCCTTCCACCTATCCTGGCCCTATTCTGCACACATAAATGTTTTGTGTAAGACTCCACCCATCAACTCCAATGGCCTTGCATGCAACAAAGAAATGAATCCCAAAGGCTGTCACGTAGCCTGAGCCTATGCTGTAACAAATGACACCACTTATTCGCCAAATGGGGTGGCGACACCATTCATTTTTGTACTCTTTCGCCAAGTGAGATGGCGCCTCCCTTATTGTCCAATCGTGATACATGCATGGGCTGCCACCTAGCCTGCAAGAGTGACACCTTACATTTTTTGTAAATGCATGCATGCATATGTGTAACACCCTAAGCATGCAAATGTGACACTTCGCAGGCATGCAAGCACAAGCAACCACTACATCAAACTTATTTGCCTATAAATACATACCTTATGAAACATCTCTCATACCCACACAACTCTCACTCTCTGCTACGAAATATTTCTTAAGTCTATCATACTCTCTATTTCTTCCTAAGTCTTTCATACTCTCAAGCATTCTGAATAATGGCTCTTCTAACAATGGGCGATACTCACAGAGGCACAAGGGAAAACATTGCTGCATTTGTAAGTCTCTTCTTTGGTTATACATTTTTCATACTTCAAATAACGTGTTGTTCATCTTAATTAATCTTACACTTGTTTAATTATGATCTCAGGATACAAAAAGATTCAGAATCCGTTCGCACAACTACCTGGCTCCCGACCCATTTATCGTCCCTTATCTGGAATATGCAGGTTTTGGACATGTGATAAAGATCTCCAACTGCACCATTGACTCAAAATTCATTCTTGCAATGTTGGAGAGGTGGAGACCGGAGACCCATACATTTCACCTACCAATAGGTGAATGTACCATCACTCTCGAGGATGTGTATATGCTACTGGGCCTCCCTATCGACGGTAAGGCGGTGAACGGGTCGGTTCAACAACCCAACTCACAGTGTGAAGAACTGTTCGGTAGGGATATGGTAGAAGGTGGTGGAGCAAGAGGGCAGGGAATACTACTCACTGACCTGAAACGGCATTATGCAAGTATGGAATTAAATGAAAATTCCTCAGAGAATGACCGAGTAGTAAAAGCCAGAACGTATCTTATGATACATTTTGGTACATTTTTATTTCCCGAAAGTACGGGAAATAGTGTAAATTTCATGTACTTACATTTACTAACAAATTTTGAAAAAAACTAGAAAATATAGTTGGGGTTCTGCAGTATTAGCCCACCTGTACAGTTCCTTGTGCAAAAACGCAGTCAAGGAAAAATGTACATTTTATGGGTGCGCATTTTTACTACAAGCCTGGGGTTGGTGGAGGATGGAGTCCTTAAACCCCATCAACAACAACACTTTTGGTTTCCCGTACGCAACAAAGTAAGTCATTAAGTTATAGCATTTATAACTATTCTGCTCTTTCCAAAATATATGCAAAAAATAACATGTTTCTCATTTCCTTTAGGTACTGCGTGAGGGGTATGGATTACGGAAAGAATCCAATATTCAATGTCGCACTCTACCGGAATCAGTTGGATCACTTAGGCCCAGATGACGTACGTCGTAGCTTTTAACTTTTGTTCATTTTAATTATTTATACATTACTTTTGTGCTAACCTGATTTAAATTTTATCGCAGTTTGTCTGGAGACCATATTTGGGTTTGGGCCATTCTCCAAACCCAGAGGATGCAGCAACTTGGACTGCAAAGACTGCACTCATTCGGTTCAACATTGTGGAGATGCACCACAGCGACCGTGTGAAGATGCAGTTCGGAATGCATCAAGAGATACCAAGTGATCCAACAGATTTGTCCCCCTGGCATCTAAAAAGGGTCGACACCCAGTGGGGTCTTACCAACTGGAAAGACTTTGCTCCGGAATGGTGTAAAATGTGGCAAAGGCGTCACCGCTACATCTTGCAATCCCCGGTTTTCCTTACTCAAGGTAACATGCGACACACTGATCAATATATGTCGTGGTACAGGTCGGTTAGTAACCCAGAAATGCACGTGTCTCATCCGAGGTACTTGGTTGACCCACGCACACAATGGGCACAACCCTCGATTCCCATCAACAAACCCAAAATCCATCAACCTCAAACCAACCCCCAAGAAGAAACAGACCAACAAACACACAACCACATTCCCCACCACAACACAACTACAATCAAATGCCGTACTACCAACCACAATCACCACCAAACTACCAATACCCGGATATGCCTCAAACCCAACCACAATACCAACCCCAATACCAGCACACCCACATACCCCAGACACAATTTCAGTCTTCCATGTATCCCAATATGGCGCCCTCAACATCCAGCCTTAGCCCTGATATGGGAATGTCAGAAGATTATGACCAAGCCGACCAAACCTACCATCAACCACCATATCACCAAACAACCCAACATCCACAATACCAAACACCCCAAGATCCATTTCCTTTCTACCCCTCATACTCAGACGACCAATGCTACCGACCAACCATGGAACCCCACCCACCGCCAACACGACCAAACTTTGAGGGTATGGGTAACCGACTGTACCAGAGCGGATCTTCGAGATATGGAGATCTTACTGATTTTATGGATTCGGATCGCATTGACTTCACTGGGCCATCGACCTTGCCGCAGCAGGAAACGCGAAGGCACCCAGCAAGAGAAAGGCGAGGACGGGGATGCGGAACCGGGGGTCATTACCGGGTTCCGGAGGATCACTGATGTATCTTTTTTTCCCAGTATTTTTTGTATCCATTTTTTTACTGTTCTTTTAATGTAAAACAGTTGAATGTAATTTTTTTTTTAAATAAAAAATCCATTTTGTTGATCTCTGTCTAATAGGCAATGCACAGGAAAGAAAATAAAAAAAAAATTTTTTGCCCTAATTTTGTACATAGGCGCCATCTCACTTGGCTTAGGGCATGCCCTAAGCACTTAGGCGCCAAGTGAGATGGCGCCTCCCTTAAAAAAGGAGGTGCATGCGCCAATTGAGATGTCTCCACCTTTGTGGAGCCATCTCAATCATGGTTATTTGCGTAATTTTTTCTGAAACCCGGTTATTTACGAAATATTTTTTTAATACATGGTTATTAATAAAAAAAATTCACAATGCTCCCTCACGCGCCTTCATACAACCTCCATGCCCATCCATTGGATGCACTGCTGGCCAGATCTAACGTCTCTCCCTTGAATGTCCTTGGTGCTCCTCAAGTCAACACTTGCACCTAATCTAATATGGTTGACCGGGCTTGATGCTTATTGGGCCAAAATTCAGATTTTTCCACCCCCCTCCAGCTAACAACACAGGCCCATTTGGTTATTTCTTTCATTATTTTCTTTAATTTCTATTTCTTTATTTCTTTCCCTTTTTTTAATTAATACAAAAAATTATTCTTATTAAATTAACAAATCAAAATCACAAAAAGATTTATTTTCTTAATAAATATTTTTTTAAAAATTAATTAGTTTAATTAATTTAGGGCAATTTAATTTTCTTTTTATAATGAAAAACAATTAGAATTAGGGTTTGAGATTGTACATAATTTGATTGATTTTCTTTAAAAAATACATCAAAAACATTTTTTCTAATAAATATTTATTCCTTTAATTAATTAGTTTAGTTAGAAAATTAGGTTAATTTAATTTCTTTCATAATTTAAAAACAATTAGAAATTAGGTTTAATTAATTTGCAATTAAACATTTTCTCAAATAAAATCCAAAAAAATCTTTTTTTCTCAAATTAGGGTTTTAGATTATTTCAATCGTCCTCGCATTTAATTCGCCGCGCGCTTGTTAATTATTTGTCCATTATTTTGTAACTATTCAGGGTTTGTAATAGTTAACTTAGGGTTTCTATTTACTATTTAAATCCCCGATTTTTGGTTATGCAATTAATCCCCCTCCCCGAAGCCTTGTAATAGCTAAGTTTTATTTCCTCACACTTTTAATTTCCATAGTCTTTAATTGTCTAGATGTATGGCTAATAGGATTGTATGGCAAAAATTTCTGGAAAATTAAAACGGTAGATCACCTAATGTGCAAAGATTAAATAACTGAAACAAATCATATGCACATATTCACTCCTAGGGTTTACCTCACTTCGGTTGCCTTCGGTAAACAATCACTAAGCATAGGAGATTTTAGTGGTTGTTCTCTAGTATAAAGAGATCAAAGTGTCCCATTCGAATGTTACCTCGGAAATGTTGCCTTGGAAATGTTGCCTCGGAAAGATCTTAAGACTCTAGGGTTACTACTAAAGTTTTCTAACTATTGCTTTGGTGATTGTACTCGTCCCTTTCGAATGTCCCTTACAACATCCAACGACGGTGCAACTTATTCCTTAATAATAGGATAGCGCTGTCTAAAGGAAAAAGAACGGACCTTTTTCGAGTAGGTAGATTAGTTCCTAGGTACTTGCTCAAACAAAATTTTTTTTTCACACCAACACTTTTCAAATAGTTTTCAAAAACAACTTCGTAACACTCTTGAGGATAGAAACAAGGGTTAAAACGAAGTAAAACAAAACTTTTCAAAACAAAGCACACACAAGCAATTTAAAAATGAGCAAGTACCTAAGAGCCCATGGAAAACCATGGATAGAAAGGGTGCTAACACATTCCCTTTCTATAATCTACCCCCCGTACTCAAACATCTCGAAAAAGGTTTTTTATGTTCTTTTTCCTTTTCCTGATTGGATAAAATAAAAGTCGGTGGCTACTCTTGCTTACCGCGACATTTGCAAACAAAAAACACAAACCAGTATTAATAGTTGGTTCTGCCACCGTATCACACCTACAGAGACTGGCATGAGATGTTACCATTTTCTCTCCATGGCCACTGTACTTCAACTCGGACATCAACCAGGGAAACTCCCTTTTCTTTGGTCTATGGCATGGAAGCTTTCCTGCCAGTGGAAGTGTAGATTCCCTCACTAAGGATTATGAACGAAGCAGGCCTAGGCGAAGACGAATGGATTCACTAAGAATTTTTGAGTGATTCCAAAGACATATTTATCTTTAAAAGGTTATTAAAAAATCACTTCAAAAGTTTAAAGAATTTTTCATGTGGAAGAAACTTGATGATGAAGAAATATTACAAGTCCTCCAGATGAACCCCCAATTTCTCAAGTGTGACTTCAAATGATCATAACTTTGTCAATTTTTATCACCTTGAGCCTATTATTTTTCCATACTGATCTTGAGGATGTGAACTTTATGCCTTCTTTTATATGCAAAGTGAGAAAATGGATGGAAGATTCCCTAAGGATATAAAAGATTATAGGTCATTTAATGATTTTTTTCCAACTTCAACAATTCATAACTCTCTCATTTTTTGGAGATTTTGAATGGTTCAAGTCTCAAAATGTCATTTAAGAGGTTTATTTCATGGAATCTTTTATGGTCAAGAGCAAATTCCAAGTGGAAGGCCATATTTGGATGCAAAAAATTATAGGTCACTTTTGAAGAAAAATTTGAAATATTTCTAAGTATGGAAAGTCAACCTTTTTTCCCCCAACTTTGACTCATTTCATCTTTCAGCTCAAGCATCCATTTGATTCCATTATTATCCCATTGCAAATCTTGTAACCTCATATTTCTAAATCATCAAGAATCATGCCCTAAGACCCCTTGAGGTGGGAATGCCATTGAGTTCAACTTGGTACCTTGAACTGAAGTTTCTTCATAAGTCAGAATTTGAAATTCACGTTTTGGCTTCTAAACATCAAATTAGCATGCGTTTATGGTCAAAACATGTTTAACCAAGTTGCCAAAGTGGATTAGAGCCTCAAAACGCAAGGATTGGATGAGTTTTGATGCAAAACAGATCACACCTTACTCGTGTAGCAGGTTCACACGATTTCTCTCCAAACTTCATCATTTCACACGCTTGAACACTCCATTTGATTCCCTATAAATAGATGGTCATTCCTCATTCATTTCCTAAAGCTTGAACATCCAAAATCACCCTTCCAAACTTGCTCCATAACTCAATTTTCGGTAACTTCGAAATCAGTGTTAAAGCCTTTTTCAATCCAATTTTTCCATCAATTCACCTTCCTTGATCTTCCCTGAAGCTAACCATACAATTACCTTCAAGAATTGTGACTTATATTGATCCATAGAAGTCCAGTTTCTGAGCTCTGCAACTCAACTTCAATAGGTAGATTTCTCCATCAATTCTTCAAAACTTTGATATCATTGTGAAGCTCTCATTGTCCTTGTTCTAGTCACAACACTTGTTTTTATCTGGAAACACATTTTGACCATGAAATTTCAAATCCCTTTTTAAAACATCTCTTCCAAATTGTTTGAGCTATAGTTTATATAAATTTGTCGCGAATGTGTGGTTGTCTTCGTCTTGAAGAGACGAAGCGAATGGCATAAGTCTCGTGCTCTAATTTTACAGATTGAGCAACCTGATTTTGGGACTGGCTGGAGGTTGAAGATGACCAACGTGTCATCTTCCAACCAATGAAACAACGCCATTTGTATTTTTTGAATTTCTGATTTATATTTGATTAAGTGCTTTAATCACTAATGACCATGATATGTACAGCGCGCCATATCCCTTGGATTTGATTACTAACGCGTTTTGACTCTCATCCAATGGTCCACATATTTTTGACTTTTTATTTTATTTCTGATTTTTATATTTAATTGCTTTAAACTTCAAAAAATCATAGAAAATTCATTTTAAGTCCAAAAAATCTGAAAAAATTATGAAAAATATTTTTGATTTTTCTCTTTCTGATTTTTATTTTTTCACTATTTTATTTTGTGTATTGATATTTTTTACAAATTTTCACTTTATTTGAATTATTTTAAATGTTTAAAAATACTTTTATGCATTTTTTAATTATGAAAAAATATGGAATGATCCAATGAAATGGTGACAAATATTGGTGATCTCATTTATTTTTTATTTATGACTTTGTTATATTTTATCATTTTTGGTTTATTTTACTCATTTATTTTAATTTTAAAAATAGTTTCTGACTTTAAAAAATTACCAAAAATTTTATAAAAATATTTGAGTTCATTTATGATTTTTCAATGGTCTTACTTAATATTTCTTGATTAATTTGAACATAATTGATATTTTCTTTCTTATTTCTATCTTAAAACAATTTTAAAACCTTTTTAATATATATATATATATATATATATATATATATATATATATATATATATATATATATATATATATATATATATATATATATATATATATATATATATTAAATGCAATATTAGTTTCTGATTGATCTTGGGTTGAATATTTGATCATGAACTTTATTAACATTATTGGATTCATGGTGTTGAATCTAACTCCATAAAAATGGATGAATGATTTTAATAATAGTTTGATTAAAATTTAATTCAAATGTGGTTTGTATATTCTTTTCCACCCTCTTCATCTCATCCCTTTCTTATTGCACTAATTGTTATTGGAGCATGATCTATATATCATGTCTCAAAATAAATGGTGCATAGAATGCTATTGACCGGCCTCAAAATAGGTGCGAATTCTATATAAGTCCACTTACGATTGCTTAACATTGTGTTAAATTTTGTCCCGATTCGAATAAATGATCATTCGTGGCCCAAACTTATGTTTGCAAGCCCAAGTATGTTAATTTGATCTCTTTGATCCAATAACCTTGAGATTCATTGTGTGGAGGCTTTGGTTCTACTAATCCTCTAATGGATCTACAAAACTTTTCATCGACGTAGATCACTTAAACATCGTTGATCATTAAATGGTACTTTTAAGGATTCCAAATGGATGATATACTTGAAAAAAAGAAAATGCATCTTGTTGCATGGAGGCTTTTGTTCTACCAATCCTCTAATGAGTTCCAAATGCAAGTTTTAAGATGGTCATCCAATTAAACACTAATTATTAAATTGGTTTTACTTTATGCTTTTATTTTTATGCTTTATGTACCATTTACTTTAAGCATTACATTTCATGCCAATTTTATTTTTGCTTACTTGAGCATTTATTTTCTTGTCATTTTTATTTTGCTCACTTGAGCTTTTCTTTTCTTTGTCAATACATCTAATAATCAAAATGAACCCATAAAAACCTTTAATGATACTTGGACTATTTGGTTACTATCCTTGGCATTATGGAGTATTGGACTTCTTGGACTTAGGGTTAGAAACTTTGGCCTATGTTGGAGACCTTGTGACCTTAATTGATATTTTGTCTGGAGTTCTTGAGGTTTAACTCAAGACATTGGGTTGTTTATTTGTTTTGTGTGCAGGTTATTGTGATTATATACTTTGTTTGTAATCTGGAATTCACCCGTATACAGTCGTTACTCTGCCCAATTTTTGTGAAGACTTAATACACTTGAAGTTTAGTTCTCCCAAGAGGTCTAATATCTTTGATTGCTTGGTTTAAATCCAAAGAAAGGGAATTCTATCTTGACTAATAATGTCAAGTTTGGCTTCTTGTTGGTTAGATGGTTCTTATCCTTAACTTTTACCTTATGCCTTTGGATAGTCTCTTCATCTCCTACCATCTTTAATTTCAAAAATATTCTTCCTCCTTCTGAAAACTCTTCTTGTTTTGGAACTTGAACCACTTTCATAATAAACTTGGACTTATGTCCATGCATTTTCAAAACATTTTCATAAATAAACATCAATCAACTTAATAATACCTTGACATTTTTTTTAAGAGACTAAAAGTCAATCAATCTCATTTCAAACCATTTTTCCACTTTGGCTTTTATCTTTAAACTTTTCTCAAAAGATTGGACTCTTGTCAATCTTTGTAGTGATGCAAACAACTATAATTCTATAATATATAGTGAAGAGAGATATTTTCCACTTGGGTGTTGAGTGAGACATTGTTGATTTTAAAATCCAAGCCATATCCTCCACCATGAGATGATGTGAATTCTCCTTTCTCATGATTGTGAGTAGTAAGTATGTTTTTTACACGGACAACGATGATGATATCTTATCTCATAAAATTAAACAACACACATGTGTTTTAAAATTTTTAAAAGGTGAACTACGTGTACCCTGATCCCCTATTGCATGAAAGGTGGTATGTAAGCACTAAAGGTTCGCAACCGCGGCGGGTGCAAAAATCATAAAAAATATATTTCTTTTCTCACCTCCACCATCTATTTTACATACAACATTTTATAGCCAAAATATACATATTTTACAAAGAGGTTCATGCGAAGTACCATAGATGTTTAGGTTCCTACAGAAAAAAATGGCGACTTCACTGGGGAAAGATTGACCTCCTACTGGTCCATCCCTGAGTGGGTTGAGCCTATCTTTGTTTATATCTGTATATGTGCTATTATTGTTTATGTGTTATATGTTGTATATATGTTTACCTGGATTTTCTTGGTTTTCAAGGGCTTGGTGATTACTTATAAGTCCTATACTCGGACTTGGGAAAACTTTAAGATAGGACGGGCCGTATAGTTATGTTAACTTTGAGGGAGTAATCCCAAAAAAGGAGGCATGAGATTCCCCACTCAGTGGAGGCCCCTTTGATTCTAGTGTCGTTTACCGAGTAATCAGGAAGACGTACTGCTTTCAACCTGGGAGCCTGCAGAAGCTGAGAACCGTAGAATACCTAACCCATCTTGGCCTTTTAGGTGTAGTTCGGAAGCTATGACGGAGTAATTCGGAAATAGTTGTCACGCGATACTACGCTTGAACGAGTTTTTCTTGAGAATATTACTAATTACCGAGTTAATCGGGAAGTTGGTAATATCCGAAGGAAGGATGTAGACTCTGGGAACCTCTAGAACCTTGTTTGGAAGGTGATAACTTTTAGACCATACCTTATGGATAGTATCTTCGACCTCATGCTCGTGACGTTGAACCTATAAACCCTATGTTTGTGATCTTGTGTGTGATTGTTGCATCATGCATCCATGCACTCATAAGCATCTTTTGAAGATATTTTATTTCAAGGGACTTGAAAGTTGACCATTTGTGAATATCTCATGTACCTTTTGACCATGGATTCTGGAAAAAGAAATACCGAAAAATACTGTTTCAAAGATCCCAAGATAGATGAGTTGATCAGTTTAATTCTCGAGATTGAGTGTTCTGCAGATTTTCGGAAGAATATGGAACCATCATTCCTCTCATGAAGCTTAGGATGAATGAGGGTATTCTCTCGACCTTGGTCCAATTCTATGATCCGATGTATCATTGCTTTACTTTCCCGGAATATCAGTTGATGCCTACACTAGAGGAGTATTCTTATCTGTTGGATTTACCTATTACCGATCATGTTACTTTTACTGGTTTGAAGGGTGAGCCAAAACCACATGAGATTGCTGCTTTGATCCATCTAGGGAAGTATGAGGTTGAAGTCCATATGACTACTAAAGGAGGGATTAGAGGATTACCAACTCAGTTCTTATTGGGGAAAGCTCGTTACTTTTCCAGGATGAAGAGTACAGTCGCTTTTGAGGCCATCTTTGCTCTACTTGCTTACGGGTTGTTCTTATTTCCTAATGTGGATAAGTTTGTTGACATCAATGCTATCAGGATCTTCATTATTGGAAACCCAGATCCTACATTGTTGGTTGATGCTTATTACTCTATTCATCTTCGGAATTCTTATCATGGGGGGATGATTGTCTGTTGCACGCCTCTGTTGTACCGGTGGTTTATTTCTCATATGCCTTAGTCCGATGCTTTCTGGGATGTCAGGAAGGAACCCCATTGGACTCCTAAGATCATGACACTTACTAACTCGGATATTGATTGGTATCATCGAGCTTACTAGGATGTAAAGATTTTCGACAGTTATGGTAGTTTCATCAATGTACCTCTTCTTGGTACAAAGGGAGGAATTAACCATAACCTTGTTCTTGCACGACGAAAACTTGGTTATCCGATGAGGGATAAACCGAATAGTATTAATTTGAGTAGTTTCTTTCTGAAGGAGGGAGAAGACCACAAAGAAGCTAGAGATCAGATTGCGAAGGCCTGGCGTCACATTCATAGGAAGAGTAGGAAAGACTTGGGACCTAGAGGGGCTGTTTCTTTGGAGCCATATCCTCAGTGGGTCCAAGCGAGAGTTATTCAGTTGAAGATGTCGTATTCCCGGGAAACACCTATGCCTAATTTGTTTGTGAAGACCACTCCTCCCTTACTGGATGATATAGAAGAGCTACAACTTGCTTTGGTCAGGATGCAGCAGGAAAAGGATGCTTGGAAGAATAAGTGCCAAACTTTAGAGATTTCCTATAGAGCAGACTTGAAGGAGAAAAATGTCTTGATTGAGATTCTTGAGAGTCGGGCTGTAGAGACCATGGAGAGGCAAGGGGATTTATTTTCTTCTAAGCCTTATTCATATGCTAGTTGCTCACTTCAGGATTCAGATGATTGGAAGGAGGTTGCCACCAGATATGCGTAAGAAAACCAGAGGCCGAAGGCTCAGATTTCCAGGCTTACAGGGAAGCATCGGTGCGTCGAGTGATCTCCACCAGCTTTACTTTTTATGGTTTTAGACTCTATTTTTTTTTTCATCTTGTACTTGGGATTATTGAAAGTTGTAATCCATTTTAAAGTTATTATAATAAGATTTTTTTTGTATTTCAAATGTGTTATTACTTTGATATTTACAATATGTCTATAAATCTTAAGTCCCATGAAATATTAATAAAGTAAATCATGTACATTGCATATTGTTGTACCCCAAAATTTTCCCTCTCATGTTTCCCAATATTTCCCCCTACATGTTTGGTCATAAAACTTTGCCTAAAGAAAAGGAAAATTGGTGAGTGATGTTTCTAAGCGCCTTTTGATTGGCATTTGCATAACGGTCTTCAATTGGCATGGATAAAGGTCCTTCGATTTGCCTGTTAACAAGGACTTTAGATTGACATTTTAACAATGTATTTCGATTGGAATCCGAATAAAGGCGTATTCGATTGGCATTTTAACAAGCACCTTCCGATTGGCATTATAACAGTGTCCTTCGATTGGCATCATAACAGTGTCCTTCAATTGGAATGTTAACAAGTACCCTTCGATTGACATTCCAAAAGATCCTTCGACTAGAACTTCAGAGGGTCCTTTGATTGGAACTTCAAACTTTACCTCAATCAGAACATCAGAATGAAATGACTTCGAATGGCATTTCAGTGCAGAGTTGGTCTTAATCTAAGATGCTCTGTTGAAGGAAGTTCTGAATACTTCGAATCAGAACTTAGACTCATCACAAGGCCAAGAGCTGGTAGAAGTTGCCTAATAGGGAATTTATCTTCAAAAGGACAGGAAATCGAAGCAAAGGGTGGTTCAATCGAAGGAGCCCTAGTATTGAAGCTGGCACAATTCAACTCATAACCATTAAGGAGAACAAGGTTCTACTAAAGAAAGTCTTGATTGGCTCGAATGGGACTTTGAAGCTGGAAAAAAGGTAGATTCAAAGAAATGATGTAGGCTGGCATGACTAAGAAAAAACACATATCCTAACCTGTCCAGGTTCACCCCAAGTTCAAAATGGCATGTTGTCCTTGCAAACATAAAATTGAAGCAGAAGGAGTCTCAATCGAAGGGGCTGTGACATCGAAGCAGGATTAATTCAAAGCAGAGCTTAGAGCTATCGAAGAGATCAAATTCTAAGTGAAGTGGATTTGCAAAGGGCAAGTCAGCTTTCAATTTTCATCATGTTAGAGGCCCAAACAGTTCATAACAGGCTGGCAGTAACGCATGAAAGCAGATTGGCACGTGATTGAATCAAATATAGCAAGTCTTTATGAAGAAATCAAATAAAATCTCTTCATCATGATGGGCCAAGATTTGGTACACAAATATTAACCTAAATTCCTTTTTCTATATAAACCTCATGCTCACAAAGAAAAAAGGATGAAAAAACGCACGAAGGCTTCCTTAGTAGAAAAAGTTGCCTGCCCAACGAGATTCAACAAAGTTCCAAAGATTGTCAAACTCAAAGCCGGTTTTGCACGCGACCTCTGTCCAGACTAACACTTGAATCGTGTTCTTGGGATTCATGCAGAAGCATCCCTCATACAACCCCCCTGTTGGTAATTTTTCCTTTGATCTCAAATTTGTTAAATGTGATTTAAATTCATGTTGAACATATATACATATTTCTAGTAATATTCATGTTTGTTTTAGTATTTTACATGTGAGCAAAAAGGCAGGATTGAGATCGTGCCATTGTTGGAGCACGATCTGAGCTTACCTTCGATTTGTACAACTGTAGTTCGTTTTCGATGGTTTAACACCATATGGGGCCACTGAGCGCGCATATTCGATATTTAAGTTAAATACTTTGTTTCTTCTTCTGACGTAACTTTGCAGATTCGTTTGTACCAATAAATGTCTTTCGACCAGGTTGGTGAGGAAGGTGTGCTGTAGCGAAAAGGACCTGGGTTCGATACCCAAGTCATATATTTTTTGTTTTTCTAACAAACTTCCTTGCAGAATTCCAGATCGAAGGATGTCATATCCAGATTGAATACCCAAGGCGTGCAGTCTCGCAGGCACCTTTGATCAGCACCCTGGATCGAAGGGCAACCCCAAGCTTCTTCGAATCACAGGCCTTGCATATTCAATTTCTAACGTATTTCCTTGCAGATTTAGCACCCCCAGGACCGTCGAACGAGGCCTTCGATCAGCCCCCTGGATCCAAGGGCAACCCAAGCCTCTTCGATCCGGGCCCATTTTTCTTCC
This sequence comes from Vicia faba, assembly GCA_948472305.1. Lineage (NCBI taxonomy): Eukaryota > Viridiplantae > Streptophyta > Magnoliopsida > Fabales > Fabaceae > Vicia > Vicia faba. The sequence continues at coordinate 903,105,098 of OX451735.1, read as the reverse complement.
CTTTATTTTATTTAATTTTAGTTTTTGTTAATTAGTTTATATTTTCTATTCATTCATTTTTTCCAATAAAATCATAAAAAATCATAAAAATTAGGATTTAGAATTTTTCTTAATAAAATTAAATTTTCAAATTAATTTGATTCAACTTTAACCTTTTTTTTTTAAATTTAAAATTAGTAAGAAATTAGGTTCAACTTCTAATTGTTTTCATAAAACATCAAAAAAACATTATCAATGAGCAATTGGATTTTTAGGGTTTAGAACTTGTTCCCATCTTAATTTTTTGCGCGTCATTACCTTTTTTATACGATTATTTTTATTATTATGTAACTGTGCCCGGTTTGTAATAACTTAATTAGGGTTTTAATTTCCGCATTTTTACTTTCAGTTAATCCCTTATGTACCTACACCAAAGACTTGTAATAGCGTAGGAACTCTAATTTCTCGCTTTTATATTTTGTATATACTTGTAAATAATTGATAGCAACGTAGGTGTGCATGCTTAATCAATCAATTTTAGATCACTAAATTGCAAGATAAAATATCTGAAATAGCACACTTTTGCACACGTGCACCCCTAGGGTTATTTCCCACTTTGGTTGCCTCAGAAACAATGGTCATGTCCCTCGAACATAGGGATACTCTTAGCAAAGACCCTCAGTTTAAAATAATCATAAAGATCATGGTCCCTAAATGTCCCTCGAGTTGCCTACGAGAAATGATCTTATGATGATAGTCCCTTTGAAATACTAAGGTATCCTTACGTGTTGCCTTCAATGACCATTACGTCCCTTTCGATAGTCCCTCAAACATCCAACAACTAGGGTTACCTACTCACTAATAGTAGGAGAACACGGTCTAAAAGATAGGAGGAAAAAAACATTCTTTTTTTCGAGTAGGTAGATAACTGTTAGGTACTTACTCAAACAATCCTTTTTACACACTTTCGAACACTTTTCAAAACAAAGTTTTCAAAAACACTTTATCACACTCTTGAGGACTGATACAAGAGTTACCATAAAATGAATCTCCGCACTAAGGCATTGTAAAAGCTTTTCAAAACACACAAACATAAGCAGTTTCAAAAAAAATGAGAAAGTACCTAAGAGCCCATGGAAAACCATGGATGGAAAGGGTGCTAACACCTTCCCTTTCCATAATCTACCCCTTGCTCAGAAATCTCTAAAAAAGGTATTTTTTTGTTCTTTTCACCCTTTCCTTGTTGGATAAAAGAAAAGTCAGTGGCGACTCTTGCTTACCGTGAAATGTGCAAAATCAAAATGCAAATCAGTATTAACTGTCGGTTCTGCCACAGTATCACAGAACGGGCGACTCTGTTGGGGAAAGTTATAAAGTGGGGTTTGCCTTAGGGTCTAGATCATTTTAAAATTGCTTTCTTTGTTTGCTTTGACTACTTTATCTTTGAGGATTGGTTGGGGTATTCTTGTAAAGATCCTATACCCGGATCTGGGGCGTCTTTTTAGGTAAACAACAATAGATCATGGAGACTATACGGCGTATACCGATATGGTTTAAGCGATGGATGTGTTGGTGTGACACTTTGATTGATATCGGTATCCCTTGTGTTGAATCGAGGAGAATACAGGGCCTCCGCGTGGTGTCCTGAACCACTAACGAACCTTAGAACCTTAGTTGAACAAACTTGGCCATTAGAAAGTAGTGAGATAGCCGGTCTCGGTGTAAAGCTGGGAACTGATTGATACTCGATACTACACTCATTAAGATCATACTTTCAGGATGTTTCGGTTGCAAGAAAAGATTGCTAAGCTGTAATAATACCGATAAAGAAATATCAGTGATATTGAGACTCCTTAGAACCCGGTTACTATTTCTAGGACAAGTTTGAAACCAACTAAACTTCAAGAGGGTATTTACCTATAAACCCCATGCAAGCCTAAACTTAAGGTCTTATTTTCTTTTCTTGTGTGTGATTAATTTTCTTAAACATGACATCATGCATCATAAACATTCATTCTTCATTACACTAACCATTTCAAGGATTAGGAGAATTTATCTTTGTTCTATTTTGCAGATCATGGCTTCCGCTCAAAGAAATACCATCTGAATCAGCTTTGTGAGAATACCTCTTCAACTCAAGGAGCTAGTATCAGGGTTTCTGAGAATTCTTCATTCACCAAGAACTATGGTCGGCTCTTCAACCTGGTTACCTCAAGTTTTGATGAGAAGATGATGAGAGTGCTCTTTCAGTTCTTTGACCCTAAGCATCGTTGCTTCACCTTTCCAGACTATCAGTTGGTACCCACCATGGAAGAGTTCTCTCAGATATTGGGTATACCTATTTTGGATCAGTTGCCTTTCACCGGCTAGGAACAAGCTCCGAAGCCAGAGGTCATTGCAGCAGCTTTACGCCTGAAACGGTACGACGTTGTATCCAATTGGGAAATAAGAAGCGGAGTTAAGGGTTTTCTAGCCAAGTTCCTAATAGAGAAGGCTCATATTTTTTGGGATGATTTGGACTTCTAGGTTTTCGAGGAGGTCTTGTCCCTTCTCATCTATGGGTTAGTATTGTTCCCTAATTCAGACTTACTTATAGATGTAAACGCTATCAAGGTCTTCCTTTATCGCAACCTTGTGCCCTTTTTACTCGGAGATATCTTGCATACCTTCCACACTCATACCACGAAGAAAAGAGGGATCCTTATGTGTACGTGCCATTGCTTTTGAGGTGGTTTATTTCTCACCTCCCTAAAATAGTACTGAAGAATGAAGAGGGTTTGGGTTGGTCGCAAAGGATAATGTCACTTTCTTACACGAATATTCTCTGTTATTCCTGATCTATGAGAGATATTTCTATTATTGACGGCTGTGGGGAATTCCCTAATGTCCCACTACTTGGCATTAGGGGAGGCATAACCTATAATCCTTCTCTGGATCTGCGACAATTTGTTTACGCTCAAAGGGATGGTCCTCACGAGATGCTTATTCAGGGAATTGTGTTTAACCATGAAGATGATGTTCAAGGGTATCGCCAGAGGTTCATGCGAGCTTGGGGCATGGTAAACAGATTTGACGTCAATACTTTGGGGCCGAAGACTTCCATTTCTATGGAACCTTATCTCCAATGGGTACGAGCTCGTGCTCAGAATCCTATGATGACATATGTAGCCATCTTACCAGTGATTGTAGAGCCCATTATTGAAGGGGATTTTCACTATACGGTTCTTCATCCTGATATGCCTATTGATCTTGAGGAATTACAGAGATCCTGGATTCAACTGAAGAAAGAGAAGGATATATTTAGAGACCATTTCTATTCCCATGAGAGGAAATTTTAGAACTCACAAAGAAACTTCATGAGGAAAGAAGCCTCAACGTTTATCTCAGCGCAAAGAGGAAGCGCCCATGGGAAACCTGATTTTGTTTTAAGTTTTTTTTAACCTTCAATTGAAACGCCTAAAAGGCAAGTGTATTTTGAATTCTACTAATAAAATATTTGTTTCATTTTGGTTCTCAAATTTAAATTTCCTAAAATCCTTGAAATCATTGCATACACATGTCATACATATCATTGCATAAACAAGTTTCATAACAGGTTTCTCATCTTCTTCGCTGTTTATTTCAGCCGTAAAGAAATGGCTCTCGAACAAATTGTGAAAGACTTACAGACTCAGAACGCACAATTCCAATAGATGATCATGGCTCTATCCAAAGGGAAAGAGGAACTGAAAGCCTTGATTGTTAAAGACAAGACCAAGAAGCCAAGGAGGACAGCTGGTGTGGTAAACCTGGGAAGGAGATTCAAGGGACCGTTAAAGCCAGTGGTTGATCTGACATCTTCATCCAAAGAAGGAGATAACCAAGAGGGTGAGACAAGAGAGGAAGACCCTAGTTTGGGAGAATCTTATAATGATACTTATTACAATGAAGAGAAGTATCCTTTGACCGACGAAAAGTACAAACAGCTGGAAGAGCGTCTGAGTGCAATGGAGATTCAGAAAGTGCCTGGGATGGACTTTGAAGAGCTGGGTTTGGTGTCTGGGATTGTCATTCCGCCAAAGTTCAAGGTGCCAGTGTTTTCCAAGTACGATGGGGTTTCATGTCCCATGATGCACCTCCGATCTTATGTAAGAAAGATAAAACCTCACACTGTTGACTGAGACTTATGGGTCCACTTCTTTCAGGATAGTCTATCCGGAACTCAGTTAGATTGGTTATATCAGCTAGAAGGAGCCAACGTCCATAATAGGGAAGACCTGGCCGCTGCTTTCTATAAGCAGTATCAGTATAATGCAGACCTTGATCCCACTCGTACTTAACTCCAAATTATGGCTATGGATTCGAGCGAGGGCTTCAAAGACTACACTCATAAATGGAGGGACTTAGCAGGAAGAGTCCAGCCCCCCCTGTCTGATAGAGAGCTGGTGGATATGTTTCTCGGTACACTTTCTAGTCCATTCTTTAATCACCTGATTGGAAGCTCTTCAGCCTGCTTCACTGAGTTAATTCTGACAGGAGAAAGGCTGGAAGCTGGAATTAAAAGTGGTAAGATCCAAAAGGAAGCATCCTCCAGTGCCCTAAGGAAGCCATTCGCTGGGAAGAAAGAGGTTAGTGCTGTGTACAATCAAAGGAGTCAGGACAAAGCTGAATGCCATCCAACGGTAGGGGCTATCATGATCCCTAAGTCTGCACCCACTCAATAGAGGAATAATCAACAGAGAACAGAAAGGCCGGTAAGACAGTTCACCTGGATAAATATGACTTTATCCCAAGTTTTGCCTCATTTTTTGAAATCTAATCTGGTAACCTTGCGGGAAGCGCCAAAGAATCCCAACAATACCTCTCCCTACTATAATATAAATGGCCACTATGCTTATCATTCGGAAAGTCCATGTCATGATACAAATTACTACTGGGCTTTGAAAAACAGGGTACAAGACCTTATAGAGGCGAAGGAAATTGAGTTTGACGCCACTGAAATTCCAAATGTTATCACCGTTCCTGTGCCCAAGAACGACCATGGTGTTAACGCTATTGAAGATGATATGTTTTTTACTACTGTTGAAGAGCTTGTTACTCCTCTCTTGACCGTTAAGTGGGACTTATTGAAGGCCGATTTATTTCTGGGCTGTGGGGAAGGTTGCCACTTCTGTTTATCTCTACCGACTGGTTGTCATTTGTTGAAGGCAGGTGATCAACGCCTGATGGATGATAGAGAGATTTTGATTGAGAAGAATCCCATCCCGACTATTTCTTGCAGAGATGTTTCAATAATAACCATTTCTGCCAATCCTCCCAGGGTCTCCACCAAAAGACCCGTCAAGATTACATCTGCTCCGAAGGTTACTCCGCTGATGATTATTGTGCTAGGGACAATCCCATACTCCTCAGATAAAAATGTTCCTTGGAACTACGGAGGTGACGTCTACTACCACAGTGTCAAGAAAGATTGGTTGGATGATGAAGACTAGGTTTCCAAGAAGGCTGACCCCGACATTGTCAACATTGTGGGAACCAGTAAAATAACCAGAAGTGGAAGAGTGTTCTCCCCTGAGATTTCTCCTCTGAAAGCTGTTATTAGTCTTGTGATCATTCCTACTTTAATTCCTGCTGATACTACTACTACAATCCCTATGATTACCCCTGTTGACACCCCTATCACCGAGTCGATCGAGACTCGGGGTAAAGACATACTGGTTGAGTTGTCCAGACGAATGCGCATTCGGTATCCATCCCAGAGGCTTCCAAGCAATAAATGGAAGAAATTTTGAAAATTATCAAGAAAAGTGACTACAACATGGTCAAATGGATGAGGAAGACCCCTTCAAAGATCTATATGCTAGCTTTTCTATTATGCTCCGAAGCTCATGCGAAGGCTTTGGTGAAATTCCTGAAAACTGCCAATGTGCCCCGGGAAACCTCTGCTAACCAATTCGTAGATTGTGTGGCTAGTTTGACGATTGATAACGGTTTGGGCTTTTCTGATGCTGATTTGACTCCTAGAGGGAGGAAGCACAATGATGCGTTGCATGTCTCTGTCAAATGCAAGGGCACCACTTTGACCCATGTCCTTGTAGATACTGATTCATCGTTAAATGTGCTGCCTAAGAATGCTCTAGATAGACTAGACAGTGAAGGTTTGACTTTGAAGCCCAACAATATTGTAGTGAGGGGTTTTGACGGTTCCAAGAGAATGGTGCACGGGGAGGTGGACGTCCCTATCAAAGTTGGTTCTCAGACTTTCGACTCTACCTTCTATGTGATGGATATCAGACCATCTTATTCTTGTTTATTAGGCCTCCCTTGGACACATGGGGCTGAAGCTATTAATTCCACTCTACATCAGATGATGAAATACCCGGTCAAAGGGAGAATTGTCACTGTACACGGTGAAGAAGAATACATGGTCAATCACCTGAATTCCTTCAGATATGTGGAAATGGATGGTGAGTTCATCGATACTCCTTGCCAGAATGTCGAAGAGGTACCTCAGACTCTGGATGCAATTGAAATTGTTACCCATATGTCGAAGATCACCAGACCTCCCTTGAAGATGGCTTCTCTTAAGGATGCAAAAGTGGTTGTCGAAGAAGGCGGGTCTACCATCTGGGGTCAACTCCCCGATATTCCATACAAGTCTGATAAATTTGGTTTGGGTTTCTCTTCAGGGGCTCAAAGGGCTGTTAGACATGCTCGTGCTGGAAGACCCCCCACACGCATCAACAATCATGGGGTCAACACTTTAGAAGACGGAGACGGTGACAATGACATGGATAGCTGGATCTTCCCTACTACCAACAGTGGACTTAGTAACTGGACAAAAAAAGATTTTGTACTGATTACTTTTTATCAGAAGTAATTGTCTTTCTTGTTTTTTCTTGGATATGTAATAAATAATATAACTTTATGGCCATGTGTCTTACCTGGGGCACATCGGTTTATTTGTGAGGGTTATCATGTTTCACTTTCATATGGCATTAATAAAGCATTGGACGTTATGCATACAAATCTTGCGCTCTCTGTTTTCTTTTCTACTTTTACTTTGTATATACAGCTATGCTCTTACACACACTCACATATCAAACTACAGATCCATATCCACTATGGATCCCATTGATAACAATTCTGCTATTGCCAGTTATGACTTTGAAAATCCTATCAACCAAGCCGAGGACGAAGGTGACGAAGATTGTGAGGTACCTGGAGAACTTTCTAGACTGTTACAGCAGGAAGAAAGGGTTATACAGCCTCATGAAGAGCCAGTTGAGACAATAAAATTGGGCACATAGGTAGACAGAAAAGAATTCAAGATCGGCGAAAATCTGGGGCTTAATGTCAAACACCGGTTGATACAAATGTTGCAAGACTATGTCGAGATCTTTGCCTGGTCATATGAAGACATGCCAGGACTGGATACAGATATTATGGTTCACCGTCTGCCAACTAAAGAAGATTTCCCTCCGGTAAAGCAGAAGGTCCATCGCATGTGCCCTGAAATGTCAGAGAAGATCAAAGTAGAGGTTATGAAGCAGTTTAACACTAGTTTCTTAGCCGTCACCTCTTATCCCCAATGGGTGGCCAATGTAGTTATGATTCCTAAAAAAGACGGCAAGGTACGGATGTGTGTGGACTACAGAGATTTGAACAGGGCGAGCCCCAAAGATGACTTTCCACTTCCCGACATTGACGCTCTGGTTAAAAACACCGCGCAACACAAGATCTTTTCCTTCATGGATGGTTTCTCAGGTTACAATCAGATCAAGATGGCACCTGAAGATATGGACAAAACAACCTTCGTCACGCAATGGGGAACTTTCTGCTACAAAGTGATGCCGTTTGGATTAAATAATGTCGGGGCAACCTATCAGCGAGCCATGGTCGCCTTATTTAATAACATGATTCACCATGAGATAGAGGTATATGTGGATGAGATGATAGCCATGTCTAAAACTGAGGAAGAGCGCCTTGATCATTTACAAAAGCTGTTTGATAGGTTGAAGATATACAAGATGAGGTTGAATCCAAACAAGTGCACCTTTGGGGTAAGGTCTGGTAAACTGATAGGTTTCATTGTCAGTGACAAGGGCATTCAGGTAGACCCTGCAAAAGTAAAGGCTCTACAACAGATACCGACTCCTCGCACTGAGAAGGAGGCCAGAGGGTTTCTAGGACGACAAAATTACATTGCCAGGTTCATTTCCCATCTAACTGCTACTTGTGAGCCAATCTTCAAGCTCCTGAAGAAAGATCAAGTGGTAAAATGGAATGACGAATGCCGGAATGCCTTCGAAAGAATCAAGGAATACCTTCAAGAACCACCAATTCTGATGCCACCAATTGAAGAAAGATCTTTGATAATGTACTTAACATTGTTAGATAATTCAATGGGGTGTGTGCTGGGGCAACATGATGAGTCCGATCGAAAAGAGCATGCGATATACTACCTTAGCAAAAAGTTTACCGACTGTGAAATAAGATACTTACTACTCAAGAAAACTTGATGCGCTTTGGCATGGGCTGCTCGCCGACTAAGACAGTATATGTTGACCCACACTACTTTTCTTATATTAAGATGAATCTGATCAAGTACATCTTCGAAAAACCCGCCCTCTTCGGAAGAATAGCAAGATGGCAAATGATCTTCACCGAATATGATATCCAATACACAACCCAGAAAACAATCAAGGGAAGTGTACTAGTTGATCATTTGGCTCATCAGGTCGTGGATGACTACCAGTCCATGAATTTTGAGTTTCTGGACGAGAATATTATGCTAGTGACTGATTATGAAGAACCTGGACCGGATGAAGGACCTGAAAACGGATCCCGATGGATTATGGTTTTTGACAGAGCCTCGAACGCACTCGGCAATGGCATTGGTGCTGTAATTATATCTCCTGAAGGTTGTCATACTCCTTTCACCGCCAGATTATGTTTCAATTGTACGAACAACATGGCGGAGTATGAAGCGTGCATCTTGGGTCTCAAAGTTGCCATTGACCTGAGGATGAAGTTCTTGAGCGTTTTCAGGGATTCAGCCTTGGTAATAAGTCAGAGCAAAGGAGAGTGGGATACGAAGCACCCGAATCTCATCCCGTACAAAGAACATGTGTTGTCATTGGTTCCACACTTTGAAAAGGTCACCTTTGAACATTTTCCACTAGAAGAGAAACAATTAGCGGACGCGTTAGCTACCGTGTCATCTATGCTCAAGGTCAAGTGGGATAATGAGGCTCCCTGAATTACCATCGAGAGGTTGGATGAACCAGCATACTGCTACGAGATCGACACTGAAGGAGTAGCAGACAAACCTTGGTTTCATGAAATGAAAAGGTACCTCAAGGTTCAAGAATATCCCGAGGGGGCATCTGTCAATGATAAGAAGTTTCTGAGAAGGTTCGCGATAGTGTTCTTCCTCAGTAATGGAATCCTCTACAAGCGCAACCATGACCCTACTTTACTTTGGTGCATAGACAAGAGCGAAGCAGAGAGGATTATGACAGATTTAAACGAAGGTTCCTTTGGAACCCATTCTAGTGGACATACCATGGATAAAAAGGTCCTACGAGCAGGATACTATTGGTCCTCCATGGAAGCAGACTACTATCAGGATTCCCGAACTTGCCACAAATTCCAGATCTATGCTGATAAGGTGCATGTACCTCTGGTTCCTTTGAACATCTTGAAGGCTCCTTGGCCCTTTGCAATGTGGGGAATTGACATGATCAGAGAGATTAGACCTGCCACTTCCAATGGGCATCGCTTCATCCTAGTAGCCCTTGATTACTTCACTAAGTGGGTTGAAGCTGCCTCTTTTTCTACTGTTGCCAAGAACGTTGTGGCACGGTTTATCAAGCATAACCCGATTTGTCGGTATGCTGTGCTAGAGATAATAATCACTGATAATGGTACGAATCTCAACAACATGATAATCATTGAACTCTATAAACAGTTTAAGATCCAGCATCATAATTCTTCCCCTTATCGACCAAAGATGAATGGCGCTGTCGAGGCTGCTAACAAGAACATTAAGAAAATCATATAGAAGATGATGGTGACATACAAAGACTGGCATGAGATGTTACCATTTGCTCTTCATGGGTACCGCACCTGCGCATGAACATCGACATGGGCAACACCCTACTCTCTGGTATATGGTATGAAGGTTGTCCTGCCTATTGAGGTCCAGATCCCTTGTTTGAGAATCATGAAGGATGCAGGTTTGAATGAAGACGATTGGGTCCAGATTCGACTTGATCAACTGAATCTGATTGATATGAAAAGGCTAACTGCTGTTTGTCATGGTCAAATGTATCAAAAACGGATGATCAAGGCTTTCAACAAAAAGGTCAGACGCCAAGTATATCAAGTCGGGGATCTAGTAATCAAGCGCATCATACTTCCGCAAGGTGATCCCACGGGAAAATGGACTCCTACATACGAAGTTCCATTTGTGATCAAAAGCATATTCTCTGGTGGAGCCATGATTCTCCCTGCCATGGATGGTGACGACCTCCCTCACCCTGTTAATGCTGACATAGTGAAAAGATACTACGCATGAATGAAGACCCGCTAGGTTAACTATCCTAGGTAAAAATAAGGGCATCCCGGCAAACCAAAAGGTTTCGGGAAAAAATTAGGGATGAAAACAAAAAATATTTGTAAACCCGGCAAGTCGAAAACCTAAAAAGGCGGCTTGGGCAAAAAAGGGTATCCCGGTGGACTGAAAACCCGAAAGGGCGGTCCAGGAAAAAGTTAGGGATTTGAAGCATATCACTATGTCCCATTGTATCATCTTGCGGCCAGGCTTCAGTATCAACTATCAAGCTCAAACGGCACCGATCAATCCAGTCAGCTTCGGACAAGTAGCAAAGTGATTATACGCTCGAAGACATAGCGGCAATAGCATAATTGAAACTCAATGGGATTATTACACATAGCTGTTTTCTTCTCTTTGTACACTACTTTGTATACTCTTCAAACTCACGACGGTGTTCTCATACTAGAACGTCAGCCTCTGTGTACACAATGCCTATTTTAGGCAAACTTCATAAATCAATACAAACCATTTCTTTAGAAGTACAAAACTGTTTTGTTTTTGTTTTTCTTTTTCCTGTTTTGTTATGCAAAAACTTCCAATGACTTATTCTTGACATATGCATTTGAATATGATTAATATTCACAAATATTTGCATATTAAACAGAAAAACAGTTGCTCATGACTTAAGGAACGGGGAAAAATCTAAAAAACATTTCAATCCTGACAGTTACTCTATTCAGCAAGTATAGGGACAGAGACAGTTCTGAGACGAAGTCACCATTACACATGACCCTGTGACGTCTATGCTTCCCACAGAGTAGAGGCAAGCAAGAGTTTTGATCTCTGCTTCCCCAAATAGGAGTTACTTTCCTCAGTAAAGTTCCTTTAGAAAGTCGATATCTATATTCCCCAGCCGAGTTTTATAATCGCAAGCGGTTTATAAAGCTTTCTCCCGAGCAGAGTTTATTTCTCTGACTGCGGAACTTCCTCTCAAGCAGAGTTTATTTCTCTAACTGTGAAACTTCCTCTCAAGAAGAGTTTACTTCTCTGACTGCAGAAGCTTAATCCCCAACAAAGTTTATTCCTCCAGCTACAGAAGTCCATCCCCCAGCGGAGTTTATCTCTCTGAATCAGCAAAATATTCTAGAAAAGCATCTCCTCTCGCAAATAGAGGTATTCTCCCAGAGAGTTATTCTCAGGCAGAGTCTCTCCCAGCAGGATATTCGCAAACAGAAAGGAGTAAATCCCCAACATAGTCATTCACCATCCCCGGCGGCAATGAAGAATTCAGCTTCCCAATACTCTTCGGTAGCAGTCCGGGATTTATTTTCCTCGACTAAGAAGTACCGCAATAGCATCCGATATTCATACATCATGGCATGCGCATACATATGACATATATCACAGTCTCATTTATTTTGAGAACATTATCGTAATGCATTTCATACATCATGACACTGCATACGACTATCTCTTTACCTTTCAGGGAAAAGACCAAATCAACAAGCTACGTCTAACAAAGGGTTATTCCAGGATTTTCCTCAGAAAGATGTCCTCACGAGATTTTCCCTGGGTCAGACAGGTCGACGCTAAGATCTCTCTGATTACCATTCCAGTGGAAGATACTCCAAGACTTTCTTCTGGGTCAATTGAATCGCTACTAAGATCCTCTTGATTACTATGTCAGTCAAAGTTAACCCAAGATTTTCCCTGGGTCAGACAGGTCGACACTAAGATCTCTCTGATTACCATTCCAGTGGAAGATATTCCAAGACTTTCGTCTGGGTCAGTCAAATCGCTACTACGATCCTCCTGATTACTATGCCAGTCAAATTTAACCCAAGATTTTCCCTGGGTCAGACCAGTCGACACTAAGATCTCTCTAATTACCATTCCAATGGAAGATATTCTAAGGCTTTCATATGGGTAAGTGGAATCGCTACTAAGATTCTCCTGATTACTATGCCAGTCAAATTTAACCCAAGATATTCCCTGGGTCAGACAAGTCGACACTAAGATCTCTCTAATTACCATTCCAATGGAAGATATTCCAAGGCTTTCATATGGGTCAGTTGAATTGCTACTAAGATTCTCCTGATTACTATGCTAGTCAAAGTTAACCTAATATTTTCTCTGGGTCAGACATGTCGATACTAAGATCTCTCTGATTACCATTCCAGTTGAAGATATTCCAAGAATTTCGTCTGGATCGGCTGAATCGATACTAAGATTCTCCTGATTACTATGCCAGTCGAAGTTAACCTAAGATTTTCTCTAGATAAGCCAGATTGACACTAAGATCTCTCTGATTACTATGCCAGTGAAAGATATTCCAAGACTTTCGTCTGGGTCAGTTGAATCGCTACTAAGATTCTCCTGATTACTATGCCAGTCAAAGTTAACCCAAGATTTTCGCCTGGATCAGTTGAATCGACACTAAGAGTCTCATGATTATTGTTCCAGTCAAAGTTAATTCAAGGCCTTCCCTTGGTTCAGTCAAATCGATACTAATATTTCTATCCCAATTGAAGATAATTCAAGACACTGTGAAGCCGGGATCCTGACCAGATGACAGTTTAATCTCATCTCCCTAGTAAGTCGTTGGGAAGTCTGGAGCACGACCAGATAACATTTAGCCTTATTATCCTCGGCAAGCCAATGTAAAGCCTGGATTCTGACCAGATAGAAGTTCACTTCCGTCTCTTTAACCAAGTGATGACTCCCTAGTAGAGTAACGAACAACTGAAGCTCCTAAAACTCTATGTTCCAAGACAGAGACCAACATTCCTCAGCGAAGTCCTCTCTAACAGCAAGAGCAAGAATTCCCACAAAGGGATATCTCATGAAATCATCATTGTTCTGGATAGCATCTTTAAGCCCATCTCTGACGACTCTCTGTCACATTCTGATGGCATCTTTAAGCCCATCACCGAAGATCTGCGGTCATATTTTCCAAATGGCATCTATAAGCCCATTCCTAAAACTATCTACACAGTCAAGTATCATCTCAGACGAGTGCAAATTTCAGGGCACTCTAGTGTTCAATCATCTTCCACCTTCAGATCACGAAAGGAATAACATCCAATCTATATCCTCAGGTTTAAGAAGATTGAACAGGGGCAGCTGTTGTACCCCAAAATTTCCCCACTCATGTTTCCCAAGATTTCCCCCTACATGGTTGGTCACAAACCTTTGCCTAAAGAAAAGGAAAATTGGTGAGTGATGTTTCTAAGCGCCTTTCAATTGGCACCTCCAAAATGACTTTCAATTGGCATCTTCCTAGCGCTCTTCGATTGGCATGGACAAAGTTCCTTCGATTGTCCTGTTAACAAGGCCTTTCGATTGACATTTTAACAATGTCTTTCGATTGGCATCCGATCAAAGGCGTATTCGATTGGCATTTTAACAATCACCTTTTGATTGGTATTATAATAGTGTCCTTTGATTGGCATTGTAACAGTGTCCTTCGATTGGCATGTTAACAAGTACCCTTCGATTGACATTCCAAAAGATCCTTCGACTAACACTTCAGGGGGTCCTTCGACTGGAACTTCAGACTTTACCTCAATCAGAACATCATAATGAAATGATCTTCGAATGGCATTTCAGTGCAGAGTTGGTCTTAATCTAAGATGCTCTGATGAAGGAAGTTCTAAATACTTCGAATCAGAACTTAGACTCATCACAAGGCGAAGAGATGGTCGAAGTTGCCTAATAGGGAATTTTTCTTCAAAAGGATAGGAAATTGAAGCAAAGGGTGGTTCAATCGAAGGAGCCCTAGTATTGAAGCTGACACAATTCAACTCAGAACCATTAAGGAGAACAAGGTCCTACTAAGGAAAGTCTTGATTGGCTCGAATGGGACTTTGAAGCTAACGAAAAAGGCAGATTCGAAGAAATGAAGTAGGCAAGCATGACTAAGCAAAAACACATATCTTAACCTGTCCAGGTTCACCCCAAGTTCAAGATGGCATGTTGTCCTTGCAAACATGCTATAGAAGCAGAAGGAGTCTCAATCGAAGGGGCTGTGACATCGAAGCTGGATTAATTCGAAGCGGGGCTTAGAGATATCAAAGAGAGAAAATTCGAAGGGAAGTGGATCTGCAAAGGGCGAGCCATCTTTCGATTTTCATCATGTTGGAGGCCCAAATAGCTCATAACAGGCTGCCAATAACGCATGAAAGCAGATTGGCACATGATTGAATCAAATATAGCAAGTCTTTATGAAGAAATCAAATTAAATCTCTTCATCATAATGGGCCAAAATTTGGTACACAAATATTGACCTAAATCCCTTTGTCTATATAAACCTCATGCTCACAAAGAAAAAAGGAATAAAAAACACACGGAGGCTGCCTTAGAAGAAAATGTTGCCCGCCCCACGAGATTCAACAAAGTTTCCAAAGATTGTCAAACTCAAAGCCGGTTTTGCACGCGACCTCCATCCAGACTAACACTTGAATCATGTTCTTGAGATTCATGTAGAAGCATCCCTCATACAACCCCCTTGTTGGTAATTTTTCCTTTGATCTCAAATTTGTTAAATGTGATTTAAATTCATGTTGGACATATATACATATTGATGCTAATATTCATGTTTGTTTGAGTATGTTACGTGTGAGCAAAAAGGCAGGATTGAGATCGTGCCATTGTTGGGGAACGATATGAGCTTACCTTCGATTTGTACAACTGTAGTTTGTTTTCGATGGGTTAACACCATAGGGGGCCACTGAGCATGCAAATTTGATATTTAAGTTAAATACTGTGTTTTTGCTTCTAATGTAACTTTGCAGATTCGTTTGTACCAATAAATGTTTTTCGACGAGGTTGGTGAGGAAGGTGTGCTACAGGTAAAAGGACCTGCGTTCGATACCCAGGTCATATATTTTGTGTTTTTCTAACAAACTTCCTTACAGAATTCCAGATCGAAGGATGTCTTATCCAGATCGAATACCCCGGGCGTGTAGTCTCACGGGCACCTTCGATCAGCCCCCTGGATCGAAGGGTAACCCCATGCTTCTTCGAATCCCAGGCCTTGCATATTCAATTTCTAACGTATTTCCTTGCAGATCTAGCAACCCCCCATGACCCTCGAATGAGGCCTTCGATCAGCCCCTTGGATAGAAGGGCAACCCAAGCCTCTTAGATCTGGGCCCATTTTTCTTCCCTTTATTTTATGTAATTTTAGTTTTTGTTAATTAGATTATATTTTCTATTCATTCATTTTTTCCAATAAAATCCTAAAATATTAGAAAAAATCATAAAAATTAGGATTTAAAATTTTCCTTAATAAAATTAATTTTGAAAATTAATTTGATTCAACTTTAACCTTTTTTTAATTTAAAATTAGTTAGAAATTAGGTTCATCTTCTAATTGTTTTCATAAAACATAAAAAAAAAAAAGTTAAATGAGCAATTAGATTTTAAGGGTTTAGAACTTGTTCCCGTCTTAATTTTTTACGTGTCATTAGCTTTTTATACGATTGTTTTTATTATTATGTAACTGCGCCCGGTTTGTAATAGCTTAATTAGGGTTTTAATTTCTGCATTTTTACTTTCAGTTAATCCCTTATGTACCTACACCAAAGCCTTGTAATAGTGTAGGACCTCTATTTTCTCGCTTTTATATTTTTTATATACTTGTATATAATTGATAGCAACCTAGGTGTGCATGCTTAATCAATCAATTTTAGATCACTAAATTGCAAGATAAAATATATGAAATAGCACACTTTTGCACACGTGCACCCCTAGGGTTATTTCCCACTTTGGTTGCCTCGGAAACAATGGTCATGTCCCTTGAACGTATGGATACTCTTAGCAAAGACCCTTAGTTTAAAATCATCATAAAGATCATGGTCCTTAAATGTCCCTCGAGTTGCCTACGAGAAATGATCTTATGATGATAGTCCCTTCGAAATGCTAAGGTATCCTTACGTGTTGCCTTCAATGACCATTACGTCCCTTTCGATGGTCCCTCAAACATCCAACGACTAGGGTTATCTACTCACTAATAGTAGGATAACACGGTCTAAAGGATATGAGGAAAAGAACAATCTTTTTTTCGAGTAGGTAGATAATTGTTAGGTACTTTCTCAAACAATCCTTTTTACACACTTTCGAACAGTTTTCAAAACAAAGTTTTTAAAAACACTTTATCATACTCTTGAGGACTAATAAAGAGTTACCATAAAATGAATCGTCGCACTAAGGCATTGTCAAAGCTTTTCAAAACACACAAACACATGCATTTTCAAAAAAATGAGCAAGTACCTAAGAGCCCATGGAAAACCAAGGATGGTGTTGTACCCCAAAATTTGCCGTCTCATTTTACTCAACACATGCCCATTGAGGTCCTCAATTTGCTCAAGGATGCCCAAGAGTTGACCAAACAAACTCTCTCCTAAGGCAATGTACTTCAAACTAGGTTTCCATTTTCATCAGGGTGTGGGAGCTCCAAAGGTACCGAATGCTTTCCATGGTCCTAATATTTTCTCAAGATCATCCATGTCAAGTTTCATGCCTTGCGCAAGAAGTTTACTCAGTGAATTGCTCAGATACCTGAAAATCAACTATAATAGGTCAAAAGTCAATTGTGGCCCACATATAGTCAAACTTCAAGATTTTTGGTTAACATCAACATTTTCGAGTGATATTCATCATTTGATCAAGGGTTGATCATGATTCCTCATGGGATTCCCCAAATTTATCAAAAAACCAAAAGTTGCTAAATTAGGGTTTTTCAAGAAAAGTCAACCAAACTTTGACCAAGCATAACTTCTTCATACTTTATCACAAATTTTCCACCCAAGGCTCATTTTGAATAGGATGCAATTCCCTACAACTCATCTTCATCCCACAAGTTCAAAATATGCAATCATTAAAAGATATGAATTTCTACACTATAGGTCCTTTTCAAAAGTCAACAAAAACACCTTTTGGGTCAAAGCTTCTTACATGAACATGGAAGACCCAATTGAGATGAGAACAAAAGTGTTGTTTAGGGGACATCCTAAGATTTCTAAAAAGTCCAAGAAAACCTATCTTGGGTTAAAATTGGAAGAGATATGCCTTGTCAAAGTTGACCATTTTTGCGAAATTGCCAAAAGTCAAATATGCTCAAAAATGCATTTTTTGTCAAATAGGCCTAGTTTTTCATGATTGAATCTTGCTTGTGACATGGTCCACGACCCAAATCAGCATATACACTTTATTTGCTTCATTATTTATTTTATTTTGATTTTTTATTGTTTAAAATTCAAATTAAATCAAATAAATTGCAAAAAATACGAAAAGATTGACTTTTGATCTGATTTTTTGTAGGAATCAAATCCAATTAGGATGGCAAACCATATCAAATCAGATCAAGGCAAATTGAAGCGAAATTGGCATCATTAGGCTTGTTTTAGATACATATAATATAGGAACAAAATCAAATCCAATTTCCATGATTGGCAAAGATTTAATTCGTTTTTTTTAACCTAATTTGTTCTCATACATATACAGGACACAACCAGTGCATAAGGACAAGGATTAAAGTCGTGCAAGCAGAAAAATAAAACTGAAAATTTTTGACAAAAAGTGTGGATCCAATTTCTAATCTAGAGGACAATTCAAGACCATTCAAAGCCACAAATCCCTTCCTGGATATCTCTTGAAGCTAACAGGACCATTTGCATGCTTCAAAGCTCCAGGAATTGTCACATATTGCTCTCACGGTTTGTCACCTTTTTCAAATTCGTATCTATTCATTCTGGCATTGCTAACATGTTTTGATTACATATTTGCGTTCACGTGACTGCCTGGAAACTTTCTGTATACTTAATTGTTAGTTTTGATGCATAAACAACGAGTTGCCATTATTAGGGTTTTGTCCTCCGTTTTAGGGATTTATTGTACAGGTAAAATTAAGGCCAGAGAAGGATGCCATCATACTCGTGAGGTCAAAACCAGTTGATTGGCGTAGCTAGAATTGATTTATCATGCTTTCTGTGGATTTTTGAAGATTGCAGGTCTGTAGCTATGGAGGTTGTCCCTAGGTAAAAGTGTTGTACCTAAGACAACAGATCTGTGAAGAAGACGATAATGTGGCTAAACATCGTTGGCTTATTTGAATTTCGCGCGTTTATTTAAGGCATTCACGTTATTTTCTATAATACTTGTTATTGTTATTATGTTTACAACTAAGCAATACAACTCAGTTGGTTAAGCGCGCGTATGTTGAGTGGGAGGACCTGGGTTCGATCCCAGTTCCCAGCGTTTTGCAATTTTCCCAATATTCAACTGCAGGATACGTACACCATCATCCAAGGCAGCCTGCCATGCACTTCCATCATCCAACCACATGATTGCTCAACAATCCAATCCAACGTCCCACATGGAAAGGACCATGGTACACTCTCCAGGCCTGACCAGCACAGGACCACACGCAAGGGTTGGGCTCAGTAGTTGATGGGCCCAAAAATTCAGCTATACACCCCCCTTCTCAGCTTCTAACAGGCCCAAATCTCTTTCCTTTTCTATTTTATTTCTTTTTAATTATTTTTATTAATTATTTCTTTTTTTACAAAATAACAAAACCATTTTTTTATTAAATCAAAAAAAACACAAAAACCTAAAAAATCGTTTTTTTTTTCATAAAAAAAATTTGTTTCTTTAATTAATTAATTAGTTTAATTATTTAGGGAAATTCAATTGTTTTTTCTATATAATTTAAATTAATTAGAAATTAGGGTTTTAATGTGTACATAACCTAATTAATCTTTTCTCAAAAAAATAATAATAACCTAAATATTTATTCAATTAGATTTTTTTTCTTTAATTCTCGCATTTAAATCGCCACGCGCATTTTAATTCTTTTTTTCTATTATTGTATCTGCTCCGGGTTGTAATAGATTTAATTAGGGTTTTAAAATTCCGCATTTTCATTTTCAGTCAAGATAATTATGTATCTGCAAAAGTCTTGTAATAGCTAGGATTTTTAAACTTCCCACACTTTTAATTTCCGCAAATTATAAACTGCTAGATGTATGTTAATAGGATTGTATGGAAAGACTAACTGAAAATTAAAACAGTAGATCACCCTAATTGTGCAAAGATTAAATAACTGAAATCAAACACACGCACATGCTCACTCCTAGGATTTGCCTTACTTGGTTGCCTCGGAAATAATGGTTGTGTCCCTCGAACATAGGGATACCTTAGCAATGAGCCTCGGTTAAAGTCATTATAAAGATCATAGTCCCTCAATGTCCCTAGAGTTGCCTACGAGAAATGATCTTGTCCCTCAATGTTGCCTACGAATATATGATGACAGACCCTTCGAACTGCTAAGGTATCTTTACATGTTTCCTTCAATGACCATTTCATCCCTTCGAACGTCCCTTTAAAATTCCGAAGACGGTGCTACCTATTCCTTAATAATAGGACAACGCTGTCTAAAGGAAGACGAACAGTCTTTTTCGAGTAGGTAGATAAGTTCTTAAATACTTTCTCAAACAAACAAACTTTTTCACACCAAACAGTTTTCAAACAAAGTTTTCAAAAACAACATTGTAACACTCTTAAGGACAGAAACAAGGGTTAAAACAAAGTAAAACAAAACTTTTCAAAACAAGCACACACAAGCAATTTCAAAATGAGCAAGTACCTAAGAGCCCGTGGAAAACCATGGATAGAAAGGGTGCTAACACCTTCCCTTTCTATAATCTACCCCTCGTACTCAGAAACATCTCGAAAAAGGTTTTTTGTGTTCTTTTTTCTTTTCCTAATTGTATAAAATAAAAGTCAGTGGCGACTCTTGCTTACCGCGACATTTTGCAAACAAAAAACGCAAACCAGTATTAACAGTCGGTTGTGCCACCGTATTACAGAACTGGCGACTCTGCTGGGGAATAGCATAAAGTGGGGTTTACCTTAGGATCTAGGTCATTTTAAAATTGCTTTCTTGTTTTGCCCTGCCTGCTTTATCTTTAAGGGTTTTGTTTGGGTATTATTAAAGATCCTACACCCGGATCTGGGGACACTTTTTAGGTAAACAGCAATAGATCGTGGAGACTACGGCGTAGACCGATATGGTTTAAGTGATGGATGTGTTGGTGTGACACTTTGGTTGGTATCGGTATCCCTCGTGTGGAAATGAGGAGAATACGGGGCCGCCGCATGGTGTCGTGAAGCATTAACGAACCTTAGAACCTTAGTTGAACAAACTTGGCCATTAGAAAGTAGTGAGATAGCCAGCCTCGGTATAAAGCTGAGGATTGGTTGATACTCGATGCTACACTCATTGAGATCAGACTTTCGGGATATTTCAGCCGCAAGAAAAGATTGCTTCAGCTGAAACAATGCCCGATAAAGGATGATCAGTGATATTGAGGATATTTAGAACCCGATTACTTTTCTAAGACAGGTTTGAAACCAACTAAACTTCAAGAGGGTATGACCTTAAAACTCAAGCAGGCCTTAAACCTAAGAACTTGGTGTGATTTGTCTGTGTTTTCTATACCTGTGATTTATCATGACATCATGCATCATAACATAGCATCCATTCTTATTGTACTAACCATTTCAAGGAACAAGGAAATTTATCTTTGTTCTGTTTTGCAGATCATGGCTTCCGCTCGTAGAAACACTATCCGAATCAGCTTTGTGAAAGTACTTTCCCAACTCAAGGAGTTAGTATCAAAGGTTCCAAAAACTTCTGCGTTCACTAAGAGACATGGTCGAATTCTCAACCTGGTTACTTCAAACTTTGATGAAAAGATGATGAGTGTACTCTTTCAGTTCTTTGATCCCAAGCACCACTGCTTCACCTTTTCAGACTATCAGTTGGTGCCTGCCATGGAAGAGTTCTCTCAGTTGTTGGATATACCCATTCTTGAACAGTTGCCTTTCAAAGGTCTGGAAGAAGTTTCTAAGCCAAAATTTGTTGCCTCAGCCTTGCATTTGAAACGGGTCGACGTGGTATCCAATTGGGAAACAAGAAGCGGAGTCAAGGGTTTTCTAGCCAAGTTACTGATAGACAAGGCCCAGCTGTTTTGGGATGATATCGATTTTCAGGCTTTTGATGAGGTCTTGGCTTTTCTAATCTATGGGTTAGTATTATTCCCTAATCCAGACTCATTCATAGATGTGAATTCCATCAAGATCTTCCTCTCTCGCAACCCCGTGCCTACCTTGCTCAGAGATATTTTACACGCTCTCCATACTCGTACCATGAAGAGAAGAGGGGTTCTTATGTGTTGCATGCCATTGCTATCGAGGTGGTTTATTTCTCACCTACCTAAGTCTGTACTGAAGAATGAAGAAGGTTTGGGTTGGTCGCAAAGGATAATGTCACTTGCTCACATGAATATTCTCTGGTGTTCCCGAGCTATAGAAAACACTGCTATTATTGACCGCTGTGGGGAGTACCCTAATGTCCCGTTATTTGGCATCAGAGGGGGTATAACCTATAATCCTTGTTTAGCTCTACGACAATTTGGTTACGCTCGAGGAGATGGTCCCAATGAGTTACTTATTGAGGGAGTTGTATTCAACTATGAAGATGATTTCAAGGGTATCGCCAGAGGTTCATACGAGCTTGGAGCATGGTAAAAAGATCTGGTGCCAGGGCTTTGGGGCCAAAGGATTCCATTCATATGGAACCTTATCTCCAATGGGTACGAGCTCGCGCCCATAAACTTATGATGCTCTATATGGTTGTTTTACCAGTGATTGTGGAACCCACTACCGAAGGGAGTATTCCTTACACGATTCTCCATCCTGATATGCCCACTGATCTTGGATAACTATAGAGGTATTGGATTCAGTTGAAGAAAGAGCAGGATACCTATAGGGATCAGTTCTATGCCCAAGAGAGGAAGGTTTTAGAGCTCGCAAAGCAACTCCAGGAGGAAAGAGGGCTTAATGTCTATCTCAGCACAAAGAGGAAGCATCCATGGGAATTTTGATTTTCCTAGTTTTTAGATTTGTTTTTAATTGTAACGCCTAAAAGGAATTTGAACTTTGAATTCTACTAATAAAAGCTTTGTTTCATTTTGGTTCACAAATTTAAATTTCCCAAAGTCTTTGAAATAATTGCATACGCATCCCATTCATATCATTGCATAACAGGATTCATAACAAGTTTCTCATTTCCTCTGCTATTTATTTTAGCAATGGCTCTTGAACAAACTATGAAAGATCTTCAGACTAAGAACACGCAATTCCAGCAAATGATTGTGGCTCTGGACAAAAGGCAGGAAGAACTGAAGGCTCTGATTACTAAGAAGAACAAGAAAACCAAGAAGACAACCGGTGTGGAACATATGAGCAGAAGGTTCAGAGAGCCGCCAAGACGGGTTGTTGATTTAGCTTCTTCATCTAAAGAGGGAGAGAACCAAGAGGTTGAAGCCAGAGAAGAGGACCCTAGTCCTAAAGAGTCTGAAAATGAAACTGATTACAATAAGGAGCAGTACCCTCCAGCTGATGAAAGGTATAGGTAGTTAGAAGAGAGTCTGAGCGTTATGGAAATCCAGAAGGTTCCTGGGCTTGATTTTGAAGAGCTAGGTCTTGTCTCCGGGGTTGTCATCCCCCCAAAATTCAAGGCACCCGTGTTTGATAAGTATGATGGGGTCTCTTGTCCTAAAATGAATCTCCGTTATTATGTGAGGAAGATACAACCTCATACTGCTGACAAAGACTTGTGGGTTCACTTCTTCCAAGACAGTCTAGAACACAATTGGATTGGTTCTATCAGCTGGAAAGAGCCAATGTTCGTAACTGGGAAGACCATGTTGCTTCATTTTATAAGAAATATCAGTATAATGTAGACCTCGCTCCCACCCGTACACAACTCCAAAAAATTTCTATGGGTTCGAACGAGGGTTTCAACGATTATACTCAGAAGTGGAGAGATTTGGCTAGAAGAGTTCAACCTCCCTTGGCTGACAGGGAGCTCGTGGATATGTTTCTGGGGACTTTGACTGGACTGTTCTTCAACCATCTGATTGGAAGTTTATCGGCGGGCTTTACTGAACTAATTTTAACAGGGGAAAGAGTGGAAGCTGGAATCCTAAGTGGTAAAGATCAGAAGGATGCCTCTTCGAGTGTTGCAAGGAAGCTGTTTGCAGGTAAAAAGGAAGTCAGTGCTGTTTACAACCAAAAGAATCAGAATCGAACCGAGCGCCATCCGGCGGTAGGGGCTGTTATGATTCCCAACCCTGCACCTGCTCAACAAAGAAATAATCAGCCGAGAGCAGAAAGGCCAGCTAGTCAGTTCACTCGAGTCAACATGACGATGTCTCAGATTTTACCTTAGTTGCTGAAGACCAATCTGGTTACTCTGAGGGAAGCTCCGAAGAATCCGAACACCACCTCTCCCTACTATAAACCGAATGCTCGTTGTGCTTACCATTTGGAAAGTCCAAGCCATGATACTAATGACTGCTGGGCTTTGAAGAACAATGTACAGGATCTGATTGATGCTAAGGAGATTGAATTTGATCCCCCGGAGACTCCTAACGTTATCACTGCTCCTATGCCGAAACATGGTCGGGGTGTTAATGACATTGAAGAAGATGTGTTTGTGACCTCTTTGGAAGAATTGGTGACCCCACTCATGACTATCAAAGAGATTTTGTTAAAGGCCGGTTTATTTTCGCGTTGTGGTGAAGGTTGCCACTTTTGTTCATCTCTACCGACTGGTTGCCCTTTGTTGAAGGCATGTGTTCAGCGTATGATGGATAAAAAAGAGATTCTATTTGAGAAGACTCTTGTTCTGACTGTTTCCCGTGAAGATATTGCTATCATAACCATTTCCGCCAATCCTCCCAGGGCCTCCGCTAAGAGACCCATCAGGATTACATCAATTCTGAAGGTGACTCCGTTGATCATAACCATGCCACGGCCAATCCCATACTCCTCGGAAAAAGATGTTCCTTGGAACTATGGGGCCGACATCTATTACTAAGACATTAAGTAGGACATGCTAGTCATTGAAGACAAGATTGCTGAAAATGCTGATTCCGACATCGTCAATATTGCCAGAACCAGTAAAATAACAAGAAGTGAAAGGGTGTTCTCCCCTGAAATTTCTCCCCCAAAGACTGCTATCGGACCTGTGATCATTCCTGTTGTGGTTCCATCCGAGACTACTACTACAATTCCAGTAATCACTCCTGTTGACCCTCCCATCACCGAGTCAGCCAAGACTCGAGGCAAAGACATACTGATTGAGCCTGTCCTAACAAGGGCTAATTCAGTAACCATAGCAGAAGCTTCCAAGAAATAAATGGAAGAAATTTTGAAGATAATAAAGAGAACGATTACAATGTGGTACAGCAGCTAGGGCAGACCCCATCCAAAATTTCTATGCTGGCTTTGTTGTTGTGTTCCGAGGCCCATGCGAAGGCTTTGGTTAAGTTTCTGAAGATGGCTCACATACCACAAGAGACATCTGCTGATCAGTTTGAAGATTGTGTGGCTAGTCTGACTGCTGATAATGGTTTGGGTTTTTCTGACGCGAATCTGACACCAAAAGGGAGAAATCATAATGATGCCCTTCAAGTTTCTGTTGAATGCAGGGGCACGACTCTGGCCCATGTTTTGGTAGTTACTGGCTCCTTGTTGAATATGATACCTAAAAAAGCTCTGGACAGATTGGACTGCGAAGGCTTGACCTTGAAGCCTAGCAATATAGTAATGAGAGCTTTCGATGGTTCGAAGAGGATGGTGCACGGGGAAGTGGATGTCCCTATAAAAGTTGGTTCCCATACCTTTGAGTCCACTTTCTACGTAATGGATATCAAACCATCATATTCTTGCTTGTTGGGAGGCCCTTGGATACATGGGGATGAGGCTATTACTTATACCCTCCACCAAATGTTGAAGTACCCAGTAAGAGGAAAGATTGTCACTATGCATGGTGAGGAGAAGTATATAATCAGTCACTTGAATACCTTCAGGTACGTAGAGATGGATGGCGAATTCATCAAGACTCCTTGCCAGAACTTTGAATTGGTACCTCAGATTATGGCTACAACAGAAACTACCAACAGTCATTCGAAGGTCACCCAACCTCCCTTGAAGATGGCTTCTCTCAAGGATGCACGAGCAGTGGTTGAAGAAGGTGGGTCTACCATTTGGGGTCAGCTCCCAGTTATTCATTACAAGTCTGACAAATCTGGTTTGGGCTTTACTACAGATGCTCAAAGGGTTGTTCGTCGTACTCGGGCTGGAGGACCTCCCCTACGCATCAGCAATCCCGGGGTCAATGCACTTGAAGACAGTGATGGTGATTCTTACATTGACAACTAGATCTTCCCGACTACCAATGGTGGACTCAGTAACTGGACTGCCATGGACTTTGTGCCGATTACTTTTGTTCAGGAGTAATTGTCTTTTTGATTTTTTCGGATATGTAATTTAAAAACAATATAAACTCTATAGCCATGTGTCTTACCCGGGTCACAATGGTTCTATTTGTGAGGGTTATCATGTTTCATTTTCATATGAATTTAGTAAAGCATTGGAAGTTTGCATACAAATTTTTCTCTTTGTCTTTCTTTTCTTTTATTCTGTCTATATAGCTATGCTCTTACACACACTCACGTATCCAAATGCAGATCCATATCCACTCTGGATCCCGTTGATAACAGTTCTGCTACTGCTCATTTTGACTTTGAAAATCCGATCAACCAAGCTGAGGACGAAGGTGGGGAAGATTGTGAGGTACCCGGAGAACTTGATAGACTATTATAGCATGAAGAAAGGGCCATACAGCCTCATGAAGATCCGGTTGAGACAGTGAACTTGGGTACAGAGGAAGACAGAAAAGAGGTTAAGATAGGTGAAAATCTGGAGCTTAGTGTCAAACAGCGGTTGGTACAGATGTTGCATGAGTATGTTGAAATCCTCGCCTGGTCATATAAAGACATGCCGGGACTAGACACGGATATAGTGGTTCATCATCTTCCGACTAAAGAAGGCTTCCCTTCGGTAAAGCAAAAGGTCTGTCGTATGCGCCTTGAGATGTCAGAGAAGATTAAAGCAGAGGTTATGAAGCAGTTCAACGCCTGGTTCTTAGATGTCACCTCCTATCCGCAGTGGGTTGCTAATGTGGTTCTAGTACCTACGAAAGATGGTAAAGTATGAATATGTCTGGACTACAGAGACCTGAACAGGACAAGCCCCAAGGATGACTTCCCGTTTCCCCATATCGATGTTCTGGTTGACAACACCGCACAACACAAAGTCTTTTCCTTCATGGACGGTTTCTCTGGCTACAATCAGATCAAGATGTCACCTGAAGACATGGAGAAGACATCCTTTGTTACATAGTGGGGCACTTTTTGCTACAAGGTGATGCCGTTTGGGTTGAAGAATGCTGGGGAAATTTATCAGCGAGCTATGGTAGCTCTGTTCCATGACATGATTCACCATGAGATAGATGTTTACATTGATGACATGATAGCCAGGTCTCAAACTGAAGAAGAACACCTTGATCATCTACAAAAGTTGTTTGATAGGTTGAAGATGTACAAGCTGAGGTTAAATCCGAACAAGTGCAACTTCGGGGTAAGGTCTGGTAAGCTTCTAGGATTCATTGTCAGTGACAAAGGTATTCAAGTAGACCCTACAAAGGTGAAGGCCATACAAGAGATGCTGACTCCCATACTGAAAAGGAAGTTAGAGGTTTCTTGGGACGCCTGAATTACATTTCCCGATTCATTTCACATCTGACTGCTACTTGTGAGCCGATCTTCAAGCTTTTGAAGAAAGGTCAAGTGGTAAAGTGGAATGACGAATGCCAGGTAGCCTTTGACAGAATCCAACAATATCTCTAAGAGCCTCATATTATGATGCCTCCGACTGAAGGAAGACCTTTGATAATGTAGTTAACGGTGCTAGATAATTCAATGGGGTGTGTGCTGGGGCAGCATGACGAGTCTGGTCGAAAAGAGCACGCAATATACTACCTTAGCAAATGGTTTACCGACTGTGAAACACGATACTCACTGCTCGAGAAAACTTGTTGTGCTTTGGCATGGGCTGCTCGCCGACTGAGACAGTATATGTTGACCCAAACTACTTTGTTGATATCCAAGATGGACCCAATCAAGTACATTTTCGAGAAGCCCGCTCTCTCCGGAAGGATAGCAAGGTGGAAAATGATCTTAACCGAGTACGACATCCAATATACAACCCAAAAGGCAATCAATGGAAGTGTGTTAGCTGATCATTTGGTGCATCAGGCCGTGGACGACTACCAGTCCATGAATTTCGAGTTCCCGGATGAGAATATCATGTTGGTAACCGACTGTGAAGAACCTGGACCGGATGAAGGACTTGAGGAAGGATCCCGATGGTCTATGTTTTTTTATGGAGCCTCAAATGCACTAGGTAACGGCATTGGCACTGTAATCATATCTCCCGAGGGCTGTCATACTCCGTTCACTTCTCGATTGTGTTTTAACTGTACCAACAACATGGCAGAGTATGAAGCGTGCATCATGGGTCTTAGAGCTGCTATTGACCTAAGGATGAAGTTCTTGAGTGTATTCAGGGATTTCGCCTTGGTGATAAGTCAGATCAAAGGAAAGTGGGATACGAAGCACCCGAACCTTATTCCTTACAAAAAGTATGTACTGACACTGCTGCCACATTTTGAAGAGATCACCTTTGAACATTTCCCACGAGAAGAGAATCAGTTAGCGGACGCGCTAGCTACTATGTTGTCAATGTTCAAGGTGAGGTGGGACAATGAGGCCTCCCAAATCACTATTGAGAGGTTGGATGAACCAGCATACTGCTGTGAGATAGATATTGAGGAGGTAGCTGACAAACATTGGTTTCATGAGGTGAAAAGGTATCTTGAGGCTCAAGAATACCCCGAGGAGGCATCAGTCAATGACAAGAAATTTTTGAGAAGGTTTACTGCAAAGTTCTTCCTCATCAATGGAATCCTCTATAAGCCCAATCATGACTCTACCTTACTACGGTGTGTAGACAAGAGCGATGCAGAGAGGATCATGGAATACCTACACGAAGGTACCTTCGGCACTCATTCCAATGGACATACCATGGCAAAGAAGATCCTACGGGCAGGATACTACTGGTCCACTATGGAAGCAGACTATTATCAGCATTCTTGAACCTGTCACAAGTGCCAAATTTATGCTGATAAGGTGCATGTACCTCCAGTTCCCTTGAATGTTTTGACGGCTCTCTGGCCCTTTGCAATGTGGGGAATTGACATGATCGGCGAGATTAGACCTACCACGTCCAGCGGGCATCGCTTCATCCTAGTGGCCATTGATTACTTTAGAAAGTGGGTTGAGGCAACCTCCTTTGCTACGGTTACTAAGAATGTGGTGGCACGGTTCATCAAACATAACTTGGTTTGTCATTATGGTATCCCTGAGAAAATCATCACGGACAACGGTACCAATCTCAACAACTTGATGATCAATGAACTCTGTAAACAGTTCAAGATTCAGCATCACAACTCTTCTCCTTACCGGCCGAAGATGAATAGGGCTATTGAAGCTGCTAACGAGAATATCAAAAAGATCATACAGAAGATGACGGTGACATACAAAGACTGGAACGAGATGTTACCGTTTGCTCTTCACGAGTATCGTACTTCAGCATGTACGTCGACAGGGGCAACACCCTATTCTCTGGTATATGGCATGGAGACTGTCCTACCCACAGAGGTCCAAATCCCTTCTCTACGGATTATGAAGGATACAGGTTTGAGCGAAGATGATTGGATCCAAACTCGACTTGATCAATTGAACTTAATAGAAGAGAAAAGACTTACTTTTGTCTGTCATGGTCAAATGTATCATAAATGGATGATCAAGGCCTTCAATAAGAAAGTCAGACAACAAGTGTATTAAGTAGGGGATCTGGTAATCAAGCGCATCATACTGCCGCAAGGTGATCCCAGGGGAAAATGGACTCCCACCTATGAGGGACCATTTGTAGTCAAGAACATATTTTCCGGTGGAGTCATGATTCTGACCACCATGGACGGTGACGACCTTCCACACCCTGTCAATGCGGACATAGTGAAAAGCTTCTACGCATAACAAAGACCCACTAGGTTGACATACTTAGGCAAAAATAAGGGTATCCCGGCGAACCAAAAGGGTTCGGGCAAAAATTAGGGATAAAAAAAATAAAAAATTCTGTACACCCAGCAAGTCAAAAACCCGAAAGGGTGGCTTGGGAAAAAAAGGGTATCCCGGTGGACTAAAAACCAGAAAGGGCGGTCCAGGCAAAAGTTAGGGATTAAAGCGTATCTCTATGTCCCATTGGATCACCTTGCGATCAGACTTCAGTAATCAGGTATCGAGCTCAAATGGTACCGATCAATCCAGTCAACTTCGGACAAGCAGCAAAGTGATGAGATGCTTGAAAACATAGGGGCAATAGCAGAATTGAAACCCAATTGGATCACTACACATAAATGTTTTCTTTTTGTACAAAATTTCTGTAATAATTTCCATTTTTTACGGTGGCATTCTCTTACTAGAGCGCCAACCTCCTTGTAAAAACCGCCTGTTATAAGAAAATTTCAAATCAATACAAAGCGTATTTTAAGTATAAAACTGTGTGTTTTTTTCCGTTTTCTGTTTTGTTTGCAAAAACGTCCAATGTTTTATTCTTGACATATGCATTTGAATATGATTACTATTCACAAATATCTGCATATGAAACAGAAAGAAAGTTACTAAGAAAACTGGTACAAAACCTAAATACCGACAGTTACCCCGTCCATCATGGCACAAGGGGCAGAGATAGTTGGAAGTGAAGTCACTATCACATACAAGCCAGTGATACCTATATTCTGCACAGAGCCGAGGCAACCATGGTCCGACCTCCGTGTCCCCAAGCAGGAATCACTTCCCCAGCAAACTCTTTCAGAAAGCTAATATTTGTATTCCCCAGCCAAGTTTTATAACCAAAAGCAGTTTATAAAGCCATCTCCCAAGTAGAGTTTTATTTCTCTAACAGCGGAAGCTCAATCTCCAACAGAGCTCTTCTCTCCAGCAATGGAAGTTCATCCCCAGCTGAGTTTATTTCTCCAAATCAGCAGATCTTCCAACAAAGTATCTCTCTTCCCCCACAGAGTTATTCCCCCACAGAGTTATTCTCAAACAGAGTCTCTCCCCGGCAGAATATCCATAAACAAGGATCAAATCCCCAACACGGTCATCTCCGTTTACCATCCCCAACGGAAGTAGAAGAACCACTTTTTCTACGACGGTCAGGAACTCAATTTCTAGTACTCTCTAGCATCAGTCCAGGATTTATTTTCCCCAGCTAGAGAATATCATAATAGAATTACATATCCATACATCATGGCATGCACATACGTATCATACAACACAATCTAATTTATTTTGAGAACATCATTACTCAATACATTTCATACATCATGACATTACATACGACTAACTTTTTACCTTTCAGGAAAAGATGCAATCAAGTTCTCTCTAGTTCAGTCAAACCAACACCAAGGTTTCTATTCCAGTTGAAGATATTCCAACACTTTTCAATATTTTCTCTGGTTTAGTCAAACCGACACTAAGGTTTCTATTCTAGTTGAAGATGTTCTAAGACTTTCGTCTGGGTCAGCCGAATCACCGCTAAGATTCCCCTGATTTTTATGCCAGTCAAAGTTAATCTAAGCCCTCTCCTGAGATCAGTCAAATCGATACTAAGATTTCCCTCCCAGTTGAAGTTCTCACAAGTTTTCCCTGGTTCAGTCAAATCGATACTAAGATTTCTATTCCAGTTCAAGCTATGAAGCCAGGAAAATGACCGGATAATATCTTGACTTCTCCAAAATACTACGAAGCCTGGAATCGACCAAATAGTGGTGTATCTTAAATTCAAGCTATGAAGCCCGGAAATCGACCAGAAAATAGCTTAATCCCCAGCAAGTTACTATAAAACCTGGAAATCATCCGGATAACAGTACAAGATACTATGAAGCCTGGAATCGACCAAATAGTGGTATATCTCAGATTCAAGCTACGAAGCCCATAAATTGACCGGTTAATATCTTGATTTCTCCAAAATACTATGAAGCCTGGAATCGACCAGATAGTGGTGTAAGACACCGTGAAGCCTGGCACACAACTAAATAATGGTATAAGACGCTGTGAAGACTGGAGCACAACCAGATAGCAGCAAGAGACACTGTGAAACCTGGAAATCAACCAGATAATAGTATGAGGCACTGCGAAGCTTAGAGTTTGACCAAATAGAAGTTTACTCGGCCAATTACTATGAATCCTAGAAATCAACCGGATATTAGTATGCCTTAAATTCAACTTGAAACCCGGATGCAACCGGATAACAACTTAATTCCTTCTGAAGCCTGGAGCACGAACAGATAAGAATTGAGAAATTGCAAAGCCCGGAGAATGACCAAATAGCAAGTTTAATCTCATCTCCCCAGTAAGTCACTGTAAAACCTGGAGCACGACCAGATAACATTCAATCTTATTATCCTCAGCAAATCACTGTAAGACCTAGAGCACGACCAAATAACAATTCATTTTCACCTCCTCGACTATGAGATGATTCCCCAGTAGAGTAACAGACAACTAAAGCTCCTAAAGTTCTATTTCTCGCAAGACAGAGACCAACATTCCTCAGTAGATTCCTCCTCAACAACAGGAACGGGAATTCTCATCGAAGGAATATCTCACAAAATCAACATCATCCTGGATGGCATCTTTAAGCCCATCTCCGACGATTGTCCGTCATATCTTTTAGACGGAATCTTTAAGCCCATCTCCGGTGACCTTCCGTCGTCTCCGCCAAATGGCATCTGTAAGCCCATTCTCGATACTACCTGCACAGTCTTGCACCATCTCAAACGAGTACAAAATAACAAAATCTTTTTTTTATTAAATCAAAAAAATCACAAAAACCTAAAAAATCTTTTTTTTCTTCATAAAAATATTTTGTTTCTTTAATTAGTTAATTAGTTTAATTATTTAGGGAAATTTAATTGTTTTTTCTATATAATTTAAATTAATTAGAAATTAGGGTTTTCATGTGTACATAACTGTTGTACCCCAAAATTTTCCCTCCCATATTCTTCAAAGTTTATCAAGAAACATCCTCAAGTGGTTCAAGATCTCTCAAGGGTTGCACAGTTCAAACACCCTCCTAAGCCTGTCAAATTAGGGTTTTGGTTCTTGCAAGGAAGTTGAGGTTTTCAAGGGCTCAATCAAGTCACATGTGCCCATATACATTGTCAAGCATCTACATGCCAAGTTTCAAGGCTCATAAGGTCAAGTTGCCCAGTCAAAAACCCTAATTGCTTCACAATCAACTGCAGGGGTAAAATGGTCATTTGGCAGTCAAAAGTCAAAATTTTTGGTCAACATCTTATTTTGAAGCCACAATCATCATTTGATCAAGTCTTGATCATGATTCCACAAGAATGGCTCAAAAATCATCAAGATGCAAAAGTTTCCATTTTTGGACAGTTGAAAAGTCAACTGTAACTTGACCAAGGCATAACATTTTCATGGTTCATCATAAAAATCCCATCCAATGCTCATTTTGAAGGGGATAACTTTTCCTACAACTCATCTTCACATTCCAAGTCCAATAAATGCTCTCACAAAAAGTTATCAATTTCAATATTATAGGTCATTTTCAAAAGTCAACAAAAAGGCATTTTAAGTCAAAGACCATAACTTGAGATTGGTAAATCAAAATGACATGGGACCAAAGGCATTGGTTAGAGGACTTCAAGACCTTTCCAAAATGTCCAAGAACATGTTCATATGATCAAAATTAAGCAAGATATGCATTGGAGAAGTTGGGAAATTTTTGTGAAATGGCAAAAGTCAACTATCCTTGAAACATCATTTTTTGACAAAAGGGCCCACTTTCTTCCACTTGATTCAGACTTGTCATGCCACCCACGTGTCCCATGATTAATTTCAAGACCAAACATTTATTTTTTCATTTTTATTTAATTTTTGTGGATTTAATTCATTTTAATCCATAATAATTCAAATAAAATAAAAAAAAATTAAAGGAAGAGTATCTTGAGGTTTGAATGGCTTTCATGTGTCATATTCCACATACCAAATTCGTGCTAGGGCCATTTTGAGCATAAAATTCAAAATTTGAACAAACTTGGAATGTTCTTTAATGGTGATAAACCAAAATTCAAAAACTTCATTGCAACGGATCCCAAGCTCATAATGTGACCTATTCCCTTCATACATACATATGCAAGACTTCCCAACCTCATTCACGACCGAGAGAGTGCACAAACGGCCAGAACAAAAACTCAAAATTTGTCAAAAAGTTGGAGATCTAAAACTGTGTTGCAGGCACTTTGAGATCAAAAGAAGCACGTAGTCTTCCTCATTGACATACCCTGAAGCTAAAGAGACCTTTACCACGCCCTGAGACTCCATATCAAGCACTGTAAGTCATCACAAACTCGCCTCTGAACACGAAATTGGATTTCTTTATTCTTGCGTTTTTTCTCAAAAAAGTTAGCATATTCATACTCCTTGATTGATTTCCAACATGACTGCATTAGCCAATTTTATTGTTAGGCCCTGAATCGTGATGCCCGATTCTAGGGTTCACGTTCTTGCGTTTTAGGCATTTATGTTTCAGGGAAAATCAAGGCCAACCAAGAGCATAGATGTGATCAGGAGACTTGGACGAGACTAACCATGGTCTTAGAATGGATTTTTGAGGCCTAGGGACGATTCTAGGACAAGCCTACGAAACTACCTGCGGATAAAAATCCGCAGGTAAATAACCAGGAATTGTGAGGAAGAAGATGATGATACGTCACAACGTGGTTGGCCCGTTTGAAAGTCACGCGCGTTTTTTTGTTTTTTAGGCATAGGCGTTGGTTTACAAATATATTAACCATTTCTTATTATTATGTCAAATGAAACATGCAGCACAACTGGCTAAGGCGTTGGTGTAGTGAGCGCTGGGACCTGGGTTCGAATCCCAGGTCCCCCAAAATATTCATTCTTTTGTTTCTTTACATAATTGCATACAGGGTTCAAAAGGAGGTGTATCATGCATCCCACGCATCAGCCTGCCATGTGGCCTCAAACCCAAATCCAAGGGCTTAGAGTGGATGACCACCATGTTCCCAGTCAACACATGCTCTGGAGAATCAGCATAGTCAAACGGGTTGAGTGCTAATGGGCCTGAGATTGCAAATAAAGCCTCCAAAATCTGGCCTTCACCTCCTTGGTTTATCATTTCTTTTCTTATTTTCTTTCTTTTTATTTTCTTGCATTAATTATTATTATTATTTAATTAATTCACAAATAATCATTTTTACAAATAAAAATTCAGAAAAAACAAAAAAAAACATTTTATTATTTATTAACTTATTTTGTAAATAAATTCTAACATTAATTAATTAGTTGTGTAATTAGGACAATTTTAACATTTTTTTTAATAAGTAAAATTAATTTAGAATTAGGTCTTTCACTTCCAATTTTTAATTTCTCTTTTATTTCATTTCATTAAAAACATAAAAAACACAAAAACATTTTTTTTCTTTTAATAAATAATTAATTAATTAGTTATTAGTTTTAATTTTTTGCAAAAGGGACAAAAATTCAATTCTTTCTTAAAAAAGGGTCAAAACCCTAAGACGTCCTGATTCATTCTTTCGCGCGCAACTTACTTTAATTCATTATTTTGATGTAACTATCTCCGGATATGTAATAGTTAATTAGGATTTTATCGCCTTATTTAAATTCTCGCACTTTATTTTCCAAAACGGGTTTTTGTTTTTTGACAATGTATAGACCCGCGCCTTGTAATAGTTAGATTTACCTTTCCGCAATTTATTTTCCGCACTCCTAACTGTTAATATGCATGAAAGAATGTATGACAAATAAAAACCAATCCGTAGCTCACAAATAACATGTTCAAAGATAAACATAAACTGAAATTGAACACACATGCACACGCCACTCCTAGGGTATGCCTCACTGGTTACCTCGAACGTGGTCGTCAAGTATAGGGTGTCTTAGAGGTCGCCCTCCTGTCTAAAGATCCTGTTGCCTCGAAACGGTTGCCTCAGAAAAAAAAGGATCTAGGACATTAGGGTTACTTCTAAGGTGTCCTACCATTGCTTCGGTGACCACACATGTCCCTAATAATCGAATTGACCCGAACACCTCCAACGATGATGCTACCTACCTCTCAATGGTGGGATAGCATTATCTAAAGGACTCTTACACAACCTAATTCCTTAGGGTAGGTAGATTCTCATGGGTACTTGCTCTTTTCAAACAAACAAAACAACTTTTCGCACTCACACTTTCTAAAAGTTTTCAAACAAATTTTTCATACACTCTTGAGGACAGATACAAGAGTTACTTAGAAATCTTTCAAAAGAACTTTTTCAAAACCCACACACACTTGAAAAGCAAACAAATTTTGAAAACATAAGAGCAAGTACCTAAGAGCCCGTGGATAACCACGGATAGAAAGGGTGCTAACACCTTCCCTTTCTATAATCTACCTCCCGAACCGAGAAACATTCTCAAAGAAGGAATTTTGCTGTGCTTTTGTCCTTTCCATGTTGGAGAACATAAAAGACGGTGGCGACTCTTGCTTACCGCGACATTTCGCCCTCCCAAATTCTTCAAAGTCTTAGAGGTCCCTTATTTTTATGTTTTTTTATGAAATAAAATAAAAAAGGGAAATTAAAAATTGAAAGTGAAAGACCTAATTCTAAATTAATTTTACTTATTAAAAAAATGTTAAAATTGTCCTAATTACACAACTAATTAATTAATGTTAGAATTTATTTGCAAAATAAGTTAATAAATAATAAAATGTTTTTTTTTGTTTTTTCTGAATTTTTATTTGTAAAAATGATTATTTGTGAATTAATTAAATAATAATAATAATTAATGCAAGAAAATAAAAAGAAAGAAAATAAGAAAAGAAATGCTAAACCAAGGAGGTGAAGGCCAGATTTTGGAGGCTTTATTTGCAATCTCAGGCCCATTAGCACTCAACCCGTTTGACCTTGCTGATTCTCCAGAGCATGTGTTGACTGGGAACATGGTGGTCATCCACTCTAAGCCCTTGGATTTGGGTTTGAGGCCACATGGCAGGCTGATGCGTGGGATGCATGATACACCTCCTTTTGAACCCTGTATGCAATTATGTAAAGAAACAAAAGAATGAATATTTTGGGGGACCTGGGATTCGAACCCAGGTCCCAGCGCTCACTACACCAACGCCTTAGCCAGCTGTGCTGCATGTTTCATTTGACATAATAATAAGAAATGGTTAATATATTTGTAAATCAACGCCTATGCCTAAAAAACAAAAAAACGCGCGTGACTTTCAAACGGGCCAATCACGTTGTGACGTATCATCATCTTCTTCCTCACAATTCCTGGTTATTTACCTGCGGATTTTTATCTACAGGTAGTTTCGTAGGCTTGTCCTAGAATCGTCCCTAGGCCTCAAAAATCCATTCTAAGACCATGGTTAGTCTCGTCCAAGTCTCCTGATCACATATATGCTCTTGGTTGGCCTCGATTTTCCCTGAAACATAAATGCCTAAAACGCAAGAACGTGAACCCTAGAATCGAGCATCACGATTCAGGGCCTAACAATAAAATTGGATAATGCAGTCATGTTGGAAATCAATCAAGGAGTATGAATATGCTAACTTTTTTGAGAAAAAAATGCAAGAATAAAGAAATCCAATTTCGTGTTCAGAGGCGAGTTTGTGATTACTTACAGTGCTTGATATGGAGTCTCAGGGTGTGGTAAAGGTCTCTTTAGCTTCAGGGTATGGCAATGAGGAAGACTACGTGCTTCTTTTGATCTCAAAGTGCCTGCAACACAGTTTTAGATCTCCCACTTTTTGACAAATTTTGAGTTTTTGTTCTGGGCGTTTTTGCCTTTTCAGGAAAAAGGTCAATCCAAAGATAATTACTATCAACCGTCGCAATTCCAAATTTGATACCTGTATCCAGCCAGGGCATATCTGTAGACGACCAATTCTGGATTCGATTCCTGTATCTAGCCAGGGAATATCTGAAGAGTTTGAAGATTCAATACCTGCATCCAGCCAGGGCATATCTGTAGATGACTAATTTCAGATTCGATTCCTGTATCTAGCCAAGGCATATCTGAAGAGTTTGAAGATTCGATTCCTGTATCCAACTAGGGCATATCTGTAGACGATAAATTCCAGATTCGATTCCTGTATCCAGCCAGGGCATATCTGTGAGTAACTGATTGTAGATTCGACACCTGTATCTAGCCAGGGCATGTCTGCATAAAGAGTTTAGAGATTCGATTCTTGTATCCAGCCAGGGCACGTCTTTAAGCAACCTTTTGAAGTTCCGGATTCGATTCCTGTATCTAGCCAGGGCACATCTGTGAGCAATTGATTGTAGATTCGATACCTGTATCCAGCCAGGGCATATCTACATAAAGAGTTTAGAGATTCGATACCTGTATCCAACCAGGGCACGTCTGTAAGTAACCTTTTGAAGTTCCAGATTCGATTCCTGTATCTAGCCAGGGCATATCTGTGAGTAATTGATTGTAGATTCGATACCTGTATCCAGCCTAAAACAGTCAGTTCTATTTCCACCGATCACAGAACTGGCGACTCTGCTAGGGAATCTTATAAGTGGGGTGTACCTTAGGAACAGTTCATCATCATGTTTTCAATTGCTTGCTTTGCTTGATTTAATATTGTGGGTCTGTCTTGGAAGTTTCATAGATCCTAACCCGGATCTGGGGGATACCCTTTAGAAAGTAGCAACAAACTGTGAGGGAACTGTGCGGGGTATACCGACACGGTTGAAGCAGTTTGCTACATTGATGTGGCACTTTGGTGAGTACCGGTAACCCTTGAGTCAAGTCAAGAAGAGTACGGGGCCTCCGCGTGGTATCGTGAAGCATCAACTGACCTTAGGAACCTTACTTGACCATCCTGGCCTCTTTAGGGGTAGTGAGATGACCGACTTTGGTGCAGTCTGAAGTTGGTAGATACTCGATACTACACTCATTGAGGGTTGTTTTCTTGGAATATTTTGATCGCCAGTTCAGTGGCTAAATCAAAACAATGAACACAGAAAACAAACCAATGATATTGAGCTCCTTAGAACCCGGTTACTTTTGATAGGACAGGTTTTGAGCCCACCAACTTCAAGAGGGTAGTACCCCAAACTTCATGCTGGCCTAAACTCTAAGGGCTGTCTGGTGTGACTTGTGTGCCTTATCATGTTTGCTTTTTGTGAATACTTGTGGTGTATCCTTATCATAACATCATAGCATCATACAGCATCATATGCATTTACTAACCACTTCCAGGGTTCGAATCTTCATCTTTGTTCTTGTTTTGTAGGACATGGAAACTATCCGTAGAAAGACAATTCAGGTCAACCTTGTAAGGATCCCTCCTCAGCTTAAGGAGCATACATCCAGGATCCCCGAGAACTCCTCCTTCAGTGAAAGACATGGTAGAGTCATCAGCTTGGTCAATACCAACATTGAAGAGGATACGGTGAAAGTGTTGTTACAGTTCTTTGACCCTTTGCACCACTGCTTTACTTTCCCGGATTATCAATTGGTGCCTACTTTGGAAGAGTTTTCTCAGCTTCTGAAGGTTCCCATTATTAGTCAACTACCCTACAACGGTAAGGAAAGGGAACCAAAACTTGAAGAGGTTGCTAAAGCATTACACCTACAGCCATCTGACATCAAGGGGCATTGGGAAGTCAGAAGTGGTATCAAAGGATTTTTGGCAAAGTTCTTGTTTGAGAAGGCCCAAGAATGTTGGAATTCCCTTGACCTACAAGCTTTTGAAGAAGTTGTGGCACTCCTTGTCTATGGGTTGGTATTGTTCCCGAATCCAGATCAACTTATAGATATCAGTGCTGTCAAGATCTTCATGTCCAGGAATCCCATACCTATGTTACTTGGGGACATCCTCCACTCATGTTACACTCGAACCATGAGAAAAAGAGGTGTTCTTATGTGCTGCACTCCTCTCCTGGCAAGGTGGTGTATTTATCACCTTCCACAATCAGTTTTGAAGAACGAGCGGGGTTTGAGATGGTCACAACGATTGATGACTCTTACACATGCTGATATACATTGGTGTTCTCGGACCCGAGAAAATGTCACTATCATTGATCGTTGCGGAGAGTTTCCTAATGTTCCTTTACTTGGAATGAGAGAAGGTATTACTTACAACCCGTGCCTGGCTTTGAGACAGTTTGGATATGCTCGGAGGGATGGCCCTCATGACATGTTGATTCTTGACATAGTTTTTGACTTCGGCAACGATGCGCAAAGACTTTGCCAGAGGTTTATCAGAGCTTGAAGGATGCCCAACAGGGTAGATAGCAAGACACTGGGACACAAGAACTCCATCCCCCTGGAGCCTTATCTCAAGTGGGTACGAGCCCGCTCCCAGAAGCTGATGATGCCATATCCTCATGTTCTCCCTGTGATCAAAGAGCCTGTTTTGGAAGGAGAGGTGTCCTACATCATCCAACATCCTGACATGCCAACATCTTGGGAAGAAATGCAAAAGAGCTGGGTCCAACTCAAGGAAGAACAGAATTCTCTTGAAACCAGTCTACATGCCAGTGAGAAGAAGGTCCTGGAGCTCACCCGCCTACTGCACGAGGAAAAGACTCTCAACACTTACATAGCTCCAAAGAGAATGCGCAGTGTCTTTTGGGATTAATTATTTTGTAATGTTTTGCCCATGAGGCCCTGATGTACTGAACAAATTATTTCCTAATATAAAGTGTGTTCCTTTTTGTCTACAATGAATTTGAACTTTTGAACCTTTGAATGCATTGCATAAATAGCATATCATGCATCATGTGCATAACAGGTACCCTTTTTCTACAGGTTGCTTAATCTTCTTCGCTGTTTATTTCAGCACTCAATCATCATGAATCCTGAACCTACTACAGAGCAAGCTATCAAGGCCCTCCAGGCCCAGAACGCCCAGTTTCAAGAGCTGGTCATGAGCTTAGCCCAAGGACAACAGGAGTTGAAGGCTTTGCTCCTGAAGAAGAAGAAGAAGAAGATGACTGTGTTGTTCAACACTGGACGCAGACTCGGGAATACACTGTAGAATGAAGCTGAGCTGACTACTCCATCTGTTGGGGAAGACAGTCACCAGGAGGGAAGGGCTCCTAGTCCCGTGGTCTCTGACACCGAGACAGACTTCAATGATGAATAGTACCCTCCTGCTGAGGACAGATACAAACAGCTGGAGGACCGGTTAAATGCTACGGAGATTCAACGTGTGCCTGGGTTGGACTTTGGAGACTTAGGTTTATCTTCTGGGGTGGTGATCCCACACAAGTTCAAGGCACCTGCCTTTGTGAAATACGACGGGGCTTCCTGCCCTAAGATGCACCTCAGATCATATGTAAGGAAGATCCAACCTTACACTGCAGACAAGAATCTATGGATCCACTTCTTCCAGGAGAGTCTTTCAGGGACTCAACTCGAATGGTTCTATCAGCTGGATGG
This sequence comes from Vicia faba, assembly GCA_948472305.1. NCBI lineage: Eukaryota > Viridiplantae > Streptophyta > Magnoliopsida > Fabales > Fabaceae > Vicia > Vicia faba. The sequence continues at coordinate 903,064,021 of OX451735.1, read as the reverse complement.
AACCAATATTCGTAACTGGGAGGACTTGGCTACTGCTTTTTATAAGCAGTATCAGTACAATTCCGACCTCGCTCCCACGCGTACCCAACTCCAGGGTATGTCACTTGGGACGGGTGAAGGTTTTAAGGAGTACGCGCAGAAATGGAGAGACCTGGCTGGCAGGGTGCAGCCACCATTGACGGATCGTGAACTCGTGGACATGTTCTTGGAGACCCTGTCTGGTCCATTCTTTAATCACCTGATTGGTAATTCCTCTGCTGGGTTTATAGACTTGATCCTGACTGGTGAGAGGATCTAAGCTGGTATCAAATCGGGGAAGATACAGAAAGGTGCCTCCTCGAGCTCTGAAAAGAAGCCCTTCAAGAAGGAAGCTAGTGCTATTTATGGTCCAAGGAGACAAAACAAACCGGAACACCGCCAAGCTGTTAACGTGGTGGTAATTTCAAAGCCTGTTGCTGCCCCTCAGCAGTACAACCAACCAAGAGTTGAGAGGCCCAAAAGACAGTATACTCGGCTCAGCATAACTCTCTCTCAGATATTGCCGCAACTGCTGTCAACCAATCTGGTAACTGTCAAGGAAGCTCCAAAGGTTGTGAACACAACCTCTCCAAAGTACAACCCCAACACCCGCTGCGCTTATCACTCTGATGGCCCGGGGCATTCTACTGATGATTGTTGGGCTCTGAGGAATAAGGTTCAAGACCTTATTGATGCTAAAGAAGTTCAGTTCGAGGCGCCCGAGAGGCCTAATGTGGTGACAGCTCCCATTCCCAATCATGGAGTAAATGCTATCAGGATGGATGATGAAGTGGAAGAATCTGAATTTGACAGCTGGATCTACCCAACGATCAAAGATGGACCAAGCGACTGGACTGCCAAAGACTTTACACCTATTACTTTTGTCACTCAGTAATGAACTCCTTTGTTTTAAATTTGTAACGAACAATAATTTGAAACTATATGGCCTGGTGTCTTACCCGGGGCACCGTGGCTTTATTTGTGAGGGCTGGTTATTTGTCACTTTCATATATCATGAATAAAAGCATTGGACGTTTTTCACATTTCAAATCTTGTGCTCCCTTTCTTTCTTTATATATATTGCAAAACAGCTATATTTACACACACTCACCTATACAGGTTCCAATCCACTCTGGATCTCACTGGTAACGACTCTGCTACTGCCAGTTATGACTTTGAAAATCCGATCAACTTGGCCGAAGACGAAGGTGAAGATGATTGCGAAGTGCCTGGCGAGCTTGCAAGACTGCTACTCCAGGAAGAGAGGGCCATTCAGCCACATGAAGAGCCAGTGGAAACGGTAAATTTGGGTACGGAGACAGACAGGAAGGAAGTCAAGATTGGTGCCAATTTGGAGGCTAGGGTGAAACAGCGGTTGATTCAGATGCTGCATGATTACGTGGAAATCTTTGCCTGGTCTTACGAAGACATGCCTGGGTTGGATACTGACATTGTGGTTCATCATTTGCCTACCAAGGAAGACTGTCCTCCAGTAAAACAGAAGGTCCGCCGTATGCGTCCAGAGATGTCCGAGAAAATCAAAGCTGAGGTTATGAAACAATTTGACGCCGGTTTTCTTGCAGTAACTTCTTACCCTCAGTGGGTTGCCAACGTGGTTCCAGTGCTGAAGAAAGATGGTAAGGTCCGAATGTGTGTTGATTACAGGGACTTGAACAGGGCCAGCCCTAAGGATGATTTCCCTCTGCCACATATCGACGTTCTGGTTGACAACACTGCTCAGCATAAGGTATTCTCCTTCATGGATGGGTTCTCAGGTTATAATCTGATCAAGATGGCTCCTGAAGACATGTAGAAGACCACTTTTGTTACTCAGTGGGGCACCTTTTGCTACAAGGTCATGCCTTTTGGGTTGAAGAATGCTGGGGCAACCTACCAACGTGCCATGGTTGCTTTATTTCATGACATGATCCATCATGAGATTTAAGTATACGTCGACGATATGATTGCAAGGTCCCAAACTAAGGAGGAACACCTTGACCATCTGCAGAAACTGTTTGACCGTCTGAAGTTGTACAAGCTGAGGTTGAACCCAAACAAGTGCACCTTTGGGGTGAGATCTGGAAAATTGCTAGGTTTCGTCGTGAGTGACAAAGGTATTCAAGTGGACCCTGCCAAGGTGAAAGCCATACAAGAGATGCCAACTCCCAAGATAGAGAAAGAAGTCAGAGGCTTTCTAGGACGGCTGAACTATATCGCCTGATTCATCTCACATCTAACTGCTACCTGTGAACCAATCTTCAAGCTACTGAATAAAGATCAAGTAGTGCGTTGGAACGATGAATGTCAGGCCGCTTTCGACAGAATCAAAGAGTATCTCCAAGAGCCACCCATTCTTATGCCACCGGTTGAAGGGAGACCTTTAATCTTATACTTGACAGTACTGGACAACTCAATGGGGTGTGTGCTGGGGCAGCATGACGAGTCTGGCCGAAAAGAGCACGCCATTTATTACCTTAGCAAAACGTTTACCAACTGTGAAACCCGATACTCACTGCTCGAGAAAACTTGTTGCGCTTTGGTATGGGCTGCTCGCTGGCTAAGACAGTATATGCTGACTCACACCACTCTGTTGATTTCAAAAATGGATCCGATCAAGTACATATTCGAAAAGCCTGCCTTGTCTGGAAGAATAGCAAGATTGCAGATGATCTTGACAGAATACGACATCCAGTACACGACTCAGAAAGCTCTCAAGGGAAGTGTATTGGCAGACCATTTGGCCCACCAGGCAGTGGACGATTACCAGTCGATGAACTTTGAATTTCCAGACGAGGATATCATGGTATTGACTGATTGTGAAGTACCTGGACCTGATGAAGGACCTGAGGAAGGATCCCGATGGTCTATGCACTTTGACGGAGCCTCAAACGCTTTGGGTAACGGTATTGGCACTGTGATCATCTCCCCTAAAGGCACCCATACTCCACTCACTGCCCGGCTATGTTTCAACTGCACCAACAACATGGCGGAGTATGAGGCATGTATCATGGGTCTTCAAGCTGCAATTGACTTAAGGATCAAGTTTCTGAGTGTCTTCGGAGATTCTGCTCTCGTGATCAATCAGATCAAAGGCGAGTGGGATACGAAACACCCAAATCTTATTCCTTACAAAGAGTATATGTTGACGTTGATTCCCCACTTCGAGGAGAAAACTCTTGAACACTTCCCAAGAGAGGAGAACCAGTTGGCGGACGCGTTAGCTACAATGTCTTCTATGTTCAAAGTCAAATGGGACAACGAGGCTCCCCGGATCATTATCTGGAAGTTGGACGAACCTGCACATTGGTGTGATCTTGAGGTTGAAGAGGTAACTGAAAAACCTTGGTATCATGAAGTGAAGAGGTACTTGCAAACTCAAGAATACCTCGAGGGTGCATCTGTCAACGACAAGAAGTTCCTAAGAAGGTTCGCTGCAAAGTTCTTCCTCAGCAATGGCATTCTGTACAAACGAAACCATGATTCAACCTTACTGCGTTGTGTGGATAAGACTGAAGCAGAAAGGATCATGGCAGAGCTACATGAAGGTACCTTCGGAAAATATTCTAGTGGACATACCATGGCAAAGAAAATCCTTCGGGCAGGATATTTCTGGTCCACAATGGAAGCCGACTATTATCAACATTCTCGGACGTGTCACAAATGCCAGATCTACGCTGATAAGGTGCACGTTCCTCCAGTTCCTCTAAACGTCTTGACAGCACCTTGGCCTTTTGCAATGTGGGGCATTTATATGATCGGCGATATCAGACCTACGATATCCAACGGGCATCGCTTCATCCTGGTAGCGATTGATTACTTCACAAAGTGGGTTGAAGCAGCTTCCTACGCTACGGTAACCAAGAACGTCGTGGCACGATTCATTCGGCATAATTTGATCTGTTGATACGGTGTACCTGAGAGGATCATTACGGATAATGGTACCAATCTCAACAACAAGATGATCACTGAGCTCTGCGAGCAATTCAAGATACAGCACCATAACTCTTCTCCCTACCGCCCGAAGATGAATGGGGCTGTCGAAGCGACAAATAAGAATATCAAGAAGATTGTGCAGAAGATGACAGTGACCTATAAAGATTGGCACGAGATGCTACCGTTTTCTCTTCATGGGTACCGTACCTCAGCACGGACATCAACAGGGGCAACTCCCTTTTCCTTGGTCTATGGCATGGGGCAGTCTTGCCCGTTGAAGTCCAGATACCCTCTCTCTGGATAATGAAGGATGCAGGTTTGAGCGAAGATGACTGGATCCAGACCCGGCTTGATCAATTAAACCTAATAGACGAAAAGAGACTCACCGCTATTTGTCATGGTCAAACGTACCAAAAACGGATGATCAGGGCATTTAACAAGAAAGTCAGACGACAAGAGTATCAAGTCGGAGACCTGGTAATCAAACGTATCATTCTTCCTCAAAGTGATCCCAGGGGAAAATGGACTCCTACGTACGAAGGGCCATTTGTGGTTAAACATGTCTTCTCAGGAGGAGCTATGATTCTAACCATCATGGATGGTGACGACCTTCCTCACCCCGCAAATGCAGACATAGTAAAAAGATACTACGCATGATAAAAGACCCGCTAGGTTGACACACCTAGGAAAAAATAAGGGCTTCCCGGCGAACCAAAAGGGGTCGGGAAAAAATAAGGGATGAAATGAAAAAAATCTGTACACCCGGCAAGTCGAAAACCTGAAAAGGCGGCTTGGGCAAAAATGGGTATCCCGGTGGACCGAAAACCCGAAAGGGCGGTCCAGGCAAAATTTAGGGATAAAGCTTAATACTATGTCTCATTGGATCACCCTGCATCCGGACTTCAGTATCAACTATCAGGTTCAAACGGCATCGATCAATCAGCTTCATCTCCAACTACACAGCAAAGTGATGAGACGCTTAAAGACATAAAGGCGATAGCAGAGTTGAAACCCAGTGGGATTATTTTTCACATAGCTGTTTTGTTTTCCTTTTCAAAAAAATGTATAAACTCTGTTGTTCGGCGGTGTTCTCTTACTAGGACGTTAGCCTCTTGTACATAAACGCCTATTTACAGGCAAATTCAAAAATCAATACAAATTCACTTTTCTAGACATATTGCCAATTGTTTTTCCTTTATCTGTTTTGTCTTGCGAAGAACGTCCAATGTTCATTTTTGATATATGCATGTGACACTAATTGCTAATCACAAATATTTGCATACGAAACAAAGGACTAGTTACAAGTGACATTAGAAACAGGGGCAATAATGAGTTGTCTAAGCGATCTAGTTGCTCTGTCCACCAAGGTACCAAGGTGAGTTCTGCTGAAGAATGTAACCAGGATACCTTCACTCCCCCCAGAGTAAGACAAGACTCAACAATACTCTCCCCGAGCAGAGTTGGTCTCCCATCAGCCCTGAAAAGGCACAGTATCTCCACCAAGTCAGCGACACTCTCCCCAAGCAGAGTTAGTCTACTGTCAGCCTTAAGGAAGTTGGATATCCCCAGAAGATCTCAACGTTCCCAAGCGGAGTATGCAGATATTCCTTAACAAGCATCCCCGGCAGTATTAATATAAGATTGTTCCCCGGCGGAACACCATACATCCCAGTGGAGCCACTTCCCCAGTGCAGTCCAAAAGTTTCCCCAGGAGAGTTGTATCAATCTCCCCAGTAGATTCTGGAAGCTTATCCCCAGTAGATTCTGGAAGCTTATCCCCTGCAGAGTACGAACGCATCCCCCCGGCTTTATTCAAAGGTTATTCCCCACCAGAGCTTATAACTGGGTTATCCTCAGCTAATTACTACGGAAAGATCGTCCTCGGCGAAGTTCTTCCTATCCCCCAATGAAGTTCATCAAATCTTCCAACATAACTTATCATTGGAATCCCCAGCGGAGTTATCATCAAAGCCTCAGCGAGGTATCTCTTCCCACAGAGTAATTCCCTGCAGAGTAACCTCTCCAACAAGTTTATTCCTTAACGGAGTCATCTTCTCCTACCGGTTTATCCTTGCAACCATCATCCCTAGCGGAAATGAAGAACTCTACTCTTCAACATCAGCCCAGGATTCAAGCTCCCGGCAGTCGTCAAGGATTTATTCTCCTAGATGAAAATACATTCATAAACATCACATCTTCATACATTATAGCATGCATATGCATCATACAACACAAATCTCATTTATTTTGAGAACATCTTAAAATCATGCATTTCATGCATCATGACATTGCATAGGACTGATGTTTTGCCTTTTCAGGGAAAAGGTCAATCTAAAGATGATTACTATCAACTGTCGCAATTCCAGATTCGATTCCTGTATCTAGCCAGGGAATATCTGTTGATGACAAATTCCATATTCGATTCCTGTATCTAGCCAGGGCATATCTGTGAGTAACTGATTGTAGATTCGATTCCTGTATCCAGCCAGGGCATGTCTGCATGAAGAGTTTAGAGATTCGATTCCTGTATCCAGCCAGGGCATATCTGTAGACGACCAATTCCATATTCGATTCCTGTATCCAGCCAGGGCATATCTGTGAGTAGATTCGATTCCTGTATCCAGCCAGGGCATATCTGCATGAAGAGTTTAGAGATTCGATTCCTGTATCCAGCCAGGGCATATCTGTAGACGACTAATTCCAGATTCGATTCCTGTATCCAGCCAGGGCATATCTATGAGTAGATTCGATTCCTGTATCCAGCCAGGGCATATCTGCATGAAGAGTTTAGAGATTCGATTCCTGTATCCAGCCAGGGCATATATATAGACGACTAATTCCAGATTTGATTCCTGTATCCAGCCAGGGCATATATATAGACGACTAATTCCAGATTTGATTCCTGTATCCAGCCAGGGCATATTTGTGAGTAGATTCGATTCCTGTATCTAGCCAGGGCATATCTGCATGAAGAGTTTAGAGATTCGATTCCTGTATCCAGCCAGGGCATATCTGTAGATGACTAATTCCAGATTTGATTCCTGTATCTAGACAGGGCATATCTGAAGAGTTTGAAGATTCGATACCTGTATCCAGCCAGGGCATATCTGTAGATGACTAATTCCAGATTCGATTCCTGTATCTAGCCAGGGCATATTTGAAGAGTTTGAAGATTCGATACCTGTATCCAGCCAGGGCATATCTGTAGATGACTAATTCCAGATTCGATTCTTTATCTAGCCAGGGCATATCTGAAGAGTTTGAAGATTCGATACCTGTATCCAGCCAGGGCATATCTGTAGATGACTAATTCCAGATTCGATTCCTGTATCTAGCCAGGGCATATCTGAAGAGTTTGAAGATTCGATACCTGTATCCAGCCAGGGCATATCTGTAGATGACTAATTCCAGATCCGATTCCTGTATCTAGCCAGGGCATATCTGAAGAGTTTGAAGATTCGATTCCTGTATCCATCCAGGGCATATCTGTAGACGACAAATTCCAGATTCGATTCCTGTATCCAGCCAGGGCATATCTGTGAGTAACTGATTGTAGATTCGACACCTGTATCTAGCCAGGGCATGTCTTCATAAATAATTTAGAGATTCGATTCCTGTATCCAGCCAGGGCACGTCTATAAGCAACCTTTTGAAGTTCCGGATTCGATTCTTGTATCTAGCCAGGGCACATCTGTGAGCAATTGATTGTAGATTCGATACCTGTATCCAGCCAGGGCATATCGCCATGAAGAGATTGAAGATCAACACCTGTAACAGGCCAGGAAACCATCTTCCTTTCTCAAGTACGCAAGTTCTCGCTAAGGAATCTATTACGCGATCGACACTCCCGATGGCATCTATAAGCCCATCTCCACAACTATCCATCACATTTCCAAATGGCATCTATAAGCCCATTCCCGACAAGGTCTTGTCACATCCAGATGGCATCTATAAGCCCATCCTCCTATCCACCATCTCTCCAAATGGCATCTGTAAGCCCATTCCCGACATCACATTGCTGATACCACACTATGTGAGTGCAAATTTCTGGGCACTCTAGTGTTCAATCATCTTCCACCTTCGGATCACGAAAGGCACACAAGCCAATCTACATCCTCAGGTCTAAGAAGATTGAACAGGGGCAACTGTTGTACCCCAAAATTTTCCCTCCCATATTCTTCAAAGTTTATCAAGAAACATCCTCAAGTGGTTCAAGATCTCTCAAGGGTTGCACAGTTCAAACACCCTCCTAAGCCAGTCAAATTAGGGTTTTGGTTCTTGCAAGGAAGTTGAGGTTTTCAAGGGCTCAATCAAGTCACATGTGCCCATATACATTGTCAAGCATCTACATGCCAAGTTTCAAGGCTCATAAGGTTATGTTGCCCAGTCAAAAACCCTAATTGCTTCACAATCAACTGCAGGGGTAAAATGGTCATTTGGCAGTCAAAAGTCAAAATTTTTGGTCAACATCTTATTTTGAAGCCACAATCATCATTTGATCAAGTCTTGATCATGATTCCACAAGAATGGCTCAAAAATCATCAAGATGCAAAAGTTTCCATTTTTGGACAGCTGAAAAGTCAACTGTAACTTGACCAAGGCATAACTTTTTCATGGTTCATCAGAAAAATCCCATCCAATGCTCATTTTGAAGGGGATAAAATTTCCTACAACTCATCTTCACATTCCAAGTCCAAGAAATGCTCTCACAAAAAGTTATCAATTTCAACATTATAGGTCATTTTCAAAAGTCAACAAAAAGGCATTTTAAGTCAAAGACCATAACTTGAGATTGGTAAATCAAAATGACATGGGACCAAAGTCATTGGTTAGAGGACTTCAATACCTTTCCAAAATGTCCAAGAACATGTTCATATGATCAAAATTGAGCAAGATATGCATTGGAGAAGTTGGGAAATTTTTGTGAAATGGCAAGAGTCAACTATCCTTGAAACTTCATTTTTTGACAAAAGGGCCCACTTTCTTCCACTTGATTCAGCCTTGTCATGCCACCCACGTGTCCCATGATTAATTTCAAGACCAAACATTTATTTTTTCATTTTTATTTAATTTTTGTGGATTTAATTCATTTTAATCCATAATAATTCAAATAAAATCAAAAAAAATTAAAGGAATGGTATCTTGAGGTTTGAATGGCTTTCATGTGTCATATTCCACATACCAAATTCGTGCTAGGGCCATTTTGAGCATAAAATTCAAAATTTGAACAAACTTGGAATGTTCTTTAATGGTGATAAACCAAAATTCAAAAACTTGATTGCAATGGATCCCAAGCTCATAATGTGACCTATTCCCTCATACATACATATGCAAGACTTCCCAACCTCATTCACGACCGAGAGAGTGCACAAACGGCCAGAACAAAAACTCAAAATTTGTCAAAAAGTGGGAGATCTAAAACTGTGTTGCAGGCACTTTGAGATTAAAAGAAGCACGTAGTCTTCCTCATTGCCATACCCTGAAGCTAAAGAGACCTTTACCACGCCATGAGACTCCATATCAAGCACTGTAAGTCATCACAAACTCGCCTCTGAACACGAAATTGGATTTCTTTATTCTTGCATTTTTTCTCAAAAAAGTTAGCATATTCATACTCCTTGATTGATTTCCAACATGACTGCATTAGCCAATTTTATTGTTAGGCCCTGAATCGTGATGCCCGATTCTAGGGTTCACGTTCTTGCGTTTTAGGCATTTATGTTTCAGGGAAAATCAAGGCCATCCAAGAGCATGGATGTGATCAGGAGACTTGGACGAGACTAACCATGGTCTTAGAATGGATTTTTGAGGCCTAGGGACGATTCTAGGACAAGCCTACGAAACTACCTGCGGATAAAAATCCGCAGGTAAATAACCAGGAATTGTGAGGAAGAAGATGATGATACGTCACAACGTGATTGGCCCGTTTGAAAGTCACACACGTTTTTTTTGTTTTTTAGGCATAAGCGTTGATTTACAAATATATTAACCATTTCTTATTATTATGTCAAATGAAACATGCAGCACAGCTGGCTAAGGCGTTGGTGTAGTGAGCGCTTGGACCTGGGTTCGAATCCCAGGTCCCCCAAAATATTCATTCTTTTGTTTCTTTACATAATTGCATACAGGGTTCAAAAGGAGGTGTATCATGCATCCCACGCATCAGCCTGCCATGTGGCCTCAAACCCAAATCCAAGGGCTTAGAGTGGATGACCACCATGTTCCCAGTCAACACATGCTCTGGAGAATCAGCAAGGTCAAACGGGTTGAGTGCTAATGGGCCTGAGATTGCAAATAAAGCCTCCAAAATCTGGCCTTCACCTCCTTGGTTTAGCATTTCTTTTCTTATTTTCTTTCTTTTTATTTTCTTGCATTAATTATTATTATTATTTAATTAATTCACAAATAATCATTTTTACAAATAAAAATTCAGAAAAAACAAAAAAAACACTTTATTATTTATTAACTTATTTTGTAAATAAATTCTAATATTAATTAATTAGTTGTGTAATTAGAATAATTTTAACATTTTTTTTAATAAGTAAAATTAATTAAGAATTAAGTCTTTCACTTCCAATTTTTAATTTCTCTTTTATTTCATTTCATTAAAAACATAAAAAACACAAAAACATTTTTTTTCTTTTAATAAATAATTAATTAATTAGTTATTAGTTTTAATTTTTTGCAAAAGGGACAAAAATTCAATTCTTTCTTAAAAAAGGGTCAAAATCCTAAGACGTCCCGATTCATTATTTCGCGCGCAACTGACTTTAATTCATTATTTTGATGTAACTGTCTCTGGATATGTAATAGTTAATTAGGATTTTATCGCCTTATTTAAATTCTCGCACTTTATTTTCTAAAACAGGTTTTTGTTTTTTGGCGATGTATAGACCCGCGCCTTGTAATAGTTAGATTTACCTTTCTGCAATTTATTTTCCGCACTCCTAACTGTTAATATGCATGAAAGAATGTATGACAAATAAAAACCAATCCGTAGCTCACAAATAACATGTTCAAAGATAAACGTAAACTGAAATTGAACACACATGCACATGCCACTCCTAGGGTATGCCTCACTGGTTGCCTCGAACGTGGTCGTCAAGTATAGGGTGTCTTAGAGGTCGCCCTCCTGTCTAAAGATCCTGTTACCTCGAAACGCTTGCCTCGGAAAGAAAAAAAATGATCTAGGACATTAGGGTTACTTCTAAGGTGTCCTACCATTGCTTCGGTGACCACACATGTCCCTAATAATCGAATTGACCCGAACACCTCCAACGATGATGCTACCTACCTCTCAATGGTGGGATATCATTATCTAAAGGACTCTTACACAGACTAATTCCTTAGGGTAGGTAGATTCTCATGGGTACTTGCTCTTTTCAAACAAACAAAACAACTTTTCGCACTCACACTTTCTAAAAGTTTTCAAACAAATTTTTCATACACTCTTGAGGACAGATACAAGAGTTACTTAGAAATATTTCAAAAGAACTTTTTCAAAACCCACACACACTTGAAAAGCAAACAAATTTTGAAAACATAAGAGCAAGTACCTAAGAGCCCGTGGATAACCACGGATAGAAAGGGTGCTAACACCTTCCCTTTCTATAATCTACCTCCCGAACCGAGAAACATTCTCAAAGAAGGAATTTTGCTGTGCTTTTGTCCTTTCCATGTTGGAGAACATAAAAGACGGTGGCGACTCTTGCTTACCGCGACATTTCGCGAAACCAGCTTAAAACAGTCAGTTCTATTTCCACCGATCACAATAACCTAATAATCTTTTCTCAAAAAAATAATAATAACCTAAATATTTTTTCAATTAGATTTTTAGGTTTTCTTTAATTCTCACATTTAAATCGTCGCGCGCATTTTAATTCCTTTTTTCTATTATTGTATCTGCTCCGGGTTGTAATAGATTTAATTAGGGTTTTTAAAATTCCACATTTTTATTTTCAGTCAAGATGATTATGTATCTGCAAAAGCCCTGTAATAGCTAGGATCTTTAAACTTCCCGCACTTTTAATTTCCGCAAATTATAAACTGCTAGATGTATGTTAATATGATTGTATGGAAAGACTAACTGAAAATTAAAACAGTAGATCACCCTAATTGTGCAAAGATTAAATAACTGAAATCAAACACACGCACATGCTCACTCCTAGGGTTTACCTCACTTGGTTGCCTCAGAAATAATGGTCGTGTCCCTCGAACATATGGATACCTTAGCAATGACCCTCGGTTAAATTCATTATAAAGATCATAGTCCCTCAATGTACGTCGAGTTGCCTATGAGAAATGATCTTGTCCCTCGATGTTGGCTACGAATATATGATGACAGTCCCTTTGAACTGCTAAGGTATCTTTACATGTTGCCTTCAATGACCATTTCGTCCCTTTGAACGTCCCTTTAAAATTCCGACGACAGTGCTACCTATTCTTTAATAATAGGGCAACATTGTCTAAAGGAAAACGAACTGTCTTTTTCGAGTAGGTAGATTAGTTCTTAAGTACTTGCTCAAACAAACAAACTTTTTCACACCAAACACTTTTCAAACAAAGTTTTCAAAAACAACATCGTAACACTCTTGAGGACAGAAACAAGGGTTAAAACAAAGTAAAACAAAACTTTTCAAAACAAGCACACACAAGCAATTTTAAAATGAGCAAGTACCTAAGAGCCTGTGGAAAACCACTGATAGAAAGGGTGATAACACCTTCCCTTTCTATAATCTACCGCCCGTACTCAGAAACATCTCGAAAAAGGTTTTTCTGTTCTTTTTCCTTTTCCTGATTGGATAAAATAAAAGTCGGTGGCGACTCTTGCTTACCGCGACATTTTGCAAACAAAAAATGCAAACAAGTATTAACAGAAGGTTCTGCCACCGTATCACAGATGGAAAGGGTGCTAACACCTTGCCTTTCCATAATCTACCCCCTTACTCAGAAATCTCGAAAAAAGGTCTTTTTCTGTTCTTTTCACCCTTTCCTTGTTGGATAAATGAAAAGTCAGTGGCGACTCTTGCTTACCATGACATTTGCAAATACAAAATGCAAACCAGTATTAACTGTCGGTTCTTCCACCATATCACACATATCATGCATCATATTGCACATATTTCTTGCATCTTTTATGCATATCCAGGTGTCTTACCAAGCTTCTTTACTTCGTTCAGCAAGTTGTCTCACCACTACAACACTCGAGCTAATTTCAGAAGGAAGATGGATAACTTAGAACAAGAGAATCGCGAGCTACACGAGGAGGTTTCTTCTTTGAAGTCCGGTATGGCCAATCTTATTGCTCTGATGGAATATATGGTGGCTTCTCAGAATCAGCCACAAAGTGTTCAGCCTCAACAAACAAGGGTGGCTATTGAAGCTCTGACTATTCGTATGTCTCGTACTCCAGCTGTTATTTAGAATCGAATGCCTCAATGTTGTCGATGGGGAATGCCAGATAATTGTGTGCCTGAAGGTTTCAATCTTGGTCCTCAAGATACTCCAGTTTTTCAGACTATTGTTACTCCTACACCTCCTGTGGTGCATGTTGCTCATGTTGCACCTCCTTCGGTGAATATGGTTCCAGTTGTTAATGATGACCTGTGTCGTCCTTTTCCTCCACCAAGTGAAGACTTGGGTCTCTATGATAGAATGGATGCTTTTCAAGAGCAGTTTGACAAGATGCAGAGAGAGATGAAGGCCCTCAGGGGAAACGAATTGTTCGGGAAGAATGTGAATGATTTATGCTTGGTCCCGAATGTCAAGATACCTGCGAAGTTTAAAGTCCCGGAGTTTGAGAAGTACAAGGTCAACACTTGTCCTCGCGCTCATCTTGTGATGTATGTAAGAAGAATGTCTACCCATACTGATGTTCAACGTCTACTGATTCACTTTTTTCAAGATAGTTTGACTAGTGTTGCGCTAAAATGGTATATGAGTTTGGATATCGTCAATATCCATACTTTTAATTACTTGGGAGAAGCATTTATCCGACAATACAAATAAAACATGGACATGGCACCTGAATGTGATCAACTCAGGGCCATGGTCCTGAAGGACAGAGAATTATTCAAAGTGTATGCACAGAGATGGCGTAAGGTAACCGCCCAAGTGATTCCTCCCATGGAAGAGAAGGAGATGACTAAGATTTTCTTGAAGACCCTAGGTGCCTTCAACTACGAGAGAATGGTAGCGAGTGCGCCAAGTTACTTTATTGAAATGGTAGGCATGGGTATCCGCTTACAAGAGGCTGTAAGAGAGGGTCGTTTAACAAAAAGTGAAAGTTCCGGAAGTGCGAAAAAGACATCCTATGGGTTTGAGAAAAAGAAGGAAGGAGATACAAATGTTGTTATGCATGAAAGGACGGTTAACCCTCCTAGAAGAAATTATCAGCGTCATCAGCAAGTCGCCTCAGTTACTCCAGTTATTGGTGTAACTCCAACCACTGTTGCTTATCAGAGACCATCCCATCAGGGGAATCAAGGGTATAATCAGAGAAGGAAAAGTTATGAACCTATCCCTATGAGTTATACAGAATTAATCTCGGTGTTAATTTAGAAGAAGTTGGTTCAGACTAGACCACCTCCCGCTGTTCCATCACCATTTCCTTAGTATTACAAAGCAGACCAAACATGTGCTTTTCATCAGGGAGCACCAGGGCACAATGTTGAGAACTGCTATCCTTTGAAAACTGAAGTATAGAAATTGGTGAAGTCTGGTATCTTATCTTTCAAAGATGTGGTGCCTAATGTGAAAGATAATCCTCTACCAAAGCATGGAGGAGCAAATGCTGTGAATATGGTGGCCGGTTGTCCAATTGACTTCCGGATTTTTGATGTTAATTTGGTTAGAGGAGATTTGGTGAAAAATCATGCAAACCTCTATGAATTAAGCTACTATACGCATGACCATGTTGGTTGTGCTATTTGTAGTACGGATATGCAGGGTTGTGACAAGATAAAGGCTGATTTGCAAGAGATGATGGATAAAGGTCTCATCCAAATAATTTGACCTAGGGAAGAGTATGAAGAGGAAGTTAACATGGTTTCTGGATATCTGGGAGAGTTCATAACCTTTGATGTGGAGTATATGAATGAGGATCTTGTACATTTACATGCTACTTTCTGCCACATGACTGGTCACGTAGAACATCAGTATGGATCTTGCTGAATTTGTTGTCGGGACTCCCGAGGTTGTTCAATTCTAAGAAAAGGTGTTCAGTTGTTGTTGGATAATGGAACTATCAATGTTACAAGTCAAAGGGATGATTACCATCAAGTTGATATGATTGAGGTTTGTTTGGCTGAAGAAGAGTCAGATGATGAGTATGCCTCCGCAGATGAGTTCTTCTCCTCGGATGAAGATTTGTTTTCCAGAGATGACTCTGTAATGACTGATTGTGTTGAGGAGGGAATAAATGTTATTGTTCCTTGTTATGGTACACCTCCCTATTTTGAAGTTGAATATCATAGCAAGCCAGCTATTACTCCATTGGTAATTAGTTTTCCGTGTCCTGTCCCCTACAAGTCAGACAAGGCGGTACCCTACAAATATAATGCTACAATCTTAGAGGATGGTGTGGAAGTTCCCATCCATCTGATGCCTAATGTTAGAAATATTGCTGAGACTAGTAGGGTGACCCGCAGTGGTCGAGTATTTGCACCAGTTGTTCATAGAGATGTTAGTACTGGAAAGAAAATTGTTGAAGATGTTAAACCCAAGAAGGCAGTGGGTGAATCTAGTGGAGCTACGCTAGAAAAGGAGGTAAATGATATTTTGAAGATAATCAAGATGAGCGACTACATAATTGTAGATCAGCTACTGCAGACTCCTTCAAAAATATATATCTTGGCTTTATTGATAAACTCCTCCACTCACAGAGAATCTTTGATGAGGGTATTGGACCAACCTTTCGTGGAAAGTGATATGCTTGTAGACCAATTCAGCAGTGTAGTAGGGAACATTACTTCATGTAATAACCTGAGTTTCTGCGACGATGAACTTCCCGATGAAGGAAGGAATCACAATTTGGCCCTCCACATCTCTATGAACTGCAAGAATGATTCATTATCCAATGTGTTGATTGATAATGGATCCGCATTAAATGTTATACCGAGGAGCATGCTTATGAAGTTGAAATATCAAGAAACGCCCATGCGGCTAAGTGACATTATATTGAAAGCGTTTGATGGATCAAGGAAATCTGTTATTGGTGAAGTGGACTTGCCTATTCATATAGGCCCACATTTGTTTCAGATTACTTTCCAGGTCATGGATATTGTACCCGCTTATAACTGCTTGTTGGGAAGGCCGTGGATACATGAGGCAGGGGCTGTCACTTCGACTTTACACCAGAAGCTGAAGTTTATACGTGAAGGAAAAGTGGTGATTATAAATGGAGAGCAGGAATTATTGATATCTCATTTGTCCTCTTTCAGCATTGTGGAGGTGGATGAAGCTGCTGTTGGAACCCAGTTCCAAACTTTATCCATTGATAATGTAAGAGGAAATGAGAACTCTATGGCTTTGTTTAAGGATGCGTAGTAGGTTGTGCGTAATTGCCATAGCGAAGTATGGGGACAAATTATTGATCTACCTGTAAACTAGAATAGAGTTGGCTTGGGGTTTTCTGGGAAGAATGATAAGGGTAAGGGCATGAAGCCGAAGCCTGCTGCAGGCAAGTATCAAGACATCTTTTGTAGCGGGGGTTATCTGCATCCAATAGTTTCCGGGATTAATGCCATTGTGGAAGATGAAGCAAAGCCATAAATGCCAAATTATGTGACGCACGGAGTTAGGGTTCAGAATTGGATCACCATTGATATTCCCCCTTGCATACATGTTTCAAAGTAATTTGTTTTTTATTTATCTTTTTGAAAAGCTTTCACTTTGTCCAAGGTGAAAGTATTAATATTGTATGGGCTTATCTGTTTGTTGTGATTTCTAAAATCAATAATAAAAGTTGTCTTTGTTTCCCAAATTGTGTTTTTATTTCTCGCTTTTTCTTGGAAAATGGTAATAAAAAAAACCTTTCAAAATAAATGATAACTGAAATTCAATCTGCATGATAACTTGTTATATGTGTCAGTTTCTAAAAGCAATCATAAATCATATGTGCAGATTGATTAAAAAACCCGTTGAATACAATGACCTTGCACCCTCTCCCAACTTTGAATGTCCTGTGTATGGGGCCGAAGAAGAAAACTGCGATGAGATTCCAAAATAGGCCTCACGGTTGCTTGAGCGTGAGAGAAATGCCATTCAGTCATATAAAGAGCCATTGGAAGTAATCAATCTGGGTTCAGAAGAAGATCAAAAGGAAGTCAAGATTGGAGCATTACTGCATCCTGATGTGAAGAGCAAGTTGATTGAGATGTTGAAAGAGTATGTGGATATTTTTGCTTGGTCTTATCAAGATATGCCTGGTCTAGATAGAGATATTGTAGAGCACCATTTTCCGTTGAAGCCAGAGTGTCCGCCAATCAAACACAAGTTGCGAAGAACTCATCCTGTTATGGCAGTGAAGATCAAAGAAGAAGTTCTAAAAAAGATTAATGCCAGTTTTCTTGTGACATCAGTATACCCTCAGTGGATTTCCAATATTGTCCCAGTACCGAAGAAAGACGGAAAAGTTTACATGTGCGTAGATTACAGAGTTCTAAATAAAGCTAGTCCAAAAGATGATTTCCCATTGCCACACATTGATATGTTAGTGGATAGTACATCAAAATTCAAATTTTTCTCGTTCATTGACGGATTTTCCGAGTATAATCAAATAAGGATGGCTCCTGAGGACATGGAAAAAACAACGTTTATCACACCCTGGGGAACATTCTATTATAGAGTGATGCCCTTCGGGTTGAAGAACGCTGGTGCAACGTACAAGAGGGCTATGACAACCCTATTCCATGATCTGATGCACAAGGAAATTAAGGTATATGTTAATGACATGATTGTTAAATCCCATACTGAAGAAGGGCATGAATAATATTTGTTGAAGTTGTTTCAGCATTTGAGGAAGTATTGTCTCCACTTGAATCCAAATAAGTGTACCTTCGGTGTTCGGTCAGGGAAGTGGTTGGGTTTCATTTTCAGCCAGAAATGGATTAAAGTTGACCCTGATAAAGTCAAAGCGATTCAATAAATGCTAGCGCCGAGAACTAAAAAGAAAGTGAGAGGGTTCCTCGGGCGTTTGAATTATATTTCCAGATTCATTTCCCACATGACTGAAACATGTGAATCGATCTTTAAGTTGTTAAAGAAAGATCAAGGTTGTGTGTGGAGAGATGACTGCCAAAGGGCATTTGAAAGTATTAAAGAATATCTGCTTGAACCTCCTATCTTGCTCCCTCCTGTTGAAGGAAGGCCATTGATTATGTATCTGACAGTGTTAGATAATTCCATGGGCTGTATTCTAGGATAACAAGATGAAATAGGGAAGAAAGAGTATGCCATTTATTATCTCAGTAAAAAGTTTACTGATTGTGAGTTGCGGTATTCCATGCTGGAAAAGACATGTTGTGCTCTAGCCTGGGCGGCAAAATGTTTGCGGCAGTATATGTTGAATCAAACTACTTGGTTGATCTCCAAAATTGATCCAATCAAGTAAATTTTTGAAAAGCCTGCTCTTATTGGGAGAATTACCCGCTGGCAGATGCTGCTATCAAAATATGACATCAAATACTGCACTCAAAAAGCTATTAAAAGAAGCATGTTGGCAGATTATCTTGCTCACTAACCAGTTGATGATTATCAGTCTGTGAAGTATGATTTCCCCGATGAGGATGTGATGTTTCTGAAAGTGAAAGATTGTGATGAACCATTGCCTGAGTAAGGTCCTGATCCTGAATCTCGCTGGAGTATGATATTTGATGGAGCTGTGAATGCTTATGGGTAAAGTAATTGGTGTTATGATTTTCACTCCACATGGATCACACATCCCTTTTACTGCAAGGTTGTCATTCAATTGTACTAATAATATGGCAGAATATGAGGCTTGCATCATGGGTCTCGAGGAAGCTATTGATCTCATAATTAAAATTCTAGATATGTATGGCGATTTAACTTTGGTAATAAATCAGATTAAAGGAGAGTGGGATACTCATCACCCCGGCTTGATCCCTTACAAAGATTATGCTAGAAGATTGTTACCTTTCTTTAATAAAGTTGAATTCCATCACATCCCCAGAGACGAAAATAAAATGGCGGATGCTCTGGCAACTCTGGATTCTATGTATCAAGAGAATACTTAGAATAATGTACCTCAAATTATAGTTCGACAACTGGATAGGCCTGCTCATGTGTTTACAGCAGAAGAGGTAGCAGATGAGAAACCTTGGTATTATGATATTAAGCATTTTCTTCAGACTCAGGAATACCTGATTGGTGCTTCAAATAAAGATAGAAAGACATTGAGAAGATTGGCTGGCAGTTTCTTCCTCAGTGAAAATGTGTTGTACAAGAGAAATTATGACATGGTCTTGCTCAAATGCGTGGATAGACACGAAGCAGACATGTTGATGCATGAGATTCATGAAGGTTCATTTGGAACTCATTCCAATGGACATTCGATGGCTAAAAAGATGCTAAGGGCAGGTTACTATTGGCTGGTGATGGAATTTGAATGTTACAAATTTGCAAAGAAGTGCCATAAATGTCAGATTTATGCGGATAAGATTCATGTGCCTCTGACACTTATAAATGTTATTTCTTCCCCGTGGCCTTTCTCTATGTGGGGTATTGACATGATTGGAATGATAGAATCCAAAGCTTCGAATGGACATTGTTTTATCTTGGTAGAAATTAATTACTTCACCAAATGGGTGGAAGCTGCTTCATATGCTAATGTTACTAAGCAAGTGGTTATGTGCTTCATTAAGAATAACCTTATATGTCGGTATGGTGTGTCGAGCAAAATTATCATCGACAATGGCTCAAATCTGAACAACAAGATGATGACCGAACTTTGTGAGGAATTCAAGATTGTCCATCACAATTCATCCCATATAGGCCGAAGATGAACGGGGTTATTGAAGCTACTAATAAGAATATCAAGAAGATCATCCAGAAGATGGTTGTTACTTATAAAGATTAGCATGAAATGCTCCCTTTTGCTTTACATGGGTATCAGACAATTGTCCACACTCCAAAAGGAGCAACCCCAATCTCCCTTATGTATGGAATGGAAATTGTGCTCCCAATCGAGGTTGAGATTCCATCTTTGCATGTGATAATGGAAACCAAGTTGACAGAGGATGAATGTGTCCAGAACAGGTTTGACCAATTGAATTTGATCGAAGAGAAGAGAATGACGGCTTTGTGACATGGGTAGTTATATCAGAAGAGAATGATGAAAGCTTTTGATAAGAAGGTCAAACCACGTGAATTCAGAGAAGGCAACCTCGTACTCAGGAAGATCATTTCTTTTAACAATGATTCTAGGGGCAAGTGGATTCCCAATTTTGAAGGCCCGTATGTTGTCAAGAAAGCCTTCTCAGGCAGTGCATTATTTCTTGAAACTATGGATGGCGAGGAGTTCCCACGTTCTATGAATGCTGATGCAGTCAAGAAATACTTCGCCTAAATAAATAAAAGAACATCTCGCTAAGTTGAAAACCCGAAAGGGAGGCTTAGGCAAAAAGGAGCGTCTCGGTAGGCCAAAAACTCGAAAGGGCAGTCTAGGCAAAAATTATAGACATAAACAAAATAAATTTTCCCATTAAGTTGAAAACCCGCAAGGGCAGCTTAGGAAAAAGTTAGGGACTTTCTTGCCAAGTAACTGCATCAGACAAGACTTAATCATTGAAGCAACGATCTTCTTGGATCCTCACCATACTTCAACAGAAGCTGCTACTCAGAATTTCAAAGTTGTTAGAGTGAATAGTGTTCATTATATCTCAATGTATCTTTTCCGTCGAATATTACCATTTTCCAAACTTTGTAATTATCCATGATGTCCCTCCATTTGTAGACTACAATTCTATCAATAAAATTTGAGTTTTTACCCAATTCTTTGTATTTCTTATTTTATTCAGCTTACAAAGACTCCATTTATTATTGATAATAAATTTCAAAGCAAAAAGTATTAAATAACAAAATTGTTTTTTGAAAAAGAATCTACAACTTACTTTTACTTTAAGATTTTGTGATTCAAGAGGAAAACAAAAGTGGTGATCCTAGGAATGGACGAACTCCAGTAGTTTTGAGAAGTTTTGTTTTCCCCGGGAAGGTTTTCTGAGGATGTCTTTGCTGGTATGTACGTATTTATTGTATATTGAAGACGGTACCAATTGCCGTAAGGTGCAGTACCAGGTTCGTGATCCCAGTGGCCCCAGTCAAGTGTTGGTTCAATGTCTGACTTTTTGGGTTTGCTTGGTCTGAGGTCTCTATTCCGGATTCCCCAACAAAGTCTTCTCTCATATGACGAAAGGTCTCGTCTCCTTGGCGTGCTGAGATGGGATTATTTGCAAAATGTTGCTCTTTTTGGCAGTGTTGGCATTATTGTTGGTATTTATTTCCCAGGTAACTGGACCAGGGCAGTATATTTTCTAAGAAGTGTTGAGATAGTTGTCATCTTTTGAGTTTTCACATGCCCAGTGTGGAGTTTGATTTAAAATCCCCAAGAGTGTGACCTATTTCTATATGTTGACTTCTTAATTCCCCAGTGAAGGCCTTGCTTAGTTCATAGAAGTTTTTCCTCCCCGTGCATGCTGAGATTTAACTCATTTGTAAAGCATCTCCTTTCAGTGGTACTTGCATTTTGTTCGATTTCCCGATAATTAGGCAAGGGCAGTGTTTTATTTAAGAAGTGTTGAATTGGTTATCAACTTTTTGGGTTTTCACTCGTCAAGTGTTGGGTTTGATTTAAAATCCCCATAAGATTGATTCTTTGCTATAATGTTTGACTTCTTAACTCTCCAAGTTGTTATCCTCATGAGACTTCATACTCTTTCCCCAGTGAAGTTGGTGCGATGCCTACTCTCAATATAGAAGAACGTATCTTTGTTTTCCCCAGTGAATAACGTATTTTTGTTTCCTCTCTTTGATGTGGTGTTGACCTCCCCCAAAGGAGTCAGCACAAAGTCCCCAGGTGATGTCTTGATGATAAGGCGCTATCTCCCCTAGTGGAGTCTGCATGTTATTTCCCCAATGAAGTCAGCTCGAAATCCTCAGTTGATATTTTTCCAATATGGTTTCCATCCGCCTTATGTGAGATCAATATTGAAATCCCCAATAGAAGTGTGAACCGTGAAAGCATTTGTTTTCCCATTAAAGTTTGAGTGCTTTTTCTCGATGAATCCGAATGAAGGATGTTATATCCCTGTATCTGTACTGCTTTGTTGCTTTGATTTGATTACTTCCAGATTATGTTCCTTCCCAGTAAAGTTAAGCCGCAAAATAGGATTTTGTTTCCTCAATTGGTGCTTATTTCCCTATGGGATGTTCATCTTGGATGTGATTTAGCCGAGTGTTGTTTGTGCCCGAGTTGGTTTAGTCTGATTACTCCCAGTCTTATATGTCTGTTTTGTCAGCATATACATAATAACACTCATACATTCATACATACATCATACATATTTGAATTTATCAAATCATTGCTCACTCGCATTCATTAATATTTTGTTAAAATATTACCCTGTTTTGCGGATTTGTGTTGTCCTCTCTCCAATAGAGTGTCAGCCTTAAGCAGAAAGTGTATATCCTTTCCATTTCCCCACTTAATTATCCCTCGTGGAAGATTTTTTTATAGCCTTCCTGTGTAGTTCTTTCTCTGGACGATTTGGGTTTCCCTCTTGAGTTTATTTCTCAAAGGATGTATTTTGGCTGACTGTTATACTCCAGTTTATTTCTGGTTTGAATCTTTGTTTCCCAACAATATTGTTATTTTGGATTTCTGCAAGCTTCGAGCTTTGGTTTGAGAATGTGCATTTATTTTGCACGAGAAGACCTTTATCTCCTCAGCATGAATATATTGGCATTCCCCAGGAAGTCATATTGCTTTCCCCAGTAAGTCATACTGCGTTCCCCATGAAGTCATATTGCTTTCCCCAGAGAGTCTTTTTTATGATCCTTCCTATAACAGCAGGTGGTAGTCTCTTTATTTGAGACAGTTTATATATTACCCTTTCCATGCAGAATGCCTTGGTTAAAGAAGAAGTTGAGACCCGTTCTAGGTGAAACGCTGGAATTTTTGGAAAAAAACTTGTTATCTTTTTGCTACCCTCAGTGAACGTTGGTAGTTCATCGTCAGTGAAAAGCGATGTTATGATATATTTTCTCTCTACCTTCAGTGACATTTGGTATATCACCTTCAGTGAAAGTTGGTGATTGTTATCTTTTTTCTACCCTTAGTGAACATTAGTAGTTCATCGTCAGTGAACGACAATGTTATGATATATTTTCCTTCTACCTTCAGTGAAAGTTGGTAAACCACCATCAGTGAAATTTGGTGATTATTATCTTTTTGCTACCCTCAGTGGACGTTGGTAGTTCAACGTTAGTGAATGGCGGTGCTATGATATATTTTCCTTCTACCTTCACTGAAATTTGGTAGATCACCATAAGTGAAAGTTGGTGATTGTTATCTTTTTGATACCCTCAATGAACGTTGGTAGTTCATCGTCAGTGAACGACGGTGTTATGATATATTTTCTCTTTCTACCTTCAGTGAAAGTTGGTAGGTCACCTTCAGTAAAAGTTGGTGATTGTTATCTTTTTTCTACCCTATGTGAACGTTGGTAGTTCATCGTCAGTGAACGGCGGTGTTATGATATTTATTTTCTCTCTAGTCTTGCTCTTTGAGGAATCACCAAGCACACTGACTTGTTTTTATTTTGTGATCATACATGTTTTGTTTTAACACTCCTTTTAATTAATAAAATTCAATGTTGGTTTGTCTTACTTGTTAATAATGTAGGTAAAGGCAATATGGCTTAGCAAGTTGATCCATGGGTTCATGAGTTTATTTCCATGCCATAGTCAATAAAGCTTGAGAAGTTCAAACTTCACCATTGAAGTTATTTTGGAAGAAATGCCATGGCAAGGTTTATCTTGGTTCACCACATTTCAAAGTTATCAATATTGATTCAAAAGTACAAGGGGTTGGTTGAAGGAGTTGTCATGTTTGGACAAGGTCTTGTTCCCATTGGTCACAAGTGCATATTTCTCTCAATTATCAAGATATGGAAGTGGTTTTGGTTGTTATGAGCTCTTATTATCATCCTCAACAACTCCTATTGACAAAGCAAATGTGTTGGTACAAGAAGTTTGTTCAAAATTGTGAAAGTTCCTCAAAGCATTTTCTTGATCTTGGAGCTAGGGTTTTGAACTTCAAAGAGGTATATCTTGCTCATATTTTGATATTTTTGAGTGATTACAAAGAAATTCTTCTCTTCAAAGGGTTATTAACAAATCACTTCAAAAGTTTCAAGTAGTTTTCATGTGGAAGAAACTTGATGATGAAGAAAGATTACAAGTCCTCCAGATGAACCCCCAATTTCTCAGGTGTGACTTCAAATGATCATAACTTAGTCAATTTGTATCACCTTGAGCCCATTCTTTTTCCATAATGATCTTGAGGATGTGAACTTTATTCCTTATTTTATGTGAAAAGTGATAAAATAGATGGAAGATGCCCTAAGGATATAAAAGATTATAGGTCATTTCATGATTTTTTTCCAACTTCAACAATTCATAACTCTCTCAATTTTTGTATATTTTGAATGTTTAAAGTCTCAAAATGTCATTAAAGAGGTCTATTTCATGCCACCTTTTGTGGTCAAGAGAAAATTCCAAGTGGAAGGCCATGTTTGGATGCAAAACATTATAGGTAACTTTTGAAGAAAAATTTGAAATATTTCTAAGTATGAAAAGTCAACCTTTTTTTCCCCAACTTTGACTCATTGCAACTTTCAGCTCAAGCATCCATTTGATTCCATTATTTTCCCATTGCAAAGCTTGTAACCTCATCTTTCTAAATCATAAAGAATCATGCCCTAAGACCCCTTGAGCTGGGAATGCCATTGAGTTGAACTTGGTAACTTGGAACTGAAGTTTCTTTATAAGTCAGAATTTGAAATTCATGTTTTGGCTTCTAAACATCAAATTAGTATGCGTTTTTGGTCTAAACATGTTTAACCAAGTTACCAAAGTGGATTGAGCCTCAAAATGCAAGGATTGGATGAGTTTTGATGCAAAATAGATCACACCTTACTCGTGTATCAGGTTCACACGATTTCCCTCAAAACTTCATCATTTCAGACGCTTGAACATTCCATTTGATTCCCTATAAATAGAGGGTCATTCCTCATTCATTTCGTCAAGCTTGAACAACCAAAATCATCCTGCCAAACTTGCTCCATAACTCATTTTACTGTAACTTCGAAATTAGGTTTCAAGCCATTTTCAATCCAAATTTTCCATCAATTCCCGTTCCTTGATCTTCCCTGAAGCTAACCATACAATTACCTTCAAGAATCGTGACCTATATTGATCCATAGAAGTCCAGTTTCAGAGCTCTGCAACTCAACTTCAATAGGTAGATTTCTCCATTAATTCTTCAAAACTTTGATATCATTGTGAAGCTCTCATTACCCATGTTCTAGTCGCAACACTTGTTTTTATCTGGAAACACATTTTGACCATGAAATTTAAAATTCCTTTTCAAAACTTCTCTACCAAATTGCTTGAGCTACATTTTATATAAATTTGTCGCGAAGGTGTGATTGTCTTCGTCTTGAAGAGACGAAGCGAATGGCATAGGTCTCGCGCTCTAATTTTACAGATTGAGCAACCTAGTTTTGGGACTGGCTGGAGGTTGAAGATGACCAATGTGTCATATTCCAACCAATGAAACAACGCCATTTGTATTTTTTGAATTTCTGATTTATATTTGATTCAGTGCTTTAATCACTAATAACCATGATATGCACAGCGCGCCAGATCCCTTAGATTTGATTACTAACGTGTTTTAACTCTCATCCAATGGTCCACATATTTTTGAATTTATTTTTTATTTTTTATTTTTATATTTAATTTCTTTAAACTTCAAAAAATCATAAAAAATTCATTTTATGTCCAAAAAATCTGAAAAAATTATGAAAAATATTTTTGATTTTTGATTTTTTGATTTTTATTTTTTCACAATTTTATTTTGTGTGTTGATATTTTTTTATAAATTTTCACTTTATTTGAATTATTTTAAATATTTAAAATTACTTTTATGCATTTTTTAATTCTGAAAAAAATATGGAATGATCGAATGATATGGTGACAAATATTGGTGATCTCATTTATTTTTTGTTTCTGAATTTGTTATTTTTTTATCATTTTTGGTTTATTTTACTCATTTCTTTTAATTTTAAAAATAGTTTCTGAGTTTAAAAAATTACCAAAAATTTTATAAAAATATTTGAGTTCATTTCTGATTTTACAATGGTCTTACTTAATATTTCTTGATTAATTTGAACATAGTGCATATTTTCTTTCTTATTTCTATTTTAAAACATTTTTAAAACCTTTTTAATATATATATTAAATGCAATATTATTTTGTGATTATTTTCTGGCTGATCTTGGGTTGAATTTTTTATCATGAACTTTATTAACATCATTGGATCCATGGTGTTGGGTCTAACACCATAAAAATGGATGAATGATTTTAATAATAGTTTGATTAAACTTTAATTCAAATGTGGTACTAATTGTTATTGGACTAATTGTTATTGGAGCATGATAGCTATATCATATCTCAAAACAAATGGTGCATAGATTGCTATTCATCGGCCTCAAAATATGTGTGACTTCTATATAAGTCCACTTACGATTGCTTAACATAGCGCTAAATTTTGTCCCGATTCGAATAAATGATCATTCGTGGACCAATATTATGTTTGCAAGTCCAAGTATGTTAATTTGATCTCTTTGATCCAATAACCTTCAGATTCATTGTGTGGAGGCTTTGATTCTACCAATCCTCTAATGGATTTACAACACTTTTGGTCGACGCGAATCACATAAACATCATTGATCATTAAATGGTACTTTTTAGGATTACAAATGGATGATATACTTGACAAAAAGCAAACGCAACTTGTTATATAGAGGCTTTGGTTCTACCAATCCTCTAATGAGTTCCAAATGCAAGTTTCAAGATGGTCATCCAACTAACCACTAATTATTAAATTATTTTTACTATATGATTTTATTTTCATGCTTTATGTACCATTTACTTTAAGCATTATATTTCATGCCATTTTTAATTTTGCTCACTTGAGCATTTATTTTCGTGTCATTTTTATTTGTCTCACTTGAGATTTTCTTTTCTCTATCAAGACATCAAATAAATAACATGAACCCATAAAAACCTTTAATGATACTTCGACTATTTGGTAATTATCTTTGGTATTATGGAGTATTGGACTTCTTGGACTTAGGGTTAGAAACCTTGGCCTATGTTGGAGACCTTGTGATCTTAATTGATATTTTGTCTGGAGTTCTTGAGGTTTACCTCAAGACATTGGGTTGTTTGTTTGTTTTGAGTGGAGGTTATTGTGATTACATACTTTGTTTGTAATCTCGAATTCACCCGTATACAATCGTTACTCTTCCCAATTTTTGTAAATACTTAATACACTTGAAGTTTAGTTATCCCAAGAGGTCTAATATCTTTTCTTTCTTGGTTTAAATCCAAAGAAAGGGAATTCTATCTTTACTCATAATGTCAAGTTTTGGTTTCTTGTTGCTTAGATGGTTCTTATCCTTAGCTTTTACCTTATGCCTTAGGATAGTCTCTTCATCTCCTCCCATCTTCTTTAATTTCAAAAATCTTCTCCCTCCTTCTGAAAACTCTTCTTGTTTTGGAACTTGAACCACTTTCATAATAAACTTGGACTTATGTCCATACATTTTCAAAATATTTTCATAAATAAACTTCAATCAACTTAATAATACCTTGACATTTTTTGTGAAGAGACTAAAAGTCAATCAATCTCATTTCAAACCATTTTTCCACTTCGGCTTTTATCTTCAAACATTTCTCAAAAGATTGGACTCTTGTCAATCCTTGTAGTGATGCAAAAAACTATACTTCTATAATATGTAGTGAAGAGAGATATTTTCCACTTAGGTGTTGAGTGAGGCATTGTTGATTTTAAAATCCAAGCCATATCCTCCCCTTTGAGATGATATGAATTCTCCTTTCTCATGATTGTGGGTAGTAAGTATGTTTTCCACACAGACAATGATGATGGTGTCTTATCTCATAAAATTAACCAACACACATGTGCTTTAAAATTTTTAAAAGGTGAACTACGTGTATCCTGATCCCCTATTTCACGAAAGATGGTAAGTAGTCACTAAAGGTTCGCAACCGCGGCGGGTGCAAAAATCATAAAAAATATATTTCTTTTGTCACCTCCACCATCTATTTTATATACAACATTTTATAGCCAAAATATACAAATTTTACAAAGAGATTCCTGCAGAGTACCGTAGATGTTTAGGGTTCTAATACCTTCCCTGTGCATAATCAACCCCCTTACCTTGAATCTTTCCCCCTCTTTTTGGGTTACTCTCTCTTTTCCCATTCCTTTGGAAACAATAAAGCACGGTGGCGATTATTATTTTTGAACTGTATAAGTCAAGTCAATCCAATAGCTTAGTCTTAAATATTTCTACAGTTACATTCAGGTTTAAGAAGATTCAACAAGGGAAGCTGTTGTACCCCAAAATTTTCCCTCTCATTTCTCAACATTTCTCCTAAAAGATCTTCCATGACTCAAGTTTGCAGCACTGATACATCAATTTAGGTTTGGAATTGGCACAAGGGAAAAATGGTTAAAATGCACACTGAAAAGTCAAACTTTGACTTTTGGATCAAAATCAAGTTTCAAGAATCATATTTCATCAAGACATGTTAGAATATGAAGTTGGTTCATCTAGAAAATCAAAATATAAATTACTTTGGAAAAGTCAAAGTTCTAAACACTTAGAAATTTTTCTACGTGTTAAGAAAGTATGATAAGTTCAGAACATCTGGCCAGATTTTCATCATGATGCAAGATGATTCAGGAAGAACTTCTAACACAAGAGTTATAGATCTAAATAAGATCTAAAACATTGCAAAACAAAACTTATCCTAGAAATGCTGGGATTTCAAGCTATAATTCCTTGAAGAAACATCCATGAAACTAAAACACTTAGTAAATTCTGAGCCTTTCCAAGTTAGAATTTGGTTAGAACTTTTGGGCCAGTTTTCATAAAGGTACGTTCAGAGTTTTCAAAAGTAATTCAAAGAGGGTTTACAAAGCATGTTACAAGCTTTCTGAAAAGTTTGAGAACTCCTTCAGGTCATGCTGGAGCAGGGAGAATCAAAGATAAGAAGTTGGACATTTGTTCTTAATCCAAGTTACGTTCATGCTGAACTTCTGATCCAGTTTCAAGCTAGGCTGCATAATCTCAGGTGGCAGGTCTTCTTGCTTGTTAAATCTCATCATCATTTAATTCTCACACCCACTTTTGAGTATTTATCCCAATGTTTAAACCTTTATCCAAAAGATCTTCCCACGTGTGGCATGAAAGTACCACCGCTGTCCTTGGAAAGTAAACTTTTGAACAATGTTTATTTTGGGCCCATACCTTAATTTTGTTTCTGAGTGTACTTCTCCATAAGTCATGCCTACAAAATCACGTTAAGCGTGGTAAAGCTTCTAACCACTCTACTTTTCCTTGAAACCATACTTGTCTAAACTTGCTTCAAAAACAAGTCAACGAGCTATAACACATGATGGTTGTACTCATAATTTCTCCAAGATTCTAAATAATTTGCCTATAAATTAAACTTAATTTTCAAATTTAAAGGGGAGGGGAGATTGAGAAAAAATGCCCTGAAACCTTGGTGAAAATTCCCAAGAACTTGAAACTGCAGCCCAAACACGAAACCTGCTAGTTTGTGATTTTTGCATCCAAAATCTAATTTTTCTTGTGTGTTTCTTGACAAATCATCCACACAGTTTATAGTATACACATAAAAGCTTTCCTAACCTCTGTTTTTAAACTGTAAAACAGTCTTCACCACTCTCTATTTCAAAAATCCAGAACTTTGCACCTTGACTGCTCCAGAACTTTCCCACCATTCATAGCTCAAGTTAAGAGTTGCTTTAGCTTTCTGAGAACTTGAGGAAGCTGACCAAAACATCACAAAAATCTGAACCAGGGTCTAATTCACAGAATAATTTCCAACTGCAAGGTAAGTTTCTTCTTATTTTTATCTCATTACTTAGGCGTTGTTAGGCTTGCATTTTCAAAAATACAATGTAGATATCATGGCTCTGATTCTGTACATATTTATAGATTTCATTTATATGGCTAAAGTAGAGAGTATTTCATATTAGAACTTCTTGAGGAAATTAGGGTTCAAAATTAGGATTAGCAAAATTCATGCTTGCTTCTGATTTACATTTTTGATGCTTTGTATTTCTGAAACAATGATGAAATTTGCCATAACTTCTATGTTTGTATTTTCCTTTTTTGTTGAGAAATAACTAAGTTGCAGATACTCTAGCTGGAACAAAGAAGAAGATGAAGTTCATCATCAGAATTTACTTTGTAATATATGTTTATGTTTTTGTTTCTAAAACTGGATGTATAGCCACCTCAGTGGTAGAGAGTGAGCGCATAAGTCATTAGTGTTAAGGGTACTGAGTTCTAGCCCCAGAAACACCTTTTTATGTTTATTTCCTGAAATTTTTACTCCATTATTTGTCAAATAATATTCTTGGACCAGAACTTCTAGATAAACCCCTCCATTTGTGTGTCAAAACAGTTCTCTTGGACCAGAACTTCTAGATATCCTCATCCAATAGCATTGATATCTCACTTACCCATTATCAGAACTTATAACCTTCCAGTAACACTAGAACTTCTAGGTTTCCAGTGGCATCAGAATTTCCAGGCTCTCTCAACCAGTAGAACCTCTAACTTTCCAGTAACATTAGAACTTTTAGGTTTCCAGCTACATTAGAACTTCTAGGATTCTTCAGCAATCAGAACTTCTAGGATTTCCTTTGTTCTTAGCCACCCCAAAACTTCAGTGCATTTGGATCCAGAAATTCTGGCCTTCCCCATTTCTGCTAACATTTTCTTTCTGATTTGCAGCGCATCAGAGTCAAAACTTATGCTCCTTCTTATTTTTATCCTTTAAGCAATGTGCTGACTCTATTTACTTTTCTCTTATTATTTTTATCATCACTTTTATTTTCATTAATCAAAAACACAAAAAATACTTTATATTCATACACTTTGATTTATTTCTTTTAAAACAAAAAGACTAAAAACATTTCCTTAAGCAAATTTATTTCTTCGCTTAACCAAAACCAAGAAAATCTATTTTACATTTCAATTCTTGTACACTATTTCAATATGGTTGTAATAGATAATTAGGACTTTAACTTTCTTGCAATCCCCATTTCTAAATTTGTACACCCCATCCCCAAGTGATTGTAATAACGTAGAATATTTACTTTCTGCATTTATCGGTTTTATATAAATGCTAGTAAAGTAGGATTTATATTGGAAGATAAAAATCAATCTTAGAGAACACTAATCCAAGATAAACCAAGCATGAAATATAAACACTTGTACACTTGCATATCTAGGGTTAACTCCACTTGTTGCCTTATAAAAATGGTCATGTTATGCATGTGAGACGTCTTAGCAAAAACAATCAAAATACAAGATCATAGTCCCTCGATGACGCTTCGAATGTTTCCTTACAAATGATCTTAGTCCCTCAAGAGAAATGCTAAGATATCTCACAACATTGCTATCATGATTCTTTGATGACCCACTCCCGTCCCTTTACATCCAAAGATAAGGCTTCTTAATAATCAATGGTAAGATAGCAACATCAAAAGGAGGAGGAAAAGAACAAAGACTTTTGAGTAGGTAGAAACGTTCTTATTTGCTTGCTCATCTTAAAACAAACATCTTTTTAAATACACACTAAACACTTTGAAAACATGAAATATTTTCAAAAGTGTAACACTTGTATACATTCTTATAGAGACGAGAATCATTTCAAAGCTTTCCTAAATGAAGGCGCTTTTCAAAAATACTTTCAAAACCCACCACAAAGCACATTTTCAAACAAAAGCAAGTGATCTAGCAAGCAACTAAGAGCCCACGGATAACTATGGATGAAAAGGGTGCTAACACCTTCCCTTTTCATAATCTACCCCCTGAACTCAAGAAAATAATCTCAAAGGTCTTTCCTGTTCTTTTCACCCTTTCCTTTATTGGATAAAAGAAAAGTCGGTGGCGACTCTTTCTATCCGCAACAATTGCGATCAAACACAAAACATCCCAAGTCAGTTCTCCCACCGTATTACAATGATAAAATGTTGTATTTATAAAGTATTGAAATGATATTGATGATTTCATGAATGGGGATGCGTTTGAATAGCTGTGGTCATTTTATATTTGTTGTTGCGCATCATGCATTCATGGCATATTTTGGACAGCTTTTTTCCACCCATGTTGAATCAGGACATTGGTCTAGTGTTGGTCTCAATCTCATTGTGTGGATTGAGGGTGTTGATGTTGTTCTCTAGTTCTAAGAGGGAATCGATCATATGGTGGATATCTTTGGAGGGTGATGGACCAATGCCCATCGAAATAAATGCTACCACATGCATGAGTCTTTGTTATTGCACTACATCTTATGTGGCATTGCATATATATTGATTTGGTGATGTTGTATTTTGTTGTTATGCTAATTGACAATGTTATTGATTATGATGCTATGATGTTGTTTTCTTGTTCTACTATGTCTATTCCTTATATCTCTAATAATGAATGTGATTACTCACCCTTTTTGTTTGAATGTTGCCTCCACGTGGGTAACACACATGTGATCAGGAGTAGTTCATAGAGGCCTAGAATAATAACTTGGAGTGTGTTGTTTATTTCTGTCGAACTTTAAAAGGTCTTGCTCTAATATGTAACATCGTTGTCAGGAACCATTTTATTTTTGAACATTATGTGTTTTGTTTGATTATGAGGTTTTGAGCTACCTTTCATGGTATTTGAGTTGATATGAATTAAGAATTATGAACTAAGAATAATGAAGTTCTAACGGTGTGCTTAATAAGAGGTTTCGAATGACTAATTTTGTTGTGAGTAGTTGAAATATTGATAGTTATTTTAATATAATGCTTGTCTTAAATGATTTTGAAAACCCGTGTTATGGAGTATGACATACATGTATGTTGTTTATGAAGCATGTGACGCCCTTTGGTGAAATACTCTAATTATTTAATTATAATATTTGTTGGGAATTAGAAGGGTGTTACATTAGTGGTATCAGAGAAGGTCGGTTCGTTCGTGGGTTTTTATGTGATGTCTACCTCTTGTTGATCGATTAGTACTCAGATACTGTTGGTATGTTGACATTTCTAATGTTTGTTGTCTATGCAAAGATTTATGGGTGAAGGAAGAAATGATAACGCTATTGCTAACGCTTTTGGATCCGTGGCTCAAGCGTTGCAACACCAGCATGATCAACAAAACCAAAATGGAGGAAATGATGATGAGGCTCGTGCATGGGTAAGGTTCTAAAGGAATAACCCTCCGATCTACAAGAGCATACACGATGCTAATGGTGCGCAAGTGTGGCTTAAGGGGATTGGAATGATTTACTAGGTGGTGATCTGCACAGAGAATTAGAAGGTGCAATTTAGCACTCACATGCAAGAAGAGGAAGCCGAGGACTTGTGGAGCAATGCGCACCAGAGGATGGAGATTCTGGACACAAAAATTACCTGGGTTGTGTTCAAAGCTACTTTTCTGGATAAGTAATTTCCGAAAGATGTACGTGGTAAGGAGGAAATCAAATTCCTTAATATGAGGCAAGGAAATTCAAAAGTTGTTGAGTATGCAGCTAGATTCGAGGAGCTAGTGAAATTTTGTCCGCACTATAACAACCCAACAACTGAGGTGTTGAAGTGCATTAAGTTTGAGAATAGACCACGTCCATAGATCAAGCAGGGTATTGGATACCTACATATTCGTCAGTTTCCTGTGCTGGTGAACAAATGTAGAATATTAGACCAAGATAGCAGAGGCAAAGCTTCTTTTTATAAGAATTATAATGAGAAAATGGAAAGAATCAGGATTGTTGTAAGTCGTACGTTTCTCCTGCTAATAAGGGGAGCATAAAGCTTATGATGAGAAGAAGCCAAGTTAGGGAGGAGCTCCTGCTTCTGTGAAATTCTACTAGTGTGGCGAATTAGGCCATCATGATGATGCATGCACTAATAAGGTGCTGAGATGTTACACGTGTGGCAAGGTTGTTCATCGCGTTCCTGAATGCAAGAATGAAGGTCCTACTTGTTTCAATTATGGTGATCAGGGTCACATCAGTACTCAATGTCAAAAACCAAAGGATGGTGTTGTTGCTCAGACTAATGGTTGAGTGTTTACTTTAAGTGGTGCTGAGGCCGACAAAAAAGAAAACCTGATCAGAAGTACTTGTTTTATTAACAATACTGAGTTAATTGTTATTATTTATACTGGTGCTACTCATTCGTTCATTTCGCTTTAATGTGCTACTATGTTGGTATTAAAGTTGTCTGATATGAATGGAGGAATGGTAGTAAAAATTCATGCTAAGGGTTCCGTTACTACTACTATTGTTTGTTCTAAGTGTCCTTTACCTATCTATGGTTAGAATTTTTTGATGGATTTGGTGTGTCTACCCTTACACCAAATTGATGTTATTCTTGGAATGAACTTGTTGGAGTTCAACTATGTTCATATCAACTGTTATAATAAGACGGTGAGGTTTCTGAAGTTTGGTGATAGTGGAGAGCTGATGTTTTTGTCTACTAATCAAGTAGATGAACTTTTATCATATGAAGCATTAATGTTTGTGATATTCACGTCATTACAAGTTAATCGTGAAACTGCCAGTGTGGAATTACCCGTTGTCTATGAATTTCTAAAAGTGTTTCCAAACAAAATTGGTGATTTTCCTCTAGAATGAGAAGTTGAATTTATTGTAGACTTAATACCAGGTACAAGTCCGGTATCGATGGCTCCTTATAGGATGTCGTCTTCAAAGTTGAACAAATTGAATAAACAATTAGAATAATTGTTGGAGATGAAGTTTGTTTATCTGAGCGTCTCTCCGTTGGGTGCTCTGGTGTTGTTGGTTAAAAAGAAAGACAGTAGTATGAGGTTATGCATGGATTGCAGACAATTAAATAAAGTAACTATTAAGAATAAGTATCCACTTCGGAGGATTGGAGATTTGATGGATCAGTTGGTTGGCGTTAGTGTATTTAGCAAAATCAATTTGAGGTCGGGTTATCATCAGATTCCAGTTAGGCCAGATGATATTTTGAAGACAACTTTCAGGACACTATATGCTCACTATGAATATACTGTGATGTTGTCTGGTGTATCAAATGCGCCAGGTGTTTTCATGGAATACATGAACCATATTTTTTAGAATTACTTGGACAATTTTGTGGTGGTTTTAATTGACGACATTTTGATTTTTATTCAAAATCAGAAGAAGAACATGCTGAGCATTTGCGAATTGTGTTGCAAATATTGAAAGAGAAGAAGTTTTATGTGAAACTGCCAAAGTGTGAATTTTGGATGAAGGAAGTTTGTTTCCTTAGCCATGTGATTTCTAGTGGTGGAATTGTTTGGTATCTTTCTAAGGTTAATGCAGTGTTGCAGTGTGAGACACCGAAGTCTACTAATGAGATTCGAAGTTTTCTTGGATTAGCAGGTTATTATTGAAGATTCATTGAAGGGTTTTATAAGTTGGCGTTACATTGACTCAGTTGACTCGAAAGGGTCAAGCTTATATGTGTGATGTTGCATGCGAAGAGAGTTTCGTAGAACTGAAGAACAGGTTGGCAACTGTTTCGTTGTTAACTTTTACGAACCCAAATGAATCCTTTGTAGTTTATTGTGATGCTTCTAAGATGGGTCTTGGTGGTTTATTAATGCAAAATGAACAAGTTGTTGATGAAAAATGAGCAAGTTATTGCTTA
This sequence comes from Vicia faba, assembly GCA_948472305.1. Taxonomy (NCBI): domain Eukaryota; kingdom Viridiplantae; phylum Streptophyta; class Magnoliopsida; order Fabales; family Fabaceae; genus Vicia; species Vicia faba. Next base: position 903,028,005 of record OX451735.1, on the reverse strand, counting down.
TACCTCCAGAGAATTAAAGGTTCATGAGAGGAATTATCCCACACATGACTTAGAATTGGCAGTCGTGGTGTTCATGTTGAAAATTCGGAGACATTATCTTTTTGGATTTAAATTTAAAGTGTTCAGTGATCATAAGAGTTTAAAATACTTGTTTGATTAGAAAGAGCTAAATATGAGGCATATAAGGTGGCTTGAATTTTTAAAAGATTGTGATTTTGATTTGAGTTACCATCCTGGTAAACCAAATATGGTAGCTGATGCTTTGAGTAAGAAGTCCTTGCATATGTCGATGCTTATGGTATGAGAGTTATAGATGATCGAAAAATTTAGAGATATGATCTTGGGGTGTGAAGAGACTTATAACAGTGTGAGAATGGGAATGTTGAAATTGACTATGGGATTCTTGAAGAGATCCAAGAAGGTTAGAAATCTGATTTGAGTTTGGTGGATCGAATGACACTGATTAACCAAGGTAACAAAGGTGAGTTCTGAGCAGGTGAAAATGGTGTGATGAGGCTTGATAATAGAGTGTATGTTCCTGATATTACAGAAATTAAGAAGAGCATTCTTGAGGAAGGACATCGAAGCGATTTGAATATTCACCCAGGTGCTACGAAGATGTATCAGGATTTGAAGAATTTGTTTTGGTGGTCGGGTATGAAGAAGGAAATTTCTAACTTTGTGTATGCTTATTTGACTTGTTAGAAGTAAAATATCGAACATCAGAAGCCTACGAGTCTTATGCAACCTTTGAGTATTCCAGAGTGGAAATGGTACAACATTTCTATGGATTTTGTGTTGGGTTTGTCAAAGACTGTTAAGGGTAATGATTAAATTTGGGTGATAGTGGATAGGTTGACCAAGTCGGCTCATTTATTTCCGATTAAGATCAATCTTCCTATAGAAAATCTAGTTGAGATATATGTTGACGAGATTGTGAAGTTGCATGGGATACCTTCAAGTATCGTATCAGATAGAGATCTGAGGTTTACGTTAAAATTCTGGGGAGGTTTGCATAATGCTTTTGGTACTAAGTTGGAGTTAAGTTTCATATATCATATGCATATGGATAGTCATACATAGAGCACTATCGAGTCTTTGGAGGATTTGCTAAGGGCTTTTGTGCTAGAATAATGAGGAGCTTGGGATAGTCATTTTCCATTGATTGAGTTTACTTACAACAAAAATTTCCATTCTAGTATTGGTATGGCACTGTATGAAGAACTGTATGGTAGGAGGTATAGAACACCGTTGTGTTGGTATGAGTCGGGTGAGAATGTTCTACTCGGACCTGCAATTGTATGGGAAAAAACTGAGAAGATCAAGATGATCCATGAGATGATGAAAGCTTCTCATAATCATCAGAATAATTATCATGATAAGAGAAGGAAGGCATTGTAATTCTAAAAAGATGATCATGTGTTCGTGAGAGTCACTCCAGTGAATGGTGTTGGTAGAGCTCTAAAGTCGAGTAAGCTTATGCCATATTTTGTTGGTCTATATCAGATATCTGAGAAGATAAGTGAGGTGGCCTATTATATCACTTTACCGAATTCGCTTGTGAATCTTCATGATGTGTTTCATGTGTCTCAATTGAGAAGGTGTATTCTGGATCCTTCATATATTATTAAGATGGATGATGTATAAGTGAGAGATAACTTGACTGTTGAAGCATTACCATTGCGAATAAAAGGACAGAAAGTGAAGCAATTACGGGGTAAAGATATTGCCTTAGTGAAAGTGGTGTGTGGTGGACTAGCCGGTGGGAGTTTGACTTGAGAGCGCGAGGATCAGATGAAGGAGTCGTACCTAACTCTGTTCCCCTCGGGTAATTTTCAGGGCGAAAATACTTTAAGTCGGGGAGAATTGTAACACCCTGACTTTTAGAATTAATTATTTAAATAAGTTATTAGAAATATTCGTGGATTATTGATGAATATATGATGTTTTGTTGAGTATGATGTGTGTTATGTAGTTATGTTGTGGATTATTGGGAGATTGATGAATATAGAGTATTTTAGCAATTAGATAATTATCTAGTAATAATTATTAGAATTATTATTATTTAAATAAAAAGGAATATTGATGTAGAGAAGTTAGGGGAAAGATGGTAATTGGTGAAAGGCTAAGTGAAGACAAGTTGGGAAAATATTAGGGGTCTTAAGGTTAAACGAATAATAGGAGAAGATTACTTCATTAGTATGATCGTGAAAATATTTGAAGGACTGACATTGTGAAGAGAAAGTTAGGGCACGAAGAACAAGGAAGGATTTTGGTAGAACGCTAAGGAGGACTGCAATTTGTTGGAAATCTAAGGTTAGGGGGTGATATGTCATTATATCTGATATGGGGTTTAGATGTATGTAGGTGTTTTGGGGTTTTTGGGATGGATTGATAACATGGTAAATATGATGAAATTGGTGATATTTTGATGTTATAATGCTAAATAATGATGTATGTGATGCTTGCAATGTTGTATTATTATGATGTTATGAAACCATGACGATTTAGATGAGTTTTTGATCTATTTTGGTGTAAAATAGAAAAGTAATTGAGACTGGTTTGGGCAGGAAATCGCAATAGGAAAACCCTGTTCACGCAGGATTGTCAGGCGATGATGGAGCGTCACCCTGTGATGATGACTCGCTTGGCCGATGCTGGGAGAGCCAAGGGGAGATGGAGAACATAAAGGGAGGAAGTTACTAGAGTGCATCGCTCCATGCTTTAGTATAGGATTATCTTTCAAGTTAGGGCCAACATCTTTAAAGGATAAGATACCAGTCTTCACCAATTTTTGTACTTTGATTTTAAAAGGATAGCAATTCTCAACATTGTGCCCTGGTGCTCCCTGATGAAAACCACATGTTTGGGCTGCCTTATAATACCAAGGCAACAGTGATGGTATAGCAGGAGGTGGTATGGTATGAAATAAATTATTTTGAATTAACACCGGGAGTAATTCCGCATAGCTCATAGGGATATGGTCATAATTCTCCCTCTTCTGATTATACCCTTGATTCCCCTAATTGTATGGTCTCTGATAAGCAATGGTGGTTAGAGCCACACCAACAACTGGAGTTACTGAGGTGACCTGTTGATGACATTGATAATTTATTCTAGAGGGATTAACCCTTCTCTCTTGAATAACAACATTTGTATCTCCTTCCTTCTTTTTGGAAAACCCATATGATGGCTTCTTCGTACTTCCCGAACTTTCACTTTTTGTTAGACGGACCTCTCTTACAGCCTCTTCCAAATGGATACTGTGATCGGTGGAAATAGAACCGACTGTTTTTTAATGCTGGTTCGCGAAGTGTCGCGGTAAGCAAGAGTCGCCATCGTCTTTTATTTTCTCCAAGAAGGAAAGTACAAAAGCACAGCAAAATTCCTTTTCGAGATGTTTCTCGGGTTCGGGAGGTAGATTATAGAAAGGGAAGGTGTTATCACCCTTTCTATCTGTGGTTATCCACGGGCTCTTAGGTACTTGCTCACTATGTTTTCAAAAGATTTTGCTTTTCTTGTGTTTGTGGGTTTTGAAAAAGTTTTGTTTGAAAACTTCGATTTAACTCTTGTATCTGTCCTCAAGAGTGTATGAAGTGTTTGTTTGAAAACTTTTGTTTGAAAAGTGTAAGTGCGGAAAAGTTGTCTTGTTTTGAAAGAGCAAGTTCCTGAGAACCTGTACCTACTCAAAAGAAATTAAGTTGTGTAAATGTCCTTTAGAAAGTACTATCCCACTATTGAGAAGTAGGTAGCACCGTCGTTGGAGTTTTCGGGTCAATTCGATTAATGGGACATGTTGTCACTAAAGCAATGGTAGGACGCCTTAGCGGTAACCCTAATGTCCTAGATCATTTTTTATCCAGGCAACCGTTTCAAGGCAACTTTTTGATCTTTAGACAGGAGGGAGACCTCTAAAACACCCTATACTCAATGACCACGTCGAGGCAACCAAGTGAGGCGTACTCTAAGAGTGGCATGTGCACGTGTGTCAGGTTTCAACTATGTTATCTTTGTACATGTTATGGTGAGCTACGATTGATTTTAATTTGAGGATAAGTCTTGTTATGCATAGCCTAGTTAACATACATCTAGCAGTTAATAGTTGCGGAAAATAAAACTAAACTATTACAAGGCATCGGGTATTTACATCGCCAAAACCAAACCCTTGAAAAAGTAAATTGCGGAAAAGTAAAGTAAAGCGATAAAAAGGGTCCTAATTAAAACTATTACATCCTCGGAGCAAATACAATTATATGATGAAGAATAAATAATATGCGCGAGGAAAAAATTGAATCGGAGAGTTTTTAGGGTTTTGACCCTTTTTTAGGAAAGAAAGAGGTTTTTGTTATTTTGCATTTAATTAAATAAAAGAAAGATATTTTTTTGAGTTTTTTATGTTTTAAGGAAATAAAAATAATGATGATTAAAATGTCAAGAACCCTAATTCTAATTTATTTTTATTTATTGCAAAAAATATTATTGTTATGCCTAATTAAAACTAAACAAATTATATTAATATTTATTTACAAAATAACTAATTAAATTTAATAAATAAAAATATTATTATTTTTTATGTTTTCTGAATTTATTAGGAAAAATGAATTGTTTTGTAAATTAATTAATAATAATAATAATTAATAATAATAAAACAATTAAAATGAAAAAAAAATATAAAAGAAGAAAAAAGAAATAAACCCAGGGGGGTGTTGGGCCCAAAGAGGAGGTAGAATCAGCAATTCTGAAGGCCCACTATGCATTAGCCTGTTTGACTTTCTGAGTTTACTATGCATGCGCTGACCAGGGAGTATGATAGTCCTTCAATCCTGGCCTTCAGATTTGGCCAGGAGCCACTTGGCGTGTGGATCTCTGAGGTGTATGATGGATCACGCGTTGGAGAGTACATGGGATCACCTGCAGAAAAAAATCAAATAATTGTTTTGGGGGGACCTGGGATTCGAACCCAGGTCCCAATGCTTCCAGGCCAACGCACCAACCACTCCACTAAGCTGCTTTATTTGTTATTAGAATAAAAGACAAATATTATATGGGGAAACTAATCAATATGATGTAAAATAAAAAAAATAATGCGCGCTTTTCAAATAAGCGAATGGGATGTCAACACATCATCGTCTTCAACCTTTTTTCTGTATGATTAGAATCAGATAGCGGGGGTTTTTAACCCCCACTACTTCCTGCAAGGAAAAATAGCAATTAGAAGTACAGTGAATATAAATGTTTCGCGAGGTATGGATTCCCTTCGTCTTGGCCTCACGAATTCAGTCATGTATCTCACTAGTCCCAATTTTTCCTGGATTGAAAAGCCCCATTTAAGAGCTCAAGAACCCTTGAAATTCAGTCATGGTATCTTACGATTCAGGGCACTATAGTCCAATTAATTCATTCCATTAGCTTTGTATGGTCTCTAGCAATGCAAATCAGTCACAAAAACATGTTAAATGCGCATGAATTAAGAGATACAATTATGAAATATAAGGGCAAACCGTGGGACTGTGTATCGTGATTCCTTGAGCTTTGATGCTTGAATTTGATTATAAATCAATCCTAGTGCCTCCTGCAAGGTGTTTGGATGAACAAATTGCCTTGAATCGACCTAGAATGCAAGAACAAGTTTTGACTTTTCTTGAAAATTCTTTAATTTGTTATGGCCGTTTCTGCAACTTTTTCACGTGTATTAGGTCAGGGTTTGCTTGCATACATAGCAGAATCAATTTAGGTCAAGAGCTGGGCAAAAATCCATGTGCATTGATGTTTAAATCTTTGATTGATAATCAAATATTCTTGATTTTTCATGATTGAACAAAGTTGCCAAATTTGGATTTTTTTGTATCTTTGACTTGTGCACGAATTTGCCAGCATGTTTTGATCATATTTGCTTCACAAATTGATTTAAAAATCAAATCTTGTATTTTCTTATGATTTAAATTAATTAAATGAATTAATATGTATTAAAAATCCAATTAATCTATAAAAATAAGAAAATAAATCCCATTTAGCTTGGTTGGTCGTGCATAGGTCATGGGTGAAGTTTCAAGAAGAGATTTGAGGCCCATTAGCAAAAAAATAAGGTGTTTTGAGCAAAGTTGACTTTTGCAAATTCATGAAAATTTCCCAACTTCTCCAATGCACAACTTGCTCAATTTTGATCATATGACCATGTTCTTTGACGTTTCGGAAAGCTCTTGAAGTCCTCTAACCAATGCCTTTGGTCCCAAGTTATTTGGATTTACCAATCTCATGTTATGGCCTTTGACTCAAAGTGTACTTTTGTTGACTTTTGAAATTGACCTATAATGTCAAAATTGGTAACTTCTTGTGAGAGCATTTCTTGATCTTGGAGTGTGAAGATGGATTGTAGGAGACTGCATCCTATTCAAAATGAGCTTTGGATGGAATTTTTCTGACAAACCATGAAAAAGTTATGCCCTTGTCAAAGTACAGTTGACTTTTCTACTGTCCAAAAATAGTAACTTTTGCATCTTGATGATTTTTTAGCTATTCTTGTGGAATCATGATCAAGACTTGATCAAATGATGATTGTGAACTCAAAATAAGATGTTGACCAAAAATTCTGACTTTTGACTGCAAAATGACCATTTTGCCCTTGTAGTTGACTGTAGATCAAATGGAGCTTTTGACTGTGCAAATTGGCACTGTGAGTCTTGAAACTTGGCATGTAGGTGCTTGAGAATGTATATAGGCCTATGAGACTTGATTGAACCATTGAAAACCCCAAATTCCTTGAAAGAACCAAAACCCTAATTTCAACTGTCTTAGGAGGTGATTTGACTGTACAACCCTTGAGCCATTTTGAGCAATTTGAGGATCATTCTTGACAAATCTTGAGAAATATGGGAGGGCAAATTTTGGGGTACAACAGTTGCCCCTGTTCAATCTTCTTAAACCTGAGGATGTAGATTGGCTTGCGTGCCTTTCGTGATCCGAAGGTGGAAGATGATTGATCACTAAAGTGCCTTGAAATTTGCACTCGCATGGTGTAGTATCAGCATTGTGATATCGGGAATGGGCTTACGGATGCCATTTGGAGATTGTTGGTAGGAGGATGGGCTTATAGATGCCATCTGGAAATGTAATGGATAGTTGTGGAGATGGGCTTAAAGATGCCATCCATGGGTGAATGCTAGACTGTGTCTATAAGCTGGAACTAGATGATTGCCAGCATGGCGTCCGTGCCTGGAGCGCCTCTGAACTGTATTGGAAAGTTGGGTGGTTTGAGCTGGTCGAATAGATAGTTGTCCTGTCTGGTTTCAGGTACTAATCTCTGACCCGAGAAAGAAAGATAGTTTTCCTGGCTTGCTACAGGTATTGATCTTCAATCTCTTCATGTAGATAGTTTTCCTGGCTGGTTTCAGGTATTAACCTACAATCAATCGTCCACAGATAGTTTTCCTGGCTTGCTACAGGTATTAATCCGGAACTTAAGAAGGTTGGATGATGAGATAGTTGTCTTGTCTGGTTTCAGGTATTAATCTATGACCGGAGAAAGAAAGGTATTCCTGGCTTGTTACAGGTATTAATCTTCAATCTCTTTATGTAGATAACTTTCCTGGCTAGTTTCAGGTATTAACCTACAATCAATCGTCCACAAAATTTTCCTGGCTTGTTACAGGTATCTATCTGGAACTTAAGAAGGTTGGTCGAGGAGATAGTTGTCCTGTCTGGTTTCAGGTATTAATCTTTGACCGGAGAAAGAAAGAGAGTTTCCTGGCCTGTTACAGGTGTTAATCTTCAATCTCCTCATGTAGATAACTTTCCTGGCTTGCTACAGGTATAGATCTACAATCCGTCGTCCAAAGAATTTTCCTGGCTTGTTACAGGTATCTATCTGGAACTTAAGAAAGGTTGATGGTAGCCATCTTTGGATTATCCTTTTTCCTGAAAAGGGCAAAACGTTAGTTGTATGCAATGTCATGATGTATGAGATGCATGATGTCATGTTGTTCTCCAGAATAAATGAGGTCGTGTCGTATGCACTTTATCATGTATGTAACTAGGAAATGTGAAATGTGATATGTTTATGAATGTATTTTCGTCTGGGAAAATAAATCCTTGACAAATGCCGGGGAGTTTGTTAAATCCTGGGCTGATATTGAAGAGTCTGATTGAATTCTTCGTTTCCATTGGGGATGATGCACGAAGATGATTGCAGGAATAAACCTATAGGAGAAGATGACTTCGTTGGGGAATAAACCTGGTGAAGAGATTACTCTGCGGGGAATTACTCTGTGGGGAAGAGGTACTTCGCTGAGATTTTAACGATAACTCCGCTGGGGACTCCGTTGATAATCTCTGTTGGGGATTTTGATGATGAACTCTGCTGGGGATAGAAAGAACTTCGTTGGGGATAGAAAGAACTTCGCTGGGGATGATCTTTCAGTTGCAACTTGCTGGGGATAACCCATTTAGACTCTTGTGGGTGTAACCTCTGAATTTGGCTGAGGAGATGCATTTGTATTCTGCAGGGGATAAGCTTCCAGAATCTATTGGGGAAGATGATTCAACTCTGGCGGGGAAGCTTTTTTAGACTGCACTGGGAAATGGCTCCACTGGGGGTATCTTGTATTCCGCCGGGGAACATTCTTATATTTCATTAACGAATATTAAGACTGCCGGGGATGCTTGCTGAGGAATATCTGTATACTCCGCTGGGGAATATTAAGACCTACTGGGGATACCCATCCCTTTTTTAGGGCTGACGATAGATCAACTCTGCTTGGGGAGAGCATTGCTGATTCGTTCATAGTTGCAAGGCTCAGTGGGGAGAGCTACCATTATTGTTTTATTCTGTGGGGAGTGACGGTATCTTGGTCATATTCTTCAGCTGAACTTACCTTGGTACCTCGGTGGACAGAGCAACTAGATCGCTTAGACAATTCTTATTGCCCCTACTTCCGATGTCACCCTTAATTAGTCCTTTGTTTCGCATGCAAATTTTTGTGATCAGCAATTAATGTCAAATGCATATATCAAAAATGAACATTGAACGTTCTTTGCAAAACAAAACAGATAAAGGAAAAACAATTTGCAATTTGTCTGAAAAATGAACTTGTATTGATTTTGAAATTTGCCTGTAAATAGGCGTTTTTGTACAAGAGGCTGACGTCCTAGTAAGAGAACGCCGCCGAACAAATAGGATTTATACAGTTTGTAAAAAGAAAACAAAACAGCTATGTGAAAAATCCCACTGGGTTCCAACTCTGCTATCACCTTTATGTCTTCAAGCGTCTCATCACTTTGCTGCTTAGTTGAAGAGGAATCTGATTGGTTGGTGCCGTCCGAGCCTGATGGTCGATACCGAAGTCTGGATGCAGGGTGATCCAATGAGACATAGTATTACGCTTATCCCTAACTTTTTCCTGGACCGCCCTTTCGGGTTTTCAGTCCACCGGGATACCCATTTTTGCCCAAGCCGCCTTTTCAGGTTTTCGACTTGCCGGGTGTACAGATTTTTTATTTTCATCCCTTATTTTTGCCCGAACACTTTTGGTTCGCCGGGAAGCCCTTATTTTTGCCTAGGCCAATCGACCTAGCGGGTCTTTAATCATGCGTAGTATCTTTTTACTATGTCTGCATTGACGGGGTGAGGAAGGTCGTCACCGTCCATGGTGGTTAGAATCATCGCTCCTCCTGAGAAGATGTTCTTAACCACAAATGGCCCTTCGTACGTAGGGGTCCATTTTCCCATGGGATCACCTTGAGGTAGGATGATGCACTTGATTACCAGGTCTCCGACTTGATACTCTTGTCGTCTGACTTTCTTGTTAAATGCCTTGATCATCCATTTTTGGTACGTCTGACCATGACAAATAACAGTGAGTCTCTTTTCGTCGATTAGGTTTAGTTGATCAAGCTGGGTATGGATCCAGTCATCTTCGCTTAAACCCGCATCCTTCATGATCCGAAGAGAGGGTATCTGAACTTCAATGGGCAGGACTGCCTCCATGCCATATACCAAGGAGTAGGGTGTTGCCCCTGTTGACGTCCGTGCTGAGGTACGGTACCCATGAAGAGCAAATGGTAACATCTCGTGCCAGTCTTTGTAGGTCACTGTCATCTTCTGCACAATCTTCTTAATGTTCTTATTAGCTGCTTCTACAGCCCCATTCATTTTTGGCCGGTAGGGAGAAGAGTTGTGGTGCTGTATCTTGAATTGCTCGCAGAGCTCAGTGATCATTTTGTTGTTAAGGTTGGTACCATTATCCGTAATGATCCTCTCTGGTACACCGTATCGACAGATCAGGTTGTGCTGAATGAACCGTGCCACGACGTTCTTGGTTACGGTGGCAAAGGAAGCTGCTTCAACCCACTTCGTAAAGTAATCAATCGCTACCAGGATGAAACGATGCCCGTTGGATGCCGTAGGTCTGATCTCGCGGATCATATCGATGCCCCACATTGCAAAAGGCCAAGGTGATGTCAAGACGTTCAAAGGAACCGGAGGAATGTGCACCTTATCAGCATAGACCTGGCATTTGTGACACATCCGAGAATGTTGATAACAGTCGGCTTCCATTGTGGACTAGTAATATCCTGCTCGAAGGATTTTCTTTGCCATGGTATGTCCACTGGAATGCATTCCGAAGGTACCTTCATGCAGCTCTGCCATGATCCTTTCTGCTTCAATCTTATCCACACAACGCAGTAAGGTTGAATCATGGTTACGTTTGTAAAGAATGCCATTGCTAACGAAGAACTTTGCCGCGAACCTTCTCAGAAACTTCTTGTCATTAACGGCTGCACCCTCGGGGTATTCTTGAGCTTCAAGGTACCTCTTCACTTCATGATACCAAGGCTTTTCTGTTACCTCTTCAGTCTCAAGATCACAACAATATGCAGGTTCATCCACTTTCCAAATAATGATCCGAGGAGCCTCGTTATCCCATTTGACTTTTAACATAGAAGACATCGTAGCTAGCGCGTCCTCCAACTGATTCTCCTCTCTTGGGAAGTGTTCAAAGGTTATCTCCTCGAAATGGGGAAGCAACGTCAATACATACTCCTTGTAAGGAATAAGATTTGGGTGTTTCGTATCCCACTCTCCTTTGATCTGACTGATCACGAGAGAGGAATCTCCGAAGACACTCAGAAACTTGATCCTTAGGTCAATTGCAGCTCGAAGACCCATGATGCATGCTTCATACTCTGCCATGTTGTTGGTGCAGTTGAAACATAGTCGGGCGGTGAGCGGGGTATGAGAGCCCTTAGGAGATATGATCATAGCGCCAATACCGTTACCCAAATCGTTTGAGGCTCCGTCAAAGTGCATAGACCATCGGGATCCTTCCTTAGGTCCTTCATCCGGTCCAGGTATTTCACAATCAGTCACTACCATGATATTCTCGTCTAGAAATTCAAAGTTCATAGATTGTTAATCATCCACTGCCTGATGTGCCAAATGGTCTGCCAATACACTTCCCTTGATTGCTTTTTGAGTCATGTACTGGATGTCATACTCAGTCAAGATCATCTGCCATCTTGCTATTCTTCCGGACAAGGCAGGCTTTTCGAAGATATACTTGATTGGATCCATTTTTGAAATCAATAGAGTAGTGTGAGTCAACATATACTGTCTTAGTCGGCGAGCAACCCATACCAAAATGCAGCAAGTTTTCTCAAGCAGTGAGTATCGGGTCTCACAGTCGGTAAACTTTTTGCTAAGGTAATAAATAGCATGCTCTTTTCGGCCAGACTCGTCATGCTGACCCAGCACACACCCCATTGAGTTGTCAAGTACTGTCAAGTATAAGATTATAGGTCTCCCTTCAACTGGTGGCATCAGAATGGGTGGCTCTTGGAGATACTCTTTAATTCTTTCGAAAGCGGCATGGCATTCATCGTTCCAACGTACCACTTGATCTTTCTTCAGCAGTTTGAAGATTGGCTCACAAGTAGCAGTTAGGTGAGATAAATCGGGCAATGTAGTTCAGGCGTCCTAGAAAGCCTCTGACTTCTTTCTCTGTCTTGGGAGATGGCATCTCTTGTATGCCCTTCACTTTGGCAGGGTCCACTTGAATACCTTTGTCGCTCACGACGAAGCCTAGCAACTTTCCAGATCTCACCCCGAAGGTGCATTTGTTCGGGTTTAATCTTAGCTTGTACAGTTTCAACCGGTCAAACAGCTTCTGTAAATGGTCAAGGTGTTCCTCCTCAGTTTGGGACCTTACAATCATATCATCGACATATACTTCAATCTCGTGATGGATCATATCATGAAACAGAGCAACCATGGCACGCCGATACGTTGCCCCAGCATTTTTCAACCCAAACAGCATGACCTTGTAGCAAAAGGTACCCCACTGAGTAACAAAAGTGGTCTTCTCCATGTCCTCAGGAGCCATCTTGATTTGATTATAACCGGAGAAACCGTCCATGAAGGAGAATACCTTATGTTGAGCAGTGTTGTCAACCAGAACATCGATGTGAGGCAGAGGGAAGTCATCCTTAGGGCTCGCCCTGTTCAAATCCCTATAGTCAACATACATTCTGACCTTACCATCTTTCTTCGGCACTGGAACCACATTGGCAACCCATTGAGGGTAAGAAGTTACTTTTAGAAAACCGGCGTCAAATTGTTTCATAACTTCGGCTGTGATTTTCTCGGACATCTCTGGACGCATACGGCGAACCTTCTGTTTTACCGGAGGGCATTCCTCCTTGGTAGGCAGATGATGAACCAAAATGTCGATATCCAACCCAGACATATCTTCGTAAGACCAGGCAAATATTTTCACGTAGTCATGCAGCATCTGAACCAACCGTTGTTTCACACTAAGATCCAGATTTGCACCGATCTTGACTTCCTTTTTATCTGTCTCATACCCAGATTCACTGTATCCACCGGCTCTTCATGTAGCTGAATGGCCCTCTCTTCCTGGAGTAGCAGTCTTGCAAGCTCACCAGGCACTTCGCAATCATCTTCACCTTCGTCTTCGGCTAAGTTGATCGGATTTTCGAAGTCATAACTAGCAGTAGCAGAGTCGTTACCAGTGAGATCCAGAGTGGATTGGGACCTGTATATGTGAGTGTGTGTAAATAGCTGTTTTGCAATATATAATAAATAAAGACAAGGAGGGCAAGATTTGTAATGCAAAAAACGTCCAATGCTTTTATTAATGATATATGAAAATGACACACAAAAGCCCTCACAAATGAAGCCACGACGCCCGGGTAAGACACCGGGCCATAAAGTTTCACAATATTGTCTGTTACAAATTCAAAACAAAGGAGTTCATTACTGAGTAACAAAAGTAATAGGGATGAAGTCTTTCGCTGTCCAGTTGTTTGGTCCACCGTTGGTCGTAGGGTAGATCCAACTGTCGAATTCAGATTCCTCCATGTCATCTTCAATGGCATTTACTCCTGAGTTGCTGATGAACACAAGAGGTCTTCCAATCCTTGCCCTACGAACAGCCTTCTAAGCTTCTGCAGTGAAACCCAAACCAAACTTGTCAGTCTTCTGAGTGAAATCAGGAAGTCGGCCCCAATTTGTGTACTCACCCTTCTCAATAACAGCCCGGGCATCCTTTAAGGAAGCCATCTTCAAAGGAGAATCTTCAATCACAGTCTCTGCTGATGCCAGTGTCTGAGGGACCTCTTCAAAGTGTTGAAATTGGGTCTCAATGAACTCCCCATCCATCTCTATGTACCGGAACGAGTTGAGGTGGCTGACCATGTACTCTTCCTCCCCCTGAACTGTCACAATCTTCCCTTTGACCGGGTATTTCAGCTTCTGATGGAGTGTGGAGGTCACAGCTCCAGCTTTATGGATCCATGGACGACCCAGCAAACAAGAATAGGACGGTCGAATATCCATCTCGTAGAATGTAGAATCGAAGACATGAGAACCAACTCTGATTGGAATATCAACCGCACCATGCACCATCCATTCGGACCCATCAAAGGCCCGGACAACAATTTTACTTGGCTTTAGCTCCAACCCTTTGCAATCCAACCTGTCTAGAGCTTTCTTGGGCAAGACGTTCAATGAGGAACCAGTGTCAACCAACACATGTGCAAGAGTAGTGCCCCTGCATTCAATGGAGACATGCAGGGCATCGTTATGGTTCTTCCCTTTAGCCGTCAGATCAGCGTCGGAAAAACCCAAACCGTTATCAGCAATTAAATTGGCCACACAATCGGTAAACTGATCAGCTGATGTCTCTTGTGGCACGTGGGCCGTCTTCAGGAAAGTAACCAGAGCCTTGGCATCGGCCTCTGAACACAACAACAGTGATAGCATAGAAATCTTCGATGGGGTTTGCCCCAGTTGCTTAACTACATTAAAATCACTCTTCTTAATGATCTTCAGAATCTCTTCCATCTCCTGTTTGGAAGCTTCAACATTGATGGTCTTTGGTGCCTCCGTCTGGGCAGGCCCATCAGTGGCGATCCGTTTTCCCCGAGCATCAGATGACTCAGCAGCAGGGGTAGAAATAGGAACTTGGTCAGGAAGGGAAGTAGGCACACTTGCAGGTGTGATGACAACAGGTCTCTGGATAGTTGGTGGCGCAATATCTGGTGAGAAAAGTCTACCACTGCGGGTGACTTTAGCAGGCCCGGTGATGTTGTTGACGCTGGTATTAGTATCAAACTCTTGCTTAACCCCAAGAACATAGACATCTGCCCCATAGTGCCAAGGGACAGCTTTGTCAGAGGTGTAGGGAATAGGCCCCGAAACAGTGATGATTATGGGTGCAATCTTCTGAACAGGCATAATTCTGACAAGCTTCCTCGAGGGAGCCTTGGGAGAATTGTTGAAAATGGTAACAATGGAAACTTCTTCAGTAGGGGTGGCAGGAACAACAATCTTCTCAAACAAGATTTCTTTATTATCCATTAGGTTTTGGATACCTGACTTCAAAGATGGGCAACCAGTAGGTGAAACGAAACACAGATGGCAACCTTCACTACATCTCGGAAATAAACCGGCTAGCAACAGGTTCTTCTTGACGGTCATCAGCGGGGTGACAATATCATCCACATAGGCTACAAACAAGTCTTCCACTACAGCATTCACTCCATGCTTGGGCATGGGTGCAGTCACAATGTTAGGCCTATCGGGCGCCTCAAACTCAATCTCCTTAGAATCGATTAGGTCCTGAACCTTATTCTTCAAAGCCCAACAATCATTCGTATTATTCCTCGGGCTGTCATAGTGATAAGAGCAGCGGCCGTTAGGATTGTACTTTGGGGATGTTGTATTTACAATCTTCAGAGCTTCTTTTAGAGTCACCAGATTGGTTGTCAGTAACTGCGGCAATATCTGGGACAAGGTCATGCTGAGGCGAGTGAACTGCCTTCGGGGTCTCTCACTCCTTTGTTGGTTATGATGCTGAGGAGCAGCACCAGGGTTTGAAATAACCACCGTGTTGACAGCTTGACGGCGTTCCGGTCTATTCTGTCTCCTTGAACCGTAGACATCACTAGATTCCTTCTTGAAGGGTTTCTTCTCGGTGCTCGATGAAGCACCCTTCTGTATCTTCCCAGACTTGATACCAGCTTCAATTCTCTCACCATTCAAGATAAGGTCTGTAAACCCGGCTGAAGAATTTCCAATCAAATGGTTGAAGAACGGACCAGACAGGGTCCCCAGAAACATATCAACCAGCTCACGATCAGTGAAAGGTGGTTGCACCCTTCCGGCAAGGTCTCTCCATTTTTGGGCGTACTCTTTAAATCCTTCACCCGTCCCTAGTCACATACCCTGGAGTTGGGTACGCGTAGGAGCGAGGTCGGAATTATATTGATACTACTTATAGAACGCAATAGCCAAATCTTCCCAGTTGCGGATACTGGCCCCATCCAGCTGATAGAACCATTCGAGTTGAGTCCCTGAAAGACTATCCTGAAAGAAATGGATCCACAAATTCTTGTCAGCAGTGTAAGGTTGGATCTTCCTTACATACGACCGGAGGTGCAGCTTTGGGCAGGAGGCTCCGTCATATTTGGCAAAAGTAGGTGCCTTGAACTTATGGGGAATCACCACCCCAGAGGATAAGCCTAGGTCTCCAAAGTCCAACCCGGGCACATTCTGTATCTCCATGGCGCTTAAGCGGTCCTCCAACTGTTTATACTTATCCTCAGCAGGAGGATACTGTTCTTCATCATAATCCGTCTCGTTGTCGGAGACCAATGGGCTAGGAACCCTCCTTTCCTGTGGGATGTCTTTCCCTACATATGAGGTAGTCAGATCAACCTCATTCTGCAATCCATTCCCAAATCTGCGTCCAGTGTATAACAAGACGGTCCTCTTCTTCTTCTTCTTCCTCTCTTTCAAAATCAGAGTCTTCAAATCCTGTTGACCCTGGGCTAGGCTCATAACCAACTCTTGGAACTGGGCATTCTGGGCCTGGAGGGCCTTGATAGCTTGTTCAGTGGAAGGTTCACTAGACATGATGATTGCTGAAATAAACAGCAAAGAAGATAAGTGACCTGTAAAAAGGGTACCTATTTATGCATATGATGAAATGAAATGCGTATGATTTATGTTTTCAAAGACAATCGGGATACAACTTTGTAGACAAAAAAGGAAACACACTTTATTAGATTTAATTTCAGAATTTAAATTGCTCAACAAATTGCCCTTAGGCGTTACAAGAATGGAAATACTGAAAAGTAAATAAAAACTGTAAAAGAAATCCTCAAAGGTTCATCAATGTTCCCATGGCCTCTTCTTCTCAGTGCGGATATAATCATTCAAGATCCGCTCGTTCTCCAATTGCTTAGTCAGCTTCTGGATCTTCTGTTCTTGTTCATTGAACCTTTCCCGATAAGAATCTCGTTCTTCCTGCAGTTGCGCCCAAGACCTCTTCAGTGTGCCAACATCAGTGGGGGTATGAGGATGGAGAATAGTTGGAGGAACCCCTTCTTTATCAGCAGCTTCAAGAGTAATAGGCCTGACAGCTTCGTATGGCATACCTAACTTCTGAGCACGGATGCGGACCCATCTGAAATATGACTCCATTGGCAGAGAAGTTTTTGGTCCCAACTCATGTGGGTCAGATTTGTGAACTCTATCCCAAGCCCTGATGAATCTATGACGCAGCTCGTCGTTATCTACCTGAAAATCAAAGACGATATGAGGTATCAACATCTCATGAGGCCCTTCTCTTCTGGCTCTTCCAAACTGACGGAGAGCTAAACATGGGTTATAAGAGATTCCTCCATGGGTTCCAATCAATGGAACATTAGGATACTATCCACAACGATCAATGACGGCCACCTCATCTAAGCCTCTGAGAGTCCAAATAATGTCTTTATCAGTAAGAGACATTATCCTATGAGCCCATCCCCTTCCTTATGTATTCTTCGGTACGGACTTAGGGAGGTGCAAAATAAACCACCTCGCCAATAAAGGAGCATAGCACATAAAAGTTCCCCGTTTTCGGGCAGTGCGAGTATAGAGTTGATGAAGGATATCACCCAAGAGAGTGGGTACAGGGTTCCGAGAGATGAAGATCCTTATGGAATTAACATCAATAAAGGTGTCAGGATTTGGAAACAATACCAGACCATAGATTAAGAGAGCCAGAATGTCTTCGTACGCCTTGAAGTCTAAGTCATTCCAGAAACAATTAGCTTTGCCAACCAGAAACTTAGCCAAAAAGCCCTTAACTCCACTTCTAGTCTCCCAGTTAGTCATTACCCCCTCTTTGGTCAAGCGAAGGGCTGCAGCAATCTCTTCAGGCCTGAGAGTCTTTTCCCAACCAATAAATGGAGTCTGCTCCAAAACAGGGATACCAAGCAACTCAGAGAATTCTTCCAGGGTAGGGACCAGCTAGAAGTCCTGAAAGGTGAAGCAATGGTATAGCGGATCATAAAACTGGACCAGGACACTCATCAACTGTTGGTCCTACTTTGAGGTGACTAAACCGAGAAGACAACCATGCCTCCTGATGAAGGTAGTAGTGTCTAGAATCCTGTCAACCAATTCCTTAATCAAAGTAGGTGGTTGAACAAAGTTGAGCCGGATAGTATTCCTACGCATGGGCATCATGATATCCTACAAAATAGAGCAAAGATGAAACCTTCTTGTCTTTGAAATGGGTTAGTCCTTATGCAGGATGCATGCAATGTTATGATGTTATGATAAAGGCACACCACAAGTATTCACAAAAGGTAAACAAGGTAAAGGCACACAAGTCACACAAGAGAGCCCTTAGATTTCAAGCTGGCATGAAGTTTAGGTACTATCCTCTTTCAGTTTCAGTTGGTTAAGACCTGTCCTAAAAATAGTAACCGGGTTCTAGAGGATCTCAATATCACTGACTACCCTCAATCGGTCATAATTCCAGTTTTGCAACCTTTTCTTGCGGACGGAACCATCGCGAGAGTTTAGTCTCAATGAGTGTAGGATACTGCTACTGTTCTATGGCCAAGTTGGTCAATTTAAGGTTCTAAGGTCAGTTGGTGCTTAATGACTCCTTAGAAGACCCATATTCTCCTCGTTCCAACATAAGGGATATCGGTACAGACCAAGGTGTCACACCAACGTAGCTACTGCTTCATCCGTGTCGGTCTACGCCAGACAGATCCCTCACAGTTTCTTGCTACTTACCTAAAAAAGGGTACCCCAGATCCGGGTTAGGATCTATAAAACTCCGATACAAGCCCACAAATTTTAAAGCATACAAAGCATACAATTGAAAACACAAGTGATCTAATCCTAAGGTACACCTCACTTATTTGTCCCTAGCAGAGTCTCCAGTTTTGTGATCGGTGGAAATAAAACTGACTGTTTTTTAATGCTGGTTCGCGAAATGTCGCGGTAAGCAAGAGTCGCCACCGTCTTTTATTTTCTCCAACAAGGAAAGGATAAAAGCACAGCAAAATTCCTTTTCGAGATGTTTCTCGGGTTCGGGAGGTAGATTATAGAAAGGGAAGGTGTTAGCACCCTTTCTATCCGTGGTTATCCACGGGCTCTTAGGTACTTGCTCACTATGTTTTCAAAAGATTTTGCTTTTCTTGTGTTTGTGGGTTTTGAAAAAGTTTTGTTTGAAAACTTCGATTTAACTCTTGTATCTGTCCTCAAGAGTGTATGAAGTGTTTGTTTGAAAACTTTTGTTTGAAAAGTGTAAGTGCGGAAAAGTTGTCTTGTTTTGAAAGAGCAAGTACCTGAGAACCTCTACCTACTCAAAAGAAATTAAGCTGTGTAAATGTCCTTTAGACAGTACAATCCCACTATTGAGAGGTAGGTAGCACCGTCGTTGGAGTTTTCGGGTCAATTCGATTAATGGGACATGTGGTCACTAAAGCAATGGTAGGACGCCTTAGCGGTAACCCTAATGTCCTAGATCATTTTTTATCCAGGCAACCGTTTCGAGGCAACTTTTTGATCTTTAGACAGGAGGGCGACCTCTAAAACACCCTATACTCAATGACCACGTCGAGGCAACCAAGTGAGGCGTACCCTAAGAGTGGCATGTGCACGTGTGTCAGGTTTCAGTTATATTATCTTTGTACATGTTATGGTGAGATATGATTGATTTTAATTTGAGGATAAGTCTTGTCATGCATAGCCTAGTTAACATACATCTAGCAGTTAATAGTTGCGGAAAATAAAACTAAACTATTACAAGGCATCGGGTATTTACATCGCCTAAAACAAACCCTTGAAAAAGTAAATTGCGGAAAAGTAAAGTAAAGCGATAAAAAGGGTCCTAATTAAAACTATTACATCCTCGGAGCAAATACAATTATATGATGAAGAATAAATAATATGCGCGAGGAAAAAATTGAATCGGGGAGTTTTTAGGGTTTTGACCCTTTTTTAGGAAAGAAAGAGGTTTTTGTTATTTTGCATTTAATTAAATAAAAGAAAGATATTTTTTTGAGTTTTTTATGTTTTAAGGAAATAAAAATAAAGATCATTAAAATGTCAAGAACCCTAATTCTAATTTATTTTTATTTATTGCAAAAAATATTATTATACCTAATTAAAACTAAACAAATTATATTAATATTTATTTACAAATAACTAATTAAATTTAATAAATAAAAATATTATTATTTTTTATGTTTTCTGAATTTATTAGGAAAAATGAATTGTTTGGTTAATTAAGTAATAATAATAATAATTAATAATAAAACAATTAAAATGAAAAAAAAAGTATAAAAGAAGAAAAAAGAAATAAACCCAGGGGGGTGTTGGGCCCAAAGAGGAGGTAGAATCAGCAATTCTGAAGGCCCACTATGCATTAGCCTGTTTGACTTTCTGAGTTTACTACGCATGCGCTGGCCAGGGAGTATGATAGTCCTTCAATCCTGGCCTTCAGATTTGGCCAGGAGCCACTTGGCGTGTGGATCTCTGAGGTGTATGATGGATCACGCGTTGGAGAGTACATGGGATCACCTGCAGAAAAAAAATCAAATAATTGTTTTGGGGGGACCTGGGATTCGAACCCAGGTCCCAATGCTTCCAGGCCAACGCACCAACCACTCCACTAAGCTGCTTTATTTGTTATTGGAATAAAAGACAATTATTATATGGGGAAACTAATCAATATGCTGTAAAATAAAAAATAATAATGCGCGCTTTTCAAATAAGCCAATGGGATGTCAATACATCATCGTCTTCAACCTTTTTTCTGTATGATTACAATCAGATAGCGGGGGTTTTTAACCCCCACTACTTCCTGCAAGGAAAAATAGCGATTAGAAGTACAATGAATATATATGTTTTGCGAGGTATGGATTCCCTTCGTCTTGGCCTCACGAATTCAGTCATGTATCTCACTAGTCCCAATTTTTCCTGGATTGAAAAGCCCCATTTAAGAGCTTAAGAACCCTAGAAATTCAGTCATGGTATCTTACGATTCAGGGCACTATAGTCCAATTAATTCATTCCATTAGCTTTATATGGTCTCTAGCAATGCAAATCAGTCACAAAAACATGTTAAATGCGCATGAATTAAGAGATACAATTATGAAATATAAGGGCAAACCGTGGGACTGTGTATCATGATTCCTTGAACTTTGTTGCTTGAATTTGATTATAAATCAATCCTAGTGCCTCCGGCAAGGTATTTGGATGAACAAAATGCCTTGAATCGATCTAGAATGCAAGAACAGGTTTTGACTTTTCTTGAAAATTCTTGAATTTGCTATGGCCGTTTCTGCAGCTTTTTCACGTGTATTAGGTCAGGGTTTGCTTGCATACATATAGGAGAATCAATTTAGGTCAAGAGCTGGGCAAAAATCCATGTGCATTGATGTTTAAATCTTTGATTGATAATCAAATATTATTGATTTTTCATGATTGAACAAAGTTGCCAAATTTGGATTTTTTTTGTATCTTTGACTTGTGCACGAATTTGCCAACGTGTTTTGATCATATTTGCTTCACAAATTGATTTAAAAATCAAATCTTGTATTTTCTTATGATTTAAATTAATTAAATGAATTAATATGTATTAAAAATCCAATTAATCAATAAAATAAGAAAATAAATCCCATTTAGCTTGGTGGGTCGTGCATAGGTCATGGGTGAAGTTTCAAGAAGAGATTTGAGGCCCATTAGCAAAAAATAAGGTGTTTTGAGCAAAGTTGACTTTTGCAAATTCATGAAAATTTCCCAACTTCTCCAATGCACAACTTGCTCAATTTTGATCATATGACCATGTTCTTGGACATTTTGGAAAGCTCTTGAAGTCCTCTAACCAATGCCTTTGGTCCCATGTCATTTGGAATTACCAATCTAAAGTTATGGCCTTTGACTCAAAGTGTACTTTTGTTGACTTTTGAAATTGACCTATAATGTCAAAATTGGTAACTTCTTGTGAGAGCATTTCTTGATCTTGGAGTGTGAAGATGGATTGTAGGAGATTGCATCCTCTTCAAAATGAGCTTTGGATGGAATTTTTCTGACAAACCATGAAAAAGTTATGCCCTTGTCAAAGTACAATTGACTTTTTTATTGTCCAAAAATAGTAACTTTTGCATCTTGATGATTTTTGAGCTATTCTTGTGGAATCATGATCAAGACTTGATCAAATGATAATTTTGAACTCAAAATAAGATGTTGACCAAAAATTCTGACTTTTGACTGCAAAATGACCATTTTGCCCTTGTAGTTGACTGTAGATCAAATGGAGCTTTTGACTGTGCAAATTGGCACTGTGAGTCTTGAAACTTGGCATGTAGGTGCTTGAGAATGTATATAGGCCTATGAGACTTGATTGAACCATTGAAAACCCCAAATTCCTTGAAAGAACTAAAACCCTAATTTCAGCTGTCTTAGGAGGTGATTTGACTGTACAACCCTTGAGCCATTTTGAGCAATTTGAGGATCATTCTTGACAAATCTTGAGAAATATGGGAGGGCAAATTTTGGGGTACAATAGATACCCATGCCTACCATTTCAGTAAAGTCTTTTGGCACACTCGCTACCATCCTTTCATAGTAAAATGCACCTAAAGTATTTAGAAAAATCTTGGTCATTTCTTTTTCTTCCATTGGAAGAATCACTTGGGCGGCTACCTCCGGCCATCTCTGTGCATATTCTTTGAATGATTCCATGTCCTTCTGGACCATGGCCCTGAGTTCATCGCGGTCTGGCTCCATGTCCATATTGTATTTGTACTGTCTAATAAATGCTTCGCCCAAGTCATTAAAAGTATGAATATTGGCACTGTCAAAACTCATGTACCACTTCAACGCAACACCAGTCAAACTATCTTGAAAAAAGTGAATCAGTAGACGCTGATCATTATTGTGGGTAGATATTATTCTTACATACATCACAAGATGAGCACGAGGACAAGTATTTCCTTTGAATTTCTTGAATTTTGGAACTTTAAATTTTGCAGGTATCTTGACATTCGGGACCAAGCATAAATCATTCACATTCTGCCTGAACAATTCCTTTCTTCTGAGGGCCTTCATATCCCTCTATATCTTGTCAAATTGATCTTGGAAATCATCCATTTGATCATAGAGACCTAAGCCTTCACTTGGTGGAAGAAAAGGATGATAATATTCGTCATTAACAAATGGCACAACATTCACCGAAGGAGGTGCAGCAGGAGTAACATGCACCACAGGAGGTGCCAGAGTAACAATAGTCTGAACAACTAGAGTAACTTGAGGACCAAGATTAAAATCTTGAGGCATAAAATTCTATGGCATTCCCCATGGATAATCTTAAGGCATGCGATTCTGAACACCAGTTGGAACAGCAAACACAGGAACAATCGGAGCTTCAGTAGTAACTATTGTATGTTGAGGCTGAGCAATCAGTGGTTGATTCTGAAAAGCCACCAAATATTCCATCAATGCAGTGAGATTGGCCATACTAGCCTTCAGAGCGGAAACATCCTCGCGCAACTCGTTATTCTCTTTTTCTAGATTATCCATCTTCCTTCTGATATTAGCTCGAGTATCGTATTGGTGATACAACTTCCTGAACAAAGTAAAGAAGCTCAGTAAGACACCTGGATATGCATAGTAAATGTAAGAAGTATGTATAATATGATGCATAATGTGCAATGCGCATGATTTATTTTATTATTAATATTTCAAGGGACTTAAATATTTATAGACAACATTGCAAATATCAAAGTAATAACACATTTAAAATACTGAAATTTTTTATTATAACTTCAAAATAGATTACAAGTTTCAATAATCCCAAGTACAAGATGAAAGTAAAGTATAAAACCCTAAGAAGTAAAGCTGATGGAGATCACTCTATACATTGACGCTTCCCTGTAAGTTTGGTAATATGAGCCTTAAACCTTTGGTTTTTTTCCGCATATTTGGTGGCAACCTCGTTCCAATTACCTGAATCGGGGAGTGAGCAACTAGAACCTAATTGAGGATTAGGGGAAAATAAACCCCCTTGCTTCTCCATTGTTTCTACAACCTGACTCTCAAGAATCTCAATCAAGTCGTCTTTCTCCTTCAAGTCTGTTCTGTAGGAAATCTCTAGAGCTTGGCACTTATTCTTCCAAGCTTCCTTTTCTCGCTGCATCCTGACTAAAGCAAGTTATAGCTCTTCCAGATCATCCAATAGGGGAGGAGTGGTCTTCACAAACAAATCAGGCATAGGTGTTTCCTGAGAATACAAAATCTTAAACTGAATAGCTCTCGCTTGTACCCACTGAAGATAAGGCTCCAAAGAAACATCCCCTCTAGGCCCCAAGTATTTCCTACTCTTCCTATGAATGTGACGCCAAGCATTTGCAATCTGCTCCCTAGCTTCCTTATGGTCTTCTCCCTCTTTCAGGAAGAAACTACTCAAATGAATACTATTTGGTTTATCCCTCTTCAAATAACCAAGCTGCCGTCGTGCAAGAACAAGGTTGTAATTAATTCCTCCCTTCGTACCAAGAAGAGGTACATTGAGGAAACTACCATAACTGTTGACAATCTCTACATCATGGTAAGCCTGATGATACCAAACAATATCTGGGTCAGTAAGGGCCATAATCTTAGGAGTCCAACGAGGTTCCTTCCTAACATCCCAGAAAGCATCAGACTGAGGCAAATGAGAAGTAAACCACTGGTACAATAGAGGCGTGCAACAGATGATCATACCCCCATGATAAGAATCCTGAATATTAATAGAGTAATAAGCATCACCCAACAATGTAGGAACTAGGTTTCCAATCATGAAGATCCTGATGGCATTAATGTCAATAAATTTGTCCATATTAGGAAACAAGAACAACCCATAAGCAAGTAGAGCAAAGATGGCTTCAAAAGCGACTGTACTCCCCATCCTGGCAAAGTAACGAGCTTTCTCTAATAAAAACTGAGCTGGTAATCCTCTAATCCCTCCTTTAGTAGTTATATGGGCTTCAACCTCAGACTTCCCCAGATGGATCAAAGCAGCAATCTCATGTGGTTTTGGCTCACCCTCAAACCAATAAAAGGAATACGATCGATAATAGTCAAACCCAGCAGATAAGCATACTCCTCTAGTGTAGGCACCAACCGATAGTCAGGGAAAGTAAAGCATCGATACATTGAATCATAGAACTGGACCAAGGTCGAGAGAATACCCTCCTTCATCCTAAGCTTCATGAGAGAAATGATGGACCTATACTTCCTCTGAAAATCTGCAGAACACTCAATCTCGGGAATCAGACTCATCAACTCATCTATCTTGGGATCTTTAAAACTGTATTTTCCGGTCTTTCTTTTTCCAGAATCCATAGTTAAAAAGTACCTGAGATATTCACAAATGGTGAACTTTTAAGTCCCTCGAAATAAAATTGTTAGAACATAGTTTAATTCTACAACCCTTAATTAGAGTTTTGATGATAACAAACACAAAGAAATAATATGCACTCTAAATTTGTGTTATTTTGTATGCAGAAGTTCTGACCAAAAGAGCATCAGAAGTTAAGCTATAGAAGCTTTCAAGCTGAGGTAATCAGAATCTGCGCTGAAGAATGATGATCAGAACCTGTGCTGAAGTAAAGAATACTCGGATTCTGAACAGAAGTTTCATATACCATCATATCCTCACATCTCTGAGTCATCAATGTTCTGAAGCAATTGCAGCATGCAAGATTCTAAGTTCTGAAGCATTACTATTCAATCAAGACAGCATCACATGCAACGGCTTCATTTAGACAAGAATCTTCTCAATATGGAAACATCATTGAAAGTCCATTATCACGCTTTATGTTGGACAGGATTTGCATGCCTATATAAACAAGGTAAGAGGACAAATATTTTACGATTTTACATACTACTGCAACATACCTCTTAAACGCTGCAATCTTACATATTCATATTTATGCTCACAATTATGTAAAATTTCACAGTTGTGATACTGTTTTTGTAAGGAAAAACAACTATACACAGAATAGTCTTTTATCTTGATTAAGCTAGTTTTCCTTGAGATTAATCGGGTTATGGTTGTACTCAAGAAGACTTTGGCAGTTGTCAAAGTGGTGTTGTAATCAGTTTTTGATTAGTGAATTAAGTTCTCATTGGAGAGAGGCGAAATCACCTTGACTGGTGGATTGGAGTTGTTTGAGATCAAATGACCTAGGATAAAAATATCGTGTCTACTGTGCTTTTGATTTTAAGTTTCAATTCAACCCCCCCCCCCCCCTTCTTGTGTTTTTCACTTCTTCAATTGGCATCAGAGCGCCTGGTTCTGAGTTCATACACTTAACCGTGTCAGTACAAGATCCAAGCTTTATAAAAACA
Organism: Vicia faba; assembly: GCA_948472305.1. Lineage (NCBI taxonomy): Eukaryota > Viridiplantae > Streptophyta > Magnoliopsida > Fabales > Fabaceae > Vicia > Vicia faba. The sequence continues at coordinate 903,001,802 of OX451735.1, read as the reverse complement.
CTATGGTGGGATGAAGCTAAAACATAAGCAATGACTATCATGAGGACAAGGACAGAATCAGCGGCAAACCTGCAGTCTTTGATGGAGAAAATTTTGACTACTGGAAAGACAAAATTGAGAGCTTCTTTCTAGCTCATGATGCTGATCTATGGGACATGGTAATTGATGGATACACACATCTAGTGGACGAAAGTGGTCATAAGATAGACAGAAAAAGGATGTATGACCAGCAAAAACGTGATTTCAGAAACCATCATAAAGCCAGAACAATACTTCTCATTGTTATCTCATAATCAGAATATGAGAAAATCTCAAACAGAGAGACAACCAAAAACATGTTTGACTTTCAGAGAATGACACATGAAGGCAACATACAAGTCAAAGAAACCAACGCCCTTGCGCTCATTCAAAAATATGAAGCATTCAAGATGGAAGACATTGAATCCATAGAAGCAATGTTCTCAAGATTCCAGATTCTTGTTGCTGGGATGAAGGTTCTTGACAAAGGATATTCTACTGTCGATCACGTAAAGAAGTTCATCAGAAGTCTACCCAAGCAATGGAGGCCAATGGTCACTGCACTTAAGCTAGTTAAAGATCTCAACAAGATATCACTGGAGGAACTTGTTAGCTCCCTCAGAAGTCACGAGATAGACCTACAAGAAGATGAGCCTCAAAAACGACGTAAGCCTATATCATTAAAATCTAACAAAAATATCTGATTCTAAAGTTTTGTAGGCTATGGAAGAAACCTCTGATGGATCCTCATCAGAAGAAGATGAATTGTCTCTCCTATCCAGAAGGGTCAAACAACTGTGGAAGCAGAGACAAAGGAAATTCAGAAACCCGAGAAGATTCGAGAATCAAAATGAATCCTCCTCCAGATACATGAAAGTCTGAGTCCTCCTATGGACACAGAAGATCTTAAGGTTCTTCAGGACACAGAAAGTCAAATAACAAGGACATCATCTGCTATGAGTACAATGAGCAAGGGCACTACAAAAGTGATTGTCCAAGGCTTCAGAAGGAGAAGCCCAAAAAGAAGTTCTTCAAGGAGAATAAGAAAAGCCTCATGGAAACATAGGACGACTCAGACACTTCTGATGCTGACTCAGAGTCAGATGATGAAAGAACCAATATAGCTCTCATGGAAAATGTGTCAGAAGACAGTGAAGCTTCTGGTTCAGACTCAGAATCAGACACAGAAGAGGTATTCCCTGATTTCACTGTTAATTTTACTAAGGCTGAACTTGCAGAAAGTCTGAATGAAATTCTGGAAAGGTATCAACAAATCAGAGTCAAATTCAAGAACCTGAAAAGGGATCTTGTCTCTGACTCTGAAAAGACTGAGAGTCTAAGATTAGAGAATTCTGAGTTAAAAGAAAAGGTTTCAAAATTAGACAACGATTTACAGAACTCTTAGAAAGAAATAATCTTAGAGACTCCTAATAATGCTGATAAGATCATCAAAGAGTATGATCACAGCTTTCAGAAGTTTTTGGCTAAAAACGTAGATAGAAGAAAGATGGCTTCAATGATCTACGGAGTTAGTAGGAATGGCAGAAAAAGAATAGGATACCAAGGTAAGGTATCTCCACCTAAGAAAGTCATGGACCTTGTCATTAAATGCACACCACTAAAATCACTCTTCACGTATGGGCACACACATGACCTAAAATACACTAGTAATGATTACTCTGTCAAACCAAAATTCAACCAGAATTTTGGTAAAACTAACAAACCAGGACCCAAAAAGATATGGGTACCTAAGGACAAAATTATATATGTAGCAGATATCTTTAGCAGCAAGGCTAAAACAACAGTCATGGTACCTGGACTCTGGATGCTCTCGACACATGACGGGAAGAAAGCATATGTTCCAAAACCTGGAACTTAAACATGGAGTCTACGTGGGATTTGGAGGCAACTAAAGAGGGAAGATCATTGGATTTGGAACAATAGGTAATGGTAATCATCCTTCTATAAATAATGTGCTCTTAGTTGATGGATTAATGCATAACCTGTTATCCATAAGCCAATTAAGTGATAACGGTTATGATTTAATCTTTAATCAAAATTCATGCAAAGTTGTTAGTTAGAAAGGTAGAACTATCCTTTTTAATTGAAAGAGGAAATACAACATTTATAAGATAAAACTTTATGAACTAAAGAGTCAGAATGTAAAATGTCTTCTTTCTGTTAACAACGAGAAATGGGTCTGGCACAAAAGATTGGGGCATGTTAGTATGAGAAGATTATCTCAGATTAACAGACTCAATCTGGTCAGAGGACATCCTAATCTGAAGTTCAGCTCAGATGCTTTGTGTGAAGCATGTCAGAAAGGAAAATTTTCAAAACCTGGTTTTAAATATAAAAATGTTGTTTCCACCTCTAAGCCATTAAATCTTCTGCACATAGACTTATTTGGACCAGTAAAAACTGCGTCTGTTAGTGGCAACAAGTATGGGTTAGTGATCGTAGATGACTATAGCAGATGGGCATGGGTAAAGTTCTTAAGACACAAGGACGAGTCGCATTCTGTGTTCGTTGCATTTTGTAACCAAGTTTAGAATGAAAAGGATCTTAGAATTGTCAAAGTCAAAAGTGATCATGGTGGAGAATTTGAAAATAAAAAATTTGAAACATATTTTAATGAAAAAGGAATCTTGCATGACTTCTCTTGTCCGAGAATTCCCCAACAAAATGGAGTTGTAGAACGAAAGAACAGAACACTGCAAGAAATGGCCAGAACCATGATCAATGAGACTAACATTGTTAAGATCTTTTGGGAAGAAGCAATTAAGACAACGTGTTACATTCAGAATAGAATCTCTATAAGACCTATTCTGGAAAAGACTCCATATGAATTGTGGAAGAACAGAAAGCCTAACATTTCTTATTTCCATCCTTTTGGATGCACCTGTTTTATTCTGAATACTAAAGATCATCTGAAAAAGTTTGACTCTAAAGCACAAAAGTGTATTATGTTAAGATACTCTGAACACTCAAGAGCGTACAGAGTATACAATATAGAAACAAAGATTGTTGAAGAGTCAATCAGTGTTGGATTTGATGATAAGCTTGACCCTCAAAATTCAAAGCAGAATGAATTCTTTGCAGATATAGAAGTTGAATTCACAAGTACTGAAGACAACTCATCAGAAGTGCCCAACAGAGACGCTCCAACAACTTCAGAAAGAAATATTACAAGTGATCATGTACCTCCTGTTGATCAACTCAAGAAAAGGTTATCCAGAAGCAGCATAGCTCACCCAGAAGATAAGATCCTAGGAAAGAAGGATGATCCAATCAGAATAAGATCAACATTTAGAAACTCTGAAGAATCCCTTATGGGACTGGTCTCTCTGATTGAACCAATAACAATTGATGAAGCTCTTCTGGACAATGACTGGATTCTGGAAATGCAGGAGGAACTAAATAAATTCACCAAAAATGATGTATGGGATCTGGTTCCCAAACTAAGAGGATTCAAAGTCATTGGAACAAAGTGGGTGTTCAGAAACAAACTGAACGAGCAAGGAGAAGTCATCAGAAACAAGGCACGACTGCTAGCACAAGGTTATATTCAGCAAGAGGGGATAGACTATACAAAAACCTTTGCTCCAGTCGCCAGGTTAGAATCTATCAGACTCTTAATCTCATTTGTTGTAAACAATGGCATCACTCTGTATCAGATGGATATCAAAAGTGAATTCCTAAATGGCTACATAGATGAATAGGTATATGTGCACCAACCCCCTGGGTTTGAAAATTCCAAACACCCAAAATATGTTTTCAAACTAAAGAAGTCACTATATGGTCTGAAACAAGCTCCCAAAGCTTGGTATGAAAGACTAAGTAACTTCCTGTTAGAAAAGGAATTCACCAGAGGGAAAGTGGACACAACCTTGTTCTGTAAGAAATTTAAGAATGACATTTTAGTTTGTCAGATTTATGTAGATGATATCATTTTTAGATCCACTAAACCTTCTATGGGAAGAGAATTTGCTAAGTGCATGCAGGCAGAGTTTGAAATGAGCTTAATGGGGGAACTCAAATTATTTATGGGCATTCAGATAAACCAAACTCTAGAATAAACTTACATTCATCAGAGCAAATATGTCAGTGAACTTCTGAAGAAATTTGACCTCTCAGAATGTAAGCCCTCAAAGACTCCAATGCATCCCACGTGCATTCTGGAAAAGGAAGAGGTAAGTAAAAAGGTAGAGCAGAAAATTTACAGAGGTATGATTGTCTCACTCCTTTATCTGACGGCTTCAAGGCCTGATATTTTATTCAGTGTTTGCTTATGTGCTAGATTCCAATCAGATCCAAGAGAATCTCACTTAACAGCAGTTAAGCAAATTTTCAAGTATCTGAAAGGTACTACTAATCTGTGTTTGTTTTATAGAAAATCCAATGAATACAGCTTAGTAGGATACTGTGATGCTGACTTTGCTGGGGACAGAGTAGAGCGTAAAAGCACTTCTGGAAGCTGCCAGTTTCTGTGAGACAATCTGATTGCATGGAACAACAAGAGACAGTTCACAATAGCATTTCCAACAACAGAAGATGAATACATAGAAGCTGCTGGATGTAACACTCAAATTCTCTAGATGAAAAGTCAACTTGAAGACTTTAACATATTTGAGGGTAACATTCATATCTTCTGTGATAACACTTCTGCCATATGTCTCAGTAGAAATCCCATTTTGCATTCTAGGGCTAAGCATATAGAAATAAAACATCACTTTATTAGGGACTATATTCAGAAAGGAATTCTTACTTTAAAATTTATTGACACAGACCATCAATGGGCTGATGTATTTACAAAACCCCTTTGTGAAGATAGATTCAATTTCATTATGAAACATCGCAGCATGAAATAATGCCTAGAATAAAATGTTTTATTTGCATATCTTAACCCTCAGAACTTTATTGTTTTTCTGTGAACATCTGATCAACTTGTCTTCAGAAGTTAGAAGTACAGTTGCCTCAGAATCTATCTATGAAGATCTAAACATTTCATTTCAAGGATAGAGGAGTGCAGTTCATATCATCAAACACCTGTCATCCTCTCACAAGCTACCTTCTGAGGCTGAATATGCATTCAAGTTCTGAAGGGTCCAAGGCTCTGATTGGATGTATTGAGACACTTGTCAGTTGTAACTGTTTAATATCTCTCTAAATCCACTAATTTCATGTTTCATTAATGCATATAATCATTACTTATTTTCTTTCTTACTGATTACTCTTTCTAAAAACCTATATAAACTCAATTTACTATTTCATTCATTCATGTTTTACCCTCTTCTATATTCTCTCTTGTTCTAGTCTTTTTCAAAAATCCTTTCCATTATTTTTCTTCAAAGAATCCGTGTGAACAATGGCATCATCATCAAGTCTCAAGAATCTCAGTACTCTTGAATCTTCATCAACGGAACAATATGAAGAACCCATTAGAACGCTACTCACTCCGGTTGACAACCTTGAAGTTCTCTCTGAATTGATCATTGATTTTGAAAGCTTACAAGAAAATGGGTTTAATCTGTATGAAGATGTAACTGCACAGGGATGGAATAGATATTTTGATCGTCTGTTAGGTCCAACTTTTCCCATTCTTGTTAAAGAGTTCTGGGTTCATGCTACCTCATCCAACAACCAGGTCACATTGTATGTTATGGGGAAGAAGATAATGATGATAGAATATTTGATTGGGAAACTCATTGGATACAATGGTGGCGGAGTCAGGTGTATTCATATGGCTGATAGGTGCTATGACCTAAAATCTATTGCTAGGGAAATCTTCACTTCTGGACAGCCATCCAGCAAGATCAGAGACTTAAAGGATCATCACAGAATCTGGGCCAGAATAATTCTGGGATGCATCAATCACAGGAAGCCTACAAGCTCTTCTGATTACATCAATATTGATCAGCAGTTTCTGATTTACGTCATTACAAAGAAATCCAAAGATAAACCTTCCACACTTGCTCTTCAACCATTTCAGAACAAGTGTGAAAGAGACAAGAGAAGAAGAAAAAACTAAGAGGGATTGGATTCCTCTTGGAAGATTGATTTCAGATATTCTAACAGAAAACAGGCTGATAGAACATCTGACAGAGGCTCAAGAAATCATTTCTCTGGAAGAAACTGCTGGGAAACCCTTGAATGCCAAGAATCTGAAGAAAATGAAGATTATTGAGAACATTAAGAAGGAACCAACAACTGCTTCTCATGAGACCATCACTTCTAGGAGAATCCCTCTGAAGGATTTTCCGCTATTTTATGAGATAGATGCCTCTCCAGAAATCATAGTCAGATACCTTGAGGCTTGCAAAGTTGATGGGACTATTCCAGAAATCAACATCCAAGATATGCACAAGCCAGCTCTAGAGGTTGTGCTAAAGAAATCCAAAAAGAGGAAGGCAGCAGGAGAAGGATCCTCTCAGAGGACACCTAAAGCTGTGAAAAAGAAAGGTAATCCATCTTCTGTTTTTGTTGTAGAGTCAATAGTTATTGCAACATCTGAAACCATTCCTCCTCTACCAACAGAAAATCCTTCACCCCAAACATTTGAGGATTTTGACATAGAGTTTGACCCATCTGTAACTCTTGGAAACTTATTGAATGAACCTCACTCCCCCAATCCAAATCCAAATCCAGAACATCATCAACCAGAACTTGCTAAAGTTCTATCTGATATTAAACTGTTTGATCAAGACTTTTCCTCACCACTCCCAGAAAATCCAAACACTCAACCTCAACTCCCAGAAAATCCAAACACTCAACCTCAACAACCAGAAAATCCACAACCACACTCTCCTCAACCAGAAAATCCACAACCACACTCTCCTCAAACAAAAAATTCACAATCACGCTCTCCTCAACCAGAACATCTGAACCTCAACTCACCTCAACCAGAGAATGGAAACTCTCTCACTCCTCTCTATGAAAATCCATCTTCTAAAAATCCTGAACCAGAAATTCAACACGCTACCGCAAACCAATATGAAGAACCCTCTTTAGATTCTGATACCACTATCCCAATCCCTGGATCAACAGAACCTCTTGCGGTCCGCTTACCTCTCACTATTCATGATATTCCAGAAATCCTTTCACCATATGAATATACACCACCAAACACCCCTAACTCACCAATCCTGATTTCTGACTCTTCCACTCCATCACCCATCAACCGTCCAACTGAAAACCTCAGACTTGTCATTGATCCACAAGTGCTGGACCAACTAGCTTTCACCTCAAACAAAATTTCCACTCCCAAACCTAAACCAACCTCAACCAAATCAGATGTTGGTAAGAATCTGTTGATTTTTGAAACAGAAATGCGGGAATGGATTACTTCTTTAAAGCAAGAAAGTCAAGAGATTTCTAATCTTGCTGCTTCTGATTCTCTATGGGAAAGATTCAGAAAATGGCTCAACTCTGAAACCCAGAAGCTGAAAGAATTGGGATATGAAAGGGCTCAGCAGAACTTCAGTAATCAGCTGAAAGCCTTCCAAGATCAAGTTCTGAGCAAATGGTACAAGAAAGAAATTCTTCCGCTGAATAATTCTCCCTGGAAAGAGCACCATCATTCAGAAGTCACTAAACCAGATTCTGATAGTCACCCTCTGACTACTTATCTAGAAAACATGATTGCAATCGAAGAAGTAGCTCAACAGAAGAGGCTGCAGAATGTTCTGAACAACATGCAACCCCTAAAGATACACTAGCTTCCTCACTAGACATGCAAACTCTGGAAGAGTTGAAGAAGGAGAATGCCTTAATCCATGCCAGACTGGATAAGCAAGAGGATACAAACAAATAGGTCAAGGGTATTTTGGATAAACAAGAAGATACAACAAAATAAATCAAAGACATTCTGGGAAAGCAGGAAGAGTCAAGCACTCAGATCAAGAGCTTGGTGGAAGCGTTGTTCACACGCCTTCCCCTCCTTCTTAGATTTTCTTTAAACTGTTTATCTGTATTTTTTATCTTATCCTCATAATTTCTGAAAATTGTCATTGCATTCTATTTTCATTATAATTCATCCTTTTTGACTCTGATTATATTTCTTTTTGATACCTGACAAAAAGGGGGAGAAAGTAAGATATTTTCAATAACAGAATACTGGGACAAAGTCTCAAACATTCTGAATATTTTAACCTCTATATTTTCTGAAAAGCTTGAACAGGAACACATTTTGATAAGGACAGAAGGAGATGCATCAAAAGCTCTGACGAAAAGGAACTTCGGGGAAGTAATCAACTCAGGGGGAGTCTCTCTTAAGCTTTTTGTTCTATATTTTTCATTGAAAATCCTAGTTTTTGTCATCATCAAAAAGGGGGAAATTGTTAGAACATAGTTTGATTCTACAACCCTTAATTAGAGTTTTGATGATAACGAACACAAAGAACAAATATACACTCTAAATTTGTGTTATTTTGTATGCAGAAGTTCTGACCAAAACAACATCAGAAGTTAAGCTATAGAAGCTTTCAAGCTGAGGTAATCAGAATCTGCGCTGAAGAATAATGATCAGAACCTGCGCTGAAGTGAAGAATAATCTGATTCTAAATAGAAGTTTCATATACCATCAGATCCTCACATCTCTGAGTCATCAATGTTCTGAAGCAATTACAGCATGCAAGATTCTAAGTTCTGAAGCGTTACTATTCAATCAAGACAACATCACATGCAACAGCTTCATTCAGACAAGAATCTTCTCAATATGGAAACAGCATTGAATGTCCATTATCACGCTTTATGTTGGACAGGATTTCCATGCCTATATAAAAAAGCTAAGAGGACAAATCGTTTACGATTTTACATACTACTACAACATAACTCTCAAACGTTGCAATCTTACATATTCATATTTACGCTCAAAATTGTGTAAAATATCACAGTTGTGATACTGTTTTTGTAAGGAAAAACAACTATACACAGAATAGTCTTTTATCTTGATTAAGCTAGTTTTCCTTGAGATTAACCGGGTTGTGGTTGTACTCAAGAAGACTTTGGTCGTTCTCAAAGTATTGTTGTAATCAGTTTTTGATTAGTGAATTAAGTCCTCGTTGGAGAGAGGCGAAATCACATTGACGGGTGAACTGGAGTACTTTGAGATCAAACGAACCAGGATAAAAATATCGTGTCTATTGCGCTTTTGATTTTAAGTTTCAATTCAACCCCCCCCCCCCCCCCCCCCCCCCTCATTCTTGTGTTTTTCACTTCTTTAAAAATTTCTTCAAAAGATGCTTATGAGTGCATGGATGCATGATGCAACAATCACACACAAGTTCACAAACATGGGGTTCATAGGTTTAACATGACGAGCATGAGGTCGAAGGTACTACCCATCGGGTATGCTCTAAGAGTTATCACCTACCGAACAAGGTTCTAGAGGTTTCTAGAGTCTACATCCTTCCTTCAGATTTACCAACTTCCCGATTAACTCGTTAATTAGTAATATTCTCAAGAAAAACTCGTCTGAGCGTAGTATCACGTGAAAACTATTTTCGGATTACTCCATCATAGCTTCCTCACTACACCTAAAAGGCCAAGATGGGTTAGGTACTCTACGGTCCTTAGTTTCAGCAGGCTCCCAGGTCGAAAGTAGTACGTCTTCCCGATTACTCGGAAAACGAAACTACAGTCAAAGGGGCCTCCATTGAGTGGGGGATATCATGTCTCCTTTTTTGGGATTACTCCCCCAAAGTTAACATGACTATACCGCCCGTCCTATCTTAAGTTTTCCCAAATCCGGGTATAGGACTCATGATTAATCACCAAGCACCCTGAAAACCAGGAAAATCCAGACAAGCATATATATAACATATAACATATAAAAAACAATAACACATATACATATATAAACAAAGATTGGCTCAACCCACTTAGGGATGGACCAGTAAGAGATCTATGTTCCTTCCCAGTGAATTCGCCATTTTTTCTATAGCGGTAAAAATATTGAGACTAAGCCATTGGATTGACTTGACTCGCACAGATCAAAATAAAAATCACCATTGTGCTTTATTGTTTCCAAAAGAATGGCAAAAGAGCGAATAACCCAAAAGAGTGGGGAAAGATTCAAGGTAAGGGAGTTGGTTATGCAAAGGAAAGGTATTAGCACCCTAAACATCTACGATACTCTGCATGAACCTCTTTGTAAAAATCTGTATATTTTGGCTATAAAATGTTGTATAAAAATATATGGTGTAGGTGAGAAACAAAATATATTTTTTAAGATTTTTGCACCCGCCGCGGTTGCGAACCTTTAGTGCCTACGTACAACCTTTCGTTCAGTAGGGGATCACGGTACACGTAGTTCCTCTTTAAAATTTTAAAACAAGTGTGTTGGTTAATTTTATGAGATAAGACATCATCATCATTATTCGTGTGGAAAACATACTTACTACCCATAATCATGAGAAAGGAGAATTTGCATCATCTCAAAGTGGAGGATATGACTTGGATTTTAAAATCAACAATGCCGCACTCAACACCCAAGTGGAAAATATCTCACTTCACTACATATTCTAGAAGTATAGTTGTTTGCATCATTACAGGGATTGAAAAGAGTCCAATATTTTGAGAAAAGTTTTAAAGATAAGAGCCAAAATGGCAAAATGGTTTGAATGAGATTGATTGACTTTTAGTCTTCTCACAAAAATGTCAAAGTATTATTAAGTTGATTGAAGTTTAATTATCAAAATGTTTTGAAAATGCATGGAATTAAATCCAAGTTTATTATGAAAGTGGTTCATGTTTAGAAACAATAAGAGTTTTCAAAAGGAGGGAGAAGATTTTCGAAATTAAAGAAGATGGGAGGAGATGAAGACTATCCTAAAGCATAAAGTAAAAGCTAAGGAGAAGAACCATTTAACCAACAAGAAGCAAACACTTGACATTATGAGTCAATATAGAATTCCAATTATTTGTATTTAAACCAAGCAAGGAAAGAGATTAAACCTCTTGAGAAAACAAATCTTCAAATGTATTAAGTCTTCACAAATATTAGGAAGAGTAACGATTGTATACAGATAAATTCTAGATTACAGACAAAGTGTGTAATCACAATAACCTGCACACAAAACAAACAAACAACCCAATGTCTTGAGGTAAACCTCAAGAGCACCAGAAAAAATATGAATTAAGGTCACAAGGTCTCCAACATATGATCAAGGTTTCTATTCCTAAGTACAAGAAGTCCAATACTCCATAATGCCAAGGATAGTAACCAAGTAGTCCAAATATCATTAAAGTTTTTTATGGTTCATGTTGATTATGAAGTATATTTAAAAGGAAAAGAAAAGCTCAAGTGAGCAAAATAAAAATGGCATAAAAGTAAATGCTCAAGTGATCAAAGATGAAAATAGCATGAAATGTAAATGCTAAAGTAAATGGAGCATAAAGTAAAGAGCATAAAATAAAAGTATAAAATAAATTTAATTATTAGAATTTAATGGTTAGTTGAATGATCATCTTGAAATTAGCATTTGGACCTCATTAGAGGATTGGTAAAACCAAAGCCTCTGAACAACAAGTTGCATTTTCTTTTTGTCAAGTATATCATCCATTTAAGAATCCTCAAGGAAACATTTAATGATCAATGATGTTTAAGTGATTCGTGTTGACCAAAATTGATGAAGATCCATTGGAGGATTGGTAGAACCAAAGCTTCCTAACAATGAATCTCAAGGTTATTAGATCAAAGGGTTCAAATTAACATATTTGGGCTTGCAAACATAGGTTTGGGCCACGAATGATCATTTTCTTAAATCGGGACAAATTTAGCGCTATGTTAAGCAATCGTAAGTGGATTTATATAGAAGTCACACCAATTTTGAGACCGGTCAATAGCAATCTATGTACTTCATGTTTGGATAAATGATATAGAGATCATCATCCCTTAACATGTAGCACAAATAAAAAAGAAACGGATAAGATGAAGAGGGAATGGAATGATAAGATAATTTAGATCACTACCTTAAATTTCTTTCATCTTTAAATTCAATCACTCATCTCAATGAATTAAAATACTAAACATATCATTAATCCAAAGCACCAAAAATGAATTAAATAATTAACTCTTAGGTAGATTTGAATTAATGAACATTTATCCAACTTCATCTACACCCAAAGTCCATTGAATTTAAAGAGAAATTGGATATTTAAAATTTCAATTCAAATCAACAATCAAAAGGAGTGAGTAGAAAAAGAGAGATAGATCAAAACAACCCCAAAACAAGGCAACAAATACATTTTTGTTCTGTTACAATCGATTGTACTCTGGAAGCAATCGATTTCATCAGTGTTTTTTTCAAAAAATTCGTAAAATCATGTTGTGATAATATATTGCGCTCTGGAAGCAATCAATTGCACCCTGTGCAAAACAGCAAATCAGCATTTCAAAAGCCCAAATTCTTGTTCAAACTTTCCATCAAACACCTTATGATCAAGGATTTAATTGAGCATGAAAGTTCCATCAAATTATGAGAAAATAACACCAATGGAATCACAAAACAATGCTCAATGAATCAAATCCAAAGATCAACAAGAGATCACATTGTGTAGAGAATTGATGATTAAAAAGTGTTTGGATGAAGGTTTAGCTCAAAGATTAGTAAACTTCAATGCAAAGCTTACTAACTTTTTTTTTTTGAAAATGGAGCTTTGAGTGAATTTGGTAGATGGATGGAATTAAGAGATTTTTTAGCAAAGTGAATTTCGCTATCAAAAGCTAGAAATTTGAATGAAATGAGGGCTCTATTTATAGAGTTTAGGCTTGGGATTAGTGGTGGTTTGGAGTTTGGTTTGGGAAATTAAGTTAGGCTTGGTAATTGATTCTTGGAGCCAAAATTTGAATTAATGATATATCTTTCGAAAAATGAAGAAAAATTGGAGCAAAAAAAATGACAAGCTTGAAATTGCTGTTTTTTTTTCAAAATTTCACTCTGTGCAATCGATTGCACCCTGGGAGCAATCGATTACATCAGTGTTTTTTTTTTAATTTTTTTCAAAATGAACTTTGTGCAATTGATTTCACTCTAAGAGGGTACAACACCTAGCAATTGATTTCAAGTCTATATGATATGATAGGGGAATCTTAGGGGCAAAAATTAGGGTACAACACCTAGCCTCAACCTTTCATCTTTAAAGCTCTATATACTTTCCCAATCTTTTCAAATTCAAATCTTTTCTTGAAAAAAAATTAAATTTCTCTCAAGGATTGTTCGAGAAAAAGGTGAAAAGTGGTATTTTGAAATTTAAAATAAAGAAAAAAAACAAACGCACAAAGAAAAAATAAGAAAAGTAGAAGAAAAGTAAAAGGAACTGCCCCAAACTTGAACTAAACATTGTCTTTAATGCTTTTGCGCAAGCGAGATAGGGTAAAACTCACAAGTTCCTCACTCGGCAGGTGCAAAGTGGTATTTCAACTTTTTCAACTTCAACACATATTCAAGTTCCTCCTTTGAGATCCTTTTTTATTAGATGAAAACAAAAACACACAAACAAGAAAATAAATTAGCAGTAAAAAGCGTGGGTTGCCTCCCACGTAGAGCTTCATTTAACGTCGCATGGCTCAACAATTCATGAGTATAGGAACTCATGGGGGTTCCACCTTTAAACTTGGGTCCTTAGTGTTCCCTTTAGTTAGCTTAGGACCCCAACCAATTCTTTTCACCCATTTTATACACCATTTATTTTTCTTCCTTTGCGGAAATCCACTTTTCAAGTCCACTTCCTCACAGACTTCCACTTTAGTCCTCCTAAGTTTAACTTCTTATAAACATCTAGGGGTAGCATGATAACACTAGCACCAAGATCAGAAATGGCGCTGTCGGTTTTTAGAGTACCAATCTCACAAGGGACTATAAAGTCCCCAGGGTCTCCTAACTTGGATGGGTTTTGTGTTGTAGTAAAGCACTATACTTAGTAGTAAGTTTCACGATTCCAGGGTCCTTTAACTTCTTTTTCTTGGAAAGGAATGTTTTCATGACTTTCACAAAAGAGGGTATCCGAGATAAAGTCTTAGAAAAAGGGATATCAATATAGAGTTTTCTTATTAACTCAAGAAAACTCTTGAGACGGGTTTCTTCCTTAGTTTGAAATTCCTCTTTTTTACTAAAACTCTCCTCAACCATTATTTCCTTCCTCTTAAAATTAACCATTTTCTCACCACTTATGGTGGTTATAGAATTCAAATGTCCCATAGGATTTTGTTCAGGTTGTTCCGAGAACGATCCGGGAGGGACAGAGGTGGATGCTTGTTGCTATGCAACCTGAGAGATTTGAGTATTTCTCATATTTGAGTGTGTAGAAATACCCTTAACTTTGGCATTCAACTGCCTAAGAACTTCACTGATGTGGAGATTTTGGTTTTTAAAATCCTCATTTTGGTGAGCTTGAGTCGCCACAAAGTTCCTCAACATCAACTCAAGATTGAATTTATTTTGGGCAGCAGGGACAGCATCTTGGAAACTCGGAGGTGCCATAACTTGTTGAGGTTGGTTGATTTTGTAAGTGAAATTTTGTTTGTTTCACCACCTAGGGTTGTAGGTGTTAGAGTATGGATTGTTCTTCTTATTTTTCAATTAATTGACATTTTCCTGAATAGATCCTCCGGTGAGAATCATTTGACAATCATTAGCAATATGCTCATTAACTCTACAAATCTCACAATTGAGTGTAGCGGGGAAACAAAAGCAACAAAGGTATGGGAAGTAGAGGTTATGTTCAACTCATTAATTTTCTTATAAAGAGCATCAACCTTTTCATTCATGTGATAAAAATCATTCACTTCATATATCCCCCCGATTTTAGGGTATATTTTGCCGTACACTTCCCCGAGAATGATAGTAATTGGCCATTTATTATATTATATTAACGGCTACTTCCTCAGAGCTATTCATAAAGGCACCACCGGCAGCCGCATCTAAGGTCATACTTATGGAGTGAAGGAGACAATTGTAGAAAGTATGGATGATCATCCATTTTTCGAGCTCATAGAATGGGCATGATTCTAACAAATCCTTATAATGCTCCTACGCTCCAAACAAAGACTATCCCTCCTCTTGCCTATAGTTGTTAATTTTATTCCTAATTTGAGTTATTTTACTCAGCAGAAAGTACCACACAAGAAAAGTATCTTTTAGTTCAGCCCATGAGGTAATGGAGTTTGCGGGCAAGGATTGAAGCCAAGCCCTTGCTTTATCTCTTAGAGAAAATGAGAACAACCTAAGTCGGATGGCATTTTAGTCAATGTTGTTGGCCTCAATAGCGCCACAGTTATCAACAAAGATGGACAACTGTATTTGGGTTTCCTGAAGGTAACCTGGAAAATTTATCCTTTTGGATCATACCTATCAACAAAGATTTAAACTCAAAGTTATTTGCTGCTATGACCTGGTGCACTATGCTATTATGTAGTTCCTCGTCTGTGGGAATCACATAATCCTTAAGGGGTTTGTTATTAACTATAACGTCTCCCATCTCTTGGTGTCTTTGAAGCTGACATCTCTCAAGTAAGAAACACTCAATTTCGTTAATTGGTTCAACTAAATAACAATTAAACAAGTTATACGCATAAAAAAAGTAAACAGGAAAATAAAACTCTAGTCTTTACGATGATCAAATATAATTCAATATTAACGCAACTGGTCCCTAACAATAACATCAAAAACATGACATACCATAGGTGTACGACTATTGTCAGAGTAGTAAAAAGTTATCGAACCTCAAAGACCAATGGTTAATTATCAAATTTTATTCTATCGGTGTAAAGCTAGAGCAATCGAATGGTGGAAAAGAGACAAACTTAAGTGAAAAAGCACTAATTTCAAAATGACTTATTTAAAAAGCACTTTTGAAAAACATCGTAAATGAAATTATAATAAGACAAATAGAACTTAGGGTCATGATCCTTACTGAGATTTCTCCATGTGATCTAGTCACTTCTATTACCAGAATTCTGACGCGATTATAAAAATAGATAAATATAGACACCGCCTACTTTCGTAGCGTGTTGTCTTATCCGTGACAAATAAAGCGTCGAAGGCTGAAATTATTTTTCAAAGAATCATTACTTTTGCATAGCTATAAAAAGAGTTTTTTTCTCAGTCTCTTGTAAGCGCCTTCGTTGTGTTAAACTCGACTACTAAAAACTTGTTATTTTCTCAATCTCATCCAAGCGTTTTCGCTGTATTAGATTTAACTGTTTAAAAACCTGCTTTCGGGTTCGATGCATATCCTTTCAGACTATGATCGATACCCAAAAGCACTTTACTTTTGTACAATGGTTTTAATGAAATACTCAAGTTTTAGAAATAATACTCAGGTTTTAAAATTTTGTACAATTGCTTGTAAGTAAGGTGCAACTTTATTTCCATATAATACCAGCATTTTCAGGGGTTGCACCTAGTTTACTAAGTGCCCATGGGTGGGACGTTAATACCTTTGAATCCCTAAGGTTGATGCTGGATATTTTTAATCCAACAAAAAGTGTTTTCAACAACAAATCTTTGGTGGAATTTAAATTTTGTTGCATACCTTTATGTATCATATCCAAAAAGCACTCCATAACTTATCCAACTTTGGATAAGTTATTTTTATTTTCTGCACTTGCAATCCATCTCAGAGATTTGTTCTTAAGCGATTCTAGATCAAAATTTTCATGTCAATGGACAATGGTAAATATTTCCTCTATTAGGTGCGGCTACGTATTAGTTAGAATTAAGGTAAAATCTATTTAACTTAGGTATTTATACTAAAATCTGATAACTTTACCCCTCGGCTTTATCATAAAACAGAGGTATAAAATCTTCTGATTATAGATATCACCTCATTTTTTAAAAAACTGAGGTGAAAAGTATTTTTATTTTTTTCAATTTACCATGTTTACACAAAATATTAAAATAAATGGTTTAAAAGAAATCTTTTCTCTTTTGAATGAATATCTTTGCTGATATCTATCATCTGATTAGTTAAGCTCCCTTCATTGTGTAACTTTTAAAAAGAGAAGGGAGCTTCCTTCATTGTCCCCTTGAATCAAGAATGATTTTTCTACACATGCAATCTATCAAATGAGCAAAAATACAATAACACCAACAACAACATTAACACTATTATGTGAGATAGATTGCAAGAGCAGAAAAAATATTTTATTCTATAAGAACATTGAATGTTTTTTCTATCTTGTAATCCATCCCAAAGAATGATGCTAGCGAGTTTGGGGCGGCTACAAATAAGTAAGGATTATGGTAAAATCTTTTTGCTTTTATAGTGAAATCTGATTAGTTGATCCCTCGGTTATATCGAAAAACGGAAGGGTTAGTTGTTTCAATTTACAGTTATAATCAAAATAAAACACAAACTACAAAATTTTGGACTCGAAGCACGTCCATATTAGTTTTACCCGTCAGATATTTTAGAAACAGAGGTAAGTTGTTATTTTTATAATTAAAAAAATATAAAACATGATGCGCTTAGGCTTAATACCTCGTTATTTTACTGGATGATGTGAAAGCTCCGTTATGAATTGCATTATTTATTGTAGTGAAATAAAGAAAACGATAAAGTAAAACCTTAATAAAAGAGAAAACTTCAATAATCAAATAATCTAAATGCTCCAAATGGAGACTCGTACAAAGAAATGAAATAAAAAGTTACAAAAAAAATTGGATGCCTTGTCTTTACAACTATTCAGATTAAATAAAAAAATAAAATAGTCTAATCATATCCTAGACTTCAAGTGTCATAAAATCAGATCCTAAAGTGCCAAAAATCCCAAAACAAGTGCAATTGCGACGAAAAAGGTAAGAATCGAAACAAAACGCTCTTGTTTATTACGGCCTATAACAACTATTATGGGTGGCCGTGACAGGCCTCTGGGAATTTGGCCTGGGCATGCAAAAGGAAGGACTTGGGCCATCATGTTGTTACGGCCCGTAATGGGTATTACGGGTGGCAGTAACAACCCCTTGGTTTTTATATGGGAAAATTATGACCTTTTGCACTATTCTCATGCTTCATCCGATTTTATCCTATGATTATTAAGACCTAAGAGCAATAAAAAAGAAATACCAAAGCATAAAACATAACAAAACTAAGAAAAATATACAAAAACAATGAAATAGAAAAGTAAAAGTAATGATAAAAATGATGCAAAAATCACTTATCAGAGATAAATAACTAACCACGTATGAAATACATTCAACCATGGCCTTTTGACAAAAGGTTTTAATTTGGAAAAGTCAAGGTAATAGTCACCGGAGAAGGCGCAGATGTAACAACATTAATAGAAGAAGATACAATGGTCTTGGTGTAAATGTTCTTGTAAAAGAGTGGAACACTCAGCAGATGGAGTCGCAACCCTTGCAACAATAAAATAACAATCAGTCTTTGTTGTTAAACTCAGATAATAGCGTGACCATCCAAGAAATTAGAACGGAACAGGAAATCAGAACTGAACAAGCATTATTTAAGTGACACCGATACTAATATATTTAATATTAATAAACACGAAATAGTGAAAAACTAAAATAAATTACTCAAAATACTTGAAGTATTCATAATTAAAAATAAAATTCATAAGTCTTAAACAAAATATACTTTCAAATGTTAATAAAATTAAAAAAACAAACACTTAACTAAAGCCTATAATAAAAGTTCAAGCATCATGAAAATTCAAATCTTCATAATCAATTTCTCTACAACTAAATTTGTCTTCCTCTTTATCCTATACTTTATCTTCATCCTACTCAATATAAACAACTAACCAAGATAAATCATCACCATCAAAAATTAAATCTTATTGAGCTTCACCCTCAACGACTTCGTCTCCCAATGACTATTCACTACTAGTATCAATATCATCCATAACTATAAGATCAACTACATCATCGCTTTCATAGAATTATTTTGAATATAGGTTATACTTGAAGAAAACCAAGTATTGCAATGTCTTATACTCTAAATTATTCGATCTTGATGGTTGGGAATTAGGAGTTGTGGTCATAGTTGTCCAAAAACTTGGAAAAATAAAGAAAGGAAAATAAATAAGGAAACAATAAAATAGTAAAACAAACCAATTAAAGAACAATGGAAAAAATAAAACAGTAAAAGAGATAAAAAAACATAAGGAAAATAAAAAATAAGTATCAAATAATGAAAATAATGAAAAAAACACTAGAGAGAGAAAATTGTCTTGAGCTTCCGGAAAGTATCTAACATAAGGAAAATACTAATAAATTATCAACTAAAAAATGCATAAAGAAAATAAAGAAGATTTAAAATATAAGGAAAAGAAATAAATAAAACAGAAAGGAAGAAGGAAGAAAAAAAGGAGCATACATGTTTGTGAAAGAGAGAAGAGAGAGCCAGGTTGAGAGAAGAGAGAAGGAAAGACTGCGTAAGTGAGAGAAGAGAGAAGAGAAGGTTGCATAAGTGAGAAAAGAGAGAAGAGAGAAAATAAGGGTTGTACATTAGAGAGAAGAGAGAGAAAAATAATTTCAAATGATATAGTAAATAAGAGAGAGAGAGAGTTAAAAAATGGAATCTAAAAAATGACAAATTTTAGGGTTTTATTTAGGTAGAAAAGAAAAAAATTTCCCCTCCTAACTATCAAAAAATGCACAGCAAAAAACCATTGTTACAGGCCATTTCATTATCTTTCTATGATGTGTGCGAACCGCAAGTGCACAGTTCGTGTCAAGTAATATAAAGTGTTTGATCCCATAGAAAAGTGATTGATTACCAATATTTATGTCAACTTTGCTTACCTGAGGTGTTCATTACTGGTTTGTTGTTTTTAAGTCGAAAAAAAAGAAATGATAATAACAATAACAATAGCATATACTCTTTGCATATGCTTTGAATCATGAGAAGTTCTTAGGCAAGTTTTTATACAAGTAGAAAAAATGTGTGTCACCCACTTTCGTAGCATGAGCCACTAAAAGTTTTATAGGAATGACTAATTTACAATCAAGAGCATGCCTTGTTACATAAGAGCCACATTCTTGATTGTTTCTCAATTGAGATAAATTCTCTTTGTCAGTGGCGCCTCGAACTAAATTATTTACCAACTTGCTTTTGGATGCCAATTCAATATCTTTCGATACATGAGTGGCATCTCTATTGATCTTACATTCGTAACAATCATAAGCGTTAAAAAAGAACTCATTTTCTAAACTAAAATAAGGCCTTTAAACTTTATCATGATTACAACATAAACTAGTAGAATTTCATCATAAGATGGACTTACATAACCCCATCGCCCCTAGGAGTTTACTCACTCATGGTAAGGTAAATTACAACAACAATATTATAAATCATTATAAGTAAAATAGACAAACTAAATAAACAAAGAAATAAGAAGATGAAATTAGAACACTTCGATTATATGGAACAAAATCCCTGAGTTACAAAGTAACTAACAAGAGCTCAAGATATACAAAGTATTCTAGTATTGTAGTAAAAACTTATGGATAATACCTAAGTGGAACCCTTAGGTTTCTCCTGAAGGTGTGAAAAACACAAGAAATGGGGATGGGTTGAATTAGGTTTTTAAAAACAAAAAATTTTCTTTAAAAAATATCCCCTTTAGGTTAAAATTCTTTTTCCTTCACTCTAGATAATAATAATAAGTAAGAACATGAAGTAAAGAACAATGTATGTTTATACTGTTAGAACAAAGTTTGAATCTACTACCCTATGTTTAAGTTTTGATGATAACAAAATGAAAAGATATATTATTTATATGATTCATGTATGAACTATTTGCTGCCTAAATTATTACGTTCTGATTTGCAGAAACTCTGATAGGTATAAGCAAGATCACACCTAATCAGCATCAGAATATTGGTTCTTGACATCAGCATCAGAAGTTGCTTTATCAGAATACCAGAATCAGAAGATTAACTCACGTGTATGCTGAAGCTTGATGAACAGAACTGTGCTCAACACTCTGATAAATAAAAACAACAGTTCATCAGCAGTTAAGCAGAGTCATAATGAGCCAAGCCAGAACATGCATTAAGTAAGCAACGGTACTGTGCATTGAAAGCAAATTATTACCAAAGGCCTCATTCCATACAAGATCTGCTCAATAAGGAAAGTTTGTTATTAGCATTGAATCAAGAATATTGCTCCAACGTTCAACAATCTCAGTGCTATATAAACAAGACTATGAAGATTGAATTGGCTAATGCTCTCCAACATTTTACACGCCTAAAAGCTGATCATAATCTTCCTTCTCTTAGTTTGCTAAACTCTACATATCTTCTTATTCAATCATTGTTTAGCAATCTAGTTTCATAAGCTTAAGTTGTGTATACATCACAGTTGTGATACAGTTTTGTAGAAAACATTCACACACTTAGATTTATCTTCTTTGTAAGAAAGTGTTTCCTTGACAAACCGGGTTGTGGTTTGCATCAAGAAGTCTTTAGCAGTTGTTAAAGCAGTTTGTAATATTCAGTTGAATATAGTGGATTAAGACCTCGTTGGAGAGAGGCGAAATCACCTTGACGGGTTGACTGGAGTAGTTTGAGATCAAACGAACCAGGATAAAAATATCTTGTTCATTGCATTGATTTTCAGTTTTACAATTCAACCCCCCCCCCCCCCCCCTTCTTGTGTTTTTCACTTCTTCAATTGGCATCAGAGCGCCTGGTTCTGAGCTAAAACACTTAACCGTGTCAGTACAAGATCCAGCGTCAGAAAAACACAATGGCAGGAAACTATTCTCACACCAGCAATGACAACCATGAGGACAGAGACAGATTCAGCGGCAAACCTCCAGTCTTTGATGGAGAAAACTTTGATTACTGGAAAGACAGAATTGAAAGCTTCTTTCTGGCACATGATGCTGATCTGTGGGATATGGTGACAGATGGATACACGCACCCTGTGAATGCAAGCGGTCAGAAGATTGATAGAAAAACAATGTCTGACCAACAAAAGCGTGACTTCAAGAATCACCACAAGGCCAGAACCATCCTTCTCAGCGCCATCTCCTATACTGAATATGAAAAGATCTCCAACAGAGACACAGCAAAGAACATTTTTGACTCACTCAGAATGACGCATGAGGGCAACGTTCAGGTCAAAGAAACTAAAGCTCTGGCGCTCATTCAGAAGTATGAGGCGTTCAAAATGGAAGAATCTGAATCCATTGAAACAATGTTCTCAAGATTCCAGATTCTGGTAGCTGGTCTCAAGGTTCTGGACAAAGGATACTCTATTGTTGACCATGTCAAGAAAATCATCAGAAGTTTACCCAAGCAGTGGAGACCAATGGTTACAGCTCTGAAGCTAGCAAAAGATCTTAACAAAATCACTCTGGAGGAACTTATCAGCTCCCTCAGAAGTCATGAGATAGAGCTAGAAGCTGACGAGCCTCAGAAGAAAGGTAAGCCTTTAGCATTGAAATCTAACAAAAAATATGAGTCTAAAGTTTTGCAGGCAGTTGAAGAAACATCTGATGGATCCTCATCAGAAGAAGACGAACTCTCCCTCCTCTCCAAAAGAGTAAATCAACTGTGGAAGCAGAGGCAAATGAAGATCTGATCAGAACGAGTCCTCTTCCAGATACAGAAGGACAGAGTCTTCCTCTGGATACAGAAGATCTGAAGGCTCCTCAAGTAGCAAAAAGCCAAACACCAAGGACATCATCTGCTATGAGTGCAATGAGCAAGGACACTACAAGAGTGACTTCCCAAAGCTTCAGAGGGAAAAGCCCAAAAAGAAGTTTGGAAGAGAAAAGAAGAAAAGTCTCATGGCTACATGGGATGACTCTGACTCGTCTGAAGCTGACTCAGAATCAGATGATGAGAGGGCAAACATAGCTCTCATGGCTAACATTTCAGAAGATAGTGAAGCTTCTGAATCAGACTCTGAATCAGACACTGAAGAGGTATTTCCTAACTTTGCTGTTAATTTTACCAAGGCTGAACTTGTTGAAAGCCTTAATGAAATCCTGGAAAGGTATCAGCAAATTAGAGTTAAATTCAGAGACCTGAAAAGGAATCTTGAATCTGACTCTAATAAGACTGAGAGTCTCAAATTGGAGAATTCTGAGCTAAGAAATAAGATTTCAAAATTAGAAAACACTTTACAAAACTCTCAGAAGGAACCAATTTCTGAAACTCCCAGCAACGCTGATGAGATCATCAAGGAGTATGATCACGGTTTCCAGAAGTTCCTTGCTAAAAGCATAGATAGAAGCAAAATGGCTTCAAGGATCTATGGAATTAGCAGAAACGACAGGAAAGGAATAGGATACCAAGGTAAGGTTCCTACACCAAAGAATGTCATGGACTTAACCATTAAACACACTCCTCTGAATTCACATTTTGTGTATGGTCACACACATGATATTAAATACACTAGTAGTAAGTACTATGTGAAACCAAAATTCAACCAGAGTTTTGGTAAAACTAACAAATCAGGACCCAAGAAAATCTGGGTACCTAAGGATAAAATAATACATGTTGCAGATATCTTTAGCAGCAAGTTAGAAACACCAGTCATGGTACCTGGACTCTGGCTGCTCGCGACACATGACAGGAAGAAGGCATATGTTCCAAAGCCTGGAACTTAAGCCTGGAGGCCACGTTGGCTTTGGAGGCAATCAGAGGGGAAAGATAATTGGCTCTGGAACTGTAGGTAATGGAAATCTTCCCTCTATTAATAATGTTCTGCTAGTAGATGGATTAATGCATAATCTGTTATCCATAAGTCAATTAAGTGATAACGGTTATGATATAATCTTTAATCAAAAATCATGTAAAGTTGTTAGTCAGAAAGATGGGACTATCCTATTTAATGGTAAGAGGAAAAACAACATTTACAAAATCAAACTTTCTGAACTAAAAAGTCAGAATGTAAAGTGCCTTCTGTCTGTTAACAACGAGCAGTGGATCTGGCACAGAAGATTGGGGCATGTTAGTATGAGAAGAATATCTCAGATTAACAAACTCAATCTGGTCAGAGAACTTCCTAATTTGAAGTTCAATTCAGATGCTCTGTGTGAAGCATGTCAGAAAGGAAAGTTTGCAAAACCTTCTTTTAAATCTAAAAATGTTGTTTCTACCTCTAAGCAATTAGAACTTCTGCACATTGACTTATTTGGACCAGTTAAAACTGCTTCAGTCAGTGGCAAGAAGTATGGGTTAGTAATCGTAGATGACTATAGCAGATGGACATGGGTAAAGTTCTTAAGACACAAGGACGAGTCACACTCTGTGTTTGTTACCTTCTGTAACCAAGTTCAGAATGAAAAGGATCTTAGAATCGTTAAAGTCAGAAGTGATCATGGTGGAGAATTTGAAAACAAAGATTTTGAGTCATTCTTTAATGACAGAGGCATTCTGCATGATTTCTCTTGTCCTAGAACTCCCCAACAAAATGGAGTTGTAGAACGAAAGAACAGAACATTGCAAGAAATGGCTAGAACCATGATCAATGAGACAAACGTTGCTAAGATCTTCTGGGCAGAGGCAATAAACACAGCGTGCTACATTCAGAATAGAATCTCAATAAGACCTATTCTGGAAAAGACTCCATATGAATTGTGGAAGAACAGAAAGCCCAACATTTCGTATTTTCATCCATTTGGATGTACTTGCTTTATGTTAAATACAAAGAACTATTTGAACAAGTTTGACTCTAAAGCACAGAAGTGTATTATGTTAGGATACTCTGAACGCTCAAGAGGGTATAGAGTATACAATACAGAAACACAGATTGTGGAAGAATCAATCAGTGTTCGTTTTGATGATAAGCTTGACTCTGAAAAGTCAAAGCAGAATGAAGTTTTTGCAGGTATGGAAATTGAATTTACAGGTTCTGAAGACAAGTCATCAGAAGCTCTCAACACAAACACTCCTTCAACATCTGAAAGGAGCACTGCTAGCAATCCTACAACAGCTGCTGATCAACCTCAGAAGAGATTACCCAGAAGCAGCTTGGATCACCCAGAAGAGACTATCCTAGGAAGAAAGGAAGATCCAATCAGAACAAGAGCAAGCTTCAGAAACTCTGAAGAAACACTCATGGGACTTGTGTCTCTGATTGAACCTTCTTCTATTGATGAAGCACTTCTGGATAATGACTGGATTCTGGCAATGCAAGAAGAGCTGAATTAATTCACCAGAAATGATGTATGGGATCTTGTTCCCAGACCAAAAGGATTCAACGTCATTGGAACAAGATGGGTGTTCAGAAACAAGCTAAATGAACAAGGTGAAGTCATCAGAAACAAGGCACGACTGGTTGTACAAGGTTATAGTCAGCAAGAGGGGATAGACTATACAGAAACCTTTACTCCAGTCGCCAGGTTAGAATCTATCAGACTTTTAATTTCATTTATTGTTAATAGAGGCATCACTCTGTATCAGATGGATGTCAAGAGTGCATTCTTAAACGGTTATATAGAAGAAGAGGTTTATGTGCACCAACCCCCTGGTTTTGAAAATACAAAACATCCAGAACATGTTTTCAAACTAAAGAAGTCACTATATGGTCTGAAACAAGCTCCCAGAGCTTGGTATGAAAGGCTAAGTAACTTTCTGTTAGAAAATGAATTCACCAGAGGGAAAGTGGACACCACCTTATTCTGTAAATCAGTTAAGAATGACATCTTAGTCTGTCAAATTTACGTTGATGATATTATTTTTAGTTCTACTAATCCTTCTCTTGGAAGAAAATTTGCTAAGTGTATGCAGGCAGAATTTGAGATGAGCCTCATGGGGGAACTGAAATTCTTTCTGGGAATTCAGATCAATCAAACTCCAGAGGGAACTTACATTCATCAGAGCAAATACATCAGAGATCTTCTGAAGAAATTTGACCTCTCAGAATGTAAGCCATCAAAGATTCCAATGCATCCCACGTGCATTCTAGAAAGAGAAGAGGTAAGCAAAAATGTAGAACAGAAAGTCTACAGAGGTATGATTGGTTCTCTCCTTTATCTGACTGCTTCAAGACTTGATATATTATTCAGCGTTTGTATTTGTGCTAGATTCCAATCAGATCCTAGAGAATCTCACTTAACAGCTGTTAAGCGAATTTTCAAGTATCTGAAAGGTACTACTAATCTGGGTTTGTTTTATAGAAAATCTAGTGATTACAGTTTAGTAGGCTACTGCGATGCTGACTTTGCTGGAGACAGAGTGGAGCGTAAAAGTACTTCTGGAAGCTGCCAGTTTCTGGGAGAAAATCTGATCTCTTGGTCCAGCAAAAGGCAATCAACAATTGCGCTATCAACAGCAGAAGTTGAGTACATAGCAGCAGCAGGATGTAGCACACAAATGCTCTGGATGAAAAGTCAGCTTGAAGACTTCCAGATTTTTGAGAGTAACATTCCTATACTCTGATAATACTTCTGCTATTTGCTTAAGTAAGAATCCCATTTTACATTCTAGAGCTAAGCATATAGAAATAAAATATCACTTCATTAGGGACTATATTCAGAAAGGAATTTTGAATTTAAAATTTATAGATACAGACCATCAATGGGCTGATATCTTCACTAAACCCCTTTCTGAAGATAGGTTCAATTTCATTCTGAAACATCTCAGCATGAAAATCTGCCCAGAGTGAAAATGTTTTAATTCCATATATTTATCTTCAGAATGTATTTGTTTTACTGTGAACTTCTGATCAATCTCCTTTCAGAAAGATAGAACATGCAGATTGTATCAGATGAAAGTCTAAAGATCTGAGAGTCTAAGCTCAAAGACAGACGTGCTGATCACTACATCAAACAAGTGTCATCCAATCATCAGCAAATCTCTGAAGCAGAACGCGTGCACGCTTCTGAGAAGGCAAAACGCTGATTGGGTGCATTGAGACACATGTCTGGTAACCGTTTTTAAGTATCTTTCTCAAATCCCCCAAAATCAGCAAGCATTAAATGAAAGTAATCATATTTTTAAAACGTAATCATGATTTTATTTCTCTTTCTTAAAAACGTGTACTCTTTCAAAATATTCTGAACCCTATTTAAACACGTTAACCTCTCATTTTAATCGTTTACAGTTTCTCACTTTTCTCAAGCATTCTCTGCATTTTTCTGTGTTCATCTCTCTCAAACCCTTTTTCTCGGTTTTTCTCAAAAATCTTTAAGTGTGAACATGGCAACCTCCAGCAGTGCTTCTGCAGGTTCTCAGAAGAAAGTATCATCTGAACAGTATCAAGTGCCATTCAGAACACTCCTCACTCCTGTGAAGAATCTTGAAGTGTTATCTGAATTGATCATTGATTTTGGAAACTTGAAGGAAAACGGTTTTGATTTAACAGAAGAAGTTAGGGAACAGAAATGGGAAAGGTATTTTGACAGGTTGGTTGGACCAACATTCTCTATGTTAGTGAAGGAGTTGTGGATTCATGCGACGACTTCAACGCATCAAGTCACCTCCTACATTATGGGGAAGAAGATTGTGATCACTGAGGATCACATAGCAAGGTTAATTGGTTACAGTGGTGGTGGCGTCCGCTGTATTGATATGGCTGAGAGATGTGCTGACGTGGGCGTCATAGCTGAAAGGATTTTCACCCATGGGGTGCCCAGCAGCAAGATCAAAGATCTGAAGGATCATCAAAGAGTTTGGGCGAAGATAATTCCGGGGTGCTTTAACCATAGGAAGCCAACTAGTTCCCCTGATTACATAAATGTGGATCAGCAGTTTCTAATCTACTTTATCAATCAGAAGGTAAAAATCAACTTGGCTCATCTTCTGTTCAATCACCTCAGAACAAACGTGAAGGAAACCAGGGAAGAAGAAAGAACAAAGAGGGATTGGATACCCTTCGGAAGGTTGATATCAGATATTCTGACAGAGAATAGGCTGATAGAGCATCTGATAGAAGCTCAAGAGTTAAACACCATTGAACCAACGGTTGGGAAGCCTCTGAACACGAAGAACTTGAAGAAAATGAAGCTGATAGAGAATATCAGAAAGGAACCCAACGCTACTCCTATTGCTGATATCACCAGCAGAAGAGTTCCACTGAGTGATTTTCCTCTATTCTCTGAGATAGAATCCAAGCCAGTGGTAGTTCTCAGATATCTGGACGCGTGCAAAGCTGATGGTACAGATCCAAATCTGAAGATCAAAGATCTGCACCAACCTCAACCAGAAGTGACTATGAAGAAGACGAAGAAAAGGAAGGCACCATCAGAAGGATCATCCCAGCAGGCACCCAAGAAAAGAGGTAATTTATCTGCTGCTTCTGTTTTAAATTCTTCTACTATTCCAGCATCAATTCCACCTCCAACCTCTCATAGAATCTCAATCCCCATCCCAACAATAGATGAAACTGAACCAGAAGATGACCCTTCTGAGGCATTACAACACAGAAGACCCAGAACCAAACATCCAAAACCAACAATATCAATAACATCAGCAATTGACAAAGTGCTGTCTGACATTGATCAACACACTTCTGATCACTCCTCCATCAATCCAAACTCTGAACCACAAATTGTCCCTCTCCTCAACCAGAAATTCATCCACCATCACCTCAACTTGAGTTTCATCACTCTGAAACTCCAACTCCTCCACCTTCTGAACCTCACTCACCTCAACCATCACCTCTGGCAATCCAGCTGCCATGTGGAACAACAGTCACAATGGCCCAGCTGCCATCCTCATCAGAATCTACACCACGAAATACTCCCAAAACACCAAACAATCCAATCATTATTTCTGATTCTCCCTCTCCATCTCCAAAACAAACAGCCGCCAAGCAAACCACTGAAAACCCCAGCAGGACCTTCATAGACTTAACAATCCTTGACCGTCTTGCTGATCTAAAAAATAAAATAGCCATCCCAAAACCAAAACAACCAGATGTTGGCTCTGGTATTATGAATTTTGAAACAGGTTTGCAGCAGTGGATTGCTTCTCTGAAGCAAGTCTGTCCTGGTATGATTGACCCAGCTGCCTCTGACCAGCTCTGGTCACAATTTAGAATTTGGGTACGTGCTGAAGCCCTCAAGTTGCAGGATATCAACTATGAGCAGGCACAACAGAACTTCAGCAAGCTGCTGAAGGAAGTTGCAAGTCAGCTGCCACAGGAAGACGTGCTCCCTCTGGATAGTGAGCCATGGTCTGAGAAACAGCTAGCGTCAAAGGTGCAACCAGAAGCAGACAAGACCATTCAAGCTGAAGCAAGTCAAGCAGAAGATGTTGCAGAAAGTTCTCAGAAGCTCCCTGCTTCTGATGTATCTCAAGCTGCCTTGGATAGGCAGACTCTGGAAGAACTGAAGCTGAATGACATGCGTCTGCAGCAAAGGATGGATGAAAATGACCAGAAGATGAAAGAAAGGATGGATGTGCAGGATAGCAAGATAGACACAGTTGTCAGCATGGTACACAAGCAGAATGAGACTGCTGATCAGATCAAAGCCATGCTGGAGAACCTGTTCACACGCTTTCCTCCCCAACCTTAGTTTCTCATTCATGTCATTTTCATGTTTTCTTTGATTATCTATTGTACTGTTTTAATATGTTTTGTTTGATTCTGAACCTTTTAATATGACAAGTTTTTCTGATCTTAAATGTTTTAGCACATCACTTACACTTTTTGATTGCTGACAAAAAGGGGGAGAACAAGAATGATATTTTAAATAATAACGGATTACTAAGACAGAAATTCTCGAACATTCTAACTCTGATATACTTGAATATGTTTTCTGTTTTGCTTAAGTCTACAGGTACAAGAAAGCTCCATGATACTCTGAAGACTAAAGCTCTGAAACTCTGACCCGCTCTGATACTCTGACCCAAAGCAAAGCTCTGACAAGAAAAGCTCTGATACGCTGATCTGAAGCTCTGCTCTGATATGCTGATCTAAAGCTTCTGATAGTCAAAGACTCTGATACTCTGATGTTCAAAGAAAGGCAAAAAGATATGATCCTGAAGAATTCTTGGAATCAAAAAAAGGGAAGTAATAAACTCAGGGGGAGTATCTCTCAACTCTGATCCCTTATCTTTAATAACTTCTTACTCTGATACATCTCTCTGATACCTTTTCACGTTATTTTCAATTAAAAATATCCAGTTTTTGTCATCATCAAAAAGGGGGAGATTGTTAGAACAAAGTTTGAATCTACTACCCTATGTTTAAGTTTTGATGATAACAAAATGAAAAGATATATTATTTATATGATTCATGTATGAACTATTTGATGCCTAAATTATTACGTTATGATTTGCAGAAACTCTGATAGGTTTAAGCAAGATCACACCTAATCAGCATCAGAATATTGGTTCTTGACATCAGCATCAGAAGTTGCTTTATCAGAATACCAGAATCAGAAGATTAACTCACGTGTATGCTGAAGCTTGATGAACAGAACTGCGCTCAACACTCTGATAAATAAAAACAACAATTCATCAGCAGTTAAGCAGAGTCAGAATGAGCCAAGCCAGAACATGCATTAAGTAAGAAACGGTACTGTGCATTGAAAGCAAATTATTACCAACGACCTCATTCCAGACAAGATCTGCTCAATAAGGAAAGTTTGTTATTAGCATTGAATCAAGAATATTGCTCCAATGTTCAACAATCTCAGTGCTATATAAACAAGAATATGAAGATTGAATTGGCTAATGCTCTCCAACATTTTACACACCTAAAAGCTGATCATAATCTTCCTTCTCTCAGTTTTCTAAACTCTACATATCTTCTTATTCAATCATTGTTTAGCAATCTAGTTTCATAAGCTTAAGTTGTGTATACATCACAGTTGTGATACAGTTTTGTAGAAAACATTCACACACTTAGATTTATCTTCTTTGTAAGAAAGTGTTTCCTTGATAAACCGGGTTGTGGTTTGCATCAAGAAGGCTTTAGCAGTTGTTAAAGCAGTTTGTAATATTCAGTTGAATATAGTGGATTAAGACCTTGTTGGAGAGAGGCGAAATCACCTTGACGGGTGGACTGGAGTAGTTTGAGATCAAACGAACCAGGATAAAAATATCTTGTTCATTTCATTGATTTTCAGTTTTACAATTCAACCCCCCCCCCCCCCCCCCCCCTCCCTTCTTGTGTTTTTCACTTCTTCATATACTAGTTCACTTGAAAATTATCAAGCTAGTCTAATCCACTCGCCAAGGTGATTTCACGTCACTCAACCGAGGACTTAATTCACTATAACCAAATTGATTACAATTTGAACAAGCTACCCACAAGTGACTAACAACCTCTAAGACTCGTAAGTCCTAGACTTCATAAGGATACAGACCTACCTGATCCCTTAAGGAATATCAAACAATAATCAACCTGATTATTACAATGCATAAGCTACCCGCAAGTGACTAACAACCTCTAAAACTTGTAAGTCCTAGACTACTTAAGGATACAGACCTAACCGGTCCCTTAAGGAAAATAAAACAAACGTTTGAATATAAGTTTTTTTTACAAGAATATTGCTTCTACACAAGTTGAATATGTAAACTGTTTTAAGAAGAATGACTTAAGAATATGAAACCTATGAACAACGTTTACGCGTGAATATTTGGTGAATTGAAAACTTTCTCTCTTAGTCTTCAAGCCTTTATATAGCCAATAAAATAATATATACGTAGAGGGGTACTATTGGGATTTCCATAAACATGGCAGCTTGAACAGTAACATGAGGGACAAGATCGTGCAACGTGTCCGTCCTTTCATGGTAGTGGAATGAAACGTCAATTGTACCATATACTCTTTGTACCATGTTAAAATTATCTTCTTTCCTTCTTCACTTTAGAGGCTTCTGAGAGCATGAGTTTAGAAGCGAGAACATAGCACAAGGTCATTAGAACTTCAAGTCTTCGGAGTCTTCAGCACTTGGTTGTGAGAATATTTTCTTGGAACCTTGGGTCTTTCGAACTTCAAGTCTTTAGAATCTTTAAAACTTTTGTCTTCAAAGTCTTCAGCACTTGTTCTTTAGAACCCTTATCTTTATAACCTTTGGTCTTTAGAAACTTGAGTCTTTAGCATCTAGACTTGAGTAGAAACTTTTTCCTTCAGATCTTCTGACTGTTTCTTTAGAACCCGTTGTCTTCAGAAACATGAGTCTTCAACATCTGAACTTGAGTAGCAACTTCTGTCTTTAGATCTTCTGACTGAGTTTTTTAGACAAACATTAGATCTTACACTTTAGAGCCTTCTATAGTGTCTTGCTACTGTTTAAAAGAACTTGTGTAGCACAGAAGTAGAACTAATTCTCTTCTAATGTCTTGGCCACACCATCCATCAAAAGCATAATCTGTTTGTTAAGTACTCAACAACAACAAACATTAGAGTATAAATATTGTTCATACAAACATACTCATTTGTTATCATCATAACTCAGAGATAACATTGCAGAAATAAATCTTGTTCTTACAATCTCCCCGTTTTTGGTGATGACAAAACTATGTATTTTGATGACACAATTTTGTTCATATAATCAGAAAAAGTGAAAATAGAAAGGTAAGGAATACTTATCTTATTTATGATACTCCCCTGAGTCAATGACTTGATGAAGATCTAATATCCCGACTCTTAACCATTTGAGTAAAACTCCCCTTGGTTCCAATAGATCAGATATCGAGATCTTGAGAGTCTTGACTCCGGATGCCAATGGAAAAATTGAGATCTTGATGCCAATAGAATAATTGAGATCTTGATTTCTTAAAACTTCTTCTTATTTAATCTTGACTTTATATTCCAATGAGAATTAAATCAAATTGAAATATTTGAAACTTTAATGTCACTAAGATAGCTTCCAGATTCTTAAAACATATTTTCAGAGTTAGACATAAGTCTTGCATAGTATTTTCTGATCTTCTTTAATCAGAGTTCTCATTTCATGAAAAAGAAAAACAATTCTAAAAGAAATAAACGTTTAGATGGGTTAGAATGTAAGAAACTCTTTTCAGAGAAAATTTACCAGAACTTGATTATTTAAATCAAAATTATGTCTATTTAATTACTCCCCCTTTTTGTCATAATCAAAAAGGTAATTATGTGTGAAAAACATAAAATCCAGAAGAAATAATAAGAAAATATAAGAAGTTTCATTGATATTTGAAGGAGATTACAACAGAAGGAGAAACAACATAGTGAACATAGACAGAGAAAGATATCTAAACTTCAAACACATCATAACTCTCATCAAATAGAGCATTTCCTCTGATGAACGGATTTCTTTGAATAGTTTTAATTATACCTACTAACTCAAATAGTTCAGACAATACACGTCCATACAGAATGAATGACTTTTGAGAGTTCCTGGATGCTAGGATTGATATCTTCAGATGATAGAATATTATTGCTGAAAGATTAATTGGAATATTCTTGCGAAGGCAATAAAGAAGACACATATTCATAGGAAAAACTTTATCAAGATCTTCTCCTCTGGGATGAAGATTTTTCAACAAGAATTGAAACCAGATTTTTGCAAGGGTTTCAAATGATCTGAATTAAGGGGCTCATTTGGAACATTTGGAAACATGTCAACATTCATGCAAGAGTTGGGTAAAGGTGGACACTGGATGGCTTCATCAATGGAGAAGCGAGTGATGTTAATCGAAGCGCCAAAGATGTAAGAATGAATGACGTTTTCATCAGGACTGACAAAAACATGAAGCCAAAAGTTCATTAAGAGATTAGGATAAATAGGACCTCTCAAAATTGTTGCATACCCAGAACATCCTTAATTTTTAATAAACCCTTTGATGAAACCATCTTCAGACACATAGTTGGGTCTTTTCTCTTTAATTAACTCAAGAATATTTTCATCTCCTTGAAAGGTTCTAACAACCATGATGTGTAGACAAGCTTGAAGAGAAGAGACGGTAGAAGATGATACAAGGATTAGTACTTGGTGAATGACTATAGATGAGAGGAGATATAAATAGTCTGTCAAGAAGTCCACGAGGTAAGACGATTGAAACACTCAAATGACGTCATGGACTGCTAAAAGAAGGAAATGAAAATAAAAGTGAATCAAACGTTAAGATCAGAGAACACGAAAACAATTAATTAGAACACGACATGGAATATAAAACAAAGGCATAAGGGTATGACATGAAAGGATTGTTCCCAAGACGTAGTGAAAAGGAGTAGTTAAATAAATGTAATCATGATTAATCAATTTCAAGAAAAATAACTGCTCGTGCATGACCTAGGTAGAGTGTGATATTCTCAGCATCTGATAAACCACAAAGATTTCCATCTGATCAGGAACATTTTTGGCCGAAACATCTTCTGACGACTAAGATAAAACAAATTAGAAGTCTTTTGTTTAAGTCGGAATTTTATCCCTTCAGACTACTGGAACAACCGGCCAAACTGTCATCTGATATAAAATCAATGAAGTCGCCACCGAACGTATTTTATCCCGTAAGAAGGGAAAGGTAAACATCGAGAAAACCTGAGAAGAATGAACTCACGATCAAACGATCGAGATATTGGGTAAGAGAGTCTATTACGCGAGGGAAAGGTATTAGCACCCCACACACCCGTAATACTCTACTGAATCCACTCTTGTTTGTTCTAGTCTAAGGGTGTGTAAAATCAATATCTATGTTTAAGAGATAAAATAAAATGCAAAGAGAGAATGCATGTAAAAGAAAGGAAAAACAATGTAGGGAAAATAAAAGTTTTGCTCGTTCGGGCCCTACCCCAATGCCTACGTATCCCTTTTACGGAATCAGATCAGCTGTAGTTCGGCTCATATATTTTGGTTGGTGTGTGTTTTAGTTAAAAAGACAAAAGCAACAGTCAATATGGCAAAACATCAAATAATACAAAAAAACATCAACAACGATGATAAAACAACAAAAGGGAACGACAATACGCCATATGGCAGCACAAACTCAGATAATATGATAAGACGTCAGCATGATAGCAAAATATCAGACAAGACGACAAAACATTACACCTAATAATGATATCGAAAATCAAAGTAGGATGACAAACATACGCGACGGAGAAATATCGACAACAAATTTATGCGATGGCGAAACATCGGAAAAAAGATAACAATATAGCATGGCAAAGATGACGAGAAATCAACAATCTATATGATAAAACATCACACCTAATAATGATATTAAGAATCAAGGTATGATAACAAACATATGCAGTGGTGAAACATCGGCAACAAACATATGCGATGGCAAAACATCGGCTAAAAGATGGCAAGATAACATGGCAAAGATGGCGAGACATCACAATTCAGATGATAAAATATCACACCTAACAATGATATTGAGAATCAAAGTAGGATAGCAAACATATGCGATGGAAAAACATCGGCAATAAACATATGCGATGGCGAAATATCGGCTAAAAGATAGCAAGGTAACATGGCAAAGATGGCGAGGCATCACAATTCGGATGATAAAACATCACACCTAATAAAAAATTAGGAATCAAAGTAGGATAACAAACATGTGCGATGGTGAAACATCAGTGAAAAAAATATAATGGCAAGGATGGCAAAACATCAATTTGACAAGGTTTAAAACAAAGCCAAAACACGCACAAACAATTAAGATTGGTTTGTATTTTTTACTTTGAAGAATGATTTAAGTTCATTAGAGACATTTTTATGGTTTGCCAAGAAGAAGTTTTAGCTTTAAGATGAAATATGCAAAGAAAGGAAATATAACTAAGGGAGATTAGCCTAGAATTATCCCTAATGTTATCATACAACGATTTACCCTAAGGTTGAGGATGAAAGATGGAAGTTTCTACCCTATGTTAGCATGCATGGGTAAATATCTTAATGTCTAGCTCGAGGACTAATCCTACACGAGAAATCCTAAGGGAGCATGGTAAATACAAAACAAGTGCTTTAGAAAAAGCACACAGTCTAGGCATACTGACTCAGGGGATGAGGGTATGAAGAGAAAATGCTTTAGCTAAGGGGAGCGGATCACCCGAAGCAAACAAGCGGGAGACAGATGAAATAAAAAAATGTGACGTCCAAAGTGACTAAAGACCTAAACAAGATATAGAAGACCGAGGTAGGCAATAGAAGACAATATGAATTATCACAGAGTGTCAGCATCGGCCAATGCAAACTCCTAACAAAGCGTGGGGGTTTGATTGCAAAACCCTTCCCCACTTTACAGACTCGATGTACAAGATCGTCATAACTCCAAAGCATCGACGTACTACGTGACCTAAGGATGACACGGACTAGAATATGTGGGGGTCGATTACGGACCCTCCCCACTCGCCTCCTTTTGAGGACTTATCACGTGTAATATAATGCGGGCACAAATATAAACACACGTGCATAATACCTACTTCAAAGGTATGATTTTAAACAAACACAATTAGCATACAGAATATGGTGCCTGCTGCAGGACTTTAAACAGCGACTTCGAGCGCACGCTCTTTATTTCCTGCTTCCTACTTCACATGATTTCTAGAAAGCAATAAATGTCCCTACTATACATGATCTCTAGAAAGTGGTAAAATGCAATATTTACAATATTTAAAACAATAATGATCTAATGTGTACCAAACGGATAAAACAAATCCGTATACAGCAAACTCTACAACAATTATCCAAAGTCTTCCACAAAAGCTCCAAAAGCTGGCATCGACAAGAGAAAGCGCCAGAAATATAGCACAACAAGTGCAAGCAAGCGCATCCGTTACCAAAGCGGTCAATGTCCGAATTTGTTTCTCAAGGCATGCACAACTCACCAAAATGGTTAGAAAATAAAAACACAATTGAAATACAAATTGTAAGTAAGCAACAATGATTACAAGTAAGCATGATTATGTATAATACAAAATGAGCAAGTTGCTTGATCACAATATGACATTTCCGGACAACATTGTATTAGTATCGGAAAGAGTACCAAAATTAGCATAGAAGAGGAAGAAATGAGATCAGATATAAGTATGAACAAGAATGGTCACATGGTAAAAAGTGAACCATGTTTAGGCGCTAATAGCAATACTGTGGACAACCACACCACATTCAAGTAATTAAACTCAAAAAGCAGTAAAAATGCATATGTACAAGTTAACGGTATCAACAAAACGCGGTATTTGCATAAAGCGGTAATCTCTTTAATGTCAACATCCAATGTACAAGCTACAAAGTTAGTTGGTATGCTATAAGTTAGTATATTTACAAACTACAAGGGAATGATATCACAAACTGAAATTAGTGCAAAATGGTATTTTTCAAGTAACGATGTAATATGTACATAAATGGAAAAGCGCATCCGAAACAAACGGTAACTTCTTGAAAATTGTTTGGAATGAATTGTAAAAATTAATGGGACTTATATTCATGCAAACGGATCACAAAAGTGCAATCGATTCAGTCAAATTTCACCCAGAAACATGATTTTTGCAATAACTCAGCAACAGTAAAAGTTAGGTGAAAATTGTCTGAATCGAAAAACTATATGCAGTGGGAGCTTCAGATGGCTTGAGAAACTCAGTTTTCAATAAAGAAAGTCGAAAAAACTCAAAGTAGATCAAAAGTTAGAGCAAAAACAACAATTATGTCAAGAATTTGTCAATGTTCAAGTGTTGAGGCATTTTCCACCAAACTCAATCAAACTTGTTTCCAATGTATTTTATGATGTCATTTGAGTCTATTGGAATTTATCTCAACACATGTAAATGACAAACAACAAGTTCTATTCAACAAATTGGCAAAAAGTAGTTTATGTCAAAAATCAAACAACTTGAAATTATATACCAAAAATGCATTTCGAATGCACAAAAAAAAACACAATGATCAAGAACCAAATGGTTAGAAACAATTGATATTATTGATATCAAGATATTAAAGAAAACTCTCAACATCAATTTCCAACTCATGAGATAATTCAACAACATTTTTCAATCAAGTTGTAAACTGCACAGTTTACACATAATCTAATGAATTATCAACAAATGCCAAGCTTCTTTAACATTTCGATTTCAATAATTTTGAGCAATCAAAGAATTAGGCCTAAACTAGGCTAATGTTAGCAAACAAACAAATGCTACAAGTATCACATAATTGAAACAATCACAAACTATGAAAAGTAATGAATTAAGACAGAAAAAGTCATATTTAGGCCAAGAATCACAATTATGGACAAGTTGAAAAAGTAAACCGATACAAAATACACAAGATTAAAAATCAACCGGAATGATTTATCAAAACTATTGAAAGCTATGCACACGCATACAGTCTTAAAATGCGGACGATTCGGTCAAATTTCGTTTAAAAATGTGATTTTCCCACACAAGTCAGCAACTCTCAGATTTGACCGAAACATATTCGAATTGAGAAACCGTTCACATAGAGAGCCTCACATGGCTCGAGAAAGTCGGTTTTCATTATAGAAAGTTGAAAAAACTCAAAACGGATCAAAAGTTAGAGCAAAAACAACTATTATGTCAAACTTTGCCAATTTACTAAATATTGAGATATTTTCTATCAAACTCAATCAAACTTGTTTCAAATGTGTTTTGTAATGATATTTCAGTCTACTAAAAATTATCTCAACTCATTGAAATAGAAAGCAACAAACAATCAATCAACAATTGGCAAAAAGATTAGTTTATGTCAAGAATTAGTAACTTGAGATCAAATGCAAAAAATGCATTTTAAATGCACAAAAATATCAATGATCATCAACCAAAAATAATTTAAAACATGTAGTAAAGCTTAAAAATCAAATATTAGGCCTAAACTAAACTAATTGTTAGTTTATGTTACAACACCTGAATCAAAGTTAGTGTTTGAATCTACCTAACCTAAACTATTAACAAATTTTACATCAAGAATTAGGAACTAGTGTTAATCTAATCAAGAGTTCAAAATCTCAAACTAGTGTTAGTGCTAACTAGTTTTCTATAGCTAATTCAACCTAAACACTAGTGTAACTACACCTAGGGCTAAAAATCAACACAACAACACTATGTCAATTTCAAGTTACAACCAAAATCAACTTCTCAAGTTCAATTAATCACTTATTTCAATAAGCAATTCAATAAAATGGTATTAAATCCTTAATTAAAATCAATTCTCAACAATTAAGCATCAATTATACAATTAAAACCTCAATCAACAACAAAACCAAGAAAAAAGACTTATTCAAAAAATCACTTATTTTAAAAAGCGCTTAATTCAAGAAAACTCACCGATAGAAATGAAGAGGAGGCTTAGGTATAGAGATCGCAACGATAAGATCAACAATCAGAGAAGAATTTATCTTAATCTTGGTATTGAATCTTGATGAAGTTGTTGTTGTGTTCTTGATGAAAAAGGTGTAGAATCTTGATTTGATCTTTGAGAGAATTGAGAGAGAAATTTAGATTATTTTTGGAGATTTATGAGTTCTAAGAGAAATTGGAGTAAAAAAAATATATAGTATGAGCTTATGTGAGTGGATTTGGTTAATGGGTCTCAAATATCCATAAATACTAATGCAGATTTTAATTAATTTGAGTGCGACACGTTCCGGGCAAATTCGCAGGAATCTCAGTGCGATTTTTGAAGTTGAAATGTGAAAACAAAATGTAGCCGACATTGTGAAAGAACTCCCGTCCGAAAATGCGCTCAATAGGATAAACGATGATTTTACCATTTGCTCTTAAAAATAGAAACCAAAATTTAGCTAACTAAACTTGTGATACAATGCCACCAGAGCGGGCTCGATACGATAA
This sequence comes from Vicia faba, assembly GCA_948472305.1. Taxonomy (NCBI): domain Eukaryota; kingdom Viridiplantae; phylum Streptophyta; class Magnoliopsida; order Fabales; family Fabaceae; genus Vicia; species Vicia faba. The sequence continues at coordinate 902,962,118 of OX451735.1, read as the reverse complement.
AAATCGACCGAGTTATGATTTTTTGGATGTGGTGCAGATAAACATTTGCCACAATTTTCCTGTACGAAAATACTTGATAAATCCACATTTTTTGGGCCTTTCTGAGCCGAATTAACTTCCGGTCGTGAGAGATGAAAATGTAGATGATGTCGAGATGGAATTTTAGCCATCGGAACAGGTTCAAAATGAGCCACAGGCTTCGAGTTATGAATTTTTAGTGCGCGTAAAATACGGTTCATCGAACTGTTTATCAGTATTTTCCACTATTCAACTTTGTCTGATTTGCAAATTCGGAGACCTTCCTTCTAGAATTAGCTTTAGGCCCGAACACGGAAGTTGGAGAGGATATCGAGGAGGATTTAAAAATGTAAAAATCACCTCGAGATGGTATACGAGACAGGAGTTAGAAATTTCTGAATGCCTGAAACACCATTGATCGGTAACCTGAAAACTCAGTAATAAAATTATTTGACCGCCTTTGGCACATAATTGGCTCCTAGATCGAACACAAAAAGTGAAGATAATATCAACACGGACTTGCTGATCAAATTTCAGACTAAAATAGTACTCTGGCTCGTGGTTAGAAAATTATGAGGTTGACGCACCGAAATAGATTTTTAACCCGAACTGTTCTGAATCACATCCAAACCTCTGGTTCCCTTATATTGCCTGAGACATGAGAAAATACATGGGAATAGAACATGGTGATAACTCGTTCCTCAGCTGATTGAATTGCCTGCACAAACCCTTTGACGCTTCTGATAAATAGTCGATGTTTTATTGGCATACCTTGATCCTATAGCTACAGAACTAATGTATGTATGCATATGCAGATGAAATATAAGCCAAATAAAATTATGAAATCAAGAGGGTAAATTTTTGGGTGCAACAACTACGACTAAAACACGTTTGATTATAATGACATCTTACTATGGACATAGACCCATTTTTCAGATTCTTTAGAATAAACAGAAATATACCTTTAGCTAAGGGTTTTGTAAAAATATCAGCCCACTAATGGTCTATATCTATGAATTTCAAAGATAGGATCCCTTTCTAAACATAGTCTCTAAAAAAATGATGTTTGATTTATATGTGTTTATTCCTAAAGTGTAGGATAGGATTCTTACTTAAGAAAATAGTCGCGGTATTGTCACAGAAGATAAGAATGTTACTCTCATAAGTCTGATGATCTTCTAGCTAGTTCTTCATCCATAACATCTAAGTACTGCATAGTGCTATTGAAATTTACTCTACTTTTGCTATTGAAAGAGAAATTATTGATTGCCTCTTTCTTGACCATGAGACCATATTCTTTCCTAGAAACTGAAGTTTCCAGAAGTATTCTTCCTCTCTAGCTGATCTTCAGTGTAGTCTGCATCACAGAAACAAGAAAGAGAATACTCTGATGTTTTCTCATACATCAAGCCAAGATTAAAGCTTCCTCTTAGATACCTTAAAATTCTCTTAACATCAGTTAAATGAGATTACTTAGGATCAGATTGGAATCTATCACAAAGATAAACACTGAATAAGATATCAAGTCTAGATGCAGTCAGATACAAAAGAGAGCATATGATACCATGATAGAGCTTCTGACAAACCTTTCCACTTACCTATTATTTCTCTAAAATACATATTGGATGAGTTGGAGTCTTTGCTATAGTTAAGCCAGTCATGTTAAATTTCTTCAGAAGTTATTTGGTGTACTTACTTTGATGTATGTAAGTAGCCTCTGGTTTTTGATCAATCTGGATTCCCATAAAGAACTTCAGTTCTCCCATCATGCTCATTTCAAATTTAGCTTGCATTAGCTTAGAGAATTCCTCGCAGAGGGATGGATTAGCAGAACACAAAATAATATCATCAACATAAATTTGAAAAATTAGAATATAATTTTTGAATGTTTTGCAGAAGAGTGTGGTGTCAACCTTTCCTATGGTAAATTTATTTTCTAGAAGAAAATTACTCAATCTGTCATACTATAATACAGTGGGAGAAATGACTTGGTGTTTTGCGTTTGACCGCAAATGTTGCGGATAGCAAGAGTCGCCACCGACTTTTATTTTATCTAATAAAGGAAAGGGTGAAAAGAATAGGAAAGACCTTTTGAGAATTTTTCTTGAGTTCGGGGGGGTAGGTTATGAAAAGGGAAGGTGTTACCACCCTTTTCATCCGTAGTTATCTACGGTATCTTAATTGCTAGCTCACATTTAAATGCTTTGTGTTTGTGTAAGTTTGAAAATATTTTGAAAACGCCTTCGTACGAAAAACTTTGCAATGATTCTCGTATCGTTGAGAATGTATACAAAGTTTTGGTTTTGAAAATATTTGTTTGAAAGGGTATGTTTTGGAAAGATGTTTTGAAGGTGCCAATGTAAGGCAATTTTATAATGATTCTCATATCATTGAGAATGTATACAAAATGTTTGTTTTGAAAAGTGTTTTGAAAGTGTGAAGTGGGAAAGTGGTTTTGTTTGTGAGCAAGCAATTACGAGCAATGTACCTACTCAAAAAGTCTTTTTTTCTTTTCCTCCTCCTTTAGATAGTGCTATCCTACCATTAGTTAATAGGAAGCCATATCATTGGATGTGAGGGACATGTGTGAGTCATCGTACAGTCATAGAAGGAAGCTTGTAAGATGTTTTTAACAATTTTCATAAGGGACTAAGATTGTTTATTGAAGACAACTTTGAAGGGTCATCGAGGGACTATGATCTTTTAATCGAGGGTCTTTGCTAAAACATCCATGTTCGAGGGACATGACTGCTTTTTATCCGAGGTAATAAGTGTGGGTTACCCTAGAGGTGCATGTGTGCAAGGTGTGTTGTTTTCATGTATTTTATCTTGAATTAGGGTTTTTGCTATGGTTTATTTTAGTCTTGTCATGTAAACCCTAATTACTAACAATAATAAGGAAATCAATAAATTACGGAATTTAAATATCCTACGCTATTACAACGCTTTAGGAATAGGGGGAGGGGGGGTACAAGTTTATGAATAGGGGGAAGAAAACAATAAAACCTAAATATCTATTACAAATCATTGAACATGAATAATGATAGAATGCACAAAATGTAAAGAAGAAGAATGAAATTGTTTTTAGGGTTTTTTGATGGAAAAGGTTTCAATATTTAACCTAATTATTTTTAATTATAAGAGAAATTAATTAATTATCCCAAAAATTAAAGTCTAAGTTAATTGAAATTAAAAATAAAACCTATGTCTAAATAATTTGTTTAGAAAATAATTTGAATGTTAATGCTAATTTAGAAAGATATTTTAAAGCATGGAAAATAAGAAAAGTCTAGTTCTAAATATTAACAAAAATAAAACAAGTGTTTAAATTAAAATATTTTTAATTTAATTATTTTTTAAGAAAATATATTTTTATATTTTTTGGTTAAATAAAAATAAATAATTAAAATATAGAAAATGTAAAGAACATGAAAAACATTGGGTTGTGGTGTTAAAAAGTAAAAGAGGTGTCAAAAAGCAATTTTTGGCACCCCCAACATAAGCCAGTTTTTGAAACCAGAAAAAAATAAAATGTTTGAAATAAAAAATGTATTGGGCCTGTGAAGTATGTAAACAAAAAAGGGGGTGTATGCAAGAAAATTAGTCAAAGCCCAGAACAAAAAGTCTAGCGCATGTTGATCATGTGAGAATGCATTCTGAGAGTGTATCATGGGCATGCACTTTGGTGTATTGGATTTGATGGATTGGTTGATCTGGTGGTGTAGAGGAGAGGGCACATGATGGACTCAATGAATCTAGGTGCGCTGGATCTGCAAGAAATATTGAGAAAAACATAAAAGGGTACCACTGGGGCTAAAACTCAGGTCCCTGTACACTAATGCCTTACGCGCGCTTCCTCTGTCATTGGGGTGGTTGTTTCATCCGTCTATAAGACAAGTTGCAATAAATTTAAAATAAACATTTTCCTTATGCCACTTCATCCCTAACCTCACGCCAGTCAACAACAACACCATTTTTGAATTTCTGATCTTGCTCATTTCTCAACAATTTTTAAAAATGTAAACATGAAAGTTGTTCCATTTTTCAAAACTAATTTAACCATATAATTAACTAAAGCTAATTCTCAAAGATAAACATGAATTTCTATTAGTACCAAATAAAACCTAATTTTTTCAGAAAGTTCAACTTCAAAATTTGCATCGCTCAGGAAACATAAATGAAAACTAAAGGCATGGTTAGCTTCAGGCCAATTATGTCTACATTTTTCATTCACAAAGTAACCATTAATAATTCTCGTAGAGAGAATTCAAAGTTGAGAAAACATACCTCAAAACTGGAAATCGTGTTTGGAGTTTGAGCACTTTTGGAGGTGTGGTGATGATCTGAATAGCTTCATTGGACTCCTAGGAAGCTAATGCAACTCTTACTTTGTGCTGAAAGTGCCTGAATCTTTTTGGAGAAGTCAAGTTGCAGAGGTGTAAAGTGAGGCTTGGACAATGAGGGTGGAGGTGTTACAATGGTGAAACAGGGGTGAGGATGAGTTCTAAATGATGTATGAGAGCTTTGTGATTGGTTAGAAGTGAAAACGCACGAGTGGATTGTGAGTTTGAAGTTTTAGGCCAGAAATGACAAGCAATGGAGGTTTTGATGTAATTTATGGTTTTAGTGAGTTTGAGGGGGGTTTGAGGGCTCTTTAACTCGTGTTTTGGCTTGTAAATGGGTCCTCTATTTATATAGGAAAGGTTTTGAAGGCTCTAGTGATCAGAAATCAAAGATCACATGTTATGGTTATGTGACTTGACATTGAAGCAATCTTGAAAATCATGGTTTCAATGCATAGTACAAGGTCTTGTAGGGTGGATAACAGGTTATAGATGAGTTTCTTATGGTTTTGAGATCGTGTGTGTTCAGAAGGAACAAGTGCAAAGCTCAAGGAGAGTGGACTCCGTGATTAAAGCCACTTTTCCAAAATGACAATGTTACCTTTGTGCCAAAAATGGATTAATCACTTGGACAATGGATAAAATGCTTGGAAAATGGCTCAATGAGTTGTGTAAACAATAAATTATGGAGTGATTTGCAATTTAGAAGCCTTCAAAGCAAGATTTATGCAGCATGGCTTGAGATTTGATCAAGTGTTCTTCATGAAAATGCCTTGTAATTCAAGATTAGATGCTTAACTTCTTCTCTTCGACTCTCCTAGCTAAAGCATGATCTAGTCAAGTTCTTGGACATTTTGAAAAGCTTGAAACATTGTCTACAACCTTCATGTTGACCATTTTGGCTAAACCACATTGGAACTTGGTGAAAAATTGCCAAGAAGTTGGGACAAAAAATCTCCCAAACTTGATGACAATTTCACTAAGTATTTTTTGATCAAAAGTCATGACTTCATGAGCCAATATCTTCAAATCTAGAATTTTTTGGACATCATCCCTCAATAAAAAAGTTTTAGAATTCATCAATTTCTACAACTTTCATGTTGAAAGTTTTACTTGAATCATCTTGCATCTTGGTGAAAAATTATGATGAAGTAATGAAATTATCAAGGTTAAAAAACACTTAGAATTTTTCTAAGTCTTGAAAACCTTGACTTTTGTTGACTTTTCTTGACTTTATTGATTCTTGATGATCAAGTTTGATATTTTTGAAGGTATTGATGAATCTTGATCTTTGAAATTCAATGTGGACCAAAAAGTCAAAGTTTGACTTTTTGTGTATCAGTTGACTTTTCATCAGTTGATCAAATTTCAACTATCAATCCATTGATCTTGAGAAATAATTTGAGCCATGAAATTAGGTTAAGATATTGTGTTTGAGCCCTTGATATCATGCTTCAAGCCATTAGGTCATGTACTAGGTCAAAATTCACTGATCAGTCATTCTCAGTAAAAACCCTAATTTTGACAATTTTGCTCCTTTAATGATTTGAATGCTTTTCTTGAGAAATTATGAGAAACCCTTGATCAGTTTATGAATATGACTCCAAAATGTTGATATTGGCCAAAAACCAAGAAGTTTGACTGTATGTTCACCATAATTGACTTTTTACCCAATACAACTGATTTTCAGTCATTAGAGCAATTGATTGAGCAAATTTGAAATGCAAGACTTGAAACATGGTATGAGCACTCTTGGAGGTATATAATTAACCATGAAAGTCACTTGAGGCATTAGAAGTCCAATTATCCTTTAGAAAACCAAAACCCTAATTTTGACCCAGTGCTCAGGAGGTGAGCTTGTTCGATCAAATCTTGAGACTTCATGAGCATTTAAGATCTTTTGTTAGAAGTGTCTTGAGAAAAGAGAGGTAAAATTTTGGGGTATAACATCTTCCCCTGTTTAATCTTCTTAAACCTAAAGAGTTAGATTGTCTTGTCCGCCATTCGTGACTTGAAGGTAGAAGATGATTGAACACTTAAGTGCCAAGAAATTTTCACTCGCTTGTGCACGAAATAAAACTGTTGGTTGATTATACCAGGAATGGGCTTAAAGATGACATTTGGAGGGATGATAGAGATTTATCAGAGATGGGCTTAAGGATGCCATCCAAAGTAACTGTTGATAGAAATACCAGAATGAGTTTATGCTCGATTGTATCTGAAGATTGCTTTCCAGAATGAACTTCTGGAAATGTGTTTGAGTAGTTGCTTGTCATGTAGATAGTTTCCCCGTCCTATTTATGGAATTGACCTACAATCTGCTTTATTGGTAAACCCGTCTTGTTTCATAAATTCATACCATTGGTGATAAAGATAGTCGCCCCATCCTAATTCAGGAAATGATCTTTATCTGACCAAAGAGAAAGAAAGGAAGATAGTTTCCCCATCCTATTTCGGGAGTTAATCTTCAATCAGTTTGTTGGTAAACCCGTCTTATTTCGGGAGTTCACACCATTGGTGATAAAGATAGTCGCCCAGTCCTATTTCGAGAATGGATCTTTATCTGACCATAGAGAAAGGAAGATAGATTCCCTGTCCTATTTCGGGAATTGATCTATAATCAATTTTGTTCTTCATAGATAGTTGCCCTGTCTTGTTTCAGGAATTAATCTATGGCTGGTTATCCAGATAGTTGGCCTTTCTTGTTTCAGGAGTTAATCTGGAACCTGCTTTTTGTCGGCCGTTGAGATAGTTGCCCTGCCTTGTTTCAGGAATTAATCACTGACCTGGTCTCATAGATAGTTGCCCCGTCTTGTTTCGGGAACTAATCTTGGACCTATTATTCACAGATAGTTGCCATGTCTTGTTTAAGGAATTAATCTGGAACTGTTGAAATTTTTTGATGATATTTATCTATTGATTGATATTTCCTTAAATGGTAAAGAGTTAGTTGTATGCAATGTTATGATATATGAAATGCATTGCGTAATGATGTTCTTAGAATAAATGAGATTATGCTATATGCGTTTCGTATGCATATGCTATGATGTATGCATGTGAAATGTTGTTGAAGTGTATTTGTCTGGGAAAATAAATCCCTGACTATTGCTGAGGATGAATAGTATGTGTATTTTCAATCTTGTCTAGAATTCTTCCGCTGGGGATTCCTGCTTACTTTTTTGAGGAAACTCTGCAAGGGATGTGTTGATTTCTGTTTGGGAAGTAGAATTTAGGAACATTGGTCGTTTGTTGCTCTACTAGGGAATTTATTTCTTATATACTTTGACTGGGGATAAAAGAGTTGGTTAAACTTCCGACTCATCTGAGGAAGATATTTCTTATATGCACTGACTGGGGATAAAAGAGATGGATAACCTTCCGATTTATCTGAGGAGGATAAATTTAACTGGTATCTGGTCAGGTTCCAGGTTTTGCAGCAATTTTCTGGGGATAGTGATGACTTTATTGGGGAGGAGAATTTTGTCAATGATTTGTAGTAGTTTGAGGAATAAACTCGAGCTAGGGAATTTGTAGGTTGTTGGGGAAATAAATGTTGTTGGGTAAATAAACCCTATTGTCGGGGTGGTACTCTTCTTAGGAAACAAACTCTCCCGGGGAAATTGAATTTTCTAAAGAGAAGAATTCTGCAAGGTTTCTTTTTCAGTTTTGGGGGACCAAACTCAGCTGGGGAACAAAATTTCCAGGAAGCGTACTAATTGGAAACTCCGTAGGTTGGTGATATTATCGGAAAAAGATATTATACTCCTTTATTTGCTAGAGCGATCTTCCCGGGAGATTACGGGGAATGTACCCTTATTTGTGAAGACTACTTTGTAGGGGTAATATCATGCTCTGTGGGGATTGATGAACAACTTGAGTGTCATCTCGGCTCCTAGAATCTTGAGTGAGTGCTTATTCTTGTTCTTATGCGTATGTTTGTTAACAGTTAATAATGTTCATATGCATATGTTCATTCAATTTTAGTCATTGGACATTTTTTCAAACAAAAAAAAAGTTTGGACTTTAAGATATATTTGTATTGATAATTTGCCTATAAATAGGAGATTTTGTACAAAGAGACGGAAGTCCTAGTAAGAGGAAGTCGTCGTGAAGTGAAAAGAGTACAAAGTGAAAACAAATGTATAGCCATGTAGAAGTGATCTCATTGGGTTCCAAACTCTACTATTGCCCATATGTCTTCAAACATATCGTCCCTTGCCTTCAGATGAAGTTGAACTTTCAATCTTTGTAATAAAGCTTGCATGTAAATGATCCCAAGGGAGATAGTCGTACACTTTTAATCCATATTTTTTTCCTGGACCGCCCTTTCAGGTTTTCAGTCCACTAGGATACCCTTTTTTTCCCAACCCGCCTTTTTAGGTTTTGGACTTGCCAGGTGTACAATCTTTTGTATATATCCCTAATTTTGTCCCGAACCCTTTTGGTTCGCCGGGATGACCTTATTTTTTCCTAGGTATGTCAACCTAGCAGGTCATTCTTATGCATAGTATTTTTTGACTATGTCCGCGTTCACAGGGTATAGGAAATCTTCGTTGTCCATAGTGGTTAACATTATAGCACCACCCGAGAATACTTTCTTGAAAACAAATGGCCCTTCATAAGTGGGAATCCATTTTCCCCTAGGATCACCTTATGGTAGAATGATGTGCTTTATTACCAAGTCCCCGGCCTGATATACTCGATGCTTGATATTTTTGTTGAAAGCTTTGATCATACGCTTCTGGTACATATGATCGTGACAGATAGCAGCCAACCTCTTTTCGTCAATCAAATTCAATTGATCCATCCTATTCTGAATCCACTCGTCTTCGCCTAAGTTTGCTTCATTCATAATCCTTACAAAAGGAATCTAGACTTCAACAGGCAGGACAACTTCCAAGCCATAGACTAGAGAGAATGGGGTTGCCCTAGTTGATGTTCGCGCTGAAGTACGATAGCCATGAAGAGAAAATGGTAACATCTCATGCCAGTCTTTGTAGGTTACCACCATATTTTGCATAATCTTCTTTATATTCGTCTTGGCGACTTCCACTGCGCCATTCATCTTAGGTCTGTATGGAGAAGAGTTGTAATGCTTGATCTTGAACTGCGTGCAAAGTTCAATGATCATGGTGTTGTAAAGGTTGATGCCATTATCAAGGATGATCCTCTCAGAGATACCATGCTGATAGATGAGGTTATGCTTGATGAATTGGGCCACGATGTTCTTGGTAACTGAGGAAAATGATGCTGCTTCAACCCACATGGTAAAGTAGTCAATGGCGACAAGAATGAAACGATGTCCATTAGAGGAAGTAGGCTTGATTTCTCCGATAATATCAATTCTGCACATTGCAAATGGCCAAGGAGAAGTCATGACATTCAAAGGAACTAGAGGCACGTGAACCTTATCATCATAGATTTTCCATTTATGGAAAGTCATTGAGTGGTGATGACAGTCGGTTTCCATGGTCGACCAATAGTAGCCAGCTCTCAGAATATTCTTGGCCATAGTATGCCCACTTGAGTGAGTACCAAAGATGCCTTTGTGCATGTCCTCTTTAATTTTCTCTGCTTCCTTCTTGTCCACACAATGGAGCAAAGTTGAATCATAGTTGCGCTTGTATAGAATTTTGTTGCTCAAGAAGAACTTAGCTGAGAAACTCCGCAGGAACTTCTTGTCGTTGATTAACGACCCTTTAGGATATTCTTGAGCTTTGACATATCTTTTCACTTCGTGAAACCAAGGCTTCTACTCTACTCCATCAATGTCAATCTCATAGCAGTGTGCCGGTTCATCAAATATTTTGACGGTAATTCGTGGAGCTTCGTTGTCCCATTTGACCTTGAATATAGATGACATGGTATCTAAGGCATCTGCAAATTAATTTTCTTCCCTCGGAATATGTTCAAAGGTAATTTCTTCAAAGTACAGGATCAAGGTTAGCACAACTTCTTTTTATGGGATAAGATTTGGATGTTTTGTATCCCACTTTCCTTTAACTTGACCTACCACCAAAGCCGAGCCTCTAGATACGCTTAAGAATTTGATTCTTAGGCCAATAGCAGCCTTAAGACCCAAGATTCATGTTTCATACTCTGCCATATTGTTAGTGCAGTCAAAGAAAAGCCTGGAAGTGAAAGGTGTATGGCAACCTTCAGGGGAGATGATCACACCACCAAATATGTTACCCAGTGCGTTGGAAGCTCCATCAATAACCATAGTCCATAGGGATCCTTGCTCAGGTCATTCAAATGGTCTAGGATTTTCACAATATGTAAGTTGCATGATATTCTTGTCTAGGAATTCAAAGTTCATAGATTGGTAGTCATCCACAACTTTATGCGCCAAATGATCTGCCAATACACTTCCTTTGATTGTTTTTTGTGTAGTATACTGAATGTCATATTCAGTTAAGATCATTTGTCATCGGCCTATCCCTCCGGAGAGAGCTGGATTCTCAAATATGTACTTGATAGGATCCATCTTAAAGAAAAATCGAGTAGTATGAGTCAACATATATTGTCTTAGTCAACGAGCAGCATATGCCAAAGCTTAACAAGTTTCCTAGAGCAGTGAATATCTTGTTTCACAGTTAGTAAACTTTTTTCTAAGGTAGTATATTGCATGCTCTTTTCGACCAGACTTGTCATGTTGCCCCAGCACACACCCCCATTGAATTCTCTAACATGGTTAAGTACATGATCAGAGGTATTCCTTCAACTGGTGGCATCAGAATTGGAGGTTCCTGTAGGTACTCTTGGTCTTGTCAAAAGCTATTTAGAAGTTGTCGTTCCATCGGACTACTTGATCTTTCTTCAACAGCTTAAACAGTGGCTCACAAGTAGCAGCCAAGTGAGAGATGAATTGGGAAATGTAGTTTAGACGTCCTAAGAAACCTCTAACCTCCTTCTCAATATAGGGAGATGGCATTTCTTGGATAGCTTTGACTTTAGCAGGATCGACTTCAATACCTTTTCCACTGACGATAAAGCCTAGGAGCTTACCAGACCTTACCCCAAAGGTGCATTTGTTGGGATTCAATCTCAACATGTATTTCTTCAGCCTTTCAAACAGCTTGTGTAGATGGTCAAGGTGCTCTTCTTCAGTTTGGGATCTTGAAATTATGTCATCAACATAGACTTCTATCTCATGATGAATCATGTTATGAAATAAAACCACCATAGCTCGTTGATAAATTGCGCATGTGTTCTTCAGCCCAAAAGGCATGACCTTATAACAGAAGGTTCCCCACTGTGTGACAAAAGTAGTCTTCTCATATCTTCAAGTGCCATTTTGATTTGGTTGTACCCGGAGAAGCCATCCATGAAGGAGAACACCTTGTGTTGAGAAGTGTTATCAACCAAGACATCAATATGTGCTAATGGGAAGTTGTCTTTGGGGATTGCTCTATTTAAATCCCTGTAGTCTACACACATACATACTTTACCATCTTTCTTCGGTACCGGAACAACATTTTCAACCTGTTGTACCCCAAAATTTTCCCTCTCATTTATCAAGATTTTCCTCACAAGACTTCTTGGACTCAAGACAAGATTAGGGTTTGGTCAGCTCAAGACATCACCTTGCACTGATAACCCAAAATTAGGGTTTGAGTTTTGCACAAGTATTCTTGGACCATCAATGATTCATGTGACTTTCATACATCATGTTGGACCCCTAATATTTCTCATGACAAGTTTCAAGCCTTGAATCACATTTTTGCTCAGTCCATTGGATAGTTGACCTAAAAATCAGTTGTATTGGGGAAAAAGTCAACCATGGCCAATTTACAGTAAAACATCATTTTTTATCCACATCAACATTTTAGGCTCCTATGTACCATTTGATCAAGTTTGGATCACAACTCCTCAAGAAATTTGATCAAATCATCAAAAGGGCAAAATGGTCAAAATTAGGGTTTTGACTGAGAAAGGGAAATTTCTGATTTTTAACCTAGCCAATGACCAATTGAGTTAAAACATGATTTCAAGGGTTCAATGGCATCATCTTGACCTAATTACATGGTCCAAAAGATCTTAAGTTCATAGGATTGACAGATGAATTTTGCAGTCAACTGATCAAAAGTCAATTGTGCACTGAAAAGTCAAACATTGACTTTTTGGTCAAAATCAAGTGCCAAGGGTCATAATTCATCAAGATATGTCAAAATGTGAAACTTGTTGACCAAGAAAACCAATTTTGAAAATTAGGGTTTTGAATTTGAAATTTTTCATAACTTAGAATTTTTCTAAGTATGGAAATTTTCTTATTTTTTCCCAACTTTCAACCACTTTTTCACCATGATGCAATTTGATTCAAAGCAAACTTCCAACATGAAAGTTGTATTACTCCATGAAATTTACAACTTTTCTTCACAAACTTTTCCCAAAAGATGCTTGGATCTCAAGTTATGTATTTGTGAACATAGGTCCATGAACTTCTTAACTTAGTGAAAATTTGCCCAAATTTAGGCAGGTTTTGGACCCAACTTCATGGAAATGTTTCACCTAGTTCCAAGAGGTATCTCAAAATGCATTTCAAATATGGATTATAGAGCACATTGTAAGCTTTCCAAAATGTCCAAGAAATCTCCAAGATAATTTTTGGTTAGGGAGAATCGAAGAGGAGAAGTTGGCATTTTATCACTTTTGTTCATGCCATTTTCATAAAATGTCAAGTTCCAAATCAGATCCATGATGCTTGTACCTTGCTTCACTGGTCCTAAACTCATTCTACACTCCATAATTAAATGCAAACTCAGAGGTTAAAGGCTTTATTTTCACTTTTGAAGCATTGTACAAGAGATGTTTCCATTTTTGGCCAAAAGGTTACAATGCCATTTTCATAAAGTGAGCTTTTGTAACTTTATCAACCATGAGCCTTGGACCTGTTCCTTTGGTGCAAGCAATCTCCATAGATATTAAGCAATTTGTAAAAGCCCTTTGCAGTCGTAAAACTAGTCATTACAAGCAATTTGCTTAAGTCACTTCACTTTGCTTCAAAAGCAAGAAAGTTGGTGAAAAGGAAAAAGCTTGCACCTCTGTTGAAGAGTGGACTTTGTATCCATTCTATACATATTCACAAACATATCACAAGGCAGGACACAAATGCTGAACATCCAAAAAACTCAACTCAAAAACTTCATTTTTCTGCCCAAACATCCAGTTTCTGCAAAACCATATCAAACTCATTTTTTGCTCGTGCGTTTTGTGGCTTGACACTTGAAACATCTTATCCACATCATATCAAAGCTATCCAAGCCTTTACATTGTTGTTGTAACCCCTGTTTCAGCCATTTCCATTTTCACTTTGGAAGCTTGCAACTTGACTTGTGCAGAGACTTCTGGCCATCCACAAAGCAAGCTAAGCATTGGAATAGCTTGAAGGAAGTTCAAAGAAGCTCACACGATCCTCAGGCCTCACTCAAAGTCCCCACATTGTCATATCCAAATCCAACTGAAGGAGGTATTTTTCAAAACTCTATCTCTCTATTTAGGCATCCTCAAGCCACGGTTTGTGAAGAAAAAATGTAGCCCTTATCATGGTGAAGCTATACATATGCATACTTGTCATATATATTAACTATGCCATGAGAATTTGAAGCTTGAAGTTCCTGGATTTTTTAGGTCACGAATTAGGGCTGATAAAATTATCCCTGATCTTTTAGAGTTAGATTACAAATTTTATATGGTTGGAATCGTGAGATAAAATGCCATAAGTTTCATGTTATAAGTTTTTGTTTTTGTGCAAGCATGAGCAAGTTGCAGGTTTGAACATAATACGCGCGCAGAGCTGAAGGACAAGGACAAAGATGAGTGTTCTGGGCCTTTGGCGCCTTGGGCCTGTTGTTTCTGATTTTCACACCCCCTGGATTACTTTTTCACTCCCCTTACTATTTTCTTATATTTTTGCATTTTCTTGCATATTTTTATATTTATTACTTGCATTTATTTTTTCTAATGATAAAAAATACCCAAAAATAATTTATTTATTTTCACACTTTTATTTTATTTTTTTTAATTATTTTTGGCATAAATAATAGTTTATTAGGATAATATACTTTATTTTCTTAAATAAATTGTAAATATATTTAAAAATACTATACATTTTTATTATGTTATTTACATACATAAAATATTTATTTTCATACATATTTTAATTTTTAATATTTGTACATAATATTATTTATTATTTTCTTTTACAAAAATGGACAAAATATTAATATAGAACATATATTTTCTTTAATCAAAAAATTAGGGTTCCCCCCTTTTCAAAAATAATAATATTTTTTCTCTTATTTTTAGGGCTTAAATAAATCATTTTTCTCATACAAAAATCAAATACAAAACATTTTTAGCATAAATACATTTGCATTGCATTTTTAATATTTGTATATTTATTTAATATGCACAATATTCAATTGGGTTGTAATAGTATTTTTAGGGTTTATTTTGTGCAATATTCCAATTCAAAAACTTGTATCCCCCCTCCCATAATAATTATTGTAATAAATTAGTTTACATTTACGCAATTTATCGCTTTTATACCATGTTTAGTAAAACTAGGCTTTTGCATGACAAGAACAAAAACCAAACAAATAGAAAATACCTAATCCAAGACAAATCAAATGCATGAAAAATGACACACATTGCACACAAGCACCCTTAGGGTTTCTCCCACTTGGTTGCCTAAATAAAAATGGCCATGTTACGCATGCGAAATATCTTGGCAAAACAAAACAAAATAAGATCATAGTCCCTCGATGACGCTATACAAAGGTTGCCTAAACAAAGATGATCTTGGTCCCTCAAACATGCTAAGATACTTGGAAACATTGCTATCATGGTCATACGATGACCCACGCCCGTCCCGTTTACATCCAAAGATATGGTTGCTTACCAAATCAATGGTAAGTCAACAATGTCAAAGGAATAAAAATGCACAAGAAAGAAATTTGAGTAGGTAGATAGTTATAGTTACTTGATCAATTTGAAAACAATCCTTGCTATTTTCAAAAACACACACACATTTCAAAACATCTTACAAAACATTGAAACATTTTTCAAAATACAAACATCTTTGTATACATTCTTACGAACGAGAATCGCTACAAAGATTGCCTAAACGAATGGCTTCTTTTCAAAATACTTTCAAAATCACACCACACCAAGCACCATTTCAAACAATTTCAAGCAAAGCAAGTGATCTAAACAAGTAACTAAGAGCCCATGGAAAACCATGGATGAAAAGGGTTCTAGCACCTTACCTTTTCATAACCTACCCCTCGAACTCAAGAAAACATCTCAAAGGTCTTTCCTGTGCTTTTTTACCTTTCCTTTTGGATAAAATAAAAGTCGGCGGCGACTCTTGCTAAACCGCGACATTTGCGAAAAAACGCAAAACCTCAAGTCAGTTCTCCCACACTATCACCGGACTGGCGACTCTGCTGGGGAATATTATAAAAGTGGGGTTACCTTAGGGTTTAGATCACATTTATTTGCTTACAATTGTTTGACTTGTTTGCTTTATATTTTGGTTCTATTGTTTGGGTTTGAATCCTCCACCCGGATTTGGGAAACATTATAGGTAAATAGCAATACGTTGTGGAAACTGTGCGGGGTATACCGACATGGTCTAAGCAATAGCTATGTTAGTGTGACATATTTGTGGGTACCGGTAGCCTTTGAGTCAATCAAAGAGAATACAGGGCCGCTGAGTGATGTCGTGAAGCACTAACGAACTTCTAGAACCTTTACTTGACCAACTTGGCCTTTTAGGATGTAGTGAGATGACCGACTTTGGTGCAGTCCGAAGTTTGTAGATAGTCGACACTACACTCATTGATGGTTGGTTCCTTGAAATATTTTGGTCTCCAGTAAAGAGGCTTAAACTGAAACGATGAACAAGGAAACAATCCAGTGATATTGAGCTCCTTAGAACCCGGTTACTATTACTAGGAAAGGTTGAGCCAACTAAACTTCAAGAGGGTACTTACCTATGAAACCCCATGCAAGCCTAAACTAGGAACTTGTGTGATTTTCTTGTACATATATACTTGTGCATAACATCATGGACATCATGAGCATCATATGCATCCACTAACCATTTCAAGGATTTTGGAAATTAATCTTTGTTCGTGTTTTGTAGGTTATGGATTCACTTCGCTGGAAAACTATCCAAGTCAACCTTGTAAGAATTCCTCCACAACTCAAGGAGCTAGCTTTAAGGATTCCTGAGAATTCTCCATTCATCGAGAGACATGGTCGTCTACTCAACTTGGTCACTTCCAACACAGAGGAAGACATGATGAAAGTTCTCTTCCAGTTCTTTGACCCTTTTCATCACTACTTCACATTTCCTGACTACCAACTTGTTCCCACTTTGGAAGAATTATCTCAACTTCTGAGGATTTCTATTCTCAATCAACTACCTTTCAACGGTACGGAAAGAGATCCAAAGCCAGAAGAGATTGCTCAAGCCCTACACTTGCACTCATCTGATGTCACAACCCATTGGGAAACTAGAAGTGGTGTCAAAGGCTTCTTGGCAAAGTTTCTGTTTGAGAAGGCCCAAAGTTGTTGGAACTCCTTAGATTTGCAAGCTTTTGAGGAGATTGTAGCTCTTCTCATCTATGGGATGGTCTTGTTCCCTAATCCTGACTAACTCATAGATGTGAGCGCTGTCAAAATCTTCATGTCTCGCAACCCGGTGCCTACATTACTTGGGGATATCCTACACTCTTTTCACACTCGTACAATGAGGAAAAGAGGTGTTCTCATGTGTTGCACTCCTCTCCTGGCAAGATAGTTTATTTCTCATCTTCCCCAATCAGTCTTGAAGAATTAGCAAGGTTTGAGGTGGTCACAACGGTTGATGACACTTAAACATTCGGATATTCATTGGTGTTCTCAATCTAAAGAGAATGTTATCATTGTTGACCGTTGTGGGGAATTCCCTAATGTCCCTCTACTTGGCATTAGGGGAGGCATCACCTATAACCCGTGCTTAGCTCTAAGACAATTTGGGTATGCCCAAAGGGATGGCCCACATGATATGCTGATTCAAGGATTGGTTTTCAACTACGACAACGACGACCAAGGACTTCGTCAGAGATTCATCCGAGCTTGGAGGATGCCAAACAAGGTAGACAACAAGACTTTGGGACACAAGAATTCCACCCCTCTTGAGCCTTACCTCAAGTGGGTACGAACCCACGCTCAAAGTCTTATGATGCCTTACCCCTCCATTCTCCATGTGATTATAGAGCCTGTTAAGGAAGGAGAGGTTCCATACACCATCCTACATCCTGACATGCCGACATCACTCGAAGATCTACAAAGGGGTTGGATACAGCTCAAAGAAGAACACGATACTTTTGAATCCCAATTCTACGCAAGCGAGAAGAAGGTTTTGGAACTCACTCGGTTACTTCATGAAGAGAAGACTCTCAATACTTACATTACACCAAAGAGGATGCGCAATGTCTTTTTACCTTAGAATTTTGTATTTTTTTTGCCCAAGGGGCATTGATGTACTCAAATTCTATCTTATTAATATGATGTGTGTTTCTTTTTTGTTTAAAACAAATTTGAATTTTTAAATCCTTGAAAACATGCATCCACATATCATGCATCATATCATGAAAGGTTTCTCCCGTACAGGTTTCCTTATCTTCCTACTGTTTATTTCAGTAGAGATGGCTCTAGAGAAGACTATCAAGGACATCCAGGCTCAAAACACTCAACTCCGAGAAATGTTCTTGAACCTATCCAAGGGACAAGAAAAAGTGAAAGCTCTCCTCACCAGGGGCATGACCATGGGGAATCTTGAGGGAAACAAAGATGACCAGTTGGAACGGCTACAAACCGAGATAGCCATAATGAAGGTCCAAATGATGGGATAGCTGGTGGGCCAGATGGCTCTTATCCAAAATCTGGCTCAAGGACAAGAAGAGCTGAAAGTTATTGTGAACCAACTTTGTCAAGACAGTTGCAACCATATGGGGTAAAAAATCAGGATTGGAAATCAAGGCCCTGCTCAGCTTCCCATGATACAAGAAGCTGGTAGACCTTCCCAATCTGTTGCCACATCACGAGCCCAACAACGGCTTTGTCAACATCAACCAGAAAATCAGCAAAGGAAAAGCAATCCCAAAAGACAGTTTACCAACATCAACATACCACTGTCTCAAGCTTTGCAGCACATGCTGAGGGTGAATCTGATTACACCAATAAGACCTCATCCAAATCCCAAAACTTCTTCTCCCAGCTACAATCTTGATGCCAGGTGTGCCTATCATTCTGATAGTCCTGGGCATGATAAAAACGATTGTTGGGCGCTGAAGTATAAAATCAAGACCTAATTGACGAAGGAATGCTGGAGTTCACACAAGATGACCAGACTGAGTTCTTATGTCATCCCTCAAAGGCTCACCACTTAAAGTGACAAGTTCTGACAAAGGGGCTTCTGTTCATTTTGAATTTTCAATTGTAATTTCTTTTGGTTATTCAAACAATTATCTATTAATGTCAAACCCTGTTTCATTAATGCATTGCATATGTTTGTCTTGAATTCATCCTTTCATGTTCACTATATTTAAACTGTGCTTTTTATTCTTCTTATGATATTTAACTCTTGCTAAAAGTTACAAGCCTTTAGAGGAAGGATGACGAAAACAATGCCATAATCTCATATAGTATGCTTTTGAACAGATCTTGCTGACGATGTACATGCATTCTTTCAAATCCTAAACACTGGAGTTACAAGGAAGATAATCCCTAGTCAACACCTTCGAGCCAGAGAAGTAGAAGTTTTTGTTTTAACACAAATTGAAACCTTTAATCAAAACCTGAGGCAGGGTAGTCTCTCAGTTAATGCAAACGCGCATTAGGCTGCAAAATCTCATTTCGTAATAACAACGAATGACATCAAAAACATTCCTCTGGAATCAAAAGACGGTGATGGTTCCCTATCACATAGGCAGTCATTATCTCTCAAAAAGAAAAGCCAACTAAGTCAAAACCTACAAAGGAGACTTAAGAAAAACTGGGGCATCCCGCTGGCTGTAATCTCAAAGCAGGAACAGTCAGGCAAAAATTAGGGATAACAAATCAAAAAAAGAGGTCACTACAAATCCTCAACAACATGAAGAAAAAAAAAGAAATGTTATAAAAATGACTGCCTTCCAATAAACTTAACTTTTTTGAACCATCACCAAAACATCGTCTCAGACTCAATTGGAGTTCAAACGCACAGTTAACCGAGCTTAGGATTGAACAACATCATGAAGAACGGGCGGGTACAAATACACTTTGAGCCTCTATCCTTTGTTTCTAAAACCGTGAACCAAGCCATGTTACAACCCTTCAAAAGTCCTAATTGAAGCATGGGTTAGTTCGAAAGCATAATGTTACAAAAGGTATCCTGACTCCTGTAAGGCTTTACTCTAAATCTTGAGTTTGAATTTTTCTTACAAAATTTCTTTACTCGCTAAAACGCATTTTCAAATTTTCAAGACAAGCATAAACTTTGCATTACTTGAATATCACTGTTTGCATATGGCTAATTGTTTGACAGCGGAGAAATTCACACAATGAATGTCTAGTGAACGAAAGCTCTCTCAGTGAACAAAATCAATTCAAGAAGGATGACACTCCTCCTATCAACACAGGGACATGACATGTCACTATCCAGCACACCTGGGGCAGTCCAGTCAAGATTTCAAGAAATCTCTCAAATTGTAGAGTAATCGGGGGCAAATCTCCATCTGCGTTACTTGGGGCATTGAACGTCAATCCCAATAAAGGGTTACGTACAGTCAAACATTTCCAGGCAGTACCACAAACACTCGCTACTAGGGGCAGTGACAAATCTCCCCAAAATCCTCCTCATAGGATGATTCCCCAGCAAGAGTTTAGTCTCTGAAAACCTTTTCCCAGCTAAGTCAACCTCAAGAATCCTCGAGAATGTTTCTTCAGTAAAGTCGCCGCCTCTCCAATAGACTGAGCAACAGGGTTTATTTTCCTAACAAACGGCAGGATTCTCCAGTTTGAGTATTGCCTCTCCGACTACCACAAATCAAAGGACAACAACTCCTCTTCCCCAGTAGACTACTCTACAATCCCCAACAAGTTACTGCAAAACCTGGACCCGACCAGATATCAGTTCAACTTCGATTCCCCAGTAGAGAAACGGACGACCAAGACTCCTAAACTCTTTTCCCAAGTAGGAATAAACATGCTCCCCATAGAGTTTTCACTATTTCCCAATGGAGTTCTCTTCAAACAACAAAACAGGAATCCCTAGTGGAAACATTCTAAGCAAAATCTGAAGACACACATACTCTTCAACCGCAGACCAGGGTTTAACGGTTCCCCGACATCTGTCAAGGATTTATTTTCCCAGACAAAAATACATTATTTAACATTTCACATTTCATATTTACATACATGATAAAATACATATAACATAAATCTCATTTATTTTGGGAACATCATTATGCAATGCATACATCATGACAATGCATACAACTAACTCTTTACCTTTTCAGGAAAGATCGGTCGACAGATAAAGGTTATCATTACCTTTTGGAGTAGCAGTCGTCCAGGATTTCTTCATCGTCTTGCTGAGACCTTCTCTTGTTCAGTCAGATCGACACTAAGATCTCTATGATTCTTATTCCAATTGAAGATATCCCAAGACTTTTGTCTGGTTCAGTTAAATCGATCCTAAGATTTTTCTGATTCTTATCCAGCCAAAGTTAATTCAAGACCTTCTCTGGTTCAGTTAGATCGACACTAAGATCTCTCTGATTCTTATTCCAGTTGAAGATATCCCAAGACTTTTGTCTGGTTCAGTTAAATCGATCCTAAGATTTTTCTGATTCTTATCCAGCCAAAGTTAAATCAAGATCTTCTCTGGTTCAGTCAGATCGACAATAAGATCTCTCTGATTCTTATTCCAGTTGAAGATATTCCAAGTTTCCTTCCAGATACAGTTCAGATACGCACCAGATACGGATGTTGTCCTGATACTCATTCAAATTTAGATCCTAGAGATAGTTCAGATACGCTCCAGATATGGATGACATTATGATACTTATTCCAGATTCCTTTCAGATACAGTTCAGATACGCACTAGATACGGATGCCATCTTGATACTCATTCAAATTCAGATTCTATAGATAGTTCAGATACGCTCCAGATAGGGATGACATTCTGATACTTATTCTAGATTCCTTTCAGATACAGTTCAGATACTCACCAGATACAGACGCCATCCTGATACTTATTCAAAGACACCTTTCAGATACAGTTCAGATACGCACCAAATACGGATGCCATCCTGATACTCATTCAGATTTAGCTTTCAAATACAGTTTCAGATACACACCAGATATGGATGCCATCCTGATACTCATTCAAATTCAGATTCTAGAGATAGTTCAGATACGCTCCAGATATGGATGACATTCTGATACTTATTCTAGATTCCTTTCAGATACAGTTCAGATACGCACCAGATACGGATGCCATCCTAATACTCATTCAAAGACATCTTTCAGATACGCACCAGATACAGATGCCATCCTGATACTCATTCAGATTCAGCTTTCAGATACAGCTCGGATACGCTCCAGACACAGACGCTATTCTATTGCTCATACAGATTCAGTCTCCAAGATACAGTTTAGGTACGTTCTAGACGCGGACACCATTCTAATACTTATTCTTCTGACTTACAACTTACAATTCAACAAACATTCTTGGATGGCATCTACAAGCCCATCTCTAACAAGATTCTATCACCTCTCCAAATGGCATCTTTAAGCCCATTCCCTCAACTAAATTTCGTCGAGTGCAAATTTATGGGCACTCTAGTGTCCAATCATCTTTTACCTTCGAGTCACGAATGAAAAAACTTTCCGATCTAACTCCTCAGGTTCAATAAGATTGAACACGGGCAGCTGTTGTACCCCAAAATTTTCCCTCTCATTTATCAAGATTTTCCTCACAAGACTTCTTGGACTCAAGACAAGATTAGGGTTTGGTCAGCTCAAGGCATCACCTTGCACTGATAACCCAAAATTAGGGTTTGAGTTTTGCACAAGGATTCTTGGACCATAAATTCTTCATGTGACTTTCATACATCATGTTGGACGCCTAAGATTGCTCATGACAAGTTTCAAGCCTTGAATCACATTTTTGCTAAATCAATTGGACAGTTGACCTAAAAATCAGCTCTATTAGGGAAAAAGTCAACCATGGCCAATTTACAGTCAAACTTCATAATTTTTGATCCACATAAACATTTTAGGCTCCTATGTACCATTTGATCAAGTTTGGATCACAACTCCTCAAGAAATTTGATCAAATCATCAAAAGGGCAAAATGGTCGAAATTAGGGTTTTGATTGAGAAAGGGCAATTTCTGATTTTTTAACCTAGCCAATGACCAATTGGATTCAAGCATGGTTTCAAGGGGTTAATGGCATCATCTTGACCTAATCACATAGTTCAAAATATCTCAAGTTCATTGGATTGACAGATGAATTTTGCAGTCAACTGATCAAAAGTCAATTGTGCACTGAAAAGTCAAACTTTGACTTTTTGGTCAAAATCAAGTGCCAAGGGTCATAATTCATCAAGATATGTCAAAATGTGAAACTTGTTGACCAAGAAAACCAATTTTGAAAATTAGGGTTTTGAATTTGAAAATTTTCATAACTTTCAACCACTTTTTCACCATGATGAAATTTGATTCAAAGAAAACTTCCAACATGAAAGTTGTAGTCCTCCATGAAATCTACAACTTTTATTCACAAACTTTTCCCAAACGATGCTTGGATCTCAAGTTATGAATTTGTGAACATAGGTCCATGAACTTCTTAACTTAGTGAAAATTTGCCCTAATTTAGGCAGGTTTTGGACCCAACTTCATGGACATTTTTCACATAGTTCCAAGAGGTATCTCAAAATTCTTTTCGAAGATGGATTATAGATAATATTTCAAGCTTTCCAAAATGTCCCAGAACTTTCCAAGATCATTTTTGGTTAGGGAGAATCGAAGAGGAGAAGTTGTCATTTTATCACTTTTGTTCATGCCATTTTCACAAAATGTCAAGTTGCAAATCAGATCCATGATGCTTGTACCTTGCTTCACAAGTCCTAAACTCATTCTACACTCCATAATTAAATGCAAACTTAGAGTTTAAAGGCTTTATTTTCACTTTTGAAGCATTGTACAAGAGATGTTTCCATTTTTGGCCAAAAGGTTACAATGCCATTTTCATAAAGTGAGCTTTTGTAACTTTATCAACCTTGAGCCTTGGACCTGTTCCTTTGGTGCAAGAAATCTCCACAAATATTAAGCAATTTGTACAAGCCCTTTGCAGCTCTAAAACTAGCCAGTACAAGAATTTTCCATAAGTCACTTCACTTTGCCTAAAAAGCAAGGAAGTTGGTGAAAAGGAAAAAGCTTGCACCTTTGTTGAAGAGTGGACTTTGTATCCATTCTATACATATTCACAAACATATCACAAGGCAGGACACGACTGCTGAACATCCAAAACACTCTCAAACTCCAAAACTTCATTTTTCTGCCCAAACATCCAGTTTCTGCAAAACCATAGCAAACTCATTTTTTGCTCGTGCGTTTTGTGGCTTGACACTTGAAACATCTTATCCACATCATATCAAAGCTATCCAAGCCTTTACATTGTTGTTGTAACCCCTATTTCAGTTATTTCCATTTTCACTTTGGAAGCTTGCAACTTGACTTGTGCAGAGACTTCTGGCCATCCACAAAGCAAGCTAAGCATTGGAATATCTTGAAGGAAGTTCAAGGAAGATCACACGATCCTCAGGCCTCACTCAAAGTCCCCACATTGTCATATCCAAATCCAACTGAAGGAGGTATTTTTCAAAACTCTATCTCTCTATTTAGGCATCCTCAAGCCACAGTTTGTGAAGAAAAAATGTAGCCCTTATCATGGTGAAGCTGCACATATGCATACTTGTCATTTATATTAACTGTGCCATGAGAATTTGAAGCTTGAAGTTCCTGGATTTTTTAGGTCACGAATTAGGGCTGATAAAATTATCCCTGATCTTTTAGAGTTAGATTACAAATTTTATATGGTTAGAATCATGAGATAAAATGCCACAAGTTTCATGTTATAAGTTTTTGTTTTTGTGCAAGCATGAGCAAGTTGCAGGTTTGAACATAATACGCGCGTAGAGCTGAAGGACAGGGACGAAGATGAGTGTTCTGGGCCTTTGGCGCCTTGGGCATGTTGTTTCTGATTTTCACACCCCCTGGATTACTTTTGCACCCCCTGACTATTTTCTTATATTTTTTCATTTTCTTGCATATTTTTATATTTATTACTTGCATTTATTTTTTCTAATGATAAAAAATACCCAAAAATAATTTATTTATTTCCACACTTTTATTTTATTTTTTATTATTTCTGGCATAAATAATAGTTTATTAGGATAATATACTTTATTTTCTTAAATAAATTGTAAATATATTTAAAAATACTATACATTTTTATTATGTTATTTACATACATAAAATATTTATTTTCATACATATTTTAATTTTTAATATTTGTACATAATATTATTTATTATTTTCTTGTACAAAAATGGACAAGATATTAATATAGAACATATATTTTCTTTAATCAAAAAATTAGGGTTTCCCCCTTTTCAAAAATAATAATATTTTTTCTCTTATTTTTAGGGCTTAAATAAATATTTTTTCTCATACAAAAATCAAATACAAAACATTTTTAGCATAAATACATTTGCATTGCATTTTTAATATTTGTATATTTATTTAATGCGTACAATATTCAATTGGGTTGTAATAGTATTTTTAGGGTTTATTTTGTGCAATATCCCCATTCAAAAACTTGTATGCCCCCTCCCATAATAATTGTTGTAATAGCTTAGTTTACATTTACGCAATTTATCGCTTTTATACCATGTTTAGTAAAACTAGGCTTTTGCATGACAAGAACAAAAACCAAACAAATAGAAAATACCTAATCCAAGACAAATCAAATGCATGAAAAATGACACACATTGCACACAAGCACCCTTAGGGTTTCTCTCACTTGGTTGCCTAAATAAAAATGGCCATGTTACGCATGCGAAGTATCTTGGCAAAACAAAACAAAATAAGATCATAGTCCCTCGATGACGCTATACAAAGGTTGCCTAAACAAAGATGATCTTGGTCCCTCAAACATGCTAAGATACTTGGCAACATTTCTATCATGGTCATACGATGACCCACTCCCGTCCCGTTTACATCCAAAGATAGGGTTGCTTACCAAATCAATGGTAAGTAAACAATGTCAAAGGAATAAAAATGCACAAGAAAGAAATTTGAGTAGGTAGATAGTTATAGTTACTTGATCAATTTGAAAACAATCCTTGCTATTTTCAAAAACACACACACATTTCAAAACATCTTACAAAACATTGAAACATTTTTCAAAATACAAACATCTTTGTATACATTCTTACGAACGAGAATCGCTACAAAGATTGCCTAAACGAATGGCTTCTTTTCAAAATACTTTCAAAATCACACCACACCAAGCACCATTTCAAACAATTTCAAGCAAAGCAAGTGATCTAAACAAGTAACTAAGAGCCCATGGAAAACCATGGATGAAAAGGGTGCTAGCACCTTCCCTTTTCATAATCTACCCCCCGAACTCAAGAAAACATCTCAAAGGTCTTTCCTATGCTTTTTTACCTTTCCTTTTGGATAAAATAAAAGTCGGTGGCGACTCTTGCTAAACCGCGACATTTGCGACAAAACGCAAAACCTCAAGTCAGTTCTCCCACCGTATCACAAACCCTATTGGGGATACGATGTTACTGCCAAGAGACCTGCATTGAACTGTTTCAATACCTCGACCGTTATCTTCTCAGACATATCAAGACACATGCGATGAACCTTTTGTTTGATCAGAGAACAATACTCTTTCATTGGAAAACGATGAACCACAATATTAGTATCGAGCCCTGGCATTTATTCCTATGACCAAGCGAATACCTAAACATTGTCATGCAACATCTGAACCAATCTGCTATTGACACTGTCTTCCAGGTTGGCGCCAATCTTGACTTATTTCTTATCTACCTCAGTACCCAAGTTTATCACTTTGACCGATTCTTTGTGCGGTTGGATGGCTTTTTCCTCTTGTATCAGGGTCCTGGCGAGTTCTCCATGTATCTCACAATCCTTTTCACCTTCGTATTTGG
The DNA here is from genome assembly GCA_948472305.1 of Vicia faba. NCBI lineage: Eukaryota > Viridiplantae > Streptophyta > Magnoliopsida > Fabales > Fabaceae > Vicia > Vicia faba. The sequence goes on along the minus strand of OX451735.1, from coordinate 902,935,467 downwards.
CTTGATAGATTGGATTTTCGAAGTTATAAACGACAATAGGAGAATTGTTGTCAATGAGATCCAGGGTGGATGTGGATATGCAAATGTGTGTGTGTGTGTGTGTGTGCATGTAAGGTCACATGGCTATTTGAAAATGCAGTAAAGAAAGACAAGAACCACAAAATTTGAATGCAAAACCGTCCAATATTTTCATTAAATGAGCATATGATATATGAAATGATAACCCTTAACAAATGGACCATTGTGCCCCGGGAAAGGCACAAGGTTTAAAGTCATTGTTTTAAACAGAAATTATACAAACAAACTTCTTAAAGCAATAAAAAATAGGAAATAGCAATTACTCCTTGCTGAAGGAGATTGAGATGAAGTCTTTGGCCTTCCAGTTGTTAAGTCCACCATCAGTAGTTGGGAATATCCAGTCGTCTAAGTCACCGTCAAAGTCAGTGTCTTCCAGAGCAATGACTTTATTGTTGCTAATACAGAGAGGTGGCCTTCCAGCACGAACACGACAAACCTCTTTCTAAGCCTTTAAAGTAAAACCCAACCCAAATTTGTTGGATTTGAAGGGGATATCAGGAAGTTGTCTCTAGATAGTGCAACCTCCATCTTCTATAACAACCCGAGCATCCATTAAAGAGGCCATTCTTGGTGAATCCTTCGTAACCTTAGGAGTAGCAGGAATAGCTTTAGCAACATCAATTGTCATAGGGATTACTTCAAATGTTTGACAAGGAGTTTCAATAAACTCGCCATCTATTTCAACATATTTGAAAGAATTCAAATGTCTGACCATATATTCTTTTTCTCCACAGACTGTGACATTCTTCCCCTTCACTGGGTACTTCAGCTTTTGATGTAATGTAGAGGTAAACGCACCTTTCCCATGAATCCATGGGCGTCCGAGCAAGAAAGAATAGGCCGGGCATATATCCATTACATAAAATGTTGAATTAAAAACTTGAGATCCCACCTTGATCGGAGGATTAACCTCTCCATGGGCCACCCTCTTTGACCCATCAAAGGCTCTTACCACAATATCATTGGGTTTCAGCACCAGTCCATCACAATCCAGTCTATCCAAAGCACCTTTGTGCAAAACATTTAGGGAGGGCCCAATATCTACCAACACATGCGCTAGGGTGGTACCTTTGCATTCAATAGAGTTGTGTAGAGCCTTGTTATGATTCTTTCCTACCGGAGTTAAGTCTGCATTAGAAAAGCCCAACCCATTATCAGTAGTTAGGCTTGTAACACAATTCTCTAATTGATCAGCAGTGGTTTCTTGTGGTACATGGGTATTCTTCAGAAATTTCAACAAAGCTTGGGCATGTGCTTTACAGAATAATAACAAGGACAACATGGATATTTTGGAGCGTGTCTTCCCCAGTTGCTCAACTATCTTGTAGTCACTTTTCCTGATGATCTTCAGAATTTCTTCCATCTCTTGTATAGATGGGTCTTCAATTGTCACTTCTTTTGAGGGTGCCTCCGTCAAGGCAGGCTCAGTTACTTTCTCTTTACCTCGGGCATTGGCAGTTGTCCTAGCAGCAGGAATGCGAACATGTGTTGTTGTAGTTGTTGGAGGAGAGATCTCGGGAGAGAAGACCCTTCCTGTCCTAGTGACTTTGCTAGTTCCGAAGATGTTTGTAATTTCAGGATCTTCATTTTCATTATTCCATGCCTCTTTCTTGACACCATGATAATAAACTTTTGCCCCATAGTTCCAGGGAACAGCTTTGTCAGAGGAATAGGGGACTGGCCCCAATGTAGTGATAATCAGGGGAGCCACTCTCGGCTCAGCAGGAATCCTTATAGGGCCTCTAGAGGTGATCCTTATAGGAGTATTGGAAATGGTGATTATGGAAACATCTTCAAGTCTTAGTTCTTGGAAAATACTTTCAGTCAAACTCTTCACGGATGGAGTTTTCTCGAGCAAAATTGCATGGTTATCAATCATGCGTTGAATAACTTTCCTTATCCACATACAACCATTAGTTTGGGAGGCGCAATGGTAACAATTTTCAAGGCATCCCGAAAATAAACCGACTCTTAATAGATTCTTCTTAACAGTCAATAAGGGAGTAGTCAAATCATTAATTGAGGAGACATATGAAACACTGTCAACAATATTAACACCATTACCATGACTGGGCATGGGTGCAATAATCACATTAGGGGTTTGTGGATGGTCAAACTTAATCACCTTGTTATCAATTAAATATTGGATCTTGTTCTTCAATGACCAATAGTTGTTTGTGTCATGCCCGGGACTATTTGAGTGATAGGCGCACTTCAAATTCGGATTATATTTGGGAGAGGAAGTATTGGGATTAGGGTGAGGATCTCACAATGTTACTCTAGCAGTAGAAATGTTGAGACTAAGCCATTTGATTGACTTAACTCGCATAGATCAAAATAAAAATATCCATTGCGCTTTATTGTTTCCAAAGGAATGGGAAAAGAGGGAATAACCCAAAAAGAGGGGGGAGAGAATATAAGCTTGGGGGTTGGTTATGCAAATAAAAGGTATTAGCACCCTAAAAATCTATGGTACTCCGCAGGAAACTCTTTGAAATTTTTTGTATTTTGGCTATAAGAGTTGTATATAAAAATAGATGATGGGGATGAGAAAAAAAGTATTTTGTTTTACAATTTTTACACCCGCCACGATTGCGAACCTTTAGTGCCTATGTACCACTTTTCGTGCAATAGGGGATCACGGTACTCGTAGTTCACCTTTAAAAGTTTAAAATACGAATGTGTTGGTCAATTTTAAGAGATGAGACATCATCGTCTTATGCAAGTGGAAGAACATACATACTACCCACAATTATGAGAAAGGAGAATTTACATCATCTCAAAGTGGAGGATATGGCTTGGATTTTAAAATCAAAAAATCCCCGCTCAACACCCAAGTGGAAAATATCTCACTTTACTATATATCGTGGAAGTATAGTAGCTCGCATCAATAAAAGGATTGACAAGAGTCTAATCTTTTGAGAAAATTTTAAAGTAAAAAGCCCAAAGTGGCAAAATGGTTTGAATGTGATTGATTGACTTTTAGTCTTATCACAAAAAATTGTCAAAGTATTATTAAGTTGTTTAGAGATTGGTTAAGAAATTATTTTTTGAAAGGGCATGGACCTAAGTCCGAGTTTATTATGAAAGTGGTTCAAGTTTAAAAATAAGAAGAATTTTCAAAGGAGGGAGGAGATGTTTTAAATTAAAGAAGGTGGGAGGAGATGAAGGGACTATCCTAAAGCATAAAGGTAAAAGATAGGGAAAATAAACGTTTAACCAACAAGAAGCCAACACTTGACATAATGAGTCAATGTAGAACTCCCATTATTTGGATTGAAACCAAACAATCAAGGACAATATAACCTCTTGAGAATCAAACTCCCAATACATTAAGTCTTCATAAAAATTGAGAAAAGTAACGACTATATACAGATGAATTCCAAATCATAGGCAAAGCATGTAATCAGAATAACCTGCACACAAAGAAAACAAACAACCCAATGTCTTAGGGTAAACCTCAAGAACTCTAGACAAAATATCAATGAAAGTCACAAGGTCTCAAGGTAGGTTAAGGTCTCTAATCCTAAGTCTAAGAAGTCCATCACTCCATAATGCCAAAGATAGTAACCAAATAGTCCAAGTAACAATTAAAGTTTTTTATGGTTCAAGTTGATTATTAGGTATCTTCAAAAAGAAATGAGAAGCTTAAGTGAGCAAAATAAAAATTACATAAAAGTAAATGCTCAAGTGAGCAAAGACGAAAATAGCATGAAATATAAATGCTAAAATAAAATGGTGCATAAAGTAAAGGCATAAAATAAAAGTACAAAATAAAGGGGCATAAAGTAAAAGTCAAATGTTAATGAATTAGTAATTAGAGGTTAGTTGAATGACCATCTTGAAACTTGCATTTTTAAACTCATTATAAGATTTAAAAATCAAAGCCTCTCAACAAAAAGTTTCATTTGCTTTTTGTCAAGTATATCTATCATTTCAAGTTCTCAATGTAACAACGTATGATCAATAATAGTTAAATGATCCACTTATACCAAAATTTATAAAGATTCATTAGAGGATTGATAAGACCAAAGCCTCCTAACAATGAATCTCAAATTTATTGGATCAAAGATTTCAAATTAAACATCTTTGGGCTTGCAAACTAGGGTTTGAGCCACGAAGGATCATTTCTCGAATTGGGACAAAATTTAGCGCTATGTTAAGAAATCGTAAGTGGACTTATATAGAAGTCGCACCTATTAGTCTAGTAAATAGAAATCTATGTGTCATATGTTTAGAGAGATGATATATATATCACTCTCTATTAACATGTAGCACAATGAGAAAGGGATAAGATGAAGAGGGAAATGATATATTTGAAATAAAAATTTAATCAAACTATCATTAAAATCATTCATCTATTTTGGTGGAGTTAAAATCAACACCCAAGATCCAATGATGTTAATAAAGTCCATGATAAAAAGTCAAATAGTCAGAATATGTACAAAAATAAAAATGCATTTAATGAATAAAAATAACAAGAAAAATGATTTTTAACATGTTTTTAAAATGAAAATAAAAGAGAAAATAGCAAACTATATTAAAAATATCAAATAAAAATTAGAAGAGACCATAGAAAAATCAGAAATGATCTCAAATATTTTTATAAATTTTTTGGTAATTTTTTAAATCAGAAAAGTATTTTTAGACTAATTAAAATTACTCAAATAAGTGAAAAAAAGATCAAAAATAGTAAGAATCAAAATAAAATTTTAGAAAAATTTCAGAAGGTCAAAAATGAGTAGAATGATTTTTATAAAAAATTTTAGAATTTAAAATCATGAAAAAGTATTTTTAAATAAATGGAAACAAATCAATATAAAGGGAAAATCATAAAAATATCAAATCTGAAAATAAAAATAAGAAAAAAATAAAAATTAGAAAGAGGATATTTAAAAATATTTTTGTGAGTTTTTTTCAAAAAAATTTAATCAAAAATGAATTTTCTATAATTTTTTGAAGTTTAAATCAATTCAAATAAAAATCAGAAAATAAAAATGTTAAACCAAAAAATATGGGCCATCTGATCATTGTCAAAATACGTTAGTAAACAGACCCAGTGGATCTGACGTATTTGATGTAGTCTGACTCACTAAAGTAATCAGATCCAACGGCTCCTAAGAGACGCACATGATAAAACAAATGTATCGGATTTAATTCAAAAAATCACATGTCACGTTTTCATTGGTTGAAGCACGACACGTAGGTCGTCTTCAACCTCCAGACGCCATAAATTGGGATTCTTCAAACTGTAAAATTAGAGGACCAGACTGGTACCATTAGCTTCGTCTCTTCAAGATGATTCTAATGGTACCCTCGCGCCAAATTTATATAAACCGTGCAAGGTTGAATTTGAAGAAAACCATAAATAAATAGAAAGAACGAAAATCCTAAGTATCTCCCTTAATTCTCAATGAAAATGCAAACCGTGAGAAGTGTGAGAATCAAAAGGATGAATAGAGTATAATAGGACTTTATTTGGTTCAAGTTGATGGAGAATTATACCTGAACGAAGTAGTTGATAATTGTTCTTAAATTGGACTTGGTTAGGACGATTTAGGACACCTTAAGACTTCATTCTTCTTCTGTTAGCTTCACGGGAGTTTAAGGATGAAGGATCAATGGAGAAATTGGATTAAAAAGTGGGGAAAATATGACTTCGAAAATTCAAAAAAGTGAACTATGCAGGAAGTTTGGCAGGGTGATTTTGGCTCTTCAAGCTTGAGAAAATGAGAGGAATGAGTTCCTCTATTTATATGGAAGTGAATGGGATGCTCAAGCGTGTGGAATGACGAAGTTTGGAGGGAATTCGTGTGAAATTGAAAGCGTGAGAAGTGTGACTTCTAATTTGCTCAAAACTCAACCAAAACTTGTGTTTCAAGGTGATAATCACTTCGGGAAGATTGCTAAACATGGTTAGAAGTAAAAACGCGCATAAATTTTGTGTTTAGAGGCCAAATCATGAAATTCAAATTCGGACTTTGGAGAAAACTTCAGTTTCAAGGTACCATCTTTGAATCAACGGTGTGCATCATTTAGGGAACCTTGGGATTTGATTATTGATGCATTGGAAAGATGAGATCACAAAATTTACATTTTCCAAAAAATGGAATCAAATGGATGCTTGAGCTAAAAGTTGTGATTAATCAAAGTTGAGAAAAAGATGATGACTTTTATACTTAGAAAAATTTCAAGTTTTCTCTTCAAAAATAACCTATAATGTTTTGATTCCAAACAAGGCCTTCCTCCAAAATCTTGATTTGATCAATGATTCTATCTTGAAGTAGACTTTCCAAAGAGCATCTTGAAACTTGAATCACTCAAAAATACCAAGTATTGAAAAAGTTATGGTCTTGCAAAATCGGTGAAAATTCATGAGATGACCTATAATCTTTTGCATCCTTAGGGCATCTTCCATTCATTTTCAAGATTTTCACATAAAAGAAGAGTTGAAGTTCACATCCTCAAGATCATTATGGAAAATGAATGGTTTCAAGGAGATAAAAACTGACCAAGTTATGATCTTTTGAAGTCACATAAGGGAATTTGATGGCATATCTAGAGGACTTGTAATCTTTTTTTATCATTAGGCATCTTCCACCTTAAATATTCTTGAAACTTTTGAATTTATTTGTTGGTAACCCTTTAAAGAGAAGCATGTTTTTGGAATCACTAAAAAATACCAAAATATGAGCAAGATATAGCCCTTAGAAGTTCAAAACCCTAGCTCCTAGAGCACCAAAATGCCTTAAAAACCCTTTTTCAATTTTGACAAACTTTATTGCACAAATACTTTTGTCATGTACATAGAAATTGTTTAGGATGATAATAGGAAACATAGCACCAAAAACCAAATCCAAATATTAAGAATTAAGGGAATTATGCACTTGTGATCAAGAAATCAAGAACATGTCCAACTAGGTCAAACCTCTTCAATTAACTTTTGCATCCTTTGAATTTATTTGACAAATTGAAGCATGATGAATCAAAGTAGACTTTTTCATGATATTAATTTAAAGCATCTTCAATGATGAAGCTTGAATATCAACGAATCTTTGTTGAAGAAGGCATGGAAATAAACTCATGAACCTATAGATAAACTTGATGGAATGTGTTGTGCTCTCACCTAATATATCGTCAATTAGGGAAAACATTCATTGTATTTATTAGTTAAAAGTTAATTAATACAAACCATATATGATCACAATATATAAATCAAGGTGCTTGGTGATTCCCCATGAGCAAACCTAAAGATAGGGAGAAGAATCAAACCCTGGTGCGATCTTGTTGTGATTCAATTGACATGAGATGATAGAGGGATCTTAGGGGGGAAAATTGGGGTACAATAGTTTCCCTTATTTAAGTGTCTTCTATCTGAAGATACGAAAGTTAAATTCTTCATGTCGACGCTATTGAAGATACTTAAATATAAAATAACTCCTATGTTTGGTCCTAAGATGCCATGCAATGAATATGATTGTTCATGCAAATAAACAATTTCAAAGGTGACACGGGACACCACTGGGGAAGAAGTCAAAAGATTAAAAGAAAATTAGACCAAAAAATAAATCACTGGTGAACAGAAGACTCAACTCTATCGGGGTAAAGCTCAAGGAGGAGACAAAGTAACATCAACTCAAACATTGAGGAGAGAAAAATAAAGGATAAGAGTGATCGACAGATAACCACAAACTATCCACTCACTAAAAAGATAGAAAAAAGGTAATGTCGACCCACAAGGGGAAAGAAGTGGTAGGATAATACCAACAAACATCAATATTAGGAGTGGTAACAATTGTTTGGCATCAGTACTTATGACTGGAAACAAACAAACTTCTCCAGAGAAATGTGAATCTCAATGATGAACTATCTCCCACAATGAAGAGACTACCATCCATTGGAAAAATATCTCAACAACGAACTATCTCCCATAATGATGAGACTACCATTAATTGGAGTAACAAATCTCAATAATGAACTATCTCCCATAATGACGAGACTACCATTCATTGGAGTAACAAACCTCAACAACGAACTATCTTCCATAATGACGAGACTACCATTCATTGGAGTAACAAATCTCAACAATGACCTATCTCTCATAATGATGAGACTACCATTCATTGGAGTAACAAATCTCAACAACAAACTATCTCCAATAATAACGAGACTACCATTCATTGGAGTAACAAATCTCAACAACGAACTATCTCCTATATTGACGAGACTACCATTCATTGGAGTAACAAATCTCAACAACTAACTATCTCCCATAATGACGAGACTACCATTCATTGGGGTAATATGCCAATAAAAATTAATAAAAGCAAATAAGCAATGAATTTTAATTCATCTATACATGATGTATGTATGAATATTATTATGTATATGCTAACAAAACTATCACACCATACTGGGAATAAACAGACAAAACCAAACTTGGGTAAAGTCAACACTCAGCTAAATCACATCCAGAATTAAGATTTATGAGAAAGTAAGCACCATCCGAGGAAACAAATTCCTATTCCAAGGCTTAACTTCATTGGGAAGAAACACAATCTGAAGGTAATCAAATCAAAATAATAAAATCAGTGCAAATACAAGGATATAACATCCTCCTCCAAGCTTCATCGGGGAACATCACACTTACTTCAATTGGGAAAACCAAGTTTTGGTGTCGAGATTTCCACTGGAGATTATAAAACTGACTTCTCTAGGGAAGACGAAAACAACATCGTTGAGATATCAACTGAGGATCTCGTGCTGACTTCATTAGGGAGTACACCACCACATCATTGAGGGGAGCTCAAAATATATTCTTCAATACCAAGACTGATGATCACACAAACTTCCGTGGGGAGAAATTATGAAACCACATGGGGATAACAACTTCCAGCCAGAAACAATATCTCATCTTCACTTTGGGATTTTAAGAAGTAAAACAATACAACAAGAAATCAAAAATAAGGGGATTTTAAATCAAACCAACACTTGGCGGCAGAAAACCCACAAAGTTGACAATTGTTTCAACATTTTTTAGAAAAGATACTGCCCTTGTCTAATTCCTGGGGAATCTGGAATAGAGTCTTCAAACCATGCAAACCCAAAACCAAAATGAACCAAGACTTGACTGGGGAAATTGGATCACAAGCCCAAAACTGCACCTTACATCAATTGGTATCACCTCCAACTGTCTGAGAGAACCTTCTTGGGAAAACAAACTTCCAAAATTTCCGAGTTCGTCCATCCTTCGAACCACCATTTTTGTTTTTCTTGTGTCACAAAATCTAAAGCAAAAAGTAATTTGTAAATTCTTTTCAAAAAATACAATTTTCTTATTTAATCTTTTTGCATTGGAAATTACTATCAATAAAAAATGGAGACTTTGTAAGCAGAATAAAATAAGAATTGCAAATAATTGGATAGAAGCTCAAACTTTATTAATATAATAGTAGTCTGCGAATGGCGAGACTCCATAGATGATTACAAAGTTTGGAAAATGGTAATATATATTGGAAAAGATACATTGAAATACAATGACCATTATTCCCTCTAATAATTTTGAATTCCTGAGAAGCGACTTCTGTTGAAGTATGGTGAGGATCCAAGAAGATTGTTTCTTTAGTGATCAAGTCTTATCAGATGCAGTTACTTGCCAAGAAATATTTAATTTTTGCCTAAGTTTCCCTTGTGGGTTTTAACCCTAGCGGGAAGATTTATTCTATTTTTGCCTAGACCACCCTTTCGGGTTTTCAGCCTACCGAGACGCTCTTTTTTGCCTAAGTCTCCCTTTCGGGTTTTCGACTTAGAGAGCTGTTTTAGTTCTTTAGGCAAAATATTTATTGACTGCTTCAGCATTCAAAGGCCGTGGGAACTCCTCACCATCCATAGTTTCAAGAATAAGTGCACCGCCAGAGAAGGCTTTGTTGAAAACATATGGGCCTTCAAAATTGGGAGTCCACTTGCCTCTAGAATTAGCGTTAAAAGACATGATCTTCCTGAGCACGAGGCCACCTTCTCTGAATTCTCGAGGCTTGACCTTTTTATCAAAAGCTTTTTTTCATTCTCTTCTGGTATAACTGGCCATGGCACAAGGCCGTCATTCTCTTTTATTTAATCAAATTCAATTGGTCAAACCTGTTCTGGACCCATCCAACCTCTGACAACTTGGTTTCCATTATCACACGTAAAGAGGGAATCTCAACCTCGATTGGGAGCACTACTTCCATACCATACACAAGGGAGAACGGGGTTGCCCCTATTGAAGTGTGGACTGATGGACGATACCCGTTCAAAGAAAAAGGGAGCATCTCATGCCAATATTTATAAGTAACAACCATCTTCTGGATGATCTTCTTGATATTCTTATTAGCAGCTTCAACAACCCGATTCATCTTTGGCCTGTAAGGAGATGAATTTTAATGTACAATCTTGAATTCTTCACAAAATTCTGTCATCATCTGGTTATTCAGATTCGAGCCGTTGTCAGTGATAATTTTTCTTGGCACACCATACCGGCATATAAGATTGTTCTTGATGAAACACACTACCACTTTCTTAGTAACATTAGCATATGAAGTTGCTTCTAAACATTTGGTGAAGTAATCAATTTCTACCAAAATGAAATGATGTCCATTCAACGCCTTAGGTTCAATCATTCCAAGCATGTCAATACCACACATAGAGAAAGGCCACGGGGAAGAAATAACATTGAGAAGTTTCAAAGGCACATGAATTTTGTCGGTGTAAATCTAACACTTATGGCACTTCTTTGCAAATTTATAACAGTCAGATTCCATTGTCAGCCAATAGTAACCCGCCTTAAGCATCTTCTTTGTCATTGAATGTCCATTGGCATGGGTACCAAAGGAACCTTCATGAATTTCATGCATCAACATGTCTACTTCATGTCTATCCACGCATCTGAGCAAGACCATGTCATAATTTCTTTTGTATATCACATATTCACTGAGGAAAAAGCTACTAGCCAACCTTCTCAATGTTTTTCTATCTTTGTTGACGCACCAATTGGGTAATCCTGAGTTCGAAGAAAATGCTTGATATTATAATACCAAGGTTTTTCGTCTGACATTTTCTCTGTTGCAAACACATCAGCCGGTCATCCAAATGTCGCACTGTGATACGAGGCACATTGTTCAAAGTATTTACTTGATACATAGAAGCTAAAGTGGCGAAAGCATCCGCCATCTGATTTTCATCTAAGGGGATATCGTGGAATTCAACTTTATTAAAGAAGGGTAATAATCTTCTAGCATAATCTTTGTAAGGGATCAAGCCAGGGTGACGAGTATCTCATTCTCCTTTAATCTGATTTATTACCAAAGTTGAATCACCGTACACATCTAGGATTTTGATTCTGTGATCAATAGCCTCCTCGAGACCCATAATATAAGCTTCATACTCTGCCATATTATTTGTACAATCATATTCCAGATTTGTAGTAAAAGGATTATGTGACCCATGAGGAGTAATAATCACAACACCAATTCCTTTCCCATAACCATTCACAGCTCCATCAAATACCATATCCCACCAGGATTCAGGATCAGGACCTTCCTCAGGTAACGGTTCATCATAATATTTCGCTTTCAGAAACATAACATCCTCATCAAGGAAATCATATTTAACAAACTGATAATCATCCACTGGTTGGTGAGCAAGGTAACCCACCAACATATTGCTTTTTATGGCATTCTGAGTACGGTATTCGATATCATATTCAGACAACATCATCTGCCAACGGGCAATTCTCCCAGTAAGAGCAAGCTTTTCAAAAATATACTTAATTGGATCCACTTTAGAAATCAACCAAGTAGTATGATTCAATATATATTGTCACAATCTCTTTTCCGCCCAGGCCAGAGCAGAACATGTTTTTTCCAGCATAGAATACTGCGACTCACAGTCAGTGAATTTCTTACTGAGATGATAAATGGCATATCCCTTGTTCCCTGTTTTATCTTATTGTCCCAAAATATAGCCCATAGAATTATCTAACACTGTCAGATACATAATCAATGGTCTTCCTTCAACCGGAAGGAGCAAGATAGGAGGTTCAAGAAGATACTCTTTAATACTTTCAAATGTCTTTTGGTAGTCATCTGTACACACACAACCTTGATCTTTCTTTAACAACTTAAAGATCAACTTTCATGTTTCAGTCACGTGGGAGATAAATTGGGAAATGTAATTCAAACACCCAAGAAAGCCTCTAACTTGCTTTTCAGTTCTTGGCGCTTGCATTTCTTGAATTGCTTTTACTTTATCAGGGACAACTTCAATCCCTTTTTGGCTGACAATGAAACCTAACAATTCCCCTGATCGAACACTGAAGGTACATTTATTTGGATTCAAGCGAAGACGAAATTCTGAAACAACTTCGACAAATCTTCTATATGCACTTCTTCAGTCTAGGACTTAGCAATCATATCATCAACATATACCTCAATTTCCTTGTGCATCAGATCATGGAATAGGGTTGTCATAGCCCTCTGGTACGTTGCACCAGCGTTCTTCAACCCGAAGGGCATCACTCTGTAACGGAATGTTCCCCAGGGTGTGATAAACTTTGTTTTTTCCATGTCCTCAAGCGCCATTATGATTTTGTTATATCCGGAAAATCCGTCCATGAACGAGAATACTTTGAATTTTGCTATACTATCAACCAACATATCAATATGTGGCAATGGAAAATCATCTTTTGGACTAGCTTTGTTTAAATCTCTATAATCTACGCACATGCGAACTTCTCCGTCTTTCTTCGGTACTGGGACAATATTGGCAATCCACTGAGGGTACATTGATGTCACAAGAAAACTATCATTAATATTCTTTAAAACTTCTTCTTTAATTTTAACTGCCATATCAGGGTGAGTTCTTCTCAATTTCTGCTTGATTGGCAGGCACTCTGGCCTTAGCGGCAAATGATGTTCCACAATATCAGTATCCAAACCAGGCATGTCTTGATAAGACCAAGCAAATATATCCACGTACTCTTTCAACAATTCAATCAACCTGTTCTTCACGTCGGTATGCAGCAATTCTCCAATCTTGACTTCCTTCGGATCTTTCTCTGACCCCAAATTAATCACTTCCAATGGCTCTTTATATGGTTGAATATCACTTTCCTCGCGCTCTAGCAACCATGAAGCCTCTTCTGGAATCTCATCATATTCTTCTACTTCGTCCCCATACACGGAATATTCAAAGTTGGGAGAGTTCACAAGGTCATTGTATTCAACGACTTTTTTAATTAATCTGCACATATGATTTATGACTTCTTTTAGAAACTAAAACATATAGCAAGTGATTATGCAGATTACAGTTATTATTTATTTTGAAAGGTTTTTTTTTCTTCTGATTATTATTTTCTAAGAAAAAAGCTGAAAGTAAAGACACAATTTGGAAATCAAATATAACTTTTATTATGGATTTTAAATATCAAAGCAAACAGATAAGCCCATACAATATCAACTTTCACCTTGGGCAGAGTGAAAGATTTTTGACAAGATTAACAAAAAACAAATGACTTTGAGACATGAATGCAAGAAGGAACATCAATGGTGATCCAATTCTGGACTCTAACTCCGCTATGAAAGATATCCTGATATTTTCCCAAAGCATACTTCGGCTTCATGTTCTTACCTTTATCAATCTTCATAAATAATCCCAGACCAGCTCTATTCTTATTTACAAGTGGATCAACGATCTTACCCCATAATTTACTAGGGTCATTACACACAACCTGGTGAGCATCCTTAAATGAAGCTATAGAATTATGATTTCCCTTTATATTATCAATGGATAAAGCTTGGAACTGAGTTCCAATAGCAGCTTTATCTGCTTCAGCAACACTGAAAGAGGATAAATGAGATATTAACAAAGTGTATTCTGTATTTATAATGGCCACCTTTCCTTCACGCACAAACTTTAACTTCTGGTGTAAAGTTGAAGTAGCGGCCCCTACCTCGTGTATCCATGGTCGTCCCAATAAACAGCTGTAAGCGGGCACAATATCCATAAACTGGAAAGTAATATGAAATAAATGAGGGCCTATGTGAATAGGAAAATCTACTTCCCCGATGACAGACTTCCTTGATCCTTCGAAAGCTTTTACAATTATGCCACTCGGGCGCATGGGAGTTCCTTGATACTTCAGCTTCATAAGCGTTCTCCTTGGTATGCCATTTAAATCGGATCCATTATCAATCGACACATTTGAAAATGAATCATTCTTAAAGTTCATGCAGATATGGAGAGCCAAATTATGATTCCTTCCTTCGTCATGCAATTCTTCCTCACAAAAACTCAGGTTATTACAGGATGTAATATTCCACACCACACTGCTGAATTGGTTCAATGGTATATCACTTTCCATAAAATTTTGATCCAATACTCTCATCAAAGATTCCCTGTGGCTAGAAGAGTTCATCAGCAAGGCTAGAATAAATATCTTTAATGGTGTCTGCAACAATTGATCTACGAACCTATAATCTCTCATCTTGATAATCTTCAATATATCGTCCGCATCTTTTTCTAGTGTGGTCACACTAGATTCCCCCACTGCTTTCTTGGGTTTAACTCTTTCAACAACCTTTTATCAGCATTAACATTCACTCGAATGACAGGTGCGAAAACACGACCACTACGGGTCACTAGGCTGGCCTCAACAATATTCTTGACATCAGACAAAGGTTGGATGGGAACTTCCACACCATCCTCCAATATTGTGGAATTGTACTTGTATGGCACGACCTTGTCTGATTCGTAAGGAATAGGACCCGATAAGCAAATTGCCACTGGAGAAACAGCTGACTTGCTATAATATTCAATCTCAATAGGGGAGGGAACTCCGAAACAAGGCACAATATCATTCACCCTCTCTTAAGAATACTTATATATCACTTAATGGTTGTTGGAAAACACATCTTCATCTGAGGAAAAGAATTCATCTGCGGAAGCATACTCATCATCTGACACAGTCTGATCCAAACAATCTTCAATCACATTAATCCCAATGTAATCATCTCTATTGCCCTAAACTTTGATAGTACCATTATCCAATAACAACTGAACACCCTTTCTCACAATGGAACAACCACGAGAATCTCTACAACAGATTCGGTAAGACCCATTATGGTGTTCTTCTTGACCATCCATATGACAGAAGGTAGCGTGCAACTGCACAACAAATCATCATTCATAGGATCCACGTCAAAAATCTGGAATTCTCCATGAAATCCAAAGACCATATTCATATCTTCCTTGTACTCTTCCCTAGGCCTGATTATATGAATGAGACATTCGTCCATCATTTCCTGAAGATCAACTTTTATCTTATCACACCTCTGTAAATCTGTATTGCAAATACCACAACTAGCATGGACATGTGTATAGTAAATTAAATCACAGAGGTCAGCATGCATCTTTACCAAATCTCCTCTAACCAGGTTGATATCAAAAATCTGGAAGTCCCCTGGACAACCAGCAACTATGTTTACAACATTAGTTCCTCCATGCTTTGGCAAAGGATTATCTTTTATGTTAGGGCCAACATCTTTAAAGGATAAAAGACCAGATCTCACCAACTTTTTTACTTCATATTCAGAGGATAGCAGTTCTCTACACTATGCCTTGGTGCTCCCTGACGGAAAGCACACGTCTAATCTTCCTTATAATACCAAGGCAAAGGTGATGGTATAGCACGAGGTGGCCTGGTCTGAACTAATTTTTTTTATGAATCAATTCCGGGAGTAACTCTGCATAGCTCATGGGGATAGATTCAAAAGCCTCTCTCTTTTGATTTTGTCCCTAATTTCCCCAATGGGATGGTCTTTGATAAGCAAATGTGGTCGGAGCCACATTGACAACTGGAGTTACCGAAGCAACCTGCTGGTGGCGCTTATGATTCCTTCTAGGAGGATTAACCCTTATCTCTTGAATAACAACATTTGTATCTCCTTATTTCTTCTTAGCAAACCTGTATGATGGTTTCTTCGTACCAACAGAAATTTCACCTCTTGTCAAACGACCCTATCTTACAGCTTCTTCCAAACGAATGCCCATACTCACCATTTCGGTAAAATCACTTGGTGCACTTGCCACCATTCTTTCATAGTAGAAGGCACCTAGAGTTTTTAGGAAAATCTTCGTCATCTCTTTCTCTTCCATTAGAGGAATCACCTGGGCGGTTACTTCACGCCATCTTTGTGCATATTCCTTAAACGACTCCTTGTCTTTCTGGACCATTGCCTTGAGTTGATCACGGTCAGGCGCCATGTCCACATTATACTTGTATTGTCTAATAAATGCTTCACCTAAGTCGTTGGAAGTATGAATGTTGGAACTATCCAAGCTCATGTACCACTTCAATGCAGCACCAGTCAAACTGTCTTAGAAAAAGTGAATTAACAGGCGTTGATCATCTGTGTGAGTAGACATCCTTCTCACATACATCACAAGGTGCCCACGAGGACAGGTATTGCCCTTGTATTTCTAGAATTCCAGTGCTTTGAACTTTGTAGGTATTTTCACATTTGGAACCAAACATAGATCATTCACATTCTGCCCAAATAGTTCTTTTTCCTCTGAGGGCCTTCATCTCTTTCTGCATCTTATCAAACTGATCTTGAAAATCATCCATTTGATCATATAAGCCTAATCTTTCACTTGGTAGAGGAATAGGACGATATAATTCATCATTAACAAATGGCACAACATTCACCGAAGG
The DNA here is from genome assembly GCA_948472305.1 of Vicia faba. Lineage (NCBI taxonomy): Eukaryota > Viridiplantae > Streptophyta > Magnoliopsida > Fabales > Fabaceae > Vicia > Vicia faba. The sequence continues at coordinate 902,918,639 of OX451735.1, read as the reverse complement.
AGGTGCAACATAGTGGATCTCATTTCTAGCAGCAGGAGTAATATACACCACAGGAGGTACAGGAGTAGCAGCAGCTTGAATAAATGGAGCAACTTGAGTGTCAAGATTAAAACTTCTAGCATGAAGTTTTCTGGAATTCCCCATGGATAACCTTGTGGCATACAATTCTGAGCAACAGCAACTGGGGCAACAGAAATGGGAACTGATGGACCTTCAAAAGTAAATGTTGTTTGTTAAGGTTGAGCAAGTGGTGGATGATTCTGAGAAGCCGCCAATGATTCCATCAAAGTAGTAAAATTGGCCATACCGGCCTTCAGAGAAATAACCTCATCGCGCAGCTCATGGTTTTCCTATTCAAGATTCTCTATTTTCTTCTTGGAATTAGCTCGAGTATTATACTGGTGAGACAACTTGTTGGACGAAGTAGAGAAATTCAGTAAGACATCTGGGTATGAAAAGAAATGCAAGAAATATGTACAGGCTGATGCATGATATGCAATACATATGATTTATTATATTATTAATAGTTCAAGGAACTTAAATATTTATGAGCAATTTGTGAATATTAAAGTACTAACACATTTGAAATACTGAAAAATCTCGTTATAATAACTTCAAAATGGATTACATCTTTTTTAGTACAAGTTTCAACAATCCTAAGTACAAAAATAAGATAGAATTTAAAACCCTAAGAAAGCAAAGTTGATGAAGATCACTCCACGCACTGATGCTTTCCTGTGAATCTTGCGATCTGAGCCTTCAACCGCTTATTCTCTTCTGCATAACTGTTAGCAACCACTTTCCAATCACCAGAGTCAGGAAGTGAATGACTAAGCCTTAACTTAGTGCTAGAGGAAAATAAATCCTCTTGACTATCCATTGTTAGAACAAGATTGGTTCTGATCATATCTTAGAGTTTTGATGATAACAATAAAATATATTTTATATAATTGATACTCTGATGAGATATTTATTTGTTTCAGATAATGTTCTGACAGAAGAATTTTCCTAGATGAAAAGCAATTTGACGTGCTGAGCTGAAAATAAATGAAGAAGTTCTTTGATGAAAGAACTATTTGTTTTAGCGTACGTTTTGATGCTGACTCTGATAAGAAACTATTTAATGCATCTTCAAACACTTAGTAGGTTTCCATGTTCAGAAGTACTTTGAAAGCAAGTGTTATTCAGAAGTAATTTGAAAGCAAGCTATGTTCAGAAGGATTCTACAAGCAAGACGTGAAGCCATGTTCTTAAACAAGACGTGAAGCAGGTTCTGAAAGAATAAAGAAGCTAACAAGTCTTGTCAAGTCTCAGCAAACATGCTCTGACAAAGTGCCGTTTGCTCATTTAATGCAAAGACGGCTACATGCACTCAAGTGTCTACGCTGGCTCATTGAAAATGCAATACTGCAAGAAAACATGCAAACATTAAATGCTCTCCACTTTTGAAGGCAGCAACAGTCATTTTCTTGATGCTATAAATAGAAGATAATTTATTGCAAGCAAAAATCTGAAGCTGAGCCCAACAACGTGAAAATAATCTGAAGAACAAAAATCATTTTACAAACACTTTGTACAAAACTAATCTTAGTGAAAAATCACAGTTTATGATATAGATTTTTAGAAGCAATTTTATTTCACTATCTGTAAAGATTTCATTCTTGTAATTGTTCCTTGAGAGACCAAGTTTGGTCAGATTTCTCAAGAAGACTAGGACTAGTTTGAGTCTTAGTGGTGTTAGTCACTTGTAAGTTTACTTGTGCATTGTTAGTCACAACAGCTGTTGTGTGATTGTAATCAGTTGATTATAGTGAATTAAGTCCTTGTCGAGAAAGGAGAAATTACCTTGGCGGGTGGACTGCAGTAGTTTGAGTTCAAACGAACTAGGATAAAAATAACTGTGTCTTTCCATTATTGTTGAGCTTATTAAGAAAAAGAAAAATAGAAACTTATTCAACCCCCCCCTTTCTAAGTGTTTTCTCACCTTCAATTGGTATCATAGCTTGACTCTGAGAGCAACACTTAACCGTGTCAGGAAAAGATCCAGAAAGAAAACACAATGGCAACTGAACAAAACAACAATAACTACACCAGAACTCCAGTGTTTGATGGAGAAGATTTTTATTATTGGAAAGATAGACTAGAAAGTTTCTTTCTATGTCATGATAGTGATTTATGGGATATAGTCTTGGATGGTTACACACATCGTACATACTCAAAAGGAAACAAGATTGATAGCAAAAATATGGACAGACAACAAAAAGCTGATTTCAAAAATCACCACAAAGCTAGAAATATGTTTATAAATGCTATCTCTAAAATGGAATATGAGAAGATCACAAATAGAGATACAACACATAATATGTTTGAGTCTCTCAAAATGACTCATGAAGGAAACACTCAAGTGAAGGACACTAAAGCTCTGGCTCTCATCCAGAAGTATGAAGCCTTCAAGATGGAAGAAAGTAAATCTATAGAAGCCATGTTCTCAAGGTTCCAAACTCTGATCGTTGGTCTGAGAGTTCTAAACAAGGGATACACTAAGGCAGACCACGTTAAAAAGATCATCAGAAGTTTACCCAGAAGATGGGCACCAATGGTCACTGCTTTCAAAGTCTCAAAAGATCTGAACAACGTGTCTCTGGAAGAACTCATCAGTGCTCTAAGAAGTCATGAGATAGAACTTGATGAGCACGAGCCTCAGAAGAAAGGTAAGTCTGTTGCCCTTAAATCAATTATAAAATATGAAACTAACTCTATTCAGGCTGAAGAAGAAAACTCTGAAGAATCTGCTTCAGAAGAAGCTGAACTATCCTTGCTCTCCAGAAGGATCAATCAGCTATGGAAGCACAAGCAGAAGAATTTCAGAAACTCCAGAAGAATAGGAAATGACTCTAAACAATCCTCTGGACATAGAATATCAAGTAACAGAATCATTACATACTATGAATGCAATAAACAAGGTCACTACAAAAGTGAGTGTCCAAGGATTCAGAAGGAGAAACATAAAGGTAAGTTCGTTAAGGTGAAGAAGAAAAGTCTTATGGCAACATGGGATGACTCTGAATATTCGGAAGACAGAACAAAATCAGAAGATGAACGAGCCAATATAGCTCAAACAGACAACTTATTAGATGTCTCTGAATCTTCTGAATCTGAATCAGGGTCAGAATCAGAATCAAACGCTGAAGAGGTATTCCTTGATTTCACTGTTAATTTCACTAAAACTGAACTAGGAGAAAGTCTGAGTGAAATTCTGGAAAGATATCAGCAGCTTCGAGTCAAATTCACGAACCTGAAAAGGGATCTTGCTTCTGACTCTGAAGTAACTGAGAGTCTGAGATCAGAAAACTCTGAGTTAAAAGAAAAGATTTCAAAACTAGAAAATGATTTACAAAACTCTCAGAAGGAAATAATCTCAGAGGATCCCAGTAATGCTGATAAGATTATAAAGAATATGATCAAAGCTTTCAGAAGTTTTTGGCTAAAAACATAGATAGAAGCAAAATGGCTTCAATGATCTATGGAGTTAGCAGGAAAGACAAAATAGGTATAGGATTCAAAGGCAAAGTATCCCAGCCTAAGAAAGTTAAGGATCTGGTTATCAAATGCACTCCTCTCTATTCTCACTTCACCACTGGGAAAACACATGATATAAAATATGTTGGTAAGGCGTTTTATGCTAAACCAAAGTTCAAACAGAACTTTAAATACTCTAACCCAAGAGGACCCAAAAAGATATGGGTACCAAAAGACAAAATCATCTATGTTGCAGATATTTTTAACAACAAGGTTAAAACTCCAGTATTAACACCTGGACTCTGGATGCTCTCTACTCATGGAGGAAATAAAGCATATGTTCCAAAGCCTGGAATCTAAAAGATTTGCAGGTTTCAGAGGCAATCAGAAACAGAAGATTACTTGCTCTGAAACTATTGGAAACATGAATGGAAATACAACATCAGAAGCTCTGTGTGAAGCATGTCTAAAAGGAAAGTTTTCAAAACCTTCTTTTAAATCATAAAATGTTGTTTCTTCCTCTAGTCCATTAGAAACATTTCATATTTCCATCCTTTTGGATGTGCTTGTTTTATTCTGAACACTAAAGACATTCTAAACAAGTTCGATTCTAAAGCACAAAAGTGTTTTCTGCTTGGATATTCTGAACGCTTAAAAGGCTATAGAATATACAACACAGAAACTCTGATTGTTGAAGAATCAATCAAAGTCAGGTTTGATGATAAGCTTGGCCAGCAACAGCCAAAGCAAATTGATATTTCTGTAGGTACAGAAGATCATCTCTCAAACTCTGAAAAGTCAGAAGAAAAGGAAGACTCAGAAGCAAAGGAAGACTCAAAAGATCCTCCTCTTGACAATGCTCTGGATAATCTCAGAATCTCTGAACAACCCACTCAAAAAAGGTTTCCTAAAATTGCTTCAGCTCATAAAGAAGACGTGATTATTGGGAGAAAAGAAGATCCCATCAGAACAAGATCCTCTCTCAAAATCAATGAAGAATCATTGTTTGGATTGGTATCTCTGATTGATCCAACCTCTATTGATGAAGCTCTGGAAGACAATGATTGGATCCTAGCAATGCAAGATGAACTCAATCAATTTTCCAAAAATGATGTATGGGATCTAGTTCCAAGACCTAAAGGATTCAACATTATAGGAACTAAATGGGTTTTCAGAAACAAACTAAATGAGCAAGGAGAGGTGGTCAGAAACAAAGCACGACTGGTTGCACATGGTTATAGTCAACAAGAAGGAATTGATTATAATGAAACCTTTGCCCCAGTCACCAGGTTAGAATCTATTAGATTATTAATTTCTTTTGTTGTTCAAAATAACATTTCATTATATCAAATGGATGTTAAAAGTGCATTTTTAAATGGCTATATAGAAGAAGAAGTTTATGTCCATCAACCTCCTGGCTTTAATGACTCAAAGTATCCAAAACATGTTTTTAAATTAAAAAAGTCTTTATACGGTTTAAAACAAGCTCCCAGAGCTTGGTATGAACGTTTGATTAATTTTCTTTTAGAAAAAGATTTTACCAGAGGGAAAGTGGACATAACTTTATTCAGAAAGACATTTAAAAATGACATTTTAATTTGTCAAATTTATGTTGATGATATTATTTTTGGAACATCTAATATCTCCCTTGGAAAAGAATTTGCTGAGACCATGCAGGCAGAATTTGAGATGAGCATGATGGGAGAATTGATGTTCTTTCTGGGAATACAAATTAACCAAACTCCAGAAGGTACTTACATACATCAGACGAAGTATGTTAAAGAACTTCTGAAGAAATTTCATATGTCAGAAAGCAAAGATGCTAAGACACCAATGCATCCAACATGCATTCTGGGAAAAGATGAGGTAAGTATGAAGGTAGATCAGAAACTCTACAGAGGTATGATTGGATCCCTTCTCTATCTAACTGCATCTAGACCTGATATATTATCCAGCGTATGTTTATGTGCTAGATTCCAATTAGATCCTAGAGAATCTCACTTAACTGTTGTTAAGAGAATTCTGAGGTATATGAAAGGTACTACTAATCTAGGTCTGTGTTACAGAAGATCAAAAGATTTCAGACTAGTAGGTTATTGTGATGCTGACTTTGCTGGAGATAGAATTGAAAGAAAGAGCACCTCTGGAAGCTGCCAGTTTCTGGGTGACAATCTTATATCATGGTACAACAAGAAGCAAGCAACAATTGCACTTTCAACAACAGAAGTTGAGTATATATCTGCTGCTGGATGCAGTTCTTAGATGATCTGGATTAAAAGTCAGCTAGAATATTTTAATCTTTATGAAAGTAAGATTCCTATCTTCTGTGACAATACCTCTGCAATTTTTCTTTCTAAAAATCCCATTTTTCATTCTAAAGCTAAACACATAGAAATCAAATATCATTTTATAAGGGACTACATTCAGAAGGGAATTTTAAATTTAAACTTTGTAAAAATAGACCATCAATGGGCTGATATTTTTACCAAACCCCTTTCAGAAGATAGATTTAAATTCATTTTGAAAAATATTTGTATGGAATTATGTCCTGAATAAAATTATATTTATCTTCTGTGTTTGCGTTAAGAATATTCTGAAATGAATGTTATGATTAACAACTCTTCAGAAGTTAGAAGAGAAGTTACATCAGAAGCTATATATAAAGTTCTGAAATGTTCTAACGTTTCATTACAAGTATAGTCCAGCAGTTCATTATATCAAACAGCTGTCCCATGCAACCTTCAGGAGATGAACACGTGGTGTGTTTCTGAAAGGTCATGCGTGCTAAGCTATTTACGTTATTCCAAGGTAACTGTTATGATTTGCTCAAATCTCACGCTTTCCCCTCAAATTTTCAAAATCATTAAATGCTAGTAATGATTAGATTCTTTTTAATTAATGAATAGAACAAGAATCTTCATCTGAGATCAAGAATCTTCTTATGGCTCTTGTTTCTGAAAAATTTTGGTATCATTTTGATTCTTGTTTTTTGTTTTTGTTTGTACCTCTGAATCTTTTTATTAAAAAAAAGGAGGGGAGAAAAACCTTTTACGCTCTTCAATGATTTTTTATATACTTATTGATTATGACAAAAAGGGGGAGGAAATGAGTATTTTTATCTAATCTTTGATTAACAGTTATGGGACTAAGTCTCAAACATTCTAACAATATACAAATATTTTTTTCTATGTTTAAAAGAATTTTGCAGGTATCACTAAACTCTGGAAGTTTAATTCAACTGAACATTATCTTCAAAAGACTTACTGAAGAAATCCTAGAAGAAAATTTCAAAGCTCTGATGAAAATTCTCAGGAAGTTTTTCTTATAGAAATATTTATTTCAGGGGGAGATTCTTATCTCTTGTTCAATTTTATTTCTAAATCTGAATATTTTTGTCATCATCAAAAAGGGGGAGATTGTTAGAACAAGATTGGTTCTGATCATATCTCGGAGTTTTGATGATAACAATAAAATATATTTTATATAATTGATACTCTGATGAGATATTTATTTGTTTCAGATAATGTTCTGATAGAAGAATTTTCCTAGATGAAAAGCACTTTGACGTGCTGAGCTGAAAATAAATGAAGAAGTTCTTTGATGAAAGAACTATTTGTTTCAGTTCAAGTTCTGATGTTGACTCTAATGCATCTTCTAACGCTTAGCAGGTTTCCATGTTCAGAAGTAATTTGAAAGCAAGTGTTGTTCAAAAGTAATTTGAAAGAAAGCTATGTTCAGAAGGATTCTGCAAGCAAGACGTGAAGCCATGTTCTGAAGCAAGACGTGAAGCTAGTTCTGAAAGAATAAAGAAGCTAACAATTCTTGTCAAGTCTCAGGAAACATGCTCTGACAAAGTGTCGTTTGCTCATTTAATGCAAAGACGGCTACATGCACTCAAGTGTCTACGCTAACTCATTGGAAAATGCAATACTGCAAGCAAACACGCAAACATTAAATTCTCTCCACTTTTGAAGGCAACAACGGTCATTTTTTTGATGCTATAAATAGAAGATCATTTATTGCAAGCAAAAATCTGAAGCTCATCCCAACAACGTGAAAATAATCTAAAGAACAAAAATAATTTTACAAACACTTTGTACAAAACTAATCTTAGTGTAAAATCACAGTTTGTGATATAGCTTTTTAGAAGCAATTTTATTTCACTATTTGTAAAGATTTCATTCTTGTAATTGTTCCTTGAGAGACCAAGTTTGGTCAGATTTCTCAAGAAGACTAGGACTAGTTTGAGTCTTAATGGTGTTAGTCACTTGTAACTTTACTTGTGCATTGTTAGTCACAAAAATTGTTGTGTGATTATAATCAGTTGATTATAGTGAATTAATTCCTTGTTGAGAAAGGCGAAATCACCTTGGCGGGTGGACTGGAGTAGTTTGAGTTCAAACGAACCAAGATAAAAATAACTGTATCTTTCCATTGTTGTTGAGCTTATTAAGAAAAATAAAAATATAAACCTATTCAACCCCCCCCCTTTCTAAGTGTTTTGTCACCTTCATCCATCATCTCTATAACACGACTCTCGAGAATCTCAATCAAGTCATCTTTCTCCTTCAAGTCTGCCTGGTAGGATATCTCTAAAGTCTGACACTTAATATTCCGAGCTTCTTTCTCCTGTTACATCCTGACTAGGGCCAACTGAAGCTCTTCCACATCATCCAAAAGGGGAGGAGTGGTCTTCACAAACATATCAGCCATAGGTGCTTCACGGGAATATGGCATCTTCAAGTGAATTGCCCTTGCTTGTACCCACTGAAGATAAGGCTTCAAAGAAATGACCCTCTAGGTCCCAAGTCCTTTCTACTCTTCCTGGGAATATGACGGAAAGCCATTGCAATTTCTCCTTAGCTTCCTTATGATTCTCTCCCTCTCGAAGAAAGAAACCACTCAGATGAATACTATTTGGCTTATCCCTCATGGATATCTAAGTTATCATCGTGCAAGAACAAGATTGTAGTTAATTCCTCCCTTTGTACCAAGAAGAGGTACATTAGGGAAACTACCACAACTATCGACAATCTCTACATCATGGTAAGCCTGATGGTACCAAACAATATCTGAATGATTGAGGGCCATAATCTTTGGAGCCCGATGAGGTTCCTTTTTGTTGTACCCCAAAATTTGCCCTCGCGCTTTTCCACAAGAAATATCAGCTTCAAACATTTCCTGACTTTTCAAACTGGCTCAAGAATCAGACAAATGGACTTTTCTTGACAGTCAAGCAAAATTAGGGTTTTTACTGATTTTCAGAGCTTTGGATTGTTTCACAGTTGGCTCAGGGTTTTGGATGATTTTTGGTCCAATTTTGATCAGGCGAGCGTTATTTGGCATTTAATCGGGAATTAAGGTTTTATGAGCATATTCTCAGAAGAATTTAAATCCCACAGCACTTTGCGGTTTATTCCAAGATTCGGATTAAAATTCGCGTTATCTTGGTTTAATCAGTAAAAGAGACAGTGGTTTGAATTCAGTACGTTTTGATTGGGCCAGTCAGATACAGGATGCAGTATTGGATTCACAGTGTTTATGCGTTTGATCAGTCTATTTGGATTGACTGCTGCTTTGCTTTGGATTTTGAATAAAACAGGTTTAATTGACCAATATTGTTATTATTTAAGTTATTTATTATTCTAAAAGATTGAATGATTGAAATTTATTTTTCAATTGTTTTAATTCTACGAATTTTAAATAAATAAATAAACAATAAAGAAAATTAGAATTAACTGGATAATTTAGATTTTATTGATAATTGAATTATTTGTACAAATTGTTGTTTATAATTTAAATTATGAACAATAATATACATTAATTTAAATATTACATAAAATTAAAACTATCCTATTTTCTAATATTCTTCATTCTTCACTCCGCTCCGGTGCTCCATTTTTATCTGCAAAAAGAAACAAGAAAAGTCAGAAAGCAGTTAATTAAAAGACAGTTAAAGTTGCTCATCATTAGGGGCCACTGACTGGGATCAGTTGCCCTCTCTGCAAATCACGGGATTTCTCCCGGTTCACAGAGAGGGAAGATTTTTTATTTCATGAAATGCAAATGTCAAAAGCATAAGTTACAAATTCAAGCTGCATAGAATCTCAAATCCAAAATCCAAACTAAACTGAAAAGATCCAATTTCAACTTTCTATCCAAAGCAAAAGGGAAGTTACTGTCAAAATGCCTAAGTTTACTCAAAGAAATCAAAATAGTACAAGTTGCTATCAAAGCATACAAACTGTCAAAGAAGATTTTGGAAAGGATATCAAAGTGCAAAGTCAGATCAAAGTTGTCAAAAGCTAGATAAAGATGCAAAATGTGTTATGCAAGCAATCTTATCATCATTTCCCAGCATAGTAGGCCCCTTCAGAGCAAGTACAACATAAACATTATTAAATTCTTTAACTGTACTTTAGGAGAGAAGAAGAGAGAAATAGGCAAGGGTTCAGGCATAGACAGTAGGAGAGGACAGAAAAAAAGATATACAAATCCACAAGCCAAGACAGTTCAGCAGCAGGAGGTATAGAGAAAAAATATACAAAACACACAATCAAACCTCATACCAGTACCATAACCTGAAAATACAACCTCAAGCTTCAAAAACTGATAACCTGCTAATGCCTTAACCATACTGTCAAACACAAACCCATTAGCAAAAGTCTCATAAAAACCATAACCTGAAGCCTTGTTAAACCAGTTCAAATCCAAAAAACACAAAAACTAAAACTGAACCAACATAACCCCACCTCCTGTCAACACATAACCTTAAACTGAACATCTCAAACCTGATAAAACCAGAATCACAAACACCCAATACCCTGTCATAACCAAAACCATCAAACATAACCATGAACTCATCAACTCTGCCTCAATACGCAAACCCATAAGCCAATACAACACAGTTGAAGATGAAGAGAAAATAGACAAAAAAAACATACAGCATATGCAAAGAGAATATACTGTCCATCCAACCTCAACCATCCCTAAAGCCAACCAACTCCTAGGCCTCAGGAAAGTGTTCATCATTGGCCATTTCAAATTAAGCAATCCAGAAAGAAGTTAATCAAAACAACACAGTTGTTTCAACCATAGCATCCAGCAACAAATTTTCAAAGGTAACCTAGGCCCTCAGTACAAGCATCACTGGGCATCTCAAAGCGTCATAGGCAATAGTGTTCGAGAGAAAAAGAGAAAGTTCATCAAGGCAACAATAAGAAGCATGTTCAGGGCATCATAGGCCACAACGTAGGCAAATCGTTCAAGAAAGCATTCAACAATTCAAAGAGACGAAAGTGGAAGAGACAAAGATACCAAGGCAGCAATGTTCTAAAGTATTCAAAGCAAATGTTCGAGGCAACATACAAATTCCCAAAGGCAACAGTGGCATGGAAGAAGAAGATAAAGAAGTAAATTAGAAAGAAGGGTTTTCAGGCAAATCTAGCATCATCATCAAAACCCTAAAATATCAATCAGATAAAAATACCAGGGAAGCTCAAAGTTTCGTCACATTTCTCTCCGCCGTTCCGGCCTCCTGAAGCGTCACTCCGCCTCTCCTCCATCTCCCAAAATGAAGGTAGACAATCTTTTCCCACTTCTCTTCTCCTTCATCTCATAATGAAAGGAAATAATAAGACTCAAATAAAAAAATGCGTATCATTCACGAAAAAAACATAAAGTGTGAAAATCAAACCTTAAATCAAGGACGCTGGGCTCATGTCAATGGAGGGAAGAAAGGCTTCAGGAGTGACGTTGATGGCCGGAAAGAGAAGCGTTCAGGAGGTTGATGATCGGAGAAGACGAACGCACAGCGCCGCTGCTGACCCTATGTTTTCGCCTCAACTGAACTAACGTCCCTAACCCTAAATTCGTTTGCCTGAACCATGGGCCTGACCCGTTCTTCATTCCCCAAAGCCCATTAATCACTAACCCTTTTCATTTTATAAACAATATTTACTTCTTTTTTTTTTCTTTTGTAAAATACTAACTTTTTTATTTCATTTTATAAACAATATTTACTTCTTTTTTTTTTCTTTTGTAAAATACTAACTTTTTTTTATTTCATTTTATAAACAATATTTACCTCTTTTTTTTTCTTTTGTAAAATTCTAACTTTATTTTATTTTATTTTATAAACAAATGTTTACTCTTTTTTTTTATTTCTTGTAAAATACTAACTTAAATGAAATACATTTTTATCATATGGTTAAAACATCTTTTTTAGATACATATTTGTACATAACAATTTAAATACATTTTTTTTCTCTAATATAACATTCACAAACATTTGATTAAAATACTTTCCTTTTTTTTATGCATAATATAATTTAATTAAAATGTGAACATACCTTAATTAAAACATTTTTCCTTTTGTACATAATTAAGCATACATAAATCAAAGATTCATTTAAATCAAAACACTTTCTTTTTCTTTTATACATATCAAAAACATATAAATCAAAAATACAAGATTAAAACATGTATCTAGGTCAAAAACCCTAATACGATTCAACTTCACAATTCGCGCTTGTACATAATTACACAATTCATATACATATATACTTGTACACTTACACAAATACATTCACATTGTCCTATACACATTTTTATCTTATATTTGTATATTCGGTATTTACATTTGATTGCGACTTCGATTTGGTTGTAAATCCTATAAGTCTCATCCCCCTTGTACATTTATACCCCCACTCCCGGACACTATTTTGTAATAGCGTAGATTTTACATTCCGCAATTTACAGCTTTCCAATTATACCATGGTTAGACCTAGGGTTTGCATGTACATAAAATCAAACGCTAGATAACCTAATACAAGACAAATACATGTAATCAATACACAATCACACTTGCACCCCCTAGGGCAATCCCACATGTTGCCTTCCAAAATGGGCCATGCTTGCACGTCGAGTATCTTTGGCAAAACAAAATCAAATGATCATAAGTCTCAAAGTGTTGCCTAAACGGAATGATCATAGTCCCTTCAAAACAAATTGCCAAAGACACTTGGCATCATTGCATTCATGGTCCATACGATGACCCGCGCCCGTCCCGAATACACTTCCTAAACGCAAGATTGTCTACCAATTTCAATGGTAGAACAAAATTGTTAAAAGGGGTTAAAACATAACAAAAACCTTTGAGTACAATAGGGTAGACAAAACTCTTAGTTACTTGAGATCAAACTTGCAAAAACACTTGCCTTCTTTTCAAAAACCACAATCCACAACACTTTCAAACAAACTCTCAAAAACATTTGAAAACATCTTTTCGAAAAGATTCACACTTTTGTAAAACACTCAAACACGAGTCAAATACATTAGTTGCCTAAGACAAGGCATCTTTTTCCAAAACATTTTCAAAAAAGCACCCACACACACACCATTTTCAAAGCAATCGAAAAACAAGGCAAGTGATCTAAAAAACCAAGTAACTAAGAGCCCATGGATAACCATGGATGAAAAGGGTGCTAACACCTTCCCTTTTCATAATCTACCCCCCGAACCCACGAAATATCTCAAAAGGTTTTTGCTGTTCTTTTTAAACCTTTCCTTTAGGATAAAATAAAAAGTCGGTGGCGACTCTTGTTCAACCGCACAAGTGCGAATACGAACGCAAAACACTAGTCAGTTCTCCCACCGTATCACACTTTTTGACATCCCAGAAAGCATCAGACTGAGGAAAGTAAGAAATAAACCACTAATACAACAAAGGTGTGCAGCATATGATCATCCCTCTATGATAAGAATCCCGAAGATGAATGGAGTAATAAGCATCATCTAATAATGTAAGGACTGGATTCCCTATCAAAAAGATCCTGATGGCATTGACATCCACAAAGTTGTCGATGTTCGGAAATAAGAACACACCATAGGCAAGTAGGGAAAAGATGGCCTCAAAAGTAACCATACTCTTCATCATAGGAAAGTAGCGAGCTTTCTCTAATAAAACTAAGTGGGTAATCCTCTGATTCCTCCTTTGGTAGTCATGTGGGCCTCAATCTCAGACTTCCCCAAATGAATCAAAGCAGCAATGTCATGAGATTTTGGCTCCCCGTCCTAACCAGTGAAAGGAATACAATTAGTAACAAGTAATCCCAGTAGATAAGAATAATCCTCTAATGTAGGCATTAACTGATAATAAGGGAAAGTGAAACATTGATACATCAGATCATAGAACTGGACCAAAGTCAAGATAATACCCTCCTTCATCCTAAGCTTCATGAGAGACACGATGAATCCATACTTCTTCCAAAAATCTACAGAACTCTCAATATCAGAAATTAGACTCATCAAATCATCTATCTTGGTATTCTTAAAACTATATGTAATACGGTGAAAGAACTGACTTGGGTGTTTTATATTTTATCGCAATTGTTGCGGATAGCAAGAGTCGCCATCAACTTTTATTTTATCCAATAAAGGAAATGATGAAAAGAATAGGAAAGACCTTTTGATATTTTTCTTGAGTTCGGGGGGTAGGTTATGAAAATGGAAGGTGTTAGCACCCCTTTCATCCATAGTTATCTACGGGCTCTTAGTTGCTAGCTCACTTTGAAATGCTTTGTTGGAAAATAGGCGAGCTTTTTAATGATTCTCGTCTCTATAAGAATGCATACAAAATATTGACTTTTGAAAATATTTCATTTGAAAGTGTTGGTGTATTTTGAGAGATGTTTTGAAAATGGTTGTGAACAAGTAACTATGAACTTTCTACCTACTCAAAAAGTCTTAGTTATTTTAATAAACCCAAGTCTAATTATTATTTGAATTTAAGAAAAGAAATTAAATTTGTTAGGAAAATGATTTTGGTCTTTTTATCTTTAAAAGAAATAAAATAAAAATTATTTTAAATTTGTAAATAAACAAATAAAATATTTTTGGATTTTTGATTAATAAAATAATAATAATAATATTAATAAAAATAAAAATAAGGAAAAGAAAAATAAAAATGGAAAAATAAAAGAAATGTCAGGAGGGTGTAAAATGAGAAAGGGTGTTTATGAGTGAAAAACTGTTTTCTATTTGATTAGGCCTAATATATATTTTGTTAATCAGAAAAAGAAAATAATAAAAAAACCAAGTGGGTTGCGTAGCTGAAAAGGAAATAGGGGGTATTGCGGAGTAAAAAAGCTAGGCCCAATGACCTTAGGCCCAGGCACGCTGGCTTGTGACAAAAAAATAAAATCATGAAAAAGTTAGGAAAAAGGGCAGTGCTGGGGCTCGAACCCAGACCCTTGGCAATAACGCGTGCGCTCTCTACCGCTGGGGTGGATATACATCTGGTGTCTTATATCAAACCATAAATATATATTACAAAAGCAGTTCTAATGATAAACTTCATCTTCTTCCTCGCGCCATCCAGAGCCTCTGCAACTCATTCATTTCTCAACCATTCTCAAAAGTATGAACATCAAACTTGTTAGAAATTTCACCATGATCCCATAAATGTAAATAACTTAAGCAATGGATCAAAGATGAGCACGAATTTTGACTAGTACCAATTCTAACCTAATTTTTTCAGGAAGTTCAACTCTAAAATTCTCACTACTCAGGCAACATAAATGAATTCTAAGGACATGGTCAGTTTCAGGGCGTTGATGTCTACATTTTATCTTTGAAAATGGAAAGCTAACAATGCCTATATGAAGAGATTGAAAATCAGAAAACTTACCTTACAATTGGATATTGTGTTTTGAGTTAGAGCTCACTTCAAGATGTTTTAATGGCCTGGTTAGCTTCCTTGAACCTCCAGGAAACTATTCCAATGGTTACTTTGAGCTAAGAGCCCTTGAACTGTTCTAGAGAAATCCAAGTGCAGACCTTTGTTTTTGAAAATGGAGGAAAGTGCAAATGGTGTTACAGTTGGAAAACAAATATTGGGATGGCTTATATTTGAGATAGGGACACTTTTGAAAGGTTTTTCCAAGAAACGCACGAGTGAAATGGAAGTTTGATGTCTAAAGTCAAAATCTGCACAACAATGGTATTTTGTGGCAATTTCTGGCTTGAGGGAGTTTGAGAGAGTTTTCAGGCTTGTGAATCATGTCTTAGCTCACAAATAATGTCTCTATTTATAAGCAAAAAGTTTGGATGCTTGGAGAAGTCAGAAAACGAGAATCACATGTTTGTGGATTTTTGCTTATTTTTGAAGAATGCTTGAAAAATGTGTTTCCAATGCCCAAGTACCTAGTTTATAGGATGGCTTAGATGCTTTAAACATGTTGCTTCTAAGCATACATGTTTTGTGTGTTCATAAAAAAACAAGTTAGAGGCTCAAGAAGAGTGGACTTTGTGATTAAAACCACTTTTCCAAAAGGGCAATGTTGCCTTTCTTCCTAAAATGGTATTAAGCATGGACAATACACTGAATGCTTGGATTAGGGAATAAAACTTTTAGTAATCATCTTACTAAAGGTATACTTAGGGGTTAATGGACTTATGGAATAATATTATGCATAATGTTTAATATTGGATCAAAAGGTTCTTCATGAAGAAATGACTTGTAAGTCAAGTTTGAAACCCTAACTTCAACTCTTCAATTCTCCTAGTTCAAGAATGATCTCACTGAGCTATTTGACATTTTGGAAATCTTGGAACATCCTCTACAAACTTCATGTTTTTCACTTTTGAATAATCCAATTGGAACTATGTAAAAAATTTCCATGAAGTTGGTACCAAAAATCTTCCTAACTAGGTCAAATTTTCTCTAAGTGTTTTTATACAAAGTGCATGACTTTGTGAATTCATAACCCGAAATTCAAGCACTTCTAGAACTTGATCAGTAATGAAAATTTGTAGATCTCATCAAGATCTATAACTTTCATGTTGTGAGTTTTCTTTAAATCATCTTTCATTTTGGTGAAAATTTGGCATGAATTCATGAAAAAAAAATAAGACTTAAAAACACTTATAAAATTTTCTAAGTCTTGAAAACTTTGACTTTTCAAAATGAATTTTGACTTTCTTGATTTATTGATGATCATGTTTCATATTTTTGAATGTCTTTATGACATGTGATCTTTGAAACTCAATTTTTACCAAAACGTCAAATTTTGACTTTTGGTGTATCAGTTGACTTTTCATCAGTTGACTGAATTTCAACTATCAATCAATTGATCTTGAGAAATTTTTAAGCCATTAAATTAGGTCAATATTTTGTATTTGAATGATTGAGATTGTGCTTCAAACCATTGGATCGTGTATTAGATCAAAAACCCTTAATCAGTCAAATAAAGTCAAAACCCTAATTTTGACCATTTTGCCCTTTTGGTGATTTGAACAATTTTCTTGGGGAATTGTGATCCAAACTTGATCAATTGATACATATGACTTCAAAATGTTTATATTGGTCCAAATTCTTGAAGTTTGACTGTAGGTTGACCACAATTGACTTTTTACCCAATATAGTTAATTTTAGGTCATCTGATCAATTGACTGAGCAATTTTGTGATCCAAGACTTGAAAATTGATATTGGAAATATTGAGGATCCCTAATGATACATGAAAGTCATTTGAATTATTAGAAGTCCAATTGTCCTTGTGCAAACTCAAACGCTAATTTGAAGTATCAGTGTTGAGGAGATGGCTTGACCTAGTCAACCCTTGTGCAAGTTTGAGCTTTTGAAGATCTTTGTGAAAAATGTCTTGAGAAAAGAGAGGGAAAATTTTTGGGTACAACAGTTTCCCCTGTTCAGTCTTCTTAAACTTGAAGAGTTAGATTAGCGAGCTTTTCCATTTGTGACATGAAGGTGGAAGAGGATTGAACACTAAAGTGCCCGGAAATTTGCACTTGCTGGTGTAAGAAATTATGTTGTTGGTTTATTATGTCGGGAATGGGCTTAAAGATGCCATTTGGAGAGGTAATGTAGGAGATGGGCTTGAATATGCCATCCTTAGTGACTGTTGATAAGCCTGGTGTTTGACTTATTTTGAGATGCATCCAGAAGAGAGTCTACATGCAACTTATTATTTTGACGGGTAATGAAGGAATCTATGGCGACTACTACTTCAATAGGTTATGAAGGAATCTAATGACGATTACTACTTCAACAGATTATAAAAGGAATCTATGATGACTACTACTTCAACAGGTTATGAAGGAATCTATGACGACTACTACTTCAATAGGTTATGAAGGAATCCGTGGCGACTACTTCTTCAATAGGTTGTGAAGGAATCTAATGACGATTACTACTTCAACAGATTATAAAAGGAATCTATGATGACTACTACTTCAACAGGTTATGAAGGAATCTATGACGACTACTACTTCAATAGGTTATGAAGGAATCTGTGACGATTACTACTTCAATAGGTTATGAAGGAATCTATGATGACTACTACTTCAACAAGTTATGAAGGAATCTATGACGACTACTACTTCAACAGGTTATGAAGGAATCTGTGACGACTACTACTTCAATAGGTTATTAAGGAATCTATAACGACTACTACTTTAATAGGTATGTTCTTCAAAATGATTCCCTGGGGAAAGTCTTCAATGGGAATACTTCTCAGTTTTTAGTCTCCGTAGAGAATTGTCTGATTATGTAGATAGCTGATGATATTCATCTGTTAATTGACTTTTTTTTCCTACAAAGGTAAAGAATTTATGCAACGTCATTATGCATGTATTACATAAAAATGATATAAAAGTAAATGAGATCGTGTTATATGCGTTTCGTATGCATGAATGTTGTTAAAATGTATCTTTATCTGGGAAAATAGATCCCTGACCATTGTTGGGGAGTTGGGGAAATAAACCCTGAAGACCTTACTGGGGAAATGTACTTATCTGGGGAAGGACTTTTTGCCAAGTTTCTTTTTTAGTTCTGGAAAACTTGACTAGGGAAGTGAATTTCCAGGGAACGTGTCTATTGGAACTCTGGATGGAGTAACCCTGTGGGGATAATGTTATTGACATAACTTTGTGGGGACATCCCAAATCCTCAGTTGAATGCTTCTTATTGTTTGTGCATTCATTTATTAACATTTAATCGTGTTCATATTCATATGCTCATTCAATTTTAGTCATTGGACGTTTTTGCACTCAAAATAGAAAAACAAAAAGTTTGCACTTCAAAGTATATTTGTATTGATAATTTGCCTAAAAACAAGTGTTTTTGTACAGGGACACAGAAATCCTAGTAAGAGGGAGTCGTCAAAAAAACGAAAAGAATACAAGGTAAAAAAACAAAAAGTTATAGCCATGTGGAAGTGATCTCATTGGGTTTCAACTTCGCTATTTCCCCTATGTCTTCGAACATCATCCCCCATCGTCGAAAGAAGTTGATTTGATTGATTTCGTACCATTTAAACTTTGACCTTGGTAATAAAATTGGTTGTAGTGATTCGATGAGACATAGTCATACGCTTTTAATTCTTAACTTTTTCCTGGACTGCCCTTTCGGGTTTTCAGTCCACCAGGATACCCTTTTTTGCCCAAGCCTCCCTTTCAGGTTTTCGAATTTCCAGGTATACAATATTTTGTTTATATCCCTAAATTTTTCCCGAAACTTTTGGTTTGCCGGGATGCCATTATTTTTTCCTTGGTATGTCAACCTAACGGGTCATTCATTATGCGTAGTATTTTTTGACTATGTTTGCATTCACAGGATGCAAGAAATCTTCACCGTCCATAGTGGTTAGCATCATTGCACCACCAGAGAAACCTTTCTTGACAACAAATGACCCTTCGTAAGTGGGAGTCCATTTTCCCCTAGGATCTCCTTATGGTAAAATGATGCACTTTATTACCAAATCACCAGCCTGGTATACTTGAGGTTTGATCTTCTGGTTGAATTCCTTGATCATACGCTTTTGATACATTTGACCATGACAGACAGCAACCAGTCTCTTCTCATCAATCAAATTCAACTGATCCAATCTTGTCTGAATCCATTCGTCTTCGCCTAAACCCACTTCTTTCATAATCCTCAGATAAGGAATCTACACTTCAATAAGAAAGACAACATCCATGCCATAGACTAAAGAGAAAGGGGTTGCCCCAGTTGATGTTTGAGCTGAGGTACGGTAGCCATGAAGAGAAAATGGTAGCATCTCATGCCAATCTTTGTAGGTCACTATCATCTTTTGTACACTCTTCTTTATGTTTTTGTTGGCATCTTCTACTGCGCCATTCATCTTTGGTCTGTATGGAGAAGAATTGTGATGCTCGATTTTGAATTGAGTGTAGAGTTCCATAATCATAGCATTATTGAGATTGTTTCCATTGACATTGATGATCCTTTCAAGGATACTGTAACGGAAGATGAGGTTATGCTTGATAAAACAGGGTACAACATTCTTGGTTACTGAGGCAAATGAGACAGCTTCGATCCATTTGGTGAAGTAGTCAATGTCAACAAGGATGGAGCGGTGTCCATTGGAAGCGGTGGGTTTGATCTCTCCAATCATGTCAATGCCCCACATTGTGAATAGCCACGGAGCAGTCATGTCATTCAAAGGAATTGGAAGCATATGCACCTTGTCGGCATAAATTTGACACTAACAGCAAGTCCTCGAGTGATGGTGATAATCAGTTTCCATAGTCGACCAATAGTAACTAGCCCTCAGAATCTTCTTGGCCATAGTATGCCCGCTAGAGTAAGTTCCATAGACAGCTTCATACAGGTCTTTCATGATTCTCTCTACCTCCTTCTTGTCCATACAATGGAGTAGAGTCGAATCGTGGTCGCGCTTATATAGGATCCCATTGCTTAGGAAGAATTTGGCTGAAAACCTTCGCAGGAATTTCTTGTCGTTGATGGAAGCTCCTTTAGGATACTCTTGTGCTTCCAGATATCTCCTCACTTCATGGTATGATGGTTTCTCCTCGTCAGTGTCGATCTCATAATAATACGCAGGTTCCTCAAATCATTCAATTGTAATTCTAGGAGCCTCATTGTCCCACTTGACCTTGAACATGGATGACATTGTTGTTAAGGCATCCTCCAATTGATTTTCTTCTCTTGGAAAGTGTTCGAAGGTGACCTCCTCAAAGTATGGGATTAGGGTTAAAACAAGCTCTTTGTAGGGGATCAGACTAGTACGTTTGGTATCCAATTCCCCTTTGATTTGACTGATCAATAGGGTTGAGTCCCTGTATACATCTAAGAACTTGATTCTAAGGTCGATAGTAGCCTTTAGACCCAAGATGTCGGCCTCATATTCAACTATGTTGTTCGTACAGTCGAAGCACAACCTAGAAGTGAAAGGTGTATGGTAACCTTCTAGAGAAATAATCATAACACCAACTCCATCACCCAAAGCATTGGAAGCACCATCAAAAACCATAGTCCATCGGGATCCTTGTTCAGGTCCTTCATACGGTCCATGCTTTTCACAGTCGGTCACTAGCATGATATTCACATCCAGGAATCCAAAGTTCATGGATTGATAGTCACCAACAGGTTGATGGGCCAAATGATCTTCCAACACACTTCCTTTGATTGCTTTTTGCATAGTGTATTGGATGTCATATTCATTCAAGATCATTTGTCGTCTAGCTATTTGTCCGGAGAGAGATGGATTCTCAAAGATATACTTGATGGGATCCATCTTAGAAATCAATAAGGTAGTATGATTCAAAATATACTGTCTTAGCCGACGAGCAGCCCACGCCAAAGCGCAACAAATTTTCTCAAGTAGTGAATATCTGGTTTCACAGTCGGTAAACTTTTTGCTAAGTTAGTATATTGCATGCTCTTTTCGGCCATACTCGTCATGGGTCTTCCTTTAACTAGAGGCATAAGAATTAGAGGTTCTTGCAAATACTCCTTGATTTTGTCAAAAGATGCTTGGCAATCGTCATTCCATCTAACTACTTGATATTTCTTCAATAATTTAAAGATTGGCTCACAAGTAGCAGTCAAGTGAGATATTAATCGGGAAATATAGTTGAGTTGACCTAATAAACCTCTGACCTCCTTCTCAGTACGGGGTGCTGGCATTTCTTGTATGGCTTTGAATTTTACAGGGTCGACCTCAATACCTTTTCCACTGACGATAAACCCTAGGAGCTTTCCAAACCTCACCCCGAAGGTTCACTTGTTAGGATTCAACCTTAGCTTGTATTTCTTCAACCTCTCAAACAATTTGTGAAGATGATCAAGGTGTTGTTCCTCAGTTTATGACATTGCAATCATATCATCAACGTACAGTTCTATCTCATGATGAATCCTGTCATGAAATAGGGCTACCATAGCTCGTTGATAGGTTTCCCATGCATTCTTCAAATCGAAAGGCATGACCTTGTAACATAAGGTGCCCCATTATGTAACAAAAGTGGACTTTTCCATGTCTTCGGGCGCCATTTTGATCTGGTTATATCAGGAGAAGCCATCCATGAAGGAGAAAACTTTGTGTTGAGCATTGTTATCGACCAAGACATCGATATCTGGTAGTGGGAAATCATCTTTGGGGCTTTCCCTATTCAGATCTCTATAGTCTACGCACGTACGCACTTTACCGTCTTTCTTAGGCACAAGGACCACATTTGCCACCCATTGGGGGTATGACGTTACTTCCAAGAAACTTGCATCAAACTATTTCATTACCTCAACCTTTATCATCTCAGACATATCTGGTCGCATGCGACGAACCTTTTGCTTGACTGGAGGACAATATTCCTTCATTGGTAGGCGATGAAATACAATATTAGTATCAAGCCCCGAAATATCTTCATGACCAAGAAAATACCTCAATGTAATCATGCAACATCTGGACCGTCCTCCCTTTGACACTTTCTTCTAGGTTAGCGCTGATCTTGACTTCTTTTTTGTCTACCTCAGTACCTAGGTTTATCACTTCAACTGGTTCCTCATGTGGTTGAATGGATTTTTCTTCTTGCATTAGAAGTATGGCGAGTTCCACAGGTATTTCATAAGCTTTCTTGCCTTCGTCTTAGGCTTAATAGATTGGATGTTTGAAATCATAGATGGCATTAGCAGAGTCGTTGTCAACGAGATCCAGAGTGGATGTAGATTTGCATATGTGTGTGTGTGTGTAAGATCACATGGATAAAAAAAGTAAAAGAAAGGCAAAGAGCGCAAAATTTGAATGCAAAATAGTCCAATGTTTCATTAAAATGACATATGGCATATGAAAATGACAAATCCTTAACAAATGCACCATTGTGCCCCGGGCACGACACATGGTTTAAAAGTCATCGTTTAAATGGAAATTACAGACAAATCTCTCAAAGCAAATAAAACAGTAAACGATAATTACTCCTTGTTGAAGGAGATGGGAATGAAATCCTTGGCATGCCAGTTGTTGATCCCTCCATCAGCAGTCAGGTAGATCCAATCATCAAAATCACAGTCAGAATCAGAGTCTTCGAGAGCACCAACTTCATGCTTAGTAATATAGAGAGCTGGTTTCCCTCCACAAGCACGTGGAACCTCCTTTTGAGATTTGGAAGTGAAGCCCAACACAAATTTGTATGACTTGAAAGGGAAATCAAGGAGTTTTCCCTAAATGGTGCTACCTCATTCTTCAATAACATCACGTGTATCTTTAAGAGAGGCCATCCTTGGTGTATCTTTGGCGGCTTTTGGAGTGTCGGGAGTGGCCTTGGTAACAACAACCATGGGAGAGACCACTTCGAAGGCTTGACAAGGAGTTTCAATGAACTCGCCATCCATTTCAACATATTTTAATGAATTTAGATGGCTAACCATAAACTTTTCTTCACCACAGATGGTAAAAAATTTCTCCTTGACCGGATATTTCAACTTCTAATGTGGTGTGGAAGTTACGGCACTAGCCCCATGGATCCATGGGCGTCAAAGCAGGCATGAATAAGCAGGAAGGATATCCATCACATAGAATGTTTATTTGAAAACCTGAGACCCAACTTTGATGGGGAGATCAACTTCTCCATGAACCATCCTCTTAGAACCATCGAAAGCCCTAATTACAATGTCGCTTGGTTTCAACACCAGTCCATCACAGTCTAGTCGGTCCAAAGCTCCTTTAGGCAAGACATTGAGAGAAGATCCAGTATCTAGTAATACATGTGTCAGGGTAGTGCCCTTGCATTCTAGGGAGATGTGGAGAGCTTTGTTGTGATTCTTCCCCATCGGGGTCAAATCTGCATCAGAGAACCCTAAACTGTTGTCGGCAGTCAAGCTTGCTACACAGTTTTCAAATTGATCGGCCATAGTTTCTTGAGGAACACGGGCATTCTTCAAGAATTGTATCAGTGCTTGAGCATGTGCCTCAGAGCACAGCAGTAAATACAACATAGAAATCTTCGAGGGTGTTTTCCCCAATTGTTCCACTATCTTGTAATCACGTTTTCTGATAATTTTTAGGATTTCCTCCATCTCTTGGTTAGATGGATCCTCAATAGTAATGTATTTTATGGGTGCCTTCGTCCTGGCAGGCTCAATTATTTGTTCCTTTCCTTTAGTGTCAGTAACAGGTTTAACAGCAGTAATGCGAATTAGTGTAGTAGTGTTTGTCGAAGGTGAAATTTTTGGAGAGAAGATCCTCCCCGTCCTAGTTACTTTACTTGATCCCATAATGTTTGTAATGTCATCAGTTTTATCTTCATCAATCCAAGAATCTTGTTTGATGCCATGGTAGTACACTTCCGCCCCATAATTCCAAGGCACCACCTTATCAGAAGATTAAGGGATTGGACCCGGTGTAGTGATGATTAATGGAGCTATTATTGGTTCACTGGGAATCCTAATAGGACCTTTGGAGGCGATCCTAATAGGTTTGTTGGAGATAGTAATGATGGACACGTCTTTAAATTCTTGAGATACACTTTGGGTCAAACCTTTCGCAGATGGAGTTATTTCAAATAGAATCTCATGGCTATCCATCAAGTGTTGGACACCTTTCTTAAGCCATCCACAACCAGTAGTTTGTACAGCACAGCAACAACAGTCTTCAAGGAAGCCAGGGAATAGTCTGGCTTTCAACAAATTCTTTTTGATAGTCTTCAAAGGAGTAGTTAAATTATTTACGGAGGAAAAAAAAGAGGAATCTTCAATAGCGTTGACACCCTTACCATGATTTCGCATAGGTGCAGTGATTAGATTGGGAGTTGACGGAGGATCGAATTCAATTGTCTTATTGTCAATTAGGTCTTGGATTTTATTTTTTAAAGACCAACAATCATTGGTATCATGTTCGGGATTGTTTTAATGGTAAGCACATTTGGCATTCAGATTGTATTTAGGTGAAGATGTATTGGGATTTTGTGGAGGGTCTCTTAGGGAATTGAGCTCAGCTTTCATTAAATGTTGTAGGGCTTATGGTAAGGACATACCAATCTTGGTGTATTGTCTTTCTTGAAACTTCGTCCTACGCCTACCCTCTTGTTGTGATTGAGTAGATGTAGGATTAGAAATTAAAACTGCCCCCACTAACTGATGGCGGTCAGTCTTAGCACGGCTTCTTGATCCATACACAACATTAGTCTCTTTTTTACTAGTAAATGGTTTTTTCACATCATTTGCGGAGGATGCCATATGTATCTTCCTAGTTTTAATCCCTCTTTCAACCCTCTCACCAGGTAAGATCAATTCAGTAAATTCAGATGACGAACTCCTAATCAGCAAGTTGAAGAATGGTCCACTCAATGTCCCCATAAACATATATACCAATTCTCTATCAGTTAAAGGTGGTTGCACCTTGCCAGCGAAGTATCTCCATTTTTGGGCGTATTCTTTGAAGCCCTCATTTGAACCCATGGTTATGCCTTGTAATTGCACCCTAGTTGGCACAAGATCAGCGTTATATTGATATTGGAGGTAAAATCCTCCCAAGTACGAATGTTTGTCCCTTCCAATTGGTAAAACCACTCTAACTTCATCCCAAATAGACTCTCTTGGAAAAAGTGCACCCATAGTTTTCTATCAGCGATATGAGGCTGAATTTTGCAGACATATGATCTTAAATGAAGCTTTGGAGATGAAACTCCGTCATATTAGGAAAAGACTGGTATCTTGAATTTGTAGGGAATGACTACCCCAGGTACCAAACCCAAGTCTTCAAAGTCCAAACCAGGCACAACTTGGATTTCCATAACTTTCAGTTTATCTTCTAGTTGCTTATACTTATCATCGGCCGGTGGATATTACTCATCAGAATAATCCTTGTCTTCAGAGATTTTATTGTTTCCACCCCAGAAACGGGTGCTCATAGCGTCTTCATCTTGATTTTCATCCTCCTCAGAGGAAACCTCTTCAACTTGAACTTTTTTGACGGGGCCTTTAAACCTCTTCATCATGTTTATTACAGCTTTATTCTTGGTCTTCTTCTTCGTAACCAAAACCGCCATCATTTCTTGCTGTCCCTTTGCTAAGTTGAGCAAAGTCTCTTGAAATTGAGAGTGTTGAGTCTGCAGGTCCTCGACAGTTTTCTCGAGATCCATCTTTATATTGAAATAAACAGTAAAAGGATGAGGAAACTTGTGTCAGAAAACCTGCTTATGATATGATACATGTTATGCGAATGCAATGTCTTCAAGGATTTAAAGAAATTTAAATTTGCTTAGACAAAGAGAAAGCAACAAACATTAATTGCATTAATAGAAATAGGAACTACAAATGCCTCTTGGGCTTACAATGGAAGAAACAAAACAAAATTAACTCCTAAAACAAAAGGACTCAAGATTCCCACGGGCGCATCTTCTTTGGTGAGATATAGGCATTCATGTTTCGCTCTTCATGAAGTTACCTCATAAGCTCCAAAACCTTCTTCTCACTTGCGTAGAATTATGCTTCAAAGGTGTCTCATTCCCCTTTGAGTTGAATCCACAACCTTTGCAATTCCTCAAAGTTGGTAGGCATGTCAGGATAAAGAAGAGTGTAAGGGGTGTCTCCCTCAGTAATAGGCTCCATAATTACAGGTAGGATGGTAGGGTAAGGCATCATGAGACTTTGAGCACGAGTTTGTACCCACTTGAGGTAAGGCTTAAGAGGGATGGAATTTTTATGCCGCAAAGTCTTACTATCCACTTTGTTTACCATTCTCCAAGCTCGTATGAACCTTTGACGATAGCCTTGGACGTCGCCCTCGTAATCAAATACCAAACCTTTGATGAGCACGTCATGGGGACCATCTCTTTGCGCATACCCAAATTGTCATAATGCAAGAGAAGGGTTATAGGTGATACCTCCCCTAATTCCCAAGAGTGGGACATTAGGGAATTTTCCACAATAGTCGATGATAGTAATATCCTTCAAATATCGAGAACACCAATGAATATCCAAGTGCGAGAGTGACATCATCCTTTGAGACCATGTCGAGCCTTGCTCATTCTTCAACCTTGATCGAGGTAGGTGCGAAATAAACCACTTAGACAACAATGGAATGCAACACAAAAGAGTACCCCTTTTCTTCATGGTGCGAGTGTGGAAACAATGTAGAATGTCTCCAAGCAAAGCAGATATGGGATTACGAAAGAGAAAAACCATGATGGAATTTACATCTATGAGTTGTTCCGGATTGATAAATAGAACCAAACCATAGATAAAAGGGCCAAGACATCCTCAAAAGCTTGAAAATCCATATATTCCCAAAATAAACAAGCCTTTTCCAACAGAAACTTGGCTAAGAAACCCTTAACTCCACTTCTTGTCTCCAAATTTGTCACAATGTCAGATATCTTCAAATGCAAGGCTTTGTAAATAACTTGAGGATTTGGAGTTTCCTCTAAACATGTGAATGGTATTTAATCAAGCACATGCACTCCTAGAAATCGAGATAATTCTTCTAATGTAGGCACCAATTGGTAGTCGGGAAATGTGAAGCAATGGTGCATAGCATCAAAGAATTGGAAAAGCACACACATCATTTCTTCTTCGAAGTTTAAGGTAGCCAAGTTGAGAAGTCGACCATATTTCTTGGTGAAGGGAGAATCTCCAGGCACTCTTTATGCTAACTCTTGAAGTTAAGGATGCACTTTCACGAAGTTTACTCGGATGGTATTCCTACGAGTGGAAGCCATGTCCTGCAAAACAGAACAAAGATAAATTCCTAAATCCTTTACGTAGTTAGTGAGAATGCTTATGATGTTATGATGTTTATGATGTCATGAATAATAATAAAAAACAAAGCACACAAAGACCTTAGGTTTAGGCTTGCATGTGTTTCCTAGGTAAGTACCCTCTTGAAGTTTAGTTGGTTCAACATGTCCTAGAAAGTAATTGGGTTCTAGGGAATCTCAATATCACTGATATTTCTTTATTGGGAATTGTTTTAGCACAATCAATCTTATCTTGTGGCCAAAATATCCCAAAAGTACGATCTCAATGATCATAGTATCGAGTATCATCCAATCTTTAGCTTTGCACCAAACTCGGCTATCTAACTACTTCCTAATGGCCAAGTTGTTCAACTAAAGGTTCTACGGTCAGTTAGTGCTTTATGACACTGCACAATGGCTCCATATTCTCCTTGATTCAACACAAGGGATACAGGTACCAACAAATGTATCACACTAACGTAGCCATTGTTTCAACCATACTGTTCTATGCCGTACAGTTTCCACAATCTAATGCTACTTACATAATAATGTTCCCAGATTCGTGTAGAGGATCTATACAAGAAACCCAAACATAGGCCCAAAAATGTAAAGCAAACAAGTCAAATAAATGAAAGCATTTTAAATGTGATCTAGTATCTAAGGTAACCACACTTTTAAGTTGAGTCCCTAGCAGAGTCGTCAGTTCTGTAATACGGTGGGAGAACTGACTTGGATGTTTTGTGTTTTATCGCAATTATTGCGGATAGCAAGAGTCGCCTTCGACTTTTATTTTATCCAATAAAGGAAAGGATGAAAAGAACAGGAAAGACCTTTTTATAATTTTCTTGGAGATTGGGGGTAGGTTATAAAAAAGGGAAGGTGTTAGCACTCCTTTCATCCGTAGTTATCTACGGGCTCTTAGTTGCTAGCTCACTTTGAAATGCTTTGTTTAAAAATGTGTTTGTGATGGGTTTGAAATTATTTTTGAAAGTGCATTAGTTTAGGAGAACTTTGTAATGATTCTAGTCTCTATAAGAATGCATACAAAGTGTTAACTTTTGAAAATATTTCATTTGAAAGTGTTGGTGTATTTTGAGAGATGTTTTGAAAATAGTTGTAAAAAAGCAACTATTAACATTCTACCTACTCAAAAAGTCTTAGTTCTTTTACTCATTCTTTAGATATTGCTATCTTACCATTTATTGATAAGAAGCCCTATCATTGGATGTGAAGGGACGGGCGTGGGTCATCGTATAGTCATAGAAAGCAACATTGTAGGATACCTTAGCAATTTTTGTTAGGGTCTAAGATCGTTTATCGAAGGCAACATTTGAAGGATCATCAAGGGACTACAATCTTGTATTCGAGGGTCATTGCTAAAGTATCCCATGTTCGAGGGACATAACTATTTTTATCTTAGGCAATAAGTGAGATTAGCCCTAGGGGTGCAAGTGTGCAAGTGTTTTGATTTCATGCATTTTTTATCTTTGAATTTTGCTATTTGTTGATTTTAGTCTTACCATACAAACCCTAATTACTAGCATTTATATTGAAAGCGATAAATTGCGAAAATCTAAAGTTCTACGCTATTACATCATTGGGGATGGGGGTACAAATTTACAAATGGGGAGATACAAGTAAATAAAATATAATTACTATTACAACCATATTAAATTTGAATAATAATGTACAAGATTGTGAAATAATATACAAGGAAAGAAGAAATTGTTTTTCGTTTATGTTTTTTAAAGGTTTTAATTCTAACTAGGTTAAGTAAAAAGAAAATAAAATGACTAATTCAAATAAATACTAAACAAAATTGATTTAAGAAAATAAAATAAATTGTTTAAGAGAAGGCGAGTTTTTTAGCGTTTTGTATGAAAAAGATTTTATATTAATTAAACTAGTATAAAAGGTTAGTTAATTAAAAGGAACCTAAGTTCTAAATTAATTTTAATTAAAAAATAAAATAAAATAAACTTAAGTCTAATTATTATTTAAATTTAGAAATTAAATTAAATTGGTTAGGAACATGTTTTTGGTCTTTTTATATTTAAAAGAAAAAAAATAAAAAGGATTTTAAATATGTAAATAAACAAATAAAATATTTTTGGATTTTTGATTAATAATAATAATAATAATAATAATAATAATAATAATAATAATAATAATAATAATAATAATAATAATAATAATAATAATAATAATAATAATAATAATAATAATAATAATAATAATAATAATAATAATAATAATAATAATAATAATAATAATAATAATAATAATAATAGAAATAAGGAAAAGAAAAATAAAAATGAAAAAAGAAAATAAAAGTTAGGAGGGTGTAAAATGAGAAAGGGTGTTTATGAGTGAAAAATAGCTTTCTATTTGATTAGGCCCAATATATATTTTGTTAATCAGAAAAAGAAAATAATAAAAAAAACAAGTGGGTTGCGTAGCTGAAAAGGAAACAGGGGGTATTGCTGAGTAAAAAGGCTAGGCCCAATGACCTTAGGCCCAAGCGCGTCGGCTTGTGACAAAAAAAGAAAATCATGAAAAGTTAGGAAAAAAGGCAACATTGGGGCTCGAACCCAGGCCCTTGGCAATAACGTGTGTGCTCTCTACCACTAGGGTGGCTATACATCTGACGTCTTATATCAAACCATAAATATATATTAGAAAACCAGTTCTAATGATAAACTTCTTCTTCTTCCTCGCGCCATCCAGAGCCTTTGCAACTCATTCATTTCTCAACCATTCTCAAAAGTATGAACATCAAACTTGTTAGAAATTTCACCATGATTCCAGAAATGTAAATTACTTAAACAATGGCTCAAAGATGAGCACGGATTTTGACTACTGCCAATTTTAACCTAATTTTTTCAGGAAGTTCAACTCTAAATTTCTCACTACTCAGGCAACATAAATAAATTTTTTGGACGTGGTCAGTTTCAAGGCTATGATGTCTACATTTTATCTTTGAAAAAGAAAAGCTAACATTTCCTATATGATGAGATTGAAAATTAGAAGACTTACCTTAAAACTAGATATCGTGTTTTGAGTTAGCGCTCACTTCAAGATTTTTTAATGGCCTGGTTAGATTCCTTGAACCTCCAGGAAACTATTCCAATGGTTACTTTGAGTTGAGAGCGCTTAAACTGTTCTAGAGAAGTCCAAGTGCATACCTATGTTTTTGAAAATGGAGGATAGTGAAAATGGTGTTATAGTTTGGAAACAGGTATTAGGATGGCTTATATTTGAGATAGGGAAGCTTTTGAAATGTTTTGGCCAAGAAACGCACGAGTGAAATGGAATTTTGATGTGTAAAGTCAAAATCTACTCAACAATGGTGTTTTGAGGCCATTTCTGGCTTGAGGGAGATTGAGGGAGTTTTCAGGCTTGTGAATCCTTTCTTAGCTCACAAATAGTGTCTCTATTTATAAGAAAAAAGTTTGGATGCTTCGAGAAGTCATAAATCAAGAATCACATGTTTGTGGATTTTTGATTGTTTTTGAAGAAAGCTTGAAAAATCCGGTTCCAAAAGACAAGTACCTGGTTTATAGGGTGGCTTAGATGCTTTAAACATGTTGTTCTGACCATACTTGTTGTGTGTGTTCAGAACAACAAGTTAGAGGCTCAAGAAGAGTGGACTTTATGATAAAAGCCATTTTACCAAAATAGCAATGTTTCCTTTCTTCCTTAAATGGTATTAAGCATGGACAATGCATTGAATGCTTGGATTAGGGCATACAAATTTCTGTAACCATCTGACTAAAGGTATACTTAGGGGTTAATGGACTTATGGAACAAGATTATGCAGCATGTTTAACATTGGATCAAAAGGTTCTTCTTGAAGAAATGACTTGTAATTCAAGTTTGAAACCCTAACTTCATCTCTTCGATTCTCCTATCTCAAGAATGATCTCATTGAGTTCTTTAAAATTTTGAAAAGCGTGGAACATCCTCTTCAACCTTCATGTTTTTCACTTTTGAAGAATCCAATTGGAACTATGTGAAAAACTTCCATGAAGTTGGTACCAAAAATCTGCCTAACTAGGTCAAATTTTCTCTAAGTGTTTTTATACAAAATGCATGACTTTGGGAATTCATAAATAAAAATTTAAGAACTTCTAGAACTTAATAAGTAAAGTAAATTTTATCACATCAAGATCTACAACTTTCATGTTAGAAGTTTTCTTTGAATCATCTTACGTTTTGGTAAAAATTTGGCATGAAGTCATGAAAAAAATAAGACATTACAACACTTAGAAAATTTTCTAAGTCTTGAAAACTTTGACTTTTCAAAATGACTTTTAACTTTCTTGATTTCTTGATGATCAAGTCTCATATTTTTTAATGTCTTGATGAAATGTGATCTTTGAAACTCAATTTTTATCAAAAGGTCAAAGTTTGACTTTTGGTGTATTAGTTGACTTTTCATTAGTTGATTGAATTTCAACTATCAATCAATTGATCTTGAGCAATGTTTTGTGCCATGAAATAATAAAATTTGTTGTATTTTAATCCTTGAGCTTGTTCTTCAAACCATTGGATCATGTATTAGGTCAAAAACCCTTGATCAGTCAAATATAGTCAAAACCCTAATTTTGACCATTTTGCCCTTTTGATGATTTGAACAATTTTATTGGGGAATTGTGCTAAAAACTTGATAAATTTATACATATGACTTTTGTTGTACCCCAAAATTTTCCCTCTCATTTATCAAGTATTTTCCCACAAGATCTCGTTGGGTTCAAGACTACACAAGGATTGATCAGCTCAAGACACCTCCTTAAGCATTGATGACTAAAATTAGGGTTTGAGATTGCACAAGGATAATCTAACTTTCAATGCCTCATATGACTTTCATGGATCATTATGGACCCCCGAGATTACTCACGCCAAGTTTCAAGCTTTTGATTACATTTTTCTCAATTAATTGAACAGTTGACTTAAAAATCAACTATATTATGGAAAAAGTCAACTGTGGCCAATTTACAGTCAAACTTCATAATATTTGACCCATATAAACTTTATAAACTCATATGTATCATTTGATCAAGTTTGGACCATAATTCCTCAAGAAATTTGATCAAATCACCAAAAGGGCAAAATGGTCAAAATAAGGGTTTTGACTGAGAAGGGACAATTTCTGATTTTTGACCTAGTAAATGGTCAATTGGTTTGAAGCATGACGTCAAGAGTTAAATTGCACCATTTTGACCTAATGGTATGACTGAAAGCATTGCTCAAGATCAATTGGATTGATAGTTGATTTTCAGTCAACTTATCAAAAGTCAACTGTATACTAAAAAGCCAAACTTGGACTTTTTGGTCAAAATCAAGTGTCAAAGATCACAATTCATCAAAACATGTCAAAATATGAAACTTATTCATCAATAAATCAAAAATTTAAGATTTCATTTTGGAAAGTCAAAGTTTTCAAACTTAGAAATTTTTCTAAGTGTTGAAAGCTTCATGTTTTTTCACAACTTTGAGCCAATTTTTCACCATGATGCAAGATGATTCAAAAGAAAATTTCAACATGAAAGTTGTATATCTCCATGAGATATACAAAATTTCTTTACACAACTTCTCCTAAAAATGCTTGGATCTCAAGTTATTAATCCATGAAGTCATGGTCATGAAACTAAACACTTAGTGAAATTTTGCCCTAGTTTTGGCATGACTTTGACCTAACTTCATGGAACTTTTTCATATAGTTCCAAAGGGAATTTTCAAAAGTGATTCAAAGAGGGGTTATAGAGCACATTACAAGATTTCTAAAATATCCAAGAACTCCTTGAGATCATTCTTGATCAAGGAGAATCAATGAGAGGAAGTTAGGGTTTCAAACTAAAATTATAGGTCATTTTGTGATGAACAAAGATTCAAATTTCAAACCTATGATGCATAATCTCTACTTTACAGGCCTCAAACTTTTTAGTCACTCCATAATTAAATGCTTGCACAGCTGTTAGAGGCTTCAACTCAAGCATTCAATGCAATGCCATGCTTTATATTCAATTTAGGAAGAAAGTGAACAATGCCATTTTGAAAAAGTAGCTTTATGCACAAAACTTGTTCTTGAGCCTTGCAATTGTTTTCTTATGATCATACATGTCCTATAACTCAAGAGAAGTTTGTCTCAAGCCTTACAATCACTCATCCCATGCTTGTACTCCATCTTGGAACCATGCTCCCACTTTTCTTCAAAATCAAGTAACATAGCATTCAACCTATATCTTGTACCTCTGACCCTCTCAAGCACAAAAACCTTCTCATTAATTCTGTGCAAGTCCTTGGTAATAAAACACACGCATACACAAGCCTTAAAACATACAAGAACTCAGAATTGCATCTGATAATTCCATTATTGCATATTCTGACCATAAATCCCAAAATCAAAAACTACTCGTGCGTTTCCTGGCCTTTTGCTTCCAAAAGCTTCCAAGCATCATACACAGGCCATCCATGTCCCTGTTACACGACTGTAACACCATCTTCCTCCATTTCCAGGTTCAAAAATAGAGCATCACAGTTAGACTTCTCCAGACCATTGCAGCCACTCTCCAACCAAGATAATCATTGCATTAGCTTCCTGGGACCTCAAGGAAGCTAACTTGATCCTTGCAGCACCTTGAAACAAGCTCCAACTCAAAACACGAATTCCATTTTCAAGGTGAGTTTTATGACTTTTGAACTCTTCATATAGGCGTCATTTTCTTTCCATTTGTGAAGATAAAATGTAGATATCATAGCCCTGAAACTAACCATGTCTTTAGATTTCATTTATATTGCTTGAGTAGTTAGAATTTTGAATCTGAACATCCTGAAAAAATTAGGTCAGAATTTGGTACCATTAAAATTCATGCTCATTTTTTAGAATTAGTTTAAGTTGTTTACATTTCTGGAATCGTGGTGAAATTTTACACAACTTTCATGTTTACATTATTGCAAATGGTTGAGAAACGAATAAGTTGCAGGCTTCTGGCCGGAGGTTGAAGATGAAGTACATTTAGGGCAAGACTTATATTATATATTTGTTATTTTGCATAAGTTAACGAATGTATCACCACCCAAGTGGTTAAAGCGCGCGTTTGTCACCCTTAGGTCCTGGGTTTCAAGCCCCAGCGTGACCTTTTTCATTTTTTTTACATTTTTCTCACATTTTCTAACTTTTTGCAGTGCTTGGGCCAACAAGTTTGGACCTGGCATTTTTTCTTACAATACTACTTGTTTCACTTATTAACCCCATCAGACTTTGTTTTTTTATTTTATTTTATTTTTTACTTTTTTATATTTTATTTATTATTATTATTATTAATATTATTATTATTATTACTATTTTCATTAATAAGAAAAATCCAAAAAATATTCATATTTTTATTATTTATATTTATTTAGTTTTTTTTTTTACAAAAATAAAAGAATAAAAACATTTTCTTTAATTAATTTCTTTTTCTTAATACTTAGATAATTTAATTAAATTATATTATTTATTTTTCTTATAAATAAAAATCAATTTAGAATTTAAGATTTTTATTTAATTATTTATATTTACTAATTTAACTAAATCCATAAAAAAATGTAAAAAACGTGTTTTCTTTAAATTAATTTAGTTTACTAGCTTAACATTAATTTTATTTTTTTAGTTACTTAATTTATTTTAATTAATTAGGTCAAAAAACCCTTTTCATAAAAAAAACCAACAAAAAATCATATTCCTTTTCACATTTACATTCTTGTATTCTATTTGTTCATTTTGTACATTTATTCAAGATTCAATTTGGTTGTAATAATTATTTAGATTTATTTTCTTGCAATATTCCTCATTTGTAATTTGTATACCCCCTCCCCCAAATGATGTAATAGCTTAGTATTTTTATTCTCCGCAATTTAAATGCTTTATATACAAAATGCTAGTAATTAGGGTTTTGTATGGAAAGATTAAAATCAATGCCTAGCAAACCCTAATCAAAGACAAATCAAGCATGTAAATCAATACACTTGCACACAAACACCCCTAGGGTAAATCCACTTGGTTTCCTTACAAAAATGGCCATATTATGCATGTGAGGTATCTTAGCAAAAACAAATAAAATACAAGATCATAGTCCCTCGATGACGCTATCTATGTTGCCTTTTCAAAATGATCTTAGTCCCTAAAAAAATGCTAAGATATCTTGCAACATTGTTAATTATGGTTATATGATGACCCACGTCCGTCCCTTTTATATCCAAAGATATGGTTACTTACCAAATCAATGGTAAGATAACAATGTCAAAGGAAAGATAAAATAAACATGAAATACTTCTGAGTAGGTAGAATGTTCCTAGTTACTTGCTCAATTTCAAAACCAAAACATCCTTGCTATTTTCAAAACAAACACCAACACTTTCAAAAACATCTTTCAAACTTGAAAACATTTTCAAAAGATCAACACCTTTGTATACATTCTTACGAACGAGAATCATCACAAAGTTTGCCTAAACAATGGCCTCTTTTCAAAGATACTTTCAAAAACCACACAAAGCATATTTTCAAACAAAAGCAAGTGATCTAGCAGGTAAATAAGAGCCCATGGAAAACCATGTATGAAAAGGGTGCTAATACCTTCCCTTTTCATAATCTACCCCCCAAACTCAAGAAAACATCTCAAAGGTCATTCCTGTGCTTTTTCAGCTTTCCTTTTGGATAAAAGAAAAGTCGGTGGCGACTCTTGCTAACCGCAACATTTGCGATCAAAACGCAAAACAATCAAGTCAGTTCTCCCACCGTATCACAACTTCAAAATGTTGATATTGATCCAAAATCTTGATTTTTGACTGTAGGTTGACCACAGTTGACTTTTTTACCCAATACAGTTGATTTTAGGTCATCTAATCAATTGACTGGGCAATTTTGTGATCCAAGACTTGACACTTGATATGTGCAATCTTGAGGGTCCCTAATGATTCATTAAAGTCATTTGAAGTATTAGAAGTCCAATTGTACTTGTGCAAACTTAAACCCTAATTTGAAGTATCAGTGTTGAGGAGATGGCTTGACCTAGTCAACCCTTGTGCAAGCTTGAGCTTTTGAAGATATTAGTGAGAAATGTTTTGAGAAAAGAGAGGGAAAATTTTAAGGTACAACATTGTGCTTCCGAGTTTTTCTTTTTCTAGAATCCATGGTCAAAAGTACATGGGATATTCATAAAGAGTCAACTTTAAGTCCCTTGAACCACAATGTCTTAAAAGATGCTCATGGGTGCATGAATGCATGATGCAACAATCACACACAAGATCACAAACATGGGGGGGGGGGGGTCATAAGTTTGACGTCACGAGAATAGAGTCAAATGTACTACCGACAAGGTATGGTCTAATAATTTATCACCTGTTGAACAAGGTTCTAAGAAGTTCCTAGAGTCTACATCCTTACATCGGATATTACCAACGTCCCAATTGACTCGGTAATTAGTAATATTCTTAAGAAAAACTCGTCTGAGTGTAGTATCGCGTGACAATCATTTCCAGATTACTCATTCATAGCTTCTGCACTACACCTAAAAGGCCAAGATGGGTTAAAGGTTCTACGGTCCTCAGTTTCAGCAGGCTCCTAGGTCGAAAGCAACACGTCTTCCTGATTACTCGGTAAACGACACTACAATCAAAGGGGCCTCCACTGAGTGGGGGATGTCATGCCTCCTTTTTTTGGATTACTCCCTCAAAGTTAACTTGACTATACCTCCCATCCTATCTTAATTTTGCCCAAGTCCGAGTAGACGACTTATGAGAAATCATCAAGCACCCTAAAAACCAGGAAAATCCAGACAAACATATATACAACATATAATATACAAACAATAATAGCACATACACAAATAAACAAAGATAGGCTCAACCCACTTAAGGATGGACCAGCATTTGGTCGATCTTTCCCCAGTGAAGTCACCATTTTTTCTCTAGCGGTAGAAATGTTCAGACTAAGCCATTAGATTGACTTGACTCGCACAGATTAAAATGAAAATTACCATCGCTCTTTATTGTTTCCAAAGGAATTGGAAAAGAGCGAATGACACAAAAAGAGGGGGGAGAGAATCTAAGCTCGGGGGTTGGTTATGCAAAAGGAAGGTATTAGCACCCTAAACATCTACGGTACTCTGCAGGAACCTCTTTGAAAATTTGTGTATTTTGGCTATAAGAGTAGTATATAAAAATATATGGTGGGGATGATAAAAGAAGTATTATTTTTACAATTTTTTCACCTCTCGCGGTGAAAAAACCTTTAGTGCCTATGTACCACCTTCCATGCAATAGGGGTTCAGGGTACTCGTAGTTCCCCTTTAAAAGTTTAAAACACGAATGTGTTGGTTAATTTTAAGAGACGAGACATCATCGTCTTATCTGAGTGGCAGAACATACTTACTACCCACGATTATGAGAAAGAAGTATTTGCACCATCTCAAAGTGGAGGATATGGCTTAGATTTTAAAATCAACAAAGCCTCGCTCAACACCCAAGTGGAAAATATCTCACTTTACTACATATCATATAAGAATAGTAGCTCGCATCAATACAAGGATTCACAAGAGTCTAATATTTTGAGAAAATTTTAAAGTAAAAAGCACAAAGTGGCAAAATGGTTTGAATGATATTGGTTAACTTTTAGTCTTCTCACAAAAAATTGTCAAAGTATTATTAAGTTGTTTAGAGTTTGATTAAGAAAATATTTTTGAAAAGGGCATGGACCTAAGTCTAAGTTTATTATTAAAGTGGTTCAAGTTTAAAAACAAGAAGAACTTTCAAAGGAGGGAGGAGATTTTTGAAATTAAAGAAGGTGGGAGGAGATGAAGGGACTATCCTAAAGCATAAAGGTAAAAGATAGGGAAAAGAACCGTCTAACCAACAAGAAGCTAACACTTGACATAATGTGTCAATGTAGAATTCCCATTCTTTGGATTGAAACCAAACAAGCAAGGACACTATAATCTCTTGAGAATCAAACTCCAAATATATTAAGTCTTCACAAAAATTGGACAGAGTAATGGCCATATACAGATGAATTCCCAATCATAGGCAAAGCATGTAATTAGAATGACCTGCACACAAAGAAAACAAACAACCCAATGTCTTGGGGTAAACCTCGATAACTCCAGACAAAATAGAAATAAAAGTCATAAGGTCTCAAGGTAGGTCAAGGTCTCTAATCCTAAGTCCAAGAAGTTCATCACTCCATCATGCCAAGGATAGTAACCAAATAGTTCAAGTAACAATTAAATTTTTTTATGGTTCAAGTTGATTATTAGGTATCTTCAAAAAGAAATGAGAAGCTCAAGTGAGCAAAATAAAAATGACATAAAAGTAAATGCTCAAGTGAGCAAAGATGAAAATAGCATGAAATGTAAATGCTAAAATAAAATGTGCATAAAGTAAAGGCATAAAATAAAAGCACAAAATAAAGGAGCATAAAGTAAAATTCAAATGTTAATGAATTAGTAATTAGAGGTTAGTTGAATGACCATCTTGAAACTTGCATTTGAAAACTCATTAGAAGATTGATAAAATCAAAGTCGGTCATCAACAAGTTTCATATTCTTTTTGTCAAGTATATCATTCATGTCAAGTTCTCAATGTAACAACATATGATCAATAATGTTTAAATGATCCACTTATACCAAAGTTTATAAAGATTCATTAGAGGATTGATAAGACCAAAGCCTCCTAACAATGAATCTCAAGGTTATTGGATCAAAGATTTCAAATCAAACATCCTTGGGCTTACAAACTAGGGTTTGGGCCACGAATGATCATTTCTCGAATCGGGACAAAATTTAGCACTATGCTAAGCAATCGTAAATGGGCGTATATAGAAGTAGCGCCTATTTTGAGGCCAATCAATAGCAATCTATACGCCATATATTTGGAGAGATGATATGTAGATCACTCTCTATCAACATGTAATACAATGAGAAAGGGATAAGATGAAGAGGGAAAGAATATATTTGAAATAAAAATTTAGTCAAACTATCATTAAAATTATTCATCTATTTTGGTGGAGTTAAACTCAACACACAAGATGCAATGATGTTAATGAAGTCCATGATCAAAAGTCAAATAGTCAGAATATGTACAAAAATAAAAATGCATTTAATGAATAAAAATAAAAAGAAAAATGACTTTTAACATGTTTTTAAAATGAAAATAAAAGGGAAAATAGAAAACTATATTCAAAATATCAAAGAAAAATTAGAAGAGACCATAGA
This sequence comes from Vicia faba, assembly GCA_948472305.1. NCBI lineage: Eukaryota > Viridiplantae > Streptophyta > Magnoliopsida > Fabales > Fabaceae > Vicia > Vicia faba. The sequence continues at coordinate 902,878,862 of OX451735.1, read as the reverse complement.
AAAATCAGAAATGATCTCAAATCTTTTTATAAAATTTTTGGTAATTTTTTAAATCAGAAAAGTATTTTTAGACTAATTAAAATTACTCAAATAAGTGGAAAAGATCAAAAATAGTAAAATAAAAATGAAATTCTAGAAAAATTTCAAAAGGTCGGAAACGAGTAAAATGGTTTTTATAAAAAATTTCAGAATTTAAAAACATGAAAAGTATTTTTAAATAAATGGAAACAAATAAAACAAAGGGAAAATCATAAAAAAATATAAAATCTGAAAATAAAAATATGAAAAAATAAAAGTTAAAAAGAGGATATTTGAAAATATTTTTGTTGGTTTTTTTCATAATTTTTTAATCAAAAGCGAATTTTCTATGATTTTTTGAAGTTTAAATTATTAAAATAAAAATCAGAAAATAAAAATGTTAAACCAAAAAATATGGACCATCTGATCATTGCCAAAACGCGTTAGTAAACAACTCATATGGATCTGACGCATTATGCATGTCATGGACTTTATTGGTTTTCACACTGAATAAATTTTTATTAAATAAAAACAACTTAAAATATGGCACATTGGATGGAGTCTGACTCACTAAAGTAATCAGATCCATGGGCTCCTGAGACGCGCGCATGATAAAACAAATGTATCGAATTTAATTCAAAAAATTACATGTCACGTTTTCATTTGTTGAAGCATGACGCGAAGGTCGTCTTCAACCTCCAGACGCCCTAGATTGGGATTCTTCAAACTGTAAAATTAGAGGACCAAACCGGTACCATTAGCTTCGTCTCTTCAAGACGATTCTAATGGTACTCTCGGGCAAAATTTATATAAACTGTGCAAGGCTGAATTTGAAGAAAACCAGAAAAATAGCGAGCACGAAAATCCCAACTATCTCCCTTAATTCTCAATGAAAATGCAAACCGTAAGAAGTGTGAGAATCAGAAGGATGAATAGAGTAGAATAGGATTTTATATGGTTCAAATTGATGGAGAATTCTATTTGAACGACATAGCTGAAAATTGTTCTAAAATTGGACTTGGTTACCACGATTTAGGATACCTTAAGACTTGATTCTTCTTCTGTTAGCTTCAAGGAAGTTTAAGGATGCATGATCAATGGAGAAATTGGATTGAAAATTGGGAAAATAGGAACTCGAAAAATCAGAAAAGTGAACTATGTAGGAAGTGAATGGGATGCTCAAGCATGTGGAATGATGAAGTTTGGAGCGAATTCATGTGAAATTACAAGCATGAGAAGTGTGACTTCTAATTTGCTCAAAACTCAACCAAAACTTGTGTTTCAAGGTGCTAATCATTTTTGGAAGATTTCTAAACATGGTTAGAAGTAAAAACACGCAGAAATTTTGTGTTTAGAGGCCAAATCATGAATTTCAAATTCTGACTTTGGAGAAAACTTCAGTTTCAAGGTACCATCTTTGAATCAATGGTGTGCATGATTTAGGGAACCTTGGGATTTGATTCTTGATGCATTGGAAAGATGAGATCACAAACTTTACATTGTGAAAAGAATGTAATCAAACGGATGCTTGAGGTAAAAGTTGTGATGAGTCAAACTTGAGAAAAATATGTTGACTTTTATACTTAGAAAAATTTCAAGTTTTCTCTTCAAATATGACCTATAATATTTTGATTACAAACAAGGCCTTCCTCCAAAATATTACTTTGATCAATGATGCTATCTTGAAGTAGACTTCCTAAAGAGCATTGTGAAACTTGAATCACTCAAAAATACCAAGTATTGAAAATTTTATGGTCTTGCAAAATTGGTGAAAATTCATGAGATGACCTATAATCGTTTTCATCCTTTGGGAATCTTCCATCCATTTTCAAGCTTTGCACATAAAAGAAGAGTTGAAGTTCACATCCTTAAGGTAATTATGGAAAAATAATGGGCTCAAGGAGATAAAAATTGAACAAATTATGATCTTTTGAAGTCACATAAGGGAATTTGATGGCATATCTAGAGGACTTGTAATCTTTTTTCATCATTAGGCATCTTCCACCTCAAATCTTCTTGAAACTTTTGAAGTGATTTGTTGGTAAACATTTAAAGAGAATAATGTATTTGGAATCACTCAAAAATATCAAAAGATGAGCAAGATATAGCCCTTAGAAGTTCAAAACCCTAGCCCCTAGAGCACTAAAATGCCTTAGAAACCCTTTTTCAATTTTAGAAAATGTTGTCGCACAAATACTTTTGTCTTGTAAATAGAAGTTGTTGAGGATGATAATGGGAAACGATAGCACCAAAAAACAACTACAAATATTAATAATTGAGGGAATTATGCACCTGCGATCAAGAAATCAAGAACTTATCCAACTAGGTCAAACCTCTTCAATCAACTTTTGCATCCTTTGACTTTCTTTGACAAATTGAGGCATGATGAATCAAAGTAGACCTTGTCATGATATTATATCAAAGCATATTAAATGATGAATCTTGAATCTTAGTGAAGCTTTGTTGAAGAAGGCGTAAAAATAAACTCATGAACCTATAGATCAACTTGATGGAATGTGTTGTTCTCTCACCTATAATATCATCAATTAGGGCAAAAATTCATTGTATTTATTAGTTAAAAGTTAATTAATACAAAACATATATGATCACAATATATAAATCAAGGTGCTCGGTGATTCATCGTGAGCAAACCTAAAGATAGGGAGAAGAACCAAACTCTAGTGTGATCTTATTGTGTTTGAATTGAAATGAGATGATAGAGGGGTCTTAGGGGAAAAATTGGGCTACAACAGTTACCAAATCCGCCCTCAACAGATGTTGTAGAGCTTGAGATAGTGGCATGTAGATTTAGTAAACTTCCTCCTCGGGGCATCTAGCCTTTGCTGATTTTTGGATTATTGTGGTCGTTGAACTAGGGTCGGGTTAAAGATCAATACTGCTCCTACTAATTGATGATGATCATTATTGACATGACTCCTTTGTCCATAAACATCATTAGTTTCTTTCTTACTACCACATCATTTCTTTACATCATTATAGGTTGAGGCCATTGGGATCTTCCTACTTTTTATTCCACTTTCAACTTGTTCACCGGTTAAAATCCACTATGTAAACCCTGACGAAGAACTCCCAATCAACAAATCAAAAAATGGGCCCGACAGAGTGCCTATGAACATGTCCACCAATTCTCGGTCAATCAAAGGGGGTTACACCCTTCCAGCCAGGTCCCTCCATTTTTGAGCATACTCCTTAAAGCCTTTTGTTGAGCCCATAGTCATGCTCTATAATTGCACGCAGGTTGGTGCAAAGTCAACATTGTATTGGTATTGTCTATAGAAGGAAGAAACCATATCCTCCCATGTGTGGATATTAGTCCCTTCTAGTTGATAGAACCATTCCAATTGTGTCCCAGATAAGCTTTCTTGGAAGAAATGAACCCATAACTTCCTATCGGCGGTGTGTGGTTGAATCTTGCGGACATAAGACCTTAGATGCATATTGGGACAAGAGACCCCATCATATTTGGAGAAGATAAGGACCTTGAATTTATGGGGAATTACCACCCCAGGGACCAAACCCAAGTCTCCAAAGTCCAAACCAGGCACTCTTTGGATCAGCACAGCCTTGAGTCGATCTTCCAGTTATTTGTATTTGTCATCTACCGGTGGGTACTGCTCTTCGAAATAGTCTTCGTCCTCAGTAATCTGCTTATTTCCACCCCTAGCCCTGGTGCTTCTAACATCCTCGTCTTTATTGTATTCTTCCTCAAAAGAAGCCTCTTCTATTTGAGCCAGTCGGGCGGGCCCCTTGAACCTTCTTTCCATGATAAGGATGACGGCCCGTTTCTTAGTCTTCTTTTTGGTGGCAAGGAGTGCCATCATCTCTTGTTGTCCTTTAGCTAAGTTGAGGAGAGTCTCTCGGAATTGTATGTGTTGAGTTTGTAGATCTTTGATGGTTTGCTCTAGAGCCATCTTATACTGAAATAAACAATAAAAGGATGAGGAAACCTGTATCGAAAAACCTTCCTATGATATGATGCATACTATGTGGATGCAATGTTTTCAACGACCTTAGGAGATTTAAATTTGCTAGCCAAAAAGGAACTAAAAACAACAATTGTATTAATAAGTTCAAGACTTGCAATTTCCCCTTGGGCTTATAATAGAAAAGGTCTCAAAGAGACAACAAAATGAAATTCTAAAACAAAAGACTTAAGTCTCCCACGGGCGTTTCCTCTTCGTGTTAAGGTAGGCATTCAGGCTTTGCTCCTCGTGAAGTTGCTTGGTGAGCTTCAACATTTTCTTCTCGCTTGCATAGAATCGAGCTTCAAAGGTATCTCATTCCCCCTTGAGTTGAATCCACGATCTTTGCAATTCTTTGAGGTCGGTAGGCATGTCAGGATGGAGAATGGTATAAGGAATATCCCTCTCAGCAATAGGCTCCACAACTATTGGTAGGATAGCCGAATACAAAATCATGAGGTTTTGAGCGCAAGATCGCACCCATTTGAGATAAGGCTCTAAAGGGATGGAGTTCTTATGTCCCAAAGTCTTGCTATCAACCTTGTTCACCATGCCCTAATCTCTAACAAACCTTTGATAATAAGCTTGAATATCGCTCTCATAGTTGAACATAATATCTTGGATAAGCGCGTCATGGGGACCATATCTTCGAGCATAACCAAATTGTTATAGAGCTAGAGAAGGTTATAGGTAATACCTCCCTTAATTCCCAAGAGTATAATATTAGGGAACTCCCCACAATGGTCAATGATAGTAATGTCCTCTTAAGATCGATAGCTCCAATAGATATCTGAATGAGAGAGTGACATCATCCTTTGAGACCAACTCAAGCCTTGTTCATTCTTCAATACCGACCAGGGAAGGTGTGAAATAAACCAACTAGATAGCAACTGTATGCAACACATAAGAGCCCCTCTCTTCCTCATGGTACAAGTGTGAAGAGTATGCAAAATGTCTCCGAGCAAAGTAGGCACATGGTTACAAGAAAGGAAGATTTTGACAACATTAACATCTATGGGTTAGTCTGGATTAGGGAAAAGTACTAACCCATAGATTAGAAGATACAAGACTTCTTCAAAAGCTTGCAAATCCATAGCCTCCCAAAATAGTCAAGCCTTCTCTAACAGAAACTTAGCTAGAAAAACCTTGACTCCACTTCTTGTTTCCCAATTATCTACAATTTCAGACCTCTTCAAATGTAAGGCCTTGGCAATAACTTCAGGTATTGGAGTTTCCTTTAAACCAATGAATGGAATTTAATCAAGGAATGGTACTCCTAACATTTTAGAGAACTCTTCCATTGCCGGCACCAATTGGTAATCGGGAAAGGTGAAGCAATGTTGTACAGGGTTAAATAATTGAAAGAGCACACACATCATGTCTTCTTTAAAGCTTGAGGTAACCAAATTGAGAAGTCGACCATATCTTTTGGTGAACAGAGAATTCTCAGGAACTCTTGATGCTAACTCTTTGAGTTGAGGAGGCACCTTTACAAAGTTGATTCAGATGGTATTTCTGCAAGCGGAAGCCATAACCTACAAAACAGAACAAAGATAAATCCCTAGGTCCTTGAAATGATTAGTGAAAATGCTATGGAATAATGTTATGATGTCATGAACAAATAATCATACACAAACAAAACACACAAGACCTTATGTTTAGGCTTACATGGGGTTTATAGGTAAGTACCCTCTTGAGGTTTTAGTTGGTTCAACTTGTCCTAAATAAAGTAACCGGGTTCTAAGGAATCTCAATATCATTGATCTTATTTCATCGGGAATTGTTTTAGCAAAAGCAATTTGTTTTCACAGCTGAAATATCCCGAAAGTCCAATCTCAATGAATGTAGTATCGAGTATCAACCAACTTAAGCCTGCACCAAAGCCAACTATCTCACTACTTTCTAATGGCCAAGTTTTTCAACTAAGGTTCTATAGTTAGTTAGTGCTTCATGACACCACTCAGCGGCCCCGTATTCTCCTTGATTTAACTCAAGGGACACAGGTACCCAAAAATATGTCATACTAACATAGCCATCGCTTCAACCATATTGTTCTACGCTGTAAAGTTTCCACGATCTATTGCTACTTACCTAAAATGCCCCAAATACAGGTATAGGATATTTTCAAGAAATAAGCACAAGCATGAACCAAAATACAAAGCAAACAAAGAAAATAAGTAAAGAAATAAAGGTGATCTAGCTCTTAAGGTAACCCCACTTTTAATAATTTCCCCAGCAGAGTCGTCAGTTCTATGATACGATGGGAGAACTGACTTGGTGTTTTGCATTTGATCGCAAATGTTGTGGATAGCAAGAGTCGCTGCTGACTTTTCTTTTATCCAATAAAGGAAAGGGTGAAAAGAACAAGAAAGACCTTTTGAGAATTTTTCTTAAGTTTGGGGGGTAGGTTTTGAAATGGGAAGGTGTTAGCACCCTTTTCATCTGTAGTTATCTACTGGCTCTTAATTGCTAGATCACTTTTAGATGCTTTGTGCTTGTGTAAGTTTGAAAATATTTTGAAAGTGCCTTCACACGGAAAACTTTGCAATGATTCTCGTATCATTGAGAATGTATACAAAGTGTTGGTTTTGAAAATATTTGTTTGAAAGGGTGTGTTTTGGAAATATGTTTTAAAGGGTCCAATGTAAGGCAATTTTGTAATGATTCTCGTATCGTTGAGAATGTATACAAAATGTTTGTTTTGAAAAGTGTTTTGGAAGTGTGAAGTGGGAAAGTGGTTTTGTTTGTGAGCAAGCAATTACGAGCAATCTACCTACTCAAAAAGTATTTGTTATTTTCCTCCTCCTTTAAATAATGATATCCTACCATTAGTTAATAGGAAGCCATATCATTGGATGTGAGGGACAGGCGTGGGTCGTCATACAGTCATAAAAGGCAACTTGTAAGATGTTTTTAACAATTGTCGTAAGGGACTAAGATCGTTTATTGAAGGCAACTTTGAAGGGTCATCGAGGGACTAAGATATTTTAATCAAGGGTCTTTTCTAAAACATCCCACGTTCGAGGTACATGACATGTATTTTATCTTGAATTAGGGTTTTTGCTATGGTTGATTTTAGTCTTGTCATGCAAACCCTAATTACTAACAATAATAAGGAAAGTGATAAATTACGGAATTTACATGTCCTACGCTATTACAACGCTTTGGGAATGGGGGGTACAAGTTTGTGAATAGGGGGAAGAAAGCAATAAAACCTAATTATCTATTACAAACCATTTAACATAAATAATGATAGAATGTACAAAATGTAAAGAAGAAGATGGAAATTGTTTTTAGGGTTTTTTGATGGAAAAGGTTTCAAGGTTTAACCTAATTATTTTTAATTACAAGAGAAGTTAATTAATTATCCCAAAACTTAAAGTCTAACTTAATTGAAATTAAAAATAAAAACTAAGTCTAAATAATTTGTTTAGAAAATAATTTGAAGGTTAATGTTAATTGAGAAAAATATTTTAAAGTATGGAAAATAAGCAAAGTCTAGTTCTAAATATTAACAAAAATAAAACAAATGTTTAAATTAAAATATTTTTAATTTAATTATTTTTTAAGAAAATATATTTTTATATTTTTAGGTTAAATAAAAAATAATTAAATAAGTAAAATGTAGAAAATGTAAAGAACATGAAAACCATTGGCTGGGGTGTAAAAAGTAAAAGAGGTGTGAAAAAGAAATTTTTGGCATGCCCAACATAAGCCCTTTTTTTTAAATCAGAAAAAAAATGTTTGAAATAAAAAATGTATTGGGCATGCGGAGTATGTAAGCAAAAAAGGGGTGTGTGCAAGAAAATTAGTCAAGGTCCAGAACAAAAAGTCTAGCGTATGTTGATCACTTGTGAATGCATTCTGAGATTGTATCATGGGCATGCACCTTGGTGCATTGGATTTGATGGCTTGGCTGATCTGGTGGTGTAGAGGAGAGGGCACATGATGGACTCAATGAAGCTAGAAGCGTTGGATCTACATGGAATATATGAGTAAAACATGAAAGGGTACCATTGGTGTTCGAACCCAGGTCCCTATACAATAATGCCTTACACGCGCTTCCTTTGCCACTGGGGTGGCTGTTTCATCCGTTTATAAGACAAGTTGCAATAAATTTAAAATAAACCCTTTCATTATGGCACTTCTAAATAATGGAAAAACACAAGTGTAATACGGTAGCAGAACTGACTGTTTAATACTGGTTTATGTTTTTTGTTCGCAAATGTCGCGGTAAGCAAGAGTCTCCATCGACTTTTCTTTTATCCAATAAAGGAAAGGGTGAAAAGAATAGAAAAAGTCCTTTTTTCGAGATTTTATGAGTAAGGGGGGTAGGTTATGGAAAGGGGAGGTGTTGTACCCAAAAATTTTCCCTCCCATATTTTTTCAAAATATTTCAAGAAAGATCCTCAAGTTGCTCAAGGAAGCCCAAGGGTTGACCAGACAAGCTCTCTCCTAAGGCAGTCTACCTCAAAATTAGGGTTTCATGTTGCATCAAGATACTTGATTCTAAGGGACCCCAAATGCTCAACATTGTCCTAATATGTTCTCAAGATCATCCATGTCAAGTTTCAATCCCTACAGAGGAAGTTTGCTCAGTCAATTGCTCAAAGGCCTGAAAATCGATTGTGCTAGGGCAAAAGTCAACTGTGCCCTACATACAGTCAAACTTCAAGATTTTTGGTCAACATCCTCATTTTGAAGTATATTTCATCATTTTATCAAGGGTTGATCATGATTCATCAAGGATTGCTCATAATTTATCAAGAACCAAAAGTTGCTAAATTAGGGTTTTGTAGGAAAAGTCAACTCAACTTTGACCAAGCATAACTTTCTCATACTTTATGATAAATGACCCATCCAAAGCTCATTTTGAAGACGATGAAATGATCTACAATCCATATTCATCTCCCAAGTTCAAAATATGCACTCACAAGAAGTTATCAATTTGGACATTATAGGTCATTTTGAAAAGTCAACAAAAACACCTTTTTTGTCAAAGCTTCATACATGAGCATGGAATATCAAATTGAGATGAAACCAAATAGGTTGCTTACAGGACATCTCAAGATTTCTAAAAAGTCCAAGAATACCTTCAAAGAGTCAAAATTGAGGAAGTTATGCATTGGTGAAGTTGACCCTTTTTGCAAAATTATCAAAAGTCAACTATGCCAAAAACTTCAATTTTTGCCAAATGGGCCCAATCTTTTGCACTTGTTTGAAGTTGGCAACATGGTCCACGAGCCCTAGCCTTTGCCACTTGTCATTATCTTTTTTTTATTATTTATTTTGATTTTTATTTGAATTAAATCAATTTAAATCAAAACAAATCATAGAAAATCCAAAACATTGAAAACTCAAGATTTTGTACTTGTTTCAGGTCTCAAATCAAGTTGGCAAGTATTTGAAATCGTGCAAAGCATTGGTGTGGACAAAAAGATTGAATTTTCCTAACTTTAAAAAGATATTCAAAGTTAATCAAATCCAAATCAAAGACATTAATGGAGGAAGATTGAGATCATTTTTTGAACCCTAATTCAGTCCTTGATATATATTGAACCATTGCAGACCAAAAAGAAGGCTAGAGAGAGGCGTGATAACAAGAACGAAACTTGGAAAAAACCATAAAAAGTGCAGGCACGAATTCATAGTTCCAGGAAACTACAAGACTCTTTGACCATCCCAATCGTTTACTGGGATCACAAGGGACCTAAACCAATCAAGAACAAGCACTCCCAAGCCTTGTAACTCACTGTAAGTCAGCCACGACATTTCCTTTTTCTTAAATTCGGTTTACATAATTCTTGCACATTCATCACATTCTAATCATATATTCTTGTTCACCATCACATATGCAATCTTTCTGTAACATTTAATTTCATTTTTATGGCTTGTATGAGATTTCACCATTGCTAGGTTTTTGTGCTTCGATTTGGGATTTCTTCATATAGGTAAAATTGGGCCAGGAAAGGGCCACCATTGTACTCAGCAGGTTCAGACGAAGCTATCCATGGCTTTAGTTTTTATTTATCATGCGTGTGTTTGATTTTGAGGATGTACAGATTTGTAGTGACGGACAAACGTCCGTAGGTAAAAGTCTGGGACTTTTACCAACGGAGCAAGGAGAAAGAAGATATCGTGGCAAGCAACCATTGGCCTATTAAAAAAAACGCACGCTGAATTAATATATCATGCCCTTTTAATATTTAATTTTTTTTTTGTATTATATAACAACTAACGCGTGTAGCACAGTTTGTAGCCAAGCGAGTGTACAATGCTTCAGGACCTAGGTTCGAATCCCAGGTCCCCCATTCCTTTCATATTATTTTTTCTTCATTAATAAGGTGCGTATACAAGACCAAGGACCATCATGCATCCTCATAATCCAACCATCCAGGTGTCAGGAGACCAGATTTGATGGCCGTCACGTGAGGGACCATCATGGGTTGCAGTCAACACGTAGCATCAGATCTTGGAAGTCAACATGGACCTCAGGTTGTTGGGCCCAAGCTTTCTATCTGTATCTACTCAAATTACTGAATGCAGGCCCAAGTTTCTTTTTTTTTTCCTTTTATATTTTTTTAATTAATTTATTTATCTCTTTTACTCACATAATTAAATATTTTTTTTATCAAAAATCACAAAAATATTTTTCATCCAATTAAATTTAGGATATTTATTTTTTTTATATACAAAAAATTAATTAATTTAATTAGTTTGTTAATTTTAGGTAACTTTAATTGTTTTGTACATAATTAAAATTAATTAGAACAATTAGAGTTTCTAACTTAATTATATTTTCTTTTTTCTTAAAATAACCAAAAACATAAAAAATAGGTCATTTATTTATTTTTATTAATTAATTTAATTACTAGTTATCTTTGTATTTTATTTTAAAACCTAATTGTTTTCTTAAAAATAATCAAAAAACAAAAAAAAAACATTTTTTTCTTTAAATTAGGTTAGGATGGGTCAAAACCCTAGTTCTCTCCCGATCTAATTTTCCTCGCGTGCGTTTTATTATTTATTTTTATCCTATTAATGTAATTGCTCACAAGTTGTAATAGTTTAATTAGGTCTTATATTTTTAACGCTTTATTTTTAAGGGTTTGTTTTTGGCTATGTAAATACCCGAAGCCTTGTAATAGTGTAGTTTATTTTCCGCACTTTAAATTCCGCAAAATATTAAACTGTTAGATGTATGATATTAGGGGTGCATGACAAGAATGTATGATTAACTTTAAAACAGTTAGATAACCCTAAAATGTGCAAAGATAATAAATTAAAATTGAATCACTCGCACATGCGCACTCCTAGGGTACACTCCCACTTCGGTTGCCTTCGGTAAACGGTCATTAGGTATAGGATATTTTAGTGATCGCCCTTTTGTCTCAAAGATCAAGGTTGCTTCGGAAAAGTTGCCTCGGAATGGTTGCCTCGGAATTATTGCCTCGAGTAATTGATCCAAGACATTAGGGTTATTACTAAGACGTCCTAACATTGCTTTAGTGACCATACGTCCCTTTCGAATTGACCCTCAAAACTCCAATGATTGTGCTACATACTCACTAATAGTAGGATAGCGTTGTCTAAAGGAAACGAACATAGAACAATTCTTTTTTCGAGTAGGTAGATTAGCTCTTAAGTAATTGATCAATCGAAACAAACTTTTTCACACTTACACACTTTTAAACAAAGCTTTCAAAAACACTTCGTAACACTCTTGAAGACAGTAGCAAGAGTTAAATCGAAGTCAAAAACTTTTTAAATCACACAAACACAAAGAAGCAATTTTGAAAATGATGAGCAAGTACATAAGAGCCCGTATATAACTACGAATAGAAAGGGTGCTAATACCTTCCCTTTCTATAATCTACCCCCCGTACTCAGAAAATCTCGAAAAAGGAATTTTTTTGTGCTTTTTTACTTTCCTTGTTGGATAAAATAAAAGTCGGTGGCGACTCTTGCTTACCGCGATATTTTACAAACACAAACGCAAAACACAAACCAGCATTCCTAAAAAACAGTCCCGGTTCTGGCCATCGTATCACAGAACTGGCGACTCTACTGGGGACTCAATAAGTTGGGTGTACCTTAGGATTAGTTCATCATATTGTTTTCTATTGTTTGATTTGATTGCTTTATTTTTTTGGGCTTTGTATCGGAGTTACTATAGATCCTAACCCAGATCTGGGGGACACCTTTTAGGTAAGTAGCAATAGACTGTGAGGGAACTGTACAGCATAAACCAATACGGTTGAAGCAGTAGCTACGTTAATGTGGCACATTAGTTGGTACCGATATCCCTTGTGGAGCAACAAGGAGAATATGAGGCTGCTATATGGGTCGTTAAGCATCAACTGACCTTAGAACCTATAATTGACCAACTTGGCCATAGGAAGTAGTGAGATAGCCGGTCTCGGTGTAGAGCTGGGAACTGGTTGATATTCGATGCTACACTCATTGAGACTATACTCTTGAGATGGTTCCGGCCGCAAGAAAAGATTACGTGAGCTGAAACTATGATCGATGGAGGATGGTCAGTGATATTGAGAACCTCTAGAACCCGGTTACTATTATTAGGACAGGTTGAACCAACTGAACTTCAAGAGGGTAGTACCTAGACTCCATGCAAGCCTAAACTTAAGGGCTATTGTGTGACTTGTTTTCCCTTACCATGTTTGCTACCTGCTATACCTGTGGTGTGTTTTTATCATGACATCATGCATCGTGACATCGCATGCATATTTCATTAGACTAACCATTTCAAAGACCGAGGGGATTCATCTTTGTTCTGTTTTGCAGATTATGGCTTCCATGCGCAGAAATACCATTCGCGTCAACTTCGTGCAGATACCTGTTCAGCTCAGAGAGTTAGTTTCAAAGGTTCCTGACACTTCTTCATTTGTTAGAAGACATGGTTATCTCCTTAGCATGGTCACTTCAAAGTTGGATGAGCAAATGATGAGTGTGTTATTCCAGTTCTTTGAGCCATTGCATCATTGTTTCACCTTCCCAGATTATCAGCTAGTCCCTACTTTGAAGGAGTTTTCTTACTTTCTAGGCATCTCCATTCTAGAGCAGACACCCTTTACAGGATTGGAGGAGGTTCCTAGACCTGAGGATATTGCTTCAGCCTTACATCTAAAAAGGGCTTATGTAGTATCCAATTGGGAGACTCGGAGCGGGGTTAAAGGTTTCTTGGCTAAGTTTCTAATGGATCAAGCTCAACAGTTCTAGGATAGTTTGGACTTTCAAGCATTTGAAGACACCCTGGCTCTCCTCATCTACGACTTGGTTCTGTTCCCGAATCCAGATTCTTTCATATATGTGAACACGGTCAAGATCTTCATGTCTCGTAACCTAGTGCCTACTCTTCTAGGTGACATTCTACATGCTCTTTATACCCGTACTGTGCGGAGAAGGGGAACTATCATGTGTTGTACACCGCTGCTGGCAAGGTGGTTTATTTCGCACCTCCCCAAGTCTGTATTGAAGAATGAGGAAGGTGTAGGTTGGGCTTACAGAATCATGTCCCTTGCTCATACGGACATCCTTTGGAGTTCTAAATATATGGAAAGGGTAGCTGTCATTGATCGATGTGGGGAATACCCTAATGTTCCGTTGCTTGGAATTAGAGGGGGAATAACTTATAATCCTTTCTTGGATTTACGACAAATTGGACGCGCTCGGAGAGATGGTCCTCATGAGCTGTTGCTTACATATATTATCTTTGACTACAAGGGGGATGTTGAGGGGCATCGCCGCATATTTATACGAGCCTGGGGCATGGTGAACAGGTCTGACCCACATGAGCTAGAATTGAAGACTTCTCTCCTGATGTAACCTTATCTCCAGTGGGTTCGAGCATGTGCTCAAAAGCTGGGGATTCCATATGAAGCTATTTTTCCGGTGATTGTAGAGCATACTAATGAAGAAGGGGTCCCTTATACAGTCCTCCATCCCTATATGCCTACTGATCTGGGGGCATTGAAGAGATCTTGGATCAAGTTGAAGGAAGAAAGGGATACCTACAGGGAGAAGTATCACGAAGGGAGCTTTACAAGGCAGCTTGAGAATGAAAGGACAATCAACGATTATGTCAGCATGAAGGGAAATCGACCATGGGATTTCTGATGTCTTTTATTATTTCTAGTTAGATTTTCTCTTCAGTTTATTTCTTTTGTAACGCCTTGAAGGCATTGTTAAACATTGTTACAAGTTTGAATCTAATAAAGTTTGTTTATTTCTTGTTTACAAATTTGAATCTCCCAAAGTCTTTGAAATCATATCATACGCATTCCATTGCCATGCACCTCATCACAGGTACCATTACAGGTTTCTTATCTTCTTCGCTGTTTATTTCAGCACATAATGTCTTCTGAAACACCTACTGATCAAGCTATCAATGCTCTTCAGGCTCAGAATGCTCAGTTTCAGGAGATGTTCTTGAACTTGGCCAATGGGCGGCAAGATCTGAAGACTCTCATCTTGAAGGATAAGAAGAAGAGGGTGGTTCTGCTGAATATGGGTCATAGATTCAGGAACAATTTGCGACAGGAAGCTGATCTGTCTCATTCATCTAGAGGAGGAGGGAATCAAGAGGGAAGAAAGGGTCCTAGCCATGTGGTTTCTGACAATGACACTAATTTTGATGAAGAACAGTATCCTCCTGCTGAGGATAGGTATAAGAAACTCGAAGACCGGTTGAGTGCAATGGAGATTCAGAAGGTTCCCGGTTTGGACTTTGGAGATTTGGGACTAGCATCTGGGGTGGTGATCTCGCACAAGTTTAAAGCTCTTGTCTTTTCTAAGTACGATGGGGTATCCTGCCTGAAGCTATACCTCCGCTCATACGTCAGAAAGAATCAACCCTATACTACTGATAGAAACTTGTGGGTTCATTTCTTTCAAGATAGTCTATCAGGGACTCAGCTTGAATGGTTCTATCAACTGGAAGGAGCTAATGTCCGCAACTGGGAGGACCTTGTTGCTGCTTTTTACAAGCAATACCAGTATAATGCCGACCTTGCTCCCACACGTACTCAACTTCAGGGTATGTCTATGGGTGCGAGCGAAGGTTTTAAGGACTACGCTCAGAAGTGGAGAGATCTGGCTGGAAGAGTAAAACCCCCTATGTCTGATAGGGAGTTGGTGGATATGTTTCTTGGGACTTTGTCTGGTCCATATTTCAATCATTTAATCGGTAGTTCATCGTCTGGGTTCACTGGATTGATCATGACTGGGGAGAGAGTAGAGGTTGGTATCAGAAGTGGCAAGATACAGAAGGTGCTTCATCGAGTACAGAAAAGAAGCCTTTCAAGAAAGAATCTAGTGCAGTTTACAGCTCGAGGAGCCAAAACCAACCTGAATGCCGCCAAGCAGTTAATGCGGTAGTAATATCAAGACCCATTGTTGCCCCACAACGCAACAATCAACAAAGAGTAGAGAGACCGCAAAGACAATATACTCGGCTCAGTATGACCTTGTCTCAAATCCTGCCGCAATTGTTGAAAACCAACCTGGTGACTCTAAGGGAAGCTCCAAAGAATCCCAGTACCACCTCTCCGCTATACAATCTGAACGCCCGATGTGCCTATCACTCTGATAGCCTAGGGCATGATACCAACAATTGATGGGCCTTGAGGAATAAGGTGCAAGATTTGATTGAAGCTAAAGAGATTGAGTTTGACGCACCAGAAAAGCCTAATGTCATGACTGCTCCTATGCCCAAGCATGGGGTAAATGCTGTGGACGATGATTCATTTGTGACCTTTGTGGAAGACATTGCTACTTTGTTAATGACATTAAAGAAGAATCTATTGTTCGCCGGTTTATTTCCGGGTTGTGGCGAAGGTTGCCACCTGTGTTCCATCCTGCTTGTTGGTTGTTATTTACTAAAATCAGGTGTTCAGCGCCTGATGGATAAAAAAGAGATGTTGTTCAAGAAAACTTCGATTCCGTTGATTCCTGTTGAAGATGTTTCCATAATAACCATTTCCGCCAATTCTTCCAAGGCTTCCTTGAGAAATCCTGTTAGGATTACGTCTGTTCCGCGAGTTTCTCCATTGATCATTACTATTCCTGGTCCTATCCCTTACACTTCGGATAAAGTTGTCCCGTGGCACTATGGGGCCGATGTGTATTATCATGGGATCAAACAAGACTTGAAGGATGAAGAGGCTGATACTGATGTCATCAATATTGTCGGGTCCAGCAAGGTCACTCGAAGTGGAAGACTCTTCTCTCCTGAGATTTCTCCTCCGACTGTTTAAAACCCTGTTGTCATTCCATCTGCCAGCACGTCAGTTGCTATTCCAATTCTTACTCTAGTTATCACCCCTGTCGCCGAGTCATCTGACACTCGGGGTAAAGAAGTTACAGGTGGGCCTGCCCGGATGGAGGCACCTAAAAAAGTCATTGTTGAAACCTCTAGGCAGGAGATAGAGGAAATTTTGAAAATTATCAAGAAAAGCGATTACAACATAGTCGAACAGTTGGGGCAAACCCTGTCGAAGATCTCTATGTTGTCTTTATTGTTGTGCTCAGAAGCCCATGCAAAGGCTTTAATTGCTTTCCTTAAAATTGCACATGTACCGCAGGAAACATCCGCTGATCAATTCAAAGACTGTGTGGCTAGTTTGACCGCTGACAACGGGTTGGGTTTCTCCGACGCAGATCTGACTGCCAAAGGAAGGAATCACAATGATGCTCTGCACGTCTCGATCGAGTGAAGGGTCACTACTTTGGCCCACGTGCTAGTGGATACTGGGTCCTAATTAAATGTTTTACCTAAGAAAGCATAAGATCGGCTGGATTGTGAAGGGTTGGTTCTAAACCCAAGTAATATTGTGGTTAGGGCCTTTGACGGGTCCAAGAGGATGGTACATGGATAGGTGGATGTCCCTGTTAAGGTTGGTTCCCAGACTTTTGCATCTACGTTCTATGTGATGGACATTCGACCATCTTATTCTTGCTTGTTGGGTCGCCCGTGGATTCATAAGGCTGGGGCAGTGACTTCTACGCTCCATCAGATGTTGAAATATCCAGTGAAGGGGAAGATTGTTACGGTGCAAGGTGAGGAGGATTACATGGTAAACCACCTTAACTCCTTCCGGTATGTGGAGATGGATGGGGAGTTCATTGAAACCCCGTGCCAGAACTTTGAAGAGGTCCCCCAGACTCTGGCGTTGACTAAAACTGTTGCTGAAGAATCTCCGATGAAGATGGCTTCCCTCAAGGATGCCAGGGCTGTTATTGAAAAAGGTGGGTGTGCAAATTGGGGCCAACTCCCTGAATTTTCACACAAGACTAACAAGTTTGGTTTGGGTTTTACTACAGAAGCTCAAAGGGTTGTTCGACGTGCGCGAATTGGAAGACCTCCTCTCCGCATCAGTAATCTGGGAGTGAATGCGATTGAAGATGATGATGAAGAGTCAGATTTCGACAGCTGGATTTACCCGACTACCGACGGTGGCTTGAACAATTGGACAGCGAAGGACTTCGTGCTTGTTTCTTTTATTACACAGTAATAGACTTTTGTTTTGAGACTTGTAACAGACAATTTGAAACTTTATGGCCTGGTGCCTTACCCAAGGCACCTTGGCTTTGTTTGTGAGGGCTTATTATGTGTCATTTCCATATATCATCAATAAAGCATTGGAATTTTTCTTGCATTACAAATTTTGCGCTCTTTGTTTTTCCTTTCTATCTTGCACTTTATCAAAATAGCTATTTGTCTTACACACACTCACATATCATAATACAGGTCCACATCCACTCTGGATCCCACTGATAATGACTTTTCTAGTGCTAGTTATGACTTTGAAAGTCCGATCAACCAATCTGAGGACGAAGGTGAGGATGATTGCAAAGTACCTGGGGAGCTTGCTAGACTGTTACTTCAGGAAGAGAGGGCTATACAACCACATGAAGAGCCAGTGGAAACAGTAAATCTGGGTACAGAAGAAAACAAGAAAGAGGTCAAGATCGATGCAAATCTAGAGTCAAGTGTCAAGCAACGGTTGATCCAGATGTTGCGTGACTATGTTGAGATCTTTGCTTGGTCTTATGAAGATATGTCTGGGTTAGATACCGATATTGTGGTGCACCGCTTGCCAACTAAGGAAGACTATCCTCTGGTAAAGCAGAAGGTATGTCGTATGCGCCTTGAGATGTCTCAGAAAATCAAAGTTGAGGTCATGAAACAGTTTGATGTCGGTTTTCTAGCAGTTACTTCTTACCCGCAGTGGGTTGCCAACATGGTTCCGGTGCCGAAGAAAGATGGTAAGGTACGTATGTGTGTGTACTATAGGGATCTGAACAGGGCGAGTCCCAAGGATGATTTCCCTCTTCCTCATATTGATGTTCTGGTTGACAACACCGCACAGCATAAGGTCTTCTCCTTTATGGATGGTTTTTCTGGTTACAATCAGATTAAGATGGCTTCCGAAGACATGGAGAAGACAACCTTCGTTACGCAATGGGGTACCTTTTGCTACAAAGTCATGCCTTTCGAATTTAAGAATGCTGGGGAAACTTATCAGCATGCCATGGTCGCTTTGTTCCACGACATGATTCATCATGAGATTGAGGTATACGTTGACGACATGATTGCAAGGTCCCAGACCGAGGAAGAACATCTTGACCAACTTCAGAAGCTATTTGACAATTTGAAGATGTACAAGATGAGGTTAAACCCGAACAAGTGCACCTTCGAATTAAGGTCTGGTAAGCTGCTGGGTTTCGTCGTTAGCGATAAAGGTATTCAAGTGGATCCGACAAAGGTGAAGGCTATACAGGAGATGCCAGCTCCCCGAATAGAAAAAGAAGTCAGAGGCTTTTTAGGACGGTTAAATTACATTGCCCGATTCATCTCACACCTGACTGCTACTTGTGATCCAATCTTCAAGCTACTGAAGAAAGATCAAGTGGTAAGATGGAATGATGAATGTCAGGCCGCTTTCGAAAGGATCAAGGAATATCTCCAAGAGCCACCTATCCTGATGCCTCCAGTTGAAGGGAGACCTTTGATCTTATACTTGAAAGTACTCGACAATTCAATGGGGTGCGTATTGGGGCAGCATGACGAGTCTGGCCGAAAAGAGCATGCTATTTATTACCTTAGCAAAAAGTTTACCGACTGTGAGACCCGATACTCACTGCTTGAGAAAATTTGTTGTGCTTTGGCATGGGCTGCTCGCCGGCTGAGACAGTATATGCTGACTCATACCACCTTATTAATATCAAAGATGGACCCAATCAAGTATATCTTCGAAAAGCCTGCCTTGTCCGGAAGAATAGCAAGATGGCAGATGATCTTGACTGAGTATGAAATCCAATACACGACCCAAAAAGAAATCAAGGGAAGTGTGTTGGCAGATCATTTGGCGCATCAGGCTGTAGATGACTATCAATCCATGAACTTCGAATTCCCAGATGAGAGCATCATGTTGGTGATTGACTCTGAAGAACCTGGACCGGATGAAGGACCTGAGGAAGGATCCCGATGGTCTATGTATTTTGATGGAGCTTCAAACGCTTTGGGTAATGGCATCGGCGCCGTGATCATATCTCCTGAAGGCTGTCATACTCTGTTTACCGCCCGATTATGTTTTAACTGCACCAACAACATGGCGGAGTATGAAGTGTGCATCATGGGTCTTCGAGAAGCTATTGACCTAAGGATTAAGTTTTTGAGTGTATTCGGAGATTCCGCTCTCGTGATCAGTCAGATCAAAGGCGAGTGGGATACGAAACACCCAAATCTTGTTCCTTACAAGGAGTATGTACTGACATTGCTTCCACATTTCGAAGAGATAACCTTTAAACACTTCCCAAGAGAGGAGAATCAGTTAACGGACGCGCTAGCTACCATGTCTTTTATGTTCAAGGTCAAATGGGACAATGAAGCTCCCCGGATTACCATTGAGAGGTTGGACGAACCCGCACATTGTTGTGACATTGAGACTGAAGAGGTGGTGGATAAACCCTTGTTTCATGAGGTAAAGAGGTATCTTGAGGTTCAGGAATACCCCGAGGGTGCATCTGTTAATGATAAGAAGTTCTTGAGGAGGTTCACGGTGAAGTTCTTCATCAGCAATGATATCCTTTACAAACGTAACCATGATTCAACCTTACTGCGATGTGTGGACAAGAACGAGGCAGAAAGGATTATGGCAGAGTTACATGAAGGTACTTTTGAAACTCATTCCAGTGGACATACCATGGCAAATAAAATCCTACGGGCAGGATTTTTTGGTCTATTATGGAAGCCGACTGTTATAAGCATTCTCGGACCTGTCATAAGTGCCAAATCTATGCTGCTAAGGTGCACATACCTCCAGTTCCTCTGAACATCTTGACGACACCTTGGCCTTTTGCAATGTGGGGTATCGATATGATTGGTGAGATTAGACCTACTGCGTCCAATGGGCATCGTTTCATTATGGTAGTTATTGATTACTTTACAAAGTTGGTTGAGGAAGCTTCCTTTGCTACAGTGACCAAGAACGTCGTGGTACGATTTATTCGGCACAATCTGATCTGTCGATACGGTATACCGGAAAGAATCATTATGGACAACGGTACAAATCTCAACAATACAATGATCACCGAGCTCTGCAAACAGTTTAAGATACAGCATCACAACTTTTCTCCTTACCAGCTGAAGATGAATGGGGTTGTTGAAGCGGCTAATAAGAACATTAAGAAGATTGTGTAGAAGATGACAGTGACATACAAAGACTGGCATGAGATGTTACCATTTGCTCTTCATGGGTACCGTACCTCAACGCGGACTTCAACAGGGGCAACACCCTATTCCTTGGTATATGGCATGGAGGCAGTCTTGCCCATTAAAGTTCAGATACCCTCTCTTTGGATTATGAAGGATGCAGGTTTGAGAAAAGACTATTGGATTCAGACCCGACTTGATCAGCTGAACCTAATTGATGAAAAGAGACTTACTGCTATTTTTCATGGTCAGACGTATCAAAAGCGAATGATCAAGGCATTTAACAAGAAAGTTAGACGACAAGAGTATCAAGTTGGGGATCTGGTGATCAAGCGCATCATACTGCCACAAGGTGATCCCAGGGGCAAATGGACCCCTACTTACGAAGGGCCATTTATGGTTAAAAACACTTTCTCAGGAGGAGCTATGATTCTAACCACCATGGATGGTGACGACCTTCCTCACCCTGTCAATGCAAACATAGTGAAAAAATACTATGCATTATCAAAGACCCTCTAGGTTGACTGGCCTAGGCAAAAATAAGGGCTTCCCGGCGAACCAAAAGGGTTCGGGCAAAAGTAAGGGATGAAACTGGGAAAAAAAACTGTACACCCAGCAAGTCGAAAACCTGAAAAGGCGGCTTGGGAAAAAAAGGGTATCCCGGTGGACTGAAAACCCGAAAGGGCGCTCCAGGCAAAAATATGGGATCAAAGCATAACACTATGTCTCATTGGATCATCTTACAACCAAACTTCGGTATCGACTATCAAGCTCGGACGACACTGATCAATCTGATCCACCTTCAACCAAGTAGCAAAGTGATGAGATGCTCGAAGATATAAAGGAAATAGCAAAGTTGGAACCCAGTGGGATTTTTCACATAGTTGTTTTCCTTTCTTTTACACAAATTGTATAAATTCTATCGTTCGGTGGCGTTCTCTTACTAGGACGTCAGTCTCTTGTACAAAAAACGCCTATTTACAGGCTAACTTCAAAATCAATACAATTCATTTTCACAAAGAAATTTAAAATTGTTTTTCTTTTTCTATTTTGTTTTGGAAGAACGTCCAATGTTCATTTTTGATATATGCATTTGACAATAATTGCTGCTCATAAATATTTATATGCGAAACAAAAGATGATTACCCGTAATATCAGAAACAGGGGCAGACAAGAAAATGTCCAAACCGTACAGTTGCTCCGTTCACCAGGTATAGGAATAGACCTAGTTGGAGAAAACGATTGAAGGTACATTCACTCCCCACAGAGTAAGAAATACCCAAAAAAACAGTGGTGTTAGCCCTCCCCAGCTAAGGTTCGCAACCACAAATAAGTCGGTGAAATTCTCCCCAAGCAGAGTTTATCTATCACCGGAACTGGAAGATTATCCCCAGTGGAGCCTGGAAGATTATCCCTAGTAGAGTCTAGAAGACCATCCCCAGTGGAGTTTATTTCTTCCACAAATAGAAATCTTTATCCCCGACAGAGTTTATCATCACCAGCAACGGTAATTCATCCCCAGCTGAGGTTATTCTTCCAAATAAACAGATCCTCTGACAGAGTATGTCCTCCCCATAGAGTTATTTCCTCGTCAGTTTATTCCCCAGCGGAGTTATTCTCTCCTGCAGGAATATGCTCACAATCATCTTCATTCACTATCCCCAGCGGAAACGAAGAATTCAACTTCTTGCACTCTCCAGCAGCAACCCGGGATTTATTGTCCCCAGCTAGAGATTATCATAAAAACATTGCATATCCATACATCATGGCATATGCATACGCATCATATATCACAATCTCATTTATTTTGAGAACATCATTGCTTGATACATGTCATGCATTACATACGACTAACCTTTACCTTTTAGGAAAGATACAGTCAAATTCTCACCAAGTTCAAGCTATGAAGCCCGGATCCGACCGGATAGTATCTTGATTTCTACAGCATATTGTGAAGCCCGGATTCGACCGGATAACAGTATCAAACACTGCGAAGCTTGAATTCGACCAGATAGTGGTTTATCTTTAAGCTATGAAGCCCGGATTCGACCAGATAATAGCTTAATCCCCAGCAAGCCGTGAAGCCCGGATTATGACCGGATAATAGCTCAGCAAGTTACTGTGAAGCATGGATTAGGACCAGATAGCAGTGCAAGGTACCATGAAGCCTGGATTACGACCAGATAGTGGTATATCATAAACACAAGCCGTGAAGCCTAGATTACGACCGGATAACAGCTCAGCAAGTTCCTGTGAAGCCTGGGTTATGACCAGATAGCAGCCAAGAATACTACGAAGCCTGGATTACGACCAGATAGTGGTATATCTTTAATACAAGTTATGAAGCCCGGATCACGACCGGATAGTATCTTGATTTTCTCCAAACACCATGAAGCATGGATTCGATCAGATAATGGTATAAAGCACCATGAAGCCTGGATTCGACCAGATAATGGTACAAAGAATCGTGAAGCCTGGATTACGACCAGATAATGGTAAAAGACATTGAAGCCTAGATTACGACCAGATAATAGTGAGGGACACTATGAAGCTTGGATTACGACCAAATAGCAGTTTACCCGGCCAATTACTATGAAGCCCAGATTCGACCAGATATTAGTAGGCCCAAAAGTCAAATGGAAGCCCGGAGGCGACCGGATAACCACTTGATTTTCTTCTAAAGCCTGGATTACGACCAGATAAGAAGTAAGGTATTGTGAAGCCTGGATTACGACCAGATAGCAGCACAGAACACCATGAAGCTTGGATTAGACCAGATAATGGTATAACACATCGTGAAGCCTGGATTACGACCAGATAGCGGTACAGGACATTGCGATGCTTGGATTTCGACCAAATAGAAATTTCACCTGGACAATTACTAAGAAGCCCAGAGTCGACCGGATATTAGTGTGCCTTGAATTCAAGTTGAAGCCCGGATGCGACCGGATAACAACTTAATTCCTTCTGAAGCCTGGATTAAGACCAGATAAGAATCGAGAAATTGCGAAGCCTGGATTACGACTGGATAGCAATTATAATCTCATCTCCCCAGTAAGTCATTGTAAAGCCAGGATTACGACCAGATAGCAGTCGTTCTTATCACTATGAAGCCTGGACCACGACCAGACAGTAGTTCATTTTCACCTCCTCGACTAAGAGACGGTTCCTCAGTAGAATAATGGACGACCGAAGTTCCTAAAATTCAACAGATATGATTCCCCAGTAGAATAACGAACTACCGAAGCTCCTAAAATTCTATTTCTCTCAAGACAGAGAACAACATTCCTCAGTGGAATCTTCCTCAACAACAGGTATACAGCTCTCGCTAAGGAATCTCTTATGCGATCGACATTTCTTCGGATGGCATCTTTAAGCCCATCCCCCGTCAGCAATTTCCAAATGGAATCCATAAGCCCATTCCCGATATCGCAAGACAGACACCACTTCATGCGAGTGCAAATTTCTGGGCACTCTAATGTTCAATCATCTTCCACCTTCGGATCACGAAAGGCACGCAAGCCAATCTACATCCTCAGGTTTAAGAAGATTGAACAGGGGAAGCTGTTGTACCCCAAAATTTTCCCTCCCATATTTCTTAAAACATTTCAAGAAAGATCCTCAAGTTGCTCAAGGAAGCCCAAGGGTTGACTAGACAAGCTCTCTCCTAAGGCAGTCTACCTCAAAATTAGGGTTTCATGTTGCATCAAGATACTTGAGTCCAAGGGACCCCAAATTCTCAACATTGTCCTAATATGTTCTCAAGATCATCCATGTTAAGTTTCAAGCCCTACAGAGGAAGTTTGCTCAGTCAATTGCTTAAAGGCCTGAAAATCGACTGTGCTTGGGCAAAAGTCAATTGTGGCCTACATACAGTCAAACTTCAAGATTTTTGGTAAACATCCTCATTTTGAAGTATATTTCATCATTTGATCAAGGGTTTATCATGATTCATCAAGGATTGCTCATAATTTATCAAGAACCAAAAGTTGCTAAATTAGGGTTTTGCAGGAAAAGTCAACTCAAATTTGACCAAGCATAACTTTCTCATACTTTATGAGAAAGGACCCATCCAAAGCTCATTTTTAAGAAGATACAATGCTATACAATCCATCTTCAGGTCCCAAGTTCAAAGTATGCACTCAGAAGAAGTTATGAATTTGGACATTATAGGTCATTTTGAAAAGTCAACAAAAACACCTTTTTTGTCAAAGCTTCATACATGAGCATGGAATATCAAATTGATATGATACCAAAGATGTTGCTTAGAGGGCATATCAAGATTTCTAAAAAGTCCCAGAACACCTTCAAAGAGTCAAAATTGAGGAAGTTATGCATTGGTGAAGTTGACCCTTTTTGCAAAATTGTCAAAAGTCAACTATGCCTAAAACTTCAATTTTTGCCAAATGGGACCAATCTTTTGCACTTGTTTTAAGTTGGCAACATGTTACACAAGCCCTAGCATTTGCCACTTGTCATTATCTTGTTTTTATTATTTATTTTTATTTTTATTTGAGTTAAATCAATTTAAATCAAAACAAATCATAGAAAATCCAAAACATTGAAAACTCAAGATTTTGTACTTGTTTCAGGTCTCAAATCCAGTTGGGAAGTATTTGAAATCGTTCAAAGCATTGGTGTGGAAAAAAAGATTGAATTTTCCTAATTTTAGAAAGATATTCAAAGTGAATCAAATCCAAATCAAAGACATTGATGGAGGAAGATTGAGATCAGTTTTTGAACCCTAATTCAGTCCTTGATATATATTGAACCATTGCAGACCAAAAAGAAGGCTAGAGAGAGGCATGATAACAAGAACAAAACTTGGAAAAAACCATAAAAAGTGCAGGCACGAATTCATAGTTCCAGGCAACTACAAGACTCTTTGACCATCCCAATCGTTTCCTGGGATCACAAGGGACCTAAACTAATCAAGAACAAGCACTCCCAAGCCCTGTAACTCACTGTAATTCAGCCACGACATTCCCTTTTTCTTGAATTCGGTTTACGTAATTCTTGCACATTCATCACATTCTAATCATATATTCTTGTTCACCATCACATATGCAAGCTTTCTGTCACGTTTAATTTCATTTTTATGGCTTGTATGAGATTTCACCATTGCTAGGTTTTTTTGCTTCAATTTGGGATTTCTTCATATAGGTAAAATTGGGCCATGAAAGGGCCACCATTGTACTCAGCAGGTTCAGACGAAGCTATGCATGGCTTTAGTTTTTATTTATCATGCGTGTGTTAGATTTTGAGGATGTACATATTTATAGTGTCGGACAAACGTCCGTAGGTAAAAGTTTGGGACTTTTACCAACGGAGCAAGGAAGAAGAAGATATCGTGGCAAGCAACCATTGGCCTATTGAAAAAAAAACACGCGCTGAATTGATATATCATGCCCTTTTAATATTTAATTATTGTTTTGTATTATATAACAACTAACGTGTGTAGCGCAGTTGGTAGCCAGGCGAGTGTACAATGCTTCGGGACTTGGGTTCGAATCCCAGGTCCCCCATTCCTTTCATATTATTTTTTCTTCATTAATCAAGTGCGTATACAAGACCAAGGACCACCATGCATCCTTATAATCCAACCAGCCAGGTGTCAGGAGACCAGATCTGATGGCCGTCACATGAGGGACCATCATGGGTTGTAGTCAACACGTAGCATCAGATCCTGGAAGTCAACGTGGACCTCAGGTTGTTGGTCCCAAGCTTGCTATTTGCACCTCCTCAAATTACTGAATGCAGGCCCAAGTTTCTTTCTTTTTTTTTCCTTTTATATTTTTTTTAATTAATTTATTTATCTCTTTTACTAACATAATTAAATATTCTTTTTATCAAAAATCACAAAAAAAAATTTCATCCAATTAAATTTAGGATATTTATTTTTTTTATATACCAAAAATTAATTAATTTAATTAGGTTGTTAATTTTAGGTAACTTTAATTGTTTTGTACATAATTAAAATTAATTAGAACAATTAGGGTTTCTAACTTAATTTTATTTTCTATTTTTCTTAAAATAACCAAAAACATAAAAAATAGGTGATTTATTTATTTTTATTAATTAATTTAATTACTAGTTATCTTTGTATTTAATTTTAAAACTTAATTGTTTTCTTAAAAATAATCAAAAAACAACAAAAACATTTTTTTCTTTAAATTAGGTTAGAATGGGTCAAAACCCTAGTTCTCTCCCGATCTAATTTTCCTCGCGCGCGTTTTATTATTTATTTTTATCCTATTAATGTAATTGCTCACAAGTTGTAATAGTTTAATTAGGTCTTTTATTTTTACCGCTTTATTTTTAAGGGTTTGTTTTTGGCTATGTAAATACCTGAAGCCTTGTAATAGCGTTGTTTATTTTCCGCACTTTAAATTCGGCAAAATATTAAACTGTTAGATGTATGATATTAGGGATGCATGACAAGAATGTATGATTAACTTTAAAACAGTTAGATAACCCTAAAATGTGCAAAGATAATAAATTGAAATTGAATCACTTGCACATGCGCACTCCTAGGGTACACTCCCACTTCGGTTGCCTTCGGTAAATGATCATTAGGTATAGGATATTTTAGTGATTGCCCTTTTGTCTCAAAGATCAAGGTTGCTTCGGAAAATTTTCCTCGGAATGGTTGCCTCGGAATTGTTTCCTCGAGTAATTGATCTAAGACATCAGGGTTATTACTAAGACATCCTAACATTGCTTTAGTGACCGTACGTCCCTTTCGAATTGACCCTCAAAACTCCAACGATTGTGCTACCTACTCTTTAATAGTAGGATAGCGCTGTCTAAAGGAAATGAACATAGAACGATTCTTTTTCGAGTAGGTAGATTAGCTCTTAAGTACTTTCTCAATCCAAACAAACTTTTTTCACACTTACACACTTTTAAACAAAGCTTTCAAAAACACTTCGTAACACTCTTGAAGACAGAAGCAAGAGTTAAATCGAAGTCAAAAACTTTTCAAATCACACAAACACAAAGAAGCAATTTTGAAAATGATGGGCAAGTACCTAAGAGCCTGTAGATAACTACGGATAGAAAGGGTGCTAATACCTTCCCTTTCTATAATCTACCCCCCCCCCCCCCCCCGTACTCAGAAAATCTCAAAAAAGGAATTTTTCTGTGCTTTTTTCCTTTCATTGTTGGTTAAAATAAAAGTCGGTGGTGACTATTTCTTACCGCGACATTTTGCAAACACAAACGCAAAATGCAAACCAGCATTCCTAAAAAACAGTCCCAGTTCTGGCCACCGTATCACAGGAGGTATTAGCACCCTTTCCATCTGTGGTTTTCCACGGGCTCTTAGGTACTTGCTCATTTTTGAAAACTGTTTGTGTGTTTGTGGTTTTGAAAGTTTTTCTTTTCTTTATGGTAACTCTTGTATCAGTCCTCAAGAGTGTGATAAAGCATTTTTGGAAAGATTTTTTTGAAAGTTTGTAAGTATGAAGATTTCAGGTTTGAGCAAGTACTTAAGAGCAGTCTACCTACTCGAAAAGGATGTTCTTTTCCTCCTTTCCTTTAGATAGTGCTATCCTACTATTATTGAGTAGGTAGCCCTATAGTCGGATGGTGAGGGACAATCAAATGGATGTTTTACAATCACAAAGGCAACTTGTGGAGGCGCTTTAACAATTTTCTTTTAGGGACTAGATCATTTACCGAAAGGCAACTGTAGGGTCATCGAGGGACTATGATCTTTTTTGATTCATGGGTCTTTGCTAAAGCGTCCCTACCTCGTGACTGTTTTATTTAAAGGTAACCAAAGTGGGAGATACCTTAGAGGTTCGCATGTGCAAGTCTGTTGAGATTCAGTTATTTATATTGCATTATTAAGTTTGCTAACATTTTAATTTTCAGTCTTATCATGAACGCCTAGTTACTAACAGTTAATATTTATAGAAATTTAAAGAGCAAAAATTTAAATGCTAGACTATTACAACGCTTTGGGACAATTACATAAAAAAGTAAAAGAAATAAAATGCAGAATTTTAAATCTAAACTATTACATCCCATTATCAGTTACATTATTTATATAAAATGCGAGAATAAAAAATAACGCGCGCGAAATACATATTACATCTAAAAATCCTAAGAATAATTCTAAGTAATAAGAAAAAAAAATTTGGTTTTATTTTTATTTATTTCAAGAAAAATAATTAAACTAAATCTAAATTTAATTTAAGAAATTAAATATTGAATGAAATTAATCTAATTCTAATATTTTTTCATTTTTTATTAAGAAAACATTTGAAACATAAATTAAATCTTAAATTTTAGTTCATTTTAAAATAAGAAAGTTGTTAAAATTTAATTAATTAATTAATTAATTAAAGCATTTCATTTTTTTAATTTAAAAAAAAGTCTAAGCCTAATTTTTTGAGAGTTTTTTTAATTATTTGCTTAATTAAGTAAAGAAGATAAAAGAAATTAAAACATTACAACAAAAAAAAAAACTAGATGGGCTTGAGATAGTAAAAAAAAAGTAGGGGTGTGATCAAATGATGGATATCACTTTAAAATGTTGATGTTGACCAAAAATCTTGAAGTTTGATTGTACATAGGCCATAGTTGACTTTTGACCTATCACAGTTGATTTTCCAATACTTGAGCAATTGACTGAGCAAACTTGTTGAGCAAGGCATGAAATTTGGCATGGATGATCTTGAGGACATATTAGAACAATGAAGGACATTTGGGATCCTTGGAGCTCAACCATATTGATGAAAATTGAAACCCTAGTTGGGGGTTCATTGCCTTGGAGGAGAATTGCCTGGTCAATTCTTGGTCAACCTTGAGCAATTGAGAACCTCTAGGAGTATGTCTTGTGTGAAAATGGGAGGGAAAATTTTGGGGTACAACAGCTGCCCCTATTCAATCTTCTTAAACCTAAAGATTTAGATTGGCTTGTTTGCCTTTCGTGATCTGGAGGTTGAAGATGATTGAACACTAGAATGCCCAGAAATTTGCACTCGCCCGAAGTGAGACTGTTGGTGAACAATATCAGGTATGGGCTTACAAATTCCATTGGGAAAAGATGACAGAAGACTGTCGGAGATGGGCTTAAAGATGCTATACAAGGAATATGATGGAGAGTCGTCGGAGATGGGCTTAAAGATGCCATCCAAAATAAATGTTGAC
Source organism: Vicia faba (assembly GCA_948472305.1). NCBI lineage: Eukaryota > Viridiplantae > Streptophyta > Magnoliopsida > Fabales > Fabaceae > Vicia > Vicia faba. The sequence goes on along the minus strand of OX451735.1, from coordinate 902,848,967 downwards.
TTCATAAGAAGTCTCTTTATGGGGATTCTTGTTCCTATTGTCCGAGGAGGAGTCTGTTGGGGAATGTTTTTTAGGGGAATAAAGTCTAGGATCTTCGGTTATCCATTACTCTACTAGGGAGTCATCCCTTAACTGAAGAGACAGAAGTGAACTGCTATCTGGTCAGGATCTAGGCTTCGCAATGACTTGCTGAGGATGATAAGGCTGACTACTATCTGGTCGTATTCCAGGATTCACAGCAACTTAGTGGGGAAATGAGATTAAATTATTGTCTGGTCATACTCTAGGCTTTGCAGTTTCTCAAACTGAATAGAAATCAGAAAAATGTTAGTAACGAGTTAACTAAACCAGAAAAAGGATCTACCGGAAAAGAATCAGTAACAAATCAATGGTCGATTCAAACTGAACCAGCAGAGGTCTTAATTTATCTTTGACTGGATAAGAATCATAAAAATCATAGTGTCGATTTAACTGAACCAGAAAAAGGTCTACTGGAAAAGAATTAGTAACAAATCAATGGTCGATTTGAACTGAGCCAGTAGAGGTCTTGGTTTATCTTTGACTGGATAAGAATCATAAAAATCATAGTGTCGATTTAACTTAACCAGAAAAAGGTCTATTGGAAAAGAATCAGTGACAAATCAATGGTCGATTCAAACTGAACCAGCAGAGGTCTTGGTTTATCTTTGACTGGATAAGAATTAGAAAAATATTAGTGTCGATTTAACTGAACCAGAAAAAGGTCTTGGATTATCTTTAACTGGAATAGGAATCAGAGAGATCTTAGTATCAATCTAACTGAACCATAGAAAAATCCTGGATTATCTTCAACTGGAATAGGTTTCAGAGAGATCTTAGTGTCGATCTGACTGAACCAGAGAAGGTCTTGGATTAACTTTGACTGGAATGGAAATCAGAAGAATCTTAGTATCGATTCAACTGAACCAGAAAAAAGTCTTGGAATATCTTCAACTGGAATAGGAATCAGAGAGATCTTAGTGGCAATCTGACTGAACCAAAGAAGGTCTTGATTTATCTTTGACTGGATAAAAATCAGAAAAATATTAGTGTCGATTTAACTGACCCAGAGGAAAGATCTACCAGAAAAGAATCAGTAAGAAATCAATGGTCGATTCAAACTGAACCAGCTGAGATCTTGGTTTATCTTTGACTGGGTAAGAATCAGAAAAATCTTAGTGTCGATTTAACTGAACCAGAAAAAGGTCTTGGATTATCTTCAACTGGAATATGAATCAGAGAGATCTTAGTATTGATCTGACTGAACCAGAGAAGGTTTTAATTAGCTTTGACTGGATAAGAATCAGAAAAATCTTAGTGTCGATTTAACTGAACCAGACGAAAGTCTTGGAATATCTTCAACTGGAATAGGAATCAGAGTGATCTTTGTGGCGATCTGACTGAACCAAAGAAGGTCTTTAATTAGCTTTGACTGGATAAGAATTAGAAAAATCTTAGTGCCGATTTAACTGAACTAGAAAAAAGTCTTGGATTATCTTCAACTGTAATAGGAATCAGAGAGATCTTAGTGTCGATCTGACTGAACCAGAGAAGGTCTTTAATTAGCTTTGACTGTATAAGAATCAGAAAAATCTTAGTGTCGATTTAACTAAACCAAACGAAAGTCTTTGAATATCTTCAACTGGAATAGGAATCAGAGAGATCTTAGTGGCGATCTGACTGAACAAGAGAAGGTCTTTAATTAGCTTTGACTGGATAAGAATCATAAAAATCTTAGTGTCAATTTAACTGAACCAGACGAAAGTCTTGGAATATCTTCAACTAGAATAGGAATCAGAGAGATCTTAGTGGCGATCTGGCTGAACCAGAGAAGCTCTCTAATTAGCTTTTACTGGATAAGAATCAGAAAAATATTAGTGTCGATTGAACTGAACCAGACAAAAGTCTTGGAATATCTTCAACTGGAATATGAATCAGAGAGATCTTAGTGTCGATCTGACTGAACCAGAGAAGGTGTACTGGAAAATAATCAGTAACAAATCAATGGTTGATTCGAACTGAACCAACAGAGGTCTTGGTTTATCTTTGACTGGATAAGAATCAGAAAAATCTTAGTTTCCATTTAAATGAACCCAAAAAATGTCTACCGGAAAAGAATCTGTAACAAATTAATGGTCGATTCGAACTGAACCAGCAAAGGTCTTGGATTATCTTTGACTGGATAAGAATTAGAAAAATCTTAGTGTCGATTTAACAGAACCAGAAAAAGGTCCACCGGAATATCTTCAACTAGAATAATAATCAGAGATCTTAGTGTCGATCTGATTGAACCAAAGAAGGTCTTTAATTAACTTTGACTGGATAAGAATCAGAAAAATCTTAGGATCGATTTAACTGAACCCGAAAAAAGTCTTGGAATATCTTTAACTGGAATAAGAATCAGAGAGATCTTAGTGTCGATCTGACTGAACCAGAGAAAGTCTTTAATTAACTTTGACTGGATAAGAATCAGAAAAATCTTAGGATCGATTTAACTGAACCAGGCAAAAGTCTTGGAATATCTTCAACTAAATAAGAATCAGAGAGATCTTAGTGTTGATCAGACTGAACCAGAGAAGGTCTTGGATTAAATTGGACTGGATAAGAATCAGAAAAATCTTAGGATCGATTCAACTGAACCAGACAAAAGTCTTGGAATATCTTCAACTGGAATAGGAATCAGAGAGATCTTAGTGTCGATCTGACTGAAATGGAGAAGGTCTTGTGAGGACATCTTTCTGAGAAAAATCTGGAAATAACCCTTCGTTAGACTCATCTTTTGAGAAGACTACCAGGTCACATAAGTAGTCAACAATGTTTGTTGATTTGATCTTTTCCCTAAAAAAGGCAAAGAGTTAGTCATATGCAATGTCATGATGGATGAAATGCATTGTGGTGATGCTCTCAAAATAAATGAGGTTATGTTGTATGCGATGTGTATGCACATGCCACGATGTATGAACATGGGATGCTATTGCGATATTTCCCAATCTGGGAAAATAAATCCATAACTGCTACTGGAGAGTATAAGGAGGCTGGATCCTTCATTTCTGCTTGGGATGATGAATGGATATGGTTTGCCGAGTATTTCCTCTTTCTGTTCGAGGATGTTCTGCCAGGGATTGACTCTTCTTGAGAATAACTCTGTGGAGGGAGATGCTTTATTGGAAGATTATGCTGATGTAGAGAAATAAACTCTGTTGGGGAATGAACTTCTGCAGTCTGAGAAATAAACTCTAACCGGGAGGAGGTTTTATAAAATGTTTAAGGTTATAAAGCTCGGTTGGGGAACACATATTTCAGCTCTCTGAAGGAACTTGGTTGGAGGAAGTAATTCTTGCTTGGGGAAGAATAGGTTAAAACTTTGGTTGTTTATACTCTATGGGGAATATAGGTGTCACGGGGTCATATGTAATGGTGACTTCTTCTCAGAATATCTCTGCCCCTGTACCTGCCGGAGAAATTACCTGTGGAGACTTTATGGATGGTTTGAGTGTTATCCCTACTAATGGGGTGCTTGGTAAATGCTGATCAAGATAACAAGTCTTCTACTGATAGACAAGTGACAAGATGACGGGACATAGTCGTACGCTTTAATCCCTAACTTTTGCCCGGACCGCCCTTTCGGGTTTTTAGTCCACCGGGATAACCTTTTTTGCCCAAGCTGGATTTTTAGGTTTTCGACTTGTCGGGTGCATAATTTTTGTATATATCCCTAATTTTTGCTCGAACTCTTTTTGGTTCGTCGGGATGCCCTTATTTTTGCCTAGGCCTGTCAACCTAGCAGGTTCTTTTCATGCGTAGTCTTTTCTGACTATGTCCATGTTCACCGGGTGCAGAGGATTTTCATTTTCCTTAGTAGTAAGTGTTGTCACACTGCCAGAAGGTGTTTGTTTGATCGTACAAGATTCGTTGCTGGAATTCATGTCCAATGCCCCAAGTGATTCAGATGGAGTTCTGCCCCTGGCTATTTTGCATTTTTGAAAGATTCCTTGAACCTTGACTTGACTTCCCCAGATCAGCTGGACACCATGCTATTCCCCTTGATTATGAATGGCCTATCACTGGAATTTCATTCCATCTGAGGTGATTCTATCCACTGGGAAGATTTTTGTTCATCGAAAATCCGTCGTGCGAATTTCTCTGCCGTTGAACTAATAGTCATATGCAAATAATGGTATTTTAAGAATGCAAAGCTTATGTCTGTCTTAAAGTTTGAAAATTCATTTTTAGTAAAACAAACAAATTTTGTAAAAGTGTGATGTCAACTCAGGATTTATAGCGAACCCTACAGGAGTCAGGATACCTTTTGTAACAATATGCTTTCAAACTAACCCATGCTTCACCTAGGACTTTTAAGGGTTATAACTTGGCCTGATTCATGGTTTAAGAAACAAAGGGTAAAGGCTCAAAGTTTATTTGTACCCACCCGTTCTTCGTGATGTTCTTCGATCCTATGCTCAGTTAATTGTGTGTTCAGATCCCAATTGAGTCTAGAATCTTTTCCTTGATGTTTCGGTGATGGTTCAGATACTGAAAGTTTATTTTGAAGAGGCATTCATTTTTGTAATCTTCTTTTTGTTGAGGATTTGTAGCGACCTCTTTTTTTATTATCCCTGCTTTTTCCTGAACTGGTTCTTTTATGATTACAGTCAGCGGGATGCCCTAGTTTTTTCTTAAGTTTCCTTCAAAGGTTTTAACTTAGCGGGCTTTTATTTTGAGAGATAATGATTGTCGGATTTAACAATTATGCGGAACCATCACCAGCTTTTGATTTGTAAGGACGTCTTCAATGCCATTCATTTTTTCCAAATAGAAAATTGCGACTGAATGCGTGCCTGAATTGACTGAGAAACTACCCTGCCCCAGGTTATAATTAAGGGTTATAATTTGTGTGAAAAGAAAAAATCCTACTTCTTTGTCTCAAAGGGGTTGACTAGGGATTATCTTCCTTATAACTCCACTATTTAGGACTTGAAACAATGCTTGTACATCGTTAGCGGGATCTATTCAAAAGCATATTTTGGAGACGGTGGTGTCATTTTTGTCATCCTCCCTCTAAAGGCTCTGAGCTTTTGATCTAGAGTTGAATATCACAAAAAGGAAAGCAGTTTAAATATAGTGAATATGAGTGAATTGATTCAAAACAGACATATTCAATGCATTGATAAAGTAACAAAGTTTTACATGAATAAATGTTCGAACAATCAAAAGAAAATTACAAATTGAAAATTCTAATGAACAAAAGCTTCTTCGTCTGATCTTGTTACTTCAGATGGCGTTCCTTGGAGGGATGGTAGAAGTACTCAGCCTGACCATCTTGTGTAGACTCCAACACTCTTTCATCAATCAAGTTTTGAATTTTATATTTCAACATCCAACAATCGACAGTATTATGGCCCGGACTATTGGAGTGATATGCATACCTTGCATCAGGATTGTAGTTAGGGGAAAAAGTCTTGGGATTCAGAGGAGGCCCTATCAACGTAACCAGATTCATCCTCAACATGTGTTATAAAGCTTAAGAAAGTGGCATGTTGAGTTTGGTAAACTGCCTCTTGGGTGTATCCGGCTTACTCTGATTAACCCGTTGTTTTTGGCGAGGTTGTTGTTGGACCCGTGATGTGGTAGAAATTTGGAAAGGTTCACTCTTCACCAAACTAACCTCTTGTCTTCTCAAAGGTTGATCAATGACTTGGTCCCCAACCTCGACTGTTTGCTTCACACGGTTGCATCCGTCTTGATGAAGCTTGTTGACAATGCCTCTCAACTCTTCTTGTACCTGGGCCAGGCCTTGGATAAGAGCCATCTTCCCTAACATCTGGGTTCTCATTGCTTCAACCTCAGCTTGCAGTTGTTCCAACCGTTCGTCCTTATTATCTTCAGGATTTATCTTGGCCAGGTTCCCAACGAAGAGTGCTTTCAACTCTTCATGCCCCTTGGATAGGTTTAGGAACATTTCCATGAACTGAGCCTCTTGAATTTGGAGATATTTGTTGTCTTGTTTGAGAGCCATTGCTGAAATAAACAGCGAGAACATGAGAGACCTGTTATGAAACTTGTTTATGCAATGATATGTATGATATATGTATGCAATGTTTTCAAGGATCTCGCGGGGTAAACAAGAAATGTCAAAAGTTGAAATTTGCATCTTTGATTGAAGAACTTCGTATCATTGAGTGTCCTTCTACGAGAGTCAAGCTCACCATATCAAGTGGGTCATAGCCCCTGACTTAAGTTGTTAGGTTTTGATCTTCTGACGGTATTGCCTAGAGGAAAATAAATTCCCTTTGCCCCTTGCTAGACGTCTGATTTACCATAACCTGCATCATAAACCCTTGAGATCTTCTAAATGGTTAAGGAAATGCTATGGCATGATGTTATGATGTGTATGATTATGCTAAGAAATGACATATATAGAAAGCAAAGCACACCAAAAACCTTAGGTTTAAGGCTTGCATGGGTTTTAAGGCCATACCCTCTTGAAGTTGAATTGGTTCAACCTGTCCTATAAATAGTAGTCGGGTACTAAGGGATCTCAATATCATTGATCTTTCCCACAAGTTTCGTTCAATAGGCGACTGACTCCCAACCAAACAAAACTCAAGAGTCAAATCTCAATGAGTGTAGCATCGAGTATCTGCCGACTTTGGGAATACACCAAAGATGGCCACCTCGCTACATCCTAATGGCCAAGTTGTTCATTTAAAGGTTCTAAGGTCAATTGACGCTTCATGACACCATGCAGCGGCCCCGTATTCTCCTTGATTAACTCAAGGGCTACCGGTACCAACCAAAGTGTCGCATCAACATAGCCATAGCTTCAATCGTGTCGGTATACCCCGCACAGTTTCCACGATCTATTACTACTTACCTAAAAGGTTTCCCCAAATCCGGGTGTAGGATCTATAGTCACCCCAAACAATACCCTTAAAAATAAAGCAAACAAATAGTCAAAGAAGCAAAATGATCTAGACCCTAAGGTAAACCCCACTTTTATTATTTTCCACATCACAGTTTCCAGTTCTGTGATACGTTGGCAGGACTGACTGTTTAATACTGGTTTTCATTTTTTGTTCGCAGATGTCGCGGTATGCAAGAGTCGCCATCGACTTTTCTTTTATCCAACAAAGGAAAGGGTGAAAAGAACAGAAAAAGACCTTTTTTCGAGATTTTCTGAGTAAGGGGGGTAGATTATGGAAATGGAAGGTATTAGCACCCTTTCCATCTGTGGTTTTCCACGGGCTCTTAGGTACTTGCTCATTTTTGAAAACTATTTGTGTGTTTGTGGTTTTGAAAGTTTTTGTTTGCTTTATGGTAACTCTTGTATCAGTCCTCAAGAGTGTGATAAAGTGTTTTTGGAAAGATTTTTTTGAAAGTGTGTAAGTGTGAAGATTTCAGGTATGAGCAAGTACTTAAGATCAGTCTACCTACTCGAAAAAGGATGTTCTTTTCCTCCTTTCCTTTAGATTGTGCTATCCTACTATTAGTGAGTAGGTAGCCCTATTGTCGGATAGTGAGGGACAATCGAAGGGACATTTTATAATCACGAAGGCAACTTGTGGAGGCACTTTAGCAATTTTATTTTAGGGACTAGATCATTTACCGAAAGGCAACTGTAGGATCATCGAGGGACTGCGATCTTTTTTTATTTATGGGTCTTTGCTAAATCGTTCCTGCCTCATGAATATTTTATTTAAAGGCAACCAAAGTGGGAGATACCTTAGAGGTGCGCATGTGAAAGTGTGTTGAGATTCAGTTATGTATCTTGCATTATTAAGTTCGCTAACGTTTTAATTTTCAGTCTTATCATGCACGCCTAGTTACTAACAGTTAATATTTACAGAAATTTAAAAAACGAAGATTTAAATCCCAGGCTATTACAACACTTTGGGACAATTACATAAAAAAATGCAAGAAAATAAAATGCAGAATTTTAAATCTAGACTATTACATCCCATAATCAGTTACATTATTTATATAAAATGCGAGAATAAAAACTAATGCGCGCGAAATAAAAATTACGTCTAAAAATCCTAAGAAAAATTCTAAGTAAACAAGAAATATCTTTTTGGTTTTATTTTTATTTATTTCAAGAAAAATAATTAATCTAAATCTAAATTTAATTTTAGAAAATAAATATTGAATGAAATTAATCTAACTCTAATATTTTTGCATTTTTTATTAAGAAAACATTTGAAACATAAATTAAATCCTAAATTATAGTTCATTTTAAAATAAGAAAGTAGTTAAAAATTAATTAATTAATTAATTAAAGAATTTCATTATTTTAATTTTAAAAAAAGTCTAAGCCTAATTTTTATGTGAGTTTTTTTTTATTATTTGCTTAATTAAGTAAAGAAGATAAAAGAAATTAAAACATTACAAAAAAAAACTAGAAAGGCTGGAGATAATAAAAAAAAAGTGGGGGTGTGGTTGTTGAATTCGCTGGCCCATGAAGGGAGAGGCCTAGATTTGCTTCTGGATCCAATGTGGATTGGTCTTGATGGCACGTGGTGATCCCACATATGGAGTGTGCTAGATCTGATCAGATGGACATATGATGGCACATGTCTTATGGTGTATAATGCACATCTAGCTACGAGGATCACCGGATCTGCATGAAACAAGTTAGAAAATATGAAAATGGAGCTTACTGGGGCATTTTGTGATGTTTCATGGCTTGGTAACGATTGCAAAAGCTTCAGGGAGCCTCCAGGAATGTATTTGGATCTTTTGTTTGGACTGAGAAAGGCTGGAACCTAAAATGCAAATTTTTACAACTTTGATAATTTTTTCAAAATTTGTAGAGCTTTTTCCATGTTGTATCTCATGTGTTAAAGCTTGCCAATGTATCCTTTATATAGAGAGGATGGAGGAGACAAGAGAACAAAGGTAGTAACAACAATAAACATGTGTTTATAAAGCCATGAATGATATTTTGTAACTTTGCCAAAGACATGGAATCTTGTCCTTTTTGAATTCGAATGAATGTGGACACCATTGCATGAAATTTTATGGGCCTAGTCTTTCCAAAACATCAACCCAAAGCTCAAAGCTCATTTCCAATTATTTTATACATTTTATTTTATATTTATTTGAAATAAATTAAAATAAATATGAATAAAATAGTTAGAAAATGCAAGGCACGGCAAGAATAACTTTATATGTCTTCTATAAACTTAGGAAGATGCTTGAAGTCCAAGAAATTGAGCCATTGCCTTAAAACATCAAATTTGGTCAATGCATAATTCTTGAAAACTCCCAAATTTTCCCAACTTGGGCAAGCCATAACTTGCTCAATATTTATCTCATGATGAGGATCTTTGACTTTTTGAAAATCCCAAGATGTATAATTCAATTCCTCTTTTGATCAAATTTTCATTTGAAGATTTTATCTTGATGTAAAAGGTCTTGGCAAAAGTGGCTTTTGTTGACTTTCTGAAAATGACATGTAATATATGATCTTGTATATTTCAAATGGTGCATTTCTTGGACTTTAGGGATGAAGAGAAGTTATAGGGAATGTGATTATCTTCAATATGAGCTTTGGTTGGTGAAAAATGGATAAAGTATGTTAAAGTTATGCCTGGTCAAAGTTCAGTTGACTTTTCCTATAGAAATCCTACTTTGCCATTTTTGACTTCTGATGGGTTATTAGCATTTATTGAGGAATCATGATCAACCCTTGATAAAATGATGGATATCACTTAAAAATGTTGATTTTGACCAAAAATATTGAAGTTTGACTATACATAGGCCACAGTTGACTTTTGACCTAGCACAATTGATTTTTCAATACTTGAGCAATTGACTGAGCAAACTTGTTGAGAAAGGCATGAAATTTGGCATGGATGATCTTGAGGATATATTAGGAAAATGAAGGACATTTGGTATCCTTGGAGCTCAACCATCTTGATGAAAATTGAAACCCTAGTTAGGGGTTCATTGCCTTAGGAGGAGAATTGTCTGGTTAATTCTTGGTCAACCTTGAGCAATTGATAACTTCTAGGAGTATGTCTTGTGTGAAAATTGGAGGGAAAAATTTTGGGTACTACAAAAAGAAATGGGGGTTTAAATTGGGGTTTTAAAAACTTAAAGAAAATAAAAAGTTGGTTATCATGGTTCGTTTGAACTCAAACTACTCCATTCCACCCGCCAAGATGATTTCGCCTCTCTCAACGAGGTCTTAATCCACTAATCAAACATGATTACACAGCTACTAAGACAACTGTTGTACCCCAAAATTTTCCCTCTCATTTCACTCAAGACATGCCTCTAGACGTTCTCAATTTCTCAAGGATGACTAAGGATTGACCAGACAAATCCTCCTCCGAAGGCAACAAGCTTCAAACTAGGGTTTCACTCCTCATCAAGATGGTTGAAGTCCGAGGGTCCCAAATTCTTTCCATGGTCCAAATATGTTCTCACGATCATCCATGCCAAGTTTCATGCCTTGTACAAGAAGTTTGCTCAATCAACTTCTTAGATGCCTGAAAATTAACTATACTAGGTCAAAAGTCAATTGTGGCTCACATACAGTCAAACTTCAAGATTTTTGGTCAACATCAACATTTTTAAGAGATATCCATTATTTGATCAAGGTTTTATCATTATTCCTCAAGGAATGCCCCCAAATTCATCAAAACCCAAAAGTTGCTAAATTGGGGTTTCATAGGAAAAGTCAACCAAACTTTGACCAGGCATAACTTCTTCATACTTTATCAGAAACTTTCCATCCAAGGCTCATTTTGAATAGGATGCAATTCCCTACAAGTCATCTTCATCCAACAAGTTCAAAATATGCACTCATCAAAAGATATGAATTTCTCTATTATAGGTCATTTTGAAAAGTCAACAAAAACTCTTTTTGGGTCAAAGCTTCTTACATGAATATGGAAGACCCAATTGAGATGAAACCAAAAGGGTTGTTTAGGGAACATCCTAAGATTTCTAAAACGTTTAAGAACACCTTTCTAGGGTTAAAATTGGAGGAGATATTCATTGTCAAAGTTGGCCATTTTTGGAAAATTGTCAAAAGTCAAATGTGCTCAAAAGTGCATTTTTTGTCAAATGGGCCTAGCTTTTCATAATTGTATCTTGTTTATGACATGGTCCACGACCCAAATCAGCAACCACACATTTTTTGCTTTATTTATTTATTTTGATTTTTATTTATTAAAAGTTAGATTAAATCAAATAAATTGCAAAAAAATATAAAAGATTGATTTTTTATCTGATTTTTTTAGGAATCAAATCCAATTAGGCTGGCTTATCATATCAAATCGTGCAAGGGATGATTGAAGCAAAATTGGCATGATTATGCTTGTTTTGGAAAGATATAATACAAGAGCAAAATCAAATCAAATTTTTATGATTCACAAAGATTTAATTTGTTTTTGTTAACCTAATCACGTCTACTACATATATAGAACATACCCAAGCGAAAAGACAGGGATTGCAGTCGTGAGAACCCCAAACAAAACTCAAATTTTTAAAGAAAAAGTGGTGGATCGGTTTCTACCCTAGAGGACGATTCAAAGTAATTCAAAGCCACAAATCCATTCCTGGACATCTCCTGAAGCTAATACGACCACTTGCACGTCCTGAGATGCCTTGAATCAGCCTCCACACCTCTCGCGGTTTGGCAATTCTTTTGAATTTGACTTTGCTTATTTACGCATGATTAATCACTTTTAAGCATAGCATTACATTGGTATCATCATTTGGAATGTTTTGGTTTAAGTAAACTATCATATTTCTTTAATTAATTAGTTTAATTAAAATTAGAGCTATTTAATTCTTTTAGTAATTAAAAATAATTAGAATTTGGGTTTAATTTTGTACATAATCTAATTTTTCTCAAAAAATAACCTAAATCTTTTTCAATTAGATTTCTTAGGGTTCTCCAATTATTCTCACATTTAATTCGCCACACGCTTTTCATTCTTTTTATTATTATTGTAACTGCTCCGAGTTTGTAATAGTTATTAGGGTTTCAATTCCGCATTTTATTTTTGGTCAAAATAATTATGTATCTTCAAAAACCTTGTAATAGCTAGGACTTTAATTTCTCGTATTTTAATTTCCAAAAACTATAAACTACTTAGATGAATGTTAATAGGATTGTATGAAAAGACAAACTAAAAATTAATACGGTAGAAAACCCTAAATATGCAAAGATAAATTAACTGAAAACATACACTCGCACATGCTCACTCCTAGGGTTTACTCCACCCCGGTTGCCTTCGGTAAACGGTCATGAAGTATAGGGTTTGTTAGTAGTTGTCCTCTAGCCCCGAAAGATCTAAAATGACCCATTCGGATGTTGCCTCGGAAAAAGATATTTAAGGCTTTAGGATGATTACTAACATTTCCTAACATTGCTTTTGTGATTGTATTTGTCCCTTCGAAAGTCACTAAAAAACTCCAACGACGACGCTACCTATTTCTCAATAATGGGATAGCATTGTCTAAAAGGAAAACGAACAGACTTTTTTTTAGTAGGTAGATTAGTTCCTAGATTCTTGCTCAAACAAACAAAAACTTTTTCACACCAACACTTTTCAAACAAAGTTTTCAAAAACAACTTCGTAACACTCTTGAGGACAGAAACAAGGGTTAACACGAAGTAAAACAAAACTTTTCAAAACAAGCACACACAAGCAGTTTTCAAAATGAGCAAGTACCTAAAAGCCCTTGGAAAACCATGGATAGAAAGGGTGCTAACACCTTCCCTTTCTATAATTTACCCTCGTACTCATAAATATCTCGAAAAAGGTTTTTTCTGTTCTTTTTCCTTTTCCTGATTGGATAAAATAAAAGTCGGTGGCGAGTCTTGCTTACCGCGACATTTGCGCACAAAAAACACAAACTAGTATTAACAGTCGGTTCTGCCACCGTATCACAACAATCGTCAAAGTATTCTTGAGTTTAAACCATAATCTGGTTTTCTCAAGGAATTACACTATACAATATTTAAGAGAGTGTACAAAAAGTGTTTTCTAATAAAACAGTATCACACACGTGATGTTTTACACAAATGAGATTCAATACGTTTGAAGGTGATGAAGATGACTTGTTTTTTGTACGTAAACGATTTCTCTTTCAAGCTTTATTTAAATAGGCAACGCATGTAGGAGATTTTGGAATGTTGATCAATGATAATTAAAGAGATTTCCAAAAATAGAGATCCTTGTCCTCTTTAAGTCGTTACTTTTGAATAGTAATAAGTGAATTGTAATGCTCCAGGACATGTTTGCTTCAGAAGATGAAAGTTACCGTTGCTTATTTCCATAACTTTATGGATCAGAAACACAAAGTTACTATTTGCAGCGTTAGAACTTCTTTAAGAGATGTATAGAATCAGAGTTGAAATAACTATCTAGATCATCTTCTATGCTTCTTCCATCAGAACTTCTCTGCAAAACAAAATACTTATTTAGGGAGCATAATTATTCTTTGAGTGTTTGTTATCATCAAAACTCTTACAAGGGTTGTAGAATCAAACTATGTTCTAACAATCTCCCCCTTTTTGATGATGACAAAAACTTGGATATTTCAATAGAAATATAAAGAACAAAAAGAATTTAAGGTCTCCCCCTGAGTTGAATACTCAGATAGAGAAGAAATACTTCTCTAAAGATTATTCTGATCAGAGTTTTTGTTGCGTCCACTTCTGTCCTCAACAGAGTTTGTTCTTGTTTTGCTTTCAAAAAGAAAACAATAAAAGTTATGATATTCAAAATGTTTGAGACTGCGTCTCGATACTGTTATATTAGAAATATCTTACGCTCTCCCCCTTTTTTTGTCAAGAATCAAAAAGCAATAAAAACACTTTAAGCAATAAAAGATGATTTGTAGTCAAAAATATTGCAGTAAACACATTCAGAAGGAAACAAATAAAATGAACAAAGTAAAGCAAACAAATTTTAAAACTAAGATTGAGGTGGAGGAATTCGTGTGAACAGGGCTTCCAACAAATTCTTAATCTGATTGTTTGACTCTTCTTATTTTCCAAGCATCCCTTTGATTTCCTTGCATGTATCATTCTGCTTGTCTAGTCTTTCCTTACACATTGCATTCTCTTTCTTCAACTCCTCCAGAGTTTACAACATAAGAGATCAAGAGGGTATATCAACAAAAGGTACCACCTTTTCAGAGCAAGTTATGGCTGATTCTGACTCAAGAGCTTCTTCAACTTCCTTGCCTTTGTCTAGAACCCTAACCAGAGGCAAAGGATCATAGGATGGTTCACCATATTCTAAAGGATGGTGATCTTCCCAAGAGGCATTTTCCAGCAGAAGAAGTGGCTTCTTTTCCCAGTGATGCAGAACTTGATCCTTGAAGACATTCAGATGATTACAGAAGTTCTGTTGAGCAATTTCATAACTTAGCTCCTTGAGTTTCTGGGATTCAGAATTAAACCATTTTCTAAACTGGTTCCAATGTGAATCAAAAGCAGCATGATTAAGATTCTCTAAGAAAGCTAGCTTTAGAGAGTTAACCCATTCCTTTATTTCTGTTTCAAAAATCAGCAAAGATTTACCAATATCTGCTTTGGAGATTTTTGGTTTTGGTTTTGGTACGACATTTTTTTGAGAGCATGATACAAGATTGTCCATAGCTTCTAAGTCTATAATTGTTCAAAGGGGGTCTTCTGGGTGGTTGATTGGAGAGGGAGAGTCAAAAATAATAATGGGTGAATTTGGTGTGTTTGGTGGAGTGGAATGATAGGGAGATGGAATATCTGGGATGGAGTGGATTGTGATTGGTTGTGAGACCATGAGAGGGCAGGTGATTCCAGGAATGGATGTTGTTGTATCAGAGTCAAAATTTGGAATTTCTGAGTGGGGAGCTTGAAAATTTGGATTTTCTGAGTTGGGAGCTTGAAACAGCGGATCAAATTGATCAATATCAGAAAGAACTTGAGCAAGTTCAGGCTGGTTTTGGTCAAGATGGGTAGTAGGTAGATCGTTCAGAATGTTATCTAGAGATAGTGAGGGGTTAAATTCAATGTCAAAGTCATTAAAGGTTTGTGGTGATGGATCTTCTGTGGGTTTTGGAGAGGAAGGGTTTTCAGATGTTGATAAAGAACTGATTCAATAACAGAAATAAAAGATGGATTACCTTTCTTTTTAGCAGCCTTGAGAATCTTTAGAGAAAATCATTCTCCAACAACTTTCCTTTTCCTTGATTTTATGGGAGCAACTTCCAGAGGTTGTTACCTCAAATCACGGATGTTCACTTGTGTATTTGTCTCATCCCTCTTGTAAGCATCCAGATACATGAGAATAATATCTGGACAAGCATATGTTTGAGAGAAGAGAGAAAAATACTTCAGAGGTACTCTTCTAGTTGTAATGACTTCCTTGGTTGTTATTGTTGGATCCTTCTTGATGGTTTCAATGATCTTCATCTTCTTCATATTCTTAGCGTTCAGAGGTTTACTAGCACAAGCTTCCAGAGTGCTAACTTGATGAGCCTCAGTCAGATGTTCTACCAGTTTGTTTTCTATCAGAATATCTGAGATGAGTCTGCCCATAGGAATCCAGTCTCTTTTTGTTCTTTCATCTTATCTTGTCTCTTGGACGCTGGTCTTCAGATGGTTAAACAGAAGATGAGGAAGATTGACCTTTGCCTTGTTTGTAATGAAGTACATAAGATATTGCTGATCAATGTTGATGTAGTCTGGAAAACTTGTGGCTTTTCTGTGGTTGATGCAGCCCAAAATGATTTTTGACCAAATTCTGAGGTAGTCTTTCAGATCTTTGATTTTGTTTGAAGGTTGGCCAGAAGTAAAAATCTCTTTTGAAATCTTTGTTAGGTCATAGCTTTTGTCTTCCATATCACTGTAATGAATACCTCCGCCGTCATGACCTATCAATTGCCCAATGAGATCTTCAGATATTACTATTTTCTTTCCCATCACAAAAGAAGTGACTTGATGATTTAAAGCAGTAGTGTGAATCCATAATTCTTTAACCAATCTTGGAAAAAATGGACCCAGTAGACGATCAAAATACTTTGTTCATCCTTGAAATTCAACGGCAGGCGTTAAATCGTAACCGTTTTCCTTTATACCGACGAAGTCCACAATGAGTTCACACAGAACTTCCAGCGAATCAATGGGAGTTGGGAGTGTTCTTGAGGGTTCTTTGTACCTTTATTCTATTGAAGAAGAAGATCCAGGAACACTTTGAGAGCTTTCAGTAGGTTGGAAAGAAGCTATTATTCACACAGACTTTTTAGGGTTTTTGAAAAAATTGAACACAAGAGAGAAAAGAATTGAGAGTGGAAAAGTGAAAGTGAAAGTGAGAAGCGATTTTATAAAAAATAGGAAACTTAATTAACAAGAAAAGGGTTAAAAGAAATGATTACTTAGCATTAATGATTCCTGAAAAGAGGGGGATGGCGTAGAGATATGAAACAGTTATCGATACGACACGAGTCTCAATGCATCCAATCAACGCTTTAGTCTCTCCAGAGTTTGAACACGTGTTCATCCTTAGAAGAAACCCTTGTGAAGAGATGGCAAGTTTTGATATTGATAACTGCAAGCCTATCTTAGAAATGAACCGTTTGGAGACCGTTCAGATCTTCTTAGATAGATCCTGATATAACTTTCCTCCTTACTTCTGAAGAATTATTGATCAGATGTTCACACAAAAAAATAAAGTTCTGAGGGTTAATGAATATATAAATAAGACTATCATTCTGGACATAATTTCATGCTGAGATGTTTCAGAATGAAGTTAAACCTATCTTCAAAAAGGGGTTTAGTGTAAACATCAGCCCATTGATGGTCTATGTCAATAAATTTTAATGAAAGAATTCCTTTCTGAATATAGTCTCTAATAAAATGATGTTTTATTTCTATATGCTTAGCCCTAGAATGTAAAATAGGATTTTTTGATAAACAAATAGCAGAAGGGTTGTCACAGAGTATAGGAATGTTACTCTCAAATATGTTGAAGTCTTAAAGTTGACTTTTTATCCGGAGCATTTGTGTGCTGCATCCAGCTGCTGCTATATATTCAGCTTCAGCAGTTGACAATGCAATGGTGGATTGCCTCTTTCTAGACCACAAGATAAGATTTTCTCCCAGAAATTGGCAGCTTCCAGAAGTACTTTTTCTTTCTATTTTGTCTCTAATGAAGTCAGCATCACAGTACCCTACTAATTTGTATTATTTGGATTTTCTATAACAAAGACCAAGATTAGTAGTACCTTTCAGATACTTGAAAATTCGCTTAACAATTATTAAGTGATATTCTTTAGGATCTGATTGGAATCTACCACACGGACATACACTATACAGAATATCAGGTCTTGAAGATGTTAGATATAAGAGAGAACCAGTCATACCTCTATAGATCTTCTATTCTACCTTCTTACTTACCTCTTCCCTTTCTAGAATGCATGTGGGATGCATAGGAGTTTTGGCTGGCTTACATTCTGATAGGTCAAATTTATTCAAAATTTCTTTAACATACTTGCTTTGATGTATGTATGTTCCTTTTGGAGTTTGATTGATATGGATGCCCGGAAAGAACTTGAGTTCTCCCATAAAGCGCATTTCAAACTCTGCCTTCATAGACTTAGCAAATTCTCTTCCCAGAGAGGCTTTAGTAGATCCAAAAATAATATCATCTACGTAAATCTGACAAACTAGAATGTCATTTTTACATATTTTACAAAATAAAGTAGTGTCCACTTTCCCTTTGGTAAAATCATTTTCTAACAGAAAACTACTTAGTCTTTCATACCAAGCTCTGGGAGCTTGTTTCAGACCATATAGTGATTTCTTTAGTTTATAGACATATTCTGAATGTTTTGAATTTTAAAAACTAGGGGGTTGGTGCACATAAACTTCTTCATCAATTCACTTTTAACATCCATCTGATAGAGAGTGATGCCATTATTTACATAAAAATAAATTAAGAGTCTGATAGATTCTGACCTGGCGACTTGAGCAAAGCTTTTTGTATAGTCTATCCCATCTTGCTGACTATAACCTTGTGCCACTAGCCGTGCTTTGTTTCTGACGACTTCTCCTTGTTCATTCAGTTCATTTATGAATACCCATTTGGTTCCAATGATGTTGAACCCTTTTGGTTTAGGAACCAGATCCCATACATCGTTTCTGGTGAATTGGTTTAATGCTTCCTACATTGCAAGTATCCAATCATTGTCCAGAAGGGCTTCGTCAATGGAAGTTAGCTCAATCAAAGACACTAATCTCATGAGAGATTCTTCAGAGTTTCTAAATGTAGATCTTGTTCTGATTGGGTCTTCTTTCTTTCCCATTATTTTGTTTTTCGAATGAGCTATGCTGCTTATGGATTGTCTTTACTGGAAAGGCCCTTTAGATGATGTTGTAATGTTTGTGACATCTTCTTCTGAAGTTGACTATGATTCTTTGTCAGAAAGTTCTGATGCAATGTCTTTAGTACCTGTAAATTGGACTTCCTTACCTGCAATAGTTTTACTTTTCTTTGACTTTTATGAGCCAAGCTTATTGTTAAATCTGACACTGATGGACTCTTCTATAATCTATGTTTCTGTGTTATATACTCTATAGCCTTTTGGGCATTCAGAGTATTCTAACATGAGACACTTTTATGCTTTAGAGTCAAACTTGTTCAGATGTTCTTTAGTGTTCAGAATAAAACAAGCATATCCAAATGGGTGAAAATAAGAAATGTTGGACTTTCTGTTCTTCCACGGTTCATATGGAGTCTTATCCAGAATATGTATTATGGAGATTCTATTCTGAATGTAACACGTTGTGTTAATTGATTTTGCCCAGAAGTTCTTAGCAATGTTAGTCTTGTTGACCAAGATTCTGGACATTTCTTGTAAAGTTTTATTCTTTATTTCTACAACTCCGTTTTGTTGAGGAGTTATAGGACAAGAGAAATCATGAGAGATGCCATTCTCATTAAAAAATAGTTCAAATTTTTTGTTTTCAAATTCTCCACCATGATCACTTCTGACTTTAACAATTCTAAGATCTTTTTCATTTTGGACTTGGTTACAGAAGGCAAAGAACACAGAGTGTGACTCGTCCTTGTGTCTTAAGAACTTTACCCATGTCCATCTGCTATAGTCATCTATGATTACTAATCCATACTTCTTGCCACTGATGGATGCAGTTTTCACTGGTCCAAATAGATCTATATGCAGAAGTTCTAATGGTCTAGAGGTAGAAACAATATTTTTGGTTTTGAAAGAAGGTTTTGCAAACTTGCCTTTTTGACATGCTTCACACAGAGCATCTGAGCTGAACTTTAGGTTAGGAAGTCCTCTGACCAGATTGATTTTGTTAATCTGAGATATTCTTCTCATACTAACATGCCCCAATCTTCCATTCCAGACTCATTGCTAACTGTTAACAGATAATAGGCATTTTATATTCTGACTTTTTAGTTCAGAAAGTTTTATTTTGTAAATGTTGTTCTTTCTTTTTTCATTAAAGTGGACAACTCCATCTTTCTGACTAACTGCTTTGCGAGACTTTTGATTGAAGATTATATCATAACCGTTATCACTTAATTGACTTATGGATAACAAGTCATGCTTTAATCCATCTACTAACAGAACATTAGTTATAGAGGGAAGCGTATCGTTACCAATAGTTCCAGAGCCAATAATCTTCTCTTTCTGATTGCCTTTGAAACCTATGTAGCCTCCATATTTAAGCTCTAGGATTTGGAACATATGCTTTATTCCTGTCATGTGTCGAGAGCATCCAGAGTCCAGGTACCAAGATTGTTGTTTCAGTCTTGCTGTTAAAGATATCTGCAACATAGACAATTTTATCCTTAGGTACCCATATATTTTTGGGTCCTTGTTTGTTAGAGTTACCAAAATTTTGTTTGAATTTTGGTTTAGCAGAAAAAGCATTACTAGTATAATTTATGTCATGTGTGTTCCCATAGGTGAAGTGAGAAGATAGAGGTGTGCGTTTAATGACCATATCCTTAACTTTCTTAGGTTGAGATACTTTACCCTTGTATCCTATTCCTTTCATGCCATTTCTGCTAAATCCATAGATCATTAAAGCCATCTTGCTTCTATCTATGTTTTTAGCAAGGAATTTTTGAAATCTATGATCATATTCCTTTATGATCTTATCAGAGTTACTAGGAACTTCTGAGACAATTTCTTTCTGAGCATTTTGTAAATTATTTTTTAGTTTAGAAATTTTTTCTTTCAGCTCAGAGTTTTATGATCTTAGTTTCTTAGTTTCTTCAGAGTCAGAAACTAGATCCTTTTTTTGGTTCTTGTTTATGACTCGAAGTTTCTGATATATTTCAAGAATTTCTGACAAACTTTTTTCTAATTGAGATCTAGAAAAGTTATAGAACACCTCTTCTGCCTCTGAGTCTGATTCTGATCCAAATGATCCAGTGTCTTCTGATATGTTGGCCATTAGGCCTATGTTGGCTCTTTCATCTTCTGATTTTGTTTCAACTTCAGAAGAGTCTGAGTCGTCCCATGTTTCCATGAGGCTTTTCTTCTTTTCCTTAAAGAACTTATTTTTAGGTTTCTCTTTTTGAAGATTTGGACATTCTCTTTTGTAATGCCCTTGTTCATTTCATTTGTAGCATATAATGTCTTTGTTACTTGACTTTCTGTATCCAGCAGATGGTTCAGATTGATTTCCTGTTCTTCTGGAATTTCTGAACTTCCTTTTCCTATGCTTTCACAGCTGATTGACTCTTCTGGATGGAAGAGACAGTTCGTCTTCTTCTGATGAGGATCCACCAGAGTTTTCTTCTTTTTCCTGCAACACTTTCAATTCATATTTTTTGTTAGATTTAAGAGCTAAAGACTTACCTTGCTTCTGAGGATCATCTTCTTCTAACTCTATTTCATTACTTCTCCGGGAGCTGACAAGTTCTTTGAGAGAGATTTTGTTCAGATCTTTGTCCAGTTTAAGATTTGTGACCATGGGTCTCCATTTCTTGGGTAAACTTCTGATAATCTTCTTTACATGATCAGCAGTTGAGTACCCTTTATCCAGAACTTTCAACCCAGCAACTAGAATTTGAAATCTTGAGAACATTGTTTCAATGGTTTCATCTTCATCCATTTTGAAGGTTTCATACTTCTGAATGAGAACAAGGGATTTGGTTTCTTTGACTTGCGTGTTGACTTCATGCGTCATTCTCAAGGAGTCAAACATTTGTTTTGTTGATTCTCTGTTTGTGATCTTCTCATACTCTGTGTATGATATCTCAAGAGAATAGTTTTGGCCTTGTGATTATTTCTGAAATCTCTCTTTTGATGACCTGTCATTCTTTTTCTGTCAATCTTTTGACTGCTTTCATCAACAGGATGTATGTACCCATCAATCACCATATCCCAGAGATCAACCTCATGAGCTAGAAAGAAACTTTCGATTTTGTCTTTCCAGTAATCAAAGTTTTCACCATCAAAGATTGGAGGTTTATCGTTGATTCTATCTTTCCTATCATGGTAATCATTGTTGATGTTCTAACTTGGTCCCACTATAGTGTTTTTCTTGCTTGAATATTTTTCTGACACAGTTAAGTGCTTGTACTCAGAACCAGGCGCTCTGATGCCAATTGAAGAACGGAAAAACACAAGAAAGAGGGGTTTGAATTGGGGTTTTAAAAACTTGAAGAAAAGAACACGTTGTTTATCTGGGTTCTTTTGAACTCAAACTATTCCAGTTCACCCGCCAAAGTGATTTTGCCTCTCTCAACGAGGTCTTAATCTACTAATCAAAGTTGATTACACAACTACTAAGACAACCGTCAAAGTCTTCTTGAGTTTAAACCAAAATCAAGTTTTATCAAGGAATTACATTGTACAATATTTAAGAGAGCGTACAAAAAGTGTTTTCTAATAAAACGGTATCACACAAGTGATGTTTTACACAAATGAGATTCAGTATGTTAGAAGGTGATGAAGATGACACGTTTGTTGTACTCAAAATCGTAAATGATTTCTCCTTCAAGCTTTGTTTAAATAGGAAATACATGTAGGAGCTTTTGGAATGTTGATCAATGATAATTAAAGAGCTTTCCAAAAATAGAGATCCTTGTCCCCTTTCATCCGTTACTTTTGAATAGAAATAAGTGAACTGTAACGCTTCGGAACATGCTTACTTCAGAAGATGAAAGTTATCGTTGCTTCTTTCTAAAACTTTATGAATCAGAAACACGGAGTTCCTGATTGAAATGTTAGAACTTCTTTAAGAGATGTATAGAATCAAAGTTGAAACAGCTATCTAACTCATCTTATGTGCTTCTTCCATAAGAACTTCTCTGCAAAACAAAATACTTATTTAGGGAGCATAATTGTTCTTTGAGTTTTTGTTATCATCAAAACTCTTAAAAGGGTTGTAGAATCAAACTATGTTCTAACAACTTCATCCCTAACCTCGCGCCAGTCAACAACAACGCCATTTTTGAATTTCTGATCTTGCTCATTTCTTAACCATTTTTAAAAATGTAAACATGAAAGTTTTTCCATTTTCACCACGAATTTAACCATATAAATAACTAAAGCTAATTCTCAAAAATAAACATGAATTTCGGTTGGTACTAAATAAAACCTATTTTTTTCAGAAATTTCAACTTCAAAATTCGCATCACTCAGGCAACATAAATGAAAACTAAAGGCATGGTTAGCTTCAGGGCAATGATGTATACATTTTTCATTTACAAAGTAACCATTAAGGATGTTGTAGAGAGAATTCAAAGTTGAGAAAACTTACCTCAAAACTGGAAATCGTGTTTGGAGTTTGAGAACATCTGGAGGTGTGGTGATGATCTGGATAGCTTCAATAGACTCCTAGGAAGCTAATCCAGCTCTTACTTTGTGCTGAAAGTGCTTGAATCTTCCTGGAGAAGTCAAGTTGCAGAGGTGTAAAGTGAGGTTTGAACAATGATGGTGGATGTGTTACACTGGTGAAACGGGGGTGGCGATGAGTTCTAAATGATGTATGGGAACTTTGTGATTGATTAGAAGATAAAATGCACGAGTAGATTGTGAGTTTGAAGTTTTAGGTCAGAAATGACAAGCAATGGAGGTTTTGATGCAATTTCTGGTTTTAGGGAGTTTGAGGGGGTTTGACGGCTCTTTAACTCATGTTTTGCCTTGCAAATGACTCCTCTATTTATAGAGGAAAGGTTTTGAAGGCTCTAGTGATCAGAAATCAAAGATCACATCTTATGGTTATGTGACTTAACTTTGAAGCAATCTTGAATATCATGGTTTCAATGCATAGTATTAGGGCTTGTAGGGTGGCTAACATGCTCTATATGAGTTGCTTCTGGCTTTGAGATTGTGTGTGCTCGGAAGGAACAAGTGCAAAGCTCAAGGAGAGTGGACTTTGTGATTAAAGCCACTTTTCCAAAATGGAAATGTTACCTTTATGCCAAAAATGGATTAATCAGTTGGACAATGGCTCAAATGCTTGGGCAATGTTACCTTTATTTATATAATTTGTCGGGGTAGAATTGGGGTGTTACTATTGGCCGAGAATGGAAACTGATTATCACCATCACTCGAGGACTTGCCATAAGTGCCAGATCTATGCCGACAAAGTTCACGTGCCTCTGATACCTCTAAATGTAATGAATGCTCCATGGCCGTTTGCAATGTGGGGCATTGACATGATTGGAGAAATCAAACCCACTGCTTCCAATAGACATTGTTTCATCCTTGTTGCTATTGACTACTTCACCAAATGGGTCGAAGCTGCCTCATACGTCTCAGTCACAAAGAACGTTATAGCCCAGTTTATCAAGCATAACCTCATCTTCCGTTATGGTATCCCCGAAAGGATCATCACTGAAAATGGAACCAACCTCAACAATGCTGTGATTACTTAACTCTACACACAGTTCAAAGTCAAGCATCACAACTCTTCTCCGTACATACCTAAGATGAATGACACAGTGGAAGTCGCCAATAAAAAAATAAAGAAGATTGGTCAAAAGATGGTGGTAACCTACAAAGACTGGCATGAGATGCTACAATTCACTCTCCATGGTTACCGTACTTAGGCACAAACATCAACTAGGGAAACCCCGTTCACCTTGGTTTATGGCATGGAAGTTGTCCTGCATGTTGAAGTTCAGATTCCTTCTCTAAAGATTATGAAAGAAGCATACTTAGGCGAAGACGAATCGATTCAGACTAGATTGGATCAGTTTAACTTGATCGACGAGAAGAGACTGGTTGCTGTTTGTCATGGTCCAATGTATCAAAAGCGTATGATCAAGGCTTTCCATAAAAACATCAAGCCTCGAGTTTACCAAGTTGGTGATTTGGTAATAAAGCACATCATTTTTCCACAAGGCGATTCCAGGGGTAAATGGACTCCCACTTACGAAGGACCATTTGTTTTCAATAAAGTATTCTCTGGTGGTGCCATGATGCTAACAACTATTGATGGCGAAGATTTCCCGCATCTTGTGAACACGGACATAGTCAAAAAATACTACGCATAAAGAATGACCCGCTAGGTTGACGTGCCTAGGAAAAAATAAGGTCATCCCGACAAACCAAAAGGGTTCGGGAAAAATTTAGAGATATATACAAAAGATTGTACACCCGACAAGTCGAAGACCCGAAAGGGCGACTTGGAAAAAAATGGGTATCCTGGTGGACTGAAAACCGGAAAGGGCGGTCCAGGAAAAAGTTAGAGATTAAATTGTACGACTATGTACCATTGGATCTCTGCAGCCAGCTTTATTACCAAGGTCCAATTTCAATGGATCAAGATCAATTCAATAGACCTCTTTCAACGGCAAGAGATGATGTTTGAAGACATAAGGGAAATAGGGGATTTGGAACCCAATGAGATCACTTCCACATGGCTATTATTTGTGTTTAAATTTTGTATTCCTTTCATTCTTTCGACAATTTCCTCTTCCCAAGGATCTCTATCTCCTTGTACAAAAACGCCTGTTTATTGGCAAACATCAATGCAAATATACTTTGAAGTGTAAACTTTTTGTTTTTTCTGTTTTGAGTGAAAAAGTGTCCAATGACTAAAATTGAATGAACATATGCATATGAAAATGATTAAACTGTTAACAAATGTGTAAATAAAAACAGTAACAAGCATCTCCTTAAAGATTTGGGATCTCCCCACAAATATACTTCAATAAGATTATCCCCAAAGAGACGAATTCATGCAATCCCCAGCCAAAGTTCCAACCTCTCAAAATCCATCTCCCCATCTGAGTTGGTCTTAGAAAGAAGCCTTTTGGAGTTCTACCTAAAGAAGTCACTTCCCCAGAAGGTCGTCAAAATATTCTCTTTTACAGGGTTTATTTCCCCAACAAACTACAAATTCCCCAGCTTAAGTTGGCCTCTCAGACTATTACAAATCAATGGACAAAACCCCTTAATCCCCGGTAGAGTCATTGCATTCCCCAACGGAGCCATTACTATCCCAGTAAGTTACTGCAAAGCCTGGAATTTGACCAGATAACAGTTAAACTTCATCCTTTCAAGCAAATTGCTGAGAAGCCTGGAATCTGACCATATAACAGTTAATTTCATCCTTTCAAGCAAGTTACTGCAAAGCCTGGAATCTGACCAGATAATAGTTTAACTTCAATTACTGTGAAGCCTGGAATCCGACCAGATAACAGTTAACTTCATCCTTTTAAGAAAGTTACTATGAAGCCTGGAATATGACCAGTTAACAATTAAACTTTAACCTTTCAAGCAAATTACTATGAAGCCTGGAATTCGACCAGATAACAGTTAATTTCATCCTTTCAAGCAAGTTTCTACGAAGCCTGGAATCCGACCAGATAATAGTTTAACTTCAATTACTGTGGTGTCTAGAATCCGACCAGATAACAGTTAACTTCATCATTTCAAGCAAGTTACTATGAAACCTGGAATCCGACCAGATAACAGTTAATTTCATTTAAGTTATTGCGAAGCCTGGAATTCGACCAGATAATAGTTAATTTCATTTAAGTTTCTTCGAAGCCTGGAATCCGACCAGATAACAGTTAACTTCAATTTTTTGTGAAGCTTGGAATCTGACCAGATAACAGTTAATTTCATAAGGTGATGTGAAGCCTGGAATCCGACAAGATAACAGTTAACTTCAATTTTCTGCGAAGCCTGGAATCTAACCAGATAACAGTTAATTTCAAGTTGCTGTGAAGCCTGGAATACGACCAGATAACAGTTTAAATTCAATTTTCTGTGAAGCCTGGAATTCGACCAGATAACAGTTAACTCCATCTAAATTTTTGCAAAGCCTGGAATCCGACCGTATAATAGTTAATTTCAGTTGCTGCAAAGCCTGGAATTCGACCAGATAAAAGTTAACTTTAGAAAGTTGTTATGAAGCCTGAAATATGACCAGATAATAGTTAATTTCATTTAAGTTGTTACGAAGCCTGGAATCCGACCAGATAACAGTTTAACTTCAATTATTGTGAAGCCTGGAATCCGACCAGATAATAATTAACTTCATCCTTTCAAGCAAGTTAATGTAAATCCTGGAATCCAACCAGATAACAGTTAAACTTCATCCTTTCAAGCAAATTACTGCGAAGCCTGGAATCCGACTAGATAATAGTTAATTTCAACCTTTCAAGCAAGTTTATGCGAAGCCTAGAATCCGACCAGATAACAGTTTAACTTCAATTACTGTGAAGCCTTGAATTCGACCAGATAATAGTTAACTACATCCTTTCAAGCAAGTTACTGTGAAACCTGGAATCCGACCAGATAACAGTTAATTTCATTTAAGTTGCTGCAAAGCCTAGAATCTGACCAGATAATAGTTAATTTCATTTAAGTTACTGCGAAGCCTGGAATCCGACTAGATAACAGTTAACTTCAATTTTCTGTGAAGCCTGGAATCCGACCAGATAACAGTTAATTTCATAAGGTGCTGTAAAGCATGGAATCCGACCAGATAACAGTTAACTTCAATTTTTTGCGAAGCTTGGAATCCGACCAGATAACAGTTAATTTCATTTAAGTTACTGCGAAGCCTGGAATCTGACCAGATAATAGTTTAACTTCAATTTTCTGCGAAGCCTAGAATCTGACCAGATAACAGTTAACTCCATCTAAATTGTTGTGAAGCCTAGAATCCGACGAGATAACAGTTAATTTCAGTTGCTGCAAAGCCTGGAATCCGACCATATAACAGTTAACTTTAGAAAGTTGTTGTGAAGCCTAGAATCTGACCAGATAATAGTTAATTTCATTTAAGTTGCTGCAAAGCCTGGAATCCGACCAGATAACAGTTTTACTTCAATTTTCTGCAAAGCCTGAAATCCGACCAAATAATAGTTAACTCCATCTAAATTGTTGCGAAGCCTGGAATCTGACCAGATAACAGTTAATTTCAGTTGCTGCAAAGCCTGGAATCTGACCAGATAACAGTTAACTTTAGAAAGTTATTGTGAAGCCTGGAATACGACCAGATAACAATTAACTTTATGTTCCCCCAGTAATTTAATGCGAAGCCTGGAATTCGACCAAATAACAGCTAACTTTTATTCTCCCCAGTAGAGCAATGGATAACTAAAACTCCTGAACTCTATTCCCCAAGCATAAATCAACACTCCCCGTAGAGTTTTCTCAAGCAAAGTCAATGTTCCCCAGCGGAATTCTCCTCAAACAACAAAGCAGGAACCCCTAGCGGAAACACTCTTAAACAAAGTTTGAAGATACACATACTCTTCATCCTCAACAATGATCAGGGATTTAACTTCCCAAAATTCCTGAGCATTTGTCAAGGATTTATTTTCTAGAAAAATATACGCTTCAACAATATTTAATATTCATACATCATACTACATATATTACAAATGCATACAACATAATCTCATTTATTTTGAGAACATCACTACGCCATGCATACATCTGCATACAACTAACCCTCTTCCTTGCAGGAAAAATCTGTCAACAAATCAACATTCCTCTTCTGGATGGATTTACTTCTACCAATTAATAATAGGCAATCAACAGACCTCTTCTGGCATGGATTTACTTATACTAGTTAATAATAGGCAATCAAAAGGCCTCTTCTGGTTAGATTTGTTTCCCCAATGAAGTCACCATCACAATACCTCTTCTGTTTAGATTTATTTATCCTAGTTAAAGACAAGCAAAAGACATCTACAGTTTCAGTATAAATCGACCAAGAATTTATTCTGATACTTCTTCCAATTTCTACCAACATTCACTCTGGATGTCATCTATAAGCCCATCTCTGACAAACTCTTCATAATTTATCTAAATGGCATCTTTAAGCTCATTCTCAATATAATCAACTAACACATCACCAAGTGAAAATTTCTTGGCACTCTAGTGTTCAATCATCTTTCACCCTCAAGTCACGAATGGCGGACCCGCCAATCTAACCCTTCAAGTTTAAGAAGATTGAACATGGGCAGTTGTTGTACCCCAAAATTTGCTCTCTCTTTTCCCAAGACATTTCACAAAAGATCTCCAATGCTCAAGGATTCTCAAGGAATCGATCAAACAAAATCACCTTCGAAACACTGAGACCACAAATTAGGGTTTTGACTGAGAACGACTGGTCACTGACTTTTGACGTAATACACAATCTATTGGTTTGAAACATGGTCTTAAGGATTCAAATGCATCATTTTGACCTAATTTCGTATATCAATTAATTTCTCAAGATCAATTGATTGATAGTTGAAATTCAGTCAACTGATGAAAAGTCAATTGATACACCAAAAGTCAAACTTTGACTTTTTGGTCAACATTAAGTTTCAAAGATCAAAATTCATCAAGAATTTCAAGAATATCAAGCCTGGTCATCAAGAAGTCAAAAAAGACAAAAGTCAATTTGAAAAGTCAAACTTTTCAAGACTTAGAAATTTTTCTAAGTGTTTTGTACATGATAATTTCACTACTTCATGCCAATTTTTCACCAAGATGCATGATGATTCAAAGGAAACTTTCAACATGAAAGTTGTAGATATTGATGAATTCTACAACTTTGTATTAGAGGGTTGATGTCCAAAAAACGCTTAGATTTGAAGATATAATCCCATGAATTCATGACATTTTCATCTAACACTTAGAGAAATTTCCAACAGATTTTGGTAAGGATTTTATCCCAACATCTTGGCATTTTTTCACATAGTTCTAAGATGATTTTTTTTAAAATGGCCAACATGAAAGTTATAGAGGATGTTTCAAGCTTTCCAAAACATCCAAGAGCATGAATTTGTCATACTTGAGCTAGGACATTCAAGGGCCTGAAGTTGGGCATCCATTCTTGAATTGCAAGTCATTTTGTTAAAGAACATATAACAAAATCCTTATGCCATGCTACATAATCTTGATTTGCAGGCCTTTTAACTTGCAAATCTCTCCATAATCATATTTTTACATAATTGATTGAACCATTATCCAATTGATTCAAGTATTATCCATTGCATCATTCCATTTATGGCACAAAGACACCATTTCCATTCACATAAAGCATTCTTTTATGTAATAGTCAACTCCTTGAGCCTCTCAATTGTTTTCTCTGCATATACACAATGTCAAAGCAAGAAGAAACATGCCTAAAGCCTCTTGCAACTTCAGACCATGTTTGTACCATGCATTGGAACACCAACTTTCATAATAACTTGGTGGTTTCATCTCAACCAAACCAGAATTTTGATAGCTTGTAAAACAAACTCTCTCATTCTCTCAAACCTCCTCTATAAATAGAGAGGTCATTTGCAAGCCAAATAATCTTTGGGTTGTATAGACAAGCCCTCAAAATCCCATACTCTCAAAAATCCATAACTGTCCATAAAACCCCACTCTTGAGCTTTGAAGTCCAAATCTTTGAACCTCTCACACCTTGCAAATTTTGTCCAAATAAACCATCCAAATACTTAATAAACCTTATATAGAAGTTATTAAAACACAAGAACAACTTCTGTTACATCATCACCACCATTTACCAAAAAACGTCACCTACAACTTGATTTCTCCAACTCTAAGTCAAAACACAAATTTCAGTTTCAAGGTAAGTCTTCTTGTCTTTGAGCTCTTCATTTCAAACATCATTAGTGATTCATTTTTGAAGATAAATGTAGATATCATATCCTTGAAGAAAAACATATGCTTCTTTTCATTTTTATCAATTATATGTTAAGAACTGACTTGTACATGTAGTAGAACAATGTAAGAGGTGAAAAAACAGGTTATGAGTCGATGCATATCTCTATGTGTCGACACATATATGGTGTAAAACAGGTGATGGGTCGACACAAAACACGCATGAGTCGACTCATTTTAGTTACAGAATAGGGTATGAGTCGATACAAGGCATTATGCATCGATGCATACTATTATCTAGGCACAATACAGAGAGACAAAAGGTGTATGAGTCGACACAAAACACGAATGTGTCGACACAAACAAGAAATGAGTCGACACATACCATTATGTATCGACTCATACTTAGTTGATTTTGATTTTTTCAGAAATACGAAGTGGCATGTATCGATGCATAAGGATATGTGTCAATACATAAAGTTTGTTTTTTCTTTCTTTGTACACTATTGTCCTTTTTATATTATTTATTTCTATTCATTTATTCAATATGGTTGTAATAATTTAATTAGGCTTATACTTCATCCCCATTTGTAAATTGTACCCCCATCCCCCAAATGATGTAATAGTTTAGGATTTTAATTTCCACAATTTATCGCTTTTAATATAATTGTTAATAATTATGGTGTGTATGGCAAGATAAAATCAATCTTAGAGAACCCTAATTTCAAAGACAAAATGCATGCAATCAAACACTTGCACTTCTAGGGTAATCCACACTTGTTGCCTCGGATAAAAATAGTCATGTCCCTTTAATGTGGGATGCGTTAGCAAAGACCCTCAAGTACAAGATCATAGTCCCTTGATGACAATTCGATGTTGCCTTCAGTAAACGATCTTAGACCCTTACAAAAATTGATAAGGCATCCTACAATGTTGCCTTCTATGACTACACGACGACCCACACTTGTCCCTTCACATCCAATGATAGGGCTTCTTATCAATCAATGGTAAGGTAGTAATATCTAAAGGAGGGGGAAAAGAACTAAGGCTCTTTTGAGGAGGTAGAATGTTCATAGTTTCTTGCTCACAACATCTTCAAAACAACATCTTTCAAAACACACCAACACTTTTAAAATGAAATATTTTCAAAAGTCAACACTTTGTATACATTCTTATAGAGACGATAATCATTATAAAGTTTTCCTAAACGAAGGCACTTTTTAAAAATACTTTCAAAAGAAAATCACAAACACATTTCAAATAAAGCATTTTAAAGTGAGCTAGCAACTAAAAGCCCGTAGATAACTATGGATGAAAAGGGTACTAACACCTTCCCTTTTCATAACCTACCCCCCAAACTCAAGAAAATATCTCGAAAGGTCTTTCCTATTCTTTTCACTCTTTCCTTTATTAGATAAAAGAAAAGTCGGTGGCGACTCTTGCTATCCGCAACAATTGCGATAAAACGCAAAACACCCAAGTCAGTTCTCCCACCGTATTACACACCCTAAACATCTACGGTATTCTGCAGGAAACTCTTTGAAAATCTGTGTATTTTGGCTATAAAGAAATATTTACAAAAATTTTATGGAGATGAGAAGAGAAGTATTTTTAAAAAGAATTGATTTGGTAAAGCTTCCAATGAGCTCTAGGCCTATTGTAGGCTAGGATGTTTCACACATATTAAAATCCAAACAAAAGCAAAAAAGGTGCTTTAAGAACTTTGAATTATGAGAAGTTGACCACAGAAGCAGTCGACCAGGAGAGATCTCATAAGTAGTCAGTTGGGCTTATGGATGCCGTCGACCAGAAATAGGCCTCATGAGGAATAGATTGGGCCTAGGAACGTTAAAAAGCCCAAAGAATGCATAACTAGCAAAGAAAAGTGTTATGAATGGAGAATGAAGCATATGTGGCAACATCTGAAGTACATAGTAGAGATTGTGGTATACATCAAGCAAGACAAAAAATGATATGGTTGTTGTGTCGAACAAGAGTATATTGGCCGACTATGTTAAAAAATTGCATTAAGTTTTCCAAAAGCTGCCAAGAAGCCAAAACAAATTATGGAATTCAACATGTGTCAGCTAGGGAATTACATTATGTCATCAAACCTTGGCCTTATAGGGGATGGGCTTTGGACGTTATAGGAGAAATTAAACCTGCCTCATAGAAAGGTCATAGGTACATCTTGGTGGGCATTGATTATTTTTCAAAATGGGTAGAGGCAGTCACTTTGGTTAAAGTAGATCAAGAGGAAGTAATGGCCTTTATTCAAAATTAAATAATACATATGTTTGGGATATTAGAAACTATAAAAACTGACCAAGGAACCGTGTTCATAGGTCGAAAAGTAACTGAGTTCGCTGCAGAAATGAGGTTAAAACTGTTAACATCAACACCATATTACGTCCAGGAAAATGGGCGGGTCAAAGCACCAAATAAGGTCATTATAAGTTTAATAAAGAAGCATGTTGGCCAAAATCCTAGAAGTTGGCATAGAACTCTGGGTCAAGCATTGGGGGCATGTAGAAACTCACTAAAGGAGTCAACTAACACAACGCCTTTCAACTTAGTTTATGGGCACAAAGCAGTATTGCCTCTAGAGATTCATCTACAATCAGTGAGAGTGCAAAGGCAATCAGATATTCCTATTGAATATTACTGGGGAATGATGTATGATACATTGGAAGATGTTGAAGAACATAGGCTAGCAACATTAGATACTTTGTTCAAGCAGAAAGAACAAGTAGAAAGGGCATATAATAAAAGGGTGAATACAGAGGCATTCGTCCTTGGAGATATGGTTTGGAAAGTGATCCTACCTATGGATAGAAGTGATAGAGTCCTTGGAAAATTGTCACCAAATTAGGAAGGACCGTTTCGAGTAGTGAAAGTTTTTTCCAACAATGCTTATGAGATTGAGAAGCTCACACCATAAGGTCGAATACTACGAGTAAATGGAAAATACTTAAAGAGGTATTGGCCTATGTTGCAAGAAATTATAATAAATGAAGGACAAAATTCATTTCATAATGAAGGGGTCACCAAGATGCCTGGAATGTAAATTAAGAATTACAAAAAACTATGGAAAGAATAAATCCAGAGTACATGTGAAATAAAAATGGCTAAAAAGGCACATTATTCTTGAGGGTTATATAGAATTCTCGTGCAAGTTCCAGACGAGCATTGGTTAATGAAATAGATGTGTCAAGGTCGTCCAGTTCGATATGCAATGCGCCAACATGTTCTAGATAAGCACCCCAACAAGAGCTTCGTTATTCAATGCTTGTTCAGCTGTGTGAAACCCAGCAGCTTGCAAAGTCTCTGCATTATTAATTTGCTTCTCCAGCCCTTCAATTTTCTACTTCAACACCATGATCTGCTGTTGCTATTGGGATATATTGTTAGCTCTAGTGTTGAAGTATGTTTTTTCTTTGGCGAGAGTTTTTGTGATGCGGTGGGAGAACTGACTTGAGGGTTTTGCGTTTGATCGTAAATGTTGCGGTTAGAAAGAGTCGCCACCGACTTTTCTTTTATCCAAAAGGAAAGGTGAAAAAGCACAGGAAAAACCTTTGAGATTGTTTCTTGGGTTCGGGGGGTAGATTATGAAAAGGGAAGGTATTATAACCCTTTTCATCCATGGTTATCCATGGGCTCTTAGTTACTTGCTATATCACTTTATTTTGTTTGAAATTATGCTTTGTGTGGTTTTTGAAAGTTTTTTTGTAAAGAGGCCATTGCTTAGGAAATCTTTGTAATGATTCTCGTTCGTAAGAATGTATACAAAGATGTTGATCTTTTGAAAATGTTTTCAATTTTGTAAAATGTTTTGAAGGTGTATGTGATTGTTTTGAAAATAGCAAGGATGGTTGTTTTGGAATGGAGCAAGTAATTAGGAGCAATCTACCTACTCAAATGTCTTTCTTGTTCATTTTCTTTTCCTTTGATATTGTTGTATTACCATTGATTTGGTAAGTGTTGTACCCCAAAATTTGCCCTCCCATATTCTTCAAGATCTATCAAGAGCAAACTCCAGATGGTTCAAAATCTCTCAAAGGTTGCACAGTCCAATTGCCTCCTAACACAGTCAAAATTAGGGTTTTGGTTCTGGCAAAGAAATTGAAGTTTCCAAGGGTCCAATCAAGTCCCATATGCTCATATACATTGTCAAGCATCCATAGGCCAAGTTTCAAGACTCACAGCATCAAATGGCACAGTCAAAAACCCTAAATGCTTCACAATCAACTGCAGGGGCAAAATGGTCATTTGACAGTCAAAAGTCAAAAATTTTTGTCAACATCTTATTTTGAAGCCACAAACATCATTTGATAAATTCTTGATCATGATTTCACAAGCATGGCTCAAAAAGTCTCAAGATGCAAAAGTTTCTATTTTGGGACAGTTGAAAAAGTCAACTGCAAATTGACCAGGGCATAACTTCCTCATGGTTTATCAGAAAAATTCCATCCAAAGCTAATTTTGAAGAGAATGACATTTCCTACAACTCATCTTCACATTTCAAGTCCAAGAAATTCTCTCACAAAAAGTTATCAATTTCAACATTATAGGTCATTTTCAAAAGTCAACAAAAAGGCACTTTAAGTCAAAGACCATAACTTGAGATTGGTAAATCAAAATGACGTGGGACCAAAGGCATTGGTTAGAAGACTTCAAGACCTTTCCAAAATGTCCAAGAACATGGTCATAGCTTCAAAATTGAGCAAGATATGCCTTGTAGAAGTTGGGAAATTTTTGGGAATTTTGAAAAGTCAACTTTGCTTCAAAAGCTTCAAAATTGCTAATGGGCCACAATTTCTTTCATGAATCATTACCCAAAGGCTATGAACGACCCATTGATCTCAAAGGGAGTTATTTTCTTATTTTTGATTAATTATTTAAATTTTTATTATCATTAATTCATTTAATTAAAATTAAATATAAGAAAAATACCAAATCATGTTTTTAAATCTTTTTTGTGCAGCAAATATCTTCCATATATGCAAGAGATCTCGTGCACCATCTCAAGGGGACCAAATCATCCATATTTGGCAAGTTTCCATGGCAAAAAGATTGGAAAAAGATGTGAAAAAATCAAAGATTGAAAACATTAATACATGGACTTTGGGCTTGTTTTCTTAACCTAATTTGCTTCATGTACAAAGGGACAACATAACCCTATTCCATTACACACGAAAAACTGCAAACAAGCTGCCTACCAATTTGCAATTTTTCATTGAAAACTTGAACACTGAAACCCTAGTTACAGGACGATTCAAGGCTTGAAAAGCATTCCAAAACATTGCCAAGACATTCAGGAACGTGTTACAATCAAGAACACGCCTCCACACTCAAAGAATTGGTAGAACAGCATTGCACTTTTCACAAACATGTCCATTATCGTGTTTTAATTTTCAAGCATTGTTCATGTGTTTTGTTAATTGATTTATACCAATATTGATATTCTGAAGCTGTTGGTACCATTCAATTGAATTATGGCTGCCTAAATAAGAATCCACCATTGTCAAAAGCTAGGTTTTTCAGAGCTTCAAATTGGGGATTTCCCCATATGAAAAAATTGGACAACCAAACCTATGCCATTGAAATCGTGGCATGAAGACGAAGCTAACCATGACCTCGCGCCCTTTTTATATTTGGCCATGTCCTATTCGCTATTTTTGAAGGTTGTGTTTAGTGGGGGTTTAAAACCCCCGCTAATTGCTTGTATTACAGGTACAAAAGGAAGAAGAAGGCTAGCGTGTCTGAGTGTGATTGGACAATTCAAAATTTAGGGCGTTTTTGTTGTTTCAGCGTGATTATCTTTGTTTTCATATATTATATTCTTTGTTTATCCAATATCCAAACGCGCTTCACAGCTCACTTGGCAAAGCATTCACTTGGTAAACGCTGGGACCTGGGTTCGATTCCCAGGTCCCCCCATATTATTCATAATTTTTGTTACAACATGTTCCCATGCAGTTTCTATCCAGTGGTTCACCATACGCGCATATGCTAAGGCTTGACAAGTGGCTTCATGATCAATCCAAAGGCCAAAATATGAAGACCATCATACACCTGGGTCAACCACTCCACATGCAAGCACAGAAAGTCAAAAAGGCTTTGCATTCTTGGGCCAGATTTCTCACAAAAAACCTCCTTTTGGGGCCAGACACCCCCCATGGTTTGCATCAATTTTAATTTTTATTTGTTTTCTTTCTTAATTATATTAATTGTTTTAATTGCTTTCTTTAAATTCCTAAAATAATTTTCATAATAAAATAAAATACAAAAAAATCAAAAATGTTTATTGTTGTTAATATTAATTTCACCATTATTTATTTTGTAAATAAACTTTAAATAATAAATGTAGTTAATTTAGGTTTTCAATTTTGACACTTTTTCAAATAAATAAAATATGTAGAAATTAGGGTTTCTAACATTCTCATTTTCTTAATAAATAATTTTTTCTTATTATCATTATTATTAATTACTAAATATTTTGTAAATAAATATGTAAATAATTAATTAGCATAAATTAGGTTTTAAAACTTTAACCTTTTCTTTAATAATTAAAAATATTTAGAACTAGGGTTTCCTTCTAATTTTAAATTCTTTTCTTATTTCATTAAATACAAACACCTAAAAAACATTTCTTACCTTTTATTAAATACTTAATTAACTTTTAATTCAATTTAATTTCAAAAGGGACCAACGCCCTCGAACGTTTTATTTTATTCTTTTCGCACGTTATTTTATTTTCTTTGTGAATATTATGTAATTGCTCAAGCCTTGTAATAGTAACTAGATTTTACTTTCCGCATTTTTATTAAAAATGGGTCTTTGTTAATTTGGCGATGTATAGACCCGCGCCTTGTAATAGCGTAGGATTTTACTTTCCGCATTTAAATTTCTGCACTCTTAAAAACTGCTAAACTTTGCATGAAAGAATGTATGGCCTAAATTAAAAACAAGCGTAGCTCATCATAATGCATGATCAAAGATAATGATATAACATGAAAATAACACACAAATTCACACACCACTCTTAGGGTACGCCTCACTGTTGCCTTGCCCTCGAAACGTGGTCGTCGAGTATAGGACGTTTTAGTAAGTCCTTATGTCCATGACATGATCCAGTTGCCTCGAAACGGTTGCCTCGGAATTAAAAAGGATCAATGGCATAAGGGTAGCTTCTAAGGTGTCCTACTGTTGCTCTGGTGACCACACTGTCCCTACAAATGAATTGACCCGAACACCTCCAACGGTGGTGCTACCTACCTCTCAATGGTGGGATGGCACTACCTTAAGGACATTTACACAGCCTAATTCCTTAGGGTAGGTAGATGACTCGTAGATACTTGCTCTAAAAAACAAATCAAAACTCTTTTCACACCGACACTTTTCAAAAAGCTTTCAAAACAATTTTTCAAACACTCTTGAGGACTGATACAAGAGTCGATCTGAAATCTTTCAAACGAAACTTTTTCAAACTCACTCGCAATTGAAAAGCAAACACTTTTGAAAACACAAATGAGCAAGTATCTAAGAGCCCATGGATAACCATGGATAGAAAGGGTGCTAACACCTTCCCTTTCTATAAATCTACCTCCCGAACCGAGAAACTATCTCATAAGGAATTTTGCTGTGCTTTTGTCCTGTCCATGTTGGAGAAAATAAAAGACGGTGGCGACTCTTGCTTCCGCGACATTTCGTGAACCAGCGTTAAACAGTCAGTTCCAGATCCACCGATCACAGAACTGGAGACTCTGCTGGGGACACTTAAAGTGAGGTGTACCTTAGGATAGCTCAGACTTGTGTTTTCAATTGTTGTGCTTGTTTGCTTTATTATTGTGGGCTGCATCAGAGTTGCATAGATCCTAACTCGGATCTGGGGATACCCTGTTAGGTAGCATAAACTGTGAGGGACCTGTCCGGCGTAGACCGGCATGGGTGAAGCAGTGGCTACGTTGGTGTGGCACCTTGATCTGTACCGATATCCCTTGTGTTGCAACGAGGAGAATATGGGTCTTCTGAGGAGTCATTAAGTACCAACCGACCTTAGAACCTTAAATGACCCAACTTGGCCAATAGAACAGTAGCAGTACGTTACGCCCATTGAGGCTAAACTCTCGTGATGGTTCTGGCCGCGAGAAAAGATTGTGATGCTGGAGTTATGACCGATTGAGGGTAGTCAGTGATATTGGGATCCTCTAGAACCCGGTTACTTCTGATAGGACAGATCTTAACCAACAAACTGAAAGAGGGTAGTACCTAAACTTCATGCTGGCCTAAACTCTAAGGGCTCTTATGTGTGACTTGTGTGCCTTCAAATTTGAATTACTTGCATGTACTTGTTATCTGACAACACGGGTTTCTCGCAGGTTTTGTTTACAGTCCTTAATCGGGACTCATAACAGGGTTCACTTACATCACTCCATGCATAGCATAACATCATACCATCATACCATCGCATACATCCTACATAAGGACTAATCCATTTCAAGGATCTCAAGGGTCTGTGATGCAGGTCATGATGAATCAAACTGTATAGCAAGGGGCAAAGGGGATTTATTTTCCTCTAGCCAAGGTTGTCAGGGGCTATGACCCACTCGATATGGTGAGCCTTGACTCTTGAAGGAGGACTCTCAACAACATGAAGTTCCTTCCATCAAGCTACAAAATGCAAATTCTAACAATTTTCTTGTTTACCCCGCGGAATCCTTGAAAACATCGCATGCATACATACATATCATTGCATTACAGGTATCCTTTTTGACAGGTCACTCACCTTCTTCATTGTTTATTTCAGCAATGGCTTCCCAACAAGATAACCAGGGTCCTCATGCTCAAGAGACTCAGTTCAGGGAGATCTTCTTAAGCCTATCCAAGGGGCAGGAAGAGTTGAGGACACTCCTTATGGGGAATTTGGCCAAGCAAAGCCCCGATGATGACAAGGACGAACGGCTGAAACGTCTACAAGCTGAGGTAGATACAATGAAAACCCAGATGCTGGGGCAAAGGGCTCTCATCCAAGGTTTAGCTCGGGAACAAGAAGAGTTGAGGACCATGATCAGTCAACTCCACCAAGACAGATCCAACATGAAGCAACCAGTCCAAGTCAAGGACCAGGTCTTTGATCAGCTTCCAAGAGGACAAGAATCTGGTATGGTGAAGAATAGACCTCTCCAAATTGCTACCGCTTCACAAGCCCAGCATCAACCTCGCCCAGAGCAACAGGTTGATCAGAGTAAGGCAAGCAGGTCTAAGAGGCAGTTCACCCAGCTCAACATGCCATTGTTTCAAGCTCTACAATACCTGCTGAGGTTGAATCTGATTACACTAAGGGCTCCTTCCTGGAATCCCAACACCTCTGCTCCTAACTATCATCCCAACAAAAGGTGTGCATACCACTCTGATAGTCCTGGACACGACACTGCTGACTGTTGGGCTCTGAAGAACAAAATCCAGGACCTGATTAATGAAGGAGTAGTGGATTTCACCCAAGTGGGTCAGGCTGAGTGCTTCTACCATCCTTACAGGGTTCACCATTTGAAGTAATAAGCCCTGAGATGAGAAGAATTTTGTTTATTAGAAATTTCAAGTTGTAATTTTCTTTTGATTGTTCAAACATTTATTCATGTTAAACGTTGTTATTTCATCAATGCATCTCATATGTCTGTTTTGAAGCAATATATTCGCATTCGCTATACTCAAACTGCTTTCATTTTTTTGATGTCAACTCTCAATTAATAATTCTAAGCCTCTTGAGGGAGGATGACGAAAACGATACCACAATCTACAGTATGCTTTTGGACAGACCCGCTGATGAAGTACAGGCATTGTTTCAATTCCTAAACACTAGAGTTATAAGGAAGTTAATCCCTCGTCAACCCCTCTGAGCCAAAGAAGTAGGAGTTTTTCTTTTCGAAATTTAAAACCCTTAATCATAACATGGGGCAGTGTAGTTCTCTCAGTTGATCCAAGTGCACAACGAATGGCACCAAAGGAGTCCTCCAAAACAAAATTCAGTGATGGTTCCGGATAATCATAAAGACAGGCAGTCATTACCAAAAAAAAAACTAAAGCCCAATAAGTCAAAACCTATGAAGGAGACTTACAAAACTGGGGCATCCCGCTGACTGTAATTCCAAAAAAGAAACAGTTCAGGCAAAAAACAGGGATAACGAAATCAAAAAAGAAAGAGGTCCTACAAACCCTCAACAAAAGGAAATGACTGCCTATTCAAAATAAATTGTCAATATCCGAACCATCACCAGAATATCAGGACAAAGACTCAAACAAGGTCTAACGCACGATCAGCTGAGTTTAGGTTTGAAGAACATCACGAAGAACGGGTGGGTACAAATACTTTGAGCCTTTATCCTTTGTTTCTTAAACCGTGAGCCCGGCCATGTTATAACCCTTGAAAGTCCTAGCTGAAGCATGGGTTAGTTCGAAAGCATACTGTTACAAAGGTATCCTGACTCCTTAAGGCTCGCTGTAAAATCTTGAGTTGACATCACCATTTTACAAAATTCATTTGTTTTTACTAAAAAAGGATGCATTTCCAAAAACTTCGAAACAGACATAAGCTTTGCATTTTTAACATAACTTTGTTTGCATATGACTTTTTGTTTGAACAGCATAAGAGTTCGTACGACGAATGTCTAATGGACAAAAGCTCTTCCAACCAAGGGGCAGACGTGATCATTGTCCATCATGTGGGGCAGTTAAGTCAAGATTCGGAGAATCTCTCAAAAGGCCAACCAGCCTGGGGCAAATCTCCATCTTGATCACTTGGAGCGTTGGACGATCAAACAAAGATCTTCTGGTAGTATGGCAACACTACACTACTGACAGGGGCACCTCCCTACATCCTAAGAGCGTGGACATAGTCGAAAAAATACTACGCAAAATCAAAGACCCGCTAGGTTGACACACCTAGGCAAAAATAAGGGCTTCCCGTAGAACCAAAAGGGTTCGGGCAAAAATAAGGGACGAATATGAAAAAATTTGTACACCCGGCAAGCCGAAAACCTGAAAAGGCGGCTTGGGCAAAAATGGGTATCCCGGTGGGCTGAAAACCCGAAAGGGCGGTCCAGGCAAAAGTTAGGGATTAAAGCATACGACTATGTCCCGGCATCTCGTCACTTGCCTACCAGAGGAAGATTTGTCAATCGGCAGTCATCAAGCACCTCCACAAGGTATCTTCTGCCCTCACCTCAGAGACAGGGGCAATAACGAGTTGTCCAGGCGATCCAGTTGCTCTGTCAACCAAAGTACCAAGGAAAGGTCAATCAAAAGATAATCACCATCTACCTTTACAGCTTCAGACCAACACTGGTAACAAGCCAGGAAAATTCTGTGGACGACTGATCGTGGATTAATATCCGAGACCAAACAGGACAATTATCTACTTGATCATCCTCAGGCAACCCTACACCGGTTCCTTTTCTTTCAGAAGAAGTCTTACACGGACCTATCACCAAAGTAACCCTACACCGGTTCCACCGGAAGTCTTACACGGACTCATCTCAAGATGACCTTACCCCGGTTCATCAAGAAGTTTTACACGAACTTATCCTGCAGTAACCTCACCCCGGTTCCTCCAGAAGTCTTACACGGACTTATCTCAGGATGACCTTACCCCGGTTCCTCCAGAAGTTTTACACGAACTTATCCCAAAGTAACCCCACACAGGTTCCCTTCTCAAACTCTAGACGTAGTTTTACACGGACTCGTCATCAGTAAACCCTACACAGGTTTCCTCCTCAGCTCTAGATACGGTTTTACACGGACTCGTCATCAAAGTAACCTTGCACAGGTTCCTTCTCCATTACAGATGCAGTCTTATACGGACTCATTATCAGTAAACCCTACACAGGTTTCCTCCCTCCAAAGATGCAGTTTTACATGAGCTCATCATCAGGCAACCCTACACAAACTCCCATAGAAACAGGGGCAATAATGAGTTGTCTAAGCGATCTAATTGCTCTGTCCACTAAGGTACCAAGGTAAGTTCGGCCGAAGAATGTAACCGAGATGCCTTAATCCCCCAGAGAGTGAGCCAGCAAGTCAACGATACTCTCCCCAAGCAGAGTTAGCCTACTCAATCAACCTCAAGGAAGTTGGGTATCCCCAGCAGATCTCAACATTCCTCAGCGGAGTATACCAACATTCTTAACAAGCATCCCCGACAGTCTTGATCTAAGATTGTTCCCCGGCGGTATACCGGACATTCAATGGAGCCACTTCCCCAGTACATCTCAAAAATTTCCCCAGGAGAGTCCAGTCCAAAAGTTTCCCCAGGAAAGTGGAATCCATCTCCCCAGCAGGAAGCTTATCCCCAGTAGATTCTGGAAAGCTTATCCCCTGCATAGTACGAACGCTCCCCGGGATTTATTCAGAAGGTTATTTCCCCACCAGAGCTTCTAACTGGGTTATCCTCAGCTAATTACCACAGAAAGATCATCCTCGGCGAAGTTCTTCCTATCCTCCAGCGGAGTTCATCAATCTTCCAACATAACATAACAATGGTATCCCCAGCGGAGTTATCATCAACCTCAGCAAAGTACCTCTCTTCCCACAGAGTTCACTCCCCGCAGAGTAATCTATTCGCCAAGTTTATTCCTCAACGGAGTCATCTTCTCCTACCCGTATTCTTGCAACCATCATTCCCAGCGGAAACAAAAAGCTCTACTCTTCCACATCAGCCCAGGATTCAATCTCCCGACAGTCGTCATGGATCTATTTTCCTAGACAAAAATACGCTCATGAGCATCGCATCTTCATACATTATAGCATGCACATACGCATCATGAACATACAATCTCATTTATTCTGAGAACATCACGCATGTCATACATCATGACATCGCATACAACTAACGTTTTGTCTTTTCAGGACAAAGGTCACTACAAATATGATTACTATCAACTGTCGTGATTCCAGATCTGATTCCTGTATCTTACCAGGGTGTATCTGTTGACGACTAATTCCAGACTCGATTCCTGTATCCTGCCAGGGCACGTCTGAAGAGTTTGAAGATCCGATTCCTGTATCTTGCCAGGGTGTATCTGTTGATGACTAATTCCAGACTCGATTCCTGTATCCTGCCAGGGCACGTCTGAAGAGTTTGAAGATCCGATTCCTATATCTTGCCAGGGTGTATCTGTTGACGAATAATTCCAGACTCGATTCCTGTATCCTGCCAGGGAACGTCTGAAGAGTTTGAAGATCTGATTCCTGTATCTTGCCAGGGTGTATCTGTTGACGACTAATTCCAGACTCGATTCATGTATCTTGCCAGGGCACGTCTGAAGAGTTTGAAGATCCGATTCATGTATCTTGCCAGGGTGTATCTGTTGACGACTAATACCAGACTCGATTCTTGTATCTTACTAGGGCACGTCTGAAGAGTTTGAGGATCTGATTCCTGTATCTTGCCAGGGTGTATCTGTTGACGACTAACATTACCAGACTCGATTCATGTATCTTGCCAGGGCACGTCTGAAGAGTTTGAGGATCTGATTCCTGTATCTTTCCAGGGTGTATCTGTTGACGACTAACATTACCAGACTCGATTCCTGTATCTTGCCAGGGCACGTCTGAAGAGTTTGAGGATCCGATTCCTGTATCTTTCCAGGGTGTATCTGTTGACGACTAACATTACCAGACTCGATTCCTGTATCTTGCCAGGGCACGTCTGAAGAGTTTGAGGATCTGATTCTGTATCTTGCCAGGGTGTATCTGTTGACGACTAACATTACCAGACTCGATTCCTGTATCTTGCCAGGGCACGTCTGAAGAGTTTGAGGATCCGATTCCTGTATCTT
Organism: Vicia faba; assembly: GCA_948472305.1. Taxonomy (NCBI): domain Eukaryota; kingdom Viridiplantae; phylum Streptophyta; class Magnoliopsida; order Fabales; family Fabaceae; genus Vicia; species Vicia faba. The sequence continues at coordinate 902,805,048 of OX451735.1, read as the reverse complement.
GCCAGGGTGTATCTGTTGATGACTAACATTACCAGACCCGATTCCTGTATCTTGCCAAGGCACGTCTGAAGAGTTTGAGGATCTGATTCCTGTATCTTTCCAGGGTGTATTTGTTGATGACTAACATTACCAGACTCGATTCCTGTATCTTGCCAGGGCACGTCTGAAGAGTTTGAGGATCCGATTCTTGTATCTTGCCAGGGTGTATCTGTTGACGACTAACATTACCAGACTCGATTCCTGTATCTTGCCAGGGCACGTCTGAAGAGTTTGAGGATCCGATTCCTGTATCTTGCCAGGGTGTATCTGTTGACGACTAACATTACCAGACTCGATTCCTGTATCTTGCCAGGGCACGTCTGAAGAGTTTGAAGTTCCGATTCCTGTATCTTGCCAGGGTGTATCTGTTGATGACTATATTCTCCAAACTCGATTCCTGTATCTCGCCAGGGCGCGTCTGAAGAGTTTAAAGATTCGATTCCTGTAACTAGCCAGGGCACATCTACATAAAGAGTTTGAAGATCAACTCCTGTAACAGGCCAGGTAATTATTTTCTTTTTCAGGTACGCAAGTTCTCGCTAAGGAAACTCTTACGCGATCGACACTTAGATGGCATTTATAAGTCCATCTCCACATACCGACAGTCTCCAAATGGCATCTATAAGCCCATTTCCGACAAGGTTCTGTCACGTTTCCAGATGGCATCTATAAGCCCATCCTCCTGTCCAGCATCTCTCCAAATGGTATCTGTAAGCCCATTCCCTGCATCATGCTGCTGACATTATACTATGTGAGTGCAAATTTTTGGGCACTCTAGTGTTCAATCATCTTCCACCTTCGGATTACGAAAGGCACGCCAACCAATCTACATCCTCAGGTCTAAGAAGATTGAACAGGGGAAACTGTTGTACCCCAAAATTTTCCCTCCCATATTCTTCAAGATCTATCAAGAGCAAACTCCAGATGGTTCAAAATCTCTCAATGGTTGCACAGTCCAATTGCCTCCTAACACAGTCAAAATTAGGGTTTTGGTTCTGGCAAAGAAATTGAAGTTTCCAAGGGTCCAATCAAGTCCCATATGCTCATATACATTGTCAAGCATCCATAGGCCAAGTTTCAAGACTCACAGCATCAAATGGCACAGTCAAAAACCCTAAATACTTCACAATCAACTACAGGGGCAAAATGGTCATTTGACAGTCAAAAGTCAAAAAATTTGGTCAACATCTTATTTTGAAGCCACAAACATCATTTGATCAATTCTTGATCATGATTTCACAAGCATGGCTCAAAAAGTCTCAAGATGCAAAAGTTTCTATTTTGGGACAGTTGAAAAAGTCAACTGCAAATTGACCAGGGCATAACTTCCTCATGGTTTATCAGAAAAATTCCATACAAAGCTAATTTTGAAGAGAATGGCATTTCCTACAACTCATCTTCACATTTCAAGTCCAAGAAATTCTCTCACAAAAAGTTATCAATTTCAACATTATAGGTCATTTTCAAAAGTCAACAAAAAGGCACTTTAAGTCAAAGACCATAACTTGAGATTGGTAAATTAAAATGACATGGGACCAAAGGCATTTGTTAGAGGACTTCAAGACCTTTCCAAAATGTCCAAGAACATGGTCATAGCTTCAAAATTGAGCAAGATATGCCTTGTAGAAGTTGGGAAATTTTTGGAAATTTTGAAAAGTCAACTTTGCTTCAAAAGCTTCAAAATTGCTAATGGGCCACAATTTATTTCATGAATCATTACCCAAAGGCTATGCACGACCCATTGACCTCAAAGGGAGTTATTTTCTTATTTTTGATTAATTATTTGAATTTTTATTATCATTAATTCATTTAATTAAAATTAAATATAAGAAAAATAGCAAATCATGTTTTTAAATCTTTTTTGTGCAGCAAATATCTTCCATATATGCAAGAGATCTCGTGCACCATCTCAAGGGGACCAAATCATCCATATTTGGCAAGTTTCCATGGCAAAAAGATTGGAAAAAGATGTGAAAAAATCAAAGATTGAAAACATTAATACATGGACTTTGGGCTTGTTTTCTTAACCTAATTTGCTTCATGTACAAAGGGACAACATAACCCTATTCCATTACATACGAAAAACTACATACAAGCTGCCTACCAATTTGCAATTTTTCATTGAAAACTTGAACACTGAAACCCTAGTTACAGGACGATTCAAGGCTTGAAAAGCATTCCAAAACATTGCCAAGACATCCAGGAACGTGTTGCAATCAAGAACACGCCTCCACACTCAAAGAATTGGTAGAACATCATTGCACTTTTCACAAACATGTCCATTATCGTGTTTTAATTTTCAAGCATTGTTCATGTGTTTTGTTAATTGATTTATACTAATATTGATATTCTGAAGCTGTTGGTACCATTCAATTGAATTATGGCTGCCTAAATAAGAATCCACCATTGTCAAAAGCTAGGTTTTTCAGAGCTTCAAATTGGGGCTTTCCCCATATGGAAAAATTGGACAACCAAACATATGCCATTGAAATCGTGGCATGAAGACGAAGCTAACCATGACCTCGCGCCCTTTTTATATTTGGCCATGTCCTATTCGCTATTTTTGAAGGTTATGTTTAGTGGGGGTTTAAAACCCCCGCTAATTGCTTGTATTACAGGTACAAAAGGAAGAAGAAGGCTAGCGTGTCTGAGTGTGATTGGACAATTCAAAAGTTAGCGCGTTTTTGTTGTTTCAGCGTGATTATCTTTGTTTTCATATATTATATTCTTTGTTTATCCAATATCCAAACGCGCTTCACAGCTCACTTGGCAAAGCATTCACTTGGTAAACGCTGGGACCTGGGTTCGATTCCCAGGTCCCCCCATATTATTCATAATTTTTGTTACAACATGTTCCCATGCAGTTTCTATCCAGTGGTTCACCATACGCGCATATGCTAAGGCTTGATAAGTGGCTTCATGATCAATCCAAAGGCCAAAATGTGAAGACCATCATACACCTGGGTCAACCACTCCACATGCAAGCACAGAAAGTCAAAAAGGCTTTGCATTCTTGGGCCAGATTTCTCACAAAAAACCTCCTTTTGGGGCCAGACACCCCCCATGGTTTGCATCAATTTTAATTTTTATTTGTTTTCTTTCTTAATTATATTAATTGTTTTAATTGCTTTCTTTAAATTCCTAAAATAATTTTCATAATAAAATAAAATACAAAAAAATCAAAAATGTTTATTGTTGTTAATATTAATTTCACCATTATTTATTTTGTAAATAAACTTTAAATAATAAATGTAGTTAATTTAAGTTTTCAATTTTGACACTTTTTCAAATAAATAAAATATGTAGAAATTAGGGTTTCTAACATTCTCATTTTCTTAATAAATAATTTTTTCTTATTATCATTATTATTAATTACTAAATATTTTGTAAATAAATATGTAAATAATTAATTAGCATAAATTAGGTTTTAAAACTTTAACCTTTTCTTTAATAATTAAAAATATTTAGAACTAGGGTTTCCTTCTAATTTTAAATTCTTTTCTTATTTCATTAAATACAAAAACCTAAAAAACATTTCTTTCCTTTTATTAAATACTTAATTAACTTTTAATTCAATTTAATTTCAAAAGGGCCCAACGCCCTCGAACGTTTTATTTTATTCTTTTCGCACGTTATTTTATTATCTTTGTGAATATTATGTAATTGCTCAAGCCTTGTAATAGTAACTAGGTTTTACTTTCCGCATTTTTATTAAAAACGGGTCTTTGTTAATTTGGCGATGTATAGACCCGCGCCTTGTAATAGCGTAGGATTTTACTTTCCGCATTTAAATTTCCGCACTCTTAAAAACTGCTAAACTTTGCATGAAAGAATGTATGGCCTAAATTAAAAACAAGCGTAGCTCATCATAATGCATGATCAAAGATAATGATATAACATGAAAATAACACACAAATTCACACACCAATCTTAGGGTACGCCTCACTGTTGCCTTGCCCTCGAAACGTGGTCGTCGAGTATAGGACGTTTTAGTAAGTCCTTATGTCCATGACATGATCCAGTTGCCTCGAAACGGTTGCCTCGGAATTAAAAAGGATCAATGGCATAAGGGTAGCTTCTAAGGTGTCCTACTGTTGCTCTGGTGACCACACTGTCCCTACAAATGAATTGACCCGAACACCTCCAACGGTGGTGCTACCTACCTCTCAATGGTGGGATGGCACTACCTTAAGGACATTTACACAGCCTAATTCCTTAGGGTAGGTAGATGACTCGTAGATACTTGCTCTAAAAAACAAATCAAAACTCTTTTAACACCGACACTTTTCAAAAAGCTTTCAAAACAATTTTTCAAACACTCTTGAGGACTGATACAAGAGTCGATCTGAAATCTTTCAAACGAAACTTTTTCAAACTCACTCGCAATTGAAAAGCAAACACTTTTGAAAACACAAATGAGCAAGTATCTAAGATCCCATGGATAACCATGGATAGAAAGGGTGCTAACACCTTCCCTTTCTATAAATCTACCTCCCGAACCGAGAAACTATCTCATAAGGAATTTTGCTGTGCTTTTGTCCTGTCCATGTTGGAGAAAATAAAAGACGGTGGCGACTCTTGCTTCCGCGACATTTTGCGAACCAGCGTTAAACAGTCAGTTCCAGATCCACCGATCACAGTAAGCAACCCTATCTTTGGATGTAAACGGGATGGGCGTGGGTCATCGTATAGCCATGATTAGCAATGTTGCAAAGTATCTTAGAATTATTTTTTAGGGACTAAGATCATTTTGTAAGGCTATTTTGAGTAGCGTCATCGAGGGACTATGATCTTCTATTTGCTTGTTTTTGCTAAGATACCTTACATGCGTAATATGGCCATTTTTTTAAGGCAACCAAGTGGGATAACTCTAGGGGTGCTTGTGTGCAAGCGTATTATTTTCATGCTTGTTTTTTGTCTTGGATTAGGGTTTTGATAAGTATTGATTTTAGTCTTTCCATACAAACCCTAATTACTAGCATGTTATGTAAAAGCGATAAATTGTGAAATTTAAAGTTACTACGCTATTACAACATTTGTGGGAGGGGGTATACAATTTATGAATGGGGATTGCAATAATATAAACCTAATTAATCTATTACAACCAAATTGAATTTGTACAAATAATTGAAACAAATAATATACAAGATGAATTAAATATGCAAGAAATGTAAATGCAAAGAAAAGATTTTGTTTTTGGTTTCTTAATGAAAAGGTCTTGATTTTAACCTAGTTTGATAAAGAAAATAATTAGTCAATTTTAATATTATTAAGAAAAAGATTCTTGGATAAAACCCTAATTCTATTAAAAAAAATGAAGTTTATAAAAAAAGATATTTTTTATATTTTTCTATATTTTTTTCTTTCTTGAAAGTAATATGGTGTTATAAAATATTCTTTACTCTTTTGGTATCAAAAATAATATTTTCATTAATATAAAATAAATAATATTTAGTTTTAATTAAATCTTTACAAGGAAATTAATAAAAGCAAATAAAGTATGATAAATAAAAATAATTTTTATTTGGAAAAATAATTAAATTATGTTAAAATATAAATCTACATTTTTTACACATTTTATGATTTTTTGGTTTTTTTAAAAGAAAAATAAATAAATAAATAAATAAATAATAAAATGGGCCAGGGTGGTGTCACAAGTAACAGTGGCGGTGAGTTAGCAAAAAAAAACAATGCCAGGCCCAAAGGGCCCAGCGCCTGCCAAAAATATGTTAAGAAATCAGAAAATTGGGAAAAATTCAAAAGGGGGGTTCACATTGGTTCGAACCCTCTCCCTTTAGGTAACATATGCCTTAGTACGCGCGCGCTTGCCACTGGGGTGGCTGTTTCATCCGGTCATATAACCAAAGCATAAATATATAAGGCAAATTGCTTCTTGAAGGCAACTTCATCTTCAACCTTGAGTCATGGTCGGACCACCTGTATCTTCTTCATTTCTCCATAAAAATATAAACTCCAAACATGAAAGTTATGGTGTTTCTTCCCACGAATTCAAACATATAATTTAAGTAAACTAAATGTCAAAGATAAAAACTAATTTTGCTGGCCCTAAATTGAAACCAAATTTTCTCAGAAATTTCAAATTCAATATTCTCTATACACAGTCAATATAAATGGAAACTATGAACATGGTTAGCTTTAGAGCAAGGATATCTACATTTTGTTTTCATAAATTAGGATAAAATGATGCTTGTATGAAGAGGTAGAAGTTTGATTTTTTACCTCTTGCAGCTGGAGTCGTGAATGGAGTTTGAGTGACTTTTGAGATAGCCTAAGGATCTGCTTAGCTTGCCTGGACCTCCTTGAATGTATCTCAACTCTTACTTTGCCTTGAATGTCCCTGAATCTCTCTACTCAAGTCAACCTACAAGCTTGGTTTTTGAAAATGGTGGATAGTGATGAAGGAGTTACAATGAGGAAACAAGGGTATGGATTGCTTTGATATGATGTTTAGAAGGTGTTTGTATGATTAGTTTTCAAAACGCATGAGTAGAAATGAAGATCATGAGTTTTGGTTCAGAACTGTATGTTCATGGTGCTCTTGAACAGGTTTTTGGTTTTGGAATGTTTAAGGCAGTTTCGGGGAAATAGCAATCGTGTGTCAACTTGCCAATAGTGTATCTACTTAGAAGCAAAAGGTTTTGAGACTTGTATCAACTAAGATTTCAAAAACTCACATGTTTTGCTTGGTTACTTATTTTTGAAGCAAAGCTAGCAAGCATGGTTTCAAGGTGAAGTACAAAGCTTGTAGGGGGCTGAGACCTTTAAGCACACTTTTTCTTATTGTGTGGAGTGTGTTTGTGCAGAAAGAACCAATGCAAGGCTCAATGCAAGCTGACTTTGCATAAAGCTTACTTTTCTAAAATGGCAATGTTGCCTTTCTTCCCAAAATAGAATTAAGTTTGTACAATGCATTGAATGCTTGGATTAAAGCTTCCAACAGCTATGAAATCATTTAATTATGGAGTGAAATACAAGTTTGAGGCCTGCAAAGCAAAGATTATGCAGCCTAGCATGGATTTGCATTTGTATTCATCATGAAAATGATCTCAAGGAGTTCTTGGACATTTTGGAAATCTTGCAATGTGCTCTACAACTCATATTTGAATTGCTTTTGAAGATTAATCTTGTAACTATGTGAAAAAGTTCCATGAAGTTAGGTCAAAAATTTGCCTAACTAGGGCAAAATTTCACTAAGTTATTTTTAGTTCATGAGCATGTATTCATAAAATTATAACTTCAGATCCAAGCATTTTTAGGAGAAGTTGTGTTAAGCAAAGTTGTAGATTTCCTGGAGATCTACAACTTTCATGTTGGAAGTTTCCTTTGAATCATATTGCATCATGGTGAAAATTTGGCTCAAATTTATGTAAAAATAAGAAATTTTCTATAAGAAAATTTTTTAAGTTAAGAAATTTCATCTTTTCAAAACAAAATCTTGAATTCTTGATTTCTTGGTAAACAAGTTTCATGTTTTAACATGTTTTTATGAATTATGACCTTTGGCATTTGATTTTTACCAAAAAGTCAAAGTTTGACTTTTCAGTATACAATTGACTTTTGATCAGTTGATTGAAAAATTCATCTGTCAATCCAATGGACTTGTAGTGTTTTAAACCATGCTATTATGTAAAATTGATGCAATTGGACTCTTGAGATCATGCCTTAACCTAATTGAACATTTGCTAGGTCAAAAACTAGAAATTGCCCTTTCCCAGTCAAAACCCTAATTTTGACCATTTTGCCCTTTTGATGATTTGATCAAATTTCTTGAGGAGTTGTGGTCCAAACTTGGTCAAATGATACATATGAGTTTAAAATCTTGGTGTGGATCAAAAATTATGAATTTTGACTTTAAATTGGCCATGGTTCACTTTTTCCCCAATACAACTGATTTTTAGGTCAACTGTTCAATTGACTGATCAAAAGTGTGATCCAAGGCTTGAAACTTGGCATGAGTAATCTTGGGAGTCCATAATGATCCATGAAATTCATATGGGGCCTTGGAAGTTCAAAAATCCTTGTGCAATCTCAAACCCTAATTTTCAGTCATTAGTGCTTGAGGAGGTGCCTTGAGCTGATCAAACCCTAGTGCAGTCTTGATCCAAAGGAGATCTTGTGAAAATCTTTGATAAGTGAGAGGATAAATTTTGGGGTACAACAGCTGCCCCTATTCAATCTTCTTAAGCCTGAAGAGTTAGACTGGCGAGTTTTTCCATTCGTGACTCGAAGGTGGAAGATGATTGGACACTAGAGTGCCTAAAAATTTGCACCCGGTGATGTGAGAGTCGAGGGAATGGGCTTAAAGATGCCATTTGGAGAGGTTCTAGAAAGTTTTCGGAGATGGGCTTGTAGATGCCATCCAAAAGTGATTGTTGAATTGTAATTTGTAAGTTAAAAGAATGAGTACTAGAATGGCGTCCGTGTCTGGAGCATATTTGTATTGTATCTGAAGTCTGAATCTGAATGAGTATCAGAATGGCATTCGTGTCTTGAGCGTGTCTGAACTGTACCTGAAGTATGAATCTGAATGAGTATCAGAATGACATCCGTGTCTAGAGCATATCTGAATTGTATCTGAAGTCTGAATATGAATGAGTATCATAATGGCATTTGCGTCTAGAGCGTATCTGAACTGTATCTGAATTATGAATCTGAATAAGTATCAGAATGGCATCTGCACCTGGAGCGTATCTGAAAAGTTGAATCTGAATGAGTATCAGGATGGAATTCGTGTCTGGAGCATATCTAAATTGTATCTGAAAAGTTGAATCTGAATGAGTATCAGGATGACATCAGTATTTGGAGCGTACCTGAACTGTATATGAAAATTGAATCTGAATGAGTATCAGGATGGCATCCGTGTCTGGAGCGTATTTGTATTGTATCTGAAATTTGAGTCTGAATGAGTATTAGAATAGCATCTGCATCTGGAGAGTATCTGAATTGTATCTGAAGTCCGAATCTGAATGAGTGTCAGAATGGCATCCGCGTCTGGAGCATATCTGAACTGTATCTGAAAATTTGAATCTGAATGAGCATCAGAATGGAATCCGTATTTGGAGTGTATCTGAATTGTATCAAAAGATTTTGAATATTTGTTAATGGTAGTTGTTAACCTTATCCTGAAAAGGGTAAAATGTTAGCTAAAACACAATGTTTATGTTGTATGAAATGCATAGTATAATGCATTCGTGTTATCAATGTTTATGATATATGGATGCAATGCATGCGTATATGAGCTAGTTTGTTGCGCTGCTGTTGGACTAGGGAAAATAAATCCCTGACTGCTGCTGAGGACATGGAGTATAAGTCTTCATGTTGTGAAGCCTAAGTGTTGATGAATTTCTGTTTAGAGAAATAAACCATGTTGTAAGGGAAATGTCATATACTGCTTGTAAAATACTAATGGGGAATCCTGAGAAATTTGACGACTTCTACTGGGGATCGACAATTTGAAACTTTGTTCCGCAAGGGAATTTAAACGACGTACTGCAGGGATTTATTATGGAATAGCCTAGAAGTATTTCCCTATCCATTCAACCCATCAGTAATTGCCTTTTTTCATTTTGTTTATTTGTAAACAGTAATTATGTTCAAATGCATATGTTCAACAATGAATCATTGGACGTTTTTTGCAAACAAAATACAAGCGTAAAGAAAAAACAGATAGTGTTTGCACTTTCAAAGAGATATCTTTGTACTGACTTTGAGTAAGTATTTTTGTACAAGGAGACAAACATTCTAGTAAGAGAATGTTATCGTAAAAAATGAAAATTTTGATACAAAGAAAGATAGTTATGTGTAATAATCCCATGGGGTTTCTATTCTGCTATAGCCTTCGTATCTCTGAGCATCTTGTCAATTTGTTGCCTTGTCCGAAGATGATTGACTTGATCAGAACCTTTGAGTTTGTCAGTGGAGATCAAAGGTTGTTTGTAATGTGATCCAACGGGACATAGTCATACGCTTTAATTCCCTAACTTTTTCCTGGACCGCCCTTTCGGGTTTTTAGTCCACCGGGAAACCCTTTTTTTCCCAAATCGCCCTTTCGGGTTTTGAACTTTCCAGGTGTACTGATTTTGTTTATTTTATCCCTAATTTTTTCCTGAACCTTTTGGTTCGTCGGGATGCCCTTGTTTTTTCTAGGTATGTCAACCTAGCGGGTCTCTTATGCATAGTATCTTTTGACTATGTCCGCGTTTGCAGGATACGGCAGGTCGTCACCATCCATGGTGGTCAAGATCATTGCCCGACCAGAGAAAATGTTTTTTATTACAAACGGTCCTTCATAGGTAGGAGTCCATTTGCCCCTAGGATCACCCTGTGGGAGTATGATGCGTTTGATCACCAGATCTCCAACTTGATACACTTGGCGTTTGACCTTTTTGTTGAAAGCCTTGATCATCCATTTTTGATACATTTGACCATGGAAAATAGCAGTAAGTCTCTTCTCATCAATAAAATTCAGTTGATCAAGTCGGGTCTGGATCCATTCGTCTTTGTTCAGCCCTGCATCCTTCATAATTCTCAGAGAGGGGATATGGACCTCGATAGGCAAGACAGCTTCCATGGTGTAAACCAGAGAATAGGGTGTTGCCCCAGTTGATGTGAGAGTCGTGGTACGATACCCGTGGAGAGCGAATGGTAACATCTCATGCCAATATTTATATGTGACTGTCATTTTCTGTATGATCTTTTTAATGTTTTTATTTGCAACTTCGACAACACCATTCATCTTTGGCCGATAAGGGGAAGAATTGTGATGTTGGATCTTGAATTGCTCACACAAGGCGGTGATCATAGTGTTGTTGATATTTGTACCATTGTCAGTGATGATCCTTTCCAGGATACCGTATCGACAAATGAGATTTTGCTTGATGAACCGGGAAACAACATTCTTGGTAACGAAAGTGAAGGAGGCTGCCTCAACCCACTTTGTAAAATAGTCAATGGCCATTAGGATGAAGAGGTGTCCATTGGAGGCTGTCAGCTTGATTTCCCCAATCATATCAATCCCCCACATAGCAAAGAGCCAAGGAGCTATCAAGACATTCAGAGGAACCGGAGGGACGTGTACCTTGTCAGCATAAATATGACACTTATGAAAGGTCCGAGAGTGTTGATAGCAGTCTGCTTCCATGGTAGACCAGTAATATCTTGCCCGTAGGATTTTCTTTGCCATCGTATGCCCACTAGAGTGGGTTCCAAAAGTGCCTTCATGCAATTCAGCCATGATCCTTTAAACTTCAAACTTACCTACGCACTGAAGTAACACAGAATCATGATTGCATTTATATAGGATGTCGTTACTAAGGAAGAACTTAGAAGAGAATCTCCTTAAGAACTTCTTATCATTGATTGAATCTCCTTCTGGGTATTCTTGAGCCTCGAGATACCTCTTGACTTCGTGAAACCAAGGTTGGTCCACTACTTCTTCAGTGTTAATCTCGTGACATTGTGCTTGTTCCTCCATTCGTTCAATGGTGATTTGGGGAGCCTCGTTATCCCAATTAAGTTTAAACATAGATGACATTGTGGCTAGAGCGTATGCTAGATGATTTTCTTCTCGCGGGAAATGCTCAAAGGTAATCTTCTCAAAATGTGGTAGCAATGTCAAAACATGTTCTTTGTAAGGGATGAGGTTTGGGTGTTTGGTTTCCCATTCCCCTTTGATCTGGCTGATAACCAAAGCTAAGTCTCTGAATACATCCAAGGATTTGATTCCCAAGTCTATGGCAGCTTTGAGACCGAAGATGCACGCTTTGTATTCCGCCATGTTGTTTGTACAATTGAAGCAAAGTCTGGCAGTAAAGGGAGTATGACACCCTTCCGGAGATATGAGTACAACACTGATATCATTGCCAAGTGCATTGGACACTCTATTAAAGAACAGGGTCCATCGGGATTGTTGTACCCCAAAATTTGCCCTCCCATATCCTTCAAGAAATTGCCAAGTCAAGCTTCAAAATCCCCCAAGGGTTGCACAGTTCAAGGGTATCCTAGACAGTCAAAATTAGGGTTTTGGTTCTGATCAAGAAAATGAAGTTTCCAAGGGTCAAATCAAGTCCCACATGCTTATAAAAATGGTCAAGCATCCTCATATAAAGTTTCAAGACTTTCAGCACAAAATTGCACAATCAAAACCCTAATTGCACTACAGTCAACTGTAGGGGCAAAATGGTCATTTGACAATCAAAAGTTCAAATTTTTGGTCAACATCTCATTTTGAAGCCACAAACATCATTTGATCAATGCTTGATCATGATTCTCAAAGCTTGGCTCAAAAATCATCAAGATGCAAAAGTTTCCTTATTTGGACAGTTGAAAAAGTCAATTGTAAATTGACCAGGGCATAACTTTCACATGGATTATCAGAAAAATTCCATCCAAAGCTCATTTTGAATAGAAAGACATTTCCTACAACTCATCTTCACACTCCAAGTCCAAGAAATGCTCTCACAAAAAGTTATCAATTTCAACATTATAGGTCATTTTCAAAAGTCAACAAAAAGGGACTTTAAGTCAAAGGCCATAAATTGAGATTGGTAAATCAAAATGACATGGGACCAAGGACATTGTTTAGAGGACTTTAAGACCTTTCTAAAATGTCCAAGAACATGATCAAAGCTTAAAAATTGAGCAAGATATGCATTGGAGAAGTTGGGAAATTTTTGTGAAGTGGCCAAAATCATTTATCCTTGAAATTTCATTTTTTGACAAAAGGGGCCCACTTTTTCCACTTGAATTAACTTGGCCATGCTTCCCACGTGTCCCACCTTTTATTTCAAAATTTTAATTTAATTTTTTCATTTTTAATTGATTTAATTGGATTTAATTAACTTTAAATCTTTTAAAATTAAAGGAAAATCAAAAAGTTTAATTAAAAGGAATATTTGGTCTTAACTAACTTTGACTCATCATTATGCAACTTCCCAATTTCGTTTCAAGGCCAAATGGAGCAACATTTCAAAAATTGGTTCAAAAAGGAAAGTTTGTTAAGAGAGTTTATGTTAAAATCTCAAGCTTGAATGCATGGTATGATGAGCCTTAATGTGGATCAGAATCACCTACATAACCTAGAGAAAACTATCACAAGGCATAAGAAAAAAAACGTGAGAGAGAGGCAGCCAAGAGAAATTTCTTTTCAAAAATTTCAAAGAATTGCACTAAGATCGAACTCAAGGATTCAGCCATCCACAAGACCTCCCACCCATCCTATCGTGATCTACAGGCAAAATAAGGTATAAACACACTCTTTTCATATAACCATGCATGCTGAAACTGTAGCTACATGAACATCCATTTTGCAGAATTTCCATGGATCGTATTTTTGATTATAGCTTGATTTAATCCCTACTAACCATACCTTTGAGTTCCAGTGGATGTTTAGAGTAGGTCTGGGCTATCGCTTGGGATTTTTCGTGGCCAAAACGTGAACCTCCATGGCTAGGGTTCAGATTATGTGGAGTTGCGCTTTGATGAAAACAGGCCCATTTCCTTTTTCCCTTGAATTTATTTTCTTTTCTATTTTATTTTGATTTATTTAATTTGCTTTTTTATTAACAAAATTAATTTTTCTTTTTATTTCAAAAAATCACAAAAATATTCTTACCCAAATAAATTTTAGATTTTTCTTTTTTTTCTAAATTTAATTAATTAATTAGGTTTTTTTATTCTAGGAAACTCTAAATTATTTTGCAATATTAAAATTGATTAGGCTTAATTAGATTCTAAATACTAATTTAATTAGTTTTATTTCTTAATATAAAAACCAAAAAAATCAGAAAATCATAAAAGAACAAAAATATGTTTCATTTTAATTTAATTCATCAATAACTCCTTTTTGTAAATAAATCCCATAATTAATTTAGTTTTAATTTTAGGTTGTTAATTTAATTCTTTTTTCTCAATAACCAAAAATAATAAAAAATAGACCTTTAGCACTTTCTCTTTTTTATTAAATATTTTTATTATAAGCATTATTAACCATTAATTTTGTAAATAAATTTTATAATCAATTTAGTTTTAATTCTAGGTTTTAACTTTAATGCATTTTCTTTAATAAATTAAAAACAATTAGAATTAGAATTAATTATTTGACTTTTAATTAATTTAATTTTCTTTAATGTCATAAATACAAAAAACATAAAAATAAGTCATTGCCTTTATTTAATTTAATTATTTTATTAATTTTATTTTAATTCCTTTAAAGGGTCCAACGCCCTCGCATTCGATTACATTTTTGTTTCGCGCGTTTTATTTATTTCTTTTTGTGAATATAATGTACTTGCTCCAAAGCCCTGTAATAGTTAGTTAGACATTTATTTTCTGCACTTTATTTTAAATCGGGTCTGGATTAATTTGGCGTTGTAGACCCGCGCCCTTGTAATAGCGTAGGACCTTTTATCTTTTCCGCACTTTAAATTCCCGCACCCTTAACTGTTAAACAATAACATGAAAGAATGAATGCTCAAAAATAAAAAACAAACGCTAGATCATCAATAACATGACAAGATAAAATAAACGAATCTGACACACAAATCACACACCACCCCTAGGGTATGCTTCACTGTTGCCTTGCCCCTCGAAAGGTGATCGTCGAGTAGAGGATGTCTTAGTAAGTCCTCATGATCCGGGAACCTGGCATGAGGGTAGCTTCTAAGGTGTCTTCCCATTGCTCCGGTGATCACCATGTCCCGAACCTCGAATTGACCCGAATACCTCCAACGGTGGTGCTACCTACCTCTCAATGGTGGGATGGCACTACTTTAAAGGACATTTACACAGACAAATTCCTTAGAGTAGGTAGATTCTCATAGATACTTGCTCTTTTCAAAAACAAACAAAATACTTTTCACACCTACACTTTCTAAAAGTTTTCAAACAAATTTTTCATACACTCTTGAGGACAGATACAAGAGTTACTTAGAAATTTTTCAAACGAAACTTTTTCAAAACCCACTCACATTGAAAAGCAAACAAACCATTTTTTTTGAAAACACAAATGAGCAAGTATCTAAGAGCCCATGGATAACCATGGATAGAAAGGGTGCTAACACCTTCCCTTTCTATAACCTACCTCCCGAACCGAGAGCAATCTCTACAAGGAATTTTTCTGTGCTTTTGTCCTTTCCATTTGGAGAAAATAAAAGACGGTGGCGACTCTTGCTTACCGCGACATTTCGCGAACCAGCGTTAAAACAGTCAGTTCTAGATCCACCGATCACAGAACTGGCGACTCTGCTGGGGACTATACTTAAAGTGAGGTGTACCTTAGGACTAAGATCACTGTGTTTTCAATTGTATTGACTTGCTTGCTTTACTATTGTGGTTGCATGGGAGTTACGTAGATCCTAACCCGGATCTGGGGATACCCTTCTTAGGTAGCATAAGCTGTGAGGGACCTGTCCGGCGTATACCGACATGGGTGAAGCAGTGGCTACGTTGGTGTGGCGCCTTGGTCTGTACCGATATCCCTCGTGTTGAAACGGGGAGAATATGGGTCTTCTAAGGAGTCATTAAGCACCAACAACCTTAGAACCTTAAATAACACAACTTGGCCATTAGAACAGTAGCAGTATGCTACGCCCATTGAGGCTAAACTCTCGTGATGGTTCTGGCCGCAAGAAAAGATTGCGATGCTGGAGTTATGACCGATTGAGGGTAGTCAATGATATTGGGATCCTCTAAGAACCCGGTTACTTTGATAGGACAGGTTGAACCCACCAACTTCAAGTGGGTAATACCCAGACCCCATGCTGGCCTAAACTCTAAGGGCTCTTTTGTGTGACTTGTGTGCCTTCAAACTTGGATTACTTGCATGCTTGTTATCTGACATCTGAACTTCTTGCAGATTTTGTTTATAGTCCCTAACTAGGACTCATAACAGGGTTTACTGAATTTCCTGCAGGTTTTGTTCATAGTCCTTAACTAGGACTCTTAACAAGGCTTACTAAGTTTCTTGCAGGTTTTTGTTTTAGTCCTTAACTAGGACTCATAACAAGGTTTATCGAGTTTCTTGCAGGGTTTGTTTTAGTCCTTAATTGGGACTCATGACAGGTTTTACCGAGTTTCTTGCAGGTTTTGGTTTGTAGTCCTTAATGGGGACTCATAACAGGGTTACCTACATTACCCCATGCATCATGACATCATACCATTGCATACATCCTAACCCATTTCAAGGATCTCAAGGGTTTGTGATGCAGGTCAGGATGAATCAAACATCTAGCAAGGGGCAAAGAGGATTTATTTTCCTCTAGCCAAGGTTGTCAGGGGCTATGACCCACTTGATATGGCGAGCTTTGACACTGGAAGAAGATCGCCCTAGCCAAGGATGTCAGGGGCTATGACCCACTGGATATGGTGAGCCTTTGACCCTTGAAAAAGGACTCTCAACAAATATGAAGTTCCTTCAATCAAGCCACCAGTTACCAGATTCTAACAAATTTCTTGTTTACCCCGCGAGGTCCTTGAAAACATTGCATGCCTATCATACATATCATTGCATTGCAGGTATCTTTGTTGCAGGTCACTTACCTTTCCCGCTGTTTATTTCAGCAATGGCTCCCCAACAAGATAACCAGGACCTTCTTGCTCAAGAGACTCGGTTCGGGGAAATCCTCCTGAATCTATCCAAGGGGCAGGAGGAACCGAGGACACTTCTCATGGAGACCTTTGTCAGGAACAGTGCTGAGGATGAAAGGCTGGAACACCTACAAGCTGAGGTGGATACATTGAAGGTTCAGATGCTGGGACAGGTGACTGCCATTCAAGGGTTAGCTCAAAGACAAGATGAGCTCTGGTTTCTCGTCAACCAACTGCTTCAGGGTAACCATCTGGGGTAAAAGTCTAAGGGTAAAAAGACAGTCATCGTTCAACCACCTTTGAGACAAGGAGGTAAGGGGAGAGCTCCCCAAATGGCTCCAGTGTCACAAATCCAACAAAAGAGCGAGAGAAGGCAGTTCACTCGGCTCAGCATGACCTTATCCCAGATATTGCCACAGTTGCTGGAGACCAAGCTGGTAACTCTAAAAGAAGCTCCGAAGAATCAAAATACAACGTCACCGAAGTATAACCCCAACGCCCGCTGCGCTTATCACTCTGACAGCCCGGGGCATACTACAGATGATTGTTGGAGTTTGAAAAATAAGATCCAAGACATGATCGACGCTGGAGAGATTCAGTTTAAAGTACCCAAGACTCCCCACGTGATCACTTCTCCCTTGCCAAAACATGGCTAGGATTGAGAAACTTTTGTTCATTCGAATGTTCAAGTTGTAATTTTCTTTTGTTCAAACATTTACTCATGTTAAACATTGTTATTTCATTAATGCATCGCATATGTCTGTTCTGAAACAATATATTCGTATTCACTAAATGCAAATTATTTTCATATTTTTTCTGATGTCAACTCTTGATTAATAATTCTAAAGCCTCTTGAGGGAGGATGACGAAAACGATACCACGATCTTTACAGTATGCTTTTGAACAGACCCCGCTGATGAGGTACAGGCATTGTTTCAATTCCTAAACACTGGAGTTATAAGGAAGATAATCCCTCGTCAACCCCTCTGAGCCAAAGAAGTGGGAGTTTTTCTTTTCGAAATTTAAAACCCTCAATCATAACCTGGGGCAGGGTAGTCTCTCAGTTGATCCAAGTGCATAACAAATGGCACCAAAGAGGTCCTTGCAAAACAAAGAAAGACAGTAATGATTCCAAATAATCAATAAAGAAAGGCAGTCATTATCTCGAAAAATAAAAACCCATTAAGTCAAAACCTATGAAGGAGACTTACAAAACTGGGGCATCCCGCTGACTGTGATTCCAAAAAAGGAAACAGTTCAGGCAAAAAAAGAAAGGGATAACAAAAATCAGACGAGAAAGAGGTTTTACAAACCCTCAACAAAAAAGGAATGACTGCCTATTCAAAATAAGTTATCAACATCCGAATCATCACCGGAAAATCAGAGAAAAGACTCAAACAAGGTCTAACGTATGATCAACTGAGCTTAGGTTTGAAGAATATCACGAAGAGCGGGTGGGTACAAATAATTTGAGCCTTTATCCTTTGTTTCTTAAACCGTGAACCAAGCCACGTTATAACCCTTAAAAGTCCTAGCTGAAGTATGGGTTAGTTCGAAAGCATACTGTTACGAAAGGTATCCTGACTCCTGAAGGCCTACGGTAAATACGGAGTTGACATCACGTTTTACAAACATTCATTTGTTTTATGAAAAAGAATGCATTTTCAAAATCGTCAAGACAGACATAAGCTTTGCATTATTGACATAACTTTGTTTGCATATGACTTTTGTTTGAACAGCAGGGAAATTCGCACGATGAATACCTAGTGAACAGAAGTACTTCCAATCAAGGGGCAGACCTGATCATGGTCTATCATCTGGGGCAATCCAATCAAGATTCGGAGAATCTTTCAAAATGCCAAAATAGCCTGGGGCAAATCTCCGCCTGAGTCACTTGGGGGAATTCCAGCAACGAATCTTGCCTGGTCAAACACCTTCTGGTGACATGGAAAAATATTTCTTACAGGGGCAACTCCCTATATTCCGAAAGCGTGGACATAGTCGAAAAAAAATACTACGCACAATCAAAGACCCGCTAGGCTGACATGCCTAGGAAAAAATTAGGGCTTCCCGGCGAACCAAAAGGGTTCGGGCAAAATGAAGGGATGAAATAAAAAAAATCTGTACACCCGGCAAGTCGAAAACCTGAAAAGGCGGCTTGGGCAAAAATGGGTATCCCGATGGACTGAAAACCCGAAAGGGCGGTCCAGGCAAAAGTTAGGGATTAAAGCGTACGACTATGTCTCGTCATCTTGCCTACCAGAAGAAGGCTTGTCCATCAACCACTATCAGCGCCTCACAGGCCTTCCTCTCCCACCTCAGAAACAGGGGCAATAAAGAGTCATCTAAGAGCAATCTAATTGTTCTGTCCTCCAGGGTGCCAAGATGGGTCAGCGGAAGAACGTAACCAGTACATCTTAATTCCCCAGAGAGTGAGCCAACAAGCCAGCACACTCTTCTTCAAGCAAAGCAGAGTTATCAAATCTTAAAGAAGTTGGGTATCCTCTCGCAGAGCTCAACATTCCCCAGCAGCATACACATATTCTTAACAAGCATCCCCGGCAGTCTTGGTCTAAAGATTGTTCCCCGGCGGCATATCCAACATTCAAAGGAATCACTTCCCCCGCAGTTCAAAATTTCCCCAGGAAAGTTGGAATCCATCTCCCCAAGCAGTAAGCTTATCCCTAGTAGATTCTGGAAGCTTATCCTCGCAAAGCACGAACGCGTCGTCTGGCTTTATTCAAAGAGTTATTTCCTTACCAGGATATAACTGGGTTATCCTCAGCCAAAAGCCACGGAAAGAGCGTCCTCGACGAAATCTTCTTATCCTCAGCGAAGTCTATCAACACTTCCAACGCAACAAGAGTATCCCCAGCAAGGTATTATCAACACTCAACAAAGTATCTCTCTCCCCACAGAGTATCGCTTCCCAGCAAGATCGTCAGGGTACCTTTCTCCCCGCAGAGTTATCCATTCGCCAAGTCTATTCCCCAACGGAGTCATCTTCTCCTACCGGTATTCTTGCAACTAGCATCCCCAGCGGAAGCAAAATCTATTCTTCAACATCAGCCCAGGATATGACTTCCCGGCACCCGTCAAGGATTTACTTTCCTAGACGAAAACATACATCACATACATCATTATAGCACACATGTACACATCATATCTTATAAATCTCACTTATGTTGAGAACATCATTGCTTGGTCCATATCATGCATTGCATATGACTGACCTTTACCTTTCAGGAAAGATTCAGCTAAATTCTCAATCATATTTCAAGACTCTAAGACCTAGACCAGTTCAGTTAATCGACTCCAAAGATTTCTTATCCAGTCCAAGGCCTTCTCTAGTCTAGCTAAATCGACCCTAAATAGATTTTTCTGATGAAGACTCAGTAGAAGTTATCGAAGGTTTTTCTCAATGATTGCTTTTGAGATTATAATTTCCTATGGTTCTCTCCCCGATCCTGCGGAGACGATAATTCCACTCCAGGTTTTTCTCAATGTTTTCTATTGAGATTATAATTGCCTATGGTTCTCTCCCCGATCCTGCGGAGACGATAATTCCACTCCAGGTTTTTCTCAATGTTTGCTATTGAGATTATAATTTCCTATGGTTCTCTCCCCAATGCTGCGGAGACGATAATTCCATTCCAGGTTTTTCTCAATGATTGCTTTTGATATTATAATTTCCTATGGTTCTCTCCCCAATGCTGCGGAGACGATAATTCCATTCCAGGTTTTTCTCAATGATTGCTTTTGAGATTATAATTTCCTATGGTTCTCTCCCCAATGCTGCGGAGACGATAATTCCATTCCAAGTTTTTCTCAATGTTTGCTATTGAGATTATAATTGCCTATGGTTCTCTCCCCGATCCTGCGGAGACGATAATTCCACTCCAGGTTTTTCTCAATGTTTGCTATTGAGATTATAATTGCCTATGGTTCTCTCCCCGATCTTGTGGAGACGATAATTCCACTCCAGGTTTTTCTCAATGTTTGCTATTGAGATTATAATTGCCTATGGTTCTCTCCCCGATCCCGCGGAGATGATAATTCCATTTCAGGTTTTTCTCAAACGTCCGCTTTTGAGATTATAATTTCCTATGGTTCTCTCCCCAATGTTGTGGAGGTTATAATTCCATTTCAGGTTTTTCTCAAACGTCCGCTTTTGAGATTATAATTTCCTATGGTTCTCTCCCCAATGTTGTGGAGATGATAATTCCACCCCAGGTTTTTCTCAAACGTCCGCTTTTGAGATTATAATTTCCTATGGTTCTCTCCCCAACGGTGCGGAGATGATAATTCCATCCCAGGTTTTTCTCAAACGTCCGCTTTTGAGATTGTAATTTCCTATGGTTCTCTCCCCAATGCTGCGGAGACGATAATTCCATTCCAGGTTTTTCTCAATGTTTGCTCTTGAGATTATAATTTCCTATGGTTCTCTCCCCGATCCTGTGGAGACGATAATTCCATTCCAGGTTTTTCTCAATGTTTGCTTTTTGAGATTATAATTTCCTATGGTTCTCTCCCCGATACTGCGGAGACGATAATTCCATTTTAGGTTTTTCTCAATGAATGTTATTGAGATTATAATTTCCTATGGTTCTCTCCCCAATGCTGCGGAGATGATAATTCCATCCCAGGTTTTTCTCAAACGTCCACTTTTGAGATTATAATTGCCTATGGTTCTCTCCCCAATGCTGCGGAGATGATAATTCCATCCCAGGTTTTTCTCAAACGTCCGCTTTTGAGATTATAATTGCCTATGGTTCTCTCCCCAATGCTGCAGAGATGATAATCCCATCCCAGGTTTTTCTCAAACGTCTGCTTTTGAGATTATAACTTCCTATGGTTCTCTCCCCAATGTTGCGGAGACGATAATTCCATTCCAGGTTTTTCTCAATATTTGCTATTGAGATTGTAATCGCCTATGGTTCTCTCCCCAATGTTGCGGAGATGATAATTCCATCCCAGGATTCTCTCAATGTTTGCTATTGAGGTTGTAGTCGCCTATGGTTCTCTCCCCGATACTGCGGAGATGGTAATTCCCACCAAGATTTCGCTCAATGATTGCTGTTGAAGTGAAGTTATCCAAGATTTTCTCAACGTTTGCTGTTGAGGTTAAGGTCATCCAAGGTTCTCTCACCGTTCCTGTTGAGGTAGTAACTATCCCTGGTTCATTCATCGGCGTTTGAAGCTCCAGATCCAGCTCCTGTAACCAGTCAGGACACATCTATACAAAGAGTTTGAAGACCATCCCCGTAACAGGTCAGGTAATCATTTTCTTTTTTGCAGGTATGCCAGTTCTCGCTAAGGAATCTCTTATGCGATCAACATCCAGATGGCATCTATAAGCCCATCCACCTTCCAGCATCTCTCAGCATGGCATCTATAAGCCCATCCACCTTCCAGTATCTCTCAGCATGGCATCTGTAAGCCCATTCCCATCATCACACTACTACTATGTGAGCGCAAATTTCTGGGCACTCTAGTGTTCAATCATCTTCTACCCTCGGATTACGAAAGGCACGTCAGCCAATCTGCATCCTCAGGTCTAAGAAGATTGAACAGGGGCAACTGTTGTACCCCAAAATTTGCCCTCCCATATCCTTCAAGAAATTGCCAAGTCAAGCTTCAAAATCCCCCAAGGGTTGCACAGTTCAAGGGTATCCTAGACAGTCAAAATTAGGGTTTTGGTTCTGATCAAGAGAATGAAGTTTCCAAGGGTCAAATCAAGTTCCACATGCTTATAAAAATGGTCAAGCATCCTCATATAAAGTTTCAAGACTTTCAGCACAAAATTGCACAGTCAAAACCCTAATTGCACTACAGTCAACTGTAGGGGCAAATGGTCATTTGACAGTCAAAAGTTCAAATTTTTGGTCAACATCTCATTTTGAAGCCACAAACATCATTTGATCAATGCTTGATCATGATTCTCAAAGCTTGGCTCAAAAATCATCAAGATGCAAAAGTTTCCTTATTTGGACAGTTGAAAAAGTCAACTGTAAATTGACCAGGGCATAACTTTCACATGGATTATCAGAAAAATTCCATCCAAAGCTCATTTTTAAAAGAAAGACATTTCCTACAACTCATCTTCACACTCCAAGTCCAAGAAATGCTCTCACAAAAAGTTATCAATTTCAACATTATAGGTCATTTTCAAAAGTCAACAAAAAGGGACTTTAAGTCAAAGGCCATAACTTGAGATTGGTAAATCAAAATGACATGGGACCAAGGACATTGTTTAGAGGACTTCAAGACCTTTCTAAAATGTCCAAGAACATGATCAAAGCTTAAAAATTGAGCAAGATATGCATTGGAGAAGTTGGGAAATTTTTGTGAAGTGGCCAAAATCATTTATCCTTGAAATTTCATTTTTTGACAAAAGGGGCCCACTTTTTCCACTTGAATTAACTTGGCCATGCTTCCCACGTGTCCCACCTTTTATTTCAAAATTTTAATTTAATTTTTTCATTTTTAATTGATTTTATTGGATTTAATTAACTTTAAATCTTTTAAAATTAAAGGAAAATAAAAAAGTTTAATTAAAAGGAATATTTGGTCTTAACTAACTTTGACTCATCATTATGCAACTTCCCAATTTCGTTTCAAGGCCAAATGGAGCAACATTTCAAAAATTGGTTCAAAAAGGAAAGTTTGTTAAGAGAGTTTATGTTAAAATCTCAAGCTTGAATGCATGGTATGATGAGCCTTAATGTTGATCAGAATCACCTACATAACCTAGAGAAAACTATCACAAGGCATAAGAAAAAAAACGTGAGAGAGAGGCAGCCAAGAGAAATTTCTTTTCAAAAATTCCAAAGAATTGCACTAAGATCGAACTCAAGGATTCAGCCATCCACAAGACCTCCCACCCATCCTATCGTGATCTACAGGCAAAATAAGGTATAAACACACTCTTTTCATATAACCATGCATGCTGAAACTGTAGCTACATGAACATCCATTTTGCAGAATTTCCATGGATCGTATTTTTGATTATAGCTTGATTTAATCCCTACTAACCATACCTTTGAGTTCCAGTGGATGTTTAGAGCAGGTCTGGGCTATCGCTTGGGATTTTTCGTGGCCAAAACGTGAACCTCCATGGCTAGGGTTCAGATTATGTGGAGTTGCGCTTTGATGAAAACAGGCCCATTTCCTTTTTCCCTTGAATTTATTTTCTTTTCTATTTTATTTTGATTTATTTAATTTGCTTTTTTATTAACAAAATTAATTTTTCTTTTTATTTCAAAAAATCACAAAAATATTCTTACCCAAATAAATTTTAGATTTTTCTTTTTTTTCTAAATTTAATTAATTAATTAGGTTTTTTTATTCTAGGAAACTCTAAATTATTTTGCAATATTAAAATTGATTAGGCTTAATTAGATTCTAAATACTAATTTAATTAGTTTTATTTCTTAATATAAAAACCAAAAAAATCAGAAAATCATAAAAGAACAAAAATATGTTTCATTTTAATTTAATTCATCAATAACTCCTTTTTGTAAATAAATCCCATAATTAATTTAGTTTTAATTTTAGGTTGTTAATTTAATTCTTTTTTCTCAATAACCAAAAATAATAAAAAATAGACCTTTAGCACTTTCTCTTTTTTATTAAATATTTTTATTATAAGCATTATTAACCATTAATTTTGTAAATAAATTTTATAATCAATTTAGTTTTAATTCTAGGTTTTAACTTTAATGCATTTTCTTTAATAAATTAAAAACAATTAGAATTAGAATTAATTATTTGACTTTTAATTAATTTAATTTTCTTTAATGTCATAAATACAAAAAACATAAAAATAAGTCATTGCCTTTATTTAATTTAATTATTTTATTAATTTTATTTTAATTCCTTTAAAGGGTCCAACGCCCTCGCATTCGATTACATTTTTGTTTCGCGCGTTTTATTTATTTCTTTTTGTGAATATAATGTACTTGCTCCAAAGCCCTGTAATAGTTAGTTAGACATTTATTTTCTGCACTTTATTTTAAATCGGGTCTGGATTAATTTGGCGTTGTAGACCCGCGCCCTTGTAATAGCGTAGGACCTTTTATCTTTTCCGCACTTTAAATTCCCGCACCCTTAACTGTTAAACAATAACATGAAAGAATGAATGCTCAAAAATAAAAAAACAAACGCTAGATCATCAATAACATGACAAGATAAAATAAACGAATCTGACACACAAATCACACACCACCCCTAGGGTACGCTTCACTGTTGCCTTGCCCCTCGAAAGGTGATCGTCGAGTAGAGGATGTCTTAGTAAGTCCTCATGATCCGGGAACCTGGCATGAGGGTAGCTTCTAAGGTGTCTTCCCATTGCTCCGGTGATCACCATGTCCCGAACCTCGAATTGACCCGAATACCTCCAACGGTGGTGCTACCTACCTCTCAATGGTGGGATGGCACTACTTTAAAGGACATTTACACAGACGAATTCCTTAGAGTAGGTAGATTCTCATAGATACTTGCTCTTTTCAAAAACAAAAATACTTTTCACACCTACACTTTCTAAAAGTTTTCAAACAAATTTTTCATACACTCTTTAGGACAGATACAAGAGTTACTTAGAAATTTTTCAAACGAAACTTTTTCAAAACCCACTCACATTGAAAAGCAAACAAACCATTTTTTTTGAAAACACAAATGAGCAAGTATCTAAGAGCCCATGGATAACCATGGATAGAAAGGGTGCTAACACCTTCCCTTTCTATAACCTACCTCCCGAACCGAGAGCAATCTCTACAAGGAATTTTTCTGTGCTTTTGTCCTTTCCATTTGGAGATAATAAAAGACGGTGGCGACTCTTGCTTACCGCGACATTTCGCAAACCAGCGTTAAAACAGTCAGTTCCAGATCCACCGATCACAGGGATCCTTGTTCAGGTCCGTCATATGGCCTGAATTCTTCACAGTTGTCTAATGTCATGATGTCTTCATCCGGAAATTCGAATTTCATGGATTCGTAGTCTTCTAAAGCTTGGTGAGCAAGGTGATCGGCTAATATACTGCCCTTTATAGCTTTCTGGGTAGTATATTGTATGTCATATTCTGTCAGGATCATCTGCCATCTCGCTATTCTCCCAGAAAGAGCAGGCTTCTCGAAGATGTATTTTATCGGATCCATTTTAGATATCAACAAGGTAGTATGAGTCAGCATATACTGTCTTAGCCGGCGATCAGCCCATACCAGAGCGCAACAAGTTTTCTCGAGTAGTTAATATCTGGTTTGACAGTCGGTAAACTTTTTGCTCAGGTAGTAAATAGCGTGCTCTTTTCGGCCAGACTCGTCATGCTACCCCAATACACACCCCATTGAGTTTTCTAAAACAGTCAGATACATGATCAACGGTCTTCCTTCGACTGGCGGCATCAACACAGGAGGCTCTTGTAAGTATTCTTTGATTTTGTCAAAAGCAACTTGGCATTCATCATTCCATTTGACTACTTGATCTTTCTTCAATAATTTGAAGATTGGCTCACAAGTAGCTGTCAAGTGGGAAATGAATCTGGAAATATAGTTCAAACGTCCCAAGAATCCCCTGACTTCCTTCTCAGTACGAGGAGCAGGCATCTCTTGTATTGCTTTAACTTTGGCAAGATCGACCTTGATACCTTTGTTACTGACGATAAAGTCAAGGAACTTACCAGACCGTACCCCGAATGTGCATTTGTTTGGATTCAATCTCAGCTTGTACTTCTCCAGTCTCTCAAACAGTTTTTGTAAGTGATCAAGATTCTCTTCTTCTGTTTGAGATCTGGCTATCAAATCGTCCATGTAGACCTCTATTTCGTGATGTATCATGTCGTGAAATATATCTACCATGGCACGCTGGTAAGTTGCCCCAACATTCTTCAGTCTGAATGGCATCACTTTATAGCAGAAAGTGCCCCACTGCGTGACAAAGGTTATTTTCTCCATGTCCTCAGGCGCCATTTTGATTTGGTTGTAACCTTAGAATCCGTCCATGAAGGAAATACTTTGTGTTGTGTCGTATTGTCAACTAGGATATCAATATGGGGGAATGGAAAATCATCCTTAGGGCTTGCCCTATTCAAATCTTTGTAGTCCACACACATTCGCACCTTGCCGTCCTTTTTGGGCACTGGAACCACATTGGCAACCCATTGGGGATAAGAGGTGACAACCAAGAATCTAGCATTGAATTGCTTCATGACTTCTGCTTTAATCTTTTCTGACATATCCGGCCTCATTCGACGAACCTTTTGCTTTACTAGCAAACAATCCTCTCTTGTAGGCAGACGATGTACCATAATATCTTCATCAAGTCCTGGCATGTCTTCATACGACCAAGCAAAGACTTCGACATAATCGTGTAACAACTGAATCAGACGCTTCTTAATACTGGGATCCAAATTGGTACCCACTTTGACCTCTTTTTTATCTTTTTCGGTACCTAGGTTGATTGTATCCACGGGTTCCTCGTGAGGCTGAATGGTTCTCTCTTCTTGTTGTAGCAGTCTGGCAAGTTCCCCTGATACTTCACAATCTTCCTCACCTTCATCTTTGGCTTGGTAGATTAGATTCTCAGAGTCATAAAAGGCCATAGCAGTATCGTTATCCATGGGATCCCGAATGGATGTATACATGCATTGTGAGTGTGGGTGTGTGTAAGGGTATAGCTATCTTTGAAAGAAAGTAAAATGTAAAAGAAAAAACAATGAACACAAAAGTTTGTATGCGAAAACGTCCATGATTCATTGATGTCATATGAAAAATGAGATAATAACCCTTACAAATGGACCATTGTGCCTCGGGTAAGACACAAGGTTTTAAGAGTGCGAATTGTTTTGAATATTACAGATCCAACAAAATGTAAAGACAAATTATTGAGGGATAAAAGTGATCGGGACGAAGTCTCTAGCCTCCCAGTTGTTGAGCCCTCCATTGACAGTCAGGAAGATCTAATCCTTCAGGTTGCAGCCATCTTCACCATCTTCTATTGTGTTGACTTCACGGTTGCTGATCTTCAAGGGTGGCCCTCCAGCACAGGCACGGCGTATAACCTTTTGAGTGCTTAAAGTGAAACCGAGTCCAAACCTGTCAGACTTATATGGGATATCTGGGAGTTTTCCCCAGATAGTGCACCCTCCTTCTTCTACCACTTCTTTGGCATCTTTTAGCGACGACATCCGGAGTGGATGCCTTGTAATCTTGGGAACAGCCTTGGTCACTGCCACATCTTGAGGGACCTCTTCAAAGTGTTGAAATGGAGTTTCAATGAATTCACCATATAATTCCACATACTTGAAGGAATTGAGATGGTTGATCATGTATTCTTTCTCTCCATGAACGGTGATAATCTTCCCTTGAACTAGATACTTCAACATATGGTGCAGCATAGAAGTAACAGTGTCAGCATTATGGATCCATGGTCGGCCTAGCAGGCAGGAGTATGAAGGGAGGATGTCCATCACATAAAATGTTGAATTGAAGGTTTAGGTTCCAACATTTATGGGAATGTCCACCTCCCCATGTACCATCCTTTTTGAACCGTCAAAAGCCCTTATTACTATGTTGCTTAGCTTCAAAGTCCACCCTTCACAATCAAGTCTATCAAGAGCTTTTTTGGGTAATACATTCAGAGATGAGCCAGTTTCCACCAAAACATGCACCAGAGTTGTGCCCATACATTCCACTGAGACATGCAATGCCTCATTATGCTTCCTTCCCCTCGGCGTCAGATCAACATCTGAAAAACCTAAACCATTGTCCGCAGTTAGGCTGGCTACGCAGTCTTGAAATTGATCGGTAGACGTCTCTTGAGGTACATGGGTGGTTTTTAAGAACTTCACCAAGGCTTTAGCATGTGCCTCGGAACATAGTAGTAATGCCAACATGGAGATTTTAGAGGGAGTTTTCCCCAGTTGTTCAACTATATTGTAGTCGCTTCTTTTTATAATTTTTAAGATCACCTCCATTTCTTTCTTGGAGGTCTCAAGGATAGTTAATGACTGAGCCTTCGTCCGGACAGGCTCAATCATAACACCTTTTCCTCGAGTCTCGTTTAATTCGGTAGCAGGAGTGTCAGTTGGAATGATTACAAGGGTTGTAACGGCTTTGTCAATTGGAGTATTTGCAGAGATGATTATGAGTGTAGGAGTAACCTTTGGAGCAACCACATGGATGATTATGGGTGTAGGAGTAATCTTTGGACCAACCACAGAGATGATTATGGGTGTAGGAGTAACCTTTGGAGAAACCACAGGGATGATTATGGGTCCAGAAACTGCTTTTGGGGGAGCAATTTCTAGAGAAAAGATCCTACCACTTCGGGTAATTTTGCTAGTTCCTGCAATGTTACTAATGTCAGAGTTGACTTTCGCGGAGCTTGAATCTTCGGCGGTCGGCCAGTCCTGCTTGATACCATGGTAATAGACATCCCCTCCATAATTCCATAGTATGGTTTTGTCGGATGTATATGGGACTGGTCCAGGTAGTGTGATTATTAAAGGAGCTGCTTTCGGAACTAATGTAATTCTAACGGGTCTTTTGGTGGAGACCCTGGAAGAATTGGCCGAAATGGTAACGATAGAAACATCTTCAAAAGGAACAGGTGAAACCTTTTCGAACAAAATCTCTTCGTTATCTATTAGGCATTGAACGCCTATTTTCAACAAAGGACAGCCGGTTGGGGAGGACAAACATAGATGGCAAACTTCACCACAGCCCGGGAACACACTGGCATTCAACAAATTCATTTTAATAATCAAAAGAGGGGTCATAAGTTCATCAATTGAAGTAGAAAACAATCCTTCTTCAATGGCATTGGTATTGTGGCCATGTCTGGGCATAGGAGTAAAAATGACATTTGGCTTTTCAGGCGCATCGAACTCAATTTCTTTTTCTTCAATGAGGTCTTGTATTTTGTTCTTTAGAGCCCAACAGTTATTAGTATCGTGACCAGGACTTTCAGAGTGATATGCGCAACGGGCATTGGGATGATAATGAGGAGATGTTGTATTGGAGTTTTTTAGAGCTTCTTTCAAGGTCGCCAAGTTGGATCTTAGTAGATGCGGTAATACTTGAGACGGGGTCATGTTGATTCTGGTGAATTGCCTGACTGACCTTTCCATCCTTGGTTGATTATTTCTTTGCTGATCAGACGCAGGATTTGGGATCATAACATCCCCCCACCATTGGTCGAAGTTCGGCCCTATCTTGGTTTCTCTACGGGTATACGACATCCACCTCTTTCTTTCTGATAAAGGGCTTCCTTACAGCTGTAGAAGAAGATGTTTCTTTCTGAATCTTTCCATTCTTTATACCGGCTTCTATCCTCTCTCTGGTCAAAATTAGTTCAGTAAAGCCTATAGATGAACTTCCGATTAAATGATTGAAGAAGGGACCAGACAAGGTGCCCAAGAACATGTCCACCAATTCTCTCTCAGGTAGAGGGGGTTGAACTCTTCTAGCCAAATCTCTCCACTTTTGTGCATAGTCCTTGAAACCTTCATTGGACATCATGGCCATACTCTGGAGTTGAGTACGGGTAGGCGCCAGATCAGCATTGTACTGATATTATTTGTAGAAAGCTACAACAAGGTCTTCCCAATTGTGAACGTTGGACCTTTCTAGTTGATAAAACCAGTCGAGTTAAGTTCCCGACAGACTGTCTTGGAAGAAGTGCACCCATAAGTCTTTATCAGTGGTATGGGGTTGAATTTTCCTCACATATGACCGAAGATGCATTTTAGGGCATGAAACTCTGTCATATTTAATGAATACATGTGCTTTGAATTTCGGAGGGATCACAATCCCCGACACCAAACCCAATTCCTCAAAGTCCAAGCCAGGCACCTTTTGGATTTCCATCGCGCTCAAACGCTCTTCGAGATGTTTATACTTGTCATCAGCTGGAGGGTACTGTTCCTCAGAGTAGTCTTCTTCTTCCTCTTCCTCCTCTGATTCTGTCGGGACAACTGTTTCCTTGCCTTTACCATCTTGGTTGTCTCTTTCACCGGATGTTGTTGCAAAGTCCAAAGTCTTTCTTGTCTGCCCATGAAATCTTCTTCCCATTTTTAAGACTCCGGTTACCTTCTTTGTTTTCTTTTTCCTCTATTCAGCCAGCAAAGTCTTCAATTCTTCTTGTCCCTTGGCTAGGGTCAGGAGAAACTGTTGAAAATGTGTATTCTGAGCTTGAAGATCCTTCACTGTTTGCTCAAGATCCATCTTACTGAAATAAACAGTAGAGAGATGAGGAGACTTGTTGCAAAAACCTGCTTATGTTATGATGAATGGTATATGCATATGCACTGTTTTCAAGGATTTCAAAGATTCAAATTTGTTTTAGACAAAAAGGAAACACACAATATATTAATAAGATAAAGCTTGAGTACATCAATTCCCCTTAGGCAAAATAATACAAAAACTCTAAGAGTGAAAGGTAGTGTGCATCCTCTTCGGTGCAATGTAGGCATTCAAAGTCTGCTCCTCATGAAGTAGCCTAGTGAGTTCTAAAACCTTTTTCTCGCTTGCGTAGAATTGGGCTTCAAAATTATCTCGCTCTCCTTTGAGTTGTATCCAATCCCTTTGTAGGTATTCAAGAGATGTGGGCATGTTAGGATGTAGGATAGTGTATGGAACATCTCTCTCCATGACAGGCTCAATGATTACCGGGAGAATGGAAGGGTAAGGCATCATAAGACTCTAAGCACGAGTTTGTACCCATTTGAGGTAAGGCTCAAGAGGGATGGAATTCTTGTGCCCCAAAGTCTTATTGTCCACCTTGTTTAACATCCTCCAAGCTCGGATAAATCTCTGGCAAAGATCTTGATTGTTGTTGTTGTAGTCAAATACCAAACCTTGAATCAACATCTCGTGCGGGCCATCCCTTCGGGCGTAACCAAACTGTCTCAAGGATAAACAAGGGTTTTAGGTGATACCTCCCCTAATGCCAAGTAAAGGGACATTAGGAAATTCTCCACAACGGTCGACAATGATAACATTATCTTTGGATCAGGAGCACCAATGAATGTCTGAATGTTTGAGCGTCATCAACCTTTGTGACCACCTTAGACCTTACTCATTCTTTAATACATATTTGGGAAGATGAGAAATAAACCATCTTGCCAAAAGAGGAGTGCAACACATAAGGACACCTCTTTTCCTTATTGTGCGAGTGTGAAAAGAGTGTAGGATATCTCCTAGAAATATAGGCATCGGGTTGCGTGATATGAAGATTTTGACGGTGTTCACATCTACGAGTTGGTCAGGATTTGGAAACAAAACCATCCCATAAATGAGGAGAGCCACAATATCCTCAAAGGCTTGCAAGTATAAGGAATTCCAATAGCTTTGGGCTTTCTCAAACAGGAACATTGCTAGGAAGCCTTTGACACCACTCCTTGTTTCCCAATGAGTTGTGATATCAGATGAGTGCAAGTGTAGAGCTTGAGCAATCTCTTCTGGATTTGGATATCTTTCCGTACTGTTGAAAGGTAGTTGATTGAGAATGGTAATCCTCAAAAGTTGGGAGAATTCTTCCAAAGTAGGCACAAGTTGATAGTCGGGAAATGTGAAGCAATGGTGTAAAGGATCAAAGAACTGAAAAAGCACTTTCATCATGTCCTCATCTGTGTTGGAGGTGACCAAGTTGAGTAGGCGACCATGTCTCTTGGTGAATGGAGAGTTTTCAGGAATCCTTGAAACTAGATCCTTAAGTTGTGGGGGGATTCTCACAAGGTTGACTTGAATAGTTTTCCTACGAAGTGAATCCATATCCTACAAAATAAGAACAAAGATGAATCCCAAAATCCTTGAAATGGTTAGTGGATGTATATGATGTTCATGATGTTCATGATGTTATACGGCTGAATTAAGTTATACAAAACCAAGCTTCAAGTGTATTAAGTCTTCGAAAAAATTGGGCAGAGTAACGGTTGTATACGGGTGAATTCCAAATTACAGACAAAGTACGTAATCACAATAACCTGCACACAAAACAAACAAACAACCCAATGTCTTGAGGTAAACCTCAAGAACTCCATACAAAATATCAATTAAGGTCACAAGGTCTACAATATAAGCCAAGGTCTCTAATCCTAAGTCCAAGAAGTCCAATACTCCATAATGCCAAGGATAGTAACCAAATAGTCCAAGTATCATTAATGCCTTTTTTTATGGTTCATGTTTATTATTAAGTGTCTTTAAAAGGAAAAAAAAAGCTCAAGTGAGCAAAATAAAAATGACATAAAAGTAAATGCTCAAGTGAGCAAAGATGAAAATAGCATGAAATGTAAATGCTAAAGTAAATGATACATAAAGTAAAAGCATAAAAATAAAAGCATAAAGTAAAGTCAATTGTTAAGAATTAGTGGTTAGTTGGATGACCATCTTGAAACTTGTATTTGGAACTCATTAGAGGATTGGTAAAACCAAAGCCTCCACACCACAAGTTGCATTTTATTTTTGTCAAGTATATCATCCATTTTGGAATCCTCAAAAAGTAACATTTAATGATTAACGATGTTTAAGTGATCCGCGTTGACTAAAATTTATGAAGATCCATTAGAGGATTGGTAGAACCAAAGCCTCCACACAATGAATCTCAAGGTTATTGGATCAAAGATATCAAACTAACATACTTGGGCTTGCAAACATAGGTTTAGGCCACGAATGATCATTTATTCGAATTGGGACAAAATTTAGCGCTATGTTAAGCAATCGTAAGTGGACTTATATAGAAGTCGCACCTATTTTGAGGTCGGTCAATGGCAATCTATGTACTTCATGTTTGGATAAATGATATAGAGATCATCACCCCTTAACGTGTAGCATATTTAAAAAAAAAATAAAGGGATAAGATGAAGAGGGAGGGGAATGATACGCTAATTTGGATCACTACCTCAATTTTCTTTCATCTTTAAATTCAATCACACATCTAGATGGATTAAAGCACTAAACATATCCTTAATCCAAAGCACCAAAAATGAATTAAATAATTCACTATTTGGTAGATTTGAATTGATGAAAATTTATCCAACTTCATATACACCATAAAGTCCATTGAATTTAAAGAGAAATTGGACATTTGAAATTGCAATCCAAACCAACAATCAAAAGGAGTGAGTAGAAAAAACATTTTGGATCAAAATAGCCCCAAAACAAGGGAAAAATGCATTTTGTCTCTGTGCAAATCAATTTGCACAGTGTTTTTTTTCAAAATTTTGTGTGAAATTCTTCTGTGCAATCGATTGCACCAGGACAACAATCGATTGCACACTGTTACAGTAGGAAAAACAACATTTCAAAAGGCCAAATCCTTGTTCAAACCTTCCATCAAATACCTTATGATCATGGATCCAATTGATCATTAAAATTCCATCAAATTATGAGAAAATAGCACCATTGTAATCAAAAAATAATTCTCAATGAATCAATCCCAAAGATCACCAAGAGATCACATTGTGAAAGATGTAAAATCCAACTTACCAAAGGTAGATCTAGAGAATTATAAAAAACAACTTCCAGAATTTGCTTCAATTCAACCACAAGAATCAATTGCACAAGCTTGGATGTAGAGAATTGATGAAGGAAAAATGCTTGGATGAAGGTTTAGCTCAAAGATTAGTAAGCTTTAATGCAAAGCTTACTAACTTTTCTTGAAAATGGAGCTTTGAGTGAATTTGGTAGATGGAGAGAATTGAGAGATTTTTTAGCAAAGTGATTTTGGCTATCAAAAGCTTGAAATTTGAATGAGATGAGGGCTCTATTTATAGAGTTTAGGATTGGGATTAGTGGTAATTTGGCAATTGATTCTTGGAGCCAAAATTTGAATTAATGATAATTCTTTCAAAATTTAGAGGAAAATTGGAGCCAAAATTTGACAAGCTTGAAATTGCTGATTTTTTTTTCAAATTTTCACGTTGTGCAATCGATTGCACTACAGTGCAAATCGATTTGCATATGCACTTTGTGCAATCGATTGCACTCTAGGAGCAATCGATTGTACAGTGAAAAAAATGAAAAAAATTTAATTCTTTTTCTTTGCAAATAGAGATTTTAGGGAAATAATACCGGAAAACCTTATTTTCCATATGCTTCGAATCGGTACCTATAAAACACAAATATGCAAAGACAAAGACAAATATTTTTTTATATTTTGATTAGAAGTTAGTCAAAAACACAAGAGCAAACTTAAAGATAGGATGCAAATGTGATGAATGAAGCTATTTATTAATGATTGTGACCAAATGACAAAATATGATATGAAAGTGCGACTGAAAAAGTTAGGGGCGAAATTTAGGGTACAACAATATAAAGTATCAAAAGAAATATTGGAAGAGTTGATCGAAGTACGTGGCAAGGTACTAACTACTAAACTTTCTCCAACAGATTTAAAAAATTCAAGTCTAGGTTATGCAAACGAAGTACATTTCGAAATATTAGCCATAGATAGCCTAACAGATACACATTGGAGAAGTCTAATAATAAATTATTTGAAAGATCCAACAGCAAATACTGAAAGAAAAGTAAAATATCGTGCTTTAAGTTATGTGCTAATAGGAAACAAATTGTTTAAGAAAACTCCAGAAGGAGTCTTGTTGAAATGCTTAGGAGAAAGTGAAGCTTATTTAGCATTAGCAAACGTGCATATTGGGGCATGTGGAGTGCATCAAGCATGTCACAAGATGAAGTGGCTTATGTTTCAATATGGCATGTATTGGCCTACAATTTTGAAAGATTGTATAGATTTTTCCAAAGGATGCCAAGAATGCCAGATTCATGCAGGAACTCAACATGTTCCTGCAAGTGAACTACATTCAATTGTCAAGCCATGGTCTTTTAGAGGGTGGGCATTGGATTTGATTGGAGAAATTATACCATCATCTTCAAAGAATCACAAATACATTTTAGTGGGAATAGATTATTTCACAAAATGGATAGAAGCAATACCTTGTATAAATGTTAACCAAGAAAGTATTATCGAATTCATCCAGAGGCATATTTTTTATAGATTTGGAATCCCAGAAACCATTACAACAGATCAAGGATTAGTATTTACTGGTCGAAAGATGCAAGAATTCGCTAAAGATATGGGTTTCAAATTACTAACATCTACACCTTATTATGCACAAGCAAATGGACAAGTTGAAGCAGCTTATAAGGTAATCATTGGGCTAATCAAGAAACATGTGGGCAGAAATCCAAAGAATTGGCACAAAACCTTAGATCAAGTCTTATGGGCTTGTCGAACATCCCCCAAAGAGGCAATAAACACAACTCTATTTCGTCTAACATTTGGACATGATGCAGTTTTTCCAGTGGAGATTTACTTACAGTAAGGCATAATCCAAAGGCAAAACGAAATCCCCACAGATCTCTATTGGGAGATGATGATGAACGAATTGGTGGATTTGAATGAAGAAAGGTTACATGCTTTGGAAGTTTTAAGAATACAAAAGGAAAGAGTAGCCAGAACATATAATAAGAGAGTTAAGGGCAAAGTATTATCAAATGATGATTTGGTTTGGAAGGGGATTTTGCCAATGGATCAAAAGAATAAGTTATTGGGAAAATGGTCCCAATATTGGGAAGGCCCCTTTCTAATCATTCAAACATTCACTAACAACACCTATGAAATCGAAGAACTGGCAGAAGATCGAAGAATCTTGAAAATTAATGGTAAGTATTTGAAAAAATATAAACATTTTCTTCAAGATTTAAAAATTACGACAGAATACTAAGGTAGTGAAATAATAAAGCCAACATGGTATAATATAAAGGGTGCCAAAATGGCTCTGTCAAAACATTACAAAAGGGATTTTATGGAGAAACTAATGCATAATGGAGGAAAACATTTAAATGCACATTTCAGAAAGGCAAGTTATCCTTCATCTTGTCATACTTTTCCTTTAAGAACCCTAGCCTGCAGTCAATCGAAGCTTTGGTTGTGCAAAGAGTAATGATCTCATCTTCTAAGCCTCTAGCTTCATCAATGAATTGGACGCTTTGAGTCAGCTCTTCATTGGCTTCATTGTTGTTCATAGCTTCAAGAACTTTCTGACGGTGCTCTGTCTGAGAAATTTGCTTCTGTAACTCTTTGATTTGTTACTTCCAGAGCATGATGGATTTAGCATTCTTATCATGTTCCTCTTGGGAAAACTTGAGAGCTTCTTCGCGTTTTTCAGCTTTCTCTGATAATTTGAAGGCTTTGGACCACTTAGTCTCTTAAAGGGTTTGTTTTTCTATGATCTTCGAATCAACATTCCTATCTCTGAGAAAATTTGCTTCTAGATTGTTGATGAGAGTGGCCATGTCAATCAGAAACTTAGCTGTTATAGGGGGAAATTAACCAGATCAATCATGTTAATCAGCTTCCTCAAAGAAATGCCAGCAGTAGCATTCTCCTTCAGAAGTGCGAATAAGTATACCCCAAATAATTTTTCCTTAATCTCTTGGAGAAGTGCTTCATTCGGTTCACCAGACAAAGTGCCACTTGAAGTAGTAGATGGACTAGGGCAAATACTTTGTGCAAGCGACTCTTTTCGAGCTTTTAAAAGCTTGATCTACTCCAGTTCCTTAGTCTTTTTAAGAAGCTCCATTTCTTCGAATGAATGGAGTGTATCTTCAGTAACCATAGGAACGTACATTTGAGCGTGGGCCACTTTAGGTTTGTTGATTTAGTGTGGAGTTTGTTGGGGTTGATCCTTGTTGTCATCACTGCCTTGTATTATGGTATCATCCTTTGTTGGATCTTCCTTCTTAGCCAAAGTTTCGTTGGTGTCACTTATTGAATCGTCATCTTAATCAGAAAACCATCTATTTACTTTTGGGGAAGAATCAGCAAAATGATTTTCTTCTGAGCTTGCGCTATTAGGGTTTTCTTGGACAGGAATATCTTCCTGATCATCATCTAACTCCTTTGTCTTTGAATTTTGGGAGGAATGAGGTGAAGTTGGGACTTCTTGCTGAAAATCTTGCATGTGAATATCAGTAATGGAACCTTTATTGTAATCCTTCGTTGAGGTAGGATGGATTGATGGAGTGTTGCTGCTATGTAGTATTTCATAGTGAATTGGAGATTCAGGAACTTGAATTGGTTGATCCTGCGAAGTGAAGTGTTAGTCACTAATGAGAATATTTAAAGGAAATTTAAGGTTTCCTTTGGTTGAAGGTTATTACCTTTGTTCCCTCCGCCCCAGGGCTCGAATTGTCGCTTTCGATTTGCTCCAAGACATGGGCCACATTCAAGGCAAAACTTTATGTCTTTTTCTTTGGTTTAGGGGGAAGGATTTCGATTGTACAAGTTTCCTGTAAAGGAGAACCTGCACTAGAAGACTTCGAATTATTTTTCTTCTTAGGCTCCTTTGAAGTATCTTTGGAAGATGTTGTATCAGCCTTTTCTGTAGCAGTGGTCGAATCATCATTGGTATGTTTTCTTTTCTTGGGAGTGAGAGGTGGTTTCCCACTATCCTACAACAAAGTAAAATGTAAACAAGTTAGTACATAAATCGAAAGATAAAACAGGTAAAAGAGCGACAAAATTTACCTTGTTTACTTTGGATGTTTTTTTTAGCTTCCTCAGAGGCATTGATTATCGTAGGTTGAGGTTGTGGGGTTGCTTTCTTAGACCCGATAGACGTGGTAGGCTTCACCGTCTTGGTTTGTTTCCTTTCAACAGCTGCAAAATAATTGGAAGGTAAGAATCGTTTCGAGAAGAAATGCATTCGAAGCAGCCAAGAAGTCCTTGGTTTCCACACCTTCACTTTCTGGAGTGTCCATTCTGACATGTTTTAAATCCAAGTGAAGGAAGCCTTTGAAACTGTACAAAGTGTGCTTGGTTGCAACTTCTTGTTTTTCGGGTTTTAGAGTATCTTGTTTCATGACTTTGAAATCCCCCTTCACGCTTAACCAGTTAGGATAAGGTGGATACCAAGCTAAAGCAAAGTCAGTTGTAGGCAATCTGGGGAATTTTGGAGGCTCTAATTGAAAAGCCAAGTCACATCTATCCTCAGGTTTTACACTCAAAGGAATGCTCAAACGTGGGAGTTTTGCTGTAAACTTTTCTTTTAAAATCAAAGATGCATCTTGAATGGTTCGACCAAGATCAGTAGGATTGTAGACAGTTTCAAAGTACCTTTGGAATGCCTGGATTTCGTTGATATGTCGATGCGTACCTTTCTTCGTCTTGTCTTGCACAGAGGCAGAAGCTTTGGTTATATGGTTGTTAAGGTCAGTAACACCAACCATATT
Organism: Vicia faba; assembly: GCA_948472305.1. Taxonomy (NCBI): domain Eukaryota; kingdom Viridiplantae; phylum Streptophyta; class Magnoliopsida; order Fabales; family Fabaceae; genus Vicia; species Vicia faba. Next base: position 902,766,156 of record OX451735.1, on the reverse strand, counting down.
AGAGACATAATATTCTTTCCACCAGCTTTTGAAGTCTCGAGTACAGAAAGTCGAAGGTTTGAATGGGACAAGATTGAGGTGGAGAAAGCCTGTAAACTTGCTGATCATTTTCTTTGCTTCGAAAGTGGTGAAATTCATTCCTTTATGACAGACGTCACTTTTGTGGTGATACAATGGTTCAGGATGGCAGAGTCCAAATTATCTTGCAACAAAATTGGGTTGGTAAGTAAGCAAAATGTTCTGAGTTTTCTTGGGCATAATCCTAGTAACAAGGAGTCTAGGGATCAAGAAAGCTTCCCAAATATGAAGGGATTCTGTTTGATGTTCAGTTGAAAGGCCAGTGAGAGGTCTTGTGAACCATTATGGGCCATGGGTTCTTTGAGCAAATGGTGCCATTGAAGAAGTAAATTTGTACCTCTTCGCAAACATCATCAGGTTCCTAGAGAAGCATTCTTGCAAGTTTTTCCCTCCATCATCAGGGGTTAAATGAACCAGTCTAGTTACTTCGACAATCCTGTTCTGGATTTCGAGATCAGATTCATCAATTGGGTTTATATTCAAAAGGGAAGGTTCGAAGGTGGCGTTGATCCACAGTTGAAGTAACCAATATGGACCAGCCAGTAAAATGTTGGTTTTTGTTTCAAAGTTTTTTAATCTTGTGGAAGCCTCCCCAAGGCTCTCATATAGTCCAGCAAGAATTAGTTCGCTCAAACAAACATTTCGACCATCATGGAGTTGGTTAGCAAGGGTTAAAAATCTTCTGGCAACTTGCAGAGATTTGCAGCATAAGACACATTGAGAAATCCATAAAGCAAGAAAAGCTATATGTTCCTGATCACTAACTTCGTTTGTTGATCCTAAGTAGTGATCAATATAATTGTTGTAAGTGGGAGAAGCATTGTTGAAGTCAATGGAGTCATCAGCATCCAAGGTAGCATCGAAAGTTTCTCCTGTGGGTCGAAGGCCCGTATTGGCAGCAACATCGAAGAGTGTTGGGGTTAACATTCCACAAGGTAGGTGAAAGGTGTTATAAGTACTAACCAGAAGTACAGTGAAGCTGCTAACATTAGTTGAAAGTATTTAGGACCAAACTTCGACAGATGAATCAAGTCGAAGATTTCCAGGTTTTTCCATGTTTTTTATTTTGCTTTCTCTACCCTAGATAACCATCCAAGGTACTTCTTGTCTTCTTTCGATGGACCTAATCTAAAGGGTCTCAGAACTTCTGTAACAAAGTCTAGCTTAAAGGAGGATTTATTTTGTTCTTCGCCCTTTTGAGGAGTATTTTCCTGGGAAGTTGTATCATCTTCTACCCTAATGTTTTCAACAGATTTCTTACTAACCCTAGATTTACTAGCTATGGGTCTAGTCAAGTGGTAAACAGGAAAAAATCTCTTTAGTTTTGATATATCGGATACATTGATTATAGGACCTATATATCCTAAGGTATCAGAAGCAAGAGTGAAGGGAATTATTACCTGGGAAGTGTAGATGGCAATTTGTTCATTCCTCAGAGATGGTGTGGGAATAAATTCTTGATTTCCAATTATGATGGGTGTTTCTACTTCGAGTAAAGGATTGAAAGCAAAATCATCTGTGTGTTGTTTGCTCTTTCCAGACTTTGATATCTTCTGGGACGCCATTGACTGTGTTTTGAAGAAGAAGAAAGTTACAGAAAAGTTGTTGAACTTTAGAAGAAGGAGAGAGGACTTTTGATTTGGAAAAAGTGCAGAAGAGAAATAAAATAAATGGTGTTAAATTTATATGAAGGGAAATTGAATCGTTGTTAATGGAAAGAGGGAAGTTAAAATTTTAGTGGGACGCATGTAAAGAGATCCTTTTCTTGATGAAATGTTTTTGTGAGTTCCAAAGTTAACACTATTCATCATAGCTAATGATGAGATTTATAGATGCTCATACGGAGATTAGACGTGTGGGAGTCAAAAGTCATTATGATAATGATGTCATAATAAGTTGAAACGGTTGAGGAATTGTTCAGAAGGTCGAAATTTGAATAGATTACAAAAAATATACATTTTTGGTTTCGAAATGAATATTTCTTGGGGCAATTTGTTGGATGGAAATTTTGATTAAGTCAAAATTGAGCTGAGTCAATGGTACTGAATATACTTGGAAAATTGTTTGGTTATTTTATTTGTTGGAAACCATGAAGATTTGAATTCGAAATTGATGGATGGTTTATGAAATTCGAATTATGAAGTAAAGTATTATTCGAAGTAAGATATACTTCGAATGTTATCAGATTTTACGCTCAAGACGGATAATCGAAGGGTTTTTGAATTCGAATGTTCATTCTTATCCAGAAGGACGCGTGGAATATCTAGGACCATCGAAGACATGCTAGCGGAAACATGGTAGTAGTTCGTTAGGAGACCGTTAGGGTCGAAATTCTATAAATTGTAGCTTTTGTGTTTCAATTTAGTGTATTCACATCTTTGTACAAAATACTCAAATATACTCAAAGTACTAGTGTTAGAGAAACGAGTTAGCGAGAATGTACGTATGATACACCATATTTTACAATTAAATGTCATTTACATGCAATGAAGTTTCTTCATGTTATTTATGTTCTTTATAATTTCCAGTTTAGACTAGTTTCTATTTTATTACTTTCATAAAGAAGATCCACTTCGACATACGAAGTGTTTCCTTTCGTTTAAAGGATATTATCATAAAAAAAACATGTTTCCTAAATACTAGAACACAATAGTCCTGAGATCAATCTGATCGATCTCGCATGTAACTGAATTCGTTAAGGGATTTAGAGGATCAGCGGTTGTTTACCAAATTTCAGGGTAAACAGTAACTCAAACTGAACAAAAACTTTACATTAGAAATTCATATATAATTTTCAGGGTTAATACCTATTTTCACCCCTGACATATGGGGTGTATTTGAAAAACCCCCCTGCCAAAAAAAAAGTTCCAATTGTTACCTTGACAAATTTTAAAAGTTTCAGTTTTTACCTTGAGGATGCCACATCACCTAAAAGGCTGATGTGGCTTATATTTTTGTTACATTTGTAAGTTTTTGTTATGCCATGTCACACAATACCAAATAAAATGTCCAGAATGCCCTTTTCTTAAAATCCAAAATTATTTGGCAAATGTTATGTTTCAATTCAGACCCTCCAAATTAGGGCGCAGCCATCCATCTTCATTTGTTTGCAAAATTATTTTACAAAAAAAGCCAGTTTCAATTCAGACCCTGCGATTAGGGTTCTTCATCCTTGCAAATGGGTGTGTTTAATTTAGTGTTTCATCATGGGGGAAGTTTCGTGCAAGACGGCCATACGTATTATAGAGGAGGTAGTGAGACTACTGTTGAAGGTCAGGACGAAGATAAATGGAGCTTTTTTGAAGTTGTTAGTCTGGTTAAAGATTGGGGTTATGAAGGTTTTAGGCTATGGAGAAAGATTCCGCAAACAGATGAAGGGTTTACAAATGTTGTTGATGATGCAGGAGCTGTAGAAGTTGTTAAGCATTGTATGTCTTGTAGGGTTCACGGTGATCTTTGGGTAGAGCACGGTGTAGAAGACATGATGACCAAGGTTCTGGTACCTAATGTTGATGACTTCAGCACCTCTAGTGGAGATGATAGTACTGGTGACTATGTTGATACAAGCCAATGTTTCAATGACAGTGAAGAGGAAAGAGTAATTGACGTAGAAGAAGAGCAATTTGAACAAGTGGAGGTAGTTGTTCCAGTTAGTGGGAATAGGGTGGAGATCGAAGGGAAATCATTTAGATTCAAGCGTTGTGCATCCAAGGATCCCAAAAAGATGAAAGAAAAGAGCAAAAGGGACAAGGTCAGACTTTTGGTGCCCAAAAGTGTCTTAGGATCTTGTTCAAAGAGGGCTACAAGGAAATGTGAAGATGTGGATTATGCTAGTGAGGAACTTGAAAGTTCAGATGCTGATGAAAGTGACATGGATGACAAACCTTCCAAGCCAAAGTATGAGAAGTTCAGATCAGAGCTGCTTAACAAAGACTTTCAATTCAAATTAGGTATGGAGTTCATTTCTCTTTCTGAATTTAAAGATGCTATCAGGGATTGGTCAGTATTAAATGGTAGAGAAATAAGGTTTGTTAAGAATGAGAGCTGTAGGGTTAGGGTTGAGTGTAAGAGTAAATGTGGGTTTTTGGCATTGTGTAGCAAAGTGGGAGGTAGCCTCACTTACCAGATAAAGACTTGGGTGGGGACCCACACATGTGCAAGGGTATTAAATAACAAGTCTGCCAATTCAAAGTGGGTCTCTAAGTTAGTGGTTGAAAAGAGGAAGTCACAAGGGAAAGTTAAACTGTCTGAAATTATGTCTGAGCTTAGACAGAAATATTCAGTGGGCATTACCAAAGGGAAAGCTTGGAGAGCCAAAGCTATGGCTGAAGAAATAATTGAAGGTGATGCAAAGGAACAATATAACATGTTATGGAGATATGCAGCTGAGTTGAGAAAACATTGTGCTGGGAACACTGTCAAACTAAATACTGAGAGACCACATCCAACACTACCACTAAGATTTGGTAGATTTTACTTCTGTTTTGATGGATGCAAGAAAGGGTCTACCAAGGGTTGTAGACCATTTATAGGGGTAGATGGGTGTCATCTTAAGACACAATATGGAGGTCAGTTGTTAATTGTTGTAGCAAGGGACCCGAATGACCAATATTATCCTTTGGCATTTGGTGTGGTGGAGACTGAGACAAAAGAAAGCTGGAGATGGTTTATGCAATTGCTAATGGAAGACATTGGAGAAGAGAGAAAGTATGTTTTTATTTCATACCAACAAAAGGTACAAATATGCACTAATTACCTTTGTTATTCACATTTATGAAACATGCACTAATTCTGCACTAATATGCACTAATTTTGCTACTGTAGTATGTCTTAATTCTGGTACTGAAGTATGTATAATTCTGCACTAATATGCACTATTACCTTTGTGACATAGTTCTGGTTTATACAAAGTTCACTAATTCTGGTTTATACAAAGTGCACTAATTTCTGGTTTATTTCCCTATATGCACTACTTAATTCTGGTGCTAATGTTCAACATTTATCAGAACCTGCTGCTAATGTTACATGCCTTGTTCTGTTGCTAATGTTCAACATTTATGAGGAATATATAAGTTGCTAATGTACATGCTTTTTTCTGTTGTCTTGCTATTTTTAGGGACTTGTTAGTGTCTTTGAGGAAATGCATCAGCAAGTTGAACACAGGGTCTGCCTCAGACACCTGTATGCAAATTTCAAGAAGAAATTTGGAGGGGGAGCTGCCATTAGAGACCTGTTATTGGGGGCTGCAAAGGCTACTTATTTCAAAGAAGATATCAAGGAAGAAGAGGAAGGGCATTTATCAGTAGTTGTGCACATAGTGTGCTATTTTGTAAAATTCAATTTGAAAGTTTCCTGTGTCATTTTGTTACTTTGACTTATTATCATAACAGGCTTGGCTTAAGTTATGTATCATGTTATTGTCATTTTGTATCACAAATGTACTTGACTATGTATCACAACAGATTTGCTTGACAATGTTAAAGTCATTTTGTATCACAGATGTACTTGACTATGTATCACAACATATTTGCTTAACAATGTTAAAGTCATTTTGTACAACAGATTTGCTTGACTATGTATCACAACAGATTTGCTTAACAATGTTAAAGTCATTTTGTACAACAGATTTGCTTGACTATGTATCACAACAGATTGGCTTAACTATGTTATTGTCATTTTGTACAACAGATTTGCTTAAGAACAGAATTACTTAACAACAGATTTGCTTAACAACAGATTTTGTACAACAAAATTACTCAACAGAATTGCTTAAGAACAGATTTCCAAAATATCAGAACAGATTTCCAAAATATTCCAAAACAGTTTTACTTAACAATATATCAGAACAGACTTAAGCAAATATATTCCATAAGAAACCATAAGAAAGAAATATTTTTCATATTCCATAACTCAACTAACCAAAACTCATGAGAGTAATATATTCCATATTCCATAACAAAGAAATATAATTCATGAACTAAATTTTACATAGGTTACAACTTCCTAGAACATAAGCCACATCTTCATGAATTTTTACATGAACTAAGTAAGAAATGAACCAAAAGACAAATAAACCCAACTAAAACATAATTCAGCTTCTTTTTTAACTCATCCATTTTTTTCTCCATGGCTTCCATCTTCAGTGTGATATCTCTCTCCAGTTTGCTCATCAGTTCTACTGAAACTACATCTGAATGGCCGTTATCACCGAAATCATCAGAAAATTCATCATCCCAAACAAATGCGTCGCAGTCATCTCCTTTACCCCAGAACTTACACTTCCAGTATTTTCTCCTGGGATTTGCAACCGATTTTGAAACAAATAACTTCATGGAGACATTGTGGCCGCATTTGGGAGTTACTCTACCATTTAAAGATAAGCTTGAAGTAGAACAATTTGGTTGACTCATGTTTATGAAATCAAAGAAAACTTAAAGATGAAGAGGAAAGCAAAAGTTGGGTTGCTGAGATGAAGATGGTTGCGCCCTAATTTGGAGGGTCTGAATTGAAACATAGCATTTGCCAAATAATTTGGGATTTTAAGAAAAATGTAGAAAAGGCATTCTGGACATTTTATTTGGTATTGTGTGACATGGCATAACAAAAACTTACAAATGTAACAAAAATATAAGCCACGTCAGCCTTTTAGGTGATGTGGCATCATCAAGGTAAAAACTGAAACTTTTAAAATTTGTCAAGGTAACAATTGGAACTTTTTTTTTTGGCAGGGGGGTTTTTCAAATACACCCCATATGTCAGGGGTGAAAATAGGTATTAACCCTAATTTTCAATATCTTGTTACAATTATGTTGGATGCAGGGTGGGCCAAAAGGTACAACCAAAAAAGGAGGCACATCTAAGAAATTAAAGGATATTGCAGGAAATGGGCGTCAGACTACTGCAGGAAAAGGGCGTCAGACTACTGTAGGAAATGAGAGTCAGGCTACTGCAAGAAATGGGAGTCAGGCGAGTGCAAGAAATAGGAGTCAGGCTACTGCAGGAAATGAGGCAGGAAATGAGGCTCAAGCACTAACTGCAAGAAATATGAGTCATACTACTCAAGCTGAAGAAAACCCTGCACCAACTGATGTGACACCTACTCAACCTGGGGTACACCTTTCATAAAATTCTGTTACCTCATCTGAGGCAATGAGAATGTATTGTGGTATAGATTTTGATGAATTAGAAGCATTGTTGAATCATGATGACATACTAGATATTCCACCATTAAGAATTGATACTAGTCCTGCAAAGAATAATATGCCTGGTCCCAAAACCTTTATTGGTAAATGTCCTAAGGTATCAAAACCTGCTAAACCTGTTGTTAACCCAACTATGAGTGACCCTGTAAGTTTGTAACTTGTTCTGATAGACTTATTTGTCATGTTCTATTTTTTTACCTTGATAACACTATGTTTTTAGAACAGGTGAAAATCATGATATCACCAAGGAAAAAGTCAAAGAATGTTGCATCTCCAATTAGAAAGAGTGTCAGACTTAGGACTTTGAAGAGAAATAATATGGAGGGACCTGGAAGGTATCCAAGTGATCCATTTGTAATACTTGAAGAAGCCTTAACTATTCGCAGTTCTAGGGAAAAGAAGAAATGGGATGACATCCAGAAGAGCATGACCCAGTGACAACTCAAGAGTGACACAAATATGTTTTGGTTGAACCTTATGTCTTGTGAACCTAGTGTTTTGTTATGTACTATGAAACAAATGTATGTTGTATATGAACCAAGTGTCTTCCTATGCACTTTGTAATGTGCTTTTCTATGCACTTTGTAATGTGTTTTGTTATGTACTTTGAACCTTTAATGTATTTTGTACTCATGTCACAATATGTTCTTTGTTATGAACTTTGAACCTTTAATGTATTTTGTACTCATGTCACAGTATGTGATTTGTAATGTGCTTTGTTATTCACTTATGTCTCAGTATTATTTTGTACTCATGTCTCAGAATGTGTTTTGTTATGCACTTAACAGTCAAATTACATGCTTTTTATACCAAATATTGCAAATTAGGTTAACTTAATCATAACAAACAATATTGATAACAACTTAGCACCTATGTTGTACCCCAAAATTTGCCCCCCCATATTCTCCAAGAAATTGCCAAGCCAAGTCACAAAATTCCCCAAGGGTTGTGCAGCTCAACTGTCTCCTATACAGTCAAAACTAGGGTTTGGATTCTGATCAAGAAAATGAAGTTTTCAAAGGCCCAATCAAGTCTCATATGCTTACAAAGATGGACAAGTATCTTCATATCAAGTTTCAAGGCATTCAGCTCAAAATTGCACAGTCAAAACCCTAAATTGCATTACAGTCAATTGTAGGGGCAAAATGGTCATTTGGCAGTCAAAAGTTCAAATTTTTGGTCAACACATCATTTTGAAGCCACAAACATCATTTGATCAATGCTTGATCATGATTCTCAAAATTTGGCTCAGAAAATCATCAAGATGCAAAAGTTACTATATTTGGACAGCTGAAAAAGTCAACTGAAATTGACCAGGGCATAACTTTCACATGGATTATCAGAAAAATTTCATCCAAAGATCATTTTGAAGAGAAAGACATTTCCTACAACTCATCTTCATACTTCAAGTCCAAGAAATGCTCTCACAAAAAGTTATCAATTTCAACATTATAGGTCATTTTCAAAAGTCAACAAAAAGGGACTTTAAGTCAAAGGCCATAACTTGAGATTGGTAAATCAAAATGACATGGGACCAAAGGCATTGGTTAAAGGACTCAAAGACCTTTCCAAAATGTCCAAGAACATGTGAAAAGCTTAAAAATTGAGCAAGTTATGCCTTGTGGAAGTTGGGAAATTTTTGGGAATTTTGAAAAGTCAACAATGGTTCAAATGACCTAAATTTGCTAATGGGCCCATTTTTCTTCCATGATTCATCATTCCAAGCCTATGCACGACCACTTGGCCCAAAGGGAAGTATTTTCTCATTTTTTATTTATTTATTTGAATTATTATTTATATTAATTCATTTAAATCATTTAAATACATGAAAATATCAAACTTGACCTAAAAAATCTTTTCATGCATGTTTTACTCTCAATATCACGTGCACATCCTAATTAGGCAAGTTTTGGTTTGATTTGAGCTGATTGAACAAAATTGCACATGAAAAAAGATTCAAAAAAGATCTTACAAAATCAAATATGCAAATCATTGAATGCCATGGATTTTATGCAATTTTCTTAACCAAAAAGCTTCACTACATATGCCTAAACCTAAACCTAATCTTTGGAGACAAAAAGCTGCGCCCAAGAACACTTTGCAAACTTGAATTTTTTTCCATCAAACACAAAACTGATTTCAAGGTTACAAGAGGATTCAAAGCCTAATTCCTTTTCCAATAGCTTCCTTGGCAATTCCTGAACGCATTCCAACTCCAAACATCCATCAATACGCAAAGAATTGGTAATAAGGACTTCTCCTGTACAAGGAAAAAGTCACCATCGTGTTTTCCATTCTAGGCATCCTCATTGCATTTCAATTATATATTCTTGCTCCTTGTGATGTTTCAAAGCTAACCATTATATTCAATTTGATTTTTGTATCGTATATGGGATTTCACCATGTTTGAGATTCTAGGGTTTGCAGGTTTTAAAATTGGGGTTTCCCAAACCAAGTGAAATTAGGACTCAGGGCCATGACCATTGCAATCAGCATACTCCAACGAACAAGAAGCCTTAGTCGCGATCAATTTATATACACTATAGCGCTAATCGCTATTTTTCCAAAGGCAGCCTAACACCACACCTGGAAAACCGTTGCCTTCGTTTTTCATGTTTCAGGGAATGGAGACGATGATGCCATGTCAAGCGAGGATTGGTTAATTCAAAAGCTCGCGCCAAAATTCCACTAATGCGTTACTTTCTCTTTTTAATATTTGTTTGTATATTATATATCAAATTGGTTAAGTGGCTCAGCTGGCAAGTTATCAACGCATTGATGTCCAAGACCTGGGTTCGAACCCCAGGTCTGTGTAACTTTTCAATATTGTTTTTCCACATTCATTCCTATGCAGGCACGCCTTTGTGGATCACCATACGTTCACCATCTCAAGCATACACGCGTCCATCCAATCCAGATCAAAGGCATGGATTCAAGGAGTACCATGAACCATAGTCAACGCATCATATATGATTGAGAAAGTCCAACGAGACCAAGGTTTAATGGGCCAGTTTGCTAAGGCCTTACCTCCATCTGGGGCCTGAACCCCCCCCCCTGGTTTGCTTTCATTATCTTTTTTTTTCTTATTTCTTGTTTTAATTTTAATTTTTATTTTAATTACTGTTTATTTAATTAATTATTTTACAAAATATAAAAACATCAAAAAAAATCAGAAAAGACCAAAAATAATAAATATTTTTATTATAATTATTTTCTTGTAAATAAATTAGCATATAATGAATTTAGTTTTAATTAGGATTTTGCAATTTTAATTCTTTTCAAAAAATGCAAAAATATAGAATTTAGGTTTAATTGTTATTTTTATTCCTTTTAGTTTTTTCCTTTTTATCATAATATTATTATTTATTTATTTTCTATAATTAAATTTTGCATGTAAATTAATTTAGGTTTAAATTAGGATAAAACTTAATATTTTCACAATAACTTAAAAAACCATTAGAATTAGGGTTTGACGCTTCATTTTAATTAATTATTTTTTTCATTAAATCTTAAAAAATACAAAAATACCAAAAACATTTGATTTTTAATTTTAATTTCCTATTAATTTTAATTTTGCAAAAGGGTCCAACGCCCGTTATATTCTAATTGTTTAATTTGCATATTTATTTCGTTTATTATGATTATGTATCTCTCCCAAAGCGTTGTAATTTAAACTTCTCGCACTTTTACTTTGCTTTATTTTTCGTCAAATCGGGTCCGGTTTAATTTTGGCGATGTGGACCCGCGCCTTTGTAATAGCGTAGGACCTTTAAATTCCCGCACCTTTTAACTGTTAAACAAAAAGCATGCAAGAATGAATGTCTTAATTAAAATCAAGCGTAGATCACAATAAACATGACAAGACAAATTATCAATGAAAACGACACACGAATCGCACACACCACCCCTAGGGTACGCCTCACTGTTGCCTTTCGAAAGGTGATCGTCGAGTAGAGGACGTCTTAGTAAGTCCTCATGATCCGGGAACCTGGCATGAGGGTAGCTTCTAAGGTGTCTTCCTATTGCTCTGGTGATCACCATGTCCCGAACCTTCGAATTGACCCGAACACCTCCAATGGTGGTGCTACCTACCTCTCAATGGTGGGATGGCACTACTTTTAAGGACGTCTACACAGACGAATTCCTTAGGGTAGGTAGGTTCTCAAGGATACTTGCTCTAATCTCAAAACAAACTCAAAAAGACTTTTCACACCGACACTTTTCAAAAGCTTTCAAAACAAACTTTTCAAACACTCTGACATACGAGTCGAACTGAAATTTTTCAAAGAAACTTTTTTTAAACCCACACTGAAAAGCAAACAAAACAATTTTGAAAACACAATGAGCAAGTATCTAAGAGCCCATGGATAACCATGGATAGAAAGGGTGCTAACACCTTCCCTTTCTATAACCTACCTCCCGAACCGAGAGCAATCTCTTAAAAGGAATTTTTCTGTGCTTTTGTCCTTTCCATTTGGAGAAAATAAAAGACGGTGGCGACTCTTGCTTCCGCAACATTTCGCGAACCAGCGTTAAACAGTCAGTTCCAGATCCACCGATCACAGAATTGGCGACTCTGCTGGGGAGTTTTTTAAAGTGAGGTGTACCTTAGGGCTAGCTTATAACTATGTTTTCAATTGTTTTCCTTGTGTGCTTTAAATTGTGGGACTGTCTTGGGAGTTCTATAGATCCTAAACCCGGATCTGGGGGATACCTTTCTTAGAAAGTAGCAACAAGGCTGTGAGGGAACTGTGCAGGGTATACCGACATGGTTGAAACAGTCTGCTACGTTGATGTGGCACTTTGGTGTGTACCGGTAACCCTTGAGTTCAGTCAAGGAGAGTACGGGGCCTCCGCGTGGTGTCGTGAAGCATCAACAGACCTTAGGAACCTTAATTGAACTATCTTGGCCTCTTTAGGGTAGTGAGATAACTGACTTTGGTGCAGTCCGAGGTTGGTTGATACTCGATACTACACTCAATTGAGGGTTGCTTTCCTGGAATATTTCGGTCGCCAGTTCAGTGGCTAAATCGAAACGATGAACAATGAAAGCAGTCCCGTGATATTGGGAACCTTAGAACCCGGTTACTTTGATTAGGACAGGTTGAACCCACCAACTTCAAGAGGGTACTACCCAGACCCCATGCTGGCCTAAACCCTAAGGGTTTCTCTTGTGTGACTTGTGTGCCTTTGTACTTGCCTACTTGCATGCTTGTTAGCTGACACGTGAACTTCTTGCAGGTCTTGTTTATAGTCCTTAACTAGGACTCATGACAGGGTTTGCCAAATTTCTTGCAGGTTTTGTTTATAGTCCTTAACTAGGACTCATAACAAGGTTTACCAAATTTCTTGCAGGTTTTGTTTATAGTCCTTAACTAGGACTCATAACAAGGTTTACCAAATTTCTTGCAGGTTTTGTTTATAGTCCTTAACTAGGACTCATGACAGGGTTTACCAAATTTCTTGCAGGTTTTGTTTATAGTCCTTAATAGGGACTCATAACAAAGTATACTGAATTTCTTGCAGGGTTTGTTTATAGTCCTTAATTGGGACTCATAACATGGTTTACCTACATCACCCCATGCATAGCATGACATCATACCATTGCATACGTCCTAACCCGTTTCAAGGATCTCAAGGGCTTGTGATGCAGGTCATGATGAATCAACTATCCCAGCAAGGGGCAAAGAGGATTTATTTTCCTCTAGCCAAGGTTGTCAGGGGCTATGACCCACTGGATATGGTGAGCCTTTGACCCTTGAAGAAGGGCTCTCTACAACAGGAAGTTCCTTCAATCAAGTTGCCAGTTTCCAACTCTAACTAGTTTCTCTGTTTACCCTGCGGGATCCTTGAAAACATTGCATGCATATCATACATATCATTGCATTACAGATACCCGTTCTTTGCAGGTCACTCACCCTTCTCGCTGTTTATTTCAGCAATGGCTTGCCCACAAGACAACCAGGACTTTCTTACTCAAGAGACTCGGTTCGGGGAAATCCTCCTGAATCTATCCAAGGGGCAAGAGGAGCTAAGGATACTTCTCACGGAGACCTTCGTCAGGGGCAATGCTGAGGATGAAAAGTTGGAACACCTACAAGCTTAGATGGATGCTATGAAAGCCCAGATGCTGGGACAGAGGAATGTCATTCAAGGCCTAGTTCAAAGACAAGAGGAGCTCTGGTTTCTCTTCAACCAACTGCTTCAGGGTAACCAACTGGGGCAAACATCTAAGGGTAAAAAGCCATTCATCATCCAATCATCCTCGAGACAAGAGGATAAGGGGAAAGCTCCTCAAATGACTCCAGTGCCACAAATTCAGCACCAACCTCGCCAAGTTCAGCCAGACAAGCCCAGGAGGCAATTCACCCCGCTCAACATATCGCTGTTTCAAGCTTTGCAACGCCTATTGAGGTTGAATCTGATCACATTAAAGGCTCATCCCCGGAACCCCAACACAGCATCTCCTGCCTATGATCCCAATAAGAGGTGTGCCTACCACTCTGCTAGCCCAGGACATGATACCAATGAATGTTGGGATCTGAGGAACAAAATCCAGGACCTGATCGATGAAGGGGCATTGGAGTTCACACAAGATGGACAGGCTGAATTTTTCTACCGTTCCTCCAAGGCTCATCAGTTGAAGTGACAAGCTCCGAGACTAGGAAACTTTTGTTCATTTGAATGTTCAAGTTGTGTTTTTCTTTTGACCGTTTAAACATTTATTCATGTTAAAACATTGTTGTTCCATTAATGCATCGCTTATGTCTATTTTGAATCAATATATTCGCATTTACTATATGCAAATTGTTTCATATTTTTTCTGATGTCAACTCTCGTTAATTCTAAGCCTCTTGAGGGAGGATGACGAAAACGATACCGCTATCTTTACAGTATGCTTTTGAACAGACCCCGCTGATGAGGTACAGGCATTGTTTCAATTCCTAAACACTGGAGTTATAAGGATGATAATCCCTCGTCAACCCCTTTGAGCCAAAGAAGTAGGAGTTTTTCTTTTCGAAATTTAAAACCCTTAATCATAACCTGGGGCAGGGTAGTTTCTCAGTTGATCCAAGTGCATAACGAATGGCACCAAAGAGATCCTTACAAAAAAGATAGTGATGGTTCTGAATATTCAATAAAGAAAGGCAGTCATCATCTCAAAAAATAAAAAACCCATTAAGTCAAAACCCATGAAGGAGACTTACAAAACTGGGGCATCCCGCTGACTGTAATTCCAAAAAAGGGAACAGTTCAGGCAAAAAAGGAAGGGATAACGAAAATCAGACAAGAAAGAGGTCCTACAAACCCTCAGCAAAAAAGATGACTGCCTATTCAAAGAAATGTTCAACATCCGAACCATCACTGGTATATTAGAGCAAAAGACTCAAACAAGGTCTAACGTATGATCAACTGAGTTTAGGTTTGGAGAATATCACGAAGAGCGGGTGGGTACAAATAATTTGAGCCTTTATCCTTTGTTTCTTAAACCGTGAACCAGGCCACGTTATAACCCTCAAAAGTCCTAGCTGAAGCATGGGTTAGTTCGAAAGCATACTGTACGAAAGGTATCCTGACTCCTTAAGGCTGACGGTAAATACGGAGTTGACATCACGTTTACAAACAATCACTTGTTTTATGAAAAAGAATGCATTTTCAAAATCTTCAAGACAGACATAAGCTTTGCATTTTTAACATAACTTTGTTTGCATATGACTTTTTGTTTGAACAGCATAGAAATTCGCACGACGAATGACTAATGAACAGGAGCACTTCCAATCAAGGGGCATGACCTGATCATGGTCTATAATCTGGGGCAGTTAGGTCAAGATTCGGAGAATCTCTTAAAAGGCCAACCAGCCTGGGGCAAATCTCCATCTGGATCACCTGGAGCGTTGGACGATCAAACCAAGATCTTCTGGTAGCATGGCAACACAACAACAGGGGCACCTCCCTACGTCCTGAGCATGAACATAGTCGGAAAATACTACGCAAAATCAAAGACCCGCTAGGTTGACATACCTAGGCAAAAATTAGGGCTTCCCGACGAACCAAAAGGGTTCGGGCAAAAATAAGGGATGAAATGAAAAAACTGTACACCCGGCAAGTCGAAAACCTGAAAAGGCGGCTTGGGCAAAAATGGGTATCCCGGTGGACTGAAAACCCGAAAGGGCGGTCCAGGCAAAAGTTAGGGATTAAAGCGTATGACTATGTCCTGTCATCTCGTCACTTGCCTACCAGAAGGAGGTTTGTCCATCAACAATCATCAAGCACCTCTGCAGGTATCGTCCTCTCCCGCATCAGAAACAGGGGCAACAAAGAGTGGTCTAAACAATCTGATTGTTCTATCCTCCAAGGTATCAGGGTAAGTTCCGTTGAAGAACATAACCAATACAGTTCAATAATTCCCCAGGAGAGTCCAATCCAGCTTCCCCAGAAAAGTTGAAATCCATCTCCCCAAGCAGTAAGCTTATCCCCTAGAAAAGTACGAACGCGTCGTCCGGCTTGATTTAAAGAGTTATTTCCTTAACAGGATATAACTGGGTTATCCTCGGCCAAAAGCCACGGAAAGAGCGTCGTCGACAAAGTCTCCCTATCCCCAGCGAAGTCTATCAACACTTCCAACAACAAGGGTATCCTCAGCAAACTATCAACATTCAGCAAAGCATCTCTATTCCCCACAGAGTATTGCTTCCCAGCATGGTCGTTAGGGTATCCTTTCTCCCCGCAGAATCTTCCATTTGCCAAGTTTATTCCGCAACGGAGTCATCTTCTCCTACCGGTATACTTGCAACTATCAACCCCAGCGGAAGCAAAAGCTATTCTTCCACATCAGTCCAGGATGCGACTTCCCGGCACCCGTCAAGGATTTATTTTCCTACGACGAAAATATACATTCATAAACATCATATCCTCATACATTATAGCATGCATATGCATCATACTACATGAATCTCATTAATTTTGAAGACATACAGTTCATGCATCATGATTTTGCATACAATTATGTTTTGCCTTTTCAGGAAAAAGATCAATACAAATGACTACTATCAAACTATCGCAATTCTGTCTAGATATAGTTTCAGATATAATCCAGAGATGGTGACGTTCTGATGCTGCTTCCGGATTTCTGTCTAGATATAGTTTCAGATATAATCCAGATATGGTGACGTTCTGATGTTGCTTCCAGATTTCCTTCTAGATATAGTTTCAGATATAATCCAGATATGGTGACGTTCTGATGCTGCTTCCAGATTTCTGTCTAGATATAGTTTCAGATATAATCCAGATATGGTGACGTTCTGATGCTGCTTCCAGATTTCCTTCCAGATATAGTTTCAGATGTAAACCAGATATGGTGACGTTCTGATACTGCTTCCAGTAATCCTTTTTTCAGATGTTTCCCTCTCCGACGATGAGTGTGAGGTGATATTCTCTTATGGTCCCCTCTCCGACGGTGTGTGAGGTAGTAATCCCTTTTTCAGATGTTTCCCTCTCCGACGATGAGTGTGAGGTGATATTCTCTTATGGTCCCCTCTCCGACGATGAGTGTGAGGTGGTAATTCCTTTTTTAGATGTTTCCCTCTCTGACGATGAGTGTGAGGTGATATTCTCTTATGGTCCCCTCTCCGACGATGAGTGTGAGGTGGTAATTCCTTTTTTAGATGTTTCCCTCTCCGACGATGAGTGTGAGGTGATATTCTCTTATGGTCCCCTCTCCGACGATGAGTGTGAGGTGGTAATTCCTTTTTTTAGATGTTTCCCTCTCCGACGATGAATGTGAGGTGATATTCTCTTATGGTCCCCTCTCCGACGATGAGTGTGAGGTGGTAATTCCTTTTTTTAGATGTTTCCCTCTCCGACGATGAGTGTGAGGTGATATTCTCCTATGGTTCCCACTCCGACGGTGTGTGAGGTAGTAATCCCTTTTTCAGATGTTTCCCTCTCCGACGATGAGTGTGAGGTGATATTCTCCTATGGTTCCCTCTCCGACGGTGTGTGAGGTAGTAATCCCTCTTTCAGATGTTTCCCTCTCCGACGATGAGTGTGAGGTGATAGTCTCCTATGTTTCCCTCTCCGACGATGAGTGTGAGGTGATATTCTCCTATGGTTCCCTCTCCGACGGTGTGTGAGGTAGTAATCCCTCTTTCAGATGTTTCCCTCTCCGACGATGAATGTGAGGTGATAGTCTCCTATGGTTCCCTCTCCGACGGTGTGTGAGGTGACAATTCCTTTTCCTATGATTCCCTCTCCGACGATGAGTGAGGTGATTCCCTTTCAGATTATAATTTTCTATGGTTCTCTTCCTGATATTGCAAAGATGGTAATTCCCGCCAAGATTTTTCTCAACGAGCGTTGTTGAGATTAAAATCACCCAAGGTTCTCTTACCATTCATGCTAAGGCAGTAACCATCCCTGGTTCATTCATCAGCGTTTGAAGCTCCAGATTCGGCTCCTGTAACCAGTCAGGACACATCTATACCAAGCATCTTAAATCAGCTCCTGCAACGTGTCAGGTACTCATTTTTCTGTTTTGTAGGTATGCAGGTTCTCGCTAAGGAATCTCCTACGCGATCAACGTCCAGATGGCATCTATAAGACCATCACCCTATCCAGCAATCTCCAAATGGCATCTATAAGCCCATTCCCCCATCATCACTGCTACTATGTGAGCGCAAATTTCTGGGCACTCTAGTGTCCAATCATCTTCTACCCTCGGATTACGAAAGGCACGCCAGCCAATCTGCATCCTCAGGTCTAAGAAGATTGAACAGGGGTAACTGTTGTACCCCAAAATTTGCCCCCCCATATTCTCCAAGAAATTGCCAAGCCAAGTCACAAAATTCCCCAAGGGTTGTGCAGCTCAACTGTCTCCTATACAGTCAAAACTAGGGTTTGGATTCTGATCAAGAAAATGAAGTTTTCAAAGGCCCAATCAAGTCTCATATGCTTACAAAGATGGACAAGTATCTTCATATCAAGTTTCAAGGCATTCAGCTCAAAATTGCACAGTCAAAACCCTAAATTGCATTACAGTCAATTGTAGGGGCAAAATGGTCATTTGGCAGTCAAAAGTTCAAATTTTTGGTCAACACATCATTTTGAAGCCACAAACATCATTTGATCAATGCTTGATCATGATTCTCAAAATTTGGCTCAGAAAATCATCAAGATGCAAAAGTTACTATATTTGGACAGCTGAAAAAGTCAACTGAAATTGACCAGGGCATAACTTTCACATGGATTATCAGAAAAATTTCATCCAAAGATCATTTTGAAGAGAAAGACATTTCCTACAACTCATCTTCATACTTCAAGTCCAAGAAATGCTCTCACAAAAAGTTATCAATTTCAACATTATAGGTCATTTTCAAAAGTCAACAAAAAGGGACTTTAAGTCAAAGGCCATAACTTGAGATTGGTAAATCAAAATGACATGGGACCAAAGGCATTGGTTAAAGGACTCAAAGACCTTTCCAAAATGTCCAAGAACATGTGAAAAGCTTAAAAATTGAGCAAGTTATGCCTTGTGGAAGTTGGGAAATTTTTGGGAATTTTGAAAAGTCAACAATGGTTCAAATGACCTAAATTTGCTAATGGGCCCATTTTTCTTCCATGATTCATCATTCCAAGCCTATGCACGACCACTTGGCCCAAAGGGAAGTATTTTCTCATTTTTTATTTATTTATTTGAATTATTATTTATATTAATTCATTTAAATCATTTAAATACATGAAAATATCAAACTTGACCTAAAAAATCTTTTCATGCATGTTTTACTCTCAATATCACGTGCACATCCTAATTAGGCAAGTTTTGGTTTGATTTGAGCTGATTGAACAAAATTGCACATGAAAAAAGATTCAAAAAAGATCTTACAAAATCAAATATGCAAATCATTGAATGCCATGGATTTTATGCAATTTTCTTAACCAAAAAGCTTCACTACATATGCCTAAACCTAAACCTAATCTTTGGAGACAAAAAGCTGCGCCCAAGAACACTTTGCAAACTTGAATTTTTTTCCATCAAACACAAAACTGATTTCAAGGTTACAAGAGGATTCAAAGCCTAATTCCTTTTCCAATAGCTTCCTTGGCAATTCCTGAACGCATTCCAACTCCAAACATCCATCAATACGCAAAGAATTGGTAATAAGGACTTCTCCTGTACAAGGAAAAAGTCACCATCGTGTTTTCCATTCTAGGCATCCTCATTGCATTTCAATTATATATTCTTGCTCCTTGTGATGTTTCAAAGCTAACCATTATATTCAATTTGATTTTTGTATCGTATATGGGATTTCACCATGTTTGAGATTCTAGGGTTTGCAGGTTTTAAAATTGGGGTTTCCCAAACCAAGTGAAATTAGGACTCAGGGCCATGACCATTGCAATCAGCATACTCCAACGAACAAGAAGCCTTAGTCGCGATCAATTTATATACACTATAGCGCTAATCGCTATTTTTCCAAAGGCAGCCTAACACCACACCTGGAAAACCGTTGCCTTCGTTTTTCATGTTTTAGGGAATGGAGACGATGATGCCATGTCAAGCGAGGATTGGTTAATTCAAAAGCTCGCGCCAAAATTCCACTAATGCGTTACTTTCTCTTTTTAATATTTGTTTGTATATTATATATCAAATTGGTTAAGTGGCTCAGCTGGCAAGTTATCAACGCATTGATGTCCAAGACCTGGGTTCGAACCCCAGGTCTGTGTAACTTTTCAATATTGTTTTTCCACATTCATTCCTATGCAGGCACGCCTTTGTGGATCACCATACGTTCACCATCTCAAGCATACACGCGTCCATCCAATCCAGATCAAAGGCGTGGATTCAAGGAGTACCATGAACCATAGTCAACGCATCATACATGATTGAGAAAGTCCAACGAGACCAAGGTTTAATGGGCCAGTTTGCTAAGGCCTTACCTCCATCTGGGGCCTGAACCCCCCCCCCCTGGTTTGCTTTCATTATCTTTTTTTTTCTTATTTCTTGTTTTAATTTTAATTTTTATTTTAATTACTGTTTATTTAATTAATTATTTTACAAAATATAAAAACATCAAAAAAAATCAGAAAAGACCAAAAATAATAAATATTTTTATTATAATTATTTTCTTGTAAATAAATTAGCATATAATGAATTTAGTTTTAATTAGGATTTTGCAATTTTAATTCTTTTCAAAAAATGCAAAAATATAGAATTTAGGTTTAATTGTTATTTTTATTCCTTTTAGTTTTTTCCTTTTTATCATAATATTATTATTTATTTATTTTCTATAATTAAATTTTACATGTAAATTAATTTAGGTTTAAATTAGGATAAAACTTAATATTTTCACAATAACTTAAAAAACCATTAGAATTAGGGTTTGACGCTTCATTTTAATTAATTATTTTTTTCATTAAATCTTAAAAAATACAAAAATACCAAAAACATTTAATTTTTAATTTTAATTTCCTATTAATTTTAATTTTGCAAAAGGGTCCAACGCCCGTTATATTCTAATTGTTTAATTTGCATATTTATTTCGTTTATTATGATTATGTATCTCTCCCAAAGCGTTGTAATTTAAACTTCTCGCACTTTTACTTTGCTTTATTTTTCGTCAAATCGGGTCCGGTTTAATTTTGGCGATGTGGACCCGCGCCTTTGTAATAGCGTAGGACCTTTAAATTCCCGCACCTTTTAACTGTTAAACAAAAAGCATGCAAGAATGAATGTCTTAATTAAAATCAAGCGTAGATCACAATAAACATGACAAGACAAATTATCAATGAAAACGACACACGAATTGCACACACCACCCCTAGGGTACGCCTCACTGTTGCCTTTCGAAAGGTGATCGTCGAGTAGAGGACGTCTTAGTAAGTCCTCATGATCCGGGAACCTGGCATGAGGGTAGCTTCTAAGGTGTCTTCCTATTGCTCTGGTGATCACCATGTCCCGAACCTTCGAATTGACCCAAACACCTTCAATGGTGGTGCTACCTACCTCTCAATGGTGGGATGGCACTACTTTTAAGGACATCTACACAGACGAATTCCTTAGGGTAGGTAGGTTCTCAAGGATACTTGCTCTAATCTCAAAACAAACTCAAAAAGACTTTTCACACCGACACTTTTCAAAAGCTTTCAAAACAAACTTTTCAAACACTCTGACATACGAGTCGAACTGAAATTTTTCAAAGAAACTTTTTTTAAACCCACACTGAAAAGCAAACAAAACAATTTTGAAAACACAATGAGCAAGTATCTAAGAGCCCATGGATAACCATGGATAGAAAGGGTGCTAACACCTTCCCTTTCTATAACCTACCTCCCGAACCGAGAGCAATCTCTTAAAAGGAATTTTTCTGTGCTTTTGTCCTTTCCATTTGGAGAAAATAAAAGACGGTGGCGACTCTTGCTTCCGCAACATTTCGCGAACCAGCGTTAAACAGTCAGTTCCAGATCCACCGATCACAACCTACAATTGATAACAATTCAACAACTACAATCAAATACATTTATCAAGTACATTGAAGCAAGACCCAAAATTACATTACATTATCATTACATTAAACAATTCAGCAACTACTATTGATAACAAAATACACATTTATCATAAATGACACAACAAGACACAACATCTTCAATCTTCCATGAAAATTTTTCAGTTTTCAATTTGGTCTTCAAATTCTTGTTCTTCTTTCTTAAATCTTCATACAAGGACTTCATATATCCCACAGATGCCATGACTTCAAACTTTGAGTTCCTAATAGCAACATCTTCATTTCCATATTTTATGCCAAGATCTTCATCACATATGAATAGATTACACGTATCAGAACTCTGCCAATAAGGACATCTCCAAAACAACCTACCCTTATTTGATTCATTCCTGCAACAATACGATACCATCCGAACCTGACAGCCACAAAACTTCACAACTCGCGATTTCACTGAAGCAATAAACATTATGTTATGTAGCTAAAGGATGGCGAAGATGAAAGAAGAAAGAAGATGAACCACCAAACCAACTCTTGTGCTACGGATTTTAACGAAGAAGAATGTGAGCGAAGAGGAAAGAAAAGGAATTAGGTCAAATTGCATGTGACTTATCTTTAATAAGTAGCCAGTGTACACATTGAATTTCATGGAAATATATAAAACAAATTATTTAATTCACTTGTCTTGCCACATAGGAAATCATTAGTGAAACTTGACGTTAGGGACCAATTATTCAGACGAGAAATTTTGAAGGGACCAATCCTTGAAGGAAAATATTTGAGGGACTGAAAACGAAATTTGAGATGTTTAGAGGGACCAAAAACTTATTTAACCCTAAGTTAAATTTGAAAGTATTATTTAAACATTTTATTTTAAGCAATGTTAAAATGAATATTAAAAATTTTCTATCGATAAACTTTGAAGAGTTCCACATCATATTTTAATTAGTGTGGCATAAGAGATGGTGAATTCTATCAAATGATTT
Source organism: Vicia faba (assembly GCA_948472305.1). Classification (NCBI taxonomy): domain Eukaryota; kingdom Viridiplantae; phylum Streptophyta; class Magnoliopsida; order Fabales; family Fabaceae; genus Vicia; species Vicia faba. The sequence goes on along the minus strand of OX451735.1, from coordinate 902,743,392 downwards.
GTATCTTAGAATTAAAATATTATAATAGATAGATATATTTTAAGCAATGTAATACTCATTTTATTTTTTAACTTTTATTTATAATTTTTATGGAGTAAAATATTATGAACGATGATTCTAGAATGGTGAAAAAGGAAATTGAGGCGGTCATATATAAAAGAATCTTGCGAGGTTAAAATCACCCCACAATTTTTCTTCTCATTGGGACTTGCGAAGTGTAGGCCATCTTGCAACTTTTCTTTCAGTATGTGTCAGTAAATGTTATCTGTCACCCCTGACGCATCATAATTGCACCTTTGAATTTTCTCTCAATTTTTTTAAACACAATTGCGGAGTGTTTTTCACCTAACAACTTTCTTTTCAAAAAAATTTAATTTCTCTCCACCTATTGCGAGATGGAAAAACTTATAATTATTTTTTTAAAATAAACTACGTTGTGAGGTGAAAAATACCCCGCAAATACGTTATTTTGCAAAGTGATTATCACGTGACATAATCTCCTAACTAATTTGATGTTTTCTTGTAGTGATTAAAATGAATATTAAAAGTTTTTATTGATAAATTTTAAAGAGTGTTATATTATATTTTAATTGATGTGGCATGAAAATTAATATATTATAATAAATAATTTAAGAGATGATAAATTATCAATTAAATAATTTATACCTCAGAATTAATATATCAATCTAAAATATATGAGTAAATAAACGAGAGTGCCAATGTCACACTTAATGTAACACATCAATACACCTCCGAACTATGTCATGTAACTTTGAGACCAATTTGATTAACATTATAAAGCAATGGACTATTTTAAAATAGTTATAAAACAATGAACCGGATCAACTTTGGGAGACTAACTTAATATCTCTAAAATATAAGTTGACACACTGTTACTAGTTCATCAGGTACCATTTTTAAGTTTAACTATATATATATATATATATATATTCAACTCCAGAAAGGGACATAATCTCTTGCGTGCAGGTTGCATGTGAACTAAGGGAACTAGAACTTACGATGCTGGTCCACCTCCACCATCAAGTATGCAGGACCATATTTTTTTTCTTATATATTTTCGTGGTTAATAACTTAATGTAGCATATATACGCTCACAAGTCACAAGTTTATTCCATATTGATTGGTTAAACCAACATATTCAACAATATTATATGACTATTAAGTGTTAAGAATAAAGTAAACGTGAGTGTGGGGAAATAATCTCATATTTGATAGAAATGTGAGAAAACTCACTCATCTATCACCTTAAGATTTTAGATAGAAAAACAATATATCTTTTACAAAAGTGTTGCTCAAACGGAAAGTCCTAAAAAATAAGAACTCTAAAAATTAACATAACTACAAAGTTTTTGATATTTGTCTATTTAAAAATATATGTGTTTAGTGTCTAGCATTTATTAGAGTCGAGCATCGATAAATGGAATTGCATTTACTTTCTATGTTAATTTGTCACTGTCAAATGAGGTGTCATTGTGTTTGTTTGTGTTTTATATAGCATTGATATGATACTCAAATACAACCAGTAAACCTTGTCCCACTAGCACATGCTTCATATCTTGTATACACCACATACAAACAGAGAACACCTTCAAGGATGAGAAATTTTGCAGAGAAAAAACCACATGCAGTGTTGATTCCATTTCCAGCTCAAGGCCATATCAATCCATTGTTCAAACTAGCAAAGCTTCTTCACCTTAGAGGCTTTCACATAACCTTTGTCAACACTGAATACAACCACAAACGCTTGCTCAAATCAAGGGGTCCAAAAGCCTTTGATGGTTTGATAGACTTCACCTTTGAGACTATTCCAGATGGTTTAACTCCAATGGATGGTGACGGTGATGTTACTCAAGACGTACCTTCTCTAAGTCAATCAGTCAGAAAGAATTTCCTTAAACCCTATTGTGAACTTCTTTCTAGACTTAATGAATCTGCCAATGCTGGTCTTATTCCACGTGTTACTTGCTTAGTTTCTGACTGTTTGATGACTTTTACTATACAAGCAGCTAAACAATTTGCACTACCAAATGTTCTCTCTTTCCCCTCAAGTGCATGTTCTTTATTGTGTATTTTGTACTTTCGTTCCTTTGTAGAAAAAGGTCTGTCTCCACTCAAAGGTACTGCTAAATTAACTTTTTTTTCCCTTCAGAAAATTATTTATATACTGGTTTTATTAATATTATAACTATTATGCATTCAAACTATTAACTTTGAAATATATGATATGCAGATGTTAGTTATTTAACAAATGGATATTTGGAAACTAAAGTAGATTGGATTCCAGGTTTGAAAAACTTTCGGTTGAAGGACATTGTCGATATTATAAGGACAACAGATCCAAATGATATTATGTTAGAGTTCTTAATCGATGTGGCAGATAAAGTTCAAATAGACTCGACTATTGTTTTGAATACTTTCGATGACCTTGAGAGTGATGTAATAAATGCCCTATTATCTATGCTTCCTTCTCTTTACTCCATTGGCCCTTTACCTTCATTGTTAAGCCAAACTCCATCTAATAATCAATTAGCATCTCTAGGTACCAATCTTTGGAAAGAAGATACCAAGTGTCTAGAATGGCTTGAATCCAAGGAACCTGGATCCGTTGTTTATGTAAATTTTGGCAGCATCACAGTTATGACAACCGAGCAACTTTTGGAGTTTGCTTGGGGTTTAGCCAATAGCAAGAAACCATTTTTGTGGATCATTAGACCTGATCTTGTCCGTGGTGGCTCAGTGATTTTGTCATCTGAGTTTGTCGATGAAATTTCAGACAGAGGCCTAATTGCAAGTTGGTGTCCACAAGAGAAAGTGTTGAACCACAATTCAATTGGTGGATTCTTGACTCACTGCGGATGGAATTCAACCATTGAAAGCATATGTGCAGGAGTGCCAATGTTGTGTTGGCCATTTTTTGCTGATCAGCCAACAAACAGTAGATTTATTTGCAATGAATGGGAGATTGGAACTGAAATCGATACAAACGGGAAGAGAGATGAGGTGGAGAATCTTGTGAATGAATTAATGGTGGGAGAGAAGGGAAAGAAGATGAGGCAAAAGGCAATGGAATTGAAGAAGAAGGCAGAGGAGAATACTAGTCCAGGAGGTTGTTCATACATGAACTTAGACAAAGTTATTAAGGAAGTGTTGCTTAAAAAGAATTAGAACTACTTTCTGCAATGCAGCATTGTACTACTGCTTTGATTTTCTTCAATTTAATGTAATCCATTGTCAAGCAAAATGATGCATCTTTAGAAGTACGAGTTGTATTCATACGTTTCGCGGTATTGTTAAAAAATATGCGGTACTATTCAAAAGTATGCAAAGCAGTCGAACTACTGCGCCGCCTCCAATATAAAATAGTTTAGTTCTATACCATACAATTACTACTTACACGGTAGATAATCAGTTTAGAAATACATCCTCTAATGATACTAAGACCATTTCAATATGGTATAAACACTATCGTAGTATCTGATATAACAATCGATCGTAATAATTTTTCAATCGAAACTCAAATAATTCTCTAAAGAGAATTTAATAATGGTCATTTGACCACTAATAATAATTTCTCTAATAAAAAGAAATTCCAATAATTCTTCAAAAAAAGTTTAATTATAATTATTTGACTAATAATAATAACTTCTCCAACAAATTTGGGCAAGTTTAATAATGCTATTACTATTCACTGATCTACTGGTTCAATATTCTATTTGGATTAACACTATATATGCACAATTATTACATTCTTAATCAAGTGATTATCATCATATCATGAGAAATAGATTGAGTAGAAACTAATTCATTTAAATAGTTTGTTATACATAAAAAAATCATTTTCCTTTTTGTAATAGTTTAAATTAAAGTTTTCTAGTTTATACTAGATTTATAACAGTATAAATTTCATACTTCAGTAAACGAAAGTAAAAAAAAAAACACAATTTAGTATCACATTGACATTATGTTCAAATGGTTAATAGTTTTCAGATTTGATTTTAAGCAATTATTTATTCCAATATCTATGGTTTAATTTTGGAATATTTTTTATTTTAAAAATATTGATATGATATTGCAAGTTTAATGATTTTAATTCATTGTATGTATAATATTAGTTTAGAAGAAAATACGTTTATCTTTTTTGAGATTTATTAAAATGATTTTAATACTCCTTATAATTTTTAAACATGTATTGACCTTCTTCGAGGTCTATTAAAATGACACTAATATTTTCTATAGTATTTAGTGACACTCAAGAATTGTAGATATATATGACATTTATATATCTTCTTCTTTTTGTTTGTCACTATAACTTTTCGTTAGTATATATATATATATATATATATATATATATATATATATATATATATATATATATATATATATATATATATATATATATATATATATATATATATATATATATATATATATATATATATATATATATATATATATATATATATATATATATATATATATATATATATAATATTAGTGCATGATTTAAAATTAGAGAGATGTAGGTAACATTTTAACAAATTTAAGGAGAAATAAGTGTAATTTTTCTATTAGTTTATAGTATGTGCACGCCTTTAAACTTTTTTTTTTGAACCAAAAAATGATATATTAATTCAAAAGGAAAACAAGACAACCAAGGCAATCTCTACAGCTTCAGCCATCCAACTCTACAAAAATGCTAAATCATTAATCTAGCAATATTAGGCCTAATCTTCCTATTTCCCCAACATCTATACACTATACAATCAATAATTCTTTCTACCGAGTTGTTTCTATAAGTAATATTATCAAAAATAGTAGCATTCCTAAGCAGCCAAGTTTCATGAATAGCTTCTGTAAACGCCGTTTTGAGCACAGTTGCCCGTCAGCCCTTACCTTTAGTACTAGCCATAATCCACTTCAACTCATCCTCCCAGAGAAGGGGTTTATGGTTTACCCCCAACCAAGTTAAGGTTGCCATCCAGACAGTTATAGTTTTAGAGCAGCTAAAGAAAATGTGGTAAGCACTTTCTTCCTCCTGATCACACAACCTACATAAGCTATCTTGAACAATACCAAACCGCACCAGCCTATCTTTAGTTGGGAGCTTCCCATGACACAACAACCAGGCAGTAAATTTGGCTTTCGGTCTAGCATGATTATGCAGAAGGAGCTTACTCCAAGTACTTCTACTCAAGTCATCAATAATCAAGTTATAAACTGCTTTCATAGAGAACTTGTGTTGAAGAAGCATTTGGTCCCATAGATGTTGGATTTGAGTGACCTTACTTCTAAGATTCATAATGTTCCTAGTGGTCCACGTCCAATTAATCCCCACAGTATGTTTAAATCATAGCCTTTATTTGAATTTTGAGCTAAAACCCGGTCATTTCGCCAATTGATTTGATCTCAATTATATTCTTGTTTGTCTAAGTAAAAATCGGTACTAAAAAAAATAATAGAGAACATTTGGCATTGGGGAGAACATAAACTATTAGAATGATAATTGGTAGGGCCATCCACTAAGCGAGCTTCTTAATATCCTTTTCAAGCTACGCATAAATTGTATACAAAAGTAGCACACTTGATAGACAAACTATTGTAGATACACTCAAGCAATGACATTTTGACGGCAAAAGAGGCCTATAATTAAAAAAAAAATTAAATTTATAAGAAAGGTTACTCATACTTAATTATCTTAAAATTTATAATAAATATGTTACGTTAAAGTCTTTTATAACTATATATCTTTCACTTATGTAAACAAAAGATTAAACTAGGAACACTACGCCAAAAAAAACTACGAAAACGCTTTTTTTGGCCTTTAAAAGCGCTTAAAAGCGCTTTTTAAGGTGGCGCTGCTATAGGTTTTAGCAGCGTTTTTTGTTTAATGAAAAGCACTTTCGTAGGTCTACCTATGACAACGCTTTTTCTAAAAAGCGCTCTCTTAAGTACCCTTTTGACAGCGCTTTTTCTAAAAAGCGCTCTCTTAAGTACCATTTTGGCAGTGCTTTTTCTAAAAAGTGCTCTCTTAAGTAGGCTTTTGGCAGCTCTCTTAAGTAGGCTTTTGGCAGCGTTTTTATATGAAGAAGCACTTTCGTTGGTGACGCTTTTTTCTGGAAAAGAGCTTTCATAGGTTGTCTTTTAGCAGCGCTTTTGCCTGGAAAAGCGCTGTCATATATTTACCTTAGACAGCGCTTTATGTGAAAAAGCGCTTTCATAGGTCTACATAAGGCAGCGTTTTTCTTCAAAAAGCGCTTTCATAGGGTGTTTTTTTTTAGAGGTATAATTTATATAATTCATATACCTGCATTGTTTGCAGCATATTATTTATATAAACCAGTTGCCATAACCTGCAATTCATAAACCGTGGTAATGCATTGTATACCATTGTAATCCAAAATATATATACACCATTTTTGTACCTCAAAATATATATAAAACATTGTTATCATCATTGTAACTCAAAATCAGTCTTACAAAATCAACCCTAACAACAACTAAACCAGTCCTTATATGATTCTCTTCTCAATAAAATATTGACACAATTCCTCTTTGATTTCTTCCAACTGAAGTTTCGTGTAATATGCACATTTGTACTCATCGAAGTACTACATAACAAAACATAATATGCATGATTTAGTTAAAAGTAAAAAATTATATGAAATATCCGAGAAATAATAAAACAAATCCTAAGTTATAAATCCATACCGTGACTGGAATCTCTATTTGATTCAGTTGAATGATTTCTTTGATAAACTGCATAACGAAGTATCCGCAATCTATACCGTTTTGTTGTTGAGGACACTACATAGAAAAACAAATAAGAATATATAGTTGTATTGTGTTATCAAATAGCATAAATATTATAAGCAAAATAGTGGAAATTAATATACCTGCACTTTGATCCAATTAATGTTGTTTGATTTAGACCGTCGTACCCGAGCTTCTCTTTGACACCGGAATACTTGTATCGCTCTAACAAAATAAAAATATATATTTAGAACAATGTCACAGAAATAATTAAATATATAAACACACACAAATATTTAGAATAATCTCACTTATGTATCAATCATTAACTTCATATCCGGATAATTTGTCCAATCACCGTCAACCGGATTCAGGTAATAGACCACTTCTTTTATAGGATCGATAGCAACCAACAACCAGTGACGTCTATAAATTAAAACAACAGTTTAGAAGAAAATTTTCTACGCAAAAATTACAAATATTAAAATGAACTTAGAATGAAAATCTAACCCTGTAGGAATAGTATTATACGCCCAAAGATATAAGCTTTCTGTACTGCCAGTTGCCATGAATCTTTCGACTAAGTGTTCTCTTACTGATTCCGGTTCCCTACCAATTGTCGCTCCGCTGACACGGGAGGAAGACACGAAATGGAATCTATTTGACAATTGATTCCCGCGCATCAATTTGTCATATAACAGCCTTAAATAAAACATAATTAATATTAGACTATATTCATTGAAATGTTTAAAAAAGATTTCAGCTAATTACATAATATAAAGATGGGGTTACCAGATGTGTGCGTGCATAATACCGACGCCCAATTCTTTATGACGGAAAATCTGTTCCACGTCCTCATGTCCAATTATTTCGGTGCAAGGAAAACCAAAGATACATTGATCCATATCCATTTGACGAATACCACCATCCATTAAATCTGTTGTTCCTACTATTGTTTTAAGACACTTCCGGTATCGAGGGAAAAATCTAGTAGGCACCCTTTTCTTGGGTGGTACGCCAACGATCTTCTGGCTCACTTGTTGTGACCCTTGAAAAGGTACCTAAAAATCATATAGACTCAGTTAAATTATAAAATTATGCAGTTTTTTATTCGGATCATATAATTAACACTTTAAACGTACCTCTTTTTGTGATACATCAGACTCGTCGTGCCGCAAAATCCCTTTACCCTTAGATGTGGGTGTTGTAGGAGTCTATAATTACCGTGGAAATAACTGAGGTCAGAACTGACAGTTAAATACTTAAAGATTCATAATTGTTTTCAACATACCTGATCATCTATGAAAATGAGGTCCGATGGCCATGCAACAAAAGATCCTATTACATCTCGCAGCAATGTGGTCTCAGCAACAATGTCGGGTACCAGCAGCAATGCATCCATATCTAAAGCAATGTCAACCGATACTTTCATGTGTCCATCTGAAAGCGGTCTATGGTTAAGTAAATCTCCCGAAGTGTTATGGACTTTTCCCTTGCCAACTAGTCGATAAGTCGGCGATGATAGGTATAGTTGGCAAGATGAAATGCCCTAAACCAATAATAACCGTTAGAAGTGACTAAAAATATTCTATAATAATAACGGATATATATTGAAAATTACCTCGGGAAATTTATGCTGACAGTTGATACTAGCTTTGTCACTAGTTTCTTTCAATTGTGAACTGCTCTTTTCCGCCATATATCTCTCTTTATCCTTCTGCAATTCACGGACTTGAGCTTGTAAATCCTGCAATGTTTGCATCACTTCTGCATTGCTAGGATTTCTTCTCCTTGGATGCTTATACAAAGAGGTTGGAGTCACACCATGACCTTTACCCCTCACCCGACCCAGATACTCAGCAATATTTAGTGCTCGACTAAGTACGCTCCTGGTATCCTGATGGTCCTCACCCGGGGATACCGATTGCGACAAGGTCTCCTGTAATTCATTTACATATCGAAAATTATTAGTGGAGATAAAAAATTATTTAAATATTAATAAACATTAATTGATTTAACTAAAGACACAATCTTATACTTACACATTCATCATACACATGTTGAATATCGAGATTAACAGCTTGATCCTTGCCCACACTGGCTTCCTTCCACAACAAATGTGCCGGTAGTGATGTTGCGTCACTTTTCGTCTCTTCTAACTACGCATTGACACAAGTCTTAAGATCATCAATTATAACACATTGAGAGAATTAATAAGATCATAGAGTTTATATTTACTTACAATTTTTTCCTCTAAGCGAGCATATCCCAAACGCCCTTTTTTTTATGGATATGCGGGTTTTGACGCTCTCTCGCGATTGATAGCACTCACTTTCTTGAAATTCTCGTCTCTTCTTTGGCCTACAAAACCAACCCATTCTTCAGGTGTAATGAAGTTCTCATATTTCTTTGGACGTTCCGGATCCTCTTCAAGAAAATTTCCTTCATCATCTTTAAGATACTTGTTTGTTAAAAATGTTCTCCACCCTCTGTGTCTTTTTCCAACCAAACCCATTATATACTTTTTACGGGTATCTTCAATGTTAAAAGACCTCTACAAAAAAACATACGCATAAAGTGTGTTAGTAAAATAAATTTAAACACATATTATCGTCAAGATAAAGCAAATAACAAAAACCATATATGTACCTTTATCTCAGTCTAAACTTTCTCCTTAGCCTCATCCAACTCTCCCCTTTTCCATCTAGGAGTGGTGATCAGAATGTGTATACGAACAAGCGTACCAATGTAGCTTGTTAACTTTGCAGCATTAGACCTAATTAGTTGGTCATTATCATTCCAATATACATTATATGTTACTCATCTATCTCTATCACGAATGATTCCCCTCATAATAGTTATACCTCGTGTAATATCTTTTTCTGAAGTCTTTTCTGAAGTATTTTCTGGAGTATTTTCAGGAGCATTTTCAGGAGCATTTGCATCTTTTGAGTTTTCTTGATTACTAGCCATTTGACCTGTAATAATGAAAAAAATAAAAACGAAATGACAAATATAAAAATGAAATGGCAAATAAAAATGAAATGACAAATAAAAATGAAATGACAAATAAAAATGAAATGACAAATATAAAAATGAAATGACAAATAAAAATGAAATGACAAATAAAAATGAAATGACAAATTAAATTTTATTGAATGATATAGGCTATAATTATATATATTATTTCCCTTTTCACTAAGGTCTCTTTCTTTTCTTGGTAGGAATGTGTTCTACTCGTCTCTTAACAACGCGCACAGTTGGATTGATCCAAATACCCTCATTATGATCATTTATAATACATGATTCATTATCATTTTGATCAGTTATGGTTAGAGATTCAATGTCAACACCAATATCACTTTGATCTCCAATGCTTTCATCAATTACTTTGTTAGATAATAGCACTATAGACCATTTCGTACTTGTCGGATCATTGACATAGAACACTTGTTTAGCTTGAGAGGCTAGAATGAAAGGCTCATCTTTGTACCCCACCCTATTAAGATCCACTTGCAAAAAACTTGACTTATCCATTCGTATGCCATTATTATTTTCAACCCACTTGCAACTAAATATAGGAATCTGAAACTTCTCGTAATCAAACATCCAAATGCGCTCGATAACCCCAAAATATGACAGATTTGCAAATTTTGGGTTTAAGTCCTTCACACTTGATATATGCATTGCTTCAGCGATCAAGGTGACACCACTATTTTGCATAGTACTTTTGTCATCCTGTTCTTTGGTATAAAATGTGTATCCATTAATTGCATATGCGCTATAAGAAAACACAACTAAACTTGGACCGTATGCTAAACATCTCAATCTTTCTGTTACTGAAGCATGATCTAAACGATACTTTGAATAAATATGTTCCTTAAACCATGGTATGAAACTTCGATTGTGCTCTCATACAATCCAATTCTCATTTCTATTCGGATTTAAACCTCGAAGAACACCCTTGTGAATTTCAACATACGGCTCAACTTCAAGCTCATTATGCAGAACATACAAATGCACTTGATCCCGTTCGACCATTGATACTGTCACAACTTTATTTCCAATTAGCTTCTTACCTTCTTTTTTTTCAACAACATGAGATTTGGGGAGTCCAATTGATTGAACATTTGACAGATATTCAGTACAAAACTCAATCGCTTCTTCAACAATATATCGTTCAGCAATACAACCCTCTGGTTGAATTCGGTTTTTCACATACCCTTTTAATATTTTCATATAACGTTCAGTAGGGTATATCCATCTCATATAAGCTGGTCCGCACAGTTGTGTCTCTTTGACAAAATGAACGACAAGATGAACCATTATGTCAAAAAACGAGGGAGGGAAATACATTTCAAGATCACACAAAGTAACAACTATTTCTTTTTGCAATGTTGGTAAGATCTCAGGATCGATCACCTTGCTGCAAATTGACTTGAAGAAAAAACACAGTTTAGTTATTGTGCTTCTTACTTTTTCTGGAAGAATAGAACGTATACCTATCGGTAGAAAATGTTCCATTATAACATGGAAATCATGCGTCTTTAAACTCTTTAACTTGAGGTCTTGCATAGACACAGGTCTTCTAATATCTGATGAGTAACCTTCTGGAACTTTAACCTTACTTAGGAACTTACACAATATATTTTTTCTCCTTTCTGGATAGAGTGTAAACAACAGGTGGTAGATATGTTCGTCTTCCTTTTTTCATGGGTCCCAATTCAGTTCTTATTCCCATCTCTACCATGTCCTCCATTGCTTTAAGACCATCCTTAGACTTCCCTTTTATATTGAGTAACGTACCAATAACACTGTCAAATACATTTTTTTCAATATGCATAACATCAAGAAAATGTCTTACATACAAAGATTTCCAATATGGCAATTCAAAAAAAATCGACCTCTTCTTCCACCCACCTGTAACAACTTTATGTGCAAAAGGCTTGCCAAACTGAATACTCACATCTTTCACCTTTTCAAATAATTGATCACCTGTCAATCCAGACGGAGCTCTACGTTGTTCGGTATCTCTGTTGAACGCTTTTCTCCATCCACGATATTGATGTTTAGAATTTAAGAATCTACGATGACCGAGAAAGACATTCTTCTGACAAATTTTCAATCGCATCGTATCGGTTCCATCTTCACAGATAGGACACGCTTTTTCACCTTTAATGCTATACCCGGATAGATTTCCGTAGGCTGGAAAATCGTTAATTGTTCTAAACAACATCGCCCTCAAGTTGAAACTTTCTTTCCTATACCCATCATAAACCTCCACACTGTTCTCCCACAAAATCTTCAAATCTTCGATTAAAGGTTCCAAATATACGTCTATGTCATTTCCTGGTTGTTTAGGCCCAGAAATTAACATAGATAACATCATGTACTTACGCTTCATACATAGCCACGGAGGTAGGTTATAAATCATAAGAATCACAGGCCATGTGCTATGCGAGATACTTTGAATACCGTGTGGGCTCATTCCATCAGTAGACAATGCCAAGTGAAGGTTTCTTACTTCTTTTCCAAATTCAGGATAATCATTATCAATTTTCATCCACTGTGGTGAATCTGCCGGATGTCGAAACTTTCCATCAACAATTCTTTCATCTGCATGCCAAGTTAAGTGTCTTGAATCGGTTTCACTACGATACATCCGTCTAAATCTCAGAATTATAGGAAAATACCATAAGACTTTTGTCGGAGACAACTTTTTCTTATATCGAGGGGCACCGCATTTAGGACACTCATTTAACGATGCATACTCGTTTCGAAACAAAACACAATCTTTTGGACAGGCATGTATCTTGTCATAGCTCATGCCAATAGAGTACAACATCTTTTTGGCCTCATACGTTCGATTGGGGAGAACATTATCCTCTGGTAGCATATCTTTCATAAGGGCTAATAACTCTGTGAAACTTTTATCCGACCATCCATTGCCCGCCTTTAAGTTGTACAACTTTAATACCGCAGAAAATCTTGTGAATTTTGTACAACCATTATACAACGGTTTCTCTGCATCGCTTACCAACCTCTCGAACATTTTGGGACAATCATTAAGATCTTCTTCAAGCACTTCTGCAATCTCTTCAACTCGATCATAATCGTATGTATCTGTGCCATTGTCGTTTGAAGCATACGTCCTATTATCCCCTGATTCATCATTCCCGTCACTTTTCTCACCATGCATATTCCAACATGTATAACTTCTATCAATTCCATATTGTATTAAATGCGATGCCAACTGAACCGCGTCAACCCGATTCCCATAACAGCAACACAAACAAGGACATGTCATTCGACCGGGGTCTTCGGCGTGCGCAACAGCAAACTTAATGAATTCCAATACCCCGTTCTCATATTCTTTCGATAATCGATTGGAATACATCCATGTCTTATCCATGGTTTACAGTTTCTGAGTCAATCTGAGCTAAATGATAAATTAGAAAACAAAACCAATACTCAAAACTTGCACTTGCTCTTGCACAACCATATAACAAAACCAATACTCAATACTTTTCACTAAATTCATTTTATTCTATCAACTACTTTAGTACACAAGTATAACACAAGAAACCATAAACAAGAAACTATCATTGCTCAAAATCAATCATAAAAAGCACACGAAAAAAACAATATATTAATAGAGTTAACAATATATATATGGCTACCTTTATTAAATATTTTGTTACGCTCTCTATTATTTCTCTCTTAGCTTGTTTTACCAATGCACAACTTGTTAATATAAATGATGTTTGATAAAATAAAAAGCACATGAAAATGTGTTGTTTTCTACTAATATTTATTCCATAGAAGTTGTAAAAATAATCTATATTCATAATATGTGAGGTATTAGCCAGTAGCCACACAAATAAGTTGAAAATTAAGATGAGTTGTCAGTTCAAATATGTTTCTAAGAATTATTAGAAGATAGTCACATCTTTATTCATACAAAAATATTCTAGAAATTAGAATCAAAGCAAGCATAGAACAATTTATTCATACAAAACTATACTAGAAATTGAAATACCTAGAGTTGAGTTGTGTAACTTTGTGTTGTATATTGTTGTGATTTCTGATGCAGCAAACTTTGTGATTTCACCTTGCGTTTCTCCTGTGGCAAGTGGTGGTCGTTGTTCTGATGAAAGAGTACTGATGAACGGAGGCGGATGTCCTGATGAGGAAGTCCTGAAACTGACCCCGGTGGTCCTGAACAAGAAGACGGAGGCAGAGGTCCTGATGAACGGAGGCAGAGGTCCTGAACAAGATGACGGTGGCAAGTGGTGATCGTGACGAAAATCTACTCGTAGATGCTAACGGCGGCAGAGCTCTGGTTTAGGGCTTTGATGATTTCGTGAAGAACAATAGAAAAGTGATGATACGAATTTTTGATAATTATTATAAAACTACCTACGAAAGCGCTTTTAAAAGCGCTTTCTAAAGGTCACATATAACAGCGCTTTTTAATGTAAAAGCGCTTTCGTAGCATATCCTATAGCAGCGCTTTTAAAAGCGTTTTCTAAATGCCAGCTTTAGCAGCGCTTTGTAAAAGCGCTTTCTAAGGCTAACCTTTAGCAGCGCTTTTGAAAAGCGCTTTCTTAAGGTACCCTCTGAAAGGCACCCTTTAGCAGCGCTTCTCAAAAAGCGCTTTCTAAGGGTGACCTTTAGCAGCGCTTTTGAAAAGCGCTTTCTTAAGGCACCCTTTGAAAGCGCTTTTTTTAAGCGGATTTTTTTTAAAACCTACAGCAGCGCTTTTTTCTAAAAGCGCTTTCGTATGTGTGCTGCTAAAACTTATTTTTGACGTAGTGGAAACTTGGAACCTATATAATTATAATAATGTTTTTAGAAAAATATAAAAGTCCGTGAAATTATAATTATAATAATATTTTTAGAAAAATATAAAAGTCTTCATCATGATATTATAATTATTAATAATGTTTTTAGAAAAATATAAAAGTCTTCGTCATGATATTGTGTACATAGTTAAAATGAATATGATATTTTTATAAATTTAAAAAAGTAAAACTTTTTTAATAAAAATATAATTATAACCGAATAAAAAGTTATATATTTAAAAATTGCTATCTAAGTGATTGCCTACAACCACTTCATCGACGTCAAAATCACATCCTTTTTAAGTAAATGTCAAAAATATTGAATATGAATTTTCAACAACTATAACAAAAGGCAAACAATCATAATTTTATTGTAGAGATTATTTTTGACAAATAAATATATATAAATATAATACTAAAATTCTTGTTTAAAAAAATATACTACATATTTATATGTATTAAAGTCTGAAACATAATACATTTTTAAAAGTTTTTTTAGTTGGATATAATATAAATTAAAGAATTGTTGTTGTCTATACACTATAAAAAATATGATGTCCTATGATTTGATTTTGTGACGTCATTATTATGTAATAAAAAAATATAGTTGCGACATTATAATCACGATATTATATATTTTTAATATAATATATTAAAATTAACGTTAGGACGTTAGCAGTTAGAGTTTATTTTTCAGAAAAAATATTTGTGACGTATGAATTACGTTGCAATCTAAAATTTAAAATAAAAAAAATTCAAAAGCCAATAACATGTACATGGTAGAAAATTTTAAAATTTCAAAAAATTTAAATCGTGACGTGTATATCATGTCACAACGTCTTAAGAGAAAAAATGGTCTGATTTAAAAATGATTGGATGCAGGTTAGTGCAGGTTGACTCATTAAATTTTATGACCGCTGGTGATTTGCGACGTGAATATCACGTGACAAGATTGTGACGTGATATTCACGTAACTACTTGACTTATATAAATAGATTTTTCGCTTCCCAAAAACCACATTTATTTTTTTATGTTCTCTTCTTTTATTCATATCTTCTCTTCTCTTACTCTACTATTTTCTTCTCGCATATCTCAATTTCTATTCCATTTCCACTTTCCGTAGGTAATTTTCTTCCATAATTTTGCTTCAATTTATTTTAATAATTTCGTTTAATGTTTATATTATTTTCTGATTTTAATTTATGTTTAATTTTTTTTGTCAAGATATTGAAGAGAAGAAGATTGAAGAATATTGAAGAGTTGAAAAAAAGATTGAAGAAGAAAATTGAATACGATTAAAGAAGAGGTATTTTTTCTATTTTAATTTTTCTTAAATTTGATATATTAATTAGATTGTTGGTTGTTGTTTAAATATTATATTTTTTTTTGTAAGATTTGTTATTATGTTAATATTATAATTTTTGTAAAAAAAAAATTAAAACAAAAATTTATTTAATATGTTTATTTAAAATGAAATATTGTATTTAATATGTTTATTTATTTAAAACGAAAATATTTATAAAATAGAATTTTATATAATATATTTTCTGTTTTTATTTTTTGTTTTCAAAACATATATTAAACAGAATATTATGTATAAATATATATTATAAAGGTTTCATTTTTATTATTTATTTTATTTATATATATTTTATAAAACAGAAAATTAAAAAAAACTAAAAGAAATATTATATTATATTATATTTTTAGAAACAGAATATATATATATATATATATATATATATATATATATATATATATATATATATATATATATATATATATATATATATATATATATATATATATATATATATATATATATATATATATATATATATATATATATATATATATATATATATATATATATATATATATATATATATATATATATATATATATATATATATATATATATATATATATATATATATATATATATATATATATATATATATATATATATATATATATATATATATATATATATATATATATATATATATATATATATATATATATATATATATATATATATATATATATATATATATATATATAAAATTTTCATTTTTATTTTATTCATATATATTTTGTAAAACAGTTTTGTAAAACATAATATAAAAGAATATAAAATATAATTAAAAAATTAAACGTAATATTAGATTATATTATTTTTATAAAAAATCAAAATGCATATATTATTATATATAAAATTAAAAACAGAATTTTTATCAACTATGTGACGGATGTAGAGGGTTATGCTGAAGGTGTCAAGGCTAATTGGGATGTCCCCTTTGAATGTAGGCTTAGTTTTGTCTTGTGGCAAAAATTGAAAAGATTGAAATCTATTTTGTACCAACTAAATAAGTCTTTTACTCTTGCTAAGCAAAATGTGGTTATAGCTCGTGATAACCTAGCTAAAGCTCTAAAGCTCAAGAGGCCTTACTTGTTGATAAAATTAATAGTGAAAAGATTATTAATGTTAAGATGTGTTCTGATGCTCTGCTAAATTGAAATGACATCGAGGAATCTATTCTTAGGCAGAGAGTTAAAAACAGATGGTTGAAAGATGGTGATGGCAATAATTCGTTCTATCATGTCAAGGCTAAGCAGAATCAGAGATTGATTAATATGCTTCTGAAGGATGATAGTACCTATTTATCTTCTCAGCATAATATTGGAGCTGAAATCCTAAACTTCTATGGGAATCTCATGGGAAAAAGTGAAGATGGTCTTTTCTGTATTAACATTCAGGCCATGTGAAAAGGCCCCCAACTCCTGAATATGCAACAAGACAGTTTAATAGCTCATATTTCTGAAGATGAGGTTCTTCTGGCTCTGAAAGGTATTAGTGATTTGTCTGCTCCTGGCATTGATGGATTTAATGCTAGACTTTTCAAGAGTAGCTGGAGTATTATTAAACATGACCTGCTTGTTGCTATTAGAGAGTTCTTTGAAAAGAATTATTTGTTGAAAGCCTTTAACCGCACCTTAGTCTCTCTTATCTCCAAGACTGAATCTGCAATCAACATTAGAGATTTTAGGCCTATCTCATTCTGCGCTACAATTTACAAAATTATTTCGAGGGTTTTGACAATGAGGTTGGGTAGGGTCATTGGTAGCATTGTTAGCCCTAATCAGGTTGCCTTTATTCTTGGTCAACAAATCCATAGCCACATTCTGCTTGCTTATGATCTTATCAAAGGGTACAATAGAAATGTTGGCCCCCAAATGCATGATCCAACGGGATATGCAAAAAGCGTACGATATGGTTAGTTGGCAGTCCCTAATGTATATCATGCAGGAAATTTGTATTCCTCAAAGGTTCACTAGCTGGATAATGACTTCCATGTCTTCTGTTTCCTATAGGTTCAACATTAATGGATCAACTTCTTCCTTGCTTCAAGCTAAGCGTGGAATTGAGCAAGAAGACCCCATTTCCCCTTACCTCTTTGCCATCCTTATCGAGTATATTCACCATTGTATGCACCAAATGCAGATGAATCCGAACTTCAATCACCATTCAAAATGTGAGAAGTTAAGCTTGACTAACATGATATTCGCGGACAATGTTCTTTTATTTTCTCGAGGTGATATCATTTCAATTGACCTTCTTATCAAGGCCTTTTATAAATTCTCTAGTTCAACAGGAATAAAGATTAATAATTCTAAGAGAGAAATTTATTTTCGCTCAACGGGTGTCTCTACCAAGGATGCCATTCTTCAGTCTGCAGGCTTCAAACAAGGTTATCTCCCTTTTAAATATTTAGGGGTTCCCCTTACTTGTAAGAAGCTGAAAATTTGCCACTACATGATCTTAGTTGATAAGATTGTTAGTCGGATTCATCATTGGTCTGCTAGGTCTCTTAGTTATGTAGGGCGTCTCCAATTGATCAAGAGTACTTCGTTTGCTATTGCAAATTTTTGGCTTACTTTCTTTTCGCTTCCCAAATTTGTGATTCTTAAGATAAATAGCATATGTCGGTCTTTCCTTTGGACCAGTAAGGATGATATTAGCAGAAAGAGTTTGATTACATGGTCTTCGGTCTATAAGCCTAAAAACTATGGTGGCTTAGGTGTGATTGATTTGGCTTTGTGGAACAAGTGTGCTATGATAAAAATCTTGTGGAATATTTGTATTAAAGCTGATTCATTATGGGTTAAATGGGTCCATATATACTATACGAAGAATCAAGACATCCTGCAAGTTAAGACTAAATCAAGCAACACTTGGATTACGAGGAAGATCTTGGACCAGCGAAGCCATGCTATCTTGTGGGAGGATATGTTTTATAAAAATAAGTTTAGCATGAAAGTTGTGTACTCGTCTCTTGTTACCTATCAGGTTGTTTCTTGGAACAGACTTGTCTGAAATAACCCTGCCAGGCCTAGAGTTGTGTTTGTGCTTTGGTGTTCCTGCCATAAGAAGCTAGCTACTAAAAGTGGACTTCTTCGGTTTGGTTCTATAGCTAACAACAACTGCTCTTTTTGTGGTAAGGATGAAAATATGAACCATTTATTCTTCCATTGTGATGCAATGAGAAAAATCAGGAGCTTCATCCTTAACTGGATTCACATTCGTCACACACCTAAAGTTTGGGATGAAGAGTTGAATTGGGTGCTTGGTCAAGGCAATGGTAATGGCTGAAGAGCTAGCCTTATGAAGCTTGTGATAGCTGAAATAATTTTTGGTCTTTGGTCCTGTAGGAATTATGTGAGTTTTGGCAAGTGTCCGAATGGGGATTTAATTTTGAAAGACATTATTGACAGTATTGTGTTTAGAGGGTGGCATTCTAAGAAGCTTAAAAATAGGATAGCTAGTTTAATGATGTCTTAAGTTCCTATTTCTTTGGTGTATTGTTTGGTGGTTTGGCTGGATCCTTTGTAATCGCCTTGTGCTTCTTGGTTTTCTGGATTTATAAAGTTTCTTTTTTCCAAAAAAAAAAGAAACAGGATATATATATACATATATATATATATATATATATATATATATATATATATATATATATATATATATATATATATATATATATATATATATATATATATATATATATATATATATATATATATATATATATATATATATATATATATATATATATATATATATATATATATATATATATATATATATATATATATTTAAAATAAAATAAAATAGAATATACTTATATTTTATGTTTCTTAAAAGAATAATATGTTGGTTAAAAACAAAATAGTGTGAAGTAGTATTTTTTATACCTCAGTATCCTATATTTTTATCTAGGGGGCATCTTTTATTAGCCCACGGGTGCTATCATCCTTCCAGCAGACTGGGAGATCTAGTTTTCCATTTCAACAAACTGAGGGATTTAGTTTTCCACCTCCTCCACACGTGTCCTCATCTTTCCAGCAGACTGGGGGACCTAGTTTTCCATTCCGATAAACTGGTGGATCTAGCTTTCCACCTCCCCCATAGGTGCCCTTTCCTTATAAGTTAGACAAGGTTGTACCCTACAAATATAATGCTACAATTTTAGAGGATGGTGTGGAAGTTCCCATCCAGCCTATGTCTAATGTTGGAAATATTGTTGAGACTAATAGAGTGACCCGCAGTGGTCGTGTATTTGCACCAGTTGTTCATGGAAATGATAATGCTGGAAAGAAAGTTGTAGAAAATGTTAAAGAAAAGAAGGCAGTAGGGGAATCTAGTGGAGCTACGCTAGAAAAAAAGGTGGATGATATTTTGAAGATCATAAAGATGAGCGACTACAGGATCGTAGATCAGTTGTTGCAGACTCCATCAAAAATATCTATTTTGGCCTTGCTTATGAAATCCTCTGCTCACAGAGAATCTTTGATGATGGTATTGGACCAAGTTTTCGTGGAAAGTGATATTCCAGTAGACTAATTCAGCAGTGCGGTAGGGAATATTACATCATGTAATAACCTGAGTTTCTGCGACAATGAATTGCCTAACGAAGGAAGGAATCACAATTTGGCCCTCTACATCTCTATGAACTGCAAGAATGATTCATTATCAGATGTGATGATTGATAATGGATCCGCATTGAATGTGATACCAAGGAGCACGCTTATGAAGTTGAAATATCAAGGAACGCCCATGCGCCCGAGTGGCATTATTGTGAAAGCGTTTGATGGATCAAGGAAATCTGTTATTGGTGAAGTGGACTTGCCTATTCATATAGGCCCACATTTGTTTCAGATTACTTTCCAGGTCATGGATATTATACCGCTTATAGTTATTTGCTGGGACGACCGTGGATACATGAGGCAGGGGCTGTCACTTCGACTTTACACCAGAAGTTGAAATTCGTGCGTGAAGGAAAAATGGTCATCATAAATGGAGAATAAGAATTATTGATATCTCATTTGTCCTCTTTCAGTATTGTGGAAGCGGATGAAGCTGTTGTTGGGACCCAGTTTCAAGCTTTATCCATTGATAATATAATAGGAAATGAGAATTCTATAACTTCGTTTAAGGATGCTCAGCAGGTTGTGCATACTGGCCATAGTGAAGTATGGGGACAAATTGTTGATCCACCTGTAAACAAGAATAAAGTTGGCCTGGGATTCTCTGTGAAGAATGATAAAGGTAAGAACATGAAGCCGAAGTCTGCTGCAGGCAGGTATCATAATATCTTTTGTAGCGGGGGTTATCTTCATCCAACTGTTTCTGGGATTAATGCCGTTGTGGAATATGAAGCATAGCCAGAAATGCAAAATTATGTGATGCACAAAGTTAGGGTTCAAAACTGGATCACCATTAATGTTCCCTCTTGCACACATGTTTCAACGTAATTTATTTTTGTTAATCTATTCTAAAAGCTTTCACTCCGCCCAAGGTGAAATTATTGACATTGTATGGGCTTATCTGTTTTCTTTGATCTTTAAAATCAATAATAAAAGTTGTCTTTGTTTCCCAAATTCTGCTTTTTATTTTCTACTTTTTTTGGAAAAATGGTAATCAGAAAAAACCTTTCAAAATAAATAATAACTGAAATTGAATCTGCATAATCACTTGTTATATATGTCAGTTTCTAAAAGCAATCATATGTGCGGATTAATTAAAAAATCCATTGAGTACAATGACCTTGCACCCTTTCCCAACTTTGAATGTCCTGTGTATGGGGCCTAAGAAGAATACTATGATGAGATTCTGGAAGAGGTCTCACGGTTTCTTGAGCGCGAGGAGAATGCCATTCAGCCATATAAAGAGCCATTAGAAGTAATCAATTTGGGTTCAGAAGAAGATCCAAAGGAAGTCAAGATTGGAGCATTGTTTCATCCCGATGTGAAGAGCAGGTTGATTGAGATGTTGAAAGAGTATGTGGATATCTTTGCTTGGTCTTACCAAGATATGCCTGATTTGGATACGAATATTGTAGATCACCATTTGCCGCTGAAGCCAGAGTGCCCGCCAATCAAACAGAAGTTGCAAAGAACTCACCCAGATATGGCAGTAAAAATTAAAGAAGTAGTTCTAAAGCAGATCAATGTCGGTTTTCTTGTGACATCAGTTACCCTCAGTGGATTGCCAATATTGTCCCAGTACCGAAGAAAGATGGAAAAGTTCGCATATGTGTAGATTACAAAGATCTAAATAAATCTAGTTCGAATGATGATTTTCCATTTACACACATTGATATGTTAGTAGATAGCACAACAAAATTCAAAATTTTCTCGTTCATGAACGGATTTTCCGGATATAATCAAATAAGGATGGCTCCTAAGGATATGGAAAAAACAACGTTTATCACACCCTGGGGAACATTCTGTTACAGAGTGATGCCCTTCGGGTTGAAGAACGCTGGTGCAACGTACCAGAGGGCTATGATAACCATATTTCATGATCTGATGCACAAGGAAATAGAGGTATATGTTGATAATATGGTTGCTAAATCCCAGACTGAAGAAGGGCATGTAGAAGATTTGTTGAAATTGTTTCAGCGTTTGAAGAAGTATTGTCTCCACTTGAATCTAAGTAAATGTACCTTCGGTGTTTGATCAGGGAAATTATTGGGTTTCATTGTCAGCCAAAGAGGGATTAAAGTTGACCCTGATAAAGTCAAAGCAATTCAAGAAATGCAAGCGCCGAGAACTGAAAAGCAAGTTAGAGGTTTCCTCGAGCGTTTGAATTACATCTCCAGATTCATTTCCCATATGATTGCAATGTGTGAACCGATCTTAAGTTGTTAAAGAAATATCAAGGTTGTGTGTGTACAGATGACTGGCAAATGGCATTTGAAAGTATTAAATAATATCTACTCGAACCTCCTATCTTTATCCCTCATGTTGAAGGAAGACCATTGATTATGTATCTGACAGTGTTAGATAATTCCATGGGCTGTATTCTGGGACAACAAGATGAAACAAGGAAGAAAGAGTATGCCATTTATTATCTTAGTAAAAAGTTTACTGACTATGATTCACGGTATTCTATGCAGGAAAAGACATGTTGTGCTCTGGCCTGGGCGGCAAAACATTTGCGGCAATATATGTTGAATCATACCACTTGGTTGATCTCCAAAATAGATCCAATCAAGTACATTTTTGAAAAGCCTGCTCTTACTGGGAGAATTTCCCGTTGGAATATGTTGTTATCTTAATATGACATTGAATACTGCACTCAAAAAGCTATTAAAAGCAGCGTGTTGGCATATTATCTTGCTCACCAACTAGTTGATGATTATTAGTCTGTGAAGTATGATTTCCCCGATGAGGATGTGATGTTTTTGAAAGTGAAAGATTGTGGTGAACCATTACCTGAGGAAGGTCTTGATCCCGAGTCTCATTGGAGAATGATATTTGATGGAGCTATGAATGCTTATGGTAAAGGAATTGGTGTTGTGATTGTCACTCCTCGTGGATCACATATACCTTTTACTGCAAGGTTGACATTCGATTGCACCAATAACATGGCAGAGTATGAGGCTTGCATCATGGGTCTCGAAGAAGATATTGATCTCATAATTAAAACTCTAGATGTGTATGGCAATTCAGCTTTGGTAGTAAATCAGATTAAAGGAGAATGGGATACTCGTGACCCCAACTTGATCCCTTACAAAGATTATGCTATAAGATTGTTACCCTTCTTTAATAAGGTTGAATTCCATCACATCCCCAGAGATGAAAATCAAATGGCGAATGCTCTGGCAACTATGGCTTCTATGTATCAAGTGAATACTTGGAATGATATACCTCGAATTATAGTTCGGCGATTGGATATGCCTGCTCATGTGTTTACAAAAGAGGAAGTAGCAGATGAGAAACCTTGGTATTATGATATCAAGCATTTTCTCCGGACACAGGAATATCTGATTGGTGCATCGAATAAAGATAGAAAGACATTGAGAAGATTAGATGACAGTTTCTTCCTCAGTGAAAATGTGCTGTACAAGAGAAATTATGACATGGTCTTGCTCAGATGCGTGGATATACACGAAGCAGGCATGTTGATGCATGAAATTCATGAAGGGTCCTTTAACACTCATGCCAATGGATATTCGATGGCTAAGAAGATGCTAAGGGCAGGCTATTATTGGATGACAATGGAATTTGATTATTACAAATTTGCAAAGAAGTGCCATAAATGCCAGATTTATACGGACAAAATTCTTGTGCCTCCAACACTTCTTAATGTTATTTCTTCCCCGTGGCCTTTCCCTATGTGGGGTATTGACATGATTGGAATGATTTAGACCAAAGCTTCGAATTGACACCATTTTATCTTGGTAGAAATTGATTACTTCACCAAATGGGTGGATGCTGCTTCATATGCTAATGTTACTAAGCAGGTGGTAGTTCCCTTCATTAAGAACAATCTCATATGTCGATATGGTGTGCCAAGTAGAATTATCACCGATAATGGCTCGAATCTGAATAACAAGATGATGACAGAACTTTGTGAAGAATTCAAGATTGTACATCAAAATTCATCTCCGTACAGGCCAAAGATGAATGAGGTTGTTGAAGCTGCTAATAAGAATATAAAGAAGATCATCCAGAAGATGGTTGTTACTTATAAAGATTGGCATGAAATGCTCCCTTTTTCTTTACATGGATATCAGACATCTGTCCGCACTTCAACAGGAGAAACCCCGTTCTCCCTTGTGTATGGTATGGAAGCAGTGGTCCCAATCGAGGTTGATATTCCCTCTTTACGTGTGATAATGGAAACCAAGTTGTCAGAGGCTGAATGGGTCCAAAACAGGTTTGACCAGTTGAATTTGATTGAAGAGAAGAGAATTACGACTTTGTGTCATGGGCAGTTATATCAGAAGAGAATGAAGAAAGCCTTTGATAAGAAGGTCAAACCTCGTGAATTCAAAAAAGGCGACCTCGTGCTCAAGAAGATCATGTCTTTTAACACTGATTCTAAGTGCAAGTTTACTCCCAATCTTGAAGGCCCATATGTTGTCAAGAAAGCCTTCTCTAGCGGTGCATTAATTCTTGAAACTATGGATGGCGAGGAGTTCCCATGTCCCATAAATGCTGACGTAGTCAAGAAATACTTTTCCTAAAGAAATAAAAGAACAACTAGCTAAGTTGAAAACCCGAAAGGGTGGCTTAGGCAAAAAGGAGCGTCTCGGTAGACCGAAAACCCGAAAGGGCGATCTAGGAAAAAATTAGAGACATAAACAAAATAAATTTTCCCGCTAAGTTGAAAACCTGCAAGGGAAACTTAGGCAAAAGTTAGGGACTTTCTTGGCAACTAACTACATCAGACAAGACTTAATCATTGAAGCAACAATCTTCTTGAATCCTCACCATACTTCAGTAAAAGCTGCTGCTCAGGATTTCAAAGTTGTTAGAGAGAATAGTGATCATTATATTTCAATGTATCTTTTTCATTATATGTTACCATTTTCTGAACTTTGAAATCATCCGTGGAGTCTCGCCATTCGCAGACTACCATTCTATTAATAAAATTTGAGCTTTTATCCAATTCTTTGTAATTCTTATTTTATTCCTCCTACAAAGACTTCATTTATTGTTGATAGTAATTTTAAAAGAAAAAAAGGTTAAATAACAAAATTGTTTCTCGAAAAGAATTTACAAATTATTTTTACTTTAGATTTTATGATTCAAGAGGAAAACAAAAGTGGTGATCCCAGGAATGGACGAACTCCATTGATTTTGGGAAGTTTTATTTTCCCCAGGAAGGTTCTCCTAAGTCACTTTTGCTGGTATGCACATGATTTTTGTGTGTTTCCCAGGTAATTGAAGATGATATCAATTGGTGTATGGTGCGGTATCGGGTTTGTGATCCCATTGCCCCCAGTCAAGTTTTAGTTCATTTTTGATTTTGGGTTTGCATGGTCTAAAGCCTCTACCCCATATTCCCCAATGAGGTCTTCACTCATATGATAGAAGTTCCTTCTCCCCTTGCGTGTTGAGATGGATCTATTTGCAAAATGTCTCTCTTTTTGGCAGTGTTGGCATTATTGTTGGTATTTATTTCCCAGGAAACTAGGCCAGGGAAATATCTTTTCTAAGAAGTGTTGAGACATTTGTCAACTTTTTGGGTTTTCACCCGCCAAGTGCTTGGTTTGATTTAAAATCCCCATAAGTTTGATTCCTTGCTGTAATGTTTGACTTTTTAACTCCCCAAGTTGTTATCCCTATGAGGTTTCATACTTTTTCCCCAGAGAAGTTGGTACAATAGTCACTCTCAATATTGAAGAATGTATCTTGGTTTCCCCTTGACGATGTGGTGTTGTCCTCCCCAATGAAGTCAGCACGAGGTCTCCAGTTTATATCTCAACGATGAGGCATTATCTTCCCTAGTGAAGTCTGTATGATATTTCCCCAATGAAGTCAGCACGAGATCCTTAGTTGATGTTTTGACGATATGGTTTTCACCTGCCTTATTGAAACCAGTATTGCAATTCCCAGTAGAAGTACAAACTGTAAAGCATTTGTTTTCCCCATTGAAGTCTGTGTGATATTCACCGGTGAAGCCTGAAGGAGGATGTTATATCCTTGTATATGTACTGATTTATTGCTATGATTTGATTATTTTTGGATATTGTTCTTCCCTAGTAAAGTTAAGCCATGAAATAGGAACTTGTTTCCTCAGTTGGTGCTTACTTTCTTATGAAATTTTCATCTTGGATGTGATATAGCCGAGTATTGGTTGTACCCATGTTGGTTTTATCTGGTCATCCCCAATGTTATATGTCTGTTTTGTCAACATATACATAATAACACTCATACATTCATACATACATCATGCATATTTGAATTTAATAAATCATTACTCACTTGCATTCATTAATTTTATGTTAGCATATTACCCTGTTTTGCAGAGTTATGTTGCCCTCTTTCCAATAGAGTGTCAACCTTAAGAAGAAAGTGTATATCCTTTCAATTTCCCCACTGAGTTATCCCTCGTGGAAGATTTTTGCTTTAGCCTCCTGTACAGATCTTTGTCTGGATAGATTGAGTTTCCCTCTTGATTTTAATTCTCAAAGGATGTATTTTGGTTCACTGATTCATTCTGGTTTATTTCTGGCTTGAATCTTTGGTCCCTAGCAATATTATTAATTTGGATTTCTGCAAGCTTAGAGCCCTGGTTTGGGAATGTGCATTTATTTTGGCACGAGAAGACTTTATCTCCTCAACAGGAGTATGTTGTCTTTTCCTCAAGAAGCCATATTTCTTTCCCCAGGAAGCCATATTTCTTTCTCCAAGAAGTAATTATTACAATTCTTCCCATAACATCAGGTAGCAGGTCTCTTTATTTGAGCAACTTGTACTTCCCTGATAAATTTGTTATTTCCCTGAGAACATTCGTTTGTACTCCTATGAATGTTATTCTCGTCATTATGGGAGATAGTTCGTCGTTGAGATCTTTTTACGATGGATGGTAGTTGTGATACAGTGGAAGAACCGACTATTATATATTGGTTTGCGTTTTTTGTTCGCAAATGTCGCGGTAAGCAAGAGTCGCCATCGACTTTTCTTTTATCCAACAAAGGAAAGGGTGAAAAGAACAGAAAAACACCTTTTTCGAGATTTTTCTGAGTAAGGGGGGCAGATTATGGAAAGGGAAGGTATTAGCACCCTTTTCATCCGTGGTTTTCCATGGGCTCTTAGGTACTTTCTCATTTTGAAAACTGTTTGTGTGTTTTGAAAGTTTTTTTTGTTTGTTTTATGGTAAGTCTTGTATCATTCCTTAAGAGTGTGATAAAGCGTTTTCGAAAATAGTTTTTGAAAAGTGTGTAATTGTGAAAATTTGTTTTTGAGCAAGTACTTAAGAACTGTCTACCTACTCGAAAAAGGATGTTCTTTTCCTGCTTTCCTTTAGATATTGCTATCCTACTATTAGTGAGTAAGTGGCTCTATCATTAGATGTTGAGGGACTATCGAAAGGGACGTTATGATTATCGAAGGCAACATGTATGGATATCTTAGTGTTCAAAGGGACTATCATCATATAGGCAACATCGAGGGACAAGATCATTTTCTTGTAGGCAACTCGAGGGACATTTAGGGACCATGATCTTTATGATGGCTTTTAGATTGAGGGTCTTTGCTAAGATATCCCTACGCTCGAGGGACATGACCATTATTTTCCGAGGCAACCAAGTGAGGTATACCCTAAGGGTGCAAATGTGAGGAATGTGTTCAATTTTCATATATTTATCTTATGTTAGTGATCTAAGGATTGATTTGATTAATCTTGTCATGCACACCTACTTACTAGCAATTATATACAAGTATATAAGAATGTAAAAGCGAGAAATAAAGTCTTACAGCTATTATAGGGCTTCAGGACAGTTACATAAAAGAGGTGCAAGAAAATAAAGTGCGGATTTTTAAATCTAGGCTATTACATCCCATACTCAGTTACATTATTATATAAAATACGAGAATAAAAATAACGTGCGCGAAATAAAATATTACGTCTATAAAAAAATCCTGAGAATGAAAGTCCTTTTTTTTTGTTTTAATTTAAGAGAACGATTAATCCTAAATTTAGTTCTAATTAAGAAAATAAAAGTTGAATGAAATGAATCCTAATTCTAATATTTTTGGTATTTTTTTGTTAAGAAAATAATTTAATTTAAAGAACCAAAGTCTAATTTGATTTTAAAATTGATAAAATTGTATTAAAATAATTAATTAATTAATAATTTAAAAAAGAAACTAATCCTAATTATTATCTTTTTTTTTATATTTTTTGTGACTTATTAAAAAAAGGGTTTTTGAAAATGATAAACAAAATAAAATTAAAAAAAAAAGCAACATGGGCCTGGTTAAAAAAACAAAAATGGGAGGTGTTATTGTCAAAATGCTTGGCCCAAATCAGAATTGGCGCTGGAATTCAATGAGGAGCGCCTTTGATTGCTCATGGTGCAACTGCATGTGGTGATCTTCTGATTTAGATAAATCAAGATCTAGTGGTGGTGATCTGGAGGCACATGCTGGACTGGCGTGGATAGCGCGCACTGGATCTATAACTAACAGATGTTAGAAAAATAATATTATGGACCTGGGACTCGAACCCAGGTCCTCTCCTTTATACACACGCCCCATCACCATCTGAGATTCCTTGCAATTCATTTATCCAAATAAGAAAACAATATTATATCAATTTTAATCAGAAATATTCAAAAATAAAAAAATGCGCGCGCTGCTTTGTATCACCCAGTAAGAGTCTGCCACACATTCATCTTCCACCTTTGTTAGTCGTCTTAGCCTTGTACCTATAATGATAGTTTTTGCCTGTCACTATAGCACCTGTAAACCAAAAGAAACAAATACACGCATGATAAATACATGGTGAGGCCATGGATTGATTGGCCTCAACCTCCTGAGCACAATGGTACCCTTAGTTGGTCCTGATTTTGGGTATTTCAAGAAACCCCAATTTTGAGCTTAGAACCCTAACAATGGTGGCATTTGATTCCTGTTTTAAAACTCAAATTTAACCATACAAAAAGCTTGCAAACACAAGAGTGGTTAATAATGCATGATTAAAATGCATTTATATCATATGAATCAAGGAAAAAAAATCAAGTAAAAACATAAACTGTGATGTGGTTGAAACACGTTTCAGACAGCTTTAGGACTTGGTAATGGTTGGGATCGATCCAGGAAGCTCCCAGGAATATGTTTGAGCCTTTGTTTGGGATTAAAACTAGCTGTAACTTGAAATTCAGGTTTGACAATTTTGGAATTTTTTAATGAAATGTGCAGAAATTCTTTAGGCTTTCCGTGTGTGCATTTGGCTAGCCTGAGTGTTGTTCTTATAGTATAGAAGGAGGGGTCACCATTGAATGTAAAAGATTATGGCCATAACTCATGTTTTCCAACAAGAATCCAACAAATTCAAGGCCTTCCAAGTTTGCCAAAACATGCGTTATCCTTGCTTGGATGAACCTGGTCACTTGTGCACGAAATCTTGGGCCTCTAAGCAAGCCAAGACACTAGCCCACATGCCTAAGCCCATTTCCAAATATTTTATATAATTTATTTTATATTTACTTGAAATAAATTAAAATAAACATGTAAAAAATAGGTAGAAAATACAAGGCCATGCAAAAATAAGATTAAAGGTCCTCTATGACCTTAGGAAGATATTTGAATCTTAAAAAGTTAGGCCATTGACCCAAAAATTCAAATTTGCTCAATGCACCATTCTTGAAATGTCCAAAATTTTCCCAACTTGGGAAAGCCATAACTTGCTCCATTTTTATCTCATGATGATGATATTGTACTTTTTGGAAATCCCAAGATGTCTACTCCAATCCCTCTTTTGATCAATTTTACATTTGAAGATGTTATCTTAATGTAAAAGGTCTTGGAAAAAAGTGGCTTTTGTTGACTTTTTGAAAATGACCTGTAATGTTTGAGCTCATATCTTTCAAATGGTACATTTCTTGATCTTTGTGGTTGAATAGAAGTTGTAGGGAATTGGATTCTCTTCAAAATAAGCTTTGGTTGGAAAATTTCTAATAAAGTATGAGAAAGTTATGCTTGGTCAAAGTTTTGTTGACTTTTCCTCTATAAACCCTGATTTGCCATTTTTGACTTTTGATGAATTAGGAGTATTTCTTGATGAATCATGATCAACCCTTGATCAAATGATGGATATCACTTCAAAATGTTGATTTTGAACAAAAAATCTTGAAGTTTGACTGTACATGGGCCATAGTTTACTTTTGACCTAACACAATTGATTTTCCAATACTTGAGCAATTGACTGAGCAAACTTATTGTGCAAGGAATGAAATTTGGTATAGATAATCTTGAAGACATATTAGGACTATGGAAAGCATTTGAGACCTTTGAAGATCAACCATCTTGATGAAAATTGAAACCCTAGTTGGGGGTTCATTGCCTTAAGAGGAGAATTGTCTGGTCAATTCTTGGTCAACCTTGAGCAATTGAGAACCTCTAGGAGTATGTCTTTTGTAAGAATGGGAGGGAAAATTTTGGGGTACAACAGCTGCCCCTGTTCAATCTTCTTAAACCTGAAGATTTAGATTGGCTTGTTTGCCTTTCGTGATCTGAAGGTGGAAGATGATTAAACACTAGAGTGCCTAAAAATTTGCACTCGCCCAAAGTGAGACTGTTGGTGAATAATACCAGGAATGAGCTTACAGATGCCATTTGGAAAAGATGACAGAAGACTGTCGGAGATGGGCTTAAAGATACCATCCAAGGAGTATGACAGAGTGTCGTCAGAGATGGGCTTAAAGATGCCATCCAAAATAGATACTGACTTCATAAGAATTCTCGTTGCGGGGATCCCTATTCCTGTTGTCTGAGGAGGAGTCCACTGGGGAATGTTTTTTAGGAGAAATGGAGTCTAAGAGCTTTGATTTTCCATTACTCTATTGGGGAGTCATCTTTTGACTGAAGAGACGAAAGTGAACTTCTATCTGGTCGGGATCTAGGCTTCACAGTGACTTGCTGAGGATAATAAGGCTGGCTTCTATCTGGTCGTATTCCAGGCTTCATAGCGACCTACTGGGGAAATGAGATTAAACTGTTATCTGGTTGTACCCAAGGCTTTGCAGTTTCTTTAACTGGAATAGAAATCAGAAAAACCTTAGTGTCGATTTAACTGAACCAGAGAAAAGATCTACCAGAAAAGAATCAGTAATAAATCAATGGTGGATTCAAACTGAACCAACAAAGGTCTTGATTTATCTTTGACTAGATAAGAATCAGAAAAATCTTAGTGTCGATTTAACTGAACTAGAAAAAGGTCTTGGATTATCTTCAACTGGAATAGAAATCAGAGAGATCTTAGTGTCGATCTAACTGGACCAGAGAAGGTCTTGAATTATCTTTAACTAAAATAGAAATCAGAGATATCTTAGTGTCGACCTGACTGAACCAGAGAAGGTTTTGAATTAACTTTGACTGGATAAGAATCATAAAAAGCTTAGTGTTGATTTAACTGAACCAGACAAAAGTCTTGGAATATCTTCAATTGGAATAGAAATCAGAGAGATCTTAGTGTCGATCTAACTGAACCAGAGATGGTCTTGGATTAAATTTGACTGGAATGGAAATTAGAAGAATCTAGGCATCGATTCGACTGAACCAGACAAAATTCTTGGAATATCTTCAACTGGAATAGAAATCAGAGAGATCTTAGTGTCGATTTAAATGAACAAGAGAAGGTCTTGGATTAACTTTGACTGGAATGGAAATCATAAGAATCTTAGCATCAATTCGACTGAACCAAAAAAAAAGTCTTGGAATATCTTCAACTGGAATAGAAATTAGAGAGATCTTAGTGTCGATATGACTGAACCAGAGAAGGTCTTGAATTAACTTTGACTGGAATGGAAACCTGGAGAATCTTAGGATCGACTCAACTGAACCAGACAAAAGTCTTGGGATATCTTCAACTGGAATAGAAATCAGAGAGATCTTAGTATCGATCTGACTGAACCAGGGAAGTTTTTTTAATTAACTTTGACTGGAATGGAAATTAGAAGAATCTTAGGATCGATTCAACTGAACCAGATAAAAGTTTTGGAATACCTTCAACTGGAATAGGAATCAGAGAGATCTTAGTGTCGATCTGACTGAACCATAAAAGGTCTTGGATTATCTTCAACTGGAATAGAAATCAGAGAGATCTTAGTGTAGATCTAACTGAACCAGAGAATGTCTTGAATTAACTTCGACTGGATAAGAATCATAAAAATCTTAGTGTTGATTTAACTGAACCATAAAAAAGGTCTTTTGAGAATATCTTTTTGAGGAGGATGCTGAAATAGCAATTCGTCATACATATCAAGAAGACTGCCATGTCATGTAAGTAGTTAAAGGTATTTGTTGATCTGATCTTTCCTGAAAAGGTGAAGAGTTATCCATATGCAATGTCATGGTGTATGAAATACATTGTGTGATAATGTTCTCAAAATAAATGAGATTATGCTGTATGAAATGTGTATGCGCATGCCATGATGTATGAATATGGGATGTTGTCGCGATATTCCTTAGTCTGGGAAAGTAAATCCCTGACTGCTGTTAAAGAGTATTAGGAAGATGAACCTTTCATTTCCGCTGAGGATGATGAATGGATATGATTTGTCGGGGATTTCCTCTTTCTGTTTGAGGATATTCTGCCGGGGATTGACTCTGCTTGAGAATAACTCTGTGGAGGGAGGATGCTTTGTTAAAAGATCTTGCCGATGTAGAGAACTAAACTTTGTTGGGGGAATGAACTTCTGCAGTTTGAGAAATAAACTCTACCCGGGAGGAGGTTTTATAAACTGTTTGCAATTATAAATCTCGGTTGGGGAAAACAAACTTCAGCTCCCTGAAGGTACTTTGCTAGAGGACGTAATTCCTTCTTGGAGAAAGAGAGATCAAAACTTTGTTGTTTCTGCTCTGGGGAAAATTGACGTTACAGGGTTATATTTAATGGTGACTTCATCTTAAATTATCTCTGTCCTTGTACCTGCTGGAGGGAGTAATTGTCGGGACTGCAAATTGTTTTTTAGACTTTGCCCCATTTCTTAAAGTCATTAGCAACTGTCTTTCTGTTTTTTATGCAAGTTTTGTGAACAGTGATCATATTCAAATGCATATGTCAAGAATAAGTCATTGGACGTTTTTTGCAAAACAAAACAGAAAACAAAGAAAAGCAAATAGTTTTGTACTTTCAAAAGAATGATTTGTATTTATTTTGAAGTTCTCCTATAACAGGAATTTTGTACAAAGAGACCGACATTCTAGTAGGAGAACACCTTCATAAAGAATGAAAACTACACAAAATTGTGTGTAAAGAGAAAACAACTATGTGTAATAATATCATTGAGTTTGAATCCTGCTATTGCCCCTATGTCCTTGAGCGTCTCATCACTTTGCTACTTGTCCGAAGCTGACTGGATTGATCGGTACCGTTTGGGCTTGATAGTTGATACTGAGGTCTGGTCGCAAGGTGATCCAATAGGACATAGTGATACGCTTCAAATCCCTAATTTTTGCCTGGACCGGCCTTTCGAGTTTTCAGTCCACCGGGATACCCTTTTTTACCCAAGCCGCCTTTTCAGGTTTTCGACTTGCCGGGTGTACAAATTTTTTGTATTTATCCTTAATTTTTTCCTGAACCCTTTTGGTTCGCCGGGATGACCTTATTTTTGCCTAGGCCAGTCAACCTAGCAGGTCTTTATTTATGCGTAGTATTTTTTCACTATGTTCGCATTAATAGGGTGAGGAAGGTCGTCACCATCCATGGTGGTTAGAATCATGGCTCCACCGGAAAATATGCTTTTGATCACAAATGGCCCTTCGTACGTGGGAGTCCAGTTTCCCTTGGGATCACCTTGTGGAAGTATGATGCGCTTGATTACCAGATCACTCACCTGATACACTTGACGTCTGACCTTTTTGTTGAAAGCCTTGATCATCCGTTTTTGATACATTTGACCATGACAGACAGCAGTAAACCTTTTCTCATCAATCAGATTCAGTTGATCAAGTCGAGTCTGGATCCAATCGTCTTCCTTCAAGCTTGCATCCTTCATGATCCTTAAAGAAGGGATATGCACCTCAATAGGTAGGACAACCTCCATACCATATACCAGAGAGTAAGGTGTTGCCCCTATCGACGTTCGTGCTGAGGTGAGATAACCATGAAGAGCAAATGGTAACATCTCATGCCAGTCTTTGTATGTCACTGTCATCTTCTGTATGATTTTCTTAATGTTCTTGTTAGCAGCCTCCACAACGCCGTTCAGATTCGGCTGGTAAGGGGAAGAATTATGATGCTGGATCTTGAATTGTTTACAAAGTTCGATGATCATTGTATTATTGAGATTTGTACCATTGTCTGTGATGATTCTCTCCGGCACACCATATAGACAAATCAGGTTATGGTTGATAAACCACGCCACAACATTCTTGGTAACGGTAGCAAAAGAGGCAGCCTCAACCCACTTCGTGAAATAATCAATGGCCACTAAGATGAAGCGATGTCCATTGGAGGCGGTAGGTCTAATTTCTCCGATCATGTCAATGCCCCAAATTGAAAAGGGCCAGAGAGCCGTCAAGACATTCAAGAGAACCAGAGGTACATGCACTTTATCAGCATAGATCTGGCATTTGTGACAAGTTCGGGAATGCTGATAACGATCTACTTCCATAGTGGACCACTAGTATCCTGCCCATAGGATCTTTTTAGCCATGGTATATCCACTAGAGTTGGTGCCGAAGGCACCTTCGTGTAAATCTTCCATAATCCTCTCTGCTTCATTCTTATCTATGAACCAAAGTAAAGTAGAGTCATGATTGCGCTTGTAGAGGATTCCATTACTGAGGAAGAACTTTTCAGAGAACCTTCTCAGAAAATTCTTATCATTGACATACACCCCCTCAGGATACTCTTGAGTCTCAAGATACCTTTTCACTTCGTGGAACCAAGGTTTGTCTGCCACTTCCTCAACATCAATCTCATAGCAGTATGCTGGTTCATCCAACCTTTTAATAGTGATTCGAGGAGCCTCGTTGTCCCACTTGACCTTGAACATTGACGATATAGTAGCTAGCACGTCTGCTAACTGATTCTCTTCTCGTGGAAAATGTTCAAAGGTGACCTCTTCAAAGTGCGGGAGCAATGTTAGCACATGTTCCTTATAAGGGATGAGATTCGGGTACTTCGTGTCCCACTCCCCTTTGATTTGACTTATTACCAAGGCTGAATCCCCAAAAATGCTCAAGAACATGATCCTCAGATCAATGGCAGCTTTGAGACCCATGATGCATGCTTCATACTCCGCTATGTTGTTGGTACAGTTGAAGCATAATCTGGCCATGAAAGGAGTATGACAGCCTTCAAGAGATATTATTACAACACCGATGCCATTGCCGAGTGCGTTGGAATCTCCATCGAAAACCATAGTCCATCGGGATCCTTCCTCAGGTCCTTCATCCGGTCCAGGTTCCTCATAGTCAGTCACTAACATAATATTCTCATCTGGGAACTCAAAGTTCATGGAATGATAGTCATCCACAGCCTGATGAGCCAAATGATCTGCTAGTACACTTCCCCTGATTTCTTTCTGGGTCGTGTATTGGATATCGTATTCGGTCAAGATCATTTGCCATCTTGCTATTCTTCCATAGAAAGCAGGCTTCTTGAAGATGTACTTGATCAGATCCATCTTAGATATCAATAAAGTAGTGTGGGTCAACATATACTATCTCAGTCGGCGAGCAGCCCATGCCAAAGCACAACAAGTTTTCTCGAGCAGTGCGTATCTTGTTTCACAATTGGTAAACTTTTTGCTAAGGTAGTATATTTCATGCTCTTTTCGTCCAAACTCGTCATGCTGCCCCATCACACACCCCATTGAATTATCTAACACTGTTAAGTACATTGCCAAAGGTCTTCCTTCAATCGGAGGCATCAGAATTGGAGGCTCTTGAAGGTATTCCTTGATTCTTTCAAAGGCAGTCTGGAATTCGTCATTCCATTTCAACACTTGATCTTTCTTAAGGAGTTTGAAGATTGGCTCACAAGTAGCAGTTAAATGGGAAATGAATCTGGCAATGTAATTCAAGCGTCCCAAGAAGCCTCTGACCTCCTTCTTAGTGCAAGGATCCGGCATCTCTTGTATAGCCTTCACTTTTTCAGGGTCTACCTGAATGCCGTTGTTACTAACAATGAAGCCTAGGAGTTTACCAAACCTTACTCCGAAGGTGCACTTGTTCAAATTTAATCTCAGCTTGTACGTCTTCAACCTATCAAACAACTTTTGTAGATGATCAAGATGCTCTTCTTTAGTTTGAGACTTGGATATCATGTCATCAACATAAACCTCTATCTCATGGTGAATCATGTCATGAAACAAAGCTACCATGGCTCGCTGATAAGTTTCCCCAGCGTTCTTCAACCTAAACGACATCACTTTGTAGCAGAAAGTGCCCCATTATGTGACGAAGGTTGTCTTCTCCATGTCTTCGGGTGCCATCTTGATCTGATTGTAACTAGAGATACCGTCCATGAAGGAAAAGATCTTGTGCTACACGGTATTGTCAACCAGAACATCAATATGGGGAAGCAGAAAGTCATCCTTGGGACTTTCCCTGTTCAAATCTCGGTAGTCCACACATATTCGTACCTTGCCGTCTTTTTTAGGTACTGGGACTACGTCAACAACCCATTGGGGATAAGAGGTGACAACTAAGAACCCAATGTTGAACTATTTCAAAACCTCTAATTTGATCTTCTCTGACATTTCAGGGCGCATGCGACAAAACTTATGCTTTACCAATTGGAAATCTTCTTTAGTCGGCAGACGATGAACCACAATATTCATGTCTAATCCTGACATGTCTTCATATGACCAGGCAAAGATCTTAACATAATCATGCAACATCTGTATCAACCGCTGTTTGAAACCAAGCTCCGGATTTGCACCTATCTTGACTTCTTTTTTGTCTTCCTCTGTGCCTAAGTTCACTGTCTCAACTGGCTCTTCATGGGGCTGTATGGCCCTTTCTTCCTGCTGTAACAGTCTAACAAGTTCTTCGGGTACCTCACAATCTTCCTCACCTTCGTCCTCGGCTTGGTAGATCTCATTTTCAAAGTCATAACCGACAATAGCAGAACTGTTATCAATGGGATCCAGAGTGTATATTGTTGTACCCTAAAATTTTCCCTCATATTTCACTCAAGACACACTCCTAGAGGTTCTCAATTGCTCAAGTTTGACCAAGAATTGACCAGACAATTCTCCTCCTAAGGCAATGAACCCCTAACTAGGGTTTCAATTTTCATCAAGATGGTTGAGCTCCAAGAGTCTCAAATGCTTCCCATGGGCTCAATATTTCTTCAAGATCATCCATGCCAAGTTTCATGCCTTGCTCAATAAGTTTGCTCAGTCAATTTCTCAAGTATTGGAAAATCAACTATGGCCCATGTACAGTCAAAATCATGATTTTTGGTCAACATCAACATTTTTAAGTGATATCCATCATTTGATCAAGGGTTGATCACGATTCCTCAAGAAATACTCCTAACTCATCAAAAGTCAAAAATGGAAAATTAGGGTTTCTATAGGAAATATCAACCTAATTTTGACCAATCATAACTTTCTCATACTTTATCATAAATTTTCCAACCAAAGCTCATTTTTAAGAGAATCCAATTACATACAACTTCTCTTCATCCCTCAAGTTCAAGAAATGCACCATTTGAAAGATACAAGTTCATACATTACAGGTCATTTTTAGAAAGTCAATAAAAGCCACTTTTTTCCAAGACCTTTAACATCAAGATAACATCTTCAAATGCAAAATTGGTCAAAAGAGGGATTAACGTAGACACCTTAGGATTTCTAGAAAGTACAAGATCATCATCATGAGATCAAAATTGAGCAAGTAATGGCTTTCCCAAGTTGGGAAATTTTAGAAATTTCAAGAATGGTGCATTGAGAAAATTTGAATTTTTGGGTCAGTGGCCTAACTTTTTAAGGTTCAAATGTCTTCCTAAGGTCATAGAGGACCTCTAATATTATTTTGGCATGGTCTTATATTTTCTACCTATTTTTTACACATTTATTTTAACTTATTTCAAGTAAATATAAAATAAATGGTATAAAATATTTGAAAATGGGCTTAGGCATGTGGGCTAGTGTTTTGGCTTGCTTGGAAGCCCAAGGATTTGTGCAAACCTGACCAGATTCATTGAACATGGAAAAATGACATGAAATATCAAGTTTGATAATTTTTCAAAATGGTGATAATGGCTTTAAACCATGGCTTTATGGGCTTGATTCTTTCCTCATTATCTTGTCCCCTTATTCTATGCTATAAGTACATCCCTTTGGCAAGCCAAACACACGCGTATACACTACACAAAAGCTCTACCAAATTTGCAAAAAATCATCCAAATCGTGAAAATCAAAACAGACTTTTCCCAACATGTTTCAGCCTAGCATAGGTCCTCCATTCACGTCCAGAAACTCCCAAGAACACGTATCAACCCTTGTTTGAGCAATCTCACACCCAGTAGCACCAAACTGAAACACTCATTATTGGTAACCTTTTTGAATTCATATTTTTGGTTTTCATGATAAACTAACCTATTTCATTGATTGATCTGTATTCAGGGTAGCCAATAGGACAAGACCAACGTGAAATATGTGAGAAAGGGGGCTAGAATAGGATCGTGCCATTTATAGG
The DNA here is from genome assembly GCA_948472305.1 of Vicia faba. Taxonomy (NCBI): domain Eukaryota; kingdom Viridiplantae; phylum Streptophyta; class Magnoliopsida; order Fabales; family Fabaceae; genus Vicia; species Vicia faba. The sequence goes on along the minus strand of OX451735.1, from coordinate 902,704,099 downwards.
GCACGATCTGTATTCTTCACCATATCTCACTTTTCAGGTCGTTTCCGGATGAATAAACCGCATAAATGGAATCTGGATGGTTTATTTAGGGGGGTAGCCTTGATTGTGGGCTTTGATCTTTCCATTTTTGTAGGTTCCATATTTAGGCATCCCGGAGAAGACGACCGGCGTTTGACTCTGGCGTCCCTCCGGCCAGTTGACTCAGGTGGACGCTGGCGTGGCAAAATCGTGCGTCCTGGTTGGCCCATTCAAATACAGGGGGCCCATCAGTACGCGCGTATTATTTTTAATATATTTGGAAATCATTTTTGTATATAATGTTTTATTTGTATTTTGATAAACGAATTGAAAGGCAGCTCAGTTGGTAAGCAGTCGTGTGTATAAGGAAGAGGACCTGGGTTCGAGCCCCAGGTCCAGCATATTATTTTTCTAACATTTACCAATTGCAGATTCAGTGCATGTTAGATACGCTAGTCCAGCACGCGCCTCCAGATAATCACCCTAGATCTTGGTTGACGTAGATCAAAAGATCACCACATGTAGTTGCACCGTGAGCCATCAAAGGCGCTCCTCTCTGAATTCCAGCGCCAATTCTGATTTGGGCCTAGCATTTTGACAACTGCACCCCCGCTTTTGTTTTTTTAACCAGGCCCATGTTTCTTATTTTTTACATTTTTTTTATTTTTTTTCAAAAAAAATCTTTTTTTTAATAAGTCATAAAAAACAAAAAAAAAAGATAATAATTAGGATTAGTTTCTTTTTAAAATTATTAATTAATTAATTAATTTTTTAATGCAATTTTATCAATTTAAAATCAAATTAGACTTAGGTTCTTTAATTTAAATTATTTTCTTGACAAAATAATACCAAAAATATTAGAATTAGGATTCATTTCATTCAACTTTTATTTTCTTAATTAGAACTAAATTTAGGATTAATCGTTCTATTAAATTAAAACAAAAAAGGGACTTTCATTCTTAGGATTTTCCTTTTTAGACGTAATATTTTATTTCGCGTGCGCTATTTTAATTCTCGTATTTTATATAATAATGTAACTGAGTATGGGATGTAATAGCCTAAATTTAAAATCCCGCACTTTATTTTCTTGCACCTCTTTTATGTAACTGTTCGGAAGCCCTGTAATAGATGTAGGACTTTACTTCTCGCTTTTAAATTCTTATATGATTGTATATAATTGCTAGTAAGTAGGTGTGCATGACAAGATTAATCAAATCAATCCTTAGATCACTAACATAAGATAAATATCTGAAAATTGAACACATTCCTCACACTTGCACCCTTAGGGTATACCTCACTTGGTTGCCTCGAAAAATAAAGGTCATGTCCCTCGAGCGTAGGAATATCTTAGCAAAGAACCTCAATCTAAATGTCATCATAAAGATCATAGTCCCTAAACGTCCCTCAAGTTGCCTATGAGAAAATGATCTTGTCCCTCGATGTTGCCTATATGATGACAGTCCCTTCGAACGCTAAGATATCTATACATGTTGCCTTCGATGACCATAACGTCCCTTTCGATAGTCCCTGAACATCCAACGATAGGGCTACCTACTCACCAATAGTAGGATAGAACTATCTAAAGGAAAGGAGCAAAAGAACGTCCTTTTTCGAGTAGGTAGACAATTCTTAAGTACTTGCTCAAAACCAATCCCTTTTCACACTTACACACTTTTCAAAAACTCTTTTCAAAAACACTTTATCACACTCTTGAGGACTGATTCAAGAGTTATCATAAAGAAAACAAAATCTTTCAAAACACACAAGCACAAACAATTTTCAAAAACGAGCAAGTACCTAAGAGCCCATGGAAAACCACAGATAGAAAGGGTGCTAACACCTTCCCTCTCCATAATCTACCCCCCTTACTCAGAAAATCTCGAAAAAGGTATTTTTCTGTTCTTTTCACCCTTTCCTTTGTTTGATAAAAGACAAGTCAGTGGCGACTCTTGCTTACCGCGACATTTGCGAACAGAAAACACAAACCAGTATTAACAGTCGGTTCTACCACCGTTCACAGATATGGATCTGCAGTTTGATATGTGGGTGTGTGTAAGAGCATAGCTGTATAGACAAAGTAAAAAGAAGAAAAGAAAAACAGAGAGCACAAAATTTGTATGTATAAATGTCCAATGCTTTATTAATGCCATATGAAATTGAAACATGATAACCCTCACAAACAAACCATTGTGCCCCGGGTAAAACACATGGACATAGAGTTTATATTGTTTATTACATATCCAAAAAACAAGAAAGACAATTCCTTCTGAATAAAATTAATTGGTACAAAGTCTTTTATCGTCCAGTTACTGAGTCCACCGTTGGTAGTAGGGAAGATCCAGCTATCCATGTCATCGTCACCATCACTGTCTTCTAGAGCATTGACCCCATGATTGTTGATGCGTAGGGGAGGTCTTCCAGCATGAGCACGACGAACAGCCCTTTGAGCCCCTGAAGAGAAACCCAAACCAAACTTATCAGACTTGTATGGAATATCAGGGAGCTGACCCCAGATGGTAGACCCACCTTCTTTAATAACTACTTTTGCATCCTTAAGAGAAGCCATCTTCAAGGGAGGCCTGGTGATCTTTGGAAGATTGGTGACAACTTCAATTGCAGCCATAGTCTAAGGTATCTCTTCGAAGTTCTGACACGGAGTTTTGATAAACTCGCCATCCATTTCTACGTACCTGAAGGAGTTCAGGTGACTGACCATGTATTCTTCTTCACGTGTACCGTAACAATTCTTCCTTTTACCGGGTACTTCATCATCTGATGCAGGGTAGATGTGACAGCTCCTGCCCCATGGATCCAAGGGCGACCCAATAAACAAGAATATGTTGGTCTGATATCAATCACGTAGAAGGTGGAGTCAAAGGTATGAGAACCAACTTTGATGGGGATGTCCACCTCCCCGTGCACCATTCTCTTTGAACCATCGAAAGCCCTCAGTACTATGTTGCTGGGCTTCAAGGTCAAACCTTCATAGTCTAGTCTATCCAGAGCCTTCTTGGGTTGCACGTTCAATGATGAACCAGTATCTACTAGGACATGGGCCAAAGTAGTGCCCATGCATTCGATAGAGACATGCAACACATCATTGTGTTTCCTCCCTCTAGGTGTCAGATCAACATCAGAAAAACCCAAACCATTATCATCCGTCAAACTAGCCACACAATCTTCAAATTGGTCAGCAGAGGTTTCCCGTGGCACATGGGCAATTTTAAGAAATTTCACTAGAGCTTTCACATGAGCTTCGGAGCACAACATTAAGGCTAGCATAGAAATCTTTGAAGGTGTCTGCTCCAGCTGTTCGACTACATTATAGTTGCTCTTCTTTATAATTTTCAAAATTTCTTCCATTTCCTATTTGGAAGCCTCTAGGATAAATACTGACTGTGCCTTCGTCTGGATAGGCTTAATTAATATGTCTTTGCCCTGAGTCTCCGCTGACTCGGTGATAGGGGTGTCAGCAGGGAAAATCACAGGAATTGTAGTAGTAGTATCAGTAGGAACAAAAGTAGGAATGATCACATGACCATTAACAACTTTTAGAGGAGAAATCTCAGGGGAGAACACCCTTCCACTTCTTGTTATTTTGCTGGTTCCAACAATGTTGTCAATGTCGGGATCAACATTCTCAGAAACCCGGTCTTCAACAACCAACAGGTCTTGCTTGACACCGTAGTAGTAGACGTCACCCCCATAGTTCCAGGGAACAATTTTGTCCGAGGAGTATGGGGTTGGCCCTAACATAGTAATTATTAGTGGAGTCACCTTCGTAACAGATGTAATCCTGACGGGTCTTTTGGTGGAGACCCTGGGAGGATTGGAAGAAATGGTTATTATTGAAATATCCTTGCAAGAAACGGTTGGAACAAGAGTCTTTTCAAACAAAATATCTCTATCATCTATCAGGCGCTGAACACATGCCTTCAACAAATGACAACCAGTCGGTAGAGATAAACATAAGTGGCAACCTTCACCACAACCTATAAATAAACCGACTTTCAATAAGTTCCACTTAATGGTCAGGAGAGGTGTAACAAGTTCATCAATGGCAGTAACAAATATATCATCCTCAACAACGTTAACACCACAGCCGTGCTTGGGTATAGGAGCAGTGATAACATTTGGAATCTCAGGGCGTAAAATTCAATTTCCTTCTCCTCGAGAAGGTCTTGCACCTTGGTTTTCAAAGACCAACAGTCGTTGGTATCATGGTCTGGACTTTCTGAATGGTAAGCATAACAAGCATTAGGGTTGTAGCGAGGAGAGGCAGTGTTGGGATTCTTTGGAGCTTCCCACAAAGTTACCAGATTAGATTTCAATAAATAAGGCAAAACTTGGGATAAATCATATTTATCCGGGTTAACTGTCTTACTGGAGTTCTGTTCTCGGTTGATTATTCCTTTCTTGAGTAGGTGCAGGCTTAGAGATCATGACAACCCCTACCACTGGATGGCGTTCAGTTCTTTGCTGATTCCTTTGATGGTACACAACACAAACCTCTTTCTTCCCAACAAATGGTTTCCTTACTGCACTGAAGGATGCATCCTTTTGGATCTTACCACTCCTAATTCCAGCTTCCACCCTTTCTCTTGTCAAAATCAATTCGGTAAAGCCGGCTGAGGCGCTTCCAATCAGATGATTGAAAAACAGACCAGACAGTGTACCCAGAAACATATTCACTAGCTTCCTATCAGACAGGGGGGTTGGAATTTTTCTACTAAGTCCCTCCACTTCTGAGCATAGTCCTTAAAGCCCTCGCTCGAACCCATATACATACTTTGGAGTTGTGTACGGGTGGGAGCAAGGTCTGCATTATACTGAGACTGCTTGTAGAAAGCAGCAACCAGGTCTTCCTAATTACAAATGTTGTACCTTTCCAGCTGGTAGAACCATTCTAGTTAAGTTCCGGACATACTATCCTAAAAGAAGTGGACCCATAAGTCTTTGTCAGCAGTGTGAGGCTGGATCTTCCTCACATAAGATCGGAGGTTCATCTTGGGACATGAAACCCCATCATATTTGGCGAACACCGGCACCTTGAACTTTTGCAGGATGACAACCCCAGAGACCAAACCCAACTCTTCAAAATCCAGACTTGGTACCTTCTGGACCTCCATTGCATTCAAACGATCCTCCAGCTGTTTGTATTTTTCATCAGTGAGAGGATACTACTACTCATCATAGTCAGATTCATCATCAGATTCTTTTGGACTGGATTCTTTCTCTCTTGTTTCCTCCTCTTGATTGTTTCCTTCCTTTGATGAAGTTATCAGTTCAGAGGCTCGCTTCACTGGTCCTCTGATCCTTCTTCCCAGATTCACTAACCTAGATGGCTTCTTTGTCTTCTTATTTTCTTTAATAAGCAGGGCTTTCAGTTCTTCTTGCCCCTTGGTTAGAGCCATCATCATCTGTTGAAACTGGGCATTATGAGTCTGTAGATCCTTCACTGTTTGTTCTAGAGCTAATGCTGAAATAAACAGCGCAAAGGATGAGAAACCTGTTTTGAAACCTGTTCATGCAATGATATGTATGATATATATATGCAATGTTTTCAAGGATTTCTAAGACTCAAATTTTCTTAAATAGAAAGAGAACAAACGTTAATTGCATTAAGAAGTTTTATTGATCACAATGATGCCTCTTAGGCTTACAAGGGAAATAACAAAGCAAAAATAAAACTCTCCAAGCAAAGAAAGACTTAAGCTTCCAACAGGCGCATCATCTTTGGTGCAATATAGGCATTTATACTCTTCTCCTCATGAAGTAACCTGGTGAGCTCTAAAACCTTCTTCTCGTTGGCGTAGAATTGGGCTTCGAAAGTATCCCGTTCTTCTTTAAGTTGGATCCAGGATTTCTATAGCACCTCAAGATCAGTTGGCATATCAGGATGAAGAACAACGTAAGGAGTGTCTCCTTCAGCAATTGGCTCCACAATCACAGGTAAGATGGTGGGGTAAGGCATCATAGGACATTAAGGATGAGATCGCACCCATTTGAGGTAAGGCTCAAGAGGTATGGAATTCTTGTGTCCTAGTGTCTTGCTATCAACTCTGTTTTTCATGCCCCAAGCTCGAATGAACCACTTGCAGTAACCCTGAACATCATTCTCATAGTCAAAGATGATTCCTTGGACGAGTGCATCATGAGGGCCATCCCTTCTAGCATAACCAAACTGTCGCAACACTAAACAAGGATTATAAGTGATTCCTCCCCTAATGCCTAAGAGAGGGACATTAGGGAATTCCCTACAACGATCAATAATGGTAACATTCTCCGAGGATCGCGAACACCAATGAATATCTGAATGTGTAAGGGACATCAGCCTATGAGACCATCTCATACCCTGCTTATTTCACAAGATAGACCGGGGTAGGTACGAAATAAACCACCTAGCCAATAGAGGAGTGCAACACAGGAGGGTCCCTCTTCTCGTTAGAGTGCGAGTATGCAGAGAGTGTAGAATATCCCCAAGTAAGGTAGGAACCAGGTTATGCGACAGAAAAACCTTAATCGCATTTACATCTACAAGTTGGTCCGTGTTAGGAATAGTACCATCCCATAGATGAGAAGGGCCAACACCTCCTCAAAAGCTTGTAAATCCAGGCTATCCCAAAAATAGTGGGCTTTCTCAAATAGAAACTTAGCTGGAAATCCTTGGACACTTCTTTTGGTTTCCCAATTTTCCACTACATCAGACTGTTGTAAAGACAAAGCTTGAGCAATCTCTTTAGGCTTTGGGTCTCTTTCCGTACCGTTGAATGGTAGCTGATTAAGGATAGGTACCCCCAATAACTGAGAAAAATCCTTCATAGTAGGCACTAGTTGGTAATTAGGAAAACTCAAGCAGTGGTGCAACGAGTCAAAGAATTGAAAGATCACCTTTAACATTTCTTCATCAGGGGTTGAAGTGACCAAGTTGAGAAGTTGACCATGTTTTTCAGTGAAGGGAGAGCTTTCAAGAATCCTTGATTCTAACTCCTTGAGTTGAGGATGCACTTTCACAAGGTTGATTTGGATAGTGTTCCTGCGAGCGACTATCATGTCCTACAAAACAAGACAAAGATAAGCCCTAGAAAATCCTTGAAATGGTTAGTATGATATGCCATGTTATGATGTCATGATTATGATAAAAAATCACATATACAGCAAGCACAAGAAAATCACACCAAAACCTTAGGTTTAAGGCTTGCATGGGTTTCAAGGTCATACCCTCTTGAAGTTGGATTGGTTCAACGTATCATATAAATAGTAACTGGGTTCTAAGGGATCTCAATATCACTGACCTTTCCCACAAGCTTCGTTAGATAGGCGACTGAATCACAACCAAATAAAACTCAGGAGTTGAGTCTCAATGAGTGTAACATCGAGTATCTGCCGACTTTGGGAATACATCAAAGACGGCCATCTTACTACGTCCTACTGGCCAAGTTGTTCATTTAAAGGTTCTAAGGTTAGTTGACTCTTCATGACACCATGCGGCGGCCCCGTATTCTCCTTGATTAACTTAAGGGCTATCGATACCAACCAAAGTGTCGCATCAACATAGCCATCTCTTCAACCGTGTCCGCATACCCCGCACAATTTCCATGATCTATTGCTACTTACCTAAAAGGTTTCCCCAGATCCGAGTGTAGGATCTATAGTACCCAAACAATACCCTTAAAAGTAAAGCAATCAAACAGACAAAGAAGCAAGTTTAAAATGATCTAGACCCTAAAGTAAACCCCACTTTATTATTTGTCCCCAGTAGAGTCGCCAGTTCTGTGATACGGTGGTAGAACCGACTGTTATATACTGGTTTTCATTTTTTGTTTTCAAATTTCGCGGTAAGCAAGAGTCGCCACCGATTTTTTTTATCCAACAAAGGAAAGGGTGAAAAGAACAAAAAAAATACCTTTTTCGAGATTTTTCTGAGTAAGGGGGTAGATTATGGAAAGGGAAGGTATTAGCACCCTTTCCATCCGTGGTTTTCCACGGGCTCTTAGGTACATTCTCATTTTGAAAACTGTTTGTGTGTTTTGAAAGTTTTTTTTTTTACTTTATGGTAACTCTTGTATCAGTCCTCAAGAGTGTGATAAAGCATTTTCAAAAATAGTTTTTGAAAAGTGTGTAAGTGTGAAAATTTGTTTTTGAGCAAGTACTTAAGAACTGTCTACCTACTGGAAAAAGGATGTTCTTTTCCTCCTTTCCTTTAGATAGTGCTATCCTACTATTAATGAGTAGGTAGCCCTATCGTCGGATGTTGAGGGACTATCGAAAGGGATGTTATGGTCATCGAAGGCAACATGTATAGATATCTTAGCGTTTGAAGGGACTGTCATCATATAGGCAACATCGAGAGATAAGATCATTTTCTCATAGGCAACTCGAAGGATGTTTAGGGACCATGATCTTTATGATGACTTTTAGATTGAGGGTATTTTCTAATATATCCCTACGCTCGAGGGACATGACCATTATTTTCCGAGGCAACCAAGTGAGGTATACCCTAAGAGTGCAAATGTGAGGAATGTGTTCAATTTTCAGATATTTATCTTATGTTAGTGATCTAATGATTGATTTGATTAATCTTGTCATGCACACCTACTTACTAGCAATTATATACAAGCATATAAGAATGTAAAAGCGAGAAATAAAGTCCTACAACTATTACAAGGCTTCGAGACAGTTATATAAAAGAGGTGCAAGAAAAGTGCGGAATTTTAAATCTAGGTTATTACATCCCATACTTAGTTACATTATTATATAAAATACGAGAATAAAAATAACGCGTGCAAAATAAAATATTACGTCTAAAAAGAAATCCTAAGAATGAAAGTCCCTTTTTTTTGTTTTAATTTAAGAGACCGATTAATCCTAAATTTAGTTCTAATTAAGAAAATAAAAGTTGAATGAAATGAATCCTAATTCTAATACATTTGGTATTTTTTGTTAAGAAAATAATTTAATTTAAAGAACCTAAGTCTAATTTGATTTTAAAATTGATAAAATTGTATTAAATTAATTAATTAATTAATAATTTTAAAAAGAAACTAATCCTAATTATTATCTTTTTTTTTTTTGGTTTTTTTATGACTTATTAAAAAAAGGGTTTCTGAAAATGATAAACAAAATAAAATTAGAAAAAAAATAAGCAACATGGGCCTGGTTAAAAAAACAAAAATGGGGGGGTGTTGTTGTCAAAATGCTTGGCCCAAATCAGAATTGGCGTTGGAATTCAGTGAGGAGCGCCTTTAATGGCCCATGGTGCAATTGCATTTGGTGATCTTCTGATTTAGATCAATCAAGATCCAGTGGTGGTGATCTAGAGGCACATGCTGGACTGGTGTAGATAGCGCGCACTGGATCTGTAGCTAACAAATGTTAGAAAAATAATATGTTGGACCTGGGACTCGAACCCAGGTCCTCTCCTTTATACATACGCCTCATCACCATCTGAGTTTCCTTACAATTCATTTATCCAAATAAGAAAACAATATTATATATCAATTTTAATCAGAAATATTCAAAAATAAAAAAATCCGCGCGCTGCTTTGTATCACCCAGTAAGAGTCTTCCATGCATTCATCTTCCACCTTTATCCGTCGTCTTAGCCTTGGACCTATAGTGACCGTTTTTGTCTGTCACTATAGCACCTGTAAACCAAAAGAAACAAATACACGCATGATAAATTCATGGTGAGACCATGGATTGATTGGCCTTAACCTCCTGAGCATAATTATACCCTTGGTTGTCCTAATTTTGGGTATTTCAAGAAACCCCAATTTTGAGCTTAGAAACCTAGCAATGGTGGCATTCGATTCCAGTGTTAAAACTCAAATCTAACCATACAAAAAGCTTGCAAACACAAGAGTGGTTAATAATGCATGATTAAAATGCGTTTATATCGTATGAATCAAGGAAATCGAAATCAAGTAAAAACGCAAACCCTGATGTGGTTAAAACACGTTTCAGATAGCTTTAGGACTTGGAAATGGCTGGGAACGATCCCGGAGGCTCCCGGGAATATGTTTGAGCCTTTGTTTGGGATTAAAACTAGCTGTAACTTGAAATTCAGGTTTGACAATTTTGGAATTTTTGAATGAAATATGCAGCAATTCTTTAGGCTTTCTGTGCGTGCATTTGGCTAACCTGATTGTTGTTCTTATAGTATAGAAGGAGGGGACACCATTGAATGTAAAAGATTATGGCCATAACTCATGTTTTCCAACAAGAATCTAACCAATTCAAGGCCTTCCAAATTTTCCAAAAACATGCCTTATCCTTGCTTGGATGAACCTGGTCACTTGTGCACGAAATCTTGGGCCTCTAAGCAAGCCAATACACTAGCCCACATGCTTAAGCCCATTTCCAAATATTTTATACAATTTATTTTATATTTACTTTAAATAAATTGACATAAATATGTAAAAAACAGGTAGAAAATACAAGGCCATTCAAAAATAAGGTTAGAGGTCCTCTATGACCTTAGGAAGATATTTGAATCTTAAAAAGTTAGGCCATTGACCTAAAAATTCAAATTTGCTCAATGCATCATTCTTGAAATTTCCAAAATTTTCCCAACTTGGGAAAGCCATAACTTTCTTAATTTTTAACTCATGATGATGATGATCTTGTACTTTTTGGAAGTCCCCAGACGTCTACTTCAATCCCTCTTTTGATCAATTTTGCATTTGAAGATGTTATCTTGATGTAAAAGGTCTTGGAAAAAATTGGCTTTTGTTGACTTTTTGAAAATGACCTGTAATGTTTGAGCTCATATCTTTCAAATGGTGCATTTCTTGATCTTGGAGACTGAAGAGAAATTGTAGGGAATTGGATTCTCTTCAAAGTGAGCTTTTGTTAGAAAATATCTGATAAAGCATGAGAAAGTTATGCTTGGTCGACTTTTCCTATAGAAACCCTAATTTGCCATTTTGACTTTTGATGAATTAGGAGCATTTCTTGAGGAATCATGATTAACCCTTGATCAAATGATGGATATCACTTCAAAATATTGATGTTGACCCAACAATCTTGAAGTTTAACTGTACATGGGCCACAATTGACTTTTGACCTAGCATAGTTAATTTTCCAATACTTGAGAAATCGACTGAGAAAACTTATTGTGCAAGGCATGAAATTTGGCATAGATAATCTTGAAGACATATTAGGACTATGGAAAAAATTTGAGACCTTTGGAGTTCAACCATATTGATGAAAATTGAAACCCTAGTTGGGGGTTCATTGCCTTAAGAGGAGAATTGTCTGGTCAACTCTTGGTCAACCTTGAGCAATTGAGAACCTCTAGGGGTATGTATTGTGCGAGAATTGGAGGGAAAATTTTGGGGTGCAACATTAGTCTCGTCATTATGGGAGATAGTTCATCATTGAGATTCACTTTTCTCTGAAGAAGTTCTTTTGTTTCCAGTAAAAGTCGACGTTACTTTTTTGCTGTCTTCTCTACGTGTGGATAGTTTGCAACTTGTTATCAAATTACTCTAATGGATGGCAAGTATTTTCAATATGACAGAGACAATTCGTTTAGAAATCTTTACAAGTGGCAGTCTCTTTATTTGCGACAAGTTATATATTACCCTTTCCAAGCGGAATGCCTTGGTTAAAGAAGAAGTTGAGACCCGTTCTAGGTAAGTTCCATAGTTTTGGGAAACTTGATATTATCAATTCGTTTTTGCTCTCTACCTTCAGTGATAGTTGGTAGTTCACCTTCAGTGAAAGTTGGTAGTTCACCTTCAGTGAATGTTGGTGTTATCTTTTCTCTCTACCTTCAGTGAACGTTGGTAGTTCACCTTTAGTGAATGTTGGTGTTATTCTTTTCTTTCTACCTCCAGTGAACGTTGGTATTTCACCTTTAGTGAATTTTGGTGTTATCCATTTTTTTCTTCCTTCAGCGAACGTTGGTAGTTCACCTTCAGTGAACGTTGGTGTTATTCTTTTCTCTCTACCTTTAGTGAACGTTGGTGTTATTCTTTTCTCTCTACCTTCAGTGAATGTTGGTAGTTCACCTCCAGTGAACGTTGGTGTTATTATTTTCTCTCTACCTTCAGTGAACGTTGGTAGTTCACCTTCAGTGAATGTTGGTGTTGTTATTCTCTCTCTACCTTCAATGGATGTTGGTAGTTCACCTTCAATGAACGTTGGTGTTATTCTTTTCTTTCTACCTTCAGTGAATGTTGGTAGTTCACCTTCAGTGAACGTTGGTGTCATCTTTTCTATCCACCTTCAGTGAATGTTGGTAGTTCACCTTCAATGAATGTTGGTGTTGTTATTCTCTCCCTACCTTCAGTGAACGTTGGTAGTTCACCTTCAGTGACTATTGGTGTCATCTTTCTTTCTACCTTCAGTGAACTTTGGTAGTTCACCTTCAGTGAACGTTTGTGTTATTGTTCTATCTCTCTACCTTCAGTGAATGTTGGTAGTTCACCTTCAGTGAACATTGGTGTTATTCGTTTCTTTCTACCTTCAATGAATGTTGGTAGTTCACCTTCAGTGAACATTGGTGTTATTATTTTCTTTCTACCTTCAGTGAGCGTTGGTAGTTCACCTTCAGTGGACATTGGTGTTATCCATTTTTTTATACCTTCAGTGAACGTTGGGAGTTCACCTTCAGTGAACGTTGGTGTTATTCTTTTCTTTCTACCTTCAGTGAACATTGGTAGTTCACCTTCAATGAACCTTGGTGTTATTCTTTTCTTTCTACCTTCAGTGAATGTTGGTGTTATTCTTTTCTCTCTACCTTTAGTGAGCATTAGTAGTTCACCTTCAGTGAACGTTGGTGTTATTCTTTCCTCTCTACCTTCAATGAACGTGGGTAGTGAATGTTCGTGTTATTCTTTTCTTTCTACCTTCAGTGAACGTCGGTAGTTTCATCTTCAGTGAACGTTGGTGTCATCTTTCTTTTCTACCTTCAGTGAACATTAGTAGTTCACCTTCAGTGAAAGTTAGTGCATCCTTTGATCTTTTACCATCATCTGTGAATCGGTATCTTTTTTATCTTCTACCTTCGACTATTGAGTTGGTAGTTCACATTTTTCTGTCTCTCCTTAATGTTTGAGTTAATGCTACCTTGTCTCTTCTTTGGGCTTTACCTCAAAAGCGTCGAGTCTTTTTTTCACCAGTGATTTATTTTCCTGGTTGGATTTCTCTTTTGATACTTGTTTCCTTTTCTACACCCTCAGTGGTGTCTTACGTCCCTTTAGACTTATTCATCTGCATTCATATTCATAAGCATTGCATGGTATCTTAGGGCCAAAAATAGGGATTATTTTATATTTAAGTATCTTCAATCACGTCGACACAAAGATTTTAACCTTCGTATCTCCGGATAGAAGACACTTAAATAAGGACAACTGTTGTACCCCAATTTTCCCCCCTATGATTCCCCTATCATATCATATCAACTCGATCATAACAAGATCACATTAGGGTTGGTTCTTCCTCTTTTTCTATCTCCTATCTTTAAGTTTGCTCTTGAGGAATCTCCAAGCACCTTAGTTGTGTATTTTGTATGTGTGTTGTTGACTAACTTCTAATTAAAATATAAAAAATATTTGTCTTTGTCTTTATATATTTGTGTTTTATAGGTACCGAGTTAAAGTATCGGACAAATAAGGTTTTCCGGTATTATTTTCCTAAAATCTCTATTTGCAAAGAAAAATAATTAAAATTTTTCATTTTTTTCCACTGTACAATAGATTGCTCTTAGAGTGCAATCGATTGCACAAAGTGCATTTTGTGCAATATTTGAAAAAAACACTGATGCAATTGATTGCTCCCAGAGTGCAATCGATTGCACAGAGTGAAATTTTGAAAAAAAATCAGCAATTTCAAGCTTGTCATTTTTTTTGGCTCCAATTTTTCTTTATTTTTTGAAAGATATATCATTAATTCAAATTTTGGCTCCAAGAATCAATTACCAAGCCTAATTTCATTTCCAAAACCAAACTCCAAACCAACACTAATCCCAAGCCTAAACTCTAAAAATAAAGCCCTCATTTCGTTCAAATCTCAAGCTTTTGATAGCCAAATTCACTTTGCTAAAAAATCTCTCAATTCCCTCCATCTACCAAATTCACTCAAAGCTCCATTTTCAAAAAAAAAGTTAGTAAGCTTTGCATTGAAGCTTACTAATCTTTGAGCTAAACCTTCATCCAAACACTTTTTCTTCATCAATTCTCTACATCCAAGCTTGGGAAATTGATTCTTGGGGCTGAATTGAAGCAAATTATTGAAGTTGTTTTGATAATTCTCTAGATCTATATTTGGTAAGTTGGATCTTCATCTTTCACAATGTGATCTCTTGTTGATCTTTAGATTTGATTCATTGATCATTGTTTTATGATTCCATTGGTGCTATTTTCTCATAATTTGATGGAATTTTCGTGCTCAATTAAATTCATGATCATAAGGTGTTTGATGGAAAGTTTGAACAAGAATTTGGCATTTTGAAATGCTGATTTTCTATTTTTCACAAGGTGCAATCGATTGCTCCCAGAGTACAATCGATTGTCATAACATGATTTTACGTATTTTTTGAAAAAAAGAACGGATGCAATCGATTGCTTCCAGAGTGCAATCGATTGTAACATAACAAAAATGTATTTTCTACCTTGTTTTGGGGCTGTTTTGATCCATCTCTCTTTTTCTACTCACTCCTTTTGATTATTGATTTGGATTGCAATTTTAAATGTCCAATTTCTCTTTAAATTCAATGTACTTTGGGTGTAGATGAAGTTGGATAAATATTCATCAATTCAAATCTACCTAAGAGTGAATTATTTAATTCATTTTTGGTGCTTTGGATTAATGATATGTTTAGTACTTTAATCCATTGAGATGAGTAGTTGAATTTAAATACGAAAGAAATTTAAGGTAGTGATCCAAATTAGCTTATCATTCCCTTCCCTCTTCATCTTATCCCTTTCTTTTTTATTTATGCTACATGTTAAGGGATGATGATCTCTATATCATTTATCCTAACATGAAGTACATAAATTGCTATTGACCGACCTGAAAATAGGTGCGACTTCTATATAAGCCCACTTATGATTGCTTAACATAGCACTAAATTTTGTCCCAACTTGAGAAAATGATCATTCATGGCCCATACCTATGTTTGCAAGGCCAAGTATGTTAATTTTAACCCTTTGATACAATAACCTTGAGATTCATTGTTAGGAGGCTTTGGTTCTACCAATCTTCCAATGAATCTTCATCAATTTTGGACAACACGGATCACTTAAACACCATTGATCATTAAATATTTCCTTGAGGATTCTTAAATGGATGATATACTTGACAAAAAGCAAATACAACTTGTTGTTGAGAGGCTTTGGTTCTACCAATCCTCTAATGACTTCCAAATGCAAGTTTCAAGATGGTCATCCAACTAACCATTAACTTCTAACAATTGACTTTATGTTATGATTTTATTTTATGATATTTACTTTATGCCCTATTTACTTTAGCATTTACATTTCATGCTATTTCATCTTTGCTCACTTGAGCATTTACTTTTAGGCCATTTTTATTTTTCTCACTTGAGCTTTTCTTTTCCTTTTGAAGATACTTAATAATCAACATGAACCATAAAAAACTTTAATGATATTTGGACTACTTGGTTACTATCCTTGGCATTATGGAGTATTGGACTTCTTGGACTTAAGAATAGAAACTTTGATCATATGTTGGAGACCTTGTGACCTTTATTGATATTTTGTCTGGAGCTCTTGAGGTTTACCTCAAGACATTGGGTTGTTTGTTTGCTTTATGTGCAGGTTATTGTGATTACACACTTTGTCTGTAATCTGGAATTCATCTGTATACAACTGTTACTCTGCCCAATTTTTGTGAAGACTTAATACATTTGAAGATTGGTTTTCTCAAAAGGTTTAATATTTTTCCTTGCTTGGTTTCAATCCAAAGAGTGGAAATTCTATCTTGACTCATAATGTCAAGTATTGGCTTCTTGTTGGTTAGATGTTTCTTCTCCTTAGCTTTTAATTTATGCTTTAGGATAGTCTCTTCATCTCCTCCCATTTTCTTTAATTTCGAAAATCTTCTCCCTCCTTTTGAAAACTCTTCTTATTTCTAAACTTGAACCACTTTCATAATAAACATGGATTTAAGTCCATGCATTTTCAAAACATTTTCATAAATAAACTTCAATCAACTAATAATACTTTGACATTTTTGTGAGAAGACTAAAAGTCAATCAATCTCATTCAAACTATTTTGCCATTTTGGCTCTTATCTTTAAAACTTTTCTCAAAAGATTAGACTCTTGTCAATCCTTGTAATGATGTAAACAACTATACTTCTATAATATGTAGTGAAGTGAGATATTATCCACTTGGGTGTTGAGTGGGGAATTGTAGATTTTAAAATCCAAGCCATATCCTCCACTTTGAGATGATGCAAATTCTCTTTTCTCGTGATTGTGGGTAGTAAGTATGTTTTCCAAACGGATAATGACGATGATGTCTTATCTCATAAAATTAACCAACACACTTGTTTTAAAATTTTAAAGAGGAACTACGTGTACCGTGATCCTCTATTGTATGAAAGGTGGTACGTAGGAACTAAAGATTCACAACCGCGGAGGGTACAAAAATTATAAAAAATATATTTCTTTTCTCAACTCCACCATCTATTTTATACAACATTTTATAGCCAAAATATACAGATTTTTATAAAGTGGTTCCCGTGGAGTACCGTAGATGTTTAGGGTGCTAATACCTTCCCTTTGCATAACCAACCCCCTTACCTTGAATCTTTCCCCCCTCTTTTTGGTTATTCACTCTTTTCCCATTCCTTTGGAAACAACAAAGTGCGGTGGCGATTTTTATTTTGATCTGTGCGCGTCTAGTGAATCCAATGGATTAGTCTCAATATTTCTACCGCTACATTAGGCAAACCGAAAAATTTTAACAAGAGAGGTTTTTGCTTGAACACCTTATGTTTCCCAAAGTAAGATGCGAGTCTAACATGTATATTTGTATCATAATACTCACACTCTGAAAAGTACTCCCTAATTAGTTTATCATGACAGTGTGGCATAACATGATATTCACATGTAATGTATGATTGGTTGTGAAAATAATTTTGGCACCGAAATGATGAAAAAGGCGGTACAAGACAACTACACCTATTAAGTCGGGTAACCCTCACAAGGTTACTCAGACCAAAGGTGGTTGAACCCCAACGTTGTCCGAAAAAGGACTATAAATAAACACACATAAGTGTGTGTGATCGGTGGATCTGGAACTAACTGTTTAACGCTGGTTCGCGAAATGTCGCGGAAGCAAGAGTCGCCACCGTCTTTTATTTTCTCCAAATGGAAAGGACAAAAGCACAGAAAAATTCCTTATAGAGATTGCTCTCGGTTCGGGAGGTAGATTATAGAAAGGGAAGGTGTTAGCACCCTTTCTATCCATGGTTATCCATGGGCTCTTAGATACTTGCTCACTTGTGTTTTCAAAAATGGTTTGTTTGCTTTTCAACTGTGGGTTTTAAAAAGTTTCTTTGAAAATTTCAGTTCGACTCTTGTATCGGTCCTCAAGAGTGTTTGAAAAATGCTTTCGAAAGCTTTTTGAAAATGTGTTGGTGTGAAAAGTATTTTTGATTTGTTTTGTTTTGAATTAGAGCAAGTATCCACGAGTCGTCTACCTACCCTAAGGAATTCGTCTGTGTAAATGTCCTTTAAAGTAGTGCCATCCCACCATTGAGAGGTAGGTAGCACCACCGTCGGAGGTGTTCGGGTCAATTCGAGGTTCGGGACATGGTGATCACCAGAGCAATGGGAAGATACCTTAGAAGCTACCCTCATGCCAGGTTCCCGGATCATGAGGACTTACTAAGACATCCTCTACTCGACGATCACCTTTCGAGGCAAGGCAACAGTGAGGCGTACCCTAGGGGTGGTGTGTGATTTGTGTGTCGTTTTCATTTATTTTTGTCTTTTGTCAAAGTGATCTATGCGTTTGTTTTTATTTTATCATTCATTCTTGCATGTCATTATTAATAGTTAAAAATTGCGAGAAATATAAAGTTCCTAAACTATTACAAAGGCGCGGGTCCACATCGCCAAATTAAACCAGGACCCGATTTGACATAAAATAAAGAAATAAAATGCGGGAAATATAAAATGTCCGAGTTACATGGCTTGAGCAATTACATAATATTTGAAAAATAAATGTGCGAAAGAAATAAAAATAGAACGTTCGAGGGCGTTGGACCCTTTAAAGAAATTAAATGAAATTAAAAAGCTAATTAATTATTTAATAAAAGGAAAGAAATGTTTTTTAGTTTTTTTGTATTTATGAAATAAAGAAAATTAAAATTAAAAGAAACTCTAATTCTAAGTTTTTTTAATTATTAATGAAAATGTTAAAGTTTAACCTAATTTACTAAATATTTAATGTACATGTTTATTTACAAAAATATTTAATAATTAATAACAATAATAATAAGAAAAAATTATTTATTAAAAAGATGATGAAAAGTTAAAAACCCTAATTTTTACATATTTTAATTTGTTAAGAAAAAGACTTAAGTTTTAAAACCTAATTTAACTAAATTAATTATTTAACATTTATTTACAAAAATATTTAATAAGTAAATTAATTAACATATTCTTAGTTTTTGATTTTCTGGTTTTATATTATAAAAATTAATTCATGAATTTAAAGAAAACAATTAAAACAATTAAAAGAATGAAAAAGGAAAATCAAATAAAAAATAAAAATGATGCAAACCATGGGGGGTGTCTGGCCCTTTTTGGAGGTGAATTGGAGTGGTTTGACCATTTGTGTTCTGGCCTCAACGTTCCTTAATCTTCTAGGATGTCTGTCTCGCCATGTATTGGTGTCATGCATAAGTTTTTCTACTTTGGCCATTTGGCTTTTGGCCTCAACGTTACTAAATGAACCTGCATGGGATCCTGTCTAATTCTGCAGTGTTGAATCTCACGAACACATTAAATAAAATCATAAAATGCAAATAAAGCCAATATATGAAGAAATTTAATGTTTAGGCACAATATGGCATGTATGAATGATTATACCCTTTTGATCATAGAGATCAAATCAACCTTACCCTTACTGGAAAAGTAGTGACATGAATGCTTTTATGCCCTTTGGATCACGGAGATCAAGCCAGCCTTACCTTTACTGAAGAAGTAATAAGATGTTGGTTTGTAACTGAGATGGCTTGTTTGTAGTGAGAGAGGGATTTGTAATAAGGATTTCAAGGTTTTAGGGTTCTTGAAAGAATTTGATATTCTAACAGTGTTGTGGCAAGGTTTTTTTTCTCTCTTTTCCTCCTCTTCTTTGGTTTGTGTGAAAAGAAGGTGATTATATAATGGAAATTAGGGTAAAGAAAATGGGCTTTGAATGTGCAATTGGGCCTCCCATGTTCACTTGAGTTCGTCACTTTCCAGGCTAAATCGCAGGGACTTAAGTGCAATTTTTGAAGTTGAAATGTGAAAACAAAATGTAGCCAGCATCGAGAACTAACTCCTGTCCGAAAATCGACTCAATCGGATAAACGGTGAATTAGTTATGAATTTTTGAAGTTTCAGCTCAGACAAACTTATTTTGGGCTTCAGTGTCGACTCTGACACGTTCTTCAATAAAAAACTGGTATTGATCGGAGCATAATCCGGTCTCGACTTTTGAAGCAAAGTTGTAGATCTATGAGTCAGTGACCTTGTGTAAAAATATGAGCCCAATCCGATAAAAATTGACCGAGTTATGAATTTTCGAAGTTTCGGCCCAGATGAAATAATATTCAGCATTCAGGATTTTCAACGTGTCACGCACTCTGAGCAAAAAACGAAGGCCTTTTGAACACCGTTCGAACTCGATACCTCTTGTGAAAATGTAGTTAACTCAATTTGTGAAATTTTGGCGCCGGAACCAGCTCGATACGATGAAAATCGACCAAGTTATGATTTTCTGAACATGACGTAAATAAACTTCTGTCACAAATTTTCTGTACGAAAATACTTGATAAATCCACATTTTTGAAGACCTTCTGATCGAAATTGGCTTCCAGCTGTGAGAGATGAAAACGTAGATAATGTCAAGACGGAATTTTGGCCACGAGAACGGGTTCAAAACGAGCCACTATCTTCAAGTTATGAATTTTTTAGCGCGTAAAAACTGCACTTTCAGCACACTTTTTCACCATATTTCTTCGAGAAAACTCACACATTCGGATACCTTCTTTAAAGAATTGACTCTTGAGCTGAACCTGAATTTGAGAATACGTTATCAGAGATATCTTGGCGAAAGAATACCTGAATATGACGCACCGGGTTGGACTTGTGAATTTTTCTTGAAATGTTTTGAGAAATATGGGAGGGCAAATTTTGGGGTACAACAGTTGCCCCTGTTCAATCTTCTTAAACCTGAGGATGTAGATTGGCTTGCGTGCCTTTCGTGATCCGAAGGTGGAAGATGATTGAACACTAGAGTGCCCATAAATTTGCACTCGCATAGTGGAGTATCAGCAATGTGATGTCGGGAATGGGCTTACAGATGCCATTTGGAAAGATGATGAATAGGAGGATGGGCTTATAGATGCCATCTGGAGGTGTGACAGAACTTTGTCGGGAATGGGCTTATAGATGCCATTTGGAGACTGTTGGTATATGGATGGGCTTATAGATGCCATCTAGGTGTCGATCGCGTAAGAGATTCTTTAGCGAGAACTTGCGTACCTGCAAAAGAAAATGATTACCTGACCTGTTACGGGAGCTGGTCTTCAGATTCTTTGTATAGATGTGCCCTGACTGGTTACAGGAGCTGAATCTGGATCTTCAAAAGGGGATGAATGAACCAGGGATGGTTACTACCTCAACGGGACGGTGAGAGAACCTTGGATGATTACAACCTCAACAGTAACGCTGAGAGAATCTGGGGACGATTACTACCTCCGCAGTAACGGGGAGAGAACCATAGGCGACTTCAACCTCAACAGTAATCATTGAGAGAATCTTGGGTGACTTCAACCTCAACAGTAATCATTGAGAGAATCTTGGACGACTTCAACCTCAACAGTAATCATTGAGAGAATCTTGGACGACTTCAACCTCAACAGTAATCATTGAGAGAATCTTGGATATCTTCTACTTCAACAGTAACGCTGAGAGAATCTTGGGGCGATTACTACCTCCGTAGTAACGGGGAGAGAACCACAGGCGACTACAACCTCAACAATATCATTGAGAGAATCTTGGATATCTTCTACTTCAACCGTAACGCTGAGAGAATCTTGGGGCGATTACTACCTCCGCAGTAACGGGGAGAGAACCACAGGCGACTACAACCTCAACAGTATCATTGAGAGAATCTTTGATATCTTCTACTTCAACAGTAACGCTGAGAGAATCTTGGGGCGATTACTACCTCCGCAGTAACGGGGAGAGAACCACAGGCGACTACAACCTCAACAGTATCATTGAGAGAATCTTGGATATCTTCTACTTCAACAGTAACGCTGAGAGAATCTTGGGGCGATTACTACCTCCGTAGTAATGGGGAGAGAACCACAAGCGACTACAACCTCAACAGTATCATTGAGAGAATCTTGGATATCTTCTGCTGAGTCTTTATCAGGAAAATCTGTTAGGGGTCGATTTAGCTGGACTAGAGAAGGCCTTTGACTGGATAAGAAACAGTAAAATCTTAGGGTCGATTTAACTGAACCAGTCTAGGTCTTGATGTCTTCAACTGGATAAGAGACAGGGAGATCTTAGGGTCGATCTGACTGAACCAGAGAAGGCCTTTGACTGGATAAGAAATAGTAAAATCTTAGGGTCGATTTAACTGAACCGATCAAGGTCTTGAAATATAGCTGAGAACTTAACTGGATCTTTCCTGAAAGGTAAAGGTCAGTCATATGCAATGCATGATATGGATCAAGCAATGATGTTCTCAACATAAATGAGATTTGTAAGATATGATGCGTATATGCATGCTGTAATGTATGGAAATGCGATGTTTATGAATGTATGTTTGTCGTCTTAGGAATATAAATCCTTGACGGGTGCCGGGAAGTCACTCCTGGGCTGATGTTGAAGACTAGATTTTTGCTTCCGCTGAGGATGATAGTTGCCAGAATACCGGTAGGAGAAGATGACTCCGTTGGGGAATAACTTGGCGAATGGATTACTCTGCAGGGAGAAAAGTACTCTAACGATCTTGTTGGGGAGCAATACTCTTTGGGGAGATAGATACTTTGCTGAAATGTTGATGGTAACTTCGCTGGGGATACCACTGTTCTTTTGGAAGTGTTAATAGACTTCGCTGGGGATAAGGAGACTTTGTCGGGGACGATCTTTTCGTGGCTTTTGGCTGAGGATAACCCAGTTATATCCTGGTAAGGAAATAACTCTTTGAATAAAGCCGGGAGACACGTTCGTGCTCTGCGAGGATAAGCTTCCAGAATCTACTGGGGATAAGCTTACTGCTTGGGGAGATGAATTCCAAATTTCCTGGGGAACTAGATTTGACTCTCTGGGGGGAAGTTTTGAGATGTATTGGAAGTAACTCCACTGAATGTTTGGTATACCGCCGGGGAACAATCTTTAGACCAAGACTGCCGGGGATGCTTGTATATATGCTGCTGGGGAATGTTGAGACCTGCTGGAGGATACCCAACTTCTTTAAGATTTGATAACTTTGCTTGGGAAGAGTGTACTGACTTGCTGGCTCACTCTCTGGGGAATTGGGATGTACTGGCTATATTCTTTAGCTGAACCTACCTTGGTACCTTGGAGGACAGAACAATTAGATTGCTTAGACAACTCTTTCTTGCCCCTGTTTCTGAGGGAGAAGAAGACCTGTGAGGCGCCGATAATTGTTGATGGACCCTACCTTCTTCTGGTAGGCAGGTGACAAGATAACAGGGCATAGTCGTACGCTTTGATCCCTAACTTTTGCCCGGACCGCCCTTTCGGGTTTTCAGTCCACCGGGATACCCATTTTTGCCCAAGCCGGCTTTTCAGGTTTTCGACTTGCCGGGTGTACAGATTTTTTTCATTTGATCCCTTATTTTTGCCCGAACCCTTTTGGTTCGCCGGGAAGCCCTTACTTTTGCCTAGGTACGTCAACCTAGCGGGTCTTTGATTATGCGTATTTTTTCGACTATGTCCATGTTCTCAGAATGTAGGGAGTTGCCCCTGTTAGAAGTGTTTTGTCATGTCACCAGAAGATGTCTGATCGGGCCAGATTCGTTGCTGGAATGCCCCAAGTGACTCAGGCGGAGATTTGCCCCAGGCTATTTGGCCTTTGAGAGATTCTCCGAATCTTGATTGGATTGCCCTAGATGATGGACCATGCTCATGCCATGCCCCTTGATTGGAAGTAATTCTGTTCATTAGGCATTCGTCGTGCGAATTTCTCTACTGCTCAAACAAATATTCATATGCAAACAAAGTTATGTTAAAAATGCAAAGCTTATGTCTATCTTGAAGATTTTGAAAATGCATTCCTTGTCATAAAACAAGTGAATGTTTGTAAAACGTGATGTCAACTCGGTATTTACCGTAGGCCTTAAGGAGTCAGGATACCTTTCGTAACAGTATGCTTTCGAACTAACCCATGCTTCAGCTAGGACTTTTAAGGGTTATAACGTGGCCTGGTTCACGGTTTTAAGAAACAAAGGATAAAGGCTCAAATTATTTGTACCCACCCGCTCTTCGTGATGTTCTCCAAACCTAAACTCAGTTGATCATACGTTAGACCTTGTTTGAGTCTTTGCTCTGATTTTCCGGTGATGATTCGGGTGTTGATAACTTATTTTGAATAGGCAGTCATTCCTTTTTTGTTGAGGGTTTGTGAGACCTCTTTCTTGTCTGATTTTTGTTATCCCTTTCTTTTTTGCCTGAACTGTTTCCTTTTTTGGAATTACAGTCAGCGGGATGCCCCCGTTTTGTAAGTCTCCTTCATAGGTTTTGACTTAATGGGCTTTTTTATTTTGAGAGATATAATGACTGCCTGTCCTTCTTGATTATTCGGAACCATCACCGTCTTTATTTGTTTTGTAAGGACCTCTTTGGTGCCATTCGTTATGCACTTGGATCAACTGAGAGACTACCCTGCCCCAGGTTATGATTAAGGGTTTTAAATTTCGAAAAGAAAAACTCCTACTTCTTTGGCTCAGAGGGGTTGACGAGGGATTATCTTCCTTATAACTCCAGTGTTTAGGGATTTGAAACAATGCCTGTACTTCATCAGCGGGGTCTGTTCAAAAGCATACTGTAAAGATAGCGGTATCGTTTTCGTCATCCTCCCTCAAGAGGCTTAGAATTATTAATTGAGAGTTGATCATCAGAAAAAATATGAAAATAATTTGCGTATAGTGAATACGAATATATTGCTTCAAAACGGACATATGCGATGCATTAATGAAATAACAATGTTTAACAATGAACAAATGTTTGAACAATCAAAAAGAATTACAACTTGAACATTCGAATGAACAAAAGTTTCCTAGTCTCAAGGCTTGTCATTTCAAATGGTGAGTCTTGGAGGGATGATAGAAAAATTCAGTCTGACCATCTTGGGTGAACTCCAATGCCCCTTCATCAATCAGGTCCTGGATCTTGTTCTTCAGAGCCCAACACTCATTTGTATCATGTCCAGGACTGGAAGAGTGGTAGGCACACCTTTTATTGGGATCATAAGTAGGATGTGCTGTGTTGGGATTCTGGGGATGAGCCCTTAATGTGATCAAATTCAATCTCAGCAGGCGTTGTAAAGCTTGAAACAGCGACATGTTGAGCGGGGTGAATTGCCTCCTGGACTTGTCTGGCTGAAGCCGGTGAGGTTAATGCTGAATTTGTGACACTGGCGCCCTTTGAGGAGCTCTCCCCTTACCTCCTTATTTCAAAGGTGGCTGAACGATGACTGGCTCTTTACCCTTAGACGCTTGCCCCAGTTGGTTACTCTGAAGCAGTTGGTTGATGAGAACACCGAGCTCTTCTTTTCTTTGAGCTAAACCTTGAATAGCAGTCCCCTGCCCCAGCATTTGGGCTTTCATTGCATCCATCTCAGCTTGCAGGTGTTTCAGCCGTTCGTTCTCAGCGCTGTTCCTGACCAAAGTCTCCATGAGAAGTGTCCTTAGCTCCTCCTGCCCCTTGGATAGATTCAGGAGGATTTCCACGAACCGAGTTTCTTGAGTAAGAAGGTCCTGGTTATCTTGTTGGGAAGCCATTGCTGAAATAAACAGCGAGAGAGGTAAGTGACCTGCAACAAGGATACCTGTTATGATGTGTATGTATGCATGCAATGTTTTCCAGGACCTCGCGGGATAAACAAGAAGACTGTTAGCATTTGAATTTGTTAGCTTGATTGGAGGAGCCCTATGTTGCTGAGAATCCTTCTTCAAGGGTCAAAAGCTCACCATTCCAGTGGGTCATAGCCCCTGACAACCTTGGCTAGGGCAACCTTCTTCAAGTGTCAAAGCTCACCATATCAAGTGGGTCATAGCCCCTGACTACCTTGGCTAGAGGAAAATAAATCCTCTTTGCTCCTTGCTGGGATAGTTGATTCACCATGACCTGCATCACAAGCCCTTGAGATCCTTGAAATGGGTTAGGATGTATGCAATGGTATGATGTTATGGTATGCATGGGGTAATGTGAGTAGCCCTGTTATGAGTCCCAATTAAGGACTGCAAACCAAAACCTACAAGAAACTTAGTAAACCCTGTCATGAGTCCCAATTAAGGACTATAAACGAAACCTGCAAGAAACTCGGTAGACCTTGTTATGAGTCCTAATTAAGGACTACAAACAAAACCTGCAAGAAGCTCAAGTGTCAGACAACAAGCATGCAAATAGTCAAGTACGAAGGCACACAAGTCACACAAGAGAAACCCTTAGAGTTTAGGCCAGCATGGGGTCTGGGTATTACCCTCTTGAAGTTGGTGGGCTCAACCTGTCCTATTAGAAGTAACCGGGTTCTAAGGGTCCCAATATCACTGGATTGCTTTCATTGTTCATCGTTTCGATTTAGCCACTGAACTGGCGACCGAAATATTCCAGGAAAGCAACCCTCAATTGAGTGTAGTATCGAGTATCAACCAACCTCGGACTGCACCAAAGTCAGTTATCTCACTACCCTAAAGAGGCCAAGATAGTTCAATTAAGGTTCCTAAGGTCTGTTGATGCTTCACGATACCACGCGGAGGCCCCGTACTCTCCTTGACCGAACTCAAGGGTTACTGGTACACACCAAAGTGCCACATCAACGTAGCAGACTGTTTCAACCATGTCGGTATACCCCGCACAGTTCCCTCACAACCTTGTTGCTACTTTCTAAGAAGGTATCCCCAGATCCGGGTTAGGATCTATAGAACTCCCAAGACAGTCCCACAATTTAAAGCAAACAAGGAAAGAAATTGAAAACACAGTTATGAACTAACCCTAAGGTACACCTCACTTTAAGTTAAGTCCCCAGCAGAGTCGCCAGTTCTGTGATCGGTGGATCTGGAACTGACTGTTTAACGCTGGTTCGCGAAATATCGCGGAAGCAAGAGTCGCCACCGTCTTTTATTTTCTCCAAATGGAAAGGACAAAAGCACAGAAAAATTCCTTATAGAGATTGCTCTCGGTTCGGGAGGTAGATTATAGAAAGGGAAGGTGTTAGCACCCTTTCTATCCATGGTTATCCATGGGCTCTTAGATACTTGCTCACTTGTGTTTTCAAAAATGGTTTGTTTGCTTTTCAACTGTGGGTTTTAAAAAGTTTCTTTGAAAATTTCAGTTCGACTCTTGTATCGGTCCTCAAGAGTGTTTGAAAAATGCTTTCGAAAGCTTTTTGAAAATGTGTTGGTGTGAAAAGTATTTTTGATTTGTTTTGTTTTGAATTAGAGCAAGTATCCACGAGTCGTCTACCTACCCTAAGGAATTCGTCTGTGTAAATGTCCTTTAAAGTAGTGCCATCCCACCATTGAGAGGTAGGTAGCACCACCGTCGGAGGTGTTCGGGTCAATTCGAGGTTCGGGACATGGTGATCACCAGAGCAATGGGAAGATACCTTAGAAGCTACCCTCATGCCAGGTTCCCGGATCATGAGGACTTACTAAGACATCCTCTACTCGACGATCACCTTTCGAGGCAAGGCAACAGTGAGGCGTACCCTAGGGGTGGTGTGTGATTTGTGTGTCGTTTTCATTTATTTTTGTCTTTTGTCAAAGTGATCTATGCGTTTGTTTTTATTTTATCATTCATTCTTGCATGTCATTATTAATAGTTAAAAATTGCGAGAAATATAAAGTTCCTAAACTATTACAAAGGCGCGGGTCCACATCGCCAAATTAAACCAGGACCCGATTTGACATAAAATAAAGAAATAAAATGCGGGAAATATAAAATGTCCGAGTTACATGGCTTGAGCAATTACATAATATTTGAAAAATAAATGTGCGAAAGAAATAAAAATAGAACGTTCGAGGGCGTTGGACCCTTTAAAGAAATTAAATGAAATTAAAAAGCTAATTAATTATTTAATAAAAGGAAAGAAATGTTTTTTAGTTTTTTTGTATTTATGAAATAAAGAAAATTAAAATTAAAAGAAACTCTAATTCTAAGTTTTTTTTAATTATTAATGAAAATGTTAAAGTTTAACCTAATTTACTAAATATTTAATGTACATGTTTATTTACAAAAATATTTAATAATTAATAAAAATAATAATAAGAAAAAATTATTTATTAAAAAGATGATGAAAAGTTAAAAACCCTAATTTCTACATATTTTAATTTGTTAAGAAAAAGACTTAAGTTTTAAAACCTAATTTAACTAAATTAATTATTTAACATTTATTTACAAAAATATTTAATAAGTAAATTAATTAACATATTCTTAGTTTTTGATTTTCTGGTTTTATATTATAAAAATTAATTCATGAATTTAAAGAAAACAATTAAAACAATTAAAAGAATGAAAAAGGAAAATCAAATAAAAAATAAAAATGATGCAAACCATGGGGGTGTCTGCCCCTTTTTGGAGGTGAATTGGAGTGGTTTGACCATTTGTGTTCTGACCTCAACGTTCCTTAATCTTCTAGGATGTCTGTCTCGCCATGTATTGGTGTCATGCATAAGTTTTTCTACTTTGGCCATTTGGCTTTTGGCCATTTGGCTTTTGGCCTCAACGTTCCTAAATGAATCTGCATGGGATCCTGTCTAATTCTGCAGTGTTGAATCTCACGAACACATTAAATAAAATCATAAAATACAAATAAAGCCAATATATGAAGAAATTTAATGTTTAGGCACAATATGGCATGTATGAATGATTATACCCTTTTGATCATGGAGATCAAATCAACCTTACCCTTACTGGAAAAGTAGTGACATGAATGCTTTTATGCCCTTTGGATCACGGAGATCAAGCCAGCCTTACCCTTACTGAAGAAGTAATAAGATGTTGGTTTGTAACTGAGATGGCTTGTTTGTAGTGAGAGAGAGATTTGTAATAAGGATTTCAAGGTTTTAGGGTTCTTGAAAGAATTTGATATTCTAACAGTGTTGTGGCAAGGTTTTTTTCTCTCTTTTCCTCCTCTTCTTTGGTTTTTGTGAAAAGAAGGTGATTATATAATGGAAATTAGGGTAAAGAAAATGGGCTTTGAATGTGCAATTGGGCCTCCCATGTTCACTTGAGTTCGTCACTTTCCAGGCTAAATCGCAGGGACTTAAGTGCAATTTTTGAAGTTGAAATGTGAAAGCAAAATGTAGCCGGCATCGAGAACTAACTCCTGTCCGAAAATCGACTCAATCGGATAAATGGTGAATTAGTTATGAATTTTTGAAGTTTCAGCTCAGACAAACTTATTTTGGGCTCCAGTGTCGACTCTGACACGTTCTTCAATAAAAAACTGGTATTGATCGGAGCATAATCCGGTCTCGACTTTTGAAGAAAAGTTGTAGATCTATGAGTCAGTGACCTTGTGTAAAAATATGAGCCCAATCCGATAAAAATTGACCGAGTTATGAATTTTCGAAGTTTCGGCCCTGATGAAATAATATTCAGCATTCAGGATTTTCAACGTGTCACGCACTCTGAGCAAAAAACGAAGGCCTTTTGAACACCTTTCGAACTCGATACCTCTTGCGAAAATGTAGTCAACTCAATTTGTGAAATTTTGGCGCCGGAACCAGCTCGATACGATGAAAATCGACCAAGTTATGATTTTCTGAACATGACGTAAATAAACTTCTGTCACAAATTTTCTGTACGAAAATACTTGATAAATCCACATTTTGAAGACCTTCTGATCGAAATTGGCTTCCAGCTGTGAGAGATGAAAACATAGATAATGTCAAGACGGAATTTTGGCCACCAGAACGGGTTCAAAACGAGCCACGATCTTCAAGTTATGAATTTTTTAGCGCGTAAAAACTGCACTTTCAGCACACTTTTTCACCATATTTCTTCGAGAAAACTCACACATTCGGATACCTTCTTTAAAGAATTGACTCTTGAGCCGAACCTGAATTTGAGAATACGTTATCAGAGATATCTTGGCGAAAGAATACCTGAATATGACGCGCCGGGTTGGACTTGTGAATTTTTCTTGAAATGTTTTGAGAAATATGGGAGGGCAAATTTTGGGGTACAACAGTGTGTATTTTCATCGGTGAATTCAAAAGAGAAAATGGTGATTTGGTGCCTAGATAAAAAAATTCTTGAACAATTTCATGCATGTGATGACTATCATAATTCCTCAAATGCCTTAATTTGATTATCCAAATGAAAAGGGAGGAAGAATTGGAAAATGATAATTAAGTACAAAGCACAGTTAGAGATGTATTTAAAAGGGAAACTTTAGTCCTTAGTTTCACTACATGAGTATCCTCGTAAAATCTCTTAGAATCGAATGAGTATTGGAAGAACTAGTCCTTAGCCATTTTGAACAAAGACTCGCGTATGAGTACCGAAATGCTTTATATTTCATGAGCTCTTTGTTTTAATTGTTAGTTTGCTTGATCCAAAAACCTACTTTGCAAGCTTTGTGGCTTGAGGACAAGCAACAGTCTAAGTTTGGGGGAGTTTGATAAGTGGTTTTTTGCATTGTTTTTTTATCATTAGTTTCACTTTTCTATTTTGTCGTTTTTGTCCTTTTTTCTTAGGTTTGCTATATTTTATGCTTTGGTATTTCTTTTCTGTTATTTTCAGATCTTAATAATCATTCTAGAAGTAAAGAGGATCAAATCGGATGAAGCACGAGAAAGTACAAAAAGTCAGAATTTTCCCATACAAAAACCAAGGGGCTGTTACGACCACCCGTAATACCCATTATGGGCTGTAATAACATGCTGGCCCAATTCCCTCATTTTTCATGCCCAGGAAAAATTCTCAGAGGCTTGTTATGGCCACCCTTAACAGCAGTTACAAGCCGTAACAAGCAGGCGCGTTTTGTTTCGATTCTTTCCTTTTTTTTATCGCGATTGCAGCTGTTTTGGGATTCTTGGCACTTTAGTATCTGATTTGATGACACTTGAAGTATATGATATGTTTGGACTATTTTTCTCTATTTAATCTAAAAAGTTGTAAAGACAGGGCATCTATTTTTTACTATAACTTTTATTTCATCACTTTGTGCAAGTCTCCATTTTGAGCGACTAAATCATTTGATTATTGAATTTTTCTCTTTTATTTAGGTTTTATTTTATTGTTTTCTTGATTCCCATTATATTGTTATTGATATTATGTTTTCATCTCTGAAA
The DNA here is from genome assembly GCA_948472305.1 of Vicia faba. Taxonomy (NCBI): domain Eukaryota; kingdom Viridiplantae; phylum Streptophyta; class Magnoliopsida; order Fabales; family Fabaceae; genus Vicia; species Vicia faba. The sequence goes on along the minus strand of OX451735.1, from coordinate 902,673,328 downwards.
ATAACTTCGTCTATGTTATTCCTCACCTTGAGTGAGTAGTTTATTAAGGACTAGGGGTCTTGAGACTCATTTTTTGATTATCTATATGATCCGTCACAATTGATTACGAGAACTTTATCCGTGTATTATTTCTAAAACCTGAGTATTTCATTCAAACCCTTGTATGAAATTAAAGTGTTTTCATGTATCGATTGTAGTTCGAAAGGATATGTATCGATACCCGAAAGTAGGTTTTTAAGCAGTTAAATCCAATACAGCGAAAACCCTTGGATGAGATTGAAAAAATAATGGGTTTTTGGTAGTCAAGTTTAACACAGCGAAAGCGCTTAGACGAGACTGAGAAAAATCTTGTTTTATAGCAATGAAAAAGTAATGATTCTTTGACAAATAATTTCGGCCTCGACGCTTTATTTGCCAAGGATAGGACAACACGCTACGAAAGTATATGGTGTATCTATTTCTATAATCGCATTAGAAATCTCGTTATAGAAGTGACTGGATCACATGGAGAACTCTGAGTAAGGATCATGAACCTAAGTTATGTTTGTCTTATTATAATTTCATTTAAGCTGTTTTTCAAAAGTGTTTTTTAAATAAGTTGTTTTGACTTGAGTGCTTTTTCACTTAAGTTTGTCTTTTTTTCCACCATTCAATTGCTCTAGCTTTACACCGATAGGATAGAATTCACTAATTAACCATTGGCCTCTGAGGTTTGAAAACTACTTACTACTCTGACAATAGCCGTATACTTTGGCGTTCCAGTCTCTAAATTATTGTATGTTCATGGCCAATGGTGAGCTGTGTAGCTCTGACACCTCTGAAATAAGTTGTGTCCGTGTCATATATTAACACTGACACTTATGATTAAATTTATTTTATTCATTTTTATATTATTATAGGTGTCATTCTATCAGTATCGTTTTGTTTTTGGGAGTATGTGCTTTATAGACGGTGATTTCTCTATTGTACATGAATATATGAGTTTGAAGTTTTATCCCTCACCATCAGGGTGAAAAGCTCAGAGGATGGGTGGGACTTGGTTATTTCTTACACCAAATCACAAAAGGTGGTGAAGAAGTTGAGTACCTAGTTCCAACTGGTGAGCATTTGGAAAAATATCGCTTCATAAGGATTGGAGAAGACCAAGAAGGGTGCGAAAAAGGATAAGATTGAGCTCGTGAAGAAATTGGGTGAAGGGGAAATGGAGAAAATGGATTGAATAAGGGATATTTTTGTTAAGGACAAATGAGGGCATGTAATTTATAAGGTAACATGTTGTTAGCATAATATTCCCCTAAAAACAGAGTGAAATATTACCATGGAGAAGTAGGGTTTGAGTGGCTTTTACAAGATGCTAATTTTTACGTCCGACTACCCCGTTTTGTTGAGGTGTGTGAGGGAAAGATGTTTGGTGGATAATATTATTACATGACATAAAATTTTGAAAATTTGTTGGGATAAATATTTACAAGCATTATTTTTTCTTAAGGTACGAATAGATGCAACGAATTGAGTTTTTATTTCTCGATAATATTCTTCAAGAATAGAAAATAATTTGGATATATTCTTCATTAGAAATACCCACGTGCTTCGTGAAAAAAATCATCAATAATGGTAACCAAATGGCTAGACTCAAAAGTAGAGACAATACATGAGAGACCCGAAACATAAGAGTGAACTAAAGCAAAAGGGGACAGAACCTTTTTATTGACTCGATTGGTGTGTTTTCCTAATTGACATAACTCACAATGTAAGTTAGATACATTCAACAAACTTGGAATAAACTTTTGTTGTTTGAGAAGACTGGATAATGTAAGGAGAATTTATGGCTAAGCGTATCTTAGATGACATAGAGAAGTAGTAGAGGCCTTGAGACTCGCATACGACACCAATCATCTGACATCAAAATTGTTCCCATATTGGTTTTAGGGAACATGTTTACGCTGTTTCAAAAACGTTATTGGCATCAAGTATAAAACGTTGCCAGAAATACTTTTTAGGCAACATTTTTCACACATTTCTTAAGAAAGTGTTACTAGAGACAATAAATGTTGTAGTGTATCGTATTCGTCTTAAATTATATTATGATAAATTTCCAATGACCACTGAATAAACATGAGCATATATGTTATTAGTATTTGCTAAAAGAAAACTAAATATAGAATGCATACACATCAATTACAAAAATACTTACAAATAGATAAATGGGGCAAAGTAACATTCTTTTCCTCCCTCATTTAACCGTTTTTTCAAGTACTCTTGAATGTGTTTTGGTTGATTATATGCCCATCGAATATAAAACAGATCCAAGATTCCATAAATACTTGATTTATTTAACTCTATACAAACATGGTAGATGTACCTAAATGGTTAAAGAAAACGAATATATTAAGGGAGGAAATACAAAAAATAGTAATGTTCTATATTGACATGTATATTCAACTATATACTTACTTGAACCAAACTTGCAATATCCCTACGTCCAGCACTCCAGCCACTTATATCCACTGAGAAAATCCCTTACAGCATCAGGACTGTAATAGAATAACTCCAAATATGGAAAATGTTATAGCGGGAGAGGTTGCGTATCATTTATCACAACAACGTTCAAGTATAACAAGGTGATTTAATTTGCGTTAGGGTCCATTAACTCATTGCGGTTATTTGGAGGGGGAACGGGCTGAACAATTACTTCCTTTTGTAGAAGCACGACGTACAACACTTCTACTTGAAGTTTGATCATCATCATCATCACAATCAACATAACATTGATCTTCATTTGTATGTTGTTCGATGTTTTTACTTAATCTCTACATCATAATATTCAATTAGAACATAAAACAAAAATAAGCGCAATATATATCATACATTTCCGATAAAACACTAACATATCAAGTAAAGCACATAGAGAATATAACTCTTGAAACCTTTCCATATATTTCTCCATTTCCCTCACCTCTTTTAACATCCTCCTTTGTTCTTCTAATTTCTTCTCAACATTCTCTATCTTTTGTCTTTGTGCATTAAATTTCGGGCTTTCGGTACTTTTTCTTTGAGACCCAAAGAATGACCTTAAGAAAACACCTTCTTCAACACCACAGACACGTCCACCATGCTCATCTGTTCCGATTTCTTATACAAATATGGCATGTCATGCTTGTGGAACAAATGTGACTTCACGGGCCGCCTCAACCAACTTATCCTACACAACATGAGCAACTTACATATATTTTTACCAACACATTTAAATAACAAATAACATAAGCAAAATAAATCATACTGACAATTTTCTCAGCAATTACTCTTGACGCCTTATAAGTGTAATCTCCATTTGGTCTTAATCGAAAACTCTTCCATTTCTCATGTCTTGATGGTGGAGATGGGATGCGATCATATCCTGTTTGTGGTTATTTTTTAAGCATGATTCTTTTCTCAAGTTTCTTGTAACCCCCATGAGAAAATCTATGGGGGTACATGTTCTTTGCCTTGTTTTGTATTCCCACTTCGCTTTTAATCTGTTATATATGATTAGTATCTATAACTCATTAGCATAACATTATCGGTTAAATAAGACTATTAGTAACCTTGATTTCCTCAAAACGACGTATCTTCACAAAATTTTTACATTTCTTCTTCGATATAAAACTATAGGCAAAATACCCTTTTTGGTCCTGTATGTTAACGTCAAGGTTCATTTTGGTCCCTTAACTTTAAAAAATTTCATATTGGTCCATTAACTCTTCAAAACGCTTCATTTTAGTCCTTTTTGTCTAATTAGCAACGGGAAAACTCAGAAATTGGTTGCTAAATTCGTTGCTAATTAGACAAAAAGGACTTAAGTGAAGCGTTTTGAAGAGTTAAGGGACCAATATGAACTCTTTTTTAGTTAAGGGACCAAATGAACATTGACGTTAACATATAGGACCAAAAAAGGTAGTTTTCCAAAACTATATCTTATCCATGGACGAGCAAGACCGCTCTTAGGCTTCCTAATGCAATCAGCCGTGAGCTGTGACTTAAATCCCCTCCAACGAATACCGATATAAGAGATCCACTTTTTTTCAACTTTGAGTCACCGGTAAACTCAAATTTCAACTACATTTAAATCAATGTATTAGAAATTATAGGTAGTGATATTGAATATACAGAAATTATAGTATGTAATACCTTAACATCTGTCCATATGCTTTCTTTGAATTTATCATCCAATTGTTTCCAATCATCTATCAATATAATTACTTTGCTACATCCAGAGAACACAACATAACTCTTAAAAGTAGAGTAATGTTCACAATCAACTACTTTGTAGAACGAATCAAACTCGATCGAAGTTTTTTCATTTGATGAGTTGCGGACTGATGTGAATTAGAGCATCATTGTGACACCTCTTTTTTATCTTTTCCATTGAGTATAATTTGTTTGAGTTTCATTTTCCAACTCTCATTTGTTTGAGTTTATTTGCTAGTATCTGATGAAGAACTCGACAAGGTAGACATCTATGTTCAAAAACAACAACCACAACAATGACAAGTGAAGTTTACTGCAAGTGCATGGGGAAAATATTTACGTACCCTAAACGTGATGACTAATTAAATGATGTTGGTGTTGGTGTTGTCTTCCTTCCTTACAAAAACGACGATGTGAGCTTGTTTGGTGTACTCTTCCTTCTCGGCGTCACGATCGTGAGGGTCTTGTCAACCTCCTTGACGATGATGACGAAAATGACAAATACACAGTTAAAAATTGATACTGAAGAGAAAAGCTAGGGTGAACAATGACGTTTTGGTTGAAATTATGTATTACTTCACAGTATTGAACGTTAGGGTTTAGGGTTGAAATCGTATATTGTTTTGTCTAGTTTCTTTTTTCAATGGAAAAAGGGATACTGAAGAGACAAGCTAACTAGGAGTGTATAATATTATAACGATACCACGATGGCCAATACCAACAATCATTATGATATATGAATTTCATAGTGAAATTTCATAAAGAAGCGCCAGTGTTTAATTTACAATTAAAAATTTTAAATAAAAAAACAAAATATATCACAATGGTGGAACATACCAACTGTAGTCATAACCCTTTAAGTTTTTTATTTAAAAATAAATAAAAAAGAAAAGGCGTGCCTTAATATTAAAGGAATAAGATATATGAGGGCACTAAGGTTCGAGTCCATGAAAGCTTGATGGTATCACCATGGTTGGCTCCTCGACGTTGTTATATACAAATAATTTTTAATCAAAAAACAAAAATAATATGATAGCACCTTAGTTTAGAGATGTCCACGGTGTAGAAAAGAACCGTGGTGACCATGACATTGTTGTTTACGCGTTTTATAGTAGTGTTCCCCTCGGTTTTTACTTTAACCGAAAGAATAAGTTGTTTCTATTTTTATAAAAAAAATAAAACATGGCACGCCTTGGAAAAATACCTCAGTTTTTTCTAGTTGGCGTGAAAGTTTCGTCATGAAAAAACGTTATCTGTTGTACTGAACGCTCAGTTAAAGAAGGTTGGAAAATTTTCTCTATGATAGATTGTAAGTGCAGAAAATAATTTTCAGCTTCAAGTTAAACAAAAAGGTATCCAATCTCTGAAAAGATTAGAAGTTGGTTGCATACAAGACATGCAACAAAACCTCGAATTATAGCGACCATGATGAATCTTGATATGTGAAAAAGAAAGGATTGTGCATGAGGTGGTGTCACCCTACACTCCACAGCAGAATGGAACTGCAGAAATAAAGAATCGAACCATCATGAATATGGTGAGAAGTATGTTGAAAGGCAAGCATTTACCTAAAGAGCTTTGGGGTGAAGTTGTGTCGACTGCAACATACATTTTAAACAGATGTCAATGAAGAAGCTAAAAGGAATTACTGTAGAAGAATGTTGGTCTGGTGTTAAACCTAGCTTAATTCATCCGAAAGTATTTGGATCTATAGCATATAGACATGTGCCAAATCATTTGAGAAGAAAACTTGATGACAAGTCGAGTCAAATGATCCTAGTTGGATATCATTTGACATGAGGTTACAAGTTATTCGACCTAGTGAACAAGAAGATTGTGATCAACAGGGACGTGATCATAGATAAGCTTAAAGAATGGGATTATACTAAAAATGTGAAGAAAGATTTAGTGAGAATCTTACTCGAAGAAATAGAAACTCAAGACAAAAGAGACGTTCTTCAAGAGTAAGTTAGAGATCAACCAATTACAAGTAAACCTCAGAGAACAAGACACATGCATGTAAGGTTGCAAGATTGTGTGATTACACCAGATGATGTGGTCGATAATGAAGGTGAGTTGGTACATTATGCTTTCTTGTAGATTTTTATAATACCCCAAATTTGTCCTACCCTTTTACTTTTATTTGGCTTATGCATCTCACACTTTTCTCATGTACAAAACTTCCATTTGGTCATTTTGCACGTCATGAATCATTGGTCAATAATTTGGAATGGGTTCGATGATATGGTTGAATTAGGGTTTCTATGGCTTTGATGGTTCTCATCTTCACTCGGGCTTAAATCAGTTGGTTTCCCAGTAACTGTGGTTTGTGGAACTAGGGTTTGGATTCTTGATTATTGTGAATAAAGGTTTAAGTAAAGACTATGTGAGCTAAGGTCTAAGTTCAAATTCATCTTGAATATCTTATTCAAGGGTCTAAGACGTTGTTATTCTAGTGTGTTGTACCCCAAAATTTTCCCTCCCATATTTCTCAAAACATTTCAAGAAAAAATCCTCAAGTTGCTCAAGGTAGTCCAAGGGTTGGCCAGACAAGCTCTCTCATAAGGCAGTCTACCCCAAACTAGGGTTTCATGTTGCATCAATATCCTTGAGTCCAAGTGATCCCAAGTTTTCACCAATGTCCTAATATTTTCTCAAGATCATCCATGTCAAGTTTCAAGCCTTGCAGAGAAAGTTTGCTCAGTCAATTGCTCAAAAGTCCAAAAATCGATTGTGCTAGGGCAAAAGTCAATTGTGACCTACATACAGTCAAACTTCAAGATTTTTGGTCAACATCTTCACTTTGAAGGATATTTCGTCATTTGATCAAGGGTTGATCGTGATTCATCAAGGATTGCTCACAATTCATCAAGACTCAAAAGTTGCTAAATTAGGGTTTTGTAGGAAAAGTCAACTCAACTTTGACCAAGCATAACTTTCTCATACTTTATGAGAAATGACCCATCCAAATCTCATTTTGAAGAGGATGCAATTCCCTACAATCCATCTTCATCTCCAAAGTTCAAAATATGCACTTACAAGAAGTTATAAATTTGGACATCATAGGTCATTTTGAAAAGTCAACAAAAACACCTTTTTTGTCAAAGCTTCATACATGAGCATGGAATATCAAAATAAGATGAGACCAAAAGGGTTGATTAGAGGACATCTCAAGCTTTCTAAAAATTCAAATAACACCTCCAAAGAGTCAAAATTGAGGAATTTATGCATTGTTGAAGTTGACTTGTTTTGTAAAATTGCCAAATGTCAACTATCCCCGAAACTTCAAATTTTGCCAAATGGGCCCATTCTTTTTCACTTGTTTTGAGTTGGCATCATAGCCCATGTGCTCTAGCCTTTGCCACTTGTCCATATCATATTTTTATTAATTATTTTGATTTTTATTTGAATTAATTTGATTTAAATCAAAATAAATCAAATAAAAATCCAAAACATTGATAACCAAGGATTTTGTGTTGTTTCAGGCTTCATTGAACAGCTAGCATCATTCCAAATTTGCATTAAGGCTTGAGTGAACAAAAAGATTCAAAATAAGCCATGTTTGGAAAGATCTTCAAAGAAAATCAAATCAATATCCAAAGCATTGAAAGAAGAAGATTTGGATGCAATTTGCAACCCTAATCCCTTCACTAATACATAAGGAGGGCGTGCAGATCAAAAAGAAGGTTGGAAAGAGGCGCTAGAGCTAGAACAAAATTTGTAAAAACAAGCAAAAAGTGTGAGATCGAATTGGTGGTTAGAGGCGTCCTCAAGGCTTGGTATCTCTCCCAATCGCTTCCTGGCAATCTCAGGAACCTAAAGCAATCAAAACCAAGCGTTTTCAAGCCCTCCCACGCACTGTAAGTCCATAACGGTATCACCCTTTTCTTGAATTTGAAAAGCTTTATTCTTGCATCCATAGTGTAAAATAATGGCATAATCTTGATCACCATGATGTTTGCAAGCTTTTGGAATTAGCCAATTTCATTTATGTGCTGTAACTCACCATTGTTAGGTTTTCAAGCTTGGTTTTAGGGCTTCCAGTTTCAGGGACAATTAGCCTTCATGATGGGTATGGTTGTGATCAGGAGAACAAGACGAGTCTAACTATGGTGTTAGACTCCATTTATATGCCCTGTAGAAAATTTTGGAACGAGCATGACTTGTAGAGACGGACACTGTCCGTGGGTATAGGTCCTTGAATTTTTAGCCACGGTGTAGGGAAGAAGAAGCAGGCGTGTCGCTCCCCTACTGGCCCGTTCAAACATTGGCACGCGTTTTTCTGAATTGTCCACTAGCATTTGTTTTTTTATATTATTATTATTTTGTAACATGTTAACAACAAGAAGCAAATGCCCCAGTGGTGGCCACACAGGTTTTCAAGGCATTAGAGGCTGGAGGTCAGGGGTTCGATCCCTGCCTCCAGCATTTGTTATTTTTCGTTGTTATTTCAGGTAATCCAATGCATGCATAAGCCAGACACCCACCATGGACCTTCCTCATCAACATGCCAGATGGCCAGATGGCCAGATCTGGTGGCTACCACTGAGGGTGCGCCAAAGGCCCAGTCAAACACCTGCATACTGGATCCAAAAAGTCAAAACGGGCCATCTCAATGGGCCCAGGAAATATGCTTTCTACACCCCCAATTTCAGGCCCATCTCTCTTTTTTTTAATTTTATATTTAGTTTATTTCATTTAATTATTTATTTATTTAATTACTTAACCAAAAAACAATTTTCTTTTTATAAAAAAAAATCACAAAAACATTTTTCTATCCAATTAAAATTTAGAATTTTATTTTTCATTAATAAATATTAATTAAAATAATTAGGTTATTTATATTAGATAACTTTAATTTATTTTGTAAATATTTAAAGTTAATTAGAATCAATAGGTTTTAACCCTAATTTAATTATTTTATTGCTTTCCTAAAATAACAAAAAACAACAAAAATAGGTCTTAAAAAATAACTAATTTAATAACTAATTAATTTAGCATTTAATTTTAGGATTTAATTTCTTTTTCTTAAAAAATAAAAACAACAAAAACACTTTCTTTTAATTAGGAGGGTCAAAACCCTAGTTCTCGCATTCGATCTAATTTTCTCGCGCGCTTTATTTTTCTTTATCCAAATTATTGTATCTGCTCCCGATTTGTAATAATTTAAATTAGGACATTTATTTATTTTTACCGCTTTTAATTTCAAAGGGTTTGTTTTTGGCTATTTAAATACCCGACACCTTGTAATAGCGTAGTTTAAATTCTGCACTTTAATTTCTGCAAATATTCAACTGTTAGATGTTTGATCATAGGGTTTGCATGACAAGAATGTATGACTAAATTTAAAACAATTAGATCACCCTAAACATGTGCAAAGATAAACAAATCTGAAATCAACACACCCGCACATGCGCACTCCTAGGGTACACTCCCACTTGGTTTCCTTCGTAAACGGTCATTGAGTATAGGTTGTTTTAGAGGTCGCCCTCTTGTCTAAAAGATCATAGTTACCTCGAAATGGTTGCCTCGAATACTGTTGCCTCGAATAAATGATCTAAGTCATTAGGGTTACCACTAAGACAATCTAACATTGCTTTAGTGACCGTACGTCCCTTTCGAATTGACCCTCAAACTCCAACGACGGTGCTACCTACTCACTAATAGTAGGATAGCATTGTCTAAAGGAAACAAACATAGAACGATTCCTTTTTCGAGTAGGTAGATTAGTTCCTAAGTACTTGTCTTTCAAAACAAAATTTTTTTCACACTTACACTCTTTTACGAACAAGTTTTCAAACAAACACTTCATTACACTCTTGAAGACAGACACAAGAGTTAAATCGAAGTTAAAATAAAAACTTTTCAAAACCCAAAAATACAAAGAAAACAATTTTGAAAACAATGAGCAAGTACCTAAGAGCCCGTAGATAACTACGGATAGAAAGGGTGCTAATACCTTTCCTTTCTATAATCTACCCCCCGTACTCAGAAATATCTCGAAAAAAGGAATTTTTCTGTGCTTTTTTCCTTTCCTTGTTGGATAAAATAAAAGTCGGTGGCGACTCTTGCTTACCGCGACATTTTGCAAAAACAAACGCAAAACGCAAACTAGCATTTCCAAAAACAGTCAGTTCTTCCACCATATCACAGAACTGGCGACTCTGCTGGGGACGCTTATAAGTGGGGTGTACCTTAGGATTAGTTAATATTGTTTTCAATTGTTTGATCTGTTTGCTTTATATTTGTGGGCTTTGTATCAGAGTTACTATAGATCCTAACCCGGATCTGGGGATACCTTTTAGGTAAGTAGAAATAGACTGTGAGGAAAATGTACGGCGTAGACCGATACGGTTGAAGCAGTAGCTACGTTGGTGTGACACTTTAGTTTCTACCGATATCCCTTGTGGAGGAACAAGGAGAATATGGGGCTGCTAAGGGGTCATTAAGCACCAACAGACCTTAGAACCTATAATTGACCAACTTTCCCATAGAAAAGTAGCAGTATGCTACTCTCATTGAGACCAAACTCCTGCGATGATTCTGGCCGCAAGAAAAGGTTGCTAAACTGGAATTATGACTGATCTAGGGTGATCAGTGATATTGAGATCCTCTAGAACCTGGTTACTATTACTAGGACAGGTTGAACCAACTAAACTGAAAGAGGGTAATACCTAAACTCCATGCCAACCTGAAATTTAAGGGCTGTCTGTGTGACTTGTTTGCCCTTACCATGTTTGCTATCTGTGAATACCTGTGGTGTGTTTCTATCATGACATCATGCATCATGACATTGCTTGCATATTGCATTGGACTAACCATTTCAAAGACCAATGGGATTCATCTTTGTTCTGTTTTGCAGATCATGGCATCTATGCGTAGAAACACTATTCGGATCAGCTTTGTACAGATTCCTACTCAGCTTAAAGATTTGGTTTCCAAGGTTCCTGACACTTCCTCTTTTGACAGAAGGCATGGTCACCTCCTCAGTCTAGTCACTTCCAAGCTGGATGAACAGATGATGAGTGTCTTATTCCAGTTCTTTGATCCATTGTACCACTGCTTCACTTTTCCGGACTATCAGTTGTTCCTACTTTGGAAGAGTTCTCTGATCTACTCGGCATCTCTATTCTAGAGCAGACCCCATTTACAGGTTTAGAGACAGCTCCTAGGCCGAAGGATATTGCTTCATCCCTCCATCTTACAAGGCTTGATGTGGTGTCTAATTGGGAAACTCGGAGTGGGACAAAAGGCTTCTTGGCTAAGTTCTTGGTTGATCAGGCTAATCAGTTCTGGGACAGTTTGGACTTTCAAGTGTTCAAAGACATCCTGGCTCTTCTCATTTATGGCCTGGTTCTGTTCCCTAATTCAGATTCCTTTGTTGACGTGAATGTGGTGAAGATTTTCATGTCCTGTACCGCTCGGAAACGGGGAACCCTTATATGCTATGCACCATTGCTGGCGAGGTGGTTTATTTCTCACCTCCCCAAATCTATTTTGAAGAACGAGGAAGGCATGCGTTAGGCCTACCAGATTATGTCCCTTGCTCACAAGGACATCATCTGGAGTACTAAAGACATGGAAGAAGTAGCTATTATTGATCGTTGTGGGGAGTACCCCAATGTTCCATTGCTAGGGATTCGAGGAGGGATAACCTATAATCCTCGTTTGGCCTTACGACAGTTTGGGCGAGCTAGGAGGGACATACCTCATGAGTTGCTTCTTCCAAGCATTGTCTTTGACTTCCAGGGAGATGTTAAGGGACATCTCCGCCGATTCATACGAGCCTGGGATAGGGTCAACAGGTCTAATCCACATGAGCTAGGCATGGAGACTTCTCTCCCAATTCCACAGTATTTCCGGTGGGTTCGAGCCCGCGCTCAAAAACTGGGGATGCCGTACGAAGTTGTCTTGCCGGTAATTGTTGAGAGTACTGATGAAGAAGGGGTTCCTCCTACCATACTCCATCCATACATGCCTACTGACATTGGGGCATTAAAGAGGTCTTGGATCCAGCTAAGGGAAGAACGGGATAATTACAGAGAAAAGTATCATGAGCAGGAGCGGAAAATCCTGAGGCTTACAAGGCAGCTGGAGAATGAGAGGATCCTTAATGACTATGTCAGCACCAAAGGGAAACGACCATGGGAGCGCTGATTGTCTTTTATTGTTTTTAGCTTAGATTTGCTTCAGTATTTCTTTTTGTAACGCCTTAAAGGCATTTGTTAAACATTGATTTCGAGTTTTTTATCTAATAAAGTGTGTTTCATTTTGGTTTACGAATTTGAATCTCCAAAAGTCTTTGAAATTATATCATACGCATTCCATTCCCATTCACCTCATTATAGGTACCCTTACAGGTTTCTCATCTTCTTCGCTGTTTATTTCAGCAATCATGTCTTCTGAAACATCAACTGATCAAGCCATCAAGGCTCTGCAAGCTCAAAACGCTCAGTTCCAAGAAATGTTCATGAACTTGGCTAAGGGTCAGCAAGATATGAAGACTCTTATCTTGAAGGATAAGAAGAAGAAGAAGAAGACGGTCCTCCTGAATATGGGTCACAGGTTTGGCAACAGGTTGCGAGAGGGAGCTGATCTGTCTCATTCATCTAGTAAATACGAAGAAGATGATTTATTCATGACCTATGTGAAAGACGTTTCTACTCCATTGATGACAGTAAAGAAGAACTTATTATTGGCCGGTTTATTTCCGGGCTGTGGCAAAGGTTGCCATCTGTGTTTCGTCCTACCTACTTGTTGCCATCTATTGAAGTCAGGTGTCCAACGCCTGATGGATAACAAAGAAATTCTATTTGAGAAAACTTTGGTTCCATTGATTCCTTTTGAAGATGTTTCTACAATCACCATTTTCGCCAATTTTTCCAAGGCTTCCTCGAGAAAGCCTGTTAGAATTACATCTGTTCCGAGAATCGCTCCATTGATCATCACCATTCCTGGACCTATCCCTTACACGTAAGATAAGGCTATCCCGTGGCACTATGGGGATGACATGTGTTATCATTGGATTAAACAAGATTTTAAGAGTGAAGAGGCTGATACTGACGTCAGCAATATTGATGGATCTAGCAAAGTCACCCGAAGCGGAAGACTTTTCTCCCCTGAGATCTCCCCACCAACCGTTCGGAAGCCTGTTACTATTACACCTGCCAGTACATCTACTACTGTTCCTGTTCCTGTTCCAATCCTTACCCCTGTCGCCGAGTCATCTGACACTCGGGGCAAAGGGATCACCGGTGAGCCTGCCCAGATGGAGGCACGAAAGAAGATTACTTTTGAAGCCTCTAGACAGGAGATAGAGGAAATTTTAAAGATCATCAAGAAAAGCGACTACAACATAGTCGAACAGCTGGGGAAAACCCCATCAAATATCTCTATGTTATCTTTATTGCTGTGCTCAGAGGCCCATGCTAAGGCTCTGATTGCTTTCCTAAAAACTGCGCATGTTCCGCAGGAGACATCCGCTGATCAGTTCAAAGACCGTGTGGCTAGTTTGACAGCTGACAACGGGTTGGGTTTCTCTGACGCAGACTTGACTGCCAAGGGAAAAAATCACAATGACGCTCTACATGTTTCAATCGAGTGTAGGGCACTACTCTGGCTCACGTGTTAGTGGATACTGGGTCTTCGTTGAATGTTTTACCCAAGAAAGCATTAGACCGGTTGGATTGTAAGGGGTTGGTGTTGAAGCCAAGTAATATCGTGGTTAGGGCCTTTGATGGGTCCAAAAGGATGGTACATGGAGAGGTGGATGTCCCTATTAAGGTTGGTTCCTAGACTTTCACATCTACATTCTATGTGATGGACATTCAACCATCTTATTCTTCTTTGCTGGGTCACCCGTGGATCCGTAAAGCCGGGGCAGTAACTTCTACGCTCCACCAGATGCTGAAATACCCGGTGAAGGGGAAAATTGTTACAGTACAAGGAGATGAAGAGTACATGGTGAGCCACCTCAACTCTTTTCGGTATGTGGAGATGGACGGGGAGTTCATTGAAACCCCGTGCCAAAACTTTGAAGAAGTCCCCCAGACTTTGGCGTCGACTGAAACTGTTGCTGAAGATCCTCCAATGAAGATGGCTTCCATCAAGGATGTCTGAGCTGTTATTGAGAAAGGTGGGTGTGCGAATTGGGGCCAACTCCCTGACTTTGCACATAAGACATACAAGTTTGGTTTGGGTTTTACTGCAGAAGCTCAAAGGGTTGTTCGGCATGCGCGGATTGGAAGACCTCCTCTGCGTATCACTAATCCGGAAGTGAATACGATTGAAGATGATGATGAGGAGTCTGAGTTTAACAGCTGGATTTACCCAACTATCGACGGCGGATTAGGAAATTGGACGGCGAAGGACTTCGTGCCAGTTTCTTTTATTACGCAATAATAGACTTTTGTTTTGAGTTTGTAACAGACAATTTTAAACTTTACGGCCCGGTGCCTTGCCCGAGACACCGTGGCTTTGTTTGTGAGGGCTTTGCATTTGTCATCTCCATATATCATCAATAAAAGCATTGGACGTTTTCTTGCATTACAAATTTTGTGCTCCTTTTTTTCTTTTTCTATCTTGCAAAACAGTTATTTGTCTTACACACACTCACATATACAGGTCTACATCCACTCTGGATCCCACTGATAACGACTCTGCTACTGCCAGTTATGACTTCGAAAATCCGATCAACCAAGCCGAGGATGAAGGTGAGGACGATTGAGAAGTTCCTGGGGAGCTTGCTAGACTATTGCTTCAGGAAGAGATGGCCATACAACCTCCAAGAGCCACCTACTCTGATGCCTCCAGTTGAAGGAAGACCGTTGATCTTATGCTTGAAAGTGCTGGATAATAGAAAGAGGTGTGTGCTTGGTCAGCATGACGGGTCTGGCCGAAAAGAGCATGCTATTTATTACATTAGCAAAAAGTTTACCGACTGCGAGACCCGATACTCGTTGCTTGAGAAAACTTGCTGCATTTTGGCATGGGCTGCTCGCCAGCTGAGACAGTATATGCTGACTCACACTACTCTATTGATATCAAAGATGGATCCAATCAAGTATATCTTCGAAAAGCCTGCCTTGTCCGGAAGAATAACAAGATGGCAGATGATCTTGACTGAGTATGACATCCAGTACACGACCCAAAAGGCAATCAAGGGAAGTGTGTTAGAAGATCATTTGGCACACCAGGCAGTGGATGATTACCAGTCTATGAACTTCGAGTTCCCAGATGAGAATATCATGATAGTGACTAACTGTGAGACACCTGGACCGGATGAAGGACCTAAGGAAGGATCCCGATGGTCTATGTACTTTGATGGAGCTTCAAACGCTTTGGGTAACGACATTGGCGGTGTGATCATATCTCCTAAAGGCTCTCATACTCCATTCACCTCCCGACTGTGTTTCAACTGCACCAACAACATGGCGGAGTATGAAGCGTGCATCATGGGTCTTCGAGCAGTAATTGACCTAAGGATTAAGTTTCTGAGTGTTTTCGGAGATTCCGCTCTCGTGATCAGTCAGATCAAAGGCGAGTGGGATACGAAACACCCAAATATTATTCCTTACAAGGAGTATGTATTGACGTTGCTTCCCAACTTCGAGGAGATAACCTTTGAACACTTCCCTAGAGAGGAGAATCAGTAGAGGACGCGTTGGCTACGATGTCTTCTATGTTCAAAGTCAAGTGGGACAACGAGGCTCCCCGAATTACCATTTAAATGTTGTACGAACCTGCACATTTCTGTGACATTGAGACTGAAGAGGTAACAGATAAACCATGGTTCCACGAGGTGAAGGGGTATCTTGAGGCTCAGGAGTACCCCGATGGTGCATCTGTTAATGATAAGAAGTTTCTGAGGAGGTTCGCAGCGAAGTTCTTCATCAGTAATGGCATTCTTTACAAGCGTAACTATGATTCGACTTTACTGTGATGTGTGGATAAGAACGAGGCAGAAAGGATTATGGTAGAGTTACATGAAGGTTGTGATCGGTGGAAATAGAACTGACTGATTTGGAATGCTGGTTCGCGAAATGTCGCGGTAAGCAAGAGTCGCCACCGTCTTTTATTTTCTCCAACAAGGAAAGGACAAAAGCACATCAAAATTCCTTTTCGAGATGTTTCTCGGTTCGGGAGGTAGATTATAGAAAGGGAAGGTGTTAGCACCCTTTCTATCCGTGGTTATCCACGGGCTCTTAGGTACTTTCTCACTATGTTTTCAAAATGTTTTGCTTTTCTTGTGTTTGTGGGTTTTGAAAAGTTTGTTTGAAAACTTCGTTTTAACTCTTGTATCTGTCCTCAAGAGTGTATGAAGTGTTGTTTGAAAACTTTTGTTAGAAAAGTGTAGGTGCGAAAAGTATTTTTGTTTTGAAAGAGCAAGTACCTGAGAACCTCTACCTACTCAAAAGAAATTAAGCTGTGTAAATGTCCTTTAGACAGTACTATCCCACTATTGAGAAGTAGGTAGCACCGTCGTTGGAGTTTTCGGGTCAATTCGATTATAGGGACATGTGGTCACCAAAGAAATAGTAGGACGCCTTAGCGGTAACCCTAATGTCTTAGATCTTTTTTTATCCGAGGCAACCGTTTCGAGGCAACTTTGATCTTTAGACAGGAGGGCGACCTCTAAAACACCCTATACTCAATGACCACGTCGAGGCAACCAAGTGAGGCGTACCCTAGGAGTGGCATGTGCGAGTGTGTCAGGTTTCATGTTTAAGTTATCTTTGCACATTTTTATGGTGAGCTACGAGTTGGTTTTAATTTCAGGCAAGTCTTGTCATGCATAGTTAACAGTTAATAATTTGCGGAAAGTAAATTGCGAAAAGTAAATCTACGCTATTACAAGGCGTCGGGTATTTACATCGCCAAAAACATAACCCTTGAAAAGTAAATGCGGGAAATAAAGAAAGCGATAAAAGTCCTAATTACGCTATTACATTCTCAGAGCAGTTACATAAATATGATCAAAATAATAATGCGCGAAAAGAAATTAAATCGGAGAAGTCCTTAGGGTTTTGACCCTTTTTGAGAAAAGAATGAATTTTGGTCCTTTTTGCATTTAATTAAACCTAATTCTAATTAATTAAATAAAAGAAATATTTTTTAAGTTTTTTATGTTTTTAATGAAAATAAAATAAAAAGGAAAACATGATTAAAAATTGTCAAAACCTAATTCTACATGGATTTTATTTATTGCAAAAAAAAAATAGTCAAATTTAACCTAATTAACTAAATTAATTTGTTAGAATTTATTTACAAAAATAATAAATTAAGGTGAAATTAATAGACAATAATAAGAATAATAAAAATATTTACATTTTTAGTTTTGCTGAATTTATTATGAAAATAATTATGTTAATTAAATAATAATAATAATAATAATAATAATAATAATAATAATAATAATAATAATAATAATAATAATAATAATAATAATAATAATAATAATAATAATAATAATAATAATTAAAGGTAAAATATAAAAGAGAGAAAAAAAATAAGAAACAAAACCCAGGGGGTGTTGGGCCCAGATGGAGGTGAGAAAGCAACTTTCAGGCCCATTCGTTTGCCAGTCCGTTTGACTTTTTTGGATTAGCTGCGTGTTCATTGACTGGGAGTACCATGGTCTTCCAATCATGACCATTGGATTGATGCTTAAGGCCACTTGGCGCGCTGATCACTGGAGGTATATGGTGGAATACGCTGGAAAGCCTGCATGCAATCATATGGAGAAAAATAGAAACAAATATTTGGGGGACCTGGGATTCGAACCCAGGTCCCAATGATCACCAGCCAGCTCATCTTCCACTACACCATGTGCCTGCATTTGTTATTATGATAATGAACAAATATTATATTGGACAATTAATACATATGCTGTAAACAACATAAAAACGTGCGCTCATTTGAATGGCCCAACCATACGCTTACACCTCATCATCGTCCTCCTTTGTACCTGTAAAAAACAAATAGATAGCGGGGGTTTTTAACCCCCACAACCTGCAACCACAAAAAATAGCGAATAGGCGTATGATTAATATAAATATTTCACGATGGTCCCAGTGTGTTCGTCTGGTCTTGACGAGTTCAACCACATGCCTTAAAGGTTCTAATTTTTTCTGGATAATAAAGCCCCAAATCCAAAGCTCAGGAACCCTAGAATTTGTCAATGGCAATTCTTGATTCTGTACACTATAAGTCAATTAACTTATACCATTAGTTTCATAAGGATTCAAGCAATGCAAAACAGTCAATAAATCATGTTAAACGTGCACGAAATATGAATTACAATTATGAACAAAAGTGTCAAACCGTGCGACTGTTCTTGAGGATTTCTTGAGCTTTAGCGCTTGGTTTTGATTCCTACACGTTCCTCACACTTCCAGCAACGTGTTTGAATCCACAAAAGTCCTTTAATTGGCCTGGAATATGGAAAACAATTTTCACTTTTCTTTGAATTTTCTCAATATGGTTATGGCCTTTTCTGTAGCAAATTCACGTGTGTGGCATTAGGGTTAACTTATGTATATATAATAGAATGAAACTAGGTCACAATCTTGCAAAGAAATCCATGGAATTGATGATTGTATATTTGATTGAAAATCAAATATTTTTGAATCTTTTTGATTGGAAAAAGTTCCTAAATTGGGAGATTTTGATATCCTTGATTGGTACACGAAATTTCCAGCATGATTAGGTCATTCTTGCTTCACAAAAGGATTGAGAAATCAAATCTTTGTATTTCCTACAATTTAAATTAATTAAATGAATTAATATTGATAAAAAATCCAATTAATTAATAAAAATAAGAAAATAAATTCAAATAGGCTTGATGGGTCGTGCATAGGCCTTGGATAAAGTTTCAAGAAGAAATTTGAGGCCCATTAGCAAAAACAAGGTGTTTTGAGCAAAGTTGACTTTTGCAAATTCACAAATATTTCCCAACTTCTCCAATGCATATCTTGCTCAATTTTGATCATATGAACATGTTCTTGGACATTTTGGAAAGGTATTGAAGTCCTCTAACCAATTACTTTGGTCCCATGTCATTTTGATTTACCAATCTCAAGTTATGGTCTTTGACTTAAAGTGCATTTTTTTTTACTTTTGAAATTGACCTATAATGTAGAAATTGATAACTTTTTATGAGAGCATTTCTTGGACTTGAAATGTGAAGATGAGTTGTAGGAAAGGTCATCCCCTTCAAAATGAGCATTTGATGGGATTTTTCTGATGAACCATGAAAAAGTTATGTCTTGGTCAAGATACAATTGACTTTTCTACTGTCCAAAAATAGTAACTTTTGCATCTTGATGATTTTTGAGCTATCCTTGTGGAATCATGATCAAGACTTGATCAAATGATGATTGTGGACTTAAAATAAGATGTTGACCAAAAATTCTGACTTTTGACTGCAAAATGACCATTTTGCCCTTGCAGTTGACTGTAGGTCAAATGAGGCTTTTGACTGTGCAAATTGACACTGTGAGTCTTGAAACTTGGAATGTAGATGCTTGAGAATGCATATAGGCCTTTGAGACTTGATTGGGCCATTGAAAACCCCAAACTCCTTGAAAGAACCAAAACCCTAATTTTGATTGGCTTAGGAGGCATTTGGACTGTTCAACCCTTGAGAAATCTTGAACCATTTGAAGATGATTCTTGACAAACCTTGAAGAATATGGGAGGGCAAATTTTGGGGTACAACAGTTGCCCCTGTTCAATCTTCTTAAACCTGTGGATGTAGATTGGCCTGCGTGCCTTTCGTGATCCGACAGTGGAAGATGATTGAACACTAGAGTGCCCAGAAATTTGCACTCACATGGTGTAGTATCAGCAGTGTGATGTCGGGAATGGGCTTACAGATGCCATTTGGAGATGTGATGGATAGTTTTTGAGATGGGCTTAAAGATGCCATCTGGAGATGTTGATCGCGTAAGAGATTCCTTAGCGAGAACTTGCATACTGGAGAAAGAAAGGTAGCTTTCCTGTCTGGTTTCAGGTGTTGATTTTCAATCTCATCATGCAGATACTTTCCTGGCTAGTTACAGGTATAGACCTACAATCAATCGCTCACAGATATGCCCTGGCTAGATACAGGTATCAAATCTGGAACTTCAAAAGGTTGGTCGAGATAGCTTTCCTGGCTGGATACAGGTGTAGACCTCTGACCTGAGAATGAAAGATAACTTCCTGGCTAGATACAGGTATTGATCTTCAATCTCCTCATGCAGATACTTTCCTGGCTAGATACAGGTATAGATCTACAATCAGTCGCTCACATATATGCCCTGGCTAGATACAGGTATCGAATCTGGAACTTCAAAAGGTTGGTCGAGATAGCTTTCCTGGCTGGATACAGGTGTAGACCTCTCACTACAAGAAAATTAGTGTTTAACGACACAAAAATTGCGACAGTTATGTGATAACTGTCGTAATTGACATATAGAGACAGTGTTTACGACAGTTGACACCAACCGTCCCTAATATTTATTTTGCGACGGTATATTTAACCATCATAATATTATTATTACGACGGTAAAACAACCGTCGGCCCGCATTTAACACTTTTAACATTGATTTTTCACCAACAACTAGTCACGACGGTAAAATTAACCCTCCTAAAAGGCATATCACGACGGTAAAGCACCCGTCGCACCCTTAAACCTTTCACGATGGTAAAATTATCCGTCCTAAAATTCATTTCATGACGGTAAAACAACCGTCGCATCCAAAACCTTTAAAAATTTTCATGGGCACGACGGTAAAACACCCGTCGCCGTAAAAAAGTTAAAAATCTCATAAAACATCCATTCACTTTCTACTCCTGCGTTCAGAGAATCCGGAAGCACCGTGACGGCAGCGACTGGCGGCGATTCGTTGTTTGAAAAGATGGCTAGATGATCAAGAGCCAGTGATGATACTAGTTCAGTTGCACCAAAAACACACAGACTCACTCGCACAAGTCGTTTCTTCGCGTATCTCGTAATTCTCGATCTCATTTCTCAAATCCCTAATCTATCGTAAATGCGATTTGCATTCATAGATTCATAGCTGCAGAAATGGCCATAAACCTAGCCAAATTTCTCATACTGTTTTTCACTATTTCGATCTGCAACGCCGTCACGAATCCAAGTCCGATTTCCGATTCTCACCGTTCCGCTGCTTTACAACTCTTCGATGGTTCCTCTTCAAGGTCGATGGTTCCTCTTCCAGGAAGTGCCAAGGACTTCTTCAATCAAATTGAATCATTAGCTCTTCTGGAGAGCAAAAGGCAAGTGCTTTTCAGGAAAAGAATTTATAATTTTAGTACAGCTTTATAGTGGTGTCCTTTTTTCCCTCTTGTTTCTTCTTTGCACATATCTTGATATCTTAATAATATTCAGTAACAAAAATGCCTCGGATTTCTTGTTCTGGTGTAGGGTTCCCGTCCCATTAGTGCTGTCACTTCCTGCAACAGTTTATTCATTGTCCAAAAAAGATCAGCTCAAGGTAAGTAATGAAGTTAAAGTTTCTAAAGTCTTTATTTTGGGAGTGAAACGATTAGTTGATGGTTCACACTGGTTTTCTGTTTTGGCTCCTCAACCACCTCATAAGATTATGTTTTTATCACTTTTTCTGTCAAAAATATGTTGGTTGACTCAAATATATTAAAGATTATTGATACAGTTCTGAGTTCCAGTTAGGCTTTCTTTCACATGATGCTACCAGTTATTTTTGGTTCTGTCATTTTCAGTCTCCTTTTAAATTCTTCATCTCACACTCTCCTATGCGCCATTGTTTTTTATTCAGTTGTGGAGCTTAATAAACTCTTCCCCCATTTCTCACTTGTTGATTCTTATACATGCAATAATATATTAGCATCACATGAATCAGTTGGCTGCATTAATAAATCTTAAGTTTTTTTTAATGAATGTACAGCTTTTCACTTCGGAAAATGACAGATTTCTATTTCAAAATTAAACAGGTTACAGTGAATACAGTACTTGGTTTAGCCGCACCACCTCTTACAGTTAAGCTTGTCAGAGCTTTCCACGCTGATGCTAAACATTCTGCTGTTATCGAGGGCAAGGTGAGTGATGAGTCAATGATTATTTTTAGAAGTGGATGTCGTAGAGTAATTTAGTTTATGGGATTCTTTATTATCTCTGGTCTGTTCTACTTTCAATTGTTTGAATATACCTCCCTTATTGTGTTCTACAGGAACTCCAGTACGATCAAAGTAGTGGACTTCATGTCATGGGCTTCCCAGATAATGTGGATGTGGGAACATATGTGTTTGTTTTTGAGGTATTATGTTTATTTAGTGATTATTTTTCCTTTCATTACACCAAGGTGTATTTATTTGTATCTGCTTGTTAGTTATAACGTTTTAAGCCTATTTTGTAGACAGCGCTTCATGATTCAGGTAGTGAAAATGATTATGCTATTGGAGGCCAAATTCACGTGCCGATATATGTCACTGGCATTGTTAAAGTTAGCAACGCAGAAATTGCAGTTCTTGGCAGTGATCTTGGAAGTGATGAAACCCAGAAAACGTAAGGTTTCAATTACTGGTTTGAAAACATCTCTGCAATTATATTCAGGATCAGTGTACTTAATCATCAATTAGTATGTCTCATTGTCATATGTTTGTCATTTTTATGCAGTGTTTGAAGTTCGAGCTGAACACATATATACATTTAAATCTTGGTTTTGCGTTTTTGTTAGCAATTCTATTAATTATGTTTATTTCTTCACTTCAATTTAAATCTTTATTTTGTGTTTCTGTGTAGGCTAGATTTGGCTGGAACTGATTTTGTTTCACTCTCAGCTAACCATCTTCAAAAGTTGCGTTTTTCTTTTCAGTTGATAACGCCTCATGGCCATACCTTTAAGCCTCGCCAGGTTTGTAGTAGTTGCATTAGACCTTTTAAATGAATGTCATTTCATTGGTCTCTTCTTTATTAAACATTTATTCTTCTTCAGGCATTGCTTAAGTTGAAGCATGAGACAAAGTATGAACACATCTTTGTGGTCAGAAATACCGGCAAGAAGTTCGAGATTATTCTCGTTAAGTATCTCCTATTTTATATTTCATTGTCTAGATTAACATGTCTATTCTCGAGTACTTATTGAGTTTGTTACAATTCATAATAAATAGCTATTACACGATGCTGAAGTCAGGATAATCTGTTTTAGTTCATAACTGCTACATTCTGAATATTAGAAATCAAGTGAACTTAAAGTGGAAAAGGCATGTATGTTCTGGTTTTAATACAATGTGTCTTTTTGTAACAGAGGGTTTATTTATCTGTTAGGTTGTACCGTTCTAGATATGCACAATTAAATATGAATCAGCATTCCCTAATTGCATTTAAGCTGGACTGGGTTTGGGGGCTTATAATTTTGTCACCTGTATGTTTTGGCGAAGACTGTATGATCATTTCATTCTCATCTACTATTAATATATAGTTATTGTTCTGTTAAAATTCATAATTTTGTCTTTTAGGATTTTCTTGGCTTGGTGGACAAATTTTATTATCTCTCGGGCAGATATGATTTTGAGTTGACTGTTGGTGATGCTGTCATGGTATCTTGCACTACTTAATTTGGTTAGTTTCCCCTCTCCCCGTAATAGGAAAAGCAATCTGAACAATTACTATTTATGATTTCAGGAGAACTCTTTCTTGCGGCCACTTGGTCATTTGGAATTAGATCTTCCAGAAGCACCTGAGAAAGCAGCGCATCTTCCCCCACTACCTTCCAGAAGCTCTTTTGAGAATTGCTGTGAAGAACGGTCTGCCTCTTTTTACATTTGCTGTTAACCAAATTGACGGTAACATTCTTGCAGCCAAAGTGAAGAACTTAGGCGACTCTGGAAAAGACGAATGCAACCGCATCTATACCTTTTTAACCTTTAGCGAGGTTAAGAAGAAGAATGGAAGTTGGATGAGTAAAGCAGGCAGAAGCAAAGAACCTGATTACGTTCCCCATGTTGTGGCTCAAATGAAGGCTTCTTATTTGCATTATTATGATTTAACCGGCCAGAATTGTATGGACTCCTCTACCGTGAAAGAGTTTGTTTTATTTTCTGTAAAGCTCGGGCAAAGTGATGCTCAGGACGCCGACTATCAGCCAAAAGACGAGCTTGCTGCTATTGCCGTCAAAATACCTAAAGCTATCAGTTTCATTAACAATCAACATCATAGCAGTTGCCACAGTGATAGTCATGACATTGTCCATGCAACGGTTGTGCTCCCAGGCGGGGTTCATAGTTTTCCAAGTAAAGGCGGACCTTCATCACTACTTGAGCGGTGGAAATCCGGTGGATCATGTGACTGCGGCGGTTGGGATTTGGCTTGCAAACTTAAAATTATTGCTACTGACAATCAAGCCAGTAGAAAACCACTGTCATCCAAACCTTATTTTGCAGATTATCAATTCGATCTTTTTGTTCAGGTACATTTTGTTCATGAAACATATTTTGCATACGCTATTACATATTACTAAGATTAGTAATTTTGGTGCATCTCTTTTCTTGCTAACCACAGGGGAACAAACACGATCCGTGCCCAGCATTCAGCTTAACCCCTTAGAAAATGGTATGAGTTCTGTAGCCTTTGACTCGTCGCTCTCACTTTTGCAAGCATTCGCCATTTGCATTGCATTAGTTGATAGCAAGATGCCATGTGAGCTTTCTGGAACAAGAAAGTCGCAAACCAAGGAACTAAAGGCTTTTGGTAAATTAGAAGATATTCCTACAAGTTATGTTTCTAATCCACCAGTTTCTCCTGTTGGTAGGGTCTAAAATTAACATGTGGTAGAGAAATGTTTACGCAAGCTAGAGCATATGAAAAACATTGACAGTTTATAAATAATACAAAACAGATCTAGTAATCTGGAATTCTGTTAAATTATATCATAGATGCTATTGAGGGTCTGGAGCACAGTACCGGCCGTTGTTTATACACCGAGACTTGCATTGATTGCTTAAGAGAAAATCATTAGGGCAGTACCAAGTTATAAAGTGAGGAGTAAATTGAGTGAACCCCTTCTTCTCAAGAAAGTGAGCTGCACCCCTTCATGCATCTGAAACATGAAGTGTCTTCTGCACTAGAATGAAAATAATAATGTTTTTGTTGGATTTAAAGGGATATGAGCTGTTGAAAAATATAATATTTCTATTTGATAAATCTATGATTTCTACCAACTATTGATATGCTGCTTTGGTTTTTGTTGCAGGTAACTTTTCTCTTCCACTTGCTTCGCTGCTCTTCAAACCCTCGTGCGTCTTTGAGGTATGATTTCATTCTTAAATTTGAGTGTGCCTTTACTATATCACTGTTTAATAGTGTTAGACTAAAGAATTTTATCTTATAAGAATTTTATCTTAAATTTGAGTGTGCCTTTACAAATACATTATTCTTATAAGCAATTGTAATAACCAAAATTGCAATGTTTGCAATCGCATTCATACGGGACCGCAAAAGCACTTTAAAATCCTAACACAGGCAATCATATTCTTAACGCAAAGGGACAAGGCGAGGACAAAGGAAATTGAACTCTTAATGCAAATGCAGAATTTTAGTGGAAGACAGGTATATTATTTTGACGCATTTAAAGTTAAATTTTATGAGTATTATTTTAAAGATTATTATTTTAATACCTTTTTTTAGGGATTGGAATCACCCGCTGATGGTAGACGTTCATCTGAGTCTAGCTACCGTATTGGAGATAATGGAACTTTAGGGGGGACAAATTAGACTTTGCTATGATCGAGATAATTAGATTGTGAACTTTCTCATGTATTTTTGGCATAATGATACTTATTATTATAAGATTAGGAATTGATATATTTTGGGTTTTTTGTACTACTTGACATGATTATGGAACTCGCATTTTACGTGATTATGGAACACACATTTTTTTGGATATTATAATGCTTATTTGATGTTAAATATTTTTTATTGAAATTATTTTTACTATATTACAAAGTGATAGAAAATAAAACAAAAAATAATACTATAAATAAATATATTAAAGAAATAATTTAAAGAAAAAAATAACACAAAAAAAAAACTATATTTAAAATTTTTTACATAGATAATAATTTAAATAAAAAATATATATAATAGAAAAAAAAAATCAAGACATAAACAAAAGTCATGGCGACAGTACCGAACCGTCGTAATCAACAATTAAAAATAATCAACAAAAGTCATGACGGTATCGAACCGTCGCCATAAACAATTTAATCAATTTCACAAGATATTCACGACAGCATCGAACCGTCGCCATCAATAATTAAAAGAAACTCAAAAGATAGTCACGACGGTATCAACCCGTCGTAAACTAGAACGACAGTTTTTGTAACCGTCGCGAAATAGGTTGGGGACACACACTTCTGCGACGGTAAAGCAACCGTCGTGGAAAGCAAATTGCGACGGTTTTAACCGTCGTAATCTACAAAAATACCTGTCGCAATCTGCCAATTTTCTTGTAGTGTCTGACCTGAGAATGAAAGATAACTTCCTGGCTAGATACAGGTATTGATCTTCAATCTCCTCATGCAGATACTTTCCTGGCTAGATACATGTATAGATCTACAATCAATCGCTCACAGATATGCCCTGGCTAGATACAGGTATCGAATCTGGAACTTCAAAAGGTTGGTCGAGATAGCTTTCCTGGCTGGATACAGGTGTAGACCTTTGACCTGAGAATGAAAGATAATTTCCTAGCCTGTTATAGGTGTTGATCTTCAAACTCTTCATGTAGATAACTTTCCTGGCTAGTTACAGGTATAGATCTATAATCAATCGCTCACATATATTTCCTGGCTGGATACAGGGGTTGGTCTGGAACACAAAAAGTTGATGGTAATCGTCTTTTGATTGACCTTTTCCTGAAAGGGAAAAACGTTAGCTGTATGCAATGCCATGATGTATGAAATGATGTCATGATGTTCTCAAAACGAGATCGTGTCGTATGCACTTTATCATGTATGTAAGCAGGAGATATGAAATGTGAAATGTTTATGAATGTATTTTTGTCTGGAAAATAAATCCTTGATGAATGCCGGGAGTTTGTTAAATCCTGGGCCGATGTTGAAGAGTAGAGTTCTCCGTTTCCGTTGGGGATGATGAACGAAGATGATTGCAAGAATAAACCTGTAGGAGAAGATGACTCTGTTGGGGAATAAACCTGATGGAGAGATTACTCTGCGGGGAATTACTCTGTGGGAAGAGATACTTCACTGAGATTTTGATGATAACTCCGCTGGGGATTCCTGTTGATAAGCTCTGTTGGGGAATTCGATGAACTCCGCTGGGGATAGGAAGAACTTCGTCGAGGACGATATTTCCGTTGTAATTTGCTGAGGATAGCCCAGTTAGGCTCTGGTGGGGAATAACCTTTGAACATGGTCGGGGAGAGATATTTGTACTCTGCAGGGGACAAGCTTCCAGAATCTACTGGGGAGATGGTTCAACTCTCCTAGGGAAACTTTTGAGGACAGGGCTCCACTGGGGTGTCTGTGTTCCGCCGGGGAACAATCTTATATTTCTGTCGAGGAATATTAAGACTGCCGGGGATGCTTGCTGAGGAATATCTGTATACTCTGCTGGAGAATATTAAGATCTTCTGGGGATACCCATCTTCCTTAGGGCTGACAGCGGACTAACTCTGCTTGGGTAGAGCATTGCTGACTTGCTGGGGATACTGCGCCTTTTTGGGGCTGATGGGAGACCAACTCTGCTAGGGGAGGGTATGGCTGATTCATTCGTAGTTGCAAGTCTCAGTGGTGAGAGCTACCATTGCTGTCTTTTGTTGCGGGGAGTGACGGTATCCTGGTTACATTCTTCAACTGAATATATACCTCAGTACCTTGGTGGATAGAGCATCTTGTACAGTTCGGACAATTCTTATTGCCCCGGTTTCTGTGGGAGAAGGTACCGGTGGAGGTGCTTGATAACTGCTGATTGACGAATCTTCTTCTGGTAGGTAAGTGACGAGATGACGGGACATAGTCGTACGCTTTTTGATCCCTGATTTTTGCCTGGACCGCCTTTTCGGGTTTTTAGTGCACCGGGATACCCTTTTTTTGCTCAAGCCGCCTTTTCAGGTTTTCGACTTGCCGGGTGTACAGATTTTTCATTTACATCCCTTATTTTTGCCCGAACCCTTTTGGTTCACCAGGAAGCCCTTATTTTTGCCTAGGCCAGTCGACCTAGCGGGTCTTTGATTATGTGTAGTATTTTTTCGACTATGTCCACGCTCTCAAAATGTAGGGAGTTGTCACTGCCAATAGTGTTGTGTTGTCATATTACCAGAAGATGTTTGATCGTACCAGATTTGTCGCTGGAATTCATGTCCAATTCCCCAAGTGACTCAGGCGGAGATTTGCCCCTGACTATTTTGGCATTTTGAGAGATTCTCTGAATCTTGACTTGACTGCCCCAAATTATGGACAATGATCATGTCTGCCCCTTGGTTGGAAGTGTTCTTTCCACTTGAGGTGACCCTTTTTGTTGAGAAGGTTTTTGTTCAATAGATATTCGTCGTGCGAATTTCTCTGCTGTTGAACAAATAGTCATATGCACACAATAATATTTCAAGAATGCAAAGCTTATGTCTGTTTTGAAGTTTTTGAAAATGCAGTTTTCAGTAAAACCAGTGATTTTTGTAAAATGTGATGTCAACTCAAGATTTTACAGCAAGCCCTACAGGAGTCAGGATACCTTTGTAACAGTATGCTTTCGAACTAACCCGTGCTTCAGCTAGGACTTTTTAAGGGTTATAACGTGGCCTGGTTCACGGTTTAAGAAACAAAGGATAAAGGCTCAAATTTTATTTGTACCCACCCGTTCTTCGTGATGTTCTTCGATCCTAAACTCAGCTAATCGTGCATTAGATCTTGTTTGAGTCTTTGCTCTGATATTCCGGTGATGGTTCGGATATTGACAGTTTATTTTGAATAGGCAGTCATTTCTTTTTTGTTGAGGGTTTGTAGGACCTCTTTCTTTTTGATTTTATTATCCCTGTTTTTTGCCTGAACCGTTTCTTTTGTAATTACAGTCAGCGGGATGCCCTAGTTTTGTAAGTCTCCTTCATAGGTTTTGACTTGTTGGGATTTTATTTTGAGAAATAATGACTGCCTGTCTTGACAATTATAGGGAACCATCATTGTCTTTTTGTCTCGGAAGGACTTCTTTGATGCCATTCGTTGTGCACCTGGATCAACTGAGAAAACTACCCTGCCCCAGGTTATAATTAAGGGTTTTAATTTTTGAAAAAAAACTCCGACTTCTTTGGCTCAAAGGGGTTGACTAGGGATTATCTTCCTTATAACTCCACTGTTTAAGATTTGAAACAATGCCTGTACCTCATCAGCGGGGTCTGCTCAAAAGCATACTGTAAAGATCGTGGTATCGTTTTCGTCATCCTCCCTCAAAAGGCTTAGAATTTTTAATCGAGAATTGAACATCACAAAAAAATGAAAGAGTTTGAATATAGTGAACACGAATGGATTGATTCAAAACAGACATATGCGATGCATTGATAAAGTAATAAAGTTTGACATGAATAAATGTTTGAACAATCAAAAGAAAATTACAAATTGAAAATTCCAATGAACAAAAAGTCTTCTCGTCTCAGGACTTGTCACTTAAAATGGTGAACCTTGGAGGGATAGTAGAAGAACTCAGCCTGACCATCTTGTGCAAACTCCAATGCTCCTTCATCAATCAGGTTTTGGATTTTGTACCTCAGCTTCCAACAGTCATCAGTATCATGCCCCGGGCTGTTAGAATGGTACGCACACCTAGCATCAGGATTGTAGTTGGGTGAAGAAGTCTTAGGATTCGGGTGAGGTCCTATCAACGTCACCAGATTCAAATTCAATAGGTGTTGCAAAGCTTGGGACAGCGGCATGTTGAGCTTGGTAAACAGCCTCGGAGTAGCCTGTTGCTTATGGTCAGGTTTTTGTTGGACCATTGAGGTAGTGGCACCCTGGAGAGGTCCATTCTTCATCAAACTAAACCTTTGACTTCTCGGAAGTTGATTAATGACTTGATCCTCAGCCTTGACTATTTGCTTCATATTGTTGTATCTGTCCTGATGAAGCTGGTTGATCACGGTTCTCAACTCTTCTTGCTCCCGAGCTAAGCCTTGGATAAGAGCCATCTGCCCCAGCATCTGGGTTTTCATTGCATCTACCTCAGCCTGCAGATGTTTCAGCCGTTCGTCCTTACTGTCTTCAGGACTTTTCTTGACCAAATTCCCCATGAGGAGTGTTCTCAACTCTTCCTGCCCCTTGGATAGGCTTAGGAAGATTTCCCTGAACTGAGTCTCTTGAGTATGAAGATCCTGGTTGTCTTGTTGGAAAGCCATTGCTGAAATAAACAGCGAGAACGTGAGAGACCTGTATCGGATGACCTATTATGCAATGATATGTATGTATGCAATGTTTTCAAGGATCTCGCGGGGTAAACAAGAAAATTGTTAGAATTTGAATTTTGCAGCTTGATTGAAGGAACTTCATGTTGTTGAGAGTCCTTCTTCAAGAGTCAGGGCTCACCATATCGAGTGGGTCATAGCCCCTGACTCAAGTTATCATGTTTTGATCTCCAACAACCTTGGCTAGAGAAAAATAAATCCCCTTTGCCCCTTGCTAGACAGTTGGTTCATCATGACCTGCATCACAAACCCTTGAGATCCTTGAAATGGGTTAGTCCTTATGCAAGATGCACGCAAGGTTATGATGTTATGATGTGTATGCTATGCATGTGAGGTGATGTAAGCAAGCCCTGCTATGAGTCCAAATTATTGGATAAGGACTGTAAACAAAACCTGCAAGGAACTCATGCTGTCAGATAACAAGAATGTGTAAGTAGTTCAAGTTTGAAAGCACACAAGTCACACATATAGCCTTAAGTTTAGGCCGGCATGGAGTTCGTAGGTAAGTACCCTCTTGAAGTTAGTTGGCTCAAAACCTGTCCTAGAAATAGTAACCGGGTTCTAAGGAGCTCAATATCATTGGATTGTTTTTTATGTTCATTGTTTTGATTTAGCCACTTAACTGGCGACCAAAATATTCCAAGAAAATAACCCTCAATGAGTGTAGTATCGAGTATCTACCAACTTCGGGCTGCACCAAAGTCGGTCATCTCACTACCCCTAAAGAGGCCAGGATGGTCAAGTAAGGTTCTAAGGTCAGTTGATGCTTCACGACACCACGCGGCGGCCCCGTACTCTCCTTGACTTGACTCAAGGGTTACCGATACTCACCAAAGTGCCACATCAACATAGAAACTGCTTCAACCATGTCGGTATACCCCGCACAGTTCCCTCACAGTTTGTTGCTACTTCTAAAAGGGTATCCCCAGATCCGGGTTAGGATCTATAAAACTCCAATACAGGCCCACAAAGTTTAAAGCATACAAAGCATACAATTGAAAACACGAGTGATTTAATCCTAAGGTACACCTCACTTATTAATATTCCCCAGCAGAGTCGCCAGTTCTGTGATCGGTGGAAATAGAACTGACTATTTTGAAATGCTGGTTCGCGAAATGTCGCGGTAAGCAAGAGTCGCCATCGTCTTTTATTTTCTCCAACAAGGAAAGGACAAAAGCACAACAAAATTCCTTTTCGAGATGTTTCTTGGTTCGGGAGGTAGATTATAGAAAGGGAAGGTGTTAGCACCCTTTCTATCCGTGGTTATCCACGGGCTCTTAGGTACTTTCTCACTATGTTTTCAAAATGTTTTGCTTTTCTTGTGTTTGTGGGTTTTGAAAAGTTTGTTTGAAAACTTCGTTTTAACTCTTGTATCTGTCCTCAAGAGTGTATGAAGTGTTGTTTAAAAACTTTTATTAGAAAAGTGTAGGTGCGAAAAGTATTTTTGTTTTGAAAGAGCAAGTACCTGAGAACCTCTACCTACTCAAAAGAAATTAAGCTGTGTAAATGTCCTTTAGACAGTACTATCCCACTATTGAGAAGTAGGTAGCACCGTCGTTGGAGTTTTCGGGTCAATTCGATTATAGGGACATGTGGTCACCAAAGCAATAGTAGGACGCCTTAGCGGTAACCCTAATGTCTTAGATCTTTTTTTATCCGAGGCAACCGTTTCGAGGCAACTTTGATCTTTAGACAGGAGGGCGACTTCTAAAACACCCTATACTCAATGACCACGTCGAGGCAACCAAGTGAGGCGTACCCTAGGAGTGGCATGTGCGAGTGTGTCAGGTTTCATGTTTAAGTTATCTTTGCACATTTTTATGGTGAGCTACAAGTTGGTTTTAATTTCAGGCAAGTCTTGTCATGCATAGTTAACAGTTAATAATTTGCGGAAAGTAAATTGCGGAAAGTAAATCTACGCTATTACAAGGCGTCGGGTATTTACATCACCAAAAACATAACCCTTGAAAAGTAAATGCGGGAAATAAAGAAAGCGATAAAAGTCCTAATTACGCTATTACATTCTCGGAGTAGTTACATAAATATGATCAAAATAATAATGCGCGAAAATAAATTAAAACGGAGAAGTCCTTAGGGTTTTGACCCTTTTTGAGAAAAGAATGAATTTTGGTCCTTTTTGCATTTAATTAAACCTAATTCTAATTAATTAAATAAAAGAAATATTTTTTAAGTTTTTTATGTTTTTAATGAAAATAAAATAAAAAGGAAAACATGATTAAAAATTGTCAAAACCTAATTCTACATGGATTTTATTTATTGCAAAAAAAAAGTCAAATTTAACCTAATTAACTAAATTAATTTGTTAGAATTTATTTACAAAAATAATAAATTAAGGTGAAATTAATAGACAATAATAAGAATAATAAAAATATTTACATTTTTAGTTTTGCTGAATTTATTATGAAAATAATTATGTTAATTATATAATAATAATAATAATAATAATAATAATAATAATAATAATAATAATAATTAAAGGTAAAATATAAAAGAGAGAGAAAAAAAATAAGAAACAAAACCCATGGGGTGTTGGGCCCAGATGGAGGTGAGAAAGCAACTTTCAGGCCCATTCGTTTGCCAGTCCGTTTGACTTTTTTGGATTAGCTGCGTGTTCATTGACTGGGAGTACCATGGTCTTCCAATCATGACCATTGGATTGATGCTTAAGGCCACTTGGCGCGCTGATCACTGGAGGTATATGGTGGAATACGTTGGAAAGCCTGCATGCAATCATATGGATTAAAATAGAAACAAATATTTAGGGGACCTGGGATTCGAACCCAGGTCCCAATGATCACCAGCCAGCTCATCTTCCACTACACCATGTGCCTGCATTTGTTATTATGATAATGAATAAATATTATATTGGACAATTAATACATATGCTGTAAACAACATAAAAACGCGCACTCATTTGAATGGCCCAACCATACGCTTACACCTCATCATCGTCCTCCTTTGTACCTGTAAAAAACAAATAGATAGCAGGGGTTTTTAACCCCCACAACCTGCAACCACGAAAAATAGCGAATAAGCGTATGATTAATATAAATATTTCGCGATGGTCCCAGTGTGTTCGTCTGGTCTTGACGAGTTCAACCACATGCCTTAAAGGTTCTAATTTTTTCTGGATAATAAAGCCCCAAATCCAAAGCTCAGGAACCCTAGAATTTGTCAATGGCAATTCTTGATTCTGTACACTATAAGTCAATTAACTTATACCATTAGTTTCATAAGGATTCAAGCAATGCAAAACAGTCAATAAATCATGTTAAACGTGCATGAAATATGAATTACGATTATGAACAAAAGTGTCAAATCGTGCGACTGTTCTTGAGGATTTCTTGAGCTTTAGCGCTTGGTTTTGATTCCTACACGTTCCTCACACTTCCAGCAACGTGTTTGAATCCACAAAATTCCTTGAATTGGCCTGGAATATGGAAAACAGTTTTCACTTTTCTTTGAATTTTCTCAATATGGTTATGGCCTTTTCTGCAGCAAATTCACGTGCGTGGCATTAGGGTTAACTTCTGTATATATAATAGAATGAAACTAGGTCACAATCTTGCAAAGAAATCCATGGAATTGATGATTGTATATTTGATTAAAAATCAAATATTTTTGAATCTTTTTGATTGGAAAAAGTTGCTAAATTGGGATATTTTGATATCCTTGATTGGTACACGAAATTGCCAGCATGATTAGGTCATTCTTGCTTCAGAAAAGGATTGAGAAATCAAATCTTTGTATTTCCTACAATTTAAATTAATTAAATGAATTAATATTGATAAAAAATCCAATTAATTAATAAAAATAAGAAAATAAATTCAAATAGTCTTGATGGGTCGTGCATAGGCCTTGGATAAAGTTTCAAGAATAAATTTGAGGCCCATTAGCAAAAACAAGGTGTTTTGAGCAAAGTTGACTTTTGCAAATTCACAAAAATTTCCCAACTTCTCCAATGCATATCTTGCTCAATTTTGATCATATGAACATGTTCTTGGACATTTTGGAAAGGTCTTGAAGTCCTATAACCAATTCCTTTGGTCCCATGTCATTTTGATTTACCAATCTCAAGTTATTGTCTTTGACTTAAAGTGCATTTTTGTTGACTTTTGAAATTGACCTATAATGTAGAAATTGATAACTTTTTATGAGAGCATTTCTTGGACTTGGAATGTGTAGATGAGTTGTAGGAAAGGTCATCCCCTTCAAAATGAGAATTGGATGGGATTTTTATGATGAACCATGAAAAAGTTATGCCTTGGTCAAGATACAGTTGACTTTTCTGCTGTCCAAAAATAGTAACTTTTGCATCTTGATGATTTTTGAGTTATCCTTGTGGAATCATGATCAAGACTTGATCAAATGATGATTGTGGACTCAAAATAAGATGTTGACCAAAAATTCTGACTTTTGACTGCAAAATGACCATTTTGCCCTTGTAGTTGACTGTAGGTCAAATGAGGCTTTTAACTGTGCAAATTGACACTGTGAGTCTTGAAACTTGGCATGTAGATGCTTGAGAATGCATATAGGCCTTTGAGACTTGATTGGGCCATTGAAAACCCCAAAATCCTTGAAAGAACCAAAACCCTAATTTTGACTGGCTTAGGAGGCATTTGGACTGTGCAACCCTTGAGAAATCTTGAACCATTTGAAGATGATTCTTGACAAACCTTGAAGAATATGGGAGGGAAAATTTTGGGGTACAACAAAGGTACTTTCAGAACTCATTCCAATGGACACACCATGGCAAAGAAAATCCTACGGGCAGGATATTATTGGTCTACCATGGAAGCCAACTGTTATCAACATTCTCGGACCTGTCACAAGTGCCAAGTCTATGCTGATAAGGTGCACATACCTCTAGTTCCTTTGAACGTATTGAAAACACCTTGGCCTTTTGCAATGTGGGGCATCGACATGATCGGAGAGATCAGACCTACGGCATCCAACGGGCATCGTTTCGTCCTGGTAGCAATTGATTACTTTACGAAGTGGGTTGAAGCAGCTTCCTTTGCTACTGTAACCAAGAACGTCGTGGCACAGTTTATTCAACGCAATCTAATCTGTCGATACGGCGTACTAGAGAGGATCATTACGGATAATGGTACAAATCTCAACAATAAAATGATTACCGAGCTCTGTAAGTAGTTCAAGATAAAGCATCACAACTCTTCTCCTTACCAGCTGAAGATGAATGGGGTTGTTGAAGGGGCTAATAAGAAAATTAAGAAGATTGTGGAGAAGATGACGGTGACATACAAAGATTGGCACGAGATGTTACCTTTTTCTCTTCATGGGTATTGTACCTCAGCGCGGAGGTCAACAGGGGAAACCCCTTATTCCTTGGTATACGGTATGGAGGCTGTCTTACCCATTGAAATTCAGATACCCTCTCTTCGGATTATGAAGGATGCAGGTTTAAGCGAAGATGACTGGATCCAGACCCGGCTTGATCAACTGAACTTAATCGACGAAAAGAGACTTACTGCTATTTGTCATGGTCAAACGTATCAAAAGCAGATGATCAAGGCATTTAACAAGAAAGTTAGATGACAAGAGTATCAAGTTGGGGATCTAGTGATCAAGCGCATCATCCTGCCACAAGGTGATCCTAGGGGAAAATGGACCCCTACGTACGAAGGGCCATTTGTGGTTAAGAACATTTTCTCAGGAGGAGCTATGATTCTAACCACCATGGATGGTGACGACCTTCCGCACCCCGTCAATGCAGACATAGTGAAAAAATACTACGCATAATCAAAGACCCGCTAGGTTGACTGGCCTATGCAAAAATAAGGGCTTCCTAGCGAACCAAAAGGGTTTGGGCGAAAATAAGGGATGAAAATAAAAAAAATTGTACACCCGGCAAGTCGAAAACCTGAAAAGGAGGCTTGGGCAAAAAAGGGTATCCCGGTGGACTGAAAACCCGAAAGGGAGGTCTAGGCAAAAATTAGGGATCAAAGCGTAACACTATGTCTCATTAGATCACCTTGCAACCAGACTTCGGTATCGACTATCAAGCTCGAACGACACTAATCAATCTGATCTACCTTCAACCAAGTAGCAAAGTGATGAGATGCTCGAGGATATAAAGGCAATAGCAGAGTTGGAACCCAGTGGGATTGTTCACATAGCTGGTTTTCTTTGTTTTTTACAAACTGTATAAATTCTTTTGTTCGGCGGCGTTCTCTTACTAGAACGTCAGCCTCTTGTACAAAAACTCCTATTTACAAGCCAAACTGCAAAGTCAATACAATTCATTTTAAAAGAAATTTCAAACTGTTTTTCCTTTTTCTGTTTTGTTTTGCAAAGAACGTCCAATGTTCATTTTTGATATATGCATTTGACAATAATTGCTGCTCATGATTATTTACATGCAAAACAAAAGACGATTACTCGTAATATCAGGAATTGGGGCAAATAAGAATTGTCCAGACAGTTGCTTTATCCACCAGGTACAAAGGTAGATTTAACTGAAGAATAGGACTGAGGTATTTTCACTCCCCGCAGAGTAAGAAAAGACAGTAAAGTTAACTCTCCCCAGCTGAGGCTCGCAACCGCGAATGGGTCAGAAATATTCTCCCCAAGCAGAGTTATCCGTCATCAGCACTAAACAATTATCCCCAGTGGAGTCTGGAAAAGCTTCCCCAGTGGAGTTTGGAGAATCATCCCCAGTAGACTTTGAAAATTGTCCCCAATAGAGTCTAAAAGG
Source organism: Vicia faba (assembly GCA_948472305.1). Classification (NCBI taxonomy): domain Eukaryota; kingdom Viridiplantae; phylum Streptophyta; class Magnoliopsida; order Fabales; family Fabaceae; genus Vicia; species Vicia faba. Next base: position 902,635,911 of record OX451735.1, on the reverse strand, counting down.
TTTTCCCCAGTGAAGTCGCAACTGAAAGATCATCCCCAGTGAAGTTCATTCCTTTCACAAGCAAAAACTCAATCCCCAATAGGATTCAGTATCGCCAGCAACGGTAATTCATCCTCAGCTGAATTTATCAGCAGAATCCTCTACAGAGCATGTCCTCCCCACAGGGTTACTCTCTCGTCAGTTTATTCCCCAGCAAAGTTATCCTCTCCTGCAGGTTTATTCTCGTCAATCATCTTCGTTCGCTATCCCTAGCGAAAATGAGGAATTCGACTCTTTTCTCCAGCAGCGACCCAAGATTTATTTTCCCCAGCTACAAAACATCATATTTTCATACATCATGGCACATGCATATACGCATCATACAAACACAATATCATTTATTTTGAGAACATCATTTCCTGATACATATCATGCATTACATGCAGCTAACCTTTACCTTTCAGGAAAGATACAATTAAATTCTCATAAAAGCAATCCATGAAGCTCAGATTCGACTAGACATTAGTTTAAATCCTTAGCAAGTCGTGGATCCCGAATTACGACCGAATAAACAGCTCAACAAGAATTGTGAAGACTGAATTTTGACCAGATAACAGTAAGGGATAATGTGCAACTTGGATTACGACCTAACAGCAGTTCACCCGGCCAGATACTATGAAGCTCAGATCACGACCGGATGTTAGTTGGCCCAAAGTCAAAGGGAATCCCGGATTACGACCGGATAGCCATTTGATCTCTTCTAAAGACTGGATTACAACCAGACAAGAATTGTGAAGACTAGATTTTGACCAGATAACAATAAGGGATATTGTGTAGCTTGGATTACGACCTAACAGCAGTTCACCCGGCCAGATACTATGAAGCTCGGATTACGACCAGATGTTAGATGGACCAAAGCCAAAGAGAATCCCGTATTACGACTGGATAGCCATTTGATCTCTTCTAAAGACTGGATTACGACCAGATAAGAAGTAAAGTGTTCTGAAGACTGGATTACGACCAGATAAGAAGAAAAGTGTTCTGAAGACTGGATTACAACCAGATAAGAAGTAAAGTGTTCTGAAGACTGGATTACGACCAAATAAGTAGTAAAGTGTTCTGAAGACTGGATTACGGCCGGATAAGAGGAAAAGTATTGCGAAGCCTGGATTATGACCAGACAGCAATACGAAATACCATGAAGCCTAGATTACGATCGAATAATGATAAAAAAGACTGAAACCTAGATTGCGACTAGATAGCAGTACAAGACTTCGCGAAGTTTAGATTTAGACCAAATAGCAGTTTACCTGGATAGTTACTAAGAAGCCCGGTGTCGACCGGATATTAGTGTGCCATAAATTTAAGTTAAGGCCCGGATGTGACCGAGTAACATTTGAATTCCTTCTGAGACCTGGATTACGACCAGATAAGAATTGAGAAGTTACGAAACCTGGATTACGACCAGATAGCAAGTTTAATCTCATCCTCCCAGTAAGTCACTGTAAGGCCTGGATTACGACCAGGTAGCAGTCAGTCTTATTACTATGAAGCCTGGACCACGACCATATAACAGTTCATTTTCACCTCCTCGACTAAGAGACAATTCCTCAGTTGAGTACGGACGATCGAAGTTCCTAAATATCAGCAGAGATGACCCATCATCAGAATAATGGACGAAAAAGCTCCTAAATTTCTACTTCTCTCAACAAATATCGGACTTCCCCAACGGAATCTTCCACAACAACAGGTATCCAAGCTCTCGCTAAGGAATCTCTTATGCGATTGACACTCCTTCGGATGGCATCTTTAAGTCCATCTCTCGTCAGCGATCCCTGATGGCATCTTTAAGCCCATCTCCCGTCAGCAATCCCAAAATGGCATCTGTAAGCCCATTCCTGGCATCACAAGGCAATTACCATTTCACGCGAGTGCAAATTTTTGGGCACTCTAGTGTTCAATCAACTTCCACCTTCGAATTACGAAAGGCAAGAAAGCCAATCTACATCCTCAAGTTTAAGAAGATTGAACAGGGGCAGCTGTTGTACCCCTAAATTTTCCCTCCCATATTTCTCAAAACATTTCAAGAAAAAATCCTCAAGTTGCTCAATGTAGTCCAAGGGTTGGCCAGACAAGCTCTCTCCTAAGGCAGTCTACCCCAAACTAGGGTTTCATGTTGCATCAAGATCCTTGAGTCCAAGTGATCCCAAGTTCTCACCAATGTCCTAATATGTTCTCAAGATCATCCATGTCAAGTTTCAAGCCTTGCAGAGAAAGTTTGCTCAGTCAATTGCACAAAAGTCCAAAAATCGACTATGCTAGGGCAAAAGTTAATTGTGACCTAGATACAGTCAAACTTCAATATTTTTGGTCAACATCTTCATTTTTAAGGATATTTCATCATTTGATCAAGGGTTGATCATGATTCATCAAGGATTGCTCACAATTCATCAAGACTCAAAAGTTACTAAATTAGGGTTTTGTAGGAAAAGTCAACTCAACTTTGACCAAGCATAACTTTCTCATACTTTATGAGAAATGACCCATCCAAAGCTCATTTTGAATAGGATGCAATTCCCTACAATCCATATTCAGCTCCCAAGTTCAAAATATGCACTCACAAGAAGTTATGAATTTGGACATTATAGGTCATTTTGAAAAGTCAACAAAAACACCTTTTTTGTCAAAGCTTCATACATGAGCATGGAATATCAAAATGAGATGAGACCAAAAGGGTTGATTAGAGGACATCTCAAGACTTCTAAAAAGTCTAAGAACACATCCAAAGAGTCAAAATTAAGGAAGTTATGCATTGTTGAAGTTGACCTTTTTTGCAAAATTGCCAAAAGTCAACTATCCCCAAAACTTCAAAATTTGCCAAATGGGCTCATTCTTTTTCACTTGTTTTGAGTTGGCATCATAGCCCAAGTTCTCTAGCCTTTTCCACTTGTCCATATCATATTTTTATTAATGATTTTGATTTTTATTTGAATTAATTTTATTTAAATCAAAATAAATCAAATAAAAATCCAAAACATTGATAACCAAGGATTTTGTATTGTTTCAGGCTTCATTGAACAACTAGCATCATTCCAAATTCGCATTAAGGCTTGAGTGAACAAAAAGATTCAAAATAAGCCATATTTGGAAAGATATTCAAAGCAAATCAAATCAATTTCCAAAGCATTGAAAGAAGAAGATTTGGATGCAATTTGCAACCCTAATCCCTTCACCAATACATAAGGAGGGCGTGCAGATCAAAAAGAAGGTTGGAAAGAGGCGCTAGAGCTAGAACAAAATTTGCAAAAATAAGCAAAAAGTGTGAGATTGAATTGGTGGTTAGAGGCGTCCTCAAGGCTTGATATCTCTCCCAATCGCTTCCTGGCAATCTCAGGAACCTAAAGCAATCAAAACCAAGCGTTTTCAAGCCCTCCCACGCACTGTAAGTCCGTAACGGTATCATCCTTTTCTTGAATTCGAAAAGCTTTATTCTTGCATCCATAGTGTAAAATAATGGCATAATCTTGATCACCATGATGTTTGCAAGCTTTTGGCATTAGCCAATTTCATTTATATGGCATGTGCTGTAACTCACTATTGTTAGGTTTTCAAGCTTGGTTTTAGGGCTTTCAGTTTCAGGGACAATTAGCCTTCATGATGGGTATGGTTGTGATGAGGAGAATGAGACGAGTCTAACCATGGTGTTAGATTCCATTTATATGCCCTGTAGAAAATTTTGGAACGAGCATGACTTGTAGCGACGGACACTGTCTGTGGGTATAGGTCCTTGAATTTTTAGCCATGGTGCAGGGAAGAAGAAGCAGGCGTGTCACTCCCCTACTGGCCCGTTCAAATATTGGCGCGCGTTTTTCTGAATTGTCCACTAGCATTTGTTTTTTTATATTATTATTATTTTGTAATATGTTAACAATAAGAACCAAATGCCCCAGTGGTGGCCACGCAGGTTTTCAAGGCATTAGAGGCTAGAGGTCAGGGGTTCGATCCGTGCCTCCAACATTTGTTATTTTTCCTTGTTATTTCAGGTAATCCAATGCATGCATAAGCCAGGCACCCACCATGGACCTTCCTCATCAACACGCTAGATGGCCAGATGGCCAGATCTGGTGGCTACCACTGAGGGTGCACCAAAGACCCAGTCAAACGCCTGCATACTGGATCCAAAAAGTCAAAACGAGCCATCTCAATGGGCCTAGGAAATATGCTTTCTACACCCCCAATTTCAGGCCCATCTCTCTCTTTTTTTTATATTTAGTTTATTTCCTTTAATTATTTATTTATTTAATTACTTAACCAAAAAAAATTTTCTTTTTATCAAAAAAAATCAGAAAAACATTTTTCTATCCAATTAAAATTTAGAATTTTATTTTTCATCAATAAGTATTAATTAAAATAATTAGGTTATTTATATTAGATAACTTTAATTAATTTTGTAAATATTTAAAATTAATTAGAATCAATAGGTTTTAACCCTAATTTAATTATCTTATTGCTTTCCTAAAATAACAAAAAACAACAAAAATAGGTCTTAATTATTTTTCATTAATTAATTTAATAACTAATTAATTTAGCATTTAATTTTAGGATTTAATTTCTTTTTCTTAAAAAATAAAAACAACAAAAAAACTTTCTTTTAATTAGGAGGGTCAAAACCCTAGTTCTCGTATTCGATCTAATTTTCTCGCGCGCTTTATTTTTCTTTATCCAAATTATTGTATCTGCTCCTGGTTTGTAATAATTTAAATTAGGACATTTATTTATTTTTACAGCTTTTAATTTCGAAGGGTTTGTTTTTGGCGATGTAAATACCCGACGCCTTGTAATAGCGTAGTTTAAATTCCGCACTTTAATTTCTGCAAATATTCAACTGTTAGATGTTTGATCATAGGGTTTGCATGACAAGAATGTATGACTAAATTTAAAACAATTAGATCACCCTAAACATGTGCAAAGATAAACAAATCTGAAATCAACACACCCGCACATGCGCACTCCTATGGTACACTCCCACTTGGTTGCCTTCGTAAACGGTCATTGAGTATAGGTTGTTTTAGAGGTCGCCCTCTTGTCTAAAAGATCATAGTTGCCTCGAAATGGTTGCCTCAGATATCGTTGCCTCGGATAAATGATCTAAGTCATTAAGGTTACCACTAAGACAATCTAACATTGCTTTAGTGACCGTATGTCCCTTTCGAATTGACCCTCAAACTCCAACGACGGTGCTACCTACTCACTAATAGTAGGATAACATTGTCTAAAGGAAACAAACATAGAAATATTCCTTTTTCGAGTAGGTAGATTAGTTCTTAAGTACTTGCTCTTTCAAAACAAAACTTTTTTCACACTTACACTCTTTTATGAACAAGTTTTCAAAAAAACACTTCATTACACTCTTGAAGACAGACGCAAGAGTTAAATCGAAGTTAAAACAAAAACATTTCAAAACCCACAAACACAAAGAAAACAATTTTGAAAACAATAAGCAAGTACCTAAGAGCCCGTAGATAACTACGGATAGAAAGGGTGCTAAAACCTTCCCTTTCTATAATCTACCCCCCGTACTCAAAAATATCTCGAAAAAAGGAATTTTTCTGTGCTTTTTTCCTTTCCTTTTTGGATAAAATAAAAGTCGGTGGCGACTCTTGCTTACCGCGACATTTTGCGAAAATAAACGCAAAACGCAAACCAGCATTTCCAAAAACAGTCATTTCTTCCACCGTATCACATAGTTCTCATATAGTCGGGACATGGTACAAGATGTGGATTGTAATCAAGGCGTCATTCTTTCAAATTTCTTATTGCTTGACACACAAATTTGGTTTAGATCGGGGAACTGAATTGAATTACGGGTTCATTAAAGTTGTAGTTTGATTTGAATTTGTTCATTAATATTTGAAGTGGATTTGAAGCAAATCAAAGCTCTTAAATATTTGTGTGGCTTTTCTTGGAATTCAAATCACAAGTATGAAAAGGCATGCGTCAAATTCATCCAACTATCAAAATATCATCCAAATAGCCTCTCAAGGATTCATTCAAGATTCACGTATTTTTTGATAACCTTGAAAATATTTTGGATTCATATCATGAGTATTTGAATCCATATGAAGGCATTTAAAGGAAATATTGAAGGAAAAGAAAATGGAATGTCAAAATACAATTTGAAAGAAAGAAGAACTTTGAATATTCGAGAGAATACTTCATTTAAATTCAAGAAGCTCTAAGATCATTTAACACTTGATTCAAGGGAGCATTCCTATTTACTAAATGAAATACCAAATTACACCCCCTTTCAATTACATTACATGATCAAGAAAATTACACAAAAATTGGTTTGGACTTAAGTTTCATCATAAGTTCTATCATGACTTCATCTTGTTAATATTCTATGTTATGCCCAAGATTTTCTCCACCTATCTTCATGTTTCTTCCAGGAGTTCAGCAACTACATATATTCATCAACATTAAGCCACGACTCAAATCAGCCTTACACTCATCTGAATTATAAAAAATGTGTCTCACAGATCAGCATAGCAGAAAAATGAAAACAAAAAGAGAGTTGAGTCGGAGGGAATCAACCCTTACCATGCCCTGCAACTTAAACTCAGCCTGCACACATTCAAAAAACCAGTTTCGTCAAAACTCAGAGCCAATGTTCCGCAACCAACCCTACAATTTTCAGAAGCAGTTAACCATAAAACCTGCATTGACAAAAAAAGAGTTCAAAAAATTAACTACCAATAATCAAGCGGCCCTATATCAAAAGAACCAGAACTGAAGTTGCACTTCAAGCCGAAATCAATCTGAATAGAGACCCTGCATCAGTATCAGCTCATGATTATTTGGTTCACCCAGACCAGTTTGCAATTTAATCATCCAGAAAATATCGGAGGGAGGTTTTTATCAATGAAAATCAGTAGAAAGTATTGCAGAGAATAAAAGGAAACCTAAATCAAACTTCCTGTAATAGTCCATAACTAACTAACTAACAGTCCAACTAACCTATGACCTCCTAACCTTTTAACAGAAATAACATAATCCTATAACTGTTTTTAACAGAATTACAGTTTTTTAACATCTTCCCAACCAATTTCTATAACTAACATCTAACTAATTTTTTTCAGATTGGTTACAACTTCATTAACCAACCGAAAACGCAAGCCAACCTCCTAAGTAACCATAACAGAACTGTTTTCTAACCAATTTCTAACAAAATGAACATCTCTATCAAACTTTTTCTGAGAGAAAATCGTATAATAGAAAAAGAGGGAGAGGAATCATGATGATTCACAATATAAAATTATCCATAAAAAATCACAAAGAAAACTCACCTTAACACTCTCTGAGGAGTCACCAGAAATATTCATCTCTCTCTCTGATTCGATATACAAATTATCTACATAATCTCCATTATCTCTACTCCTTACTTCAATCTTGGTATCACAACAATCTTCATCAATCGTACCAGATCTCCACCTCTTCACAATATTCTCCATCATTAATTCTCTGTACAAACCTTCACCATCATGCTCCAACCTGCATCAATTCTCTGCAACACCTATACCACTAAAATTCAAGAATCGCCATTGATCTCCACCTCTTTATGCATCTTCAACCATCATCATCTCCTTGCCCTCATCAAATATTGCAACTCCTCTGTACCCATCAACGACATCACCATCTTCAACTGTGTTCTCTCATTCACACCTTTATTCACCTACAAACTCTATAACCGTTATGTACCTTCAACCTTCCTCCTTCAGACATCTTCATATTTACCCTTCACTTCTCGACAATCACAACTATTTCTACTGCATATTCTTTGATCTCCATCAATAATCTTGAAGCTACTGAGGTCGAGCTTCAAACATCAATCATCATCCTCACCATCAGTAATAACGCAAGTGAATCACATCTGGAGATGGAAACCATGAGACTGTAGACGAAGAACTCGAACTGATACAAAGCTTTGAGTGGCGATGCAAATTTAATTGAAATGAGATCGATGGAGACAAATACGAGTCTCTAATGCCTCTTCACAATGGAACTCAGTGTTAATTTCATGGAATTGGCAGTGTTGAGCGAAGAAGAAGGGATTATTGGTTGAACGAAATTATGATTTTGGACAAAGAGGAAGGGATGTGTATGTCGTAGGGTTTTAATTATTGAAAAAGAAGAGATGGAAGAAGTACAAAAAATGGTTAGATTCGGTGGCTATGCGCGTTGGGGTTTAATGCACTAAGGCCTGGTGAGATTTTTGGAAAACAGTATAAAAAACTGATTCTGGATCGAACCATACTCCCTCTTAGCCCATTGTTGTGTCGTTTTTTGGAAGCCAGAATTGGATGTTACAGAAAGGGCTTATGTACTAAACCGGATGGGCTTAGCATCAATTCCTTTCAATACTTCCTGGGCTTAGCAATACACCCTCTTTGTTTCTACTATACTTCTACCCTTCCATTTTTTTATTAGTTTTAGCTTCATTGTTCCATGATTTTAATGATGAAAATGATACAAAAAATAATAGACCATTTTAGAATTCTTTAGGACCTCTCTTTAGAATTTTTATTAGAATTTTCTATTATTTTCATGTTAGATAATCATTTCGTTGTAATTTTTAGCTATGATTTTGCGATAGAGTGTTGATATAACTTTGGCAATATGGAATTCTTTGAGACTAATTTGTTTGATCACTTGTGTGATATAGCTTCTGTAGAGTTTTCTCTTTGCTTGCATGGTCTTGAAGAGGAAACAAACCTTCTCCGTTAGGTATCATCATGGCTTCACTTTTATTCCTCATTTCTGCACTTTATCGCTTTTATAGAAATCATGAGAAGTAGGGTTTTACTGCTTTCCAATGCCATTAGAAGTAGGGTTGAGATGTATATAGGGGATCTCCGTTTCTGATAATGTTAGGAGTCCCTATGGTTTATTTAAAGACCCATTTAGGGAAATTCTGCACCGTGTGCTTTCTGTGTGCTATTCGTGTTTGTTTAAAACCCTACATTTGAAGTAGGTATTCTGCACGTGTGTTTATACTTGTGCTCGCATCTATTCCCCCATCCCTCATTAAAGTCCTCAAAAAGAGGCGAGCGAGGAGGGTTCGCAATCAACCCCCACAATTTTATTCGTGTCATCCTTAGCTCGTGACGCACCACGATGTTTCAGAGTTATGCTTGCTCTTGTTATCGAGTCGTCGAGTGGGGAAGGGTTTTGCAATCAAATCCCCACACTTTTTTAGGAGTTTGCATTGGCTGATGCTGACACTCCATGCTTGTTCATATTACCTTCTTTCGCCTATCTCAATCTTCTATATCTTGGTTAGGTGTTCAGTTGCTTTAGACATCACTTTTCTTTTCATCTCACTCCCGCTTGTTTGGTTCGGGTGATATGCTCCTCTTGGCTAAAGAGTTTTGCTTCTTTTCTTTACCATTTCATGTGTGTGCTCCTTCGAGCTTGCTTGCTTTATCTTTGTACATACCATGTTCCCTTAGGATATGCTTGTTCCTTTCGGATGCAAGTTAGACCTTAGGTTGCAAACCATGCGTGCTAACATTAGGTAGATATTTCCCTTTCATCCAAACCTTAGGATCATTCATTACATGATAACATTAGGGGTAATGCTAGGCTAGTCTCCCTTAGTTATTTTCCCCTTTTTGCATTTGCATTTAAAACTAAAACTTTCTTTTTCTTGGCAAATCATAAAACATGATAATAACAAAAACCCTTTTCCAAGGTGACAAAATACAAACCAATCAAACGTGGCATCTTACCTTGAGGGCGTAACTCAAAACCATTTTCAGGTAAGGGTGTGATTAATTTACTTCTTTGCCAACGCGTGAGTCTCCAAAGGTTGAGCTGCTACAGAAGGAGGAATTAACGTTGTCCATAAAAAACACAAAACCAACAAAACATGTGAGCCGAACTACGGTAACTCTGATTCCTCAAAAAGGATATATAGGCATTGGGGTAGGGCCAAAGCAAGCACAACTTTATTTTCCCTACATTATTTTCTCTTTTCTTTTGCATGCATTCTTCCTCAGCAGTAAGCAGTAAGCATAGATTAGACACACCCATAAGATTAGATAATAAGAGTGGATATCATAGAGTACTACAGGCGCGTGGGGCGATAATACCTTCCCCTCGCGTAAAAGACTCCCTTACCCGATCTCTCGGTTGCAAGACCGCGACTTCTCCCTTCTCAGGTTTTCTCGATGTTTTCCTTTCCCTTCTTATGGGATAAAAGACGTTCGATGGAGAATTCATTGTTTGATGATTTTAAGCCAGTTATTTCAGCTGGAAACTTCATTGGTGTCAGGTTGACCAAATGCTGGTCCATCCCAGAGTCGCTCCTAGCTCTTGCTTTATTTTCCTTGTGTGTTTATCTTTTAAGCTTTATGTTTATTCATTCATACATGATTATCTGAGCATATGTATGCATTGCATTTTACTATTTTCCATATACTACTGTTGTACTGGATCTGCTTCTTGTTGGGTGGGTGTTACTATGAGGTAAAAGGCCCAATTTCTAGGCCTAGTGGAAACCATATGAACCATAGGAATAGAGTGGAACATGAATGGCTAGTCGAATTTGGTTTTCTAGGGCATTCATTTCGTCCATGCTCAGAGGAAGTTACAAATGTGTTGATATCGTTTCACATAGGTGTTTCGACGATAGTGGCTTTAGGCGTACCCATGATTCAGAGTTACCTTTGCCTTATCCTGACTTAGTTTTTACCCATGAGCAAGGAAGGATGATTTATTATTATAGGTAATGTTGGTGACTATGTTCAAATGGTGATCATATGTTCTATTGGTGACTATGGGGTTATCAAATTTATTTTCTAGGTTCTTGACTTGTTTATTTGGAGGTTCATTTGGGTCTTCGATCTTGGTAATCCTAACATGTTTAATAAATGCTCAACAATATCAAATGTTCCAGAAGCCTTGATCCTATGAAATTGATGATCTACTGGGTACTTGGTTCTTATATGTGCGGAAGCTATGCCGAACCTTTGATCTGATAATATTCATATGGTTCAGAACAGTGCAACAATCATATTAATAAATGATGGAACTTTGATCTCATGCATTTGCATACATAACATGGTTAACCATATTCTTAACATGCATGTTCTGTTATTTCCAGGGAATCGTATTTGTAAGTCTTGTGCTAAACTCTTCCATCCCTTATGTGATACAGTGGCAAAACCGACTGTTAATACTGGTTTGAATTTTTTGTTCGCAAATGTCGCGGTAAGTAAGAGTCGCCATCGACTTTTCTTTTATCCAACAAAGGAAAGGGTGAAAAGAACAGAAAAATACCCTTTTCAAGAGTTTATGAGTAAGGGGGGTAGATTATGGAAAGGGAAGGTGTTAGCACCCTTCCCATCCGTGGTTTTCCACGGGCTCTTAGGTACTTGCTCATTTTTGAAAATTGCTTTTGTGTGAAAAAGTTTTTGTTTGAAAATGCCTTAGTGCGGAGATTTGCTTTATGATAACCCTTGTATTAGTCCTCAAGAGTGTGATAAAGCATTTTGAAAACTTTGTTTGAAAAGTGTTTGAAAGTGTGGTGTGTAAAAACAATTGTTTGAGCAAGTACCTAACAGTTATCTACCTACTCAGAAAATGTTTTTTCTTTTCCTCCTATCCTTTAGACAGTGTTATCCTACTATTAGTGAGTAGGTAGCCCTAGTCGTTGGATGTTTGAGGGACAGGCGTAGGGTCGTCGTTATGGTCATTAAAGGCAACATGTAAGGATACCTTAGCATTTCGAAGGGACTGTCATCATATATTCGTAGGCAACATTGAGGGACAAGATCATTTCTCGTAGGCAACTCGAGGGACATTTAGGGACCATGATCTTTATGATGACTTTTAAACTGAGGATCTTTGCTAAGATATCGCTAAGTTCGAGGGACATGACCATTGTTTTCGAGGCAACTAAGTGAGGTATACCCTAAGGGTGCAAGTGTGAAACAATGTGCTTTTTTCAGATATATTTATCTTGAGTTTAGTGGTCTAATGATTGATTGATTAATCATACACACCTAGGTTACTAGCAATCATATACAAGCATATAAAATATAAAAGTGAGAAATAAAGGTCATACGCTATTACAAGGCTTTGGTGTAGATACATAAATTATTACTGAAAGTAAAGTGCGGAAATAAAAACCCTAATTAAGCTATTACAAACCCGGGCACAGTTACATCAATAATGAAAAATAATCGTACGACAAAAATAATTAAGCGCGAGAACTAAAAACCGGAGAAAAGATTCAAGACCCTAAAAAAAACCATAATTTGATCATTGAAAATATTTTTGGGATTTTTAGGAAAAAGATTTGAATTTGACCCAATTTTTCTAATTAATTTTAATTAATGAAAAATAAATTAAAGTTGATGAAATTAATTTATTTACAAAAATTAAATTATTACGAAAAAAAAACAAAGTTCTATCTTTGTGATTTTGATTTTATGATTTTTATGAAAAAAATTGATTTAAACAAAATAAATAAACTAATTTAAACAAAATAAAAATAATAAAGTTAAAAAGAGAAATAGAATAAGCCCGAGGGGGTATGAGCCCAAACTGGGGTTGCAAGTTGAATTTTTGTCCAAAGCCCAATCTTCTGTGGCCCATAGAAAATGTTGGATTCAGTGGGGCTGTGCTAGGAGGGTCCACCATGAGGAGCTTCATTGGAAGCGTTTGATCTGGGCGCAGATGATCCAAGGGTGATGGATCTGGAGGCGTATGATGAGCATGCTTGTGATAATATTATAGGATCTGCAAGGAAATGTTGAGAAAAATATTATGTAGGAGGCATGGATCGAACCCCTGACCTCCTACACGCGCACTTTGAAAACCCTTCGCTTGTACCACTGAGCCAACGTTTCATTTTTGAATAATATAAACATAATATATTATATTTAATAATGGTCAATAGTGACAAATAAAAAGCGCATGCCAATCAAATTTGCCACTCATGTTTTGACACGCCTTTATCTTCTTCGTTGGACCGTCGTTTTAGGCGAGGGTTTTTACCTACGGACATGTGTTGTAGCTATAAACCTGCATATCTCAAAAAATCACAATCACGCAATAAAAATTTAATCCAAGAATATAGATCAACTGGGTTTGATCTCGTGAGTACAATGGTACTCATCTTTTTCCCTTATTTTGCCTGAAACGAAAAACCCTAAAAAGAACCTTGAAACCCTAACAATGGCATTCAGTCAAATATGCATCAAAACACACAATTAATTATGAAAACATGTTCTAAATGATTATACAAACATGGATATATATTTAAAATTCATTTATCATGCGTGTATAGTCAAAACCAAATTCAAGAAAAGAGGCAAACTGTGGTACTGGTATGGGGCATTTCTGGGTGTCTTGGGGCGTGGTAATGGTCCAGATAGCTCCTAAATACTGCTAGGAATTGATAGCTAGCCTTGAAAGTCCTTGAATCTCCTTGTAGACAAAAATCTGATCAACATTTTATTGTAAAAAATTTAATTTTTCTCTCTCAATTCCACACGGCCAATCCTCCTCTTTGTGGTCTGGAAATAATATGCATACATAGTAGAATGAATTAGGTTAACAAAACTGAATTAAATCTTGAAGATTCAGTGAGAAAAGATTTGATTTGTGTCTTGTATTTTTTTGTTTCTAAAATAGGCCAAATCTTGCGATTTTTATTCCAATCACCACTTGCAAGAAATCCTTGATTTTCCATCTGATTATAGACTCATCATGTTCTTATAAAATAAAATCTTGGATTTTATTTTATTATTCCACTATTTTATTTGATTTATTTTGATTTTAATGAATAAAAAATCAAAACAAATAATAAAAATAATGAAATAATACATGATTAAGCTCAGGGGTCGTGGGTCATGTTAGGAACAAGTTTCAATCATGAAAACATGGGCCTATTTGGAAAAAAATCAAGTTTGGTCATTATTTGCTTCATGCACTTTTCCAAAAATGGTCAACTTTAGCAATGCATATCTCTCTCATTTTTAACCCTAAGAGGGTGTTCTTGGACTTTTTAGCAATATTAGGATGTCGTATAAAAAAAACTTTTGGTTTCATCTCAATTAGATCTTCCATGTTCATGTAAGGAGCTTTGACCCAAAAGGTCTTTTTGTTGACTTTTTTAAATGGACCTATAATGTCTGAGCTTATATCTTTTGATTGGGGCATTTATTGAACTTTAGGGATGAAGACGATTTGTAGGGAATTGGATTCTCTTCAAAATGAGCCTTGGTTAGAAAATTTATGATATAGTATGAGAAAGTTATGCCTGGTCAAAGTTTGGTTGACTATCCCTATAGAAACCCTAATTTGCCATTTTCTACTTTTGATGAGTTAGGAGAATTTCTTGAGGAATCATGATCAACCCTTGATCAAATGATGGATAATACTTAAAATTATTGATGTTGACCAAAAATCTTAAAGTTTGACTGTATTTGGGCCACAATTGACTTTTGACCTAATACAATTGATTTCCAGGCATTTGAGCAGTTGACTAAGTAAACTTATTGCTCAAGGCATGAAATTTGGCATGGATGGTCTTGAGGACATTAGGACAATGGAGAGCATTTAGGATCATTTGGACTCACACATCTTTCTTAGGAGTGAAACCCTAGTTTGAGGCTTATTGTCTTAGGAGGAGAATTTGTCTGGTCAATTCTTGGTCATCCTAGGACAAGTTAGGGACCTCAATGGGCATGTGTTGAGTGAAAATGGGAGGGAAAATTTTGGGGTGCAACAGATGCCCCTGTTCAATCTTCTTAAACCTGAGGATGTAGATTGGCTAGTCCGCCTTTCATGATCTGAAGGTGGAAGGTGATTGAACACTAGAGTGCCCAGAAATTTGAACTCGTCTGAAGCGACACTGTTGGTGGATAATTGTCGGGAATGGGCTTACAGATGCCATTTGAGAAAGCGGACAGAAGGCTATCGAAGATGGGCTTAAAGATGCAATCTATAGAATATGACGGAGAGTCGTCGAAGATGGGCTTAAAAATGCCATATAGAGAAAAATGTTAATTTCGTGAGATATTCCTTTGTGGGGATTCTTGTTCCTGTTGTTGAGGAGGACTCCGTTGAGGAATGTTGGTCTCTGTTTGGGAAATAGAGTTTAGGAGCTTCAGTTGTTCGTTACTCTACTGGGGAGTCATCTCTTGATTGAAGAGATGAAAGTGAAATGCTATCTGGTTAGGATCCAGGCTTTACAGTGACTTGCTGAGGATAATAAGGCTATATGGTCGTACTCCAGGCTTCACAGCGACTTACCCGAGAAATGAGATTAAGTTGTTATCTGGTTGTACTCTAGGCTTAGCAGTTTCTCAAACTGTTATCTGGTCAGGATCCAGGCTTCAGTGTCTTGAATTGTTGATTGACTATTATCCGGTCAGGTTCCTGGCTTCATAACTTCTTTAAATAGAATAAAAATCTTAGTATCAATTTGAATGAACCAGAGAAAGGTCTTGAGTTGTATTTGACTGGGATAGAAATCAAAAAATATTAGTATCGATTTAGTTGAACCAGGGGAAGGTCTCGAATTAACTTTGACTGGAATGGTAATCAATAGAATCTTAGTATCGATTCGGCTGACCCAGACAAAAGTCTTGGAATATCTTCAATTGGAATAGTAATCATAGAGATCTTAGTGTCGATCTGACTGACCCAGAGAAGGTCTTGGATTATAAATTTTACTGGAATAGTAATCAGTAGAATCTTAGTATCGATTCGGATGACCTAGACAAAAGTATTGGAACATCTCCAATTGGAATAGTAATCAGAGAGATCTTAGTGTCGATCTGACTGACCCAGAGAACGTCTTTTGTTAACTTTGGATGGAATGGAAATCAGAAGAATCTTAGTATCGATTCAACTGAACCAGACAAAAGTCTTGGAGTGAGAGATCTTAGTGTCGATCTAATTGAACCAGAGAAGGTCTTTTGAGAAAATCTTTTGGAGGAAGATGCTGAAATAACCCTTCTTCAGACATAGCCTTTGAGAAGACTGCCGGGTCATGTAAGTAGTCAAAAGTATCTGTTTACTTGATCTTTCTTGAAAATGTGAAGAGTTAGTCATGATGTATGAAATGCATTGTGTAATGATGTTCTCAAAATAAATGAGACTATGTTGTATGCGATGTGTATGCGCATGCCATGATGTATGAATATGGAATGCTGTTGTGATGTTTCTTAGTCTAGGAAATTAAATCCCAGACTGCTACTGAAGAGTCTTGGGAGGCTGAATCCTTCATTTTCGCTGGGGATGATGAACGAAGATGATTCGCTGGGGATTTCTTCTTTCTGTCTGAGGATATTCTGTCAGGGATTGACCCCGCTTGAGAATAAACTATGTGAAGGTGATGTGTTATTGGAAGATTCTTCCGTTGTAGAGAAATAAACGCTGTTGAGGAATGACCTTCTGTAGTTAGAGAAATAAACTCTACTCGGGAGGAGGTTTTATAACTGTTGGATCATACAACTCGGCTGGTGAATACAGATTTTAGCTCTCTGAAGGAAATTTGCTGGAGAAGATAATTCCTTCTTGGGGAAGGAGAGATGAAACTTTGGTTGTTTATACTTTACGGGGAACATAGACGTCACGGGGTCATATGTAATGGTGACTTCGTCTCAAAACTATCTCTGCCCCTATACCTGCTGGAAGGAGTAACTTTTTGGGATTGAAATGGTTTTTTAGACTTTGCCCCCTTCCTTAAAGTCATGAGCAACTGTCTTTCTATTTCTTATGCAAATATTTATGAATAACAATCTTATTCAAATGCATATGTCAAGAATAAGTCATTGTACGTTATTGCATAACAAAATAGGAAAGAGAAAAAAAGAAAAACAAACAGTTTTGTACTTCCAAAGAAACGATTTGTATTGATTTATGAAGTTTGCCTATAACAGGCGTTGTGTACAAAGAGGCTGAAGTTCTAGTAGGAGAACACCGCCGTGAGAGTGAAGACTATACAAAGTAGTGTACAAAGAGAAGAAAACATCTATGTGTAATAATCCCTTTGTGTTTCAATTATGCTATTGACGCTATGTCTTTGAGCGTCTCATCACTTTGCTACTTGTCCGAAGCTGACTGGATTGATCGGTGCCGTTTGAGCTTGATAGTTGATACTGAAGTCTGGTCGCAAGGTGATCCAATGGGACATAATGACACACTTAGAATCCCTAACTTTTGCCTGGACCTCCCTTTCAGGTTTTCAGTCCACCGGGATACCCTTTTTTGCCCAAGCTGCCTTTTCAGGTTTTTGACTTTCCGGGTGTACAAATATTTTTTGTTTTCATCCCTAACTTTTGCCCGAACCCTTTTGGTTCGCCGAGATGCCCTTATTTTTGCCTAGGCCAGTCAACCTAGGGGGTCTTTATTCATGCGTAGTATCTTTTCACCATGTCCGCATTAACAGGGTGAGGAAGGTCGTCACCATCCATTGTGGCCAAAATCATGGCTCCTCCTGAAAATATGCTTTTGATCACAAATGGCCCTTCGTATGTGGGAGTCCATTTGTCCATGGGATCACCTTGCGACAGAATGATGCACTTGATCACTAGATCTCCGACTTGATATACTTGGCGTTTGACCTTTTTGTTGAAAGCCTTGATCATCTATTTTTGATACATTTGGCCATGACAGACAACAGTAAGCCTTTTCTCATTAATCAGATTTAGTTGATTAAGTCGAGTATAGATCCAATCATCTTCATTCAAACCCGCATTCTTCATGATTCTCAGAGAAGGGATCTGGACCTCAATAGGCAGGACAACCTCCATACTATATACAAGAGAGTAGGGTGTTGCCCCTGTCGATGTTCGTGTGGAGGTGCGGTGACCATGAAGAGAAAATGGTAACATCTCATGCCAGTCTTTGTATGTCACCCTCATCTTCTGTATGATTTTCTTAATGTTCTTGTTAACAGCCTCCACAATGCCATTCATCTTCGGTCGATAAGGAGAAGAATTATGATGCTAGATCTTGAATTGTTTACAGAGTTCGGTGATCATCGTGTTGTTGAGATTTGTACCATTGTCAATGATGATTCTCTCTGGCACACTATACCGACAAATAAGGTTATGCTTGATAAATTGCGCCACAATGTTCTTGGTAAAAGTAGCAAAAGAGGCAACTTCAACCCACTTCGTGAAATAATCAATGGCCACCAGGATGAAGCGATGCCCATTGGAAGCAATAGGTCTAATCTATCTGATCATGTCAAGGCCCCACATTGCAAAGGGCCAAGGAGCCATCAAGATGTTCAAAGGAACCAGAGGTACATGCACCTTATCAACATACATCTAGCATTTGTGACAAGTTCGGGAATGCTGATAGCAGTCTGCTTCTATAGTGGAACAATAGTATCCTGCCCGTAGGATCTTTTTAGCCATGGCATGTCCACTAGAATGGGTTCCAAAGGCACCTTCGTGTAAATCTACCATAATCCTCTCTGCTTCGCTCTCTTCTATGCACCGAAGTAAAGTAGAATCATCGTTGCGCTTGTAGAGGATTCCATTACTGAGGAAGAACTTTGCGGCGAACCTTCTCAGAAATTTCTTATCATTGACAGATGCCCCCTCAGGATATTCTTGAACCTCGAGATACCTTTTCACTTCATGAAACCAAGGTTTGTCTGCTACTTCTTCAGTGTCAATCTCATAGCAGTATGCTGGTTCATCCAACATCTCGATAGTGATTCGGGGAGCCTCGTTGTCCCACTTGACTTTGAACATATATGACATGGTAGCTAGCGCATCCGCTAACTGATTCTCTTCTCGTGGAAAATGTTCAAAGGTGACCTCTTCAAAGTGTGGAAGCAATGTCAGCACGTGATCTTTGTACGGGATGAGATTCGGGTGCTTTGTATCCCACTCGCCTTTGATTTGACTTATTACCAAGGATGAATCCCTGAAAATGCTCAAAAACTTGATCCTCAGGTCAATAGCAGCTTTGAGACCCATGATGCATGCTTCATACTCCGCCATATTGTTGGTACAATTGAAACATAATATGGTGGTGAAAGGAGTATGACATCCTTCAGGAGATATAATTATAGCACCAATTCCATTTCCGAGTGCGTTTGAGGATCCGTCAAAAACCATAATCCATCAGGATCCTTCTTCGGGTCCTTCATCCGGTCCAGGTTCTTCATAGTCAGTCACTAGCATAATATTCTCGTCCGGGAACTCAAAATTCATGGACTGGTAGTCATCCACAACCTGATGAGCCAAATGATCAGCTAGTACACTTCCCTTGATTGCTTTCTGGGTCGTGTATTGGATATCATATTCGATCAAGATCATTTGCCATCTTGCTATTCTTCCGGAGAGGGCGGGCTTCTCAAGGATGTACTTGATTAGATCCATCTTAAGTATCAGCAAAGTAGTGTGGGTCAACATATACTCTCTCAGTCGGAGAGCAGCCCATGACAAAACACAACAAGTTTTCTCGAGCAGTGAGTATCTTGTTTCACAGTCGGTAAAGTTTTTGCTAAGGTAGTATATTGTGTGCTCTTTTCGACCAGACTCGTCATGCTGCCCCAGCACACACCCCCATTGAATGATCTAACACTCTTAAATACATTATAAAAGGTCTTCCTTCAATCGGAGGCATCAGAATTGGTGGTTCTTGAAGGTATTCCTTGATTCTTTCAAAGGCAGTCTGGAATTCTTCATTCCACTTTACCACTTGATCTTTCTTCAGGAGCTTGAATATTGGCTCACAAGTAGTAGTTAAATGGGAAATGAACCTGGTAATGTAATTCAGTCGTCCCAAAAAGCCTCTGACCTCCTTCTCAGTGCGAGGAGCCGGTATCTCTTGTATAACCTTTGCTTTTGCAGGGTCTACCTGAATGCCCTTGTCACTGACAATGAAACCTAGTAGTTTACCAGACCTTACCTCGAAGGTGAACTTGTTTGGATTACACCTTAGCTTGTATGTCTTCAACCTATCAAACAATTTTTGTAAATGATCAAGGTGCTCTTCCTCAGTTTGATACCTGGCTATCATGTCATGCACATATACCTCTATCTCATGGTGAATCATGTCATGAAACAAGGCTACCATGGCTCGCTGATAGGTTTCCCCGATATTCTTTAATCCAAACGGCATCACTTTGTAGAAGAAAGTGCCCCATTTCATGCTGAAGGTTGTCCTCTCCATATCTTCAGGTGCCATCTTGATCTGATTGTAACCAGAGAAACCATCCATGAAGGAAAATATCTTGTGCTGCATGGTGTTGTCAACCAGAACATCAATGTGGGGGAGTGGAAAGTCATCTTTGGGGCTTGTGCTGTTAAGATCTCTGTAGTCCACACACATTCGTACCTTGTCGTCCTTTTTAGGCACCGGCACCATATTGGCAACACATTGGGGATAAGAGGTGACAACTAAGAACCCAATGTTGAACTGCTTCATAACCTCTGCTTTGATCCACTCTGACATTTCAGGGCGCATGCGACGGACCTTCTTCTTTACCGGAGGGCAATCTTCTTTAGTTGGTAGACGGTGAACCACAATATCTGTATCCGGTCCTGGAATGTCTTCATATGACCAGGAAAAGATCTCAACATAATCATGCAACATTTGTATCAACCACTGTTTGACATTAAGCGCCAGATATGTACCGATCTTGACTTCTTTTCTGTCTTCCTATGTGCCCAAGTTTATTGTCTCAACTGGCTCTTCATGAGGCTATATAGCCCTCTCTTCCTGTTGTAACAGCCTAGCAAGTTCTCCAGGTACCTCAAAATCTTCCTCACCTTCGTCCTCGGCTTGGTTGATCGGATTTTCAAAGTCATATCTGGAAATAACAGAACTATTATCAATGGGATCCAGAGTGGACATGGATCTGCAGTTTGATACGTGAGTGTGTGTAAGCGCATAGCTGTATAGACAAAGTAAAAGTAGAAAAGAAAAACAGAGAGCGCAAAATTTGTATGCATAAATGTCCAATGCTTTATTAATGACATATGAGAATAAAACATGATAACCCTCACAAATAAACCAATGTGCCCCGGGTAAGACACATGGCCATAAAGTTATATTGTTTACAACATATCCAAAAAACAAGAAAGACAATTACTTATGAACAAAAGTAATCGATACAAAATCCTTTTCTGTCCAGTTACTGGATCCACCGGTTATAGTAGGGAAGATCCAACTGTCTATGTCATTATCACCGTCACTGTCTTCTAGAGCGTTGACCCCATGTTTGCTGATGCGTAGGAGAGGTCTTCCAGCATGAGCATGTCGAACAACCCTTTGAGCCCCTGAAGAGAAACCCAAACCAAATTTATCAGACTTGTATGAAATATCAGGGAGATGACCTTAGATGGTAGACCCACCATCTTCGATAACCTCTTTTGCATCCTTGAGAGAAGCCATCTTCAAGGGAGGTCTGGAGATCTTCGGCATATTGCCGACAATTTCGGTTGCAGCCAGAGTCTGAGGTACCTCCTCAAAATTCTGGCATGGAGTCTCGATGAACTCACCATCCATTTCAACATATCTGAAGGAATTCAGGTGACTGACCATGTATTCTTCTTCACCGTGTACAATGACAATTCTCCCTTTGACCGGATATTTCATCATCTGATGCAGAGTGGACGTAACAGCTCCCACCCCATGAATCCAAGTGCGACCCAATAAAAAATAATAGGATGTTCTGATGTCCACCGCGTAGAAGGTAGAGTCGAAAGTTTGAGAACCAAATTCGATGGGGATGTCCACCTCCCTGTGCACCATTCTCTTTGAACCATCAAAAGCCCTCACTACAATATTGCTGGGTTTCAAGGTCAAACCCTCACAGTCTAGTCTATCCAGAGCGTTCTTAGGCAACACATTTAATGATGAACCAATATCTACTAGGACATGGGCCAAAGTAGTGCCCTTTCATTCGACAGAGACATGCAACACATCATTGTGCTTCCTCCCTCTAGGAGTCAAATCATCATCAGAAAAGCCCAAACCATTATCAGCCATCAAATTGGCCACACAATCTTCAAATTGGTCAGTAGAGGTTTCCAGCGGCACATGGGCGGTTTTAAGAAATTTCACCAGAGCCTTCGCATGAGCTTCAAAACACAATAGTAAGGCTAGCATAGAAATCTTTGAAGGGGTCTTCCCCAGCTGTTTGACCATGTTGTAGTCGCTTTTCTTGATAATTTTCAAAATTTCTTCCATTTATTTCTTGGAAGCCTCTGGGATAGATACCGAATGCGCCTTCGTTTGGACAGGCTCAACCAATATGTCTTTGCCCCGAGTCTTGGTCGACTCGGTGATAGGAGTGTCAGCAGGGGTAATCACAGGAATTGTAGTAGTAATATCAACAGAAGCAAAAGTAGGAATGATCACAAGACCAGTAACAACTTTCGGAGGAGAAATCTCAGGGGAGAACACTCTTCCACTTCTGGTTATTTTGCTGGTTCCCACAATGTTAACAATGTCGGGGTCAGCCTTCTCGGAAACCTGGTCTTCATCAGCCAGCCAATCTTGCTTGATGATGTGGTAGTTGACGCCACCCCCATAGTTCCAGGGAACAGTTTTGTTTGAGGAGTATGGGATTGGCCCTAGCATAGTAATTATCAGCGGAGTAACCTTCGGAACAGATGTAATCCTGACGGGTCTTTTGGTGGAGACCCTGGGAGGATTGGCGGAAATGGTTATTATCAAAACATCTTTGCAAGAAATGGTTGGAACGGGATTCTTATCAAATAAACTCTCTCTATCATCCATCAGGCGCTAAACACATGCCTTCAACAAATGACAACCACTCGGTAGAGATAAACAAAAGTGGTAGCCTTCGCCACAACCCGAAAATAAACTAGCCTTCAATAAATTCCACTTAACGGTCATAAAAGGAGTAACAAGCTCTTTAACAGTAGTAACAAACATATCATGTTCAATAGCGTTAACACCACGGCCGTGCTTGGGCATAGGAGCAGTGATAACATTTGGAATTTTAGGGGCATCAAACTCAATTTCCTTCGCCTCGAGAAGGTATTGTACCTTATTTTTCAAAGCCTAGCAGTCGCTAGTATCATGACCTGGACTTTCTAAATGATAAGTACATCGGGAATTTGGATTGTAGCGGGGAGAGGCAATGTTGGGATCTTTGGAGCTTCTCGCTAGGTTACCAGATTAGATTTCAACAAATGAGGAAAAACTTGAGATAAAGTCAGATTTATCCGGGTGAACTGTCTTACCGGCCTTTCTGCTCTCTGTTGATTATTCCTCTGTTGAGTGGGTGCAGGCTTAGGGATTATGACAGCCCATACCGTTGGATGGCGTTTAGTTTTGTCCCGATTCCTTTGATTGTACACATCACTAACCTCTTTCTTGCCAGCAAATGGCTTCCTCACTGTACTGGAGGATGCATCCTTTTGGATCTTACCACTCTTAATTCAAAATTCCACTCCTTCCCCTGTCAAGATTAATTCAGTAAAGCCGACCAAGGAACTACCAATTAGGTGATTAAAGAACGGACCAGATAGGGTACCCAGAAACATATCCACTAGCTCCCTATCAGACAAGGGAGGCTGGACTCTTCCTACTAAGTCCCTTCACTTATGAGCGTAGTCTTTAAAGCCCTCGCTCAAACCCATACCCATACTTTGGTGTTGAGTAGGGGTGGGAACAAGGTCTGCATTGTATTGATACTACTTATAGAAAGCAGCTGATAGGTCTTCCCAATTATGAATGTTGGTCCTCTCCAGCTGATAGAACCAATCTAACTGAGTTCCGGATAGACTATCCTGAAAGAAGTGGACCCATAAGTCCCTGTCAGCAGTGTAAGGCTGTATCTTTCTCACATAACATTGAAGGTGCATCTTGGGACATGAAACCCCATCGTACTTGGCAAACATTGGAACCTTGAACTTTGGCGGAATGACAATCCCAGACACCAAACCCAGCTCTTCAAAGTCCAACTCAGGCACTTTATGAATCTCCATTGCACTCAGACGCTCTTCCAGCTGTTTGTACTTTTCGTCAGCCGGAGGATATTGCTCTTTATTGTAATCAGTCTCATTATCAGATTCCCCCGGACTAGGGTCTTCCTCTCTTGTCTCACCCTCTTGGTTATCTCCTTCTTTGGATGAAGATGTCAACTCAACCACTTGCCTTAGAGGTCCTTTGAATCTCCTTCCCAGATTTACCACACCAGCTGTCGTCCTTGGCTTCTTAGTCTTGTCTTTAACAATCAAGGCTTTCATTTCCTCTCTCCCTTTGGCCATAGCCTTGATCATTTTTTGAAATTGAGAATTTTGAGTTTGTAGATCCTTCACTGTCTGTTCGAGAGCCATTTCTTTACTGCTGAAATAAACAGTGAAGAAGATGAGAAACCTGCCATGAAACCTGTTTATGTAATGATATGTATGATATATGTATGCAATGATTTCAAGGATTTTGGGAAATCTAAATTCGCAAACCAAAATTAAACAAATATTTTATTAGTAGAATTCAAAATACAATTTCCTTTCAGGCATTTCAATTGAAGATTCAAAAAACTAAAAAAGTCAAGTTTCCCATGGGCGCTTCCTCTTCACGCTTAAATAGACATTAGGAATTCTTTCCTCATGAAGTTGCTTCGTGAGCTCTAAAACTTTCCTCTCATGGGCATGGAAATTGTCTCTATAGGTATCCCTCTCTTTCTTCAGCTGAATCCAGGATCTCTGCAGTTCTTCAAGATCAGTGGGCATATCAGGATGAAGAACCGTATAGCGAATATCCCCTTCAGTAATGGGCTCCACAATCACTGGTAAGATGGATACATATGGCATCATAAGGTTCTGAGCACGAGCTCATACCCATTGGAGATAAGGCTCTAGAGGAATGGAAGTCTTCGGCCCCAAAGTCTTGATGTCAAATCTGTTTACCATGCCCTAAGCTCGTATGAACCTCTAGTGATACCCTTGAAAATCATCCTCATAGTTAAACACAATGCCATGGATAAGAATCTCGTGAGGACCATCCCTTTGAGAGTAACCAAATTGTTGCAAAGCCAGAGAAGGACTATAGGTTATGCCTCCTCTAATGCCAAGTAGTGGGACATTAGGGAATTCCCTACAGCGGTCAATAATAGGAATATCTCCCATAGATCGGGAATACCAGAGAATATCCGTGTGAGAAAGTGACATTATCCTTTGTGACCAGCCCAAACCTTCTTCATTCTTCAGTACTGTTTTAGGGAGGTGAGAAATAAACCACCTCGAAAGCAATGGCACACAGCACATAAGAATCCCTGTTTTCTTTGTGGTACAAGTGTGGAAGGTATGCAAGATATCTCCGAGTAAAGTGGGCACAGGGTTGTGAGAAAGGAAGACCTTGATAGAATTCAGATCTATGAGTAAGTATGGATTAGGGAACAATACTAACCCATAGATGAGAAGGGCCAAGACCTCCTCAAAAGCTTGGAAGTCCAAATTATCCCAAAACAGCTGAGCCTTGTCTATTAGGAACTTGGCTAGAAAACCCTTAACTCCGCTTCTTATTTCCCAGTTTGATACAACATCAGACAGTTTCGGGTTTAAAGCTGCTGCAATGATCTCCAGCTTTGGAACTTCTTCCAAACCAGTGAAAGGAAACTGATCCAAAATAGGTATACCCAATATCTGAGAGAAATATTCCATGGTGGGTACCAACTGATAGTCTGGAAAGGTTAAGCAATGGTGTTTAGGGTCGAAGAATTGAAAGAGCACACTCATCATCTTCTCATTAAAACCTGAGGTAACCAGATTGAGGAGTCGACCGTAGTTCTTGGTGAAGGAAGAATTCTCAGAAACCATGGATACTAGCTCTTTGAGTTGAAGAGGTATTCTCAAAAAGCTGATTCAGATGGTATTTCTACGAGCGGAAGACATTATCTGCAAAACAGAACAAAGATAAATTCCCCTAATCCTTGAAATTGTTAGTGTAATGAAGAATGAATGTTTATGATGCATGATGTCGTGATGTCATGTTTAAGCAAATTAATGACACACAAGAAAAGCACACCGGACCTTAGGTTTAGGCTTGCATGGGGTTTATAGGTAAATACCCTCTTGAAGTTTAGTGTGTTTCAAACCTGTCCTAGAAATAGTAACCGGGTTCTAAGGAGTCTCAATATCACTGATATTTCTTTATCAGTATTATTTCAGTTTAGCAATCTTTTCTTACGACAGAAACATCCCGAAATTTCGATCTCAATGAGTATAGTATCGAGTATCAACCGATTCCCAGCTTTACACCGAGGCTGGCTATCTCACTACTTTCTAATGGCTAAGTTTGTTCAACTAAGGTTCTAAGGTTCGTTAGTGCTTCACGACACCACGCGGCGGCCCTGTATTCTCCTCGATTCAACACAAGGGATATCGATACCAACCAAAGTGTCACACCAACACAGCTATCGCTTCAACCATATCGGTCTATGCCGTACAGTCTCCACGATCTATTGCTGTTTACCTAAAAAGATACCCCAGATCCGGGTATAGGATCTTTACAAGAATACCCCAACAAACCCTCAAAGATAAAGCATTCAAAGCAAACAAAGAAATAAATTTTAAAATTATCTAGACCCTAAGGTAAACCCTGCTTTATAATTCTCCCCAGCAGAGTCGCCAGTTCTGTGATACGGTGGCAGAACCGACTGTTAATACTGGTTTGCGTTTTTTGTTTGCAAATTTCGCGGTATGCAAGAGTCGCCACCGACTTTTCTTTTATCCAACAAAGGAAAGGGTGAAAAGAACAGGAAAGACCTTTTTTCGAGAGTTTCTGAAGGGGGGTAGAGTATGGAAAGGGAAGGTGTTAGCACCCTTTCCATCCGTGGTTTTCCACGGGCTCTTAGGTACTTGCTCATTTTTTAAAATTGCTTTTGTATGAAAAAGTTTTTGTTTGAAAATGCCTTAGTGCGGCGATTCACTTTATGATAACACTTCTATCATTCCTCAAGAGTGTGATAAAGCGTTTTGAAAACTTTGTTTGAAAAGTGTTTGAAAGTTTGGTGTGTAAAAAGAATTGTTTGAGCAAGTACCTAACAGTTATCTACCTATTCAAAAAAAGTTTTTTCTTTTCCTCCTATCCTTTAGACAGTGCTATCCTACTATTAGTGAGTAGGTAGCCATAGTCGTTAGATGTTTTAGGGACAGGCGTAGGGTCGTTGTTATGGTCATTAAAGGCAACATGTAAGGATACCTTAGCATTTCGAAGGGACTGCCATCATATATTCGTAGGCAACATCGAGGGACAAGATCATTTCTCGTAGGCAACTCGAGGGACATTTAGGGACCATGATCTTTATGATGACTTTTAAACTGAGGGTCTTTGCTAAGATATCCCTATGTTCGAGGGACATGACCATTGTTTCCGAGGCAACCAAGTGAGGTATACCCTAAGGGTGCAAGTGTGCAGTAGTGTGCTTTTTTCAGATATATTTATCTTGAGTTTAGTGATCTATTGATTGATTTATTAATCATACATGCCTAGGTTACTGGCAATTATATTCAAGCATATAAAATATAAAAGCGTGAAATAAAGGTCCTACGCTATTACAAGGCTTTGGTGTAGATACATAAATAATTACTAAAAGTAAAGTGCAGAAATAAAAACCCTAATTAAGCTATTACAATCCTGGGCACAGTTACATCAATAATGAAAAATAATCATACGGCCAAAATAATTAAGCGCGAGAATTATAAACTGGAGAAAAGATTCAAAACCCTAAAAAAACCCTAATTTGATCATTGAAAATATTTTTGGGATTTTTATGAAAAAGATTTGAATTTGACCCAACTTTTCAAATTAATTTTAATTAATGAAAAATAAATTAAATTTGATGAAATTAATTTATTACGGAAAAAAAAACTAAGTTCTATTTTTGTGATTTTGATTTTATGATTTTTATGAAAAAAATTGATTTAAACAAAATAACTAAACTAATTTAAACAAAATAAAAATAAAAAAGTTAAAAAGAGAAATATAATAAGCCTGAGGGGGTATGAGCCGAAACTGGGGTTGCAAGTTAAATTTTTGTCCAAAGCCAAATCTTCTATGGCCCATAGCAAACATTGGATTCAGTGTGGCTGTGCCAAGAGGGTCTACCATGAGGAGCTTCATTGGAAGCATTTGATCTGGGCGCAGATGATCCAAGGGTGATGGATCTGGAGGCATATGATGAGCGCGCTTGCGATAAAAGCATAGGGTCTGCATGGAAATATTGAGAAAAATATTATGTAGGAGGCAGGGATCGAACCCCTGACCTCTTACACGCGCGCTTTGAAAACCCTTCGCCTGTACCACTGAGCCAACGTTTCATTCGTTGAATAATATAAACACAATATATTATATTTAATAATGGTCAGTAGTGATAAATAAAAAGCGCGCGCCATTTAAACTGGCCACTCATGTTTTGACACACCTTCATCTTCTTCGCTGGACCTTCGTTTTAGGCGAGGGGTTTTACCTACGAACATGTGTTGTAGCTATAAACCTGCATATCTCAAAAAATCACAATCACGCAATAAAAATTTAATCCAAGAATACATATCAACTGGGTTTGATCTCGTGAGTACAATGGTACTCATCTTTTTCCCTGATTTTTCCTGAAACGAAAAACCCTAAAAAGAACCTCGAAACCATAACAATGGCATTCAGTCAAATATGCATCAAAACACACAATTAATTATGCAAACATGTTCTAAATGATTATACAAACATGAATATATATTAAGAATTCATTTATCATGCGTGTATAGTCGAAACCAAATTCAAGAAAAGAGGAAAACTGTGGTACTGGTATGGGGCATTTCTAGGTTTGTTGAGGCGTGGTAATGGTCCAGATAGCTCCCAAATATTGCTAGGAATTGATAGCTAGACTTGAAAGTCATTGAATCTCCTTGTAGACAAAAATCCGATCACCACTTTTTTGTAAAAAAATTGAGTTTTTTCTCTCAATTCCACACGGCCAATCCTCCTCTTTGTGGTCTGGAAATGTTATGCATATATAGTAGAATGAATTAGGTTAACAAAATTGAATTAAATCTTGAAGATTGAGTGAGAAAATATTTGATTTGTGTCTTGTATTTTTTTGTTTCTAAAATAGGCCAAATCTTGCTATTTTTATTCCAATCACCACTTGCACGGAATCCTTTATTTTCCAGCTGATTATAGACTCATCAATTTCTCATAAAATAAAATCTTGGATTTTATTTTATTATTCCACTATTTTATTTGATTTATTTTTATTTTAATGAATAAAAAATAAAAAATAAAAATAAAAATAATGAAATAATACATGAGTAAGGTCAGTGGTCGTGGGTCATGTTAGGAAAAAGTTTCAATCATGAAAACATGGGCCCATTTGGAAAAAAAATCAAGTTTGGTCATTATTTGCTTCATGCACTTTTCCAAAAATGGTCAACTTTAGCAATACATATATCTCTCATTTTTAACCATAAGAGTGCGTTCTTGGACTTTTTAGCAAGCTTAGAATATCCTCTAAATAACCCTTTTGGTTTCATCTCAATTGGATCTTTCATGTTCATGTAAGGAGCTTTGATCCAAAAGGTGTTTTTGTTGACTTTTTGAATGGACCTATAATGTCTGAGCTTATATCTTTTGATTAGGGGATTTCTTGAACTTGAAGGATGAAGAGGAGTTATAGGGAATTAGATTCTCTTCAAAATGAGCCTTGGTTTGAATTTTTTTGATAAAGTATGAGAAAGTTATGCCTAGTCAAAGTTTGGTTGACTTTCCCTATAAAAACCCTAATTTTCCATTTTTGACTCTTGATGAGTTAGGAGATTTTCTTGAGGAATCATGATCAACCCTTGATCAAATGATGGATAATACTTCCAGATATTTATGTTGACCAAAAAATCTTGAAGTTTGACTGTATTTGGGTCACAGTTGACTTTTGACCTAGTACAATTGATTTCCGGGCATTTGAGCAGTTGACTAAGAAAACTTATTGCTCAAGGCATGAAATTTGGCATGGATGATCTTGAGGAAATATTAGGACAATGGAGAGAATTTGGGATCCTTTGGACTCACACATCTTGCTTAGGAGTGAAACCTTAGTTTGAGGCTTATTGTCTTAGGAGGAGAATTTGTCTGGTCAATTCTTGGTCATCCTAGGACAAGTTGGGGACCTCAATGGGCATGTATTGAGTGAAAATGGGAGGGAAAATTTTGGGGTACAACACCTTGCGTAAAATCAAAATCAAATCATGTAAATTCCTTGGAAATGACAAAACATGACATGACATCTGTAATACAGTGGGAGAACTGACTTGTTTTGCACTTTATCGTAAATGTTGTGGATATCAAGAGTTGCCACCGAATTTTCTTTTATCCAATAAGGTAAGAGTAAAAATAACAGGAAAGACCTTGAGGTTATTGAGTTCTAGGTTTAGGTTATGAAAAGGGAAGGTCTTAGCGCCCTTTTTGATCCGTAGTTATCCATCGGCTCTTAATCGCTAGCTCAATTTGTTTTGAAAATACTTTGTGTTTGTGTATTTGAAAAACATTTAGAAATGTCAATATTAAGGAAACTTTGTAAAGATTCTCGAGAATGCGTACAAAGTGTTTGTTTGGAAAATATTTTTGAAAGTGTTTGTGTGAAAAATTGTTTGTTTCGTTTGTGAGCAAGAGATTAATAGTTGTCTACCTACTCAAAGTCTTTCGTGTTATTTCCTCCTCCTTTAGATAGTTCTATCCTATAATTAGTTAGTACGAAGCCCTATCGTTGGATGTGAAGGGACAGGTGCGGGTCATTGTGCAGTTATTTAAGGCAACTGGTGAGGATACTTGCAATTTATCATTAAGGGACTAGATCGCTAACCAAAGGCAACATCGAAAGGGTCATCGAGGGACTACGGTCTTTTGTATCGGAGGGACTTTGCTAAAGCGTCCCCACGTTCGAGGGACATGAGTATTTAATCGAAAGGAAACAAGACAGGCTACCCTAAATGTGCGCATGTGCAAGTTTTTTCTATTCAGTTATTTTGTCTTAGAGTTAGTGTGATCGGTGGATTTAGAACTGACTGTTTAACGCTGGTTCGCGAAATGTCGCGGAAGCAAGAGTTGCCACCGTCTTTTATTTTCTCCAACATGGACAGGACAAAAGCACAGCAAAATTCCTTATGAGATAGTTTCTCGGTTCGGGAGGTAGATTTATAGAAAGGGAAGGTGTTAGCACCCTTTCTATCCATGGTTATCCATGGGCTCTTAGATACTTGCTCATTGTGTTTTTCAAAAGTGTTTGCTTTTCAAATGTGAGTGGGTTTGAAAAAGTTTCGTTTAAAGATTTCGGAATAACTCTTGTATCGGTCCTCAAGAGTGTTTGAAAAATTGTTTTGAAAGCTTTTTGAAAGTGTCGGTGTGAAAAGAGTTTTGATTTGTTTTTGAATAGAGCAAGTATCTACGAGTCATCTACCTACCCTAAGGAATTAGGCTGTGTAAATGTCCTTAAGGTAGTGCCATCCCACCATTGAGAGGTAGGTAGCACCACCGTTGGAGGTGTTCGGGTCAATTCGAGTTTAGGGACAGTGTGGTCACCGAAGCAACAGTTAGGACACCTTAGAAGCTACCCTTATGTCCTTGATCCTTTTTTTATTCCGAGGTAACCGTTTCGAGGCAACTATTCCGAGGCAACCATTTCGAGGCAACTTGTTTTGAGGCAACTGGATCATGGACATAAGGACTTACTAAGACGTCCTATACTTGACGACCACGTTTCGAAGGCAGCAGGTGAGGCGTACCCTAGAAGTGGTGTGTGTATTTGTGTGTTATTTTCAGTTTAATATTTATCTTTGATCAGGGCATGGTGAGCTACGCATTGTTTTTAATTAGCCATACATTCTTTCATGCAATTAGAATTTAAAAGTGCAGAAATTTAAATGCGGAAAGATAAATCCTACGCTATTACAAGGCGCGGGTCTATACATCGCCAAATTACAAAGACCCGTTTGGTAAAAGATGCGGAAAGTAAATAAATTCCTAATTACTGTTACAATCCTTGAGCAGTTACATAATATTCGAAAAGAAAAAAAGAATAACGCGCGAAAGAATAAAAGTTAAGACGTCCGAGGGTTTTGACCCTTTTGAAATTAAATTGAAATTAAAGTCTAATTATTATTTAATTAAAGAAAAGAAATTGTTTTTTATGTTTTTGGTATTTGTATTTATGAAAATAAGGAAAATTAAAATTAGAAGGAAACCCTAGTTCTAAATATTTTAATTATTAATAAAAAGAAATATTAAAGTTACTCTAATTTACTAATTAATTAATATACATGTTTATTTACAAAAATAAATAGTAATAATAATAATAAATAAATGAGAAAAAATTGATTAAGAAAAGGATGAAAAATGTCAAAAACCTAATTCTAGATATTTTTTATTTATTAAGAAAAAAGATTAAAGTTTAAAACCTAAATTAACTAAAGTAATTATTAAAATTTATTTACAAAATATTTTAGTGATGAATTAATAATAATTAAATATATTTTACATTTTTTTGATTTTTCTGTTTTTATTATGAAAATTAATTATTTGAGGTGAATTAAAGAAAAATAAGTAAGGCAATTAAAAGAATTAAAAAGAAAAAGAAAATAAAAATATACAAACAAGGGGGGTGTCTGGCCCATTATGGAGGTAAGATTGGAGTAATTCAGGCCCACTGAAGCATAAGCTCGTTTGACTTTTCTGATCATGTGTATGATTGTTGACTGGAGTGCACCATAGAATTCACGTTCTGGCCATTGGATGGAAGCTCATGGCCATGTGGCAAGCTTGGACGTGAGGCTCATGGTGGAGTTCTGGATGAAGCGCTGCATGGAATTGAGTTAGAAAAAATAATAGCAACTGTATGGGGGACCTGGGAATCGAACCCAGGTCCCAAGGCTTGCAACACATGTACATTACCATCTGAGCCACTTAGCGCTTTTGTCTATATAATGGAAAACATATATTATAATGAAAAACAAGAGTTAATGATATAAAATAAAAAAAGCGCGCTGAAATTCAAATGCCCCAGTCACGCCTTGCCACGCATGCTCCGTCTTCGTTCTTCCTGTAAATAGAAAACAAATAGCGGGGGTTTTAAACCCCCACTAAACACAGCCACGAAAAATAGCGATTAGAAGATGCGTTAACATAAATTGAGCGCGAGGTCATCGTTGGATTCGTATGGAGCTCCTGAATTCAATGGCATAGGTCTCAATGTCCAATTTTTCCATACAAGGGAAGCCCTATTTTGGAGCTTCTGAAACCCTAGGTTTCAACAATGGTGGATTCTGATTTAGGCAATATTATCACAATTAAGTTGTACCAATCGCTTCAGAAGGTTAATATTAGTATAAATCAATCAAGAAAAATGGCTTAAAGTGCATGAATCATGATATGGAATTCAAGGAATTTTGGCAAACCGTATAGCCTGTGTTCTTCAATTCTTTACACGTTTTGACTCGTTCTTGATTGCAAATGCTTCCTGGATGTTTAGGCAACATATTGGAATCCTTCAGAAGCTTTGAATTGTGCTCTAACTATGAAATCAGTTTCAAGCTTTTTTATGAAAATTTGCAATTTTTGTCCTCCCTTTGTGAGCAGCTTTTCTCGTGTATATGTATTAGGTTTCACTATGCCTTTGTATTTGAACGAGATTAGGTCAAAAAACAAGCCCAAAGGTCCATGAATTGATGATTTGAAGATTTGATTTTCAACATATCAATTTCAATCTTTTTCCATTGAAACTCTTGCCAATCATGGAAAATCTTCCCTTTTTGAATGTGAAACGACTTGCCACCTTGCCCTAGTTTGATTTGCTGCACAAAAAGATTTGAAAAAGTGGGATTTGATATTTTCTCATAATTAAATCTAATTAAATGAATTAATAAGAATAAAAATTCAATTAATTAATTAAAAATAAGAAAATAAATCCCTTTGAGCTCGATGGGTCATGCATAGGCTTTGGGTAATGATTCAAGGAAGAAATTGAGGCCCATTAGCATATTTGAAGTGTTTTAGGCAAAGTTGACTTTTCAAAGTTCCCAAAAATTTCCCAACTTCTCCAAGGCATATCTTGCTCAATTTTGAAGCTATGATCATGTTCTTGGACATTTTGGAAAGGTCTTGAAGTCCTCTAACCAATGCCTTTGGTCCCATGTCATTTTTATTTACCAATCTCAAGTTATGGTCTTTGACTTAAAATGCCTTTTTGTTGACTTTTGAAAATGACCTATAATGTTGAAATTGATAACTTTTTGTGAGAGCATTTCTTGGACTTGAAGTGTGAAGATGAGTTGTAGGAAATGTCATTCTCTTCAAAATGAGATTTGGATGGGATTTTTCTGATAAACCATGAAGAAGTTATGCCCTGGTCAATTTGCAGTTGACTTTTCAGCTGTCCAAAAATAGAAACTTTTGCATCTTGAGACTTTTTGAGCCATGCTTTGAGAATCATGATCAATAATTGATCAAATGATGATTGTGGCTTCAAAATAAGATGTTGACCAAAAATTTTGACTTTTGACTGTCAAATGACCATTTTGCCCCTGCAGTTGACTGTGAAGCAATTAGGGTTTTTGACTGTGCAACTTGATGTTGTGAGTCTTGAAACTTGACATATGGATGCTTGACAATGCATATAGGCATATGGGACTTGATTGGACCCTTGGAAACCTCAATTTCTTTGCAAGAACCAAAACCCTAATTTTGACTGTGTTAGGAGGCAATTGGACTGTGCAACCCTTGAGAGATTTTGAACCATGATCTTGCCAAATCTTGAACAATATGGGAGGGAAAATTTTGGGGTACAACAGTTGCCCCTGTTCAATCTTCTTAGACCTGAGGATGTAGATTGGCTGGCGTGCCTTTCGTAATCCAAAGGTGGAAGATGATTGAACACTAGAGTGCCCAGAAATTTGCACTCACATAGTAGAGTGTCAGTGTTGTGATGCCGGGAATGGGCTTATAGATGCCATTTGGAGACTGTCGGTATGTGGATGGGCTTATAGATGCCATCTAGGAGATGTGACAGAACCTCGTCGGGAATGGGCTTATAGATTCCATTTGGAGACTGTCGGTATGTGGATGGACTTATAGATGCCATCTAAGAGATGTGACAGAACCTCGTCGGGAATGGGCTTATAGATGCCATTTGGAGACTGTTGGTATGTGGATGGGCTTACAGATGCCATCTAGGTGTCGATCGCGTAAGAGATTCCTTAGCGAGAACTTGCGTACCTGAGAAAGAAGATAATTACCTGGCCTGTTACCAGTGTTGGTCTTCAAACTCTTTATGTAGATGTGGCTTGGCTGGATACAGGTATCGAATCTTCAATCAGTTACTCACAGATGTGCCCTGGCTAGATACAGGAATCGAATCTGGAAATAGTCGTCAACAGATACACCCTGGCGAGATACAGGAATCAGATCTTCAAACTCTTCAGACGTGCCCTGGCAGGATACAAGAATCGAGTCTGGAATATAGTCGTCAACAGATACACCCTGGCAAGATACAGGAATCGGATCTTCAAACTCTTCAGACGTGCCCTGGAAGGATACAGGAATCGAGTCTGGAATTAGTCGTCAACAGATACACCCTGGCAAGATACAGGAATCGGATCTTCAAACTCTTCAGACGTGCCCTGGCAAGATACAGGAATCGAGTCTGGAATTAGTCGTCAACAGATACACCCTGGCAAGATACATGAATCGGATCTTCGAACTCTTCAGACGTGCCTTGGCAGGATACAGGAATCGAGTCTGGAAAATAGTCGTCAACAGATACACCCTGGCAAGATACAGGAATCGGATCTTCGAACTCTTCAGACGTGCTCTGGCAAGATACAGGAATCGAGTCTAGAATAGTCGTCAACAGATACACCCTGGAAAGATACAGGAATCGGATCTTCGAACTCTTCAGACGTGCCCTGGCAGGATACAGGAACGAGTCTGGAATTAGTCGTCAACAGATACACCCTGGCAGGATACAGGAATCGGATCTTCAAACTCTTCAGACGTGCCCTGGCAAGATACAGGAATCGAGTCTGGAATTAGTCGTCAACAGATACACGCTGGCAAGATACAGGAATCGGATCTTCGAACTCTTCAGACGTGCCCTGGCAGGATATAGGAATCGAGTCTGGAAAATAGTCATCAACAGGTACACCCTGGCAAGATACAGGAATCGGATCTTCGAACTCTTCAGACGTGCCCTGGCAAGATACAGGAATCGAGTCTGGAATAGTCGTCAACAGATACACCCTGGCAAGATACAGGAATCAGATCTTCGAACTCTTCAGACGTGCCCTGGCAGGATACAGGAATCGAGTCTGGAATTAGTCGTCAACAGATACACCCTGGCAGGATACAGGAATCTGATCTTCAAACTCTTCAGACGTGCCCTGGCAAGATACAGGAATCGAGTCTGGAATTAGTCATCAATAGATACACCCTGGCAAGATACAGGAATCGGATCTTTAGTTGCGACCATTGATAGTAATCATCTTTGTACTGACCTTTGTCCTGAAAAGACAAAACATTAGTTGTATGCGATGTCATGATGTATGGCATGCGTGATGTTCTCAGAATAAATGAGATTGTATGTTTGTGATGCGTATGTGCATGCTATAATGTATGAAGATGCGATATTTATGAATGTATGTTTTTGTCTAGGAAAGTAAATCCTTGACGGGTGCCGGGAAGTTGAATCCTGGGCTCGATGTTGAAGAGTAGAGCTTTTCGTTTCCGCTGGGGATGATGGTTGCAAGAATACCGGTAGGAGAAGATGACTCCGTTGGGGAATAAACTTGGTGGATAAATTACTCTGCGGGGAGTGGACTCTGTGGGGAAAGAGAGGTACTTTGCTGAGGTTGACGATAACTCCGCTTGATGATAACTCCGCTGGGGATACCAATGATGTGTTATGTTGAAGGAATTGATGAACTCTGCTGGGGATAGGAAGACTTCGCCGGGGACGGCCTTTCCGTGGTTTTCAGCTGAGGATAACCCAGTTATACCCTGGTGGGGAGATAACCTTCTGAATAAAGTCGGGGGAGCGTTCGTACTCTGCAGGGGACAAGCTTCCAGAATCTACTGGGGATAAGCTTTAAGACCTGCTGGGGGTATGGATCAACTTTCCTGGGGAAACTTTTCAGATTGGACTGGGGAATGGCTCCACTGAATGTCCGGTATACCGCCGGGGAACAATCTTAGATCAAGACTGTCGGGGATGCTTGTTAAGAATGTTTGTATACTCCGCTGGGGAATGTTGAGATTTTAGGGGGATAATCCAACTTCCTTAAGGCTGACTGAGTAGGCTAACTCTTCCTGGGGAGAGCGTCACTGACTTGCTAGGAGATACTGTGCCTTTTAGGGCTGGTTGGAGACCAACTGCTTGGGAGAGAATTGTTGAATTTTGTCTTACTCTCTGGGGAATTAAGATATCTTGGTTACGTTCTTCAGCCGAACTTACCTTGGTGGACAGAGCAATTAGATTGCTTAGACAACTCATTATTGCCCCTGTTTCTGATGTTACCTGTAATTAATCCTTTGTTTCATATGCAAATATTTATGAGTTAGCAATTAGTGTCAAATGCATATATCCCAAATGAACATTGGACGTTCTTCGCAAAGCAAAACAGAAAAAGGAAAAACAACAATTGGCAACTGGTCTGAAAAGTGACTTTGTATTGATTTTTGAATTTGCCTGTAGATAGGCGTTTATGTACAAGAGGCTGACGTCCTAGTAAGAGAACGCCGCCGAACAACAGAGTTTATACAATTTTGTGAAAAGGGAAAACAAAATAGCTATGTGAAAGGAATAATCCCACTGGGTTCCAACTCTGCTATCGCCTTTATATCTTCAAGCGTCTCATCACTTGGCTTCTTAGTTGAAGATGAAACTGATTGATCGATGCCGTCTGAACTTGATGTTGATACCGGATTCTGGATGCAAGGTGATCCATAGTATTACACTTTATCCCTAACTTTTTCCTGGACCGCCCTTTTGGGTTTTCAGTCCACCGGGATACCCATTTTTGCCCAAGCCGCCTTTTCAGGTTTTCGACTTGCCGGGTGTACAGATTTTTTCATTTCATCCCTCATTTTGCCCGAACCCTTTTGGTTCGCCGGGAAGCCCTAATATTTTCCTAGGTATGTCAACCTAGCGGGTCTTTTATCATGCGTAGTATCTTTTTACTATGTCTGCATTGGCGGGGTGTGGAAGGTCGTCACCATCCATGGTGGTTAGAATCATGGCTCCCCCGGAGAACACATGTTTAACCACAAATGGCCCTTCGTATGTAGGGGTCCATTTTCCCCTGGGATCACTTTGAGGAAGAATGATGCGCTTGATTACCAGGTCCCCAACATGATACTCTTGTGGTATGACTTTCTTGTTAAATGCCCTGATCATCCGTTTTTGATACGTTTGACCATGACATATAGCAGTGAGTCTCTTTTCGTCGATTAGGTTTAATTGATCAAGTCGTGTCTGGATCCAGTCATCCTCGCTCAAATCTGCATCCTTCATTATCCAGAGAGAGGGTATCTGGACTTCAATCGGCAAAACTGCCTCCATGCCATAGACCAAGGAAAAAGGAGTTTCCCCGGTTGACGTTCTTGCTGAGGTACGGTACCCATGAAGAGCAAACGGTAGCATCTCGTGCCAATCTTTATAGGTCACTGTCATCTTCTGCACAATCTTTTTGATATTCTTATTAGCTGCTTCTACAGCCCCATTCATCTTCGGCCGGTAGGGAGAAGAGTTGTGGTGCTGTATCTTGAATTGCTCGCAGAGCTCAGTGATCATCTTATTGTTAAGATTGGTACCATTGTCCGCAATGATCCTTTCCGGGACGCCGTATCGACAGATCAGGTTGTGCCGAATGAAACGTGCCACGACGTTCTTGGTTACGGTGGCGTAGGAAGCTTCTTCAACCCACTTCGTAAAGTAATCGATCACTACCAGGATGAAGCGATGCCCGTTGGATGCTGTAGGTTTAATCTCACCGATCATATCAATACCCCACATTGCAAAAGGCCAAGGTGAAGTCAAGACATTCAGAGGAACTGGAGGAATGTGCACCTTATCTGCATATATCTGGAACTTATGACATGTCCGAGAATGTTGGTAACAGTCGGCTTCCATTGTGGACCAGAAATATCCTGCCCGAAGGATTTTCTTTGCCATGGTGTGCCAACTCGAATATGTTCCGAAGGTACCTTCATGCAGTTCTGCCATGATCCTTTCTACTTCAATTTTATCCACACAACGCAGTAAGGTGGAATCATGGTTACGTTTGTAAAGAATGCCATTGATGATGAAGAACTTTGCCGCGAATCTTCTCAGAAACTTCTTGTCATTAACAGACGCGCCCTCGGGGTATTCTTGAGCTTCAAGGTACCTCTTCACCTCATGATAACAGGGTTTTTTAGTCACTGCCTCAGCCTCAAGATCACAACAGTATGCAGGTTCGTCCAGTTTCCAGATAATGATCCGGGGAGCCTCGTTATCCCACTTGACTTTGAACATGGAAGACATCGTAGCTAACGCGTCCGCCAACTGATTCTCCTCTCTTGGGAAATGTTCAAAAGTTATCTCTGTGAAATGGGGGATCAATGTTAACACACACTCTTTGTAGGGAATAAGATTCGGGTGTTTCGTATCCCACTCGCCTTTGATCTGATTGATCACGAGAGCGGAATCTCCGAAGACACTAAAAAACTTGATCCTTAGGTCAATCGCAGCTTGAAGACCCATGATGCATGCCTCATACTCTGCCATGTTGTTGGTGCAGTTGAAACATAGGCGAGCAGTAAGTGGAGTATGAGTGCCTTTGGGGGATATGATCACAGCGCCAATACCGTTACCCAAAGCGTTCGAGGCTCCGTCAAAGTGCATATACCATCGGGATCCTTCCTCAGGTCCTTCATCCGGTCCAGGTACTTCACAATCAGTCACTACCCTGATGCTCTCGTCAGGAAATTCAAAGTTCATTGACTGGTAGTCATCCACTGCCTGGTGTGCCAAATGGTCTGCCAATACACTTCCTTTGATAGTTTTCTGAGTAATATACTGGATGTCGTACTCTGTCAAGATCATTTGCCATCTTGCTATTCTCCCAGACAGAGCAGGCTTTTCGAATATGTACTTTATTGGATCCATCTTTGAAATCAACAGAGTAGTGTGAGTCAGCGTATACTGTCTCAGCCGGCGAGCAGCCCATACCAAAGCGCAGCAAGTTTTCTCGAGCAGTGAGTATCGGGTCTCACAGTCGGTAAACTTTTTGCTAAGGTAATAAATGGCTTGCTCTTTTCGGCCAGACTCGTCATGCTGCCCCAGCACACACCCCATTGAGCTGTCAAGTACTGTCAAGTATAGTATTAGAGGTCTCCCTTCAACCGGTGGCATAAGGATGGGTGGTTCTTGGAGATACTCTTTGATTCTGTCAAAAGCGGCCTGACATTCATCATTCCAACGTACTACCTGATCTTTCTTCAGCAGCTTGAATATTGGTTCACAGGTAGCAGTTAGGTGCGAGATGAATCAGGCAATATAATTCAGACGTCCTGGAAAGCCTCTGACTTCTTTCTCTGTTTTGGGAAATGGCATCTCTTGTATGGCTTTGACCTTGGCAGGGTCCACTTGAATACCTTTGTCACTTACAACGAAACCTAGCAACTTTCCAGATGTTACCCCAAAGGTGCACTTGTTTGGGTTCAACCTCAACTTGTATAACTTCAGACGGTCAAACAGCTTCTGTAGATGGTCAAGGTGTTCCTCCTTAGTTTGGGACCTTGCAATCATGTCGTCGACATACACTTCGATCTCATGATGGATCATGTCATGAAATAGAGCAACCATGGCACGTTGGTAGGTTGCCCCAGCATTTTTCAACCCGAATGGCATGACCTTGTAGCAGAAGGTGCCCCACTGAGTAACAAAGGTAGTCTTTTCCATATCTTCAGGAGCCATTTTGATCTGATTATAACCTGAAAACCCATCCATGAAGGAGAACACCTTGTGCTTTGCAGTATTGTCAACCAGAACGTCGATGTGAGGCAGAGGGAAATCATCCTTAGGGCTGGCCCTGTTCAAATCCCTGTAGTCAATACACATTCTGACCTTACCATCTTTCTTCGGTACCGGAACCACGTTGGCAACCCACTGAGGGTAAGAAGTCACTGCTAGAAACCCGACATCAAATTGCTTCATAACTTCAGCTTTGATCTTTTCGGACATCTCTAGACGCATTCGGCGGACTTTCTGCTTAACCGGAGGGCAATCTTCCTTGGTGGGCAGGTGATGGACCACAATGTCGGTATCCAACACAGGCATGTCTTCGTAGGACCAGGCGAAGATTTCCACATAATCATGCAACATCTGGATCAACCGTTGTTTCACGCTGAGCTCCAGATTGGCACTAATCTTAACTTCCCTTCTGTCTGTCTCAGTACCCAGATTTATTGTTTCCACTGGCTCTTCATGTGACTGAATGGCCCTCTCTTCCTGGAGTAACAGTCTTGCAAGCTCGCCAGGCACTTCGCAATCATCTTCACCTTCGTCTTCGGCTAAGTTGATCGGATTTTCAAAGTCATAACTGGAAGTAGCAGAGTCGTTGCCAGTGAGATCCCGAGTGGATTGGAACCTGTATGAGTGAGTGTGTGTAAATATAGCTGTTTTGCAATATATAAAGAAAGAAAGAAAGAAAGGGAGCACAATATTTGAAATGCGAAAAAACGTCCAATGTCTTTATTCATGATATATGGAAATGACAAGTAATAAGCCCTCACAAATGAAGCCACGGTGCCCCGGGTAAGGCACCGGGCCATAAAGTTTTATTGTTCATTACAAATTAAAAAACAAAGGAATTCATTACTGCGTAACAAAAGTAACAGGTATGTGGTCTTTTGCGGTCCAATTGTTCATTCCACTGTTGGTTGGCGGGTAGATCCAGCTGTTGAACTCAGATTCCTCCACTTCGTCACCATCCCTGATGGCATTCACCCCATGATCCGGCAGGGGAGCTGTCACCACATTAGGCTTCTCGGGCGCCTCGATTTGAACTTCTTTGGCATCAATAAGGTCCTGAACCTTATTCCTTAGGGCCCAACAATCATCAGTAGAATTCCCCGGGCTATCGGAGTAATAAGCACAGCGGGCGTTTGGATTATACTTCGGGGAGGTCGTGTTTACCACCTTTGGAGCTTCTCTGACGGTTACCAAGTTGGTCGATAGCAGTTGCGGCAAGATCTGCGACAAGGTCATACTAAGCCGAGTATATTCTCTTCTGGGTCTCTCACCCCTTGGTTGGTTAGGTTGCCGAGGAGCGGCAGCAGGCTTTGCAATTACCACCGCGTTGACAGCTTGGCGGCGTTCTGGTTTATTTTGCCTTCTAGGCCCATACACAGCACTGGCTTCCTTTTTGAAAGGCTTCTTCTCAGAACTTGAGGACGCACCTTTCTGAATCTTCCCTGATTTCATTCCAGCTTCGATCCTTTCCCCAGTCAGAATGAGATCTGTAAACCCTGCAGATGAATTGCCAATGAGATGATTGAAGAACGGCCCGAATAGGGTACCCAAAAACATGTCTACAAGTTCACGATCGGTTAATGGTGGATGCACCCTGCCAGCCAGGTCCCTCCACTTCTGCGCATACTCTTTAAAACCTTCTCCCGATCCTAGCGACATACCCTGGAGTTGGGTACGTGTAGGAGCGAGGTCGGCATTATACTGATACTGCTTGTAAAAAGCAGTAGCCAATTCCTCCCAGTTACGAACCTTGGTTCCATCCAGCTGATAGAACCATTCGAGATGAGTCCCTGAAAGACTCTCTTGGAAGAAATGGATCCACAAATTCTTGTCCATAGTATACGGCTGAATCTTCCGCACATAAGATCTGAGATGTAGCTTAGGACAAGACGCCCCGTCATACTTTGCGAAAGATGGCGCTTTGAATTTATGTGGGATCACCACACCAGAAGATAGACCCAAGTCTCCGAAATCCAACCCAGGCACTTGTTGAATTTCCATGGCATTCAGACGATCCTCTAACTGCTTGTACTTGTCTTCAGCTGGAGGATACTGCTCCTCATTAAAATCAGTCTCGTTGTCAAAGACCACCGGACTAGGAACCCTTCCCCCCTGGGGACTGCCTTTCCCTACAGAAGAACCAGCTTGGTCAACCTCATTCTACAGTGTGTTACCAAACCTCCGGCCAGTGTTGAATAGTACAGTTCTCTTCTTCTTCTTCTTGACCAACAGAGCTTTCAATTCCTCCTGCCCTTGGGATAAACTCATGATCAGCTCTTGAAATTGGGCGTTTTGGGCCTGGAGGGCCTTGATGGATTGCTCGGTAGATGATTCAGGGTTCATGATGCTGAAATAAACAGCGAAGAACATTAAGCAACCTGAAAAGAAGAGTACCTGCTATGCACATGATGCATGATATGTGTTTATGCAATGCATTCAAGGGTTCGAAAGTTCAAATTTGTTGTAGACAAAAGGGAACACACGTTATCATTAAGAAATAATTGTTCAGTACATCAAGGCCTCATGGGCAAACATTACAAAGTAAATCAATCCCAAAAGACACTGCGCATCCTCTTTGGAGTAATGTAAGTGTTGAGAGTCTTTTCCTCGTGCAGTAGGCGGGTGAGCTCCAAGACCTTCTTCTCACTAGCATGTAGACTGGACTCAAGAGAATTTCGTTCTTCCTTAAGCTGGATCCAGCTCTTCTGCATCTCTTCCCAGGATGTAGGCATGTCAGGATGTTGGATGGTGTAGGGCACCTCTCCTTCCAAAACTGGCTCTTTGATCACAGGGAGAACATGAGGATATGGCATCACTAACTTCTGGGAGCGGGCCCGTACCCACTTGAGATAAGGCTCCAACGGGATGGAGTTCCTGTGCCCCAGTATCTTGCTGTCTACCTTGTTGGGCATCCTCCAAGCTCTGATAAATCTCTGGCGAAGTCCTTGGGCATCTTTGTCGAAGTCAAAAACTATATCAGGAATTAACATGTCATGAGGGCCGTCTCTCCGAGCATAACCAAACTGTCTCCAAGCCAGACACGGGTTGTAAGTAATACCTCCTCTGATTCCAAGTAAAGGAACATTAGGAAACTCCCCGCAACGATCAATGATAGTGACATCTTCTCTGGATCGAGAACACCAATGTATATCAACATGTGTAAGGGTCATCAATGGTTGTGACCATCTCAAACCCCGCTCATTCTTCAAAGC
The DNA here is from genome assembly GCA_948472305.1 of Vicia faba. Lineage (NCBI taxonomy): Eukaryota > Viridiplantae > Streptophyta > Magnoliopsida > Fabales > Fabaceae > Vicia > Vicia faba. The sequence continues at coordinate 902,591,655 of OX451735.1, read as the reverse complement.
TGATTGTGGAAGGTGTGAAATAAACCACCTTCCCAGGAGAGGAGTGCAGCACATAAGAACACCTCTTTTTCTCATGGTTCGAGTGTAACATGAGTGAAGGATGTCCCCAAGCAACGTAGGTATAGGATTCCTGGACATGAAAATCTTGACAGCACTGATATCTATAAGCTGATCGGGATTCGGGAACAAAACCAATCCATAGACAAGGAGGGCCACAACTTCTTCAAAAGCTTGTAGGTCAAGGGATTTCCAACATTCTTGGGCCTTCTCAAACAGAAACCTGGCCAAGAACCCCTTGATACCACTTCTAACTTCCCAATGTCCCTTGATGTCAGATGGTTGTAGGCGTAATGCTTTAGCAATCTCTTCAAGTTTGGGTTCCTTTTCCGTACCGTTGTAGGGTAGTTGACTAAGGATAAGGATCTTCAGAAGCCGGGAGAACTCTTCCAATGTAGGCACCAGTTGATAATCTAGGAAGGTAAAGCAATGATGCAGAGGGTTAAAGAACTGGAAGAGGACCTTTATCATATCTTCCTCAATGTTGGTGTTGACCAAACTGATGAGTCTTCCATGCCTCTGACTGAAAGAAGAGCTCTCAGGAATCCTGGATATAAGTTCCTTAAGCTGAGGAGGGATCCTTACAAGGTTGATCTGAATTGTCTTTCTGCGAGTAGTTTCCATGTCCTACAAAACAAGAACAAAGATGAAGATTCGAACCTTAGGATCAATCATTGCATGATAACATTAGGGGTAATTCTAGGCTAGTCTCCCTTAGTTTTTTCCCCTTTTTGCATTTGCATTTAAAACTAAAACTTTCTTTTTCTTGGCAAATCATAAAACATGCTAATAAGAAAAACCCTTTTTCAGGTAACAAAATACAAACCAATCAAATGTGGCATCTTTCCTTGAGGGCGTAACTCAAAACCATTTTCAGGTAAGGACATGGTTAATTTAATTTTATGCCAACGCGTTAGTCTCCAAAGGACGAGCTGTGGTAGAAGGCGGAATTAACATTTTTCATAAAAAACACAAAACCAACAAAACATGTGAGTCGAACTACGGTAACTCTGTTTCCTCAAAAAGGATACGTAGGCATTGGGGTAGGGCCCATGCGAGGGAAACTTTATTTTCCCTACATTATTTTCTCTTTTCTTTTGCATGCATTCTTCCTCAGTAGTAAGCAGTAAGAATAAATTAGACACACTCATAAGATTAGATAACAAGAGTGGATACCATAGAGTACAACAGACGTGTGGGGTGCTAATACCTTCCCTTCGCGTAACACACTCCCTTACCCGATCTCTCAGTCGCAAGACCATGACTTCTCCCTTCTCAGGTTTTCTCGATGTTTATCTTTCCCTTCATGTGGGATAAAATACGTTCGATGGCGACTTCATTGTTTGATGATTTTCAGCCGGTTATTTTAGTTGGCGACTTCACTGGTGACAGGTTGACCAAATGATGGTCCATCCCAGAGTCGCTCCTAGCGCTTGCTTTATTTTCCTTGGGTGTTTATATTTTATGCTTTATGTTTATTCATTCATACATGATTATCTGAGCATATGTATGCATTGCATTTTACTATTTTCCATATACTATTGTTATACTGGATCTGATTCTTGTTGGGTGGGTGTTACTATGAGGTAAAAGGCCTAATACCCAGTCTAAGTGGAACCCATAGGAACCCTAGGAATAGAGTGGAACATGAACGACTAGTCGACTTTGGTTTTCTAGTGCATTCATGTCGTCCATGCTCAGAGGAGGTTACAAATAAGGTTATATCATTTCTCGTAGGTGTTTCGACGATAGTGGCTTCTGGCGTACCATGGTTTAGAGTTACCTTTGCCTTACCTTGACTTAGTCTTTACCCGTGAGCATGGATGGATGATTGATTCTTACATGTACTATTGGTGACTATGTTCAAATGGTGATCGTATGCTTTGTTGCTGACTATGGGGTTCTCAAATTTATTTTCTAGGTTCTTAACTTGTTTATTTGGAGGTTCATTTGGGTCTTCGATCTTGGTATTCTCAACATGTTCAAAAAATGCTCAACAATATCCAGTGTTCTAGAAGCCTTAATCCCATACAATTGATGATCTACAGAGTACTTGGTTCTTATATGTGCGGAAGCTATACCGAACCTTTGATCTGATAATATTCATATGGTTCAGAACAATGCAACAATCATATTCAGAAATGGTGGAACTTTGATCCCATGTCTTTGCATACATAACATGGTTAACCATATGCTTAACATACATGTTCTATTATTTCCAGGGAATCGTATTTGTAAGTCTTATGCTAAACTCTTCCATCCCTTACTTGCGTAAAATCAAAATCAAAGCATGTGAATTCCTTGGAAATGATAGAACATGACATGGCATCTGTAATACGGTGGGAGATAAGACTTTTTTTGCATTTTATCGCAAATGTTGCAGATAGCAAGATTCGCCACCGACTTTTCTTTTATCCAATAAGGAAAGGGTAAAAAGAACAGGAAAGACCTTAAGATTATTGAGTTCATGGGTTAGGTTATGAAAAGGGAAGGTGTTAGCACCCTTTTCATCTGTAGTTATCTATGGGCTCTTAATCGCTAGCTCACTTTGTTTTGAAAATGCTCTGTTTTCGTGTATTTGAAAAATATTTAGAAATGCCAATAGTAAGGAAACTTTGTAATGATTCTCGAGAATGTGTATAAAGTGTTTGTTTGGAAAATATTTTTGAAAGTGTTTGTGTGAAAAATTATTTGTTCCCTACTCAAAGTCTTTCGTGTTATTTCCTCCTCCTTTAGATAGTGCTATCCTACCATTAGTTAGTAGGCAACTCCATCTTTGGATGTGAAGGGACATGCGCGGGTCATCGTTCAGTCATTGAAGGTAACTGATGAGGAAACTTTAGCAATTTATCATTAAGGGACTAGATCGTTTATCAAAGGCAACATTGAAAGGGTCATCGAGGGACTACGATCTTTTGTATCAGAGGGACTTTGCTAAAGCATCGCCACGTTCGAGGGACATGATTGTTTAATCGAAAGGAAACAAGATAGGCTACCCTAGAGGTGCGCATGTGCAAGTGTTTTGTATTCAATTATTTTTTCTTGAAGTTAGGTTATCTATCATTTTATTTTATGTCTTTCCATACAATCCTATTAGCTAAACAATTATAAAGAAAGTGATAAACGCATAAATTAAAGGAGGAAATTAAAGATTCCTACGCTATTACAAGGCTTCGGGAAAAGGGGGGTACAAGTAATAAAATGCTAGGTAAAGAAGTAAAACCCTAGTTATCTATTACAAACCGTAAGCAGTTACATAATGATTAAAAAAAATCGCAAACGAAACATCAAAGGAAAAATTGGAATCGACGGGAAAGGAAATGTTCTTTTGTTTTTTTTATGAAAAAAGGAAATGTTTATGATTAATCTAAAAAATGTAATTAATTTTACTAAATTAAAGAAAGAAATTGATTAATTTAAGGAATACCTAAATTGACTTTGATTAAAAAATAAGGTTTAGTGAAAAACCTGAAGAAAAACTAAATTAATTTATTAAATAAAAACCTAAAAATTAATTAGGGTTGATTAAATAAAAACCTAAAATTAATTAGGTTTTGTTAAAAAATCAAAGGTTTCTGAAAATGTTAAGTTTTAAAAAAAATAGTAAAAGAGTAAGAAGAAGAGAGAATTTGTGAGAAAATAAACCAAAAGGGTAGGGGTGGGTGTTGAACCCATGCCATATGGACTTCAAGCCAATACCTTCACCACTAGGCCAAACGCGCTTTGGTGACAAAGGGAGGAAACCAGCACACTTTGTTTTCTACAAAAACAAATAAATCAGAAAAAATGTCAAAATTCCAAAAGGCTGGGATCGAATCCACGCCTTGGTATAGTATGTCCTTAACGCGCACACTTCAACCGCTGGGGCGGTAATACATTTGTTCATTATAATCAAATCAATAAAATAAATACTAAGCAAAGAGGCATAGATCGAAGAGGCGCCGAAGCCCTAGCTCCGATCGTCTTCTCCGGTGAGTCAATCATTTGCCCCTATAAAATAGCAACTATTTGAAAGCCAAAAGTACCCTACCCCCCTAAATCGAGGGTTGAGAGTTCAACGAGACAGTTGTTTTGGTATGAAAATTAATGGTTTTGAAGCTATGGTGAAAACAACTATGATCGGTACAAAGATGGTGGTTCACGATATTGCCAGCATGGGACCTCCACAATGTTTTTTTTCATCTTTGGAACCTCAAACACATAAAAGATATTAGGTACAATCAAAACTGAAAGGAAACAAAAACACGGATTTATGTAATGAAAAGAGAGCGATGATGCATGCAAGATGTTTCTGGCTGTTTGAGTCGTTGCAACCGATCTGATCTTACCCTCTGACCTTCCTAGGAATGAATATGATGATTAGTTTGTGGTGAGAGGCACTGTAAGTAGAGTTTCAAATTGTCTTAGGGTTCTTTGAAATTTTTATATTTTGGAAAAGTTTTTTATATAAAGGTTTCGTGGCCTTTTGTGTCTGAATGAGTGTGGTTTAATAGCATGAAATTAGGTCAAAGATATGGGCTTGGACCTTTGTTGACAAGCCACTTGTATATTTATCTTATTTACTTTGAATTATTAATGAATAAATAAAAAATAATTAATATAAAATAGATCAAGGGGTACATGAACAATATCCGAGGTGTATAAGGAGTGTAATACATGCTTGGACTTTAAAGCAATGGCCCAATAGCTCAAGACACCAAGTTTGTTCAATTTGAAATTTATGCATTTGCTCAAACTTTCCAACTTGCACTGGTCATAACTCTCTTAATTTTCATCCTTTGAAAGTGATCTTTAGCTATTTGGAAAGTTCAAGGTGTCCTCTACAATCTCTATGTTGATCATTTTTTCATTTGAAGAATTTATCTTGATGTAGGTTGCCTTGACAAAAAGTGTATTTTTGTTGACTTTTGAAATGACCTAAAATGTATTGGCTCATATCTCTCAGCTGAAGCATTTTATGGGCTTGAGCTTAGAGAGACAAAGTTTAAGAGAATTGAAGTTTCTTCAAAATGATCTTTGGTTTGGGAAAAACTGATGAAGCATGTGAAAGTTATGCTTGGTCAAAGTTCAGTTGACTTCTCCTAAGGAAACCCTAATTTGGCAACTTTTGACTTTTGGTGACTTGAGAGTTTTCCTTTAAGAGTCATGGTCAATCATTGATCAAATGATTAATATGATTTCAAAATGTTAATGTTGACCAAAAATCTTGAAGTGTGACTGTATGTTGACCACAGTTGACTTTTTGTTCAATATAATTGATTTTTAGTCATCTGAGCAATTGACTGAGCAAACTTGTGATGCAAGGTATGAAACTTGGTATGAGCATTCTTGGGTACCTATAAGAAAACATGGAAACCACCTGAGGCCTTAGAAACCCAAACTTCCTTGAGAAAGATGAAACCCTAGTTGTAAGTCCCTTGCTTAGGAGAAGAGCTTGTCAGATCAATTCTGGAGCAACCTTGAGCATTTTAGAACCCTAGGAGAATGTCTCGAAGAAATTGGAGGTATAATTTTGGGGTACAACAGCTACCCTTGTTCAATCTTCTTAAACCTTAAGAGTTAGATTGGCATGTTCTCCATTCATGATCTGAAGGTAGAAGAGAATTGAACACTTAAGTGCCCAGAAATTTGCGCTCGCATGTGCCAAAAGTAATGTTGTTGATGATATTACTTGTGTTACACCCTAAAATTTACCCTCTTGATTTAGGCTTATGTTTCATCATAAATATCATGTTTCATTGCATTCATACATTGTGTTGGGATCAAAGTATTTTGGTTATCAAAGTCTTTTTCAAGCTTTGGAAGATTGATTGTATTGACAAGTTTCTCAAGGATAGCCCTATTATCTAAACCTCTGGGTCTTTCAAGCCTAAAGATATCACATATCTCAAGATATCTTATCCACCTCATTGGATCAACATAATATTGATATTGTGTTGATTCTAGGGAGAATCACATCCTTTTGATTCATCAGTCAAAATTAGGGTTTTGCCCAAATTGGAGTAATTGGGGTCTGGATGAGCCAAGTATTGAAGAATAATTCTCTTATCATCATTGGAATCAAATTTTTTCAATAAGCCTCTCTTGATGACCAGTGGAATTAGGGGTTTGAAAGCTTGATCAGTTATCTCCTAATGCAGAGTGAAAAACTAGGGTTTGAGTTTTAATCAGGGATTGTTTGGAATTTTGAGTGGAAACTCTTTCCATAGCCTCTATGTGTTTGGAATATTATATTTTTGAAGTTTTGTTCACCAATTTTAAAGATAAGTGGTTCAATTGAATCAAAGGGGGCAAAACAACCATTTCACTCAAAAGTTAACCAAAATCAAAGTTGACCAACTGAACTTTTGGTCAAACATCAAGTCAAAGGTGTACTTTTCATATTTCAATTCCATTTTTATCATTGGATCAAGAATATTGAAGTTTGGTTTGAAACTTGTTCATGAAGAAACTCTAAAAATGGAAATTTTTCACCTAACTTCAAAAATTCATAATTTATTCATGCTTGATCCAAAAATTGAAAATCTTATATGCTTGAAAATATAAGAGAGAGCTTTACAACTTTTCTTCTTATACCAAAATCAAAAGATGCAAAGGTGGAGATATATGGAGTTTAAGACTCATGATCATGTATGAAAATTATAGGTCATTTTCAAAATTTAGTGACTTTCATGCCAATTTTTGAAGGCTTTAATGGATTCAATTAAGAAAACTGAAAACTACAAAGTTTTAGATCTCTTTAATACCTATTCAAATTATGTTCATTTGTGTCAAAATTCCAAAGGATGAACAAGTTATTGTCTTTTCATTTTCATGCAATTTTATTGAAATTTTAGCCAAGCAAGCAAAATGCAATTTCTTGCAAACTTCATTTCCAGCCATTCTCTTTGTTTCTAACCTAACCCATGACCTATTTATGAATTTCTGAGGCCCATAATGCCAGCTATTTCATGCCCTATGGGCCATGGTGTTTGCTTTCCAAGAAGGGCCAATTCACCAACACTCACTCTACTCAATGAGTTACAACCTGTAGCTTTTGGGGCTTTCTTCTGATGATATTAGGCTCACAAAACGCACAAAAGGAAAGCAAATGCACGCGTAAAATGAAGAGGCCCATGTGCACTCACTTTCTGGCCAAATTTTCCAATCAGGCCCTCAAACAGTTTTGAGGACCAATTTTCTCTTCTAATCTTCTATACTTACTCTATATAATGCTCTCCAAGTCTCATTTTCTAGACACGCGCTCATCACTAGAAGAAATCCAGATCTGAAGTTTTCTGCTCTTCTCTGAAGTTTTCGCAAATTCTTGAAATTCAACAGTGCATTCATTAAATTCTCAATGGACTTAACTTCAAGGAAGTGTGTAAATCAAGGTTGCAGGTTTATTCACATCTATAACCAGAGAATAGTGTTTTCAGTTTCTACATTGAGGTGAATTTCTTGAACTTCGATTTTCCCTTTTCAACTTGATTTGATGAATCAATTCATGTTCATGATGTTCTAGCTGGCTGGACTATACGTTTGATGTACTTGGTTTGTTTGATTGGAGCTCAATTTGTCCTGTGTGATTTTTCTGCAACTTGTACATTCCATGTTTTCAGCAACTTTGTGTGTGTTTCTTTTAGATCCTTGAACCATTGAGAATTCTATGAGTATCATGAGATAAATGATAATTTCAACTTTAAATTGCACTTTGATTCATGGATTTTGGTTGAGAAATGAGCGTGTATGGTGGATCTGAATATAGGCTCGAGACTTGTTTGTGAAGTATATTTTGGTATGCTGGAGGTAGGAGACGAAGTGAGGTAGCGCGCCCTGATTGGATAATTTGAATTCTTAATGCATTTTATATTATTTGATTTTAATTGATTTCTTCTGATTTTATTTTATGATCAAAACACCTTTAAAAATTCTAAAAAACTTACCATAGGTTAATCTTAATTTCTAGTATTTGTCATGATTTTTCGGGAATTTTTAAAAATCATTTGATTGGTAAAAAAATTTGTGAATTAATTAATCTTGTTTAATTGATTTTTTGCATAACATTTTGTTAATTTTTGTTTCCGACCTTTCCTCTGTACAAAAATTATATAAAAAAATATTTTAGACACTTTGATTAATTTATTTTAGGTTTATGAATTATATTTTAGAATTTCCCTCTTTTTTAGTTAACTAATTAATTAATAGGATTTAATTGATTCTTTTTTTTTCTTCAATTATTTTTACCATGCTCTTAATTAGGAAAATTCCACAAAAAATCATGGCTGTTTGTTTTTAATCCTAATATTTGAATATAATTTTTGTTGGATATTTTTATGAATTTTGATTAGAATTTTATTTTAAGAAGTGATTATTTGTTTAATTGATTAATGGTTTGAATTTTGATTTTATTTTTGACTTTTCTTTAATTCTAAAAATGTGGAAAAATATCTCTTCTGATGTTTAGGTTTTCCTTGTGATTTGTATGATCTTGGTTTGAATTATTTGAATTTTGATCTTATCTAATTAATATGTAAGATTAAAATTCAAACAATTAGGGTTTTGTGGTTTACATTGCAAGTTTCAATTTCAAAAACAATTTGCCTTGAGTTTCCATTGGAATTTGGATCTTGTTTAAGGTTCATGGATGTATCGAGGATCTAAAAACCATTTTATTGAATTATTTGACTTGATTGGATATTTTTCCATAAATTGTTTTGAAAGTTTGTCTATTTTGGGTAGTTTTACCAAGTAGTTTTTATCTTTGAGCCTCATTTGATCTTTTCCTCTACTATCCATGAACTTATAACTTGTTTTTTGGCCTCTACATATCTCAAATATGTTATATAAATTTTGTTTTGAATTATTGAAATCCTTTTCAATTTTTTAATGTATTTTTGAAGTGAAAATGACCAATTGATGTTGCATTCTTTGTTACAGTTTATTTGATGGCCAATGAACTTGTGTGAGGCCTGAAATTTGGCACTTAATGATTATGTTGCTTCTATTTTCTCACACCAATTCAATTCAATCCTCTTGACCTCTCATAATTGGTTGATGAGCACTTTTTGATCCATATCTCCTAAGTGATATTCTTTTGTGAATTTTGCATTGAGCTTTGAATTTTTGCCTTGAGTTTTAATTCATCAAATGACCAATGATAACATGTTGAGGAATTATACATCAAGTATAGTCTCATAAAGACTTGATATCACTTGACCTCCAATGATTGAACCACTTCATCCTATTGTGAATTTGATGTTCAATTCTTTCTTTTCTTTTTAAATCTTTGAGGTACACTGAATGCACTTGTGCAACATGCTTTAGAATCAAAATTTTAAACTCTTGATCATATCCTCATAGAATGTTAGAAGCTTGATTTTAAGTTTTTGAATGGTTTAAGTCTTCTAACTTTGTCTTTGTTGGAATTCCTTTCATTACTAACTTGTGATCCAAGCTTTGTGATACAATTTGTGGCCTCCTTCTTTTATTATGCTTGTGAACCATAATGGAATGAAAGAGTATGAATGTGTAGTATTTTCTACTGACTTCTAAGGTCTTTTTTGTATTATTCTTGCTCCTTTGATCCTTGATCGATATTTACTTATCAATTCTACATGTTGATAAGAAAGGAGAAACATTTCTTTAGTTTTAACCTAGTTGTTGTTTGAGTTTGCTTGAAGGATCTTGCATTCACTGCTTTGAGTTTTCAATCACGTTTTTCCATTGTCATCTTATATCATCATCCATCCTGTTGTACCAAAAAATTTTCCCTCTCATTTCTCAGGAAATCACCCTGGATTCTTAAGTTTTCTCTTATACAAATCCAAGCCTTAAATTATCATTTCTTTCCAAGCAAGCCATTCACAAGGGCAAAATAGTCATTTACATGCTGAGAAGTCAAACTTTGGCTTTTGGATCAAAATCAAATCTCAAAAATCATATTTCATCAAGACATGTTGAAATATGAAGTTTGTTTCATCAAGAAGTTCAAAAGTCAAATTTTACCTTGGAAAACTCAAATTCTAAATACTTAGAATTTTTGTAAAGTATTTAAGAAAAATGACACTTCAGAACTTCTGAACCAGCCTCCAGGAAGGAGCAGTCATAAGTTGTAAGCATTGTTCAGCATATAATCTTTAGTCAGAACATGACTTTTCAGCATCTACGCAAGTTCAATTAGAGTTTGCTAGAGTAATGCAAAGAAGGCAATAAAGTGTAATACGAAAAAACTAGTGAATCCTTCAGAACATGCTGAAGCAATAAAGTAAGAAGATCAGAAGTTGGATGTTTGTCCTAAATGGAAATTCTGACCCAGAGTTAAGTAATGATGCAAAATCTCACATTACATGATTTTTGATTTTGACAAATCTCATCATCATTTAATACTTATTAATGCTCACAACCACTTTTGAGTCTTTGCCCAAAGGATCTCTCCACGTCTACTGTAGAAATGCTTTTGTGTAGGATTAGGTAAGGGCCCATGCGCTACATTTTGCTCGTAGGTTCACTTTTCCTTAATCCTTGCTTGCTAATCCAGCCTAAGCTAAAAAATTGTCAACCATCATACTTTTTTTTGGAACTTGCTTCAAGAGCAAGTCAGCATCTAGTGTATAATGTTGGCGCTACTTGATATTTCAAAGAACACAAAAAAAAACTTTTCCTATAAATAGAACACCATTGGTCACTAAGAAGGGGCCCAGAGAAAAATTTGTAAGAAGAAGTCAAAACTTTGAGAAAGAAAAGCTTTGAATCCTTGCCAAAATTCCAAGAGTTCTAAGAACTGTAAACACAACACATAAAACCTTGTTAACTTTTGATTCCTTGCATTCAAAACTCCACATGTTCTACATCATTTCTTGACTGAAAAACATCCACACAGTTTCTGATCCACACGTTGGAAATTTCCAAAGTTGTTGGGTTCATATTGCTATAAATTTTCCATCCACCCATTCAAAAGAATCAGAACATCACCCCCTTGCCATCCTTAGAAGTTGGAAACTTTCAACTTGCTGAGTGCGTGAAGAAGTTATTCAGAGAATTATTAGAGTTGAGGTTAACTCCGGTTCACAGAACTTCTTTCAGCGGCAAGGTAAGTTTCTGCTAACCCTCACTACATCACTTAAAGCATTACCAGATTTACATGCTCAGATACAATGTAGATATCAGGTTTTTGGTGTCATTCATGTTCTGAAATTTCATGCATTATGTCTGCCTAAGTAGGGAATAAATCAGTTAAGAGCTTCTTGAAGAAACTAGAACTCAGAGTTAGGATTATAAAGTGCATGCTTGCCTCTAATTTATAGTCCTAATATTTCTTAACTTCTGAAACGCTATGGCACATGCTATAACTGTCTATGTATGTCTTCTGTTTTATGGAGAAATTACCAAATTACATATGTTCTGACTAGCATAGAGAGGGAAACCAAGTTCTGCCAAGGGTCTCAGAACTTATGAAGTCTATTTTGTTGCCCGTGATCTCAGAACTTCTGAAAACTACTGTGTTCCCAGTGGGTTCATAGCTTCTGACCTTATACATTTTCACTAATAGGTTTCTGTTTTATAGCGTTCTAGGGTTAGAACCTCTGACTTCATTTTATCAGCAACACATTGACTCTTTTTCCTTCTTTCATTATTTTTGCTATCACTCTCCATTCCATTAATCAGCAAAACATCAAAAATATTTCCTTCACACTTTATCTTGGTTTCTTAAAACAAAAGATCAAAATATTTTATTAAAACAAAACAAGTTTATTTCACATTTTCTTGTACATTCTTATGCATTTCAATATGGTTGTAATAGTAATTTAGGACTTATTATTTACTTGCAACCCCCATTCATAAGTTTGTATCCCCATCCCCTAAATATTGTAATAGCGTAGGACTTTACGTTTCTGCAATTTATCGCTTTCAAATGTAAATGCTAGTAATTAGGCGTGTATGGCAAGATAAAACCAACAAGTAGACCACCAAAAACCAAAGACAAAATGCATGCAATCAAACACACTTTGCACACATGCACCCTTAGGGTAATCTCACTTGTTGCCTAAAAAATGATCATGTTATGCATGTGGAATGTCTTAGCACAAACGAATCGAAAAATACAAGATCATAGTCCCTCGATGATGCTATCAAAGTTGCCTTTTCAAAATGATCTTAGTCCCTAAAAGAAAAGTGCTAAGTTATCTCACAACATTGCTATCATGGTCATACGATGACCCAAACGCACGTCCCTTTACATCCAACGATGGGGCTTCTTATCAATTGATTGGTAAGATAGCAACATCTAAAGAAGGAGGAAAATCATATCTAAGACCTTTCGAGTAGGTAGGTTTGCTCTCAGTTACTCTCTTGCTCACAACAAAACATTTTTTTGCACTTACACTTTCATCTTTGAACTATTTTCGAAACAAACACTTTGTATGCATTCTTATAGAAACGAGAATCATTACGAAGTTACATTTTCAAAATACTTTCAAAAACACATTTCACAAACACTCCTTTGAACTATTTTCCAAACAAACACTTTGTACGCGTTCTTATAGAGACGAGAACCGTTACAAAGACGTTTTCAAAATACTTTTAAAAACACACACCACAAGCCCACTCAAACAAAAGCAAGTGATCTAGCAAGTAACTAAGAGCCCATGGAAAACCATGGATGAAAAGGGTGCTAATACCTTTCCTTTTCATAATCTATCCCCCGAACTCAAAAACATCTTTAAAAGGTCTTTCCTGTGCTTTTTCACCTTTCCTTATTGGATAAAAGAAAATTCAGTGGCGACTCTTGCTAAACCACAACATTTGTGAACACAAACACAAACCTCAAGTCAGTTCTCCCTTCGTACCACAAAATTGGCGACTCTGGTGGGGATTTTTATAAAAGTGGGATTACCTTAGGGCTAGATAACATTTATTTGCTTACATTGTTTGACTTGTATGCTTTACATTATGGATCTTTTTTTGGGTTTGAATCCTCCACCCGGAGTATACCGACATGGTCTAAGAAATAGCTATGTTAGTGTGACATATTTGTGGGTACCGGTAGCCTTTGAGTCAATCAAAGAGAATACAGGGCCGCTGAGTGATGTCGTGAAGCACTAATGAACTTCTAGTACCCTTTACTTGACATACTTGGCCTTTAGGATGTAGTGAGATGACCGGATTTGGTGCAGTCCGAAGTTGGTAGATACTCGATACTACACTCATTGAGGTTTGGTTTCTTGGGATATTTCGGTCGCCATTAAAGAGGCTTGAGCTGAAACAATGACCAAGGAAACAATCCGGTGATATTGAGCTCCTTAGAACCCGGTTACTATTACTAGAACAGGTTTAAGCCAACTAAACTTCAAGAGGGTATTTACCTATAAAACCCCATGCAAGCCTACACTAAGAACTTGTTTGTTTTGCTTGTATATGCATACTTGTACATAACATCATGGACATCATAAGCATCATATGCATCCACTAACCATTTCAAGGATTTTAGAGATTCATCTTTGTTCTTGTTTTGTAGGATATGGATTCACTCCGCAGGAAAACTATCCAAGTCAACCTTGTAAGAATTCCTCCCCAACTCAAGGAGCTAGCTACAAGGATCCCTGAGAACTCTCCATTCACCGAGAGGCATGGTCGTCTACTCAACTTGGTCACCTCCAACACAGAGGAGGATATGATGAAGGTGCTCTTCCAGTTCTTTGATCCTTTGCACCATTGCTTCACATTTCCTAACTATCAGCTTGTGCCTAATTTGGAAGAATTCTCTCAACTCTTGAGAATTCCCATTCTCAATCAACTACCTTTCAACGGTATGGAAAGAGACCCAAAGCCATAAGAGATTTCTCAAACTCTGCACTTGCACTCATCTGATGTCACAACTCATTGGGAAACTAGAAGTGGTGTCAAAGGCTTCTTAGCAAAGTACCTATTTGACAAAGCCCAAAGTTGTTGGAATTCCTTAGACTTGCAAGCTTTTAAGGAAATTATGGCTCTTCTTATCTATGGGATGGTCTTGTTCCCCAATCCTGACCAACTCATAGATGTGAGTGCCGTCAAAATCTTCATGTCACGCAATCTGGTGCCTACATTGCTAGGGGATATCCTACACACTTTTCACACTCGCACAATGAGGAAAAGAGGTGTCCTTATGTGTTGTACTCCTCTCTTGGCAAGATGGTTTATTTCTCATCTTCCCCAATCAGTTTTAAAAAATGAGCAAGGATTAAGGTGGTGACAAAGGTTAATGACGCTCAAACATTCAGATATTCATTGGTGCTCTAGATCCAAAGAGAATGTTATCATTGTTGACCGTTGTGGAGAATTCCCTAATGTACCTCTACTTCGAATTAGGGGAGGCATCACCTATAACCCACGTTTAGCTTTAAGATAATTTGGTTATGCCCGAAGGGATGGCCCACATGAGATGTTGATTCAAGGCTTGGTATTCGACTATGACAAAGACGATCAAGGTCTTCGCTAGAGATTCATCCGAGCTTGGAGGATGATAAACAAGGTGGATAGAAAGACTTTGGGACACAATAATTCCATCCCTCTTGAGCCTTACCTCAAGTGGGTACGAACCCGCGCTCAAAGTCTTATGATGCCTTATCCTTCCATTATCCCGGTGATCATTGAGCTTGTTAAGGAAGGAGAAGTTCCATACACTATCCTACATCCTGACATACCCACATATCTTGAAGACCTACAAAGGGATTGGATACAGCTCAAGGTAGAGAGAGATACTTTCGAAGCCCAATTCTTTGCAAGCATGAAGAAGGTTTTGGAACTCACTAGGCTACTTCATGAGGAGCAGACTCTAAATGCCTACATTGCACCAAAGAGGATGCACACTACTTTTTTATCTTAGAGTTTTGTATTATTTAGCCCAAGGGGCATTGATGTACTCAAACTATATCTTATTAATATAACGTGTGTTTTCTTTTTGTCTAAAACGAACTTGAATCTTTAAAAATCCTTGAAAACATTACATATGCACATATCATTCATCATAACATAAACAAGTATTTTGCAACGAGTTTCCTCATCTCTCTACTGTTTATTTCAGTAAGATGGATCTCGAACAGACAATCAAAGATCTTCAAGTTTAAAACACGCAATTTCAACAGTTAATCACAACCCAGGCCAAAGGACAAGAGGAGTTGAAGACTCTGTTGGCCAAAGAGAAGAAGAAGAAAGAGAAGAAACCAACCGGTGTTGTACTCATGGGGAGAAGGTTTCAAGGACAAACTATAAGAACCTTGAATTTTGTAGCAACATCTGATGAAGGAGAAGGAAAAGGAAAGGAACCAGCGGTTCCGTCAGAATCTAAAAAGGAGGAAGAAGAGGAAGACTACTCCGAGGAACATTATCCTCCAGCTGATGATAAGTACAGACATCTTGAAGAGCGTTTGAACGCTATGGAAATACAAAGGGTACCAGGTCTAGAATTTGAAGAATTGGGACTAGTGTCGGGAATTGTGATCCCACCGAAGTTCAAAGTGCCATTGTTTGCAAAATATGATGGGGTGTCATGTCCTAAGATGCACCTCCGATCATATGTGAGAAAGATCCAGCCGCACTCCGCCGATAAAGACCTATGGGTGCATTTTTTCCAAGATAGCCTATCTGGAACACAACTCGATTGGTTTTACCAATTGGAAAGGGCAGACGTCCAAAACTAGGAAGATCTTGCCGTAGCTTTCTATAAGCAATACAAGTATAATGCAAATTTGGCGCCTACCCGTACCCAACTTCTGAGTATGGTCTAAGCAATAGATATGTTAGTGCGACATATTTGTGGGTACCGGTAGCCTTTGAGTTAATCAAAGTGAATACGGGGCTGTTGAGTGATGTCGTGAAGCACTAATGAACTTCTAGAACCCTTTACTTGAACAACTTGGCCTTTAGGATGTAGTGAGATGACCGACTTTGGTGCAGTCCGAAGTTGGTAGATACTCGATACTACACTCATTGAGTTTTGGTTTCATGGGATATTTCGATCGCCATTAAAGAGGCTTGAGCTGAAACAATGACCAAGGAAACAATCCGGTGATATTGAGATCCTTAGAACCCGGTTACTATTACTAGGACGGGTTTAAGCCAACTAAACTTCAAGAGGGTATTTACCTATAAAACCCCATGCAAGCCTAAACAAAGAACTTTTTTGTTTTTCTTGTATATGCATACTTGTACATAACATCATGGACATCATAAGCATCATATGCATCCACTAACCATTTCAAGGATTTTGGAGATTGATCTTTGTTCTTGTTTTGTAGGATATGGATTCACTCCGCAAGAAAACTATCCAAGTCAACCTTGTAAGAATTCCTCCCTAACTCAAGGAGCTAGCTTCAAGGATCCTTGAGAACTCTCCATTCACCGAGAGGCATGGTCGTCTACTTAACTTGGTCACCTCCAACACAGAGGAGGATATGATGAAGGTTCTCTTCCAGTTCTTTGATCCTTTGCACCATTGCTTCACATTTCCCGACTATCAACTTGTGCCTACTTTGGAAGAATTCTCTCAACTCTTGAGGATTCCCATTCTCAATCAACTACCTTTCAACGGTACAGAAAGAGACCCAAAGCCAGAAGAGATTGCTCAACCTCTGCACTTGCACTCATCTGATGTCACAACTCATTGGGAAACTAAAAGTGGTGTCAAAGGCTTCTTAGAAAAGTACCTATTTGAGAAAGCCCAAAGCTGTTGGAATTCCTTAGACTTGCAAGCTTTTAAGGAAATTGTGGCTCTTCTTATCTATGGGATGGTCTTGTTCCCCAATCCTGACCAACTCATAGATGTGAGTGCCGTCAAAACCTTCATGTCACACAATCTGGTGCCTACATTGCTAGGGGATATCCTACACTCTTTTCACACTCGCACAATGAGGAAAAGTGGTGTCCTTATGTGATGTACTCCTCTCTTGGAAAGATGGTTTATTTCTCATCTTCCCCAATCAGTCTTAAAAAATGAGCAAGGATTAAGGTGGTGACAAAGGTTAATGACGCTCAAACATTCAGATATTCATTGGTGCTCTAGATCCAAAGAGAATGTTATCATTGTTGACCGTTGTGGGGAATTCCGTAATGTACCTCTACTTGGAATTAGGGGAGGCATCACCTATAACCCACGTTTAGCTTTAAGATAATTTGGTTATTCCCGAAGGGATGGCCCACATGAGATGTTGATTCAAGGCTTGGTATTCGACTATGACAAAGACGATCAAGGTCTTTGCCAGAGATTCATCCGAGCTTGGAGGATGATAAACAAGGTGGATAGAAAGACTTTTGACACAATAATTCCATCCCTCTTGAGCCTTACCTCAAGTGGGTACGAACCCGCGCTCAAAGTCTTATGATGCCTTATCCTTCCATTATCCCGGTGATCATGGAGCTTGTTAAGGAAGGAGAAGTTCCATACACTATCCTACATCCTGACATGCCCACATATCTTGAAGACCTACAAAGGGATTGGATACAGCTCAAGGTAGAGAGAGATACTTTCGAAGCCCAATTCTTTGCAAGCATGAAGAAGGTTTTGGAACTCACTAGGCTACTTCATGAGGAGCAGACTCTAAATGCCTACATTACACCAAAGAGGATGCGCACTACTTTTTTATCTTAGAGTTTTGTATTATTTAGCCCAAGGGGCATTGATGTACTCAAACTATATCTTATTAATATAACGTGTGTTTTCTTTTTGTCTAAAACGAACTTGAATCTTTAAAAATCCTTGAAAACATTACATATGCACATATCATTCATCATAACATAAACAAGTCTTTTGCAACGAGTTTCCTCATCTCTCTACTGTTTATTTCTGTAAGATGGATCTCGAACAGACAATCAAAGATCTTCAAGTTTAAAACACGCAATTTCAACAGTTAATCACAACCCAGGCCAAAGGACAAGAGGAGTTGAAGACTCTGTTGGCCAAAGAGAAGAAGAAGAAAGAGAAGAAACCAACCGGTGTTGTACTCATGGGGAGAAGGTTTCAAGGACAAACTATAAGAACCTTGAATTTTGCAGCAACATCTGATGAAGGAGAAGGAAAAGGAAAGGAACCAGCGGTTCTGTCAGAATCTAAAAAGGAGGAAGAAGAGGAAGACTACTCCGAGGAACATTATCCTCCAGCTGATGATAAGTACAGACATCTTGAAGAGCGTTTGAACGCTATGGAAATACAAAGGGTACCAGGTCTAGAATTTGAAGAATTGGGACTAGTGTCGGGAATTGTGATCCCACCTAAGTTCAAAGTGCCATTGTTTGCAAAATATGATGGGGTGTCATGTCCTAAGATGCACCTCCGATCATATGTGAGAAAGATCCAGCCGCACTCCGCCGATAAAGACCTATGGGTGCATTTTTTCCAAGATAGCCTATCTGGAACACAACTCGATTGGTTTTACCAATTGGAAAGGGCAGACGTCCAAAACTAGGAAGATCTTGCCGTAGCTTTCTATAAGCAATACCAGTATAATGCAAATTTGGCGCCTACCCGTACCCAACTTCTGAGTATGGTCTAAGCAATAGATATGTTAGTGCGACATATTTGTGGGTACCGGTAGCCTTTGAGTTAATCAAAGTGAATACGGGGCTGTTGAGTGATGTCGTGAAGCACTAATGAACTTCTAGAACCCTTTACTTGACCAACTTTGCCTTTAGGATATAGTGAGATGACCGGCTTTGGTGCAGTCCGAAGTTGGTAGATACTCGATACTACACTCATTGAGGTTTGGTTTCTTGGGATATTTCGATCGCCATTAAAGAGGCTTGAGCTGAAACAATGACCAAGGCAACAATCCGGTGATATTGAGATCCTTAGAACCCGGTTACTATTACTAGGACGGGTTTAAGCCAACTAAACTTCAAGAGGGTATTTACCTATAAAACCCCATGCAAGCCTAAACAAAGAACTTTTTTGTTTTTCTTATATATGCATACTTGTACATAACATCATGGACATCATAAGCATCATATGCATCCACTAACCATTTCAAGGATTTTGGAGATTCATCTTTGTTCTTGTTTTGTAGGATATGGATTCACTCCGCAAGAAAACTATCCAAGTCAACCTTGTAAGAATTCCTCCCCAACTCAAGGAGCTAGCTTCAAGTATCCCTGAGAACTCTCCATTCACCGAGAGGCGTGGTCGTCTACTTAACTTGGTCACCTCCAACACAGAGGAGGATATGATGAAGGTTCTCTTCCAGTTCTTTGATCCTTTGCACCATTGTTTCACATTTCCCGACTATCAACTTGTGCCTACTTTGGAAGAATTCTCTCAACTCTTGAGGATTCCAATTCTCAATCAACTACCTTTCAACGGTATAGAAAGAGACCCAAATCCAGAAGAGATTGCTCAACCTCTGCACTTGCACTCATCTGATGTCACAACTCATTGGGAAACTAAAAGTGGTGTCAAAGGCTTCTTAGAAAAGTACCTATTTGAGAAAGCCCAAAGCTGTTGGAATTCCTTAGACTTGCAAGCTTTTGAGGAAATTGTGGCTCTTCTTATCTATGGGATGGTCTTGTTCCCCAATCCTGACTAACTCATAGATGTGAGTGCCGTCAAAACCTTCATGTCACACAATCCGGTGCCTACATTGCTAGGGATATCCTACACTCTTTTCACACTCGCACAATGAGGAAAAGAGGTGTCCTTATGTGATGTACTCCTCTCTTGGCAAGATGGTTTATTTCTCATCTTCCCCAATCAGTCTTAAAAAATGAGCAAGGATTAAGGTGGTCACAAAGGTTAATGACGCTCAAACATTCAGATATTCATTGGTGCTCTAGATCCAAAGAGAATGTTATCATTGTTGACCGTTGCGGGGAATTCCCTAATGTCCCTCTACTTGGAATTAGGGGAGGCATCACCTACAACCCATGTTTAGCTTTAAGACAGTTTGGTTATGCCCGAAGGGATGGCCCACATGAGATGCTGATTCAAGGCTTGGTATTCGACTACGACAACGACGACCAAGGTCTTCGCCAGAGATTCATCCGAGCATGGAGGATGCTAAAAAAGGTGGATAGCAAGTCTTTGGGACACAATAATTTCATCCCTCTTGTGCCTTACCTCAATTGGGTATGAACCCGCGCTCAAAGTTTTATGATGTCTTATCCTTCCATTCTCCCCGTGATCATTGAGCCTGTTAAGGAAGGAGAAGTTCCATACACTATCCTACATCCTGACATGCCCACATCTCTTGAAGACCTACAAAGGGATTGGATACAGCTCAAGGGAGAGCGAGATACTTTCGAAGACCAATTATATGCAAGCGAGAAGAAGGTTTTGGAACTCACTAGGCTACTTCATGAGGAGCAGGCTCTAAATGCCTACATTGCACCAAAGAGGATGCGCACAACTTTTTCATCTTAGAGTTTTGTATTATTTAGCCCAAGGGGCATTGATGTACTCAAACTCTATCTTATTAATATAAGGTGTGTTTTCTTTTTGTTTAAAACGAACTTGAATCTTTAAAAATTCTTGAAAACATTACATATGCACATATCATTCATCATAACATAAACAGGTCTTTTGCAACGAGTTTCCTCATCTCTCTACTGTTTATTTCAGTAAGATGGATCTCGAACAGACAATCAAAGATCTTCAAGTTCAAAACACACAATTTCAACAGTTACTCACAACCCTGGCCAAAGGACAAGAGGTGTTGAAGATTCTATTGGCCAAAGAGAAGAAGAAGAAAGAGAAGAAACCAACCGCTGTTGTAATCATGGGGAGAAGGTTTCATGGACAAACTAGAATAACCTTGAATTTCACAGCAACATCTGATGAAGGAGAAGGAAAAGGAAAGGAAACAGCCGTTCCGTCAGAATCTAAAGAGGAGGAAGAAGAGGAAGACTACTCCGAGGAACAATATCCTCTAGCTGATGATAAGTACAGACATCTTGAAGAGCGTTTGAACGCTATGGAAATACAAAGGGTACCAGGTCTAGACTTTGAAGAATTGGGACTAGTGTCAGGAATTTTGATTCCACGGAAGTTCAAAGTGTCGTTGTTTGCAAAATATGATGAGGTTTCATGTCCTAAGATGCACCTCTGATCATATGTGAGAAAGATCTAACCGCGCTCCACCGATAAAGACCTATGGGTGCATTTTTTCCAAGATAGCCTATCTAGAACACAACTCGATTGGTTTTACCAATTGGAAAGGGAAGATGTCCACAACTGGGAAGATCTTGCCGCAGCTTTCTATAAGCAATACCAGTATAATGCAGATTTGGCGCCTACCCGTACTCAACTTCAGAGTATGGCTATGGCTTCAAATGAGGGTTTCAAGGATTACGCGCAGAAATGGAGAGATCTAGCTGGGAGAGTATAACCCCCTTTGTCCTAAAGGGAGTTGGTGGATATGTTCTTAGGTACTCTATCAGGCCCTTTCTTCAACCATCTGATTGGAAGCTCATCTGCAGGATTTACTGAGTTAATACTAACCGGAGAGAGGGTGGAAGCCGGCATAAAAAATGGAAAGATTCAGAAGGATTCATCTGCCTCTACAGCTGTGAGAAAGCCTTTCACTAGGAAAAAGGAGGTATCTGTTGTTTACCCACAAAGGAACCTAAGGAGAGCTGAACGCCGACCAATGGTAGGAGCTGTTATGATCCCAAAGCCTACATCTGATCAACCAAGAAGTAATCAACCGAGGGTGGAAAGGCCAATCCGGAAATTCACCAGAATCAATATGACTCTAGCCCAAGTTTTACCGCATCTTCTGAAATCCAATTTGGCAACTTTAAAAGAAGCCCCAAAGAACCCCAACATAGCGTCCCCTTATTATCACCCAAATGCCCGCTGCGCATATCATTATGAAAGTCCAGGTCATGACACCAACAACTGTCGGGCCTTGAAAAACAAGATTCAAGACCTTATAGAGGCAAAAGAGATTGAGTTTGATGCGCCCGAGAAGCCAAACATCATTTCTGCTCCTATGCCTAGATATGGTCACCACACTAATGTTGTTGAAGAAGATTTGTTTGTTACCACAGTTGATGAACTCTTGAATCCACTCCCAATCATTAAGATAAACTTGTTGAAAGCCAGTGTATTCCCTTGTTTTAATGAAGACTTCCATCTATGCTTATTCTCATCAACTGTTTTCCCTTTGTTGAAAATAGGCATTCAACGCTTGATAGACAACAAAGAGATTCTGTTTGAAAGTACTCCTGTTTTACCTGTTCCTGTTGAAGACGTTTCAATCATAACCATCTCCGCCAATTCTTCCAGGGTCCCTAAAAGACCCGTTAGGATTACATCAGTTCCAAAAGCTACTCCTCTTATAATCACTATGCCTGGGCCAGTCCCGTATGAATCAGACAAAACAATGTCGTGGAATTACGGTGGAGACATCTACTACCATGGCATCAAACAAGATGGGACGGCCACCGAAGAAATAAGTTCTGAAGAAGAAGACTCCGACATTAGCAATATTGCCGGAACCAGTAAGATTACCTGAAGCGGTAGAATCTTATCTTCAGAAATTGCCCCCCAAGGCAGTTTTTGGACCCGTGGCTGCTCCAAAGGTTATTTCCGTACCAATAATCATATCTGCAAGTGCTCCTATTGACAAAGACGAAACAACCCCTGCTGTTATCCCTACCAACACTCATGTTGCTGAAACTCGAGGGAAAACTATTCAAGAAGAGCCTGTCCGGACGAAGGCTCAACCACTGATTATCCCCGAAACCTCCAAGAAGGAAATGGAGGAGATCCTGAGAATAATAAAGAAGAGCGACTACAACATGGTTGAACAGTTGGGGCAAACTCCCTCTAAAATCTCCATGTTGGCATTGTTACTATGCTCCGAGGCACATGCGAAAGCTCTGGTAAAGTTCCTAAAGACAGCCGATGTGCCTCAAGAGACATCGGCTGACCAATTTCAAGATTGTGTGGCCAGCTTGACGGCAGACAACGGCCTAGGCTTCTAGGATGCTGATATGACACCAAGGGAAAGAAAGCACAACAAGGAATTGCATGTCTCTTTGGAATATAGAGGAACAACTCTGGCCCATGTCTTGGTGGACACCGGTTCATCTTTGAATGTTTTACCAAATAAAGCTCTCGATAGACTAGACTGCGAAGGACTGACGTTGAAACCCAGTAACATAGTCGTAAGAGCATTTGATGGCTCAAAGAGGATGGTCCACGGGGAGGTGGACATCCCCATAAAGGTTGGGACTCAAATTTTCAACTCAACTTTCTATGTAATGGACATCCGCCCCTCTTAATCCTGTCTGCTAGGACGGTCGTGGATCTATAATACTGGCGCTGCCAGCTCTACACTGCACCAGATGCTGAAATACCCGGTCCATAGAAAGATTATCACTGTCCACGGAGAGGAAGAGTATATGATTAGCCACCTCAATTCTTCCCGGTATGTGGAATTGGACGGCGAATTCATTGAAACTCCTTTTCAACATTTTGAAGAAGTCTCTCAAGAGGTAGCAGTAACCAAGACGGTGTCCCAAATCCCTAAGATTACAAGACCTCCGCTCCGAATGTCATCTCCAAAGGACGCCAAGGAAGTAGTAGAGGAGGGTGGATCCACCACCTAGGGGCAACTTCCGGATATTCCGTACAAATCTGACAAGTTTGGCTTAGGGTTTACTTCAAGTTCTCAGCAGGTTGTGCGCTGTATCCGTGCTGGAGGGCCACCCTTGAAAATTAGCATTTGAGAGGTCAATGCAGTGGAAGATGGTGAAGAGGATTGCAGCTTGGAGGATTGGATCTTTCCTACTATCAACGGAGGACTTCGCAATTGGGAAGCCAGAGACTTTGTCCCAATAACTTTCATCCCTCAGTAATTTATCTTTGTATTTATGTTGGACTTGTAATATCCACAAACAATTCGCACATTTAAAACCTTGTGTCTTGCCCAAGGCACAATGGTCCATTTGTAAGGGTTTTTATTTCATCTTCATATGACATTCAATGAATCATGTACATTTTTCATATACAAACTTTTGCGCTCATTGTTTTTCTTTTACATTTTTGTTTTAAGGATGCTATCCCTTACACACACCCACACTCACAAATGCAGGTAACCCTCCATTCCAGATCCCATGGGTAACGATACTGCTATGGCCTTTTGTGACTCTGAGGATCTAATCTACCAAGCTAAGACGAAGGTGAGGAAGATTATGAAGTACCCGGGGAATTGGCCAGACTACTACAACAAGAGGAAAGAGCTATTCAGCCTCATGAGGAACCGGTGGATACAACCAACTTGGGTACCGAGGAGGATAGAAAAGAAATCAAGGTGGGTGCCAATTTGGAGCCCAGTGTCAAAGAGCATCTGGTTCAGCTATTGCGTGATTATGTTGAGATATTCGCCTGGTCATATGAAGACATGGCGGGACTCGATACAAACATCGTGGTACATCGTCTGCCAACAAGAGAAGACTGTCCACCAGTAAAATAAAAAGTCCACCGCATGAGACCTGACATGTCAGAGAAGATCAAAGCGGAAGTCATGAAACAATTCAATGTTGGATTCTTGGCTGTCACTTCCTATCCCCAATGGATTGCCAACATTGTTCCCGTGCCTAAAAAGGACGGCAAAGTACGAATGTGCATGGACTATAGAGATCTGAATAGGGCCAGACCTAAAGATGATTTTCCACTTCCTCACATTGATATTCTGGTTGACAATACGGCCCAGCACAAAGTGTTTTCCTTCATGGACGGATTCTCAGGTTATAACCAAATCAAAATGGCACCTGAGGACATGGAGAAAACTACATTTGTCACACAGTGGGGTACATTCTGCTACAAAGTGATGCCATTCGGACTGAAGAATGTTGGGGCAACCTATCAGCGCGCCATGGTAGCTTTGTTTCATGACATGATACATCATGAAATAGAGGTCTACATAGACGATATGATAGCCCAATCACAAACAGAAGAAGAGCACCTTGATCACTTTCAAAAGTTGTTTGAAAGGTTGAAGAAGTACAAGTTAAGGTTGAATCCAAACAAGTGCACATTCAGAGTCTGGTACGGTAAACTCTTAGGTTTTGTCGTCAGTAACAAAGGTATTGAAGTCGATCCTGCCAAAGTCAAAGAGATACAAGAAATGCCTGCTCCTCATACTGAGAAGGAAGTCAGAGGATTCCTGGGACGCTTGTACTATATTGCCAGATTCATTTCTCACCTAACAGCTACTTGTGAGCCAATCTTCAAACTATTGAAGAAAGATCAAGAAGTCATATGGAATGATGAATGCCATATTGCTTTTGACAAGATCAAAGAGTACTACAAGAGCCTCCTGTTTTGATGCCACCAGTCGAGGGAAGACCGCTGATCATGTATTTGAGTGTTTTAGAGAACTCAATGGGGTGTGTATTGGGGCAGCATGACGAGTCTGGCCGAAAAGAGCATGCTATTTACTACCTGAGCAAAAAGTTTACCGACTGTGAAACCAGATATTCACTACTCGAGAAAACTTGATGCGCTCTGGCATGGGCTGCTCGCCGGCTAAGACAGTATATGCTGACTCATACTACCTTGTTGATATCTAAGATGTATCTGATAAAGTACATCTTCGAAAAGCCTACTATGTCTAGAAGAATAGCTAGATGGCAGATGATCCTAACAGAATATGACATACAGTATACTACCCAAAAAGCTATAAAGGGCAATGTGCTAGCTGGTCATCTTGCTCATCAAGCTGTAGAAGATTATCAGTCCATGAAGTTTGAATTCCCGGATGAAGACATCATGACATTAGACAATTGTGAAGGAATCAGGCCATATGACGGACCTGAACAAGGATCCCGATGGACTCTGTTCTTTGATGGGGCATCCAATGCACTTGGTAATGGTATCAGCGATGTACTCATATCTCCGGAAGGGTCTCATACTCCCTTTACTACCAGACTTTGCTTTAATTGTACAAACAACATGGCGGAATACGAAGCGTGCATCTTTGATCTCAGAGATGCCATAGACTTGGGAATCAAATCTTTAGATGTATTCGGAGATTCAGCTTTGGTCTTCAGTCAGATCAAAGGGGAATGGGATACTAAGCACCCAAATATTTTCCCTTACAAAGAACATGTTTTGACATTGCTACCACATTTTGAGAAGATTACCTTCGAGCATTTCCCGCGAGAAGAAAATAAGCTAGCAGATGCTCTAGCCACAATGTCATTTATGTTTAAACTTAATTGGGATAACAAGGCTCCCCAGATCACCATCGAACGAATGGATGAACCAACACATTGTCACGAGATTAATACTGAAGAGGTAGTGGACCAGCCTTGGTTTCACGAAGTCAAAAGGTATCTCGAGGCTCAAGAATATCTAGAAGGAGCCTCAATCAATGATAAGAAGTTCTTAAGGAGATTTTCTACTAAGTTCTTCCTTAGTAATGGCATCCTGTACAAACGCAATCATGACTCCATTATGCTTCCGTGTATGGATAAAGTTGAAGCGGAAAAGATCATGGCTGAATTACATGAAGGTACTTTTGGCACTCACTCCAGTGGGCATACGATGGCAAAGAAAATCCTATGGGCGGGCTATTATTGGTCTACCATGGAAGCAGATTGCTATCAACACTCTCGGACCTGTCATAGGTGTCAAATTTACGCGGACAAGGTGCACGTACCTCCAGTTCCTCTGAATGTCTTGATGGCTCCTTGGCCCTTCACTATGTGGGGAATTGATATGATTGGAGAGATCAAGCCGATAGCCTCCAATGGGAACCACTTCATCCTAGTGGCCATTGACTATTTTACAAAATGGGTCTAAGCAACTTCCTTCGCATCTGTTACCAAGAATGTTGTTGCCTGCTTCATCAAACAAAATTTTATTTGCCAGTACGGTATCCCGGAAAGGATCATCATTGATAATGGTACAAACCTCAACAACAGTATGATCACCGCCTTGTGCGAGCAATTCAAGATTCAACATCACAATTCTTCCCCTTATCCGCCAAAGATGAATGGTGTTGTCGAAGCTGCAAATAAAAACATTAAAAAGATCATACAAAAAATGACAGTCACGTACAAAGACTGGCATGAGATGCTACCATTTGCTCTCCACGGGTACCGTACCACGACCCGCACGTCAACTGGGGAAACACCCTATTCTTTGGTATATGGCATGGAGGTTGTCTTGCCTATTGAGGTTCAGATCCCCTCTCTAAGGATTATGAGGGACGCAGGTTTGAGTGAAGACGATTGGATCCGGACTCGACTTGATCAACTGAACTTAATTGATGAAAAGATAGTTACTGCTATTTGCCATGGTCAAATGTATCAAAAACGGATGATCAAGGATTTCAACAAAAAAGTCAGACGCCAAGTATATCAAGTTGGGGATCTGTATCATCTTGCCACAAAGTGATCCCAGGGGCAAATAGACTCCTACCTACGAAGGACCATTTGTAATCAAGAACATATTCTCCGATGGGGCAATGATCTTGACCACCATGGATGGTGACGACTTGCCGCATCTTGCGAACGCGGACATAGTCAAAAGATACTACGCATAAGAGTCTCGCTAGGTTGATACACCTAGGCAAAACAAGGGCATCCCGGTGAACGAAAAAGGTTCGGGAAAAAATTAGGGATAAAATAAAAAAAATCTGTACACCTGGCAAGTTGAAAACCCGAAAGGGCGACTTGGGAAAAAAAGGGTTTCCCGGTGGAATGAAAACCCGAAAGGGCGGTCCAGACAAAAGTTAGGGAATTAAAGCGTATGACTATGTCCCGTCGGATCACTTTACGGACAACCTTTGATTTCCACGGACAAACTCGGAGTTTCTGATCAATTCAATCATCTTTGGACGAAGCAACAAATAAACAAGATGCTCAGAGATATGAAGGCTATACAAGAATGGGAACCCCATTGGACTATTACACATAGCTATCTTTCTCTGTATAAATTTTTCTTGTTTTACGGCACCATTCTCTTATTAGAATGTTTGTCTCCTTTGTAAAAAATACTTACTCAAAGTCAATACAAAGATATCTCTTTAAAAGTACAAAAACTATTTGTCTTTTCTTTACAATTGTGTTTTGTTTGCAAAAACGTCCAATGATTCATTGATGAACATATGCATTTGAACATAATCACTGTTTACAAATAAACAAAATGAGAAAGACAATTACTGATAGGTTGAAAAGACAGGAAAACGTCCCTAGACCACTCCATATTCCCCAGAGTTTTCAATAACTCCCCAGCGGAACAAAACTCCCAGCTAATCCCCAGCGGAACAAAATTTCAAGTTTTAATCCCCAGTAGAAATCGTCAAATTTCTCAGGATTCCTCAAACAAATCTTACAAGTAGTACATGGCATTGCCCTTACAATGGAATTTACTTCTCTCAACAAGAGTTCGTCAGTACTTCAACTTCAAGACATGGAAATTCAACATATCCTTAGCATCATTCAAGGATTTATTTTCCTCAATCAAACAACAATACAACAAATCAGCTCACATACGCATCCATCACATACATTTATCAAACAAATACATTTCATGCAACATAACTTTGTGTTTCAGCTAACATTTTACCCTTTTCAGGATAAGATTAACGACTACCATTAACAATATGCAATCAGATACAGTTCAAATACGCGCCAGACACGAAAGCCATTCTGATACTCATTCAGATTTCAACTTTTGATACAGTTGAGATATGCTCCAGACACGGAAGCCATTCTGATACTCATTCAGATTTCAAGTCCTGATACAGTTCGGATACGCTCCAGACACGGATGCCATTCTGATACTCATTCAGATTTCAAGTTCAGATACAATTCAGATATGCTCCATACACGGATGCCATTCTGATACTCATTCAGATTTCAAGTCCTGATACAGTTCGGATACACTCCAGACACGGATGCCATTCTGATACTCATTCAGATTTCAAGTTCAGATACAGTTCGGATACGCTCCAGACCCAGATTCCATTCTGATACTCATTCAGATTTCAAGTTCAGATACAGTTCGGATACGCTCCAGACACGGATGCCATTCTGATACTCATTCAGATTTCAAGTTCAGATACAGTTCGGATACGCTCCAGACACGGACACCATTCTGATACTTATTCTTTCAGCTTACAATTTACAATTCAACAAACATTCCTGGATGACATCTAACAAGCTATCTCCAACAAGATTTTATCACCTCTCCAAATGGCATCTTTAAGCCCATTCCTCCTATCGCCGCCGAGTGTAAATTTCTGGGCACTCTAGTGTCCAATCATCTTCCACCTTCAAGTTACTAATGGCAAATCTCGCCAATCTAACTCTTCAAGTTAAAGAAGATTAAACAGGGGCAGCTGTTGTACCCCAAAATTTTCCCTCTCATTTCTCAGGAAATCACCCTGGATTCTCAAGTTTTCTCTTATACAAATCCAAGCCTTGAATTATCATTTCTTTCCAAGTAAGCCATTCACAAGGAAAAAATGGTCATTTACACACTGAGAAGTCAAACTTTGGCTTTTGGATCAAAATCAAATCTCAAAAATCATATTTCATCAAGACATGTTGGAATATGAAGTTTGTTTCATCAAGAAGTTCCAAAGTCAAATTTTACCTTGGAAAAGTCGAATTCTAAATACTTAGAATTTTACTAAAGTATTTAAGAAAAATGACACTTCAAAACTTTTGAGCCAGCCTCCAGGCAGGAGCAGTCAGAAGTTGTAAGCGTGGTTCAACATATAATATTTAGTCAGAACATGACTTTTCAGCATCTACGCAAGTTCAGTCAGAGTTTGCTAGAGTAATGCAAAGAAGGCAATAAAGTGTAATACGAAGCCTGAAAGCTCCTTCAGAACATGCTGGAGCCAGAAGGTAAGAGGATCATAAGATTGGTAGCTACACTGAAGCAGAACTTCTAATTCAGAGCTTTCAAAGGCAAATCAAAGAAGTTTACTGAAAAAAACTAGTGAATCCTTCAGAACATGCTGAAGCAACAAAGTAAGAAGATCAGAAGTTGGATGTTTTTCCTAAATGGAACTTCTGACCCAGAGTTAAGCAATGATGCAAAATCTCACATTACAGGATTTCTGATTTTGACAAATCTCATCATTATTTAATGCTCACAACCACTTTTGAGTCTTTGTCCAAAGGATCTCTCCACGTGTAATGTAGAAATGCTTTTGTGCAGGATTAGGTAAGGTCCCATGGGCTACATTATGCTCGTAGGTTCACTTTTCCTTAATCCTTGCTTGCTAATCCAGCCTAAGCTAAAAAATTTTAAGCCATCCTACTTTTTTTGGAACTTTCTTCAAGAGCAAGTCAGCATCTAGTGTATAATGTTGGTGCTACTTGACATTTCAAACAACACAAAAAAAAACTTTGCCTATAAATAGAACACCATTGCTCACTGAGAAGGGGCCCAGAGAAAAATTTGTAAGAAGAATTCAAAACTTCGAGAAAGAAAAGCTTTGAATCCTTGCCAAAATTCCAAGAGTTCTAAGAACTATAAACACAACACATAAAACCTTGTTAACTTTTGATTCCTTGCATTCAAAACTCCACATGTTCTACATCATTTCTTGACTGAAAAACATCCACACAGTTTCTGATCCTCACGTTGGAAACTGCCTAAGCTGTTGGGTTCATATTTCTATAAATTTTCCATCCACCCATTCAAAAGAATTAGAACATCACCCCCTTGCTATCCTCAGAAGTTGGAAACTTTCAACTTGCTGAGTGCGTGAAGAAGTTGTTCAAAGCATTATTAGAGTTGAGGTTAACTCCGGTTCACAGAACTTCTTTCAGCGGCAACGTAAGTTTTTGCTGACACTCACTACATCACTTAAAGCATTACCAGATTTACATGCTCAGATACAATGTAGATATCAGGTTTTTGGTGTCATGCATGTTCTGAAATTTCATGCATTCTGTCTGCCTAAGTAGGGAATAAATCAGTTCATAGCTTCTTGAAGAAACTAGAACTCAGAGTTAGGATTAGAAAATTCATGCTTACCTCTGATTTATAGTCCTGATATTTCTTATCTTTTGAAACTCTATGACACCTGCTATAACTGTTATGTGCATGTCTTCTGTTTTGTGGAGAAATAACCAAATTACAGATGTTCTGACTAGCAAAGAGAGGGAAACCAAGTTCTGCCAGGGGTCTCAGAACTTCTGAAGTCTGTTTTGTTGCCCATGATCTCAGAACTTCTGAAAACTACTGTGTTCCCAGTGGGTTCAGAGCTTCTGACCTTATACATTTTCACTAATAAGTTTCTGTTTTGTAGCGTGCCAGGGTCAGAACCTCTGACTTCATTTTATTAGCAATACGCTGACTCTTTTTCCTTCTTTTGTTATTTTTGCTATCACTCTCCATTCCATTAATCAGCAAAACATCAAAAATATTTCCTTCACACTTTATCTTGGTTTCTTAAAACAAAAGATCAAAATATTTTCTTAAAACAAAACAAGTTTATTTCACATTTTCTTGTACATTCTTATGCATTTCAATATGGTTGTAATAGTAATTTAGGACTTATTTTTTACTTGCAACCCCCATTCATAATTTTGTATCCCCATCCCCTAAATATTATAATAGCGTAGGATTTTACGTTTCTGCAATTTATCACTTTCAAATGTAAATGCTAGTAATTTGGCATGTATGGCAAGATAAAACCAACAAGTAGGTCACCAAAAATCAAAGACAAAATGCATGCAATCAAACACACTTTGCACATATGCACCCTTAGGGTAATCTCACTTATTGGCTAAAAAATGATCATGTTATGCATGCGGGATGTCTTAGCACAAACGAATCGAAAAATACAAGATCATAGTCCCTCGATGATGCGATCAAAGTTGCCTTTTCAAAATGATCTTAGTCCCTAAAAGAAAAGTGCTAAGTCATCTCACAACATTGCTATCATGGTCATACGATGACCCAAACACCCGTCCCTTTACATCCAACGATGGGACTTCTTATCAATTCAATGGTAAGATAGAAACATCTAAAGGAGGAGGAAAAGCATATCTAAGACCTTTCGAGTAGGTAGGTTCACTCTCAGTTACTCTCTTGCTCACAACAAAACATTTTTTACACTTACACTTTCATCTTTGAACTATTTTTAAAACAAACACTTTGTATGCGTTCTTATAGAAATGAGAAACATTATGAAGTTACATTTTCAAAATACTTTCAAAAACACATTTCACAAATACTCCTTTGAACTATTTTCCAAACAAACACTTTGTACGCGTTCTTATAGAGACGAGAACCGTTACAAAGACGTTTTCAAAATACTTTTAAAAACACATACCACAAGCCCACTCAAACAAAAGCAAGTTATCTACCAAGTAACTAAGAGCCCATGGAAAACCATGGATGAAAAGGGTTCTAATACCTTCCCTTTTCATAATCTACCCCCCGAACTCAAAAACATCTTTGAAGGTCTTTCCTGTGCTTTTTCACCTTTCCTTATTGGATAAAAGAAAAGTCGATGGCAACTCTTGCTAAACCGCAACATTTGCAAACACAAACGCAAACCTCAAGTCAGTTCTCCCATCGTACCACACATACCTTATTGATTCATCATTTCTCCTTGTAATCACTAATTTGTCTGATGAATGTGTGAGGTACTCTGAGAAAAGTTTTTCATTTTGACTTGATGTTGTAGTGGGACTTATTCATACTTGAAGCCTCAATGCTTATATTTGATGGCGTGATTTCTAACTTGATTTGTTTGCTGATGCTAGCTTGCTTGAAGTTCTCTGGGTTTCTTTTTCTTTCTCAGTTGCTACGGATAGTTATCCATTTTGTATTGCACTATTTCCTTTTTACTGTTTCCTCTCTTTATTACTTTCTATTGCATGATGAAACCTCTGTTGCTAGTATATGTTAGGAGTCCCACTGGTTTATTTAAAGACGTATTTAAGGTAATTCTGTCGGTGTGCTAATTGTGTTTGTTTAAAATCCTACCTTGGAAGTAGGTATTATGTACGTGTGTTTATATTTGTGCCCCCACTATATTACAAGCGAAAAGTCCTCAAAAGAGGCGAGCGGGGAAGGGTCCATAATCGACCCTTGCATATTCCAGTCATTGTTGTTCCTATGCTCACTTTCTACAAGTAGATGCTCCGAACATGTGCCCAAGATCTGAATGAATTTAAGTCCTTTAAAGGAAAGTGAAAAGGTTTCCACTATCAGATCCCCATGCTTTCTTGAGCTCGTGTTTACCAACACGGATGCTTAGTGTACGCATACACTATGTCTTTTCCCCCGGATCTTTCTTTCCCTGGTAATTGATATCACGGTTAAGGACCCTTTTATATTCCTATAATTCTATAGCTTGTTGACTCAGGTGATACGCTCCTCTTGACTATGGCTTGACCCTTGTATAATCCTTGGTTGCTTGTCTATGGCAGGACCTACCTTTCTACTATTAGTCCTGCGTGTTGTAGGTGTTTGATATTCGAGTGATACTCGAGCTTTTGTTTGTCTAAATGTTTTTCCATCTTGTTGTACCCCAAATTTGTCCTACCTCGGTAATTTCATTTTTCGAGATTAAAATAGAAGAAATATTTAATTAAGGATGGTACATCAGTATCTGATGGCCCGTCTTTATCCAACTAAGGGGTGGACCTTAAATTCAGGAGAGTGGGGCTTGCTAAAATCAGAAAGACTCGTGTATCCATGGACCCATTCGCGTAGCATATTGGCCAATAACCCATGCGATTCAAAAATAAAAATTATTCGAATAATTATTAAGCTCTTATTTATTAAATAGTTCTTATTAGTAAAAGAGAGGGGGAAATTAAATATAGTACATAATCCCATTTAGGTTTTATTATTGTTAGTAAAAAGAAAAGGAGGTGCAATTATGAATGGCATGCCTGTTGTATTTTTAGCAGCCCATTTGCTGTTTTTGCTTTAGGAGAATTATTAAGCCTAATTAATTGTTGTTGTTAGCAACAATAAAAGGGAGTGAAATGGAAATTCAAAGGTCCATTAAAATACATATTGGCTCATTTTTTGTTTTAGGCATTAAACATTAAGGAGAGGGGATGTCTATCAATTAAGTAGCCATTTTGATATTGTTGTTTTACTATAAAAGAAGTTAGTAGATATTGTTTTTAATCTTAGAAATATTATTTATTTAGTATAATATTGTTTCAGTAAAGGATATTACATTAAAACATTTATTATTAGTTTTTTAGTATTATTGGACTAGAGTGTCAAGGCCATATTGGGTCAGTTAGATAAGAAACCTTTTCTTGCTGTAATAAAAAAATAGCTTTACTGGATAATAAAAAAAACAAATACAAGGCCCAAAAGAAAAAAAAAACACGTACTGTACAAATCTAAAACCAAAGTTAATGCACGTGTTTGTTTCTTTATAGCTTCTGTAGAGATTGAAAGTAGAATCAGATAATTTATGACTAAATCTCCAAATACCCAATACACCAAATTCCAACAGTTCGAAAAAAACGGTTGCAAACAAAATTGAATCAGCAAAATCACAGAGCTACCGAATCAAATACAAATCTAATTAAGCGAAATCTGGAAATATAATATATTACATAAATCTCATAATCAATTACAATCCTAAAAATCGCAGAAATGAGGCGAACAAAATCAATTTCTATCCTAAATCCAATCTCAGAATTCCATATCAAATCCAATAAAGTGAATAAAATCTGGAAATATAATATATTACAGCAAAATACTGAATCAATTACAATAAACGCTAACAAATTATAAAACCCTAAAATCTAAACCTAATTGAAAAACATATAAATACAAGGAGAAAAAGAGACAGAAGAGGGGATTTTGGTTGACTGGAAAAAAGAAAAGGAAGATACCGCAAAGTGTTGAACGACGGAGAAGCGAGAGAAGCTTGAATTTGACAGGGAAGTCGAAGCCCTTACAAGAGAACACCGTTGAATAAGGGAAGAATGGTTAGGGTTTCGTTGTCAGAAACCACAACCGTCGTTGAAGGCCGCCTTCAATCACCCACCGCTGCCTTCAATCAGAGCCGGACACTTGGAGAATCGAAAGGGGTAATTCACTCTTTTCAATTTTGTTGTTTGATTGATGTAGGGCTAGGGGTTCGTGGGGGGTAGATCTTGTTATTTCTGGCACCACCGTGGTGGGGGGTTGTGGCTTTAGGGTTTGATAGGAAGAAGAAGAATAAGGGATTGTGTTGCTAGCTTGAGAGAGAGAGAGAAAGGTGAAGCCACAGTAAAACAGAAAATGTGAAAATGAAATAAAAACAAAAAAAGTGTAATCCGTAGTTATCCCATACCCGTGCAAGCACTTTAGTTGCTATGCTCCCTAAATTTCATCCATGAGATCTTGATCAGACGGCCACAGACCAAGTCTGCATCATAAGCTCCACGCGCCTCATGACACTCAATTCTCCAGATCTTTGGCAAATAGCGTTTGGGCCTGACCCAGTTACTTTTAGTACCCCCTTTTCTAAAGTTACTAAGCCAACAAACCACAACACACACCCTGTTCTGAGTTGTTGATGGGCCTAACCCATATTTACTTCCAACACCTTTGTTTTTGCTTATCAATTAGAAATTGCAACTCCCTCCCTGAATTTAATTTATTTTCTTTTATACTTCCTATATATTATTTATGATAACTATTATTATTGTCAAATAGTGATTTTTTATTATTATTATATCATAATTATTATATTTGCTATTATTATTTATTATTCCTATATTTTATTTTCTATGTAAATATTTCTTATTGCTTATAAATAATTACATTATTATTATATACTAACAAATAAATCATTCTTGATATTAAAATTGCATATATTATTTGCATTAAATTTTTCTCTAATCATGCATTAATCAAGATCTTCGCAAATAATACGATTAAAAAACACAAACAAATCATCAAACTATTTTTCGCAATAAACTAAGCTAATCAATTGTTTTTTACAAAAGGGTTCAAACTAGTTTTGGCTTACTGCCCATTCAGTCAAAATCTCCGCAATCACTACTCTCGACCAAAATGCAAGGTGATTCAAAGTACGTTTGCAACCCCTAAAAAACACCAACCCCATACGAACTACGAATTGGGACTCTGATTCCTCATAGGAGGATACATAGGCATACGATCAAAAATCGTGGCGAGTCTTTCTGATTAAAACTTAAAATCCTGTTTATCCCAAACCTAAGCCTAGAACCTAATATCCTTGTGAACAAGGTAGATGAAAGGTTCCTAACACCTTCATTTTGTCTAGTTGAGTCAGAAACCTAGAATCTCTGTCTGCGAATTAGGGTTTTTTGTTAGATTATCTTCCCTAGGATAAAAACTAACAGTGGTAGCTCTGATTTTAAATGCAGTTGCTACAGCTGGAGACTCTACTGGGGAATCTCCTTAACCCTAGGTTTAGGTATTTTTGGGTTTCTATTTTTATTTGCTTTATTTATTTATTGCATTTATCTAGTTATCGCATTTATTTATTTACTGTCAGTTTCTCTTATCAGCATATATTTACAGTGTGGCGAGATTTTTCTATCTCAAAAATATTTCCAATATAACCCTTAGAAATAAGGTTCGTCTATTAGCTTATGGGGTACATCATTCCTGCGAGTTTATGTGACGACTTCGCCTAGAGTCGGTGAACTTCCGAAAAAGGAATACTTATCGAGAGATATCCTCTTGACGAGTAGGACTTTGGAAAGTCACCCATGACTCTTTGTAACGACCTTAACCTAAAATCTCATGAAGAGACCTTTCACGACTTTGAGACGAAAGTTTCAGTCCGTAAAGAGGCTCCACCTAAGGGATGCCCTTGTGCCTTTTCCCTCTGGTGTTATTCATGATACTCTTAAGGAAACCACCTCTTGGGAGGGTAGATTTATTATAAGTCAGAATTAAGGAGCCTACCTTATAGGGGTACTCATCACAAAAACCTATCACAAAATCCCGTTACTCAACCCAACACTTATACATTCATGAATTCATATATATCTCATATTCATCATTTGCTTCTTTTACCTGTCTTATTCACAGGGTACAAAATAAATAAATAAAAAAATCAAGATTTTTGGTGACTGTCTTAAAAATGGATACCAGAGGGAAACAACTTGTCCGCGTCAATACCTTCATGCTTGACCTTTCTGAAATCAAAACTATAAAGGGGAAACTATCTGAGAGAGCTCTGAAGATGTACGCTCGCGGCTATGGGGAAACCCTTGACTTGACTAAAGTAGAGGTTCAAATGGATGCAGTCTCTGCCCTAATTCAGTTTTATGACCCTCCATTGAGATGTTTCACCTTCCAATACTTCCAGCTAGTACCGGCTCCTGAAGAATTCGACAGAATTTCTAATTTTTCCAAAGAAAAGGCCTATGTAGGTATTGGACAAACTGTTGAAGTCAAAGTTTTGTCAAAAGGCTTAGGGATCCCCTACCCTGAGTTAGTGCAAAATTACCGAAGAGAAGGTCTGATACAAGGAATCAAAAGAATATACTTGGAGGCTAAGGCACTATAATTTTCTAATTATAAAGAATGGGAGTCTTGTGTTGATTGTTTAGGGCTTTTGGTATTTGGTGTAATTTTATTTTCTCGAACTTTGGACTATATTGACCCCGCGACCATTAGCATATTTTGGGGTGCGAAAGTCTTTAATACGGATCCTACTCCCACTTTGCTTGCTGACTTTTGTTACACTTTGCATATGATGCATGAAAGGAGAAAAGGCACGCTAAATTGTTGCATCTCGCTTCTATATACTTGGTTCATGACTTATATTTACAAAGAAGACTATATGTCCCAGACTTGACCAGACATGAGTGGCCACAGAAATTAAGGTCTCTCACTGCAAACTCTGTATTATGGTATGAAAGGAAGCTGGATATTAGTGATATCACTATTAGCTATGGGGACTTTCCTAATGTCCCTTTGATTGGATCGCGAGGCTGTATTAATTACAACCCTACTTTGGCCCTACGATAGTTAGGGTATCCTTTGGAAGACAAACCTTCGGACGAACAACTCCAACCATTTATCATCCACAATATGGGTATAGAAGACCAAGGGTTGCATAACAAGGTTATTCGAGCTTGGAACAAGGTTAACAAGAGGAAAGCCAAAAGAAAGAATGCCATAGCAAGAGAACCCTACACCAAAGGGGTCCGAGATAGGGTGCAGATTATCAAGCTGCCATTAGAAAAAGATCCAGAGTACAAATCAAAGGTCCCAAAGATAACACCTATATCTTTGTAAGAATTCGACAATCTGAAAAGCGCCTTAAAGCAAGCGCAAAAAGAAAAAGAAGCATTGGGACTCAATCTCCTCAATATGACCAAAGAAAAGAAACAAATGCAACTCATCCTTGATTCAAAGGACGAACAAATTGAGAGAGG
Source organism: Vicia faba (assembly GCA_948472305.1). Taxonomy (NCBI): domain Eukaryota; kingdom Viridiplantae; phylum Streptophyta; class Magnoliopsida; order Fabales; family Fabaceae; genus Vicia; species Vicia faba. The sequence continues at coordinate 902,553,264 of OX451735.1, read as the reverse complement.
ACAAAAAGAATTGGAGAAATAAAGTCTCAAAGGAAATCGCACAAATGAAGGGCTGTTGAGTGCAACATTCAACCTAGATTCCCACAACCAAAGGTTAGAAGAGGTCGTCGCTGAAATCGTAAGGTTAACTAGATGGTATGAAAAGGCAACACATGACAAGAAGGTGCTGGAGGAAAATATAAGAGCCTAAATCCAAATTTTGGCACAGGGTTCCTTAGATCAAGAAGAGCAAGTAAAGTACCTCGCCACCGAACTTCAAGACAGCAAGGAATCAGAGGTAAAAGCACGCCTTGAAAGGATAGATGCAGAGAAACTCCTAACTCAGAGAACTCAAGAATATGAGCATGTGTGATTAGAGTTGCAGGGTCTTCAAAGAGATTTCCTCATCCAACAAAGGATTTATACAGAAATAAGGGGTGAAAAGATGTATTGGGAAGAGCAGTATACTAAGATCGCCCAAGGTGGGCGAGATAACCATAAAATAATCCCACATCATTATCAAGAATACAGGTACTACAAAGACAAACATGAAAAGCTCATCTTCCTAGCCAACAATCTCATCAAAGACATTCCTAGAAGTTTAAAAGACACAGAGAGTGTAATGGTTCCTCTTCCAAAGGACATTGAATACTTTCTCCAGCTTTGTTAGGCAATGGTTGATGGCTTTAGAGCACACATCCGCAGGCGCACCTAGAAGATTTAGTTCCCTTTATTTATGTTTATGCAAACAAGTTTTGATTTCAAGTTGTAATATTTTTCAATATCTGGATTATGTTACTTTCAATAAAGGCATTTTGTTTCCCTATCTCGACGATGTGTCTATTTTAAAGCTAGTCACTAAGTAAAATAATAAGCCAAAATACAAGCATGTACCCAAGTGAATAAGACATTTAAAATAAGAAATCATTTCATGTTCATGCACATCCGTTCGCACGCGTGCATTTATAAAACACCGGCGTGTCATATCAAAACTCATTTTCTTTAAAAATCTCTCCAGTTAAACCATTGGTAGAAGAAGACCTCCACCTCCTTGGCCTCCATATCAAACAAGGGCCCATCAACAAAAAGCAATGGAACAAATCGAGGAGACTTGAGCTGTGTTCAAAGAGGATCTTGACCAACTAAAGGGTGACGTAAGTTCAATGAAAGGAGATCTGAGTCAAGTTCTTCTAGCTTTGAAGAACAATATTGATAGGAAGGGCCAAATTCCCAGGGTAGCTTTTGAAGAGGTAGCCCAAACCATTGGTGCATCGAGCGGTCACCAACCAAGGAAAGAGCCGGAAGCAGGACCCCAAAAGTCCACCATGGCCCAACAAGAGGTTGAAACTGAAGGGTTCATCCCACCACCATCAAAAGTAGGGGCATCACATACCCTACAAATTCCAACCAGCAATGCAGACAACTATCTAGACTTGCAATACGGAGATCATGACCCGGAGGATGCTCACAGACACCCTTAAAGACAACTGGTACTCATGCTACAGATAATCCACTGGTAATGAATCAGTATAAAGCCCTGGAGGAAAGGTTAAAAGCTTTGGAGTGTTTTGATGCTTTCGAAGTAGACGCTCTGGAAATGGGTCTAGTTCCTGATGTGGTGATACCGCCAAAATTCAAAGTACTCGACTTTGGAAAATAAAAAGGACTCACTTGTCCAAGGAATCATCTTTGTATGTATTGCAGGAAGATGCATGCCCGTGACCATGATCAGAAGATAATGATCCACTATTTCCGAGACATCCTGAGTTGGGCATCTTTAGACTGGTACATGAAATTGGAACGAACACATATCCGAATCTGGGAAGATCTTGCTAATGCTTTCTTGAAGCATTACAAATATAACCTGGAAATGGCACCTACCAGCATGCAACTCCAAAATTTGTCCCAAAAGAAGGAAGAATCCTTCAAAGAATATGCTCAAAGATGGAGGGAGATGGCATCCCATATACAACCACCACTATTGGAAAAAGAACTAGTATACATGTTCATGGGAACCCTGCAAGGGCTTTCTTATGAGAAAATGGTTGGAGGTGTCTCGTCGGGATTCTCAGACCTAGTGACTATTGGAGAAAGAATTGAGATTGGGTTAAAGAGTGGGAAGATATCAAGGGGATCATCAAATGCTCCCTACAATTCAAAAAGAACTTCTTCAAACTTCGCAAGGAGAAATGAGGGAGAAGTCAATGTCGTAGCCTCACAACCAAGGGCACCACAACCATTGGTGATCCCATAAGGACAAAGGCAAGACAAATTTAAAAGGCCACCAGAAACTTTGATCCACTCCCCATGACACCAAGCCAGTTATTACAACACTTGGTTAAGGCATCCTTGGTGGAAATCAAGCCTTTAGCCCCTCTAGTCGGGCCACTCCCACAAAGATACAATGTCGATGCCAGGTGTGAGTACCATGCTAAATCTCTAGGGCACACCATAGAACAATGTTGGGCATTCAAGCATAAGGTTCAAGATTTGTTAGAATCTCAAGACATCACCTTTGAGAAGCCTAACATCAAATCAAACCCTATGCCTCCGCACGATGGGCCAACAATAAATGCAATTGAGGTGGTCACTGACTTTGGGGAAACCATAAAGGCAAAAACCCCTATCAACCTGTTGAAAGAATATACGTTCGAATGTGGATTCTTGTTAGAGCATAATGAAGCTATTGAAACAGCTCTGCAAAAGCTAGTGGATCAGGGGATAGTCCAATTCAGATTGTACCCTGAGGAAAAATATGTAGCCACGATTGGAGGAAAAAAGCCACTGGTAATCCTTTGCCAGGGCCCAAGTCTTACCAAGAAAACTCTAGTCATCCCGTGGTGAGAATCAATAGAGATTATAGGAATGGAACCTAAGAAGGCTCTCTTAATTCCCGCCACTCCAAAAGCCACGGTGGTAATTAAGGGACCGTCACCTATCCCTTATGAGAATAACAAGGCAGTACCATGGAGTTATGACTCAGCCGTGTACATCAATGGAGTGAAGAAAGAAAGCAGGCCATCACCGAGTCAAGGACCTGCAATTTCAAACATAGAAGGGACAAGAGGTATGACCAGAAGTGGTCGAGGTTTTGAAGCCGAACTATCGAAAAAGACGGATGTGATTCCAACGAAGGACAAGGGAAAAGCAGTGGTTGATACAAATCAAGAAACAAAATCTCCGAGCAAAGACTTTACCGATCGAGAGGCATAAGAGTTTCTGAAAATAATCAAAAAAAGTGACTACAGTGTTGTGGATCAGCTTCACCAAACTCCAGCAAAAATCTCCATACGCTCACTACTCATCAACTCTGAAGCACATCGGGATTCTTTGATGAAGGCGTTAAGTTCAGCTCATGTTGCAAAGGAAATTTTAGTAAATCAATTTGACAATGTCGTAGCAAATCTAACATTCAGATCCTACCTGGGTTTCAGCAACAGTGAATTAGCGCCATAGGGCCGAGCTCATAACAAGGCACTCCATATTACCATGCAAATAGGTACTACCCATTTGTCCAGGGTTCTTACTGACACTGATTCTGCTCTTAATGTGTTGCCAAAGTAAAGTCTCATAAAGTTAACAATAGATGACATGGTAATGAGACCAAGTTCTAGGATAGTAAATGCATTTGACGGTTCTCGAAGCTCGGTGTTAGGAGAGGTGGACCTTCCAGTTAAGATTAGGACGTATATCTTAAATATCACTTTCCAGGTCATGGATATCGAACCAGCTTACACTTGCTTACTGGTGAAACCTTGGATCCATGTTGCGGGGGAAGTAACCTCAACCCTGCATCAAAAATTGAAGTTCCTAGTGGAAAGGAAGTTAATCATAATTGACAGCGAGGAAGACATCTTCGTAAGCCACATTGAATCATATAGATATATCAGTGCTGATGAAGACTGTATAGCTACCCCATTCCAAGCCTTGGAAATTGCTTCAATGGTGACATTACCAATACAAGACTAAAGTGACATCAAAGAGAGATCTGCAAATGACTATGAGAGGTGATGCCTCAAAATGCTGGGGAAAAATCCCAGAAATTCCTGAGAAGAAGAATCGCTTTTGTTTGGGCTATGAATCATCGGAAGCTACTCTAAAAGGAAAAGCATGCTTCCCTCCGATCCAAGGGACTTTAGTCAGCAAAGGAACAAAGCATGGCGGACATGTGGCGATGATATCAAGCAAAATCAATACCAAAAGGGAAACTGACTTCATCAGAGAGGGCGCCCCAGGAGAAGAACTCAAAGGATGGACTACTGTGGAGATTCCTGAGATATTTTTCTTTCCTAAGTAATGTTTCTTGTTTTGAAAGAACATATGTCAAACCCGAGGCATATGGGTTGCTTGTAAGGGTTTTCCCTGTTCTTGTTTCAGACAATATTTACAATTAATAAAAGTTATGTTCTATTTTCAATTAAGATCCTTGTCTTTCTTTTGCATTTATCTATTAAATTTAAAAATGGCAATACTTTCTCTGCATATGCATTTTCAAATCCCAGGAACTAAAATATGCACCAAAACATGATAAATGTGCAGATCCATGCCCAAAATTACCGATAATGTTATTGCTACGACCCGATACGATTTTGATGCTCTTATCAACCAAGCCGCAGAGGAAGATGATGAAGATCTTAAACTCTATGTTGAAATTGCAAGGGAAATAGAGTGAAAGGCTGGTAGCATACAACCATATCAAGAGGCTATTGAGACCATTAACCCGGGGATAGAGGAAGATCTGAAAGAAATCAAGCTAGGGGAAATCTTGGAGAAGAGCGTCAAAGACAGGCTAATCAAGTTATTACATTAGTATGTGGATATATTTGCTTGGTCCTACAGGGACATGCCAGGGTTGGATACAGACATCGTGGTGCACAGACTACCTCTCAAAGAAGGGTGTTCTCCAGTCAGAAAAAAAATCAGAAGAACTCGTCCAGATATGTCCACCAAAATCAGAGAAGAGGTTCTCAAATAGTTTGACGTAGGGTTCCTAGCAGTGGTAGATTATCCACCCTTGATAGCTATCATTGTACCAGTACCCAAGAAGGATGGCAAAGTACGCATGTGTGTAGATTATCGAGACCTAAACAGGGCAAGCCCCAAGGACGATTTCCCATTACCCCACATAGATGTCCTAGTGGATAACACAGCTCAAGCCTCAGTATTCTCATTTATGGATGGTTTCTCAGGCTATAATCAATCAAAATGGCCCCCGAAGACATGGAAAACACTACCTTCATGACACCTTGGGGAACTTTCTACTACAAAGTAATGCCATTCGGTCTCAAGAACGCAGGGGCAACCTATCAAAGGGCAATGGTCACGTTATTCCATGATATGATCCACAAAGAGGTTGAAGTATACGTAGATGATATGATTGTCAAATCCCATATGGAGGAGGAACACATAATACATCTGCAAAAGTTATTCGAGCGGCTGCGTAAGTTCAAACTAAGGTTGAATCCAAATAAATGCACATTTGGTGTCAGATCAAGCAAATTGTTGGGTTTCATTGTAAGCCAGCGGGATATTAAGGTAGACCCCGACAAAGTAAAAGCTATACAAGAGATGCCCGCACCAAGGACAGAAAAAGAAGTACGTGGTTTCTTAGGGCGATTTAATTACATCTCAAGGTTCATATCGCATCTAACAGCTACATGCGAGCCAATATTCAAGTTATTACGAAAATATCAGACGGTAGTATGGAATGATGATTGTCAAAATTCCTTCGAGACGATAAAACAATATCTGCAAGAGCCACCAGTCTTAATGTCGCCAGTCCCTGGAAGACCACTCATCATGTATTTGTCAGTGCCCAAAGGGTCAATGGGTTGTGTTTTGGGACAGCAAGATGAAACAGGTAGAAAGGAGCATGCAATCTATTATCTCAGCAAGAAATTCACTGACTACAAAACCAGGTACTCACTCCTCGAGAAAACTTGTTGTGCATTGGCTTAGGCTACTAAGAGGTTGAGACAATATATGTTGACCCACACTACGTGGTTAATAGAAAGAATGGATCCTCTAAAGTACGTGTTTGAAAAGCTAGCTCTTACCGGAAGAATCACGCGATGGCATATGCTACTATCAGAATACGTCATCTAATATGTCACACAGAAGGACATCAACGATAGTATACTAGATGATGATCTAGCTCACCAACCGCTATCAGAATATCGGCCTATGAAGTTCGACTTTCCTGACGAGAATGTCATATTTATAGCTGACTACGAAATACCAGGACCTAACGAAGGGCCTGAACCAGGGGCACGTTGGACACTTATGTTCGATGGGGCTTCAAATGCACTAGGTCACGGTGTAGGGGCAATATTGACATCTCCAAAGAATTATCATAAATCCTACACTACAAGGTTGTGTTTTGACTGCACCAACAACATCGCTTAATACGAAGCCTGTATACTAGGACTGGAAGCTTCCATCGATTTGAGAATAAAGCGCCTCGAAGTATTTGGGGATTCTGCATTAGTCACATACCAGGTTAATGGAGAATGGGATACTAAACACCCTAAACTGATTCCATATCGGGATCATGTTTTAAAGTTAGCTGTGGAATTTACAGAGATCACTTTCAGTCATATCCCACAAGAAGAAAATCAAATGGCGGACGCTCTGGCAACTCTGTCGGCTATGTTCAAAGTAACTTGGACGGACCATGAAACACGTATTACGATCAGGCATTTCGAAGAGCCCGCGCACTTCCTTGCTATTGAGGAAGGACCTAACAATAAGCCTTGGTTTTACGACATCAAGAAGTACTTGGAAAGGCATGAATATCCAGAAAATGCCTCTATCATTGACAAGCAAACTTTGCGAAGGTTAGCTTCAAAATTATTTCTGAGTAATGGAGTGGTATACAAAAGAAACTATGACATGGTACTACTCAGGTGTGTGGAAAAGCAAGAAGTAAATACGCTCATGATAGAAATCCACGAGGGTACTTTTGGAACACATACAAATGGGCACTCCATGGCTAAAAAGATCCTGCGTGTAGGGTATTATTGGATAACAATGGAAGCCAATTGTTATCACTACACGAAAATGTGTCATAAATGTCACATCTACGCCGACAAGATAAATGTACCACCAACTCCTCTGAATGTCATGAGCTCCCCTTGGCCATTCTCAATGTGGGGAATTGATATGATTGGCATGATTGAGCCGAAAGAATCCAACGGACTCCGCTTTATATTGGTAGAAATCGACTACTTTACCAAATGGGTAGAAGCAGTGTCCTACGCCAACGCAACAAGTCAAGTGGCTACACGCTTCATTAAACAGAACATCATATGCCAGTACGGTGTCCCAAGCCAGATAATTACAGATAATGAGTCTAATTTAAACAACAAGATAATGAAGGAACTGTGTGACGAATTCAAAATCAAGCATCATAATTCCTCACCGTACATACCAAAGATGAACGGGGCCATCGAAGCATCTAACAAAAATATCAAGAAGATCTTCCAGAAGATGGTGAAGATATACAAAGATTGGCACGAAATGCTTCGCTTCACCCTGCATGGCTATCGCACCTCTGTACGCACATCAACAAGCACAACTCCTTTCTCACTAGTATATGGCATGGAAACGGTACTCCCGGTGGAAGATAAGATGCCATCACTTCGGGTCCTAAGGGAAACAAAACTGGAAGAAGCAGAGTGGGTGCAGACACGACTTGACCAGCTCAACCTTATTAAAGAAAAACGATTGACATCTTCGTGTCATAGTTAGCTACATCAAAATAGAATGAAGGGAGCCTTCGACAAGAAATACTTCCCTCAAATATTCAAGGAAGGGGGTCTAGTGCTCAAGAAGATTCTACTACCTCGCCTCGATTCACGTGGTAAATGGACACCTAACTACGAAGGTCCATATATGGTCAAAACAACATTTTCTAGAGGCGGTCTCATCCTAAAAATAATGGATGGGGATGAACTACCGCATCTGGAAAATTCAGATGCAGTAAAAAAATACTATGTATAAAAAGCTCGCTAAGCTAGAACCTCAAAAGGGCGACTTAGGCAAAAAGGAGCGTCCCGGTGGATCGAAAACCCTAAAGGGCGATCCAGGAGAAAATTAGGGGCATATAACAAAAAAAATATCCCGGTGGATTAAAAACCCGAAAGGGCAATCCAGGCAAAAGTTAGGGATTTCATACAAAGAAATAAAGAACAAAAAGACTGCGATCTAAGAACTGCGACTACGAACCACGAAGAGAGAGATAGACCTAAATCATACAACTCAAAAGCAAAGGAAATAAGATCATTAAAAGGATATTGGGGGAACAGTAGTAGCGATTATCATTTTTCATTGCCATTTACTATTTTAAAACTTTCTGTAATTACCTCTTTCTAGGAATTGCATCTTGTATTCTCGCCTAGTAAGAGGCATATCAATAAAAAGTTTGTTTTCTTTACATCTTTCGAATTATGTTTTTCTTTTCTCAAATTTGTTTACAAAATACTACGATTATTACTTGTGATTATTGTCTTGAAATCATTTTGGGGGAATTAAAAAAATAAAAGCATTTGACAAAACATCTGAAAAAAACATTTTGGTTAGAAAAATATTGAAAGAAAATCCACGTCTACGTCCATGCACATGGTTGTGCCTAATCCTACATCTACGCGTTCGTACACAAAGTCTACAGCGCCTATGCCTACACTTACAACACGAGGACTATGTTTGCACGCGTCCACGCACATGTCTACTCCTACGTCAACAATACAATTTCTATACGCATGTCCGTGTCTACGCCTACGCACATGCCATTACCTACGTCTACGTCTACACATGCGCTTACAATACAAAACCAATGTTCAAATTTTGCTAACTTTGTCCACTATGTTCAAGGTCAACAATGCTACGATAACACATAACGCCAGGAATCGGTAACTCTAAGCCAATGGTTTAAAGGAGAGAATGACAGAAATAGTCTTCATAACATTTCAAGGCATACACGCATCTTACACTAGTTTCATACTTACACACATTTTGCATATCTTGAGCATACATACACTATGCATTCTTGTATACAATACTCATATATTCAGGGTTCCATATTGATGTCAAACATCATACATTTCGCATACATCCAAACATCTCGATATCAGACATCATACGCATGTATCATGCAGCAAACAAACAATACTACCCTTGATTCAATCATCCAAGGGTCCATTAACAAAATACTTCTCCTGCGATCCAACCCGTCATCTAAGTGTCCATGTCGTGACGCGTTCACCCCATTACCTAAGTCTCCATGCAATAATGAACAAAACTCAGTACATTGCCTCTATGTCGCAGTGCATTCTCAGAACTCAACACACTGTCTCTAAGACACAATGTATTCTTAAAACTTAACACATTGCCTCTAAGCCGTAATGCATTCGCAAACTCAACACATTTCCTCTGCCTCTAAGTCGCAATGTATTATCCAAACTCAATACATTGCCTCTAAGCCACAATATATTATCCAAACTCAACACATTGCCTCTAAGCCACAATGTATTATCCAAACTCAACACATTGCCTCTAAGCCACAATATATTATCCAAACTCAACATATTGCCTCTAAGCCACAATGTATTATCCAAACTCAACATATTGCCTCTAAGCCGTAATGTATTATCCAAACTCAACACATTGCCTCTAAGCCGCAATGTATTATCCAAACTCAACACATTACCTCTAAGCCGCAATATATTATCCAAACCAACACATTGCCTCTAGGCTGCAATGTATTATCCAAACTCAACACATTGCCTCTAAGCCGCAATGCATTCTTCAAACTCAAACACATTGCCTCAAGCCGCAATGTATTCACGCTCGAAACATTGCCTCAGACTGCAGGCAGCGATGTCCGAAACCCAATTTGACTTATCGACTCAGACTTCATGCAGCGATCCACGAGCATAACCTGTGGCCTCAGTCTTCAAGAAGCCATGCACCATCAAGTGTTGTTCATCCTCCAATTGGGGGAATAAGCCAAGACATATGAAATCGCGCTTTTAAGATCAAATACTATTGTTGTACTCCAAAATATTCCCTCTCATTTCTCAAAGGATCATCCTGGACCTTCAGGTTCGCTTCCATCCAATTTCAAGCCTTGAATTACAAATTTTCCAACAAAGTCATTCACAAGGGAAAAATGGTCATTTGCATACTGAAAAGTCAAACTTTGACTTTTGGATCAAAGTCAAGTTTCAAGAGTCATATTTCATCAAGATAGGTTGAAATATGAAGTTTTTTACATCAAGAAATTCAAAAGTCAAAATTAATTTGGAAAAGTCAAAATTCTAAATACTTAGAACTTTTCTAAGTGTTTAAGAAATATGACAAATTCAGAACTTCTGGCCAGATTTCCACCATGATGCAAGCTGATTCGGAAAGAACTTATACCATAAGACTTTTAGATCTCAATGAGAATAAAACCATTGCAGAACAAAACTTCTTCTTAAAGTGTTGGGATTTCAAGTTGTACGTCTTCAAAGACACGTCCCTGAAACTTAGGCAGTTAGTAAATTCTGAGCATTTTTAAGTAATAAGTTGTCTAGAACTTCTGGGCCAGTTTTCACATAGGTTCAGCCAGAAGTTGCAAGAGTAATTCAAAGAAGGCTTACAAAGCATGTCATAAGCTTTCTGGAAAGTCTAAGAACTCGCTCAAAACATGCTGGAGCAAAGAGATTAAAGGATCAGAAGTTGGATGTTGGTTCTAAGTTGCGCTGATGCTGAACTTATGACCCAGAATTACGCTATGATGCATAATCTCACATTGTAGGATTTCTGGTTTGATAAATCTCATCATCATTTAATGCTCACAACCACTTTTGAGTTTTTATCCAAAGGATTTCCCCACGTGTGGCATAAAAGTACATTGATGTCCTTGAAAAAGCAAACTTTTGTACAAGAGTATACTGGGCCCATGCTTTGCTTTTGCTATTGAGGGTACTTTTCCTCAATTCATGCTTACAAATCCAGCTTAGGCACAGCTAAAAGCTGCTAACCACCATACTTGTTTAACTTGCTTCAAGAACAAGCTAGTACGCTAGCATGATGGTGGTACTTTTGACTTATCCAAGCTACAAAATTCTTGCCTATAAATTGAACTTCATTTACAATTGTGAAGGGGGCCGGGTGGAAAAATTAAAAAGAAAAAGCTTTGAAACCTTGATAAAAATTCCAAGAATCTGAAACTGCAAACACAAATACAAAACTTGTTAGTTTTTTATTCTTGCATTCAAAATCCAATTTCCCTCAAATGTTTCTTGAACAAATAATCCATGCAGCTTCTGGTATACATCCAGAAGTCATCCTAACTCCTATTTTCAGACTGTAATACGTTCTCCATCAATCTCCACCTCAAAAAGTCATAACTTTACTTCTTGGTTGTTCCAGAATTTTCCAGCCACTCATAGCCCAAGTTAAAGGTTGTTCCCGTCTGCTGAGCACATGAGGAAGCTGATCAGAATATTAGAAGCAGTCAGAACCAGGCTCCAGTTTATAGGACCTTTCCAACTACAAGGTAAGATTTCTGCTAACCCTCATCATATTACTTAGGCATTGTTAGATCTGTATGTTCAAAATACAATGTAGATATCTTAACTTCGATGTTGTACATATTCTGAGGTTTCATGTATTTGTCTTCCTAAGTAGAGAGAACATCAGTTCATAACTTCTTAAGGAAACTAGGTTTAGCAGATACATGCTTGTTTCTGATTTACATTCTTGACACTTTTTTATGTTTCTAAAACCATGATGGAAACCTACCATAATTTCTATGTTTGTGTTTTCTGTTCTGTTGAGAAATGACCAAGTTACAGATGTTCTGATTAACATGAAGAAAGAGGTGGAGTTTATCGTCAGAGTCTACTTTGTAATATATGATTATGCTTTTACTTCTAATACCGGAAGTACAGCCACCCCAGTGGTAGACAGTGTGTACGCATAAGACATTAGTGCTAAGGGTCCTGGATTCTAGCCCCAAAAGCATCTTTTTTAGGTTTATTTATTGACATTTTTACCTATTTATCTGTCATACGATACTTCTAGATATCCTCACCTAACATCATAATCACTTCACTCTCTCAAACAACCAGAACTTCTTACTTTCCAGAGATATTAGAACTTCTAGGTTCCCAGCTACACTATAGCTTCTGAACCCCTTCAACAATCAGAACTTCTAGGTTTTCCTTTATTCCCAGCAACCTCAGAATTTGGTGTACCCAGGCCCAGAACTTCTGACCCTCTACTTTCCTACTAACATTTTCTTTCTTGCAACATATCAGAGTCAGAACTTCTGTTCCTCCTCGTTTCAGCAATGTGTTGATTTTGACTCCTTTTTCTCTTATTTATCTTACTTTGGCTTTTAATAACAAAAAACACCAAAAATATTCATATTCACATGTTTTATTTTATTTATTTTAGAACAAAAAAGATCAAAATATTTTCTTAAGCAAACCTATTTCCTTTCTTACACAAAATTAGTCCATTTTACATTTCTTGTACATTATTTCAATATGGTTGTAATAGATAACTAGGAATTTAATTTCTTGCAATCCCCATTTGTAAATTTGTACACCCCATCCCCTTAATGATGTAATAGCGTAGGACTTTACTTTTCCGCATTCTTATTGCTTTCATATATTGCTACTAATTAGGTGTATATGGCAAGATAAAAATAACAAATAGACAACCAAAATAAATCAAAGACTAAATGCATGCAATCAAATACACTTTGCACACATGCACCACTTAAGGTAATCTCACTTGTTGCCTCGGAAAAATAGTTATGTCCCTCGAACATGGGCGTTTTAGCAAAGACCCTCGACAAAAGATCGTAGTCCCTCGATGAACCTCGATGTTACCTTCGGTAAACGATCTTGTCCCTAAACGATATTGCTAAAATATCCCATAGGTTGCCTTCTATGACTATACAAATGTACCATGCTCGTCCCTTCACATCCAATGATGGGGCTTCTTACCAAAACAATAGTGAGATAGCAACATCTAAAGGAGGAGGAAAAGAATATTTAAGACCTTTTGAGTAGATAGATTCGCTCCTAGTTGCTCGCTTTCTCACAACAAAAACATTTTATACACCAACATGCTCATTTGAAACATTTTCAAAATACAAACACTTTGTACGCGTTCTTATAGAAATGAGAGCCATTACAAAGAAGACACCTTTTTAAAATCTCTTTCAAAAACACATTCCACAAACACCTCTTTGAGCTATTTTCGAAATAACACTTTGTACGCGTTCTTATAGAAACGAGAACCATTACAAAGATATTTTCAAAATACTTTCAAAAACCACAAGCACACATTCAAATAAAAGCAAGTGATCTAGAAAGCAACTAAGAGCCCTTAGATAACTACAGATGAAAAGGGTGCTAATACCTTCCCTTTTCATAATCTACCCCCCCCCCCCCCCCCCCCCGAACTCAAGAAAACATATCTAAAGGTCTTTCCTGTTCTTTTTAACCTTTCCTTTTGGATAAAACAAAAGTCGGTGGCGACTCTTGCTATTCGCAACAATTGCGATCAAACGCAAAACACCCAAGTCAGTTCTCCCACCGTATAACAAAACTGACGACTCTGATGGGGATAAACTTAAAAGTGGGGTTACCTTAAGGCTAAATCACCTTTACTTGCTTTCTCTGTTTGACTTGCATGCTTTACATTATAGTTCCTTGTTTGGGTTTGCTTTGATCCTCTACCCGGATCTAGGACAGCTTTTTAGGTAAGTAGCAATAGATTGTGGAAATTGTACGGCGTACACTGATATGGTTGAAGCAATAGCTACGTTAGTGTGATGCATTTATGGGTACCGGTATCCCTTGTGTTGAATCGAGGAGAATATGGGGCCGCTGAGTGGCGTCATGAAGCACTAACTAACCTTAGAACCTTAATTGAACAAACTTGGCCAATTAAGACGTAGTGAGATAACCGGTTTCGATGGAAAGCTGAAAATTGGTTGATACTCGATATTTCACTCATTGAGACTAGACTTTTGGGATATCTCAGCCGCAAGAAAAGATTGATTGAGCTGGGACGATGCCTAAAAGAAAGGTCAGTGATATTGAGACCCCTTAGAACCTGGTTACTATTTATTGGACAGGTTGAACCAATCTAAACTTCAAGAGCGTACTTACCTACAAAATCCATGCAAGCCTAAACCTAAGGACTTGTTTGCTTTGTGTGTATATGAGTATTTGTATATAAATTTGCTTACTTTGCGTACTTGTACATAACATCATGACATAGCATTTTCAATAACCATTTCAAGGATCTCGATGTCCTTTAATGCAGGGTCACATTGAACCAGACGTCTAGTAAGGAGCAAGAGGATTTATTTTTCTCTAACCAAACATCGTCAAAGATCAAGTACAACAAACTTGAGTCAAGGGCTACAACCTACTTGGCATGGTGAGCTTAATTCTCGTGGAACGACATCCACTGATACAAAGTTCTCCAATCAAAGTTGTAAGTGACTACTAACATTTACCCCACGAGATCCTTGAAAACATGCATCCACATATCATGCATCATATCATGACAGGTTTCTCCCATACAGGTCTCTTTATCTTCCTACTGTTTATTTCAGTAAGATGGATATGGAACAAACGGTGAAAGACATCCAGGCTCAAAACGCCCAACTTCAAGAGATGTACTTGAATCTGTGCAAGGGACAAGAAGAGGAGAAAGCTCTCCTCACCAGGGGCATGATCATGGGAAATCCTGGGGACGATAGATATGACAAGTTGGAGCGGATACAAACTGAGATAGCCATAATGAAGTTCCAAATGATGGGACAACTGGTGGCCCAGATGGATCTTATCCAAAATCTGACTCGAGGACAAGAAGAGTTGAAAGTTCTTGTCAACCAACTTCATCAAGACGGTTGAAATCGTATGAAACAAACAGTCAAGATTGGGGATCAAGTCACATTTCAGCCTCCCATGAGACAAGGAGCTGGTGTGGTGGAGAGTAGACCGTTCCAAATTTCTACCGCGTCTCGAGTCCAACAACAACCTCGCCAACAACAACAAGGGAATCAACGCAAGGAGGCCGCACCTAAGAGACAATTTACTAGGATTGGCATGTCGCTATCTCATGTGCTATAACACTTGTTGAAGGAGGAGCTAATTACATTAAAGGCTCCTCCCCAAAATCCCAACACTGTTGCTCCTAGTTATCGTTCCAATGAGAGGTGTGCATACCATTCTGATGGTCCTGGGCACGACACGAACAATTGCTGGGCTCTGAAGAATAGCATTCAAGACCTAATTGACAAAGGAGTGTTGGAATTTACACAAGACGATAAATTGGAACTCTTCTATCACCCCTCAAGGGCATCCACATGAAGCAACGATTTGGGGGAGGGAATTTTCTGTTCATTTAAATTTTCAAGTTGTAATCTTTTTGTTATTCAAATAATTATCTATTAATGTCAAACTTTGTTTCATTAATGCATTGCTAATGTTTGTCTTGAATTCATCCATTCGTTTTATCTATATTTAAACTATGCTTTTTTATTCTATTTATGACATTCAACTCTTGCTAAAAGTTACAAGCTTTAGAGGGAGGATGACGAAAACAATGCCATAATCTCATACAGTATGCTTTTGAACAGACCTTGTTGATGATTTACAGGCGTTCTTTAAAATCCTAAACATTGTAGTTATAAGGAAGATAATCCCTAGTCAACCCCTTCGAGCCAAAGAAGTAGAAGTTTTCTTTTTTTGCATAATTTGAAACCTTTAATCAAAACCTGGGGCAGGGTAGTCTCTTAGTTGATTTAAACGCGCGTTTAGCCACAAACTCTCATCTCATAATACAACGAATGAAATCAAAAACATTCCTCTAGAATCAAAAGACAGTAATGGTTCCCTATCACTAAGGCATTCATTATCTCTCAAGAGAAGGGCCCACTAAGTCAAAACCTACAAAGGAGACTTAAGAAAAAACTAGGGCATCCCGCTGACGTAATCTCAAAACAAGAACAGTCAGGCAAAAATCAGGGATGACAAATCAAAAAGAGGTCATTACATATCCTCAACAACATGAAAAAAGGTTTCAAAAAAAATGAATGCCTTCCGATAAACTTAAATTTTCTAAACCATCACCAAAACGTCATTCTAGACTCAATTGGAGTTCAAACACACAATTAGCTGAGTTTAGGACCGAAGAACATCACAAAGAACGGGCGGGTACAAATACACTTTGAGCATTTATCCTTTGTTTTTTAAACCGTGAACCAAGCCACGTTACAACCTTTCAAAAGTCCTAATTGAAGCATGGGTTAGTTTAAAAGCATATTGTTATAAAAGGTATCCTGACTCCTGTAAGGCTTTACTCAAAATCCCGAGTTGAACTTTTCTTAAAAAATTTCTTTACTTGCTAAAAATGCATTTTCAAAATTTCAACACTAGCATAAACTTCACATTACTTGAATATCATTGTTTGCATATGGCCATTTGTTTGACAACAGAGAAATTCCCACAGCGAATATCCGATGAACGAAAGCCCTCTTAATGAGCAAAGTCACTTCAAGTGGGATGACACTTCCAATAAAAAATATCCTATCGATGAGGGGGCATGACATGTCACTATCCAGCACACCTGGGGCAGTCCAATCAAGATTCCCAGAAATCTCTCAAGAAATGCAGAATAGCCAGGGGCAGGTCTCCGTCTCCATCACTTGGGGCTTTGAACGCGAATCCCGACAAAGGGTTACGTACAGAAAATTAGTTCCTTCCAGTGCCATAAACACTTGCTACTAGGGGCAGTGACAAATCTCCCCAAAATCCTTCTCATAGGATAACTCCCAGCAAGAGTTTAATCTCTGAAAACCTTTTCCCCAACTAAGTCGACCTCAGGAATCCTTAAGTATTTTCCCCAGTTAAGTCGCCAACAGACTCGCAACAGGGTTTATTTCCCCAACAAACAGCAGGATTACCCAGCTAAGTCGGCCTCAATAATCCTCAAGGATTTTCCCCAGTGAAGTCTCCAACAGACCGGCAACAGGGTTTATTTCCTCAACAAACAGCAGGATTACCCAACTTGAGTTTGCCTCTCTGACTACTACAAATCAAAGGACCACAACTCCTTTTCCCCAGTAGACTACTCTACAATCCCCAACAAATTACTGTGAAGCCTGGACCCGACCAGATATCAGTTCAACTTCGACTCCCCAGTAGAGCAACAGACAACCGAGACTCCTGAAATTTTTTCCCCAAGCAGGAATCAACACTCTCCACAGAGTTTTCAACATTCCCCGACGGAGCTCTCCCCAAACAACAAAACAGGAATCCTTGGTGGAAACATTCTAAGCAAGGTTTAAAGACACATCTACTCTTCAACAGCAGTCCGAAATTTAATGATTCCCCAGCATTTGTCAAGGATTTATCTTCCTAGACGAAGATACAATTCTAATAACATTTCACCTTTCATACATCATATTACATACATGACAAGGGCATACGACACAATCTCATTAATTTTGAGAACATCATTACGCAATGCATACATCATGACATTGCCTACAACTAACTCTTTACCTTTTCAGGAAAGACCAATCAAAAGATTCCTTCATCATCCTGCTGAGGTAGTAGTCGTCCAAGATTCCTTCATCATCCTACTGAGGTGGTAGTCGTCCATGATTCCTTCATCATCCCACTGAGGTAGTAATTATCCAAGATTCCTTCATCATCCCACTGAGGTAGTAATTATCCAAGATTCCTTTATCACACATTGTTATCAAAAAAGACCTTCTTTGGTTCAGTCAGATCGACAATAAGGTCTCTCTGATTTCTATTCCAGTTGAAGATATTCCAAGACTTTTATCTGGTTCAGTTGAATCGATCCTAAGATTCATCTGATTACCTTTCCAGTTAAATTTAATCCAAGACCTTCTCTGGTTCATTCAGATCGACACTAAGCTCTCTCTAATTTATATTCCAGGTGAAGATATTCCAAGACTTTTGTCTGGTTCAGTTGAATCGATCCTAAGATTCTTCTGATTTCCATTCCAGTTAAAGTTAATCCAAGACCTTCTCTGGTTCAGTCAGATCGACACTAAGAACTCTCTGATTTCTATTTCAGTTGAAGATATTCCTAGACTTTTGTCTGGTTCAGTTTAATCGATCCTAAGATTCTTTTGATTTCCATTCCAGTCAAAGTTAATCCAATACCTTCTCTGGTTCAATCAGATCGACACTAAGATCTCTCTGATTTCTCTTCCAGTTGAAGATATTCCAAGACTTTTGTCTGGTTCAGTTGAATCGATCCTAAGATTCTTCTGATTTCCATTCCAGTCAAAGTTAATCCAAGACCTTCTCTGGTTCATTCAGATTGACATTAAGATCTCTCTGATTTCTATTGCAGTTGAAGATATTCCAATACTTTTGTCTGGTTCAGTTGAATCGATCCTAAGATTCTTCTGATTTTCATTCCAGTTAAAGTTAATCCAAGACATTCTCTGGTTCAGTCAGATTGACACGAATATCTCTCTGATTTCTATTTCAGTTGAAGATATTCCAATACTTTTGTCTGGTTCAGTTGAATCGATCCTAATATTCTTCTAAATTCTATTCCAGTCAAAGTTAATCCAAGTCCTTCTCTGGTTCAGTCAGATCGACACTAAGGTCTCTCTGATTTCTATTCCAGTTGAAGATATTCCAAGACTTTTGTCTGGTTCAGTTGAATCAATCCTAAGATTCTTCTGATTTCCATTCCAGTCAAATTTAATCTAAGAACTTCTCTGGTTCAGTCAGATCGACACTAAGATCTCTCTTATTTCTATTTCAGTTGAAAATATTCCAAGACTTTTGCATGGTTTAGTTGAATCGATCCTAAGATTCTTCTGATTTCCATTCCAGTTAAAGTTAACCCAAGACCTTCTCTGGTTCAGTCAGATCGATACTAAGGTCTCTCTGATTTCTATTCCAGTTGAAGATATTCCAAGACTTTTGTCTGGTTCAGTTGAATTGATCCTATGATTCTTCTGATTTCCATTCCAGTCAAAGTTAATCCAAGACCTTCTCTGGTTTAGTCAGATCGACACTAAGATCTCTCTGATTTCTATTCCAGTTGAAGATATTCCAAGACTTTTGTCTAGTTCAGTTGAATCGATCCTAAGATTCTTCTAATTTCCATTCCAGTCAAAGTTAATCCAAGACCTTCTCTGGTTCAGTCAGATCGACACTAAGGTCTCTCTTATTTCTATTCCAGTTGAAGATATTCTAAGACTTTTGTCTGGTTCAGTTGAATCGATCCTAAGATTCTTCTGATTTCCATTCCAGTCAAAGTTAATCCAAGACCTTCTCTGGTTCAGTCAGATCGACACTAAGATCTCTCTGATTTCTATTCCAGTTGAAGATATTCCAAGACTTTTGTCTAGTTCAGTTGAATCGATCCTAAGATTCTTCTAATTTCCATTCCAGTCAAAGTTAATCCAAGACCTTCTCTGGTTTAGTCAGATCGACACTAAGGTCTCTCTGATTTCTGTTCCAGTTTAAGATATTCCAAGACTTTTGTCTGGTTCAGTTGAATCGATCCTAAGATTCTTCTAATTTTCATTCCAGTCAAAGTTAATCCAAGACCTTCTCTGGTTCAGTCAGATCGACACTAAGATCTCTCTAATTTCTATTTCAATTGAAAATATTCCAAGACTTTTGTATGGTTCAGTTAAATCAATCCTAAGATTCTTCTGATTTCCATTCCAGTTAAAGTTAATCAAAGACCTTCTCTGGTTCAGTCAGATCGATGCTAAGGTCTCTCTGATTTCTATTCCAGTTGAAGATATTCCAAGACTTTTGTCTAGTTCAGGTTAATTGATCCTAAGATTCTTCTAATTTCCATTCCAGTCAAAGTTAATCTAAGACCTTCTCTGGTTTAGTCAGATCGGCACTAAGGTCTCTCTGATTTCTGTTCCAGTTTAAGATATTCCAAGACTTTTGTCTGATTCAGTTGAATCGATCCTAAGATTCTTCTGATTTTCATTCCAGTCAAAGTTAATCCAAGACCTTCTCTGGTTCAGTCAGATCGACACTAAGATCTCTCTGATTTCTATTTCAGTTGAAAATATTCCAAGACTTTTGTATGGTTTAGTTGAATCGATCCTAAGATTCTTCTGATTTCCATTCCAGTTAAAGTTAATCCAAGACCTTCTCTGGTTCAGTCAGATTGACACGAATATCTCTCTGATTTCTATTTCAGTTGAAGATATCCCAATACTTTTGTCTTGTTCAGTTGAATCGATCCTAATATTCTTCTAATTTCCATTCCAGTCAAAGTTAATCCAACTCCTTCTCTGGTTCAGTCAAATCGACACTAAGGTCTCTCTGATTTCTATTCCAGTTGAAGATATTCCAAGACTTTTGTCTGGTTCAGTTGAATCAATCCTAAGATTCTTCTGATTTCCATTCCAGTCAAATTTAATCTAAGAACTTCTCTGGTTCAGTCAGATCGACACTAAGATCTCTCTTATTTCTATTTCAGTTGAAAATATTCCAAGACTTTTGCATGGTTCAGTTGAATCGATCCTAAGATTCTTCTGATTTCCATTCCAGTTAAAGTTAATCCAAGACCTTCTCTGGTTTAGTCAGATCGATACTAAGGTCTCTCTGATTTCTATTCCAGTTGAAGATATTCCAAGACTTTTGTCTGGTTCAATTGAATTGATCCTATGATTCTTCTGATTTCCATTCCAGTCAAAGTTAATCCAAGACCTTCTCTGGTTCAGTCAGATCGACACTAAGATCTCTCTGATTTCTATTCCAGTTGAAGATATTCCAAGACTTTTGTCTAGTTCAGTTGAATCGATCCTAAGATTCTTCTAATTTCCATTCCAGTCAAAGTTAATCCAAGACCTTCTCTGGTTCAGTCAGATCGACATTAAGGTCTCTCTTATTTCTATTCCAGTTGAAGATATTCTAAGACTTTTGTCTGGTTCAGTTGAATCGATCCTAAGATTCTTCTGATTTCCATTCCAGTCAAAGTTAATCCAAGACCTTCTCTGGTTCAGTCAGATCGACACTAAGATCTCTCTGATTTCTATTCCAGTTGAAGATATTCCAAGACTTTTGTCTAGTTCAGTTGAATCGATCCTAAGATTCTTCTAGTTTCCATTCCAGTCAAAGTTAATCCAAGACCTTCTCTGGTTTAGTCAGATCGACACTAAGGTCTCTCTGATTTCTGTTCCAGTTTAAGATATTCCAAGACTTTTGTCTGGTTCAGTTGAATCGATCCTAAGATTCTTCTGATTTTCATTCCAGTCAAAGTTAATCCAAGACCTTCTCTGGTTCAGTCAGATCGACACTAAGATCTCTCTAATTTCTATTTCAGTTGAAAATATTCCAAGACTTTTGTATGGTTCAGTTGAATCAATCCTAAGATTCTTCTGATTTCCATTCCAGTTAAAGTTAATCCAAGACCTTCTCTGGTTCAGTCAGATCGATACTAAGGTCTCTCTGATTTCTATTCTAGTTGAAGATATTCCAAGACTTTTGTCTAGTTCAGGTTAATCGATCCTAAGATTCTTCTAATTTCCATTCCAGTCAAAGTTAATCCAAGACCTTCTCTGGTTTAGTCAGATCGACACTAAGGTCTCTCTGATTTCTGTTCCAGTTTAAGATATTCCAAGACTTTTGTCTGGTTCAGTTGAATCGATCCTAAGATTCTTCTGATTTTCATTCCAGTCAAAGTTAATCCAAGACCTTCTCTGGTTCAGTCAGATCGACACTAAGATCTCTCTGATTGCTATTTCAGTTGAAAATATTGCAAGACTTTTGTATGGTTCAGTTGAATCGATCCTAAGATTCTTCTGATTTCCATTCCAGTTAAAGTTAATCCAAGACCTTCTCTGGTTCAGTCAGATCGATACTAAGGTCTCTCTGATTTCTATTCCAGTTGAAGATATTCCAAGACTTTTGTCTGGTTCAGTTGAATCGATCCTAAGAATCTCCTGATTTCCATTCCAGTCAAAGTTAATCCAAGATCTTCTCTGGTTCAGTCAGATCGACACTAAGATCTCTCTGATTTCCATTCCAGTTGAAGATATTCCAAGACTTTTGTCTAGTTCAGTTGAATCGATCCTAAGATTCTTCTAATTTCCATTCCAGTCAAAGTTAATCCAAGACCTTCTCTGGTTCAGTCAGATCGACACTAAGGTCTCTCTGATTTTTGTTCCAGTTGAAGATATTCCAAGACTTTTGTCTGGTTCAGTTGAGTCGATCCTAAGATTCTTTTAATTTCCATTCCAGTCAAAGTTAATTCCAGACCTTCTCTAGTTCATTCAGATCGACATTAAGATCTCTCTGATTTCAATTGCAGTTGAAGATATTCCAATACTTTTGTCTGGTTCAGTTGAATCGATCCTAAGATTCTTCTGATTTACATTCCAGTTAAAGTTAATCCAAGATATTCTCTGGTCCAGTCAGATTGACACGAATATCTCTCTGATTTCTATTTCAGTTGAAGATATTCCAATACTTTTGTCTGGGTCAGTTGAATCGATCCTAATATTCTTCTAATTTCCATTCCAGTCAAAGTTAATCCAAGTCCTTCTCTAGTTCAGTCAGATCGACACTAAGGTCTCTCTGATTTCTATTCCAGTTGAAGATATTCCAAGACTTTTATCTGGTTCAGTTGAATCGATCCTAAGATTCTTCTGATTTCCATTCCAGTCAAAGTTAATCCAAGACCTTCTCTGGTTCAGTCAAACCGACACTAAGATCTCTCTGATTTCTATTTCAGTTGAAAATATTCCAAGACTTTTGTATGGTTCAGTTGAATCGATCCTAAGATTCTTCTGATTTCCATTCTAGTTAAAGTTAATCCAAGACCTTCTCTGGTTCAGTCAGATCGACACTAAGGTCTCTCTGATTTCTATTCCAATTGAAGATATTCTAAGACTTTTGTCTGGTTCAGTTGAATCGATCCTAAGATTCTTCTGATTTCCATTCCAGTCAAAGTTAATCTAAGACCTTCTCTGGTTCAGTCAGATCGACACTAAGATCTCTCTGATTTCTATTCTAGTTGAAGATATTCTAAGACTTTTGTCTAGTTCAGTTGAATCGATCCTAAGATTCTTCTAATTTCCATTCCAGTCAAAGTTAATCCAAGACCTTCTCTGGTTCAGTCAGATCGACACTAAGGTCTCTCTGATTTCTGTTCCAGTTGAAGATATTCCAAGACTTTTGTCTGGTTCAGTTTAATCGATCTTAAGATTCTTCTTATTTTCATTCCAGTCAAAGTTAATCCAAGACCTTCTCTGGTTATGTCAGATCGACACTAAGATCTCTCTGATTTCTATTTCAGTTGAAAATATTCCAAGACTTTTGTATGGTTCAGTTGAATCGATCCTAAGATTCTTCTGATTTCCATTCCAGTTAAAGTTAATCCAAGACCTTATTTGGTTCAGTCAGATCGATACTAAGGTCTCTCTGATTTCTATTCTAGTTGAAGATATTCCAAGACTTTTGTCTGGTTCAGTTGAATCGATCCTAAGATTCTTCTGATTTCCATTCCAGTCAAAGTTAATCCAAGACCTTCTCTGGTTCAGTCAGATCGACACTAAGATCTCTCTGATTTCTATTCCAGTTGAAGATATTCCAAGACTTTTGTCTAGTTCAGTTGAATCGATCCTAAGATTCTTCTAATTTCCATTCCAGTCAAAGTTAATCCAAGACCTTCTCTGGTAGAGTCAGATCGACACTAAGGTCTCTCTGATTTATGTTCCAGTTGAAGATATTCCAAGACTTTTGTCTGGTTCAGTTGAATCGATCCTAAGATTCTTCTGATTTCCATTCCAGTCAAAGTTAATCAAAGACCTTCTCTGGTTCATTCAGATCGACATTAAGATCTCTCTGATTTCTATTGCAGTTGAAGATATTCCAATAATTTTGTCTGGTTCAGTTGAATCGATCCTAAGATTCTTCTGATTTTCATTCCAGTTAAAGTTAATCCAAGACATTCTTTGGTTCAGTCAGATTGACACGAATATCTCTATGATTTCTATTCCAGTTGAAGATATTCCAAGACTTTTGTCTGCTTCAGTTAAATCGATCTTAAGATTCTTCTGATTTCCATTCTAGTCAAAGTTAATCTAAGACCTTCTCTGGTTCAGTCAGATCGACACTAAGGTCTCTCTTATTTCTATTCTAGTTGAAGATATTCCAAGACTTTTGTCTGGTTCAGTTGAATCGATCCTAAGATTCTTCTTATTTCCCTTCCAGACAAAGTTAATCCAAGACCTTCTCTGGTTCAGTCAGATCGACACTAAGATCTCTCGAATTTTTATTCCATTTGAAGATATTCCAAGACTTTTGTCTGGTTCAGTTGAATCGATCCTAAGATTCTTCTGATTTCCATTCTAGTCAAAGTTAATCCAAGACCTTCTCTGGTTCAGTAAGATCGACACTAAGATCTCTCTGATTTTTATTCCAGTTGAAGATATTCCAAGACTTTTGTCTGGTTTAGTTGAATCGATCCTAAGATTATTATGATTTCCATTCCAGTCAAAGTTAATCCAAGACCTTCTCTGGTTTAGTTAGATCGACACTAAGGCTCTCTGATTTCTATTCTAGTTGAAGATATTCCAAGACTTTTGTTTGGTTCAGTTGAATCGATCCTAAGATTCTTCTGATTTCCGTTCCAGTCAAAGTTAATCCAAGACCTTCTCTGGTTCAGTCAGATCGACACTAAGATCTCTCTGATTTCTATTTCAGTTGAAGATAATTCAATACCTTTACTATTTCTGATAAATCGCTCCAAGATTATTCTGATTCTTACCCAAGACCACTGTTGGTTCAGTTTAAATATCTCAATGGGTTATCCTGATTCTTTCTTACAGACATCCTTCTCTGGTTCAGATAAGTCTCTCCAAGATTTATTCTGATCCTTCTCCAGACCACTGTTGGTTCAGTTTAAATCTCTCAACTGTTTATCTTGATTCTTTCCTATAGACATCTTTCTCTGATTCAGATAATTCGCTCCAAGACTTATTCTGATTCTTCTCCATACCACTGTTGGTTCAGTTTAAATCTCTCAACGGTTTATCCTGTTTCTTTCCTGCGTTCATCTTTCCCTGGTTCAGATAAGTCATTCCAAGATTTATTCTGATTCTTTTCCAGTTGAAGTCAAGTTTAGACTTAGTCTAATTTCTATCAATAATCACCTCTGGATGGCATATGTTAATCACATTCCCTACACAATCAATCATGACATCATTAAGCGCAAATTTATGGGCACTCTAGTGTTCAATCATCTTCCACCTTCAAGTCACAAATGACAGATTCGCCAATCTAACTCTTCAAGCGTAAGAAGATTGAACATGCGAAGCTGTTGTACCCCAAAATTTGCCCACTCATTTCTCAAAGGATCATCCTGGACCTTTAGTTTTGCTTCCATCTAATTTCAAGCCTTGAATTACAAATTTTTCAAGAAAGTCATTCACAAGGGCAAAATGGTCATTTGCATACTGAAAAGTCAAACTTTGACTTTTGGATCAAAGTCAAGTTTCAAGAGTCATATTTCATCAAGACAGGTTGAAATATGAAGTTTGTTTCATCAAGAAATTCAAAAGTAAAAATTACTTTGGAAAAGTCAAAATTCTAAATACTTAGAACTTTTCTAAGTGTTTAAAAATATGACAAATTCAGAACTTTTAGCCAGATTTCCACCATGATGCAAGCTGATTTGGAAATAAATTCTAACACAAGAGTTTTAGATATCAATGAGACCCAAAACATTGCAGAACCGAACTTCTTCTAGAAGTGTTGGGATTTCAAGTTGTACGTCTTCAAAGACACATCCCTGAAACTTAGGGACAGTAAATTCTGAGCATTTTTAAGTCAGAAGTTTCTACCACTTCTGGGCCAGTTTTCACGTAGGTTCAGCCAGAAGTTGCAAGAGTAATTCAAAGAAGGCTTACAAAGCATGTCATAATCTTTCTGGAAAGTCTGAGAACTCTCTCAGAAAATGCTGGAGCAAAGAGATTAAAGGATCAGAAGTTGGATGTTGGTTCTAAGTTGTGCTGATGATGAACTTCTGACCCAGAATTAAGCTATGATGCTTAATCTCACATTGTAGGATTTCTGGTTTGATAAATCTCATCATCATTTAATGCTTACAACTGTTAGAAGTAATTTAGATTTTATAATTAATTAGATATTAATTTATATTTAGGAATAACTTTTAGATTGTTTATATCTTTGTTAGAAGATATATATCTTAGATCTTCTTATATCTCTGTAGAAGATATATTTTAGATTTAATTTGTGTGTATAAATAGCCTAGTGGAGTAGGTTATTGTAATTCATTGTAAATCCTTATTTTTGAAGCTATCAGTAAATATTCCTTTTGCCGTTTATCTTTCTTGTGCTCCAACAATTGGTATCTAGAGCTCCTGGTTAGAAACTCTAGAATTTGGGAAACTTTATTTTTTTCATTGAGTTTCTACGTAAATTGCACAAGGTAGAAGATGAACGAAAACGACGGTGATATTCATTCTAAGCTTCCAGTATTTGATGGAAAAAACTGGAATCATTGGAAGATCCAGATGCGCGTGTTATTTGGTTCTCAAGATGTGTTAGATCTTGTCTCTTATGGCTATAATCTGTTAGAAGCTGACACAATAGAGGCCCAAAAGATAGCATAGAAGGCGCTGAGGAAGAAAGATCAGAAAGCGTTGTTCTACATCCATCAATGTGTGGATGTGAATGTGTTTGAGAAGATTGTTGATTCTGAAACGGAAAAGGATGCGTGGGACACAATGGTCAGATGTTACCATGGTGACGCATTAGTAAAGAGGGTGAAGCTTCAGTCTCTTAGAAAGAAATATAAGAATCTCAACATGAAGGACAACGAGAAGGTTTCTGAATACATCTCTAGAGTGATTCTATTCATAAATGAGATGAAATCTTGTGGAGAAACTCAGTCTGAACAAGTAATTATTGAGAAGATCTTGAGATCTTTAACTTCGCAGTTTGATTACATTGTTGTAGCAATTGAACATTCCAAAGATCTGAGCACCATGAGAGTTGAAGCGCTGAAAAGTAGTCTAGAGGCACATGAGTTGCATATGACTGCAAGAACTTATGAGAGGGAAGTAGATCAGCAGGCTATGATGGTCACTTCTGGTAAGAAGCATCAGAAGTAAACTTGGTCAGAAGCCAGGAAGAAAACTAATGGTGGTCAAAGGTCAGAAGCTTCAAACTCTGGTAGGCAGAAGAATGTCCAAAAGGGAAAGGATAAGTCTGACAAGAAGAATTTTATGTGTTACTGTTGCAATAACTTTGGTCACTATGCCAGAGATTGCTGGTCAAACAAATAAAGGAAGTTAGAAGAAGCAAATATAGCAAGAGGAGAGTCTGATGATGAACCTGTGCTATTATTGGCTTCTGAACCTTATGATCTGAATTCATCAGAATGGTGGTATATGGACACAGGGTGTTCAAACCATCTTACTGGAAACAAGAAGTGGTTGGTTGATTTTGACTCTTGGAAGAGTACAAAGATCAGATGTGCTGATGATAAACACCTCAATGTAGAAGGTATGGGAAATGTCAGAATCATTCTAAACAATGGGAAAGCAGAAGTGATCCAGAATGTTTGGTATGTACCTGGAATGAAAAGCAATCTGATGAGTGTGGGACAACTGGTTGAGAAAGGTTTTTCAGTTAACATGAAGGACGATCTTCTGAAGTTGTATGAATATAATCAGAAGTTGATTATGGAGTCAGAACAGGGAAGGAACAAAAAATTCAAGGTTAATGTTAGAACTGCAGACTCTGAATGTCTTAGTGCAACAAAGTTTTATCAAAGAGAGTGAGTTGTGGCACAGAAGATTTGGTCATCTGAATTTCAGAAGTTTAGGGCATCTGAAATCAAAGAATCTGGTATATGGAATTCCTACAATCAAGAAGCCTAAAAAGTCATGCAAGGTGTGCATGGAAGGGAAGCAACCAAGATTACCCTTTGCATCAGAATCCGATGAGGAACCAGTGAAGTTGTCATTTCCTGAAGGGGAAGAAGAATATGACTCTGAATATTCTGATTTTGAAGGAGTGATTTTGTATGATTCAGAATCAGAATATGACTCTGAGTTAGAATCAGATGACGACTTTGATGTTTTTGAAGATGAGTTGAATCTGAGGTTTCTAAAGACGAGTTAGAGTCAGAAGATGACTCTGAAGATGAAGGCAAGTTAGAATCTGAAGGTGATTCTGAGTCTGAAGAAGATTCTGCATCTGAAGAAGAGTTAGAAGATGATGACTCTGGAAACTCTGAAGGTGAGTCAGATGGTGAATCTGATTCTGATCCAAATTTTGATGATGATCCAGAGTTTGGTGGTGATCATACTTCTGGAAGAGAAAACTAACAAGACGTAGGTTCTGGAGGACAAACTTCTAAAGATGATCAAGTTTCTGGTGGAAATCATGACTCTAAGGATGAACCTTCTGAAGGAGGATCTTCTCAAGGAAATTCAGTCTTTGACAGTGATCATCATTCTGAAAGTGGAACTTATGAAGGCAGAGCTTCTAAAACTGATGCATCTTTTGAAGATGGTATTTTCGAAGGTAGTGGCTCTGACTCTGATGATGATTCAGACCCTGGGAATTTTCAAGACAATCAAGGTTCTAGAGTAAGTCAAAACTCTGAAGCAAGATCTTCTGGAGGGGAAAGTTCTGGTTTCCAAGGTTCTGAAGGTCCAGTTCAGAGGCAACAAAGAGTCAGAAGCATCCCAAGAAGATTTGCAGAGTTTGACATGTTGCAAGACACTAAAGTAGACTCTGAAGGAGAAGTTATTCAGTGTGCAATGTTAGTAGACTCTCAACGCGTTTTTGTACCCCAATTTTTTCCCTTAAGATCCCTTCATCATACCATGTTAATTCATTTACAACAAGATCACATTAGGATTCTTGGTTCCCCTCCCTATATTTAACTTTTCTCTTTGAGGAATCACCAAGCACCTTGACTTGTGTTCTTTTGTGATCATGAATATTTTTTTCTTGATTTCTTATTTTAATTAACGAAACGCAATGTTGGTTTGTCTTGCTTGTTAATCATGTAGGTAAAGGCAATAAGATTCAGCAAGTTGCTCCATGGGTTCATGAGTTTATTTACATGCCTTAGTCAATAAAGCTTGAGAAGTTCAAACCTCACCATTGGATTTGTTTTGGAAGAAATGGCATGGCAAGGTTATTTTGGTTCACCACATTTCAAGGTTATAAAATTTGGTTGAAAAGCACAAGGGATTGATTGGAGAAGTTGTCATGCTTGGACAAGGCTTTGTTCCCATTGGTCAAAAATTCATATTTATCTCAATTCTCAAGATATGGAAGTGGTTATGGTTTCTATGAGTTCTTATTATCATCCTCAACAACTTATATTTACAAAGAATTTGTTTTGGTACAAGAAGTTTGTCCAAAAATTGTCAAAGTTCCTCAAGGCATGATTCTTAATCTAGGAGCTAGGGTTTTAAACTCCAAAGGAGTATATCTTGCCAATCTTTTGGTATTATTGATTGATTCCAAATACATCATTCTCTTCAAAGGGGTATTAACAAATCACTTTAAAAGTTCCAAGGAGTTTTCATGTGGAAGAAACTTGATGAGGAAGAAAGATTACAAGTCCTCTAGATGAATCCCCAATTTTACATGTGTGACTTCAAATGAGCATAACTTGGTCAATTTTTATCACCTTGAGCCCATTATTTTTCCATAATGATATTTAAGATGTGAACTTTTTTATTTCTTTTATGTGCAAAGTGATAAAATGGATGGAAGTTGCCTTAAGGATACAAAAGATTATAGGTCATTTTATGAAATTTTGCCAACTTCAACAAGTCATAACTTTCTCAACTTTTGGAGATTTTGAATGGTTCAAGTTTCAAAATTACGTTCAAGAGATCTACTTCATGCCATCTTTTTTGGTCAATAGCAAATTCCAAGTGGAATGTTATGTTTGGATGCATGACATTATAGGTCATTTTTTAAGGAAAATTTGAAATATTTCTAAGTATGGAAAGTCAACCCTTTTTCTCCAACTTTGACTCATTGCAACTTCCAGCTCAAGCATCCATTTAACTCAATTCTTGTTCCATTGCAAAGCTTGTAACCTCATCTTTCTAAAGCATCAAGAATCATGCCCTAAGACCCCTTGAGTTGAAAATGCCATTGGTCAGAAGTTGGCACTTTGAAACTGAATTTCTCACCAAGTCAGAATTTCGAAATCCATAATGTGACCTCTAATCACAAGTTTTCCATGCGTTTTTGCCTCTAAACATGTTAAGTGAAGTTCCAGAATTGTTTAGCACCTCAAAACGCAAGGATTGGATGAGTTTTGGTGAAAATTAGATCACACTTCACTCGTGCATCATGTTTGCATGAATTCCATCCAAAATGCATCATTCACTCTTCCTTTTGATCCCATTTTCTTCTCCTATAAAAACATGAACTATCCCATTCATTTTCTCAAGCTTAGATAGCCAGAATCACCCTGCCAAACTTGTTCCATAAGTCATAATTCAGCAACATCGAAACCCATATACAAGCCTTTTTCAATCCAATTTTTTCATCAATTCACCTTCCTTGATCTTCCCTGAAGCTAACCATATAATTACATTCAAGAATCGTGCCCTATATTGCTCCATAGAAGTCCAGTTTCAGAACTCTACAACTCAACTTCAATAGGTAGATTCCTTCATCAATTCTTCTAAACTTTGATATAATTGTGATGCTCTCATTGCCCTGGTTCTAGTCGCAACACTTACTTCTTACTGGAAACATGTTTTGAACATGAAATTTCAAATCCTTTTTCAAAACTTTCTTTCCAAATTGCTTGAGCTATAGTTTATATAAATTTGGGGCGAGGGTGTGGTTGTCTTCGTCTTGAAGAGATGAAGCGAATGGCATAGGTCTGAACTTTTGATTTTACAGTTTGAGAGACCTACAATTCACGTTGGCTGGAGGTTGAAGATAACCAACGTGTCATCTTCCAACTAATGATGGCACGCCACTTGTTATTTTTGAATTCTCATTTAATAATTAATTCAGTGCTTTATTCACTAATGACCATGATATGCACAGCGCGTTAGATCCTTTGGATTTGATTACTAACGCATTTTGACTCTATCCAATGGTCCACATATTTTTTACTTTTGTTTTCTTTTCTGATTTTC
Organism: Vicia faba; assembly: GCA_948472305.1. Lineage (NCBI taxonomy): Eukaryota > Viridiplantae > Streptophyta > Magnoliopsida > Fabales > Fabaceae > Vicia > Vicia faba. The sequence continues at coordinate 902,522,078 of OX451735.1, read as the reverse complement.
ATATTTAATTGTTTTAAACTTCAAAAAATCATAGAAAATTCATTTTTAGTCCAAAAAATCTGAAAAAATTATGAAAAATATTTTTGATTATTCTCTTTCTGATTTTTATTTTTTCACAATTTAATTTTGTGTTTTGGTATTTTTTATAAATTTACACTTTATTGGAATTGTTTTAAATGTTTAAAAATACTTCTATGCATTTTTAAATTCTGAAAAAATTATGGAATGATCCAATGATATTGTGACAAATATTGGTGACCTTATTTTATTTTTGTTTCTGAATTTTCTATTTTTTTTATCATTTTTGGTTTATTTTACCCATTTCTTTTAATTTTTAAAATAATTTATGACTTTAAAAAATTACCAAAAAATTTATAAAATAATTTGAGCCCTTTTCTGATTTTTCTATGGTCTTGCTTTTTATTTCTTGATTAATTTCAACATAGTTGATATTTTTCTCTTTTATTTTTATTTTTAAACATTATTTTTAAACCTTTTTGTATATATTAATATGTGATATTATTTTGTGACTATTTTCTGGCTGATCTTGGGTTAAATTATTGATCATGAACATTATTAACATCATTGGATCCATGGTGTTGAGTTTAACTCTACAAAAATGGATGAATGATTTTAATAATAGTTTGATTAAATTTAATCCAAAAGTAGTTTGTATATTCTCTCCCACCCATCTTCATCTTATCCCCTTCTTATTGCACTAAATGTTGTTGGAGCATGATCTCTATATCATGTCTCAAAATAAATGGTTCATAGATTGCTATTGACCGGCCTCAAAATAGGTGTGACTTCTATATAAATCCACTTACGATTTCTTAACATAGCGCTAAATTTTGTCCCGATTCGAATAAATGATCATTCGTGGCCCAAACATATGTTTGCAAGCCCAAGTATGTTAATTTGATCTCTTTTATCAAATTACCTTGAGATTTATTATGTGGAGGCTTTGGTTCTACCAATCCTCTAATGGATCTACAATACCTTTGGTCAATGCGGATCACTTAAACATCGTTGATCATTAAATGATACTCATAAGGATTTCAAATGGATGATATACTTGACAAAAAGCAAATGTAACTTATTGTGTGGAGGATTTGGTTCTACAAATCCTCTACTGAGTTCCAAATGCAAGTTTCAAGATGATCATCCAACTAACCACTAATCACTAATAATTGACTTTATCCTTTATTTTTAGCATTTACATTTCATGCCATTTTCATCTTTGCTCATTTGAGTATTTACTTTCTTGTCATTTTTGTTTTACTCATTTGAGCTTTTTCTTTTCTTTTATTTTCTTAAGATACCTAATAATCAACATAAACCCTAAAAAATCTTAAATGATACTTGGACTATTTGGTTACTATCCTTGGCATTATGGAGCATTGGACTTTTTGGACTTAGGATTAGAAACCTTGGCCTATGATTGGAGACCTTGTGATCTTATCTGATTATTTTTTCTGGAGCTCTTGAGGTTTACTTCAAGACATTAGGTTGTTTGTTCGTTTTGTATGCAGGTTATTGTGATTACACCCTTTGTTTGTAATCTGGAATTCACCTGTATACAGCCGTTACTCTGCCCAATTTTTTTGAAGACTTAATACACTTGAAGTTTGGTTCTCTCAAGAGGTCTAGTATTTTTGCTTGTTTGTTGGTTTTAATCCAAAGAATGGGAATTCTATCTTGGCTCATAGTGTCAAGTATTGGCTTCTTGTTGGTTAGATGGTTCTTATCCCTAACTTTTACCTTATCCTTTATGATAGCCTCTTCTTCTCCTCCCATCTTCTTTAATTTCAAAAATCTTCTCCCTCCTTTTGAAAACCCTTCTTGCTTTTAAACTTGAACCACTTTCATAATAAACTTGGACTTAGGTCTATGCATTTTCAAACATTTTCATAAATAAAATTCAATATACTTAATAATACTTTGACATTTTTGTGAGAAGACTAAAAGTCAATCAATCTCATTTCAAACCATTTTGCCACTTTGGCTTTTACCTTTAAACTTTTCTAAAAAAAGATTGAACTCTTGTCAATCCTTGTTGTGATGCAAACAAATATACTTCTACAATATATAGTGAAGAGACATATTTTCCACTCGGGTGTTGAGTGAGGCATTGTTGATTTTAAAATCCAAGCCATATCCTCCACTTTGAGATGATGCAAATTCTCCTTTCTCATGATTGTGGATAGTAGGTATGTTTTCCACACGGACAATAACGATGATGTTTTATCTCATAAAATTAACCAACGCATTTGTGTCTTAAAATTTTTAAAAGAGGAACTACTTGTACCCTGATCCCCTATTGCACGAAAAGGTAGTACGTAGGCACTAAAGGATCGCAACCGCGGCGGGTGCAAAAATCATAAAAAATATATTTCTTTTCTCACCTCCACCATCCATTTTTTATACAACATTTTTTTTTATATAGCCAAAATATACAGATTTTACAAAGAGGTTCCTGCAGAGTACCGCAGATGTTTTGGGTGTTAATACCTTCCTTTTTCATAACCAACCCCCTTACCTAGAATCTTTCCCCCTCTTTTTGGGTTATTCTCTCTTTTCCCATTACTTTGGAAACAATAAAGCGCGGTGGTGATTTTTAGTTTGATTTGTATAAGTCTAGTCAATCCAATGGCTTAGTCTTAAACATTTCTACCGCTATAGAAAAATGGTGACTTCACTGGGTAAAGATTGACCTTTTGATGGTCCATCCCTAAGTGGGTTGAGCCTATCTTTGTTTATATTTGTATATATGTTATTATTGTTTTTTGTGTTATACGTTGTATATATGTTTGTCTGGATTTTCCTGGTTTTCAGGGTGCTTGGTGATTACTCATAAGTCCTATACCCGGACTTGGGCAAACTTTAAGATAGAATGGAGGGTATAGTCATGTTAACTTTGAGGGAGTAATCCCAAAAAAGGAGGCATGAGATCCCCCACTCAGTGGAGGCCCCTTTGATTGTAGTGTTGTTTACCGAGTAATCAGGAAGACGTACTGCTTTCGACCTGGGAGCCTACTGAAGCTGAGGACCGTAGAATACCAAACCCATCTTGGCCTTTTAGGTGTAGTGCGAAAGCTATGACAGTGTAATTCGGAAATAGTTGTCACGCGATACTATGCTCGGACGAGTTTTTCTTGAGAATATTACTAATTATCGAGTTAATCGGGAAGTTGGTAATATCCAAAGGAAGAATGTAAACTCTGGGAACCTCTAGAACCTTGTTCGGCAGGTGATAACTTTTAGACCAATACCTTATGGGTAGTAACTTCGACCTCATGATCGTGACTTTGAACCTATGAACCTTATATGTGTGATCTTGTGTGTGATTGCTGCATCATGCATCCATGCACTCATAAGCATCTTTTGGAGAAATCATATTTTAAGGGATTTAAAGGTTGACCATTTGTGAATATCTCAAATACTTTTTAACCATAGATTCTGGAAAGAGAAAGACCGGGAAGTACAGTTTCAAGGATCCCAAGATAGATGAGTTGATCAGTCTAATTCTCGAGATCGAGTGTTCTGCAGATTTTTGGAAGAAGTACGGATCCATTATTCCTCTCATGAAGCTGAAGATGAAGGAAGGTATTCTCTCGACCTTGGTCCAGTTCTATGATTTGATGTATCATTGCTTTACTTTTCTCTACTATCAGTTTATGCCCACACTGGAGTAGTATTCTTATCTATTAGATTTACCTGTTATCAATCTTGTTCCTTTTACTAGTTTGGAGGGTGAGCCAAAACCACATGAGATTGCTGCTTTGATTCATCTGGGGAAGTCTGGGGTGGAAGCCCATATGAATACTAAAGGAGGGATTAGAGGATTAATGCTATCAGGATCTTCATGATTGGAAACCCAGTTACTAACTTGTTGGGTGATTCTTATGACTTTATTCATTTTCGGAATTATTATCATGGGGGGATGATTATCTGTTGCACGCCTCTGTTGTACCGGTGGTTTATCTCTCATATGCCTCAGTCTGATGCTTTTTGGAATGTCAAGAAGGAACCCCGTTGGGCTCCTAAGATCATGGCACTTACTCACTCGGAAATTGATTGGTATCATCGAGCTTACCAGGATATAGAGATTATTGATAGTTGTGGTAGTTTCCCCAATGTGCCTCTTCTTGGTACAAAGGGAGGAATTAACTATAACCCTGTTCTTGCACGACGACAGCTTGGTTATCCAATGAGGGATAAACCAAATAATATTCATTTGAGTAGTTTCTTTCTGAAGGAGGGAGAAGATCATAGGGAAGCTAGGGAGCAGATTGTGAAGGCCTGGCGTCACATTCATAAGAAGAGTAGGAAGGATTTGGGACCTAGGGGTGTTATTTCTTTGGAGCCATATCTTCAGTGGGTCCAAATGATAGTTATTCAGTTGAAGATGTCGTATTCCCGAGAAACACCTATGCCTGATCTATTTGTGAAGACCACTCCTCCCTTATTAGATGATCTAGAAGAGCCGCAACTTACTTTGGTTAGGATGCAACAGGAAAAGGAAGCTTGGAAGAACAAGTTCCAAACTTTAGATATTTCCTATAGAGCAGACTTGAAGGAGAAAGATGACTTGATTGAGATCATTGAGAGTCGAGCGGTAGAGTCTATGGAAAGGCAAGGGGATTTATTTTATCCTAAGCCTCAATCAGATGCTGATTACTCACTTCCTGATTCAGGTGATTGGAAGGAGGTTGCCATTAGATATGCGGAAGAAAACCAGAGATTGAAGGCTCAGATTTCCAGGCTCACGGGGAAGCGCCAGCGTATAGGGTGATCTCCATCAGTTTTACTTCTCAGGGTTTTAGATTGTATTTTCATCTTGTACGTGGGATCATTGAAACTTGTAATCCATTTTGGAGTTGTTATAATAAAAATTTCAGTATTTCAAATGCGTTATTACTTTGATATTTGCAATATGTCCATAAATTTTAAATCCCTTGAAATATTAAATAAAATAAAATCATGTGCATTACAAATCATGCATCATATTGCACATATTTCTTGAATTTGTTATGCATATCCAGGTGTCTTACCAAGCTTCTTTACTTCGTTCAGCAAGCTGACTCATCACTACAACACTCGGGCTAATTTCAGAAAGAAGATGGACAACTTAGAACAAGAGAATCGTGAGCTGTGCGAGGAGGTTTATGCTTTGAAGGCCGGCATGGACAATCTGACTACTCTGATGGAAGCTCTGTTGGCTACTTAGAATCAGCCACCGAGTGTCTAACCTCAACCAACAAGGGCAACTACTGAAGCTCCGATTGTTCCCGTATCTGCTACTCCAGTTGTTATTCAGAATCGCATGCCTCAAGGTTATCCATGGGGAATGCAAGAGAATTTTTCACCTAAAGGTTTCAATCTTGGTCCTCAAGATACTCTGATTGTTCAGACTATTGTTACTCTGGCACCTCCCGTGGTGCATGTCGCTCCTGCTGCGCCTCCTTCGGTAAATATGGTTATGTTTGTTAATGATGATGTGTGTCGTCCTTTCCCTCCACCGAGTGAAGACTTAGGTCTTTATGACAGAATGGATGATATTCAAGAGCAGTTTCATAAGATCCAAAGAGAGATGAAGGCCTCAGGGGAAAAGAGCTATTTGGGCAGAATGTGAATGAGTTATGCTTAGTCCCGAATGTTAAGATACCTGCTAAGTTTAAGGTCCCGAAGTTTGAGAATTACAGGGGAAACACTTGCCCTCGTGCTCATATGGTGATGTACGTGAGGAGAATGTATACCATACTGATGATCAGCGTTTGCTGATTCACTTTTTTCAGGTTAGTTTGACCGGTGTTGCGTTGAAGTGGTATATGAGTTTTGACAATGCTGATATCCATACTTTCAATGATTTGGGAGAAGAATTCATCAAACAATACAAGTACAACGTGGACATGGCGCCTGACCGTGATCAACTCAGGGCCATGGTTAAAAAAGATAGGGAATCGTTCAAAGAATATGCACAGAGATGGCGTGAGGTAGCCGCCCAAGTGATTCCTCCCATGGAAGAGAAGGAGATGACTAAGATTTTCTTGAAAATGTTGGGTGCTTTATACTACGAGAGGATGGTAGCAAGTGCGCCAAGTGACTTTACTGAAATGGTAGGAATGGGTATCCGCTTAGAAGAGGTTGTAAGAGAGGGTCGTTTAACGAAGAGTGAAAGTTTTGTAGGTGTGAAGAAATAATCTTATGGGTTTACCAAGAAAAAGGAAGGGGATGCAAATGCTGTTATGCAAGAGAGAAGGGTTAATACTCCTAGAAGGAATTATCAGCATCATCAGCAAGTCGCCTTGGTTACTCCAATTGTGGGTACAACTCCAACTACTGTTGCGTATTAGAGACCGTCCCAGCAGGGGAATCAAGGGTATAATCAGAGAAGGGAGAGTTATGACCCTATTCCTATGAGCTATACAGAGTTATTATCGGCATTGATTCAGAAGAAGTTGGTTCAGACCCGACCACCTCCCGTCGTACCATCACCATTGCCTTGGTATTACAAGGTAGACTAAACATGTGCTTTTCATCAGGGAGCACCAGGGCATAATGTTGAGAATTGTTATCCTTTGAAGACTGAGGTGCAGAAATTGGTGAAGTCTGGTATTCTATATTTCAAGGATGTGGGACCTAATGTGAAAGATAATCCTCTACCCAAGCATGGGGGATTAAATGTTGTGAATATGGTGGCCGGTTGTCCAGGTGACTTCCGGATTTTTGATATTAATCTGGTTAGAGGAGATTTGGTGAAAATGCATGTAGACCTTTGTGAATTTAGCTACTATATGCATGACCATGCCGGTTGTGTTATTTGCAGTACAGACATACAGGGTTGCGATAAGATAAAGGCTGATTTACAAGAGATGATGGATAAGGGCCTTATCCATATAATCAGGCCTAGGGCAGAGTATGAAGAGGAGGTGAATATGGTTTCCGGACCTCCTAGAGAATTCAGAATTTTTGATGTAGAGTATATGAATGAAGACCTTGTGCAATTGCATGCTACCTTCTGCCATATGGCTGGTCAGGTGGAACACCAATATGGATCTTGTCGAGTTTGCTGTCGAGATTTCCGAGGATGTTTAATCGTGAATAAGGTTGTTCAGTTTTTGTTAGATAACAGAATTATTAAGGTTATAAGTCAAAGGGATGATTACCGTGAAGTTGATATGGTTGAGGTTTGTTTGACTAAAGAGGATTCTGATGAAGAGTATGCCTCCGCAGATGAGTATTTCTCCTCAGATGAGGATTTGTTTTCCAGAAATGACTCAATAATGACTGATTGTGTTGAAGAAGGGGTAAACGTCATTGTACCTTGTTTTGAGGCACCCTCCCATCTTGAAATTGAGTATTATAGCAAGCCAGTTGTTACCCCGTTGGTGATAAGTTTGCCAGGTCCTATCCCTTACAAATCAGATAAGGTTTTGCCTTATAAATACAACGCTACAATCTTAGAGGATGGAGTGGAAGTTTCCATCCAGCCAATGCCTGATGTTGGGAATATTGCTGAAAATAGCAGGGTGACCCGCAACGGTTGTGTGTTTGCACCAGTTTTTCGAAGAGATGTTAGTGCTGGAAATAAAATTGTTGAGAATGTTGAACCCAAGAAGGCTACGGGTGAGACTAGTGGGGCTGCATTAGAGAAAGAAGTGGATGATATTTTGAAGATAATCAAGATGAGCGACTACAGAATTGTAGATCAGATACTGCAGACTCCTTCAAAAATATCTATACTAGCGTTATTGATGAACTCCTCTGCTCGTAGAGAATCCTTGATGAGGGTACTGGACCAAGCTTTTGTGGAGAGTGATATGCCAATAGACCAATTCAGCAGCGTAATAGGGAACATTATGTCATGTAATAACTTGAGTTTCTGCGATGATGAATTACCAGATGAAGGAAGGAATCACAACTTGGCCCTCCAAATCTCCATGAACGGCAAGATTGATTCACTATCCAATGTGTTGATTAATAATGGATCCGCGTTGAATGTTATACCGAGGAGTACGCTTATAAATTTGAAATATCAAGGAACGCCTATGCGCCCGAGTGGCATCATTGTGAAACTTTTGATGGATCAAGGAAATCTGTTATTGGTGAAGTGGACTTGCCTATTCATATAGGACCACATTTTTTTCAGATAACTTTCCAGGTCATGCACATTGTTCCCGCTTATAGTTGTTTGCTAGGACGGTCTTGGATTTATGAGGAAAGGGATGTCACTTCAACTTTACACCAGAAACTGAAATTTGTATGTGAAGGGAAAGTAGTGATCATAAATGGGGAACAAGCATTATTGATATCTCATTTGTCCTCTTTCATCATTGTGGAGGCGGATGAAGTTGATGTTGGAACCCATTTCCAAGCCTTATCCATTGACAATATAAGAGGAAATGAGAATTCAATGGTTTCACTTAAGGATCCACAGCAGGTTGTGCGTAAGGGTCATAGTGAAGTGTGGGGATAGATTGTGGATCAACCTGTGAACAAGAACAGAGTTGGCTTGGGGTTCTCTTTGAAGAATGACAAAGGTAAGGGCATGAAGCCGAAGTCTGCTGCGAACAAGTATCGAGATATCTTCTGTAGCGGGGGTTATCTTCATCCAACTGTTTCCAAGATTAACGCCATTGTGGAAGATGAAGCAGAGCAGGAAATGCCGAATTATATGACGCACGGAGTTAGGGTTTAGAACTGGATCACCATTTATGTTCCCTCTTGCATACATGTTTCAAAGTGATTTGTTTTGTTAATCTTTCTGAAAAAGGCTTTCACTCTGCCCAAGGTGGAAGTATTAATGTTGTAGGGCTTATCTATTTGTTGTGACTGTTAAAATCGATAATAAAAGTTGTCTTTGTTTCCCAAATTGTGTCTTATTTTATGCTTTTTCTTGGAAAATGGTAATAAATAAAAAACCTTTCAAAATAAATAATAATTGAAATTCAATCTGCATGATCACTTGTTATATGTGTCAGTTTCTAAAAGCAATCATAAATCATATGTGCAGATTAATTAAAAAAATCGTTGAATACAATGACCCTGCACCCTCTCCCAACTTTGAATATCCTGTGTATGGGGCTGAAGAAGAATATTATGATCAGATTCTAGAAGAGGTCTCACGGTTTCTTGAGCACGAGGAAAATACCACTCAGCCATATAAAGAGCCATTGGAAGTGATCAATTTGGGTTCAGAAGAAGATCTGAAGGAAGTCAAGATTGGAGCATTGTTGCATCCTGATGTGAAGAGAAGGTTGATTGAGCTGTTGAAAGAGTATGTGTATATTTTTTCTTGGTCTTATCAAGATATTCCTGGTCTAGATATAGATATTGTAGATCACTATTTTCCGTTGAAGCCAGAGTGTCCACCGTTTAAACAAAAGTTGAGAAGAACTCACCAAACATGGTAGTGAAAATCAAAGAGAAGGTTTTAAAGCAGATTAATGATGGTTTTCTTGTGACGTTAGTGTATCCTCAATGGATTGCCAATATTGTCCTAGTACCAAAGAAAGACGGAAAAGTCTGCATGTGCGTAGATTACAGAGATCTAAATAAACTAGTCCAAAAGATGATTTTCCATTGCCACACATTGATATGTTAGTGGATAACACAACAAAATTCAAATTATTCTCGTTCATGGATGGATTTTCCGGGTATAATCAAATAAGAATGGCTCCGGAGGACATGGAAAAAATAAAATTTATCATGCCCTGGGGAACATTCTATTACAGAGTGATGCCCTTCGGGTTGAAGAATGTTGGTGCAACGTACCAGAGGGCTATGACAACCATATTCCATGATCTGATGCACAAGGAAATCGAGGTATATGTTGATGATATGATTTCTAAATCCCAGACTGAAGAAGGGCATGTAGAATATTTGTTGAAGTTGTTTCAGCGTTTGAGGAAATATCCTCTCCGCTTAAATCCAAATAAATTCACCTTCGGTGTTCGATCAGGAAAATTGTTCGGTTTCATTGTTAGCCAGAAAGGAATTGAAGTTGACCCTGATAAAGTCAAAGAAATTCAAGAGATGCCAGCGCCAAGAACTAAAAAGCAAGTCAGAGGTTTCCTCGGGCGTTTGAATTATATTTCCAGATTCATTTCCCACATGACTGCAACATGTGAATCGATCTTTAAGTTGTTAAAGAAAGATCAAGTTTGTGTGTGGATGGATGACTGCCAAAGGGAATTTGAAAGTATTAAAAAATATCTTCTTGAACCTCCTATCTTGCTCCCTCCCGTCGAAGGAAGACCATTGATTATGTATCTGACAGTGTTAGATAAATCCATGGATTGTACTCTGGGACAACAGGATGAAACATGGAAGAAGGAGTTTGCCATTTATTATCTCAATAAAAAATTCACTGATTGTGAGTCACGGTATTCCATGCTGGAAAAGACATGTTGTGCTTTGGCCTGGGCGGAAAAACATTTGCGGCAGTATATGTTGAATTACACTACTTAGTTGATCTCCAAAATGGATCCAATCAAATACATTTTTGAAAAGCCTGCTCTTACTGGGAGAATTACCCGCTTGCAGATGTTGTTATCTGAATATGATATCGAATACCGCACTCAAAAAGCTATTAAAATCAGTGTGTTGGCAGATTATCTTGCTCACCAACCAGTGGAGGATCACCAGCCTGTAGAATACGAGTTTCCCGATGAGGATGTGATGTTCCTGAAAGTGAAAGGTTGTGATGAACCATTGCTTGAGGAAGGTCCTGACCCTGAATCTCATTGGAGTATGATATTTGATGGAGCTGTGAACGCTTATGGTAAAGGAATTGGCGTCGTGATTGTCACTCCCCATGGATCGCACATTCCTTTTACCGCAAGGTTAACATTTGATTGTACTAATAATATGGCAGAATACGAGGCTTGCATCATGGGTCTCGAAGAAGCTATTGATCTCAGAATTAAAATTCTAGATGTGTATGGTGATTCAACTTTGGTAATAAATCAGATTACAGGAGAATGGGATACTCATGACCCCGGATTGATCCCTTACAAATATTATGCTAGAAGATTGTTACCCTTCTTTAACAAAGTTGAATTCCATCACATTCTTAGAGATGAAAATCAAATGGCGGACGCTCTGGCAACTCTGGCTTCTATGTACCAAGTGAATACTTGGAATGATATACCTCGAATTGCGGTTCGACGACTGGATAGGCCCGCTCATGTGTTTACAACAGAGGAGGTAGCAGATAAAAAACCTTGGTATCATGACATCAAACATTTTCTTCAGACTCAGGAATACCCGATTGGTGCTTCAAAGAAAGATAGAAAGACATTAAGAAGATTTGTTAGAACGTAGTTTGATTCTACAAACACAATCTGAGTTTTGATGATAACAAACACAAAGAACAAATATTCACTCTAAAAATTGTGTTATTGTGTATGTAGAAATTCTGACCAAAGCAGCATCAAAAGTTAAGCTATAGAAGCTTTCACGCTGAGGTAATCAAAATCTGCACGAAGAATGATGATCAGAACATGCGCTGAAGTGAAGCATACTCTGATTCTAAACAGAAGGTTCATATACAATCATATTCTCACCACTCTAAGTCATCAATGTTCTGAAGCAATAGCAGCATACAAGATTATAAGACTCTGAAGCATTACTATTCAATAAAGACAACATCACTTGTAACGACTTCATTCAGACAGGATCCTCTCAATATGGAAATTGCGTTAATGTCCATTATTACGCTTAATGTTGGACAGGATTCCATTGCCTATATAAACAAGCCAAGAGATCAAATCGTTCACGATTTTCAACACTACTGTAATTCATCTAAAAAGGCTGCAAACTTACATACTTACTTTCTACGTTCTAATTTGTGTAAATTATCGCAGTTGTGGTAACTGTTTTTGTAACGAAAAACAATCATACACAGAATTCGTGTATCTCGATTAAGACAGTTTTTCCTTGAGATTAACTGGATTGTGGTTGTACTCAAGAGGACTTTGATAGTTATCAAAGTAGTGATTGTAATCAGTTTTTGATTAGTGGATTAAGTCCTCGTTGGAGAGAGGCGAAATCACCTTGACGGGTGGACTGGAGTAGTTTGAGATCAAACGAACCAGGATAAAAATATTGTGTCATTGCGCATTTGATTTCAAGTTTTCAATTCAACCCCCCTTCTTGTGTTTTTAACTTCTTCAATTGGCATCAGAGCGCATGGTTCTGAGTTCATACACTTAACCGTGTCAGTACAAGATCCAAGCTTTAGAAAAACACTATGGTGGGACCAAGCCAAAACATCAGCAATGACTATCATGAAGACAAGGATAGAATCAGTGGCAAACCTCCAGTCTTTGATGGAGAAAATTTTGACTACTAGAAAGACAGAATTGAGAGCTTTTTTCTGGCACATGATGTTGATCTATAGGACATGGTAACTGATGGATACACACATCCAGTGGATGGACGTGGTCAGAAGATAGACAGAAAAAAGATGTCTGACCAGCAAAAACGTGAATTCATAAACCATCATAAAGCCAGAACAATACTCCTCAGTGCTATCTCATATTCCGAATATGAGAAAATCTCAAACAGAGAGACAGCCAAAAATATGTTTGACTCTCTGAGAATGACACATGAAGGCAACATACAAGTCAAAGAAACCAAGGCCCTTGCGCACATTCAGAAGTATGAAGCATTCAAGATGGAAGAAACTGAATCTATAGAAGCAATGTTCTCAAGATTCCAGATTCTTGATGCTGGGCTAAAGGTTCTTGACAAAGGATATTCTACTGCTGATCACGTAAAGAAGATCATCAGAAGTCTACCCAAGCAATGGAGGCCAATGGTCATAGCACTTAAACTAGCCAAAGATCTCAACAAGATATCTCTGGAGGAACTTGTCAGCTCCCTCAGAAGTCACGAGATAAAGCTAGAAGAAGATGAGCCTCAAAAGCAAGGTAAGCCACTAGCATTAAAATCTAACAGAAAATATAACTCTAAGGTTTTGCAGGTTATGAAAGAAACCTATGATGGATCCTCATCAGAAGAAGATGAATTGTCTCTCCTCTCCAGAAGGGTGAATCAACTGTGGAAGAAGAGACAAAGAAAATTCAGAAATCCTAGAAGATCAGAGAATCAAAATGAATCCTCCTCCAGATACCGAAAGTCTGAGTCTTCCTTTGGAAATAGAAGATCTGAAGGCTCTTTAGGACACAAAAAGTCAAATAACAAGGACATCATCTGCTATGAGTGCAATGAACAAGGGCACTACAAAAGTGATTGTCCAAAGCTTCAGAAGGAGAAGCCCAAAAAGAAGTTCTTCAAGGAGAAGAAGAAAAGCCTCATGGAAACATGGGACGATTCAGACACTTTTGATGCTGACTTAGAGTCAGATGAAGAAAGAGAAAACATAGCTCTCATGGTAAATGTGTCAGAAGACAGTGAAGCTTCTGCTTCAGACTCAGAATCAGACACTGAAGAGGTATTCCCTGACATCTCTATTAATTTCACTAAGGCTGAAATTGCAGAAAGTCTAAATGAAATTATGGAAAGGTATCAGCAAATCAGAGTTAAATTCAAGAACCTGAAAAAGGAACTTGTCTCTGACTCTGAAAAGACTAAGAGTCTCAGATTAGAAAATTCTGAGTTAAAATAAAAAGTTTCAAAATTAGAAAATGATTTGCAAAACTCTCATATGGAAATAATCTCAGAGACTCTCAGTAATGCTGATGAGATCATCAAAGAGTATGATCACAGCTTTCAGAAGTTTCTGGCTAAAAACATAGATAGAAGCAAGATGGCTTCAATGATCTATGTGTTGGTGTAAGCCCTAGAGGCCAATACTTTTGGTACTTGTATCGAATTATTTATTAATAATAAAAGGCATTTCTTTATTATGTTTGCTTTCCAAAATAATAAAGTCCCTAGAATGGTTTATTTGTTTAATGAAATGTTAAGTGTGACTTAATCATGAGATCCCATTAAACATAAGACACTATTCTTAAAGTATCCGTAGTCAGGCTTTAATGTGAAGTGGGATAACATTAAAGCATTAAGATTATTATGAAGATATATTGATGATCACATCTCATGGATCATAGATAAGGAGTTATCAAGTCTTGACATAGGTATGAATATTAGGAGTAATATTTATACTGGATTGACCCTCTATGAGAATACTACATAGAATGTTATGCAAAGTGTCATAAGTTATTCTCATGATGATAATGGTGTATACCACCCTTCGACCTGAAACCACTATGGACCCTAGATGTAGAGTCAAGTACTTTATTGCTGATCAAACGTCATCCGTAACTGGATGACTATAAAGACGGTTGATGGGTACTTCACAAAGCATGCTAAGGGACATGAGTGACCTAGATGGAATTTGCTCATCCTGCATAACAGGATAAATGTCTAAGGGCCCAATATTGAACTGGACAAGGGTGACACAGTGTATGCCTTGTGTTCAATATAGACATGAGGGCAAAAGGGTAATTGTACAACACAAATATTATCACGGAAAAGGTTTGGTCAGATCACATGACATTTTCGTGACTTGGGTAACAGTGATGTGTTGCTAGATACCGCTCACTATTTATTATATTAAATGTGTGATTTAATATAATTGCCAACGTCGCGAAAACCTACAGGGTCACACACATAAGGACATGTTGATGAGAGATAGAATAAATAAGGAACACCGTAAGGTACGGTGCACTTAAATGTAATACGGAAAGTGGTAAGGTACCACGTGGATAAGTGATATATGGTACATCATAAGGTATGATGTCCATAAGCTTAATTGGGCTTTTAGCTTATAGCCTTAATTGGGCTTTTTAGCCCACACGAGTGATTCTATAAATAAATCCCTTGTGATGAAGCAATTTCACTTGATGCAATTTCGTTTTTGATTATCTCTCTCACTCAAGGTTTCCGTTCGTGATCAGCTAGCACTGTGACCGGAAGCGATCTGTTCGTGTGGACTGAGTAGAGGCGTTATTCTTCATCAACGCTCGTGATCACAACATCAAAGGTCTGAATCGCCACAAGAGGTAAATATTTCTATCACTGACCATGCTCATTCGTAAGGATCGCTAAAGGAAAATTTTAAATTCCGCTGCGCTTTTGATCGCAATTTTCCTTCAGTGGTATCAGAGCCACTTACGAAACCATGGATCTGATAGTTGTTTATGTTCTATATTTTCTGTTTTGATTCGATTAAAACCAGAATGAATTGAATAATAAACGAGTAATTAAATTTGGCATCTGTTGTGTATGATTTGGATGATTGATGTTGACTATGCTTCGGAATCCGACATTAGTATGGTGAAGCAGCGATACATCGATCGTCCATAGGTTACACAAATAAGATCGATCACTTTTATATATGATATAAGTAAATCTAATGAAACGATGGTATATGGGATATACTGTTTCTGTTTCGTTCATTCAAACACTTGATGATTGTTATTCCTTTGACCGATCACTGTTCATATGCTTCGGAATCCGACATTAGTATGGTGAAGCAATGGAATGTGATTAATCATACTGAATTATCAATCGAAATGTGTTTGACAACATGAAACTGTTGCATTATGGTTCATGACGGCACAAGGGTTGTGTTGTTGCAGAGTTATGCGATTAGGGTTGTGAATGCACAAGAGTTGTGCGGAAATGACGCTGATTTCAAATGAATTGTTCATTAAAATTTTGCGTCAGGGCGCTGCACCTAACAACCCCGCAAAGGGGCGCTGCCCCCTTGACCCCCGGCTAACTCTGCATAGTGTGATCAATCGTCGAAATTTAATTTGCCTTTTTTTTAATTAACAAAATTTAAACTAATAATAAAAGTGTGTTTATTATTATTGTCTTGTGGTGATCAGTTATGGCCTTAGTTTTTTCCTTTATTTTGTTTTGGGATTGTAAAATACGGCCTGCGTGTCGTGCCTCTCTCTAAAATTCTTGATGTAACTTCTTTTCTCATCTCACTCCCTCGTATGTAAAACGAGTTTCTTTTATGTAATGTAATATTATGAAGAAAGAGAAGAATACAATATCAAAGGAGGATAACCTTGGAGATCTTGCTTGGAGAAGTTTAGATCGTTATTAGGTTAGCTTAGGTTCTCTCATTGGCTTGGGAGAACAATTGCTCTAGGGGCCATAACTGTATCCTTTTATGTATATTGATGCATGTGTTTATATGTTGATGCATGAGAGAGACGAATTGCATGTTAAGCCGGTGAGATCAAACTAATAACAAAATCCCTCAAGTTAAATATTAAGTTCATGCTTTCCAAGTTTTAGCACTCATCAAGACTAGTATCGAACAATGTAGGTTTCGCCTACGCGAGGTGCATGTTCTATATTAGTAAGGTGCGATGGGATAATTGTAATATCCAACTGCTAAAAAAATGGGTCAAACTTAACTAAACACATTTTAATAAGATTATACATGTTTAGAAGCAAGAGTTGGGAATGATTCATATGATGAATTAGAATAAGGAGTTATTCACCCAACTAAAAATATTCGAGAGTTGTATGAGATACAATTGGAAGGAGTTCCTACCTAAATAACCTAGTTTTGTGTAATCAGCCTAACGCTGACTTAGAACGAAGTTAAATGTGGATCTCGACCCACTAGAAAGTCTTCCAACGGGATTTTCCGAATCAAATGACGAGGGTCATTTGGTTTGAGTAAAATAGTGGGAGCATATTTGATTAAAGGCCTAATTAAATATGTTGTTTTAATGATACTTATATTTTCATTTTTTTGTAGATTACCATGACAACAAACAACCATATTTTGCGATCAATCCTAGATAAGGAAAAATTGTCTGGGAAAAATTTCCTGGATTGGCACCGAAATCTGAGGATTGTCCTCAAGCACGATAAGAAGCTGTATGTCTTGGAGACACATGTTCCTGAAGAGGAACCGCCTAGTTCGGCACCTAAGGCAGAAAGAAAAGCTTATAAGAAGCATTTTGATGATGCTAACAAAGCTGCTTGTCTCATGCTAGCTACTATGAACTCAGAGTTGCAAAAGCAACACGAGAACATGTCAGCGTTCGATATGATCGGACATCTGAAAATGCTCTATAAAGAGCAGGCAAGAAATGAGAGGTTTCAGGTTTCAAAGGCCCTTTTTAACAGCAAGTTATCTGAGGGAAACCCTGTAGGTCCCCATGTACTCAAAATGATTGGGTATGTGGAGAAACTTGAAAGGTTAGGGTTTCCGCTTGGAAAGGAACTTGCAACTGATTTTATCTTGCAATCGTTGCCAGATAGCTTTAATTAGTTTGTCATGAATTTCAACATGAATGACATGGATAAGAGTCTTCCAGAATTGCTAAGCATGTTGAAAACTGCTGAGCAGAATATGAAGACAAAAGGGAAGTCCATTCTGATGGTCAGTAATGGAAAGAAGCTAAACAAGAGGCCTACTAAGCAGGTTGGTAAAGGGAAAGGCAAGGAAGTTGCCAAGCCTAAACCTATTGTTCCTGCTTTGAAGCCTAGTGGAGGCATAGCAAAGGAGGGCACTTGCTTCCATTGCGGTAAGACCGGACATTGGAAGAGAAACTGCCCAAAGTACCTGGAAGATATGAAAAATGGAGTAGGGACTTCAAATTCAGGTATTTTTGTTATTGAAATTAATTTATCTACTTCTGCATCATGGGTATTAGATACTGGATGCGGTTCTCACATTTGTACTAATGTGCAGGGGCTAAAAAGGAGTAGAGATTTGGCAAAAGGTGAAGTTGACCTACGAGTTGGAAATGGAGCAAAGGTTGCTGCTTTAGCCGTAGGAACTTATGTTTTGACTTTACCTAGTGGTTTAATAATTCAGTTAGAGAACTGTTATTATGTACCTGCAATTAGTAGGAATATTATTTTCGTTTCTTGTTTGGACAAGTTTGGTTTTTCATTTATAATAAAGAACAATTGTTGCTCTATTTATTTGAATGATATATTCTATGCTTCTGCACAAATGAACAATGGACTATATGTCCTTGATATTGAAATGCCAATTTATAACATTAATACTAAACGGATTAAACCTAATGAGTTAAATCCAAGCTACCTTTGGCACTGTCGCTTAGGCCACATAAATGAGAAACGCATTTCCAAACTCCATAAAGATGGACTCTTGGACTCTTTTGATTATGAATCATATGAGACATGCAGATCTTGTTTAATTGGAAAGATGACAAAGTCCCCATTCACAGGAAAAGGTGAAAGGGCTAATGATCTTTTGGCCTTCATACATACTGATGTATGTGGACCACTGAACATACCAGTCAGAGGAGGTTTTCAATACTTCATCACATTTACTGATGATTTCAGTAGATATGGTTATGTGTATTTAATGAAACACAAATCTGAAACCTTTGAAAAATTCAAGGAATTCAAGAATGAAGTACAAAACCAACTAGGTAAGAATATTAAAGTTATTCGATCAGATCGAGGCGGTGAATATTTAAGCCTAGAGTTTGATGACCATCTAAAGGAATGTGGGATTTTATCCCAACTTACTCCTCCCGGAACACCACAATGGAATGGTGTATCTGAGAGAAGAAATTGAACCTTGTTAGACATGGTCCGATCCATGATGAGTCACGCCGATCTTCCAAACTCCTTTTGGGGACATGCACTATTGACTGCAGCTTACACACTTAACCGGGTTCCATCCAAAAAGGTTGAGAAGACACCATATGAGATATGGAGTGGTAAGAAACCACATATGTCTTACATGAAGATTTGGGGTTGCGAAGTTTATGTGAAACGACAAATTTCAACTAAGCTTGAGCCTAAATCTGACAAATGCTTATTTGTGGGGTATCCTAAAGAAACAAGAGGGTATTACTTCTACAATCCTTCTGAGGGCAAAGTGTTTGTCGCTCGAACTGGAGTTTTTCTGGAAAAGGATTTTATTTCCAAAAGAATCAGTTGGAGGAAAATAGACCTTGAAGAAATTCAAGAACCACAAAGCATTGATACACCTATGGAGGAATTAGAGCAGGAAACACAAGTAGTTATGGAAGAGCAACCTGCTCAAGTAGAACAAGACCAGCGTAGGTCAAGCAGGATACGTCAACAACCTGAGAGATATGGATATCTCATAAGTGATCAGGGTGATGTATTACTCAAGGATCAAGATGAGCCTGTGACCTACCAAGAGGCCATAACTGGTCCTGAGTCCGAGAAGTGGCTAGAAGCCATGAAATCTGAAATGGATTCCATGTACACAAACCAGGTTTGGACCTTGGTAGAGCCTCCTATAGGAGTTAACCCTATAGGATGCAAGTGGGTCTTCAAAAAGAAGACTGACATGGATGGTAAGGTACATACCTATAAGACAAGACTGGTTGCAAAAGGCTATAAACAAATTCATGGGGTTGACTATGATGAAACCTTTTCTCCAGTTGCAATGCTTAAATCTGTTCAGATTTTACTTGTTATCGTTGCATATCATGATTATGAAATATGGTAGATGGATGTCAAAACTGCTTTCCTTAATGGGAATCTTCTTGAGGATGTGTACATGACACAACCTGAAGGATTTGACATACCAGAAGAAGCCCAAAAGATATGTAAGTTACAGCGATCAATTTATGGATTTAAGCAAGCTTCCAGAAGCTGGAATCTTCGTTTTGATGAAACAGTAAAACAATATGTATTCATCAAGAATGAAGATGAGCCTTGTGTCTACAAGAAGGTTAGTGGGAGCATGATCGTATTCCTGGTATTATATGTAGATGACATATTACTCATTGGAAACGATGTCCCTACCTTGCAACAAGTGAAGACTTGGTTAGGGAAATGCTTTTCAATGAAGGACCTAGGTGAAGCAGCCTATATATTAGGAATCAAGATCTATAGAGATAGGTCACAAAAACTGCTTGTCCTAAGTCAGAGTACATACATAGAAAAAGTGTTGAGACGCTTTAATATGCATGATTCCAAGAAATGATTCATACCTATGCAACATGGCATGTGTCTGTCAAAAACACAATCCCCTTCAAGTAAAGAAGAAATGGATCGCATGGATAAGATTCCATATGCATCTGCAATAGGATCTATCATGTATGCCATGCTATGTACTCGACCAGATGTCTCGTATTCTTTAAGTGCAACGAGTAGGTACCAGTCTAATCCCGGTGATGCTCATTGGGTAGCTGTCAAGAATATCCTTAAGTACTTGAGAAGGACTAAGGACTCATTCTTGATATATGGAGGTCAGGAAGAGCTTGCTGTAATTGGATACACCGATGCTAGCTTCCAGATAGATAAGGATGACTTTAGATCGCAATCTGGTTATGTGTTTTGTTTAAATGGTGGCGCTGTGAGTTGGAAAAGTTCAAAGCAAGATACAATTGCTGATTCTACAGCCGAGGCTGAGTATATTGCTGCCTCAACTGCAGCAAAGGAAGCTGTTTGGATCAAGAAGTTCATTAGTGAACTTGGCATAGTCCATAGCATTGTGGATCCCATTGATCTCTATTGTGATAACAATGGTGCTATCGCACAAGCTAAGGAGCCTAGATCTCACCAACGATCTAAACACATACTTAGGCGTTATCATCTCATTCGAGAGATAATCGATCGGGGAGATGTGAAAATATGCAGAGTACCTACACTTGAAAATGTTGCTGACCCATTAACAAAACCTCTTGCGCAGCTGAAGCATGATGGACATACTAGATCTATGGGTATTAGGGGTATGCCTGATTGGCTCTAGTGCTAGTGGGAGATTGTTGGTGTAAGCCCTAGAGGCCAATACTTTTGGTACTTGTATCGAATTATTTATTAATAATAAAAGGCATTTCTTTATTATGTTTGCTTTCCAAAATAATAAAGTCCCTAGAATGGTTTATTTGTTTAATGAAATGTTAAGTGTGACTTATTCATGAGATCCCATTAAACATAAGACACTATTCTTAAAGTATCCGTAGTCAAGCTTTAATGTGAAGTGGGATAACATTAAAGCATTAAGATTATTATGAAGATAGATTGATTATCTCATCTCATGGATCATAGATAAGGAGTTATCAAGTCTTGACATAGGTATGAATATTAGGAGTAATATTTATACTGGATTGACCCTCTATGAGAATACTACATAGAATGTTATGCAAAGTGTCATAAGTTATTCTCATGATGATAATGGTGTATACCACCCTTCGACCTGAAACCACTATGGACCCTAGATGTAGAGTCAAGTACTTTATTGCTGATCAAACGTCATCCGTAACTGGATGACTATAAAGACGGTTGATGGGTACTTCACAAAGCATGCTAAGGGACATGAGTGACCTAGATGGAATTTGCTCATCCTGCATAACAGGTTAAATGTCTAAGGGCCCAATATTGAACTGGACAAGGGTGACACAGTGTATGCCTTGTGTTCAATATAGACATGAGGGTAAAAGGGTAATTGTAAAACACAAATATTATCACGGAAAAGGTTTTGTCAGATCACATGACATTTTCGTGACTTGGGTAACAGTGATGTGTTGCTAGATACCGCGCACTATTTATTATATTAAATGTGTGATTTAATATAATTTCCAACGTCGCGAAAACCTACAGGGTCACACACATAAGGACAGATTGATGAGAGATAGAATAAATAAGGAACACCGTAAGGTACGGTGCACTTAAATGTAATACGGAAAGTGGTAAGGTACCACGTGGATAAGTGATATATGGTACATCATAAGGTATGATGTCCATAAGCTTAATTGGGCTTTTAGCTTATAGCCTTAATTGGGCTTTTTAGCCCACACGAGTGATTCTATAAAAAGATCCCTTGTGATGAAGCAATTTCACTTCATGCAATTTCGTTTTTGATTCTCTCTCTCACTCAAGGTTTCCGTTCGTGATCAGCTAGCATTGTGACCGGAAGCGATCTATTCGTGTGGACTGAGTAGAGGCGTTGTTCTTCGTCAACGCTCGTGATCACAACATCAAAGGTCTGAATCGCCACAAGAGGTAAATATTTCTATCACTGACCATGCTCATTCGTAAGGATCGCTAAAGGAAAATTTTAAATTCCGCTGCGCTTTTGATCGCAATTTTCCTTCACTATGGAGTTAGCAGAAATGGAAGAAAAGGGATAGGATATCAAGGTAAGGTATCTACACCTAAGAAAGCCATGGACTTAGTCATAAAACACACACCACTTAAATCACACTTCATATACGGGCACATACACGACCTAAAATACACTAATAATGATTATTCTGTCAAACCAAAATTCAACGAGAATTTTGGTAAAACTAACAAACCAGGACCCAAGAAGATATGGGTACCTAAGGACAAAATTATATATGTAGCAGATATCTTGAGCAACAAGGCTAAAACACCAGTCATGGTACCTGGACTCTGGATGCTCTCGACACATGAAGGGAAGAAAGCATATTTTCCAAAGCCTGGAACTTAAACCTGGAGGCTACGTGGGATTTGGAGGCAACCAAAGAGGAAAGATCATTGGCTCTGGAACAGTAGGAAATGGAAATCTTCCCTCTATAAATAATGTGCTATTAGTTGATGGATTAATGCATAACCTGTTATCCATAAGTCAATTAAGTGATAACGATTATGATATAATCTTTAATCAAAATTCATGCAAAGTTGTTAGTCAGAAAGATGGAACTATCCTTTTTAATGGAAAGAGGAAAACAACATTTATAAGATAAAACTTTATGAACTAAAGAGTCGGAATGTAAAATGTCTTCTCTCTGTTAACAACGAGCAATGGGTCTGGCAAAGAAGATTGGGGCATGTTAGTATGAGAAGAATATCTCAGATTAACAAACTCAATCTGGTCAGAGGACTTCCTAATTTGAAGTTCAACTCAGATGCTCTGTGTGAAGCATGTCAGAAAGGCAAATTTGCAAAACCTGCTTTTAAATCTAAAAATGTTGTTTCCACCTCTAAGCCATTAGAACTTCTGCATATAGACTTATTTGGACCAGTAAAAACTATGTTTGTCAGTGGCAAGAAGTATGGGTTAGTGATCATAGATGACTATAGCAGATGGACATGGGTAAAGTTCTTAAGACACAAGGACGAGTCACACTCTGTGTTCGTTGCATTCTGTAACCAAGTTCAGAATGAAAAGGATCTTAGAATTGTCAAAGTCAGAATTGATCATGGTGGAGAATTTGAAAATAAATATTTTGAATCATTTTTTAATGAAAAAGGCATCTTGCATGACTTCTCTTGTCCTAGAACTCCCCAACAAAATGGAGTTGTAGAACGAAAGAACATAACATTGCAAGAAATGGCCAGAACCATGATCAATGAGACTAACATTGCTAAGATCTTCTGGGAAGAAGCAATTAACACAATGTTTTACATTCAGAATAGAATATCTATAAGACCTATTCTAGAAAAGACTCCATATGAACTGTGGAAGAACAGAAAGCCCAACATTTCTTATTTCCATCCGTTTGGATGCACTTGTTTCATTCTGAATACTAAAAATTATCTGACCAAGTTTGACTCTAAAGCACAAAAGTGTATTATGTTAGGATACTCTGAACGCTTAAGAGGGTACAGAGTATACAATACAGAAACACGGATTGTTGAAGAGTCAATCAGTGTTAGATTTGATGATAAGCTTGACCCTCAAAATTCAAAGCAAAATGAATTCTTTGCAGATATAGAAGTTGAATTCACAGGTATTGAAGACAAATCATCAGAAGTTCTCAACAGAGACGCTCCAACAACGTCAGAAAGAAATGTTACAAGCAATCCAGCACCTTCTTTTGATCAACTCCAGAAAAGGTTTTCCAGAAGTAGCATAGCTCACCCAGAAGAAAAAATCCTGGGAAAGAAGGATGATCCAATCAGAACAAGATCAACATTCAGAAACTCTGAAGAATCCCTCATGGGGCTGGTCTCTCTGATTGAACCAACAACCATTGATGAAGCTCTTCTGGACAATGACTTGATTCTGGTAATGCAGGAGGAATTAAATTAGTTCACCAGAAATGACGTATGGGATCTGTTTCCCAAACCAAAAGGATTCAACGTCATTGGAACAAAGTGGGTGTTCAGAAGTAACCTGAACGAGCAAGGAGAAGTCATCATAAACAAAGCACGACTGGTAGCACAAGGTTATAGTCATCAAGAGGGGATAGACTATACATAAACCTTTGCTCCGGTCGCCAGGTTAGAATCTATCAGACTCTTAATCTCTTTTGTTGTAAACAATGGCATCACTATGTATCAGATGGATGTTAAAAGTGCATTCCTAAATGGCTACACAGATGAAGAGGTATATGTGCACCAACCCCCTGGGTTTGAGAACTCCAAACACCCAGAATATCTTTTCAAACTAAAGAAGTCACTCTATGGTCTGAAACAAGCTCCCAGAGCTTGGTATTAAAGACTAAGTAACTTCCTATTAGAAAAGGAATTCACCAGAGGGAAAGTGGACACAACCTTGTTCTGTAAGTCATTTAAGAATGACATTTTAGTGTGTCAGATTTATGTAGATGACATCATCTTTGGATCCACTAAACCTTCTCTGGGAAGAGAGTTTGCTAAGTGCATGCGGGCAGAGATTGAGATGAGCTTAATGGGGGAACTCAAATTCTTTCTGGGCATTCAGATAAACCAAACTCCAGAAGGAACTTACATTCATCAGAGCAAATATGTCAGAGAACTTCTGAAGAAATTTGATCTCTCAGAATGTAAGCCCTCAAAGACTCGAATGCACCCCACGTGCATTCTGGTAAAGGAAGAGGTAAGTAAAAAGGTAGAACAGAAAGTCTATAGAGGTATGATTGGCTCTCTCCTTTATCTAACGGCTTCAAGGCCTGATATTTTATTCAGTGTTTGCTTATGTTCTAGATTCCAATCAGATCCTAGAGAATCTCACTTAACAGCAGTTAAGCGAATTTTCAAGTATCTGAAAGGTACTACTAATCTGGGTTTGTTTTATAGAAAATCCAATGAATACAGCTTAGTAGGATACTGTGACGCTGATTTTACTGGAGACAGAGTAGAGCGTAAAAGCACTTCTGGAAGCTTCCAGTTTCTGGGAGACAATCTAATCTCATGGACCAGCAAGAGACTGACCACAATAGCATTGTCAACAGCAGAAGCTGGATACATAGCAGCTGTTGGATATAACACTCAAATGCTCTGGATGAAAAGTCAACTTGAAGACTTCAACATATTTGAGAGTAACATTCCTATATTCTATGATAACACTTCAGCTATATGTCTTAGTAAGAATCCTATTTTGCATTCTAGGGCTAAGCATATAGAAATAAAACATCATTTTATTATGGACTATATTCAAAATGGAATTCTTACCTTAAAATTTATTAACACAGACCATCAATTGGCTGATGTATTTACAAAACTTATTTCTGAAGATAGATTTAAATTCATTTTGAAACATCTCAGCATGAAGTTATGCCCAGAATAAAATGTTTTATTTGCATATCTTAACCCTCAGAACTTTATTGTTTTCTGTGAACATCTGATCAACTTGTCTTCAGAAGTTAGAAGTACAGTTGCCTCAGAGTCTATCCACGAAGATCTGAACTTTTCATTTCAAGGATAGAGGCGTGCAGTTCACATCATCAAACATATGTCATACTCTCAAAAGCCACCTTATGAGGTTGAACACACGTTCAAATTCTGAAGTGTCCAAGGCTCTGATTGGATGCATTGAGACACTTGTCAATGGTAACCGTTCAAATATATTTCTAAATCCCCTAATCTTAGGTTTCATAATGCATATAATCATTACTTATTTTCTTACTTACTGCTTATGTTTTCCAAAAACCTATTTAAACTCAATTTACCATTTCATTCATTCACTTTTACTATCTTCTATATTCTCTCTTGTTTCAAGTTTCGTTTTCAAAAACCCTTTTCATCTTCCTCAACAAACCCGTATGAACAATGGCTTCATCATCAAATCTCAAAAATCTCAGTGCTCCTGAATCTTCATCAATGGAACAATATGAAGAACCCATTAGGACGCTTCTCACTCCTGTTGATAACCTGGAAGTTCTCTCTGAACTGATCATTTATTTTGAGAGTTTATAAGAAAATGGGTTTAATCTCTATGAAGACGTAACTGCTCAGGGATGGAACAGGTATTTTGACCGTCTGTTGGGTCCAACGTTTCCCATTCTCGTCAAAGAGTTCTGGATTCACACTACATCATTCAAACACCATGTTACTTCTTATGTTATGGGAAATAAAATAGTGATAACATAAGTTCTTATTGGAAAACTCATTAGTTACAATGGTGGTGGAGTCAGATGCATTGATATGGCAGATAGATGTTCTGACCTAAAATCTATTGCAAAGGAAATTTTCACTTCTGGACAACCATCCAGCAAGATCAGAGACTTGAAGGATCATCACAGAATCTGGGCCAGAATCATTTTGGGATGTATTAATCACAGGAAGCCTACAAGCTCTCTTGATTACATCAGTATTGATCAGCAGTTTCTGATCTAATTCATTGCAAAGAAGACCAAGATAAATCTTCCACACTTGCTCTTCAACCATCTCAGAATAAGTGTGAAAGAGACAAGAGTAGAAGAAATAAATAAGAGGGAATGGATTCCCTTAGGAAGACTGACATCAGATATTCTAACAGAAAACAGGCTGATAGAATATCTAACAGAGGCTCAAGAAATAAGCACTCTGGAAGCAACTGCTGGGAAGCCTTTGAACGCCAAGAATCTGAAGAAAATGAAGATCATTGAGAACATTAAGAAGGAACCAACTATTGCTTCTCATGAGACCATTACTTCTAGGAGAATCCCTCTAAAGGATTTTCCACTATTTTCTGAAATTGACGCCAACCCAGAAATCATAGTCAGATACCTTGAAGCTTGCAAGGCTGATGGGACTGCTCTAGAAATAAATATTCAAGATCTGCACAAGCCATCTCTAGAGGTTGTGCTAAAGAAATCCAAGAAGAGGAAAGCAGCAGGAGAAGGATCCTCTCAAAAGGAACCTAAAGCTGCGAAAACAAAAGGTAATCCATCTTCTGTTTCTGTTATAGAATCAATAACTGTTACAACATCTGAAACCATTCCCCCTCAACCAATAGAAAATCCTTCACCCCAAACTTTTGAAGATTTTGACATAGAGTTTGATCCCTCTGTAACTCTAGGAAACTTTCTGAATGAACCTCACTCCCCCAATCAAAATCCAAACCCAGAACATCATCAACCAGAACTTGCCAAAGTTCTATCTGACATTGACCTATTTGATCAAGATTTTTCCTCACCAATACCAGAAAATCCAAACTCTCAGCAACAACCAGAAAATCCACAACCACACTCTCCTTAACCAAAACATCTGAACCATAACTCACCACAACCAGAAAATAGACACTCTCTTCTGAAATTCCATC
This sequence comes from Vicia faba, assembly GCA_948472305.1. Classification (NCBI taxonomy): domain Eukaryota; kingdom Viridiplantae; phylum Streptophyta; class Magnoliopsida; order Fabales; family Fabaceae; genus Vicia; species Vicia faba. Next base: position 902,494,696 of record OX451735.1, on the reverse strand, counting down.
TTCTGAAATTCCTGAACCAGAAACTCAACACGCCTCCGCAAACCAATCTGAAAACTCTCATTCAGATTCTGATACCACTATCCTAATCCCTGGAATAACAGAACCTCTTTCGATTCGCTTACCTCTCAATATTCATGATATTCCAGAAATCCCTTCACCATATGAATCCACATCACCAAACACCCCTAACACACCAATAATAATTCCTGACTCTCCCACTCCTTCACCCATCAACCATCCAGCTGACAACCTCATAATTGCCATTGATCCACTAGTGCTGGAAAGACTAGCTTCCACCTCACACAAAATTGCCATTCCCAAACCTAAACCAATTGCAACCAAATCAGATGTTGGTAAGAGTATGTTAATTTTTGAAATAGAAATGCAGGAATGGATCAATTCTTGTAAGCAAGCAAGCCTAGAGATTTCTAATCCTGCTGCTTCTGATTCTCTGTGGGAAAGATTCAGAAAATGGCTCAACTCTGAAACTCTGAAGCTAAAGGAATTGGGTTATGAAAGGGCTCAGCATAACTTCCGTGATCAGCTGAAAGCCTTTCAAGATCAAGTTCTAATCCAATGGTGCAAGAAAGAAATTATTCCGCTGGATAATGCTCCCTAGAAAGAGCACCATCCTTCAGAAGTTGCTGAACCAGATTCTGAAAGTCTCTCTCTGACTACTGCTCCAGAAAACATGATTGCATCAGAAGAAGTGGTTCAATCAAAAGAAGCTGCAGAATGTTCTGAGCAACATGCAACTCCTGAAGATACACTTGTTTCGTCTTTAGTCATGCAAACTCTGGAAGAGTTGAAGAAAGAGAATGCATCAATCTGTGCCAGACTGGATAAGCAAGAGGATACGAACAAAGAGTTCAAGGGTATTCTGGATAAACAAGAAGATACTAAAAAGGAAATCAAAGACATTCTGGGAAAGCAGGAAGAGTCAAGCACTCAGATCAAGAGCTTGTTGGAAGCGTTGTTCACACGTGTTCCCCCTCCTTCTTAGATTTTCTTTAAAACTGTTTATCTGTAATCTTTTATCTTTACCTCCTTATTTTTGAAACTTGTCATTGCATTCTGTTTTCAATATAATCCATATTTTTTACTCTGATTATATTGCTTTTTGATAACTGACAAAAAGGGGGAGAAAGTAAGATATTTTCAATAACAGTATACCGGGACAAAGTCTCAAACATTTTGAATATTTTAACATCTACTTTATGAAAAGCTTGAACAGGAACACATTTTGATAATAACAGAAGGAGATGCATCAAAAGAACTGACGAGAAGGAACTTCAGAGAAGTAATCAACTCAGGGGGAGTCTGTCTTAAGCCTTTTGTTATATATTTTTCATTGAAAATTCTAGTTTTTGTCATCATCAAAAAGGGGAATATTGTTAGAACATAGTTTGATTCTACAAACACAATCTGAGTTTTGATGATAACAAACACAAAGAACAAATATGCACTCTAAATATTGTGTTACTGTGTATGCAGAAGTTCTGACCAAAGCAGCATCAGAAGTTAAGTTATAGAAGCTTTCACGCTGAGGTAATCAGAATCTATGCTGAAGAATGATGATTAGAACATGCGCTGAAGTAAAGCATACTCTGATTATGAACAGAAGGTTCAGATACAATCAGATTCTCACAACTCTAAGTGATCAATGTTCTGAAGCAGTAGCAGCATACAAGATTATAAGACTCCGAAGCATTACTATTCAATAAAGACAGCATCAGTTGTAACGACTTCATTCAGACAAGATCCTCTCAATATGGAAACTGCGTTTATGTCCATTATCACGCTTAATGTTGGACAAGATTCCATTTCCTATATTAACAAGCCAAGAGATAAAATCGTTCACGATTTCCAACACTACTGTAATTCATCTAAAAAGGCTGCAAACTTACATACTTACTTTCTACGTTCTAATTTATGTAAATTATCACAGTTGTGGTAACTGTTTTTGTAACGAAAAACAATCATACACAGAATTCTTGTATCTCGATTAAGACAGTATTTCCTTGAGATTAACCGGATTATGGTTGTACTCAAGAGGACTTTGACAGTTGTCAAAGTAGTGATTGTAATCAGTTTTTGATTAGTGGATTAAGTCCTCGTTGGAGAGAGGCGAAATCGCCTTGACGGATGGACTGGAGTAGTTTGAGATCAAATGAACCAGGATAAAAATACTGTGTCATTGCGCATTTGATTTCAAGTTTTCAATTCAACCCCCCTTCTTGTGTTTTTCAATTCTTCAAGATTGGCAGGCAGTTTCTTCCTCAGTGAAAATGTGTTGTATAAAAGAAATTATGACATGGTCTTGCTCAGATGAGTGGATAGACATGAAGCATACATGTTGATGCATGAGGTTCATGAAGGTTCATTTGGCACTCATGTCAATGGACATTCGATGGCTAAAAGGATGCTAAGGGCAGGTTACTATTGGCTGACAATGGAATCTGATTGTTACAAATTTGCAAAGAAGTTTCATAAATGCCAAATTTATGCAGACAAATTCCATGTGCCTCCGACACTTCTCAATGTGATCTCTTCCCCATGGCCTTTCTCTATGTGGGGTATTGACATGATAGAACCTAAAGCTTCGAATGGACACCGTTTCATCTTGGTAGCAATTGATTACTTCACCAAATGGGTGGAGGCTGCTTCATATGCCAATGTTACTAAGCAGTAGGTTGTGCGTTTCATTAAGAATAATCTTATATGTTGGTATGGTGTGCCGAGAAGAATTATCACCGACAATGGCTCGAATTTAAACAATAAAATGATGACAAAACTTTGTGAGGAATTCAAGATTGTCCAACACAATTCATCTCCGTACAGGCCGAAGATGATTGGGGCTGTTGAAGCTGCTAATAACAATATCAAGAAAATTATCTATAAAATGGTTGTTACTTATAAAGATTGGCATGAAATTCTCCCTTTTGCTCTGCGTGGATATCGAACATTTGTCTTCACTTCAACAAGAGCAACCTTGTTCTCCCTGGTGTATGGAATGGAAGTTGTACTCCCAGTCGAGGTTGATATTCCCTCTTTGTGTATGATAATGGAAACCAAGTTCTCAGAGGCTGAATGGGTCCAGAACCGGTTTAACCAATTGAATTTGATTGAGGAGAAGAGGATGATGGCTTTGTGTCATGGCCAATTATATCATAAAATAATGAAGAAAGCTTTTGATAAGAAGGTCAAACCTCGTGAATTCAGAGAAGGCGACCTCGTGCTCAGGAAGATCATGTATTTCAACACTGATTCTAGGGGCAAGTGGACTCCCAATTTTAAAGGGCCCTTATGTTATAAAGAGAGCCTTCTCTGGTGGTGCATTAATTCTTGAAACTATGGATGGCGAGGAGTTCCGACGTCCCATGAATGATGATGCAGTCAAGAAATACTTCGCCTAAAGAAATAAAAGAATAACTCGCTAAGTTGAAAACTTGAAAGAGCGTCTTAGGCAAAAAAGAGCAACTCGGTAGGCCGAAAACCCGAAAGGGCGGTCTAGGCAAAAGTTAGAGACAAATAGAATAAATTTCCCGCTAAGCTGAAAACCAGCAAGGGCAGCTTAGGCAAAAGTTAGGGACTTTCTTGGCAAGTAACTACATCAGACAAGACTTGATCCAAAGTAATATTCCCCAAGAAGTCATATTTCTTTCCCCGGGAATTCATATTTCTACCCCCAGAAAGTCATTTCTTTTTACAATCCTCCATGACAACAAGTAGCATGTCTCTTTATTTGAGCAACTTGTGCTTCCCTATAAAAGTCGACGTAACTTTTTTCGCTATCTCCTCTATGAGTGGATAGTTTGAAGTCCATCGTTAGTTTACGCCAGTGGGTGGCAAGACTTTCAAATTTGCAGAAACAACTCGCCGTGAAATATTTGCAAGTGGAAGTCTCTTTATTTGAGACAGCTTACATATTACCCTTTTTTCAGGAAAAGTGCCTCGGTTAAAGAAGAAGTTGAGACCCGTTCTAGGAAAAATGGCAGAATTTTAGGGAAACTTGTTATCTTTTTTCTACCCTCAGTGAACGTTGGTAGTTCATCGTCAATGAACGAAGATGCTATGATATATTCTCTTTCTACCTTCAGTGAAAGTTGGTAGGTCATTGGCAGTGAACATCGATGATTGTCATCTTTTTGCTACCCTCAGTGAACGTTGGTAGTTCATCATCAGTGAATGGCGATGCTATAAAATATTCTCTTTCTACCTTCAGTGAAAGTTGGTAGGTCATTGGCATAGAACGTTGATAATTGTTATCTTTTTGCTACCCTCAGTGAACGTTGGTAGTTCATCGTTAGTGAATGACGATGCTATGATATATTGTCTTTCTACCTTCAGTGAAAGTTGGTAGATCACCATCAGTGAAAGTTGGTTTTTGTCATCTTTTTGCTACCCTCAGTGAACGTAGGTAGTTCATCGTCAGTGAATGGCAATGCTATGATATATTCTCTTTCTACCTTTAGTGAAATTTGGTAGGTCATTGGAAGTGAACTTCGATGATTGTTATCTTTTTGCTACCCTCGGTGAACGGTGGTAGTTCATCGTCAGTGAACGGTGATGCTATGATATATTCTCTTTCTAACTTCAGTGAAATTTGGTAGATCACCATCAGTGAAAGTTGGTGTTTGTTATCTTTTAGCTACCCTCAGTGAACGTTGGTAGTTCGTCGTCAGTGAACGGCAATGCTATGATATTTCTTTTCCCTCTACCTTTAGTGAACGTTGGTAGCTCACCGTCAGTGAACGTCGGTGTTGTTATTTATTTTCCTTCTACCTTTAGTGAACGTTGGTAGCTTTACCTCCAGTAGGAGTTGGTGTATCCTTTGACCATTTTACCATTCTCTCTGAGTCGGGTCTTTTGATCCAACAATGATTTATTTTCCTGGTCAGGTCGCTCTCTTGTTTCTTTATTATTGTTACATCACCAATGGTGTTCTGTGTCACTTTGGTCTTGTTCATATGCATTCATGAACATAAACATTTGCATGGCATCTTAGGGCCAAAAATAGGGTTTGTTTTATATTTAAGTATCTTCGATCGCGTCGACCCGAAGATTTTTAACCTTTGTATCACGGGATAGAAGAAAGTTAAATAAGGGAAATTGTTGTACCCCAATTTTTTTCCCTAAGATCCCTTCATCATACCATGTTGATTCATTCACAACAAGATCACATTAGGATTCTTGGTTCCCCTCCATATATTTAACTTTGATATTTGAGGAATCACCAAGCACCTTGACTTGTGTTCTTTTGTGATCATGAATATTTTTGTCTTGATTTCTTCTTTTAGTTAACGAAATGCAATGTTGGTTTGTCTTGCTTGTTAATCATTTAGGTAAAGGCAATAAGATTCAGCAAGTTGCTTCATGGGTTCATGAGTTTATTTCCATTCCTTAGTCCCTCAAGGCATGTTTCTTAATCTAGGAGCTAGGGTTTTGAACTTCAAAGGAGTATATCTTGCCCATATTTTGGTATTCTTGAGTGATTCCAAAGACATCATTATCTTTAAAGGGGTATTAAAAAATCACTTCAAAAGTTCCAAGGAGTTTTCATCTGGAAGAAACTTGATAAGGAATAAAGATTACAAGTCCTCCAAATGAATCCCCAATTTTTCATGTGTGACTTCAAATGATCATAACTTGGTAAATTTTTATCACCTTGAGTGCATTATTTTTCCATAATGATCTTGAAGATGTGAACTTTTTGCTTTCTTTTATGTGCAAAGTGAGAAAATGGATGTAAGTTTCCTTAAGGATACAAAAGATTATAGGTCATTTTATGAAATTTTGCCAACTTCAACAAGTCATAACTTTCTCAATTTTTGGAGATTTTGAATGGTTCAAGTTTCAAAATGACATTCAAGATATCTACTTCATGCCATCTTTTTTGGTCAAGAGAAAATTCAAAGTGGAAGGCTATGTTTGGATGCAATACATTATTGGTCATTTTTGAAGGAAAATTTGAAATATTTCTAAGTATGGAAAGTCAACTCTTTTTATCCAACTTTGAATCATTGCAACTTTCAGCTCAAGCATCCATTTAACTCCATTCGTGTTCCATTGCAAAGCTTGTAACCTCATCTTTCTAAAGCATCAAGAATCATGCCCTAAGACCCCTTGAGTTGAAAATACCATTGGTCAGAAGTTGGCACTTTGAAACTGAATTTCTCACCAAGTCAGAATTTTTAAATCCATAATGTGGCCTCTAATCACAAGTTTTCCATGCTTTTTTTCCTCTAAACATGTTTAGTGAAATTCCAGAATTTTTTAGCACCTCAAAACGCAAGGATTAGATGAGTTTTGGTGAAAATTAGATCACACTTCACTCGTGCATCAGGTTTGCACGAATTCCCTCCAAAATGCATCATTCACTCTTCCTTTTGATCCCATTTTCTTATCTTATAAATACATGAACTATCCCATTCATTTTCTCAAGCTTAGATAGCCAGAATCACCCTGCCAAACTTGATCCATAACTCATAATTCAGCAACTTCGAAACCCATATACAAGCCTTTTTCAATCCAATATTTTCATCAATTCACCTTCCTTGATCTTCCCTGAAGCTAACCATATAATTACATTCAAGAATTGTGCCCTATATTGCTCCATAGAAGTCCAGTTTCAGTTCTCTACAACTCAACCTCAATAGGTAGATTCCTTTATCAATTCTTCAAAACTTTGATATCATTGTGATGCTCTCATTTCCCTGATTCTAGTTGCAACACTTACCTCTTACTGGAAACACGTTTTGACCATGAAATTTCAAATCCCTTTTCAAAACTTTCTTTCCAAATTGCTTGAGTTACAGTTTATATAAATTTGGCGCGAGGGTGTGGTTGTCTTCGTCTTGAAGAGACGAAGCGAATGACATAGGTCTGAGCTTCTAATTTTACAGTTTTAGAGACCTGCAATTCACGTTGGCTGGAGGTTGAAGATGACCAACGTGTCATCTTCCAACCAATGATGGCACGCCACTTGTTATTTTTGAATTCTGATTTAATAATTTATTCAGTGCTTTATTCATTAATGACCATGATATGCACAGCGTGCCAGATCCCTTGGATTTGATTACTAACGCGTTTTGAATATCATCCAATGGTCCACATATTTTTGGCTTTTGTTTTCTTTTCTGATTTTTATATTTAATTGTTTTAAACTTCAAAAAATCATAGAAAATTTATTTTTAGTCCAAAAAATCTGAAAAAATTATGAAAAATATTTTTGATTATTCTCTTTCTGATTTTTTTTTTCACAATTTAATTTTTTGTTTTGGTATTTTTTATAAATCTACACTTTATTGGAATTATTTTAAATGTTTAAAAACACTTCTATGCATTTTTAAATTCTGAAAAAATTATGGAATGATCCAATGAAATTGTGACAAATATTGGTGACCTTATTTTATTTTTGTTTCTGACTTTGCTATTTTTTATCATTTTTTGGTTTATTTTACACATTTCTCTGTTATTTTTGTTTTTAAACATTATTTTTAAACCTTTTTGTATATATTAAAATGTGATATTATTTTGTGACTATTTTCTGACTGATCTTGGGTTAAATTATTGATCATGAACTTTATTAACATCATGGATCCATGGTGTTAAGTTTAACTCCACAAAAATGGATGAATGATTTTAATAATAGTTTGATTAAATTTAATTCAAAAGTGGTTTGTATATTCTCTGCCATCCCTCTTCATCTTATCCCCTTCTTATTACACTAAATATTATTGGAGCATGATCTCTATATCATGTCTCAAAACAAAAGGTGCATAGATTGCTATTGACCGGCCTTAAAATAGGTGCGACTTCTATATATGTCCACTTACGATTGCTTAACATAGCGCTAAACTTTGTCCTGATTCGAACAAATGATCATTCGTGGCTCAAACTTATGTTTACAAGCCCAAGTATGTTAATTTGATATCTTTGATCCAATAACCTTGAGATTCATTGTAAGGAGGCTTTGGTTCTACCAATCCTCTAATGACCTCTAATGGATCTACAATACTTTTAGTCAACGCGGATCACTTAAACATCGTTGATTATTAAATGATACTCATAAGGATTCCAAATGGATGATATACTTGACAAAAAGCAAATGCAACTTGTTGTGTGGAGGCTTTGGTTCTACCAATCCTCTAATGAGTTCCAAATTAAAGTTTCAAGATGATCATCCAACTAACCACTAATCACTAATAATTGACTTTATCCTTTATTCTTTTATATGCCCTTTTATTTTTATGCACTATTTAGTTTTAGCATTTATATTTTATGCCATTTTAATCTTTGCTCCTTTGAGTATTTACTTTCTTGTCATTTTTGTTTTGCTCATTTGAGCTTTTTCTTTTGTTTTCTTAAGATACCTAATAATCAACACAAACGCTAAAAAATCTTTAATGATACTAGGATTATTTGGTTACTATCCTTGGCATTATGGAGCATTGGACTTTTTGGACTTTGGATTAGAAACCTTGGCCTATGATTGGAGACCTTGTGATCTTATCTGATTATTTTGTTTGTAGCTCTTGAGGTTTACCTCAAGACATTGGGTTGTTTGTTTGTTTTGTGTGCAGGTTATTGTGATTACACTCTTTTTTTATAATCTGGAATTCACTCGTATATAGCCGTTACTCTGCCCAATTTTTGTGAAGACTTAATACACTTGAAGTTTGGTTCTCTCAAGAGGTCTAGTATTTTTGCTTGTTTGGTTTCAATCCAAAGAATGGGAATTCTATCTTGGCTCACAGTGTCAAGTATTGGCTTCTTGTTAGTTATATGGTTCTTATCCCTAGATTTTACCTTATGCTTTAGGATAGCCTCTTCTTCTCCTTCCATCTGTGAAATAAAGCTTCTCAAATAAGCTTTTATTTTAATGAAGACAAACCATGGCTAACAAAAGAAGGCAAAGACTTTGGTCAAGCATCTAAGCATCTAAGGATAATATATTCAATCAAAGCTCTCAACAACTTTAAAGGTACAATAATATTATCTACTTTGACCTTAAGATATAGATGCTCAAAATGAAAAAGAAATGTTTAAGAATCATTACTCAAGCTTTTCAAAGATAAATTTTCACTTTTCATATGCATGCAACCGATTTACATCTTAGTTCAATCGATTGCACTCTTCAAAAATTCCAAATCTTTTGCTTTTGTTTCTGCATGCAATCGATTACATAGTTTGTGCAATCGATTGCACACTTAAAATTTTCAAAACGTTTGATTTTGTCTTAGCATGCAATCAATTACATAGTTGGTGCAATCGATTGCACTCAGTTAAATTTTTCTACTGACTTAGCATGAAATCGACTACATTGTTGATGCAATCGATTGCACTCTTAAAATTTTGAAAATATAGCTGTTGAAAACCTTGTGCAATCGATTACACACTGCACGAATTTGAAAAGTTACAGCTTTGTTCATGCCTTTTGATCATGCCTTTTCATTACATCTTTTCACTCAAACTTGGCATTTGTTCATGATACATTTCCAGATCTTCATGATGTTTCAAAAGGGTGTTATGAACATATAAATACTCAATTTCAAATTCATATCAAACACCTTCTTTCATAATATTTTTCTGAACTTTCAAATACAAACTCAAGCATTCTTCATTTTCATACATAAGTTTTCTGCATTTATTTTCATACTTTAAACAGATAACTTTGAGCAAATATATCTTGAGTCTTTGTACAATATTATTATTTAAAGAAGAAGATTATACATTGTCAAAATCACTCTTAAGTGATCAATATACTCAACTCACTCAAACTCACAAATTGATAGTTACTTACTTAATTTCCAGGATTGTTGGAATTAAGTTTAAGTGTTTTTGTTGAAATCTTGTCTTTCCAAGTTGTTAGATACAAGTGTTATTACATTCAGAGGATTGTTCTCATAGGTAACTTAGTGAAAATCCAAGAGGATTGTTCTTGGTTTGGTTGGTAGTTCTTATGTAAGTTTGCCACAATAAGGAAATCTCTTTCATGTTGAAAGGGGACTGGAGTACTCTCGGATTGTGAGGGGAACCAGGATATATCGCCAGTGTCTCTTTATTTTTCTGCATCTTTAAGATTTCCTAAACACACTTATAACCAGAAAAATAAGAACCATCATCACTAAAAACCAGAATTTTTAAAAGTACCTAACTCACCCCCCCTCTTAGGCGCACTTCGTACTTACAATTGGTATCAGAGCAGGTTATAGGTAACCTTCTCCTAAAAGATCCAGAATGGCTTCCGCAAAGCATAATCCCGTTTTCAGAGATGGTGGTAGCAACAATAAGCCTCTTCTATTCTGTGGTGAATATTTTGACTTCTGGAAAATACACATGAAGGCGCATCTAGAAGCGCACGGAGAGGAAATATGGGATGCCATCGAAAATGGTCCATTTATCCCGGTAACGGTAATCAATGGTGTTGGCTCTTCAAAGCATAAAACTGCATGGGACGATGATGACAAGAAGAAAGTTCTCTATGACAAAAAGGTAATAAACCTTCTTCAAGGTGCACTTAGTATGGAGGAATTCTTCTGTGTATCAACATGCAAAACAGCAAAGGAAATATGGGACACCTTGGTGCAAACTCATGAAGGAACAACTGAAGTAAAAAGATCAAGGCTAAATACCCTAAGTCAAGAATATGAACTATTTTGAATGCAGCCCGGAGAAACCATTCTTGACTTACAAAAGAGATTTGTGCACTTGACAAATCATCTAAGTGCTCTTGGTAAAACTTTGACAAATGATGAATTGAATCTGAAAGTACTTGGGTCCTTAACAAGGGAATGGCAACCAAAGGTAACGGCAATTTCAGAAAAGAAAAGTCTCTCCAACATGACATCCGCAACTCTATTTGGAAAACTTCAAGAATACGAAACGGAACTCGAAATACTCTAAAAGCATGAAAATCAAGAGAAGAAATCCAAGAATATTGCTTTGAAGATAGACTCCAAGGAAGTTGAAAAGGAAAACAATCCAGAAGAAGATGAAAACTTCATGCTTCTTGTTAAAAGGCTTGGTAAGTTCTTCGGTAGAAATGACAAACCTTTTTCTCATTCAAAAGGAAAGAAACATTTTCAGAAAAAGGAAGGCTCCACATCAACACAAGAAATCACATGTTATGAATGTGGTAAGCAAGGTCATATCAATCCGGATTGTCCAAAACTCTCCAAGAAAGGTGGATTCAAAAGCAAGAAGGGATTCAAGAACAAAAAGGCTTATGTAGCATAGGAGGGCAATGAAATAAGTTCCTCATCCGATTCCGATAGTGATGAATGTTCAAATCTAGCATTGATGGCCTCACACTATTCCGATGATGAAGACAATGAGGTTAGTAATGAATTTTCTCTTTTTGGTAGTGATGCACAAGGTGCTATAGATGAACTATTGAATGAATGCAAAATTTTGTATAAAACAATTTCATCACAAAAGAAACAAATTTCATCTCTAGAATAAAAATATGTTTCAATGGAAAAAGATTTCAAAGAAGAAAAAAAGATCAAGTGATGAACAAAAACATAATTTTGTATGCAAAAATTGTGATTCACTCTCTTTCCAAATTGTCCAATTAAAAAGAGTCATTGAAAGATATGAAAAAGGGAAAATTGGATTGGAAGGTGTTCTTAGCCAACAAAGATACTCCAATGATAAAAGTGGACTTGGATATTCAAAGTTCTCAAAACCAAGTTCTAAAAAAACTATCTTTGTTAAGGCAAGTGATCAATCTTCCAAAGAGAAAGTGAACAAACCTAAAATAGTTCGTCACTATCTGAAAAAGAAAACATTTCCTAAGAAGAAATCTTATCCTTCTAGATATAGAAGTAAAATTGAACCTACTTGTTTTTATTGTGGTATTAAAGGCCATACACCTAATGCTTGCTATGTTAGAAACTTCAGTGTGGAAAGTGGGCATTATGTATGGTTAAAGAAAGGCACTAATTATAAAGGACCCAAAGCAACTTGGGTACCTAACAAAACCTAATTTGTTTTGCAGGTATGCTTGAAGACCACATGAAATCTTTGGTATCTTGATAGTGGCTGTTCAAAGCATATGACAGGAGACATAAACCAATTTTCACATCTAGCGCTAAAGGCCAAGGGATTTGTCACTTATGGAGACAATAATAAGGGAATAATCCTAGGCAAAGGAAAAGTTGGTGCTCCACCTTTCACATCCATTGAAGATGTTCTTTATGTTGAAGGAGTAAAGCATAATCTTCTAAGTATTAGCCAACTTTGTGACAAAGGCTTCAAAATCAAGTTCACCAAGGATGAATGTTTGATAGAAGACGAAGTCACTCATGAGGTCATACTTAAAGGTAAGCGAATCAATAATATTTTTATGATTTCCCTTGATGATCCATCTTTGAAGGTTAAATGTCTCATGGCGAACAACGATGATTCATGGCTTTGGCACAAAATAATTGCTCATATTCATATGGAACACTTGAATAAATTAATCAAGCATGATCTTGTCATTGGATTGCCTAAGAGAAATTTCGTCAAAGATAGACTATGCGATGCTTGTCAAAAAAGGAAACAAACTAGATCAACTTTTAAATCTAAGAATCTGGTGTCCACTACAAGGCCACTACAATTGTTACATATGGATCTATTTGGTCCATCTAGAACAAGAAGTTTCGGAGGTAATGTATATGCTTTGGTTATTGTTGACGATTTCTCTAGATATACTTGGACATTCTTTTTAGTGCAGAAAAGTGATGCATTCAAGGCGTTCAAGAAGTATGCTAAACAAATTCAGAATGAGAAGTCTCTAACAATTGCCTCAATAAGGAGTGACCATGGCGGAGAATTCCAAAATGCTCTATTTGAAGAATTCTGTGGAGAACATGGAATATCTCACAACTTCTCGGCACCAAGGACTCCACAATAAAATGGAGTGGTTGAAAGAAAGAATAGGTCTCTTGTGGAACTTGCTAGAACCATGCTTAGCGACTCAAACCTTCCAAAATACTTTTGGGCGGATGCGGTGAGCACGGCATGTTTTGTTAGCAATAGAGTTAACATTAGACCAATCTTAAAGAAAACTCCTTATGAACTTTTCAAAGGGAGAAAACCTAACATTGCTTTCTTTCATATCTTTGGGTGTAAATGCTTTGTCCTAAACAATGACAAAGATAATTTGGGTAAGTTTGATGAGAAATCCGATGAAGGTATATTTCTTGGTTACTCACTCTCTAGTAAAGCATATAGAATTTACAATAAAAGAACTTTGACTATTGAAGAATCTATGCATGTTTCTTTTGGTGAAACTAACCCCTCCAAGGAGGATAATATTGTTTGTGATAATGATGATGAAATTTTAGAAGGTCCTCAAGAAAATTCTTCCAAGGATCAATCCATTCAACTAGAAGAATCACCTCAACAAGAATCTAATCTCAATGATCTACCAAAAGAATGGAGAACTCATAGAGATCATCCTATTGATAAAGTTATTGGTGATATAAGTCAAGGCGTGTCTACAAGATAAAACCTCAAGGATGCTTGCCTAAACATGGCGTTTGTCTCTCAAATTGAACCTTCCAAAGTTGATGAAGCTTTAGGCGATGACCAATGCATCATAGCTATGCAAGAAGAATTGAATCAATTTGAAAGGAATCAAGTTTGGGAACTCGTTCCTAGGCCAAGCAACAAACACATCATTGGAACAAGATGGGTGTTCAAAAACAAACTTGACGAGAATGGAATAATTGTTCGCAACAAAGCAAGATTAGTAGAACAAGGCTATAATCAAGAAGAAGGAATATACTTTGAAGAAACTTTCGCTCCAGTTGCAAGGTTAGAAGTTATTCGTCTCTTACTTGCCTATGCTTGTTCATTAAATTTTTAGATTTTCCAAATGGACGTCAAAAGCGCATTCTTGAATTGATATATCAATGAAGAAGTATATGTCAAGAAACCCCCCGGTTTCGAAGACTTCAAGAATCCATCTCATCTGTATAAATTAAGAAAAGCTCTCTATGGAGTGAAACAAGCACCAAGGGCATGGTATGATCGTTTAAGCAACTTCCTATGTGAAAAGGGTTTCGTAAAAGGCAAAGTGGAGAAGACTCTATTTATCAAGAAAATCAAAGGCGATACTTTTCTAGCACAAGTCTATGTTGATGACATCATCTTCGGTTCTTCAAATCAAGAAATGTGTGAAGAGTTCTCATCAATGATGCAACGAGAATTTGAAATGTCCATGATGGGAAAAATGAACTATTTTCTTGGACTTCAAATAAAACAACTTAAAGATGGCATCTTCATCAACCAATCCAAATATTGCAAGGAACTCCTAAAAAGGTTTGACATGGATAGCTGCAAAGAAATGTCTACACCTATGGGTTCTGGTACTTGTGTTGATCAAGATGAATCAGGAATTTCCATCGACATCACTAAATATCGAGGTATGATTGGCTCCTTATTATATTTGAAGGCAAGCTGTCCTGACATAATGTTCAGTGTTTGTCTTTGTGCCTGCTTTCAAGCTAACCCAAAGGAATCTCATCTCACGGTGGTAAAGAGGATCATGAAGTATCTCAAAGGGACAACAAATGTCGGATTATGGCATCCAAAAGGTAGTATCTGCAACTTAATTGGTTATTCTGACGCGGATTATGCAGGATGTAAAACAGATAGAAAAAGCACAAGTGGTACTTGTCACATTCTTGGTAATGCATTAGTATCATGGGCCTGCAAGAAACGTGCATGTGTTGCTCTAAGCACGGCCGAAGCTGAATACATTGCAGCGGGTAGTAGTTGCGCTCAAATTTTGTGGCTAAAACAACAACTTCGTGACTACGGACTCGATCTAGGGTGCATTCCTCTAAGATGCGACAACACAAGTGAAATCAACATCACAAAGAATCCCATCATGCATTCAAGGACCAAACATATAGACATTCGACATCATTTTCTCCGTGACCATGTTCTTAAAGGAGATGTCGAGGTGACCTTTGTCGATACCCATAATTAACTTGCCAATATCTTCACCAAACCTTTGGCGAAAGAACCTTTCTACAAAATCCGTCGAGAGCTCGGCATACTTGATGAACGCGACTTATAAGGTGCATTCTACCATTGATATTTCTTTTATATATGTTTTTATATATGCCATATATGTTTTTATGCTATGTGATACTTATTTTTCAAGAAAAAATTGATTTTTGGACAATTTTTGTTGGTGCAAATCGATTGCACAAAGAGTGTAATCGATTGCACAAAGAAATTTTTCAGTTCTGTCCATTCTGTTTCATGTGCAAATCGATTGCACCTTTACTGCAATCGATTGCACTATGTGATTTTTGCTTTAATTTTTGGTTCTGTTTATGTGCAAATTGATTGCACAAGGTAATGTAATCGATTGCACGCACTGAAAGTAGCTTTTATGACAGAAAATTAATATTGGTCAGAATTTATCTCTCATCTTCCCAAGACAAATACACCTCAATACTCATAACTTATTCCATACCTACCAAAATCACAAAAGCTTTCTCTCTCACAAAACCTTTCTCTCTTTCAAAAACCCTAAAACCACAAAACCTAAAACACCATATCCATGGCTTCTAGAATAAAGAGAAAGGCGTCAACTTAAGATAAAGGGAAAAAGAAGATTGACTCATCATCCAATCCACTGCTCTCTACTCTCACCGAGGCATAAGAAGTCAGATTTGTCAAAGACTTCCAAAGGAAAATTATTTCCAACCCTAAGTATGGTATTCTCTCCTCCTTCCCTGAAGAATGTTTTTCATTTCAGAACGATATAGATGCTTATGGTCTGGAACCATTGATTTCTTCGTACGGTCCATACTACCCGGATCTGGTAAGAATGTTTTTCAGTAACCTAACTCCCTACAAAGAAAAGATTGTCACATATGTGTTGGGCACTCACATCTCCTTAACTCCTCATGTTATTTGTGAGATGTTGCATATTCCCTTCACCGGAAGCTCCCTATATGATCCTGAAGATGAAATCTGGGATGGCTATACGAAAAAGGGATTCTTTTACAGCATAGGGTGGTTAAGTGAAGCCGAATTTCGCGCCAAACAGATATGTGGTCTTGGCGGAGTAATTCCTTCCAGAGATTCTTGGAGTGCAGGTAACCTTTATATAGATGATCATTTATTTCACTATTTTTGTCTATATACTTTTTCCAAGGGCTGGAAACCATTGCACGGTTACCGACTTTGAGATGAAGCTTATCTATGCAAGGAAGAAAGGAGTTAATGTCAACTGGGCAAGGATGATGATAATAAATATGCTGAGAGTGGATGAAAAATCTAAATTCCTTCCTTATGCATATTTTGTCACATTGATTATGGAGGAATTTGGTGTAGATTTTCGCGGTTTTGAAAAGGTGGATATGGATCCTATTTTAAGCGGAATTTCAATTAAGAATGTTGATTCAAGGATGGGCGTACGTTTTAATCCAGAGACAAAGACCATCACCTATATTGGTGAAGATGTTGTTGGCAATAAAGATAATGACCAAGAAGTTGAAGGTGGTGAAGCTATGCCTCCTCCTCCTACTGCTCCCTCTGGTCCAAGCAACCAAGAACTCATGCACTACATGGCTCAACAGTTTGCTTCTATGAACACCAACATCAACAATCAATGGAGTGTAATAAATGACTCCACTACAACCCGGATAAATGATTTTCGCTCGAATGTGAACCAATAATTCTCATACCTTTATTCTCACCTGCATATCCCACCATACGACCCAAACAACCCAGCTGCTCCTCCTCCTCATTACACAGAACCTCAACTTCAACAACAATTTCCTAACCAAAGCTCATGGCCTTACAATCATCCAGACATTCATCACCCCTAATGTTCTGGCTGTTATTGTTTTTTCTGTTATGTTGTTATTTTTCAGTGTTTAGTTTGTTCAACTTCTATGTGTAACTCTTAAACAATGTTTGTTAATGTTTTTATTCTATAATTTCTGTCAAAATATTTCTCTTTTATTATTTTTCTTGAAGCATCTTTCCCTTATTTTTGATAATGTCAAAGGGGGAGAAAGATGTATTGTATTTTATACTTGTATTTTCCTTGTCTTAAATTTTCAAGGTACTCTCCATTCAAGATGAAAAATTGCAAAGTATTTCAACCCTCTCCTACATAGGGGGAGTTTTACATCTCAGGGGGAGAAGCTCTTCCAAAAAGTACATCGCATAAAG
The DNA here is from genome assembly GCA_948472305.1 of Vicia faba. Lineage (NCBI taxonomy): Eukaryota > Viridiplantae > Streptophyta > Magnoliopsida > Fabales > Fabaceae > Vicia > Vicia faba. The sequence goes on along the minus strand of OX451735.1, from coordinate 902,477,500 downwards.
AATGATTGTTTGTCATCATCAAAAAGGGGGAGAATGTGAAATCAAGCTTCTCAAATAAGCTTTTATTTTGATGAAGACAAACCATGGCTAACAAAAGAAGGCAAAGACTTTGGTCAAGCATCTAAGCATCTAAGGATAATATCTTCAATCAAAGCTCTCAACAACTTTAAAGGTACAATAATTTTATCTACTTTGACCTTAAGATATAGATGCTCAAAAATGAAAAAGAAATGTTTAAGAATCATTACTCAAGCTTTTCAAAGATAAAATTTCACTTTTCATATGCATGCAATCGATTTACATCTTAGTGCAATCGATTGCACTCTTCAAAAATTCCAAATCTTTTTCTTTTATTTCTGCATGAAATCGATTATATAGTTTGTGCAATCGATTGCACACTTAAAATTTTCAAAACGTTTGATTATGTCTTAGCATGCAATCGATTACATAGTTGGTGTAATCGATTGCACTCAGTTAAATTTTGCTACTGACTTAGCAAGCAATCGACTACATTGTTGATGCAATCGATTGCACTCTTAAAAATTTGAAAATATAGTTGTTGAAAACCTTGTGCAATCGATTACACTAGAGGTGTAATCGATTACACACTGCACGAATTTGAAAAATTACAGCTTTGTTCATGCCTTTTGATCATGCCTTTTCATTACATCTTTTCACTCAAACTTAGCATTTGTTCATGATACATTTCCAGATCTTCATGATGTTTCAAAAGGGTGTTATGAACATATAAATACTAAATTTAAAATTCATATCAAACACCTTTTTTCATAATATTTTTCTGAACTTTCAAATACAAACTCAAGCATTCTTCATTTTCATACATAAGTTTTCTGCATTTATTTTCATACTTTAAATAGAAAACTTTGAGCAAATATATCTTGAGTCTTTGTACAATATTATTATTGAAAGAAGAAGATTATACATTGTCAAAATCACTCTTAAGTGATCAATATACTCTACTCACTCAAACTTACAAATTGATAGTTACTTACTTAATTTTCAGGATTGTTGGAATTAAGTTTAAGTCTTTTTGTTGAAATCTTTTCTTTCCAAGTTGTTGGATACAAGTGTTGTTACATTGAGAGGATTTTTCTCATAGGTTACTTAGGGAAAATCCAAGAGGATTGTTCTTGGTTTGGTTGGTAGTTCTTATGTAAGTTTGCCGCAATAAGGAAATCTCTTTCATGTTGAAAGGGGACTGGAGTACTCTCGGACTGTGTGGGGAACCAGGATATATCTCCCGTGTCTCTTTATTTTTCTGCATCTTTAAGCTTTCCTAAACACACTTATAACCAGAAAAATAAGAACCATCATCACTAAAAACCAGAATTTTTAAAAGTACCTTATTCACCCCCCCCCCCCCCCCCCCCCTCTTAGGCGCACTTCGTACTTACACCATCTTCTTTAATTTCAAAAATCTTCTCCCTCCTTTTGAAAACCCTTCTTGCTTTTAAACTTGAACCACTTTCACAATAAACTTGTACTTAGGTCCATGAATTTTCAAATATTTTCATAAATAAACTTCAATAAACTTAATAATACTTTGATATTTTTGTGAGAAGACTAAAAGTCAGTCAATCTCATTTCAAACCATTTTTCCACTTTAGCTTTTACCTTTAAACTTTTCTAAAAAAGATTGAACTCTTGTAAATCCTTGTAGTGATGCAAACAACTATACTTCTACAATATATAGTGAAGAGAGATATTTTCCACTTGGGTGTTGAGTGAGGCATTGTTGATTTTAAAATCCAAGCCATATCCTTCACTTTGAGATGATGCAAATTCTCCTTTCTCATGATTGTGGGTAGTAGGTATGTTTTCCACACGGACAATGACGATGATGTTTTATTTCATAAAATTAACCAACGCATTTGTGTTTTAAATTTTTTTAAAAGAGGAACTACATGTACCCTGATCCCCTATTGCACTAAAAGGTGGTACGTAGGCACTAAAGATTCACAACCGCGGCGGGTGCAAAAATCATAAAAAAATATATTTATTTTCTCACCTACACCATCCATTTTTATACAAAATTTTTTTATATAGCCAAAATATACAGATTTTACAAAGAGGTTCCTGCGGAGTACCGCAGATGTTTAGGGTGCTAATACCTTCCCTTTGCATAGCCAACCCCCTTACCTAGAATATTTCCCCCTCTTTTTGGGTTATTCGCTCTTTTCCCATTCCTTTGGAAACAATAAAGCGTTGTGGTGATTTTTATTTTGATGTGTATAAGTCTAGTTAATCAAATGGCTTAGTCTTAAACATTTCTACCACTAAACCCGTGAGTACGAAAGAGGAAGTTCTGATGAATGCATTTGAGATGACAGATCTTGGGAAATGAGTTTCTTTCTAGGGATGGAATTTATGTACTCTGAGAAAGGAATCATTTTACATTAGATGAAGTATGAACTAGAGCTTCTGAAGAGATTTGAGCTAGAAAATTGCAAGGTTGCTATCACACCTGCTGATACGAATCAGAAGTTGGATTCTGATTCTGATGGAGAGGATGTGGATGCTATAACATTCAAATAGATGGTTGGTTCTCTAAGGTATTTGTGCAATACCAAACCTGATATTTGCTATGAAGTTGGAATGGTTAGCATATTTATGAGCAAACCAAAGTGGTCCCATTACCAATCTGCAGTCAGGATTCTGAGGTATGTGAAAGGAACTCTGAAATATGGAGTGCTATTTCCGTCTGGAAGAAAGATAGAATCAGAACTTTTAAGTTATTCTGATTCTGATTGGTGCGGAGATAGAGTTGACAGAAGAAGTACTTCTGGTTACTTATTCAAATTTCTGGGAGGTCCTATTTCTTGGTGTTCCAAGAAGCAACCTATTATTTCTATGTCAACTTGTGAAGCTGAATATATTGCAGGTGCTCTGACTGCATGTCAAGCTGTGTGGATTCTGAACTTGCTAAAAGATCTGAAGATTGAGGTAAATAAACCTCTGAAGCTGATGATTGATATCAAGTCTGCAATCAATCTTGCCAAGAATCCAGTGTTGCATTGGAGAAGCAAGCATATTGAGACCAAGTATCATTTTTTGAGGAGTCAAGTTCAGAATGGAATAATAGAGGTTGTGCACTGTAGCACCCAGAAGCAGCTGACAGATGTTGTGACAAAGGCTATCAAAACTGATCAATTTCTTGAATTAAGGGATGGAATTGGCGTTGTCAGTTTTGGGTAAATATAAATTAAGGGATGGTGTTAGAATTAATTTAGTTTTTATAATTAGTTAGATATTAATTTATATTTAGGAATATCTTTTAGATTTTTTTATATCTTTGTTAGAAGATATATATCTTAGATCTTCTTATATCATTGTAGAAGATATATTTTAGATTTAATTTGTGTGTATAAATAGCCTAGTGAAGTAGGTTACTGTAATTCATTGTAAATCTTTATTTTTGAAGCTATCAGTAAATATTCCTTTTGCCTTTTATCTTTCTTGTGCTCCAACAACAACCATTTTTGAGTTTTTATCCAAAGGATTTCCCCACGTGTGGCATAGAAGTACATTATTATCCTTGAAAAAGCAAACTTTTGTACAAGAGTATACTGGGCCCATGCTTTGCTTTTGCTTTTGAGGGTACTTTTCCTCAATTCATGCTTACAAATCTAACTTAGGCATGACTAAAAGCTGCTAACCACCATACTTGTTTAACTTGCCTCAAGAATAAGCCAGCACGCTAGCATGATGGTGGTACTTTTGACTTCTTCAAGCTACAAAATTCTTTCCTATAAATTGAACTTCATTTGCAACTTTGAAGGGGGGCGGGTGGAAAAATTAAAAAGAAAAAGCTTTGAAACCTTGCTAGAAATTCCAGGAATCCGAAACTGCAAACACAAATACAAAACCTGTTGGTTTTTTATTCTTGCATTCAAACTCCAATTTTCCTCAAGTGTTTCTTAACCAAATCATCCATGCAGCTTCTGGCATACATCCAAAAGCCATCCTAACTTCTGTTTTCAGACTGTAACACGTTCTCCATCAATCTCCACCTCAAAAAGTCAGAACTTTACTTCTTGGTTGTTCCAGAATTTTCCAGCCACTCATAGCCCAAGTTAAAGTTTATTCCCGTTTGCTGAGCACGTGTGGAAGTTGATCAGAACATTACAAGTAGTCAGAACCAAGCTCCAATTCACAGGACCTTTTCCAGCTGCAAGGTAAGCTTCTGCTGACCCTCATCATATACTTAGGCATTGTTAGATCTACATGTTCAAAATACAATATAGATATCTTGACTCTGATGTTGTACATATTCTGAGGTTTCATGTATTTATCTGCCTAAGTAGAGAGAACATCAGTTCAGAACTTCTTAAGGAAACTAGGTTTAGCAGATACATGCTTGTTTCTGATTTACAGTCTTGACACTTTTTATGTTTTTGAAACCATGATGGAAATCTACCATAATTGTTATGTTTGTGTTTCATGTTCTGTTGAGAAATGACCAGGTTGTAGATGTTCTGATTGGCATGAAGAAAGAGATGGAGTTTATCGCCAAAGTCTACTTTGTAATATATGATTATGATTTTGCTTCTAATACCAGATGTACAGGCACCCCAGTGGTAGACGGTGTGTACGCATAAGACATTAGTGCTAAGGGTCCTGGGTTCTAGCCCAAGAAGCATCTTTTTTAGGTTTATTTATTGACATTTTTACCCATTTATCTGTCAGATGATACTCCTAGATCATAACTTCTAGATATCCTCACCTAACAGCATAATCACTTCACTCTCTCAAACAACCAGAACTTCTGACTTGCCAGAGATATTAGAACTTCTAGGTTCTCAGCTACACTATAGCTTCTGAACCCCTTCCACAATTAGAACTTCTAGGTTTTCCTTTATTCCCAGCAACCTCAGAATTTGGTGTACCCAGGCCCAGAACTTCTGACCCTCTACTTTCCTACTAACATTTTCTTTCTTGCAGTGTATCAAAGTCAGAACTTATGTTCCTCCTCGTTTCAGAAATGTGCTGATTTTGACTCCTTTTTCTATTATTTATCTTACTTTGGCTTTTAATAACCAAAAACACCAAAAATATTTCATATTCACATGTTTTATTTTATTTATTTTAGAACAAAAAAGATCAAAATATTTTCTTAAGCAAACCTATTTCCTTTCTTACACAAAACAAGTCCATTTTACATTTCTTGTATATTATTTCAATATGATTGTAATAGATAACTAGGATTTTAATTTCTTGCAATCCCCATTTGTAAATTTGTACACCCCATCCCCTTAATGATGTAATAGCGTAGGACTTTACTTTTCCGCATTTTTATTGCTTTCATATATTGCTAGTAATTAGGTGTATATGGAAAGATAAAAACAACAAATAGACAACCAAAAAAAATCAAAGACTAAATGCATGCAATCAAATACACTTTGCACACATGCACCCCTTAGGCTAATCTTACATGTTGCCTCGGAAAAATAGTCATGTCCCTCGAACATGGGCATTTTAGCAAAGACCCTCGATAAAAGATCGTAGTCCCTCGATGACCCTTGATGTTGCCTTTGGTAAATGATCTAGTCCCTAAATGATATTGCTAAAACGTCCCATAGGTTGCCTTCTATGACTATACAAACGTCCCACGCCCGTCCCTTCACATCCAACAATGGGGCTTCTTACCAAAACAATGGTGAGATAAAAACATCTAAAGGAGGAGGAAAAGAACATTTAAGACCTTTTGAGTAGATAGATTCGCTCCTAGTTGCTCGCTTTCTCACAACAAAAACATTTTATACACCAACACGCTCATTTGAAACATTTTTAAAAGACAAACACTTTTTACGCATTCTTATAGAAACGAGAGCCATTACAAAGAATACACCTTTTCAAAATCTCTTTCAAAAACACATTCCACAAACACCACTTTGAGTTATTTTTGAAACAACACTTTGTACGCGTTCTTATAGAAACGAGAACCATTACAAATATATTTTCAAAATACTTTCAAAAACCACAAGCACACATTCAAATAAAATCAAGTGATCTAGCAAGCAACTAAGAGCCCGTAGATAACTACGGATGAAAAGTGTGCTAATACCTTCCCTTTTCATAATCTACCCCTGAACTCAAGAAAACATCTCTAAAGGTCTTTCTTGTTCTTTTCAGCCTTTCCTTTTTTGGATAAAAGAAAAGTCGGTGGCGACTCTTGTTAACCGCAACATTACGATCAAACGCAAACAACCAATTCAGTTCTCCCACCGTATAACAACTATTTGCCTCGTTACCAAACCCTGGTAAGCGATATATCATCAGCTTTGCCTACTTTCCCAAAGACTCATAAGGGTATGCTATATCAGTGTAACCTTATGTTTATCGGAAATATTTTGGGATACTTCAAGTATTAAATAAACTTCTAATCAGAATGCGCAAGACTCAAGTTTTCTCACGTTATTCGATTGGAAGATAATTGAATAGGGGCAACTGTCGTACCCCAAATTTGTCCTACCTCGATAATTTCATTTATCGAGATTAAAATAGAAGAAATATTTAATTAAGGATGGTACATCAGTATCTAATGGCCCATCTTTATCTAAATAGGGGGTGAACCTTAAATTCAGGAGAGCGGGGCTTGCTAAAATAAAAAAGACTCGTGTATCCATGGACCCATTCGCATAGCATATTGGCCAATGGCCCATGTGGTTCGAAAATAAAAATTATTCGAATAATTATTAAGCTCTTATTTATTAAATATTTGTTATTAGTAAAAGAGGGGGGGGGGGGGGAATTAAATATTTGCCCATTTAGGTTTTTTTATTGTTAGTAAAAAGAAAAGGAGGTGCAATTATGAATGGCAGGCCTGTTGTATTTTTAGCAGCCCATTTGTTGTTTTTGCTTTAGGAGAATTATTAAGCCCAATTAATTGTTGTTGTTAGCAAGAAGAAAAGGGAGTGAAATGGCAATTCAAAGGTCCATTAAAATGCATATGGGCTCATTTTTTCGTTTTAGTCATTAAACAGTAAGGAGGGGTATGTTTATCAATAAGTAAGTAGCCGTTTTGATATTGTTGTTTTACTGTAAAAGAAGTTAGTAGATATTGTTTTTAATCTTAGCAATATTTTTTATTTAGTATAATATTGTTTCAGTAAAGCATATTACATTAAAACATTTATTATTAGTTTTTTGGTATTATTGGACTAGAGTGTCAAGGCCATATTGGGCCGGTTACATAAGAAACCTTTTCTTGCTGTAATAAAAAAATAGCTTTGCTGGATAATAAAAAAACAGATACAAGGCCCAAAAGCAAAAAAAACGCGTATTGTACAAATCTAAAACCAAAGTTAATGCACATGTTTGTTTCTTTACAACTACTGTAGAGATTGAAAGTAGAATCAGATAATTTATGACTAAATCTCCAAAACCCAATACACCAAATTCCAGCAGTTCGGAAAAAACGGTTGCAAACAAAATTGAATCAGTAAAATCACAGATCTACTGAATCAAATACAAATCTAATTAAGCGAAATCTGGAAATATAATATATTACAGAAATCTCATAATCAATTACAATCCTTAAAATTGCAGAAATGAGGCGAACAAAATCAATTTCTATCCAAAGTCCAATCTCAGAATTCCATATCAAATCCAATAAACTGAATAAAATCTGGAAATATAATATATTACAACAAAATACTGAATCAATTACAATAAACGCTAACAAATTACAAAACCCTAAAATCTAAACCTAATTGAAAAACATATAAATACAAAGAGAAAAAGAGACAGAAGGAGGGATTTTGATTGACTGGAAAAAGAAAAGGAAGATGTCGCGAAGTGTTGAACGACGGAGAAGCGAGAGAAGCTTGAATTTGATAAGGAAGTTGAAGCCCTTGCAAGAGAACACCGTTGAAGAAGGGAAGAACAGTTAGGGTTTTGTTGTCGGAAACCACAACCGTCATTGACGACTACCTTCAATCACCCATCGCTGCCTTCAATCAGAGTCAAACACTTGGAGAATCGAAAGGGGTAATTCACTCTTTTCAATTTTGTTGTTTGATTGATGTAGGACTAGGAGTGCGTGGGGGGTAGATCTTGTTATTTCCGGCGCCGCCGTGGTGGGGGGTTGTGGATTTAGGGTTTGATAGGAAGAAGAAGAATAAGGGATTATGTTGCTAGCGTGAGAGAGAGAGAGAGAGAGAGAGAGAAAGGTGAAGCCACTGTAAAACAGAAAATGTGAAAATGAAATAAAAACAAAAAAGTGTAATTCGTAGTTATCCTATACACGTTGTTGTACCCCAAACTTTTCCCTCTCATTTTATCAAGATTCTCCTTACAAGACTTCTTGGACTCAAGACCAGATTAGGGTTTGCTCAGCTCAAGACACCTTCTTGCACTGATTACTTGAAATTAGGGTTTGAGTTTGAACAAGGATTTTTGGACTTCTAATTCCTCATGTGACTTTCATACTTCATGTTGGACCTCTAAGATTGCTCATACCAAGTTTCAAGCCTTGAATCAAATTTTTGCCCAGTCAATTGGACAGTTGACCTAGAAATCAGCTGTATTGGGGAAAAAGTCAAATGTGGCCAATTTACAGTCAAACCTCATAATTTTTGATCCACATCAACATTATAGACTCATATGAATCATTTGATCAAGTTTGGACCACAACTCCTCAAGAAATTTGACCAGATCATCAAAAGGGCAAAATGGTCAAAATTAGGGTTTTGACTGTAGAAGGGCAATTTCTGATTTTTGACCTAGCCAATGGCAAATTGGGTTCAAGCATGGTTTCAAGGACTCAATGGCATCATCTTGACCTAATCACAAGGTTCAAAAGATCTCAAATGCATTGGATTGATAGATGAATTTTCCAATCAACTGATCAAAAAATCAACTGTACACTGAAAAGTCAAACTTTGACTTTTTAGTCAAAATCAAGTGCCAAGGGTCATTTTTCATCAAGATGTGTCAAAACATGAAACTTGTTCACCAAGAAACCTAATTTTGAAAATTAGGGTTTAAGTTTGAAAATTTTCATAACTTAGAACTTTTCTAAGTTATGAAAATTTCTTATTTTTTCCCAACTTTTCCCAACTTTTTCACCATGATGCAATTGGATTAAAAGAAAACTTCCAACATGAAAGTTGTAGTCCTACACAAAATCTACAACTTTGATTCATAAAGTTTTCCCAAAAAATGCTTGTATCTCAAGTTATGATTTTGTGAATAAGGGTCCATAAAACTTTTAACTTAGTGAAATTTTGCCCTAGTTTAGGCAGATTTTTTACCTAACTTCATGGCAACTTTTCACCTAGTTCCAAGTGGAATCTCAAACTGAATTTCAAATATGTATTGTAAATCATGTTACAAGCTTTCAAAAATGTCCAAGAACTCTCCAAGATCATTTATGGTTAAGGAGAATCGAAGAAAAGAAAATGGCCATTTCTCACTTTTGTCCATGGCATTTTTCACTTTGGCACAACATGCAAATCAGTGTGGATCATTCTTGTACTTGTTTTACAGGTCTTAATACTTTCCACACTCCTTAATTAAATGCAAATACATTGGAAAAAGGCATTGTTCTGAGTTATGGAGCATTACACAAAGAGTTATTCCAAAAATGGCAAAAAGGTTACAATGTCATTTCCATAAAGCATACTTTTTGCAATTTTGTTTATCTTGAGCATTGAACATATTCTCTTTGTGAAAACAAGATCCATAAACATCAGAAAAGGTTTACCAACTCTCCTCAGGCCTTGAGCTAGCCTGTACAGGCTTTGGCATTGTCACTTCCTACCTTTTCTTCAAAAACAAGCAATTGTGCAAAAAGTCCACAACTTGAATATCTGATAAAACCAAGTCTTGTAACATTTTCAAACAAGCTCAGCATATTGTAACAAAGCCAAAACACGATTGCCAAGCCTATCAAACACCCTTAAGCACAAAAACACCAACTTCTGCCAAAAACAGGGCCATCTCTGCAAACACCAAGCCAAAACCAAATTGCCTCATGCATTTTGTCTTGAACCACTTCAGACACATTCCATACAACACACCTAAACTATCCAAGCCATTGTTCAGCAACTGTAACCTCATTTTCACACTTCACCATTTTCATTTTGAAGCTTTGCAGGTTGAGTTCTACAAGGAGATTCAGGCAAGTTCAAAGCAAGCTAAGCATTGGGAAAGGTTGAGGGAACTTCAAGCAAGCTCACAAGTCCTTCAGGCCTCATTCAAAGTTGCTACATTGCCATATTCGAACTTGACTAAACAAGGTAATTTTCAAAGTTCTATCTCCTTATTTAGGCATCATTAGGTTTGTGAAGCAAAAATGTAGTCTTTAATGTCCTTGAGCTGTACATATGCATAGTTCTTATTTATATTAAATGAGCTAGGAGAATTTGGATGATGAACATGCTGAAAAAACTAGGTTAGAATTTGGGGCCACTAAAATTTTCTCTGGTCTTTGAGAGTTAGATCAAGTTTTTTATATCATTAGAATCGTGAGTTAAAATGCTATAAGTTTCATGTTATGAGTTTTTAATTTCATGCAAGCAATAGAGAGAACAAATTTGAAGTACAGGGGTGCGCGCGTTTTGGCCAGAGGACAGGGATGAAGTGTGTTCTGGGCCAGGGCCTTAGGCTTGTTTCTTTTGACACCCCCCTTTTACTTTCTACACCCCCGTTTGCACTTTCTTATATTTTTCTATATTTTCTTGCATATTTCTATTTTTTGACTTTATTTATTTTTTCTAAATATTAAAAAATCTCAAAAATATTTTCTTAATTTTTTGCATTTTATTTTATTATTTTTTAGGCATAAAAATAGTTTATTAATAATAATATACTTTATTTTCTTAAATAAAAATTGTAAATAACATAAAAATATTATATATTTTTATTTTTATTATTTATACACTTAAAATAATATTTTCATACAATATTAATTTTTTTTAACATTTTGTATATATTTTTATTTATTTTCTTGTACATAAATGAAATAAATAATAATAGAAATATATTTTCTTTTAAAACAAAAAATTAGGGTTTTCACCCTTTCATAAATAATCATTTTTATTTTCTTATTTTTAGGCCATAAATAAACTTATTCTCTCATGCATAAAACAAAATACAAAAACATTTTGCATATTTACAATTTATTCCATATTTAAATATTTGCTTATTTATTTATTTGTACAAATAAATTCAATTTGGTTTTAATAGTTTTAGGGTTTTATTTTTAGCAATATCTCCCTATTCAAAACGTATTATATGCATGATAGCAAGATTAGGGTTTTGTATGCAAAGACCAAAAATCAAAACAAATAGCATGACTAAACACAAGACAAAAATGCATGAAAATTGACAACACAATGCACACAAGCACCCCTAGCGTTTTATCCACTTTGTTGCCTTAAAATGGCCATGGTATGCATGTTAGGTATCTTGGCAAAACAAAAACAAAACAAAAAGATCATAGTCCCTCGATGACGCTAGACAAGGTTGCCTAAACAAAGATGATCTTAGTCCCTAAAACTTGCTAAGATACTTGGCACCATTGCTATCATGGTCATACGATGACCCCCGCTCGTCCCGTTTAATATCTAAAGATAGGGTTGTTTACCAAATACAATGGTAAAACAACAATGTCAAAGGGTTAAAAATGTACAAGAAAGACTTTTGAGTAGGGTAGACAACTCCTGGTTACTTGATCTCTTGCAAAACATCCTTGCTATTTTCAAAAAAAAAACACACAATTTTAAAACATTTCCCAACAAACTTTCAAACATTGAAACATTTTTCAAAAGACAAACATCTTTGTATACATTCTTCAAACAAGAATCATTACAAAGATTGTCAAATGATGGCCTCTTTTCAAAATACTTTCAAAACCACACAAAGCACCATTTTAAACAATTGAAAAAGCAAAGCAAGTGATCTAAACAAGTAATTAAGAGCCCATGGAAAACCATGGATGAAAAGGGTGCTAGCACCTTCCCTTTTCATAATCTACCCCCAGAACTCAAGAAAACATCTCAAAGGTCTTTCCTGTGCTTTTTGACCTTTCCTTTGGATAAAATAAAAAGTCAGTGGCGACTCTTGCTAAACCGAAACATTTGCGAACACATTCGCAAACCTCAAGTCATTTCTCCCACCGTATCACACCCGTGCATGCACTTTAGTTTCTATGCTCCCTCAATTTCATACATGAGATCTTGATCAGATGGCCAGAGGCCAAGTCTGCATCATAAGCTCCACGCGCCTCATCACACGCAATCCTCCAGATCTTTGGCAAATAGCGTTTGGGCCTGGCCCAGTTACTTTTAGTACCCCCTTTTCTAAAGTTACTAAGCCAAGAAACCACAACACACACACCATTCTGAGTTTTTGATGGGCCTAACCCAGATTTACTTCCAACACCCCTGTTTTTTCTTATCAATTAGAAATTGCACCCCCCTGAATTTAATTTATTTTCTTTTATACTTCATATATTATTTCCATTTTTTTAATATATATATATATATATATATATATATATATATATATATATATATATATATATATATATATATATATATATATATATATATATATATATATATATATATATATATATATATATATATATATATATATATATATATATATATATATATATATATATATATATATATATATATATATATATATATATATATTATTTACGTTAACTATTATTATTGTCAAATAGTGATTTTTTATTATTATTATATCATAATTATTATATTTTCTATTATTATTATTATTATTATTATTTATTTCTATATTTTATTTGCTATGTAAATATTGTTTATTGCTTATAATTACATTATTATTTATATACTAACAAATAAATCATTCTTGACATTAAAATTGCATATATTATTTTATATATTATTTGCATTAAATTTTTCTCTAATCATGCATTAATCAAGATCTTCGCAAATAATACGATTAAAAAACAAACAAATCGTCAAACTATTTTTCGCAGTAAACTAAGCTAATCAACTGTTTTTTTTACAAAAGGGTTCATACTAGTTTTGACTTACTACGCATTCAGTCAAAATCTCCGCAATCACTACTCCCGACCAAAATGCAAGGTGATTCAAAGTACGTTTGCGACCCCTAAAAAACACCAACCCCATACGAACTACGAATTGGGAATCTGATTCCTCATAAGAGGATACGTAGGCATACAATCAAAAATTATGGCGAGTCTTTCTGATTAAAACTTAAAATCTTGTTTACCCCAAACTTAAACCTAGAACCTAATATCCTTGTGAACAAGGTAGATGAAAGGTGCCTAACACCTTCCTTTCGTCTAATTGAGTCCGGAACCTAGAATCTTTGTCTGTGAATTAGGGTTTTCTGTTAGATTCCCTTTCCTAGGATAAAAACTAACAGTGGCGGCTCTGATTTTAAATCCAGTTGCTACACATCTATTTGCTTGTTTTTTGTCACAAGATCCGTGACACTTTTACCATGCTACCTTAGGATCGCTCGTGTAGGGTTAGTCCTTGAGATATACTTTAGGATAGGAATCCATGCATGCTAATATAGGTTAGAGACATCCCTTTTCATCCTTAACTTTAGGGTCAATCATTGTACGATAACACTAGGGCTAGAGATTAGGATAATCTCCCTTAGTTGTTTTCTTTTCTTTACAATTGCATCTTAAAACTAGAACTTCTTCTTGGCAAATCATAAAACATCTCTAATAAACTTAAATCCTTCTTCAAGGTAAAAAATACTAACCAATCTTAATTGTTTGTGTGCCATCTTGGCTTTGTCTTAAACCTTATTGAGATGACATCTTACAATCTTTGCCATGCTATCTTTTTACCGATGTTTCTCCATTGCATATGTTTGTTGTCGATGTTTCTCTCTCGTGTATGTTTGTTATCATACCTTGATTCTCAATATCATTGTTAGGTGTGATATTTTATCATCTGGATTTTTTATGTTTCGTCATCTTTGCCATGTTATTTTGTTATATTTTAGCCGATGTTTCGCCATCGCATATGTTTGTTGCCGATGTTTCACAATCGCATGTGTTTGTTATCCTACTTTGATTCTCAATATCATTGTTAGGTGTGTGTTGAACCCCAAAATTCCCCCTCTCATTTTATCAAGATTCTCCTCATAAGACTCTTTGGACTCCAGACCATATTAGGGTTTGCTCAGCTCAAGACATCTCCTTGCACTGATGACCTGAAATTAGGGTTTGAGTTTGCAAAGGGATTTTTAGACTTTCAATGCCTAATGTGACTTTCATACTTCATATTGTACTCCTAATATTGCTCATACCAAGTTTCAAGCCTTGAATCAAATTGTTGCCCAGTCAATTGGACAGTTGACCTAAAAATCAGTTGTATTGGGGAAAAAGTCAATTGTGGCCAATTTACAGTCAAAACTCATAATTTTTTATCCACATCAACATTATAGACTCATATGAACCATTTTATCAAGTTTGGACCATAACTCCTCAAGAAATTTGATCAGATCATCAAAAGGGCAAAATGGTCATTTTTAGGGTTTTGACTGTAGAAGGGCAATTTCTGATTTTTCACCTAGCCAATGGCAAATTGGGTTCAAGTATGGTTTCAAGGACTCAATTAAATCATATTGACCTAATCACATTGTTCAAAAGATCTCAAATGCATTGGATTGACAGATGAATTTTCTAGTCAACTGATCAAAAATCAACTGTACACTGAAAAGTCAAACTTTGACTTTTTGGTCAAAATCAAGTGCCAATGGTCATTTTTCATCAAGATGTAAACATGTAACTTGTTCACCAAGAAACCTAATTTTGGAAATTAGGGTTTAAAATGGAAAAATTTCATAACTAAGAAATTTTCTAAGTTATGAAAATTTCTTATTTTTTCCCAACTTTGCCCAACTTTTTCACCATGATGCAATTGGATTCAAAGGAAACTTCCAACATGAAAGTTGTATTCCTCAAAAAAATCTACAACTTTGATTCACAAACTTTTCCCAAAAGATGCTTGGATCTCAAGTTATGATTTTGTGAATAAGGGTCCATGAAACTTTTAACTTAGTGAAATTTAGTTTACGCAGGATTTTGACCTATATTCATGGCAACTTTTAACCTAGTTCCAATTGGAATCTCAAAATTCATTTCAAAGATGGATTTTAGAGCATGTTACATTCTTTCCAAAATGTCCAAGAACTCTCCAAGATCATTTATGGTTAGGGAGAATTGAAGGAAAGAAAATGGCCATTTCTCACTTTTGTCCATGGCATTTTGCACATTGCTACAAGTTGCAAAATCTGTCCTAAGCATGCTTGTACTTGTTTTACAGGTTCTAATCTCTTCTACACTCAAAAATTAAATGCAAACACAATGGAAAATGGTCTTATTCTGATCTTTGAAGCTTGGCACAATGAATTAATCCATTTATGGCATAAAGTGCATAATACCATTTTCATAAAGCATGTTTTTTGCAATTTTGTATTTCTTGAGCATTGGACCTGATCTCTTGATACAAACAAAGTCCACAAACTTCAGGAAAAGCTCACCAACCCTATGCAGACCTTGAGCTAGCTTGTACAACCTTGGCCTTTGTCACTTCCTACCTTTTCTTCAAAA
Source organism: Vicia faba (assembly GCA_948472305.1). Taxonomy (NCBI): domain Eukaryota; kingdom Viridiplantae; phylum Streptophyta; class Magnoliopsida; order Fabales; family Fabaceae; genus Vicia; species Vicia faba. The sequence goes on along the minus strand of OX451735.1, from coordinate 902,461,881 downwards.
ACAAGCAATTGTGCAAAAAGTCCACAACTCTTCCATCTAATAAGAACAAAGTTTTGTATCATTTCAAACAAGTTCAGCACATTATACCAAGCCTAAAACACGAGCTCATAGCATCTCAAACACCCAAATACACCAAAAACTCCATTTCTTCCCAAAATAGGGCAAGCTCTGCAAAACTCAAGCCAAAACCAAATTGCCTCGTGCGTTTTGTCTTGAACCACTTCAGACACATTCCATACATCCCATCTGAACTATCCAAGCCCTTGTCAAGCAACTGTAACTCCATTTTCACACTTCACCATTTTCATTTTGAAGCTTTGCAGGTTGAGTTCTACAAGAAGATTCAAGCCATGTCAAAGCAAGCTAAGCATTGGGAAAGGTCAAGGGAACTTCAAGCAAGCTCAAAAGAACTTCAGGCCTCACTCAAAGTTGCTACATTGCCATATTCGAACTTGACTGAAGAAGGTAATTTCCAACTTTCTATCTCCTTATTTAGACATCATTAGGCTTAGGTTTGTGAAGTAAAAATGTAGTCCTTAATGTCCTTGAGCTGTACATATGCATAGCTTGTATTTATATTAACTGAGCTAGGAGAATTTGGATGTTGAAGTTGCTGAAAAAACTAGGTCATAAATTAGGGGCAATGAAATTCTCTCTGGTCTTTGAGAGTTATATCAAGTTTTTTATCTCGTTAGAATCGTGTGATGATGAGCTATAACTTTCATGTTGCAAGATTTTGTTGTTAAGCACGTATGCGGGAGATACAGTTTGAAGTACAGGGCGCGCACATTTTTTGTTCAGAGGTTAGGGACGAAGGAGATTGGGCTGGGCCTGGCTTGTTTGACTTTTGACACCCCCCCATTCTGTTATTTGCACCCCCTTGGCCCATATCTTTTATTTTTCATATTTTCTTGAATATTTCACATTTCTGACTTTTGTATATTTTTTCTAAAACAATAAAAATCTCAAAAATATTTTCTTTATTTTTTTCATTTTTTCATATTTTTTTATTTATTTTTTAGCATAAAAATAAGTATTTAAGTTAATATACTTTTATTTTCTTAAATAAATTTGTAAATAATATGAAAATATTATATATTTTATTTTTATTATTTATACACATAAATGAATATTTTCATACAATATTTAAATTTTTAACATTTTTGTATATTATTATTATTTTTCTTAAACAAAAAATGAATAAATAAATAATATATTATATTTTCTTTTAAAACCAAAATTAGGGTTTTCAACAAAAATAATCATTTTTATTTTCTTATTTTTAAGACATAAATAAATTTATTTTACATACATAAAATAAATACAAAAACATTTCTTGCATATGTACAATTTATTCCATATTTAAATATTTGCCTATTTATTTATTTGTTCAAGTAAATTCAATATGGTTGTAATAGTTTTAGGGTTTTATTTTTGAGCAATATCCCCCTATTCAAAACTTGTATCCCCTCCCCATAATATTGTTGTAATAGTCTTAGATTTACTTTTACGCAATTTATCGTATTATATGCATGATAGTAAGATTAGGGTTTTGTATGCAAAGACAAAAAACAAACAAATAGCATGACTAAACACAAGACAAATATGCATGAAAAATGACAACACAATGCACACAAGCACCCCTAGGGTTTCATCCACTTTGTTGCCTTAAAAATGGCCATGGTATACATGCTAGGTATCTTGGCAAAACAAAAACAAAACAAAAGATCATAGTCCCTCGATGACGCTATCTTGGTTGCATTTACAAAGATGATCTAGTCCCTCAAAAAACTTGCTAAGATACTTGGCAATATTGTTATCAAGGTCATACGATGACCCACGCCTGTCCCGTTTAACATCCAAAGATAAGGTTGTTTACCAAATACAATGGTAAAACAACAATGTCAAAAGGGTTAAAAATGGACAAGAAAGATCTTTGAGTAGGGTAGACAACTCCTAGTTACTTGATCTCTTGCAAACCATCCTTGCTAATTTCAAAAACACACACACAATTTCAAAACAATTTCCAAACAAACTTTCGAACAGTGAAACATTTTTCAAAAGACAAACATCTTTGTATACATTCTTCAAACAAGAATCATTACAAAGATTGCCAAAACGATGGACTCTTTTCAAAATACTTTCAAAACCACACAAAGAACCATTTCAAACAATTGGAAAAGCAAAGCAAGTGATCTAAACAAGTAACTAAGAGCCCATGGATAACCATGGATGAAAAGGGTGCTAGCACCTTCCCTTTTCATAATCTACCCCCCGAACCCAAGAAAACATCTCAAAGGTATTTCCTATGCTTTTTGACCTTTCCTTTGGATAAAATAAAAAGTCGGTGGCGACTCTTGCTAAACCGAAACATTTGCAAACACAAATGTAAAACCTCAAGTCAGTTCTCCCACTGTATCACAGAACTGGCGACTCTGCTGGGTATATCTAAAAGTGGGGTTACCTTAGGGTTTAGATCACCTTTACATGCTTATCTTGCTTGACTTGTATGCTTTACAATTTGGTTCTATTGTTTGGGTTTGAATCCTCTACCCGGATTTGGGAAACATTCATAGGTAAATAGCAATACGTTGTGGAAACTGTGCGGGGTATACCGACACGGTCTAAGCAATAGCTATATTAGTGCGACATATTTGTGGGTACCGGTAGCCTTTGAGTTAATCAAAGAGAATACGGGGCCGTTGAGTGATGTCATGAAGCACTAATGGACTTTTAGAAGCTTCACTTGACCATCTTGGCCTTTTAGGATGTAGTGAGATGACCGGCTTTGGTGCAGTCTGAAGTTGGTAGATACTCGATACTACACTCATTGAGGGTTGTTTTATTGGAATATTTCGGTCGCCAGTAAAGTGGCTAAACTGAAACAATGAACACAGAAAATAATCCAGTGATATTGAGCTCCTTAGAACCCGGTTACTATTTATAGGACAGGTTGAGCCAACTAAACTTCAAGAGGGTACTTACCTATGAAACCCCATGCAAGCCTGAAACTAGGAACTTGTGTGATTTGCTTGTACATATATACTTGTGCATAACATCATGGACATCATGAAGCATCATATGCATCCACTAACCATTTCAAGGATTCTGGATTTTCATCTTTGTTCCTGTTTTGTAGGCTATGGAATCACTTCGGAGGAAAACTATTCATGTCAATCTTATGAGAACTCCTCCACAACTCAAGGAGCTTGCTTCCAAGATTCCAGAGTATTCTCCATTCACTTAGAGACATGGTTGACTTCTCAACTTGGTCAACTCCAACACAGAGGAAGACATGGTGAAAGTTCTCTTCCAGTTCTTTGACCCCCTACACCACTGCTTCACATTTCCTGATTACCAGCTGGTGCCTACTTTGGAGGAATTTTCTCAACTCTTGAGGATTCCTATTCTCCATCAACTACCTTTCAACGGTACGTAAATAGATCCAAAGCTTGAAGATATTGCTCAAGCCCTACACTTGCAACCATCTGATGTAATAGGTCATTGGGAAACCAAAAGTGGTTTCAAGGGTTTCTTGGTAAAGTTCCTATTTGAGAAAGCTCAAGAATGCTGGAATTCTCTAGACCTGCAAGCTTTTGAGGAGATTGTCGCTCTTCTAATCTATGGGTTGGTCTTCTTCCCAAACCCTGACCAGCTTATAGATGTCAATGCTGTCAAAATCTTCATGGCTCGCAACCCATTGCCTACTCTGCTTGGAGATATCTTACACTCTTTTCACACTCGAACAATGAGGAAAAGAGGTGTTCTTGTGTAATGTACTCCTCTACTGGCAAGATGGTTTATTTCTCATCTTCCCCAATCAGTCTTGAGAAATGAGCAAGGTTTGAGGTGGTCACAATGATTGATGACGCTTACACATTCAGATGTTCATTGGTGTTCTCGATCCAGAGAAAATGTTATCATCATCGACCGTTGTGGAGAATTCCCTAATGTCCCTCATCTTGGAATTAGGGGAGGCATTACCTACAATCCCTGCTTGGCTCTGAGACAGTTTGGTTATTCCCGAAGGGATGGCCCACATGACATGCTGATTCCAGACTTGGTTTTTGACTTCGACAACGATGATCAAGGACTCTGACAAAGGTTCATCCGAGCTTGGAGGATGCCCAACAAGGTAGACAGTAAGACCTTGGGACACAAGAATTCCATCCCCCTTAAGCCTTACCTCAAGTGGGTACGAACCCGCGCCCAAAGTCTTATGATTCCTTACCCCTACATTCTCCCTGTGATTAAAGAGCCTGTTAAAGAAGGAGAGGTTCCATACACCCTCCTACATCCTGACATGCCGATATTACTCGAAGATTTGCAAAGGAGTTGGATACAGCTCAAGGGAGAATGCGATATGTTTGAAGCCCAATTCTACGACAGTGAGAAGAAGTTTTTGGAACTTACTCGTCAACTTCACGAAGAGCAGACTCTCAACACCTACATTGCACCAAAGAGGATGAACAACGTCTTTTTACATTAGAATTTTGTATTATTTTGCCCATGGGGCATTGATGTACTAACAAATTCTATCTTATTAATATGACGTTTGTTCCTTTTTGTTTAAACAAATTTGAATTTTCTGAATCCTTGAATGCATTACATGAATACATATCATTCATCATATACATAAACAGGTCTTCACACCAAGTTTCCTCATCTCTCTGCTGTTTATTTCAGCAAGATGGATATTGAACAAACGGTCAAAGACTTACAAGCTCAAAATTCACAATTCCAACAGCTACTTCTGACCTTGACCAAGGGGCAGGAGGAGCTCAAAACTTTGCTAGAGAATAAAAAGGAGAAAAAGAAGAAGAAATGAGTTGGTGTGGTTACTTTGGGCAGAAGATTTGAAGGTCAAGCCAGAAGGGTCCTAGATTTCCCATCAACATCTGAAGAGGGTGAAGGAAAGGGTAAAGGAGTTGCAGTGCCTTCTGATTCTAAAGATGAAGAAGAGGAAGATGAGGATTACTCAGAACAACAGTATCCTCCTGCAGATGAGAAATACAAAAACTTAGAAGAACGTCTGGCAGCCATGGAGATTCAGAGAGTGCCTGGGCTGGAATTTGAAGAGTTAGGGTTGGTATCTGGAATTGTCATTCCTCCCAAGTTTAAAGTACCTCTGTTTGCTAAGTACGATGGGGTGTCTTGCCCAAAGATGCACCTGCAATCTTATGTCAGGAAAATTCAACCACATTCTTCTGACAAAGACCTGTGGGTCCACTTCTTCCAAGACAGTTTATCCGGGACGCAATTGGATTGGTTCTACCAGCTAGAGAGGTCTGATGTGCATAATTGGGAGGATTTGGCTGCTGCCTTCTACAAGCAGTATCAGTACAATGCGGACTTAGCACCAACCCGTACTCGATTATAGAGTATGGGCATGGTCTCAAATGAAGGCTTCAAAGAGTATGCCTAGAAATGGAGAGACTTAGCGGGACGAGTGCAACCACCTTTATCTGAGAGGGAGCTAGTAGATATGTTCTTGGGTACACTGTCAGGTCCCTTTTTCAATCATCTGATTGGAAGTTCGTCTGCGGGGTTCACCGAGTTGATTCTAACTGGTGAGAGAGTTGAAGCCGCCATTAAGAGCGGTAAAATTCAAAAAGATACATCTACTTCTGCTGCCATCAAAAAGACTTTTCCAGCAAAGAAAGAAGTCTCAGCTGTCTACTCCCAAAGAGGTCAAGGAAGAGTTGAGCGCCGGCCAGCGGTGAGGGCCGTAATGATTCAGAAGTCTGCAGTTGATCAGCCCAGAAACAATCAACCCAGAACCAACCAAGCAGGGGTGGAAAGGCCTGTAAGGCAATTCACCCATATAAACATGACTCCTGCTCAGGTTCTACCCCATCTCTTGAAGTTAAACCTTGTCAGTCTGAAAGAGGCCCCGAAGAATCTGAATACAACTTCTCCTTACTACCATTCGAACGCCAAGTGTGCTTATCATTCAGGGAGTATAGGGCACGACACCAACAATTGTTGGGCCGTCAAGAATAAGATTCAGGATTTGATAGATGCTAAAGAAGTGGAATTCGACACCCCTGAAAAGCCGAATGTGATCTCTGCTCCAATGCTAAGGCATGGCCACAATTCCCATGCTATTGAAGAAGACCTTTTTGTTGCTACTGTTGATGATTTGATGACTCCGCTACCGATAATCAAGCTAAATTTGCTGAAGGCTGGGATTTTCCCAGGTTGTGAAGAAGATTGTTGCCTTTGTTCATCCTTACCAACCGACTATCCATTTTTGAAGTTAGGCATCCAACGCCTAATGGATAACCAAGAAATCCTTTTTGAAAAGACTCCTGTTACACTGACTCCTGTCAATGATGTTTCAATAATTACCATATCCTTCAATCTTTCCAAGGTCTCCAAAAGACCTGTTAAGATTACATCCGATCTGAAGATTGTACCTTTGAAGATAACCATGTCGGGGCCCATCCCGTACAATTCCAACAAATCAATACCGTGGAACAATGGTGGAGAGATCTTCTACCACGGTATTAAACAGATTGAATCAACTGAAGAGAGTTCTGATGAAGAGACTTCTGACATTGGAAATATTGCTGGAACGAGCAAAATCACCCGAAGTGGAAGGATTTTCTCTCCAAAGATTGCGCCTCCAAAGACAGTCTTCGGACCCTTAAATGCTCATAAGGTTACCCCTGTGCCAGTTAACATATCTGCGAGAACTCCAATTATTGAAAAATTTGTAACTCCTGTGGTTGTCCCCTTTGTTGTTGCTACTGATAGAGGGAAAGGGATCCAAGAAGCGCCCTTCAGGACGAGGGCTCAGCCTTTGGTCGTCCCTGAGACCTCTCAAAAATAAATGGAAGAGATTTTGAAAATAATAAAGAAAAACGATTATGATGTTGTGGAACAACTGGGGCAAACCCCCTCAAAGATCTTTATGTTGGCCCTGCTACTCTGTTCCGACGCTCATGCTAAATCTCTGATCAGGTTTTTGAAGACGGCCCACGTGCCACAGGAAACCTCCGTGGATCAGTTCCAGGAATGCGTAGCTAGCTTAACAGCTGACAATGGTCTAGGATTCTTTGATGCCGATTTAACATCTAAAGGGAGAAAGCATAATGATACTTTGCATGTCTCGGTGGAAAGCAGAGGGACTACTCTAGCTCACGTCTTGATTGATACTGGGTCGTCTTTAAATGTCTTTCCAAAGAAATCATTGGATAGATTAGACTGTGAAGGCCTAACCCTGAAGCCCAGCAATATATTTGTCAGAGCCTTTGATGGTTCTAAAAGGATGGTCCACGGGGAGGTGGACATCCCGATTAAAGTGGGAATTGAAACCTTCAACTCCACATTCTATGTGATGGACATTCGTCCTTCCTATTCTTGCTTGTTGGGAAGACCCTGGATTCACAATGCTGGAGCCGTCACTTCTTCTCTGCACCAAATGCTCAAATACCCTGTCCAGGGGAAAATTATAATTGTTCATGGCGAAGAGGAATACATGATAAGCCATCTAAATTCTTTCTGCTATGTAGAATTGGATGGTGAATTCATCGAAACCCCCTTTCAGCATTTTGAAGAGGTAGCTCAGGAGATTGCGACAACCAAGACAGTGGCTTCTGTACCCATGATTACCAAACTTGTGCCTCGGATGTCGTCTCTCAAAGATGTGAAGGCTATGATTGAAGAAGGAGGAAGCATAATGTGGAGTCAGCTACCAGACTTTCCTTTCAAATCAGATAAATTCGGCTTGAGGTTCACTGCTTCTGCTCAAAAGGTTGTACGCTGCACCCGGGCTGGGGTGCCACCAGTAAGGATCACCCATCATGGAGTCAATGCTTTGGAGGATGGTGAAGAGGAGAGCAACCTGGAAGACTGGATTTTTCCTACTGTTGACGGAGGACTGTGCAACTGGGAGGAAAAGTACTTTATTCCGATTACTTTCATACTGCAGTAATTTATCTTTCAAACATTTCTGTTGGTTTGTAATAATTCTCAAACAATTTGTACACTTTTAACCTTGTGCCTTACCCGAGGCACATAGGTCCATTTATAAGGGTTTGATTTTTCATCTTCATATGCCATTTTAATGAATCATGGACGTTTTCACATATAAACTTTTGTATTCATTGTCTTTCTTTTTACATTTTATTTGTTTAAAGGTGGTTATAGCTTACACACGCCCACACTCACAAAATTCAGGTACCCTTCCATTCCGGATTCCATGGGTAACAATTATGCTATGGCCTTCAGTGACTCTGAAGATCTGGTCTACCATGCCAAATATGAAGGTGATGAAGACTGTGAGATGCCAGGAGAATTGGCTAGACTGCTATAACAGGAAGAAAGAGCAATTTTGCCTCATGAGGAGTTGTTAGAGACAATCAACTTGCGTACTGAGGAAGACAGAAAAGAAGTTAGAGTGGGTGCCAACCTAGAGCCAAGTGTCAAGGAGCTCTTAGTTCAGTTGTTGAATGAATATGTTGAGATCTTCGCCTGGTCATATGAAGACATGCCGGGACTCGATTCAGATATTGTGGTACACCGTCTACCCACCAGAGAAGATTGTCCACCAATTAAACAGAAAGTCCTCCGCATGAGGCCCGACATGTCTAAAAAGATCAAAGCAGAAGTTATGAAGCAGTTCAATGCTGGATTTCTCGCTGTTACTTCCTATCCATAATGGGTTGCTAACATTGTGCTCGTGCCTAAGAAGGACGACACAGTCAGAATGTGAGTGGATTACAGAGACTTAAACAGGGCTAGCCCTAAAGATGACTTTCCATTACCGCACATTGACATCTTGGTTGACAACACATCTCAGCACAAGGTATTTTCTTTCATGGACGGATTTTCAGGTTACAACCAGATCAAAATGGCACCTGAAGACATGGAGAAAACTACTTTTGTTACACAGTGGGGTACGTTCTGCTACAAAGTGATGCCATTCGGACTGAAGAATGTCGGGGCAACCTATCAACGCGCCATGGTATCTTTGTTTCATGATATGATACATCATGAGATTGAAGTCTACGTAGACGACATGATAGCCCGATCACAGACGGAAGAAGAACACCTCGACCATTTGCAAAAGCTGTTTGTCAGGTTGAAGGAGTACAAGCTCAGACTGAATCCTAACAAGTGTACCTTCGGAGCAGGTCCGGTAAACTCTTGGGTTTCATTGTCAGTAACAAAGGCATCGAGGTTGATCCTGCCAAAGTCAAAGCTATACAAGAAATGCCCGCCCCTCGCACTGAGAAGGAGGTCAGAGGTTTCTTGGGATGCCTAAACTACATTGCAAGGTTCATTTCTCACCTAACATCTACCTGTGAGCCAATCTTCAAGCTGTTGAAGAAAGATCAGGTGCTTAAATGGAATGATGAATGTCAAGTTGCTTTCGATGAAATCAAGGAGTATTTGCTAGAACCTCTTATCTTGATGCCACCCGTCGAAGGAAGACCACTAATCATGTATCTGACTGTCTTGGATAATTCAATAGAGTACGTACTGGGCCAATATGACGAGTCTGGCCGAAAAGAGCATGGCATTTATTACCTTAGCAAAAAGTTTACCGACTGTGAGACCCGCTACTCACTGCTCGAGAAAACTTGTTGCGTTTTGGTATGGGCTGCTCGCCGGCTAAGGTAGTATATGTTGACTCATACCACTCTGCTGATATCTAAGATGGATCCGATCAAGTACATCTTTGAGAAGCCTGCTCTATCTAGAAGAATAGCTAGATGGCAGATGACCCTGACAGAATATGATATACAGTACACGACCCAAAAAGCTATAAAGGGGAGTGTGTTAGCTGACCATCTAGCTCATCAAGCTGTCGAAGATTACCAATCCATGAAGTTTGACTTTCCCGACGAGGATATCATGACCTTGGACAACATTGAAGACTTCAGACCATATGATGGACCTGAACAAGGATCCTGATGGACCCTGTACTTTGATGGTGCCTCCAATGCACTTGGTAACAGTATCGGTGATGTGCTCATCTCACCAGAAGGTTGCCATACTCCTTTCACCGCCAGACTTTGCTTTAACTGCACCAACAACATGGCAGAGTATGAAGCTTGCATCTTTGGTCTCAAGGCTGCTATAGACTTGGGGATCAAATCTTTGATTGTATTTGGGGACTCAGCTTTGGTCATCAGTCAGATCAAAGGAGAGTGGGACACTAAGCATCCCAACCTCCTCCCTTACAAAGAACATGTCTTGACATTGTTACCACATTTCGAGAAGATCACCTTCAAGCACTTCCCGCGAGAAGAAAATCAGCTAGCAGATGCTCTAGCTACAATGTCATCCATGTTTAAACTTAACTGGGATAATGAGGCTCCCCAAATCACCATTGAACGGATGGACAAACCTGCACATTGTCACGAGATTAATACCGAAGAAGTAGTGGACCGACCTTGGTTTCACGAAGTCAAAAGGTATCTCGAGGCTCAGGAATATCCTAAAGGATCTTCAGTCAACGACAAAAAGTTCTTGAGGAGATTCTCTGCCAAGTTCTTCCTGAGAAATGGTATCTGTTGTACCCCAAAATTTGCCCTCCCATATTTCTCAAAATATTTCAAGAAAAATTCACAAGTCCAACCCGGCGCATCATATTCAGGTGTTCTTTCGTCAAGATATCTCTGATAACATATTCTCAAATTCAAGTTCGGCTCAAGAGTCAATTCTTTAAAGAAGGTATCCGAATGTGTGAGTTTTCTCGAAGAAATATGGTGAAAAAGTGTGCTGAAAGTGCAGTTTTTACGCGCTAAAAAATTCATAACTTGAAGATCGTGGCTCGTTTTGAACCCGTTCCGGTGGCCAAAATTCCGTCTTGACATTATCTACGTTTTCATCTCTCATGGCTGGAAGCCAATTTCGATCAGAAGGTCTTCAAAAAAGTGGATTTATCAAGTATTTTCGTACAGAAAATTTGTGACAGAAGTTTATCTGCGTCATGTTCAGAAAATCATAACTCGGTAAATTTTTATCGGATTGGGCTCATATTTTTACACAAGGTCCCTGACTCATAGATCTACAACTTTGCTTCAAAAGTCGAGACCGGATTATGCTCCGATCAATACCAATTTTTTATTGAAGAACGTGTCAGAGTCGACACTGGAGCCCAAAATAAGTTTGTCTGAGCTGAAACTTCAAAAATTCATAACTAATTCACCGTTTATCCGATTGAGTCGATTTTCGGAAAGGAGTTAGTTATCGATGTCGGCTACATTTTGTTTTCACATTTCAACTTCAAAAATTGCACTTAAGTCCCTGAGATTTAGCCTGAAAAGTGACGAACTCAAGTGAACATTGGAGGCCCAATTGCACATTCAAAGCCCATTTTCTTTACCCTAATTTCCATTATATAATCACCTTCTTTTCACACAAACCGGAGGAGAAAAAGAGAGAAAAAAAACCTTTGCCACAACACTGTTAGAATATCAAATTCTTTCAAGAACCCTAAATCCTTGAAATCCTTATTACAAATCCCTCTCTCACTACAAACAAGCCATCACAGTTACAAACCAACACCTCACTACTTCTTCAGTAAGGGTAAGGCTGGCTTGATCTCCATGATCCAAAAGGCATAAAAGCATTCATGTCACTAATTTTCCAGTGAGGGTAATATTGATTTGATCTCCATGATCAAAAGGGTATAATCATTCATACATGTCATATTGTACCTAAACATTAAATTTCTTCATATATTGGCTTTATTTGCATTTTATGATTTTATTTAATGTGTTCGTGAGATTCAACACTGCAGATTTAGACCAGATCCCATGCAGGTTCATTAAGGAACGTTGAGGCCAAAAGCCAAATGGCCAAAAGCCAAAAGCCAAAAGCCAAATGGCCAAAAGAACAACTTATGCATGACACCAATACATGGCGGGACAGACATCCTGAGAAGGTTAAGGAATGTTGAGGCCAGAACACAAATGGCAAACAGCCAGAACACAAATGGCCATGAAACCCAATCCAATGGCCAAAGAATGCAGACCACGGTACTCAGGAGTCAATGAACACGCACGTGATGCCAGAAAGTCAAACAAGGCTTTTTGTCTAATGGACCAGAATACTTCAAATAAAAACCTCCTAAATGGGTCTGAATACCCCCATGGTTTGCACATTCTTAATCGTTATTTGATTTTGTTTTCTAATTCTTTTTTAATGTTTTAATTATTTCTTTTTACCATAAATTAATTTTCACAATATAAAAATACAGAAAAACTAAAAATATGTTTAATTAATATTTAATTCATTATTATTTTTTGTAAATAAATTTTAACCATTATTTTAGTAAATTAGGTTTTAAAACTTTAATATTTTTCTTAATAAATAAAATATGTAGAAATTAGGGTTTTTAACTTTTTCATCCTTTTTAATAAATAATTTTTTTCCTTATTATTATTATTATTAATTATTAAATATCTTTGTAAATAAATATGTACATTAATTATTTAGTAAATTAGGTTAAACTTTAATATTTTTCATTAATAATTAAAAACAACTTAGAATTAGGGTTTCTCTTCAATTTTAATTTCTTTATTTCATAAATACAAAAAACCTAAAAAACATTTCTTTTCTTTAATAAAATAAATAATTAACTTTCTTATTTCAATTTAATTCCAAAAGGGTCCAACGCTCTCGAACGTTCTATTTTCTATTCTTTTCGCGCATTTATTCTTATTTTTCTTGTAAATATTATGTAACTGTTCAAGCCATGTAATAGTAACTAGGTTTTACTTTCCGCATTTTATTAAAAACGGGTCTTTGTTAATTTGGCGATGTATAGACCCGCGCCTTGTAATAGCGTAGGATTTTATTTTCCGCATTTAAATTTCCGCACTCTTAAACTGCTATTATAATTGCATGAAAGAATGAATGCCTAAATTAAAAACAAACGTAGATCACCATGATGCATGCACAAGATAAAACATAACTGAAAACAATACACAAATTCACACACCACTCTTAGGGTACGCCTCACTGTTGCCTTGCCCTTGAAACGTGGTCGTCGAGTATAGGACGTCTTAGTAAGTCCTTATATCCATTGATCCCGTTTCCTCAAAACAAGTTGCCTCGAAACGGTTGCCTCGGAATAGTTGCCTCGAAACGGTTGCCTCGGAATAAAAAGGATCAATGGCATAAGGGTAGCTTCTAAGGTGTCCTACTATTGCTCTGGTGACCACACTGTCCCTACAAACGAATTGACCCGAACACCTCCAATGGTGGTGCTACCTACCTCTCAATGATGGGATGGCACTACCTTAAGGACATTTACACAGCCTAATTCCTTAGGGTAGGTAGATGACTCGTAGATACTTGCTCTATTCAAAACAAACAAAACTCTTTTCACACCGACACTTTTCAAAAAGCTTTCAAAACAATTTTTCAAACACTCTTGAGGACTGATACAAGAGTCGATCTAAAATCTTTAAACGAAACTTTTTTCAAACCCACTCACAATTGAAAAGCAAACACTTTTGAAAACACAATGAGCAAGTATCTAAGAGCCCATGGATAACCATGGATAGAAAGGGTTCTAACACCTTCCCTTTCTATAAATCTACCTCCCGAACCGAGAAACTATCTCATAAGGAATTTTGCTGTGCTTTTGTCCTGTCCATGTTGGAGAAAATAAAAGACGGTGGCGACTCTTGCTTCCGCGACATTTCGCGAACCCGCGTTAAACAGTCAATTCCAGATCCACCGATCACAGAACTGGCGACTCTGCTGGGGACTCTTTATAAAGTGAGGTGTACCTTAGGATTAGTTCATAACTGTGTTTTCAATTGTATTGATTTGCTTGCTTTAAATTGTGGGACTGTCTTGGGAGTTCTATAGATCCTAACCCGGATCTGGGGATACCTTCTTAGAAAGTAGCAACAAGGCTGTGAGGGAACTGTGCGGGGTATACTGACATGGTTGAAATAGTCTGCTATGTTGATGTGGCACTTTGGTATGTACCGGTAACCCTTGAGTTCAGTCAAGGAGAGTACGGGGCCTCCATGTGGTGTCATGAAGCATCAACTGACCTTAGGAACCCTAATTGAACTATCTTGGCCTCTTTAGGGTAGTGAGATAACTGACTTTGGTGCAGTCCGAGGTTGGTTGATACTCGATACTACACTCAATTGAGGGTTGCTTTCTTGGAATATTTCGGTCGCCAGTTCAGTGGCTAAATCGAAACGATGAACAATGAAAGCAATCCAGTGATATTGGGACCCTTAGAACCCGGTTACTTCTAATAGGACAGGTTGAGCCCACCAACTTCAAGAGGGTAACACCCAGACCCCATGCTGGCCTAAACTCTAAGGGATTGTCTTGTGTGACTTGTGTGCCTTACATGTTTGCCTTTGTAAATATTTGTGGTGCGTTTAATCATAGCATCAGGACATCATCCAGCATCATATGCATTGACTAATCATTTCAGGGGTTCGAATCTTCATCTTTATTCTTGTTTTGTAGGACATGGAAACTGTTCGCAGAAAGACAATTCAAATCAGCCTTGTAAGGATCCCTCCTCAGCTTAAGGAGCTTATATCCAGGATTCCCGAGAGTTCTTCATTCAGTGAAAGACATGGAAGACTCATCAGCTTGGTCAATACCAACATTGAGGAATATATGATAAAGGTCCTGTTCCAGTTCTTTGACCCTCTGCATCACTGTTTCACTTTCCTAGATTATCAACTGGTACCTACATTGGAAGAGTTCTCCCGGCTTCTAAAGATCCCTATCCTTGATCAACTACCCTACAACGGTACAGAAAAGGAACCCAAGCTTGAAGAGATTGCTAAAGCCTTACACCTACAATCATCTGACCTCAAGGGACATTGGGAGGTTAGAAGTGGCATCAAAGGGTTCTTAGCCAGGTTTCTGTTTGAAAAATCCCAGGAATGTTGGAACTCCCTTGACTTACAAGCTTTTGAAGAAGTTGTGGCCCTCCTTGTCTATGGTTTGGTGTTGTTCCCTAACCCAGATCAGCTTATAGATATCAGTGCTGTCCAGATCTTCATGTCCAGGAATCCTATACCTACGTTGCTGGGGGACATCCTTCACTCATGTTACACTCGAACCATGAGAAAAAGAGGTGTCCTTATGTGCTGCACTCCTCTCCTGGGAAGGTGGTTTATTTCGCACCTTCCACAATCAGCTTTGAAGAACGAGCGGGGTTTGAGATGGTCACAACGGTTGATGACTCTTACACATGCAGATATACATTGGTGCCCTCGGTCCAGAGAGGATGTCACTATCATTGATCGTTGCGGGGAGTACCCTAATGTTCCTTTACTTGGAATCAGAGGAGGTATTACTTACAACCCATGCCTGGCTTGGAGACAGTTTGGTTATGCTCAGAGGGATGGTCCTCATGACATGTTAATTCCTGACATAGTTTTTGACTTCGACAACGATGCACAAGGACTTCGCCAGAGATTTATCAGAGCTTGGAGGATGCCAAGTAGGATAGACAGTAAGACACTGGGGCACAGGAACTCCATCCCGTTGGAACCTTATCTCAAGTGGGTACGCGCCCGCTCCCAGAAGTTAGTAATGCCTTATCCTCATATGCTCCCTGTAATCAAAGAGCCAGTCTTGGAAGGAGAAGTGTCCTACACTATTCAACATCCCGACATGCCCACATCCTGGGAAGAGATGCAGAAGAGCTGGATCCAGCTTAAGGAAGAACGGAATTCTCTTGAGACCAGTCTACATGCTAGTGAAAAGAAGGTCTTGGAGCTCACCCGCCTATTGCACGAGGAGAGGAATCTCAACACCTACATAGCTCCAAAGAGGATGCGTAGTGTCTTTTGGGATTGATTTGCTTTGTAATATGTGCCCATGAGGCTTTGATATACTGAACAATTATTTCCTTAATGATAACGTGTGTTCCTTTTTGGCTACAACAAATTTGAACTTTCGAACCCTTGAATGCATTGCATAAACACATATCATTCATCATGTGCATAGCAGGTTTTCTTCTTTTCAGGTTGCTTACTGTTCTTCGCTGTTTATTTCAGCATCATGAATCCTGACTCATCATCAACCGAGATGTCTATCAAGGCTCTTCAGGCGCAGAACACGCAATTTCAAGAACTAATCATGGGTTTGGCTCAGGGCCAAGAAGAGCTGAAGGCTTTGCTCCTGAAGAAGGAGAAGAAGAAGAAGAAGAGAACTGTTCTTTTTAACTTGGGCCGAAGGTTTGGCAACACACTGTAGAATGAAGAGGCTGGTTCTTCTATAGGCAAGAACAGTCCCCAAGAAAGGGAGGTTCCTAGTCCAGTGGTCTCCGACAACGAGACCGATTTCAATGATGAGCAGTACCCTCCAGCTGAGGACAGGTATAAACAATTGGAAGACCGGCTAAGTGCCATGGAGATACAAAAAGTGTCCGGCCTGGACTTCGAGGATCTAGGTCTGTCTTCTGGGGTAGTAATCCCGCACAAATTCAAGGCACCTGCCTTTGCAAAGTACGACGGGGCATCCTGTCCTAAGCTGCATCTCAGGTCTTACACAAGGAGGATCCAGCCCTACACGGCTGACAAGAATTTGTGGATTCACTTTTTTCAGGATAGTCTGTCTGGAACCCAACTCGAATGGTTCTATCAACTGAATGGAGCTAACATCCGCAGCTGGGAGGATTTGGCCACTGCATTCTACAAGCAGTACCAGTACAATGCCGACCTTTCTCCCACGCGCACTCAGCTTCAGGGAATGTCTATGGGTGCAGGTGAAGGTTTCAAAGAATATGCTCAAAAATGGAGGGACCTTGCTGGAAGGGTACAACCACCTCTGACTGACCGCGAGCTCGTCGACATGTTCTTGGGGACCCTGTCTGGTCCATTCTTCAACCACCTGATTGGGAATTCTGCTGCTGGGTTTACAGATCTGATCTTGACCGGGGAAAGAATAGAAGCTGGCATCAAGTCGGGGAAAATACAGAATGGTGACTCCTCGAACACTGAGAAGAAACCATCCAAGAGAGAATCTAGTGCTGTCTATGGCTCAAGAGGGCAGAATAGGTCCGAACACCGCCAAGACGTCAACGCGGTGGTTATTGCAAAACCGGTCGGCGCTCCTCATCGTCACAATCAGCAAAGGGAAGAGAGACCCAAAAGGCAATTCACTCCCCTCGGCATGACCTTGTCACAGATATTGCCACAGTTGCTGGAAACCAAGTTGGTAACTCTCATGGACCCTCCAAAGAATCCCAACAGGACGCTTCAAGGTATAACCCCAACGTTCGCTGCGCCTATCATTCTGACAGCCCAGGGCATGCTACAGATGACTATTGGACTTTGAGAAACAAGGTTCAGGATCTGATTGACGCAAAGGAAGTCCAGCTCGACTCTCCAGAGACTCCCAATGTGATCACTGCTCCCTTTCCAAAATATGGCTAGGACTGGATTTTTTGTTCATTCGAATGCTCAATTTGTAATTTTCTTTTGATTGTTCAAACATTTATTCATGTCAAACTTGGTTATTTCATTAATGCATTACACATGTCTGTTTTGAAGTAATTATTTCGTATTCACTATATGCAAACTGTTTTCATATTTTTGTGATGATCAACTCTTGATTGAAAATTCTAAGCCTCTTGAGGGAGGATGACGAAAACGATACCACGATCTTTACAATATACTTTTGAACAGACCCCGCTGATGAGGTACAGGCATTGTTTCAATTCCTAAACACTGGAGTTATAAGGAAGATAATCCCTCGTCAACCCCTCTGAGCCAAAGAAGTAGGAGTTTTTCTTTTCGAAATTTAAAACCCTTAATCATAACCTGGGGAAGGGTAGTCTCTCAGTTGATCCAAGTGCATAACGAATGGCACCAAAGAGGTCCTTACAAAACAAAAGACAGTGATGGTTCTGAACAATCATACAGACAGGCAGTCATTACTTCTCAAAATAAAAACCCATTAAGTCAAAACCTATGAAGGAGACTTACAAAACTGGGGCATCCCGTTGACTGTAATTCCAAAAAGAAACAGTTCAGGCAAAAAACAGGGATAATGAAAGGAAAAGAAAGAGGTCTTACAAACCCTAAACCAAACAAAAATGACTGCCTATTCAAATAAATGTTCAACATCCGAACCATCACTGGAATTTCAGAGCAAAGACTCGAACAAGGTCTAACACACGATTAGCTGAGTTTAGGATCGAAGAACATCACGAAGAACGGGTGGGTACAAATAAAATTTTGAGCCTTTATCCTTTGTTTCTTAAACCGTGAACCAAGCCACGTTATAACCCTCAAAAGTCCTAGCTGAAGCATGGGTTAGTTCGAAAGCATACTGTTACGAAAGGTATCCTGACTCCTTAAGGCTTGCGGTAAAATAACGAGTTGACATCACAGTTTACAAAATTCACTTGTTTTACTAAAAAATGCATTTCCAAAAACTTCAAGACAGACATAAGCTTTGCATTTTTGACATAACTCTGTTTGCATATGACTTTTTGTTTGAACAGCATAGAAGCTCGCACGACGAATATCGGATGAACAAAAGCACTCCAATCAAGGGGCAGACATGATCATGGCCCGGCATCAGGGGCAGTTAAGTCAAGATTTGAAGAAT
The DNA here is from genome assembly GCA_948472305.1 of Vicia faba. Classification (NCBI taxonomy): domain Eukaryota; kingdom Viridiplantae; phylum Streptophyta; class Magnoliopsida; order Fabales; family Fabaceae; genus Vicia; species Vicia faba. Next base: position 902,443,308 of record OX451735.1, on the reverse strand, counting down.
CTCTCAAAAGGCCAATTAGCCTGGGGCAAATCTCCGCCTGAGTCACCTGGGGCATTGGACGTGAGTTCCAGCCACGAATCTTGCCTGATCAAGATCTTCTGATGGCATGGCAACACAACAACAGGGGCAACTCCCTACACTCTGAGAGCGTGGACATAGTCGAAAAAATACTACGCAAAATCAAAGACCCGCTAGGTTGACGCACCTAGGCAAAAATAAGGGCTTCCCGGCGAACCAAAAGGGTTCGGTCAAAATAAGGGATGAAAATGAAAAAATTTGTACACCCGGCAAGTCGAAAACCTGAAAAGGCGGCTTGGGCAAAAATGGGTATCCCGGTGGGCTGAAAACCCGAAAGGGCGGTCCAGGCAAAAGTTAGGGATCAAAGCGTACGACTATGTCCCGGCATCTCGTCACTTGCCTACCAGAAGAAGATTTGTCAATCGACAGTCATCAAACACCTTCACAGGTACCTTCTTCTCCAACAGAAACTGGGGCAATAATGAGTTGTCTAAATGATCCGGTTGCTCTGTCCACCGAAGTGCCAAGGTAAGTTCAGCTGAAGAATGCGACCAAGATACCTTCGCTCCCTGCAGAGCGAACGCGTCTCCCCAGGTTTTATTCAAAGGTTATTTCTCCACCAGAGCTTATAACTGGGTTATCCTCAGCTAAAAGCCACGGAAAGATCGTCCTCGGTGAAGTCTTCCTATCCCCAGCGGATCTCATCAAAACTTCCATCATAACATATCAATGGTATCCCCAGCGGAGTTATCATCAACCTCAGCGAAGTACCTCTCTTTCCCCACAGAGTTACCTCCCCGCAGAGTAATCTATTCGCCAAGTTTATTCCCCAACGGAGTCATCTTCTCCTACCGGTATTCTTGCAATCATCATCCCCAACGGAAACGAAGAATCTCACTCTTCAACATCAGCCCAGGATTTGACTTCCCGGCATCCGTAAAGGATCTATTTTCCTAGACGAAGATACATTCATAAACATCACATTGTTATACATCATGATACATGCATCATACAATCTCATGTGTTGAAAAATATTATTGCTTGCATTGCATATGACTGACCTTTACCTTTCAGGAAGGATACAGTGAAAAGATCAGCTATGTAGACGAATACAGTCAAAAGAGACCAACCCAGTCAAAGAATATAAATCCAGTTAAATCAATGCCTAAAGATTTCTCTGATACAACTCGTCGTTATAGACACTCGTCGTTATAGACACTCGTCGTTATAGACACTCGTTGTTATAGACACTCGTCGTTATAGACACTCGTCGTTATAGACACTCGTCGTTATAGACACTCGTCATTATAGACACTCGTCGTTATAGACACTCGTCGTCATAGACACCCGTCGTCATAGACACCCGTCGTCATAGACACCCGTCGTCATAGACACCCGTCGTCATAGACACCCGCCGTCGTCATAGACACCCGTCGTTATAGACACTCGTCGTTATAGACACTCGTCGTCATAGACACTCGTCGTTTTAGACACTCGTCGTTATAGACACTCGTCGTCATAGACACTCGTCGTCATAGACACTCGTCGTTATAGACACTCGTCGTTATAGACACTCGTCGTCATAGACACTCGTCGTCATAGACACTCGTCGTCATAGACACTCGTCGTCATAGACACTCGTCGTCATAGACACTCGTCGTCATAGACACTCGTCGTCATAGACACTCGTCGTTATAGACACTCGTCGTTATAGACACTCGTCGTTAAAGACCACCCGTCCATGGAAATAACCTGTCAGTAGAGACAACTCACCAACCTTTCTGAATTCCAGACTCGATTCCTGTATCTTGCCAGGGCACGTCTGAAGAGTTTGAGGATCCGATTCCTGTATCTTGCCAGGGTGTATCTGTTGACGACTAACATTACCAGACTCGATTCTTGTATCTTGCCAGGGCACGTCTGAAGAGTTTGAGGATCTGATTCCTATATCTTGCCAGGGTGTATCTGTTGACGACTAACATTACCAGACTCGATTCCTGTATCTTGCCAGGGCACGTCTGAAGAGTTCAAAGATCTGATTCCTGTATCTTGCCAAGGTGTATCTGTTGACGACTATTTTTCTAGATTCGATTCCTGTATCTAGCCAGGGCGTATCTGTGAGTAGCTGATTGTAGACTAGATACCTGTATCCGGCCAGGGCACATCTACATGAAGAGTTTGAAGATCAACCCCTGTAACAGGCCAGGTAATTATCTTTCTTTCTCAGGTACGCAAGTTCTCGCTAAGGAATCTCTTACGCGATCGACAACCTCTCGATGGCATCTATAAGCCCATCCACCTACCAACAGTCTCCAAATGGCATCTATAAGCCCATTCCCGATAAAGCTCCGTCACAGCTCCAGATGGCATCTATAAGCCCATCCCCCCATCCATCACTTCCAAATGGCATATATAAGCCCATTCCCCCTACATCACATTGCTGATACTACACCATGCGAGTGCAAATTTCTGGGAACTTTAGTGTTCAATCATCTTCCACCTTCGGATCACGAAAGGCACGCAAGCCAATCTACATCCTCAGGTTTAAGAAGATTGAACAGGGGCAACTGTTGTACCCCAAAATTTGCCCTCCCATATTTCTCAAAATATTTCAAGAAAAATTCACAAGTCCAACCCGGCGCATCATATTCAGGTGTTCTTTCGTCAAGATATATCTGATAACGTATTCTCAAATACAGGTTCGGCTCAAGAGTCAATTCTTTAAAGAAGGTATCCGAATGTGTGAGTTTTCTCGAAGAAATATAGTGAAAAAGTGTGCTGAAAGTGCAGTTTTTACGCGCTAAAAAATTCATAACTTGAAGATCGTGGCTCGTTTTGAACCCGTTCCGGTGGCCAAAATTCCGTCTTGACATTATCTATGTTTTCATCTCTCACGGCTGGAAGCCAATTTCGATCAGAAGGTCTTCAAAAAAGTGGATTTATCAAGTATTTTCGTACAGAAAATTTGTGACAGAAGTTTATCTGCGTCATGTTCAGAAAATCATAACTCGGTAAATTTTTATCGGATTGGGCTCATATTTTTACACAAGGTCCCTGACTCATAGATCTACAACTTTGCTTCAAAAGTCGAGACCAGATTATGCTCCGATCAATACCAGTTTTTTATTGAAGAACGTGTCAGAGTCGACACTGGAGTCCAAAATAAATTTGTCTGAGCTGAAACTTCAAAAATTCATAACTAATTCACCATTTATCCGATTGAGCCGATTTTCGGACAGGAGTTAGTTATCGATGTCGGCTACATTTTTTTTCACATTTCAACTTCAAAAATTGCACTTAAGTCCCTGAGATTTAGCCTGAAAAGTGACGAACTCAAGTGAACATTGGAGGCCCAATTGCACATTCAAAGCCCATTTTCTTTACCCTAATTTCCATTATATAATCACCTTCTTTTCACACAAACCGGAGGAGAAAAAGAGAGGAAAAAAACCTTTGCCACAACACTGTTAGAATATCAAATTCTTTCAAGAACCCTAAATCCTTGAAATCCTTATTACAAATCCCTCTCTCACTACAAACAAGCCATCACAGTTACAAACCAACACCTCACTACTTCTTCAGTAAGGGTAAGGCTGGCTTGATCTCCATGATCCAAAAGGCATAAAAGCATTCATGTCACTAATTTTCCAGTGAGGGTAATATTGATTTGATCTCCATGATCAAAAGGGTATAATCATTCATACATGTCATATTGTGCCTAAACATTAAATTTCTTCATATATTGGCTTTATTTGCATTTTATGATTTTATTTAATGTGTTCCTGAGATTCAACACTGCAGATTTAGACCAGATCCCATGCAGGTTCATTAAGGAACGTTGAGGCCAAAAGCCAAATGGCCAAAAGCCAAAAGCCAAATGGCCAAAAGCCAAAAGCCAAAAGCCAAATGGCCAAAAGAACAACTTATGCATGACACCAATACATGGCGGGACAGACATCCTTAGAAGGTTAAGGAATGTTGAGGCCAGAACACAAATGGCCAACAGCCAGAACACAAATGGCCATGAAACCCAATCCAATGGCCAAAAAATGCAGACCACGGTACTCAGCAGTCAATGAACACGCACGTGATGCCAGAAAGTCAAACAAGGCTTTTTGTCTAATGGGCCAGAATACTTCAAATAAAAACCTCCTAAATGGGTCTGAATACCCCCATGGTTTGCACATTCTTAATCGTTATTTGATTTTGTTTTCTAATTCTTTTTTAATGTTTTAATTATTTCTTTTTACCATAAATTAATTTTCACAATATAAAAATACAGAAAAACTAAAAATATGTTTAATTAATATTTAATTCATTATTATTTTTTGTAAATAATTTTTAACCATTATTTTAGTAAATTAGGTTTTAAAACTTTAATATTTTTCTTAATAAATAAAATATGTAGAAATTAGGGTTTTTAACTTTTTCATCCTTTTTAATAAATAATTTTTTTCCTTATTATTATTATTATTAATTATTAAATATCTTTGTAAATAAATATGTACATTAATTATTTAGTAAATTAGGTTAAACTTTAATATTTTTCATTAATAATTAAAAACAACTTAGAATTAGGGTTTCTCTTCAATTTTAATTTCTTTATTTCATAAATACAAAAAACTTAAAAAATATTTCTTTTCTTTAATAAAATAAATAATTAACTTTCTTATTTCAATTTAATTCCAAAAGGGTCCAACGCCCTCGAACGTTCTATTTTCTATTCTTTTCGCGCATTTATTCTTATTTTTCTTGTAAATATTATATAACTGTTCAAGCCATGTAATAGTAACTAGGTTTTACTTTCCGCATTTTATTAAAAACGGGTCTTTGTTAATTTGGCGATGTATAGACCCGCGCCTTGTAATAGCGTAGGATTTTATTTTCCGCATTTAAATTTCCGCACTCTTAAACTGCTATTATAATTGCATGAAAGAATGAATGCCTAAATTAAAAACAAACGTAGATCACCATGATGCATGCACAAGATAAAACATAACTGAAAACAATACACAAATTCACACACCACTCTTAGGGTACGCCTCACTGTTGCCTTGCCCTCGAAACGTGGTCGTCGAGTATAGGACGTCTTAGGAAGTCCTTATGTCCATTGATCCCGTTTCCTCAAAACAAGTTTCCTCGAAACGGTTGCCTCGGAATAGTTGCCTCGAAACGGTTGCCTCGGAATAAAAAGGATCAATGGCATAAGGGTAGCTTCTAAGGTGTCCTACTGTTGCTCTGGTGACCACACTGTCCCTACAAACGAATTGACCCGAACACCTCCAATGGTGGTGCTACCTACCTCTCAATGGTGGGATGGCACTACCTTAAGGACATTTACACAGCCTAATTCCTTAGGGTAGGTAGATGACTCGTAGATACTTGCTCTATTCAAAACAAACAAAACTCTTTTCACACCGACACTTTTCAAAAAGCTTTCAAAACAATTTTTCAAACACTCTTGAGGACTGATACAAGAGTCGATCTGAAATCTTTAAACGAAACTTTTTTCAAACCCACTCACAATTGAAAAGCAAACACTTTTGAAAACACAATGAACAAGTATCTAAGAGCTCATGGATAACCATGGATAGAAAGGGTTCTAACACCTTCCCTTTCTATAAATCTACCTCCCGAACCGAGAAACTATCTCATAAGGAATTTTGTTGTGCTTTTGTCCTGTCCATGTTGGAGAAAATAAAAGACGGTGGCGACTCTTGCTTCCGCGACATTTCGCGAACCAGCGTTAAACAGTCAATTCCAGATCCACCGATCACAGTATCCTATACAGGCACAATCATGATTGCATTCTGCTCTGTTGTGTGGACAAGATTGAAGCTGAACAGATCATGGCTGAACTGCACAATGGTACCTTTGGCACTCACTCTAGCGGGCATATGATGGCTAAGAAGATTTTACGGGCAGGCTATTACTGGTCTACCATGGAAGCTGACTGCTATCAACATTCCCGGACTTGTCACAAATGTCAAATCTATGCGGACAAGGTACACATACCTCCAGTTCCTCTTAATGTCTTAACAGCTCCTTGG